>CM055122.1:1177906050-1180551050 GCA_029206835.1 Rana muscosa
ATATATTTCGGCGGGCCGAAACATATGAGCAGATAATGGCACCGGAAATAGCGCATGCACAGTAGTGATGGGTGCACCACCGGGTGGCGTCACTCGCTGTGGGGATGGCATGCACGTTCCTCGTGGTTAAGACGCTGGACTCCTGAGTCACAACCGCAGTCAACGTGCTCATGAGTTGGGAGCACTTTCCCCACGGATGGATGCTGGATTCGAGAGCACGTTCCTCGTGGTTTGGACTTGGGAGTTAGGAGCATACAGGGCTGCATTGGAGAGTGGGCACTGTCCCTCCTGGATGGCTACTATTACTACTATTTGCCAGTCAGCATTTCCTCTTAAACTAACTGACACTCCAACTAGTACTATAAAATACAAAACATTGATTGCATGCTATTTTAGAAAGATATTCAGTTGTATGTAACTAGTATTTAGTTAGTTCTACTACTACTACTACTACTACTACTACTACTACTACTACTACTACTACTAAACTAACAGGCCAGGTAATGCATGTTTGAACTGCTATTTAGAAAGGCATTTATCAACAACAGGTTTGATACACCACCTGAAAATACGTCATCCAGTTCGGCATACAGAATACAAGAAAACAGTACCGCTTCCAAAAAGTGCCTCAGGCTCAACACCATCTGTGGCCAGTCTTTGAAAACGTTAAAAAATTTACAAGTGAAAATTCCAAAGCTTGTGGCATTACAGTTAAAATTATGCAATTTATTGCAATAGACGACCAGCCATTCTCTGTTGTGGAGGACATTGGATTCCGTAGGCTCATGCAACATATTGAGTCGCGTTGCTCACTACCAAGCAGACGCTACTTTGCCTGAATTGTTTGGCAGTGTTAGAAAACACGTTCTTTATGGGGAAAAAAAGACGTTCATGAGCTTATGACTACCGACATCGTGGCAATCAGTTTTACTACCGACATTTGGAGTTCAGACGTCAAGTCCAACTAGCATGCTTAGCCTGACAGCGTAGTGGATAATAGATGCCAAATTTCAATTGCAAAACATCCTAATCAACGCACGTGAGTTTGTTGCTTTTAAAACCATGCTTGACACTTGGCACATTGAGAAGTCTAAAGTGCATCTGATTGTCTGTCTGCGATAATGCGCGGAATATGGCAAAGGCAATGGAGGACAGTGAACTTAAAAGCATACCGTGCATGGCACACACGCTACAATTGGCTGTGAATGAGGGATTGCTGAGTCAGCGCACCATTCAGATATCGTATCAAAGGGAAGAAAAATTGTGGGTCACTAAGCATTCTCCGCTTGCTTATTCCAGATTACAAGCTTTGCAGATACAGTTTGGAATGCTACCGAAATGACTGCAGCAAGATGTTGCCACTTGTTCGAACAGCACCTACTATATGCTACAAAGTCGCTTCGAACAAAAGCGTGTTTTAGCTGCATACATTGCAGATTACGAGCTGCCAGGAACACTGAGTGCACATCAGTGGTCGCATGATACGGATAGTTTGTCTCTTCTATCTCCATTTGAACAGTTAACAAAATAAATAATCTCAGCTAATGGTTCCATTGCTGAAGTTATTCCCTTAACAAACAAATGGCCCCTGCCCTCACCTATAACCTGGCCTTCACAGCAAGGAGCAGATGGAAGGGCAAACGCATGAAAAACAAAAACGAAACATTTCATAGGTCATCTTGCCAACCAGTCAGCTGACCAACCGAATTAACCTGTCCAACAGTCTGTGTTAAAATCAGGGGTTTAGTTAGTACGCAGTTGTTAACGCATGCGTAAGCTGCAAGGCCTCTTTTATGGCACACTGTGTATGCTTGCAGTCCTAACGCTACTGAAGTTATGAGCTTCTCCACAGTGGGAGCACATGCATTCTAATGGATTATAGAAAAAAACTAATTTGTTGCTCTAGGAGCAATGGTATCTTAAATTAATATTAAACAGCAGCTATCACAATATGCATGGACAAAGCACAAACAGACATTTGGAAATTGGTGAAGCGCTTGAAAAAAGTCCATCATGAACCACAAAATATATTGCTGGCACAGATTCAACTGGCACAAACATGTGAATATAATCGGCTCTAAAAAGTCCAATCCAGGAATGTCGTGTATGTTCGGTGTCCATGCGGGCTTCAATATATTGGTCGCACGATACAGATGTTGCATGTGCGATTAAGTGAACATGTGGCCAATATAAAAAAGGTTTCCGAAGCACAGTTTATCCAAACATTATGACCTGTGTCATAATCGAGGTCCTAGAGGTACTGTGTTTCTAGGTATTGCCAGATTCACTAGTAACTGGAGAGGCAGTAATGTGGTAAGAGAGGTATCAGGTCTAAAAACTAAGTGGGTTGGGTGCTATGCCCCACATGGTATGAATATATAATTCATTCATAAATAATAGCTAATTCCCTTTTTTTTTTTTTTTTTTTTTTAACCTTCTTTGTCTCCTTGACAGAATTTTTAATTCAATGTTGTATTAATGTCTTTGCAATATGTACGAATTGTATAAATGTTGAATAGTTATTAATAGTTTAATTTTGTTAATATATTTTTGTACCACAAGATGGCGCTGCGTCCTGGTTTGATTGCTTAAAGCGGAGTTCCGGTCAGAATTTTTTATTATTTTTGGCAAGTTAAATTTAATTACATTTAAACATTCCATTAAAGATAGTAATAGCTCCCCAATCGATCAGTAAATCATTCTATCACTTGCCTTATGTGCTGCAGCTCATGCTGTCGCCGTTGCCATCCTATGTGTGGGCATCTGAAGCCCAGTTCCTTTTTTTTTTTTTTTACTTGTTTTCGCGGAGAGGTACATGCTGGGTAATCAGCATGCACCTCGATCTCGCTTGTGCAAAGTAGAGCAGGTTGTTTCTTTTGCTGTCATGACAACGGGCGGCGGCGGAGGAACGTCTTACCCCGTTGTTATGACGACACAGATAACACAGGCAGAGAAAAGCGCATAGTCTCCTGGGAAATAATGACACTAATTTCCCAGGAGTCAGTGTGGCTTAGGTAGTATAGGAGAACCACCGTGGTCCAGGAAGAAGGCAGATTAGCAATTCTGCCTAGCAACGGGGTGATCAAGGCAATGTAAAAAAATTTTTTTGCACAGAATCTTTTTAAACATGTTAAAAGGAAGCTATAGAAGTAAAGTATGATTTTAGGGTGGAGCTCCGCTTTTAAACTTAGTATAAAACACTATTGGATTGACCATTGGTTTTTAGTCAAGCATAGGTGGAATGTTGACCAATGAGTGGCGTTCTATATTTGTTTGATTACCCAATGCTTCTTTCTGAGTGTGAAGTGTAAAGTTTTTAGCACAATGTAATGATGCTTCTTGTCAATGGATTGCATAGTATTTCCTGTCGTTGGAACACAGTAGATCTTCTATTGCTTCCTGTTGTTGAAACGCAGGTAATGTCCACCCACTAATAAGCCGTCCCCTATAGATGTAGCGCACGTCAAGCCATGTCCCTGACGTCACCGATGACGAAACGCGTAGGGGGAGTTTGACACGTGTGATACGACTTTCGTGCTGGGATGCGGCGGCCATTTTGTGGGTTGGAAACGCTGGACGTTTCCTACAGTGCTTAGACTATCCTGCTGAAATGTGAGTGTAAAACCTTTTTTAGCCTTTTATCAATAAAACTACTGTTTGGATGTCTGCACTATGAGGAGTCTCTTTTTCTCTCTTAATCGAGTATTGAGACTTTGAAGGAGTTAGTCATTCCTGTGCCGTTGAGGAGCTGACATTGATTTATATTCATGCTTGTTATCTACCTAAGGGTAAGAGGCAGTGTTTTTGGGTGACGGTGGCAGTCTCTTCACTTATCTAATACCTCAAGACACATCCCTTTTGGCTTATTGTGGACTTTTTAGAGTGGATTATATTCACGTTTGTGCCAGTTGAATCTGTGCCAGCAATATATTTTGTGGTTCATGTTGTACTTTTTTTCAAGCGCTTCACCAATTTCCATATATTATAATGGATTGATGAGTGGCAGGTGGGCCTGGAGGTAGCCCAATCCCCCTTAAAGGAACAGGAGTATACTGGACACCCAGCAAATAGCAGAATGGCAGCCAAAATGCCCAGTGTGTCCCCTGAACATATTTACACCAGTAACAAAAAGATGGCCCCTGCCCCCCCTGCAAACGCATAAAAAACTCACCAACCAGTCTGCTGGTATCTGGTTACAGATACAGTTTGGAATGCCACCGAAACAACTGCAGCAAGATGTAGCCACTCGTTTAGAACAGCACCTACTATATGCTGCAAAGTCTTTTCGAACAAAAGTGTGTTTTATCTGCCTACATTGCAGATTACAAGCTGCCAGGAACACTTAGTGCACATCAGTGGATGTTCGTTGAAAATAGAATAGACAAACTATCTCCATTTGAACAGTTAAAATAAAAAAAGCTCAGCTGATGCTTTCATTGCTGAAGTTATTCCCTTGATTGCTGCACTGAAGTGTCTGCTAGGAAAAGAGGCAGAAACAGACCATGGCATAAAAATGTCTAAAACCACTCTACTGGAGGCCGTTGCCAACCGGTTTCAAGACACAGAGTCCAACCCCCTCTGTATGTACTGCATTGCAACCGTTCTGGATCCTCGATTTAAAGAGCATTATTTTAATGTGGAGAAAAAGCAGCGTGCATGGGAAATGATGCAGGCACAAATGGAGGTGATGAAAGCATCTGGCGAAGGAGTTTCGAGGTGTAGCACAGAGGAAAGTATACAAGTGAAGAGGAACACGCTCCCTCTATCTGATATGTTTGAAGAAATTTTACATGAATGCACCCCGGTTCATAGCAGTGCCACAACAAGTGAAGCTACCCAACAGTTGGAGACTTATTTAGCTGAACAGCCTATCGACAGAAGCGACAATCCCCTTGAGTACTGGCACATGAACGAAGAACATTTTCCACAGTTTGCACGCAGATATTTATCTGCCCCAAGCACCAGTACAGGGAGTGAGAGACTATTCAGTCTAGCATCTCATATTCTTGATGAGAAGAGAAACCGTCTCTCGTGTGAAAAAGCTGAACAGCTTTTGAACTAGCTTTTGAACTGCATAGATTGTTGGGCCAAACTATGTCTCTCCCTAAGCTGTCAGCCCGCTGCATGATCAAAACTGTATGCATCTGTGGCTGGCTACATACATACAGGTATGGGCGGAGACTTCCCGTAACACAGACTAGTCTACAGCAGCGGCGCTCAGCCAATCACAGAAAGCAATGTATTCTAATGAAATTGCTGCTGTAGACCAGACTGACTAGTCTGTGTTTTCCGGGAAGTCTCCTCTCCGCCCATTCCCAGAACACAGTGCGGTATACTGTATGACTATGTATGTAGCCGTAGCTACATACATACAGTTTTATTGCACATGCAGTGCGCTGATACCTTAGAGAGAGAACTTAGGGAAATGACTAGTTCTCATTTAAGTTGAATTTAAATATATATATATATATATATATATATATATATATATATAATTTATCATATGTTATGTTTTACAGAGAAACTGTAAAACAGAAAAACGGCCTTCTGCCATAATTCTGTTATGGTTAGTTGTTCTTTATTTTTATAACAGTTTGTGTTTTGCACAGTTAGGCCTAAAAAACGGGCTGTAAAGCTAGTAACGACGCCAGGAAAAAAGCAGTATTAAAAACGCAATTTTTTTATCAGCTTTTTGCATTGGCGTCAATGCGCGTTTAGCCGCGCTAGCTTTCAGCCGCGTTTCTCTGCCTCTATTCAAAATCAATGGTTCCCTATGGGAGCTAATTGATTTGAATAGAAGTCAGATCATGATCATCCGACTTGCAGTGCGACTTGTGTGCTGAAGATCTTAAAGGGGAACCCACGGCAAAAAAAAAAGGTGTGTAGCTGATGAGGACAATGGCCTCTTCCCGACAACCCTGCCTATTTGGTTGTCGGGGTCTGCGGGCGGGGGCTTATCGGAATCCAGACCCCCCCCCCCCCCCTGCCCAATGTGAATGAGTATGGGCTACCCATTCACCTCAAACAAAAAAAAGTTTCAAAAATAAACAGTACATAGGTTTTTTTTTTTTTTTTTAAGGCAGCTCCGATGTCTCTTACGATTTCTTCTCCCCTCTCCGGCACTTCACCCTCCTCTGCCAGTCCGTCTCCCTCTCCAGTTCTTCTCTCTCCGCTGTCTTCTCGCTCTATTGTCGGGTCTTCTCCGCTGTCTTCTCGCTCTTTTGCGGGGCCACTCACTGAGGTCATTCGGAGGCCCTGCCCTGTGTGATGTTATCGCCTGGTGCATGATGGGGTGATGACGTCACAAGGGGCGGGACCTCCAGATGATGACAGTGTGTGGCCCCGCCAATATAAGTCATTGCACACGGCGGACCCAGCATTACACCGGGAGATCGCGCTGGGTCAACATCAGAAGACGAACAGAGCGAGAAGACAGTGGAGAAGACCCGGCAAAAGAGTGAGAAGACAGCGCAGAGAGGAGCAGGACCAGCAGAGGGAGAAGACGTCACCAGAAGAGGGAGAAGAGCCGGAGAGGGGGCTTCCAGATTCCGATAAGCCCCCGCCCGCAGACCCTGACAACCAATTGGTATGGATTTTGAGGGGAACCCCACGCCATTTGTTTTTTTTTTTTTTTCATTTTGGCGAGGGTTTCCCTTCAAAATTCTCAGCACACAAGTCGCATCTTCTGATCCAACTTCTGGTGCTACTTCTCTTCAAATCAATGAGATCCCATAGGGAATAGAGGCATTTGAATATAGGCAGAGAAACGCCTGACGAGGCTTAATGCTGTGTATACAGCGTTGAGCCGCATTTAACAGCTTTTACCGGCGTCTGCCCTTTTTACAGCTCTAGCGCTGGTGCCTCAAAACACGCTGGTCCTGGGGGCTTTCACACTGCAGCGTTGCGCTAGCAGGACGGTAAAAAAAAGTCCTGCTAGCCGCATCTTTGGAGCGGTGAAGGAGCATTTACCGCTAATCCACCGCTGCTGCCCATTGAAATCAATGGGACGGCGTGGCTATACCGCCCGCAATGCGCTGCTTCATCGGCGCATTGCGGGCGGTTTTAACCCTTTCTCGGCCGCTAGCGGGGAGTAAAACCGCCCTTCTAGCTGCCGAATTGCGCCGCAAATTCCACCCATAGCGTCGGCGGTAAAAATAGCGGCGTTTTACCGCCGACGCTATAGGCGGATCAGTGTGAAAGGGGTCTAAAGGCGGCTGTTAAAACGCCCGTGGGCATGTGAGGCCTTAAAGGTATATGAAACCAAATAGGAGGCCAGGCCTGCCAGTGCCCAGGCTTTTGCATCTCGTGTTGTTTGTAGTTCAGTTCGTTCAATTTTATATTGTACTAGAAAACACACAGGGGTTGATTGATTTAGTAAAACTGGAGAGTGCAAAATCTGGTGCAGATCTGCGTAGAAGGTTAGGTTAACCAATCGGCTTCCAGTTTTTTTTTCAAAGCTTTGAACAAGCCGAAGTTTGAACTTTGAAGCTCATTGGCTAATATACACAGCTGCGCTAAATTTTTCAATCTCCAATTTTAGTAAATCAACTCCACGATCTCCGGTGCTTGGAAGTGGGCCCCAGATTGTTGCCTACATTTTTCCCTGCTGGCTTCACTGGACTTGCCTTGCCTTTATGCCCTTTCTTAAGACTAAGGAAGTTAGTGGATACACTGTCTGAAATAAAACAAGACAGAAGGCGCACTGGCCTAGTGCATTATCTTAAGAAAGACCCCCTTCCTAGCCCCCTAGTGGTTAACCCCTTAAATGAACAGACACTAAAGCCGGGTACACACTATGAGATTCTGTTGGACTGCCTGCCATACACACGGGCAGAATGTCGGCTGGTTTTTATTGAACCGGCCGATGTCGCCCGGCTTAACACTATAACCAGAGGGTGCTGCTTTGTGACTTGGTGAGAGAGCTCCAGCTGAATAAGGGGGACAGAAAAACACGTGTGTGTGTTTGTTTGTTTTTTTTTTTTTTATATATATATATATATATATATATATATATATATATATATATATATATATATAATTTTGTACATTGTGTACTACTTAAAAGCAATGAAAATACTTTATTAAAATGGATTGCACTCACAAGGATAATGTAAGTCAAGCCGTGAGCCACTTCGAGCAAGCTGGAGTCGGTGTCATCCGTGAACTGTCCCAGAGCCCTGTCCAGGGGCATCGGCTGCGGCTCTGAGATGCATATATTTGGCAGCTGGGAAGGTGGGCTTTAACGCTCAGCCGCCGCACATGTGGGTCTATGAGGAACAGCTTTCCTGTGATGAGGATGCGCACAGTACACGCTCTCAGCACATTAATTATGCTGTCACAGGCAGCTCTCAATACATGCTTGCGTTTGGGAGTTTCTGATCATGTGACAGCCAATCACAGTGGTCACATGATTGGAAAGGCTACCTCCGCCTCCTGCCATTTAGATCTTGCGGAGCTGGGGTACATTGGCTGTAGGGGGTTCATTGCTATGCATGGTTGTGTCTGTGTCAGATCTAGTTTCTTTTTTATACCAGTACTAGACTGAGAGACCCAGGGATTGTGGGATATATAGTTTCTTTACAGGAAGTTCAGTTCTCACCCTACAGACAAGTCATGTAGTAACCTGTGCGGTACCATGCCTCATGTTTGAACACAAACATAATCTTCTGATATAGGGATATAGGGATGTCAAGACTTGCTCTACTATAGGCTGTGGGAACAAGGCAACAATGACATAGTGAAACTACATTATCAGTGCACATCTTCTGCACAGTGCAAGTAGGAAAGTTTTAATGCCTTTTAAAGCTAAACTCCAAGAAATAAAAACTATTTTTTTTGTCATGTCCGGCAAAAAAATAAGTCATTTTTGCTATAGTACATCCAGAGGGCTGCTGGGAATGCTAAAACTTTGTTGTATTATGCCCATTCCACTATAGGCTTTGATCTTCTGGCTCAGTTGCTGTGAGCGCCATTGATGGTACAGTGATGGTAGGGGGTGACTTGCTTTTGAACTACTCTATTCTGAAAGTACCGTCTATTCTTTTCACTTAATACAAGGTCTTCTCTGAATGAATATACAAGGTGAAATCCTGACATTCATACACCCCTCCCCTCCACTTCACTTGTACATGCAGAGAAACCTTGTATTCATTGAACATGCCCACAGAAATCCCCTGGACTTGGTATACCAAGAATTATAGGTAACTAAGCCATACCCAGCACACAGTAAAAAAAAATAAAAAAATCCTATTCGGCTTTAAGGAGTCGGCTTTAAGAAGTCGTCCTTCTCTTCTTCTTCTTTTTTTTTTTGCATGAGTAAATAACTGTTTTTTGTTTACCTGTTGTTGTTTTCATATCTACCTAGAGTCCAGTTTTAGTTAAAGGATGAAAAGTAAAAAGTTCTTATTGCATTTAATAGAGATATATCCGGAGATAAATATAGGAATTCAATCTTGGGGCATTTATTTTTTATTTATTTTTTTATTATTTTTTTATTATCTTTTTTATTAATTTTCCAAAAACATATATAACACACATTACAATACATGAAACACATTTACAGTCTCAATATTTCCCATTACAAAAGAAAAAAAAAAAGAAAAAAAAAAAAGGGGGGGGGGGAGAAAAGAGGGAGAGATGGGGAAATGGAGCGAGAGAGAGGAAAAAAAAGGGGGGGGAGGGAGTGAGGATGATTTTAGAAGAGGGGGGATGGGGGAATACAGTCCCTCGTACTCTCCCCCAAATATATTATGTGCTATCACTCTAGTGTTAATGTCTTCTAAAGTGGAATTAAGTAATAAAGGGAGATAAAAAGTGGTTCCGAAAACTACTATGAACTAAAAAAAAAAAAAAAAACAGAAGTTAAATCTAAAAATAGACAATATAAAGAACAGGGGGATAAATTTATGAGTGACTGTGCTAATAGAGTGACAAAACATGTAAAGTGAGGGGTAAAGTTATCGTCACCTGTGCCAAAAAAAAAAAAGGAGGGGGGGAGTGGGGAAGATTTTAGAAAGGGGGGGGGGATGGGGGAATACGATCCCCCATACTCTCCCCCAGATATATTATGTGCTATCACTCTAGTGTTGATGTCTTCTAACGTAAAATTAATAAAAAAAAAGGAGTGAAAAAAAAAAGTGATTTCAAAAACGACTACAAACTAAAAAACAAGTGTTAAAATCTAAAAGTGGACTATATGAAGGACTAAGGGATGAATTTACAAGTGACTACACTGATGAAGTGACAAAACATATATGTAGAGAGAAAAATAACAGGTAAAATTATCGTCACCTGTGTCCAAAAAAAAAAAAAAAAAAAAAGGAGGGGGGGGAGGAGGAGGGGGAAGGTATGGGGAGCCTCAGGGAAGAACAAAATCTAATCCCCCTCTCTCGCTCTCTCCGAGAAAAGGAAGAGAACAAAAATAGAGGTATAAAAAAGAAAAAGGAGGAAAGGAAAGGCTGGAATGCATGGTATCCAATAAAATGTTTGTCACATTACATTTTAGTCTCTTAAGGGATAAGCCAAAGAATAACCACGGGGAATCATCCTTAAGATATAGATAGCTTATTCAATAGATGTAAACGGGTCTCAGTGGGATTGTGCAAGTATCTCCCTATAGGTTGTGGTGTCCTTGAACTCCATCCACGGAGTCCAAGTTAAAGTGTGTCGTTGAAAAGTGTCCTTGTTATGAGTGATATCTTCCATAAGATGGACCTCTGAAATTTTTTGAAACCACATTTTCACGGATGGAGCCTCAGGCTGACCCCAAAGGGTAGGTATAAGTGCTTTAGCCGTATTAAGCAAATGTGGAACTAAAGAACATTTGTATTTTCTGACAGGTTCCTTGGTAGCATGAAAAAGAATGGTCCATGCATCAGCAGGAAGATTAATATTGGATATTTGTTGGATAATTCGAATAATGCTAGACCAGAAAGGGCGGATGAGTGGGCACGACCACCATATATGAGCGTGGGTTGCTCTGTTCCCACAATTCCTCCAACACAACGGGGAGTTGTCGGGGAACATCTGATGAAGCTTTGATGGGGTGTAGTGCCATCTGGTTAGTAGCTTGTAATTGACCTCAGCCATCCTTGATGCAATTGAAGAGATATGAGTCAGCTGTAGGACTTTATCCGTTTGGCTGTCTGAGAGGCAGGATTCCAAGTCTGCCTCCCACTTAGCGAGAAAGGGAGGATAAGTATCACCTTGGAGCTTGATGAGTAATTTGTAGAATACCGAGATACAATGTTCAGGTGGATCCATTGAATTAAAAACTTCCTCAATACTGTTTAAGTCCTGTATCCCTCTAAGCGGCTGAGGCAGAGTTCTAAGGAAACCTTGCAATTGATTATGTCTCCATTTATCAAGAAACGCAATGGGCTTAAGGCCGAGAATCTCCTTAAGAGGCTTAAGCGCATTTGCTCGAAGAACATGATGTAGTAGAAGAGGTTCTTCTGGCAACCACGACCTATAGCCAGGATCTAGTAGGCCAGGTAAGAAATAATCGTGGTCCAAAAGTGGTAACAGAGGAGAAGCATATGACCACGAGAACTTCCTATGTAGGGCATCCCATACATCAAGGGTGGAAGTGGTTAAAATGGAGGTACTTGGAGCAAGGTGTCTATGTAAGCGTGGCAGCCAGGGTGTAGTTGCTAGGTCTGTGTTACTAAGAACATGTTCCAAACTCACCCAAAGTTTGGAATTAGCTGCATATTTCCATTCGGATATCCTAGACAGAATCACAGCATTATAATAAGCCTTAAAATTTGGAAGGGCCAGTCCCCCTGCTTCCTTGGAGCGAAATAGTACTTCCTTAGTTACTCTGGGGTGACTGTTCCTCCAAATAAAGCGGGAGACCATGGTCTGTAATGGGGAAAAAAATCCTATAGGCACACCCAATGGGATCATTTGAAAGAAAAAAAGAACTCTAGGCAGAATGTTTATTTTAATTATACTCACTTTACCCAACCATGAGTGTGTCAGCGTGTTCCACTTTTGTAAATCCCTTCTAATATTATTCAATAATGGGATGTAATTATATTTAAAGAGGGACTGAATGTGAGGCACAAGATTCACTCCCAGATATTTCATACTTCGTTGAACCCATCTAAAAGGAAAGGGGTTTTAAATTTTCCACCTCCCTTCCAGGTAGATTAATATTTAGAATTTCAGACTTAGATAGGTTAATTTTAAAGTTAGAGAGTGTCTGAAAAGTAGAAAATGCTGACATTTAAATTAGGAAGCGAGATACGAGGTTGCTGGATAAAAAATAAAATATCGTCTGCATATGCCGTATATTTGTGCGTTTTATTACCTACTTGAATCCCATGTATATTTAAATTACATCTTATGGTTGCCAAAAAGGGTTCGAGGGTAAGGGCAAATAAAAGGGGAGAAAGAGGGCAGCCCTGTCTGGTCCCATTAAATAGTTGGAATGAGTCACTCAAAGTGCCATTTATGCAAATTTGTGCCGTGGGGTTAGAATAGAGGGAAGTAATGCGGTAAAACATCTTGGGTCCCAGCCCAAAATGTCGCAGGGTCAATCTTAAGTAATCCCAGTCCACCCTATCGAACGCTTTTTCAGCATCTGTAGATACAAATAGGGTGGACTGGGAAGACCTTTGGGCGTATTGTATAAGAGATATCGCCCGGAGAGAATTATCCTTGGCTTCTCTGTGTGGCATAAAGCCCGTCTGATCCGTAGAAACCCAACTAGGTATAAGAGGGAGTAGTCTGTTGGCCATTACCTTAGAATATAATTTGATATCAACATTTAATAGGGAAATTGGCCTATAGCTACTGCATTGAGTAGGGTCCTTATCTGCTTTAAGGATAACTGAAATATGGGCTGTAAGAGATTCCGGGCGTAGTCCCGAGGTCTGTGAGATTGAATTGGCATAAGCCGTAAGGCGGGGCAGAAGGATATCACTGAATGTTTTATAGTACCGGATAGTATAACCATCCGGTCCCGGGGCTTTACCTGTTGGTGAAGATTTCAGAGCCGCCTGAAATTCCTCAACCGAAAGTTCCGATTCAAGTTCCCTGAGAGTCAAATTTGAAAGTTTGGGCAAATTTGCTTCTTTTAAATATGTAAGCATAAGGTTACGTCTCTCCTTCCCAGTCAGAGACGGAGAGTCACACTGCACTTTGTACAAATCTGCATAATAGTCCCTGAAAGCTTTAGAAATGTGAGGAGTCGCATGGACTAAATTTCCGTTTAGATCGTTTATTCCTAAAATAAAGTTTTCAGTCTGTTTTTCTTTGAGGGATCTTGCTAATTGTCTGCTAGGTTTGTCCCCCCACTCATAGAATTTTTGCGAATATCGTTGGAATTTCCGAGCTGTATCGAGGTTAAGAAGATTTTTTAATTCCTCTCGTTTCAATGTGAGAGCTTCTAGCTGGGATGTGTGCAAAGTGAGTTTATGTTGTTTATCAAGTTCTGTTATTTGGTGCAGGACCTGTTCAAGTTGTTGACCACGCTCCTCTTTTTTTCCTTGCCCCAAGTTCTATGAGTCGGCCTCTCATAGTTGCCTTGTGAGCTTCCCATACAATAGCAGGGGATGTCTCGGAAGGTTTATTGTCTTTAAAATATTGCGATATATGAGAGGCAAACACAGAAACTTCTGTTGGGTTAGAAAGAAGAGAATCATTGAGTCTCCAATTATTGGAGCGCTGAGTCAAAGTGGGCATAGTCATACTCATCGACACAGGTGCATGATCTGACAATGTCGCGGTACCTATATTCGCCGATTGTACTAATGGGAGGTGGTAATGGTCTAAAAAGATATTATCTATTCGGGAATAAGACTGATGAGTCTTCGAAAAATGGGAGAAATCTTTTTCTTTTGGATGTAAAATACGCCATACGTCTATCAATTGTCGATCTATTAGTCTCTTTTTAACAAAGGACAGGCGCTTAAAAGAGATGTTAGAGCGACCGTGGGATGTATCCAAAACAGGATCTAGAGACATATTTATGTCTCCTGCCAGTATGGTTAAACCCTCAGCAAATTGAGATAAATCAGTAAGAATTTGAGAAAAAAAGGTAGGTTGATTTTGGTTCGGGCAGTATATGTTTGCTAGAGTACATTGGGTAGTACCTAAAAAGCCCTTTAAAAAAAAGAAAACGACCATGGTCATCCGCTTGCATCTCTAAAAAACGGAAGGGTACGCTACTACTAAAACCAATAGCCACCCCCTTAGCTTTATTCGTATCTGAAAGGCTATAATACCACTGAGGAAAATAAAGCAAGGTCAATTTGACCTGCGTAGTATGGGTTAAATGTGTTTCCTGAAGAAACACAATAGAAGAGGCAAGTTTCCGTAATTCACGGATAACCTGATGCCGTTTTGCCGCAGCATTTAAACCCCTAACATTATAAGAAATAACTTTAAGTGTGCCCATTTATCACAGTAGAGCATAACCCTTGAACCTACTTAGCCATGCATGCCAGCCTTGATAGGGAAAATAAAACAAGAAAGAAACGGGTAAGTATTGAAAAAAACAAAAAGACAAATTTACATAAACAACAAAAACGTCCATCTGGACGCATGTGGGAAACCTTAATTTATCACGCAGATTTCTGCGGTGGTCCCTATGGGGGGAGAGAGCACGGGCAGCCGTCCAGAACTCCGGTAGGAGAACGGATAAGGAAACTCGAAGGCTACCCGCTCTCCACAACCCCAAAAGGGAAGAGGGGAAGGGGAACGTGTCGTATAAAAGACACATAGGAGCATTGTGCTCCACCCACATTCAGCTTGCGTCAAATAATGTGCAGAAGAATACTTTTTGCTCCAACAGTAAACCATAAACCTTTTTATAACAAATATACTTTAGCGGCCAAGTCACATCTCATTAGATATAATAACTTACAGGCATACTCAACCAAAGAAAAAAAGGAAAGTACATAGGCATAATCACCCTTTACTCATCTATGTTATTATACAGGACCTGACGCTGAAGAGCGCCCTTTTTTAGTAGTAGGAGATTTTTGCCAATGGGAGTCCTGGATATGTATAAACTTAGGGACCGGATCATGCCAGCCCGGGAGGTCCACTAAGGGCAGATTAAGGTCCTTTAAAAATTGTAACAATTCCTCTGGGAACCGGAGGGTGTGGGAGCGACCATTTTTGGTAGCAATAAGGCACGCCGGGAAACCCCATCTATAGGTAATCTCCTTAGAACGTAACTGTTCCAAAAGTGGTTTAAGGGCTCTGCGACGGTCTATGGTTTCTTTAGATAAATCCGAGAAAATATTGAGAGTTGCTCCATCAAGGTCAATGTTGGGAATGCTCCTCAACTTGGCCATAATGGCGTTCTTATCTGTGAAATAATGTAGGCGGCATATTACGTCTCTGGGTTGCTCAGGAGCAACGGTAAGAGCCCGATGAACCCGATCAAAACGCAGTGGATCAGTGGGTTCATTTCCCAACACTGAATTAAATATACCTCTAATCTGCGACTCCAAATCTTTATCTCCAGTCACTTCGGGCAGACCTCTAATTCGTAGGTTGTTTCTGCGATTTCTATTCTCGAGGTCCTCTAACTTATATAGTGAGGCACGTTGAGCAAGGGCTAGCTGTGTGACAGTCTTTTGTAGTTCTCTTATAGCTGTTTCATGAGTATCTTGTCTCTGCTCTGTGCCCTCCACCCTATCGAGAATATGCGCCATATCTGTTCTTACCCCTGTGATTTCCTTTTTTATTGATTTTTCGAGTCCATGGAACATCCCGGCTAACTCTTTTCTAATGCCGCTCAGCAGAGTCGCCAAATCTGAGCCTGTAGGAGACTCGGGTTCTTCCATGAGATCTGAGCAGTAAGATGATACAGGCGAACTTTCTCTTACAGAGGTTGCTATTGAAGCGAGAGGCGTTGCGTCTCGTGCGTCTCGCTTGACTGCTACATGCGCCGGGGCCAGTTCCACTGGCAACCAGGAATCGCTGTATGGAACTAGAGGTGGTTTGGTTAGTCGCCGTTCCTTTACTATGTGTCTTGGGAGTTGTAGAGCGGATTTTGTGTATCTTTGCTGGCATAGTTGGAGCTTCAGAACTGAATGCTAAGTGGAGCGCCCCTCAGTCTCATTCGCTTAACAACATGTGTACAGCGTAGTATGGAACATATGGTTATTCAGGCCCATGCTGAGCTTCATCTGCTGAATAGAGGTTGAGCTGGAGAGGACAGGGATGACTGGGCCTTTGCTGCTACTAGGCCAAGGATGTAGCAAACTGAGGCCTAGTGAGTGTGCTGCTATATGGCTCTGGATGTCTAGCTAGTGCCTTAGCAACCAAGTAGGGAAGATAATGCGCCAGGGAGACCGGGATCAAGAACTGGCTGGGAGTCTGGGTGCAGCAATATGGCCGCTGACCTCCAGGAGTAGGCCGAAGCCGCGGCCTTTCCTAAAACAGCCACCGTCCGGAGGAGCGTCGCTCCGTCTAGGGCAGAGCTCTTAGAACAGTCCCTAGCTGATATTCAGACAGTCCGCCGCTATTAGGAGTGCTGACACAGGGGAAGGAGTGTACCTTAGAGGTGATGATGCGGCTAACTTCTTAGGCCTCAAGATGGCGTCGGGCCGCGGGTGTGTAGTACTGGTACACCCGGTCTCCGGACTTCGGATGTTATGTCTGCTGCCCTCCCAGTCCGGTGAAGCTGTCGCTGGTGGTCACAGATGGGGCCGCCGTTCGTCCCTCGCGGCACTCGAGCGCAGAGGCTACAGAGGTCTCATAGGCCTCAAGATGGCGGCGGGTCCCCGGTGTATGGAGCCGGCCACGGGCTGGGCAGCAGAACGTAGGATCTATCCCCGATGTCCGCCCGGGATCTGTCCCCGATGTCCGCCCGGGATCTGTCTCCGATGACCTCCCTGTGCTCTGCCCTTCCTGGGGCATTTAGTTAATGCTGCTAAAACCTGTATACCATTAAAATGGAAACAGACACAAGCGCCCAATATAAGTATGTGGCTACAAAAGTAGAAGAAATGAATAGGATGGAAGACTTAATCTGGACAAGTAGGAAAAAAAGATAGAGAGAGAGAGATATATATATATATATATATATATATATATATATATATATATATATATATACTTAAAAACCTGGTCAACATGGAACGATTTTTTCCATGCTACGGAAGGCGGGAGATAGGCAGTGGGGGGGGGGGAGAGAGAGGAGAGGGAACAGGGGAGGGAGGCCGGGAGAAACGGGGGGAGGGTGTAGTAATAAATCTCTTTTTCGAGGGGGGGGGATGGGGGGTGGGTAGGGAAAAAAAAGGAAGAGGAAGGAGAGTTAAGGGGAATGATGAACGGGAAGGAGGGGACTGAGATTTTTTTTTTGATATAAGGATTAAGAAGAGGGAACCTGCGGGCAGTGTCGCCCCAGGCTGTAGGAAGCGGGGATGAAGGGAACAAATATTGCTCTCTGGCCCCAATGTCTTCTTAAAGTCTCTCCTTTTTTTTTTTTTTTTTTTTTGCTCTCTCCTCTCAGCTCATTATTTTTATTTTTCTTATTTTATTACTCTCCATTGGTAGCCCATCAGTATTGGAGTATATGGGAAATTAGAATAAGAATCACAGAGGTTCTATCTGGCCTGAGTATAGACTATTTGGTGGGAAGCAAGTTAGAGTACCAACCGAATTGGGATAATGAGAGATATAAGAATCTAGGCGTAGACTATGTAAGAATGAATTAATTATATATGCACATGTATATGAGATGGAATATCCTGTATAATTTGAAAAAGTGAAAAATAAAGAAATTTAAAAAGAAAAGTAAAAAGTGATACTCCTAGTAATTGGATTTCCTGTTTTTGATTTGTAAGGTTGGTTCTATAACCATCAACCTGACTATAAATCTATCGCTAATTTCACCACCTAAATAATTTTTGTAATTTTTTTTAAAGGACATGAAAGTATTTCATTTGGTACACAGGTTTTGTTTTTTTCAGTATATAATTTATATGTATTAGACAATAGTATGGCATTAAACAGAGGCACACCACCATCTTCAGGCAAGATGAAATAATTTTTTCTTAATGAAGCCTTCATATGTGAGATATATGTGAGATTTTGCCGTGATTTCAGGGAATGCCTGTGTAATCTTGAGGTCTATGGACCTCAACTCGCATGAAAGTTGGACCAAAGTAGTACAGGGACTACTTTTTAAGTCAGAATATATTGGGGTGTGGGGGAAGGGGATTCGCAAGTTTCCACTAATAAGTAAGTGATCAAGTGTGTCACTTGCTGTGGATCATTAACCTTGTAAGGTATTGTTGCTGTAACCATTCAAGCATATAAAAATAGGGGGAAAGGGGAGGGGGATAGGCCTGTTTAAAGACAGGCAAAGGGGTTACTTGGGCAACAAAAATAGATCAAACAACAGGAATAGTATAAGTTAAATATTTATTCCTATAAACCTTATAACATATAAAGAATGATTAAAGTGCAAGGTGGGTACCCAACCTGTGGATGATATTATAAAACTTTGGTACAAAAGGACATCACTGGACAGACAAGACTTTACAAAGTACATATAACAGTACACAAGTCCGGACGTGTGGTTCAGCCTTATGTGTTAAGCAGCTCAATAAATGTCATTAAGTGTTCTTGCAAAGCAAGAGCACTTATTGTTATCTCACATATATATTATTATTCTTATTATAGCCAAATTTTACCACCCTAACTCCTCCCACAGTTTTTACACTACATAGACAAGTAATATACCGAAACGTGCGGATTGTTCTCGAATGGTGTGCTATTACTTTGTGGAACAATTCGCCGAATCGTCCACGAAATATCATTGTTTTTGCGGCGAAATTTGTCCCATAGGAATGAATGGTGAAACTAGAGTGTGAGCTCACAAAATCTGAAAAATCAGGACATGATTTCTAACCTGCCACCACTCCCTCATTTTTAAACCCACCTACACAAATTTTATATCAAAACGTTCAGCTATCCCTGCTGCCACTACACGTGTCCACGGCTAAGCCATAGTCCTTACAGTTTTCACAATATGATGATTTGTTTGCAACTCACGCCACCCATTGACTTTCATTGAAACTCCCCTGTAGACACTTCAAATTCAAAGGGCAGTTTCTAAACTGCGACTGTGCCTTCAATTTTAATATTTCAGAGACATACTATATATCAAAATGTAGGTCTGGGTCTTGTGATTCTCACAATATAAAGCTCTTCGCTGTAGGATTTATAGTTTTTAAAATACGACCGTTTGAAGAATGGCAAAAATTCAGGAGAGGCTGAAAATACTGTGACCTGTGGTTAGAGCCTGCATAAACAAACATTGGTTTCCTTGGCAATGCTGAGGGACCTATAGCTCCTCCCACACAGCTCTGAGGGGAATTTCTGTATCACAAATTGTTGTAACATGGAGGTTGGCTGTGTTGTCTTTCCCTCAGGACACAGTATGTTCCCAGTTGGGGTGTCTGGGGGGGAAAGACAATGCACGTCGCCTCTTATTTCTCTAAGGCATTTCTAATGTTCAACTTTGTTTACTCTTTTGATTCTGTTATCTGTAAATTAATTACTATGTACTGTAATATGACGGATACTTTTTTCCGCTGTTTATGACCCCCCCCCCCCCCATGAAAAAATAAAAAGTAATTTTTTTTAATTTTTGAAAAATAAAAATAATACATTTAAAAAAAAAAATAGAAAAAAATATATAATAATTTTTGAAAAAAAATATTTTTGAAAAAAACATCATTTAAAAAAATATATATATATATTTTTTGAAAACAAAAATCATTTTGAAAAAAAAAAACATTTTTGAAAAAATTGTTCCGCTCTTTCAACTAATGATGGTTAGAGCCTGCATAAACAAACATTGGTTTCCTTGGCAACGCTGAGGGAATTATAGCTCCTCCCACACAGCTCGGAGGGGAGTTTCTGTATCACAAATTGTTGTAACATGGAGGTCGGCTGTGTTGTCTTTCCCTCAGGACACAGTATGTTCCCAGTTGGGGTGTCTGGGGGGGAAAGACAATGCACGTCGCCTCTTATTTCTCTAAGGCATTTCTAATGTTCAACTTTGCTTACTTTTTTTTAATGTTTTTTTTTTTTTAAATGTATTCTTTCCCCCAAAAAATTTTTTACAAACATTTAAAAAAAAAAAAAAAAAAAAACATAAAGAAAAATCATTTTTGAAAAAAAAATCTATAAAAAAAAATTTGAAAACATTTTTTTTTTTAAATCATTTAAAAAAAATTGAAACAATAACATTTTTGAAAAAAAAAACATTTTTGAAAAAATTGTTCCGCTCTTTCAACTAATGATGGGACTTCTTCAATTTTTTTTCTACTATTTCTACTTTTTAAAAATATTAAGCTTTTTAACACTTTTCACAGTTACTCCAGCCACTCCAACCACACAACAGTTGCTCAAACCACTCCACCCAGTTACTCCGCCCACTCCAGTTGTAGACTACTGGTGGAGGCAAGAACACGTCACACAATTTCCCCAGAAATTGTAGCTTTTCTAGTTTTTAATTGCATTCCTCTAAAGGATGTAAGGTAATTGGATCCACCTACTAATGTGTGGATCCCAGTAATAAATCCGAATGGGTGCTATTTAGCAAGGGGCTGAACCTGATGGGGCGGGGGGGGGATTGGAGTGGAAGGACTGGGGCAGGGGGACCGCTGTTGGTACGGGGAACCTGGGATCCCCTGATGGTAATATTGGCCGACCAATGTTCCAATGAATTCAGATTTAGTGAAGGAATGAAAAAATTTAATTTCCTCTGACAGTTGCTGATGTGTTTTAAATTGAAAAGTTTGTCAGTACGATTTTGATTCAAGTGTCAGTAATTCATTTGGTACATGGCATTAGTAGGGCAGCAATGCAAAGGATTTTAGACACAGTGAGATCAGTCAATACTCATAGTATTCAACTCTACTTCATCCTATACATCAATAGTGTGCGTACGTTACCAGTGGACGTCTTCGCTTTAGAGTTGAGTTTGATCAGGTCTATGTCAATAGATCCGTGATTGCCACATACCTTGCAGCTGATGTTAGGGTATTATGGCCATTCCAATTGATTTTGTTGGCCGTTAGCGCTTACGGGTATCCAAGGGTGTCCGAGGGCTGTCAGGCGGTGTTCACGCCACTCTGTGTAAGATCCAAGGTGAGGGCGTTAGAAGTGCCGGAATATCGCGGACGTTACCGCTGACGTGGGCGCTGACTGCTGCCTGCGTTCTCCTGTCCGTATCACTCCGCCCGCTCCATTCAGAATCACGTCATGTGACTATGTGGGGTATTACGTCAACGCGTTTCGCCGTGCTCTATGGCGTAGCTTCGTCTGGACGTTTCACGTCGCTGGTCGGGATATCTATTTATGTATCACTCAGACCGGTGACGCACATCAATAAGGGGTTGGAAAATTATGAAAACAACCAATAATTGGGTCCCATCTGAAGTTTTTCCAGGTTCCTATTTATTCTTCACAGTTACTTTTTAAGTCAGCATGCCTTGAAGTCGCATATATATGAATGGTTATCATTGGAAATCATGGGGAACGTCTCTGATTATTCTAGATCAGTGGTTGCCAACCTTTCAGACCCCACGGATCATTAAACTACCAATTATGAATCCTGTGGACCACTAAGGGCTCTTGCTTCAGCAAACATGAACGGCTAGTTTACACTTGCTTCAAAACAAGGCTTCGGACATGCTTTGTTAAAGCTCTCTAAACGCTGTCACTAAATAAAATGGTTAGCTTACAGTCCTGTTTACACCTTGCTTTGCTTCAAAAATTATACCCCATGTAGCTTCAGTGGTGCTTCAAAGCATCCGTAGAAGTCTATGGCAAAGCTCACTCGAAGCCTCATTGAAGCAAAAGCAAGGTGTAAACAGGACTCTAAGCTAACCATTTTATTTAGTGACAGGGCTTTGACTGGCATTCAGAGAGCTTTAACAAAGTGTGTCCGAAGCCATGTTTTGAAGCAAGTGTAAACTAGCCCTAACATGAATTTTAAATGCCTTATACACTCCCCCTGTACCACACTGCTGCCTTATACACTCAATGCTCTGGCTCTCTGACCCCCAGCGCATGAGCAGAAACAATGAACAACAAGAAAAAGCCTTTGTCGTAGGAGAATTTTTGTACAAATTTTCATTCATCGGTTCCGATTTGCTGTGGAACGACTAGGAAAATCGGACGATCGTTCGCCTGATTTTCTTTTAGTGTGTACCCCACATAAGAGTATAAATAAAAGTTGCTTCTGCACACTATTTAATTTTAACTGCTGGAGTAGGGTTACAAGCAGATTTCTTTTAATACCAAATAACAACAGATGTGAGCTTAGTCCTCAGGATCACAACAAGCTTGTGATCTATTTAACAGTGGACATTAAGGGATCAGCAACCGGGATTAACTAGAATAGTGTATATGGGTCTAGGTTGTCAGCCTTTGTTTTTATCATACAATTGATCTTGATATAAAGTAACATAAAAATAGAGGTATTCTAAAAGTAACGTGGCATTTTTTATTTGTACACATAATAAATTCCAGTATGTCCTGTCTTCTTCTTTTTTTTTTTTTTTCTATTCCTGTTTAGAGAAAGAGCTGTAAGGAATACTGGTTCAGTATGTGAGCCAGTGACAGATGTCTCGCCCCTATCCAATAAGTGTGAAGACTGCAAAGCGGACAGTGGAGAAGAAAATGAAGATGTACAGGCATCAAGTCATTTGTTGTCAAAGAAACCGGAAAATGATATCCCGGCGCTTTTAGGTCAAAATGTTCAAGATGGGGCCAGCACTTTTCAAACTACTGAAATGACTTTAGAAAGCAAAGATGGGCCAGTTCAGCCATGTACCTTAGAAAAAAACGTTCTGTCTCTGGAAATGTGAGTATTCAGACTTTAATTTGGTTCACCAGATGCAATCATTAGATTGTCAGTGGAACTTTTACAAATAATGTGGGTGTAGTTTGAGAATAGGGAAGAGGCAAATCACTGATGACGAAGCAGTTTTCCCCTTCTCATTCTCTCAGAAATGTCTGTAACAAATATTTTAATATCATTAATGACATGCTCTGTTACCGTTTTTAGGCTGTAAACACTCTTTATTTGCAGCATTTATTGCAAACTCCCCATTCCACCACCTTGCAAGTCTTTTATTCACCAGTTGCCTGTCCAGCAAGATGTTGACTGTGCAGCCTGGTCTGCACTATGTAATGTCCTGTTGAAATCTTGTCCGCTGGGCTTGGCCATGTGGGTCCGTACTTCATGCTCTAGTTTCGTACAAACTCCCTGTAAAGTTGAAGAGTGCGGAACATGGACTCAGCACAGAAGATTGAAAATTGCAAGCAACTGTACAGAATAGAAAAGGCTACACAGCCTAGACACGACTGGCAAAGTTATAGGTGAATATAAGACTGATGGTTGCTTGAGTGAATAAGTTGGACTGCACTGAAAGTTTTTTAAAGGATCAATCCACTCAAGTGCCCTTTCAGGTATAGGTGGGGTATAGCGGGTTGTGTTGGCTTTTTTGGTTCTCTACTCACACATTTTGAGCAAAATGCTACAAAATGGGTATTTTCGCTACACCTGTTGGTATGCTCTGTAATATAACCGAAATTATAGAAGAATTGCAGGCATGACTCTTTTTTACATGGGTATATTGGTCCAGCTTGGACCAATGTAATCATGTACAGGATCTCGGAAAAGTGAGTACACCCCTCACATTTTTGAAAATATTTTATTATGTCTTTTCATGTGACAACACTGAAGAAATGACACTTTGCTACAATGTAAAGTAGTGAGTGTACAGCTTGTATAACAGTGTAAATTTGCTGTCCCCTCAAAATAACTCAACACACAGCCATTAATGTCTAAACCGCTGGCAACAAAAGTGAGTACACCCCTAAGTGAAAATGTCCAAATTGGGTCCAAAGTGTCAATATTTTGTGTGGCCACCATTATTTCCAGCACTGCCTTAACCCTCTTGGGCATGGATTTCACCAGAGCTTCACAGGTTGTTACTGGAGTTCTCTTCCACTCCTCCATGACAACATCACAGAGCTGGTGGATGTTGGAGACCTTGCGCTCCTCCACCTTCCATTTGAGGATGCCCCACAGATGCTCAATGGGGTTTAGGTCTGGAGACATGCTTGGCCGGTCCATCACCTTTTACCCTCAGCTTCTTTAGCAAGGCAGTGGTCGTCTTGGAGGTGTGTTTGGGGTCGTTATCATGTTTGAATACTGCCCTGTGGCCCAGTCTCCGAAGGAAGGGGATCATGCTCTGCTTCAGTATGTCACAGTACATGTTGGCATTCATGGTTCCCTCAATGAACTGTAGCTCCCCAGTGTTGGCAGCACGTATGCAGCCCCAGACCATGACACTGAAAGTTTAAAGGATCAATCCACTCAAGTGCCATATCAGGTATAGGTGGGGTCCCACCACCATGCTTGACTGTAGGCAAGACACACTTGTCTTTGCACTCCTCACCTGGTTGCCTCCACACACGTTTAAAATCCAAATCAACAAAGGAACGGCTTCACCAGAAGAAGCCAGCCAGAGCCCCCAACTGAATCCGATTGAAAATCTGTGGGGTGATCTGAAGAGGGCTGTGCACAGGAGATGCCCTCGCAATCTAACAGATTTAAAGGGTTTTTGCAAAGAAGAGTGGGCAAATATTGCCAAGTCAAGAGGTGCCATGCTGATAGACTGAGTGCTGTAATAAAATCAAAGGGTGCTTCAACAAAGTATTAGTTTTAAGGGTGTGCACACTTATGCAACCATATTATTATTATTATTATTATTATTATTATTTTTATTTTTATTTTTTTTACTTCCTAAAAGACTTCAGTTTGTTGTTCAACTGACATCTCAAAAGGGGTGTGTAAGCTAGACCAATGTAACTATTGTAGGTATAATATAGCCATGCCTGTAATTCTTCTTTTTAAAAACCCAACTGGGGACTATATCCTCACACCTGACATGGCAGACTTGTGAACATGGCAAAGATCCTGCTACAAGAGTCCCTGAAAGACCTAGGAACCTAATTTAGTGATTGTAAAGGTTTTGTTTTTTATAAAAGTAAGAAAACATGTCATACTTGCCTGCTCTGTGCAATGGTTTTTGCATAGAGCAGCCCTAAGCCTCCTCTTCTCGGGTCCCCCACTGGCGCCCCTGCCCCACACAGAGAGGGGCTCTGTCCCACCCACGCTTTTTCCTAACTGGCTGTGTATGACAGCAGTAGTGGTAGCCAATGGCTCCTGTCGGGAGAGGCTTAGCTCTTGTGCATATCACTGGATCGAGCTTGGGTTTAGGTAAGTATAAGGGGGGCTGGCAGGGAAAGCTGCATGCAGAAGGTTTTTTACAGAAAATGCATTAAGGTAAAAGAAAAACTTCCTCTAGAACCAGTTGGTATCTACCAAAAAGGAAATATACGTAATGATATTCAACCTAATTTTGCTTGGTTTACTGTAATTTAGCCTCTGAAATTTGTGATTAGGGATGAAGACATTTACCGAGATGAAGAGGAAATTGAAAAAGAAAAGACAAAGAAAGGAGCACCTGTGTGTGAAAAAGGCTTTAAAGGTAATGCACGCTTCATATTCTTACATTTTAACAGCACTTTTTATTAAATCATGGGATAGGCTTATTTACAAAGAAATGCAGTAACCGATCAAGTCTGATGTAATGAACTGACTGGAATGTAACATGGATTGTTGCCATTTGTTGTTGGTTAACACTAGGGTTGTCCCAATACGATACTGGTATCGGTATCAATACTGAGCATTTGCAGGAGTACTTGTACTCCTGCAAATGCTCCGGATGCAGCTTCTACTCCTCTCCCCTCCACGGCTTTCAGCTGCTTTATTGAAAGCAACACAGGGAGATCGGTGATTATAACTTTCCCAGGCGCTGCACCGATCATCCCTGAGTGTCCCCTGTATCCTCCTCCGGCTTCCCTCTGTGTCCTCCTCTGCACTCCTCCGGTCCCCCCCCTGTCCCCCTCTGTGTGCTCCTCCGTCCCTTGTCCCCCCCCCGTCCCAGATCTTTTAGGATGGAGAGTGGAGGAAGGAGCCGGTAAATCTGTCATTTACCGGCTCCTTCCTTTTCTGTGATTACTATGCTCAGTTATGAATTGACAGTCAGTAAACTGTGTTTACGATACTTCAGTTTATGAATGGAGAGGAGCCGCTGTCTCCTGTCCATTTATCTTCAGCGCAGCTAAGGCTGCTGAGAAAGGGACTGGGAAATCTCTATCCTCAGTCCATTTCCATGTCTCAAAGGGGAGATGTCAGGGGTCTGTTTAGACCCCTGACATCCCACCAAAAAGCCCCTCTACCCCACAACAGGGTTGAATAAAAAATAAATAAATAAGAAACATTGTAAAAAATGTATATTTTAGAGTAAAAAAAAAAAAACTCTCACACTGACGGTGGAAAAAAAAAGAGCATTAATAAAAAAAATATATACGTGTGTTTTTGTATGTACAGTATGTATGTGTATGTGTGTACAGTGTGTGTGTGTGTATATATGTGTAAAAAAAAATAATATATATATATATATATTATTAGGGGTGCGGAATTTAATCGTTGCATCGGTGCATCGCGATTCGGGCGTCCCCGATGCGGCACCGATGCGGGGAAACCTATTAATCGATTATCCCCGATGTCTAGCCCCGCCCCTTCATTCCCGGGAGAGCCGTTTCCTCATTTATTTTTTTCCTATGACGCGCTCATGTGACTGCCCGGCCCGCCTCTCTGCTTTCACGTCTCACGTACGCCAGGAGAGACGTGAAAGCAGAGAGGAGAGAGGGCAGTCACATGAGCGCGTCATATACACTCACTGTTCCCCCGCCGGATTTTGTTCCCCTGGCTCTCGGGTCCTATCGGAACTCCGCCCCCCCACTCCCAGCCCTGTACATTGCCGCTCCCTCCTCCTACGAATGCTAATGCTCCTAATACCGCCCCGCCCCGCCTCTCCAGCCCTCGGCTACTGTTTAACAAATGCTAATGAGCAGAGGGCTGGAGAGGCGGGGCGGGGCGGTATTAGGAGCATTAGCATTCGTAGGAGGAGGGAGCGGCAATGTACAGGGCTGGGAGTGGGGGGGCGAAGTTCCGATAGGACCCGAGAGCCAGGGAAACAGAATCCGGCGGGGGGAACCATTCTCGGCACAACAGGAAAGTTCTTCTCACTACTGCAGAAAAGGTTAATTAGGAATTAGGTTAGGGATTAGAATAGGGTAAAGAAGTGTGAAAAAAGTTCATTAAAGTGCCAGTATTATTATTTTTTTTGTTTTTATTTTTTTATTGTTTTTTTAAAACGGATATTATACTTACCTACTGATCTTCTGTAGCATGTCCGCAGTCACCAACCATCTCCTGTAGCATGTCCGCAGTCACCAACCATCTCCTGTAGCATGTCCGCAGTCACCGACCATTTCCTGTAGCATGTCCGCAGTCACCGACCATCTCCTGTAGCATGTCCGCAGTCACCGACCATCTCCTGTAGCATGTCCGCAGTCACCGACCATCTCCTGTAGCATGTCCGCAGTCACCGACCATCTCCTGTAGCATGTCCGCAGTCACCGACCATCTCCTGTAGCATGTCCGCAGTCACTGACCATCTCCTGTAGCATGTCCGCAGTCACCGACCATCTCCTGTAGCATGTCCGCAGTCACCGACCATCTCCTGTAGCATGTCCGCAGTCACCGACCATCTCCTGTAGCATGTCCGCAGTCACCGACCATCTCCTGTAGCATGTCCGCAGTCACCGACCATCTCCTGTAGCATGTCCGCAGTCACCGACCATCTCCTGTAGCATGTCCGCAGTCACCGACCATCTCCTGTAGCATGTCCGCAGTCACCGACCATCTCCTGTAGCATGTCCGCAGTCACCGACCATCTCCTGTAGCATGTCCGCAGTCACCGACCATCTCCTGTAGCATGTCCGCAGTCACCGACCATCTCCTGTAGCATGTCCGCAGTCACCGACCATCTCCTGTAGCATGTCCGCAGTCACCGACCATCTCCTGTAGCATGTCCGCAGTCACCGACCATCTCCTGTAGCATGTCCGCAGTCTCTGACCATCTCCTGTAGCATGTCCGCAGTCTCTCTGACCATCTCTTGTAGCATGTCCACAGTCTCTCTGACCATCTCTTGTAGCATGTCCACAGTCTCTCTGACCATCTCCTGTAGCATGTCCGCAGTCTCTCTGACCATCTCTTGTAGCATGTCCGCAGTCTCTCTGACCATCTCTTGTAGCATGTCCGCAGTCTCTCTGACCATCTCTTGTAGCATGTCCGCAGTCTCTCTGACCATCTCCTGTAGCATGTCCGCAGTCTCTCTGACCATCTCCTGTACTATGTACAAGTTGTTGTCTGCTTTGTTTAGACTTTGCTTCATGCAGGGAGTGTTGTCTTTTTTTAAAAAGAACAGATATAATAATAAAAATGGAGATCTCCTGACTGCTTGAATTTTTTTGATGAAAACCATGCGCACTTGCACTGTAATCGTGATGCATCGTGATATCGAATCGTTGACCTGATAATCGTAATCGAATCGTGAGGCCAGTGAAGATGCGCACCTCTAATATTAATATATATATATATATATAATAACATAAGGAAATTTGACTTGTAAATAATAAAATTGTAAAAAAAAGAAACTACTGACACAGTTCACTCCTTATCAGTACCACTTTCACATGACATTAAAGGTATCGGCGAGTACTTGAAAAAAAGTATTGGTACTTGTACTCTGTCTTAAAAAATGGTATCGACAACACTTTTTCAGTTTCTTTTCATACAGACTCCTGAATATGTAATGTATATTTTCCAGCTCACCACTGCATCACATGAATTGACCTATTGCAGTCTTGTTTTAGTAAGCTGCATGACAGAGGAGTGAGTGACAGCTGGTACGGCCCCTTCCTTTGAGAGTAAAGACATGTCTGTATGTAGCAGATAAGCTAATCATCACAGGGAGGAGGTGCTCAGCTATAGAATAGAATGCTAAATCCACTGCAAATGGCATACCATTATTTCTGTCTGCCCTCTTATGATAATCATATGTGAACAGCAAGGCAAATGTCGCTGTGGCAAATACTGATGGTCAACGTGAAAGTGTATTTCCTCTTAGATTGTAAACTCTAACGAGCAGGGCTCTCTGATTCCTACTGTATTAAATTGTAATTGTACTGTCTACCCTCATGTTGTAAAACGCTGCGTAAACTGTTGGCGCTATATACATGCTGTATACTAATAATAATAATTTCCACTTTTTCAGCCAAATTTGAGAAAACCTCCAGTTTCCATCCACACAGCATATCTAAAATAAGTTTTATATATATATATATATATATATATATATATATATATATATATATATATATATATATATATATATTATATTTTTTTGTTTGTTTACCCTTCAGCTACTTACTGTATTTCGAGCAGGATTATACATAGAACACTAGAGGCAACTTTTATTGCATTGAATAGATGGCAACGTACAGATGGGGAACAAAAGTGAGGGATGGTTTAAAAAAAAAAAAGTACCGTATTTTTCGGACCATAAGACGCACTTTTTCCCCCCAAAAATATGGGGAAAAATGTCTCTGCGTCTTATGGAGCGAATATACATTAGGCCCCGCCGCCATGGGAAGTAAGTGAGGGGTGCAGAAAAGAGTTCCTGTCCACGGAAAACCCATCCACCTGCTCCTCTCCTCCCTCCTTCGATGGCGCTCGGTCCTCTGCTCTCTGTCGCTGTGTGCACTGTGCAGACAGTGCAGCTGATGGCTCAGGAAGTGTAGCTGTCCTACGTGGAGAGGATCCAATCCTAACACTGCTCCATCCAACTCCACCTCCAGCATGCCTGCAGCCTGTCCCGACTGAGCAGCTTCACACATCTCTTCTTTCACCCCTCCCTCCCTGCTCGTGTGTTCTGTCTGTGAAGGAGAGGTGGGCGGGAAGATTAACCACTTAACGACCGCTCACTGTATATATACGTCGGCAGAATGGCACCGACAGGCACAATCGCGTACAGTGTACGTGATTGCCTTTGTACAGTTGGGGGGTCCGATCGGACCCCCCTCCTATACAGTGAGCGGTCGTTATTCGTTGGGGAGTGATCCGACATGAGGGGGCGGCCATTCGATTCCGGCCACCCCCCCGTGATCGCTCCCGGCGAATGGAAATGCTCCCTCTGCTGTGTAATGTTTACACAGGCAGAGGAAGCAGGAGGAAGTGATGTCATCTCTCATGCGGCGCTCACATATACCGAGCGCCGTACAAGAGAAGACACACAGGTCAGTACACTAACACTACACTGACACCAGGACACATAGGCACACAAATCGCCCCCCCAGATCACCCCCCAGCCCCCAGTCACAGTGTCACTGATTGCAGTGACGATTTATTTACTGATCACTGCAATCAGTGACATTTGTGACTGTAAAAGTGTCACTAAAGTTAGTTTTAGGTCCAGTGTAGCCCCCTAATCGCCCCCCAGGTAACCCTTTCACCCCCTATCACCACTGTCGCTAAGCGATCATTTTTCTGATCGCTGTCTTAGCGTCGGTGATGCAGATCGGTAGCCAGTAATTTTTTTTAGGTTCGCCGCAGGTTTTTATAGCGTCAGGTACCCCCATATATTATCTAATAAAGGTTTTAACCCCCTAATTGCCCCTAGTTAACCCTTTCACCAGTGATCACCATATAAGTGTTACGGGTGACGCTGGTTAGTTAGTTTGCTTTTTATAGTGTCAGGGCACCCGCCGTATATATAACCCAATAAAGGTTTAACCCCCTTGATCGCCCGGCGGGTGATATCAATTAGGTTTTAGCATCAGAGAGGGTCTGCGTCACACCCCAGGCAGCGTCAGGTTAGTGCCAGTAACGCTAACACCCACGCGTGAAGCATACACCCCCCCTTAGTGGTATAGTATCTGATCAGATCAATATCTGATCTGATCAGATCTATACTAGCGCCCCCAGCAGTTTAGGGTTCCCAAAAACGCAGTGTTAGCGGGATCAGCCCAGATACCTGCTAGCACCTGCGTTTTGCCCCTCCGTCCAGCCCAGGCCACCCAAGTGCAGTATCGATCGATCACTGTCACTTACAAAACACAACACACATAACTGCAGCGTTCGCAGAGACAGGCCTGATCCCTGCGACTCCAGTGCTGTAGGAGCTGATTTCACCACCACAGTTAAAAAAAAAAAAAAGCATATATGCCGAAGCATTGGGGCAGCAGGGGCGGAGGAGCAATTTTGCTCCTAATGCCGCGTACATACGGTCGAAATTCCGACGGAGGCTTGCCCGTGGAAAAGTCCGACCATGTGTGTGCGGCATAACTTTTTTGCGGGAGGATGCCCCCATGCTTCGGCATATATAAATGGTGCATGTATGCCCATCATTAGAAGTGGGTGGATGAAGGGCGGTATTCTAATGGTGGGCATACCCACCGATCAATCTCTTTTTTCGTTCAGCCAACTGGCTGCATGAAAAAAAAAGATTACAATACATGTCCAACAAGGACCTGCAACGTACTGGTATGTTGCTGGACTTTGAATGTTTATACCAGAATGATGCCTGCGGGTTTAGGTATCATCTTGGTATCATTCTTTTCAGCCAGCGGCCGGCTTTCATGTAAAAGTAATCCTAGTGGCTAATTAGCCTCTGGACTGCTTTTACAAGCAGTGGGAGGGAATGTCATAACCCCCCTCCGCCCCCCCCCCCCGGATATAAAAAGCGCCATTGGGAAAGCATTTTATCACACCGATCTTGGTGTGGTCAGATGCTTTGAGGGCAGAGGAAAGATCTAGGGTCTAGAAGACCCCAGTTTTTTCAAAAAAAAAATCCTGTCACTACCTATTGCTATCATAGGGGATATTTACATTCCCTGAGATAACAATAAAAATGATAAAAAAAAAAATATGGAAGGAACAATTTAAAAATAAAATAAAAAAGCAAAATTAATAATAAAAAAAAAACACAAAATAAACACCCCTGTCCTGCCCTGCTCTTGCCCAATGGCGAACGCAAGCGTCGGTCTGGCGTCATATGTAAACAGCAATTGCACCATGCATGTGAGGTATCACCGCGAAGGTCAGATCGAGGGCAGTAATTTTAGCAGTAGACCTCCTCTTTAAATCTAACGGGGTAACCTGTAAAGGCTTTTAAAGGCTTTTAAAAATGTATGTAGTTTGTCGCCAATGCGCGTTTGTGTGAAATTTTAAAGCATGTCGTGTTTGGTATCTATGTACTCGGCCTAAGATCATCTTTTTTATTTCATCAAACATTTGGGCAATATAGTGTGTTTTAGTGCATTAAAATTAAAAAAAGTGTACTTTTCCCCCAAAAAATGCGTTTGAAAAATCGCTGCGCAAATACTGTGTAGAAAAAAAAATACCAGAACAGTTCAAAACCCCCCCAAATGACCCCCCAAATGAAAGTAGACACCCCAAGCTATATACTGAGAGGCATGTCGAGTCCATGGAATATTTTATATGTTGACACAAGTTGCGGAAAAAATACCATTTTTTTTTTTTTTTTTTTTTTTGCACAAAGTTGTCACTAAATGATATATTGCTCAAACATGCCATGGACATATGTGGAATTACACCCCAAAATACATTCTGCTGCTTCTCCTGAGTACGGGGATACCACATGTGTGAGACTTTTTGGGAGCCTAGCTGCGTACGGGACCCCAAAAACCAAGCACCGCCTTCAGGCTTTCTAAGGGTGTAAATTTTTTTGATTTCACTTCTCACTGCCTATCACAGTTTCGGAGGCCATGGAATGCCCAGATGGCACAAAACCCCCCCAAATGACCCCATTTTGGAAAGTAGACACCCCAAGCTATTTGCTGAGAGGTATTGTGAGTATTTTGCAGATCTCGCTTTTTGTCACAAAGTTTTGAAAATTGAAAAAAAAAATAATAATTTCTTTCTTCATTTTCAAAAACAAATGAGAGCTGTAAAATACTCACCATGCCTCTCAGCAAATAGCTTGGGGTGTCTACTTTCCAAAATGGGGTCATTTGGGGGGGTTTTGTGCTATTTTGGCATTTTATGGCCTTCGAAACTGTGATGGGTAGTAAGGAGTGAAATCAAAAATTTGCGCCCTTAGAAATCCTGAAGGCGGTGCTTGGTTTTCGGGGTCCCGTACGCGGCTAGGCTCCCAAAAAGTCTCACACATGTGGTATTCCCGTACTCAGGAGAAGCAGCAAAATGTATTTTGGGGTGCAATTCCACATATAACCATGGCATGTGTGAGCAATATATCATTTAGTGACAACTTTTTGTAATTTTTTTTTTTTTAGTCATTATTCAATCACTTGAGACAAAAAAAAAAATATTCAAGGGGCTCAACATGCCTCTCAGCAATTTCCTTAGGATGTCTACTTTCCAAAATGGGGTCATTTGGGGGGGTTTTGTACTGCCCTGCCATTTTAGCACCTCAAGAAATGAGATAGGCAGTCATAAACTAAAAGCTGTGTAAATTCCAGAAAATGTACCCTAGTTTGTAGACGCTATAACTTTTGCGCAAACCAATAAATATACGCTTATTGACATTTTTTTTTACTAGACATGTGGCTGAATAAATTTTGGCCTAAATGTATGACTAAAATTGAGTTTATTCAATTTTTCTTATAACAAAAAGTAGAAAATATAATATTTTTTCAAAATTTTCGGTCTATTTTCGTTTATATCGCAAAAAATAAAGATCGCAGAGGCAATCAAATACCATTACAAGAAAGCTCTATTTGTGGGAAGAAAAGGACGCAAATTTCGTTTGGGTACAACATTGCATGTCCGCACAATTTACAGTTAAAGCAGCGCAGTGCAAAATTCTGAAATCACCTCTGGTCCTTTAGCTACAAAATGGTCCGGGGCTTAAGTGGTTAAAAAGAAGCAGCCGACAAACGCACTGATTTACTACTGAATGAGCCAGAGAGGAGCCCCCAGGAGTATTCCAAGTGAGTGTGTGCACTTCTCACTAGCCTCTCTCTCTTCCTAACCCCAGCTCAGCATAAAGAACATCTTTTAGAAAATCGCCCTTTACAGGGATAACGAAGTTGCCTCTAATTTCCAGGAGCACATATTCAGGAACAATCTCTCCCTTCTTTTTGCATGTTTCCAACCTTTTACTCCACTCTTCATCACTGAGGAGGAGTAGCACAGTTTTACCTTGAAATCATTTAAAACAATGAATTTCCCCGTGCTGTGCAGAGCTGATCAATGATATATAATTTCTCTTCCTGAAAGCAGCCAGTGACTATCTTTGCAGCAAAGTGGACTGTGTTTTTAATTTAATAAAATTTTATTCATTAATGGCAATGGTCAGGCTGCATTGATAACAATGTTCAGGCTGAAATAATGGCACAGGTCAGGCTGCATTTCATGGGCACTGGTAAATATTTTAGTACAGCATTTGGTTCAGAATATTTTTTTTTCTGGTTTTCCTCCTCCAAAACCTAGGTGTGTCTTATGGTCAGGTGCGTCTTATGGAGCGAAAAATACGGTACATTAAAGTGATACTAAACATTGTTTAATTTACATTATCCCTTCTATTCCTGTATGTGGATGCTGGCACTGTAATTATTTTAATAAAAAAACATGTAAGTACCTTTTTCCTAATTCATATATAGCTGTCACATGACCCAGCTCTCTCCCAGCCTGTCTTCAGGGAACCATGAGCAGGAGTAGCTTCTAGTACTTTGCTGCTGGTCACATGTTCAAAAAAATAAATAAAACGCTTTTGCAATACAGAGTAAAGATAAAGAACTTATATCAATGAACTGTTTTAAAGTGACATACCAATGTATATTTGAAATCAAATCTTTATTATTTTGTAGCAATAACATGGCGTGGGCGGATTTCTACCAGTCACAGGCTGTGTCACGCCCCTCCAGCCTGTGTCTTAGAATAAGAGGGAGGTTAAACCTCCCATTTAATCTACATGTAATATCCCATCCCTATTGTCTTTAGCTGGTTAGTCAGCATAGAGAAGGTGGGAGGGAGTGGGCTGTCATTCACCACTGTGTATACACCCACATGTGTGACTCTCTAGTCACCTGGGCTGCTCAGATGTGATAGGGAGGAAATGCTCAGCATAGAAACTCACTGAAAACTGAGCATGTGCAGAGTTGTCACCACAGCTACAAAATCCCTAGCTGCACTGGGGACATGGACAGAAGGTGGAGATAGAGAACAGCAGGATCAACCAGGTTTTTTGCAGAATACAGAAAATGAATCTCCTAGTGACTGAGTATGAACAGCATGTAATACACCATTTATTGAGAGTTTATGATGTGTGTTTAGTGACACTTTAAGGTATAACTATAAGCAAAACTTTTGTTTTTGGATAGAGGGCAGAGGGATTAGAATACTTGTCAGTTTTTATTGCTGTCTGTGCCTATTTTAGAGAGATTCACCCCCTTTTATTTGTCCTGATTATCATTAAATGTGAACGTAAAGAAAATTCAACATTTTGGGTTGTCCCCAGAAAAGTAATGGAGGGGAAATCTTCCAATGGGGTGACTAGTTCTGGTGTCCTGGGAGTCCCCAAGGAACTCCCTTAATTTGCAGGGGATAGGAAAGTGAAGGGAAATCTCCACAATGGGACACAGATGAGGAAAAAAAATCTGGCAGAGGTTATAACCTTCACTATACAAAATGAAAAATGTTTTTTCCTATAGTTCTACGTTAACATACAATGAACCAGCCAGGCCTGGAAAGCTTTAACCTTTGTTAGGACACAGTCCTGCTCATTTGGTTTACACACGATAATGCGATCTGCCAGCAAAATATAGCCTGGAATAATGATGGCAAACACTAGTCCCCCATATAAACAGGGTCCACTAAGTTGGATTTTTTAAATCCTGGAGTTTCCAGAAAAGTGCATGTAAAAAGGTAAGCTGCAAGTTTGAAGTATTTTCTTTAATTATTTTAATTATTTTTTTACCACCTGCCTACAGGGCACTTTCACCCACTTCCTGCCCAGACCAATTTTCCGCTTTTAGTGCTCTCACACTTTGAATGACAATTGCACCATCGTGCAGCACTGTACCCATATGAAATGTCTTTTCTTGCTTTCTTATGGTGGTATTTAATTACCACTGGGTTTTTTTGGTAAATGAACAAAGAGGAGAGCCGCCGCCCGGATAATCAGAGCGCTGGGAACATAACGGCTTTCATTTCAATGTTCCCCTCCGTGCGCCGTCATACACAGCCCCTCCTCTTTGTCCGGGCACTTTGATAGACAGATCACCCGTCCAATCCTGGGACGGGTGATCTGTCTATCAAAGTTCCCCAGACAAGGGGTAGGGGCTGTATGTGACGACACGCGGCGGGGAACACGCAGCTATTGAAATGAAAGCTGTTATGTTCCTGGCGCTCTTATCATCCGGGTGGCGGCTCTCCTCTGTCTTCCCCTGCACAGGTAGGCTGCACTGGCGGACGCAGGCTGCATTGGGGATACATTCTGCATTGGCGGGCGCAGGCTGCATTGGCGGACACTTGCAGGCTGCATTGTTGGGCACGGATAAAGTTGTTGTTAATATTTATTTTTTAAACTTAATTCTGCATAAAACATTTAAGTGTCATTTCATGAGATCATTTATGAGGGAGTGTTTTTAGGGGCAGAATTAAGGGCAGGGTAGGGGTTGGGTGGGGCAACTGGTGGCGAGTAACTCTTGAGGCCTGGCTAGTAGCTCGGGACTTGAAATTTTGAGCCCTGCCATATATAATACAGATAGTAGTATGTGTTTTTTTTTTTTTTTCTTGTTTTTATTTACATATTTATAATGTAGTGGATTCTATGGGAAAACATTTAGGCTCTTGTGCGACTTGTCATGTGACTTTGGGCATCAAGTCCTAGCCCATTCTTTTCAATGGCATCCGTTCAAATCAGTGCGACCTAAAGTCACAGCAACATTTGCCTTTGCCAAATGCCTTTGATCCAGAAAGTGCAAAGTCGCATTGAAAATCGTGCAAAACTTTGGAGTCGCACTAGTGTGAATGAAGCCATAAAACCCATGCATATGGACATAAAAAAAACACTGCTCAGAGCCATAAATCATATCGTTATTACAGATCTGAACTTGGCAATATTGTATGCTATGGGCCCATGCAAACAGCTGATTTAAATCCGTAAAAACGTGCTGTGCCAAGACCTGTAAAATGAAAATGGAAAAAAGTGCCTTCGCAGTCTTTATTCTAAACAGGTGCTAACGCATGTACATGCTTACATTTGAGACAGAATAGACGATTCTCTTGTCCTTTCACAGAACGCCTTGTGTTTTGTGTATAGAGAGAGGGCACAGGAGCAGGGGCGCCTAAATCACATTATCCTTTTGCAAGATCCACAGCACTCAGTCACAGCTCTAGGAGTACAGCGCTGGATGAGCTTTGCGACTTCAAAGAAGCAAAAGTGTACCTTTTCTCCATGCAGAAGAGGAGAAATATATGTATAGAAAAGGTTTATAGAATAAGTTTAGGAGTGTGTCCTTCATTATGGGGGATGTGCAGTGTGGATGTCAGTTCAGTGTTGGTTGTTGGTGTCAGAGATAACTATAGGTCTTGTATGGAGGAATGTCCATGTAAACTGGTGTACACATTGTGTGAAAAATGTGTTTATTGACTACCGTATATACTCGAGTATAAGCCGAGTTTTTCAGCACATTTTTTTGTGCTGAAAATGCCCACCTCGGCTTATACTCGAGTCACCTTTTTGCGCCTGATCTCCCTGACTTTGGGGACCCGGTGCCGGCCGTAGGTCCCCTGGACCCCAAACTTGGCACACGTGTAGCCCCACTCTTTCCCCACAAGTGTGCAAAGTTTGTTGTCCAGGAGACCTATGGTCGGGGAGCACCGATTTTTCAAAACTGGGCATCCCTTCCATAGACTCCCATGTTAAATGGTCATTTCTCCGGTGACTTTGGGGACCAGGTACTGGCCGGTCGTATATTCCCTGGACTCGAAACGTGCCACACATGTAGCTACATTTCTCCTCTATAAGTGTGTAACGTTTTTTTTGTCTGGGGGACCTACGGCCGGGGAGCACCGATTTTTTTCAAAGCCGGGCACCACTCCCATGTTAAACGTCAGTCTAGTCATGGGCACAGTGAGGCATGGACACAGTGAGGCATGGACACAGTGAGGCATGGACACAGTGAGGCATGGACACAGTGAGGCATGCAGATGGACACCCTGGGCTTATACTCGAGTCAATACGTTTTCCCATTTTTTGTGGTAAAATTAGGTGCCTCGACTTATATTCGGGTGGGCTTATACTCGAGTATATACGGTACTTGATCCCCAGGCCAATTCTGACACTTCTCACATACCCTTATTAAAATCTGCATTTTTTTTTTGCTATAAAATTACTTATAACCCCAAACATATTATATATTTTTTTTATTAAGCAGAGACCCTGGACAATAAAATGGTGGGTGTTGCAATTTTTTTGTCACACAATTTTGTGCAGCTGTTTTTCAAAGACAAATCTGTGCCCTTGCAGTTCAGTGAGAACCAGCTGTTTGCCACAATGGCAGGTAGTAGGTGTAGTTAATTCATTCACAGAACTTCATTAATGAATGGCGCACCCGTGTTGTCGGAGCTAAGCTGTTTTTAAATTGTGACAGCGGGAGGTGGATGTACAGGAGCATGTTAACGTGCATCATGTTCCTAAAGGTTTATCTTAGCCTTTAACTAACTGTGCAGTCTGTTTTCACTCTGTTACTTTGAAGAATGGGGAGGGGGGAGGCAAAGGGAGGAACAAAGGGGTGCCTTGCCATCCTAGACTAAAAGGCTGTGTTTCTATTGGTGCACACAGTGTAAATAGACAACTCTAGTCCCTGCTGCCAAGGAAAAGGAACCACCAGTTTAAGGCTCAGTTTCCACTAGTGCAACTTGTCATGTGATTTTGGACACATAAAGTCGCCTGACCAGTCACAGCCCTATCTATGCGACTTTGAAAATCAGCGACTTTGAAAAGGTACCTGCAGTACTTTGATGCAACTTTGATCCAGAGAGGCTCTCCTGGCCCTTCACCCCTGATGAGTGCTTCCACGGCAAACAGCTTGCTCTGGGGGCAGCTGAGCCGCAGTTCTGTGTGTCCATTCAGACACGGAGCCCTGGCTAGGCCCCGCCCCTTCTCTTCTCATTGGCTCACTAACTGGCAGGAGCCAATAGCACTCCTCTGCTGTCTCAGCCAATGAGGAGGAGAGTTCTGGGCAGCCAAGTCTCTCGTACAACATCGTTGGATAGAGATGGGCTCATGTAAGTATAAAGCCTCGTACACACGGTCGGACTTTTTGCCAACAAACTTCAAAATGAGCAAGTTTGACCAAAAATCCGACCGTGTGTACGCTCCATCGGACAAACTTTTTTGGTTTTCATCGGACAAATGTTCGGTCTGCAAACGGACTACCTTTTCGCCAACAAAAGTCCGATGGAGCAAAGTCTGACCGTGTGTACAGAAATCCATTGGACTTTTGTCCGATGGACAAATGAGCATGCCCAGAACCAATGTTAAAATCAACCAACAATAGCAGAAGTTGACCAAAGGGTGGCGGTAAAGAGCAGAAAAACCACGTGATGTTGGGAAAGTTTGCAGAAAAGTCCGAGCGTGTGTATGCTATGGGTGTGCCCGGCCAGCTCCCTTCGGACAAAGATCCACGGAAAAGTTTGTTTGAAGTCCGACCGTGTGTACGAGGCTTTAAGCCTCATACACACGATCGGACTTCAAACAAACTTTTCCGTGGATTTTTGTTCGAAGGCCGTTGGCCATGAACTTGGTATGCATACACACGGCAGGACTTTTTCAGCCAACAAACATGAACGTAGTGATGTAATTGACGTACTACGTGTTTTTTCTGCTCTTTAGTGCCACCCTTTGGGCAACTTCTGCTATTGCTGGTTGATCTTTTGCATTGGTTCTGAGCATGCCTGTTTGTACTTTGAACTTCAGTCCGATGGACTTCTGTACACACGATTGGACTTTGCTCCATCAGACTTGTTGCCGGAAAGTTTGTCTGTTTGCAGAGCGAACATTTGTCCAATGAAAACTGGCAAAAGTTTGTCCGAGCGTACACACGGTTGGATTTTCTGAAAAATCTGGTAATTTTGAAGTTTGTTGTCAAAAAGTCTGATCGTGTGTATGGGCCTTTAGCGGGGTTGGGGAGGCTGCTGCACACAGATGAATGCATGAAGATAAAAACCTTGTGCTTTTACAACCACTTTAACTGTGAATAAATGCTGTTTGTAGCAGCATGTCCCGACTGGCATCTACATCCAAGCTATTCCTGCCCACCAATGTAGCTCTGTATGTTTACAGACAGATCTCCTCTGCGTTGAGCTGAAAGATCATCCTGACTCCTGGGAGCAGCTTTTTCAGAGCGTAGCAGAATGCATTTAAAACCAGGAAGCTGCAGGCAATATATCTACAAACGGGAGTAAAACTACAGTAAAATTTGTATTTTGTGCTCAGTCTGCTGGGACAGGTACAAAATACTAGCCCTTGAGTACATCAACCCCTACAGCATTTCTGAAGATTTCTAAAAATAACATTTTAAAATACTCTCCAGCTCAGCTGACAGATAAATGTAGTGCACAAACTAGAGGTGGCACTTGGCCGAAAGTGAGTTTTAAAAAAAAAAATTTTTTTATATATATATAGTATTTTTATTTGACTTTTTAATTAATTTCATGAATTTAAATGAATATGACTTTATTGTTGGCCATTATCGGCATCTTTTTCACAAGAAACGTTAGAGAATGCATCCCTTTAAATTCTATGTATGTCTTCTGGTCCGTTGCACTTCCATTGTGGTGTTGAAAATCCTGCTTTCTTCAATAAACTTTATTCCATAGTGAACTAAAAAAAAAAAACCTCTCTAATTGGTCAGCCAGCCCAATTATAGAGTACAGCATGCTTCGCACATGCTCAGTACGGCACCGTCTGTGAGCCACATGGCTTCACTGCTGGTTTCCCTTGGTAGATATGGCGGCGGTGGCAGCACCTGATTGCCAAATAAAAAAAATAAAAAAATTGGATCGGTGAAGACCCTGCTTGATACCTGGACAGGTAAATGTCCTAATTTTAAAAGTTTATGGCTACAGTATTTGTAGCTGCTAACTTTAATTTTTTTCTACAGGAGCCTGGAGCTCCTATTAAAGTGGTTGTAAACCTCAGACATGAAATGTGAACAAAGCATTTCCCTCTCTCTATAGTGTGTACTTGTTTTAATTAAAAGTGTAATTTCTGTCTGCTGCTTCGTTTTTCTGCTATCTGACAAGTTTTTCTGACACCAAGAGAAAAATGGTGACAGTGGAGGAATCTTCAGCTGATTGACAGCTTCAGCTCTGTACCTGTGTGCTGTGTAAAGGGGGTGTGTCCCTTCCCTCCAATCGGCTCTCAGAGCTCTCCTCATTGAGCTCTACAGAGTGTAACTTCAGCTCCCTGCCCCCTTTTTCTGACGGTTCAGACAAGCTTTAAATATTCAGCATTTTAAAGGGATGCAGAGAAGACCGCAGATAAATGGATGCAACTTATATAGGAAGATTGGTTTCATATCTGTGTAGCACCTGAGGTCAGTCATTTTACTGGGTATATGGAAGGATTTACAACCACATTAAAGCTAGTGGTTCCATAAAAGATTTCAATTAGTATATTTACATGTTTTGTTTCATTCATTTATTTTTATTTATTTTTCTGCAGATGACCCTAAACTAGGAGTGGGACCAGAATTTGACATCATTGAATATTGCAGAAGGGAATGGAGAGGCAATACTCCAGTTGCAAAGCAAATGAGAGAGGTGAGGTCTCGCTGTTTTTTGGGTATTACATTTTCTGCCAAATAACAAATACAGGTGATGCTCAAAAAATTTGAATATCGTGCAAAACTTAATTTATTTCACTAATGCAAATTAAAAGGTGAAACTATTATGAGATCGACTCATTACATGCAAAGCAAGATAGTTCAAGCCGTGATTTGTCATAATTGTGATGATTATGGTTTACAGCTCATGAAAACCCCAAATCCACAATCTCAGAAAATTAGAATATTACATGCAATCAATAAAACAAGGATTGTACATAGAACAATATCGGACCTCTGAAAAGTATAAGCATGCATATGTACTCAGTACTTGGTTTGGGCCCCTTTTGCAGCAATTACTGCCTCAATGCGGTGTGGCATGGAAGCTATCAGCCTGTGGCACTGCTGAGGTGTTATGGAAGATCAGGATACTTCAATAGCGGCCTTCAGCTCTTCTGCACTGTTCGGTCTCATGTCTCTCATCTTTCTCTTGGCAATGCCCCATAGAGAATCTATGGGGTTCAGGTCAGTCGAGTTTGCTTGCCAATCAAACACAGTAATCCCACGGTCATTGAACCAGGTTTTGGTGCTTTTGGCAGTGTGCGCAGGTGCCAAATCCTGCTGGAAAATGAAGTCAGCATCCCCATAGAGCTCATCTGTGGAAGGAAGCATGAAGTGTTCCAAAATCTCCTGGTAGACGGCTGTGTTGACCCTGGACGTAATGAAGCACAGTGGACCAACACCAGCAGATGACATGGCTCCCCAAATCAACACAGACTATGGAAACTTCACACTGGACTTCAATCATTTTGCAGTGTGTGCCTCTCCATTCTTCCTCCATACTCTGAGTCCTTGGTTTCCAAATGTGATGCAAAATTTGCTCTTATCAGAAAAGAGGACTTTGGACCACTGAGCAACAGACCAGGTCTGTTTTTTTCTTTAGCCCAAGTAAGATGCTTCTGACGTTGTTTGTTGTTCAGGAGTGGCATGACAAGCGGAATACGACATTTGAAGCCCATGTCCAGGATCCGTGTGTGTGTGTGTGTGTGTGTGTGTGTGTGTGTGTGTTGGCTCTTGATGCACTGACTCCAGCCTCAGTTCACTGACTCCTTGTGAAAGCCCCCAACACTTTTGAATGGCCTTTTACTGACAATCCTCTCTGGGCTGCGGTCATCCCTACTGCTTGTACACCTTTTTTCTTCCACACTTTTCCCTTCCACATAACTTTCTATTAATGTGCTTTGATACAGCACTTTGGGAAGATCCAACTTCTTTTGCAATTACCTTTTTTGAGGCTTTCCCTCCTTATGGAGGGTGTCGATGATGGTTTTCTGCACAACTGTCAGGTCAGCAGTCTTTCCCATGATTGTGATTACTACTGAACCAGACAGACAAACCACGGCTTGAACTATCTTGCTTTGCATGTAATGGGTCTATCTCGTATATTAGTTTCACCTTTTAAGTTGCATTAGTGAAATTAACTTTTGCGCGATATTCAAATTTTTTGAGTTTCACCTGTATAGTAAATCAAGTAAGTTTGGAACAGCCCTCCAATGTCCACCCAAAATGTATCTCCTTTAAAGTTTGTCAGCTGCTGGGGAATTGTTGGGGCATTAAACAGCAGGCTGAAACCCACGTAGATATGACAGAGCAGTAGCTGCTCAGAGGAATAAGAATGTCCACCTCTCCACAAGTGTTTTTTTTTTTGGGTTTTTTGGTTTTTTTTAGGCAACAAGAGGAATGACTGCATCGTACGATTTATTTTACAGATGTAGTTGTTTTCCTAAATTATCATATGGTAATGTTTTGTGGCCATTTCATTCAGATACAGTGCTTGGGGAATCTGATGTACAAGTAGTAATCAATGAAGCATTTGATTTAGCAAATAAAGCTATAATTCATTATATAAGATCAGTGACACAACTGGTACCTATATATCATGACGGGCTGTTGCCATTCTCCAATATGAACCTTTACCTAGTTGTAAAAGTAATTTATTAAATAAACCACACTGAATTGTTACTAATAGGTAGGGGATTATCTGATTATCTGTCAGGCCATTCCTGCTGCTCCTGAATGGGGACTAAGCTTAGGCTTCCTGTCACTGACCTTCAGTCTGATGCAGCACAAGATTCGCAGCGATTACCACACCGCATCACAATAGCACTCCATTCAGGCAAACTACTGCAAGTGTCAATGTTACGTTAACGACACCCCAAAAAACGTTTGTAAACGCAATGCGAGTAGTGTGAACGTCCATGCGATCCGATTCCATTGTGGCAAAAGAAGGTGCATGCACCTTTCTCTTTTCGTCCATGGACGGACACAGCTCCTTAATTCTTGACCATTGGGTTATGTTCCAGTTCTATAGGAGAGGACTAGGCAGAACATGTTAGATATTTACCGTATATACTCGAGTATAAGCCGAGTTTTTAAGCACATTTTTTTTGTGCTGAAAATGCGCCCCATGGCTTATACTCGAGTCTGTGTCCGACTTCAACTTTGTGTGCCTGATCCCAGCCAGCCGTAGGTCCCCTGGACTCCAAACTTGGCACACATGTAGCGCCACTCGTCCTCTACAAGTGTGCAATGTTTGGTGACCGGGGAGCACCGACTTTTTAAAGCCGGGCACCCCTTCCATAGACTCCAATGTTAAACGGTCATTTCTCCAGTGATTTTGGGGACCCGGTAACGGTCGGCCCTAGGTCCCCTGAACTCCAAACTTTGCACACATGTAGCCTCACTCTTCATCTACAAGTGTGCAAAGTTTGTTGTCCAGGGGACCTACGGTCGGGGAGTACCGATTTTAAATGTCAGTCTAGTCACCCAGCGCCGGAGATCAGGTAGGGAGATTGGGCACAGTGACAGTGAGGCATGGGCACAGTAAGGCACAGTGAGGCATGCAGATGGACACCCTAGGCTTATACTCGAGTCAATAAGTTTTCCCAGTTTTTTGTGGTAAAATTAGGTGCCTCGACTTATATTTGGGTCGGCTTATACTCGAGTATATACGGTACATACATGTTACTTTAACATAACCCTCCACCCTGCAATCAGCAGCTCAGTTATTTTCTGCCTAGTAGAGGAGAAGGACCTGGCTCCCTTTCGGCCCAGGGTCCGGAAGAATTTTAATTTTTTTTCTGAATTTCTTTTAAGAAATCTTCTAACAACTGCCGGCTGGGTGACAGGCTGGGTATTATAGATCCTTGTAGTCTCCCCAGTCCTGCCATCGAGCGTGAGAAGGCCTTAGCTACGTGCAGGGTTGGCCACGACATGGCTCAAGGGTTGGCCGGTGAGATATGCTCCAGGGTTCACGTATGACCGGACTTCTTGCTGTCACAGTGGACCGGGCCGACAGCTACTCCGTACTGCCCGGTTGTAGGTCTGTCAGAAATGCACCAGCATGTCCTCGCAAGGATGGGTAAGTACAGTTCCTCCTGCTTCGGTGGGATGGAACAGCTGGGCATTCCTATGGGGGACGTTTGGGGGTTCTCCTGTCCTCCCCTCTTTCCCTCTGTCACCCCTTTTTTTCCTCCTCCCCTTGCGGGGCTCACTGCGAACGGGCAATACCTGTAGAGGGGCTCCAGGTCCTGGCAGGGGGGGGCTTTGGGGGTGTCCAGGCCCGCTCTCTGTGGGGGGTAGTTAATTTCTTTGGAAGCCTCCGCTGCGGCCTTCTCGTCCACCTCGCTTGCTTGGGCGCCATTTTTTGAAGCGCCTGTGTATTAAATTGCAAATCCCATTGGCGGACATTTTGCCGTGGCCGCGCTGTGATGCGGGCGGCCATTTTCTTGTGGTCCGCGCGCTTTTCTCTGAGGCACCCGGCAGCCATTTTGGAGTGGGTTTTGGCCTCTAGTGCTGGTTGGCTTCCTGAAACGGCGCGAACGGCGCAATTCACCTCACACAGTTCCTCAGTCACACGCGGTGTGCGGATGGAGAGCGGGCAGCGGCACTGAACAGTCTCTTGCTAGGCGGTGAGTCCCCTGAGTAACCCCCCCCCCCTGGTCAGTGCAGCAAGGAGGGTGGATAACGTTTTGTGTCAAGTGTCTTGACTGAGTCCCTAAGGGCTGTCGGTGGGCAATATGGAGTCAGAAGCTGGCGTTTCTTCCCCACACATTCCAGAGGTAGCAACCGGTGCCCCTGCGGTTCCCATGGACGCTTTGTCGGTCAAGGAGGAACAAGAAGCTCGGCTGCAGAATCCGAGGTCGCTCACATCCTACGGTGGGCAGAAAGGAGCATGTCGGCCCTATCTGCAGTTTACATTCCGGGTGTGAAAAACTGGCAGCCGGACTATCTGAGTCGCCAGATGTTGGACCACGGGGAATGGTCGTTACATTCAGAGGTTTTTCAACTCCTTTGCCGGAGATGGGGCACGCCAGACGTGGATCTCCTGGCCTCTCGACTCAATCGCAAAGTGTTGAGGTTCGTGGCCAGGTCCAGAGATCCCTGGGCAGGCGCGTTAGTGGCCCCGTGGGGTCAGTATCGGCTAATTTATGCCTTTCCCCCACTGAAGTTGCTTCCTTGTCTACTCCGCAGAGTAGAGATCGAGGGCATTCCGGTGATTCTAATCGTCCCAGATTGGCCCAGGCGTCCCTGGTACGCCGACCTCTTGCGGCTGGTGGCGGATGTACCCTGGCGACTGCCACTGCGGGAGGACCTTCTCTCGCAAGGTCCCATTCTTCATCCTGCTTTACAGTCGCTGGCTTTAACGGCATGGCTATTGAAAGCCAGGTACTAAGGGACCGAGGCCTGTCGGATTCGGTCATTTCAACCATTTTGAGGGCACGGAAATCTTCTTCTAGGAAGATTTACCATCGCATGTGGAGAGCCTACATCTCTGTGTGAGGAGATGGGATGGTCCATGGGCTCATTCGGTTTCCAGGATCCTGCTGTTTTTACAGTAGATCAGAAACTTGCCTTAAGCACCATTAAGGGGCAGATTTCAGCCTTCGCTGTTTTCTTTCAGCGATCCCTGTTGGCATATTCACTGGTAAGTACGTTTGTGCAAGGGGTCCGACATGTGGCTGCTCCGGTGCGACCATCCCCAACCTTCATGGGATTTGAATCTGGTGCTCTCGGTGCTTCAGAAACCTCATTTTGAGAACATCAGGGAAATTCCTCTTTTGGCGCTCCTTCAGAAGGTGGCCTTCCTGGTAGCTATCACATCCGTCAGGAGGGTCTCTGAATTGGCGGCCTTGTCTTGCAAGTCCCCATATTTGGTCCTCCATAAGGACAAAGTGCTGCTACGCCTGCAGCCTTCCTTCAGACGGTGGTTTCTGCCTTTCACCTGAATGAGGACATTTTACTTCCATCTTTGTGTCCTCGGCCATCACATTCCAAGGAGGTTGCGCTACATTCTTTAGACATGGTACGTGCCTTGCGGGTGTACCTGTCTGCTACGGCTCCGTTCCGGAGGTCTGACTCGCTGTGTCGGTGTCTGGTCCGCGGAAGGGCCTGGTGGCTTCGTTGGCCACCATTTCTCGGTGGATCCTCCCTTTCCTGTCACGGCGCATTCGACCAGGGCTATCGGTGCTGCTTTTCGACATCAAGCGTCTGTCTCACAAGTGTGTAAGGCGGCGACCTGGTCGTCAATTCACACTTTCTCAAAATTTTACAAGGTTGATGTGAGTGCATCTTCGGGTGCTAGCTTCGGCCGCAAGGTTTTGCAGGTGGCTGTTTGATGTTGCAACTCCTTTGTTGAGGAGCTCTGCTTGTTTGGGGTGAAATTGTTTTTTGATTGCTGTGCCCACCCCTCGTTTTTTTTTACACTGCTTTGGGACGTCCCAATGGTCAAGAATTAAGGAGCTGTGTCCGTCCATGGACAAAAAGACAATAGGATTTTTTGTACTCACTGTAAAATCCTTTTCTCTGTCGTCCATGGACGGACACAGCACCCACCCCTCCTTTTTTTTGGTTTGTACTGCTTTTTTACGAACTGATCTGCTGACGGCAGGGTTGGAGGGTTATGTCCGGAGGGACCGCCCCCTGGGCGGGGCTGTTCAACTCTGTTTAAGTAACATATATTTAAATATCTAACATGTTCTGCCTAGTCCTCTCCTATAGAACAGGAACATAACCCAATGGTCAAGAATTAAGGAGTTGGACGACGGAGAAAAGGATTGTCCTATTTTTTCGTACGCGTACAGTGCAATTTGAGCCATACAAAATGAATGGGTTCAAATCGCACTGCAATGAATCACATGTGATTTGAACAGGAATGTGGTGTGATTCTTTTCCAAATCACATGCGGCTTCCCGCACCTCATCAGTGTGAACCTAGACTCAAGAAGATTGTAAATACTGTAAGGGCTTATGTAGATGAGCGTTTTATTTTTATTTTTTTTATTTAAACATTCAAAGTTTTATTAAGGTTCAACAATGATACAGAATTTGTACAATCATGTATAGAAATCACATACAGAGTTGGAGGGTTCAGCTGCTGGCTGTTGTAATTTGCGGTGTTGTTCTAGCATGTAATTATCTCAGTTGAGAGCGTATGGTCGTACCACAAGCGTTGTTTTCATGTATTTGGTATGCATTTCAAGTGTGGGAAAACCAAAATTGTCTACATGAGTAGATTCTGATTTACAATCCTGACCTTCTTTGCTTTGTATTGGGTTTCTTTGGATGCAGTGGGTCCCATAGAGATGCATCACAGGCAATGCAGATCAAGTGCAAACTTTTACTGTTAAGTGATGGAAAGCATGGGAGAAAAAAAAACATGTGGGGAGCAGGTTACACGATTGTAACCTGCTTCCTGTAAAATGTGCAAATGTATCTGAATGATCAGGACTTGATGAAAGTACAAAGCCTGTTTTGTCTCCAGAGCAAGCAGTGAGGAGGAATATCTCCAGGGAGAGCAAGAGGAACCCGTCAGGGTGTTTGACCAACAACCTGCTGTATCTAAAACAAAAAAAAAATAATTGGAAAAAATTGGCTCGACATGTATTTAAAGTTCTATTAAACCGCAGCATTTTATAATTTAAAATACTGAGCACATCAAAATAAACATTCCCCAGTAAATTATTTGTTAAAGTGGTTCTAGAGCTGCATAATTAATTAAAAAATGAATAAAATTGCGATTCAACACCCTTCACGATTTTAATAAGCCACATCCGCAATTCTATGCAAACCGTGCAGAGGAGGGAGGGGGGGAGTAGGGGGAGAGGCACAGTCCCTGGTTAGTCTGGTAACTCGAAGGAATAAGGGAAGAGGAGAATGGAGCAGGGGAGGGCCTTGTCATTCTAAGCTTAGGGACTGTTGGTGTCTATTGATGCACACAGTATAAGGAGGAACAACTCTAGTCCCTGGATGCAAGAGAGTGACTCCAAAGGATGCTGCAAGAGAAAGGAGCCACCCTGAAACAGGAAACCTGGGGCAGCAGTCGTGGCACCAGCCTATACTTGAACACAGGCAAGGATTTAAAAGAGAAAGATAGAGAAGCCGCGTACTCGGCAAGTGAAAAAAATCAGTTGCTTAAAAAGGCTGAGGGTTTAATATAATTTTAATAGCTTTGTTTTTTTTTCTTTATTCTTTACCAAACCCTTCCCATTTCCTTACCAAGATCTTTTTTCCGGTCATTACGCACAGCATTATTGTGATATCTTTGGCCAAATTCATCATCCTGTATATGCTATGAAGTACTGGTAAATCGTAAATTGAAAGGAGGGAAAGGGTTACCCCATATGGAATTGTATTATATGGCTACAATACTGACCCAGTTACTAGATTGGTTTTCCCACTCTAAACAATGGGTCTCCATAGAAGGAAAACATGGTTGATCTACCCATGACCTCCTGTATAACCAACATTGCCCACCAAGTCTGTCACTCCCATATTTAACCCAAGCTTTTTTGAAGCTTTGGGATAAGGCAGTGCCGAGATGGGGAATCTTTTCAGTGCCAGGCCCTTTGACACCGATACTGGGCAACCCGGGCTTCCCCGCTGGGCTCTTCTCACAGTTTTTTTGCACTGTTGGATGGGGCTGCCCTTCCCAATACAACAAGCATACAATGCTGACTGACATCTTCCACTAGCTGAGCTTGCAGTGGGGGAGCTCAGCAGCCTGGACAATTGGCTGTGCTATTTCCAATATAAACATTTCTTTGGTCACCTCGCCAAACAAGGTCTAAGTTCTTGAGATGCAATTCCTATAGAGATCAGATTCTGTATCTTCAGAAGAACGACTCTTTGCGAACAATATCTACTATTTATGACATACTTCTTCAACATACCTTCCCTCACAATCCCTTGTATATCGGGGGTTGGGAGCAAGAATCAGACCACCGCTTTCATTAGAGGATTGGGAAAAGTCTTATTTTTTTTCTTTTTTTTTTTACCTATAAACCAAGCCCTTCAGTTCAGATACAAGTGAGGAACTATAAAATCCTATCTAGTTGGTATCAATGCCCTGACGGAATACAAAAGATGTTATCTAGTTGCTGGCGCTGTGACAAATAACTTGGCACAAAGTTGCATCTGTGGTAGTCATGTCCGTACTACCAGAACTGGCCTTACTTTCTATCTTTCCAGGATCGCCACAGATTGCTGAAAAGGGTCGAACATGCTTTATCTTTGCTGCAGCCAGGACTATTATATGCAGACATTGGGATTCTAGTGTCATTCCCAGTATTAAGTTGAGGACTGCCTTATAGCTGATTTACTGCTACAGGGCGGCCCTCCTGTGCAGAATCACGTAAATATAGGTAATTCTGCCTTTCCGCCTAGGTATGAAATAAATAAAACCATGGGATCCCAGGGTGATTAAATAGCAGTAAAGGCCAATTTATATTTGAAATGCCGATACTGGTGGTGCTCTTGCAGAACAAGCAGACAAAGTACAACAAAAGAAGGGGCGTGGGCAGGGGCGTATCTACTGCGAGGCAAACAAAGCGTTTGCCTTGGGCGGCACTTTTCAGGGGGCGGCACAGACGATTGTTTTTTTTTTTTTTTTTCTCCTCCTCCTCCTCCGTGACTACAGTCAGGAAGGGGCCGGGGTGGCTGACAGGCAGTGGCGGGGGCCATTTAGAGACGAGGAGGGAGGGACGCGGGGGGTACAGTTCAATGAGCAAGAGGGTTCCCAGTAAATGTGGGCTGGTGAGGGGAGCCATGAAGTAGAGGTTGCAGCGGGGCAGTGACAGGAGGAAGAGGTGTGGCATGACTCATGGAAGTGAGGCATAAGAAGTGATAACTGTTCAGAGATGCATGTGCAGGAGAGAGAAGAGCTTGTGTAATGTGCAGGAGAGAGAGAGGCCTGCTGACCCCATTCTATGCCCCGCAGACCCTGTCCTCTGCCCCTTTTGAACATATTTTGCCCTACTGGCCCCATCCCCTGCCCTACTGGCCCCATCCTCTGCCCTGATTGACCACATGTTTTTCCCTACTGACCCTGTTCCCTGCCCCGCTGATCCCATTCTCTGCCCTACTGACTTACCCAATGCTCTGCCCTGCTGACCCCATCCTCTGCCCCATTGAACACATATTTGGCACTTGGACGAATCATGGCTCAGGGTCTAATGAGGAAGCTGTGAACGGCTGCAGCTTCCTCATCAGACCCTGAGACAAGAACAGTATACCGTGGCTGGGGTGGAACGAATTTAGATTTGGGGGGGGGGGGGGACTGTTTGTTTGTTTTTGGTCTTGCCTAGGGCAGTGCAAAACCAAAATACACCACTGGGTGTGGGGACAGACTCACGCAGTTGTTCAATCAAGGGGAAACTGCGGATATGTCCTGCAAAAATACTTTATTACAAAATTAATTTATTATACATAACATTTGCACAATGAAACCTAAAAATGTACAATCTTGTCAAGGATTGAAATATACTCGGGTCACATCCATGCTCGCATGCACACATCACACCGAACATCAGGGACCAGCTGCATGCAAAGTAAATATCAAGGGTTACAGGAGTCCCGGGGAACTGCTGTAGCACTAGCTGATGCACAGCCATATATCAGCACAGCTGACATCTTGGCTCCCTATTTACTCCAAGTGGCCACAATCACTATGTATATATTTCCCCACTAGGGGAATATAAATGACAGTTTTGTTGCAATTGCAAAATTATGAAATATTCAAACCGTCCAGGACATATAAAGGCTAAGTTCACCTTTTTTTTTTTTTTTTTTTTTTTTTTTTTATTCCAGCTCCCTTATGCACCAATATAGCATTCATGTACTTTTTTTGCAAAAATATCAAAGCTTTCCATAATATCTACAGACATGTACCTTACTGTCCTACATCAATGATTGCAAACTTATCTTTCTTTCTCGTACATCACGGGACACAGAGCGGCATAGTCATTACTATGTGGGTTATATAGTTTACCTTCAGGTGCTGGCACTGGCAACTTCCAAACCGGAAGTACCCTCCCCTATATAAGCCCCTCCCATCCGGGAGCACCTCAGTTTTTTGCCAGTGTCTATGGTGTTGGCCAAGAAGTAACATGTGTTTTTCACTGAGCTTGCGTACAGGTTCTTTTGGGCCTCAGTAAGCTATTCCGGATCCGACCAAAAAAGCTTCATAGCTAAACGGTCGGTACCCGGGCCTTGCAGAGAAGAGCAAGGTTTTGCCTGTAATGCTTCTCTTAGGAGAGCTGGACCCTGGGATCCAGAGCTCTGGTCATACCCACGACCAAGATGTTTTCTGTGCAGGGTGCTATACAGGTCCAGGGGAGTGGAATCCTTGGGAACCCGGTCCCTGAAGGTTTAATTACAATGCCTGCCGTGATAGGTGAAGTTTGGGCTTCTGTGGACCAAACAGAGTCCTGCGGCGGGGAAAAGGTAAGTGGGGGCCCCTCAGGAACTTGGTTCTATTGAGGGGACCCCCAAGCCTAATATGTCTTTCTGCCTGTTACCTAACGGTATTCCCGCTAAATATCTGTGCATGCCTGTAACTACTAAAAAATGTAATAATTTTAATAGTGGTCAAGAAAAAAAAAAAAAAAAAAATATAAAATATAGACTGCGGTACCTGTGTTAATCCACTAGAGGCCGCTGTGGAACGTTTCTTGTCATGTGGACTTTTTTCTTTTCATCAGAGCAAGTCCAGGCAGATGGTGAGTTCTCTTGTGGGAAACTGCTTCCTCTGCCATGTTGCAATGTTCATCCATCCCCCGGCCTACGACAAACATGGCCCTGTCTCCTGTCCCTAGTTTCCCTTTTCAAAAAAGAGCGCCGAAGGCGCGCGTGCACACGTCTCTCTATATAGAGGTGAGTGGAAAAGGGGGCGGAGCTTGGTGGATGACGCTCTGTGCGCGCTGCAGCGCTTCTGCGCATGTGCGGGCGTCCCAGCATGTTAAAAGGCACAATTATGTGTTGTGAGCTGGCTATGGTGCAGAAACAGTGCTGGCAACATTTAAAGAAAGGCATACAGCAAGCGGTTGATGCAGGCATCGCCATAGAAAGGCACATTAGTAGACACCAACTGTTTAAATAGCAGCATTTGTGCTAGACTATTGTCAGTAAGTGGTGTATTTCGGCTGGAATACCTCAGCTTTGGGCTTAGGAATATGCCGTCTAAAAACTCCGGGACTAAGAATCCCAGGAAGCATAGGGGGTCTCCATCGGGCTCTGAGGATCTTGGGCATGCTTCGGCTGCACCAATCTCCCCTGAAAAATCAGAGGTTAGTGACCGTAGAGCACCCTCAGGAGTACCTGGTACTGTGGCTGTCCTCAGTTCACCTGCTCCTGTGTATGTAACAGAGGAGGTTTTTTCCTCAGCTCTGGGAGGACTGGAAGAGAGATTGACAACATTGATCGCTGCTTCCCTGTCAGAGGGAAAGCGCGCCCGATCTCCGTCTCCTCCCTCAGAGTACCTGTTAGCGGAGCAACAGTCCCATACAGGGATCGACCTACCTGAAGGGGATCAGGACGAGGTTGATTCTGTTGTAGAGGAATCAACAGTGGAAGAACCATTCTCAGCATCACATGCTGAAAGATTATGGGTTCAGTCCCTGACTAACATGGTCCGATCAGCATTTAAAATGCCCCTTGCGGAGCCATCATCCACTTCTGTCTCCTCGTTGGGGTCGCTAAGAGCCCCCCAGACTGTTTGTTCCTTTCCAATCCATCCTTTATTGGAAGGGCTCATTTACCAGGATTGGGAACATCCTGATAAAATATTTACTCCTCCCAAGAGATTTCAGGTGGTCTATCCCATGGAGGATAAGTTCATCAAAAAATGGAAGGTCCCTACAGTGGACGCAGCCATCTCTTGTGTGAATAAATCACTGACATGTCCAGTAGATAATGTCCAAATGTTCAAGGACCCAATAGATAAAAAATTGGAGTCCTTATTAAAATCTGCTTTTGCTACAGCAGGCTTGGTGACACAACCAGCAGTGGCAGCTATTGGGGTCTGCCAAGCAGCGAAGGATCAGTTGAAACAGGTCTTAAGGGACTTGCCAGATCAGCAGGCTCTTGCTCTAGCTGATCTACCTAGAGCCTTATGCTTTGCGGTTGACACTATAAAGGATTCAATCCATCAGGCCTCCCGCCTTACGCTGTCTGTAGTACATATGTGCAGGCTTCTGTGGCTCAAAAACTGGTCTGCTGAAGCTCCCTGTAAAAAATTTACTGGTCAGCTTCCCATTTCATGGTGAACGCTTATTCGGGGAAGACCTGGACAAATATATCCAGAAAATTTCCAGCTGTAAAAGTACACTCTTGCCGGTTAAAAACAGAGTTAGAGGTCCCTCTTTTAAGAGGCCTGCTTCTCCAGTCCCTAGGACATCGGCTGTGAAACAGTTCCGACGGCCTCCTCGGTCAAATCCCGGGGGGTAAAAATCAGGGACAATCGCAGGGTAACAAGAAACCCTGGGTCAGGAGAGGTACAAAACCTCCCCCAAAGTCAAATGCATGAAGGGTTGCCCCCACTCAATCGGGTGGGGGGAAGACTTCAGTTGTTCGCAGAGACCTGGCGGGACACGATCAGAGACAGATGGGTGCTCTCCGCAGTAAGTCTGGGATACAAATTGGAGTTAAAAGACTCCCCTCCTTCCCATTTTATAAGGTCAAACGTGCCAAGGGATCCCCAGAAGAGAGGATCCCTCCTGTTGGCACTAGAACAATTATTGCTCCAAGCAGTAATTATAGAGGTTCCCCTGGAAGAATGGGGGTTCGGGTTTTACTCAAACCTCTTTACAGTCCCGAAGCCAAACGGGGACGTGAGGCCCATATTAAATCTAAAAGGGCTAAACAAATTCCTACATATCAGGACTTTCCGGATGGAGTCGATCCGATCGGTGGCCACTGCCCTACAAGGGGAGGAATGGTTAGCCTCGATCGACATCAAAGATGCTTATTTGCGGGGGCGTGGCCAAGATGGAGACCTGAACAGTCGCACATAACGGAGCTCCGCTGGCTACCTGGTGATTTATCCTATCCGGACGGGTAGACGCACCGATCGAGACTCCCTCCCCACAGCAGATGAGACGCCGCACACGCAGGGGTGGCTCAGGTGGAGGAAAAACGCTCCGGTTCCCTCCGCTGCCAGAGATCTCTGAGGATTCCCCTCCGGCCTGCGTGCGGCCTCGTGGGGAGCGACATACTAAGATGGCGTCCCAGGCAGTGCAAGCGGAGGAAGCCCCGCCACAACCCAGCTATGTGGCGGATATTATGGCAGCCATAGCGAATTGCCAAGCCACACTCACCTCCAAGATTGAGGCTGTGCAAATGGAGATGGGGATTATGAGGCAAGATGTGGACAAGATAAGGTCCAGGGTTTCGGAGGCCGAGCGGCGGATTGGTGATGTGGAGGACACAGTGACAGGACATTCCTCTGATCTCCGGGCCATGCACAATAGGATTAAAGCGCTGGAATACAAGGCCGACGATGCCGAAAATCGCAACAGGAGGAATAACCTCTGGATTGTTGGTCTTCCAGAGGGTGCGGAGGGTCAGGCCCCTACCGAATTTGTGGAGGGCCTGATGCGTAATCTCTTGCCTGAAGCTCATTTCTCGCCCTTCTATGCGATTGAACGGGCGCACCGAATCCCCCCGCGGCCGAATCCTGCCGGAGGTCCCCCCCGCATGTTTATCCTCCGATTTCTCAATTTCCGAGATAGGGATGAGGGCTGCGAGGAGTAAGGGGGAGCTCCGATTTGAGAACACCAAAGTGTTAATTTTCCCGGACTACTCGATGGAAACCCAGAAGATGCGGAAGTCATTCGACCAGGTCAAGGCCCAGCTCCGCGCCCGAGATATCCGGTACAACATGATGTTCCCTGCGCGCCTCCGGGTACAAGATGGGGAAACTATTCGTATATTCACATCACCGCGGGAAGCCTTCTCTTGGATTGACACCCTGCAACCCCAACGCTGAGCTGGCGGCAGCCCTCCTTCTGCGGCTGTGCTGGTATGTTAACCGGGCATGCTGCTGCCCCTTGATTGCTACTGTACCAGACTCGCCGATCTTATTTTGTTTGCTGAACCCACTGAGTTCTGTTGTTTTCCCCCATGTTTTGGGGAATCCCATGTTGGGTTGAGGTGTGCATGAAACTCTATTACTGCCTCAAGTAATGTCCTCACAAGTGTGTGCCCCTGCTTGCAGGAGATGTTCGTATTTGACTTACCACCAGCTATCCTTAAGGATTCATGGGACTGATGGTGGCTTCCTCGATTGATTCTGTTTTGGATCCTGAACTGTCTGGGAGTCATGACTATGCTACCTGTTTAGATGTGTTTTTTTTATTGATAAGGTAGCCAGCGGCTCTGGTGCTGATCTAGCACCTGGACTAGTGTGCGGACTCCTCAGGTCCACTGCCCTCCACATTAGAAACTTGTTCTAAACAGACCTGTTGTCTGGGAGTTTTGGGTATATGCTCTCCATGATTGGGATGGGGTGGCGGGGTGGGGGGGTGGGGAATCGTTGGGACCCTGATGTTATACTGCTGTTGCAGTGGGAAAGAATGGTTCTAGCTTTATTTTTGTATAATGTGACATGTCTAATCATTTTCGTTTGCAGGTTTATGGAGGCCGAGTTGCTGGGGGAGGGGTGGGGGTGTCCTTGAGTCACAGATGGGCCTTGTGGATCTTATGTATGAGGGGGGTGAGGTTGATTTTATTTAGTATCCGCCCTGATGACCCAGGTTAGAGTTGTTTCCTGGAACACCAGGGGCCTCAACTCTGCGGTTAAGAGGTCACTGGTGTTCAAATATTTACAGAGGGTCAACCCTCATATTTGTATACTCCTGGAGACTCACTTGACGGGCTCACGAATCCTGGCTCTGCGCAGGGCCTGGGTTGGAGCGGCTTATCACTCCACCTACTCCTGCTATGCCCGGGGAGTGAGTATCCTGATTAAGAAGTCTCTGCCATTCCAGATTATTGATGTCCGCACGGACCCTGGGGGTAGATATGTGGTCCTCCACGCTCGTATTTTTGACAAGAGACTGGTCTTGGCTGGGGTGTATTTACCCCCCCCCCCGGCTTCAATACCAATACTGCACGAATTAATGGGGGTAATTCTTAAATTTGATGCACCGGTACTATATGTATTTGGGGACTTTAACATGGTGCCCTCTCAGGTCATGGACAGGCTACACCCTGTGGCCCGGCCCTCTTCGGACCTCCCCCGCTGGGTGGATGCTTATGGACTGACGGACGTATGGAGACACTTTCACCCTCATACCAGGGAGTACACGTGCCATTCGGCTACATATAAAACCTTGTCCCGCATTGATCTAGTATATGCCTCCTCTGCGGCCCTCAATTGGGTTCGGCATGCTAGTCATCTATCTAGAGGCATATCAGATCATGCGCCCGTCTGTTTAGATCTGTCGCCTGTGGAGTCCGGGGGGTTGAGGCTGTGGCGCCTGTCCAGGTACTGGGCAATGGATAACAGGATACAGGAGGATATGGCGGAGTCTATTTGCACATACTGGTCTGCTAACGGGGACTTGGTCGGCTCCGGTGTGCGGTGGTATGCATTTAAGGCCTGGGTCAGGGGGGAATATATCTCCAGGATATCTCTACTGCAGAGGGAGGGCGCAAAGGAATTGCTGGAAAGGGAGGAGGAGGTTGGGGATTGCGAGAGGTCCTTTGTTGCTGCCCCTACAGATGCTGCTTACTCGGCATGGCAACATGCCCTTAGAAAGCTTTCCCTGAGCCGAATTGACCAGACCAAGAAATCTATGCTGCACTCTGCCCAACGGATTTTTGAACATGGTAATAAGAATGGGCGGTTGTTAGCATGGCTCTCCAGGGGATTGACTCTGTCCACGCACATAGCGGGTGTTAGGGATGAGGGGGGTATGGTGCTTACTTCCCCGGGAAGTATCAATACTAGATTCGCCCAATTTTTTCAGGGAGTCTACTCCTCGAAGGCTCAGTACTCGCCCTCTGACTTGCGAGTCTTTTTGGACTATGTCCCTTTCCCTGCTCTGGATGAGAACATGAGAGCTGAACTGGAGAAAGACATCACCCTGGAGGAGGTTCAGGGGGCCATGGGGGGCTTACAGGGTGGTAAGACTCTTGGGATTGATGGACTTCCGACTGAATTTTACTCACAGAATATGGAGACCCTTGCCCCAAGACTGACAACTCTCTTTTCAGAATTTAGCGACCAGGGGGCCCTGCCGGACTCTATGGCGGAGGCGGTTATTGTGTTGGTGCCCAAGCCCGGTAAGGACCCTTTAGATTGTGCCTCCTACAGGCCCATCTCATTATTGAATGTGGACGCTAAAGTCCTTGCTAAACTCATTGCGAACCGGCTGTCAGGAGTGATAGCTGAGCTGGTCCACATAGACCAAACTGGGTTTATGCCGGGTAGGGGCACCGACATTAATATTCGAAGACTTTTCTTAAACCTATCTGACACATGAAAATGTCGGAACCCGTGTAGTGGCCTCTCTGGATGCCGAAAAGGCCTTCGACTCGGTCGAGTGGGGGTATTTGTGGGAGGTCCTGGGTAGATTTGGCTTTGGTCCCCGATTTATCCACTAGATTTGGATGCTGTATGGGGGGCCGGTGGCGAGGGTGCGTACGAATGGATGGGTCTCTGAGCCCTTCCCACTTTTTAGGGGTACTCGTCAGGGGTGTCCTCTCTCCCCAGGTCTTTTTGCTCTTGCGTTGGAACCCCTGGCGATTGCGGTCCGGGAGTCCCAAGCGATTGCTGGGCTTTCAGTCGGGGGGGTTGGAGGAGAAAATTTCTCTTTATGCGGACGATGCCCTCCTATACTTAAATGACGCTGGTCCCTCGCTGATGGCCGCCCTTGAAATGTTCGAAGTTTTTGGGAGGTTCTCTGGAATTAGAATAAACTGGTCCAAGTCGGTGCTCTTTCCGTTGGACGATCAGGCCCTCGTTCTGGCAAGCCCATCCCCCTTACAATGGGTCACTGAATTTAAATACTTGGGTGTAGTGGTGACAAGGGAGGCTGCCCAATACTATACCCGTAACGTTTCCCCCCTGCTGACTACCTTAAAGGACAAGTGTTTGGCCTGGTCTGGTCTCCCCTTGAACATAATAGGCCGCATCAATATTCTGAAAATGGTTCTGCTACCGAAATTTAACTATATCTTCCGGAACAGCCCGGTCTGGATCCCGGCTTCCTTTTTCAGAGTGGTTAACGGGTGTATTACCTCCTTCCTGTGGAGGGGGGCGGTCCCCAGGTTGGCTAAATCTACCCTTCAACTTCCTACGCGACTGGGAGGACTGGCGTTACCGGATCTCATGGTGTACTTCTGGGCTGCTGTCCTGGTGACGGCACACTGGTGGATAGCGGGGGATAGATCTAACGCGGCGGTGTGCCTCGAAGCTGCTTGTCTGGGATCCCTGGCTGATCTGCGAAACCTGGTCTATAGAGGGGCGGAGGCGTATCCTAAGGTCCCGGCCCCTACTAAAACTACACTTAAGGTTTGGGCAGTTGCTAGGAAACGCTTTTCCCTGCCCGGTAGGTGGGCCCCGGTTCAGCCCCTGTGGGGCAATCCTGCATTACCACACTTTAAATCGCTTCCCGACCCACAGGTATGGGCCAGATTCGGAGTGAAAACACTGAGAGATATCATGCCAAATGGGGTGCTATTAACCTTTGCTCAGCTTAGCGGTCAGTTTCGGCTACCGGGCTGGATGGTTTTCCGGTACCTTCAGTTGCGTCATGCTTACAGGGCGCAATTCCCTACCCCGCCCCTGCTGGAACTAGACCCAATGGAATCGCTCTTGACCCGGGAGAACCTCAAGAAGCCACTCTCGGAACTGTATGGAACACTGCTTAAGTTAGATACCCCGAGACTGGAAAGACTGTGGGATAGGTGGAAGGCGGATGTTCCATCCCTGAGTAGGGAGGAGTGGGGGGATGCGTTGGAGGACTGCCCTAAGCTAGTGATCTCCTCCAGAGACAAACTGACACAGATTAAACTACTTCACAGGGTTTATTTTACTCCAGTCAGGCTCCACAGGATATATCCCGACAGGGACCCCAGCTGTACTAGATGTCGGGTTCACCCCGGTACCCTTATACATCTCTTATGGGAATGCCCTAGGATACAAACGTTCTGGAGGGCGGTATTTGAATTAATCAATTTGAAACTGGATTTGGCGCTTCCCGTGACACCGGAGCTGGCCCTGTTGGGGGTCCCGGACGATGGGCAGAGGCCACGCCATAGAAACCTGTTGATTGCGTATTTGTTATTTTATGCTAAAAAATCTATTGTTTGTAAGTGGATATCCCCTAGCCCTCCGACTGTGTCCTCCTGGTTGGCCATGGTGGATGCTGCTATTCCAATGTACAGGTTAACGTATATTAGCAGAGGTTTCACTTGGAAGTTCGACAAGGTGTGGCTGCCGTGGATAACTCCCTGATCACTCCATGCGGCCTCTCCTGGGTCCTTGCCCTCGGTTGGGGCCCTGTGGCCTCGGGGGGGGGGGGGACTCCTGGGATGGTCTGTGAGGGTTTGGGGGTGTCTGGCGATGGATGGAGTGTACCTGCTGCCTTTCCCCCTCCTCATTTCTCTGACAGGTTAGACACCTGGCCCTGTTTTGAATTAATGTCTGAGTTCGTGGCCCCCCCCCCAGCAGTATTATTCCTTACTGTATTGGTACCTGCGATATGTAATGAGTCATATGTCACTAGATGTATTGTCATGCCCTCGGCGATGTTGGCCGAGATCTGTTTTTATGTTCATGTATACATGTCTGCTCAATAAACACAACCTGATTGTAAAAAAAGATGCTTATTTGCACATTCCCATCTTTCCAGTCCACCAAAAATTTCTACGCTTTGCAGTAGAAGGGCGCCATTTTCAGTTCAGAGCCTTACCCTTCGGTCTGGCCACAGCACCACGAGTGTTGACAAAAATTCTGGCCCCATTATTGGCCAATCTAAGAACACGAGGTGTAACGATAATGGCATATCTAGACGACTTGTTGCTGATAGACCACTCAGTGGAAAAACTAGAAGTGGTTGTTCACGAGACAATCGAGTATCTGGAATCTCACGGTTGGATTATCAACCGAGACAAGTCAGCCCTAAAACCAGTCAAAAGTCTGGAATACTTGGGGCTAAGGCTGGATTCAGACCAGAGAAAAATTTTCTTGCCTCAAGAAAAGGTGTCGTCTTTGAGAGATTTGATCCACCTAGTGGGTACAAAAAGACAGCCATCCATACGCCTGTGCATGAGGCTGCTGGGAAAAATGGTGGCATCATTCGAAGCAGTACCCTACGGTCAATTCCATTCAAGGAATTTGCAAAGGGCTATACTGTCAGCCTGGAACAAAAGAGTTCAGGCCCTAGACTTACCAATGTCCTTGTCCCCTTCCGTTCGCAAGAGCCACCGTTGGTGGTTGGTTCCCCAGAATCTGGAAAAAGGGAAATCCTTCAGTCTGATTTCTTGGAAGGTGGTCACTACAGATGCCAGCCTTATAGGCTGGGGAGCAGTACTGGAGCAATGGTCTCTCCAGGGCAGATGGTCGGATGCAGAAAAGGCCCTGCCCATCAATCTCTTAGAGATACGAGCAGCCCGGTATGCCCTAGTAGCATGGACATCCAAACTCCAAGGGTCCCCTGTCAGAATTCAATCGGACAATGCCACGGCAGTGGCATATATCAATCATCAGGGTGGCACCAGGAGTCGTGCAGCCCAGAGGGAAGTAAATTGCATCCTGAAATGGGCAGAAAGATATGTCCCAGCCATATCCGCGGTATTCATTCCAGGAGTGGAGAATTGGAAGGCGGACTTTCTAAGTCGCCAGCAATTATGCCCAGGGGAATGGTCCCTTCACCCTGAGGTTTTCCGGACAATATGTCAGCGGTGGGGAACACCGGATGTAGATCTGCTAGCATCCAGATTCAACGCAAAGGTGGACAGGTTTGTCTCTTGGACAAGGGATCCCCTAGCTTGCGGCTCGGATGCCCTAGTGTTCCCTTGGGATCAGTTCAAGCTGATATATGCATTCCCACCGCCACAATTGTTACCTTGATTACTCCGCAGAATCAGGGTAGAAAATAAACCAGTGATTCTGGTGGCTCCAGCGTGGCCCCGAAGAGCATGGTACGCGGAGATTGTAAAAATGTCTGTGGGGAGTCCTTGGACCCTCCCACATCGTCCGGACCTGCTTTCGTAAGGACCGATATACCACCCTTCCTTACCAGCCCTAGGTTTGACGGCCTGGCTATTGAAGTCCACATTCTAAAAAAGAGAGGTCTCTCTAATCCTGTGGTATCTACCATGATCAATGCCAGTAAGCCGGTATCCAGGCAGATCTACTATAGAATCTGGAAGGCGTACATCGCCTGGTGTGAGGCCAAGAAATGGCATCCACGTAAGTACGTAATAGGTAGGATTCTGGACTTCCTACAATGGGCTGTAGATAGGAAGCTTGCCTTGAGTACTATCAAGGGTCAGATTTCAGCCTTGTCAATATTTTTTCAAAGGCCCTTGGCTTCGCATTCACTAGTCAAAGCCTTTATACAAGGAGTGATGCGTATTAGCCCTCCGGTTAATATTCCCATATGTCCATGGGACTTAAACCTGGTTCTGTCGGTTCTACAGAAACAACCATTTGAACCATTACATCATATTTCCCTGGTTCTTACCAGGAAATTGATTTTTCTAGTAGCCATTTGTTCGGCTAAAAGAGTGTCGGAACTAGCCGCTATGTCCTGTAGGGAGCCATATCTGGTTATCCATAAGGACAGAGTAGTGTTACGTCCTCATCCAGCCTTTCTTCCTAAGGTGGTATCGAGGTTTCATTTGAACCAAGATGTGGTTCTTCCTTCTTTTTTCCCCAAACCTAGTTCAGTAGAGGAAAAATTATTACATTCTTTGGATGTAGTGAGAGCAGTTAAAGCTTATCTAAAAGCCACTGCTCAGATTCGCAGAACGGATACTTTGTTTATTCTGCCGGAAGGCCCCAGAAAGGGTCAGGCAGCGTCAAAATCTACTTTAGCCAAGTGGATTCGACAGGTCATTATGCAAGCCTATGGCTTGAGAAGGAGACCGCCTCCGTTCAAAGTTAGGGCGCACTCCACGAGAGCAGTTGGAACTTCATGGGCAGTGCATCACCAGGCCTCCCTGGCTCAAATCTGTAAGGCCGCAACATGGTCTTCAGTACACACGTTTACTAGGTTCTACCAGGTGGACGTTAGAAGTCAGGAGGATGTCGCCTTTGGGCGCAGTGTGTTGCAGGCCGCAAAAGATCCTCATGTCTGATGGCGCTCAGCTTATGTATGGTGTATCCCCCCCCTCATTGGGCATTGCTTTAGGACATCCCACATAGTAATGACTATGTCGCTCTGTGTCCCGTGATGTACGAGAAAGAAAATAGGATTTTTATAACAGCTTACCTGTAAAATCCTTTTCTTGGAGTACATCACGGGACACAGAGCTCCCACCCCTCTTTTGGGGACACTTATTGCTTTGCTACAAAACTGAGGTGCTCCCGGATAGGAGGGGCTTATATAGGGGAGGGTACTTCCGGTTTGGAAGTTGCCAGTGCCAGCACCTGAAGGTAAACTATATAACCCACATAGTAATGACTATGCCGCTCTGTGTCCCGTGATGTACTCCAAGAAAAGGATTTTACAGGTAAGCTGTTATAAAAATCCTATTATTGCTTCTGTCTTGCGTCTTTACAGACTGTAGGTTTTGACACAGCTGATCTCATTAGCACACACCCTGCATCATCCACCCTTCTACCTACCCACCCATTCCCAGCTGCACGTTTTTTAAATGAAATGAAATGTAATCAATCCGTGATCAGACTTCTTACTAAATACTAGGGATGCACCGAATGGGTTTTTTGGTGCCGAAACCGATAATACAAATTTCAGGATCCCGAAAACCAAAACCGATACAGAAGCAGCACCGATATCGAAAGTGACTGTTTTTAAAAAATATTTTCATACAGGAGATGGTCAGATCTGGGGACATGGTACAGGAGATGGTCAGAGACTGTGGACATGGTACAGGAGATGGTCAGAGACTGGGGACATGGTACAGGAGATGGTCAGAGACTGGGGACATGGTACAGGAGATGGTCAGAAACTTGGGGACATGGTACAGGAGATCAATGCATCCTCACCAGATGCAGCAAGCCTGTGTCCCCAGGAAAAAACACAATTACCGTACCAGGTAGACTGGTCTGAAACGGTAGGCAATATGTTCAGACATAGACAAATAAAGAGATATCAATACAAATTATATACAGTAGGCACCCCGGGAAAAGGTGCATGTAGACCAATACGGGCACAGCAAAGGTTGGAGTCTAGACCAGTGATTCTCAACCAGGGTTCCGTGGAACCCTAGGGTTCCTCCAGAGTTTGCTAGGGGTTCCTTCAGCATTGGGCAATTTCTGCCTCTCAGATAAGTTCCCACTGACACCAGTGATCTTTTTATCTATCTGTAAGGAGGTAATTCTTCCCAATGACCACAAGTGTAAGGACCATTCTTCCCACTGACCATTACACTAATGTATCATGAGTTGTAGATCTAATTTTTTTAACAGGGGTTCCCCGAGACTGGAGAACTATTTCAAGGGTTCCTCTGTGTTGAAAAGGTTGAGAAAGGCTGGTCTAGACGTTCGAGATCCTTAGGGCACTGTCTACCACTGGTCAAACAAGTGTACTTCAGTTAGTGCTGAGAGAGAGTAAGTGGGCTAGCCAGCCACCTACCCCAAATTTTATGAAAGGTTTTGGTCCGTTTCCGGATTTCAAAAGTAAGCTTATATAGCGGGATGGAGTCATTAACCACTTAACGACCGCTCACTGTATATGTACGTCGGCAGAATGGCACCGACAGGCACAATCACGTACAGTGTACGTGATTGCCTTTGTACAGTTGGGGGGTCCGATCGGACCCCCCTCCTATACAGTGAGCGGTCGGTATTCGTTGGGGAGCGATCCGACATGAGGGGGCGGCCATTCGATTCTGGCCACTCCCCACGATCGCTCCCGGCGAATGGAAATGCTCCCTCTGCTGTGTAATGTTTACACAGGCAGAGGAAGCAGGAGGAAGTGATGTCATCTCTCTCATGCGGCGCTCACATATACCGAGCGCCGTACAAGAGAAGACACACAGGTCAGTGCACTAACACTACACTGACACCAGGACACATAGGCACACAAATCGCCCCCCCAGATCAGCCCCCAGTCACAGTGTCACTGATTGCAGTGACCATTTATTTACTGATCACTGCAATCAGTGACATTTGTGACTGTAAAAGTGTCACTACATTTAGTTTTAGGTCCAGTGTAGCCCCCTAACCCCCCCCTAATAAAGGTTTAACCCCCTTAATCGCCCCCCAGGTAACCCTTTCACCCCCTATCACGACTGTCGCTAAGCGATCATTTTTCTGATCGCTGTCTTAGCGTCGGTGATGCAGATCGGTAGCCAGTAATTTGTTTTAGGTTCGCCGCAGGTTTTTATAGCGTCAGGTACCCCCATAAATTATCGAATAAAGGTTTAACCCCTTGATCGCCCCCCAGGTAACCCTTTCACCCCCTATCACCACTGTCGCTAAGCGATCATTTTTCTGATCGCTGTCTTAGTGTCGGTGATGCAGATCGGTAGCCAGTAATTTTTTTTAGCTTTGCCGCAGGTTTTTATAGCGTCAGGTACCCCCATAAATTATCGAATAAAGGTTTAACCGCTTGATCGCCCCCCCCAGGTAACCCTTTCACCCCCTATCACCACTGTCGCTAAGCGATCATTTTTCTGATCGCTGTCTTAGTGTCTGTGATGCAGATCGGTAGCCAGTAATTTTTTTTAGCTTCGCCGCAGGTTTTTATAGCGTCAGGTACCCCCATAAATGATCTAATAAAGGTTTAACCCCCTAATTGCCCCTAGTTAACCCTTTCACCAGTGATCACCATATAAGTGTTACGGGTGCCGCTGGTTAGTTAGTTTGCTTTTTATAGTGTCAGGGCACCTGCCGTATATATAACCCAATAAAGGTTTAACCCCCTGATCGCCCGGCGGGTGATATCAATTAGGTTTTAGCGTCAGAGAGGGTCTGCGTCACACCCCAGGCAGCGTCAGGTTAGTGCCAGTAACGCTAACACCCACGCATGAAGCATACACCCCCCTTAGTGGTATAGTATCTGATCAGATCAATATCTGATCTGATCAGATCTATACTAGTGTCCCCAGCAGTTTAGGGTTCCCAAAAACGCAGTGTTAGCGGGATCAGCCCAGATACCTGCTAGCACCTGCGTTTTGCCCCTCCGTCCAGCCCAGGCCACCCAAGTGCAGTATCGATCGATCGCTGTCACTTACAAAACACAACACACATAACTGCAGCGTTCGCAGAGACAGGCCGGATCCCTGCGACTCCAGTGCTGTAGGAGGTGATTTCACCACCACAGATAAAAAAAAAAAAAGCATATATGCCGAAGCATTGGAGCAGCAGGGGTGGAGGAGCGATTTTGCTCCTAATGCCGCGTACATACGGTCGAAATTCCGACGGAGACTTGCCCGTGGAAAAGTCCGACCATGTGTGTGCGGCATAACTTTTTTGCGGGAGGATGCCCCCATGCTTCGGCATATATAAATGGTGCATGTATGCCCATCATTAGAAGTGGGTGGATGAAGGGCGGTATTCTAATAGTGGGCATACCCACCGATCAATCTCTTTTTTTCGTTCAGCCAACTGACTGCATGAAAAAAAAAGATTACAATACATGTCCAACAAGGACCAGCAACGTACTGGTATGTTGCTGGACTTTGAATGTTTATACCAGAATGATGCCTGCGGGTTTAGGTATCATCTTGGTATCATTCTTTTCAGCCAGCGGCCGGCTTTCATGTAAAAGCAATCCTAGTGGCTAATTAGCCTCTGGACGGCTTTTACAAGCAGTGGGAGGGAATGTCCCGTCCCGTCCCCCCCGGATATAAAAAGCGCCATTGGGAAATTGGGAAAGCATTTTATCACACCGATCTTGGTGTGGTCAGATGCTTTGAGGGCAGAGGAAAGATCTAGTTTTTTCAAAAAAGAGTACCTGTCACTACCTATTGCTATCATAGGGGATATTTACATTCCCTGAGATAACAATAAAAATGATAAAAAAAAAAAAAATATTGGAGGAACAATTTAAAAATAAAATAAAAAAGCAAAATTAATGGGGGCGTGTCCAGCCGCAAGCAGAGATAGACGTGCCTTGGGGGAGCTCCGCCGGGCCTGACAGTATCCACAGCCATCCTGGGTCAGCACCCTAAATCCGGCTCACTAAGTCCTCCATCCTGACTCCTGGGTCTCCCCCGAGCAGGTTCTTACCTGAATTGAGCCTCAAAGACGACCGGCCACTCTGTAATCCAGGACGCGGCCGGCGCCATTCCCTGATGATCCGCCGCCATCTTGCGGCCTTGTGAGACCTCTGAATCCTCCGCGCTCGGGTGACGCGGCCGCGGGACCTACGGCAACCTTCCCCGAATCCACCTGAGGCAGCTTCCCAGTCCGGGAGAGGAGCTGGGGAGACACGAAAGCCTGCGGAAGCACCCTGCAGAGGACGGCGCTCTGTGAATGGAGGTGAGCGGCGGCCATCTTGATACACCCACAGCCCCTCAGTAGCCTCCCCGTCCCTCCAGGGCAAATAATTAACCACCACGTCCTCCATCCCGATTACCGGGTTTCCCCTGAGCAGATCCCTACCTGAACTGGGACTCTAGATTGGCACTCTGTATGGCCAGGCTGCAACTCGGCCTACTGTACGGCGGCCATCTTGCTCCACCCTACTAATAGGACATTGCTGCCTGTTTCAGCTTCTCAGGACTCGCCACGCACCTAACTCTCTCAAGACACGGCCACTGGTGCACACTCATATGCCTCCCACTATCCACAATACTTAGTGGCACCCCCTGTCTGCGGCCTGCAGGTTGTGGATCGGATACAACACTGTGCTAGACGGCCATCTTGCTGCACCATAGTGCCCATTATTCAGACTTTTCTCATTTAACAAGTTGCCCCTGGAAGCCTAGGTGCTTTGGCAGGCCAGGCTATGGCCCCTAAACCAGATAGCTATATATACTAACTTTTGCTATGTACTGAACCTACAGCCCTGGGGGGCAACTACACAGAGTCGGGGAGGATGACAGCTTGATCTCCCTGCTCTGCGCCGTCGGACCGCTCAGTCTCGGCGAATAAGGCACATCCTGAATCCCTGACACCACCGCGCAAGCTCCCTGAGTGACGGACATCGCCTAACATTACCTATGCACAATACTTTCCGAAACCGACAGCGCTACCGCTCCCAGCAGAAGGCCTCTCCCACCGTGGGGAAGGGGAAGGGGAGGAGCAAAATGGCACCCGAGCCTCCGGAACCGGATGACACCACTCAGCATTCTGAGGACAGCTTGCTTCAGTTCCCCTCCAACCTGGCAAGCCCCACTGACGCTGGCTCTGATGCCATGCTCCAGAAGTTCCGCAGTATAGTGCGGGATGAAATAAACGTTGCCTCCCGTAAGCTCTCAGCAGAACTGGTGAAGGGTCTCAAGGAGATAGGCCACCGCACCAACCAATTGGAACAGCGGATGGATTTAACAACAACAGTCCTAGAGGGTCATGAGGACGAAGTTGAAAGACTGAATGCTGAACTGTTGAGCCTACAGGATAAATTAGAGGACTCTGAGAATAGGGCTCGCAGGGATAACCTCCGCATCCGTGGGCTCCCAGAGGCCATAACCGACCTGCAGGGGACGGCCACGACTTTCTTTCAGGAGCTGGCGCCTGACGTCCCTTTGGAGCGCTTGGAATTTGATCGCATACACAGGTCCCTAGCTCTCAGGCCCACCGAGGGTCCCCCCAGAGACGTTATAATTAAATTTCACTTTTACAAGACCAAAGAGCGGCTCCTGCAGGCTGCACGGGATCTCCCGGACCTCTCTTACCAGGGTAGTCCCCTCCAACTATTTGCAGACCTCTCTCCGGTCACCATAGCCAAAAGGCGGAGTCTGAAGCCTTATTTGCAGATTCTACAAGCTCGGGGCATTCGTTATAGATGGGGGTTCCCCTTCAAGCTCTCCTATCACCTTGGCCGCCAGTTTCATGCCTCCTCCCTGCCTGACTTACGGCGACATTTTCAGGATCTGCAGTTTGATCTCCCTCCCTCCCAACCGGAGCCTTCTTCGGCCCAGCCACGATCATCCAGGCCACCCCACGGTTCCTCACAAATGTCTCAGCAGGGGTCCCAGGCGCTTCGATCACTGCAAGCACAGCGATTCCAGGATGTCCCTAAAGGATGACAGCACCGATTCTCATTTGTCACTCTGAGGAGCTAACCTGCCAGCACCCTGTTATTCTGAACTGTCAGCAGTATCTCACCTTGAACTATAAGTTTAAATCTAAATTTCACCTTTAGACTTCCCATTCTGCGGGCCCAATTGCAGTACATGAACATTTCTGCCTTTCAACCAAAATGATATCTGGACTGGTTTTTTTTTTGTTTTTTTTTCCTGGGCCCGGTGGCCCCATTGTGTTCCCTCCTTCCCTGCTCCTGGAGGCCTTGTCATGTGGCTGACCCCTTGTCCGATGTTGCCCCAATTGAGTGATGGCGACATTGGGCCTCTGTGCTGTGGTTACGTTCGCATGGTCATTTGGCCCACCTGGATTCTTGTCCCCTGTCCCCCCCCCCCCCTTTTTTTTTTTTTTCCTCAGGCGAAGGCTTTTGATCTGTCGCTCGAGAGGACTATCCTTGTACTGTGCTGCACACCCCCATTAAAGTTGTGGGTGTGCCCTGCCCATCACGGTCCACGGTTTGTGGCCTTCGCAGTTTTGGCCGTAGTATGTGTATGTTATTGTCCTTGTGTTTGCGGTGGGTCGGCTTCGTGTCCTGGACTCCCCCGTACTTTGGTTGGGGGCTCCGGGACGCGAGGATGACCACGGCCCACAATAATTCGTTCACAGTTTAAAGTTGATATGTTACATAATTTTGATTGAGACTGCTTTAATCCTTATTTAGGTGGTGTCTATTGAACATGTTTTTTCTGCTTACCTTATGCTGATGTCGATTTGATCTCATTGTTCAGACTACTTTAAAAATATGCCGAGCGGTGTCCGACGGACCACTGCTCCCCCTTGGCTTGGAACTTGGCCCGAACAAAAGTTTTGGCCAACTTCCGACCTTTTAGTGGGATTCCAGCCCCACTACCAATTGCAACCTAGATGACTGGAATGTTTTTACTCCGAGTTTTACTCGGTCTGTTTGTTTTCCTTTATCTGATTCCTTTCACTGTCTCCCTACTTGACTCTCTGGTCTTTCACCTTTTTTTTTCCCCTCTACAAGGTCCGCGGGGTGTGTGCTTAGGGAAATGATCTTCTGCCGATTGCTAGTCCTACTATGACGCTTAATTGGCTGTCCCTGAATGTTCAGGGTATGAATTCTCCTCAGAAAAGGGTGAAGATTTTTAAGTATCTTAGGAAGCAGCGGATTGACATCGCCTGCTTACAGGAAACCCATTTTTCGGCGTCTTCCTGCCCTAAATACTTTGATGCTCAGTTTCCCCAGGTGTTTTTGGCCACGGCTCCAACCAAGCAAAAGGGGGTGCTCATAGCTTTCCGCAAGTCGGTTTCATTTAGTTGCACTAGACAGATCGCAGACCCTGATGGCAGATATCTATTGCTACAAGGCACTATCCAAGGAAAGGAGGTTACCATCATGACTTATTATGCGCCAAACTCCAACCCATGACCCTTCTTGACTCACGTCTGCGCCCTGCTAGCATCCCATCACAAGGGTACTCTCTTTCTTTCGGGTGATTCAAATTTAGTTTTGAATCCCTCACTGGATAAATACCCCTCGGAGCGTATCGCTCCCTCGCCTGGCGCTAAAAAATTTGCTCGCTCTTTACAATTACATGATCTGGTCGATCTTTGGAGGGAATGCCATCCTCAGGGTAAGGACTTTACACATTATTCCCACCCTCATCACTCTCACTCCAGAATTGACCATATGTTCATGCTACGACGCCACCTTCCCATGGTGGTCAGGGCCTCTATCCTGGCTGTTCATTGGTCTGATCATGACCCTGTTTTGGTGGTCTGCCACTCCGTTTTGGACAGACCCCAATTCTCACCCTGGGCGATGAATGATTCGCTCTTATCGCTTAAAGAGGTCCGGGAAGGTATTTTTAAGGCCTCAGAGGACTACTTCCGTGAAAATCAGGGGTCGGTTACGTCGCCGGTAACGCTTTGGGAGGCTTATAAGGCGGTACTCCATGGCCACATTATTCAGGTAGCGTCGGCCCGTAAGCGGGAAAGGGGTTTGAAACAAAAGGCCCTGGAGACCCGTCTGGAGGCATTATCTGCGGTTTTTAAACAATCCCCCACCTCTGGCAACCGTAAACTCTTGGAACAGGTCCGTTCGGAGTTGGAGCTTTGTCTCACCGAGGGGGCTGAACGCGTCTTACGTTGGTCCCGCCAGAGGTGGTATACCAGGGCGAATAAACCTAATCGAATGTTAGCCAACAGACTCCGGACTTTCGCTCCTAAATTCACCCCCATCACTTTGCGCAACCGACACAATGTACTTACGGGTAATCCGTTGCGTATATTAGAGGAGTTTCGATTCCGCCTTACTAAATTGTACTCAGACCCAGAGCAGTTTAACGCCCAGGACACTGCTGATTTCCTCGGCTGTCTCCCTCTCCTGACCCTGACGGAGGCGCATGTTACTCTTATGGACCGGGATATACAAATTTCAGAGGTCCTCCAAGGTATAAAAGATCTTAAGGTGGGAAAGCGACCGGGGCCGGATGGCTTTACGGCACTTTACTACAGGAAACTGGCAGTTATGGTAGCTCCGCATCTAACGGCAATGTATAACTCTGTTAAAAATGGATGCTCCTTTACCCCGGACCTCTTAACGGCAAACATAGTGATGATCCCTAAACCGGATCGCGATCATTCCTCCTGGGCTAATTTTAGGCCTATCTCCCTAATTAACGTTGACATGAAAATTTTGACAAAAATTCTGGCTAATCGCCTAAACTCTTTTCTTCCTCGATTAATCGGGAAGGACCAGGTCGGCTTTATACCTCAGAGACAGGCCGGTGACGCTATTCGGCGTATATTGCAACTCCAACACATAGCTCATACTCGCTCGCTAGAATCCATGCTCTTGTCTCTGGACGTAAACAAGGCCTTTGACACTTTGTCATGGCCTTACCTCATGTCTGTTCTTCGACATTATGGCTTCGGGTCTTCATTTATGCACTGGATATCTGTCTTATATGATTCCCCCCGGGCAAAAATTAAGTATTATGGATTCGAATCTCCTCTCTTTAATATCAAGAGGGGCACCCGTCAGGGTTGCCCCCTATCACCTCTTCTTTTTGTATTGGCTCTGGAACCCCTGACAGAGGCGATTCGCTCTCATCCGGATATACGAGGCATCGAATTAGCGGGTTGTCCCCATAAAATTTCCCTATTTGCCGATGATGTCCTTCTCACTTTGACCTCCCCCAGATTTTCTTTACCAAACTTGCAAACCCTTTTATATACCTTTGCTTCCCTTTCGGGGCTCCGGGTTAATCCCTCAAAATCGAAAGCGTTGTCGGTTAACCTCTCTCCTGGCCTGATGAGGGATTTACAGTCGGCATTCTCCTTTCAGTGGGTCTCCTCGCTGCCCTATCTGGGAATCCACCTTACCCCCACGTACTCCGGATTGTACCAGGCCAACTTTCCACCATTGTTCAAGAGACTAACGGATATGCTGTTGTCTTGGTCTCATTTGCCTTTGTCTTGGTTCGGCAGAATAACGGCTGTTCGTATGTCCTATCTCCCGAAACTATTATATTTTTTCCGTGTCTTGGCTGTTCAGGTTTCTTCGCATATCCTCCGCATACATCAGCGAAGAATTATGCAATTTATATGGGGTTCGACCCGCCCTCGAATCTCCAAACAGGTCTTGTTTGCTAAGCGAGTCAATGGTGGTCTTTCGGTTCCTAATTTACGGGCCTATTACATAGCTGCTAACATAGCCCCACTTTCGTGCCTTCATGAAACCTATCAGCTCCCGCTCTGGGCTATGCTTGACCTGGTTGACATCGACCCTATTCCTATCTCCTCATTACCCTGGCTCCCACCTGTGCATCGTCCGGCGGTCATGGGGCCCTGCTTGGCCCACTCCTTGCGACTATGGGACTCGGTAAATTACTCTGCAGGGCTGATCTCCCCACATCTCCCACTCTTACGACTCTTACACTGCCCGCTGTTCCCTCCAGGTTGTGATAATCCCTCCCAATTTCTATGGTGGACCATGAACGGGTTCACAGATGTTCACTCGCTGCTACGGCCTACCAGGATTTTGGCATTTGACGCTTTACGCTCTTCTCACGGTATTCCCTTGCGTGAGCACTATCGCTATTTACAAATTCGCCACTTTCTTCAGAGCCTTATTAGGTTTCAATCTACCCCTTATACCTTGACCCCCTTTGAGAGCCTTTGTAGAGCCAGGCCCCATTCTCCGGGTCTAATATCACTGATCTACTCGGCGGTGATATCAATAAAGAGACCCCCATTGAGGCCTTACCACCTTCAATGGGAGAAAGAGTTGGGGAGGCAGTTGGACCCTGAGGACTGGCAGACGATGACACGAACTCTGTCCAAATGCTCACGTAATGTGTCAATTTTGGAAAATGCCTATAAAGTATTGTATAGGTGGTACTACACACCGGCAAGATTGGCTCGCTTTATCCCAAATTATTCTCCACTTTGTTATAGGGGGTGTTCCCAGGAAGGCACCATGGCACATATTTGGTGGTCATGCCCGCGGGCGTGCAGACTGTGGATTAGGGTATATACTCTCCTCCGCAACCTTTTTCAGATTAATATCAAAAGAGACCCTTATGTAGCTCTCCTTGGTAAGCCCATCGTGGAACTACTGCGTCCAGAACGGCAACTAGCCCAACATCTTTTTACTGCAACTAGATTGACAATTGCGAGAGCATGGAAAACCCCTACACTAAGCTTTGAGGCAGTCAAGAACCGCCTGAACGATATCATGGTCAACGAGAAACTAACAGCTATTCTTTCTGATACGCATGACAAGTTTCTCAGAGTCTGGCAACCTTGGATCACATATTACCACCCTTCTAGATTTGACGCTGCATTGCTGTCACTATAGGACCCCTCTTGCGCGCACCCCGTGGACCTCCTACTTCCCTCTTCTCTTTCTCCCTCTTCTCCTTCTCCTCTTCTTCTTGTCCTGCCTCCTTTTTTTTTTCTTTTTCTCTTTTCTCTTTCCCCCTCTTTCTCTCTCTTTCTCCAATTTTTTTATTTTTTTCTTCTTAGGCTCTTACTTGAGGTTTAACCGTTCTATCTTTTCTAGAGGATGCCAACTTTCAGGTTTTATTGTTGTGTATTATACACCCATTCTACAGGTTTACACCCATCCGGGCATGGCCCAGGTTCTGGACCATCGGGTCCTGAGGACTTTTTCATTTATTTTTTATTTTTATCTTGAATATAACATAAGATCACGGCTCATGCTTCCTTCCTGTTGGTGAGGGCTTTCGAGTCCAGATCTACTTTGTATACTGAATGCTATAACACTCTATTGCAAACCTGTACTGTTGATTTAAATGACAAACTTTTTTTTTGTAAAAAAAAAAAAAAAAAAAAGCAAAATTAATAATAAAAAAAAAAAAAGCTCCCCTGTCCTGCCCTGCTCTTGCCCAATGGCGAACGCAAGCGTCGGTCTGGCGTCATATGTAAACAGCAATTGCACCATGCATGTGAGGTATCACCGCGAAGGTCAGATCGAGGGCAGTAATTTTAGCAGTAGACCTCCTCTGTAAATCTAACGGGGTAACCTGTAAAGGCTTTTAAAAATGTATGAAGTTTGTCGCCAATGCGCGTTTGTGCGAAATTTTAAAGCATGTCGTGTTTGGTATCTATGTACTCGGCCTAAGATCATCTTTTTTATTTCATCAAACATTTGGGAAATATAGTGTGTTTTAGTGCATTAAAATAAAAAAAAAGTGTATTTTTTCCCCAAAAAATGCGTTTGAAAAATCGCTGCGCAAATACTGTGTAGAAAAAAAAAATGCAACACCCACCATTTTAATCTGTAGGGCCTTTGCTTTAAAAATATATATAATGCTTGGGGGTTCAACATAATTTTCTTGCAAAAAAAAAATATGTTTTCATGTAAACAAAAAGTGTCAAAAAGGGCTTTGTCTTCAAGTGGTTAGAAGAGTGGATGTAAGCTTCCTAATGTTGTGTATAAAATGCCAGAACAGTTCAAAACCCCCCCAAATGACCCCATTTTGGAAAGTAGACACCCCAAGCTATATACTGAGAGGCATGTCGAGTCCATGGAATATTTTATATGTTGACACAAGTTGCGGAAAAAATAAAATTATTTTTCTTTCTCGTACATCACGGGACACAGAGCGACATAGTCATTACTAATGGGTTATATAGATACCGTCAGGTGCTGGCACTGGCAACTTCCAAAACCGGAAGTACCCTCCCCTATATAAGCCCCTCCCATCCGGGAGCACCTCAGTTTTTTGCCAGTGTCTAAGGTGTTGGCCAAGAAGAAACATGTGTTTTTCACTGAGCTTGCGTACAGGTTCTTTTGGGCCTCAGTAAGCTATTCCGGATCCGACCAAAAGAGCTTCATAGCTAAACGGTCGGTACCCGGGCCTTGCAGAGAAGAGCAGGGTTTTGCCTGTAATGCTTCTCTTAGGAGAGCTGGACCCTGGGATCCAGAGCTCTGGTCATACCCACGACCAAGATGTTTTCTGTGCAGGGTGCTATACAGGTCCAGGGGAGTGGAATCCTTGGGAACCCGGTCCCTGAAGGTTTGATTACAATGCCTGCCGTGATAGGTGAAGTTTGGGCTTTTGTGGACCAAACAGAGTCCTGCGGCGGGGAACAGGTAAGTGGGGGCCCCCAGGAACTTGGTTCTATTGGGGGACCCCCAAGCCTAATTTGTCTTTCTGTCTGTTACCTAACGGTATTCCCGCTAATATCTGTACTTGCCTGTAACTACTAAAAAAATGTAATAATTTTAATAGTGGTCAAGAAAAAAAAAAAAAAATTTTTTTATATTTAATATATTAGACTGCGGTACCTGTGTTTGTCCACTAGAGGCCGCTGTGGAACGTTTCTTGTCATGTGGACTAGTTTCTTTTCATCAGAGCAAGTCCAGGCAGATGGTGAGTTCTCTTATGGGAAACTGCTTCCTCTGCCATGTTGCAATGCTCGTACATCCCCCGGCCTGCGGCAAAGAGGGGCCCTGACTCTTGTCCCTAGTTTCCATTTTCGAAATTAGCGCCGAAGGCGCACGTGGCCGCGCGCGTGCACGCGCCCCTATATATAGAGGTGAGCCGGGAAAGGGGGCGGAGCCTGGGGGATGACGCTCTGTGCGCGCCGCAGCGCTTCTGCGCATGTGCGGGCGTCCCAGCATGTTAAAAACCAAAATTTTGTGTGGTGAGCTGGCTATGGAGTGCAGAGACAGAGCTGGCAACATTTAAAAAAGGCATACAGCAAGCGGTTGATGCAGGCATCCCCTAGAAAGGCACATTAGTAGACACCAACTGTTTCTTATAGCAGCATTTATGCTAGACTATTGTCAGTAAGTGGTGTATTTCGGCTGGAATACCTCAGCTTTGTGGCTTAGGAATATGCAGTCTAAAAACTCCGGGACTAGAAATTCCAGGAGGCATAGGGAGTCTCCATCGGGCTCTGAGGATCTTGGGCATGCTTCGGCTGCACCAGTCTCCCCTGAAGAATCAGAGGTTAGTGACCGTGGAGCACCCTCAGGAGTACCTGGTACTGTGGCTGTCCTCAGTTCACCTGCTCCTGTGTATGTAACAGAGGAGGTTTTTTCCTCAGCTCTGGGAGGGCTGGAAGAGAGATTGTCAGCATTGATCGCTGCTTCCCTGTCACAGGAAAAAAGCGCCCGATCTCCGTCTCCTCCCTCAGAGTGCCTGTTAACAGAGCAACAGTCCCATACAGGGATCGACCTACCTGAAGGGGATCAGGATGAGGTCGATTCGGTTGTAGAGGAATCAACAGTGGAAGAGCCATTCTCAGCATCACATGCTGAAAGGTTATGGGTTCAGTCCCTGACTAATATGGTCCGATCAGCATTTAAAATGCCCCTTGCGGAGCCATCATCCACTTCTGTCTCCTCGTTGGGGTCGCTAAAAGCTCCCCAGACTGTTTGTTCCTTTCCGATCCATCCTTTACTGGAAGGGCTCATTTACCAGGATTGGGAGCATCCTGATAAAATATTTACTCCCCCCAAGAGATTTCCGGTGGTCTATCCCATGGAGGATAAGTTCATCAGAAAATGGAGGGTCCCTACAGTGGACGCAGCCATCTCTTGTGTGAATAAATCACTGACATGTCCAGTGGATAATGTCCAAATGTTCAAAGACCCAATAGATAAAAAATTGGAGTCCTTATTAAAATCTGCGTTTTCTACAGCAGGATTGGTGACACAACCAGCAGTGGCAGCTATTGGGGTCTGCCAAGCAGTGAAGGATCAGTTGAAACAGGTCTTAAGGGACTTGCCAGATCAGCAGGCTCTTGCCCTAGCCGATCTACCTAGAGCCTTATGCTTTGCGGTGGACGCTATAAAGGATTCAATCCATCAGGCCTCCCGCCTTACGCTGTCTGTAGTACATATGCGCAGGCTTCTATGGCTCAAAAACTGGTCTGCTGAAGCTCCCTGTAAAAAATTGCTGGTCAGCTTCCCATTTCATGGTGAACGCTTATTCGGGGAAGACCTGGATAAATATATCCAGAGAATTTCCAGCGGTAAAAGTACACTTTTGCCGGTTAAAAATAGAGTTAGAGGTCCCTCTTTTAAGAGGCCTGCTTCTCCAGTCCCTAGGACATCGGCTGTGAAACAGTTCCGACGGCCTCCTCGGTCAAATCCCGGAGGTAAAAATCAGGGACAATTGCAGGGTAACAAGAAGCCCTGGAGCAGGAGAGGTACAAAACCTCCCCCAAAGTCAAATGCATGAAGGGTTGCCCCCACTCAATCGGGTGGGGGGAAAACTTCAGTTGTTCACAGAGACCTGGCGGGACACGATCAGAGACAGATGGGTGCTTTCCGCAGTAAATCTGGGATACAAATTGGAGTTAAAAAACTCCCCTCCTTCCCGCTTTATAAGGTCAAACGTGCCAAGGGATCCCCAGAAGAGAGGATCCCTCCTGTTGGCACTAGAACAATTATTGCTTCAAGCAGTAATTATAGAGGTTCCCCTGGAAGAATGGGGGTTCGGGTTTTACTCAAACCTCTTTACAGTCCCGAAGCCAAACGGGGACGTGAGGCCCATATTAAATCTAAAAGGGCTAAACAAATTCCTACATATCAGGACTTTCCGGATGGAGTCGATCCGGTCGGTGGCCACTGCCCTACAAGGGGAGGCATGGTTAGCCTTGATCGACATCAAAGATGCTTATTTGCACATTCCCATCTTTCCAGCCCACCAAAAATTTTTACGCTTTGCGGTAGAAGGGCGCTATTTTCAGTTCAGAGCCTTACCCTTCGGTCTGGCCACAGCACCAAGAGTGTTCACAAAAATTCTGGCCCCATTATTGGCCAATCTAAGAACACGAGGTGTAACGATAATGGCATATCTAGACGACTTGTTGCTGATAGACCACTCAGTGGAAAAACTAGAAGTGGTTGTTCACGAGACAATCAAGTATCTGGAATATCACGGTTGGATTATCAACCGAGACAAGTCAGCCCTAAAACCAGTCAAAAGTCTGGAATACTTGGGGCTAAGGCTGGATTCAGACCAGAGAAAAATTTTCTTGCCTCAAGAAAAGGGGTCGTCTTTGAGGGATCTGATCCACTTAGTGGGTTCAAAAAGACAGCCATCCATACGCCTGTGCATGAGGCTGCTGGGAAAAATGGTGGCATCATTCGAAGCAGTACCCTACGGTCAATTCCATTCAAGGAATTTGCAAAGGGCCATACTGTCAGCCTGGAACAATAAAGTTCAGGCTCTGGACTTACCAATGTCCTTGTCCCCTTCCGTTCGCAAGAGCCTCCGCTGGTGGTTGGTTCCCCAGAATCTGGAAAGAGGGAAATCCTTCAGTCCGATTTCCTGGAAGGTGGTCACTACAGATGCCAGCCTTATAGGCTGGGGAGCAGTACTGGAGCAATGGTCTCTCCAGGGCAGATGGTCGGATGCAGAAAAGGCCCTGCCCATCAATCTCTTAGAGATACGAGCAGCCCGGTATGCCCTAGTAGCATGGACATCCAAACTCCAAGGGTCCCCTGTCAGAATTCAATCAGACAATGCCACAGCAGTGGCATATATCGATCATCAGGGGGGCACCAGGAGTTGTGCAGCCCAGAGGGAAGTAAATTACATCCTGAGATGGGCAGAAAGATATGTCCCAGCCATATCTGCGGTATTCATTCCAGGAGTGGAGAATTGGAAGGCGGACTTTCTAAGTCGCCAACAATTATGCCCAGGGGAATGGTCCCTTCATCCCGAGGTTTTCCGGACAATATGTCAGCGGTGGGGAACACCGGATGTAGATCTGCTAGCATCCAGATTCAATACAAAAGTGGACAGGTTTGTCTCTTGGACAAGGGATCCCCTAGCTTGCGGCTCGGATGCCCTAGTGTTCCCTTGGGATCAGTTCAAGCTGATATATGCATTCCCACCGCCACAATTGTTACCTCGATTACTCCGCAGAATCAGGGTAGAAAAGAAACCAGTGATTCTGGTGGCTCCAGCGTGGCCCCGAAGAGCATGGTACGCGGAGATTGTAAAGATGTCTGTGGGGAGTCCTTGGACCCTCCCACATCGTCCGGACCTGCTTTCGCAAGGACCGATATACCACCCTTCCTTACCAGCCCTAGGTTTGACGGCCTGGCTATTGAAGCCCACATTCTAAAAAAGAGAGGGCTCTCTAATGCTGTGGTATCTACCATGATCAATGCCAGGAAGCCGGTATCCAGGCAGATCTACTATAGAATCTGGAAGGCGTACATCGCCTGGTGTGAGGCCAAGAAATGGCATCCACGTAAATACGTAATAGGTAGGATTCTGGACTTCCTACAATGGGCTGTAGATAGGAAGCTTGCCTTGAGTACTATCAAGGGTCAGATTTCAGCCTTGTCAATATTTTTTCAAAGGCCCTTGGCTTCGCATTCACTAGTCAAAGCCTTTATACAAGGAGTGATGCGTATTAGTCCTCCGGTTAATATTCCCATATGTCCATGGGATCTAAACTTGGTTCTGTCGGTTCTACAGAAACAACCATTTGAACCATTACAGCATATTTCCCTGGTTCTTCTCACCAGGAAATTGATTTTTCTAGTAGCCATTTGTTCGGCTAAAAGAGTGTCGGAATTAGCAGCTATGTCCTGTAAGGAGCCATATCTGGTTATCCATAAGGATAGAGTAGTGTTACGCCCTCATCCAGCCTTTCTTCCTAAGGTGGTATCGAGGTTTCATTTGAACCAAGATGTGGTTCTTCCTTCTTTTTTCCCCAAACCTACTTCGGTAGAGGAAAAGTTATTGCATTCTTTGGATGTAGTAAGAGCAGTTAAAGCTTATCTAAAAGCCACTGCTCAGATTCGCAGAACGGATACTTTGTTTATTCTGCCGGAAGGCCCCAGAAAGGGTCAGGCAGCGTCGAAATCTACTTTAGCCAAGTGGATTCGACAGGTCATAATACAAGCCTATGGCTTGAGAAGGAGACCGCCTCCGTTCAAAGTTAGAGCGCACTCCACGAGAGCAGTTGGAACTTCATGGGCAGTACATCACCAGGCCTCCCTGGCTCAAATCTGTAAGGCCGCAACATGGTCTTCAGTTCACACGTTTACTAGGTTCTACCAGGTGGACGTTAGAAGTCAGGAGGATGTCGCCTTTGGGCGCAGTGTGTTGCAGGCCGCAAAAGATCCTCATGTCTGATAGCGCTCAGCTTATATATGGTGTATCCCCCCCCCCTCATTGGGCATTGCTTTAGGACATCCCATTAGTAATGACTATGTCGCTCTGTGTCCCGTGATGTACGAGAAAGAAAATAGGATTTTTATAACAGCTTACCTGTAAAATCCTTTTCTTGGAGTACATCACGGGACACAGAGCTCCCGCCCCTCTTTGGGGACACTTATTGCTTTGCTACAAAATTGAGGTGCTCCCGGATGGGAGGGGCTTATATAGGGGAGGGTACTTCCGGTTTTGGAAGTTGCCAGTGCCAGCACCTGACGGTATCTATATAACCCATTAGTAATGACTATGTCGCTCTGTGTCCCGTGATGTACTCCAAGAAAAGGATTTTACAGGTAAGCTGTTATAAAAATCCTATTTTTTTTTTTTTTGCACAAAGCTGTCACTAAATGCTATATTGCTCAAACATGCCATGGGCATATGTGGAATTACACCCCAAAATACATTCTGCTGCTTCTCCTGAGTACGGGGATACCACATGTGTGAGACTTTTTGGGAGCCTAGCCGCGTACGGGACCCCAAAATCCAAGCACCGCCTTCAGGCTTTCTAAGGGTGTAAATTTTTGATTTCACTTCTCACTGCCTATCACAGTTTCGGAGGCCATGGAATGCCCAGATGGCACAAACCCCCCCCCCCCCAAATGACCCCATTTTGGAAAGTAGACACCCCAAGCTATTTGCTGAGAGGTATTGTGAGTATTTTGCAGATCTCGCTTTTTGTCACAAAGTTTTGAAAATTGAAAAAAATATATATATATATTTTCTTTCTTCATTTTCAAAAACAAATGAGAGCTGTAAAATACTCACCATGCCTCTCAGCAAATAGCTTGGGGTGTCTACTTTCCAAAATGGGGTCATTTGGGGTGGTTTTGTGCTATTTTGGCATTTTATGGCCTTCAAAACTGTGATAGGTAGTGAGGAGTGAAATCAAAAATTTGCGCCCTTAGAAATCCTGAAGGCGGTGCTTGGTTTCCGGGGGCCCGTACGCGGCTAGGCTCCCAAAAAGTCCCACACATGGTATCCCCATACTCAGGAGAAGCAGCAAAATGTATTTTGGGGTGCAATTCCACATATAACCATGGCATGTGTGAGCAATATATCATTTAGTGACAACTTTTTGTAATTTTTTTTTTTTTTTTTTGTCATTATTCAATCACTTGAGACAAAAAAAAAAAATATTCAATGGGCTCAACATGCCTCTCAGCAATTTCCTTGGGATGTCTACTTTCCAAAATGGGGTCATTTGGGGGGGTTTTGTACTGCCCTATCATTTTAGCACCTCAAGAAATGAGATAGGCAGTCATAAACTAAAAGCTGTGTAAATTCCAGAAAATGTACCCTAGTTTGTAGACGCTATAACTTTTGCGCAAACCAATAAATATACGCTTATTGACATTTTTTTTTACTAAAGACATGTGGCTGAATACATTTTGGCCTAAATGTATGACTAAAATTGAGTTTATTCGATTTTTCTTATAACAAAAAGTAGAAAATATCATTTTTTTTTTTTTGAAATTTTCGGTCTATTTCCGTTTATATCGCAAAAAATAAAAATCGCAGAGGCAATCAAATACCATTAAAAGAAAGCTCTATTTGTGGGAAGAAAAGACGCAAATTTCGTTTGGGTACAACATTGCATGTCCGCACAATTTACAGTTAAAGCAGCGCAGTGCAAAATTCTGAAATCACCTCTGGTCCTTTAGCTACAAAATGGTCCGGGGCTTAAGTGGTTAATAAGTTTCAACCAAAGGGCTTTCAAAAAGGTCTGTGCACCCTTCCAGGACAGTAGAATGTTTGTTTGTTTTTTAGCATAAAAATATAGTATACGGAGCAGTCTCTTGGCATGCGTTGATAGGTGTAAGTCACCAAAAATGCCTAGTAGGCAGTTCTTGGGGTGAATTATATTTGGGAGGCCCAACGCCGAGGAGACAAAGGCACCCACCTCCCCCCAGAAGTCCCGAATCATTGGGCATGACCAAAAACAGTGTAAGAAATCGGCCTCCTGGCCACAGCCGCGGAAGCAAGCGACCGAGGACAGGAGACCCATCCTATGCAACCTCGCGTAAGGTGGGTCTGGTGGAAAATCTTAACTTGTATGACTCGGTCTCGGGACACAATGACAGACGTTTTGTAGGTATCACTGAATTCCGACCAGTCCTCGGCCTCTAAGGAGATGTTCATAGAAGTCCATTTGTCCTGAGCACTATGGAATCTGGGGTTAGAATCGGTCAGCAGGGTTGCGTAATAAGTGGGATCTGGTTGTCGGAGCAATTTTCCAATGGTGGCAGGTCAGTGGGGTTTTTCAGGGAACCAAACTAGGCCTGCATAGCATGCCGAAGCTGGAAGTAGTAAAATGAGTATGAGTTTGGTAGGTCAAAGTCTAAGCGTAGTTTAGAGAACGTTTTAAAGCCCTGAGCGTTGTATAAGTAACAGGTATTTGACCCCCTTAGAGTACCAGAGATTGGGATCAGGAAGGGAGTACAGTTCCTGCAGGTTTGAGTTGAACCACAGAGGGTTGTTGGTTGACTGCGACCAGGTATGCGTAGATACCTTCTTGACAATGTAACGGAAAGATGAAAGGGAGGTGGCCAATAGAGAGGTTCCGGGGTGGTCAGGGACCCGTCCTCTGTAGATGATATTATGCAGAGTCTCCAGAGAGGATGCTATAGCTCCCTCCTTGGAGGTACAAGCATTTGCTGGGACTGGACACAGCCAATCATGGATGTGCACCAACTGGGATGCTAAGTAATAGAGGAAGAAATTTGGAAATGCCAGGCCCGCCAAGTGTGCCGGTAATCTCAATGTTTCAAGTGCCACCCTGGGGGAGCCGCCCTTCCACAGGAAAGTCATGCATATTGTGTCTATGCGTTTAAAGATAGCTTTAGGCACCTTGCAAGGGGAGTTAGCAAGGATATAAAGTAATCTTGGTAAGTAAATCATTTTTTAAAACATTGGCCCTTCCCATGATGTCCAATGGCAAGTCCATCCAATGCTTGGTCTGCTCCTGAAGGCGGACCAATAGGGGGGATCTAGGTTATTGGTGATATATGAAGATAAAGGGGTTTGCACCACAATCCCAAGGTACCTAAAGGATGACACCACCTGAAGTTTGGAATCCGGGTGAATTAGGGGGCCACGTCCAGAGGAAAAAGACTGGACTTATCCCAATTCACCCGGAAGCCTGAATAATCACCAAAGGCGGTAATCTCCATCAATAAAGCCTGCAGTGACCCATCTGTATCAGCCAGATACACCAATGTGTCATCCACATATAGTGAAATGCGTTCTTCTATAGTGGCAATTGGGAGACCCCTTATGGAAGGGGAGGATCGGATACGTACTGCCAGTGGCTCCATGGCCAGGGCAAACAAGAGGGGTGACAACGGGCACCCCTGTCGCGTGCCCCTAGTTATCGGAAAGGGTTCAGTGATAGAGGAGTTGACCCGCACCCGAGCTACCAGGGAAGTGTAAAGAAGTTTTACCCATGCTATCACCTGTGGGCCAAAGCCATACATTTGTAGTACCCGAAAAAGATCTGGCCATTCCACACTATCGAACGCCTTGCATGTGTCCAAGGACACAATGGCACGGGTGGGAGGACAGTCGTGTGGATACTGTAGGTTGTGGAACAGCCTGCGAATATTCATTCTGGTGGACCTGCCAGGAATAGCCCCTTGATCACGGTGAACTAGGGATGTTACATCATTTATGGAGCCTCATTGTTCTTGTATTAACGCACCAATTTCACTTTCAGGCCCCATTCACATCTAGCATAGTGGGAGGGCATGTTTTGTGTCTCGTTTTTCCTGTGTAACGCATAGGGCAGGCTGCTGATTTAAATGGGCTGTGCTATATGTGGCTTATGGGACATGTTGGCGTTTTGTGGGTTGCGTGTTTTTTACTGTGCGTTTTGCAGCATTTGCAATTCGTTTTTTTACATGCCGAAATGTGTTTTGCTTCTGTGTTTGGTATGTTATTAACAATTAATGGCACTGAAAGCGCAACTAGTAATTTTAGGTGTATAAAGGTGGCCATACACTAGACAATCTGATTGTACAATCTGCCATCAATTATGTAGTGCAAAGGCCTGCCTGATTGGATATAGAGTGATTGGCTAGATAGGTGTTTCCTCCTATTAATATAAATTTGGTAAATCTAAAGGAGAAACCGCATGTGGGAATGCGAGTTCCCGCTTGCAGAGTTGTGAACGGGGCTTGACAGCTGAGTGTTTCTGTCAACTCCCTCTTATGTACTTGTATAAAGATGGTGTAACGGCACCCCAATATAAAGGAGTAAAACGCCGTTTACGATGTTCCCTCTCCTAGACACACATCCACTCGCTACCAATATCCACAGCCAAACGACCCTTTCCCATAGGACCCGATCCCCTTAGAAGGACGAGACGCACTCTGTCTTCTTCTGTAATAGGAAACACTTTATTATTGAGAAACATTGTAACTTTATACACAATTCAATCCACATGATTTAACATGAACAAGGGCCCAGCTCAACACCTCATCCTGACGTCTGCTAGGCTTCAAAAGATCCCACACAATACACATCTTCTCACAAAGGGTTGGCAGCCAGTCTGTCTGGCACTTTACAATACACACAAGGACAGACTTAATGAACAATAGAATGCAAAACACCTTAATTCCTCACAGCAATGATTACATAACCCCCACACACAGTATACATCCAATCTATATACAATGTATATTACAGCCTTGAATATGGCTATCACAGACCATATCGGGGGTTTCTTTTATTCACCCTGTGTCCAAAGTGACCCCACTGTCACACATCTCCCCTTTCGGCAGGGGACTAACAGAGGAGGGGACCCCAGACGGGTCTACTCCGAAGTTAGTCCATGGGTCCATTCTTCCAATGCTGGTATCCACCCAGTACCACAAATGAATTGCTCCAAGCAGAGCATTACTTACCCAGCCAACCTCTGCCTCTCTCAGAGAACATACCCGCCGCTGGGGAGAAGACAGGGTGACTGGACTCAGTCCGTCATGCTGTTGGGGATCTGGGTCGACTGCCCGGCATCCCTGGGGTATACAAGTGGAGACTGAAGTCCCATCCACTTGTGGTAGGTGAAAGTCCCTCAGTGCTTGCAAAGCAAGGCTGACATCCTCCTGTCTCAGTGTCACACCATTTTCTGGGGTTGTGTCAGTGAGGACTGAAGTCCTATCTACTACCACAGGAACTCCCTCTTCTGTTAGTTGAGAGCAGAGGCCCGTGGCACTCGGCTCTGTTGCCAGCTCTTCTGCTGGGTTGCTGTGAGTGGAGACCGCAGTCCCATCCACCGATATCCGCTCAAGTGGCAGTTGTGCGCAGCGGCCAGTAGCATTCTGCCCTGCTGCCAGTGATTCAGCTTGGGGTGAAAGCTTTACCCCCTCAGCTTGTTGCTGGAGAGAGGGGCCAACTGCCCCGGCTCCCTGAAACTCCCCAGTTGTTTCCGGTGCTGGGCAGAGGTTGCTATCACTCTGCCCTGTTGCCAGCACTTCTGCTGGGGACTCCACACCATCTGCTCTGGCTAGCTGTTGGGGAGGGAAAATGGCTGCTTCTCCTCCCTGCATCTCTGAAATCCACTCGGAAAGAGGAACCATCACCTTCTCAACTCGGGCCTCCAAAACTGCCACGGGTGTAGAGCAGGGGTCTGCAGTACTTTGTCCTGCTGTCAGTACTTGAGCGGGCGATGCATAATCCATAACATCCTCTGAACAGTCCCTTAAGTCCATATCTTCTGTAATCTGTGGCTGGGGAGATGAGCCAACTGCCCTAGCTCCCTGGAACTCCATATCATCCACTTCGGCTTTAAGGGTGGCAATCTTCAGCTTTTCCACTGCTGATTCTTCAGCCAGGATTTCATAGTTGTCAACTGGTATTTTCTGATAGTCCCAGGCAAAGGGAGCCCCACCCTGCTGCTGAGCAGATTCTAGCAGCTGTCTGTAGGCGATCTCCGATTGTCGTATTTCCGCCATTCTCCACTCATGTTGCCGCTCTAGTTCTCTCTTTTGTCGCGCATCCTGCAGCTGGATGCCTCTAATGGCTTCCTGAATGGTGGTCTCTGATGGGTTAGCACCATATAATGCCAACCGCTGTCTCACTCGTTGCTGAAACAAATCTTCAACTGACCGGGGTCCTGCATCACCATCTCTCTGGTCCATCTCGGCTCTCAAGTAAGTCTTTCAGCGTGACTTTCCTGCAGGCTGCATAGCTGGTCATTCACTGTGGTGGCTTGGAGTGTCCCAGGAACTGGAGGGAAAATCCCACTGCTGCCACCAATGTAACAGCACCCCAATATCAAGGAGTAAAACGCCGTTTACGATGTTCCCTCTCCTAGACACACATCCACTCGCTACCAATATCCACAGCCAAACGACCCTTTCCCATAGGAACCAATCCCTCTGGAAGAAAACGAGACGCACTCTGTCTTCTTCTGTAATAGGAAACACTTTATTATTGAGAAACATTGTAACTTTATACACAATTCAATCCACATGATTTACCATGAACAAGGGCCCCGCTCCACCCACACATCCCAAGACTCAACACCTCATCCTGACGTCTGCTAGGCTTCAAAAGATCCCACACAATACACATCTTCTCACAAAGGGTTGGCAGCCAGTCTGTCTGGCACTTTACAATACACACAAGGACAGACTTGATGAACAATAGAATGCAAAACACCTTAATTCCTCACAGCAATGATTACATAACCCCCACACACAGTATACATCCAATCTATATACAATGTATATACAGCCTTGAATATGGCTATCACAGACCATATCGGGGGTTTCTTTTATTCACCCTGTGTCCAAAGTGACCCCACTGTCACAGATGGCCATACACTATGCAATCTGATTGTGGATTTAGTGAGAAGGGTGATCACTGATTGATTTGCATCTCATTTAAAAAAACGTGCAGCTGGGAGTGGGAGGGTGGATGATGCTAAGGAGGTCAGCTAGTCAACTCCTTCCTGTGTCATGACCTAAAGTCTGTAAGGACGCAAGACAGAAGCAATAGATACATTTGGAATCATTGATGGAGGACAGTAAGGTACATGTCTGTAGATTTTATGGAAAGCTTTGATATTTTTGCAAAAAAAGTACACAAATGCTATATTGGTGCATATTGCTGCAATTTAGAAAAAAAAGGTGAACTTTAGCCTTTAAGTTGATGGTGTAAGTTTTACTGTGCAGTTGTCTTAGACAGGCAAATCGGTGTGTTCATTAGGGCCCTTCCACATGGGGCAGATCCGTTTTAGCGGAGTCCGCCAGCTCAACAGGAGATCGCTCCATTGATCTCCGCTGAGCCGGTGGATGACAGAGCCCTCTCTGCTTACTGAGCAGGGAGGGGCTTGTCAGAGCCCCACTCACTCCTATGGGGAGATCGGACAAAAACGAACAGCCTGTTTTCATTAGATCTCATGCGATCAGCCAGATGGATGGCTGAACGTATCGCCATTCGTCTGATTTAAGCGAATCAGAATGCAGTCGGGTGTCAGCAGACACATCTCCGCTGACATCAATGCCTGCCCATAGGACTCAATGGATGGCTTGTTCGGATCTGCCTGAAAAACGGACAGGGAGATCCAAGTGGGCTTGTTTGTTTAATTAGTCAAGGTTGCACATAACATGATAGAAGCAGAACCCAACGGATATGAAAGCAATAGGAAGGTGCAGCTCAATCAGGGAAAGCGGCTTAGCATATGGATGCAGTGAGGAGATGCAAAAAGCACATTGGTATTAGGCCAATCACCAGTCGTATCATTCTCTTTATCGGCAAACCTTCTATGTTGAATCTTGATCTTTAAAGCCCCTCTGCTTCACAAAAAACTCATAAAAAAAACAATTTGGTAGACTTAGGGATTTGGCAACACCCAACTCAGGGTAATTGTCCTGCGGGAGTGTATACTCGCAGGTACCGAATGGATGTATTCGCAGCCAGCCACCAACAGTTGCGTTAGAAGCTGATGGTAGTCATCTGTTCTTATAGTACACATTGCTTGTTCAGCCTACTTCTGACTAGTAATCATGTAGTACAGCAGTTCCCAAAATACCATGCACAGATATGATCCCATCATGTCTGGAGGGAGTGCTAGGTGGCAAGTTGGTCAAAGCCGCATGGCATAGGACAGACCACGGGTGGTCGGCCAGGAACACACTGATCTTCAAGCAGAGACACAGAACGGAGCTCTGCCTATGTAGACAAGGCAGAGCTCCGTTCTGACGGGGTGGGAAGGAGGGATGGATTTTGTTTCCCTGCAAAGTACTTCCCTGAGTAAAAGCAGGACACATAGTACAGTAAAACACTGGCTAGGCACACAGCTAACCTTTTGATTGACCTAGATGTTTAACCGCTTCCCAGCCAGTGTCATTAGTACAGTGACCGTGCATATGTTTAGCACGGATTACTGTTTTTGTGTCACTGGTTCCCACAAAGTGTCAGTGTCCGACTGTCCATTGCAATAGCAGTCCCGCTATAAGTCTCCTAAGTCTCAGATAACCTCCATTACTAGTATAAAGAAATAAATAAGAATTCCAGTATATATACCATAGTTTGTAGACGCTATAACCTTTGCACAAACCAATCAATATAAAAACGTAGTGGTGATTAAATGCCACCAAAAGAAGCTGGGGAAAAAAATTATAGAAATTTTATATGGGTGCAGTGTTCAGGGCCATTTTTAATATTGACTGGACCCTGGGCAAACATTTTCTTGGGCCCCCTCTTCCATGCAATTTCGCTTTCTACATGCTTTCAGACATACAATAAATAGCAGCTAGACTTAAAACCAGTTTACTGAATCTCATCAGGCAGGGATTACGATTGGTTGCCAGAGGTTACAGTGTTATCATTCATTACTGCTCACAGACTGGCTGCTAGAGGTTACAGCACACATTCTGTCTCACTGTTTATTTTCTAGAGGTTACAGCACATGACTTCTGCTTGTTGATTGGTTGCTAGAGATTACTGTACATCAATACTGCTCACTGGTTGGTTCCTAGAGGTTACTTTATATACTTACCGCTCAATGATTGGTTGCAAGAGGTTAGTGTACAGCATTACTGCTCACTGATTGGTTGCTAAAGGTTACAGCACATCATCTCCTCACTGCCTGCAGACCATGGGTGTCACTTCTACACCGACCACCAACGTTAGGGGGGATTTACACTGACCACCAATGTAAAGGGGGATTTACACTGACCACCCGTGTAAGCGCAATTGAACTTGCCACCAATGTAAAGGGAAATGTACACTGATTACCAATGTTATGAATAATATACACTGACAACCAATGTAATGGGAGATTTTAAATCAACAGCCAATAAAGGGGGATTTTTACACTGGCTAACCAATGTAAGGGGGTTTCTCACTCGCCACCAATTTAAATGGGGCTTCTATATGGAGTCGGGACCACCAATGTAAGGGAGGATTCCTAACTGAGCACAAATGTAAGTTTTTTGTTTGTTTTTTTTAACCACTTCCATACCGGGTCATTGTAAAATGACGCCGGCAGAAACCATCTCTCCCTCCGGGTGGAAGTCATATGACGTCCTGGGTTTGTGGGGGGATATCTGAATAATGCCTGCAGCTAGAGGCATCATTCAGATATCCGGTATGGAAAAAGGGTTGGGACGGGACTTTAAATGAGGCGCGCATAGACACACGCCTCCATCCCTGTGGCGTAACGGAAAAAATAGGAAAAGGTTTGGGACTTTATATGAGCTGTGTGTGTCCCAAGGTTGATGCAGTGAATGTAACCTATGTATGAATGCATTGATCCATAAACCAAAGGTGAATGCACATTTAAAGAATTTTTTTTATAAAAACATCTATCAGCAGTTGTAACCATGTTGTATAATGATCAAAGTGTTACATTGATACATTTGTTTCAGCAAAATTAAGCCCGGTTCACACAGGGGCGGCATGACATTGGGGGCGACTGTCGCGACGCGATCTCAAGACGACTTGAGACGCCCGGTTCAGGCGATTTGCATACTGACTTCTGTATAGAAGTCAATGCAAGTCGCCCCCAAAAGTAGTACAGGAACCTTTTTCTAAGTCGGAGCGACCAGAGTCGCTCCTATTAGAACGGTTTCATTCAACAGAGCGGGACGCGACTCGTCAGGCGACCGAGTCGCCTGACGAGTCGCCCCTATGTGAACCGGGCCTTACAGCAATTGAGCATAAAACAGTAGAACAAAAATAATGATAATAGGGTACATGATGTTGAATGTTTGAAAAACAGTAAGGTTGCCGCACAGCGTGCTCGACGTGTTTCGTGAACCATCACTCATCAGGGGCAACTGCCAACCATCCATCTATAAATCACATATGAATATACATAAGTATAAAGGTAATCATGCGGTAGAAGAATTAAGCCCAAATGAAGGCAAAATGAATTTGTTACAATTACTCACAAATATGGCTACCCTAGTGAGCACTAGGTGCCGACTGCCAATGGGCCATCCCAAAGATGTCCACCACGGAAGCTGAGGGGGCCATAATGATGCACAAGGGGTAGCAGACCAACCAGAAGGAGCGAAGTATCCATGACGGTAACGTCGGTGGTCGGTTGACCATCCGAAAATATCTATAAAGCAAATATGGTATATGGTAGTTGAAGTATAAATGTTATAGTTCATTGCATTACAAAAGTATAAATTATAAAAGTGTTGAATTTAATATAAATACAAACCCAATACATCTAGTTAAAATATATCAGGGGCCTATGCATAAAACAGTGCATAGTAATTTATATGTAAATGTTGTATATAATTATATTGTAAAACTATGAATATATATGTGTTTATATCCATAAATAATGAATTCATTGATTATATCTGTACATAATTAAACTGGTAGTGGTAAACGGCCCAAAGGAGAGATATGTGAATGTATGGTGATGGAATGGTGATAAAGTGCTATAGTGCCAAAATATCCTGGAAAAGTGATAAGATGACTGTTAATGTACATTGTAATAACCTTGAGGATGTGTGTGAAATGTAATGGAGTGAAGGGGATGGAAGTGAAAAAAAACAAAAAGGGGGAGGGAATGACCCCAAATGTGCAAAGTGTGTTGAGGAACCCTGGTTCTTTTTTTTATATCACTCTCCCCGGTCCGGGTCCACCTGAAAAAACGCCCCTGTCCCCAATAACTTGCGCTCAGAAGCGAACGCACACGTAAGTCCCGCCCACATATGTACACGCCGTTCAAACCACATATGTGAGGTATCGCCACGTGCGTTAGAGCGTGTGCAACAATTCTAGCACTAGACCTTCTCTGTAACTCTAACCTGGTAACCTGTAAATTTTTTCAAAGCGTCGCCTATTGAGATTTTTAAGCACCATTCCATGGGTGTGTGCAATTTTAAAGCGTGACATGTTGGGTATCTATTTACTCGGCGTAACATAAGCTTTCATATTTTACCAAAAAATACTATTTTGTTATTTTTTAATTCCTGAAACCATTTTTTTTTTTTTTTTAAAGGCGTTTGAAACAAATACCGTGCAAGATAAAAAGTTGCAACGACCGTCATTTTATTCCCTAGGGTGTCTGCTAAAAAAACATATATAATGTTTGGGGGTTCTGAGTAATTTTCTAGCAAAAGAATGATGATTTGTACATGTAGGAGAGAAGTGCCAGAATAGGCCTGGTATGAAGTGGTATTAAAAAGCCCTGTATTGAAAGGGTTAATGGTTACCAATATAAAGAAGTCTCTACACTGGCCACCAATGTAAAAGGGATTTACACTGACCACCAATGTAAGGGGGACATTCACACTGGCCACTAGTGTGAATGAAATGATTGTACACCAAGCCCCAATGTAATGAGAAGATTTACACTGACCACCAATGTAACTGAGACATTTAGCCTGCGTTTACATTTGTTGGTGTCGGGATTACATGCAAAATGGCTTTTCTGACACCACAGAAACGTGCTGCCCTTTAGCAGATACACAGAAGTGCCAATAAATGTTAATGACGCCCTCATGCATCGGCTGAGATGTGCGTATTCACATGCACCAAAATTTTATTTTAAAGAAGGGGTCCACCTCCAATTTGCTTACCTTTGCAGAACAGTCTGATGTTAGGCCTAATGACTATAGTTGTAGGCAGGACTTTCAAGCATGCCCCTTTACCTCCCCAGTGGGCAGCATTCAGCAGAAGTGATGGTAGATAGGACTTCAGGGGGATATGATGTACAGATGAATGCCGCCTCTATTTACACATCAATGCCGCGGTCCGCGACTATTTACATATTAGGCCTCATGCCCACGGACGTTTTTACAGCCGCGTTTTTGAGCGTTTTTTCCAGCTTAAAAATACCTGTCCATGTTAGTCTATAGCTTCATGCCCACCTAGATGTTTTTGAGCTGAAAATGGCATAGGCGTTTTTAAGCTGTAAAAAAAAACCAGGACCAGTGCGTGCGTCGGCGTTGGGCATAAAAAAAAATAATAGATATGGAATGTTGGCACAGGTTGTACCTACTGGTAGCTTGATATTGGTTCATGATGGCTTTATTTTCTGTTTGTATATACTTCGTGTTCTTTCTTTTTTATCATGGGTAATGCATATTCTACCAATTGTTGCTTCCTATGGGAATTTATATGGCACGTAAACAACATATATAAATCTGTGTATTTTATTGTGTACAGTATCAAATAATTTTACATATAAACAACAATCTTGGCAATGTAATACATCTTTCATATAGTTGCAATACCCATACACAGCAGGTGGGGATTAATTACATGAAGTTCACAATGCATCTCATACAAGAATTTCTTCACAGGGTGCTTCCCAGCCAGAGAAATCCAACGAGTTTCAATTTGTTCCTTTTGCAAATCCTCAGGGAAGAATTTTATTGTAATCTGTATGCAATAAACTACGCTGGGTTTTTTATATATTTTGTTTATTTGCCTTTAAGTCCCATGGGAGACAACAATTGGTAGAATATGTATTTATAGGGATGTTGTCAATAGATAATCTTATATAGTCTCAATCTGATAACTGGGTAAAGCAAATTTGGCATCCTACATTTAATCGACCTGCATATTTATTTTTAAATACTGTCCCGAACAGCACTGCTTTTAACCTGGAGCCATGGTCATGTAGCCATCAACAAAGCAGTTCTCTTCTTTTCACCCCTAGTGACTGGTAGAATGCTGCTAGCAGTGCTCATGACCTATCTTTGTGATGTCAGCATTGGCTTTTGTATTGCACTTCCCACGGTGCAGTTTTTTGAGGCGTTGGTGTTAATCCACAGGCATGCTTGTTTGTGGAGTTTAAAGTACATTCCATTATGGTAAACGTGGGTGAATAACAGAGTGGGCAGGCATCCCCTCACAGTGTGCTGAGAACTTCCACTACTGACATCATGACATCACCCCTTTGTAAAATACTGAGGGAGCAGTAAGTGACCGGTCTATTATTTGGTGACCTATCACCCACCATAACAAGAAGAGAGGTACTGCTGACTATCACATGACTTGACCTTGTGTTAGACAATGGGGTCATTGGAGGTTGCTTTTCCAAATAGCTATAATACAGTGCCTTGAAAAAGTGTTCATGCCCCTTGAATTTTCCACATTTTGTCATGTTGCAACCAAAATTGTGAATATATTTTATTGGTATTTTATCTGACAACACAAAGTGGCACATAATTGTGAAGTGGAAGGAAATTTATAAATGGTTTTCAATTTTTTTGTTTTTACAAATATCTGAAAAGTGTGGCGTGCATTTGTGTTGAGGCCCCTTTACTTTTATAAAAGAAAAAAGAACGGCGCCATCTAAGTGCAGCATGTTTTGAAACATATTTAATGAAAATAGATTACAAACACTCATCTGGGGGCAGAGGTTTTCAGGCATTCAGATATTACAGTTTTTCATCCGTATAGTCCTCGGTGATGTGCACTGCTCGGGCTGATGGAGGTGATCTAGTGCCCTGTAGCTGTCCGTTCGCACTGTATATGCACAGCGCTGGCTGGAGGCTTGCACGTGGATCCTGGAGGCTCCGTGATGATGTGCAGTCGACACTTCCGGGACATCAACCTTTACTTTTATACCCCCAACTAAAATCTAGTGGAACCAATTGCCTTTAGAAGTCCCCTAATTAGTAAATAGAGTCCACCTGTGTGTAATTTAATCTCTGTATAAATACAGCTGTTCTGCGAAGCCCTCAGAGTTTTGTTAGAGAATCTTAGTGAACCAAGCAACACACCAGACAGGTCAGGGATAAAGTTTAAGTCGTATTTTAGTCATCTCAATTGTTTTAGTCGTATTTTAGTCGACTAAAATAGTATTCATTTAGTCAACTAAAATGTTTTAGTCATTTTAGTCGACGAAATTAACACTAAAAGCAAAACACTAACACTGCCTATCACTCTGAACACACCATCCCCAATGTAAAACATGGTGGTGGCATCATCATGTTGTGGGGATGTTTTTCTTCAGCAGGGACAGGGAAGCTGGTCAGAGTTGATGGGAAGATGGATGGAGCCAAATACAGGGCAATCTTAGATGAAAACCTTTTAGAGTCTGTAAAAGACTTGAGACTGGGATGGGGGTTCACCTTTCAGCAGAACAACAACCCTAAATATACAGCCAGAGCTACAATGGAATGGTTTAGATCAAAGCATATTCATGTGTTAGAATGGCCCAATCAAAGTCCAGACCTAAATCCAATTTGAGATTTTTTTTTTTGTTGATAATAAAGAAAAACGGGGTGGATTATTACAGATGTATGTTTGTTTTTAAACTTGGCAGCAGTTCAGTTTAAATAATTTAATTTTTATGATGGTTTGAGTTCATGGTAAAAATATTGATAAAGGCCCAAGATTGCAAACTACAGGGGGTCACCGACTTAGGAACGTTCGACTTACGAACCCCTCCTACTTACGAACTGAGTGCTGCAGGGACCCTCTGCCGTTCTTCGCGGTCCATCTGGTGTTCTGCGCATGCGCGGCCAGACGGAGCCTCGGAAAATGACGGAAATGTCCGTAATTGTCCGCGCATGCGCAGAATGCCATTCGACGGAACATCGGAAATGTCCTTGTCATTCTGCGCATGCGCGGCTGACTTACAAACATTTCCGATTTACAAACAGGAGGAAAGTCCCTAATAGGTTCGTAACCCGGGGACCCCCTGTACAAGAAATTTGTACCTAATGTATTGCATCTTTAGAAAGAACCATCTCGCCACTACTGTATGTATCTAATGTGTTTATAGGGGGATTCCCCTGTATTTCTAAATGGCATCAGCTATTTCTCTTTTGAAATCATTTATGTTCTTACATTGACTTAAAATATTACTGAATTGTTTAATTTCAAACAGCCCATGGGGGTCTCGCCATCAAAATTAAAATTTTAGCCCATCCCCCATATGTATAACATTTACACATGATTGTATTATGTACAATGTCATCTATAATTTCTTTTTTTTCACGTTGAAACAAGCAAGGTCTTTATTGAGAAACAGATGTACATACAAAGGTTCAATAAAACATCAAAGTAAAACAAAATATATCCATGTGGTGACCTACAACATGGCAAATGGTGATACTCTGGAAGCGTTCTCGGGTTCAAACAAGAGTTTCTAGTTGGTGCCTATAAATGTATAAGCAGTAAACATACCATATAATCTAAAATACAGCAAGCCAGGTCTAGGTGGCAGCGAACCCATGTCCAGGGCAGTGTGCTGGGGAGTGTTGCCCTATATATATATATATATATATATATATATATATATATATATAAAAAAGGGGGGGGTCTATAATATAGTTGTGGACTTTAGGCAGATGTTGCATGTTTTGTAATCACTTTTAAAGATTCACGATGAGGGGCAGAGGTTTGCTGAACAAAGGCAATAGACAAACAGTAGCTATGTAGTCCCCTTTGTGCAGCTGATCGTTTAAAAAGGTTCTTCTTTTCTTAAAAAATGTGATCTAGTGACAGGGTCTCTTTTGAATTTTCTGTTACGTAATGATTATCTTTCAAAGATACCATGTAGCTGTTACTATTCCAACAAATATACTGATAGTGTTGTGAACAGTGTCTAGTGTATACTTAACACTTGGTGGCAGTATGTATTCACATTTAAAAAAATCTTTGCCTTCTGTGACCTGTATTCCCAATATAGATTATACTGTTCATATCTTCGGATTCATGAAGAAAGCAGCTACCCATGTCTATTTTTACATGAAAGGTATCTGGAATATAGGCAATGTCAGGTTTTGTTATAAATTTATCATTTGTCAGTAGTATATTTAATGCTTTTGGCACATTTTAAAGGTTCACATTTTAACATTGGATAGTATACGGCCTAACTGGTTCCCTAAATAGTTAGGCCCCTTTCACACATGTGGACCGTATGTCCGCTTTTTCATCCATCCGTTTACAGATGAAAAAGGGACATACATTGGTCCCTATGGGATAGCGGGTGTCAGCGGATGAACATCCGCTGACACCCGATCTCATCCGGGTCCGCAATCCTCCGATTCTGCAGACGGAGGAAAATCCTATTTTTCAATCTGTCTGCAGAGTGGATCGGATGAACACGGACAGACGGTCTGTGTTCATCCCATCCCCCCCATAGTGGAGAGCGGAGATCTGACAGGGCGGTCCCTGCACAGTGTCCAGGGACCGCTCTGTCATCCGCCGGCTCAGCGGGGATCAACGGAGCGATCCCCACTGAGCAAGCGGAGGTTCATGGGGCGGATCATCACGGATCCATCCTGTGTGAAAGGGGCCTTAATGTTTTTCCTTTTTCAGTTCTCATTTTTATGTTTAAGAAAACTGCAGCACATAGCATAAATTAAAGTGTATGTCTAGGTTGAATTAAAGTAAATATCTTCAGTACATTCATATATCCCTATGTCTTCTCCCTTTAAAAATCAAAAGTACTGAAAATTGTCTGTTTTGGTTTGACAGAGATCCAGGTACCTCCTACATTTATCTTTGTTCTTTGCTAAACTGAAATCCTAATCAGTGTTGTCAGCCCTGATCCTGCTGAACTATAGAATGACTCCACCTCTCCTCCTCTCTTTTATCTCCATAAACATTCTTCATTTACATTCTCTGCACTCGCTTCCCCACGCCACAAACTGCCTGCTGTTGGTCCCTACCTCTGCTGTCTGATGAATACATTTTTGGTGGCCTGCTTGTGTGAAAATGAAATTCCTGCTGATCATCCCTTTTGGGACTTTCCTACCAGGTGATATTTGTAGAGTGGGACAAAACGCAAGTATCCTGTGCTTCCTATATGTTCCAAAGGAAACGCCAGGTACTGGGAACACTCCTTTTCCTCCCAGGTGACAGTGCAGTTGTTGGTGATTGGAAACTTGAGCAACCCAGTGCTGTTAAATAGTGACAAGCCAAGAATAATCGGTAACCTGTGTAATCTTCAAGTTGTGACTTTTCTTCTTTTTTTTTTTTTTTTTCTAACGTGGTATTCTCTCTCTGGTGCTATATGGGGAGGTTGGGGAGTGAAAGGAAGGGCAATGGCACATATTCACTTTAAAATAGACAAGAGATATATTCTTTAAAGTAATGATATGTCATATGTGCAAGTGATGTCCTCTAAATAGTTCATCTTTCTAACTCTTTCAGGGTTATAAAGAAGTGTCTCACTATTTTGGTTCTATAAGACAAGTTAGAGGCGATAACTACTGTGCCTTAAGAGCTACGTTATTTCAGTGTCTTAGTCAAACTGCTGAGCTTCCACAATGGTTGAACAATGCCGATTTAATTCAGGTAAGTTCCCACTTCATAACTTTTCATTTACAAAGTTACTCTTACCTGTTGCTAATCTATGAAATTCATAGATAATTTTTTTTTTTAGTTAATAAACCAGGGTTCTGTTAGCATTAAGCCTCACCTATTGTGTAGTAGATTGTACAAAAAGCTGCAACTTCACGCCACACAAGTGAACAATGGGTACGGACTGTTGTATCAGCAAACAGAAAAGAGAAAGTACAGTTCATATTCGACTGTCCTGTGTACCACAAGATGAGATTCCCATGCATTATTTTTCCTGATTGCTTCACCATTGGCTCTTTTCTCCAGGACTACCATCCTCTGCTCCTGTTCTGTCCTTGATCGACTCTCATTCCCCTGACCCCACCACTGACTGCTGCACCAACAACTCCCATTCTTCAACAAGAAAAGCCAATTCCAGGAAAATCTATTATCATACCTGGAAACACTCATTTGCCTTGTGTGAAGACCGGCACTTCAATCCCAGAGATTACTCTGTGCCTCTCATTCCGTCTGTGCAACAATCAGACCCTGATCAGAACTTGTCCCTGAGGCCTCGTACACATGACCGGTTTTCTCAGCAAGAGCCAGCAAGTAAATTGCTGGCAGAGCTTTCTTGCCGAGTAAACCATGCGTGTGTACGAGGCTTTCAGGTTTCTCGTCAAGAAAACTGGCCAGAATCTCGCTGAGAAAAATGGAGGACCTGCTCTCTATTTTCTCGTCGGGATTCACGTCAGCCTGTTGCCCGACGAGAAACCCAAGAGTGTGTACACTTACCTGTCGCTGTGGAAACCCGGGCATGCTCGAAATGACTTTGACGCATGCTGGGTATCCTACATTAAGCTGCCATTGCAGCACCCTTTGATTTCTCAGAACCTGTCTCTGCCTGTCGGAAACCACCTTTTGAACCCATCGGGGATGTCCCTTTGGACCATCTTTCTTTCAAAGTAGCCTTTTTGGTTGCTGTTATGTCTGTGAGACGTGCTTTAAGTTGGCAGCTCTCTCCAGTAAGGTGCTGCTCCTTATACTTCACAAAAACAAGTTTGTTTTTCACCCAAGACCTTCCTTTCTTCCCAAGGCGGTATCATTCTTCCACCTCAACGAGGACATAGCCCTACTATCCTTATGCCCTGCTCCAAAGCATCCAAAGGAAATCTCTTCATTGCCTAGATGTAGTCGGAGCTATTATAGTTTGCCTCAAATTTATAGTTTTGATCAGACAAATGGATTCCCTATTCGCCCTGCCCTCAGAACCGCACAAAGAAACACCCTGCTTCCAAGTCCACCATCACAAGATGGATCTAATGGCTAGAGCTTGCATACTCTCAGGGACAAATCTCCTCCTGTGCTTTTATGTGCCCATTCCACTAGATCAGTGAGCATTTCCTGGGCATTGTGTAAGGCCACCACCTGGCCCTTTGTTCTTATTTCAAAAGTTCTACCAGATGGATGTCCAGTCAAAGGTTCTTGCAGCATCTCTGAAGTTAGGTCTGTTGATCCTTGTTGTTGGGCCTGTTGGCACAGTCTGTTTACCTAATGTTGCCCACCCTTATCATTCATTGCTTGGGGATGTCCCAGTGTCTAAGAATACTTTGCCTGTCTCCTGTACTTTATGTTTAAGATAAGAGCAATCTTGACTGGACTAAAAATGTTAAATCTTCGTGTACAGTACAGGACACAGTCCACCCTCCTTTCCAAGCCTTGGTTTCTCTGCATTGCTTGCTACAAAAACATGGAGTACTCCTGGAGTGGGGTAGAGTTATAAGGGCGGTGCCGAGTGGGCATGTCCTAAAGGTTTGCCAGAGTCCAATCAGCTGAAGGTACAAGCCGATTACTTTTGCCTGTGTTTTGTACTGTATTCCAAGATATAGGATGTACAGGTAAGTCAATATTCCTCTTGTCAGGAGCACCTGACTTGCTTTGTCTTTTGAAGGAAGTATTTTTTTTTTTTGGACCTTGACATCATCATAAAGGATATCGCTAAGCATTCACTTCTCCAATAACTACTCCTGCAGGAAACCCATCAAGATCCTCTGGTTCTTCAGCAGCATGCAAGAAAACTGCTAAGCCCTCTGAGAAGATTTTAGCATGAAGATGCACCCCTATTTTTGCAAGTAGGGTGGTGGTTGCTAATCCTTGTGTGTCCTTTGGTAGCTTGCCCTTCAGGCATCCAGGTGCAGAGCTTGCCCCTTTTTAGGTTGAAATGTTGTTTCTTAACTCTGCCGCTCTCGTTTGATGTTCACCCTCTGCCCTCCTGTACGACTGCACTGATTAACAGACCTTCCCCTGACACCATAAAATATCCTTAAAGGGACACTAAAGCTTCCCTTTTTTTTTTTTGCACAAAAAAAAACAAACATTTTATACTTACCTCCACTGTGCAGCTCGTTTTGCACACAGTGGCCCCGATCCTGGTCTGGGGTCCCTCGGCGGCTGTCTCAGCTCCTCCCCGCAAGGACTCCACACCTTCATGTGAGCGAGCTCGCATGGTGTGGAGTTATTGCGGGCGCGCTCCCGTGATACAGCGGCGGCCATAGCCGCCAACTGTATCAGTCGGCCCCACCCCCCGGCTCGCCGCGTCATTGGATGTTATTGACAGCGGCGCCAGCCAATGGCTGCGCTGCTTTCAATCCATCCAGTGTAGCCAATCGGCGGCCAGGCTGAGAACCGAGGAGGATGACGGGGACGAGCGCGGGACCTTCGAGGGGCCAGGTAAGTAAAACGGGGGCTGGGGGGGGGGCGGTACTGTACAGTCTGACTTTAAGAAAGGGACTTTTGGGCAAATACAATAATTCTATTTTTGCCCATTTACTTAAAGATCAGCTAATTTGAAAATCTATAACATGTTTATAGAAAACGGTTGTAGTTTGAAAAGTATTGAAGTGTTTGTTTAGTTCTATCTGATAAGTGCAAAAAAATATCTGCTGAACCTGCCTGAAATTTAAGGAGCCCACATGTTCCTGTGCACATTGCGTATTTTTATCTGAAGCAATGTTATCAACCATAACAAATTCAGCCATGTAAACTACAGAATATTTTCTAATGTTGTGGATGTTGAGGAAAAAGGAAAGTGTTCTGTAGTCCTAAATTACTTCCTGTCTTAGAGTGACAACACTCTTTATACAGTGAGGGGGAAAAAGTATTTGATCTCCTGCTGATTTTGTACGTTTGCCCGCTGACAAAGAAATAATCGGTCTATAATTTTATTGGTAGGTTTATTTTAACAGTGAGAGACAGAATAGCAAAGAAAAACGCATATAAAAAAAGTTATAAATTAATTTGCATTTTAATGTGTGAAATAAGTATTTGACCTCTTTGCCAAACATGACTTGGTGACAAAACCCTTGTTAATCAGAGAGATCAGACGTTTCTTGTAGCTGGCCGCCAGGTTTGCACACATCTCAAGAGGGATTTTTCCCCACTCCTCTTTGCAGATCCTCTCCAAGTCATTAAGGAGGAACTGTAGTCTGCTCCCATAATTTGTAGTAAAAACGTCTTTGCCATTCTGAAGCTTCCCTCCAACCACTTTGCATATTATTTTATATATACTGGGATTCTGTACTTGCCAAATATGCTGCAGAAATCTCCCTCCACGGAGTCTGGCTGCAATCATTTTAACTGTGGGCAGCTGAAGCTGCTGCCTGTTCACTTCCTGGATTTACACAGCCACACAGAGGCACACCTCTAGCTCTGCAGCTCTCATTGGCTCTCGTATGACTCATCCCCCACCCTTCCTGGCAAACTCTCACTAGGCTTTTTACCAGACAAGAAACAGGAAGTGGGCTGTATAAGGTATTTACTGGCAGAAAAATTTTTTACTATTCAAAGTTAAAACAACAAGGACAGAAGATTTAATTGATGTAAAGATGAAAAAATTACTGAAGTTCCGCTTTAAGGTTTCAAGGCTGACATTTGGTAACTCGAACCTTCAGCTCCCTCCACATATTTTCTATGGCATTAAGACCTGGAGACATGCTAGGCCACTCCAGGACCTTTTTAATGTGCTTCTTCTTGAGCCACTCCTTTGTTGCCTTGGCCATGTGCTTTGGGTCCTTGTCATGCTGGAATACCCATCCACGACCTACTTTCAATGCCCTGACCTGAGGAAAGGAGGTTCTCACCCAAGATTTGACCGTACATGGCCCTGTTCATTGTCCCTTTGATGCCGTGAAGTTGTCCTGTCCCCTTAGCAGAAAAACGCCCCCAAAGCATAATGTTTCCACCTGCATGTTTAACTGTGGGGATTGTGTTCTTGGGGTCATAGGCAGCATTCTTCTTCCTCCAAACACGGCGAGTTGAGTTGATGCCAAAGAGCTTGATTTTGGTCTCATCTGCCCACAGCACTTTCACCCAGTTCTCCTCTGAATCATTTAGATGTTCATTAGTAAACTTCAGACTTGCCTGTACATGTGTTTTCTTGAGCAAGGGGACCTTGCGGGCGCTGCAGGATTTCAGACCTTCACAGCTTGTGCAGAGTGCAGGGATATGCAATTAGCGGACCTCCAGCTGTTGCAAAACTACAAGTCCCATCATGCCTCTGCCTCTGGGTGTCATGCTTGCTGCTGTCAGAGTCTTGCTATGCCTCATGGGACTTGTAGTTTGGCAACAGCTGGAGGACCGCTAATTGCAAATCCCTGGCTTAGTGTATTACTACCGTATATACTCGAGTATAAGCCGACCCGAATATAAGCCGAGGCACCTAATTTTACCACAAAAAACTGGGAAAACTTATTGACTCGAGTATAAGCCTAGGGTGTCCATCTGCATGCCTCACTGTGTCCATGTGCATGCCCCACTGTGCCCATGCCTCACTGTGCCCATGCCTCACTGTGCCCATGCCTCACTGTGTCCATGACTAGACTGACATTTAACATGGTAGTCTATGGAAGGGGTGCCCGGGTTTGAAAAATCTGTGCTCCCCGGCCGTAGGTCCCCCAGACATAAAACTTTGTACACTTATAGAGGAGAAAGGAGGCTACATGTGTGCCAAGTTTCGGGTCCAGGGGACCTAGGACCGGCCGGTACCGGTTCCCCAAAGTCACCAGAGAAATTACCGTTTAACATGGGAGTCTATGGAAGGGGTGCCCGGATTTGAAAAATCGGTGCTCCCCGGCCGTAGGTCCCCCGGACATAAAACTTTGTACACCTGTAGAGAAAAGGTGGGCCTACATGTTTGGGGTCCAGGGGACCTACGGCCGGCCGGTACCGGGTCTCCAAAGTTCGAGAGATTAGACGCAAAAAGGTGACTCGAGTATAAGCCGAGGGGGGCATTTTCAGCACAAAAAAATGTACTGAAAAACTCGGCTTATACTCGAGTATATACGGTAATTGTTTTCTTGGTGACTATGGTCCCAGCTGCCTTGAGATCATTGACAAGATTTTCCTGTGTAGTTCTTGTAGCCCATTCCATCCTTGTGTAGGTCTACAAACTTGTCCCTGACATCCTTGGACAGCTCTTTGGTCTTGGCTATGGTAGAGAGATTGGAATCCGATTTGATTTCTTCTGTGGACAGGTGTCTTTTATACAGGTAACAAGCTGAGACTAGGAGCACTCCCTTTAGGAGAGTGCTCCTTATCTCAACTCATTACCTGTATAGAAGACACCTGGGAGCCAGAAATCCTTGCTGATTGATAGGGTATCAAATACCTATTTCACTCATTAAAATGCAAAATAATTCATATCTTTTTTTAATTGTTTTTTTTTTTTTTTTTTCATTACTATTGTTTTATTATTATTTTTTGATCATTACTTTGCCATCAGGCAAACGTACAAAATCAGCAGGAGATCAAATTATTTTTTTCCCTCGCTGTAGATAGAGCAAAGTGTGTAAGTGCTTGTTTACTCTAGAACAGAGAGTGTGTTGCTGGCAGAATTACCAGGTAAAAAATAAATAAAAATAAATAAAAATTAAATAAAGTGCAGCCACCAGATCTAAGGACTGGAGTTGCAATATTATATTTATACTGTTCAATTACTAGCTAAATAAACGTAATCATATCCAAGTGGATATGATATATTATCTTTTTTCATTTTGCCCTTTCAAAGTTGGAATACTTCTGCAAGGCCAGAATGTACTAGAACAAGAGTAACCAACTCTTTTGTTCATTGAGTCCAGTTATTCCAAGCATTTAGCCCACATTATTTTCCCCTTTGTAATTGTTTGTATAGCTGTGTTTTTAAAGAAACATAGATGATACTCCATTTCATAATAAATGCAATAACTTTGTACATTTTTAATGAACTTATGCTAATCCACATTTATGCATTTTTTATTTTATTAATTTTTTTGTGATTTAAAGGGTAAGGGGGCGATTTATCAAGCAGCGGTATGCCCTAACCATTGACATTCCGCTGCTTTAAAAAAAATTATAATGATAATACAGCACATTTATAAAGCACAGCTCTGGGACTCTGTAACAAGCAAAGCCCCAGTCCTTTTAATGGAGGGGAAAAATTAAATGCCAGGAGGAGGGGAAAACCTGTTGTATGACTTTGACAGGTCATGTGATGGGCTTAGCTTTTACTCGTGAGTTTTCTTCAACATTATACAGAGACTACTCCATAGCACACAGCTGGCTACACAACACCCACTGCATTACACAAAAGTAACATAAAAAGTGGCGGTAGTGTGAGTGTGGCATAGTGACTGGATGTTTTATTGAAGGCATTATCTATTGTGTTATAAATGGAGCCCTCAGTGAAGTTGCAAACTGACTCCAGGCAACCTTTATCATAATTTACTAGACCTGGCATACTGCATTTTGTACTCAAACCGTTTGCATATCCTGGATAATGCCATAGACTGTGATGGCCATCCTGGGCAGATGTGTTGTATATGGCCATTAGACCTCTGTTCACCCCTAAGAGCTCAGGTGACCAAAAACATTTACGCAGTAAAAATGGTTGTCAAAGTGTTTTTTTTAATGTTTTTAGGCTTCAGGCATTTTCCTTTTTTCCATGAGAAAATTTTAATTTGTCTATGACAAATTGTCCTTTTATCTGTTAGTTTTTCCTAGTATTGTTGTGTCCTTTCTGCTGTTGAAGCTTGGCATGTTGTCCTGCAACCCTCCAAAAATATCCAACAGACACATATATCTTTTCAAAAATATACAGTATATCATATTTTTATTACGTAAATGGTCTGGCGAGGCCAAAAGACTAATTTCCTTAATACATACAAAGCAAAAGGTATGTAAACATAGGGAAATAATTCTACAGAGTAGCAGAATTTTTACTTTGGGTTAGGAAGAACATTGCACCAAGGTGGGGTGTTCTGTACTTTTCAAAGAATAAAAACAACTGACCAAAGAGCAAAACCGGCACAGGAGAGCCCAGAAAGCACAAAAGTGATCATCTTACTAGGTTCCTGCCAGGATCAGCAGGTAGTATTTTTTACTTATCAAACCGATAGCAAAACCCTTTCAGCATTAAAGAAAACACTGAACACCCAAAAAAGCAAGGATAGGAAGCTGCATTCTAGATCAACACAAAATCACAGATGAACTGTATCAGCTGAAGTGCAGTGAAGGGGATAATGGGAAGTGTCTAAAGGACCAATCCACCAGGATGTAAGCTTTGAGGCTCTATATTTTAAAGCTGCCCCAGCAGAAGGGGGAAGTTGTAGGACTATTTGAACTACTCACATCCCCAGTGCATGGTCATGGGCGTCCACTGAATTTTTTTTCAGGGGGGAGGGGGCATCATTTTAAGGTCATCCATGCTCGGTGCGCTTGCAGGACGTTCGAAAAAATCCTGCAAGCAGCATCTTTGGGGCGATGGAGCAGCGCTGTATACACCACTCCTCCACCGCCCCTCTGCCCATTGAAATAAATGGGCACCACTGCCGAAGCGCCTGCAAAGCGCTTCGGCAGCGGTGATACAGTCGCATTTAACCCTGTCTTCGACCGCTAGCTGGGGTTTAAACCCCCTTTCTAGCGGCCGAATAGCGCCACTAAAACGATGGTAAAGCGCCGCTAGTTTTCCCGATAACGCGGCCAGCTGGCAGTGTGAAATAGCTCTTGAGGATACTTCAGCTTCACTCCATGTCCATATAAATATAGCCTAGAGAATGTACATCTTTCTATATTGCAATGTATTGCAATACATCTGTTGTGGCCATATTTTGATCTTGATGAAAACAGCCTATACTGTATGTATAAGTTGTTTTCATCAAGATCAAAATATGGCCGCCCACAACACAGATGTATTGCAATTGCAACACAGCAGGGGCCAAGTGTGTCTTCACTCTGACTTACGGGGGGGGGGGGCAATTGACCCCCCTTGCCCTATGGAGCGGACGCCCATGTGCATGGGATGCAGGACTCTGTCAAAACCCCCTTGAAAAGGATGGTCTCCTCTCATTGGGGTTTTATTGGGGCTCATTGCCCTAAGGTCTGAAATGGGTATGATGAGGACTGCTGGAGGGTAGTGGTTAGGATTATTGTCTGGTTGCAAGGGGGACCCCAGATGTTATCCCATGTGCGTAGTGCTCTGGTAGGTCTAGTGGACTAATGCATGTTCTTTTCAAAAATGGTTTTTAAAAATTGCTGTACATGTGGAGGACATGCAGCCCAGCACAAAGCTACTGTTACATTACAATCTTGTGAAACTTATTTTGAAAATAGCCCAACTGGAAAAAAGGCAACCTCGCTACAGCTAAGTGGGCTAAAGCTGCTGCAGATGGAACAGTGAATGCAGCAGTGTTGTGTGCAGACTGCAGGGTGAATGTGTGATGGTGAAAGTGGTGGGTGTGTTTGCCAAGTACGGCTGGCTCATAGGGGGCCAAAGGTTGATGTTTGCCGGGAGTAATACTTAAAGGAAAGGACTGGTATATGCGGTGGTATGGATTCTAAGTGAAGTGATGGGGATTAGTAAATGATATAGTAGGGGAAGGTAGAGAGTGTTGTGGAAGAAGAATATGTTGGTAGAGAAGTAGAGAAGTGTTGGTGGTATATCCCTGGAGGTGATGGAAGGGAATGGAATGGAAAGAATTGAAGACTGAGGAGGACGGGCAATGTAGTTCATGACCCCAGTCCTCATCTGTACCCAATACTCTTTGCAGAACCTGAGGTTTCAGAAGCACATTGGAATTGCTTTTCTTCATTAGATCGCATGCAATGCAAAAAATGCAAAAATAATTTAATTAAATAAAAAAAATTACTATTCAGTGCAGAACAGCTCTTTTAACCACTTAAGCCCCGGACCATTTCGCTGGCCAAAGACCAGGCCACTTTTTGCGATTCAGCACTGCGTCGCTTTACCTGACAATTGCGCGGTCGTGCGACGTGGCTCCCAAACAAAATTTACGTTCCTTTTTTCCACAAATAGAGATTTCTTTTGGTGGTATTTGATCACCTCTGCGGTTTTTTATTTTTTGCGCTATAAACAAAAATAGTGACAGTTTTGAAAAAAAAATGCAATATATCCCGCAAAAATATATAAAAAAAAATAAAAAAAAATCCTCAGTTTAGGCCGATACGTATTCTTCTACATATTTTTGGCAAAAAAAAAATCGCAATAAGCGTTTGGTTTGCGCAAAAGTTATAGCGTCTACAAAATAGGGGATAGTTTATGGCATTTTTATTAATATATATATTTTTTTTTTACTAGTAATGGCGGCGATCAGCGATTTTATCGTGACTGCGACATTATGGCGGACACATCGGACACTTTTGACACCATTTTGGGACCATTGGCATTTTAACAGCGATCAGTGCTATAAAAATGCATCGATTACTGTACAAATGACACTGGCAGTAAAGGGGTTAACCTGTAGGGGGCGCTGAAGGGGTTACGTGTGACCTAGGGAGTGCTTCTAACTGTTAGGGGCGTGACTTGCCGTGACACGTCACTGATCGCTGTTCCCGATGAGAGGGAACAGACGATCAGTGACATGTCACTAGGCAGAACGGGGAGATGTTGTGTTTACACTAACATCTCCCCATTCTTCAGCTCCGTGACACGATCGCAGGACACTGGCGGACAGCGAGTCCGCGGGCACGGTCACGGAGCTCGTGGCAGGGTCGCGAGCACGTGCGCCCACAAGGCGGCAATTTAAAGGGGACGTATATACACACGCCCATTTGCCTGTCCGTGCAATTCTGTCAACGTAAATGTTCGTGCGGCGTTCGGCAAGCGGTTAAAAGGAACCTGAATGGGCAACATGAAAAATAAACAATTCCTTTAAATAACGTGCTTGGGGGCCCCTGGGTATTCGCAGTGGATCGCTTTTTGGAGGAGCTTGACAGGTGGTGGGGAGGAGCTACTGCATGTCGCCCCTTCACCGCCTGATTTTAATTTGTAAAAGGCGCAAGACAGCAACACAATACCTGCATGGGTTATGTTCGGTGTGGAAGGGCACAGCATTGTGGCTGTAGCACGTTTACAGCCCTGAGTGACTGCATGTCTATGTTCAGGTGGGTGGTCATGGGCAGCAAAACTATGGATCAAAACCGCCTTGTTTTTACCACCCCCTGACCGCACATGTAAATGAGCCTGAAGAAATAGATAGTGCTACTGGTTACTCATTCACAAAAAAGTTAAATAGTCAATAAAAAAAAACACTGTGGTGGTCAATTCACCAATGTTTATTGCATGCAATATTTGTGTTTTGTACAAAAAAAACACATGCGACCTTTACTTTAAAGTGACAATCACTAGATTTAAATACTGCATTACCTGTGGTAAAAAAAAACAAAAATAACCGTATTAACTCATGCGCAACCTCTATGCGCAAATTTAACCCTTTATTTTACGCCCTATACTTTATATAGGTTGCTGCACACATTGACGTTTGTGTTCCCACACCTTAAGATGATTCAATAATTAGCCACTTCAGCCCCGGAGGATTTGGCTGCCAAATGACCGGGCCACTTTTTGCGATTCGGCACTGCGTCACTTTAACTGACAATTGCGCGGTCGTGGCTCCCAAGCAAAATTTACGTCCTTTTTTTTCCCACAAATAGAGCTTTCTTTTGGGGGTATTTGATCACCTCTGCGGATTTTATTTTTTGCGCTATAAACGAAACTAGAGCGACAATTTTGAAAAAAATTAAATTTTTTTTTTTTTACTTGTTGCTATAATAAATATCCCATAAAATAGGAAAAATACTGCGCCAACCTTCAAATTTCTAGCAGCCTACACAACAACTGACAATAGTGTAAAGGAAAAATAATAAATAAAGTGTGGCGCTATGTGCAAACAGAAAAATATATATATATATAAAATGTCTGGTTGACAATTGGTCTATATAAAAGACCCGTATATCGTGTTGAACCTGATAGTGGTTCTGTACACTTATGTAAAAAAGTGCATATACCCTGCAAAAATTCAATATGTGCAATGGCGTGAAATATATAAATTAATTTAAATAGGTAAATTAACCTAACACTGAAAAAATATAAAATGACATGAATATCATATGTGAAAGTGATCCACAATATATATTAGTGTCCAATTTTCTGTGAGAAAAAAAGGGAAGAAAGTCTCTCGGTGAATGTGTGATCTGATACCAACATCAACACTGCATCAACACCACGTCAGGTGTGTAATGAATGGTAGGTACAGTCCAGACCAGTTCCTTGGATTTATGCGTTTTCTATGTTGCAACACTTAAAGGTGATATATGCCATTGGAAAGTGAGTAAAAGGGTGTATACTCTTACCGGATGTTGTAGATCCAACTCGCTGTACGGCGGTGGATCAATCGAGCTTGTGTCCACGCCCGGGACTGATAGATGTATATCCTGGGGACAGTCTTTCCTCAGCGTCCTTACGACGTTCCAGAGAGTATATCCCGAGGCTTTCCAACGTAACTCTCACTGTGTCCTGCAGACGTGTGACAGCTCCTCCAGCAACGCTGTGTCCGGGCGGCCTGAACTACCTCCTCCTTGCTAGAAGTCAACAGAGCTTTCTTTTGGGGGTATTTGATCACCTCTGCAGATTTTATTTTTTGCGCTATAAACGAAACTAGAGCGACAATTTTGAAAAAAATTTAATTTTTTTTTTTTTTACTTGTTGCTATAATAAATATCCCACAAAAATATATATATATAAAAAAAATTTTTAGGCCGATACGTGTTCTACATATTTTTGGTAAAAAAAAAACCGCGATAAGCGTTTATTGGTTGGTTTGCGCAAAAGTCTACAAAATAGGGGATAGTTTTATGGCATTTTTATTAAAATATATAAATATATATATATATATATATATATATATATATATATATATATTTATTATTATTTTTTTACTAGTAATGGTGGCGATCAGCGATTTTTATGGCGACCTTTTAGCGGACACATCGGACACTTTTGATGCTATTTTGGGACCATTGTCATTTATACAGCGATCGGTGCTATAAGAATGCACTGATTATTGTGTAAATGACACTGGCAGGGAGGGGGTTAACCACTAGGGGGTGAGGAAGGGGTTAAGTGTGTCCTAGGGAGTGATTCTCACTGTGTGGGGGCTGCTCCCGATGACAGGGAGCAGACGATCAGTGTCATGTCACAATGCAGAACAGGAAAATGCCTTGTTTACATAGGCATCCCCCCCGTTCTGCAGCTCCGTGACATGGCGGACATCGAGCCCACGGGTATGGTCACGGAGCTCACGGCAGGGGCGCGCGCCCACACGGCGGCAAATTTAAAGGGACGTAGATATACGCCCATTTGCCTGTCCGTGCCATTCTGCCGACGTAAAAGTGCGTGCAGCGTTTGGCAAGTGGTTAAAGGAGACGTTCACCTTTTGTAACATGTTACACCCATATTCAGAGTGTAACATGTAGCATGTTACATATGCACCATCCCCCTCTTCCCCCGATCCACCTTTTTGACAGCTAGCAGGGGATCTTCTGCCCGTGCTAGCTGTCACAATATGAAAAAAAGGCGGCTGTGCTGGACTCCTCCCCGTCTAGACGAGTCATCTATTCACGGTCTTCTGTGAATGGGAAAACTTCAAGGTGTGATAGCCTTTGTGGCTGTCTGGTTGTAGTTCTCATGGCGCGGTTGAGCACTGTGGTAGTTCATTGAGCTTCCTGTCAGTGTAACTGCCTGCCCATATCGAAGGTACAGGCAGACAGATACACAGACAGACAGTCTGCAGGACTATGGTATCATGGGTGCAATGCTTTACAGGTATCTAACAAAAGAATAAATAATAAATGCATATTTTTTTTGACCTGCAAAAAATATCTATATGGTACATCAAAAGTCCGGATCTTGTTAACCACTTGTGGACTGCCCACCATACATTTACTGCGGCAGGGCGGCCACTCTGTGCCAGATCACGTACCTAGTACATGATCTGACACTTCCAGGTCTGGGGGGCGTGTGTGGCGGCCTGTTCCCGCTGTGATTCTACACAGCTGGAGCTGATCAGCACATGCGGCGGACTCGATGTCTGCCGGCACCCGCTGATGCTTCGGTACACAGGCAGAACAGTAGTCTGCCTATGTAAACAAGACAGATTGCCGATCTGTGAGTACAGAAGGCATGGCTCCTGTGTTCCTCTAAAGCAGGAACACTGATCCATGCCTTCCACTAATAAAATTGCCTTCCCCACTACACTGAATCACAGGCTAGGCACGCAGTTAACCCTTTGATCACCCCAATGTTAACCCCTTCCCAGCCAGTGTCATTAGTACAGGGCGTGTGTATTAGTGTCCCTGGTCCCCAAAAAGTGTCAGTTAGGTGTCCGATTTGTCCACCGTATATCGCAGTCCTTTTTATAAGTCCCTGATTGCCGCCATTACTAGTAAATAAAATGAAAAATATCCCATCGTTTATAGATGCTATAACTTTTGGGCAAACCAATCAATATCAATATACACGTATTGGGATTTTTATTTTTTACCAAAAATATGTAGCACATTACATATTGGTCTAAACTGATAAAGCTATGTGATTTTTTTTTTTTTTTTTTTTACATTTTATTGGATATGTTTTATAGCAGAAAGAAAATAATTATATTTTATATATATATATATATATATATATATATATATATACTTTTTTTTTTGTTTAATTGTAGGTCTTTTTTTGTTTTATAGCGCAAAACAAAAAACACAAAAGTAATCAAAACGGCACCAAAAGAAAGCTCTATTTATGGGGAAAAAAGGACATACATTTTATTTGGGTACAGTGTCGCACGACTGCACAATTGTCAGTTAAAGTAACGCGGTGCTGTATTGCAAATAATGGCCTGGTCATGAAGAGGGTCAAATCTTCTGGATCTCAAGGGGTTAAACTTCTTGCAGATTTGTATAACGAGCAATTGAAATACTCTTAAATGGTGTTCTCATTGCCTACTAACATAGTCCATGATTCGTGTTTTATTCTGAATTTTTTGTCTGTAGATTGTTTCATGGAAATGTTTAAAACATTACATTAGTAATAACATTCATTGATGTATATCAATTTGTATTTTCAGAGTTTAGACTTTCTATTTTAAAGTGCTATTCTGTGTTTTTCTTCACAGTTGCCTGAAAAACTTAATAAAACATATGATTGGATTAATTTGTGGAGGTTTTGGAGTCCTGGAAGCAAAACACCTGGGTTACGGATAAAGGAATACTTGGAACTGCTTAAGAAAAAGGTATACATTGCCTAACCCTTCGCTTAATAATGGCTTGCATAACAAAAAAAAAAAAAAGAAGAAACGTGGGTAGTTCAATTAGGCAAACTTATGTTTATAACCTCTCATAATGCTCATGTTATTCCTAATTTGACAGCAAAAATATATGTACTTGCATAATACACCATTTATATAGCACTAGGATCATTCTAAACAGGTACCATCAGTTATCTTTTTTTTCCTTGCTTTCTTCTATGAACTAAAAAAAGTCCACACAAATTCTAACACAGAGGCAAGTGGCAAATATTTAGTCATTTATGAGGGTATTAGAAGTCAGCTAGCAGCTCCTGCCACAAGACTGAAGTCCAAGATAAAGAGTAGCTCCAGGCTCCCCCCAAAAAATTAAGTCGGCAGCGACAAACACTGTTGCTGCTGACTTTTAATATAAGGACACTTACCTGTCCAGGGATCCAGCGATGTCCTCACCTGAACCGATAATTTAATCGGCTTTGGGTGCAGGTTCCGGAATAGCAAGTAAGGAAAACAGGAAGTGAAGCCTTGCGGCTTCACAGACAGTTTCCTGCTGCTCATGCTTGGGTTGTGCTGCGCGTTTCAATGGTCCCGTAGTCTTCTGGGGCCTGTGATGTGTCCCAGAAGACTGCAGAAGGAGGGGGAGCCAAACTTCCGACTCTGATCGGATCTTTCTGTACCATGTGATCACTGACCAGTCACAGCTAGCAACATAATTGTGCACAATGAATGGCATGAAAGGAAGCCATCCATTGTTTTCAATTGTCATGTGATCTGCTGTGATTGTTCACAGCGATCACATGGTACTGGCAGCGGGCTGGTACAAGGATCAGTCATCGGCTGTGTCTGGTGGACACAGCCGGTGACAAAAACGCTCCCGCACTGCGGCCCATTCTGGGCAGACGTCATATTAACAATGAAAGCGGGAACTGGTTAATGATGCATGAACATACTGTGTGTTTGTTTTTGTTTTTTTGTTTTTTTTAAAGGATTACATGCATGGGTAGCACACGCACAATTAAGCTGCAGCAACCCACACACTGTATGTTTGGTTTATTGTCTTTACCTTTTGCGTGAGTGACACATAACATTATAACTAGACTTTAGTAGATTTTAGGGACAAAACCTCTGCATCTTTGACCTAGTTTTTGTGGTCTGCAGGTGCATTGGTATGGTAGGCCTGTTGGCCTTGGGAATTTTTGTTTTCTTCAACTGTTCTTTTTGATGATGTTTTTTTTTCAGGTGTGCTGGCTCGGTCCATTTTGCTGCCCTTCAGGTTCCTGCTTTCCCTGTCCTTTAGTCTATTGCCCCAACTTTCCTGCTACACGGATACCCATGACTAGTAAAGATCTAAAGACTTTCACTGTCCTCTTGTGGAATGTCCGGGGGCTTAACTCTAAATTAAAATGTGAATTAATGTTCAAATATTTGAAATCCAATGCCCCACAGATATTATTACTGCAAGAGATGCACCTCTTGGACAGCCAAAGCTTGGCACTTAAGAAACCTTGGGTACAGAAGGCATTTTATACCACATACTCTAATGTTGCTAGAGGCGTTCCGGTGCTGATCGGAAAATCACTTCCTTGTGTAGTGGATGTTGTTCATAGTGGTTCTACGTATTTGGGGTCATAAATATGTGATAGTGTCTGTTTATGTTCCACGCCCTTTTGCTGATGCAGTATTTTATGCGATATTGGATAAGATCTCCTCCTATTGCCCCACTAAACATCTAGTCATTGGAGACTTTAACGCAATTTTGTCCCCAGAACTGGATAGGCACTCGCCTTCGAGGTCTTCTAGAGAGCTGGGGGTCTGGGCACAGGCAGCAGAACTGACATGGATATGGAGGTGCAAAAACCCTACTATCAAAGCTTATTTCTGGTTTTTCTACATCCCCAAAAGCAGCAACCCGCATAGACTTTGCATTTCCGAGTGTTGCCCGGCTGAATATCTACCCAGTGGAAAATCTCATCACAACCCCCTTGCTTTGACTATCAGATCTTGGGAAACACGTAACATGTCCCTTATAGTGGTTGGGGCCACAGTGGATCTCACACCCTAACAGAAGTACCCAATACCATTCAGACCTATTGGCAGAGAAACAAGGGATCTGCCTCCACAGTTCTTGTGTGGAATGCTTTTAAAGGCCTATGTCAGGGAACACTATGTCTCTCTCATTGCAGCCATTTGCACAGAGCAGAATTCTAAGGTCTCCGCTTTGCAGAGGGAGGTGGATGAAAGGGCAACATCTTATGCAATATCCAAAACCTCAGAGGACTTTGACCACCTAATGATGGCCAAGAGGGAATTGTAGCTGCATATGGCAGATGTTACTAGGTTAGATTTACAAAACAGCAGACAGGTATTCTTTGAACAAGGGGACAGGAGCTGCAGGTTTTTAGCCATGCTTGCCCAAAATGACAGACCTATTGCACCCATTTCTGAAATTTAATAAATAAAGTGTGGCGCTATGTGCAAACAGAAAAATATATATATATAAAATGTCTGGTTGGTAATTGGTCTATATAAAGACCCGTATCTCGTGTTGAACCTGATGGTTCTGTACACTTATGTAAAAAAGTGCATATACCCTACAAAATTTCAATAAGTGCAATGGCGTGAAATATATAAATAAATTTAAATGGGTAAATTAACCTAACACTGAAAAAATATAAAATGACATGAATATCATCTGTGAAAGTGATCCACAATATATATTAGTGTCCAATTTTCTGTGAGAAAAAAAAAAGGGAGAAAGTCTCTCGGTGAATGTGTGATCTGATACCAACATCAACACTGCATCAACACCACGTCAGGTGTGTAATGAATGGTAGGTACAGTCAAGACCAGTTCCTTGGATTTATGCGTTTTCTATGTTGCAACACTTAAAGGTGATATATGCCAATGGAAAGTGAGTAAAGGGTGTATACTCTTACCGGATGTTGTAGATCCAACTCGCCGTACGGCGGTGGATCAATCGAGCTTGTGTCCACGCCCGGGACTGATAGATGTATATCCTGGGGACAGTCTTTCCTCAGCGTCCTTACGACGTTCCAGAGAGTATATCCCGAGGCTTTCCGACGTAACTCTCACTTCCAATGCGATAAGTCAAATATGACACCAGAATTTCACCATGTGCGTAGTGTCACCATGCAACAAATGAGAAAAGAATTCTCCACATAGTGTAAATCCAAGATGGGATTTTATTTATCAAAGAATAAAAACACCCAATAAAGGTCTCACTGAACAATTGAACAGTCCAAAGCAAACTCCTTTGAAAACTTTGAAACTTCTCAGGGAAAAAAAAAAAAAACAAAACAAACAAACCAACAAATCCCAAAAATATATCAGCAGCTCTGTATTACAAAAATGCGTGGAGTGAGCACCAAGGCTAGCATGTAAACCCGACGCGTTTCGTCTAATGAGACATCAACTGGGGTACACGCCATCCTGGTGACCCCCACGCTATATATAGGAAGAGAAATTACCTTAATTTGGCGCCCCTGTGTGCGAATGTGCCTTCTCACTTCCGGGATCAGAGCGTCTCCGTGTCACATGACCGGGTTTCTGCATCACATGGCCAGGTCATGTGTATCTTTTCACCGAATCAGTAGATCTAATGCGCCCTCGACGTGACTAACAGCGTCATCGCGTCATCGGCACGCATGTCCTCCGACGTGCATGTGCGCAAGGCATCCTGGGGGTTGTAGTTGCGACGCAACTAAGCAAAGCAACACAAACCAGCCGGCGTGTCTCCCATCTCCATCATTGATTGCAGACGTCACATGGATGTGATCACTCACAACCTCACGTGGGTGTCTCCATGTACGCCATGATTGCGCGCAAGGAGGATTGGGAATTGTAGTCGTAACGCAATAAAGCAGAACGACTCCACATCGCCAGCCTGTCTCCCAATATATGCCAGCAAACAACCACCGCACCGAAGGTCCTGGATGATTCTGGTTATAGTTGTATGGGGACCTATTAAATTGATGACTGTCATCATAACCCCTATGTTGGGATTGAGACTGATATGTTCCATATTCTTCTCTGAGAGGAAAGAACCTATTGTAGGTGTCTACAGGTGTTCTTTGTGATGGATAGGGGTGATGGTCATGATCATAGTATCCTTGTCCATTTCTACCCCGTGGTGAATCCTGTCTCCAATGGTCACGAGAGTGGTCCCTTCTCCCCCTATTATTACCACGAGGTCCCTTACCCCTCCCGCCATGGGTTGGGTTTGGTCCTTTTGGCAGATTGGTGGGAGTACGCCCCCCAGATTGCCTAGGGTTGGATTCCTTGGGACCATATGGACGACTGGGAGGTTGGACAGGCTGGGATCTTAGATCCCCTATTGGGGGAACAGAAATTTCCATATTGTTGGAACTCCCTTCCATGGTTCTTACTATACTCTCTTTAGATTGCCAACTAAAAACACACCCGCTTTTATAGTCATTGACATCACGAGTGTATTTCTTTTGCTTTTTTAGCTTCTGTTCTTTCTCTTCCTTTTCTAAGTGTGTTTTTAAACTAGTAGAAAGCATGCTGTATTCTGAGGTAGATTTGTGTGGTGAAAGTTTCTCCCTGATATCTTTAATCTCTTTATCTATAATTCCTAGACGAGTGGTTTTTTTCTCTAGTAAAAAAGAAATGAATGAAATGCCCGCATCGTTAAAATAACGAAACCATAAGTCCAGTTCCAGGTCACCCTGTTGTGGACATACATCCCACCTTAAACCTCTGGGGACCATACGTTCTTTGAGGTACTGGCTTAAAAAGGCTTTATCCCATTCCAAGTGCACCTCTGTAGTCATGAGGTTTTTCAACCTCATGAACATACCTCCTATCTCTGAGTCTGTACTGGTAGCTACAAAAACACCTTCTGTGGTGAATGTGCGACTGGTGCGGTACTCAAATACATCCATCAAAGGAATATATCTAAATACTATATGTGATATAAAAAGGAATATATCTAGATACTATATGTGATATAAAACACAACGGAAGGCTGCAATATATAAAGTCAAAAAATAATACGTCATAAAATAGGAAAAATACTGCGCCAACCTTCAAATTTCTAGCAGCCTACACAACAACTGACAATAGTGTAAAGGAAAAATAATAAATAAAGTGTGGCGCTATGTGCAAACAAAAATATATATATATAAAATGTCTGGTTGGTAATTGGTCTATATAAAGACCCGTATCTCGTGTTGAACCTGATGGTTCTGTACACTTATGTAAAAAAGTGCATATACCCTACAAAATTTCAATAAGTGCAATGGCGTGAAATATATAAATAAATTTAAATGGGTAAATTTATCCTTTGTTAATCCGCCCCCCCCCCCTGGTCTCGGATTTTTATCAATACTTTTTTCCCCTTTTTTAATTTATTGCTCCACCCCTTATATGTTTTTAATTATTTTTAATTATTTTTAATTCTAACATAACATAAAATAGCCAGTATATAGCCTCTATACGAGTGACCTTTGTTGATTCAGGTTTAATATGTTTCATATGTCATCTTAAATTATATTGTGGACTTGATATAGTCCGTACAAGTGATATAGCTGTATGGATGTCATTCATATATATGTCTATGCTCAGAATGTGCCCGCCTTCTGGGATATAATACATTGACATCCACATTATAAATTTAAATGTAGTATTATTTTATTAAATTTGTGTGATTTATAATCACATTAGGAAAGCGACTCCTCATGGTCGGATTTCCATATGCATCACCCTGATATGGTGTGTGCTGTTTTTCCCGAGTGCGGTGGTTGTTTGCTGGCATATATTGGGAGACAGGCTGGCGATGTGGAGTCGTTCTGCTTTATTGCGTTACGACTACAATTCCCAATCCTCCTTGCGCGCAATCATGGCGTACATGGAGACACCCACGTGAGGTTGTGAGTGATCACATCCATGTGACGTCTGCAATCAATGATGGAGATGGGAGACACGCCGGCTGGTTTGTGTTGCTTTGCTTAGTTGCGTCGCAACTACAACCCCCAGGATGCCTTGCGCACATGCACGTCGGAGGACATGCGTGCCGATGACGCGATGACGCTGTTAGTCACGTCGAGGGCGCATTAGATCTACTGATTCGGTGAAAAGATACACATGACCTGGCCATGTGATGCAGAAACCCGGTCATGTGACACGGAGACGCTCTGATCCCGGAAGTGAGAAGGCACATTCGCACACAGGGGCGCCAAATTAAGGTAATTTCTCTTCCTATATATAGCGTGGGGGTCACCAGGATGGCGTGTACCCCAGTTGATGTCTCATTAGACGAAACGCGTCGGGTTTACATGCTAGCCTTGGTGCTCACTCCACGCATTTTTGTAATACAGAGCTGCTGATATATTTTTGGGATTTGTTGGTTTGTTTGTTTTGTTTTTTTTTTTTTTCCCTGAGAAGTTTCAAAGTTTTCAAAGGAGTTTGCTTTGGACTGTTCAATTGTTCAGTGAGACCTTTATTGGGTGTTTTTATTCTTTGATAAATAAAATCCCATCTTGGATTTACACTATGTGGAGAATTCTTTTCTCATTTGTTGCATGGTGACACTACGCACATGGTGAAATTCTGGTGTCATATTTGACTTATCGCATTGGAAGTGAGAGTTACGTCGGAAAGCCTCGGGATATACTCTCTGGAACGTCGTAAGGACGCTGAGGAAAGACTGTCCCCAGGATATACATCTATCAGTCCCGGGCGTGGACACAAGCTCGATTGATCCACCGCCGTACGGCGAGTTGGATCTACAACATCCGGTAAGAGTATACACCCTTTACTCACTTTCCATTGGCATATATCACCTTTAAGTGTTGCAACATAGAAAACGCATAAATCCAAGGAACTGGTCTTGACTGTACCTACCATTCATTACACACCTGACGTGGTGTTGATGCAGTGTTGATGTTGGTATCAGATCACACATTCACCGAGAGACTTTCTCCCTTTTTTTTTCTCACAGAAAATTGGACACTAATATATATTGTGGATCACTTTCACAGATGATATTCATGTCATTTTATATTTTTTCAGTGTTAGGTTAATTTACCCATTTAAATTTATTTATATATTTCACGCCATTGCACTTATTGAAATTTTGTAGGGTATATGCACTTTTTTACATAAGTGTACAGAACCATCAGGTTCAACACGAGATACGGGTCTTTATATAGACCAATTACCAACCAGACATTTTATATATATATATTTTTCTGTTTGCACATAGCGCCACACTTTATTTATTATTTTTCCTTTACACTATTGTCAGTTGTTGTGTAGGCTGCTAGAAATTTGAAGGTTGGCGCAGTATTTTTCCTATTTTATGACATTTCTGAAATTTGCATTCCTGAGGGAACCACGGTCTCATCTCCTTAGTTTCTCAGGTATTCTAGTCATCTGTATACTTCTTCTTTACCCCCTGATTTTAAAATTTCACATCTTATGGATTTAATTGACCCACTGCTGCTAGGCTGGTTGTCAGATAGGGAGAGGGAATACCTAGTACACCCCATCACTACAGAGGAGGTGTGCTCTGTTATCCTATCTTTCCCTTCTGGGAAGGCTCCTGGCCCTGATGGCATACCCATAGATTTTTTTTTAAGGCCCATAGTTATATTCTAGCCCCAGGCTTGGCCTCATTGTGTACTCTGTGCTTGTAAGCAAACTCTTTACCCCCCTCTATGCAAGCAGCACATATCAAAAGTAAAGTTACAAGTTCCCTTATAGACTCAGATCAGACTGGCTTTATACCCTGCAGGTCCACACACAAATGTTTGTAGACTCTTTCAAATTTACATGTGCACAGCATCTTTATAATGGAACCAGAGTTGTAGCCTCATTGGATATCGAAAAGGCATTCGATACGGTAGAGTGGACGTACCTTTTTGAAGGTGCTACATAAAATGGGGTTGCCTATTTGTTTCATTCAATAGATACGTATCCTGTATTCTCAGCCAACTGCTTCGATTAGGCATGGAGGTAGCCTGTTGGCTCCTTTTTAGGTTGTCTCGTGGCACCAGGCAGGGCTGCCCTCTTTCCCCGACCCTCTTCACGCTGACAATTAAACCAGTTGCAGGGGCTTTGCGTGTTTCCTCTAATACTCAAGGGCTACGGGTGGGGTGGGTTGAGGAGTGGGTGGCCCTGTATGCCGATGATATGTTGTTCTTGCGTGATGCAGGTCCCTCCCTTCTGGGAGTACTTTGAATCCTTAATACCTTTTCGATAGTCGCTGGCCGTCGGGTTTATTGGCATAAGTCGGTATTGTTTCCTATTGATGACCGTGCCTTGGTGCACGCTCCGAAAGATCTACCACCACAGTGGGTTGACAAATTTTGTTATCTTGGGGTAATTGTTTCTCGTGAAGCTTCTGATTATGTCTCTCTAAACTTACTGCCTGTTATGCAAGAGGTTAAGGCTAGGCTGAAGGTGTAGAGCAATCTGTCGTTGTCTCTGTTGGGATGTCTCAATTTAATTAAAATTAAACTACTCCCCATATGTACTTACCTTTTTTACCACTTTCCACAATGGATCCCTAAATTATTTTTGTTCAATTAAATACATAGACTATTTTCATCCTTTTCTGTGGGGGGCCCCCAGGACTGCGCTACAAGTTCGCTACTTTAACTACTTCCCGTCCGCTGTATAGTAAAATGACGGCTGGCGGGATGCGCTCTCGGTCTGGGACGACGTAATATGATGGCCACCCAAAACAGCCGCTCTTGCATGCCCAGCCACGAGAGCGGCTGTTTTGGGACAGCGCGCCATGTTCCTAGGACTGATAAAAATTGAATTTGGGTACAGTGTTACATGACTGCGCAATTGTCGTTTAAAATGTGAGAGCGCTGAAAATTGGCCTGGGCAGGAAGGGGGTAAAAGTGCCCGGTAGGCAAGTGGTTAATAAGACCATCTTTGCACAAGGGGCTGGCATTGCCAGATTGCTATATGTATTCCCAGGCAATGCAACCTAGTGATGGCTCGTTGGTGGCTTCAGCCAGAGGTAACCAACTCTTGCCCGATGCTGGAGGTGGCCAATTTGGGTTCTCTGGAGGCTTTACAACTTTTACTTTTTTGCGGCCTTACCCCTTCTATGATAACGTCAATTAAAGCCTGTAATCTGGGGCTTCATCTAGAACTATGTGACTCGTCTGTTTTGTCCCCTTATTCTCCCCTCTGGAATAGCCCTCTTTTACTGCGTTTTTATGCTGTGCCAGACCCACAGATCTGGGCTAAATAAAATATTAGGTCAATCTCACACATAGTGGATAATGGAGCAGTGATGCCCTTTGCTTCCTTACGGTCGAAATGTAATGTCCCATCACATTATTTATTCGGACATCTGCAGCTTGCTCACACCTTCGGCAGACCATTTTCTCACCAATCAAAGATAGTGTTCTGATCTTGAGGCCCTTTTTCGCTCAGATTCTCTTGAAAATCCAGCTTTGACACTTTATTCTCAACTTCTCATGGTGGCATTGCTTGATCTGACTACCCTCAGGCAAAAGTGGCTATAGGATATTCCGGATATGGATAATGAGGACTGGATGGATATCTGGGATGCTTCTTTTAAGCTAGTGGTTTCGCTCAGAGATCGGCTAATACAATTTAAGATCCTCCACAGAGCCTAATTTATACCCCTCAGGGTGTGCCGGCTTGTTTGCAAGGACACCAGTTGGTCCAGGATAGCTTGCACCTGGTAATGTTTTTGTATACCTATATCAAATCTAATTAAGAGATTGTTTAAAAAAAAATAAAGTAATCTTCCACAGAGTTTGGTAAAATCCTTGCACTGTACATAGCGCACCCAGAGGGGAATGTTTTTATTCTTAACAAAAGTGTAGATACTGTTTAAATACTTAATGCAGGCTAATTGTAAAATGAAAGCACATATGCCATTTAGGAAAAAATAGCTCTGTTATGCATTTGGTTGAGTTTTTGATACATATATTCCGCTATTTTGGCATTCACAAAAATATCATTATTTGGCATTAGCAAAAGCATAAAACCCATCCTTTAACTTTCTCGCAGCATTCCATTGCGCACTTGATCATAAACCCTGATTAACAGAAATGGAAAAGTGGTCATATATAAGATATCCTACTGATCTCCTGAACGTTGAACTTCCAATTTGATAGTTAAATATTGCCAATGTCAATACTCTTCAAAATAAAAGACCACGTTATTTGTAAAAAAAAAAAAAAAGTGGTCACATATGCATGCAGCAGAGCCTGATTGGCTGGTAAAGCTTGCCCATTCTCTCCAAGTGTGATTGCAGCAATAACCAAGGTTGATTTCCGATCAAATTTCAGTACTTACACTAGTTACAGTGGGTATAGAAAGGAATCGCCCCCCCCCCCCCCTTTAAAATCACATTTTGTTGCTTTGCAGCCCGAAATGAAAACGCACTTTGTTTTATCCAGCTGTATTTCTTACTCATACCTTCTCAATGGCATACAAAGCCATTTGACTTCCAAATGTGATCAGCTGTGGTCATTCTGATTAGCTTGGCATGCAATGTGCTTTCCTGGAGCATTTCAGTCCCTGGTAATGCAACTGAAGCAAACAATCAACTATGGGTGGCAAGCCCCTGTCTAAAAAATCTCTGGGACAAAGGCTTTATCAATGCCTAGAAGCACAGTGAAGTCTATTATTAAGAAGTGGAAGGTATTTGGTACAATACAGACCCTCCCTGGATCAGGACGTTGCTCCAAACTGGATGAAAGGGCCAGGAGGCAACTTGTCAGAGAGACCTACCAAGAGGCCTACAGCAAAGTGGTCATTGTGTGCATGTGACAACAATATCTCAAATTCTCCACAAATGTGGCTTGTATGGGAGGGTTGCAAGAAAAAAGGCATTCCTCAAGAAAGGCCACATCCAGCAATGACTGAGCTTTGCACAAACACACCTTGAAGAATACGTCTGGTGGAAATCCAATACAGCTCACCTTTCAAATAACACAATTCCTACAGTAAAGCGTGGTATCATTTTATGGAGGTGTTTCTCTGCAGTAGCGACTGGAGCACTTGTCAGGATAGAAGAAAAATGGATGGGGCAAAATACCATCAAAATCTAAAGGTGTCAATGGCAAGAAGGTTTACCTTCCAACATGCCAATGACCCAAAGCACACAGCAAACATGACCACATAGTGGTTGAAGGAGAAAAAAAGTGAATCTCCTTGCATGGCTTAGTCAGAGCCCAGACCTAAACCCCATTGAAAATCTGTGGATAGACTTAAAGACTTCAGTCACCATCAAATTTAACTGAACTTGAGCAGTTCTGCAAAGAAGAGTGGGCAAATCTTGTCAAATCTAGATGTGCAAAGTTAGTAGAGACAAAGCCCAACGGACTAAAGGCTGTGATTAAAGCAAAAGGTGGATCAGCAAAATACACAAGGTGATGATCCTTTTTCCAACTCCAGTAATTCTGTTCTTTTTTTTTTTCTGTAAAAACTGTCTTTCCTAAATTAAGGCTGCAAAGGAACAAAATGTGATTATTTTAAAAGGGGGGGGGGGGGGGATTATTTTTTATACCCACTATATGTTTTAAAATATTAAACTGAAGTTTAGTAAAAAAAAAGTTTTTTTGGGTACAGCTTTAGTCGCATAATTTACCTGTAATGAAGTGTATTCCATGTCCTGCTGTCTGTTTCTTACTGTAAAAATCGTCTTTCCAGTAATGCAGGGTCATCTTCACAGCGCTGCATTTCTGCCACTGCATGGGTTTATTGCCTTAGTTCTAACATTGCAGTATGTTAAAGTCCTGACAACCTCCCACCCTTTTCTGTCCTCTTCTTTATTCACAACGCTCCTTGCATTGAGGCAAGTGGTTATTGGGAAGTTCAGGGCTGTAAAGGTGAGACCACTTTATTGGAGAGAAGATTTGTACAGGAAGCAGCAATCAGCAGGATGTTGGATATATGTTAAATGTTGTGTTTCTTTTTTTTTTTAACATCCCTATATTTATTGTTATCAGTGTATCTGGCTAAAGTCCAGAAGCAAGGAGTGTAGTATAATTTTCCTCTAAGACCCCTTTTACACGGTTGACCCGATTGGGTCTGCCTGTCAGGTTGTTTTTTTTTTGTCTTGGCTTTTAGGCGGACCCGATCGGACCATTTATTGCCCTCTATGGAACGGTGGGTGTCAATCCGTTGACACCGCCAACATCCAGTTCGGGTCTGTCTGCTTATAACCCTTTCCATGCAGAGCTTTTTATACCACTTCCATACCGGGCCTATTCTGGCACGTCTCTCCTACATGTACAAATCATCATTCTTTTGCTAGAAAATTACTCAGAACCCCCAAACATTATATATGTTTTTTTAGCAGACACCCTAGGGAATAAAATGATGGTCGTTGCAACTTTTTATTTTGCACGGTATTTGCGCAATAATTTTTCAAACGCCTTTTTTTTGGAAAAAAAAATGGTTTCACGAATTAAAAAATAACAAAACAGTAAAGTTAGCCCAATTTTTTTGTAAAATATGAAAGATTGTTACGCCGAGTAAATAGATACCTAACATGTCACACTTTAAAATTGCGCACACTCATGGAATGGTGCCAAACTTCGGTACTTAAAAATCTCCATAGGCGACGCTTTGAAATTTTTTATAGGTTACCAGGTTAGAGTTACAGAGGAGGTCTAGTGCTAGAATTATTGCACGCGCTCTATGTGGTTTGAACGGCGTTTACATATGTGGGTGGGACTTGCGTGTGCGTTCGCTTCTGAACGCGAGCTATTGGGGGCAGGGGCGTTTAAAAAAAAATTTTTTTATTTTACTTTCATTTATTTTATTTTTTTTACACTTTCTTTTTACATTTTTTTTTTTTAATCCCTTTTATTCCTATTACAAGGAATGCAAATATCCCTTGTAATAGGAATGGTGTGTGACAGGTCCTCTTTATGGAGAGATGTGGGGTCAATAAGACCCTGCATCTCTTCTCCAGGCTGGAAAGCATGAGATCGTGAAAAAAAATTCACAGATTTCATGCTTACTAGCCGCAATGGCGGTTTTGTTTACTTCTGAGAACCCCGGCGTGACGTCATCACATCGCGCCCGGGCCTCCGACGGTCATAGAGATGACTGGTGACCATCTGGTCACCAGTCATCTCTATGCTCGTCACGTGACCCACCACCGGTGCCGGACGATTCTCTCCGGGTCCCCGATGGCACAAGAGAGCCCGGAGAAGCACCGGAACCGCTGCTATGATCATTCTTATGGTGCACAGAATTTCAGGCAGAAGAGAAGGATATCTGAATGATGCCTCTAGCTGCAGGCATCATTCAGATATCCCCCCCACAAACCCAGGACGTCATATGACGTCCACCCGGAGGGAGAGAGGGTTCCTGCCGGCGTCATTTTACAATGGCCCGGTATGGAAGTGGTTAATACAGACGGATGGGAAATCCGTTTCCCATCCGTTTGGTGTATCAGATCAGATGACAGTCGGATGTAAACAGACAGGTAGCCCATTTACATCCGACCGCCCATAGACGAGAGCAGCTTTGTCCATATCTGCTGTGCATAAGTAGAGCAGACACGGACCTGTCATCTGCCTTCTTAGCAGGCATCAGTGGAGAGAGGGCCTAAAGGTAAAATGAAATGGTTCTGTAGCACAAGGCCATATGCCTTGGAACTCTAAGGTGACTTTTTATATATCACTGATACAGAGTCTGTAAAAAGGTGTAGTTTGTAAATTACACATTGCAGTTTTCTATATACATTAAGCATAGATTGAATTGAGTATTCTATACTGTATATAGTTTTAGAATAATCCTGTATTGAGTATCTTATATATAATTCTAGCATAATCCTGCATTACAGTGAAGAGAACACCAGGGCTAATATTGCCACAAAAATGCATTCCTCTACTAATCTGTTTAGCAACTTCATCAGAAATGGATTTGTGAATAAAAAGCTTCAAAGCGTTGATGGTAGAATTTCAGGAACGCTGGAGTGTAGCTGTACAGTTAGCCAATAGATGAATTTTATTCTATTTGTTCTAACAGTCAGTTATTGTCTTTTTCTGTTCCATATACAAAGAATGCTTATATACACACAGTACATGTGAGGGTATGTGAACAATAACCACTTTTGTTGAGGGAGCACTGGATAACATACAGTGAGGGAAAAAGGTATTTGATCCCCCTACTAATTTTGTAAGTTTCCCCACTGACAAAGAAATGATCGGTCTATAATTTTTATGGTAGGTTTTAGGGATCGACCGATATCATTTTTTCGGTGCCGATACGATACTGATATTTCGGCCACCTCTCCTGCTGATAGCTAATATTTTTTGCCGATATTTTATACATTGTCATTTAAATTTTGTTGGGGTATTTTAGCACTTATTGCTGTCACAAGGAGTGTAAACATCCCTTGTGACAGTAATATTCATGTGAGAGGTGCTCTTTATGGAGAGATTGGGGGTCTATAAGACCCCAAGCCCCTCCTCGGCACTTCAAAGTATTCAAAACGTCAAGATCTGCGTTTTTGAATACTTTATTTTTTTTAAAGTGGCACCTTTTAAGATGCCAGTAATCCGGGAAGTGATGTCATGACATTGCTTCCGGATTACTAGATCCGAGACCTGAACGAAGCATCGGCTTTGTTCGGGTATTTTGGCCAGCCGATGGGACGGGAGAAGCCGGGGTGGGGGGGGGTGTCCCCTCCTGCTGCATGTAACAGCTGAGTGACATCGGTTGTTATTACAATAAAGCTGACCGTTCGCTCTAAACAACGGTATCAACGGCATGCCGCTACATGCACCACCCTGGTAAAACCCCTTGGAGTAATATCGGTAATATTGACCGATACTTCTAAAAAAGTGAATATTGGCCACACCTATAATCAATCGATTCCTAGTAGGTTTATTTTAACAGTGAGACACAAACAACAAAAATATCCAGAAAAACGCATTTCAAAAAAGTTATAAATTGATTTGCATTTTAATGAGTGAAAATAAGTGTAACGGCACCCCAAATACAAAAGGGGGTAACGCCGTTTAGATATCTTCCCTCTCCTGGACACAAATTCACTGTCGATCCTCCACAGTCAGACGACCCCTTCCCATAGGAATTACTCCTTCTGGAAGAACGAGACGCACTCTCTTCCCATAATCGAATGACTTTATTGAGAAAAACATTGTAACTTTTATACCCATCCAATACTGCATTAACCTAAAATGAACAATGGTCCAGCTCTACCCACAACATAAAAAGAGCCAATACACATTATTTTGACGTCTGCTAGGAGACAACAGGTTCTAATCCCCTTTATATTTAAATAACTATGCATGACCTTTATATTCACCAGACTGTCTGGTACTTTACAATACACACAAGGACAGACTTAATTTCCCCAATCCACATCACCACAAACAATGAACAGGTCTTCTAGAAGCTGGAATTCATTAGCATTACACTAGGCAAACAGGTGATTGAGGCTGAACACCTCCGTATCTCTCAATTAACCTGTTAAGTTCAGAATAAAACAATATTGTGGACTAATATTACTATTTCCATTTCAAGCAATACAAGCCATATTTTTAATGTCCATGGTTTCCTGGCTCACCCTGTGTCCAACGTGACCCTCCTGTCACACATCTCCCCTTTCGGCAGGAGACTAACACAGGAGGTGACCCCAGACAAGTTGACTCCGAAGTTAGTCCATAGGTCCATTCTTCTAATGCTGGTATTCGCACAGTACCCCAAATACATTGCTCCAAACAGGGCATTACTTACCCAGCCAACCTCTGCCTCTCTCCGAGAACATACCCGCCGCTGGGGAGAAGACAGGGTGACTGGGCTCAGTCCGTCATGCTGTTGGGGATCTGGGCCGACTGCCCAGCATCCCTGGGGTATACAAGTGGAGACTGAAGTCCCATCCCCTTGTGGTAGGTGAAAATCCCCCAGTGCTTGCAAAGCAAGGCTGACATCCTCCTGTCCCAGTGTCGCACCATTTTCTGGGGTTGTGTCAGTGAGGACCGAAGTCCCATCCAGTACCACAGGAACTCCCTCTTCCGTTAGTTGAGAGCAGAGGCCCGCGGCACTCTGCTCTGTTGCCAGCTCTTCCGCTGGGTTGCTGTGAGTGGAGACCGTAGTCCCATCCACTGACATCCGCTCAAGTTGCAGTTGTGTGCAGCGGCCAGTAGTATTCTGCCCTGCTGCCAGTGATTCGGCTGGGGGTAAAAGCTTTACCACCTCAGCTTGTTACTGGAGAGAGGGGCCAACTGCCCCGGCTCCCTGAAACTCCACAGTTGCTTCAAGTGCTGGGCAGAGGTTGCCATCACTCTGCCCTGTTGCCAGCACTTCTGCTGCGGACTCCACACCATCTGCTCTGGCTAACTGTTGGGGAGGGAAAAGGGCTGCTTCTCCCCCCTGCATCTCTGAAATCCCCTGGGAAAGAGGAACCATCACCTTCTCACCTCGGGCCTCCAAAACTGCCACGGGTGTAGAGCAGGGGTCTGCAGTACTCTGTCCTGCTGCCAGTACTTGGGCAGGCGATGCATAATCCATAACATCCTCTGAACAGTCCCTTAAGTCCATACCTTCTGTAATCTGTGGCTGGGGAGATGAGCCAACTGCCCTAGCTCCCTGGAACTCCATATCATCCACTTCGGCTTTAGGGGTGGCAATCTTCAGATTTCCCACTGCCGATTCCTCAGCCAGGCTAGCTCCCTGGAACTCCATATCATCCACTTCGGCTTTAGGGGTGGCAATCTTCAGATTTTCCACTGCCGATTCTTCAGCCAGGATTTCATAGTTGTGAACTGGTATTTCCTGATAGTCCCAGGCAAAGGTAGCCCCACCCTGCTGCTGAGCAGATTCTAGCAGCTGTCTGTAGGTGATCTCTGATTGCCGTATTTCCGCCATTCTCCGCTCATGTTGTCGCTCTCGTTCTCTCTCTTGTCGCTCTCGTTCTCTCTCTTGTCGCTCTCGTTCTCTCTCTTGTCGCTCTCGTTCTCTCTCTTGTCGCTGTAGTTTTTTCTCTTGTCGCTGATTCTGCAGCTGGATGCCTCTAATGGCTTCCTGTATGGCGGTCTCTGATGGGTTAGCACCATATAATGCCAAGCGCTCTCGAACTCGTTGCTGAAACAAGTCTTCAACTGACCGGGGTCCTACATCACCATCCCTCTGATCCATCTCGGCCAGCTCCCTGATCAAGGTGGCCCCGTTCTTTGTCCCACTGGTCCCTCCACGGCTCTCAAGTAGGTCCTTCAGTGTGGCTTTCCTGCAGGCTGCATAGCTGGTCATTCACTGTGGTAGCTTGGAGTGTCCCAGGAACTGGAGGGAAAATCCCGCCGCTGCCAACCAATGTAACGGCACCCCAAATACGAAAGGGGGTAACGCCGTTTTTAGATATCTTCCCTCTCCTGGACACAAATTCACTGTCGATCCTCCACAGTCAGACGACCCCTTCCCATAGGAATTACTCCTTCTGGAAGAACGAGACGCACTCTGTATCTTCCTAGGATCGAATGACTTTATTGAGAAAAACATTGTAACTTTTAGACCCATCCAATACTGCATTAACCTAAAATGAACAATGGTCCAGCTCCATCCACAACATAACAAGAGCCAATACACATTATTTTGACGTCTGCTAGGAGACAACAGGTTCTAATCCCCTTTATGTTTAAATAACTATGCATGACCTTTATATTCACCAGACTGTCTGGTACTTTACAATACACACAAGGACAGGCTTAATTTCCCCAATCTACATCACCACAAACAATGAACAGGTCTTCTAGAAGCTGGAATTCATTAGCATTACACTAGGCAAACAGATGATTGCGGCTGAACACCTCAGTATCTCTCAATTAACCTGTTAAGTTCAGAATAAAACAATATTGTGGACTAATATTACTATTTCAATTTCAAGCAATCCAAGCCATATTCTTAATGTCCATGGTTTCCTGGCTCACCCTGTGTGCAACGTGACCCTCCTGTCACAATAAGTATTTGACCTCTTCGCAAAACATGACTTAATACTTGGGGGCAACACCCTTGTTGGCAATCACAGAGGTCAGACGTTTCTTGTAGCTGGCCACCAGGTTTGCACACATCTCAGGAGGGATTTTGTCTCACTACACTTTGCAGATCTTCCCCAAGTCATTAAGATTTTGAGGCTGACATTTGGTAAATCGAACCTTTAGCTCCCTCCACATATTTTCAATAAGATTAAGGTCTGGAGACTGGCTAGGCCACTCCAGGACCTTAATGTGCTTTTTCTTGTGCCACTCCTTTGTCGCCTTGGCTGTGTGTTTTGGGTCATTGTCATGCTGGAATACCCATCCACGACCCATTTTTAATGCCCTGGCTGAGGGAAGGAGGATCTAACCCATGATTTGATGGTACATGGCCCTGTTCATCATACCTTTTTGATGCGTTGAAGTTGTCCTGTCCCATTAGCAGAAAAACACCCCCAAAGCATAATGTTTCCACCTCCCATGTTTGACGGTGGGGATGGTCATAGGCAGCATTCCTCCTCCTTCATACACGGTGAGTTGGGTTGATGCCACAGAGCTCGATTTTGGTCTTATCTTCCCACACCACTTTCACCCAGTTCTCCTTTGAATCATTCAGATGTTCATTAGCAGACTTCAGACTGGCCTGTACATGTGCTTTCTTCAGCAAGGGGACCTTGCGGGAGCTGCAGGATTTCAGTCTTTCACGGCTTAGTGTGTTACCAATTTCTTTCTTGGTGACTATGGTCCCAGCTGCCTTGAGATCATTGACAAGATTCTCCTGTGTAGTTCTGGGCCGGTTCCTCACCGTTCTCATGATCATTGAAATTCCACGAGGTGAGATCTTGCATGGAGCCCCAGACCGAGGGAGATTGACAGTTATTTTGTGTTTGTTCCATTTGCGAATAATTGCACCCAACTGTTGTCACCCTCTCACCAAGCTGCTTGTCGATGGTCTTGTAGCCCATTCCATCCTTGTGTAGGTCTACCACCCTGTCCCTGACATCCTTGGACAGCTCTTGTGTCTTGGCCATGGTAGAGAGATTGGAATCTGATTGCTTCTGTGGACAGGTGTCTTTTATACAGGTAACAAGCTGAGATTAGGAGCACTCCCTTTAAGGCCTGGTTCACATCTATGCATTTTTTGTGTTTTTTTGCATCTTGCAGATTTGCACGAGTCCTTTTAACATGGTTTCCTATGGAACATGTCCTGCAGTGCAAATGTGCAAAATGCAAAAAGCACTAAAAGTGCATAGGTGTGAACCAGGCTTAAGAGAGTGCTCCTAATCTCAGCTCGTTACCTGAATAGAAGACACCTGGAAGACAGAAATCTTGCTGATTGATAGGGGATCAAATACTTATTTCACTCATTAACCGATTCAGCCCCGGAAGGTTTTACCCCCTTCCTGACCAGAGCAATTTTTACAATTTGGCACTGTGTCGCTTTAACTGACAATTGCGCAGTCGTGCGACGCTGTACCCAAACAAAATTTGCATCCTTTTTTTTCCTCACAAATAGAGCTTTGATCACCTCTGCGGTTTTATTTTTTGCGCTATAAACAAAAAAAGAGCGTCAATTTTGAAAAAAAAACAATATTTTTAACTTTGTGCTATAATAAATATCCCCAAAAGTTTTTTTTTTTTTTTTTATCTCAATTTAGGCCAATATATATGCTTCTACATATTTTTCGTAAAAAAAAATCGCAATAAGCGTATATTGGTTTGCGCAAAAGTTAAAGCGTCTGCAAACTATGGGAAAGATTTTTGGCATTTTTTTTTATTTATTTATTTTACTAGTAATGGCGGGAAGCTGCTATTTTTAGCGGTACTGCAAAAATGCGACGGACAGATCGGAGACTTTTGACACTTTTGGGACCATTGGCATTTTATGCAGCGATTAGTGCTATAAAAATGAAAAAAACTGATTACTGTGTAAACGTCACTGGCAGGGAAGGGGTTAACACTATGGGGGCGATCAAGGGGTTAAATATGTGTTCCCTTTGCATGGTCTAACTGTGTGGGGATGTGAGTGACTTGGAGAGAAGCCCTATCGGTTTTCCTACTTTTACACACACAAATCCCTGTGCTGGAGCTTGTGCACGTGATCGCGCGTGGCCGGCGGCAATCGTGTCCGCTGGCCATGCGCATCGGGTCCCCTGCCATGCAGCGTGCGCCCTCTGGTGGCCGAAACCGGGTAGGACGCCGCAGTATATTTGCGTGACTTGGTCGGCAACTGGTTAAATTGCAAATCAATTTAACTTTTTTGAAATGTGTTTTTCTGGATCTTTTTGTTATTCTGTCTCTCACTGTTAAAATAAACCTACCATTACAATTATAGACTGATCATTTCTTTGTCAGTGGGCAAACGTACAAAATCAGCAGAGGCTCAAATACTTTTTTCCCTCCCTGTATGTTAGTGTGCGAGATCACTAGGAGAAAACTCGCACAACACAAGAACAGATTAGAAATTGAGCCCAAAACCACTACACTATAGTGCAAGAGTGCCAGGTCACTGTACTTGATTTACGTTTTTGTTTCTTTGCATGTGTCTATGTATATGTACATTTTTGCAACCTAATTTGCTAATGATGATTTGTGATGGTTTAGTATTAAGTGCACAAAAATGTGGTGTTTGAAAGTGTACTTGAGCATTCATGTCTCCTCGAAGAGTACCGTATATACTCGAGTATAAGCTGAGTTTTTCAGCACATTTTTTTGTGCTGAAAATGCCCCCCTCGGCTTATACCCGAGTCACCTTTTTGCGCCTGATCTTCCGGATTTGGGGACCCAGTACTGGCCGGCCGTAGGTCCCCTGGACCCCAAACTTGGCACACATGTAGCCCCACTCTTACTCTACAAGTGTGCAAAGTTTGTTGTCCAGGGGACCTACGGCGGGGGAGAACCGATTTTTCAAACCGGGCCCCCCTTCCATAGACTCCCATGTTAAACAGTAATTTCTCCTGTGAATTCGGGGACACGGTACTGGCCAAAACTTGGCACACATGTAGCCCCAGTTCTCATATACAAGTGTGCACAGTTTGTTGTCTGGGGGACCTACGGCCGGGGAGCACCGATTTTTCAAAGCTGGGCACCACTTCCATAGACTCCCATGTTAAACGTCAGTCTAGTCATGGGCACAGTGAGGCATGCAGACGGACCCCCTAGGCTTATATGTGAGTCAATAAGTTTTCCCATTTTTTTGTGGTAAAATTAGGTGCCTCGGCTTATACTCGAGTATATACGGTAATAGCATTGAGTGGTGTTTTGTTCTAATCTTGTCTCTTCTTATCTCCAGTGGGCTGAAATGAGCAAAATGAAGTTTTTCGATAAACAAGTGGCTTGTGATGAGATATTCCAAACAGAAGAAGAGTACTGTTTGTATGAGGCTGTGAAGTTTTTGATGCTGAGAACTGCTGTTGACTTATACAATGCCAATGAGATTGGCCTGGAAGTGCCTGTGTTCTCTTGGCTGCTATTTGCTAGGAACACATCTAATAATCCTTGCGAGTTTATGAAGAATCACTTGAATCAAGTGGGACACTCTGGAGGGCTTGAACAGGTATGTGCCATCAAGAATAGCACTCGTGTCTTGAATAGATGGCATCTGCTGTCCATAGTTGTTTGTTTAGATATTTTGAGATTTAGTTCTTGGATTAGGACTTTAAAGTGAACCTACTAGAGAAGGAAAAGAAGATACATTTTTTTTTTTGCTGCCTTTGGCATACTTTGAAAATTGATCAAATCCTTGACTGTTTTTATAATTTTTCTTGACTGCCTAATGAGGCACTGAACTGATCCTACTATGCAAGCAATGAAGTCCTAGCTACCGACTTGCCAAATGACACACACATTACTATTTTCATGAATCACTAAAATATAACATGATTGATTTATTAAAAAAAAAGTCAGATATTCAAACTCCATATTGCATTAATATTCATGTCATCATACTGTATATACATCTATATTATGATTTTTTTTTCTGAAAGGGGATAGAGTTCCTGTTTTGCTGCTTAAAAGAGAACTATAACCAAACCATTTTTGCCCATACTTCCCTTGTCGGTCAAAGGACTGGCACACATTTATACTCTTCTGTGACCCAAAATCAGCCGACAGGAAGCAAAAACCCGATGTCAGCTGATGTCATAAGTCTCTCCATGCTCTGGAAGGATCTCGGACCCTATTGTTGGGATCCTTCCAGCTGTCTGACAGCTGTCTCCACCTTTCAGAGCAGCTGAGAGTTGAAGCCAGCTGCACCCACCCCCTCTCTAGCCCAGCGCTCCAGTGACTGCCTGCTGGAGGGGCAGAGTGGAGACCAGTGACCTTGTCTCAGAGAAGCGTGTAAGCTGAGCGATCATCAGCCATGTGTGTTGAAAAAAATACCTGCTTCCAGGGTATTTAGTTCTTAGTTCTTGGGCTTGGGCTTGGAGGCAGTGGGTGACAGCTGCAGCATCAAAAGCCGATGGTGCAGCATGAATATGTATGTATGTTTTCTTTCTTATAAATACCCCATACATCCTCCTTTAATGAACTTTGGTAAAATATATCTGATATTGCGTAAGCAGTAATGTACACCTTCGTTCTCCACAGTAAAAAGTACTTGTTTAATACCCCTGTCTCATTTGTAAAATCTGTACCCCCACTATTTATTGTCTATTTGAAAACTCAAATGTCTATTTAAAAACTCAAACAAATTATTTGCCAAATTTGAGCTCTGTATATGCAGGCACTGTAGAGCAATACATCCTCAAAGTTCTCACAAGAAGCCCAAGTCTTTCAGAAGCTAAATCACACCCTGTTCACCTGCCAGAGCTCCTGATCTGTGTTCACATGAGTTCACTCCGATGAAAGGAGGGGCATGGTGAGTTCAGGAACAGGGGTCAACTTGAATGAGTTCAGTGCTTCTTTTGTGATCTTTGAAAATGAATTTCACCACAGTGCCCACCCGTGTCGTTCCTTCAGAGCCCTGTGCCGTAATTTGGGGCTCCTGCGTGTATGTGCGGGAGTGGTGTCATCGTGGCTCCGGCCAGTCACAGACCTTGGAGTCTGCGAACCTGGAAGCAAGACGGGTGCGCCTGCAACTCTGACATCTCTGCGCTGGAAGAGTTTTGTTTTATGGTAAGTCTAACATAATGTGCTAGTATGCAATGCATACTAGCACAGTATGACATTACCTTGCAGGGTAAGAACCCGCTTTAAGCTCATTTACTGCTTGCTAAGAATACAGTATGTATGAGTGCACAGCCATTGTGTTCAATCTCCTATATTTAGTTATTTTCATTAAAATATTTTCTCTTTCAACCCTGGTAGCAGGTATTTTTTTAAACACACATGCTATTCCATTTTTAATTTGTATGGCAACATATGAAAACAACTTTTAAGTACAATGGCTTTAATGAGTATATATGCCAGTGTGGGATAAAAAATATAAATGGTCGATTTGATCTGGAGGGCTCTGAACTATGTAAAAATGCAGAATTGCATTCTTACAAAAACTACATATGAGATTTCTCTTTCAAAGAATATAACTTTCAGATGTCTTGAACTCTGTCATGCTCTTACTGATCAGCAAAAACATACTGCTCTTATGCTATGTAAAATATAATTTATTTTACTCATAGCCCACTCTTGATGTAACTGCTCTATGCTAGCTAGTTCTACAACTCACTGACAAGTAAAATAAAATGGATTCATGACGTAGGTCAACTTAAGGTTGAACAATGGCTAGGATCACGGCTTGGAGTTTTCCAAGTGTCTATATTCCCATCCCTGAGACTTACACAATTATTCCTTCTGCACAGAGTATAATGGACACCCTGAAAGGCTAAGGCTCATCTTTGTCCCCTGTATTTAGGGTGTAACATAGTACAAATGCCTCCCTCCCTTAAAATGGGTTCTTCTCCCACACAGCCACTGTCACATTTAAAAATGGTGCAGCTGTGTGGGGATCTGCCTGCACAGCCACATCATTCATTCACAGGGATCTGTGAACTAATGAATCATAAGTCCTGTCTGCCACTGCAGTAGATAGACTTGTAGTTCTCAATGAACTACCATTGTGGTAATCCGTGCACTCATAGTTAATTGAATCTTCCTCTTGATCTCCAACTGACAGCCTGTAGTTTGCAGGAGCCTAACATTGCACTGACAAGCCACAGATCATAGATGCAATGCTTTGCAAACTCCTCTTAAAAAAGGAGGATTTATTTTTATTTTATTTTATTTTTTTAATCAAAAGGTAAGCCTAGCCTTTAACCACTTGCCGACCAGCTCAGGTACATTTACTGCGGCAGGTCGGCTCTCTTGCGCAAAGCGACGTACCTGTAGCGTCTGTCTGTGCAAGGAGGACAGTGGGCATGCCCGAGGGTCCCGCAAACTCGATGTCCGCCGGCGACCCGCGATCGTAGTGTACAGAGGCAGAACAGGTTCTGGCTAATGACTAGTCAGATCTTTTGTTCCCAGTGATCTCTGTCATGTTCTAGTGAGCCCATCCTTCCTACAGTTAGAACACATCCAGGGAACACACTTAACCCCTTCCATGCTAGTGTCATTTTTACATTAATTAGTGCATTTTTATAGCACTGATCAATATAATAACGTCACTGGTCCCCAAAAAGTGTAATTTGGGGTCAGATTTATCGGCCGCAATATCGCAGTCCCGCTAAAAATCACAGATCACCGCCATTACCAGTAAAAACAATAAAAAATAAATAGAAGTCTCTAAATCTATCCCGTAGTTTGTAGACGCAATAACTTTTGCGCAAACCAATCAATATACGCTGATATGCGTTTTTTATTTAAAGGGGAGTTCCAGCCTTTTTTTATGTTTATTAAAAGTCAGAAGCTGCAAAAAGTGTAGCTGCTGGCTTTTAATAAACATACACTTGCCTGTTCCACTGTCCAGCGCCGTGCCGCCCGGAGCTCCGCTCCTCTCCCCTCTTCTCCGCCGGCGCCTCCATTTATAGTGTGGGCACCCGGCCGTGACACCTTTCGGCTTCACGGCCGGGCACTCACTGCGCATGCATGAACGGCGCAGCACTCCGAGTGGACAGGCGATTGCCTGGGACCTGTCACGTCCCAGGTGATCGCCTACAGGGAGGGGCCGCCAAAAGGCGATATGACGTATCGCCTAGGCAACCCCAGGGCGGAAGGAGGAAGTGGGACAGGAAGTCCCACTCTTACTGAAGCCCCCACTCCCCAAAAAATATTACATGCCAAATGTGGCATGTAAGGGGGCGAGGAGTGGATTAAGCTGAAGTTCCAAATTTGGGTGGAGCTCCACTTTAAGAATATATATATATATATATATATATATATATATATATATATACTTTTGTGGATTATAGCTCCACGGGACCAAGTGCATAGACCGTTGAACTTGAACAAAAAGGCTTTTATTTGTAAATAAACCAAAAATAAAGCTTCATTCAGCACACAGGAAAAATAAAGACAAAGTCCGCTTATCTCCAGCATAAAGTAAAGTCCTGCTTGTCTTCAGCACAAAACAAATTAAAGAAAAGGCACACACAGTTTTCGTAGAGGGGTCTTCGCCCAAGAACTTCCAGAGCCCTTGCTGAATCCTTAACAGCTCCCAGCAGACACACAGCTCATCTTCACAGGTGCAATCCCCATACTCCTTTCACAACACCTCTTGCGCCACTTCCTGTTTTATGAGCTTTTTCCTGGAAGCCTTTAACCCCCTGTGTGCTGTTTTTTTTTTTATTTGTTTTCTGCGTTTGATTTTTTCATTAATGCTGTGAAATTTACACCTGCGGTTATTATTTAAAGATAAATGCATAATTTGTGTTTATATATGCTCCATTAATGAGGCTTTCTAGTTAATTTTTTTTTCATTATGTGCCAAGTACATCCAACCTCCAACAGTGTATATTTACAGTATTTGACTATAAAGCTGCCTAGGATATTATAAATCCATTACTTAAACGTATTGGTTGTTTTGTGGTAAAAATGTGTCTCTTATCAGAGTGTATATTAATAAAATTTGCAGTGATAGAAATTAGAGTGTAAGCTTTGACTACATGCAGTACCTGTCGGCTTAAATTTTTTCCTTAAATTCTTAATTCATCCATCTCCTTGGGTTGCTTTTTGCGCCACTTAAATTAAATAGATGCCGTTTTTTTTTTCCTGAAAATGTGTTTATTTAATATCAGAATTAAACAGGAGAAAACATCAAAATTAACTATAGAGATCGGTATCAACCTCTGACCAGAAGAAGGGGGTTAGTTAAAGGGCATATGGTTGGAAACCTTAAAGAATGGATGCTGAACGTCAAGTCCCATCATGCCTCTGCCTTTGGGAGTCATGCTTGTAACTGTCAGCTTTGCAATGCCTCATGGTACTTGTAGTTTTGCAACAGCTGGAGGCCACAGGTTGAGCACCCATGCCTTAAAGGATAAGTTCACCTTTCCTAACATGTTACACCCATATTCAGGGTGAAACATGTTACAGATGCACCGCCCCCACTCCCCCCGATTCCTCATTCTGACAGCTAGCGGGGTATCTTCTCACACACACACACACCCCAGCTAGTTGTCACAATCTGCAACAAAGGCGGCCACGTGGGGGTTCTGGACGCGTCATCCATTCACAGTGTTCCGTGAATGGGAAAACTACACGGTCCCGACAGCCTTTGTTGGCTTGTAGTTTTCAATGAACTACTATGGCGCTGTTGAGCACGTGGTAGTTCATTCATGCTTCCTGTCAGTGTAACTGCCTGACCATACCAGAGGCTCCCTAACCCTTAAGAAAATCGAATAGTAATAAATGACTAAACACCCTAACACAAAATAAATGTATTATTATTAATAATATTTTTTTTTTTTTGTTCGGGTTTGGGTGATTATTATTATTTTTAATAATTTATTTAATATTTTTTAAGGTTAGGGGTTAAATATAATTTGTTTATGTATTATTACATATTATTCCTTTTATTTATGATGATTTTTAGTTATTTCCGAATTTGGTTTCCATTTATTTATTCATTTTTTTTGCTATTTTATGTTCTACAATTTTTAGTTTGAGCAGAAAATGGCGCGCGACTGCGCACAAAAACATTCTATTCATTTCTATGGGAAGAAATATGCAGCAAAAACGCTCAAATCTGCCCAATTCAAGCTACAAAAAGAGCTCCAGAACTTTTTTGAGCTTAAGGCGTTAGGCTTCAGGCAACTTTTGAGTGGAGATGTGAACAATCTCCATAGAGAATAATTGATTTTTTTTTTTCTCCTCCAGCATTTTGGAGCTTCCAGCTCCAAAACGCTGAGGTGTGATTTGGGCCTAAATTAGTATTAAACCCTCAGCGTTTTTATTAGTTTAACACACTGAGCACAATAAAAATTAACATTCCCCAGGAAACTATTTGTTAAAATATCTCATCCCAGCACTTGCAGTTTGCTGTTCTTTCATTTCTGCTTCCCTGAACTTCTGATCTTTACAAGGAAACGTTAAGAGTGGACATTGCACAGTCCTCAGGGAGGAGTGGGGGAATACCTTGCCATCCTAGGCTGGTCAGATGTGTTTCTATTGATGCACACAGTGTAGAGAGACAGAGCTATAGTCCCTGCTTGCAAGGATGGCTCCATAAGACACTGCAAGAGAAAAGAACCTTCTTGGAACAGGAAAACTGAGGCAGTGGTCATGTCACCAGCTTAAACTGGAACATAGGCAAGGATTAAAAAATAACAAAGATGCATACTCATTATGTGATTAAATCAGCTGCTTAAAAAAAAAATAGCGTTTACTGTCACTTTAGTCCCGATTGACACTACTGCAGTGCGGGAAACGGCATGTAATTCGGTCAGGAATCGCACCGTATTCCCGTTCAAATCACATGCGATTCTTTGCAGTGCAATTTGAGCCCATTCATTTTGTATGACTCACCACACCCGCATGAAAAGGTGCAGGCACCTTTTTTATTTTTTTTTATTTTTTTTCCCACACTGGAATCTGATCGCATGGGTGTTCCCCACTTCTGCTTAGGATGTGGGTAATTTGTTTTAAAGTTGTTTCACAAAAAAGGAAAATGCATAATTGCTGTACTGTAAAATCTTATATTGTATTAGAAATGCTGTTGTGCAGCAGCTGGAAAATCCATGTTGCAAGTAATTACATTGGTCTTGTGACTCATAAAGTGATACTCTCCCTAACAAAATGGGAAACAACTTCTTCATGAACAGCTTCACTCTTGCTACCTTTTTAATGTTGTTTTACATTTGTGTGTTTTTGTGTTCATGTTTTAGCTTATTTGTGATAGCTTGATTTCTTCTTTTTTTTAGGTTGAAATGTTTCTCCTTGGATATGCATTACAGCACACAATAAAAGTATATAGACTGTATAAATATGGAACAGATGAATTTATTACACAATATCCGGATGACCAGGCAGATTGGCCTGTGGTAACTCTCATAACGGAAGATGACCGACATTATAATGTTCCAGTTAGAGTGTGTGAAGAAACAAGTTTATAGATATTGTATCATATAAATGATTGGTACTGCCACTGTTTTAAGATTATGCTGTTACATAAATGTGTTGTCTCTTTTATTTGGGAAACTTCAGTGGCCCTCCTTGGAAGAATTTCAGTGCTAGATTGGAATAGTAAAGACTGTACAATGGGTTTATGGGTGAAGGACGTTATCCTTAATTACTTCCAAGTGCTTTAAAAAGGGTCATTTGTTATTTCTGAAAAACGAATTCACATGCAATTAAGAAGAACCTAGTGGATCCTGTACATATTTGATTGCAATTTTGGGTTTATTACCCATATTTCTGAGATGATTCCCACAGATGCCTTTGCAAAGTAAAAACATTTTTGATTTTTGAAAGTTCTCTTCTTTTCATTTGCCTTGTCTATATATTTTCATGTTATACTTCATACTTTCCTTGTAATTCAGTCTCTAGTTCAGATTGTTGGGCTTGGCCTCAAAGGACCATTACTGTTAAATTATATGTTCTGATAACTCTTTGACCGTTTGTGGGGAAATATATGAAATGGTAGTATTTGGTATATAAATCCATTATTATTATCATCATTTTACAAGTGTTATAAACGCTCCTGGCAGTGCTGTCGTTTTTCCCAACTCCAGGTTGGTCTGCATTGCTGTGAAAGATTAAAAAAAAAAAAAAAAAAAAAAGTTTATCTACTGAATACTAATATAGAATGTAATGCGATTTACAGTTATCAAAATATAATGGTTTTACTCAAGCTTGATCTTTTATAGAGAATTTACTTTGAAGCAGAATAGGAGGAACCTCCTGAGGCTTCTCACCAAGGTGTTTAACTTACTAATACTGATATGTATTACACACTTTACAACAGGGCTCGACAAATCCCAGGCGCCAGGTCACCATGGTGACTAAAAATTGCATCCTGATGCCTGGGCTTTTGTCAGCCCATTCACTGGGTTCACAAGCCCAAGCTGACACCACATTCACGCTCCAAGCCTGGTGCTGAGGCTTGCCATTTGGTTGGGTGGCGATTGACTGAGGTGGGGGTCACTGGGCCTGGCGCTCACTTCCGCTTGGGTATCAGTGGTGAAGCGGAGTCCCTGACAAGGTGATTAGAGAAGGGACAGGGCTGGAGCAGGTGGCAGATGGTTGGGCAGGGGTCCAAATACTGGGCGGGAGGGGTGTTGTATCACCTATGATGGGGCAATACACACGTGTGCTGCCAATGGTACAGGGATACCTCCTAAATGTGTGTACACTGGGAGCAGTTGCTACTGGGGGACTAAAAATAGCTACATTGCAGACTGCGATAAAACTACAAGTCCCAGCATGTTCTGTCTGTACCTCAATTGCATAAAAGATAAAATTATATAGTGGTGCTAGAGGGATGTATTCCAAACATATAATAAAACATCATGGTATAATAAATCAGTCCATAGAACAAAAGGTGATCAGGCAGCACCCTTAGAGTGAAGAAGGTAACTCTGTATAGTGGTAACAGGAACAGAGGGGCACCCCTTTTCCTGTACCTCTATTGCAGACATTGATGGAACTACAAGTCCCAGCATGTGCTGTACCTTACTTTTTTATGATTTTAAATTTACCAAGTTCTTGGGTATCCTAAGAAGGTTAATGGGAAAAAGCTGAGAGGCACAACTGTGTAAACCTGTGTGGTGCATTTGTAAAGATGCACATCAGGACTACATAAGAGAAAGGGGTTTTGTCGTTGAAAGCAAAGCTTTGTTAGTTTAAAATCTAGGAGCCATTTTTTTTTTTTTTAAAGAAAATTTGTCAAGCCCTGGTTAACAGTAACACTTACAATTGTTATTGACTTGGTGACTCAATGACTGGATAGTTGGCGCCTAATTAGTGAATATATGATGGGAGCAAATTGTTCATACCTTGTGTAATTGCCCATATGTGATAATTGTAGCTGATCCCCCATAGCTGATGAATTAGAGAAAAATCGCAGGATAGAATTCTCTTGAGTATATCAGTATCAATCAAATATCTTGTGATGGTTGAATTACATAATGTGTAAATAAAGCAGGCTTTATTTAGCTCACACAGGCTCATCTCCTATACACCACAGATGCGCTGATGTGCCCCAGGATTGTGCGCAGTTCTAAAGGGTTTCTTGACTGAAAAAAGGTTGAAAAACACTGCTCTAGAGAGGAGATTTTGGGTTAAAGTTGTTGTAACCCTAGGAAAAAAAAGATCCTGTTTCTTTAAGGCATGATCTATAGCACAGTGATTGTGCCATGTATTTTGTCCTTTCCTATGTTGTAATATACCTGATTGATACTGTCTGTTCCTGTGTCCCACTGTCTGTGCTGACCACAGTAATCATGGCTGCTGAGCCATGATACTGTGGTGAATTTATGTACCTTTGTCATCCTGTTCTCTGCTGTGAGTCTCTCCCCTCTCCCCCTCCCTCCCTGCCTGTCAGCATGAGAGTGGCTCTCCTACCCACCACTATTTGGCTGCAATATGCAGCAAAAATACTTGTCCCCTCTGGATCGTGCTGTTATTAACTATTGTTTTTTTTTTTGCCAACATACATGTTTTGGGTTAGACCGGTGTAAAACCTTTTTTCAGTCAAGGCACCTTTTTAGAATCGTGTACAATCCCAGGACACACCCGTCTTATGGCTCGTTCACACCAAGAGGTGCATCCGAGTGCACACGCTTTTTTGCGCGTTCCCACACATCGCTTTTTTTTAATGAGCTGCTCTGTGCGCGCAAAACACACAAAAGGGTGTCGGCATGATTTTTAAAATTGTTGCAGCACCAAGACACATGGTACTTCAGTACCATGCATTTTAGCAGGTGCAAACATACGTGCGTTTGCTAGATGGGGGGGGGTCATTAAGTATTGATGGCACCCACGCGCATCTGCAAAAGGCAGCACGTTTTTTGAGGTACGGAAAAATGTGCAATTTTGCATCTGGTACTGCACTGTGTCTGGTGTGAACAAGCCCTAAATGTACTATGCAAAATTCAGTGGTCTACAGGTGATAACCCCCCCCCGCCTCACATTCACACCAATCGCCACCCCTTCCTAGCACAACTCCTTTCCCATCACCCTCTCAGCACAGACCCCTTCAAACCCCCCCCCCCCTCCTAGCTAGGGGTTCATTGCAGTGATAGGGTAAGTGTTAAAAGAAAAAAATAACAGAAATATGGAGGTTGCCATTGCTGAAATCCATACTAATATGCAAATTGCCTCTGGCTTTTGAACTCTCAATCCCAAAATCATCTTAAGCTGATATTAAATATAATTGGAATGCACCTGAAATTGTCCTTCGACACAAGCCCAAAGTCTGCCAATGCAGGCAAAAGATTTGTGTCTTCATCTGCTTGCTAGGAAGAGGGGTGTACATGTGTGTGTTTTATATGTTATCTGTGTGTGTGTGTGTAAATATAAAGTATGCTGAAGGGACGCAGCCTAGTATCAGCATCTAAGTATCACTGTGCTGCACATGCTGCTTGAATGTAGTCTATTGCTTCACAATTCAGTTTTGTGCAGAGCTATCAGGACAATATAAGGGTTACATTGTGTGGCTAAACCGTGCCTACCCAAGTCCACTCCTTACATTTCCAATTATCACTTAATTTGCCTTCTTACGCAAAGCATTTCAGAGCCCAGCAGTAGTCACTATGTAACATTTCTAATTCTTAATCATACATCACAAGAAATTAATTCTTAGACCATTGGATTATGTTCCACCTCCAGATGATTGGACATTGGCAAATCGCAAAACTTTTTTTTCCGGTAGGGTCTGTAATGTACCTGTCTCGGCTGAGTCTTTCTCACACAATAATTTACAATTGTGTTGGGTTGCTGATCATTGGTGCTCTAGAGCAGTGACAGCTATCCAGGTCAGGCCCTACTGATTCCTAGAGGGGCTATACCCCTGACCCAGATAATAACAATGGGAAAGGCATCTAAGCTGCAGCGTGCCCTGGATCCTGCAATTTGGCACTACTCTTGGCAGGCAATTGCATTGCATGGGTTAACTGGCAGGGTGCTAAAGACCCTGCAGGGTAGACTGACCAAGATTTGGCGAAGATTGAGTGGTTTGCAGCTCTGCTACATGATCTGTTAGGTGCACCTTGGGGGTGAGGGGGTGCCAGTGTTTGTTCCCAACATTCAGGCTGAGGGGAGGCCTTCGGTGTAATCAGAAAATTTCTCCTACGTTGGGAGCTGCAGGTGTCGGCTGGTGCTGCTAGAGGGTGCCATTGTTTTCCCAAACATTGCTAGCTAGCCTCTTAGGTGCACATGCATGCCTCCCAGCCTGGAGCACAAGAGGGCCGCTGGTTCAGTGGACAGGCACAGCCCTCCTGTGCTTTTGGTGCAGGCATACTGTCCATGTGTGAATGTCATCTTTGGTTTCAGCCCTTTCTGAAGAAGATACCAACCAAGTAGGACACACCAGTAGCAGCTCCACTGTTTTCAGCACAGGTCGCAATGTGACCGAGGACCTCAGGCCTCTAGGTAGTGGGATACTATAGCCATGGCCAAAAGTTTTGAGAATGACACATATATTAATTTTCACAAAGTCTGTTGCTTCAGTGTGTTTAGATCTTTTTTTCAGATGTTACTATGGTATGCTGAAGTATAATTACAAGCATTTCAAAAGTGTCAAAGGCTTTTATTGACAATTACATAACACTTATGCACAATATTTGCAGTGTTAACCCTTTTTCAAGACCTCTGTAATTGCCCTGGAATGCTGTCAATCAACTTCTGGGCACATCCTGACTGATGGCAGCCCATTCTTGCATAATCAATGCTTGGAGTTTGTTGGAATTTGTGTTTTTTTTTTTTTGTGTGTTTTTTTCCCCACTTGCCTCTTGAGGATTGACCACAAGTTCTCAGTGGAATAAAGGTCTGTAGAGTTTTCTGGCCGTGGACCCAAAATTTTGATGTTTTGTTCCCCAAGCCACTAATGCCTTGTACACAGGGTCGGATTTTCCGTCGCGATAAACTCTGACGGATTTTTCAGACGGAATTCCGTTCAAGCTGTCTTGCATACACGCTGTCACTCCAAATTCTGACCGTCAAGAACGCGGTGACGTACAACACTACGACGAGCTGAGAAAAATTAAGTTCAATGCTTCCGAGCATGCGTCGACTTTATTCTGAGCATGCGTGTTTTTTTCTCCGAAGGAGTTCCATACACACGAATGGAATTTCCGCTAGAATTTTTTTCCGTCTGAAAAAGTCCGATGGGGCATACACACAATCCGAAGAAAAAAATTCCGTCTGACCTTTTTCCTCCGTGTGCATTGGTGCTCCATCATGCTGGAAAAGGCATTGTTCGTCACCAAACTGTTCGTGGATGGTTGGGAGAAGTTGCTCTCGGAGGATGCTTTTGTACCATTCTTTATTCATGGCTGTGAGTGAGTCCACTCCCTTGGCTGAGTAGCAACCCCACACATGAATGGTCTCACTGCTTGCAGGCAGGAAGGTGCCATGGGATATGTAGTCTTAAGAAATTAAAAGTAAACCGCAGAGAGGAGAAGCTTCAAAGCATGCAGGGAATCCAGGACATTGTGGAAAGAGATGACTAGCAGATGGGCACCACCCACACCAATAAATTGGGTTTTTTAAGTAAGCTTATATTGGATTGTCAAAAAATACTAACGTCTGTGCTGCGTTTACAATGTTGATATAAAGTAAAAGTATATGTTGTGACCATAGATTTCCCTTATGTCCGGTTCCTCAGATAAACAGAACTTGGAGCTCTTTCCAGAAGTGTTTCTCTAATGTTTGGGTGGGTTAAGAAATTATTCCCGACAGTTCTCTTGTCTAGGACTTAAGCCAGTTTCTTTAAGGTGAGGGCTGCAGCTGAAATTCTGATCAGCAGAGCTCCCTTGCACGAAACGGCTAGGAACATATGTGCTTGGGGGCTAAGCAGAATACTTTCTTTTGCAAGAAAGTCTGGAGCAGCAATAACGCTCAGACAGATAACATTTCCCAATGAAAGGCTACCCCTACTTCCACAAGTGGGGGTGCCTGGTGGCCTGAGATATCGATGATGTCTGGGTTTCAACACATTGGGGTTGATTTACTAAAACTGAAGATTAAAAAATCTGGTGCAGCTGCACATGGTAGCCAATCGGCTTCTAACTTCAGCTTGTTCAATTAAGCTTTGCAAAAAAAAAAGCATGGAAGCCAATTGGTTTCTATCCCAAAAAGTGATGTGTGGCCCATTCTGGACCTGAAGCACTTAAACAAGTTTAAGTTAAAAAGTTCTGTATGAAATCTGTATAGTCAGTGATTGCTTCCCTCCGGCTGGGGGCTTTATGGCCTTGATGGACATCAAGGATGCTGTCCCCATTTTTCTACCTCCTCTGCACTATCTGCATTTTGCAGTTTGTGGATCTGCCTTTTGACATGGCCAAAGCATGACGAGTATTCACAAAAGTGCTTGCCTAGATGTTGATTCTTCTGCAAGTCTAGGGGACTGGAGAATCTGCAGGAGCATTTGATGGACAACTTCAAGCCAAAGTGCAACTAATGGTGCAAGTCCTACAGGACTTCAGCTAGGTTCTCAATGCCAAAAAGCCGACCCCTGGAGCCTATGCACTGCTTGGAGCATCTAGGCCTCATCCTGGATGCAGCCCTGGCACAAGTTTTCCTTGTCTGGGAAAACATTTGGACCCTCTGGTTCAAGGTATGCAAGTTACTTTCACTGGCACACCCCTCTATCCATTTTGCATGAGGGTGCGGGGGATGATGGTAGCCTTGTTTAAGGCAGTCCTGTATGCTTAGTTTCATTAGAGATTGTTGCTAATCACCATTTTGATTACATTGCACAAACGGATTCTTGGCTAACTCAATGTATCTATTAGAGATGCACCGAATGCAAATTTTGGTACCCAAACCGAAAATGACCGGTTAAAAAAAAATATTTATATTTTTATATATAATTGTATTATATTTGACTTTTTAATATCAATTTAAATGAATATGAATTTATTGGCACCTTTAGTGCAAGAAAAGCTCAAGAAAGATGTATCCCTTTAAATATAAAGACAAAAAAAGGGGGTCATGGGACTTTGAATGAGGTGGGTCACAGACTAGGCACAACAAGGATACAATTGATATTTTTATATATCATGAATTTATAATAAATTATGTGAAAAAAATATGTAATATATCTATGCAGAAAGTCATATAAACATAAGCAGTAAGAAGATCCATATATATTAAAACAATATATGTATATAATAGTCATGAAGATATCACAACAAAATGCTGAATTGATCCATAAATGTATTGTAGCATCTATGGATTTCTATGCGTTTCGTGGATCTCACTAGGGTCCACTCCTCAGGAGTTTGATGCAGCAATTCATCTATGAAAAACCAAAAATTATATATATAAAATAATAACTAAAAAATAGATACTTTTCATTTGTTTTCTTTCTCCTTTCTTTTGAATGAATAAAAAATAGATGAATAAATGAAAAAATATAAATAAATGGAAAACTAAATAAATAGATGCCTATACTTCTTACATATCAACTCAATCCATGGGCCCAGCAACGGGATGAGTCTCCCACGGGGTTGAGGCAGGATAAACTACCCATAAAATGGCCAATGGGGAAAGCAGCGAGAGGGAAACAAGAACAAGACCTCAAGTGCGGTAATTAAGGTGTATGAATACAGTAAACCAGATGATTCTAATACACACGACCGGTTTTAATGACGAGAAAAATGCCATTTTTTTAAATGGTCATTAAAAATGATCGTGTGTGGGCTTCAGAGCATTTTTCACGACGTGAAAATTGGCCATGAAAAAATTGGAACATGCTCTAATTTTTCACGTTGTTTTTCACATCGTTGTTTTTCTCTTCATGAAAAACGGCCGTGTGGGGGCGTAAAAACGACGTGAAAAAAATGCGCATGCTCAGAATCAAGTATGATACGGGAGCGCTCGTTCTGGTAAAACTAGCGTTCGTAATGGAGATAGCACATTCGTCACGCTGTAACAGACTGAAAAGCACGAGGCTGAAAAGCGTGAATCGTCGCTCAACAAACTTTACTAACATGAAGGGTGGCGCCATCCGAATGGAACTTCCCCTTTATAGTGCCGTTGTACGTCACCGCGCTTTACTCGAGCATTTTTTTCCACGATAGTGTGTAGGCAAGGCAGGCTTGAGAAGAATCCAGTCAAGAAAAATGCAGTTTTTTTCAATGACATTAAAAACGGTTATGTGTACGCGGCATAAGAAGAAAAAATGTGTTTGAGTGTATGACAAATTAATGAATGAATAGGTCTGGTATAATGTGCAGTGGATACAGATATACTTGTGATCAATCAGAGTGGAAAGTTAACACCTAGGTGAAACTCAGGAATAGTGGAATGGAAAGTGCAGAGAAAACACCAAACCATAGCTAAATATGAAACATAATGGCATAAAGCTGAGTGGAAAGATTGAGGAGGGGAAAAAAAATTAAACAAACAGGCGAAAAAGGAAAAAATAACTAACGGCTTTGAAGTAACAGGTGCTGAGTATAAGCCACATGACCACCTCCAGAAGGAGCAATGTGCAAATAGAGGTCATGACTAATCCAGGCTGATATATACCCATAGCAATGGGCGGACCCCACCACCAACGTCATGCAGACGCTGCAGGTGGAGGGCTGTGAATTGATCCCGCACCCGGTGTGCACACCAGAGACAGGTCAAAAAAGGCCGCCTTCAGACGTCAGATGGAAAACATCACCCTGACAATGCGACGCCAAGGCTGCTGCCTGCCGGGTGTGTAAGCATGACCCCGAGGCGCAGCGTGACATAACCCGCCCACACCCCGGATGAAAAACGTAGAGACAGGCAAGAGAGGGATGCAGTAAGCCGCGCCTCGCAACCCCGGGACATGTGATAAATTGTTTTTTAACTCCCTTTTAAAAAATAAATATAAGATAAAAATTAGATGAAATAATGAATATAATGAAAAATATGAATGTGCTTGTAGTTGATGTGACAGATCAGGGGCGACGGGATATCTTCTACCCAATTTTTGCAGAAACAAGAAAAAAATTATCTGGAACATACACCGTGGCCCACCTCCATCCTGGGTTATACATATAAAGACAAAAAAAAAGGAGTCATAAACATTAACAGTAAGAAGATTCATATATAATAAAACAATATACGTATATAATAGTCATGAAGATATCACAACAAAATGCACAATTGATCCATAAATGAATAAATGTATTGTAACATCTATGGAACTCTACGCGTTTCGTGGATCTCACTAGGGTCCACTCATCAGGAGTTTGATGCAGCAATTCATCTATGAAAAAACAAAAAAATTATATATATAATAACAAAAAAATAGATAATAAGTTTCCTTTGTTTTCTTTCTACTTTCTTTTTTCTTTTGAATGAATGAACAATAAATAAAAAATAGATGAAAAAATATAAATATAAGGATAAATGAATAGATGCCTATACTACTTGCATATCAACTCAATCCATGGGCCCAGCAACGGGGATGAGAGGGGAGGCATCTATGTATATCTTCACACTGGTCTGCTGTACTTCCATTGTGGTGTTAAAAAGCCAGCTTGCTGCATTTTTGGTCAGTTAAAAAAAACGCGTCTCCCAGTTCAAATTGATTGAAAACACAGCAAGTAGGCATCATTATCGCACTCGTGTTACATTTTTGATGCAGTTTTTGAGTCACATGACCTTTGAAAAACAGCGTAAGCACAGTAATCATGGTAAAATCGGGCCAAAATCGCTGCGAATTTGCAGCAAAATCGACATGAATTTGTGGTAAAAAATGTGGTGCCTTTAAGAGGCATTCTGCCAATAACACCAAATAACACAATTGTCGTCCGAAATAGTATCTATGCACCAAAATCAGGTTAACCTTGGATTGGTGGCTATCCAAGCCACTGGAGATGGGGAAAGGTGTTGAGGATGGACACCAACCTTTCAGGCTAGGAAGGAGTCCTAAATTCACTGTTAAGAGAGGATAAGTCCCCGAAAGGTAACAAATATTATGGTCAGCAGACACACCTATTAAATATTTACTGGGTGTCTGCTGACCACACATGGTTTCCATCTTGGGGCCTCATCTTTTAGCATTGTTCACTGGATATGATCACAGCCTAGCGCAGTGCAAGAATCTACAGAAAACCCCAAAGACCACTGAGTGTAACTGCAAACACTTGACCCTTAGAATGGATATCCAGCAACCTTATGAATGTGAGTATACGCTTACTACAGTTTTTGCTATACTTTCTACAAATGAATACTATTCTTAGAAGGATCTCTCTCATGGCTTTTTATCCCTCTGTTTCTCCTTGTCTCCACTCAGCTGGAGTACGATTGACTCTATAACTCTATATCAGGGATATGCAATTAGCGGACCTCCAGCTGTTGCAAAACTACAAGTCCCATCATGCCTCTGCCTCTGGGTGTCATGCTTGCTGCTGTCAGAGTCTCGCTATGCCTCATGGGACTTGTAGTTTGGCAACAGCTGGAGGTCCGCTAATTGCATATCCCTGCTCTATATTCACTTCAGGTAACGCGGTCGTCAGAATAAGCCAGATGCCAATCAGTGTCCTGGAGTTCAGAGCAGATCAGCTTGCCCTTCAGCACCCAATCTAACAACACCACGGCAGTTCATTTTCACTTGGGCAGAACTATGTATCCTGACCTTGTCAATGGTACACATTCCTGGCGTGGAAAAATGGCAAGTGACAACAACTGGATCCCTCCGAGTGGTCCCTGCACTCTGAAGTATTTCAGTAACTTTGTTTTCATTGGAGGAAGTCATACATAGACAAAGTGGCATCCAAACTGAACAGGTTTGTGTCCAGGGATCTTCATACCTTCAGGGTAGATACCCTAGTCATTCTGTTCCCTCCTCTTAAGTTCCTACCTTGCATACTGCAGAGGATAGGGAGAGAAGACATGCTGGTGATTTTCATTTAACCTTAATGGCCCGGAGAGTATCGTACCCGGTTACAGTTGGACTCCTAGCGGACTCTCTTTGGGCCCTACCAGACCATCTGGACCTTCTTCACAGTTGCTGGCATTAACCATCTTGGTTATTTAAGCCCTAGTTCCAAAGCACAGGGGTCTGTCAAATTCAAAGATTCCCACCTTGCTTAAGGCCAGAAAGCTTTTATCCACTGTGTGGAAAGCATACTTTGCGTGGTTTGAAGAGAGGGAACTTCATCCCAGGAATTACTCTTTGGGACATGTCTTATCCTTCCTTCAGTCCTTGGCCTTAAGAACCGTAGTGGCCAGGATTCTGCCTTGGTGATGCTGTCTTAAAGAACGCCAACTTCCCATTCCCTAGTCAGAGCCTTTGTTTAAGGGGTGGCTCACATTCTACTACCATTATGTGCTCTGTTAACCTTGTGAGACCACAGTCTGGTGTTATCGGTCCTTCAAAGGCCACCATTTGAACCTGTTCAGGACATTTCTCTCCCTGTTCTTTCACGCAAGGGTGTTTTTCTTGTGGCTGTCACCTCACAATAGGCCACTTCTTTATCAGTGCCATCAGTGCAGCGCAGTCCTGTTCAGTGTTCCTTTACCCCAGCAGAGGAAAGTAGGAGTGTGTCAATAGCGAGGTGCATTGTACCTTTGATAAAAGCGACCACAAACCAGTCTCTGTACAGGTTTAAGAAAACTCACTGGGCACCTTTTGTGGAATGAATTTAACAATGCAGTTGAGATTGCAATGACTAATCTTATTATCATTCAAGGTATCATAAACCTGCAATACTCATCAGTTTGTACATTTGATGCAAGAGTCCTATCCTGCTCTATTTTCTTTATTGAGTCCTTTGGCTTGAGGGATAAATCTCTTTTTTTTTACATTTTGCCCAATGAAGGTAACTATAGCTACTTGCAAGTGTGCAATCACTTTGGCTATGCTGTTTGCCCTGCCACCACCTATAAATGAGAAAACTGTCATCACATCCCAGAAATATAGTGCCTCGAAAAAATATGCATACCCCTTGAAATTGTCCACGTTTTGGCATGTTGCAACCAAAAATGTAAATGTATTTTATTGTGATTTTATGTGATAGACCAACACAAAGTGGTACATAATTGTGAAGTGGAAGGAAAATGATAAATGTTTTTCATTTTTTTTTTACAAATAGATATGTGAAAAGTGTGTCGTGCATTTGTATACAGCCCCCTTTACTTTGATACCTCTAACTAAAATTTAGTGTAACTAATTTCCCTCAGAAGTCACCTAATTAGTAAATAGAGTCCACCTGTGTGTAATTTAATCTCAGTATAAATACAGCTGTTCTGTGAAGCCCTCAGAGGTTTGTTAGAGAATCTTAGTGAACAAACAGTATCACGGAGGCCAAGGAACACACCAGACAGGTCAGGGATAAAGTTGTGGCGAAGTTTAAAGCAGGGTTAGGTTATAAAAAAATATCCCAAGCTTTGAACATCTCACGAGCACAGTTCATTCCATCATCCGAAAATGGAAAGAGTATGGCACAACTGCAAACCTACCAAGACACCTAAACTGACAGGCTGGGCAAGGAGAGCATTATTCAGAGAAGCAGCCAAGTGGCCCATGGTAGCTCTGGAGAAGCTGCAGCGATCCACAGCTCAGGTGGCAGAATCTCTCCACAGGACAACTTTTAGTCGTGCACTCCACAAATCTGGCCTTTATGGAAGAGTGGCCAGAAGAAAGCCATTGTTGAAAGAAATCCATAAGAAGTCACGTTTGCAGCTTGCGAGAAGCCATGTGGGGGGACACAGCTAACGTGGAAGAAAGTGATCTGGTCAGATGAGACCAAAATTGAATTTTTTGGCCTGAAAGCAAAGCGCTATGTGTGGTAAAAAACTAACACTGCACATCACCCTGAACACAATATCCCCACCATGAAACATGGTAGTTCCAGCATCATGTTGTGGGGATGCTTTTCTTTGACAGGAACAGGAAACCTGGTCAGAGTTGATGGGGAGATGGATGGAGCCAAATATGGGGCAATCTTGGAAGAAAAATTGTTAGATTCTGCAAAAAACTTGAGACTAGGGCCGAGGTTCACCTTCCAGCAGAACAACGACCCTAAACATACAGCCAGAGCTACAGTACAATGCAATGGTTTAGATCAAAGCATATTCAACTGTTAGAATGGCCCAATCAAAGACCTAAATTCAATTGAGAACCTGTGGCAAGACTTGAAAATTGCTGTTCACAGATGCTCTCTATCCAGTCTTACAGAGCTTGAGCTACTTTGCAAAGAAGAATGGGCAAACATTTCACCCTCTAGATGTGCAAACCTGGTAGAGACATTCCCCAAAACACTTGCAGCTGTAATTGCAGCAAAAGGTGGTTCTACAAATTATTGACTCAGGGGGGCTGCATACAAATGCACGCCACACTTTTCACATATTTATTTGTAAAAATCTTTCCACTTCACAATTATGTGCCACTTTGCGTTTGTCTATCACATAAAATCCCAAATAAAACACATTTATGTTTTTGGTTGCAACATGACAAAATGTGGAATATTTCAAGGGGTATGAATACTTTTTCAAGGCACTGTACATACATATTAAAGCAGAAAAAAAAACCAATGATTTAACAGTTTCCCAAAATCATTATTTTTAAAGTATGCCGTGAATAAAACTGTAAAGCCTCGTACACACGATCGGATATCCTATGGATTCTAATCCGATGGTTTTGTCCATCGGAAATCCGATGAAGCTGACTTCCATCAGTCTTGCCTACACACCATCAGTCTAAAAACCGACCGTTCCAAACGCGGTGACGTAAAACACTCCGATGAGCCGAGAAAAATGAAGTTCAATGCTTCTGAGCATGCATCGACTTGATTCTGAGCATGCGTGGGTTTTTTATCCGATGGACTTGCCCATAGACGATCGGAGTTTTCGATCGGTTTTTTATCCATCGGAAAAATTTAAAACATGTTCTATTTTTTAAAACGGATGGAAAAAAGACCGATGGGTCCCATACACGATCGGTTTGTCTGATGAAAACAATCCATCAGACGGTTTTCATCGGTAAAACCGATCGTGTGTACAGGGCTTAACAGTTGCTTGTACTCTCAACCTAACTGCCAAGCCATCAAATGACTGGTGTCATAACTGATCACATGAGCAACAACATGGCAACTGCAAGTCAAACATAAGCTAAGATGGCAGCTTTCTTGGTTGTAATGGATAGGATAGTTTTGATTTAGCTGCTTTCGTAGGTATACTGTAAGTTAACCTGACCCTTATGTAACAGTAAACAAAATACATTTTATCAACAATAAAAAAACAAGTGGCTTAGGCTTAGGCTTAGGCTGTCAATTGCTCCACAGCCCTTGAATTTTCATTACAGTACAGACAAGAAAGAAGCTTGGAACTTTTCAGGTGCTATTAGAGTGACAAAAATATTTATTTGAATATATTAATTAATATATACTGTATATATTCTCAATATTTGATTAAACAATTTGGTCTTCTACAAACACACATATATAGTCGATTTGTATGATCATTGTGTAGCAAGGTTCTACTTTGCAATGTAGATATAGACTACAGTTTGACAATTAAGAAGGAACTTAGCTCCCTCCGGTGTTCAATTTGTTATATTGCAGCAATTTATTAATTTCAATGATATTAAAACAATGCATTGTGAATCAGACTACACTACCCACAGTGCAGCTGTGCTACCAGAGTGCACTGCATCATCGCACAGCCTGCTGGGAGAGGTTATTTAAAGGAAGGGAGGAGCTACATTCTCTCTCTCTGGACCTCGCCTTCCATCAAGCAGGAAGTCTGTGTTGAGGCCTGCTGCCGGAGCGTCTAGGCCTAAAGCCTGGGCCTATGGCTATTGAGTAGGATCATCCTGCTTAAGGAGGGATCCTCTTCCGTGTGTCCAGCTCTCGCTTCACAGAGACCAGAGTCATCCATCTACCGACATCCAGTGCGGCTGTCAGAGGAACCGGAGACTGCAAGTTGCAGACCGGGACACCAACAGCGGAGAGTAGAGACGAGGCCTACTTTGGGTGAGAGGGCACCTGCCCAGATTTCATTAACTGCTGTGTAGGCCTGTGACTTATTGAAGGCCCGCCATTATTAGAGTGGTGCGTCACATGGAAGGTCATTGAGCATCTCGCGGTGGCCGCATGGTTTAAATTTGGTGTTCGCACCGCAATAGAGTTCACATCTATAAACATTGTGGAAGTTCAGTTTGCTTTCTTTTTAATCACCCTGTGGATTACAAATGTTATGTGCACCAACGTTTGCTAGCGAAGACTCCTATTATTGAAGGAACTGTACAATGAAATTAGTCAGGCCTGACTAGAACTGTTAGTGACGGGACTTGGGTGTAATACTGCCCACCAGGGGAAGCTCGCGAGCATAGGTAGTTTACTTATGAAGAAAGTGTTCATTAATTCTGTGTATTATTAACGACATATATACAGTGGGTACAGAAAGTATTCAGACCCTCTTAAATTTTTTACTCTCTGAAATATTGCAGCCATTTGCTAAAATCATTTAAGTTCATTTTTTTCCTCATTAATGTACACACAGCACCCCATATTGACAGAAAAACACAGAATTGTTGACATTTTTGCAGATTTATTAAAAAAGAAAAACTGAAATATCACATGGTCCTAAGTATTAAGACCCTATGCTCAGTATTTAGTAGAAGCACCCTTTTGATCTAATGCAGCCATGAGTCTTTTTGGGAAAGATGCAACAAGTTTTTCACACCTGGATTTGGGGATCCTCTGCCATTCCTTCTTGCAGATCATCTCCAGTTCTGTCAGGTTGGATGGTAAATGTTGGTGGACAGCCATTTTTAGGTCTCTCCAGAGATGCTCAATTGGGTTTAAGTCAGGGCTCTGGCTGGGCCATTCAAGAACAGTCACGGAGTTGTTGTGAAGCCACGCCTTTGTTATTTTAGCTGTGTGCTTAGGGTGATTGTCTTGTTGGAAGGTAAACCTTCGGCCCAGTCTGAGGTCCTGAGCACTCTGGAGAAGGTTTTCGTCCAGGATATCCCTGTACTTGGCCGCATTAATCTTTCCCTCGATTGCAACCAGTCGTCCTGTCCCTGCAGCTGAAAAACACCCCCACAGCATGATGCTGCCACCACCATGCTTCACTGTTGGGACTGTATTGGACAGGTGATGAGCAGTGCCTGGATTTCTCCACACATACCGCCTAGAATTGAGGACAAAAAGTTCTATCTTGGTCTCATCAGACCAGAGAATCTTATTTCTCACCATCTTGGAGTCCTTCAGGTGTTTTTTTAGCAAACTCCATGTGGGCTTTTATGTGTCTTGTACTGAGGAGAGGCTTCCGTCGGGCCACTCTGCCATAAAGCCCCGACTGGTGGAGGGCTGCAGTGATGGTTGACTTTCTCCCAACTCCCAACTGCATCTCTGGAGCTCAGCCACAGTGATCTTTCGGTTCTTCTTTACCTCTCTCACCAAGGCTCTTCTCCCTTAATAGCTCAGTTTGGCCGGACGGCCAGCTCTAGGAAGGGTTCTGGTCATCCCAAACGTCTTCCAATTAAGGATTATGGAGGCCCCTGTGCTCATAGGAACCTTAAGTGCAGCAGAAATTTTTTTGTAACCTTGGCCAGATCTGTGCCTTGCCACAATTCTGTCTCTGAGCTCTTCAGGCAGTTCCTTTGACCTCATGATTCTCATTTGCTCTGACATGCACTGTGAGCTGTAATCAAGTCCAATCAGTATAATCAAACACAGCTGGACTCAAATGAAGGTGTAGAACAGGGATATGCAATTAGCGGACCTCCAGCTGTTGCCAAACTACAAGTTCCATGAGGCATAGCGAGACTCTGACAGCATCAAGCATGACACCCAGAGGCAGAGGCATGATGGGACTTGTAGTTTGGCAACAGCTGGAGGTCCGCTAATTGCATATCCCTGGTGTAGAACCATCTCAAGGATGATCAGAAGAAATGGACAGCACCTGAGTTAAATATATGAGTGTCACAGCAAAGGGTCTGAATACTTAGGACCATGTGATATTTCAGTTTTTCTTTTTTAATAAATCTGCAAAAATGTCAACGATTCTGTGTTTTTCTGTCAATATGGGGTGCTGTGTGTACATTAATGAGGGAAAAAAATGAACTTAAATGATTTTAGCACATGGCTGCAATATAACAAAGAGTGAAAAATGTAAGGGGGTCAGAATACGTTCCGTACCCACTGTATATGTATATCATTGACTTTGCAGAGCCCTGCATTAGTCAACTGCAATTCTGTTTAACTCTGCTATCCTTTACCATTGAGTAAACTTGGTCTTTGATTAAGCAGAACACTGTGTGAAGTTTTCTGTTATCCTGCTGGACAAGTGGTTATACCAGGTAACAATTTTATGAGTCATTATACTGTTGTGTGGTATTATTGCGTTCCCAGCCATCAGTGGGTTCACAATTGCAGTACAGACCAGTTGTGCCAAGGGAGGGTTCGAGCCAAATTCTTGGGGTTGATAGGCAGAGCGTAGACCCAAAACAAAACCAGCAGCTCCTTCGGGGGTAGTGCTACAATTGTGACAGTTCAAACCCTGCCGATATAGGAATGACACATGACTAGCACTAAGTGCGGGGCTCTGGTGTGTTTATTGTAAGTGGAGAAAACTGTTTTAAGCTTTCTCCGGGTTTTGTAAACCTGAATCAGGACCTGGAGCTTAAAGGCTTCAAAGTGTCTTGGGTGGCATGTAGCCTTTAATCCTGTGACCAGGTCTTATTGGAATCTTGCAGGTTGTGTGAGTGCACAGGTGTGCATGCACGTTATAAGCAAGGCCTGATCATAGATCCAGGCTTCCATTCTGAGACAGAGCCTTTGTGTGGAGATAGGTGTGTGCTCCAGCCAGCAGAGGTGATACAATTGGGAGATGAGACACGCTGTTGTAGAGATTTCCTACCAGCAGGACTGGGAGAGTGAAGACAGCTAAGCAAATCTGCAGAACTGGTAGAGCTGAGGCAACTAGTGAGTTCAGGGCACTGGAGGGAGTTTGTAAGTTTCAAAAGAGTGAAGGAACATGGGGTTCTGGGAGAAGGCTAATGCCGCGTACACACGGTCGGATTTTCCGGCAGCAAAAGTCCGATGTGAGCTTCTCGTCGAAAATTCTGACCGTGTGTATGCTCCTTCGGACTTTTGCTGGCAGAATTTCCGCCAGCAAAAGATTGAATGCAGGTTCTCAAATTTTCAGACGGGAAAAATTTTGATCTACTGTAGCAATTCCGACGCGCTAAATTCCGACGCATGCTCGGAAACAATTTGACGCATGCTCGGAAGCATTGAACTTCATTTTCTAGGCTCGTCGTAGTGTTGTACGTCATAGCGTTCTTGCCAGTCGAAATTTCAAAGAACTTTTGTGTGACCGTGTGTATGCAAGCCAAGCTTGAGGGGAATTCCGTCGGAAAAACCTTGGAAAAATCTGATCGTGTGTTCAGGGCATTAGTGAGCCTGAAGAGCCCATAATCTGGGAGACCAGGCTTAGTATTTTCTGTTGACTATTTCACTGTTGGAAATCTTTGTTTGAATTTTGATATTCCTTTTAGTAAAAGTGGGCCAGAAAGCCTTGAACCGCAGTTCGGACTGGCAGGACTTATTAACCACTTACGGACCACCCGCCAGCGTTGTACTTTGAAGAGGGATATTGTTATGATTGCAGCTAGCTGTTATAACCCCAGGATCCTCTTCTTCAGCGAGTGGTCTGCCTTCAGATAAAAGTGGTGTCTGTGGCGGATTCGCTGCAAGATCACTTTTATCGGTGGCGGGAGAGGGCCCCCCTCCCGCCGCTCTCCGGTGCCCTCCACGGCAGAGGCGATTGCATCCTCTCCCTGGCTTGGTATCGAGATGAGTGAGGGGAAGATGGCCCCCCACCCGTCTCCATACCATTGCAGGGCGGAAGCGACGTCAAAACATCACTTCTGCCCATATCTCTTAAATGGACATTTTTTTTTTTCCCCCAAATTACATTTAATTTTTTTTTTTATTGCATTTTAGTGTAAATAGTATTTTCTTAGTCACTATGACTAAGCACTGAACCCCAGTGTGAAACGCATCAGCTGTACCCCATTGTCTGCTGTGATTTGTAGTGCTCCACGTTTTTTTACCAATAAAAGGAAACCTAAACGGTCTTTTGGAGTGCGGCTGTCCATACATTTGTTCTATTTTTGCTTTGTGCATTGCCAGCACCCGTGGTTTCTGAGAAGACATTGATTGCCCATTGCATCCATCTGGAGCGGTAACCAGGGGTCAATTCCTGGGGGAAAAAGTGTGGGAACTCCCACCCAAGATCCACTCCCCCACCAAAAAAAAATAAAAATGATACACTCAGGGTACAAAAAGGGCTTTTTTTTACAGCTCACTGCGCACACACAGTGTCAGTGTGTCAGTGTCAGGGCAGAGTGCGTGTGACGGTGTGAGGAGAGGAGACGCGGGCTCACCCTAGCGTTGCTGTGTGACTCCGCCTTCGCGTGATGTCACACGCAACCGGCCGTGTACTGAAGGACAGGTGGCAGGCAAGGTCGGAGCCTGGAGGAGGAGCTCTGAGTCTGCTCGGCTCAGTTCGCCTGCTCCTGACAGTGACTCGAGCAGGGCTGGACTGGGACAAAAATTTGGCCCTGAACTTCATCCACACAAATGTCCTTCTGTCCGTGTTGTCACTGGAAGAAAAAAAAATGTCCCTGCATCCATCATATGTGACGTGCACCAGTAAATATAAGGAGATGGGGTGGTAGGAAGATGACAGGGGGGTGAAAATGACAGGGGGTCGGGTGGTAGGAAGCTGACGGGGGGATGAAGATGACAGGGGGTGGGGTGGGAGGAATCTGATGGGGGGGATGAAGATGACAGGGGGTGGGAGGAAGCTGACGGGTGGGAAGGAGATGACAGGGGGTGGGAGGAAGCTGACGGAGGGGATGAAGATGACAGGGGGTGGAAGGAAGCTGACGCGGATGAAGATGACAGGGGGTGGGAGGAAGCTGACAGAAGGGATGAAGATGACAGGGGGTGGGAGGAAGCTGACAGAGGGGATGAAGATGACAGGGGGTGGGAGGAAGCTGACAGAGGGGATGAAGATGACAGGGGGTGGGAGGAAGCTGACAGAGGGGATGAAGATGACAGGGGGTGGGAGGAAGCTGACGGAGGGGATGAAGATGACAGGGGGTGGGAGGAAGCTGACGGAGGGGATGAAGATGACGGGGTGGGAGGAAGCTGACGGAGGGGATGAAGATGACGGGGTGGTAGGAAGCTGACGGGGAGGATGAAGACGATAGGGGGTGGGAGGATGAAGACGACAGACAAAATCTGTGGAGAATACCTATTAGGACATCTTTAAAAGGTAGCCTATTAGGGTCGAAATATGGGATTTACCACCCTGGCTTGCTTTTAGGAACCCTGTTGTCAGTCACCCACCCTATGATTGGGCCAGAACAGTTCCCATCAAAAGTAAAGGTTGTGTGCTTACTTTTCCTGAGCCCTGTGCTTTCTTCTTTCTCTCATTTTTAAATGCTTTTGGCCTTTTTTGGACACTTCGGCAATTCCACACACCTTGTGGGACAGGCCAGACAGCCAGGGAGGGACTGCGCGGGCTTCTCTCTGATCTGTCTGTGGGACACTGGGACTGGAGCCTGGAGGAGGGGCTGACGTCATGTTCAGGTGGGCAGAGCGACGTGCCTGCGCTCAGCAACTCATTGGCTGGCACGGCACCTGTCCTGGGTACACAATGCTAGCGAGGCCGCAGTGATTGGCGGGCGGCGGCAACTCACCACCAATCCGAAAGTGCACACTGAACACAGACAGCGCTGCCCATACCTGCGCACACACAGTGAGTGACACTCCAGGCCATATGAGTCACTCAGCACTACTCCAGCAGAGACTGGCAATCTGATCACTCGAGTCGAGTCCTTCACTATGCGGCGATGCTGGGCATCGCCGCTTAGTGAAAGATCGGCTCGGCTGCTCTAGTCCTGCAAAGGGAACGGCGTTCCTGCTGTGAAAAAAGTGCAGGGACGCCGTTCCCACGCGTTCCCGCAGGACTCGAGCCCTGGCGGTAACCTCCCTTTCCATATAATGTTTAGGGGTTCTAAGTAATTTTCTAGCAAAAAAAAAAATTATTTTAACTTGTAAACAAGTTTTAAAAAAAGGCCCAGTCCTTAAGTGGTTAAAAAAAGCATCTATCACTGAGCATAATTACCCCAATATCACATCACATTTTTTTTCAACCTGACTAACTATGTAACTATGTAACATCATAAAACATACAGTGCATCCGGAAAGTATTCACAGCCTTTTTCCGAAATGGATTAAATGCATTATTTTCCTCAAAACAATACCCCATAATGACAACGTGAAAAAAGTTTGTTTGCAATCTTTGCAAATTTGTTAAAAATTTAAAAAATCACATGTACATAAGTATTCACAGCCTTTGCCATGAAACTCAAAATTGAGCTCCGGTACATCCTGTTTCCACTGATCATCCTTGAGATGTTTCTACAGCTTGATTGGAGTCCACCTGTGGTAAATTCATGTGATTGGACATGATTTGGAAAGGCACACACCTGTCTATATAAGGTCCCACAGTTAACAGTGTATGTTAGAGCAGAAACAAAGCCATGAGCTCCAAGAAATTGTCTGTAGATTACTGTCATGTACCTGGGTGTATTTGAATCGGGATCTTCCTGGTCCCACAGCTGCAGTCTTACCTGTTGTGCCACGGAGGAGCTCTGGAGTTATGGAAATGTCCTCTCAGTTTAAAGCTTTACTTTGGACTCACTAGCCCCACCTGCTGCCAGCTGTGGACAATCTACAATCAAAGCAGCCCATTAATAGCAGCACTTCCTATCTCTCAGTGCCCGTTTGTGTGGACTAGCTCCCTGGGTGTTGTGATAAGTTTTGTGACTCTGATTTCAGTGTATGAACTCCTGCCTGAATTCCAGACTATTCTCTAGCCTGCTGATTTTGTACTTCAACACCAGCTCATGTATGACCTCTGCCTGCCTGACCACTCTCTGGATTTCGATCGTGTACCGCTTTGCCTGATCCGTTGCTGTCCTGACCTGCCTGACCAAGTTTTCGCCTGAATCCTCAGCACACAAGCTCCACTTTGGACACTACCTACCACAGGTACCTTACATTACAAACGGGCCACAATGGCAGTGGACCCTGCTGAGATTGTTAAGGCAATTTCACGTCAGGGACAATTGATTGGAGCTCATGAACAGCATCTTTCTTCCCTGGACGCCAAGTTAGATGAACTTTGTACTATGCTTAAATCTTGCTTGCCTGGTCCCTCTGCAACGGTCCAGACTCTGGTTCCTACTCCTGCTCCAATCCAACCCACCTCCTCTGTACCACCCAAACTTCCCTTGCCTGACAAGTTTGGTGGTGATACTGAGGACTGCAGAGGCTTTTTAAATGATTGTCATTTGCATTTCCGCAACAACCCTGGGACTTTAGCACTTTGTCTGCCAAAGTGACTTTTGTAATTTCCTTATTAAAGGGGAAGGCCCTAGCCTGGGTCTCTCCTTACCTGGAACGCAATGATCCTGTGCTGCAAGACGCTGACAAATTTCTGGCTTTTCTCCAGACTGTATTTGACAAGCCAGATAGAGCTTCTGCAGCCGAGTATTCCATTTTGGACATACTGCAAGGTACCAGGTCTGTGGCACAATATGCTATTGAGTTCCATACCCTGGCTGCTGAGACTAATTGGGACTCAAGGGCATTATGTGTAGCCTTCCGAAAAGGTCTTACAGATCGCATCAAGGACGAATTAGTCTATAAGGATCCCCCAAAAGTCCTTGAGGAATTCATAGAGCTGTGTGTTCGTCTGGATGTCCGGTATCATGAAAGGTGCCAAGAGAGACTTAGAACTCGAAAGCTTCCTATGTCAGTTTACCATTTGGCCCCTAACTTCCAAGCACCACCTCTGCCAGAACCTAAAATCTCCGTTGAACCCCAGGCACTTGTGGAACCCATGGAAGTAAGCCGTCTCCACCTAACAGAGTCGGAGAAACAAAGGAGGCGTGCATTGGGCCTATGCCTATACTGTGGACTTAAAGGACATTTGTTATCTGTTTGCCCTTCCCGTCCAGTAAAAGGCAGGGTCTAACCAGTGTTGGAGGAGCTGGGTTAGACCTTACAGGTATATCCTCCAAGACCAAGATTACCGTTCCCCCATTTAGCCTCTAAACTTGTCTCCTGTGAGGCTTTTGTGGATTCTGGAGCCGCTGGCATATTTTTGGACTACACTTTTGCTAAAAAAAATAACATCCCATTTGTTCCAAAGTCTAGACCCCTGTACATCACCACCCTGAATGGACAACCCTTGGGAGATGGCATTGTAAAATTTGAGACTACGACAATCACCCTTCAGGTAGACGTACTCCACAAAGAGGAAATTGTCTTATCTCTTATTGATTCTCCACTTCTGCCCATTACCCATGGTTACAACAACGCAACCCTTCTTTTGATTGGGGAAATGGAGAACTAACCTCTTGGGGTTCGTCCTGTTTTCTAAACTGTTTGTCTCAACCCAAAAGACTTTTTAGTTGTCTGTTGGCCTCCGTGGCCATCCCACCTTCCTTGCCTCATGAATACCATGAGTTTGCAGACGTATTTTGCAAGCAAAAGGCAGAGGTTTTACCTCCACATCATTCTTTTGACTGCGCAATTAATTTGATTCCTGGAGCACCTCTTCCCAAAGGAAGGACCTATTGTCTTTACCTGAACAAAAATCCATGGAGGAATACATATAAGACAACTTGGAAAGAGGTTTTAAGTAGACCCTCTTCTTCTCCAGTAGGGGCAGGTTTTTTCCTTGTCGAAAAAAAGATGGGGGTCTTCGACCATGCATAGACTATCGAGGGTTAAATAAAATCACTGTAAAAGTCTCCTACGCTTTGCCTCTCATTCTAGAACTGTTTAATGTACTTAAGGGAGCCGTTATCTTCTCTAAACTGGACCTCCGCTGGGCTTATAATCTAATTTGAATTAGAGAGGGGGACGAGTGGAAGACAGCATTCAACACCCGTAATGGACATTTTGAATATCTAGTTATGCCTGTCTTCCAACGTTTCATGAATGACATTTTTCACGATTTCAGCAACAGTTTTGTGATCATCTACTTGGACGACATTTTAATCTTTTCTAAGACTGATTTAAAGCACATCTCACATATAAAGCAGGTATTGCAACGACTGAGAGAAAACCACCTTTACGCGAAGATTGAGAAATGCAGTTTCCATCAAAGCCGTATTCTTTTCCTTGGATATATTATAAGTGCTGTCAGGTTCCAAATGGACCCTCAAAAACGTTCTGCTGTCTTGCAGTGGCCCCAACCAACCACCTTAAGAGGACTCCTAAGCTTTTTAAGGTTCGCAAATTACTACAGACGCTTCATCAAAGGTTTTGCCTCCATTGCGGCCCCCTTACTGCTATGACTAGGAAAGGTACAAATTGCAAGGTGTTGCCCTCAGAAGCGGAAATGGCTTTCCAGCGATTATAGCAAGGCTCCAATTCTTCAGCATCCAAATCCCGATCTTCAGTACATAGTTGAGGTTGATGCCTCCGAGGTAGGAGACAGCCTAAGTCCGGTAGAATCCATCCAGTGGCTTTTTTTTCTAGAAAGTTTTCTCCAGCGGAGATGAATTATGATTTTGGGAATCGAGAACTGCTGGCCATCAAATTGGCATTGTCTGAATGGCGACATCTTCTGGAAGGGGCTCCCAAGCCTTTTTCCATCCTGACTGACCATAAAAGCCTGCTGTATCTTCAGACTGCCAAACGTTTGACCTCACGTCAGGCTTGATGGGCTCTGTTTTTCTCCCATTTTAATTTTGTTCTTTATTATTTCCCTGGGCATAAAAACAAGAAAGCCGATGCTCTTTCCAGACAGTTCGCTACCTCTGAAGAAGATCGACCTACCGAGCAGTGTATAATCCCACCTCACAAAATTGTCGCACAGATCTCTACTTCTCTTTCCCAACAGTTACAAGAAACCCAGAATCGTGTGCCCCAAGGATTGAAGATACCACCAGGTCGCCTGTTCGTAGCCCCTAGCCTCAGAAATCCTGTACTCCTCTGGGCACATGATGGTGTGTTATCCGGTCATCCTGGTGTCACTATCACTCTTAAGACCTTGCAGCGTCATGTCTGGTGGCCTCATATGAAGAGGGATGTTACTGACTATGTGGTTGTTTTCCAACTGTGTTGCTAATAAAGTACCCCGCACTTTGCCTACTGGACTGTTACAACCACTTACGGCACCTCGACAGCCTTGGACCCATATGACTATGGACTTCATTATAGACTTACCCAAGCCCAAGGGCATGACTGCTATAAGGGTCATAGTGGATCGCTTTTCCAAAATGTCTCATTTTGTGCCGGCATTACCTACAGCGGAAGCACTGTCTACCCACTTCCTTTCCCATATTGTGAAATATCATGGCATACCTCCCAATGTCATCTCAGACCGCGGATCCCAGTTTCTTTCCCGATTCTGGAGAGCGTTCTGCAAGAAACTGGGAGTTATGCTCTCACTCTCTACCTCACATCACCCTCAAACAGATGGTCAAACCGAACGCATGAACCAGACCCTGGAAACCTATCTTCGACATTATGTCAATGCCTTACACTCCAACTGGTCTGAGTATTTGCCTTTGGCTGAATTCGCCATTAACTCCCGTTGGCACAGTGCTCTTCATACCACACCGTTCTACGCAGCCCTAGGCTATCACCCTCAGACTTTTCCCCTACTTCAGCCTTCTTCTGATGTACCAGCAGCAGATCAGCGGGTGAAAAATATTCTGCTACATTGGAAAAAGATTTGCTTATTACTACGGAAGTCAGCAGGCAAGCATGCGCTTTTCTCCAACAAACGAAGACGCCATATACCTGCATATGTGGTAGGGGACAGAGTTTGGCCATCAACCAGATACGTGAGATTGAAACAACCTTCTACCAAATTGGGCCCTCGATTCATCGGTCCTTACAGAATTATTGCTCGAGTCGGGTCAGTCTCCTATCGGTTGAAACTCTCTCCGGATACATCCCGTATTCCACGTTTCCCTCCTCAAAAAAGCAATTTTCAATCGCTACTCCAGAACGCAACAGCTACCTCCTCCTGTTCTTGTTGATGGACAAAATGAGTTTGAAGTCTCCAAGATTCTTGATTCTAGAAGACAGGGTCGTGGCCTTTGGTATCTGGTTCCTTGGAAGGGATATCCCCTCACAGACCGTTCCTGGGTTCCAGCCAAAGATCTGCATGCTCCTGCTCTTATTCAAGACTTCCATGCCTCCTTCCCTACCCATTCACCTGGTGAAGTCTGAAGAAGACCCCCGACGTCGGTATAAGACCCCTGGAGCTGCCTAATAAATTACTTTAAAAACCTGTGTAGTGTTTTTTTTATTGACTTTTTTCCCACCAGGTGAATGGGTAGGGGTGCCATGTACCCCATACTCATTCACATAGGGTGGGGGACCAGGATCCGGGTGCCCCCTTATTAAAGGGGGCTCCCGGATTCCGATAAGCCCCCCCGCCCGCAGACCCCGACAACCAACAGCCAGGGTTGTCGGGAAGAGGCCCTTGTCCCCATCAACATGGGGGCAGGGTGCTTTGGGGTGGGGGGGCGCTCGCTCGTCCCCACCCCCTTTCCTGACCGACCAGGCTGCGTGCTCGGATAAGGGTCTGGTATGGATTTTGGGGGGACCCCCACGCCGTTTATTCGGCGTAGGGGGTTCCCCTTAAAATCCATACCAGACCGAAGAGCCTGGTATCGTCTGAGGGGGGAACCCCATGCCCAATTTTTTTTCATTTTTTGGCGGGGTTCTCCTTCATCCTCAGCACGCCTGTCGCACCGCAAGTCGGATCATGATGATCCGACTTGCGGTGTGACTTCTATTCAAATCAATGGGCTCCCATAGGAAACCATTGGTTTTGAATAGAGCCAGAGAAACGCCTAACGCTAATTAGCGGCTGCTAATTCGCGTTTATCGGCGTTTGGCTTTTTTGGCGTTTTTTCCTGCTGAAAAACGGCACTTTGAGCGCAAATTTTTTGCGTTCAGAAAAAAGCCCATAAACTGCACTGCTCATTAACGCTAAAAACCGACCATGTGTACATGAACACATAGGCTAACATAGAGTGCAGTTAATGGGCTTTTTCTAAAAACGCCAAAAGCCAATAAACTGCAGTTTATCAGCTTCAGTGTACATGGAGCCTTAACATTTAACTCATGCAGAAATAATGTATCTGGTTTTACTGTATAGGTAACAAAATGTGTATATAAGTGGGGGTATGCTCCCTTGTCATTACGTCTCTGCTTCAATAAGTGCAACAAAGTAAAAACAACAAGGGATATATATCACTAGTCTCAGGATGGTAACACGGCACCTGAGAGAAACCAAAAAATGGTGTACCTGGTAGGATCACTTGATATGAAGGATAAGAAAAGGATTTACTATCTATGTCTATTAAAGTGTAGATATTTGCCTTATAGTTTGTTTTATTGAGAATAAAAATTACATTTGTAAATCTGGTATTGCTCAAAGAGTGTAAGTCAGGGAGTAAAACACGTCCAAGTGAAAGTATATAAATATAAAGTGATGGTACAACACTCTAAATATGACTGTGTCTATGTACAGTATGTCCATGTAGGTACATGTGGAAAAATATACCATAAAGCACACTAGATGGGCAATTCTTGAAAGATACGTCTAAAGCCTAACTCCAGGTTTTAGTGAACTTTAGTTGCAACACACACCCAAAAAAACATAATGATTGTAAAAGTGCATGTGTAGTATGTCCAGTCATTGCCCTGTTTACTGTAATTTTAGGCTGTGATTAATCAGAGCCAACAATGCAGTATATTCAGAGAAGAAATTGGCAGCTCTAGCTGTCAAAAAAGCAGTCTGAATCAGTGAGTAAACAACACTGCTTCAGACGCAATTATACAAAGTAACATATTGTAACATTGTTTGTATATTTCTGTTCATTCATCTGCAGATCAAAGGGATGAACTTACACCTGCAAACAATAAAGCAACCTGACAAATAAAATGTTCCTCTGTTTAACCACTTAAGAACCAGAAGGATTTACCCCCTTAATGACCAGGCCATTTTTTGCAATACGGCACTGCGTTACTTTAGCTGACAATTGCGCGGGCGTGCGACGCTGTACCTAAATGAAATTGATGTCCTTTTTTTCCCCACAAATAGAGCTCTCTTTTGGTGGTATTTGATCACCTCTGTTTTTTTTTTATTTTTTTGCGCTATAAACAAAAAAAAAGAGTGACAATTTTGAAAAAAAAAGCTATACAGTGGGGCAAAAAGGTATTTAGTCAGCCAACAATTGTGCAAGTTCTCCCACCTAAAAAGATGAAAGAGGCCTGTAATTGTCATCATAGGTATACCTCAACTATGAGAGACAAAATGTGGAAACAAATCCAGACAATCACTTTGTCTGATTTGGAAAGAATTTATTTGCAAATTATGGTGGAAAATAGTAGGAATTTTAAAACAGCTTACCTGTAAAATCCTTTTCTTGGAGTACATCACGGGACACAGAGCAGCATAGTCATTACTATGTGGGTTATATAGAATTACCTTCAGGTGCTGGCACTGGCAACTTCCAAAACAGGAAGTACCCTCCCCTATATAAGCCCCTCCCATCCGGGAGTACCTCAGTTTTGTAGCAAAGCAATACGTGTCCCCAAAAGAGGGGTGGGAGCTCTGTGTCCCGTGATGTACTCCAAGAAAAGGATTTTACAGGTAAGCTGTTTTAAAAATCCTACTTTCTTGTTCATACATCACGGGACACAGAGCAGCATAGTCATTACTATGTGGGACGTCCCAAAGCAATGCCACATGAGGGGGGGGGATACACCATACATAAGCTGGGCGCCATCAGGCATGAGGATCTTTTGCGGCCTGCAACACACTGCGCCCAAAGGCGACATCCTCCTGACTTCTAACGTCCACCTGGTAGAACCTAGTAAACGTGTGTACTGAAGACCATGTTGCGGCCTTACAAATTTGCGCCAGGGAGGCCTGGTGATGCACTGCCCATGAAGTTCCAACTGCTCTCGTGGAGTGCGCCCTAACTTTGAACGGAGGCGGTCTACTTCTCAAGCCATAGGCTTGTATTATGACCTGTCGAATCCACTTGGCTAAAGTAGATTTTGATGCTGCCTGACCCTTTCTGGGGCCTTCCGGCAGAACAAATAAAGAATCCGTTCTACGAATCTGAGCAGTGGCTTTTAGATAAGCTTTAACTGCTCTTACTACATCCAAAGAATGCAATAACTTTTCCTCTACCGAGCTTGGTTTGGGGAAAAAAGAAGGAAGAACCACATCCTGGTTCAAGTGAAACCCCGATACCACCTTAGGAAGAAAGGCTGGGTGAGGACGTAATACTACTCTGTCCTTATGGATAACCAGATATGGCTCTTTACAGGACATGGCGGCTAATTCCGACACTCTTCTAGCCGAGCATATGGCTACTAAAAATATCAATTTCCTGGTGAGTAGAACCAAGGAAATGTGCCGCAAAGGTTCAAATGGCTGCTTCTGCAGAACCGACAGAACCAAATTTAGATCCCATGGGCATATGGGAGCCTTAATCGGTGGAATAATACGAGTCACACCTTGTATAAAGGATTTGACAAGTGAATGCATAGCCAGGGGCCTTTCAAATAGTATTGACAAGGCCGAAACCTGGCCCTTGATAGTACTTAAGGCAAACTTCCTGTCTACAGCCCACTGCAGGAAGTCCAGAATTCTGCCTATAACGTACTTACGTGGATGCCATTTTCTGGCCTCGCACCAAGTGATGTACGCCTTCCAAACTCTATAGTAGATCTGCCTGGATACAGGCTTCCTGGCATTGATTATAGTTGATACCACAGAGTTAGAGAGACCTCTCTTCTTTAGGATGTGGGATTCAATAGCCAGGCCGTTAAACTTAGAGTTAGTAAGGAAGGGTGGTATATCGGTCCTTGCGAAAGCAGGTCCGAACGATGTGGAAGGGTCCAAGGACTCCCCACAGACATTTTGATGATCTCCGCGTACCAGGCCCTTCGGGGCCACGCTGGAGCCACCAGGATCACCGGCTTCTTCTCCAACCTGACTCTGCGAAGGAGTCGAGGCAACAGTTGTAGCGGAGGGAATGCATATATCAGTCTGAACTGATCCCAAGGGAACACCAGAGCATCCGAGCCGCAAGCGAGGGGATCCCTTGTCCGGGAGACAAATCTGTCCACCTTTGCGTTGAATCTGGATGCTAGCAGATCTACATCCGGTGTTCCCCACTGCTGACATATTGCTCGGAAGACCTCGGGATGAAGGGACCATTCCCCTGGGCATAACTGTTGGCGACTCAGAAAGTCCGCCTTCCAATTCTCCACCCCTGGAATGAAGACAGCTGATATACATGGGACATGCTTTTCTGCCCATTCCAGGATGTGACTTACTTCCCTCTGGGCTGCACGACTCCTGGTGCCTCCCTGATGATTGATATATGCCACTGCTGTGGCATTGTCTGATTGAATTCTGACAGGGGACCCTTGGAGTCTGGATGTCCAGGCTACTAGGGCGTACCGGGCTGCTCGTATCTCTAAGAGATTGATGGGCAGGGTTTTTACTACATTTGACCATCTGCCCTGGAGAGACCATTGCTCCAGTACTGCCCCCCAGCCTATAAGGCTGGCATCTGTAGTGACCACCTTCCAAGATATCGGGCTGAAGGGTTTTCCCTTCTGGAGATTCTGGGGGATCAACCACCAGCAGAGACTCTTCCGAACGGAAGGGGACAAAACCATCGGGAAGTCTAGAGCCTGAACTTTTCCGTTCCAGGCTGACAATATGGCCCTTTGTAAATTCCTTGAGTGGAATTGGGCGTATGGCACAGCTTCGAATGATGCTACCATCTTTCCTAGCAGCCTCATGCACAGGCGTATGGACGGCTGTCTTTTTGCACAAAGCAGACGGACCAAGGCCCTCAAAGAGGATACCTTGTCTAGAGGTAAGAAAATCTTCCTCTGGTCTGAATCCAGCCGTAGCCCTAGATATACCAGGTTTTTCACTGGCTGTAGGGCTGACTTGTCCAGGTTGATGATCCAACCGTGAGACTCTAGATACTTGATTGTATCGACAATTACCACTTCTAGCTTGGCAACTGAGTGGTCTATCAACAACAGGTCGTCTAGGTATGCCATTATCGTTACACCCCGTGTTCTTAGATCGGCCAACAGTGGGGCCAGAATTTTTGTGAACACTCGTGGTGCTGTGGCCAGACCGAATGGTAAGGCTCTGAACTGAAAATGGCGCCCTTCTACTGCAAAGCGTAGGAATTTTTGATGACCTGGAAAGATGGGAACATGCAAGTAAGCATCTTTGATGTCGATCGAGGCTAACCATTCCTCCCCTTGTAGGGCAGCGGTGACCGATCGGATCGACTCCATCCGGAAAGACCAGACGTTTAGAAATTTGTTTAGACTCTTTAGGTCCAATATGGGTCTTATGTCCCCGTTTGGCTTCGGGACTGTGAAAAGGTTTGAGTAGAAACCCAACCCCCACTCTTCCATAGGAACCTCCATAATTACTCCTTGGAGCAATAGTTGTTCTAACGCCAATAGGAGAGACCCTCTTTTCAGAGGGTCTCTTGGCATGCCTGACCACATAAAATAGGACGGAGGAGACTCTTTTAACTCCAACTTGTATCCCAGAGTTACTGCGGAGAGCACCCATCTGTCTTTGATCGTCTCCCGCCAGGTCTCTGCGAACAACTGAAGTCTTCCCCCCACCCGTTTGAGTGGGGGCAGCCCTTCATAGGCTTGACTTGGAGGCTGGTTTAGTACCTCTTCGGATCCAGGGCTTTTTATTACCCTGTGGCTGTCCCTGATTTTTACCTCCTGAGTTTGACCGAGGAGGCCGTCGGAACTGCTTAGTAGCAGACGTCGCAGGGATAGGAGAGGTAGTCCTCTTAAAAGATGGACCCCTAGACCTCTTTTTACTCGGTAAGAGAGTACTTTTACCACTGGAAATCTTCTGGATATACTTATCCAGGTCTTCGCCAAAAAGGCGTTCCCCATGAAATGGGAAGCTAACTAAGAGCTTCTTACAGGGAGCTTCAGCAGACCAGTTTTTGAGCCACAGAAGCCTACGCATATGTACCAAAGACAGCGTGAGGCGGGAGGCCTGATGGATAGAATCCTTGATGGCGTCAACCGCAAAGCATAATGCTCTAGGCAGATCAGCCAGAGCCTGGGCCTGCTGGTCTGGCAAATCCCTCAGGACCATTTTCATTTGATCCTTTAAAGCTTGGCAGACCCCAATAGCTGCCACTGCTGGCTGTGTAACAGCCCCTGCTGTGGAAAAAGCAGATTTTAATAAAGATTCCAATTTTTTATCCACTGGATCTTTGAACATTTGAACATTATCTACTGGACATGTCAGTGATTTGTTCACAGAAGAGATGGCTGCATCCACCGTAGGAACATTCCATCTCTGGGTGAACTTTTCCTCCATGGGATAGATCACCGGAAACCTTTTAGGCGGAACAAATAGTTTATCAGGATGTTCCCAGTCCTGGTATATAAGTCCTTCCAATAATGGATGTATTGGAAAGGAGCAATTAACCTGGGGAGCTTTTAGCGACCCCAATGAGGAGACAGCAGTAGTTGATGGTTCAACAAGAGGCATTTTAAATGCAGATCGAACCATGTCAGTTAGGGTCTGGACCCACAATCTTTCAGTCTGTGATGCTGAAAATGGTTCACCTACTGTCGATTCCTCAAAAACAGAGCTAACCTCCTCCTGATCCCCTTCAGGTAGGTCGGTCCCTTCCTGGGACTGTTGCTCTGCCAACAGGCACTCTAATGGAGGTGATGGAGATCTGGCGCGCTTTCTTTCCTGTAGAGAAGAAGCGATCAATGCAGCCAATCTCTGCTCCAATCCCTCCAGAGTTGAGGAAAAAACCTCCTCTGTTATATATGCAGGAGCAGGTGGACTGAGGACAGCCGCAGTACCTGGCACTCCCGGGGGTTCCTTATGGGTATTAACCTCTGATTTCTCAGGGGAGGAGGGTGCAGATGACTGCTCCAGATCCTCAGAGCCCGATGGAGACCCCCTACACTTCCTGAGAGGTATATCTCGGAGTTTTTTAGGCGGCATATTCCTTAGTTCAAAGCTGAGGTATTCCAGCCGCAATACACCCCTTACTGAAATAGTCTAATGCAATTTGCTGCTATGTACATCAGTGGGTGTCTACTAATGCGTCTTTCTGGGGATGCCTGTATCAACCGCCCGCTGTAAGCCCCTATACCATGCTACCAGCTCCTTTTCATGCTCTGTGTCCATAGCAAGCAGCGTGGACTGAGTCCTTTTATCTTGCTGGGACGCCCGCACATGCGCAGAAGCGCTGGGCGCACAGAGCGCGTCATCCGCCAGGCTCCGCCCCCTTTTTTGAAGCTAAACCTTATAAAAGGAAAGCATGTGTGCGCGCGCACGCGCGCGTGCACGTGTGCGCTCTTGGCGCCATGTAGGGAGAGGAGCCAGGGTCCCTGTTTCACCAGGACTCGGGGATGGAAGGAAACTACTTGGCAGCATGACAGAGGAATGCAGCTTCCCTGATAGAGAGCTCACTCATCTGCCTGGACTTTCACCATGGAAGGAATAGTCCCAAGAAAAAAGACGTTCCACAGCGGCCTCTAGTGGACAAACACAGGTACCGCACCTTTGTCTTTTTTTTTTTTTTTTTTAAAACCTCCTTTATGAAAAAACATTTTCAGGTTTACAGTTTTTTTTTTTAAAACTTCCCTTATGAAAAAACATTTCTAGGATTTCTTAGGCATATACAGCTATTAGCGGGAATACCCTTTAGGTAACAGGCAGAAAGACATATTAGGCTTGGGGGTCCCCTCAATAGAACCAAGTTCCTGAGGGGCCCCCACTTACCTTTTCCCCGCCGCAGGACTTTGTTTGGTCCACAGAAGCCCAAACTTCACCTCTCACGGCAGGCATTGTACTAGACCTTCAGGGACCGGGTTCCCAAGGATTCCACTCCCCTGGACCTGTATAGCACCCTGCACAGATAGCCTCTTGGTTTTGGATATGACCAGAGCTCTGGATCCCAGGGTCCAGCCCTCCTAAGAGAGGCATTACAGGCAAAACCCTGCTCTTCTCTGCAAGGCCCGGGTACCGACCGTTTAGCTATGAAGCTTTTTTGGTCGGATCCGGAATAGCTTGCTAAGGCCCAGAGAACCTGTACACAAGCCCAGATGAATACATGTTAACCTTGGCCAACACCTTAGACACTGGCAAAAAACTGAGGTACTCCCGGATGGGAGGGGCTTATATAGGGGAGGGTACTTCCTGTTTTGGAAGTTGCCAGTGCCAGCACCTGAAGGTAATTCTATATAACCCACATAGTAATGACTATGCTGCTCTGTGTCCCGTGATGTATGAACAAGAAAAGTATTTGGTCAATATCAAAAGTTCATCTCAATACTTTGTTATATATCCTTTGTTGGCAATGACAGAGGTCAAACATTTTCTGTAAGTCTTCACAAGGTTGTCACACACTGTTACTGGTATGTTGGCCCATTCCTCCATGCAGATCTCCTCTAGAGCAGTGATGTTTTGGGGCTGTCGCTGGGCAACACGGACTTTCAACTCCCTCCAAAGGTTTTCTATGGGGTTGAGATCTGGAGACTGGCTAGGCCACTCCAGTACCTTGAAATACTTCTTAGAAAGCCACTGCTTCGTTGCCCGGGTGGTGTGTTTGGGATCATTGTCATGCTGAAAGACCCAGCCACGTTTCATCTTCAGTGCCCTTGCTGATGGGAGGAGGTTTGCACTCAAAATCTCACGATACATGGCCCCATTCATTCTTTCATGAAAACAGATCAGCCTTCCTGTTCCCTTTGCAGAGAAACAGCCCCAAAGCATGATGTTGCCACCGCCATGCTTCACAGTAGGTATGGTGTTCTTTGGTTGCAACTCAGCATTCTCTCTCCTCCAAACATGACGAGTTGTGTTTCTACCAAACAGTTCTACTTTGGTTTCATCTGACCATATGACATTCTCCCAATCCTCTTCTGGATCATCCAAATGCTCTCTAGCAAACCTCAGAAGGGCCCGGACATGTACAGTACTGGCTTAAGCAGGGGGACACGTCTGGCACTGCAGGATCTGAGTCCCTGGCGGCGTAGTGTGTTACTGATGGTAGCCTTTGTTACGTTGGTCCCAGCTCTTCGCAGGTCATTCACTAGGTCCCCCCGTGTGGTTCTGGGATTTTTGCTCACCGTTCTTGTGATCATTTTGACCCCACGGAGTGAGATCTTGCGTGGAGCCCCAGATCGAGGGAGATTATCAGTGGTCTTGTATGTCTTCCATTTTCTAATTATTGCTCCCACAGTTAATTTCTTCACACCAAGCTGCTTGCCTGTTGCAGATACAGTCTTCCCAGCCTGGTGCAGGTCTACAATTTTGTTTATGGTGTCCTTCGACAGCTCTTTGGTCTTCACCATAGTGGAGTTTGGAGTGTGACTGTTTGAGGTTGTGGACAGGTGTCTTTTATACTGATAACAAGTTCAAACAGGTGCCATTAATACAGGTAATGAGTGGAGGACAGAGGAGCCTCTTAAAGAAGAAGATACAGGTCTGTGAGAGGCATAAATCTTGCTTGTTTGTAGGTGACCAAATACTTATTTTCCACCATAATTTGCAAATAAATTATTTCCAAATCAGACAATGTGATTGTCTGGATTTGTTTCCACATTTTGTCTCTCATAGTTGAGGTATACCTATGATGACAATTACAGGCCTCTCTCATCTTTTTAAGTGGGAGAACTTGCACAATTGGTGGCTGACTAAATACTTTCTTGCCCCACTGTATTTTAATTTTTCTGCTATAAAACATATCCAATAAAAGTTTAAGAAAATATAATTTCTTTATCAATTTAGGCCAATATGTATTCTGCTACATATTTTTAGTAAAAAAAAAAACAATACGTGTATATTGATTGGTTTGCGCAAAAGTTATAGTGTCTACAAAATAGGTGATAGATTTAGTTCATTTTTATTTTATTTTACTAGTAATGGTGGTGATTAGGGATGAGCTCCGTGTTCGAGTCGAACATACGTTCGACTCGAACATCGGCTGTTCGATCGTTCGACGAAGATCGAACGATTTGGGCCGTTTGCGCCAAATTCGAGTGACGCGAACGGCCCACAATACACTGCGCCATCGCAGTGCAATCCCGGCACTGTGATTGGCCAAGCATGCACTGTGACCCCGCATGCTTGGCCAATCACAGCGCCGGCAGCGAGGAGAGCCATAATTGGCCACAGGCAGGATGCCTGTGGCCAATTATAGCTCAGGGGGGTTTAGTACACGCCCCACACTATAAAAGGCCGCCAGCGCGGCGGCCTTGTGTAGTGTGTTGGCGTGCAGGGAAAGAGATACATAGGCAGGGACAGTGTGTTCTATGTTCTGTTTTATTTTCTCAGGCATCTGCAGGAGTTAGTGGCACAGTATACACCTGTATATCCGTCATTGCTGTTCTCAAATACAGACATCTGCAGGAGTTAGTGGCACAGTATACACCAGTATATACCCGTCATTGGTGTTCTATAATACAGGCATCTGCAGGAGTTAGTGGCACAGTATACACCTGTATATCCGTCATTGCTGTTCTCAAATACAGCATCTGCAGGAGTTAGTGGCACAGTATACACCTGTATATACCGGCATTGGTGTTCTATAATACAGGCATCTGCAGGAGTTAGTGGCACAGTATACACCAGTATATACCCGTCATTGGTGTTCTATAATACAGGCATCTGCAGGAGTTAGTGGCACAGTATACACCTGTATATCCGTCATTGCTGTTCTCAAATACAGCATCTGCAGGAGTTAGTGGCACAGTATACACCTGTATATACCCGTCATTGGTGTTCTATAATACAGGCATCTGCAGGAGTTAGTGGCACAGTATACACCTGTATATCCGTCATTGCTGTTCTCAAATACAGCATTTGCAGGAGTTAGTGGCACAGTATACACCTGTATATCCGTCATTGCTGTTCTCAAATACAGCATCTGCAGGAGTTAGTGGCACAGTATACACCTGTATATCCGTCATTGCTGTTCTCAAATACAGGCATCTGCAGGAGTTAGTGGCACAGTATACACCTATATATACCCGTCATTGGTGTTCTATAATACAGGCATCTGCAGGAGTTAGTGGCACAGTATACACCTGTATATCCGTCATTGCTGTTCTCAAATACAGCATCTGCAGGAGTTAGTGGCACAGTATACACCTGTATATCCGTCATTGCTGTTCTCAAATACAGGCATCTGCAGGAGTTAGTGGCACAGTATACACCTGTATATACCCGTCATTGGTGTTCTATAATACAGGCATCTGCAGGAGTTAGTGGCACAGTATACACCTGTATATCCGGCATTGCTGTTCTCAAATACAGCATCTGCAGGCGTTAGTGGCACAGTATACACCTGTATATCCGTCATTGCTGTTCTCAAATACAGGCATCTGCAGGAGTTAGTGGCACAGTATACACCTGTATATCCGTCATTGCTGTTCTCAAATACAGGCATCTGCAGGAGTTAGTGGCACAGTATACACATGTATATCCGTCATTGCTGTTCTCAAATACAGCATCTGCAGGAGTTAGTGGCACAGTATACACCTGTATATCCGTCATTGCTGTTCTCAAATACAGCATCTGCAGGAGTTAGTGGCACAGTATACACCTGTATATCCGTCATTGCTGTTCTCAAATACAGGCAACTGCAGGAGTTAGTGGCACAGTATATCCGTCATTGCTGTTCTCAAATACAGGCATCTGCAGGAGTTAGTGGCACAGTATACACCTGTATAAACCCGTCATTGCTGTTCTCTAATAAAGGCATCTGCTGGGGTTAGTGGGTGTTGTGTGCCTCCAGCACAATATACACTACCCAATTGCTGGTTTTACCATCTCCCTGCAGGCCATTACTATGTCTGGAAGGCCAACAAGGAGAGGCAGACAGTCACGAGCCAATAAAAGAAGGCAAGCAGGCTCTGTGTCTAGAGACAACAGTGCTGGTCGTGGATGCGGTGCATCGTCATCAGCACGTGGCCATGGGACACGCTTGTCCTGATTTTCGGCAGCTGGACGTGTTGAGCCGCATCATGCCGAAGACTTGGTAGAGTGGATGACCAAGCCCTCCTCATCCTCCTCATCCTCTCTCACCCAGGCTCGGTACTGGCAAAGCAGCTGCCAAAGCGTCCTCAATGTCATCATCAGTCACTCCTTCCCTAGACCCACCGTGTCCTCCTGAGGAGTCCCCCGAACTGTTTGAGCACAGTGTTGGGTACATGCTCCAGGAGGATGCCCAGCGTTTCGAAGGGTCTGAAGATGATACCCAGCTATAGGAAGGCAGTAGCGTGAGAGCAGAGAGAGGGGATGCTCAAGTAGGACACCAATCTGGCAGTCATGTTCCAGCAGCTGCGGCATACTGCCAGATTGGCTCCAGTGATGAGGAGGGAGGGGATGATGAGGTCACTGACTCCACGTGGGTGCCTGATAGGAGAGAGGAGGAGGAGGAGGATGAGGAGGAGGCACATCTCCAACAAGGCAGGATGCCCTCCGGGGACCAGCGTAAGGGCAGCACACCGACTGAATCACACCGCAGAGCTCCGCCTGTGCAGGGCGCTGTCTCTGCCCGTTATTCCAAAAGTTCTTTGGTGTGGGCCTTTTTTGAGTTCGAGTGCATCAGATCGCACCGCTGCTGTTTGCAACATATGTTTGAAGCGTATCTCACGTGGCCAAAACATCATTTGCTTGGGCACCACATGCTTGACCAGACATATGTTGACCTGCCATGCAGCTCGTTGGCAAGCGTATCTTAAAGACCCACACCAAAGAACAAAGCGGACCTCTCCTTGCTCCTCATCAGCTGGGATCTCCAACCCCACTGTACCTTCAGTTCTCTCTGAAACCTGCACTGAGAGGAATGAAGGTGTAGAATTAGGTGTGTCACAGCCAAGTACTTGCGGCCACTCTGCTAGCAGTACACCAACGTCCGATTATAGCAGGCAAATTTCCCTGCCCCAGCTGCTGGACCGTCGAAAGAAGTTCACTCCCAGCCATCCACATGCCCAGCGGTTGAATGCTAGCTTGGCTAAATTGCTAGCACTTCAACTGCTGCCTTTTCAGTTGGTAGACTCGGCCCCCTTCCGTGAGTTTGTGCAATGTGCGGTTCCTCAGTGACAGGTTCCCAAACGCCACTTTTTCTCACAGAAGGGGATTCCGGCTCTCTACCGGCATGTGGAAAGCAATGTCCATGCCTCGCTGGACAGGGCAGTCAGCGGTAAGGTGCATATTACCGCTGACTCATGGTCCAGCAGGCATGGACAGGGACGTTACCTTTCTTTCACGGCCCATTGGGTCACTCTTTTGGCAGCTGGGAAGGATGCAGGACAAGGTGTAGTAGTGTTGGAGGTTGTTCCGCTGCCACGCCTCCAAAATACTACTACTGGTTGTGACACACCTCTCTCCTCCACCCCCTCCTCTTCTTCTTCCTCCATGGCGTCTTCCTGTGCTTTGTCCTCGGAACCAGCGGTGCTCCGTAGGCGTTCAAGGGGCTACGCAAGTACGCAGGCAAAAAAATGCCATGCCGTGCTTGCGCTGGTGTGTTTGGGGGACAGGAGCCACACTGTGGCAGAGGTTCTGTCTGCTCTGCAGGGGCAGGCCGAGAGGTGGTTGACGCCACGTCAGCTTAAGCCAGGAATGGTGGTTTGCGACAATGGCACCAACCTCCTCTCCACCCTCCGACAGGGACAACTGACCCATGTGCCCTGTGTGGCTCACGTCCTTAACCTGGTGGTGCAGCGGTTCTTGGGCAGATACCCGGGCTTACAGGATGTCCTGAGGCAGGCCAGGAAAGTCTGTGTGCATTTTCGCAGATCATATAATGCCAGTGCTCGGCTGGCTGAGCTGCAAAAGGAGTTGAACCTGCCCAAGAACCGCCTTATATGTGACATGCCCACCAGGTGGAACTCAACGTTGGCCATGCTGCAGCGGCTGCACACGCAGCAGAGGGCCATCAATGAGTACCTGTGCGACTACGGCACCAGGACAGGGTCAAGGGAGCTCAGGTTTTTTATACCACGCCAGTGGGGCATGATCAGGGATGCATGCACTGTCCTGGCACCATTTGAGGAGGCCACGAGGATGGTGAGCAGTGACAGTGCATGCATCAGTGACACTGTACCTCTTGTCCACCTGTTGGAGCATACGCTGCGTGGAATAATGGACAGGGCACTTGAGGCAGAACAGAGGCAGGAAGAGGAGGACTTCCTTGCCTCTCAAGGCCCCCTTTACCCAGACAGTGTTCCTTGTGTCCCACCCATCACACAGGAAGAGGACGAGGAGGAGGAGGATTGTGTCAGCATTGAGGTGGAGCATGGCACTCAGCATCAACAGCAGCAGTCTTTTAGGGATGATTTACAGTCCCAACAAACCCGTGGACTTGTACGTGGCTGGGAGGAGGTGGCTGTGGATCATGTCGTCCTTAGTGACCCAGAGGACTCCGGACCGAATGCTTCAACTAACCTACGCTGCATGGCCTCCCTGATCCTGCAAAGTCTGCGGAAGGATCCTCGTATTCTTCGGATCAAGGAGAGGGACCATTACTGGCTGGCCACTCTCCTTGATCCACGGTACAAGGGTAAGGTTGTGGACCTTATCTTGCCGTCGCAGAGGGAGCAGAGGATGAGACAACTCCGGGAGGCCTTGCAGAAAGGTCTGTGCAACGCGTTCCCAGAGACTGGGAGGCTACAAACTCCTGGTCCTGGACAACGAGTTGCTGCACGTTTGAGATCTCCCCAGAGTGGCTCAAGGATATTGAGGTCAGAAGACGGAGATGGCCACTCCAGAACCTTCACTTTATTCTGCTGTAGCCAATGACAGGCCTTGTGTTTTGGATCATTGTCATGTTGGAATGTCCAAGTACATCATATGGGCAGCTTCCTGGCTGATGAATGCAAATGTTCCTCCAGTATTTTTTGATAACATACTGCATTCATATTGCCATCAATTTTGACCAAATTTCCTGTGCCTTTGTAGCTCACACATCCCCAAAACATCAGCGATCCACCTCCGTGTTTCACAGTAGGAATGGTGTACCTTTCATCATAGGCCTTGTTGCTACCTCTCTAAATTAAGCATTTATGGTTGTGGTCAAAAAGCTAAATTTTGGTCTCATTACTCCAAATGACTTTGTGCCAGAAGGTTTGAGGCTTGTCTCTGTGCTGTTTGGCGCATTGTAAGCGGGATACTTTATGGCATTTGCGTAGTAATGGCTTTCTTCTGGTGACTCGACCATGCAGCCCATCTTTCTTCAAGTGCCTCCTTATTGTGCATCTTGAAACAGCCACACCACATGTTTTCAGAGAGTCCTGTATTTCACCTGAAGTTATTTGTGGGTTTTTCTTTGGATCCCGAACAATTTTCCTGGCAGTTGTGGCTGAAATTTTAGTTAGGTCTACCTGACCGTGGTTTGGTTTCAACAGAACCCCTCATTTTCCACTTCTTGATTAGAGTTTGAACACTGCTGATTTGCATTCTCAATTCCTTGGATATATTTTTATATCCCTTTCCTGTCTTATACAGTTCAACTACCTTTTCCCGCAGATCCTTTGACAATTATTTTGCTTTCCCCCATGACTCAGAATCCAGAAACGTCAGTGCAACACTGGATGAAAGATGCAAGGGTCTGTCAGGAGTCCAGAAACTCATTTACCTTTTATACACACACACTAATTACAAGCAAACAGATCACAGGTGAGGATGATTACCTTACCTTTAATAGCCATTCAAACTCCTTTGTGTCAACTTGTGTGCATGTTATCAGGCCAAAATCACCAGGGTATGTAAACTTTTGATCAGGGTAATTTGGGTAGTTTATGTTGTGATTATGATTTAAAAAGAGTAAACACAGTTGATTGATAATAAATGGCTTCAACCAAACATGAACCATGAGTGAAAGAAATGTTTTTGTGTTATCATTCATATTCTCTGAAAAATTGCCAAGAAATCATAAATTCAGCCAGGGTATGTAAAGTTATGAGCACAACTGTATCTCTTGTTGTTTTTACTGAACCATATTGCAATAATTGAAGAAGAGAATACGTCCATTTATATACAAGTGTAAACCTTTTGTAATGGGTAAAATTGTATCAGATGTTATTTCTGCATCAGTTGAATGTTAACCGCTTTAAGACCAGCTGCTTCAGTTGTACTGCGGCAGGTTGGCTCTTCTGGGCGAATCGCTGTCATTGTACGTTGGCCGCTTTAATGGCTCTAGGGGGCATGCGTGCCCGTGGCGTGACGCCGAAGCCGATGGGCATGGCCGGCAGCCGCAATGGTCGCCGGCCGCGCGATCGTTTAACAGAACAGGGATTTATCAATGTAGACAGACAAATCCCTGTTCTGACAGGTCAGGAGAGACAGATCTGCTGTTCCTAGTGATTAGAAACAGCAATCTCTCTCCTCCTCCAGTCAGTCCCATCCCTCCACAGTTAGAAACACCTTCCAGGGAACACATTTAACCCCTTGATTGCCCTCTAGTGTTAACCCCTTCCCTGCCAGTGACATTTACACAGTAATCAGTGCATTTTTATAGCACTGTGTAAAAGAAGAAAACTGTGCTGTTACCTAAACACTTAAACTATGCCGCAGCTCAAATGTGAGATATGCACAGAAAATTTAATATTAAAAAAGGGAGCTGCGCTCTATACTAATAAAGTGAAAAATATAAACATTGCATAATAAAAAAGTGACAAAGGTGAACATAAATCTACAAAATGCACGATGACACAATTGTTGAGTGGCAATATATATCAGCAAGTCCCAATGATGATATCATGAACTAAAGCAAATGCATCCTTCAAGATGAAGGATGTGTAAAAACAGTGCACAAGGTGTTTGAAGTCCTCCTCTTGTAAATACCATGATTACATAAACAGACAATAGTGAATCCACCACCACACAGAGTGCACGCTTACCAGCTTGCACAAGCTGACCCACTTGTGGCCAATACCCAGCCAGGGCCCTTTCCTCTAGGGATAGAAAACGAATGGCAGATCCAACCACAGCAGCCTCCGAATACTACTAAAGAGCTGGTGGACTAGGATGGTCATAGGGACTCAGAGGGATCCATGGTCCTCACTCGACAATCATGTTCATATAGACCCAAAAAAGGAAAGGTTTGCCATAGGTAAAACCAGACTAATGTTTATTAAAATAAAAAGTATCACTTACATGTAAGTAAGGTTTTTCCAACATGGATAGTAAGCCGGACAGCTAACAATGTAAATGCCCAGCCTCGCTGGACGTTGAACAGCACGGTGACGTCAGCACGTCGCTCCTCTGGGCGCGATTCATCACAAGTCTGACATCGATCTGGGGCACGGGCGCAAACTGACTCACCGCTATAAATAGCAAAAATAAAAACGACGCTTCGGTCTGAGGCTCAGGCAGTCAACGCAACAAACGCCATCTTTACAAAGGGAATTTTGCCAATTGTGGACTATTCTAAACCCATAACATATTTAAAAACTGCTAGTGTACACAACCAGTATATACTAAAGCCTCGTACACACGACCGAGAATCTCGTCGTAAAAAAACCCGTCGTTTTTCTTGACGAGATTCTTGTCAAGCTTGACGAGCTTCTTGTCAAGCTTGATGAGCTTCTTGTCAAGCTTTCCTTGCATACACACTGTCAATTCCAAATCTCGTCGTTGGAAAGCGCGGTCACGTACAGCACGTACAACGGCAGTATAAAGGGGAAGTTAGATTCCAATGGCGCCACCCCTCGGGCTGCTTTTGCTGATCTCGTGTTACCGCGTGTTAGTAAAAATTTGGGGAGAGACGATTTGCGCTTTTCAGTCTTCGTGCTTTCAGGTCGTTTTAGCGTGATGAATGTGCTATCTCCATTACGAACGCTAGTTTTACCAGAAGGAGCGCTCCCGTCTTATACTTGATTCTGAGCATGCGCGATTTTTTAAGACTCAGAAAAGCATACACACGACCGGTTTTCTCGTCGGGAAACAGACGAGAATCTCGAGGAGAAAAACGAGTATCCTGACGAGAAAATAGAGAGCAGGTTCTCTATTTTTCTCGTTGAGATTCCCGGCAGTTTTCTCGACGAGAAATCATACACACGAACGGTTTTCTTGGCAAGAAAGCTCTCCAAACAGTTTTCTTGTCGTTTCTTGACGAGAAAACCAGTCGTGTGTACGAGGCTTAAGACCTAAATCGTGACCAACTAAAAATACATAATATGATGGCGTTAATGATACTAAATGGCACTGATGGAGGAGTGTTAACGACCAAAACTGCGACCCCTAATGTTGGTATACGAATAATTTTCAATTATTGAAAAAACTACCATAGTGAGGTCTGAGGTCTTAAATTACGGAATGTTGCCTAATGTAATCAATGAAATACTCATAACCCTTTAAAGAAAACCTCCTAATGTCCACAATCAGACCATATTCTAAAATATTTACTAGCTATGAACATGTGTCATATGACGATGTTACTACTAAATTACACTAATGGATGGAAACCACCAAACTAAAGACCCATAGTAGTGATATAGGGACTTGTCAAAACTATGCAGGACATCACCATAATGTCTGGTGATAATACCTCTTACCAAAGACTCAGATTAAGTTCACAAACATTTAGACACATAATTTAAATTGATATGTTAAGAATTATCAATGAATGCGTTGACATCTACGTCAACGTTCAACCCATACGTGACATACGATTTGATTTTGTGGATCCAAGACTTCTTGAGCTTGGAGATGCTTCTAACTAAGGAACTACCATTCCAATGGGGACTATATTTGTCTATCCCTAAAAAAATGATGTTTGTAGGGTCCCTATTATGTGCTGTTAAAGGGGTTGTAAAGGTTCGTTTTTTATTTTCTAAATAGGTTCCTTTAAGCTAGTACATTGTTGGATCACTTACCTTTTCCTTAGATTTCCCTTCTAAATATTTATTTTCTTTGTCTGAATTTCTCACTTCTTGTTTATCCTCAGTAAGCTGTTCAGTAAGCTGTTCTGGATGACTCAACACCACTCGGATGATGGTGTGAAGTTTAGTGAGGAGAAACAGGAAGTGAGGAATTCAGACAAAGAAAAAAAACATTTAGAAGGTAAATCAAAGGAAAAGGTAAGTGAACCAACAATGCACTAGCTTAAAGGAACCTATTTAGAAAAAAAATAAAAACCTTTACAACCCCTTTAAGTAATTTTTAGAAACAGAATGTTTTGTGAAACCCTTTCTGATGTTGTTGATGTGTTCATTGAGCCAAACCTGCAATGATCACTCTATAAATGTCAATGGTCCCAAAAGTGTGTCAAAAGTGTCCAATCTATCCAACGCAATGTTGCAGTCCCACTAAAAATCGCAGATCGCCTCCATTACTAGTAAAAAAATAATAATAATAGTAAAAATTCCATAAATCTATCCCCTATTTTGTAGACGCTATAACTTTTGCGCAAACCAAACAATATACGTTTATTGCGGGTTTTTTTTATTTTACCAAACATATGTAGAAGAATACATATTGGCCTAAACTGATGAAGAAATGTATTATTATTTTTTTTATTGAGAATATGTATTCTAGCAAAAATGAAAAAAATATTGGACTTTTTTCAAAATTGTCGCTCTTTTTTTGTTTATAGCGGAAAAAAATGAAAACCGCAGAGGTGATCAAATACCACCAAATGAAAGCTTTATTTGTGGGGAAAAAAAAAGACATCAATTTTGTTTGGGTACAACATGTGCAATTGTCAGTTAAAGCGTCGCAGTGCCGTATTGCAAAAAATGGCCTAGTCATTAAAAGGGCAAATCCTTCCGGTCCTTAACCACCTGCCTATCGGGCACGAAAACCGCCTTTCTGCCCAAGCCATTTTTCAGCTTTTAGCGCTGTAACATTTTGAATGACAATTGCGCGGTCGTGCAACGTGGCTCCCAAACGAAATTTGCGTCCTTTTTCCCCCACAAATAGAGCTTTCTTTTGGTGGTATTTGATCACCTCTGCGGGTTTTATTTTTTGCGCTATAAACAAAAGAAGAGCATCAAGTTTGAAAAAAAACACAATATTTTTTACTTTTTGCAATAATAATAAATATCCATTTAGTTTAGGCCGATACGTATTCTTCTATATATTTTTGGTAAAAAAAAATCGCAATAAACGTATATTGATCGGTTTGCGCAAAAGTTATAGCAGATACAATATAGGGGATAGATTTATAGCCTTTTTTTTTATTTTTTACTAGTAATGGCGGCGATCTGCGATTTTTATCGTGACTGCGATATTGCGGCGGACACATCGGACACTTTTGACACATTTTTGTGACCATTCACATTTATACAGCGATCCCTGCTATAAAAATGCATTGATTACTGTATAAATGTGACTGGCAGGGAAGGGGTTAACACTAGGGGGCGAGGAAGGGGTTAAATGTGTTTCCTAGATGTGTTCTAACTGTGGGGGGGAGGGGACTGACTGGGGGAGGTGACCGATGGTTGTCCCTATGTACAAGAGACACACCATCGGTCTCACCTCCCTGACAGGACGTGGATCCCCCTAGTGGACTTTAAAAGCGCAACGTCATATGACATCCACCCAGGATAACAGTGTCTTCCTGCCGCCGTCAATTGACGGCGGCCGGTTGACAACTGGTTAAAGGGGTTGTAAAGGTTTGTTTTTTATTTTCTACATAGGTTCCTTTAAGCTAGTGCATTGTTGGTTCACTTACCTTTTCCTTCCATTTCCCTTCTAAATATGTTTTTTCTTTGTTTTCTTTGTCTGAATTTCTCACTTCCTGTTCCTCCTCCGTAAGCTGTTCGGTAAGCTGTTCTGGCTGACTCCACACCACTCGGATGATGGTGTGAAGTTTACTGAGGAGAAACAGGAAGTGAGAAATTCAGACAAAGAAAAAAAACATTTAGAAGGAAAATCGAAGGAAAAGGTAAGTGAAGCAACAATGCACTAGCTTAAAGGAACCTATTTAGAAAATAAAAAACAAACCTTTACAACCCCTTTAAGTGGTTAATATTCAAATTTTGTAGAATTGTACTCCACCTCTCTTCCTAATGAAGCCAGCTGTGGAGCCTGATAAACACATTGAAAAATGTTACCCACACCCCACCAAGTGGACCACTTGTCATCCGTAAAAAAAATATAGTATTGATATATGAGTGGAAGACATTTTGACTTATTGTAATATATATGTCACATGATCGTACAAATCAATTGTACATGTGTGTTTGATAGTCTTTTTGGTTTTGTGACCATTTTTTATAACAAATATTGAGAATTTATATATCAATAAAAGATACGTTTATTTTAAACAAAGGTGTTAATGACTCTAAGTAGGACCCGAAAAGTCACAAACTTTTTTAATACTTTTTTAAAATGAAAGTTTTTGTTACTTAACCACTTGCCTACTGAGCACTTAAACTCCCTTCCTGCCTTGGCCATAGTTCAGCTTTCAGCGCTGTTGCACTTTGAATGACAATTGTGCGGTCATGCAACACTGTACCCAAATAAAATTTTTATCATTTTTTTCACACAAATAGAGTTTTCTTTTGGTGGTATTTAATCACTACTGCGGAATTTTATTTTTTTGCTAAACAAACAAAAAAAAAGACTGATAGGTGGCACTGGTGGGCATTGATAGGTAGCACTGGTAGGTGGCACTGGGGGGCACTGATTGGTGGCACTGGTGGGCACAGATGAGGCAGTGTGGCTCTTTGTGTGAGGGACCGATGTCCCTCTGACAGTAGCCGGTGACCGGGTTTTCTTTTTTCTCTTCACGCCGTCAGCGTGGGGGGAAAAAAGACGATTACCCGCTCTGTTTATATCACGTGATCAGCTGTCATTGGCTGATAGTTGATCCTGTGGTAAGGGGTCGGAATCTGCCCCTTACTCTGATCCATACCCGCAAGGGGCACGCAGGCTGCTCAAGCACGGGAGGACATACATGAACACCCTACCGGCAATTTAGGCCTGGGCTCTAGCCATTTTTCGGCTATAGCGCGGGCGGGAAGGGGTTAAAGTTGACCTTTCCCCTCTTTCAAATAAAATCAAACAACATGTTGCGGACCCCCCAAAACTGGGGTTGCTATGCCTACATTTAGGGGCTAGCCTGAGCAAATAGCTGGGTTTAGGCTGTTGGAATACTTTTGATAGGCCTCTGCTCTGTTGTGATGTTGCCTGGCAGTACAGTTCCCTGTGACCTGTAGGTGGAGCTGTCGCCCAGGTCTCAGGTCGACCCACAGGTGGCATTGCAGCGCTATAGTGTGTCCTCTCTCGGCAGCTGTGCAGTGGGCGTGGTCTACCCACTGTGCATGCTGGGAGAGGATACATACGGGGCAGACGCCATTATTCGGGGAGCAATTTGCGCCCTTTGGCCCTTTGGCCCCTTTGGCCCTTCAGGCCGGGGGGGCGTGTGTGTGTTCAGTCCCGGACACCTTTAGCCCGTGGCTGCATCTTTCCAGGTAGGCCCAGCACCTTTAGCTGAGACATACTCCAGAAAAACAGCGGAGTCCCAGGGTACCCGTGGGAGAGTGACCTGCTCTTAAAGAGAGGAAACCAGGGGAGGACCTATCCGGAGATCGGTGAAGGAAGTCGCTGTCTCGGGAGAGGCCTGGTTACCTGACAGAGGGAAGGATTCCATTATCCGCAAAAAGCCTTGTAACATGTTAGGAAACTCGGGACTTAGAGGCTAACGTCCTGATCGTATCCTTAGGAAAATAACTTAAAAGTAAATGTTCGTGCTCCACACCGGCTGCTAGGACCGTGAGAGGGGACTATCCGGGTGAGCAAAACCCACTCAGGCTTCAGTGGCGACGAGGGTAATTAAGTGCCGTGTGCCTGAACCTGCCTCCCTGTTCAACTCTCTCTATCTCTAATCTTTCCTGTCAAGTTGTGAGCAAGCAAAATAAATTATTTTATTGGGTTTAATACTGTTTGGACAATGGCCTTCTTAAAAGAGAGAGAGAATAGACTTTTCCCTACACGAGAACCAATGGAAAGAGGTAACTCGCTGCAGGACCCAAACTTATTAACACCGCTCACCCTCTACAAGATGGAGGATACTGGGCATGTGGCATGGTGTGTCCCACTCTGCAAGTGGAGGTAAGAAGTGGAGCTAGGGATCTGTGTGCTACAAACATGCAGCTTTTTTTATGCTTTTTTTACTTACAATTACTGTTTTTCCATGTCCTGTTTGAGTGAGACAATGGTTATGTAACCTTAGCCTCAGAGCTGCATCCTGGGACATTCCTGTCACAGGTCCAAGGAGGCAGACCCAGAGTTCCAGAAAGTAAGGAGATAGATTCATCTGCCCTCAGTAAAAATGGCCACATGGTTCATGAGTAAAAGAAAAATAAGGTGTGCAAAGAATAAAAAGCCTGCAATTTTCTATAAGTATCTGTTTGTAGATTGTCATTACTGATCAAATCCCTTTGTTGCAATTTTTTATCATAAAGGTGAAGTTCCTCTTTAAGTTATGTTAATCAGAGGTTCATACTGTATATGCCTTGCAGGATTTTGCGATACAAATGTGATACTGTTTCACTACAGTCTACTACATCCTAACTATTAGACACTAATCTGCAATAACAGGCTGAGGTCACGTTGTCCGTGCTCAGTGTAGCAGTATAGTTTAGATCTGTTTTGTTCCAAAGGTTCTGGGAAAAAAAAAACTGAAGTCTGCTCCCATGCATATCAGAGATTGAAGTAGCATAACAACTGCACACTGGCAACATGCTGGAATAACAAAAAATGGCATAGAAAGAGAGTGCAGCCTGAGCTCATTGTAGATTGACAGTATTTATATTGTAGGGGAGTAGGTGGATTTACTCCTTTTACAATGCAGTCTATATCCTAAAATCCCAAGGGTCAAGAGAATTCATGTTTTATTATTGTTATTATGTTTTATTATTGTAAATCAAAAAACAGTGCTGCACGCTACTAGTGAATAACGAAATAATCCTAATATTATAGTTACAATAATCAACAGAAAGAAGGGAGTATAGTGGTATATAGTGACTAATATTCTCGTGATACAGTGATCATAAATAGTCCATATGCAAGTGAAATGGAAAATTGTCCCAAATATGAAGTAAAGAATCCAGACATCAAAACGTATTGTTCCACCACGATGTGCCAAAAAAACATCAATACATATGCAGGTGCTCGCCTCCAGCAGTGTGCTCTGGCCACTCACCTAATTTTTTAACCCCTGTTTTACCAGCGAGTCAAAATTAGCAGGTCCCCACATTGCTTTTAAACTTTTTTACCTTGTAAACACTACCTTACCTTTGTACTCATCTGTTATCGATGTTTGTACTTTTTTATGAATACATCTTTTTTGTGACCTGCACCATATGGAGCTCTTTTATCTCTCCACATTTTTTTCTGGTCTGACTGAGAGGACTCCTTCGACCAGCACTAGTCTCCTGACAGATCCATCATTGGGTCCCAGCCCAGGCTCCAGTTTTTCAGATCCATCTTCATTGACAAGTGTGTCCACTGTCGTTGGATTGATCCACTTCTGGGTTCCAGTTCCATCGGTACAGAATTGGACTTCCAGGCCTTTGGCCAATACAAGCTTGATTGACCCACTGCCGTCGGCAAGTTGGTCCACTTGGTCTGGTAAGAGTGCATATTTATATCTCTTGGACATAAGGATATCTTATGCTTCTGACTGACCTACGTCCAGCTTCCATCCTTGTTTCACTACATCAGGATCATCCCCAAGAAGATTCTGTGTTAACTATTGGGTGGACATTTACCTAGCGGAAGTTCACTACATTGGTCTTTCTAGTTGAATATTCACTTTTTTTGGACTACATCCTTTATTTTGTACATGTCATTGTGTTCACACATCACTTGTTTATATATACTTTTTTTCCTATGTTACAATGTTATATTGTTCCACAAAACTTTAGCGCTACACTTTGTTTTCTTATGTAAATATATGTTGGATAAGGTGGAGATATCCAAAGGTGGCTGCGCAGTGACGTTATAATTAATTTATAATTGATATTTTACTATTTTTTTTTATTTATTTTTTTCAAATACTTTATTTCTACCATCAAGGATCAAGGGCGAGTCCAGGTTTTTGTGACAATCATATATAAACAATAACATAACAAATATATTCACTAATCAACAATTGATTATCATATGATAGTAATGTCATCCTTCATAGCCCGCTGAGGAGGATACCCTGCCGGTATTACGGCAAGCAGGGGGCCACCCCCGCTTGCTATATCTGGAATCGCCCTATCCATTTTCTAAATTGTAAACAAAAAATACTAACCCCCCCAAAAAAAGGGGGAAGGGACAGTGGGGGGGGGGCGGACTGAGGGATAAGGGTACCCTGAATAAGTAATGGATACCTAATTATTAACTGTTTTAGTTATAATCCCTATATCTGACTATCCTGAGTTAAGCAAGGTCAAGCCTTCTTCAGAAGCAATAAACATATTCCACTGTCCCCATACCTCAGAATGCTTTTCTTGCTGGTTTTGTGCTGAAAGTGTAAGATCTTCCATCTTGTTTATCTCTTCCACTTTATGAAGCCAGCATCGTAGGAGGTAGCGTATTTTTCCACCTAAGTAGAATACATGCTTTGGCCACGTTTACTAAATATCGTAAGATAGATTTCTTATATTTTTTGACAGGGATATTCATAACATGTAATAGAAAGAAGGCTGGGTCGTCCGGTATCCTATAGTCCGTAAATTTTTGAATAATATTCCTTCCTTCCTTACTTCCTTCCAGTAAAATTTTCTTTTTGGGCATGACCAAAAAATATGTAACATCGTACCTCACTCCTCCATACATCTCCAGCACCGGTCTGGTGTTTCAGGATAGAATTTATGTAACCTCTGTGGGGTATAGTACCATCTTGTTAATATTTTATAGTTCATCTCCTGAATCTTAGTGCAAATAGATGATTTCAGCGAGAGTTCAATCATATTTTTTCTTTGGCTAATTGTGAACTTACAGTTCATCTCTCTTTCCCATTTCTCTATCCAAGATAGACTTGGTTGTTCCGGGGGGGAGATCAGTAGGGTGTACATTTTTGAAAGTGTTTGTGACAAAGTTCCCTCTTTCGAGCAATATTCTTCAAATATGGTTAATTGTCGTCTAAACCTCTCTGGTCCCTTAAATGTGGAGGAAATGGTGGAGCTGTAGAGCATTCCAGAAGGGTAAACCGAAAGGGCCCTCGGATTCCATTAGAGCGGTTATGGATGGCCATCCGTCCGATACTAAAAAATGCAAGGCTCGAAAGCAATTAATTTGTCGCAGAGTAGAAAAGTGCTGATCTCTCAACCCTGGAAGAAATCCCGGGTTCCCGAGAATGGGCATTAAAGGCGAGTCCATTGTTGAGAGAGAGGTTTTAACGATCACTTGTGCACAGATTCGTATTGTAGGGCCTATCAGAGGGTGTCTCTTTAGGTCCGACGAGAGTTTATTGTAACACCAAGGTGCCCCTTTCAATGAAACATCAGTTTGCTCTTGTTCAATCCGGACCCATAGTTTGTCTGTTGAGTAGCGGTTCCAATCTATGAGTCTCCCCATGTGTACATCCTGGTAATATTTAAATATATCTGGGAGTGCAATCCCACCACTGTGTTTAGGTCGAGATAATTGGAGTCTGGGAGTGCGTGGTTTCCTATGTGCCCATATAAATTTAATAAACAGGGAATGAACCTGTTTAAAGTATTGAGATGGTATCTTGATCGGCAAAGTTTGAAACAGGTATAGATACTTGGGTAGGATACTCATCTTTAAAAGATTGCATCTAGCAAACCACAAATGCAGTCCCAGATTCCATGTCTCTAAAGAAATGCGTGTTCTAGTCAATAGGGGGGGGGGGAATTAAGTTCAAAAACCCATATTAGGTTAGAGGGAATGTATGTTCCTAGGTATTTTAGGGCTTTATCTGTCCACTTAAACCTAAAATTTGTCTGTAGGATTTGTAGCTTCTTGATAGAGACGCCCACCCCCATTGCCTCTGATTTATTAAAATTAATCCGTAAATTAGACAGTCTACCATAAATCTCATATTCGCTGATAAGATTCGGCAGCGAAACCAAAGGGCTGGTGAGGGAGAAGAGCAGATCATCAGCAAAAGCTGAGATTTTATATTGCTCCTCTCTCACTCCAACTCCAGTGATGTCTGGGTTCAGACCAATCCTACACAGAAAAGGCTCCAAAGAGAGAACATAAAGTAAAGGGGACAGTGGGCATCCCTGCCTCGTCCCATTTGAAATAGAGAAAGAATCTGATAGAACGCCATTAACTTTGACCTGGGCCGTTGGGTATGAATAGATCTTAGAGATCCACTGCATCATATGTTTCCCTAGACCTATATAACGCAGGACTGCCATCAAAAATTTCCAGTTAACACGATTAAATGCCATTTCTGCATCTGTACTTATCATGACGCATGGGATACGCGTTTCCCATGTGACATGAATGAGATTTAACACTTTGATCGTATTGTCACAAGCTTCTCTGGTTGGAATGAATCCCACTTGGTCCCGATGTATCATGGACTGCAAATGTTGCGCAATTCGAGTAGCATTGATCTTCGTAAATAATTTAAGGTCACAATTCAGAAGTGATATAGGCCTGTAGCTACTGCAACAAGTGGGTTCCTTTCCTTCCTTGAGAATTACGGTGACGTGTGCTCTTAATGTGTCTCGAGCGAAGCATGTTTCCAGGCTTACTTTATTGAACAGTTCCACCATATGCAGGCCTAACGGTTAGAAAAAAATTCTTATAGTACTGTATCGAAAACCCATCTGGGCCTGGGGCTTTACCTAATTTATATATATAGTGAAGAATAGAAATCTCTAAAGCTCTGCGTAATTTGCTTGGGTAATCCCACTTTTTGACCTTGAGGTGTAATGATTTGGGGAATATATGAAGCTAATTTTTGTTCTTTGATGGAGCGTGCTAATATTCTCCCACATTTATCTCCCGACTCATATACTGATCTATGACATCGTTGTAGAGCGGCTTTGGCTTGATACCATAATAGATCTGTAACCTGCTTACTGTGAGAGAAAAGTTTTTGTTCGAGCATGGGGTTCGTTATGTGTTTATGTTGAGCTTCTGCTTTATGAATCTCGTGAAGAAGAGCTGTAAGTTTTTCCGTCCGTTGGCGTTTAAGCCGTGCTCCGTGTTTAATTAGAATGCCTCCCATAGCTTCCCATAGAATCCCTGTATCGCAGTCAGTTTGTTTGTTAATTTGAAAGTACTGATCTATCTCATGTTGTACATCCTCCGCTATCTCAGGGGTCTGCAGAAGGCTTTCATTTAATCTCCAGAATCTAGTCCTGGAACTTGGGGACTCTGAAAGTCGATATATCAGCTCGATCGGTGCATGGTCTGACCATGTAATTACGCAGATTGTTGTACTTTGGACTGCCTGTAAATGTGTGTGTGGAATCAAAAAGAAGTCTATACGTGAATAGAGTTTATGAGGAGAGGAGTAAAACGTGTAGTCTCTCTCGTCTGGATGTTGTAGACGCCAAGCGTCGATCAGTTGAGCCTTATAGATGGTCTGTATCACTCGTTTACGGGTGCTAGAGGTAACGGAGGATGAGTCCGATGAAGTATCTACATTGGGAAGTAACGGAACATTAAAATCGCCTCCAAGAATCAACTGGCCTTCAAGAAACTCTGTGAGGCGATTCATTGTTTGACTGAGGAAAAGATCTTGGTGGTCATTTGGAGCATATATAGAAGCAAAAGTAATTTTTACTTCTCCTATAAGGCCTTTAATAAACAGAAAACATCCTTCCGGATCTATTAAGGTGTCCTGGTTTAGCCATGGTAGTCGACTGGATAATAATATGGACACACCCTTGATTTTGGCTAAGTTATTCATAGAGTGGTACGCAACTGGATAGTATCTGTTTTTTAGAATAGGAGGTTTATTGCTTCTGAAGTGTGTCTCTTGGATAAACGCTGCATCTATATGTGAGCGTCTCAGGTCATTCAGGAGTATACGTCTCTTTTCCGGGGTTTAACCCTTTAGCATTTAGCAAAAGTATCTTAATAGTATCCATATCAGGGTAGGGAACAAGGTTGGGGGAGGGAAGAAAGGGAAAGGGCAGCCAAAGAGAAAAAAAAAAAACTTACAGCAAAAAAAAAGAAAAAAAAAAGAGAGAAGACCCCAGAATCTATACAACTTTCTGGGGTCTATTCACTATGATCATCGGGGTGGGCACCTTCCGGTGTCCACCCCAAAGACCTCTTAGGCTTCTTTGAGCTATTTGAGCGCTATCCTATTGGGGGGAGTAGTTGAATACCGCTGTGGCGGGTGAGCCTCCAACATTCTCCGCTAACCTCTCTATATAATTAGTTTACCACAAGAAAAAAGAAAGAAAACTATGCTGTATCTATGGCTTTTATCTAATTGTCCTATTCTGTTCTGCCTCATCTTCTCTGGGAATCGTTACTTGATTTTAAACATAATATGTTTATTAACCCTAAGGGAGAAAGATCTAACTATTTTATATAATAAAAAAAAAAAAAGGGAGAAAAAGAAAAAGAAAGGGGGGGGGGGCGAAGATCACCCCCGCGGGGGTGATCCCCCATTTCCCTTTCCCCTTAAATATCCAACTCTCCTCATCCCTAACTCAACCCCAACACCTCTCTCTCACTCTTAATTTACTTCCTTGTGTATCCAGAGAAAAAAAAAAAACACATACAAGAAAAAAAGAAAAGAAAAAAGGGGGGGGGTCTAATCTCTCCTACCCCTTCTCTACCGTGTAGTTCTATCTCAAGTGTCTCCCTACTAATACTCTTCCCCTAGTGATTGAATATGAGTGTAGCTTGTGTAATACAAAGGGAGTTGCGTATCTCTTCCCTATATTCATGAATTTAATAATTCACCCTCTATCTTCCCTAGAAAAAAAAAAAAAAAAGGTTTTCCCAGTATCTATATTTGTTTTACAATGTGTCTGGTGTCTGTGTCTCTTCTTCACCCCAAGTCTCCCTATTAACCCTGCAAATATCCTGCAAAATATCCTATGAGTGTATGTGTATACACGTTTATGTGATCTAGTGTCACCCCTCCTCCCACACCTCGCCTATATTTAATCATCTTTTGATAATAACATTACCCTTCACCCCAAAAAAAAAAAAAAAGAAGAGGAGAGGGAGGGAGAAGGGTTCCCCCCACCCCCCGTATGGTAGTAATCCCCCACCCCCGGGTCTTATCTCTTAAACCCATATTTATTCAAGACTTCAATTGGTATTTCCCTTTACAAAAAAATAAAGTATATCGAACATCACAAAAATAAAAGGAGAAGCACAAGGGGGGGAGAGTCTGTCCTCCCTTCGATAATTCCCTTCAATAATTCCTGGAACAAAAGAGATTTTATAGTGTCCAGTCCTTAGAGTCACAATCTAATGTTTTCATTATCTTGACTCCATCTCCTAGTTCCCAGGATGAACCCAGAGAAAAAAAAAAAAAAGGTATACCATTGCCATAGCTTTTATAAATTATACATTTTCACTTTTAGCATATAAGGAAGAGAATATCTCCCAAGCTTTAATGCCTTAGAGCAGGGATATGCAATTAGCGGACCTCCAGCTGTTGCCAAACTACAAGTCCCATGAGGCATAGCGAGACTCTGACAGCAGCAAGCATGACACCCAGAAGCAGAGGCATGATGGGACTTGTAGTTTTGCAACAGCTGGAGGTCCGCTAATTGCATATCCCTGCCTTAGAGCATAGCTTATTCTTTAGAAGCTCTATTACAGAAAAAAAGAAAAAAAAAGGGGGGAAATCAGTTTATCTTAATTTTCTTATCCGGAGAATATTCTCTGTCGGGTTTACATTCTATTTAATCCTATTTAGGCGCTACTTTCTTGCGGCTATCCATTTGCAGGAGTATCTGTTGCCAGTCCGGCATGGGAAAAGGTTCTATCTCCAGAAAATTAAAGAGTCCTGGTAGGTCTGTCTGTGACCTTAGCGTAAAGTAAGATACATTTTTACGTATTGTAACCGCAAAAGGGAACCTCCAACGATATGTACAGCCAGTTTGTCTTATCTGATCTAAGACTGGGCGAAGTAAGGCTCTGCGCTGTAACGTGGCCTTCGATAAGTCCGGTAATATTTTAATCCGTGCGCCATCTAGTTCTACTATGCCGGTTTCCCATGCTTTTCTGAGTATGGATTCCTTCTGTGAATAATAGTGGAGACGGCAGATTACATCTCGTGGACGGTTAGGATCTGTAGGTTTGGGGCCTAGTGCTCTGTGGACTCTGTCGAGTTCCATGTTAGCTGGAGCAGTCTCTCCTAATATCAGAAGGTAGATGCCCCTTACCTTATTGCCAAGGTTCTACTTTCTAGGATACCACGGAGTCGCACATTGTTCCTGCGACTCCGGTCTTCTAATTCTTCCAGTTGTAATTTAAATGCTTTTGCTGTTTCTGTCTGAGAAATCCTGTCTTTCTCCAACGCAATTACTTGTTGCTCTAAGGAGTGGGTTTTATCTTCATCTATTGTGAGACGCTCTGATATTGTCTGTATTTCTCCATGTATACCCTGCAGCTCCTTACCGTGGGCTTCTTCCACTTTTAGTTTTTACTATTTAGTTTATAATTGGTTGAGGGGATCCCCATTTTTTATACTCAGTGACGACACTTTAACTTCCGGTATTTATGTAAAGGGTGAATGGTTAGTTAGCCGCTCTTCTGACTTCCGGGATGAGGGCACTGATGCTGCTCTGGCAATCAGTATGTGGATCTATATTAGGAGCGGTGATACGTCTTATGCCCCACCCCTACTGAATAAGTCACACCTTTTGACGCAACGCATATAGGGGACAGAGCCTTGTCTGCAGAGGACATCCCACAGCCATCTCGCTGTTTGTAGGAATTATACAATGTTTGCATAGCTCGCACTGCTCAAGTGCTGTGCTTGTGTATACCCAGCTTTTGTTTTTATTGACTCATTAATGTAATTTTAAATAGAGAGCACTCAATTCTGCTATTTTTGTCCCTTATCACACTCAATATCCTTGAGAGAGATCCGAGAAACAGAGAGCTGACAGGGAGGCGTGAGAGACACAAAGGAGCAGTATACCAGCGGCATGCCAGATAGATCCTCTGATTATCCCCTGTGGGGACCTGCTATTTTTGACCCGCTGGTAAAACAAGGGTCAAAAAATGAGGGGAGCGGCCAGAGCACACTGGTGGAGGCAAGCACCTGCACATTTATAGATTACATTTTTTTGGGCACATCGTGGTGGAACAATACCTTTTGATGTCTGGATTCTTTATTTGATATTTAGGACAATTTTCAATTTCACTTATATGGACTATTTATGATCACTGTATCACGAGAATATTAGTCACTATATACAACTATTCTTTCTGTTATATGATTATTGTCACTGTAATATTAGGATGATTTAGGTTTTCACTAGTAGCGCAGCACTGTTTTTTGATTAAAATTTATATAAGTGGAGTGAACACGCTTGTTTAGTGCTAGCAGCGACTGGGTTATTTGTTTTAGTTTTAGTTTAGTTTTATATATTCTTTGCACATAAGGATTATTTTGGGATTGCAGTAATTGAGCATTGGAGTTTAAGTATCACATATGTTTTATTATTGTACATATGTTGTTTATTCTTGGCTTTTCCTGCATACACACTACTGTAAAATGATCTGTCTTGCTCACCTCTACTGACAGCAATACATCACAGTACAGCTCTCTTTTAGAACAGCATGTCAGCTACACCTCTGGGCAGAGGCTTGTTGCTGGAACATACAGGTCCTTCTCAAAAAATTAGCATATTGTGATAAAGTTCATTATTTTCTGTAATGTACTGATAAACATTAGACTTTCATATATTTTAGATTCATTACACACAACTGAAGTAGTTCAAGCCTTTTCTTGTTTTAATATTGATGATTTTGGCATACAGCTCATGACAACCCAAAATTCCTATCTCAAAAAATTAGCATATCATGAAAAGGTTCTCTAAACAAGCTATTAACCTAATCATCTGAATCAACTAATTAACTCTAAACACCTGCAAAAGATTCCTGAGGCTTTTAAAAACTCCCAGCCTGGTTCATTACTCAAAACCGCAATCACGGGTAAGACTGCCGACCTGACTGCTGTTCAGAAGGCCATCATTGACACCCTCAAGCAAGAGGGTAAGACACAGAAAGAAATTTCTGAACGAATAGGCTGTTCCCAGAGTGCTGTATCAAGGCACCTCAGTGGGAAGTCTGTGGGAAGGAAAAAGTGTGGCAGAAAACGCTGCACAACGAGAAGAGGTGACCGGACCCTGAAGAAGATTGTGGAGAAGGACCGATTCCAGACCTTGGAGGACCTGCGGAAGCAGTGGACTGAGTCTGGAGTAGAAACATCCAGAGCCACCGTGAACAGGCGTGTGCAGGAAATGGGCTACAGGTGCCGCATTCCCCAGGTCAAGCCACTTTTGAACCAGAAACAGCGGCAGAAGCGCCTGACCTGGGCTACAGAGAAGCAGCACTGGATTGTTGCTCAGTGGTCCAAAGTGCTTTTTTCGGATGAAAGCAAATTTTGCATGTCATTCGGAAATCAAGGTGCCAGAGTCTGGAGGAAGACTGGGGAGAGGGAAATGCCAAAATGCCTGAAGTCCAGTGTCAAGTACCCACAGTCAGTGATGGTCTGGGGTGCCATGTCAGCTGCTGGTGTTGGTCCACTGTGTTTTATCAAGGGCAGGGTCAATGCAGCTAGCTATCAGGAGATTTTGCAGCACTTCATGCTTCCATCTGCTGAAAAGCTTTATGGAGATGAAGATTTCATTTTTCAGCACGACCTGGCACCTGCTCACAGTGCCAAAACCACTGGTAAATGGTTTACTGACCATGGTATTACTGTGCTCAATTGGCCTGCCAACTCTCCTGACCTGAACCCCATAGAGAATCTGTGGGATATTGGGAAGAGAAAGTTGAGAGACACAAGACCCAACACTCTGGATGAGCTTAAGGCCGCTATCGAAGCATCCTGGGCCTCCATAACACCTCAGCAGTGCCACAGGCTGGTTGCCTCCATGCCACGCCGCATTGAAGCAGTCATTTCTGCAAAAGGATTCCCGACCAAGTATTGAGTGCATAACTGAACATAATTATTTGAAGGTTGACTTTTTTTTGTATTAAAAACACTTTTCTTTTATTGGTCGGATGAAATATGCTAATTTTTTGAGATAGGATTTTTGGGTTTTCATGAGCTGTATGCCAAAATCATCAATATTAAAACAAGAAAAGGCTTGAACTACTTCAGTTGTGTGTAATGAATCTAAAATATATGAAAGTCTAATGTTTATCAGTACATTACAGAAAATAATGAACTTTATCACAATATGCTAATTTTTTGAGAAGGACCTGTACATAAGGCTGTAGTTACAGATTAGGTTACAGATTTGGGATGCAAGGCTGCATTACCTGAAAGGGGCGTCAAAAGCATATGCAAGCATTCTATAGTCATTAAAATTGCTCTGTGGGTTCCAGGCAATTCACGCTGCATCATTACAGTGGCTTGTCATTATCACTGTAACACATTTGTGTTGTGTATACAGAAGCTAACAATGTTATGATCGCTGTAACGAACACAAAAGGCACACTTCACAGCGATGCATGGTACCGCATTAGATGTGTTGCAGTGCCATTAATTTTGAACCTCCAGAATGTCCCGGTCCCTTGCAATAAGCAGGGACCCTCATGGTAAAGTACAAATGGCATTTTTGCCTTGCTCTCCTTTTCCTCTCTCTTTCAGGTTGCTATTGGTTTCTCACTCAGTTTTCTCCCACAGCAACAAGCAGCTAATTGGTGCTTTTTGGCGGGTCTGCATTGGCGCCGTTCTGGAGCCTCTATACCCCGGATTCTTCCCTCACACTGCCAGCCACTTGAAATGGAACAGACCGGGCTTCCTGTACCCCTGAATGACAGCATGGAATCCTTTCTTCACTGGCTGATAGAGAAGGCTAAGAGCTCGGGGGTGAGGAATGGCTCAGACAGTGTTTAGGAGAAGACCCATCTGCAGTTTCTTCCCCTCCCAACTCTGTACTAGCTCAGCCTATTCCCGAGGTACAAGAAGCCCATGACCCTACACCAGGCAGCTCTGGCCCCCCTGTCAGGAGAGGTAGAAGACAGAAGAAGGATCCCCCTGCCTCCCCGTACAGCAGGAATGATAGCAGCATCTGTTAGTCTCAGTCCAGAGGTCCCAGGAACCCTGCTTCTACCTCTTCAGAGAATACTCAGCAGCCAGGCACCTCTGTTGACAAGGAGGGTCTTGGCAATGTTCCAGCCCACAAGTCTGATGAGATTCCTTTATCTTCTGTTAAAGAGCCTAACTCTGTTTGCAATCCTTTAACCTTTCATTGCCAAATGTACAAGAAGAGAACCAGGGCTTTTCTAATACATCACAATCTGCTGGGGCTGGGTACTTTCCTCACCTTTCTGAGTTAATTCAGCCTACTGGCATAGCACAGGGTTCACCCTACTTGGATACAATGCAGAATACACAACTTCTTTGTGCACTACTAGGCACACAATCTCTGGGTGCACAGCCTCTTGGTGCTTTTCAAGGAGCACAGTCTGTTGGTGCTTTACAAGGTGCACAGCTTATTTCTGCATTACAAGGCGCACAAGCTCTTCGTACACCTCAGGGTATACAGCCTATTGGTGCATTACAAGGTTCACAAGTTGTTGGTACGCCGCAAGGTGTACAGCATATTAGTGCATTTCTAAGCGCACAGCCTATTGGTGCTCTGTAAGGTGCACAGCCTTTTGGTGCTATACAAGGTGCACAATCGTTTGGTGCATTCCAGGGTGCACAACCCATTGGTTCATTACAAAAATGCTTTGCCTTTTGGCACACTACAGGATGCACAGTCGACTATTATGTTTAAGAATGCGTTACCTTTTGGAGGTAGTATTAATACTGTTCCCATGGCTAATGTTTCTCATGATTCTCAGAATATTGGTTCAGTATGGGACAATGCGCGTAGCTCTGTTTTTTCCAAATCGGCTTGTAACAGGGAATCTGTTGTTTCACTACAACATAGTCCTATGACTCTTCCAATAATCCTGCCTAAGTCAGTTATAGCTGAATCTTCTTGAGTTAAGGAGAACATTTGGAAAGGTGGCTATGTTGTCATTGTTGCCTTCATCGAAAGAATTTCTTGCAAAATTACATAAGAAGGCCGAGGACAGTTTGGAAGAACGTTCCAGAATTGGTTGCAAGCTTATTGTATATATTCTTTGGTAATGGGTGAGAAATTTCCAGAGAAATGTTCTAGATTGTTTCAACATTTAGATATTGCGGCAGAAGCTTTTAGACATTTTGGAGGCATCTCTTGGTATACGTACGATGAGAATTTTAGGCAAAAAGTATCGGTACACCCCTCATTACCCTGGGGATGTAGGTTTGTGGCTGAACCTAATGCTTCTTCAGAAGCCATTATTTTAGAATAAGCCTCCCAGCTCCCCACATACCGTATTTATCGTCGTATAAAACGCACCTCAAATTTAGGAGAGAAGTTTAAGGAAAGGTTTTCACAGCCCCCTTTACAGTACACAGTCCCCCTCCCCCTGCACAGTTCACAGTCCCCCTCTCCCTGCACAATACACAGTCCCCCATCGAGTACACAGCCCCCTGCACAATACACAGCCCCCCATCCAGTACACAGCCCCCCATCCAGTATACAGCCCCCTGCACAACACACAGTCCCCCATCCAGTACAAAGCCCCCTGCACAATACACAGTCCCCCATCCAGTATACAGCCCCCTGCACAATACACAGCACCCCGTCTGGTATACAGCCCCGATCCAGTATACAGCCCCCTGCACAATACACAGCCCCCCCATCCAGTATACAGCCCCCTGCACAATACACAGCCCCCTGCACAATACACACCCCATCCAGTATACAGCCCTCTGCACAATACACAACCCCCCCATCCAGTATACAGCCCCCCATCCAGTATACAGCCCCCTGCACAATACAAAGCCCCCCATCCAGTATACTGCCCTCCTCCCCCTGCACTCCCAGGAGATCCCCAGTCTCCTGGGACAGCACTGCCAGCATGCTCTACAATTAAGAAAAAAACACTGCCAGCCCCTTCTACACCGCTCCTTCTGTGTCAGTGTCATTGTAAAACAAAGCTTCCATATACCTCATTAGCTCCGTTTTTTTTTTACTTACTTGGTCACATGACTGCTCTCCTCTGACGTTACATAGATGCCCGCTCTCCTACAATCTAAAGCTACACTAGGAGGAGGAGGAGCAGGAGGAGGAGAGCAGCCAAAAAAAACTGAGCTATTGAAATATTTAGAAGCTTTGCTTTACAGTGACACTGACACAGGAGGAGCAGTGTATAAGAAGGGGCTAGCAAGTGATTTTTTTTTCTCAACTTTAGACTATGCAGGCAGCTCTGTCCCAGGGCCAGGTGAGGCGGGGCTGCCAGCCGGACACCCCCCAATGGGTGGCTCCCAGGCCGGACCGCCCGATCCCCGCCTGCTGTTGGTAAAACATAACACACTGTTTACCTTCTGTTTTCAGGGGAAAAAAGTGCATTATACACCGATCAATATGGTTATTCTTTTCGTAAAGGTGTGTGCTTTGCCTTTAATGAAGGGCAATGTAAATTCTTGTCCAACTGTAGGTATAGACACGAATGTTCATACTGCACAGGGTCCCACCCTGCTTGTCGATGTTTCTGTAAAGCATCTGCCGCTTCAGCTCAGCATCAATCGAGAGATTCCAATGTTAAAAGCTCAGACGCCAGTGAGATTGTCAGAAATGTTGCCATGGAGACAGCAAGATGACGGAACTGCTTTGTAGTGGGTTCGGGGAAGGTTTTTTGGTTCCCTGTTTTTCAGATGAAGGTTGTGTAATAGTTAAGAACCTACGGTCAATGTTTTACTATCTAGAGGTTGTGACAGAATTTTTTTTAAAAGAGAGGAAGGAATATCTAAACGTAATTTTGACTGTTACTAAGAAAAGGTGGCCTTATAATTGTATTGTTCTTATCAATAAGTGAGGGCCTGGAAAGAGGGGGAGAGGGCCAATGCTGTAGAAATGTAGTTTCCTTTTGTGTGTGGCCCGTTGGGTCTTGTGTATACTTGTTTTGTCAAAAGCAATAAATAAAACTTTAAAAAAAAAAAAAGAGAGGAAGGAAGGCAGAATTGCAGGCTCATTTTCATCTTGCCCCTTTACAAATTTTAGAGCCTCACCTTTGGGCGTAGACCCTAAAAAAGAGCCTGGCTCTTTTCGACTAATTCATCACCTTTCCTACCCCCCAAGCAAATCTCTGAATGATGAGGTCTCTGATTTTGAAGCTTTAGTTTCCTACGCCTCTTTTGATGAGGCACTAATTCTACTCACACAATATGGTCAATATTCATTACTAGCCAAAGCAGATGTCAAATCAGCTTTTTGCCTGCTACCAGTTCATCCAAGGTTTTAGTTATTTGGGTTTTCATTTCAATAATCAGTTGTATTACGATATGTATATGCCAATGGCTTTTTCTTTATCTTGCTTCTACTTCGAAGCCTCTTCATCAATGGGTTTTATCTGTATCATATCCTTATGGTGTTCTATTCATTATTTGGATGATTTTTTATTTGTTGGTCCAGCTAATTCATCTATTTGTTTAGAAACACTACCCTGTTTCTTTGATATCTGTAAATCATTCGGGATTCCTTTAGCTCAGGAAAAAACAATTTTTCCTTCCACTAACATCGAGTTCCTGGGCATCATCATTGACTCCACTGCCATGGAATTTCCTCTTCCACTGTCTTAGCTAGTTAGGATCAGGTCCTTGATCACTATGTTTTTGTGGAAGCGCAAAGTCCTTCTTAAAGATGTCCAATCATTATTGCCTTTGCAGTTAGGATCATTCCTATCACTAGGATCTTTTCTCGTAGACTTGCTTTGGCTACAAAGGGTTTAAGAACCCTTACGCTCTTATCTCTATCTCTAAAGCCATCAAGGAAGACCTGAAGGTGTGGGATGCATTTTTAATAGGATTCAACGGTTCTACAGTTTGGCAGAAACACTTTATTAAAGATTACGATCTTGGGCTATTCACAGATGCCTCTGGCGCAATAGGTTTTGGCTCATATTTAGCTGGCCATTGGTGTGCATCTAAATGGCATCCATCTTGGAAAACTACTAAGATCACACACAACTTGGTTCTTTTGGATTTATTCCCAGTGGTATTATCGGTTGTGGTCTGGAGTAATATTTTTATTAATGGCAGAGTAATTATCCATACTGACAATAAAGGCGTATTGTTCGCCATAAATTGTTTATCTTCAAAATCAGAGGTTGTTGTTAAATTGCTTTGTTTCTAAGTTTTACATTGTATGAGGTTCAATATATGGTTGAAAGCAAAACATATATCTGGTGTGACTAATAGTATTGCGGACTCATTGTCTCCTTTGCAGTTTTCCAAATTCTGGGAGCTGGCACCAGAAGCAGACCTGATTGGATCCCAATGCCCAGCTTACCTGTAAGGCTTAGATTTGGGACTAAATGCTACCAATTGGAAGAAATCTGTTGCATCCAAAACGTGGGAAGAATATCTCCAAGCTAGGTCAAAGTGGTGTATCTTTTGCTCTATGTATGACCTGAAGGTTACTGTTATCTGTTCCTATACAGCCTTGTCTTTTATTTATTTCTTATTAAAATCTGGTGGTAGTGGGACTTCCGTTAACAAAATACTGGCAGGAGTCTTGTTTTTTATTAGATTTTTTGATCTCCCTCCGCTGTCCTCTTTTTTTCCGGTTTGTCAGGTGCTTAAAGGTTTCAGGCATTCTCACCCAGTTAGAAATGGTAGGTGACCTATTTCTATTGACTTGCTAAGAAAAATAATCTTGGCTTTGGAGGTCATCTGTTTCTCCCCTTTTTAAATAGTTTTGTTTAGAGCCATTTTTTCTATTGCATTTTTTGGAGCCTTAAGAATTGGAGAATTTTCAGCTCCCAGTAAATCTTCAAGTTCCTTTTTACTGGATAGTGATGTGTCAATTTTTGTTGAAGCAGTAAAGCTTTTTTATTAGAATGTCTAAATCTGTTCAAGCTGGTAAAGGTCGTTTTATCCCCTTATACAGATCTCCTAATATTGACATTTGCCCAGTCGCCAATATTTAGATATTTTTTTGCATTCGGACCTTCCTTGGCCTATTGGCTCTCTTTTTATTCATTTGGATCTGTCCCCCCTTACCAGATACCAATTTTCTTCTGTCCTCTCCACTTACCTTAAAGTGGAGTTCCACCCTGATTTTTATTTTTTTCCCAAAAATCAAAAAAAAAATGGAATTTTTTTTTTTTATATACTCACCAGAAAGGGCGGTTGCTATGCGGAACTAGCTCTTCTGCCTCTTCCTCCACCGCGGTGGTCTTCTTCCTTGTCCTCTGTCGCGGTGTCTTCTGGTGAATGGGGCACGCTGCCTTCTGGGTACTGTGTGTATCCCAGGAGGCAGCCGCCCATTCACAAAACACTGTGCGAGTCGCGCATGCGCAGTAGAAAACGGGCAGTGAAGTCGTAAGGCTTCACTGCCTGTTTCCCTTAGTCAGGATGGAGGCCCGGGACCTGCCAGGAACGAGCGATCACCGTCAGGGGCCCGACATCACGGGCGAGTAAGACAGGTAAGTGTCCTTCTTATTAAAAGTCAGCAGCTACAGTGTTAGTAGCTGCTGACTTTAAAAAAAAAAATTGCGGGTGGAATCCCGCTTTAAGCATCTAGGCCTTTCAGGGTTTCACTTCTCCTCCCACTCATTTAGGATAGGGGCTGCCACGTTAGCTAGCTCCCTGGGTTTTTCCCCTGATGAGCTTAAAAGACTGGGTCGATGGAATAGTAACAGATATAAGATTTACATTTGTCCAGATTTAATTATTAATACATTTTTATCTTTCAGGTCCTCCAAAAATTATGTTCTGAATTGTTGGCCACTCTTTTATATTGTTGGCCACTCTTTTATTGGGCCCAAAAGAGGGCAGCATCCAGGACTTATACTCTTGGTTTAAATGAGAGTGTCTTCCAAATTTTTTGGCAAGGTATCAGAGGATTAAGATGGAGAAATGTAAAACATTTTTTGATTTGTTTATCTAGTATATGGCCCAATCCAGATTTGATCTTAATACATGCCGAGGCAAATGACCTGAGCAAAGTTAAAACCTGGGACCTTCTTTGTGAAATTAAACAGGATTTATACTTCTTTAAAGTCCTGTTTCCCCATACCATTTTTGCTTTTTATGAAATGGTACCTAGACTACTTTGGTCTCCATTGGGAAGATTGTTCTATTTAGACAAGATACGTAGACGTTTGAATCAAACAATTCATAATTTTTGATCCAGTCTAATGGTTTGTCATATCGCCACGCTGAGTTGGAGGGATTTATCCCAGGTCTATATAGACCGGACTTAGTACATTTATCCAATATAGGTTTGGATATATTTAACATGGGTTTACAAAACATGGTTGAGCAAGCCACTGTGTTTTTTGGGGGCCTCAGTCAGTCACTTCACGCCTGGCATGTGGGGTTGTCATCCAGTCTAGTCTGGATGGACAGCGGTATTAGTTTTGATGTATTTGCTAATTTGAGGCATATGAAAATTTAAATATGCAGAGATTTAAGTTTGGTTATTGTAATTATTAAATCTGGGTTACCCTTAAATAAACACCTTGGCCAATTTATGACCATTTAAACTTATTGGTGTTGTCAGACGCTTTAGTTGTATGGTTTTGTTGCTACTTTGTGCTATCCCATGTCCGGGTCCCTTGCAATAAGCAGGGACTCTGATGGGAGAGTACAAAGGGCATTTTTGCCTTGCTCTCCTCTTTCATGTTACTATTGGTTTCTCCCTCAGTTTTCTCCCACAGCAACAAGCAGCTAATTGGTGCTTTTTGACGGGTCTGCATTTGCGCCGTTCTGGAGCCTTTATAAGCCGGATTCTTCCCTCATGCTGACAGCCATCTGACGAGGAACGGACTGTGCTCCCTCCCACCCTAACTTCTCTATGTCACTGTGTTCTTTAGTGGGGTTGTCATCCAGTCTAGTCTGGATTGACAGCAGTATTTGAAAATGGATGGGGTGTCGCCGCGCAGAGGAAATATTTGTTTTGATGTATTTGCTAACTTGTGGCCTATGAGAATTTAAATATGCAGAGATTTAAGTTTGGTTATTGTAATTATTAAACCTGGGTTACCCATAAAAAAATACTGTAGCCAGTTTATGACCATTTACACTTATTGGTGTTGTCAGACTCTTTATTTGTTTAGTTTTATTGCTACTTTGTGCTATCCCATCTAACACATTACAACACACAGGTACTGCAAAGTAAATGCAACTGGACTTACATTTTTCTGCATTGAGGTGCACGGTTCATTTTGAATGGGCTTCCTAATGCAAAGCGCTTCAAATCACTAAAACAAAAAGGAACGCAGTGCTTATCTTTCAAGAGATAATTTTTTTTTTTTAAATAGAAGTGTGCTAGGGTTGCAGTCACATGACCCAATAGCGTAATTAGGAGAAATTAGTCTTTGGACCATGTCACATTGTCATCAGCATCAGAATCATTGAGGTTAAAATGACACCTTAATAGGTGTTGCTCATTTGCTGGGCAAAATGCTGCAAACCTTGTACATTAGTGAGGGCACAATGACAAACCAACATCTGACTGGTTTAGCCATCAAGCAAGCAACACCAAAGTAGGAGGTAAGTGATTTTGTTTCAATGTTGTCACTGCTGAGTTGTCATCAGCTACAGGATCTTTAGTATGAGGCCTCGTACACACGACCGATTTTCTCGTCGTAAAAAACACGTCGTTTTTTTCGACGAGATTCTTGTTAAGCTTGTCGATTTTCTCGTCAAGCTTTCCATGCGTACACACTGACAATTTCCAATTTCGTCGTTGTTCTCCGCGCTCACGTCCAGCACGTACGACGGCACTATAAAGGGGAAGATCTTTTTTCTTGGCGCCACCCCTTGGGCTGCTTTTGCTGATCTCTTGTTACCACGTGTGAAGTAAAAGTTTGGGAAGAGACGATTCGCGCTTTTCAGTCTTCGTACTTTTCAGATCGTTTTCTGCGGTTCAGTTTGTGCTTGTGGGTTCGTATCTTGACTTTCAGGGCGTCTAGGCAGGTCGTATCTGTTTTACAGTGCGTTCTTGCCTGTTCGTTTCTGATTTTCAGTTCGTTATTCATAGGCCTTGCTGTTCTAAAGTGCGTTCTGTTCTGTACGTTCTGATAAGACGACCGTTTCTTAGCCATGTCGCCTGGACGTTCTCGTCGTCGAGTTTGTGCTGTGCGTGCGCTTGGTGTTGGTCTGCTTGTTTTGGACCAAGACCAGTCCATGAATGGTGTGAGGAGGAGTTCATGGACCAAGAATTGGTTGCTCCAGCAGGACCAATTCTGCCATATGCCTCTGCTGCGGGAGATCGTCGAGAATAATCCTGAGGACTACAGGAATTTTCTGCGGATGTCTGACCCCGTTTTTCAGGAACTGTTGGCTTTGGTGTCCCCCTATATTACCAGGAAGGACACCGTTATGCGGGAAGCCATCAGTGCTGAGCAGAGGCTCATCGCCACGTTACGTTATCTGGCGACAGGGAGAAGTCTTCAGGACTTGAAGTTCACGACAGGCATCTCCCCCCAGGCTCTGGGCCTCATAATCCCAGACACCTGTTCTGCCATTATACAAGTCCTGCAGGAGGACTATATTAGGGTAAGTTTTCTCCCTTAACATCACATTTTATGTATTACATGTATGCTAATGTATTGTATTTCTTTCATCCTTCCCTAATTACCATGATTGTAATATGCTGAGAATGTCCCCTTTGTCCCCATGCATGCTGGAAGCTTTAGATTGCCCCTTTTTTCTCCTCCATAAATATTTCCCTTCACTAACTTTTCCAGCAGGGGCGCCTGTTGCTCCAAATGTTTGGGGGTTCAAACCCCAATTTAGGAAATAAACTTCCTCCTTTTTTGCTCTGGTGCCTATTAAACGCCCCCAGTTGTCCCCTCTAATGCAGCCATTTTGTTCCCTCCAATGCAGCCATTTAGTCCCCTCTAATGCAGCCAGTTTCCCCCCAGCCCTGCACTTACCTTCTTGTGGTCAGCGCCATCCTTCTTCTGTCCTTGATGTCTTCTCCTTCCCTTGATGTTGCATCAGCCAATCATGTTACCATTAAACAGACTTGGTGAACATGATTGGCAGAGCAGCCTGCCAGTGTTTCCCCAAGGAATGCCCCCCCCCTGCGTCCCCTATTTTACTTTTAGGAAGCCAATTACATCCCTCAGGTTGTAATGTGCAAGACTATTTTACTACCTGTTTCTGCTATGCAATTAGAACCCCCTAAATGCCGCAATTATTCATATGTCGGTCGCTTTACAAGAGGCCATCCACCTGAATAGTGGGCGGCATAGACAATACATAGGTTCATGCAACGCATGAACCTATGTATTGTTCTGAGTGATGGGCACAGGAGAGAGGGGGCAGTGCTCCAGCGCCCACTCTGGACGCACCGCCACTGCAATGCTATCCTGTGGCCAAACACATCTCCCCCCCCCCCCCAAAATAATTTAGTAATGGCCCATCAGAGGGGGTGATGAATATGATAAATGAGCCTTCCATTATACTTATTTTAAACACCTTAATAAACGTAGAATTTGATTGATGTTGGCCTCTAATGTTTTTTCAGAGAATTTCCTTGTAATGTATGACTTTTGTATTCTAATATTATTTCATCTTGTTTCACTCCACAGCTTCCTTCCACGCCACAGGAATGGCAGACTGTGGCATCGGAGTTTGCCACGCGGTGGGACTTCCCCAACTGCGGTGGTGCCATAGACGGGAAGCACGTCCGCATCGTGCCGCCACCCCGTTCTGGGTCCTACTCCTACAATTACAAGGGGTTTCATAGCATTGTGCTGATGGCGGTGGTGTCAGCACGGTATGAATTCCTCTGTGTTGATGTAGGGAAGAATGGCCGGATGTCCGATGGGGGATCCTTCATCCAGACGGAGTCTCCAGAGTGACGACCTTGCATTGCCACCGGATGCAGGGAATATTGAAGGACTCCCCTTTGTTTTTTTGGCTGATGAAGCCTTCGGACTCGGACGGCATCTTATGAGGCCATTTCCACAGAGGACCCTGACCCCAGACAAGAGGGTGTTCAATTACCGGCTGGCCAGGGGCCGAAGAGTTGTCGAAAATGCCTTTGGCATAATGGCCAGCCGGTTCCGCCTTTTTATGACTTCAATACACTTGGCGGACTACAAAATAAACTATGTCGTATTATGCTGCTGTGTGCTACACAACTTTCTGAGCCAAAAATCTAATTCCTATATGGCCTCAGTTTTGCCAGAGGCTGGACTTTCCCCTGCAAATCCCCTGCCGGGCCTGGAATCTGCCCGTCCTGGCTTGCCCTCCCAAAATGCCCGTGAGGTTCGGGACAAATACATGGAGTATTTCACGGGTAGGGGGGCAATTCCTATGCCAGCCTATGTCTAAGGATCCAAATAAAGCTTGTTTAAACCTTTAATTATTTGTTCTTTCCTGTCTCCTAGTTTGTCTTTGTGCATTTGTAGTGCCAAGTGTATTTTACTTTAGTAACTAACAACCATTTCACTATGTAACCTAACAAAATAACCAAATAAGCTTAGAGGGTATTATAAAAAGAAGCTACACGTTGTTTGTGGTCAAATATTTTACTCTGTGCACATTCTCACCATTTTTAGTTTTTTCTTGTTTTTTGGGTTGGCCTGGCCCCAACCCGGCAATTTTTTGCTTATGAAAATACAAAAATAACAGTTGCATTCCAAAAATTACAACATTGGATACCTCTGAGCAATCTGAGACATTCACTTACACAAACTATGTCTCTATGTGCCCGTCCTAATATGGGGTCCTGCCACCCCTTGCCCAGCCAAAGATTGAATATGCACACATTTGGGATTTTTTTCATCTAGGAAGTTTACAATCCTGATCCCTATTGTCAACATGTGCTATCTGCCATCAGGGGTGATCAATGGACGTGTTTTGGGGGTGCAACCCCTTCCTCAGTTCACCGACTTTAGATACGAGGAAGGGGTTGCACCCCCAAAAGACGTACATGGATATCCCCTGATGGCAGATAGCACATGTTGACACACTGTGTGCAGATTCAATTTTTGGCTGGTTTGATTGTCAAAAATATTCGAAAATGTGCAAAAACAAACATGTAAAAACAAATGTGTTTGGATGGATTATTGAATTCTCCCAAAAACATCGAGAATGTCTTTAAATGTTTGTTCCATCACATGGATTCTTTGTTTAATTAGGTCCAGTTCCGTGCTACATTCCATCACTTGCTGGATGAGGCGGAGGGCACTGTCAGCAGAGAACCGTGTACTATCCTTCACAACATTTATATCCCCTAAAAACAAAAAACAAAAGGTATTATAACTCTGCAGGCCTACATCTCTTACCTGAAGCTGTGGTGACAGATACTGACCTGTTGTGGTGACCAGATCCACAACGTCATCCACCTCTCCTTCCTGCACTTCTCCTTCCTCCACCTCAACTTCCTGCACATCTTTCGGTTGTGGGTCTTTGGGAGTTTGGGGTTGCTTGGAAGTTGTGGGGTGCATGTGCTCCCTGGAGTGTTCTCCTCCCAGTCTTCTCTCCCCTATGAGAATCAAACAAAAGGTCTATTTATCACACTGTAAATCTCAATGTTAAAATAAAAACAGGCTAAATTGCTTGGAAGTGGGGTACAAGTGTGTGGATGGGCGGAATTTAAAGAAGAATGCATTATTTATGACCAAGAATATGTTTAGTATTCACCTTTGGATGTAATTTATTTGACATGGAGGCACCACAAAAATTCACTGATGCACCTGTGTGGGACACCCAAAAAAGGCGGGTCTGGTGGCCCACACTATAGTGCTCCAAAGTACAGATGTGGAAGCAGCTGCTGAGTGTCCTCTCCTTTACACTGATAAAAGTTTGCATTTCATTCTCTTTACAAACACATCATCTAGCCTAAAAATTTCGCCACAATATTTGAGCAAAAATGGCAGATGTCTAATTACTTTTATGGCTCTAAAATAAGCCAAAACCGCGGATAGTGGCCGAACGAAGTGTCGGTAACGTAACGAACGATTACTGTGCCCAACCAAGTTCAAAATATTACATTTTGGAAGGGAGTCCAATATGAGAAACCAAAATAAAGAGCAACATGTCAGTTTAGAAAAGGATTAATAGCATAAAAGTCTACATTTTACTTACTTTTAGCGAGCATTCTCTTTATGCTCCTCAACTGCTCTGGCTCCCTCAGTTTGAGGTCTGACCACCTCTTTCTGAGCTGCTCATTTGAGCGTTTCACCCCGAAATTCGCCTTCAGACTCTTCACGACTTTAGTGAGGATTTTGGCCTTCCTTCTATTTGGTTTGCTATACGGCCCATGCTTTGCATCATAATCAGACTTGAGCAAGATGTCCACCATCTCCGCCATCTCCGCCAAAGACATATTCGATGCCTTGAATCTCCTCCTTGATCGTGACGTTTCCTCGGTCTCCGGGCTTGTCTCCTCCTCGTTAGTTGCGGAATTATCAGACACCTGCTGTAACTCCGCCATATCTGTCTGCGCGCCGAAAGAGAAGGGGCGGGGAAAAGATGTTAGTTAGAACGTCATGGGCGGGCGACGTGTGCGGAGCGACGTGTTCGTATTTTGACGCATGCGTGGTGTGTATATAGCAAACACACATGTGACTATAGTACGTACGTTCGGTGTGCGGAGAGAGGAGTTCAAGTGACGGACGTGCGAACGAAGGTATGTGATTTTGTGACTTGTACAAATTGTTGGCCTATACTGTCTTGAGAATGTTGGAGGATATATATGGTGACTAGGATGTTAAGGAGGTTAGACTGTTTGCCTCACATTAGTTATATATAATTTATTTAACTTGCAGATACAATATGAATGTCTTTATAAGCGACAAGGATTTCCTGGCGGAATTTATTGACCGGGTAAGGGAGCTGCGGGCTCTGTGGGAGACGAAAAACGCCATCCACAAAAAAAAGGGGTGAGAAAAGCAGCGCTGGAGAAGCTGCTCCCATTTGTGCATACCAAGGTGCCCACAGCCACAGCAAAACAAGTGGACACTAAAATTGGGAGCTTGAGAGGTACCTACAGGACTGAACGCTCTAAGGTGCTGGCTTCTCAGAGGTCAGGACAGGAGCAGCAGCAGGTGATGTTTATGTCCCGATTTTGTGGTACTACAACAGGATGTCCTTCCTGGATGACCACATTGAGACAAGGCCATCACTCTCCACTCTTCCCCCCAGACTTCCCTGCAGCCAACCTGAGCCTTCTCTGGAGCAAGAGGAGGCAGCCATCCTGGATGATCCTGATTTGGCCATCTGGAGCCAGGTATAGTATTAACTGAAAATGTATTGGGATAAACTTAATGTTTGACAAATATGTCAAGATGACAAACATAAAATATTTTGGATTCCACAAGTGAAATCAAGATCTGTAGACATTAGTCTGCACTTAATTGGGTGCTAAATAGTCAATCTGATGTAGTGGTAAATTTAAAGAAAGGATTTATGGATTTACATTCTAATTGCTTCAATCAGGATTACAAAGTTTGATGCAAAGATTAAACCAACATATTAAACTATGTCCCTTTTTCATACACAGGATGAAATCAGCCAGGAGGAGGGTCTGGAAACTGTCAGGCAGGAGGAGGAAGGGCCCAGTGGCAGCCAGGAGGTGGCAGGGCCCAGTGGCAGACAGGAGGTGGCAGGGCCCAGTGGCCGACAGGAGGTGGCAGGGCCCAGTAGCAGACAGGAGGTGGCAGGGCAAAGGAGAAGCACCAGATCCCAGGTGCCTCCCATCCAGCTTCCCAAAAGAGGCAGGAGGGACAGGAGCACGAGTGAGGCAGCAATGGCCCTTATTCGTGAGGCCCATGCCACCCTCCAGGAGCCCACATCCCCTGAAGAGGCCATTGCCGGCCTAGTGGAGGCTAAGTTCAAGGTGATGAGCATGGAGCAACGCCTCCTATGCGAGCCCCTGCTCATCACCTTGCTCAACAAGGGGGTGATGGAGAAAATTACCCCCAATACCGCCATATGTGAGGTGGCACAACTGACCCAACCTCAACCTCCACCTCCCCCTTCTTCTTCTGCCCCACCCCCTTCTGCTACACCTCCACCTTCTTCTTCTGCCCCACCCCCTTCTGCTACACCTCCACCTTCTTCTTCTGCCCCACCCCCTTCTGCTACACCTCCCCCTTCTTCTTCTGCCCCACCCCCTTCTGCTACACCTCCACCTTCTTCTTCTGCCCCACCCCCTTCTGCTACACCTCCACCTTCTTCTTCTGCCCCACCCCCTTCTGCTACACCTCCACCTTCTTCTTCTGCCCCACCCCCTTCTGCTACACATCCACCTTCTTCTTCTGCCCCACCCCCTTCTGCTACACCTCCACCTTCTTCTTCTGCCCCACCCCCTTCTGCTACACCTCCACCTTCTTCTTCTGCCCCACCCCCTTCTGCTACACCTCCCCCTTCTTCTTCTGCCCCACCCCCTTCTGCTACACCTCCACCTTCTTCTTCTGCCCCACCCCCTTCTGCTACACCTCCACCTTCTTCTTCTGCCCCACCCCCTTCTGCTACACCTCCACCTTCTTCTTCTGCCCCACCCCCTTCTGCTACACCTCCACCTTCTTCTTCTGCCCCACCCCCTTCTGCTACACCTCCACCTTCTTCTTCTGCCCCACCCCCTTCTGCTACATCTCCTCCTCCTCCTCCTGACAGGAGTACCCCTCCAGTGGCCCAGCCTCCAGCCAAATGAAGAAGGAAGGCTTCAGGGAAGGTTGCAGGGAAGGTTGCCAGGAAGAAGAGGAAGTGATGGCCTTGCTTCATTGTGGTCGGACAGAAGGCAGCCTGTTGTAGTACCACACACTTGGGACATATATATCACCTGCTGCTGTTCCTGACCTCTGGGAGGCCAGCATCAGATTGTGTTCAGAAATGTTGGCCTTCTCAAGCTCCCAATTTTAGGGTCCACACAGGGTTGCTGTGTGCTCTGGGGTCCCTGGGATGCACAAATGGCAGCAGGTTCTCCAGCGCTGCCTTCTCTTTATTTTATTTCGAAACATGAATAAATGTGATTTTTGTTTAAGTTCATATTTGACTATGTGTATTTGTAAAAATTAAAAATCTAGCTTTGGAGTAAGCAGATACATTTGACTGACAAAAAAAGGGACAGATATCAACCCCCCAAAAGAATAACTAAATCTGATTTGCAAAAAAACATGGTGGGAAATTTAAATAGATTCCAAAATTAAATGGGAGATCACTATCAAAACATTGCGAAATTATAATTAACATCATTTTGAAAAATATAACCATTTAAATTATTCCTAAAAACTTGCACGATATAATACACATAAATCTTCTTAAGAGCAGCATGAAAAAGGTTAAAAAAAAAGTCATAACTCTGTGTGAATATCAGCAGCAAAAGAAGGTCACTCGTTTTGATTAATGTAACATTCTACCGAAGATTTCAATGCAGAACATTTAAACGATGCAATATTTTTGAGCGTGACGAATGTGCTCTCTCCATTACGAAGGCTTGTTTTACCAGAAGATGCGCTCCTGTCTCATAGTTGCTTGTGAGCATGCGCGCTTTTGGAAGAGTCGTAAAAGCATACACACGAACCATTTTCTCGTCACAAAACAGCCCGACGAGAAACACGACGAGGAAATCTGGAATCCTGACGAGAAAATAGAGAGCAGGTTCTCTATTTTCTCGTCGAGATTCTCGGCAATTTTCTCGTCGTAAAACCATACACACGAACGTTTTTCTCGACAAAAAAGCTCTCGCGGCACTTTTCTTGACGGTTTTGGACGAGAAAATCGGTCGTGTGTACGAGGCTTGAGTCTTAATAAATTACAACTGGAAGATATGAGAATAAGTAGGAAAACAAATGCCCTCTTTTTCTCATGGTAAGGATAAGCTCCCAATGCAGGCGTCAGTTTTACCCTGGCACCATGGTCAATTGCAGCACTTATCCTCTTCTCCTTTATAGTATTTAATGCTGTTAACCCAAGTATGGTCCTGTAGGCAAAAATACCAAAAACTTTGTTGAGCGTTGGTTAAGCATTTTTTTTTGATCTTGCTCATCCATTCTTACATCTCCAAGTGGATGTAAACCCTCCATACACCCAGTGAAGTGAACAGCCTCATATGATACACAGAGATGAACCAAATCTCCCTACATAAGTTTTACATGTATATCTGCTGTCTTCACATTTATATACGGTTTAGAACGTTCAGATCGTGTTAGGAAATGTTTTGTTTAACACAGAGTGTGATGTCTGGGCATACAGCCAAGATAGCTAAATAGCTGATTGGAGGAAAGGCATGCAACCCCTCTCCACATAGGCAGAGACTCTGAAGCCTTGTACACACGGCCGAGAATCTCGTTGCAAAAAAAAAAGTAGTTTTTCTCGACGGGTTTCTTGTCAAGCTTGACGAGATTCTTGTCAAACTTTCCTTGCATACACACTGTCAATCCAAAATCTCGTCAATGTAAAGCGCGGTCACGTACAACACGTACGAAGGCAGTATAAAGGGGAAGTTCTATTCCAATGGCGCCACCCCTTGGGCTGCTTTTGCTGATCTCGTGTTACCGCGCGTTAGTAAAAGTTTGGGGAGAGACGATTCACGCTTTTCAGTCTTCGTGCTTTCAGTTCGTTACAGCGTGACGAATGTGCTATCTCCATTACGAACGCTAGTTTTACCAGAAGGAGCGCTCCCGTCTTATACTTGATTCTGACCATGCGCGGTTTTTGAAAACTCGGAAAAGCATACACACGACTGGTTTTCTCGTCCAAATACAGTCTGACGAGAATCACGACGAGAAAACTGAGACTCCCGACGAGAAAAAAGAAAGCAGGTCTTCTTTTTTTCTCGTCGAGATTCTGGGCAGTTTTCCTGATGAGAAACCTGAAACGCATGGTTTTCTCGGCAAGAAAGCTCTCCCAACAGTTTTCTTGTCGTTTCTTGCCGAGAAAACCGGTCGTGTGAACGAGGCTTCAGAGGTGTTTTATAACAGGACCAGCTCCCTGCTAATCCATTTATAGCAACCTCCCCGGACAGAAATTTCAGGCGCTTTTATCTGATGTGTCCGAGAAATTGTCAGGCGTTATCAGGCTGATAACAGAGGAACGGGTCAGCAGAGAGCTATGGGACTTAGCTCTTTGAAGAGAGATAACAAAATACTGCAGATATATGTGCCCAGCTCAGATTTCATTAATTGGGTTTACATCCACTTTAATTAGAGGTGTAATTGGAACCTTCAGGGCCCCTGAACAAGAAAACATAAAGGGCCGCCCTGACCCCCAGCCAGGTCCCGACCCCCACAGTGGAAGAAGGCCAAGCCCCCTTTCGCAAGTGTGACCTTTGCGACCGCTACTGGTGTCAGTTTTTTTTCTATTTTTTATTTCATTTTTTTTTTTTACTATTTTATTTTACAATTTTTTTATTCGTTTTTGTAGGAGCCCCGTTGAGGGGGCTTTGAGACTGAGAAATTGGATTGAAGGTACAGCCCTTAATATCCTTCTCTGCAGTCTCAGCAGCACAGAATGAATGGACAGGAATAGCTCTGTAAACAGCTTCCAGTTCATTCACAAACTGAAGCATAGTAAACACAGTTTATTTTTCCTCAGCTATGAATGAATAGAGTCAGTTATTGGTACAGACCACTGACTATTCATTAAGACAAGTAAGGAGCCAGTAAATTACACATTTACTGGCTCCTCCGGCTCTCCATCATCCCCCGCAGCAGCCCGTGGGGGAGGGAAGGGGGAACCCAGCAAATGAGGGGGGTCGTGGGATCACACAGGAGCCAGATCACAACAGGAGGGGCAACAGTGTGGAATGTAGAGGAATCTATACCCTCCATTTTCCTCCTGCAGCCTTTCAGCAGAGGGGATTGGTTCCCCTATATGCCGACCCTCCTATCCAGGTGTATGAGGGGCTGAACGGGCCCCCTGAAGAAATGGGGCTGTGTTGCAACTGTGACCCCTTGCACAAACACCACTGCCACTAGTTACTGCATTTCTCGTAGTTCTGTGTTTGGTAGCTCATTAAAGCTAAAATCCTAGTGATGGCAAGAGCAGTAAAAACAGGACCTGGCTTTTTACTACCCCCTGACTGCCCACCTCCAAATTTACATGACAAGAGAATGGTGAGTTCACATTTCTGCGGCCGTGATGCCTCGTGTGGCAATTTTAACTCAGCATGATGAGTTTTAAAGGCTGTACCGCCTGCTAAACTCACCCATTGAAGCCATCAGGACCATGCTGCAACCCTGTGCCAAAAGGGAGCAATGCAGTTGCAATGTAGTAGTTCAATGCAAAATCCCCACTAGGATAGAAAAACATTCCCCTGGGGATTGATCAAACAAATGTGCAAGAAGCTGCACTGTCCCCTCCTAAAGGCCTATAAATCTGCAGTCAACTGCAGCCTGAAAAGTGTTCCACAAAGATTGCTTTTCAAAAGATGGTGAAGTACTATCAGCAGATGGATTGGGGACAGTAAAAAAAGGGGAGAATCGGAGAAGACAGGATAAAAATGGGATTTTTGTACTCACCGTAAAATCCATTTCTCTGACATCCATGGACCGACACGGCGTCTCTTACACTTTACACGTGGGTATATGTCCCTGCTTGCAGGAGAAGACCTAGGCAGAATGTTAAATGTTAAAACATTCCAGAACAAACCAGAGCTGAACAGCCCCGCCCAGGGGGGCGGTCCCTCCGGACATTACCCTCACACCTGCAGCTAGCAGGCCTCAGTTCGTAACAAAGCAGCACAAACTAAAAGGAAGGGTGGGTGCCGTGTCGGTCCATGGATGTCAGAGAAATGGATTTTACGGTGAGTACAAAAATCCCATTTTCTCTTATCATCCATGGACCGACACGGCGTCTCTTACACTTTACACGTGGGATGTCCCAAAGCAGTGTCAAGAGGGATGGGAGCAGTATAAATGGAAAAACCAAAAAACTTCACTCCAAACAAGGCAGAGCTCCCCAACGGAGGAGTTGCCACTTTAAACAGCGGCCTGCAACACCTTGCGGCCGAAGGAAGCATCCGGAGATGCAGCCTCATCAACCCTATAAAACATAGAAAAGGTATGAACAGACGACCAGGTCGCCGCCTTGCACACTTGTGCAACCGACGCTTGATGTCGGAAAACCCAGGAAGCACCAATTGCCCTGGTGGAATGCGCCGTAACCGGGAAGGGAGGCGCCCGCCCTATGAGAGTATAGGCTTGAAAGCCGGTTTGTCCGATCCACCTAGAAAAAGGTGGCAGACGAAGCCGCTTGACCCTGTATCTGACCAGAGACAGTCAAACAGAGAGTAGACTTCCGAATAGAAGCAGCAGACAGGCACACCTGCAAGGCACGTACCACATTCAAAGTGTGCCGCGCGCACTCTGGGATGCGACGGGCGAGGACACTAGGACGGGAGGACAATGTCCTCATTTTAGGTGAAAGGTCAAGATCACCCTTGACAAAAGAGAAAGTCGCGGATGCAACACCGCCTTATCCTTATGGATGACTAAATATGGCGACTTGCAGTACAAGGTCGCCAATTCAGATACTCGTCTAACAGAAGTGATTGCCACTAAAAAGAGCCACCCACTGAGACAAAGCGAAGAGGGGAATATCCCTGATATTCTCAAAAGGAGGTTCCTGGAGAACCGAGAGTACCAATTCCGATCCCACGGGGGGGAAAGGAGACACGACAGGAGGGAGCCCATGGCGAACCCCCTGTACAAGGGTGCCAACCAAGGAATGACCCGCTAGTGGTCACCGAAAGAAGACGGCCAAGGCCGAAACTGACCCTAAATGATACTCAAAGCGAGCCTTTGGGCCACGCCATGCTGTAGGAAACGCAGGATTCTAAGGACGGAATACGTCCGAGGATGTCAGTCCAGCTCTTCGCACATGGCGATGTAAGCTATTCCAGGTACAGAGATAGTTCTGGAGGAAGACTTCCGTGTCCTTCATATGGACGAAATGACCGAGTCCGAGAGCCTCGGTCTCTCAACACCTGGCTTATAACAGCCATGCCGTTAAGGCCCGAGACTGTAAAGGCAGGATGAAATATATGACTTTGAGACAGAAAGTCCTCCCTATTGGCAACCATCAGGGAACGGCCTCGACGAGACGTACCAGATTGGCATACCAGTGAAGCCGAGGTCGATCCGGAGCAATGAGGATCACCGGAATTCCCTCGGTCACCACCCTGCGCAGCAGGCGAGGAAGCAACTGCAGCAGAGGATAAATGTGTATCAGGTGATCATGACCCCATGGGCCACTGACGCCTCTGATGCATCCGCCCAAGGATCCCTGGATCTGGCCACAAATCGACAACTTACAATTGAGTCGAGAAGCCATCGGGTCCACCTCCGGCGTGCCCCACCGTTTGTGTGGCAAAGGAGTTGAAATACCTCCGGGTGCAAGGACCACTCTCCCCGGTCCAACGTCTGGCAACTCAATAGTCCGCCAGTTCTATGCCCGGAATGTAAACGGCTGACAGAGCCGGCATGCTTCCTTTAGTCCACTTCAGGGTACGGGGGACCTCGGAAGCCTCAGCTGAGCTTCGAGGTGGTCGACATACGCCACCACCGTGACTTGTCTGACAGGATCCTAATGGAACGATCCTGCAATCTCTCAGACCACGAGGAGAGGCACAGTCTGATGGCCCATATTTCCAGAACATTAATCGGCAAATGGGCTTCGTCCGGAGTCCAAGCCCTTGGGCCAACAGGACTCCCCAGATTACACCCCAGCCCTTCAGGCTGGCGTCTGTAGTGAACACCGTCCATTGGACGGGGAGGAACGACTTCCCGGACCGAAGAGCCGGGGACCCAAACTCCATGTCAGGGACGCCCTGACCAGGTGGCTCACCTGGATCGGAAAATCCAAAGACAACGGGGATTTGTCCCAAGGGAACAAGATCTCCTTCTGCAATGCCCTGGTGTGTGATTGGGCATACGGAATGGCCTCGAAAGAGGTCACCATGAGTCCCAGGATTCCCATGCAAAAACGGATTGACAACCATTTTTTGGGATGTCAGCATCCGTACTGCAGACTGAAGTGTCAGTAGCTTCCCCGGAGGTAGGAATACCTTTTGCCTCCAAGGAGTCCAGAATCAGACCGAGATACTCCAAATCTCGAGTCGGGACCCGGACTGACTCCTGAATGTTTAGGAGCCACCCGAAGTCCCTGAGGGTCTGACTGACGATAGTCACACTGTCTAATACTGAGCCATTTCCTGCTCTGAGAAGAAGATCGTCCAGATAGCCCACGACAGCAATGCCTTGCTGTCTCAGCAAGCTAGAACCGGCACAAGCACCTTAGTGAACACCCTCGGCGCCGGGGCTAGGCCGAAAGGAAGAGCCACAAATTGATAGTGGACTTCGTCGATCGCAAGCGCAGATCGGAACATACAAGTAGGCGTCCTTGAATTCCAAGTTCGCCAGAAAATCCCCTTGACGGAGTGCACTGACCACCGTGCGAATGGATTCCATGCGGAACTTTTGCACCTTCACGAAGGCATTCAGGACTTGGAGGTCCAAGATAGGCCAGTAGAATCCCTGAAATCTCTCCTGTGACGGAACCGGCACAATCACTCTGGACCTCAAACCTGAATAGGCCCCATAGGGCCACCCGACGGGCAGGAAGGAGAGGAAGATTCGAGGGAAGAATCTGTCTGGTATTAGGAACGGAACCTATCCTGTAACCTGAGGGGATCACCTCGCACACCCACCAGTAGGAGATCCGGGAGGTCCATTGATCCGTGGACCTGCAAAGTCGTCCCCCCTACCCCAGAGTTGAGAGGGGGCAAGACTTCACGCGGAGGTGGGCTAGGGAGCCGGCTTGTTCGGCATACGCACCCAGGGGCGCTCGTGTCCACCAGCCGTACCACTGTCAGTCTGGGGGGGCCTCCCCGTTGACTGACGAAAATATCCCCTTTTTTCTGGAAAGGAAGGACCCTGCTTATAGCGGCCTCCTTGCCAGCCTGAGGAAGAACAGTGCTTTTACCTCCCGTGACATCCTTGATGATGTCATCCAGCGCAGCACCGAAAAAACCTACCACCTTTTAATGGTAAACCCTTCCGAGGCTTTTTAGAAGCTAGGTCAGCAGACCAGCATTTCAACCAGATCAGACCACGCAATACCCTGAGTTATAAGGGGCCGCGTCAAACGTGGTGTCGCCACATAAACCAGGCCCTGCACCATTTGTGGGCCAGAGCAATAGTGTCTGGAGGAAGAACATGCTCCTGTACAGTTGCCCATCCCGCAAGTGTTGGAGACACAAGGGTCGCCGCTACCACAAGCCGTAGGGCGGACCCCAACAAGGCAAACATGGCTCTACTCACCACTTCTGACCTCCTGTGAGTGGGGTCCTTAAATGCAGGAGTCCCCTCCACCGGGAGAATGGTGGCCTTGTTCAACCGGGCGACTGGAGGGTCGACCACTGGGGGAGAAGCCCACATTTTTAGTAGGGCATCCTTAAAAGGGGTATCTGATAGACAAACGCCGCGGGACCATAAAAGACTTCTGCGGCTATTTCCCCAGACCTTGTCAGTGAGCTGGTCAAAGAAAGGTACATATTGAAAAAAACACTTTTTAGAAGGCCCGGCCCCAAGGAACCAGAGGAGACCGTCCGCCTGAGGTTCTGCATCCGCAGCATTTAGCTTGCGAGTGTCCCTCACTGCATCAATGAGTTCACAAAACAAGCACCCTGTCATTTACTGACACAGAACTGGAGTTTTCCTTGCAAGGAATGTCCTGTTCAAAACCATCAAATATATATTCAGAGCTAGGGTCCTGAGCGGTAGTGGCTAGGCCCATATCTGAATCAGCGCATTACCCCCCCTTTTTTTTTTTGTGGAAAAAAGGTGGGGATAGGGGCTTTTTTGCTCCCTTGCGCTCACACACTACTTTCTCCTGTTCAGATTAATGATTCCAGGAATGCCGACAACTGGTCCCTAAGGACCGCAGGTGCAGAAGCACTGTCAGTTGTCTCTAACAATGTGAAGAAAACAGGTGAACCAGACTCCAATATTGCCACCCTCTGAGACCTTATTCACCATTATAGTGAATAATACAGCCCACCCACAGGCCGTGCTGGGGCTGAGGAGGGGACACCTGGAGTACTCACCACCCCTAGGGACCGCTGTATGAGCCGCGCTGTAGCGCTGTATGAGTCGCGCTGGTGCAGCCTGAGGTGAAGAATCTGTGGGGATGTGTGTATTCCGCGCCGTACAGCAGTGCTGCTAGAGGCCGAAAACGAAAGTGCAAGTGCCGCGGCTACAAGAAAATGGCCGCCGGGCACCAGTTTAACTATGTATTAAGCCTCAGCCAAAATGGCCGCCAATGGCGTATTTAAAAAAAATAAAACACCGCGCCAATGGCGCACAGAAAACACCACAGCCAGTCCCCCAAAACACTTCCCAATAAAAATAACAGTCATGGAGCGGCCCCCCAAGGCAGAGTGACCCCCCAAGTATCCCCACACAGCACAACAGCACAACAGGGTGCAGAGAGCAGCATACAGGGGGGAGACAGGGAGAACCCCCCACACACAGAAACACAGCCAGCATGTACTCACCTTGCAGCAGGAGAGACTACTTACCCGTCCCGCAAGCACCTTGGAGAACACCCCCAGTGCCAATAGAGGGACTCACTGGCTTGTTTCAGACAGGCCTATCACAGAGTCGTACTGCGTAGCTGTCGGCCCGGTCCACCGCGAAAGATACAGTAGGTACTGTTCGATCTTGAGAGGACCGCGGGAGCATAAAAGCAACCCGGCCACCCCTGGAGCCATGGGGTATGTCGTGAACTGAGTCTCACGCACACAAGGCGAGGATCAGCACGCTCGATGGTCGGACAGGGAAGACTACGAGGATACTAGTGTACCCAACCTGTTGCCCAGCCAACAGTTGATTGAAGGTCTCAAAAATAAAATAATAAAATTCCCAAAGGAATAAAAATTAAAAGTAAAATCTTCCAGGAGACTGGCTCCTGAGAGAGCCACGTCTTCTCCTTCTGCTAGGCAGAAAAAAACTGAGGCCTGCTAGCTGCAGGTGTGAGGGTAATGCCCGGAGGGACCGCCCCCCTGGGCGGGGCTGTTCAGCTCTGGTTTGTTCTGGAATGTTTTAACATTTAACATTCTGCCTAGGTCTTCTCCTGCAAGCAGGGACATATACCCACGTGTAAAGTGTAAGAGACGCCGTGTCGGTCCATGGATGATAAGAGAAACAGCCTTTTTACACAATGTGGAGGATTAACCCATTAGATTCCACAGTGAGTATAACAAGCATGCTTTACTGCATATACAGACTGATTTTACTGTTTTGGGTTTAGTAACACTTTAAAGGCCAAGTTCACCTTTTAGGATGGAACATGTAACATGTTCCAGCTCCTATCTACTCTACCCTCAATCCCCCCTCCCTGTGACAGCAGGCAGATGATCTTCTCCCCACACTCGCAGACACAGTTAAAAAAAAAAAAAAAGTGGCAGTGCGGGATCCTGGCATTGCACCCGTGATCTGCTGAGCGCCAATGCAATGCTTTACAGGCTCCACTGTAAAAAAAAACTGCAAAAAGATGTGAATTTATTCTTTTTCATATAAAAAATGAACTTATACTTTAAGTAAATTAGAGAATCTGATTTTTTTCCCCCTATTTTGTAGGGAAGTATGTTCCGATGTCTACCTATAGTTAATGCATATTTCACTTAGTACAATAATGGCCATTGATTAGTCATAGGATTGAATATTACATGCACCATACACTGTTGGAACAATGACGATACAGTTGATTGTTAAATCAGTTATGTCATCAAATTGAAAAAAAATAAAGTTATGCCAAGTTCAAAGCAGTCTGAATGTATAATTGTTGTAAAATCAGCTTTTGTGTTACCAAACCTATATAATATGAGAATCAATCTAAACAACCCCAGGCAGACACTTGTACTACATACTGTAGTTGTTTGTACAATCACCCAGATCTGACCTAATACGGTACCAATGCCCATTATCTGTTTATTTTGCTATGACTTTATCAGATATGCACAATTTAAGAAGTAATAAAAGCAGTGACATTGCAAATTATATTGGAGTGTCATAATATAGGAGTGTATGGCATTTCTCTTTACAGAGGCTATGTCCAGTCAGACCCTTCCAGCAAGGAAGAGATGTCCCCAGAGAGCATTTCCATCTCCTCTATGTTCAGCCTTGGTGCACTCCAGAACAGTCATACTTTTTTCCACTTTTTCAAAAGCACTCGTGGCTTTTTATCTTCTTTGTTGTTTCAAACCAAGGCTAAAAAACAATCTGGTCAACATGTGTTCCTTAAAATGTTATTCTCACAAAATAGCAATCAAAGAGAGGAAAAGCAATAAATGCTCCAGATTCCTTACTCTTGAAATAACGGACTTTGGGGTGCCCCACATCTACAGCTAGGGACCTCTATCTGCAAAGGACCAGAGCCCGAATTCATAGGTGAGTTCTACAAGAGTACAGCAGAAAACGGGAGTAGGGGCAAAAATTAATGTGGTCAAGGAAAGAAGAGGTATGGAGGACAAGAAACAGCCTCACGCACTTTTCGTCATGGTATGCTCCAAGCCCTGGAACAATACAATCCACCTGCTATAACACTAACACCAGGTTTTGGTCTGTCACCATCCTTCCATAACTGAGTAATTCACAATAAAAAAGATTTTGATCTAGATTCCACTTGTACCCAAGACCACAAGGGTGCCATAGATTAAGGAGGCCTTTAGCAGAATCTGGTTTTGCTCTTGTACTGGCCTGTTTAGTCGACAAACAAATTTATTGCATTTGGGGCACTCAGATCTCCAATATTGTTTTTCCATTTAAAATTCCATATATACCCAACTTTGTATATAAAAAGATATGAACTTCTTGCATTTGAGCAAGTGAAGTTCATCATATTCATTCCTGTATAAAAAATGTATTTAGTTTATTAATAGAAGATGTTTTCCAAAAACAACTATGCATACATGACTATGATAATGTACAATAATAGTATACATTTTAATATTGTAGGCAAGACACAATATACATATATTTTTTTCAGTTTAAATATTTTATTGTTTTCCCTTTAATTTCTACACAAAATGCATCCCACTCTTGCAGTTGTATGCTCAACTTCCATTCAGTAACGGTGTTGTGCAACACATCCAAATACATTATATAACTTTATATTAAAGTTTTCAAAGTAGAACTGTCCAGCCATTTTCCCACACAAAGTTTAAATATATTCACAAATATTCAAAAATAATGTTGATTATATTTCTAGTCAAGTACCCAGAAAAAAAAATATTATTAAAAAAAATAACCCATTTGATCTTCACTGTCCAGAAAGATATTCAGTTTTATACAGCCCGGGGAGAAGTTGGGGCTCCAGCTGAAAGAACAATGTAGCTTCAACATGGAGTCAGTGTAGCTAGGAAACACATGATATGTGCTGTAAATTAAGCATATTTATACCACACTCTTTTGCCGAGAGATTCATAGTAAAAAATGTATTGCAGTGTCTTCAGAAATATATACAACTTAACTTGTCATTTTAATAATATTTCTTCTCTCCTGAAGTGCTGAATCCAGGCTTATGCAATAAGGCTGCGCAACGAGCAAGAATGTGTGGAAAACCATAACAACCAATCAAACTTACTTATTCATGTGTTGACATGGTAAAGCATTGATAGATTTTGCTGATTGGTTGTCGGTGTTTCAGCACGTAACATGCGGCTCTGCAGTCTTCTCTAATAAAGGCTATGAAAATGTGTATGTAAAGACATAGCAGACAAACATGCAGGACAGCATTACTGACCCCAAAAATAACCTATGGCACTAAATAAATAGTATGATCTTGTGTGTAAAAAAAAAAAAAAAAACCTGACTGGACTTGGAAAACAAAGTAGATATAATCCTCTATTTAAAATATCTGAAAAACCTATGCAACAAAATAGACAGTTTTTGGCTGTATCACCAATTCAGCTCTTTTGTATCTTTAGGGTAGCGACAGTCATATGTGCTTGTGCATAAGTACTAGTAGTGTTTTTGCAGCTTTTTTGGGCATTTTCAAGAAGGATTGTTTTGCACCTGTAGAAAGCAAAAGGGATTTAGATGTTTTGTGTAGCCTTTAGAGAAGTGATTTGGTTCTTATCTAGCCAATTACCCCACCGGAACGGCTATAGGAGGTTTATTGCATGTCATGTGATGCTTTATGTTGTATGTCATGTTTCAGCACTTATAAAACTATGGACATTGCTTTTGAAAAAATTAAATGTGTTGCTGTTAAAGCACACCTGTGATGCTTATTAGTCTAAACTTTTTTTTTAAAACATACATTTCCAATTTTTTTTTTTTTTTTTTCGGAAATAAAATATGTTTATGGAAGAAGCTGAATATTGACAGAGCAAAAGTCTATGAAAAATAAATCAGATTTCTGGTTGTAAAAAAAGGATATTATGCTGGTTGTGAAATTTGTGTGAATTATAATGTAGGCTAGACCTACGCAATTTTGGATAAACCATCTATTAATCTAATTGGTAATGCAAGTCAAGTAAAAAACGCTATGGTTAAATAAAAAAACACACTTGGGTCATGGCTATAGCTGTAATTTTTTGATTGTGCTACAAGATTTCCCATGTTAAGTCACTCTTTGACCCTAAATTGTAGCTGCTGCATGCTAGCAGGCACACAACCAATTAGAAAACGCTGCAGTCAGGCTTTAGTATCTTATTGATTGGCTACTATGTAACAGGTTATAGGAGACCACAGCCACAAATGCAGGGAATGATCATGGGCCATGATCATGACCACATAGAAGCACAGTAAAATTTACATGTAGCCATTCCCCTAAATTTCAATGCATTAGCTGCATTCTTATATGACGAAAAATGGGCAACTGTTTGCTTATGTTCATATGGTATAAAAGCTCTATTTAATAAAACACTGTGGTACGTTTACACTGTAGCCCAATGTAAATCCCTTTTCTACTGCTTCATAATATGTAACCATATCATGAGTGAACACATGAGAAAGACAGAAATTTATTTCTGGTTTATAACGTAAAGAAAGATGATGAGGGAAGGACGGCAGCTTTGTTAACATTGTTAACAGCAGAGGCAGACGATGATGCTTTGGTTGACAAATGGAAATAATCCAACAGTTTCATGTAGTAAGCATCCAAAGTCTTTCCATATGTAAGTCGATAAAAAAAATATCCATGGATTGTGAAGATAAAGGTGTGGTTTCTGTAAAGCATGGAGCCTCTTTCAGGCTCTCTCTAAAAAGCATACTTAGTATGCTAAAGCTGGAGCCTTCTGAATCCAAGTGTTCATACAAATAAAATATAGTTTGACTAAAGACCATTAACAGGGAGGGGCTTTGTCTTCTGTTGCACAAAATGTCCCAATATCCTGTTCACTCTTCATCTTCCCTCATCTCAACAATGTCTGTTAATTCCTCAGACTGTGGCATATCAGTCATTGCCGAATCTTCCCCTTCCACTGCAGTCTCTGTATCGCTCTTCTTTTTCTAGGATGAAAAATTAAAAAAAAGTGGTCTTTTATTTGACTAGAGAAGCTTTCTTATCAGCCTACAGAACCATATAAACAAAGTAATGCAGATTATCTTTTTACCTACTCATCATCATGTCTGAATACAGGTTTGTAACAAATGTATGCATTGTACTGCAAAAGTATGAAATACTGAAGACTATTAAAAACCAAAAAAAGATGAGTGTATTGAAGCTTACCAGTTCTAAAATGTGGTACCTGCATTTTTTTCCAGGCTTTCTTCCTTTTATTTATGCCTAATAGTACTGTGAATAAAACGTTTTGCCCCTTCTTGGCTACACTCAGTCCTCCAATGTATCCTTGAGGGCAGCCAATGTTATCATTCAGGCTAGACATCAAACACTTCTTTGTTTATCTCTATTACATGGTAGTTGATGGGATTAGAAACGTACAAAATAAATTTACAGTAAATAGCATTGTGCTGTCTTTTCTCACAGGAAGTGAGAAGGAAACTGCAAAATCGATGTTCTGTACTTGCTGAAAACGTTCAGCCTGGAAAAAGTATAATGTAGCTAACCCCCTTGGGAGAGCGCTTCCCATGAAGGGGGTTAGCTCTTGCGGGGAGAAGCCAAGGCAGCCGCCGAGGGACCCCAGAAGATCAGGATCGGGGCCACTCTGTGCAAAACGAGCTGCACAGTGGAGGCAAGTATGACATGTTTGTTATTTTTATTTTTTTTATGTTTGAACCTTTACAACCCCTTTAAAGGCAAACAGACTGTAAATGTTATGTTTTGTTGAACAGTATACAGATAAAAAATATAAAATGATAATTTATGTGATAACAGAAAATCATCCTATGGTAATAAATGTTTCTGAATAACTTATATATCTTGGTAATTTAGGATTATTAAAACAAAAAAAGCATCTTTTAAGACACTTAGGGATTGATTTACTAAAAGAAAATAGACTGCACACTCATTTTCCCCAGAGCTTAGTGAATGTGGTGAAGTTTCACTTTTGCAAAATATACCCAATCAGGTGCAAGGGAAATCATTTAAAAAAAAACAGCACTTTTGTTTGCATGTGATTGGATGCTGGAAATCAGCAGAGCTTCACCACATTCTCAAAACTCTGGGAAAAATTAGTGCACAGTCTACAGTATTTGCCTTTAGTAAATCAACCCCTATTAAAGGATTTTTTTTAAACATTTTTTTTTTTAAATAATCTTAACCACTTAACGACCCATAGACAAAAGACGTCTACAGGGTGGTTCGTTAACTCTGGGAGGACGTCCTCCCAGAATGGCGCTCCCATGGGGCCCGGCGCATCACGGTAAATCGCCGCTGATAGTGACCATTTACCACATGATCGCTCCATCAAATGACGGAGCGATCACTTGTAAACAAACCGGCGTCATGTCATGACGCTGGTTCCTCTCTCCCCTCTCTGTACCGATCGTTACAGTGTGAGAGCGGAGAGATCCAGCCATCCCTGCTCAGCCAGCCCTGCTCTGCAATACTCTGCAACACCCTGCAACACCCTGCCATACTCTGCAACACCCTGCCATACTCTGCAACACCCTGCCATACTCTGCAACACCCTGCCATACTCTGCAACACCCTGCCATACTCTCCAATACCCAGCCATGCTCGGCTGTACTCTGCCTCTGTATGTGCCGAGGCTGTGGAAGTCTCACACATGTGGTATTACCGTACTCAGGAGGAGTAGGAGAATCTCTTTTGGGGTGTCATTTTTGGTATGTACATGTTATGTGTTAGAAATATTGTATAAATGGACAACTTTGTGTTAAAAAAATTAGTTTTAATCATTTCCCGCCCCATGGCCGGCCGTCATATGACGTCCTTGAATTTGTGCGGGGATATCTGAATGATGGATGCAGCTACAGGCATCATTCAGATATCAGCTTTTTCAGCCGGCGATTCCCTACACCATAAGAACAATCATAGCGGCTGTTCTGCCGCTTGATCATTCTTACGGGAGGCGAGACGGGACATTCCCCCCTCCCGCCGCCCTCCGGTGCTTCTACCGACTCACCGCTACGATCAAAGCCACGATCGTTTTATTTTTTATTTTTATTTCAGGCTTCCCAGCCTAGAGGTGAGATGTGGGGTCTTATTGACCCCATATCTCACTGTAAAGAGGACCTGTCATGTCGTATTCCTTTTACAAGGGATGTTTACATTCCTTGTAATAGGAATAAAAGTGATCAAAACATTTATTTTTGGGGAAAAACGTGTCAAACTAAAATAAAGTAAAATTAACAATAAAAAATAAATATTTTTTAAAGCGCCCCTGTCCCCGTGTGCTCGCATGCAGAAGCGAACGCATACGTAAGTCCTGCCCACATATGAAAACGGTGTTCAAACCACACATGTGAGGTATCGCTGCAAACGTTAGAGCGAGAGCAATAATTTTGGCAGTAGACCTCCTCTGTAACTAAAAACATGTAACCAGTAAAAATATTTAAAGCGTCACCTATGGGGATTTTTCAGTAGCGAAGTTTGGCGCCATTCCATGAGCGTGTGCAATTTTGAAGGGTGACACGTTAGGTATCTATTTACTTGGCGTTACTTAATCTTTCACATTATGCAAAAACATTGTGCTAACTTTACTGTTTTTTTTTTTTTAAAGCACAAAACTGTTTTTTCCCCCCAAAAAAAGAGTTCTAAAAATTGCTGCGCTAATACCGTGCGAGATAAAAAGTTGCAATGACCGCCATTGTATTCTCTAGGGTCTTTGCTAAAGAAACATATATAATGTTTTGGGGTTCTATGTAATTTTCTAGCAAATAAATGATGATTTTTACATGTAGGAGAGAAATGTCAGAATTGGCCTGGGTGCTCCAGAACACCTGATGGTGCTCCCTGCATGTTGGGCCTCTGTATGTGGCCACGCTGTGTAAAAGTCTCACACATGTTGTATCGCCATACTCAGGAGTAATAGCAGAATGTGTTTTGGGGTGTAATTTGTGGAATGCATATGCTGTGTGTGAGAAATAACCTGCTAATAAACAATTTTGTGAAAAAAAAAAAAAAATCTTGATTTTGCAAAGAATTGTGTGACAAAATTACAACTTTAAAAAACTCACCATGCCTCTTTCTAAATACCTAGGAATGTCTTCTTTCCGAAAAGGGGTCATTTGGGGGGTATTTGTACTTTTCTGGCATGTTAGGGTCTCAAGAAATGAGATAGGCCGTCAGTACTTCAGGTGTGATCAATTTTCAGATATTGGCACCATAGCTTGTGGACTCTATAACTTTCACAAAGACCAAATAATATACACCAATTTGTACTTATTTTTACCAAAGATATGTAGTAGTATAAATTTTGGCCAAAATTTATGAAGAAAAATTACTAATTTGCTAAATCTTATAACAGAAACGATAAAAAAAAATCATTTTTTAACAGAATTTTCAATATTTTTTCTTTTATAGCGCAGAAAATAAAAAACCCAACGTGATTAAATACCACCAAAAGAAAGCTCTATTTGTGTGAAAAAAAGGACAACATTTTTATTTGGGTACAGTGTTGTATGACTGAGTAATTGTCATTTAAAATGTGAGAGCACCGAAAGCTGAAAATTGGTCTGGTTATTAAGGGGGTTTAAGTGCCCAGTTGTCAAGTGGTTAAATTAACAAGATATATAAATTATTCAGAAAGGGCTTCCAATGTCACATTTATTACCATAGTATGATTTTCTGTTGTCACATAAGTTGTTATTTTATATATTTTATCTGTATACTGTTCAACAAAACATAACATTTACAGCCATATGTCATATGTCAATGTGTCACGTTAATACAAAATGTTGAGATACAATATATCAGGCTGAGGTGATTGATCTTAGAAGATTGTAGGCCTATTCTTGTCAATGATAAATGATAGGGTTTAGTCTTAGGGACTTTTAGTAAAAGCAAAATTTGAAAAGAGGTTAGAAGTTAAGAACAGTAAAATAAATATAATATAAAAAGAATGTGTGCCAAATGCCAAATGTAAACTTAACACTTTTTCTCAAGTTAAAGGGGGCAAATGGTAGTTAAGAAATAGGAAGAGTGTTAAGAGATTTTGTAAAGTTTATTTGTCCATATATAATAATCAATCAAATAAAACTATGGGAAATTACATGCACATGCATCATTTTAAAATAGAGGGTGATAAGTTACATCCGAAATTAGGCGTTTCAGTTAGTATAAGTTGAGCATCTTTTTGGATTCTTTGACAATAGTTTTATCTCAACAAAAGACATCTATTATCATAGACTCAAATTAGAAACCTCCTGTTTCCTAAATTACAGAGTAGCTTATCAGATAAGTAATTACTCCTTGAAAAAAAAGCAAACACGGAGACTGAAAGGAAATTGTGAGATAAGTAACTATAGCACCAATATATGAATGAAGGTCTGAAAGCAGTGCTCCTCTAATAGCTTGCCTAGTTGCGTCCGTGGATGATCCTCATCCATTTTTTCAATGTATGTATTTGCTCCAAAATCATAGCCCAGCCACCTGTTTTACTGCCCCCTGGCTGCCAGTGTGAAACAGCTCTTAGGTTGCAATAACACCTGTGCATGCCCATTACCATAGAGACACCCATTGTAAATATATTTTGAGTGGTACCTGAACTGGGCTGTGTGCATCTATAGAGAAACAAAGTGTAGCTCAGCCATGTTCCCCACTCCCTTCTCACAGGATTTGATTGACAGCAGCTGTAGCCTATAGCTCCTGATGCTCTCAGTGTCTCCTGTTAGACCAGGATAAGAGAGCAGAGGATTGTCTAAATGAATAATACGGGTATTTTAGGGTACCCCAGGGTGACTGCACTTTAGCAATCTTTGTTACCTTAGAAATAAATTAGGGCAGGTCAGGTTCACTTTAACGGTAATTAACAGTATCACGCTGTACGCCTAAGAAACACGCCCTAAGATGATCCACAATTATGTTTGTTTTTTTTTACCTGTTTTCGATATACGTAAAGAGATGCAATAGCAACCATTGTGGACTCTCCTACAAAGCCAGCGAGGAGGGATCCTACACCTAATGTGGCTCCATGAACCCTGCGTACAAGAAATAAACACAAATCACATAAACACACAAGGATGTACCTGCACTTTGTGCAACTAACCATTAAACAATGACCATTAAACAATGAACAACAACTACAGTATTGTAAGAAGGAGAATAGGTCATGCTTTCAAGTCTAATTATCTAGTAAAATACACACGAAAATGGTTAGGTTTCTGTATATCTGAAATTACAGTTTATGCAAATGTTATTTTAACTAAAAAAAATCACTTCAGCCTTTGAATAAAATAATATTTACTTATGCCTCGTACACACGATCGAGATTTCCGACAAAAAAAACGTGGTTTTTCTTTCAGCAGGAAAACGGCTGAAATTTGTCTTGCATACACACGGTCACACTAATCTTGGCTGAAATTCCAACCGTCAAGAATGCGGTGACGTACAACACGTACGATGAGCCGAGATCAATAAAGTTCAATAGGCAGTTCGGCTCCTCTGCTTGATTCTGAGCATGTGCTTTTTTTTGCACGTCGTAATTGCATACAGACGAATGCGATTCGCGATAGGAATTTTTCCTGTCACGAAAATTGAGATCCTGTTCTCAATCTTTTCTTGGCCGGAATTCTGACAGAAAAAGTGCGATGGAGCATACACACGGTGAGAATTTGCATCAAAAAGCTCACATCGCACTTTTCTCGTCGGGAATCGCGATCGTGTGTATGAGGCATTAAAGTGTAATTTCACCTATACATAAAATCTGTAAGCCTTACACTGAACCCCCTCTCCACCCCCCCCCCCCGGTCCGGCTCTACTGTAGTGCCGCGATCCTGCTCTGTCAGGGACTGGAATGCTGCTTCACCGGTCAGGGCATTTGAAATCCCTGTGGCTTAATCTCCTTTCCATACCTCTCAGCGTGTACAAAGAAAAGGCATTCTAATTGGACACATGGACAGCGCTGACCAATCAGAATCCGTCTAGCCTATCCTGTCAGCGCTGAGATAAGAGAAAGCCAGGAGGATTTCAAATCTCCAGAACGGTGAAGTGGCGTTCCAGTCCCTGACAGGATTGCGGGACTACAGTACAGTGGGATGGGGGTCACTTACAGATTTTCTGTAAAGGTGAATGTACACTTTAATGACAAACACAAGGAAAAGCTTAACTTGATTCACATCATAAGATAAGAGAAAATACATGCGTGGTGCTTTGTTTATATAGCACGCACCATAGGGAGTATTGGGCTAACTCCCACGTATGCATGTTTGATCTCAAACTAGTTAATGCTTATATATGTCCCACTGTTGATACACTTAGTAATTAGAGAAAAACTCAATTTGGGTTTATCTATTTCGACTTAAAGTGGATGTAAACCCTCACATATACCCAGTGAATTGAACAGCCACAGATGATACACAGGGATGAAACAAATCTCCCTACATAAGTCTTACATATATATCTGCTGTCTTCAGCTTTTTATACTTTTAAGAAAGTGCACATTGTGTTAGGAGATTTTCTCTTCCTGGTTAGCACTGCAGTGAAGCCTGGGCATACAGCCAAGACAGCTGATTGGAAGAAAGGCGCACACACCCCCTCTCCACATAGGTGGAGACTTTGAGCTCTGTTTGTTGAATAGTTCAGGGCTCTGCTAATCTATTTATAGCATCCTCTCCAACACAAAACTCAGGCCTCGTACACACGGCCGATTTTCTCGGCAAGAACCAGCAAGAAACTTGCTGGCAGAGAGGTCTTGCCGAGTAAATCGGTCGTGTGTACGCGGCTATCGGGTTTCTCGTCGAGAAAACCGACAAGAAACCTCAACGAGAAAATAGAGAACCTGCTCTCTATTTTCTCGTCGAGATTCTCCTCGGCATGTTTCTCGACGAGAAAAGTGAGTGTGTGTACACTTACCTGTCCTCCTGGAAGCCCGCGCATGTTCGAAATGAATTTGACGCATGCGCGGTAGCTTCCTAGGCATAGGTAGGGTATACCAAGGTGGCGGCGACGGCATCGAATGTGACGAGTGCATGCTCGTCGTAGTCGATGACGTCACCGCGTACGCTCCATTCAAAGAACCGCGGGTTCTTTGAAACGAGCGTGTGTACACTCGGCCGGGACAAGTTTCTTGTCCAAGAATCTCGTCGAAAAAAACGACATGTTTTTTTCAACGAGAATCTCGGCCGTGTGTACGAGGGCTCAGGCTGCTTTTATCACATGTTGGAGAACTTGTCAGGAGTTATCAGGCTGACAACAAAAGAACGGAGCAGGAGACAGCTACAGGACATGCTTTGAAGAGAGATAAGAAAACACTGCAGATATATGTGCCCAGCTCAAATTTCATGAATCGGTTTTACAACCACTTTAAGAAAGTAAAGTATTTCAAGGAGAATGGTAGAACAGTGATAACTACATGCAGTCACAGAAGCATGCATATACATAGTCAGAACTATACATACAATTACAAACACTAATCTGTGCATGCAAACACTTCAGTTCCCACTACTGCAACGCAGGATGTGCTATTTTTTTTTTTTTTAGTACAGCGTGTTGCAACACACTACACCACATACAGATGAATGAAATGTTATTTTGTGACATTTTAATGGAAAAAATAAATAAACAGTGCAACGCATTATTAAAGTGCATCTGCATTGCTCCCTTCATAGCATATGCCAGTGGCCATGGTATAACATGTAGAAACTCTTACATTCTGCGTACACGTACAGTTAAACATATGTGAACACATATACATGATCACACGTACATGATCACACACATGGATGGCTAAACTGCAAAAACTAAAGCTGGCCATACATGGATTGAAATTCAGCCAGTTCAGTAGAGAATGGATGAGAATAGATCCATGTATGGGCAGGCTGATTGTACCCAAGACGATCCATTTATCATTTTGGTACAACCATCCTGTTGGATTTTTCTAAATGCAATTACTGCCAGCAGCTATAGCCGCTGGGAATACAGCGATTTTCTTTCCTTTCACCCGTGGTAAAAGGAAAGAAAATCAAATCATCTATGGGCTGTCTAACAAATTTCAGTTTTTACTACTCTTCCAATTTTAAAAATCCATTAGCTGGGAGGAAGTCACTCATTAAACACGGCGTAAAAGTCCACATTACACAAGGTTTCATGTACTACCAAACATTTCAGATCAAATAAGCAAGTGTTCTATTCACTGTGTTCTCTATCAAACAAGCTTCAGTGTTTCCTGAACAATAGTCATTGTTTGGTAACCACAAAGTTTACATTGAAAGAGTTCATTTTAAACTAAATGCACTGTGGAAATTCACAGAGAAACCATCATCTATTGGCAAGTGTCTACTTTTGGCATTTATTTTTTATTTTTTTTGTTTTCAAGCAAATGCAATGTAAAAAATAAATAAAAAGAGCAGTAGAAGAGTTTATGTACTAAAGCAGAGGTCTCCAAACTTCTTTGATCCTTTTGCATTCAGCGTGATAGAGCCCCCTCCCCCCTTACATTAGATTTCCTATTTACCTTGGGATCCCCATCAGAGTCCCATCCTTACATCAAAGCCTCCATCAAATTTCCCCCTTACATGAGTGTCTCCCCCTTACATCAGGGTGCCCATCAGAGCCCCCCTCCCTACATCAGAATCTCCACCAGGGTCACTATTTACTTTAATCACTGATTCAGGGACGATTCTCTCCCTTAGGACCTGGGCCTAAACAGCCATGTCGTTAGCGTTGTGACTGAGAAGTGGGGAGGTAGATGAGATCTCGAGACAGAATGGTTGGTCGGAATAGAAGAGGCCAAATAAGTACCACTAGCATATGAAAATGTCTGAGAACCAAGCCCATCTTGGCCAGTTTGGAGCCACCAAAGTCACTGTAGCCCTTTCTACCTTGAACCTGCAAAGCAGGCATGTTAGAAACTTAATGCATACATAAGTTGTAATTGATCCCACATAGTCATTAGGGCATCTACTGTCAACGCTTGAGGATCTCTTGTTCTGGCAGCAAAACAGTCCAGTTTTTTGTTGGATGTGGGTGCCAGGAAAACCACCTCTACAGTCCTCCAACAATAACTCTTCCTGCCAACTTTCTCAGGCTTTAAAGCATACTCATTTCTACTCAGGGTGGAGAAATAACATTGTTCTACACTACTAAACAGAAAGCATAGCATGTGATGAGCAAATCTAAACTTGTGAATTTATCTGACAGCACAGAAAACACATGTACCAAATACTGCCTAGCTGTTTAAAGGTTTGTGTATTGTGAATACATTATAAGAGAATCATATAATAGATTATCAATGGCCACCTTCAAAGCTTTACTGTGGCTTTGTGTGTACGTTATTTACAGTCAGGTCCATAAATATTGGGACATCTACACAATTCTAATCTTTTTTTCTCTATACACCACCACAATGGATTTGAAATGAAACGAACAAGATGTCCTTTAACTGCAGACTTTCAGCTTTAATTTGAGGGTATTTACATCCAAATCAGGGGAACGGTGTAGGAATTACAACAGTTTGTATATGTGCCTCCCACTTTTTAAGGGACCAAAAGTAATGGGACAATTGGCTGCTCAACTGTTCCATGGCCAGGTGTGTGTTATTCCCTCATTATCCCATTTACAAGGAGAAGATAAAAGGTCCAGAGTTCATTTCAAGTGTGCTATTTGCATTTGGAATCTGTTGCTGTCAACTGTCAATATGAGATCCAAAGATCTGTCACTATCAGTGAAGCAAGCCATCATTAGGCTGAAAAAACAAAACAAACCCATCAGAGAGATAGCAAAAACATTAGGTGTGGCCAAATCAACTGTTTGGAACATCCTTAAAAATAAAGAATGCACCGGTAAGCTCCGCAACACCAAAAGACCCGGAAGACCACAGAAAACAACTGTGGTGGATGACCGAAGAATTCTTTCCCTGGTGAAGAAAACACCCGTCACAACAGTTGGCCAGATCAAGAATACTCTCCAGGAGGTAGGTGTATGTGTGTCAAAGTCAACAATCAAGAGAAGACTTCACCAGAGTGAATACAGAGGGTTCACCACAAGATGGAAACTATTGGTGAGCCTCAAAAACAGGAAGGCCAGATTAGAGTTTGCCAAACAACATCTAAAAAGGCCTTCACAGTTCTGGAACAACATCCTATGGACAGATGAGACCAAGATCAACTTGTACCAGAGTGATGGGAAGAGAAGAGTATGGAGAAGGAAAGGAACTGCTCATGATCCAAAGCATACCACCTCATCAGTGAAGCATGGTGGTGGTAGTGGCATGGCATGGGCATGTATGGCTGCCAATGGAACTGGTTCTCTTGTATTTATTGATGATGTGACTGCTGACAAAAGCAGTAGGATGATTTCTGAAGTGTTTCGGGCAATATTATCTGCTCATATTCAGCCAAATGCTTCAGAATTCATTGGACGGCGCTTCACAGTGCAGATGGACAATGACCCGAAGCATACTGCGAAAGCAACCAAAGAGTTTTTTAAGGGAAAGAAGTGGGATGTTATGCAATGGCCAAGTCAATCACCTGACCTGAATCCGATTGAGCATGCATTTCACTTGCTGAAGACAAAACTGAAGGGAAAATGCCCCAAGAACAAGCAGGAACTGAAGACAGTTGCAGTAGAGGCCTGGCAGAGCATAACCAGGGATGAAACCCAGCGTCTGGTGATGTCTATGCGTTCCAGACTTCAGGCTGTAATTGACTGCAAAGGATTTGCAACCAAGTATTAAAAAGTGAAAGTTTGATTTATGATTGTTAATCTGTCCCATTACTTTTGGTCCTTTAAAAAGTGGGAGGTACAAACTGTTGTAATTCCTACACCTTTCACCTGATTTGGATGTAAATACCCTCAAATTAAAGCTGAAAGTCTGCAGTTAAAGCACATCTTGTTTGTTTCATTTAAAATCCATTGTGGTGGTGTATAGGGCCAAAAAGATTAGAATTGTCGATGTCCCAATATTTATAGACCTGACTGTACCTGAATATAGATTGCTGAATGACATCGTTTTCAGTAACTGCTCTGTGAACAGATGGCTACAGTAGGAATATAAAAGTACAAAATACACCATTTACATTATTCTTTTCCCAAACCAAATGTATGCACACATTGATCACACTGTGGCTAAATATAAGGGCTCTTTTACATGGGACAGAGCCCGTCAACGGATCTGCCTGCTCAGCTAGGATAATGTCTGCTGATCCCCGCTAAGCAGGCGGATGAAAGGTCCGTGTCCGCTCCGCTTATGCAGAGCAGACATGGACACAGCCTGCTTTCCTCTATGGGTGGTCAGATGTAAACGGACCACCTGCCCGTTTACATATGTCTGTCATCCGACCCACCAAGTGGATGAGGAACAGATTCCGATGTTTACATCCAACGCTCCATAGAGGGCAATGGATGGTCCGCCTGAAGAACTGACAGGGGCCTAAAATGTATGTATGTAAATTCAAAGCACACATGCAACAATATGTTATGAAAAAGACAACATCTTCAAATGCTGGGAAAGAGTTGTTGTAATCCTGCTAATTGATCTGTAAGTCAAAAAAGTATAGAATACGTCGTCAGACCGCAATCCTTAGAGGCTAAATATTAACTTTATAGTATGCTGTGTAACTGGTGAAAGGTTACTGAATTATATAAGGATCTCATAATATAAATTGTATGAATGTATCTAGTAATTAGGTGTTATGTGAAACCTAGTACAAAAGGTCAACCTTTTCCATCCTGTTGTGTTAAATAGAAAACCTACCCCATGTAAGGCAAGATAATAAGACTAGAGATTAGAACGATGATTCTTAGAACAGAGCTGGGTGCCAGGACAAACGTCTTCTTCAGTGTCATTAGCCAGCCAGTTAAGTGGGCCCGCACAGTAACTGTATAAGTAAAAAAGAGCAAAATAGTTTGTTAACAGCATACAATTAAAGATTTTTAGATTGGCTAGTTCATAAAAATAAAGTGTATATATAGACAAATAAGGAAAAGCACCAAAAAGAGACATTCTTAATGGACTCACTCAGCTTCAATGCATAGAGTCTCTGTTGTGGAGATTTTTATGGAGATGTATTTAATATGTATTGTCATAGTGTCACCCAGTGTTAGTACTTCCGCAACCCGCTCTAAAAGAGCTGATTGGGGTAGTCTGAGGCTGGTTGAATCCCGTCTGATAGGGGAAAACATCTTGAGGTTGGAGTGTGATGTTTGCAGGGTGCGGATATGTCCGCCGACGGGGGGCCCTCTGTGCATTAGCACGGACGATCGTTGAGGAGGGGATGTCCTCGCTCTGCAACAACATCATTGGTTATGAGCAAATGCGTGCTCTTGTCTCTGCTGTGTCTGATCAACATTGGTTGGGATTTGTAGTGCGCGTCTGCAGATAGCCTCCCTCCCCCATTCAATAATAGTATAATCTTAATATGCGTTATTCTATGGAATAGCGCAGAATAAGAATTCCTATCAACGGTAACTTTAGCCATCCTACGTTATTGTATTCATTGTATGTATTATTGTATTGAATCCTTTAAGCCATATTTCTTGAGTGGGATTCATGTATGGCATCTCCTGTTGGAAGGAATGTCCAGGTATTGCCATTTTCCTGTGTGGAAGGGACATCCTGTGAGGTCCCCGCCCATGGGGGAGGGGATTGGTTGCTGCAGCCAATCACCTCCTGTGTGAGATCTTTTGAGTTTAATAAAAGCCTATGATTAGGCGTCGGCTAGACAGTCATGCTGGTCTGCTGAGAGATGAGAACATAGCTTTTGTGGTGCTGCCTTCTTGGGATGTATGGGACGTATGAATGGTGAGTGGATCTTAGCAAACTTAACTTAAAGATAGCATTATTGCAAAAAGATGAATCTAAAGTGTGTGCTTAGATAGCACAGGAATTATAGGCTGTGTGCTCTGCAAGCAACCAATAATTCCACAACAGTAAATGGCGACTCTGATTGGACCAATTGCGGCCTCTTTGAACATCACATCAGCAGAGGGGGGAGAGTGGACCTGCGATGTGATGCGGGAAGAGGCTGTACTTTGTAAAAGAACAATTTTTTTTGTCTTTTTGAAATAATGCTGTTTGCAGTACGAGAGATGTGTGTGTGATTTTGTCATGGATCGTATGCCTGTGAATTTGATTGTGTGTGCCTGTGTGGGTATGCCTGGGTGGGCCTGGATGTTTGTGTGAGAGAAGCTGAAAATGGCTGCTCCCATGAGGTTTAGCGGGGGGGGGGGGGGGCAGGCAGCATGGCTATCACTGCCAACATGTTTGAAAGTTGTGTATATCTGACTTTCCAATTTTCAGAACAAAGTTGTGTGTAGTGTTTGAGCCTGTGTGAATGCTGATGGAAACTGTATATTGTGTATGAAATGAAGGTATAGATGTGGGATTATTCAGCCTGCAATGTGTTTGGTTGAGCTTTTTGTATTTCTCAGAGGCTTGTTTGTGAGCCATGTGCTTGAATGGGGGAAGGGCTTGCCCACTAATTTGTGTTGCAGGGGCTGTGCCCTGAGGGAAAGAAACTCTAAGCAGACATGTAGGACAACAATATACTGTATGTGTGTAGTGTTTGTGATTTCTATGAAAAATAGAAATGGATAGATTGTGATTTTTGTAGGGGACAAAGACACATGTCTCCATAAGTGTAAAAATATTTTAACACAAGTGTTTGGTTTTTAAGTTGAAAATTCCTGCCGCATATTCAAGTGGCCAGGCATTGTTGGAAGCCAGACAATAGTAGCTGTTTGTTGAAAGGAATACGCCCTTTTAATGGTTGCAGGCTGTTTTGGATGCTAGCATTGAGGAGTTATATTTCTCAATGGCTTGTTATGGAAGCTGATGCCACAGTGTGTATATGAACTTTAGGTAGAGAAAAGTGTTGAATAATGATGTAACTTACATTTTTTAAATGTGCTGTTAGTGGCCAAAGGGTTTTAAAATGTTTTAGTGGTCATGTGGTGTCTCAGGTGTGAGGCTTTGTGGAGATGGCATGAGCCTTGTGGAGTGTAGGTGACTCAAGACACACATTTTTCAGTGGATTTTGATGATCATTTAGAAAAATCTCAATGGTGTAGTCTGTCTTTGTGGAGAAAAACATTTTTGATTTTCTTTTAAAGAGATGCTGGTTTTGGCGGGAAAAAGTAATGGCGCCATTCTTGGCTTTTGTTAGCCTTGCAGGTTTGTCTGCCATTTTGAGGCACAGTTTTTCCTTAGCCTGTGGGTATCCTATAAGGGAAGGTGCAGCCACCTTTCCTTTGGGTATGATATCATGTGACCATGCTGTGGCATTCGTCAGCTATGTTGCTGGTGGAATTTCTCAGCCTTTGGGGCAGATTTTGATGTTTGGTGCGAATATAGTGCGATCTTTTCTGCGTTGGAACCTGGTGGAGGCCATTTGTGTTTTTCTTTGTGTGGGGGAACCAATGTGGTGTTCATTGTGACGTCCCATGCTGGTTTTGGCGGGAAAAATTGCATGCGTTAATGGCGCCATTGTTGTCCATGAGGTGTGCGGTGTTCATCCACCATTTTGCTGTCCTGGCTTGTCGGCCATTTTGAGAGACGTTTACAGTTTGAGATAGGAAGTTCCAGTTTAGCAAACACGGCTCCTGAATATGCTGTATTGGCATTTGTTGATCGGCGCAGTTTTCTTATGTTTTATGCGTTTACAGTTTGACCTGTGCACTGCTGGGAAGAGTAGTGAGACACCAGGGTGACATACTGAGAGACTGGTTTTTGTTTAATGAATTCGCTGGTTTAAATTGTTTTTCTAAGCATCGCCTTTTGAGTTGAGTAGAGTGGTATCTTGAAATAGCGCGGTCTTACCCCGAGGGGCCACGACGCGCTTGTGGACACACACACATGCTGGGGCCTATTTATGGATGGGATCTCGCTGACCTACCAGCAGTTGGAGTGTGGGGGGAGGCCAACGCAGAGACAGGGACAACATGCAAACTCCATGCAGATGGTGTTAGGAGGAAGGTTTCTCTGTTTTCATTTAAGTGAATGTAAGCTATTGCAGGGTCAGCTGACTTTGCAGTATATGAGCGGCGGTTTTTTGCATTGGATTTTGGTTTTAAGAAAAACTTCACTTTACACTGAATTTTGATAGATTGTAAGACTAACAGAGTTTTTGTACAATGATGTGTTTTTATGTTTAAATATTTGGGAGTTTCCCAGAGGGCAATTCATTTTTTGGAACTTGTACTGTATAGCCATCTTTTGGCAGGAGTTTGTATTTTGAGTCCCAACTTATGGTCTGACTTCCAGGGAATGTGGGTCAGGGGGGATTCCCTCCCATTTGCAAAGGGGGGTTTATTCCATCATTTCCTTGACAAGGTTTTAAATGGTTGAAATATATATGATGTGTAGCCATGGATTTTTTTGAAGTCTTGATAGACAAGGCGATTAGGGCTAAGGCCTCCCCTCCCCCTCCCTCTTCCTGAACAATTGATATGTAAATAAACCAGGTTTTTTTTTAAGTAGCTGAGCATAACCGGAAGTTTCTTTTCAGCATTTATATATCAGCAGAAAGTTGGTGGGAGGAGCTTGGGGTTTTTAAAGGTGAGCAATGAGATTTGTGTTTGGAAGGAAAATAGAAAAACATTTTTGCATTTAAAAGTGTTTTATATTTTGTTCCAGTTTTGTGAAGTTTTGTACTGTAATACAGTTTTGGGTAGAAAGCAAAACAGGGGGGGCATCACCATTGTTTTATCATCTAGATACAGAGAGAAGCCACATTGTTCTGCAGGTGGTAAACTGACGTAAGTGTTCTGCAAGGTTTAGTCTGACAACGCAGTGTATGGGTGTATAGCGGAAAATGCTTGTGTATGCATGCACTGTGAGGGGTAGAGGCCTAATTCGGGGGTTGATCTGTGGTTGTTGCTGTAGTTCCAAAAGTGTTGGGACAACAAGCCATAGAGTTGACGCCTCGGTTAGGGTTTCTAGTTGGAGGACTTGACCATATAGTGGTTGTAGTTCTTCAATTCACCGTATAAGAAGACACCGGGCGGTGATCTCCGAAAATGGGTGCAGCGGTTTAACCTGGACGCAGGTTTAAGACGATAAGCCGATTCGAATCGCCATGGACACAAGGAGGTCTGTGCAAAGGGAAGGAATGGAGGCTTCCCATAGTCAGACGGTCACACAGTGCACGAAGCCTAGTTTTGGGGCAAAGGCCTTTGAACCCCAAAAAGATTAACATAGGTGGTCCAAGGATACTATTTTGGGTATCCCTCTGGAATGGATGTAGTTGAGCTGCGGCTTCAGAAATCTGTAATGATGAGGAACGGTGGCTCATGCACGTTTGTATGGCTGGTCCATGAAGGTTCTCGAGCTGCTCTCATGTTTGGCCCATTGTATTTTTTTCTATTGCTGAAAGAGCAAAGGGAGAATTCTGGCTGTTTTTGTTTTTTTCATTTGTGGTTTTGGAAACTGGGAAGTATTTCCCCCATGTTTGTATCGGAATGTTTGTATGTAGTAACGTGAATATGTTCGAACTTACGGCGGCGATCCTTCGATGCGTCGCGGCTGTTGTATTTTTGTAGGAACGGGAAAAGTAAGGGTTACAGAGGGTTTTGTTTGAATCAGTTTTGAAAGAATGTCATTGACAATTTACCAATGTACAGGAATGTCATTATTGTTTTACCATTCTTTGCAGGTTAAATATGAAGAATAGAGTAATGATTTTGCTTATAAGTATTTTTCAGGTCCAAGGAGTTTGTACATAGAGAACAGGTGAATGTAGACAGCTGTACATATGGATAAATATGAGTCTAAGGGAGGTAAAAGTATCATAGGCTATTTCATTGTTTCTTTTTTCCTGCACCACGCATTTCTTCCTTCAGTCTGTAATGAGGAAGAAAAGGGGGGGGGGAATGATAAATGTAAGAATGACAGTTTTTTTCAAACTAATAATAACCTCTGTAATTCTAACCAAGTTTGTGCCAAGACTGTCTTTCTTTGATAGAATTTGAATCGGCAAGCAGCAGTCTGGTGAAGTAGGTTCCCATCCCAGAGGCTAAGAACCTTTTGTCAATGGTTCCAGGTATTGTAAGCCACGCACAGGTTATGCAGTGACCACAGTCCCGATGTCTGGGTTATTGTCATATGAGGGTTGTTTGGAGGTCAATCAAAACCAGGGTCGTACTCTCCTCATTAGCTGTCACTTATATTCTCGGCTGATGGGGGAGGTGCGATCGTTGTGACATGAACTTCAAAATGTCCACCACAGGGTTCACGAGTCCCTCCTGGACCCTGACTTAATAATCAGTTTACATTCTTTCCAACCAGGTGACTGGGTCGTTGTAAAGAAGCTTGAGGGATGAGACCACGCCAGCCACTGCAAGAAGCGGCTCAACCACACCAAAGAATGAGGAGTATCTTTGTTTATTTATATTTTTGTTGTTTAGTAAATTTTAGCAAGGGTAACGGTGAAAAGCACCCCAAGTTATTATTTAAAGTGTATTTTCTGACTAGCTCAGAAAGTGAACAGGACCGATGGTCTGTTCTGAGTCTTCACCAAGTTTTAGTCCCCAGCGATGACAGTGGTACATGCCATTTATGATGTTATTATGGGTATGAGGAGTTTTGACAAACTAGTGAAGACTCCAAACAGACACTTGTCAATGGAATCTAACGATGCTTTTTTTTAGAGGGTAAAATTGTTTTAGTTTTAATGGCTCTGCCTCTTGTCGGTTTGGGTATCTAGGTAGCCCACAAGTGGGTTTGAACTTTGGTTTGGTGTTTATGCGGATCTGCAGCTTATAAAGGTAATTCCCCCAAAGCAAGAGCTCATGCGTGATGGTGAAGCTGTCCCAACATCTTAGGTCGTGGCCGATCGCGAGGATCTGATGGCGCAGGAAATTAAGAATGGCAGGGACAGCTAGAAGGGATTTGTTCACCAACCCCGACCAGGTCTGGGCATGGTGTCCTGCATGAGGGGGGGGGGGGCTCGGGCTTGGGATACGATTGAACAATTCTCATTCGTTAAGGATAGGGTTCTTCATGTAATTGTTGAAGCCAGAGCTGTAGCTAAGTGAAGGTTGGGAGTCTATTTTAAGGGTCTGGGAATCTTTGGGGATCTAATTTTTATTTTACAGCGGATCGTGGTTAAAGGAAGTGGGAATATATATACTCATGTCGTTTTTATTTCTATTCTTTCTATGTCGTGACGAGGTGCTCCTGTTGCCTGATTTGACGCGTGACCAGAGTTTCCTTGATGAGACGCCCCGAAGCCGGACCCACATACAAGACACAGAGGATCACAGACGGATCGGCGATTACTACAGCTCACCATGTCGTGTCCTCCTTTATAAGTCATGCCCCTGAAGAGTAGAGTCTACATGTCAAGCCGTGTTTTCCTTTTTATGGACTAAGGACTGATTCATTTCCAGGTGTAAGAAGCAGATCAACTTTCATCGAGGGACACATGGGGTGCATATGACAAAAAAGGGAGGACTGTTGTGGAGATTTTTATGGAGATGTATTTAATATGTATTGTCATAGTGTCACCCAGTGTTAGTACTTCCGCAACCCGCTCTAAAAGAGCTGATTGGGGTAGTCTGAGGCTGGTTGAATCCCGTCTGATAGGGGAAAACGTCTTGAGGTTGGAGTGTGATGTTTCCAGGGTGCGGATATGTCCGCCAACGGGGGGCCCTCTGTGCATTAGCACGGACGATCGTTGAGGAGGGGATGTCCTCGCTCTGCAACAACATCATTGGTTATGAGCAAATGCGTGCTCTTGTCTCTGCTGTCTGATCAACATTGGTTGGGATTCGTAGTGCGCGTCTGCAGATAGCCTCCCTCCCCCATTCAATAATAGTATAATCTTAATATGCGTTATTCTATAGAATAGCGCAGAATAAGAATTCCTATCAACGGTAACTTTAGCCATCCTACGTTATTGTATTCATTGTATGTATTATTGTATTGAATCCTTTAAGCCATATTTCTTGAGTGGGATTCATGTATGGCATCTCCTGTTGGAAGGAATGTCCAGGTATTGCCATTTTCCTGTGTGGAAGGGACATCCTATGAGGTCCCCGCCCATGGGGGAGGGGATTGGTTGCTGCAGCCAATCACCTCCTGTGTGAGATCTTTTGAGTTTAATAAAAGCCTATGATTAGGCGTCGGCTAGACAGTCATGCTGGTCTGCTGAGAGATGAGAACATAGCTTTTGTGGTGCTGCCTTCTTAGGATGTATGGGACGTATGAATGGTGAGTGGATCTTAGCAAACTTAACTTAAAGATAGCATTATTGCAAAAAGATGAATCTAAAGTGTGTGCTTAGATAGCACAGGAATTATAGGCTGTGTGCTCTGCAAGCAACCAATAATTCCACGACAGTCTCTAATATATATATATATATATATATATATATATATATACATATATATATATATATATATATATATACATATATATATATATATAAATAAAACCATGAACCGCTTGTAACCAAGATACAATTTTCAGTAGTTTTATTTAGGCTTCACAGGTGGTTTCCTACTGCGCATGCGTGAGTCGCACTGCGCTTTCTGAATGGTCTCGCGGTCTTCTGGGACACACACAGGTCCCAGAAAGCAGTGGGGGAAGGAGGAGAGGTTGGATATGTCGTAGATTGCCGTGCGGTGATCTTACCCGGAAGTGGGAGCGGGTACCTGCCGAAGCCAGGTTCCCGCTCCCCCCCCCCAAAAAAAAATTGCAAAATGTGGCAGTGGAGGGGGTGAGGGTGCGAACAAGCACAGCTTCCCCTTTTGGGTGGAGCTCCGCTTTAAGGATTCACACCCAAAGTTTCTCAAAAGTCTGAGAACCCTGGATAAGCTACTGCTTCCCATCCTTACTGCTGACCAGTTATGGTCGTTTATAGGTGACGATCCGGAGTCCGTGATAAATTTTTCCCCTCTTGTTCCTCTCTCCTTTCTTGCTTTCCTCTCTCTTCCTTTCTTATTCTTTGTTCTTCCTTCTTTTACCAGCTGATACTTGTCTTTGGGGATTGTCACCCCTTAGAGGACAGCTTGGCAATAATAGCAACGTTTGCTTTGACTTTCCTACTGGTCCTCCTTAATTTTGACCAGTCCTTTGCTGATTTAATATTATACATTGCCTATTTGTACTTGTTCTTAAATGTGACTGTTTGGCTCCGCCCCTGTGTGGGCAAACCTTGAGCTTGTAATGTTTACTCTAAAAAGTCAATAAATATATTAAAACAGAAATATAAAGCTACCGTACTTTAAAATTAACCCTACTTCCCAAAAAAAAAAAAGGCCATGGCTTGAATTAAAAATAAATACCCCTAAGACGGATATAACCCCGTGCATCCCAAAAGAATTCACCATCAGCATAGTGAATCCAAAAAGTTAACCAGCTCACATATTTTCATTTTCATTTATTGGCACCTGTAGGGGCTTCCCCCAAATGGTGGGCCCGAACATCCAAAGAGTTCAATTTTATTTTATAATAAACTGAATAGGGTCAGCTTGATGTATGTAACATCATTAAAAGTGATACATTTTGTACAAAACCTTGTTTCTATGTATAGTTTGTAATGTAACATGTAAAAATGGTGGTAGTCATATATCCTTGTAACATACACCAACTCTGCTTTTAGCTTTGCGTTGTACAAAATGTTTTTACTTCCCTGCTCCTTCTCACATGCAAGTCTAGAGGTCGGCCTACCTAGTGAACATTCTTTATGTGGCTCATATTTTATCTCAACAGTTGAACAGCAGAAGTCTGAGTGGTTGTGATGAATAACAGAGGTCCTTAAAAGAGAAGTGTGGGAATTTTCTTTTTAAAGAATTATACTTACCTAGGTGGATGCAGTATCAGTTCCTCGCCGGCTCTAAGACTGAGAACCGATTGATCAAACATCGCTGATCGCTCGGTTCCCTGAGCTCTGTGAGCAGAGAGCTGGTGACTATCAGTCACCCCTGCCTGCCTGCTCCCCCCCCCCCCACTGTACTCCTGTGATCAACAGGAGAAGTACAGCCAAACAAGCTTTGGCTGTACTTCTTTTTTTAAATGGTTATTCTACAAATCTATTTTTTATATTACAGACCACTTTCACCGCCTAGATCTAGGAGATATTTGCAATGTCCCAGAACGATGCCGTCTTCTGCGCATGCGCTGATGTAATTGGCGCATGCGCACTCTTGAAAGGGCACGCTGTGGGTCATGCCGTGACTGGCGGCTCCCGCGCGCATGCGGCCAGGTTACAGAGCCGGAGTCCGCGGCCCCGGAAGAAAGAGGGGTGAAGAATGGACTCTTCCAGCGAGCGAGGAAATCCGGGGAATCGCAGGCTTCGGTTTCAGGTAAGTGACACATAATGGGCTATTATGCGATGCATAGAAGCCCATTATGCTTTACCTTTGCAAGTGTGAATTGCTTTAAAAGGAACTTGTCATTGCTAACTTGTTTTTGAATGTGCATATCCCAGGATATGTGATATAAATGTCCTTAGTTCAGGTCAGTAAATCAGTAAATAGTGAAATAAGGATACAATCAAAGGGCATGTGCCTTCAAAAACAACTCAGCAACAGCAAACAAATGTATCTAACTTTACAGGTAAACATTGCAGTAGCCCAAAATAGTACATGATCTTTTTTCAAGCTGGTAACTGTGAAATCTTGGCTTTTGTCCCTAACTGCCTGTTCTAACCAGATGAGGAAGTCAAGGGCTTAAATTCATGCAAGTTTCTCAAAAAAGGTCACCAAACTGGTTTAAGGTGGAACTAAACTCTTCCATCCTTTACAGCCAAGAAAGCTGCCATCTTAGCCTCTGTTTGATCTACAGTTACCATGGTGCTAGACTTGTAATTAGCTGTGACACCAGCCATTTGATGGCTTTACAGTTTGGGTGAGGGCTTACATATGCACTCTAGTACCTAACAGTCATTGGGAAGCAGTTCAGTTGGTGGGTTTAGTTCTGCTTTAAGTGCTACATGCATTGTTAACACTCTACAGCCGTGGCCAAAATTTTTTGAGAATGACACAAATATTAATTTTCACAAAGTCTGCTGCTTCAGTGCTTTTAGATCTTTTTGTCAGATGTTACTATGGTATGCTGAAGTATAATTACAAGCATTTCATAAGTGTCAAAGGCTTTTATTGATACTTACATTAAGTTTATGCAAAGAGTCAATATTTGCAGTGTTGACCCTTCTTTTTCAAGACCTTTGCAATTCGCCCTGGCATGCTGTCAGTCAACTTCTGGGACACATCTTGACTGGTGGCAGCCCATTCTTGCATAATTAGTGCTTGGAGTTTTTTTGTTCATCCGTCTCTTGAGGATTGATTACAAGTTCTCAATGGGATTAAGGTCTGGGGAGTTTCCTGGCCATGGACCCAACAATTTCAATGTTATGTTCCCCAAGCTAATTAGTTATCATTTCTGCCTTATAGCAAGGTGCTCCATCATGCTTGAAAAGGCATTGTTCGTCACCAAACTGTTCTTGGATGGTTGGGAAAAGTTGCACTCGGGGGATGTTTTTGTACCATTCTTTATTCATGGTTGTTCTTGTTCTTAGACAAAATTGTGAGTGAGCCCACTCCCTTGGCTGAAATGCAGCCACACACATTAATGGTCTCAGGATGCGTTACCATTGGCCTGTCACAGGACTGATGGTAGCGCTCACCTTTTTTTCTCTGGACAATGTTTTCTCCAGATGCCCCAAACAATTGGAAAAGGGATTCATCAGAGAAAATGACTTTACCCCAGTCCTCAGCTGTCCAATCCCTGTACCCTTTTCAGAATTTATCTGTCCCTGGTGTTTTTTTCTGGAGAGAAGTGGCTTCTTTTCTGCCCTTCTCGACACCAGGCTAACCTCCAAAAGTCTTAGCCTCACTGTGCGTGCAGATGAACTCACAACTGCCTGCTGCCATTCCTGAGCAATCTCTGCACTGGTCGTGCCCCTATCCCATAGCTGAATCAACTGTAGGAGATGGTCCTGACGCTTGCTGGACTTTCTTGGGCGCCCTGAAGCCTTCTTCACAAATTCAGTGGAAATTGTTTTTTGGGGGGGATTAAGTTAATTTTCATGGCAAAGAGGGACTTTGCAATTAATTGCAATTCATCTGATCACTCTTCGTAACATTGTGGAGTATATGCAAATTGTCATCATAAAATTTAAGGCAGCAGACTTTGTGAAAATTTTATATTCGTGTAATTCTCGAAACTTTTGGCCATGGCTTTAATGTGGCCTTTAGCAGTTACAATATGCGCGGTTAGACAACAAATCTGAATGTTGTGGGGACAACTAGCTGTTGTAATACTTGCCTGGTACAGGGAAGAAGGAAAATATCCTCAAAGGCATAACACACAGCTCTGCAAAAGCAAAATCTACTCCAATGATGTCAACGAGGATCTTCTCTGATACATTTGGAGTCCAGAACATCACAAAGCACAGCTGTGGAGACAGTTAGAACATGTGAAGAAAAGCATTTCTCATGACTTACAAAAAGAAGGGCATATGTTCCAACTTAAACACTGACATTTCAATGGTCGACATAGCCTGCTTATCGTTTCAGAGACTACTAAAAAAACAATGTAGCTTTTTAGGGAAAAAACTTTTTAACTGTCTGCCATTAACATAAATAAAGCCTAAGTTTACCTAAAAAATAAAAATCAGCACAAGGGACATTGGATGAATGAAACAGGATCTATGAATGGAAGATGGGCAGATGATTGAAAGGTCCACCATCTCCATTCATAAATTGCGTTTCAGTCGTACAAGTGGCAGTAAAAGTTCCCACTGTAAATGGAGAAGGATTATGGCAAGGGGAGGGAGCAATGAAGGAGGAAGGAGGAAGACATCGGCAAAAGGAGGACAGAGCAGTTCAAGGGACACATCTTACTGAATGTATGTAATGTTGTTTTTATTTTTTTATTTTATGTAAACTTAGGGTTTAAATTGAGTGGGCAATAATGCAATAATGACAGCTTTAGTTGCATCCTTCAGTTGGTCAAGTAACCTTCGGATAACATCACATGTACAGCAGGTATGGGCCAGTTATACCTAAATAAACTGGGATGAAGGCTGGGTTACAACCAATACCTCTGAATTTTATTTTAAGTTCAGGAGAGACTCCTGAGCCATGCAACCCAATTTATTTTCTACTCGTAATTTCTTACTGCTTCCGGATCGCCTACTGCACATTTACTGCGGCAGAGCGGCCCAACTGTGCAAAACAACGTACCTGTTTGCATTTTATAGAAACTGGATCAAATGTAACATTTGAATTGATTTTTTAGATTGATATCTATGTGGAATATTATTTACCTATTAATAGAAATTAATTATAGAGGTTTTATTCATTTTGGTACACAATTAATTGATGATTGCACTACAGAACACAAGATCACATTATGTTTGCAAGTACTAATACTCACCACTGAACCCTTATGAGCAAAGTGCCACATCATTAAATAATTTTCATTAACATTCTCAATTCGGTGACACCAATGTGAGCAGCTGACCTATTTTTTGTAATATTGCATATCTAATACGGTAGCGCATAGGAACCCACTCTTTATCTTTACAGTTTGGAGACTGCTCAGAGATAGAAGTTCTCACTCAGGGGGCCCCAGGCAGAACCCAAGCGACAAAGGGTCTCACCAAGGGGTCAAAGGTGCCCAGTCAGAAACCAGGAGACAGCAGGTCTCGTTCCAGGAGTCAAGTCGGCTCCTATCAGGGTGTCAAGAGAACCCCAACTTATAGGCCAAAGGTGGGCCGTGCAGCAGGGTGCTGCGACTAAAGGCTAGAGAGTCAAGTTTCCAGGAGTGCTTATGATAAGGTGACCAGATTTTTAAAATGAAATCCGGGGACATAATTTTTTTTTACTAGTAATGGCAGCAATCGGTGACTCTCTGCCCGTCACCTCCCGCCTCACTGCCTGTCAAGTCTTACTCTCCGGGCCCCGGCTACTACTGGGTGGGGAGCGGAGGAAGATCACTCCGCCAGGGAAGGCAAGGAGATAAGCAGGCAGCCGGCTGGCCGGGACTTGAGCCAAGGCAGAAGAACATGCGAGCGGAGCTGAATGGGCATGCATCCGAAAACTTTAGAAATATTACCTCCGCTCCGACCAGCACATGATCATCAAAAAGGGGCACAGATAATGGAAAAAAACACACCCCCCTAAGCTAGTAGGAGCGGCGGAGCGGAGGGGGGGTGTAATTCAGATTTATTTTTTCTACACTGTCTTTAAAATTGCCCCAGCCCCTGTTCAAATCCAATCCGGGGACAAAACCGGGAACAGACTTGGTCCGGGGACAGTGTCCTCCATCCGGGGACTGTCCCCGGAAACTGGGGATGTCTGGTCACCCTAGCTTATGAGCCAGGTGGCTCAACATTTTCCAGTGTTTGTATTCTGCTGAAGCTGGAGAAGATCCCATGCGTGGGAAACTTATGTTGGGCTGGCGATTTGCTTTCTGCTGTTTTAATAAAATAGGCTACCAGGTCCTTAAATATAGTTCCTCTCTACTGTGGATTCACTGTATAAAAGCATCTCACTGTATAAAAGCCACGAGAGCTGACTACCCCAGGTCACAATGCATACACCACCTTCCCTTGATTTAAAAAAGCTAGCTGACTTTTTACGGGCATGTACACGTACACACTAAATAAGCGCAAGTATTAAGCGCATACCGTGTGCAAGTACCCTAAAAGTGGCTTCTGTGTTGTAAGTTGCAGATCCTGAGCCTACATAAACAGACCCTTGGAGATCTCTAGCCTACAAACTTGCATTTCATTTTCTTTATCTGGATTATTTATTCAAAAGACAAAACCCAAGCCATAACTGGGTCAAGGGTTATATGGAAACAGTTTTCTAAAAAATCCTTACGGGCAATTAAAAGATGCTGAATAGCAGTTGTGCATAAGAAAGATGTTGCTTGTCTGACTAAAGGAACAGGACAATAATGTGCTGCAGCAATACAAACTCCAATCAAATGTTGCCTCATAGACATTCATTTAAATGTCTGCAAATCCATCATGTTATGCAAGTCTATTTTTGCATATATTTGTATGTCTTGCCGCAATATCAACCATCCACCTGCCATCTACAGTAAGTTATTTTATATAATGAAATAATCACATTTGTTCTAACATAATCATCAAAGCTTCTGCAGCTGAAGAATAGTCAAATCATTTCTGCATCTCTTGACACTTTGACTAAAGTTGAACATCAGGGCAAACAGCTAAATACACAGCAGAAATGTCAGCATATACTTCAATGGAAAATGTTTTACTTGCAAAAGGATATTCAGTTCTGTGCAACCAGCCTTGTGATGCACATAGATAGCCCTTCTGCCAGACAGCAGAGCCAGATACATAAAGCTGAACTTCAGCCTTACCGTCTGTCTTGCACAGTAGTACTGTCTCCTCTCCTGTAATGAAATAGCTTACTCTGATTTCACTGCACACTGTGATGCCGCGTACACACGATCGATTTTTTCGACGGTGAAAACACAGTCGAAAAAATCGACGTTAAAAACGAGGAACAGCTTGTTCCCCTCACACACGGCCGTTTTAAATGTAATTTTTTTTGTTGGTCGAAAAAAACGACCGTGTGTGGGCTCGGCGGCAGTGTTTCCCTATGGGAAACACTGCCGCGGAAAACATGTCGAAAAAAACGACGAGAAAAATTAGAACATGTTCTTATTTTTCTCGTCGTTTTTAATGCCGTTTTTCTCGTCGAAAAAAACGACAGAAAGCCCACAGACTATTGTTTTTCTCGTCGAATGGGAAAAATGTTGTTTTTTTCGACGGGAAAAACAGCCGTGTGTACGCGGCATAAGCTTCTCACAGTGTGCATTATAAGCTGCAGAAAGTCAGATAGCATCCATCTGTTTTCCTGGCTGGAGGACATACTGCATCATCTTACTCTCCAGCTTGACTGTCCCTGTCACATCCCTTTCATTTACTGGATTTTAATTCTTCCAATCAAGGTCATTAGTATTACATGTGAGCATTTCCTATAGCACTCTGCAAGCAAATGCCTGGAAATATCTACTCTTCCAGACTGACATCCACCTATCGATGCATTTTGATTTTGAAATAACTAGAGCCAGCCCACTGCCAACCCATCAATCAGGATCTTCCTGCATTGTAGAGACCTAGTGATGATGTCACTGGGTCAATAATAAGATATTTAATGAAAACAGAAAGGTTTTATTTTAAACATGTCATTAGCATGTTAATAAAGGAGAAAAGGAGGAGCTATAAAAAGCAAATAATGAGCAGATTTACCTTCAACTTTAAAGCACACCTTTCACTAAAAATAGGATTTTTATAACAGCTTACCTGTAAAATCCTTTTCTTGGAGTACACCACGGGACACAGCCAGTCATTACATAATGGGTTAAGGGTCACCAGCGGTGATTGGACACTGGCACAACCAATGGAAGACAGTTCCCCTCCATATAACCCCTCCCATCAGGGAAGTACCTCAGTTTTGTAGCAAAGCAGTAAGGTTCCCATAAGAAGGGTGGGACCTCTGTGTCCCGTGGTGTACTCCAAGAAAAGGATTTTACAGGTAAGCTGTTATAAAAATCCTATTTTCTTTATCGTACACCACGGGACACAGCCAGTCATTACATAATGGGACGTCCCAGAGCAATGCTCATATGAAGGGGGGGAGACACAGATCAAACCGACCGCTTGCGGACCAGAAGCCCTATACTGCTGCCTGCAGCACACTTCGCCCGAAGGCGGAATCCTCATGTCCTTTCACATCTATTTGATAGAATTTGGAAAATGTATGGACTGAGGACCAAGTTGCAGCCTTACAGATCTGAGCCATCGAAGCCTGGTGGTGCACTGCCCATGAAGCACTTATCGCCCTGGTAGAGTGCGCCTTAACAGGAAAAGGAGGAGTCCTGTTCTTTAAACCATAAGCTTGAACAATTACTTGTCTAATCCACCTGGAAATGGTGGATTTTGATACCACTTGGCCCTTCTTGGGACCATCTGGTAAAATAAACAAAACATCTGTTTTACGTATCTGAGCGGTTGCTTGCAGATACACCCTTACCGCTCTCACTAGATCTAGAGAGTGTAATAATTTTTCCCCCGCCGTCCGCGGGTTTGGAAAAAAGGAAGGCAGAACAATGTCTTGATTCAAGTGAAAAGCCGACACCACCTTAGGCAGAAAAGCCGGATGGGGTCGTAGTACGATTTTGTCCTTGTGACAAATTAGATAAGGCTCTTTACAAGAAAGAGCTGCTAGCTCTGATACTCTCCTAGCAGAAGCTATAGCAATCAGAAAGGCCAATTTCCTACTTAATATAATTAAAGGAATATGGCGAATAGGTTCAAAAGGTTGCTTTTGCAACACTGACAATACCAAATTCAAATCCCATGGACACAAGGGAGACCTGACTGGAGGATTTATCCTCAGTACCCCCTGAATGAATGTCCGAACTAGGGAGTGAGATGCCAATGGTCTCTGAAAGAAGACTGATAGAGCCGATATTTGCCCTTTGATGGTGCTAAGGGCTAATTTCATATCCACTCCTAACTGGCAAAAAGCAAGAATCCTACTTATTTCATATTTCAGAGGATTCCAACTTCTGGATTCACACCAGGAAACGTATGCTTTCCAGACTCTATGATAGATGAGTCTGGAGGCTGGCTTTCTAGCATTAATGAGCGTAGAAAGAGCCAGGCCAGAGACCCCTCTCTTTTTCAAAATGTGGGTCTCAGCAGCCAGGCCGTCAAATTTAGCCTTTGTAAGGAAGGGTGGAATACTGGACCCTGTGACAACAGGTCGTGTCGAAGTGGAAGCTTCCAGGGCCTTCCTATCACCATTTTTACGATCTCGGCATACCAAGGCCTCCTGGGCCAGTTTGGGGCCACTAGGATTACTGGTATTCCCTCCTCCTTGATCCTGCGAAGCAGTCTTTGTAGAAGAGGGATCGGAGGGAATGCATAGATCAGTGAGAACTGATTCCATGGAGTTATTAGAGCGTCTGTCCCGTAGGCTAGAGGATCTCTCGTTCTGGACACAAAGTTGTCCAATTTCTTGTTGAACCTGGAAGCTAGCAGGTCTACATCTGGGTTTCCCCATCTCAGACATATGGCCTGAAAGATCTCTGGGTGAAGAGACCACTCTCCTGGTAGCAGCTGCTGACGACTCAGGTAGTCTGCTTGCCAGTTTTCTATCCCTGGAATGAAGATTGCAGAGATGCAAGGTACATGCTCTTCTGCCCATGCCAAGATCCGGTTCACCTCTCTTTGGGCTGCCCGACTGTGGGTGCCTCCTTGGTGATTGATGTAAGCTACTGCCGTAGCATTGTCGGATTGAACCCGAACTGGGTAGCCCTGTAACCTGTATGTCCAGGTTTTGAGGGCTAGATATACTGCACGGATCTCTAGCACGTTGATGGGCAGGATCCCCTGAGTCTTGGCCCAGGTTCCCTGGGTAGAAGCCTCCTCGAATACTGCACCCCAGCCCGATAGGCTGGCATCCGTAGACACCACCTTCCAGGCTGCTGGGAGGAAGCACTTTCCCTTCCGTAAATTCTTGGCTTCTAGCCACCAATTGAAGCTGTGGCGTACTTGTGAGGACAGGCGCATGGGTATATCCAGAGCTTGGCTCTTTCTGTTCCAGGAGGCTAAAATATTGCCTTGAAGTAGTCTCGAATGAAACTGGGCGTAAGGGACCGCCTCGAAGGAGGCTACCATCTTTCCCAATAGTCTCATGCAAAGGCGAATAGACGGCCTCTTGTTTGCTTTGACCTTGTGGATCAGGTCTTTCAGAGACTGTATCTTTGGCTCTGGCAGGTATACCCTGTTTTGGGCTGTATCTATGATCATGCCCAGGTACACTATCCTTCTTTGGGCCTGGAGAGAGGATTTTTGTAAGTTTATAATCCATCCTAAATGCTCCAGGTATCCTACTGTAGTGTCTACAGCGTGATCCAATCCCTCCTTTGACTGATCTATTAATAGTAGATCGTCTAGATAGGCTGTTACCGCAATGCCCCGTGTTCTTAGGTTTGCTAACAGAGGAGCTAGCACCTTTGTGAATACTCTGGGCGCGGTGGCTACACCAAATGGCAGGGCCACAAATTGAAAGTGGCGATCTTCTACCGCAAACCTTAGGAATCTTTGGTGAGCGGGGAGGATTGGTATGTGTAGATATGCGTCTTTGATATCTATGGACGCAATGAATTCTCCGCCTTTTAAAGTAGCGACCACGGATCGAATCGTTTCCATTCGAAAATGGCGAACGTTCAGAAACTGGTTTAGATTTTTTAGATCCAGGATGGGTCTGACTTCTCCGTTCGGTTTTGGAATCACAAAGAGGTTTGAGTAAAAACCTGAACCTTGCTCCTTTTGGGGTACCTCTGTAACCACACCTTGAGCTATTAAGTGATTCAAACCTTTGAAGAAGGATCCTCTTTTTTGTGGATCCTTGGAGAGTCTTGAACTTCGGAATTGAGAAGATGGGATCTCTCGAAATTCCAGTCTGTACCCTGAGGATATTGTGGATACCACCCATTTGTCCTGGGTTTCTGTCCGCCAAGTCGCTGAGAACTGACGAAGCCTTCCCCCCACTCGGCCGAGCGGGGGCGCCCCTTCAATGAGAGGTTTTGGGGGCTTGCTTATTAGCTCTTGAACCCCACGGCTTCTTGTTCTTCTGAGCCTGTTCTTTGGCTTTTTTGGGCGGCTGAAAAGGCCGTCGCCACTGGCTGGAGTCAGATTTCCCGGGAGCTGGGGAGAGAGTGTGTTTAAAACAAGGTCTCTTGTTTTTCTTTCTCTCAGGTAAAAGTGTCGTTTTACCACTTGATATCTTTTGGATATATCTTTCTAAATCTTCCCCAAAAAGGCGTTCGCCATGGAACGGGAAACTTGCCAACAACTTTTTGCATGGGGCTTCCGCTGACCAATGCTTAAGCCAAAGTACTCTGCGCATCTGTACCAGCTGGAGTGTAAGGCGTGATGCCTGTATGATAGAATCTCTCATGGCATCCACTGTGAAGCATAAGGCTTTAGGCAAATTCTCCCAATTTTTAGCCTGCTCTGAAGGCAGCTCCTTCAGCCCCTGCTTTACCTGTTGGCTGACGACCTGACACATACCGACTGCTGCTACTGCAGGTTGGATAATTGAGCCGGCCAAAAGGAAGGAGGATTTCAGTAAGGATTCCAACTTCTTCTCAGAAGGATCTTTAAACACTTGTACATTATCCACTGGACATGTCAGGTTTTTATTTACACAAGAAATAGCCGCATCTACCGTAGGCAGGCTCCATTTCTTTAAAAAAATTTCCTCCATAGGATAAAGAATGTTAAACTTTTTTGGAGGTGAAAAACGCTTATCTGGATGTTGCCAGTCTGCGTACAATAGATCCTCTAGTAACGGATGAACCGGGAAGGAGCATGCACCTTGCAGGGATCTTAATGATCCTAGGGAGGAGACAGGTGATTCTGTTACCTCCAAAGAGGGTAACCTAAATGCAGCTCGCACGGCTCCTGCATAGCATTGCACCTGTGACTTTAAAATCTGGGATACCGAAAAAGGCTCATCCGATATCCCTGATCCGTCTGACTCCTCATCCTCTGCTGATGTAGCCTCCTCCTCATCCTCCTCCTCCTCAGGTACTTCTGAAGGGAGGTCCAATACTGGAGGAGATCTGCTTCGCTTATTGTCCTTTTTAGAGGATTTAGCGATTAAAGTAGCAATTTTCTCCTCCAGATTATTTAGGGCAGCTGATAAAGTGTCCTCAGTGACATATGCAGGCCCAGGCTTCACTGGGGAAGCCGCCATACCTGACAGAGGTAATGGCTCATCCTGTACAGGTGCTTTTGGCAACACAGGAGAGGAAGGTACCGAGTCAGCACAGCTAGAGCCCCCTGTCTCAGGCGGCGGTGCTCTTTTATCTCTTTTTGTCCGCATTACTTCCCCTGGAAGACTTACTGTTTAGACAAAATACAAGGTACCTAAATGCATATACTACCGTGTTCAGTTTAGCAAATACATTAAGTATGCAACTTTTAACACATAACTATGCATAACATGGATGTCTTCTAGGAAGTACCCAATCCAACCACATGGAGTCTTACGTCCCTGTATAGCTGCTGTGTTTCTCTGCCAGGAACAAGAGAACTAACGAGCTTGCTTGCTGCTGCAGTGCTTTTTACACTGACAGTCTTTTAAATTTGGCGCCGTTTCTGTGCCTGCGCGCGCCACGTGCCCGCGCACGCCTTCGGCCCCCCCCCTCCGATAAAGCGCGCTCCCGCGCGCGCGCGGCCTTTAGCGCTATGGTGGTGGCCATAGTGAGCGAGGACTCTCATCAGCCCTTGTTCCCACTTACCTGCATCTGCAGGTGTCTGGTCGGCCACCGGAAGGAGGAGCGGGGTGCTCAAGCAAGCTCAGCAGCGGAGGTGACGAGCAGTGTACTTCGCCGAAGCCGACACTGAACAGAGTGAGGTGAGTATATTCAGCTCTTTACTCCCCCCAGTGGTGGAAAAAAAGAAGACATCCACTTTTTGAAAAAGGTCCCAACCTAGTTATGGACCTTCTAATCTCACCTTATCCACGCCGCAGGTTTTTCTGCTGAAAGTTTTCAGACAGATACCAAACTTCACCCTTCACGGTGGGCTATGTGTGCCAACCTTCAGGGATATGGGTTCCTATTTAAAGGATACCTCTCCCCTGGGCCTTGTACAAGACTCTTACCAGGACTTTATAGCGAAATAGCGAAAGTGCTGGATCTTAGAGCCCAGTCCTCCGAAGAGAGACATTACAGGCGACGCCTCATGGATGAGGCCCGGATCCCATCCAGATTCAGCTCATTTGTAGGCGTCTTGGATGGATCCGAAAGCATAGCTCTTTTACCCCCAGAGGGTCTCTTTGGTAGAGCTTTCCTTTAGCACCTCCTAACGCGTCCAACACCTTTCGACACTGGCGAAAAAACTGAGGTACTTCCCTGATGGGAGGGGTTATATGGAGGGGAACTGTCTTCCATTGGTTGTGCCAGTGTCCAATCACCGCTGGTGACCCTTAACCCATTATGTAATGACTGGCTGTGTCCCGTGGTGTACGATAAAGAAAAGTTAATCTCTCTTTTTTATAGGCCATGGTGACACAGGCAACGCCTACACCCCAGGCCTCTGGGAAGACTAGGTCACCTGAACTCAAAGGCAGACATGAAAGTAGAGTCTACTATTACAGTGCCTTGATAAAGTATTCATACCCCTTGAAAATTTTCCAAATTTTGTCATGCTACAACCAAAAACGTAAATATATTTTATTGGGATTTTATGCTACAGACCAACACAAAGTGGCACATAATTGTGAAGTGGAAGGAAAATGATACATGGTTTTCAATTTGTTTTACGAATAAATATCTGAAAAGTGTGGCAGGCATTTGTATTCAGCCCCTTTACTCCGATAGCCCTAACTAAAATCTAGTGGAACCAATTACCTTCAAAAGCCACCGAATTAGTAAATAGAGTCCACCTGTGTGTAATTTAATCTCAGCATAAATACAGCTGTTCTGTGAAGCCCTCAGAGATTTGTTAGAGAACCTTAGTGAACAAACAGTATCAAGAAGACCAAGGAACACACCCGACAAGTCAGGGATAATGTTCTGGAGAAGTTTAAAGCAGGGTTAGGTTATAAAAAAATATCCCAAGCTTTGAACATCTCACGGAGCAATGTTCTATCCATCATCCGGAAATTGAAAGTATATGGCACAACTGCAAACCTACCAAGACATGGCCATCCACCTAAACTGACAGGCCCAGGCAAGGAGAGCATTAATCAGGGAAGCAGCCAAAAGACCCATGGTAAATCTAGAGGAGCTTCAGAGATCCACAGCTCAGGTGGGAGAATCTGTCCAGGGGACAACTATTAGTCGTGCACTCCACCGATCTGGCCTTTATGGAAGAGAGGCAAGAAGAAAGCCATTGTTGAGAGAAACCCATAAGAAGTCCTGTTTGCATTTTGCGAGAAGCCATGGGGGGGTCACAGCAAGCATGTGGAAGAAGGTGCTCTGGTCAGTAGAGACCAAAATTGAACTATTTGGCCTAAAAGCTAAACGCTATCTGTGGTGAAAAAACTAACACTGCACATCACCCTGAACACACCATTCCCACTGTGAAACATTGGAAAAGAAACGTACCGCTCAAAGCTGTGGATGCTCCAAATAGCTGCTCCCACCCTGTTATTCACACAGGTGCTGGCTCTGCACTAATGCATGGGAAGAAAAAGCCCTGGACTGCCGCACTCTGTATAGACAGTTTTATTTTCAAAAATAATATTTAAAAATTAATCCATAAATCCAAAACAACCAAAACGAACAGTGGTCATGCAGGGGTGGATGGCAAACGCGTTTCACGTCAGTGTTTGACGCTTACTCATAGCTGATGAGTAAGCGTCAAACACTGACGTGAAACGCATTGTTTTGGATTTATGGATTAATTTTAAAATATTATTTTTGAAAATAAAACTGTCTATAAAGAGTGCGGCAGTCCAGGGCTTTTTCTTCCCATCCACTGTGAAACATGGCGGTGGTAGCATCATGTTGTGGGATGCTTTTCTTTAGCAGGGACAGGGAAGCTGGTCAAAGTTGATGGGAAGATAGATGGAGACAAAAACAGGGAAATCTTAGAAAAAGAAACTGCTAGAGTCTGCAAAAGACTTAAGACTGGGGCGGAGGTTTACTTTTCAGCAAGACAACGACCCTAAACTTAGAGCCAGAGCTACAATGGAATGGTTTAGATCAAAGCATATTCATGTGTTAGAGTGGCCTATTCAAAGTCCAGACCTAAATCCAATTCATAATCTGTGGCAAGACTTGAAAATTGCTGTTCACAGACGCTCTCCATCCAATCTGACAGAGCTTGAGCTATTTTGCAAAGAAGAATGGGCAAAACTTTCACTCTGTAGATGTGTAAAGCTGGTAGAGACATCCCCAAAAAAGACTTGCAGCTGTAATTGCAGCGAAAGGTGGTTCTACAAAGTATCGACTTAGGGGGGCCGAATACGACACACTTTTCAGATATTTATTTGTAAAACAAATTGAAAACCATTTATCATTTTCCTTACACTTCACAATTATGTGCCACTTTGTGTTGGTCTATCACATAAAATCCCAATAAAATACATTTACGTTTTTGGTTGTAGCATGACAAAATGTGGAAAATTTCAAGGGATATGAATACTTTATCAAGGCACTGTACATGTGGCGATTCGCCTTCAGCCTTCTGTACACATAACTTCATCTGTAATGGTGGGTGAGAGATCTGGGCAGCATGCCATTGGGCTGGGGTGGGGTGGGGGTGCAGGTTTCAGAATAAAAAAATCAATTTGCAATAATGCACAGTTAACATTTGCCACAGAGTTGTGCAACAAAACAAAATTTCTGGAGAAACAGTGGCTTTGCGAGGACCTTTTTGCAAAGCTCATTAGAACCTAGCAAGTTAGAAGTAGTAGTATTTAATTTTTCAGCTAGTGCAAGGCCCTCTTTACCCTCGAGTTCAGAAGCACCACAACTTGTTAATGAATGTGGTACAAGAATGAGTCATTTGCCTGCTCATTCTATTCTCTCTTCTGTGTATTGTGTTCAAATTCAGCACATGTGCATGCAGCAGAGTCTAATTGGATACTAGTGCTTGCCTCCCTCTATGTGATACAATACAGGGGATTACAGAAAGCTAACATTAAAAAAAATAGTAAAAATATATGTGATGATTCTATTAATTAAAGTGGAACTGAACAATATTTTAAAAAATTCTGATAGGTAGGCTTTTTATGACAGAAGTGACTCTATATAATGTATATATTGTGTATAATTTTGGCACAATTCTGATCTTGGAAGAAGTAACTCCCATGCTCATGCGTAGGACTTACATCATCCTGGCCCAGCCTATGAAGATGGCCAAATACTGTGAACCTAGAAGAAGACCTCACCCTTCTATATAAGAAACCAATCTTTTTTGTCTGTATTCCCATTGAAGATTTATCCTCACTTTTATCATTTATCTGGTAATTCCATCTCAGCAGAACACGAGGTGAGAGGACATCTCTCTAATGGAGTTCTATTCAGCGTGCAAAACCCTTCTGAGTCATAAGACAATGGTAACAATTAACAATACATACATTTTTTGGTAGGTAAAATTATAAATTACCACTAATGCAACAGATTTAATTATATCCATGATTCATTTTTCCAAGTACAGCTCATCTAGAGTTGGCCACAGACCTCACATTGTTTTTTAGTAAAAGAAACACCTTGGGTGTGCTGGGGTTCCTTTCAAGTAATAGAGGTGTATGGGGGAAGCTGTGTGATGAAAGTCTCATCACTTTGAGAATAAATCGTTACAGGCGGTCCCCTACTTACAAACATCCGACTTACAAACGACTCCTACTTACAAACGGAGGGAGATAACAGGAAGTGAGGGGAAATCTACCCCTAGGAAGGGAAATTCACTCCTGTAAGCATTTTTATGGGAAAAAGATACCTCCACTGGAGCTTTATCACCAGTCCATGTTTTCCTAACAACCAAAAAATTTCTAAATCCATTTGTCATTGGGATGGTAAGTGAGGTGAAATGTTCTGAACAGGTGCACAGACAGCAAAACAAATGTTACAGGGGTGATAACCCTTCCCTATGCTATCCAAAAAGTATAAAAACGTTTTTTTGGGCTGAAGCTACCCCTAAAAATGTACCTGTTCCGACTTACAAACAAATTCAACTTAAGAACAAACCTACAGTCCCTGTCTTGTTTGTAACCCGGGGACCCCCTGTATTGGGCAAGATTTTCTAACTTGTCTATTTTCTTTGACTCTCGCAAACAGTTATTTGGGGCTATCAGAGGCTGAATTAGAAAAAGGAAATAATCAAAAATCTGACAAGTGGAAGAATATCTCTCATAGAAAAAATCCAAATGTGTACAAAATAAATGATGTACAGTATGACCCAAAGCATATTTGTCCCATTATTTGATGTAACGTATATATCTCTACAAGGATCATCTAAGCATTTACTCTACTATCCCTTCTTATAATGCAGTTAGATATTTCCTAGGAAAAGCCACAAAACAAAAAGCATTTATAGGGTATTAAGCACGGGCAAAAAAAAAAACCATTGCTGGGCAAGCATGACTAATTCCCATCAATGGACAGCTAGTGTTCTTTCCTAGTTCCATTCAGCCTCACCTGACTCTCGTTCCACTTCCATGTCACTGTGACAGTGAGTAACAAAACAAATCAGGGGTTGTCAGAGTCAGTAGGTGCTGACCACAGCAGACTTTATCAGCAATTCTTCCACAGTGATTCAGCAAGCCTGCTCTGCTTACATACACAGCAGTACACAGAATCCGCAGCCATGAGAATGATGCAGGCAGGCTAAAGTCATTGTTTTCACACAACACATCCAAATGACAGGTGTGGGCAAACAACACAGCAGCACTCGTTTATATTTGATAAAATACGGTCAGAGCTTAGTTTTTGTGTTTACTACAATTTATGAACAATCATACACACTTGTAAACTAGCAAGTATGTTTTTATATACAGTGGTGAATACAAATTAATCTGTTGAGATATTACACCTCCTGGAATGGCAAGTAAAGAGCTTTTGATTGCCTGTCTTGTAGATTTTACCTACCTTGCGATGTATAATCTCTATAGAGAAGCATACTATATGTGAAGTGTCTTTGGTAAGGCGGCCATACAGTTGGTGCCGCCGATATTGTACATCTATCGCGCTCCCATCGCCGAGATTCTCGGCAACAGGAGTGCCGAGATCTCGGCAACAGGGTGCCGACATCTCGCGCTCGCTGCCATAGCGAGAGGGAGACGTGGCACTGTATTGAACGGGGATCCGACGTGGATTCCCGCCAATACCAGGCACTGCGTTTGGTATGAATCCTGAGCGGGAACTCCACGCCAATTTTTAAAGAAAAAACCGGCATGGGTTCCCCCTCCAGGAGCATACCAGGCCCTTGGGTCTGGTCTGGATTTGAGGGGGAAACCCTACGCCGAAAAAACGGCGTGGGAGTCCCCCTCAAGGTCCAAACCAGACCCTTATCCGAGCACACAACCTGGCAGGCCGCAGGGGAAGAGGGGGGGACGAGAGAGCAGCCTCCCCTCCCTCCTGAACCGTACCAGGCCGCATGCCCTCAACATGGGGGGTTTGGTGCTCTGGGGCAGGGGGGCGACCTGCGGCCCCCCCCCAGAGCACCCTGTCCCCATGTTGATGAGGACAGGGCCTCTTCCCGACAACCCTGGCCGTTGGTTGTCGGGGTCTGCGGGCGGGGGGCTTATCGGAATCCGGGAGCCCCCTTTAATAAAGGGGCACCCGGATCCCGGCCCCCCACCCTATGTGAATGAGTATGGGGCACATCGTACCCCTACCCATTCACCTGGTGGAAAAAAATTGCAATAAAAAAAAACACACAGCTTTTTAAAGTATTTTATTGCACAGCTCCGTTAGTCTTCTTCCGACTTCGGGGGTCTCCGGTGTTGTCGCCGCGCTCTCCGGTTCTTTCTTCTGCCGGGCCACCGCTATCTTCTTCCAACCCTTTTGCTAGCGGGCCCGGTCTTCTCCGTCGCCTTCTCTCCTCTTCTCCTCTCCGGTTCTTTCTTTCTTCTGCCGGGCCTCCGCTAACTTCTTTTAGCTCTTTTGCTAGCGGAGGACCGGTCTTCTCCGTCGCCTTTTCCCCTCCGGTTTTTTCTTTCTTCCGCCGGGCCTCCGCTAACTTCTTTTAGCTCTTTTGCTAGCGGAGGCCCGGTCTTCTCCGTCGCCTTCTCCCCTCTTCTTCTCTCCGGTTCTTTCTTTCTTCCGCCGGGCCTCCGCTAACTTCTTTAGCTCTTTTGCTAGCGGAGGCCCGGTCTTCTCCGTCGCCTTCTCCTCTTCGGTTCTTTCTTTCTTTCTTTCTTCCGCCGGGCCTCCACTAACTTCTTTTAGCTCTTTTGCTAGCGGAGGACCGGTCTTCTCCGTCGCCTTCTCCCCTCCAGTTCTTTCTTTCTTCCGCTGGGCCTCCGCTAACTTCTTTTAGCTCTTTTACTAGCCGAGGCCCGGTCTTCTCCGTCGCCTTCTCCCCTCTTCTTCTCTCCGGTTCTTTCTTTCTTCCGCCGGGCCTCCGCTAACTTCTTTAGCTCTTTTGCTAGCGGAGGCCCGGTCTTCTCCGTCGCCTTCTCCTCTTCGGTTCTTTCTTTCTTCCGCCGGGCCTCCGCTAACTTCTTTTAGCTCTTTTGCTAGCGGAGGCCCGGTCTTCTCCGTCGTCTCGTCCGGCTCTCCGTCGTCCTTCTGCCGGCCCCTCCACTAACTTCTTTAGCTCTTTTGCTAGCGGAGGCCCGGTCTTCTCCGTCGCCTTCTCCCCTCTTCTTCTCTCCGGTTCTTTCTTTCTTCCGCCGGGCCTCCGCTAATTTCTTTAGCTCTTTTGCTAGCGGAGGCCCAGTCTTCTCCGTCGCCTTCTCCTCTTCGGTTCTTTCTTTCTTCCGCCGGGCCTCCGCTAACTTCTTTTAGCTCTTTTGCTAGCGGAGGACCGGTCTTCTCCGTCGCCTTCTCCCCTCTGGTTCTTTCTTTCTTCTGCCGGGCCTCCGCTAACTTCTTTTAGCTCTTTTACTAGCGGAGGCCCGGTCTTCTCCGTCGCCTTCTCCCCTCTTCTTCTCTCTGGTTCTTTCTTTCTTCCGCCGGGCCTCCGCTAACTTCTTTAGCTCTTTTGCTAGCGGAGGCCCGGTCTTCTCCGTCGCCTTCTCCTCTTCGGTTCTTTCTTTCTTCCGCCGGGCCTCCGCTAACTTCTTTTAGCTCTTTTGCTAGCGGAGGCCCGGTCTTCTCCGTCGTCTCGTCCGGCTCTCCGTCGTCCTTCTGCCGACCCCTCCACTAACTTCTTTAGCTCTTTTGCTAGTGGAAGGGCCGGTCTTCCCGTCGTCGCCGTCGGTGTCTTCTTCCCTCTTCTCCTCCTCGATGTTGACTCGTCGCTTCCTCTCACAGTAATGCTAAATCTTCGATCCGCAGAGATTAATATAGGCTTCTCATGACGTCACAGTCACATGTTCCCATGACGTCACAGTCACATGCTCCGGGGCCACCCGGAGCATGTGACTGTGACGTCATGAGAAGCCTATATTAATCTCTGCGGACCGAAGATTTAGCATTACTGCGAGAGGAAGCGACGAGTCAACATCGAGAAGACCGGGCCTCCGCTAGCAAAAGAGCTAAAGAAGTTAGCGGAGTCCCGGCGGAAGAAAGAAAGAAAGAACCGGAGGGGAGAAGACGACGGAGAAGACCGGGCCTCCGCTAGCAAAAGAGCTAAAGAAGTTAGCAGAGGCCCGGCGGAAGAAAGAAAGAAAGAACCGGAGGGGAGAAGGCGACGGAGAAGACCGGGCCCCGCTAGCAAAAGAGCTAAAGAAGTTAGCGGAGGCCCGGCGGAAGAAAGAACCGGAGGGGAGAAGGCGACGGAGAAGACCGGGCCCCGCTAGCAAAAGAGCTAAAGAAGTTAGCGGTGGCCCGGCAGAAGAAAGAACCGGAGAGCGCGGCGACGACACCGGAGAACTTCGAAGTCGGAAGAAGACCCCCGGAGCTGTGCAATAAAATACTTTAAAAAGGGTCTCCCCCTCAAATCCAGACCAGACCCAAGGGCCTGGTATGCTCCTGGAGGGGGAACCCACGCCGTTTTTTTTTCTTTAAAAATTGGCGTGGAGTTCCCGCTCAGGATTCATACCAAACGCAGTGCCTGGTATTGGCGGAAATCCACGTCGGATCCCCGCCTATCGGCAATGCGTGTCGCTCATTGTGAAAGGAACATTTTTCCTTTCCCGATGACGAGACAGCTCGGCGCTGGCTCTCGCGACGGAGCTCATAGGGTGTCAATCTCGCCGCTAGAAGTGGCGAGATTGACACAATATCGGCGGCACCTACTGTACATGGATCAAAATTTGGCTGGTTCAGCAGAGACTGGCTGAATTTCGATCCATGTATGGGCACGCTGGTTCTACAGAAGGCGATCTACTGATTGCCTTCTGTACAACCAGCCTTTTAAGTTTTTCCCGAACAATCAGTGCTGCTAACCATACCTGGCAACAATGATCAGTGTGTTTGATGGCAGAGAAGCCTCCCCGTCTTCAGAATACAATAGCGCAGCAGTAGGGATTCCCCCATCCACAACAAATGTCTGGATTGGAGAATAGGGTCGTTTTTTTTGTTCAACCCAATGGATTATTGTATGGCCAGCTTTACTATCCATCTATAGTAGACAGTAGTGTTTTGCTTACTGTTTATGTAAGAAAACATTCTCTGTTTCTTGAGACACTGCATCTGTTTTTCACTTGACCTGGTATTTGCACAAATTGTGGACAAGAGAAGTAGTGAGATGAAGACCATATATAGACATATTTATGTCTGTCCTTTATAAATGTCTGAACTCCACAGCAGAATAATATGCATCATTCTACAGAAACAAATGCTATCTGAAATATTTACCATTATCCATCTTCACTGCAGAAAATCATATTTAACCATCAATAGAAATAGAAGAAAAATTGTATAGTTGTCTACATACCGTTAAGGAAAGAGCCATACAGACGAAGGTGAAGTTCTTAATGTGGGTTTTTGTCACCGTACTGCCACTGTTAGACAATTTATTGCTAGGATTAGTCTAGAAAAGACAAATTGAACATCTTTAGTTTTTTTTTGTTGCTAGGACATGTCAAACATCATTAAACTATAACCCATAACCTTATGAGGAAGTTTAAAGTATATTTCCACTTTTGTAGTCAGAATTGAGAAAATGCCACTATACCGTGGGTATAGAAGAGAACCACCCCCTTTAAAATAATCACATTTTGTTTTGTTGCAGCCTGAAATGAAGACAGACACAGTTTTTGTTTTATCCAGCTGTATTTACTCAGTGCAACTTAACATCCAAGTTAAAGATATAACACCAACCTGTCAGAAAAAAACAAACAAAAAAAAAAAAAAACTGAATCGCCCAGTTGTGTTAGTATTTTGTTGAACCACCTTTTGCTTTAATTACAACCTTTAGTCTGTTGGGCTTTGTCTCTACTAACTTTGCACATCTAGACTTTGCAATATTTGCCCACTCATCCTTGCAGAACTGTTCAAATTCAGTAAAATTTGATGGTAACCGTTTGTGGACTGCAGTCTTCAAGTCACTCCACCGATTTTCAATGGAGTTTAAGTCTGGGCTCTAAATAGGCCATGCAAGAACATTCAGCCTTTTCCTTATTCAACCACTGTGTGGTAATTTTTGCTGTGTGGTTTGGGTCATTTTCATTCTTTGCATTGACGACTTTCTGGCAGAGGGCAGTAGATTTTCCTCAAGAATTTGATGGTATTTTGCCCCATCCATTTTTCTTTCTATCCTGAGAAGTTCTGCAGTCCCTGCTGCAGAGAAACACCCCCATAAAAGGATATTACCACCTCCGTGCCTTACTGTAGGAATGGTGTCATTTGGATGGTGAGCTGTATTGGATTTCCACAAGACATATTGTTTGGTGTTGAGGCCAAATAATAAAATTTTAGTCTCATCTGACCAAAACACCCTTTTCCACGTGGCCTCAGAATCTTCAAGGTGCGTTTTGGCAAAGCTCAGTTTGAGGAGTGGCTTTTTTCTTGCAACTGTCCCATACAAGCCACATTTGTGGAGAATTTGTGACAGGGCCGTCGATTAAGGGGTACCACCAGACCTCCTGTAGAGGCCCAGGTTCCATCACCCTACAGGGGGGCCCGGACAGTTGGCAGCTTCAAAATTCAAGTACATGTTTCATACAGAGGCAGACTGACCATTCGGGCACTGCCCGGGGGCCCCATAAAAGGCTCTGTCACTGCACCTCTACTTGTTGTGGCTTACCAGTCATACTTCATCAAACTTTCCTGCAGAGTGGTCTCTGTTCACAGTGCTCTCCTCAGCAGTCCAGTTTCCTAGATCGGTGACGTGATTGGTCCCCCCATCCTCCCCATGTGCACATACCCCCTTACATGAGGACAGGATGGAGACAGTGGCGAGCCCGGTGTTAGGCCACAGAACAGGGAACATCCCCTCCGGGAGAGCCATGCATGACAAGCCCCCCCCCTCTGCAGCCCGGGCCAGAGGCCACTCACCGGCCACCCTGACTCTGCAGCCCTGATCCCCCATTCATTCTGCTGTGTTCCCGGCTGGGAAGATCTGGAGATGATCCTGTGAGTGGATGGAGGATGATCATCACACACTCCTGTAAAAAGAAGCTATGGAGGGGGCAGATTTAAATATACAGCACACAGCAACAGCTCTAGATCCTGGCTGTCGGAGCCTACAAGATAGCAGCCTGGGGTCACAATTTTAAGTAGCAGACATACTGATCCCTCTCTCTCTTTCTCTCTCTCTCCCTCTCTCTAACCCCCACCCCCCTCTTTCACCCCCATCTCTCGCCTCGTCCCCCTCACTCCCATCTCTCTCTCACCCCCCCTCTTTCTCACCCCCACTTCCCCTTCTCTCTCTCTCACCCCCCTAATTCTCTCACCCCCCTTCTCACCCCCCCCACCTCTTTCCCCCCTCAAGGAGTGGGGTCGGGGCATCAGGTAGGCTGGACGGGGCCCTGATGATTTTTAACAGTGGCCCTGATTTGAGATATTGTTGTCACATGCACACAATGACCACTCTTTGTCATCAATTTGTGTGAGTTGCTGTAGGCCTCTTGGTAGCATTTCTGACCAGTTTCCTCCTGGCTCTTTCATCCAGTTTGGAGCGACATCCTGATCCAGGGAGGGTCTGTGTTGTACCAAATACCTTCCACTTCCTCATAATACAGTATATTTCAGTGTTCTTTTAGGCATTGATAAAACCTTTGACATTTTTTTTGTATCCATCTCCTAACTTGTGCCTGTCTGCAACTTTATCCTGGATATCTTTTGACAGTGCCTTGCCACCTATAGTTGATTGCTTGTTTCAGTTGCACTAACAGGGACTGAAATGCTCCAGGAAAGTTATTTTCATGCTGAGCTAATCTAAATAACCATAGCTGATCACAGATGAAAGTCAAATGGTTTTGTGTGCCATTGAGAAGGTGATTAGCTACACCTGATTGAGTTTACAAGTCATTTTTTGGAGGGGGCGATCCTTTTTCCAACTCAGTGATTTATTTTTATTTTTTATTTTTGTTAACTTGTTGGTGTTATATCTTTCACTTGGATGTTATAAATTGCACTGAGTAGATATAGCTTGATAAAAAAAGCTATATACAAAGCAACAATGTGTGATTTTTTTTCTATATCCATTGTATGTTTGTTAGATACTACTCATTCACACAGCATCCGATTTCTTTTATTCCTTATCTTTTAGATGTTTTTGAGGACAAGGCATCAGGCAGATTGTAAGCATTCCTTGACAGTCTCATAGTGTCTCTGTCCCCACACAGACTGGGACTCACTAAACATACAATGCAGGAGGACAGCTTCTAATACTTTAACCCTTTGTTAGGACACACAGTGTTCAAATCTAGTTTACAACTGATGATTAAGATCTGCCAGCACACACAGACAGGGTTTATTATGGTATACATTAAAGCCTGAGTTTATTTTTACAGAAAAAACAGCACGTTGGGAAATAACTTACCTTCAATGTGATGTGTCTGGTTTAGCACAAATCTTTCTCCTCCGATGCCCCCTCCCCTTCCCATAAACTTCTGGTGTGGCGTGGATTGATAGAAAAATGGGAGCAGTGACAGGCACTCATCAAAAGCTCCTGATTATGCCCACCCTTTCTGCCCAGCTCCTCTATTCATAAAAGCCAGTACTACAGGTTCTATGAATAAAAGGTGATATATGAATGGAGGAGGCGGACCTGTCAATCATCTGCCTGTCCTCTATTCATAGATCATCTTACATTTATAGAAGCTATAGTACGGCTTTTATGAATGGAGGAGCTGGGCAGAAAAAGTGGGCATAGTCAGGCTCAGTTGAGTGCCTGTCACGGCTGAGCTGGGCAAAAAAAGTGGGCATAGTCAGGCTCTCTTGAGTGCCTGTCACGGCTCCCTTAGTTCTATTAACCCCTGTTGCACTGGGAGATTATGGCTGTAGGGATGGGAGGGAAGTAGACTTCTGCTAAACAAGGACACAGCAGCCCAATGGAGATTAGCGATATCCCTTGTGTGCCGTTTGTTTATTTTAAGTACTGTAAATTCAGACTTTAACTTCCCAACATCCTGCATTCAACACAAAAATTCAGATTAGGAGTAAAATGTAAAAGCAGGTAAAAAAGCTAAGCAGAAATTTTAGGAATTCTATGTAAATAAAAATATGTAACAAATATAAATTAGGTGTCATCCGAATTGGCCAGCAAAAGTAAAAATACACTTTAAAGTGGTTGTACCCTTACATATACCCAGTGAAGTAACCAACCTCAGGTGATACACAGAGATTAAACACATCCTCCTACATATGTTGTACCTGTTTATCTGCTGTCCCCCTTCTTGAGCCGTTCAAAGGTCAGACTTTTTACAGCTTGTCTGAGCTCTCAGAAAGTAAGGGGTGAGGAGCTGAAGTTACTCTGCAGAGCTTAGTGAGGAGAGCTCTAAGAGTTGAATGGAAGGAAGGGACACACCACCTTCAAACAGCACATAGGAACAGAACTGAGGCTGTCAATCAGAGGCTGTGTGCTGGAGCTCCCTCCCCTGTCACTTTTTTCTCTTGGTGTCAGGAAAACCTGCCAGAATCGGCTCATACATATAGCAGAGGAAGGAGGCAGCAGACAGAAATGACACTAATTGCTCAGGATTAGGGATGAGCTTCGTGTTCGAGTCGAACATATGTTCGACTCGAACATCGGCTGTTCGATCGTTCGACGAAGATCGAACGATTTGGGCCGTTCGCGCCAAATTCGAGTGACGCGAACGGCCCACAATGCACTACGCCATCGCAGTGTCATCCAGGCGCTGTGATTGGCCAAGCATGCACTGTGACCCCGCATGCTTGGCCAATCACAGCGCCGGCAGCGAGGAGAGCAATGATTGGCCACAGCCAGGATGCCTGTGGCCAATTATTGCTGAGGGTGTTTAGTACACGCCCCACACTATAAAAGCCCGCCAGCACGGCGGCCTAGTGTAGTGTGTTCCGGAGCAGGGAAAGACAAGCATAGGCAGGGACAGTGACATTTATTTCTTTCTTGCTTAACCTGGATTCCTTTAGTTTAGGGAAAGAGAAGGATAGGTAGGGATAGTGTCAGTGTGTTTTACTGTGCGAGTCCTTGTTTCTAGGGACAAAGAAGGAAAGTGAGGGGAATTCTCCTTGTGCTATAGTGTGCTTTAAAAAAACATTTTTTCTAGGGACAGAAAACTCTAGGTAGGGAGAGTGTCAGTTTCTTTCACTGTGCGAGTCCTTGTTTCTAGGGACAAAGAAGGAAAGTGAGGGGAATTCTCCTTGTGCTATAGTGTGCTTTAAAAAAACATTTTTTCTAGGGACAGAAAACTCTAGGTAGGGAGAGTGTCAGTTTCTTTCACTGTGCGAGTTCTTGTTTATAGGGACAAAGAAGGAAAGTGAGGGGAATTCTCCTTGTGCTATAGTGTGCTTTAAAAAAACATTTTTTCTAGGGACAGAAAACTCTAGGTAGGGAGAGTGTCAGTTTCTTTCACTGTGCGAGTCCTTGTTTCTAGGGACAAAGAAGGAAAGTGAGGGGAATTCTCCTTGTGCTATAGTGTGCTTTAAAAAAACATTTTTTCTAGGGACAGAAAACTCTAGGTAGGGAGAGTGTCAGTTTCTTTCACTGTGCGAGTCCTTGTTTCTAGGGACAAAGAAGGAAAGTGAGGGGAATTCTCCTTGTGCTATAGTGTGCTTTAAAAAAACTTTTTTTCTAGGGACAGAAAACTCTAGGTAGGGAGAGTGTCAGTTTCTTTCACTGTGCGAGTCCTTGTTTCTAGGGACAAAGAAGGAAAGTGAGGGGAATTCTCCTTGTGCTATAGTGTGCTTTAAAAAAACATTTTTTCTAGGGACAGAAAACTCTAGGTAGGGAGAGTGTCAGTTTCTTTCACTGTGCGAATCCTTGTTTCTAGGGACAAAGAAGGAAAGTGAGGGGAATTCTCCTTGTGCTATAGTGTGCTTTAAAAAAACATTTTTTCTAGGGACAGAAAACTCTAGGTAGGGAGAGTGTCAGTTTCTTTCACTGTGCGAGTCCTTGTTTCTAGGGACAAAGAAGGAAAGTGAGGGGAATTCTCCTTGTGCTATAGTGTGCTTTAAAAAAACATTTTTTCTAGGGACAGAAAACTCTAGGTAGGGAGAGTGTCAGTTTCTTTCACTGTGCGAGTCCTTGTTTCTAGGGACAAAGAAGGAAAGTGAGGGGAATTCTCCTTGTGCTATAGTGTGCTTCCTCATCAACCATCTTTGAAATCCTTGTTTTTTGGACAGTCAGGGAAATTGTCGTTGTGCTATTCTGTGCAAAAGCAATCATCCTCAACCATATTTAGAAATCCTTAAGTAAAGGGACAGAGAAGGACACCTGAAGGTAGCCCTTATTGCTTTTTTCCCATCTCCCTGCAGGCCATCTATTAGAATGTCTGGAAGGCAAACAAGGAGAGGCAGACAGTCAGGAGGCAATAAAAGAGGGCAAGCAGGCTCTGTGTCTGGGAGCAACAGTGCTGGTCGTGGACGCGGTGCATTGTCATCAGCACATGGCCATGGGACACGCTTGTCCTTCTTTTCGGCAGCTGGACATGTTGAGCCACATCATGCCGAAGACTTGGTAGAGTGGATGACCAAGCCCTCCTCCTCCTCCTCATCCTCTCTCACCCAGGCTCAGGGTACTGGCAAAGCAGCTGCCAAAGCGTCCTCTTCCCTGGTATCAATGTCAGACTCATCATCAGTCACTCCTTCCCTAGACCCACCATGTCCTCCTCCTGAGGAGTCCCCCGAACTGTTTGAGCACAGTGTTGGGTACATGCTCCAGGAGAATGCCCAGCGTTTCGAAGGGTCTGATGATGAAACCCAGCTACAGGAAGGCAGTAGCGTGAGAGCAGACAGAGGGGATGCTCAAGAAGGACACCAATCTGGCAGTCATGTTCCAGCAGCTGCAGCATACTGCCAGATTGGCTCCAGTGATGAGGAGGGAGGGGATGATGAGGTCACTGACTCCACGTGGGTGCCTAATAGGAGAGAGGAGGAGGAGGAGGATGAGGAGGAGGCACATCTCCAACGAGGCAGGATGCCCTTTGGTGGCCAGCGTAAGGGCAGTACACCAACGGAATCACACCGCAGAGCTCCGCCTGTGCAGGGCGCTGCCTCTGCCCATCATTCAAAAAGTTCCTTGGTGTGGGCCTTTTTTGAGGCTAGTGCATCAGATCGCACAGCTGCTGTTTGCAACATATGTCTCAAGCGTATATCGCGTGGCCAAAACATCAGCCGCTTGGGTACCACATGCCTGACCAGACATATGTTGACCTGCCATGCAGCTCGTTGGCAAGCCTACCTCAAAGACCCACACCAAAGAACAAAGCGGACCTCTCCTTGCACCGCATCAGCTGGGATCTCCAACCCCACTATAACTTCAGTCCTCTCTGAAACATGCACTGAGAGGAATGAAGGTGTAGAATTAGGTGTGTCACAGCCAAGTACTTGCGGCCACTCTGCTAGCAGTACACCGACGTCCGATTCTAGCAGGCAAATTTCCCTGCCCCAGCTGCTGGACCGTCGAAAGAAGTTCACTCCCAGCCATCCACATGCCCAGCGGTTGAATGCTAGCTTGGCTAAATTGCTAGCGCTTCAACTGCTGCCTTTTCAGTTGGTAGACTCGGCCCCCTTCCGTGAGTTTGTGCAATGTGCGGTTCCTCAGTGGCAGGTTCCCAAACGCCACTTTTTCTCACGGAAGGCTATTCCGGCTCTCTACCGGCATGTGAAAGGCAATGTCTTGGCCTCGCTGGACAGGGCGGTCAGCGGTAAGGTGCATATTACCGCTGACTCATGGTCCAGCAGGCATGGACAGGGACGTTACCTTTCTTTCACGGCCCATTGGGTCACTCTTTTGGCAGCTGGGAAGGATGCAGGACAAGGTGCAGTAGTGTTGGAGGTTGTTCCACCACCACGCCTCCAAAATGCTACTACTGGTTGTGACACACCTCTCTCCTCCACCCCCTCCTCTTCTTCTTCCTCCATGGCCTCTTCCTGTGGTTTGTCCTATGAACCAGCGGTGCTCCGTAGCCGTTCACGGGGCTACGCAAGTACGCAGGCAAAAAGATGCCATGCCGTGCTTGCGCTGGTGTGTTTGGGGGACAGAAGCCACACTGGGGCAGAGGTCCTGTCTGCTCTGCAGGGCCAGGCCGAGAGGTGGTTGACGCCACGCCAGCTTAAGCCAGGAATGGTGGTTTGCGACAATGGCACCAACCTCCTCTCCGCCCTCCGACAGGGACAACTGACCCATGTGCCCTGTGTGGCTCACGTCCTTAACCTGGTGGTGCAGCGGTTCTTGGGCAGGTACCCGGGCTTACAGGATGTCCTGAGGCAGGCCAGGAAAGTCTGTGTGCATTTCCGCAGATCTTATAATGCCAGTGCTCGCCTGGCTGAGCTGCAAAAGGAGTTGAACCTGCCCAAGAACCGCCTTATATGTGACATGCCCACCAGGTGGAACTCAACGTTGGCCATGCTGCAGCGGCTGCACACGCCGCAGAGGGCCATCAATGAGTACCTGTGCGACTACGGCACCAGGACAGGGTCAGGGGAGCTTGGTTTTTATTCTCCACGCCAGTGGGGCATGATCAGGGATGCATGCACTGTCCTGGCACCATTTGAGGAGGCCACGAGGATGGTGAGCAGTGACAGTGCATGCATCAGTGACACTGTACCTCTTGTCCACCTGTTGGAGCACACGCTGCGTGGAATAATGGACAGGGCACTTGAGGCAGAACAGAGGCAGGAAGAGGAGGACTTCCTTGCCTCTCAAGGCCCCCTTTACCCAGACAGTGTTCCTTCTGTCCCACCCATCGCACAGGAAGAGGAGGAGGAGGAGGAGGAGGAGGAGGAGGAGGATTGTGTCAGCATGGAGGTGGAGGCTGGCACTCAGCATCATCAGCAGCAGTCTTTTAGGGATGATTTACAGTCCCAAGAAACCAGTGGACTTGTACGTGGCTGAGAGGAGGTGGCTGCGGATCATGTCGTCCTTAGTGACCCAGAGGACTCCGGAGTGAATGCCTCAGCAAACCTACGCTGCATGGCCTCCCTGATCCTGCAAAGTCTGCGGAAGGATCCTCGTATTCTTCGGATCAAGGAGAGGGACCATTACTGGCTGGCCACTCTCCTTGATCCACGGTACAAGGGTAAGGTTGCGGACCTTATGTTACCTTCGCAGAGGGAGCAGAGGATGAGACAACTCCGGGAGGCCTTGCAGAAAGGTCTGTGCAACGCGTTCCCAGAGACTGGGAGGTTACAAACTCCTGGTCCTGGACAACGAGTTGCTGAGGCTTCGGCCAGTCAAAGAAGGAGCGGTGGGGAAGGTGGCCGTCTGACCGATGCGTTCAGACAATTCTTTAGTCCGCAGCCCCAAAGTATGATCGGTTCCAGCAACCATCGCCAGCGTCTGATAAACATGGTGCAGGAATATCTAGGGGCAAGGTCAGACTTGGACACCTTCCCCACCGAAAATCCTCTGGCTTACTGGGTCTTGAGGATGGATCACTGGCCAGAGCTTGCACAGTATGCAATTGAGCTACTGGCCTGTCCTGCATCCAGCGTTCTTTCGGAACGCACATTCAGTGCTGCTGGAGGATTTGTCACGGATCACAGGGTGCGCCTGTCCACCGACTCGGTTGATCGACTGACTTTCATCAAGATGAACCAGTCTTGGATCACCACCAGCTACCACACACCTGATGCTGATATAACAGACTAATTGATTTTAACATGTCACATCCCTTCAAGACTGATGCTGATGCTGAGTGCCTGTGCTGTTATGTTGACTGGCTATCCTCCTCCTCCGAGTCCTCAATGATACGATTGATGATGATAGCTTGGAAGATCATTTTTGTTTATGGGTGCCGCCACCAGTGGCTAAGGCCCAATTTTTCAGCCCCTGTTTTACAGGGGCGTGTAATTACAATTTTTTTAGCAATAATTTGCCATAGGGCTCATTGCTGTGCTCCAAGTACAGTATCTGTGAGGGGTTGGAGTGTTGTGGCACCAGTGCCTAAGGCCCAATTTTTCAGCCCCTGTTTAAAAGGGGCGTGTCATTACAATTTTTGAAGCAATACTTTGCAACAGGGCTCATTGCTGTGCTCCAAGTACAGTATCTGTGAGGGGTTGTAGTGTTGTGCCACCAGTGCCTAAGGCCCAATTTTTCAGCCCCTGTTTAACAGGGGCGTGTCATTACAATTTTTGAAGCAATACTTTGCAACAGGGCTCATTGCTGTGCTCCAAGTACAGTATCTGTGAGGGGTTGTAGTGTTGTGCCACCAGTGCCTAAGGCCCAATTTTTCAGCCCCTGTTTAACAGGGGCGTGTCATTACAATTTTTGAAGCAATACTTTGCAACAGGGCTCATTGCTGTGCTCCAAGTACAGTATCTGTGAGGGGTTGTAGTGTTGTGCCACCAGTGCCTAAGGCCCAATTTTTCAGCCCCTGTTCAACAGGGGCATGCAATTACAATTCTTGATCTAATAATTCACAGCAGGGCCCATTGCTGCACCCACCAAGAGTAACTCTGAGGGCTTACAGTGTTGTGGCAACGCCACCACCACCACCACCACGAAAGGCCCAATTTTTCAGCCCCTGTTCAAAAGGGGCATGTAATTACAATTCTTGATCTAATAATTCACAGCAGGGCCCATTCCTGCACCCACCAAGAGTAACTCTGAGGGCTTACAGTGTTGTGGCAATACCACCACCACCACCACCACCACGAAAGGCCCAATTTTTCAGCCCCTGTTCAACAGGGGCATGCAATTACAATTCTTGATCTAATAATTCACAGCAGGGCCCATTGCTGCACCCACCAAGAGTAACTGTCAGGGCTTACAGTGTTGTGGCACCAGCACCACCATCAAAGGCCCAATTTTTACTACCACTGTTCAACAATTATATGTAATTAAAATTCCTGATATAATAGTTGACAGCAGGGCGTTCCAGCACCAACCAAGAGTAACTGTAAGTGCTTACAGTGTTGTGCCAACACCAACAACTAAGGGGCCTATTTCTGCAGAGTATATACGGCAGGTCCCTACTTTCAAACATCCAACTTACAAACGACTCCTACTTGCAAACGCAAGAAGACAACAGGAAGTGAGAGGAAATCTACCACTAGGAAGGAAAATTCTCTCCTGTAAGAATAAATATGGGAGAAAGGTGTCTCCTCTGTACTGATGCTTTATCAGCAATCCTTGTTTCAAGAAAAACACCACATTTCAAAAACAGTTGTCATTGGGACGGAAAGTGAGGTGAAATGTTCTGAACAGGGGCACAGACAGCAAAACAAATGTTACAGGGGTGATAACCCTTACCTATGTTTTCCAAAAAGTTTAAAAATAGATTTTTGGGCTGGAGCTACACTTCAACAATGTACCTGTTCAAAATTACAAACACATTCTACATAAGAACAAACCTACAGTCCCTGTCTTGTATGCACCGCCTGTATACGGCTGTTCAGAGTATATAGGGCCTTTTTTATTTTATGTGCGGGGTTCCCCTTAATATCCATACAAGACCCAAAGGGGCTGGTAATGGGCTGGGGTGGGGGGGGGGGGGGTCATGGGGTAGCTATGCCATTTTTCTTAAAGATTTTCATCCATATTACCGGGACCAGACATTACATTAAAGCCGCAAGCAGTTTTAAATGGCTTTTTTTTCCTTTAGAAGTGTCATTTTGTGCAGGGACAGTTCTAAACACGGGAAACACGTGGCACTTCACAGGCATACTTTAGACACCCCCCAGGTACGATATTTAAAGGAATATTTGACTTTTTTTTTTTCACTTTATGCATCATTAAAATGACTGCTCCCGAAAAACGACTGTTTTTAAAACTTCTTTTTGCATTGATACATGTCCCCTGGTGCAGAACCCGGGTTCCCAAACCCTTTTTAGGACAATAACATGCATAATAGTTGTTATAATTAGCACTTTAGAATTCGAACGTTCGCATCCATTGTATTTAATAGGGTTCTAATGTTCGTACGAACTTTCGGTCCGTTCGCGGGTTCTGGTGCGAACCGAACCCGGGGGTGTTCGGCTCATCACTACTCAGGATAGACACAAGTACACATTATAAAGGGATATGCTTTGTTCATATTTCACATCAGAGGTTTACAACCACTTTAAGGTTGCTGTTCTCAGCATTACTTTGCACGTTTGACATGTTTGAAACACTTTGTTAAGACTTTTCAGACTTCAATGTGTGCATGTTTGTTCCAGAACAGTCAGCCAGGATCAAGATGACAGCCCAGCCTTTTTCCCTATTAATATTAATCCATGAAGGCAGCTGCCCCATTTCTATCCTCACAGGTTCATTTTAATTTTCTAAAGAACCTTGTTGACATTCCTGGAGGGTTGCTAAAGGACCATTGCGATGTATAACAGCCCATAAAAACAATACAAGATAAGATTGTATCGAATAACTTTTTTATAAGAATTCTTTTCACCCACTCGTTGTAACTAACTAGGTAATTACCAGGGGTTATCCTATAAAACAGAAAAAAAAAAATCTGAGAAACCCTTTGAAACTGAAGGACATCTGGAGTAATGGTAAATTGTTGTGTGACAAATACACTTTGACACACATACACTTTCTCTGGTAAAGATGTATGCGGAGTGCTTGCAATACGTGTATTATGACATATCTCTGATTTTTGATGTATTTTACAATGATATGTCGTTTTTTTTTTTTTTTTACGGTATTTTCACCTAGCTAAAGTTTAACTTTTTTTTTGTCTACTGCTTTAGTGAGATACATTACTTGTAATCTTCACTGCAGAGATGCAAAATCCTCTTCCTAGTAATGACCTTCTGGTGCTGCAGGGGTTAATAGTTTAGGCTCTGGGCTGAGCCTGCAATGAGGACCCGCCCCTCCCTCCTCCATTGAGAAATATGCTTTAATTGCTTTAACTGCCTCTATCTTGATCTGTGAATGAGGAAGGTGATCCTGTGACTCATAGGGCTCTCCTCCATTTATATTACAGGCAGTAAAAGCAATCAACTTTTCTCAATAAAGGAGGGGGTGGGTCCTCATTGGGAGCTTTTCCACAGCAGCTTAGCCCAGAGTCTGAAGCTATTAAACCTCTGCGCACCAGAAAATCATCAACAGAAAGAGGAAGGGGCAGCCAAGCAGTGGAGATTTCTCCAGGATCCAACTGACTTACATGTTGACTGGGGCGGCACAGTGGTAGCACTCTCGTCTAGCAGTAATACAGGTCCCTAGTTTGAATCCCAACCACGACATAACCTGCCTGGAGTTTGCATGTTCTCCCTGTGCCTGCGTGGGTGTCCTCCGGGTACTCCGGTTTCCTCCCACACTCCAAAGACATGCTGGTAGGTTAATTGGCTTCTGTCTAAAAATTGGCCCTGGTATATGAATGTGACTTCGGGACCTTAGATTGTAAGCTCCTTGAGGGGAGGGACCAATGTGAATGTACAATGTATATGTAAAGCGCTGCGTAAATTGACGGCGCTATATAAGTACCCAAATAATAATAATAATGTTGATGATTTTCTGGAGATAAAAAGTGTGAATTTTATACTACAATATGTCCTTTTTAAAATGACACTAAAATTATGATTCTGGTGGGGATTGCATAGCTATTTACAAATTAATAAGGGCGTTTATTTTTAATGTTGTGTTTTTTTGTTTTTGTTTTTTTAATGTGACACTCAAAGAAAGAACAAAAAAAATAGCTGGAAAAAATATAAAGGAAATAAAAAGCAACTGAAAATTAGCAGGAAAATAATAAGGGGAAATAGTTAATTCATTTTTTTTTTTTAAACTGCGTTTTTATAAATTGTTAGCTTGCTTTAACTGACATCATATGAAGGTCATCCCTTTGATTTGCAGATTAAGACCCCTTTCACACTAAGGCACTTTTCAGATGATTTAGCACTAAAAATAGCATCTGTAAAGCGCCTGAAAACTGCCTCTCATGCCTCCCCAGTGTGAAAGCCTGAGTGTATACACCGCTCCCAAACCGCCCTGCCCATTGAAATGAATGGCCAGCGCTCCAGAAGCGCTTGAAAAGCACAACGGGCGCTTTTAACCCCTTGTTAACCTCTTTTTTGGGGTTAAAAGAGCCCTGTCCCGTCTGCAAAGTGTCTCTGCAGCGCCCGTAAATCACAGCTAAAATGAGCAGTGCTTTACAGCAATCTAGGTGTGAATGGGCTCTAATGAAACAAAGTAAATATAAAACAATAATGTTACATTGTGTGTATCTGAATCTGACTGAACAATGTTTATAAACATTTTGTCAAAAAGTCCGTTTTTTTGGCAGCATCTTTTTGTAAGAGTTGGTCCACACTGGGAATCACACAGAAACAAGCTGCGCATTCCTGTGCTATTCACATGCAGTTCTGTGCGGTGTGATTTCAAGCCCATTCATTTTGAACAAGCTAAAATCAGACCGCATCAAAAATAGCGCATGCACTTTTAAAAACTCACTGCAACCGGATTGCATGGTACTTCTGTACCATGCAATCCAGTGCGAGCAAACGCACTGTGTGCGACCTGTTTTGGGTGTCATTAAATTAATATTGCTACCTGCTGCAGATCGCAACTGCAGTGCGTTTTGAATACGGTGTGGAAAACACGTATGGAACCCGTTTCCTGAACCACGTTCTGGGTTTAAATGGGCCCTAATAGTTCTGTGTTTGCACAAAAAAATACTGGCAAATGAGAGGAGACATCATCAGCAGGAATGAACATGGAGTACTACACATGCATTGTGTACTTTGATCAAGTTTTTTGGGTGTGTGACCCCATGTCCACAACTGGGTAAATATCATACTCTCACTAAAAAGGCCAGTCCTTTCAAAACCAAACATTCTAATTAGACATCGGTGGCTTATTCACCTAATAGCTATGTATATCTTTTTAAGAACTCTAGCAGAAATATATTTCAACAGTTCCTAGCCCTGCTTCTTGCCACTTCCCTTTCCATATAGAAATATTTGGAAAATCAGACAGGGAAAGCAAGATACCTAGTAATGTCTGTTAGGTCGCCACACCTAGGAACTCAAGTTCATAGTTTGCTACGGTCCCTAGTAGATATATAATGCAAATAGGGATTCAACTTACCAACATTTCTTAAAAATGAAAACATCACATTTGGCTGTGCTTAAAGTGGATGTAAACCCTTACATATACCCAGGAAAGTGAACAGCCTCAGATGATACACAGGGATGAAACAAATCTCCCTACATACGTTTTACATGTATATCTGCTGTCTTCAGCTTTCTATATTCTTTAGAAAGTGCTCAAACTTTTTCTTCCTGTTTCAGCAGTGGGAGGGGAGTCTCGGCACACACTGTATGGCAGCTGATTGGAGGAAAGGCCCACACACCCCCTCCACATAGGCAGAGGAAGGAAGAAACTTTCAGAGCTGTGCTGTGAATAGACAAGCTCTCTGCTAATCTATTTATGGCACCCTCCCGACACAAATTTCCAGTGTCTGAGAACTTGTCAGAAGTTAACATGCTGATAACGGAGCAGCAGAAAAACACAGGACTTAGAGCTGTGGAGAGAGATAGGTAAACACTACAGATATATGTGATCAGGTCAGATTTCACAAATCAGGTTTTTATATTTTTTTGAATAGTTATATTTTGAATTAACTCATAATCATCTTTTTCTCAAACAAGGTATAGTATAAAACTTGAGTCAGGAAAAATATAATCCAACTTAAATGTTCTGCAATAGAAGAGTTAAAAAGTTAAAGTAGAAATAAAAGTGTGAATGGATTATTTTACCTTGTCAAATGCAGGATAAACAGCTCGGATCTCCGTTAGCCAACCATATGGCATGTGTCCAACAGGGTAGGTAGCTGTTAGAATGGCCACTGCCTGTGAACAGAGGACATGTACATCCATTAATACGGGTCAATCTACAAGAGAGGAGGCTATGTTCCTGTCATTTACATTTAAAATATGTACTGTTCTCTACTGTCACATCTCTTATCACACTCACAATGAGAAACTGAAATATTGCTAAAGTCCTGACACAAAGATCTTGTTAAAAGAATGACTAGATCACAGAAGCCGATCTTCGCACAGGATATGAAAAGTAACCTTTATTCCAAGGTGACATTAAAATACGGTAGGTTGTTTATTTACAATCTTTAATCCTTTCCTGATACGATTCAGTGCATGCCAGATGATATTTCACACCTTATTTTACAGTATGTAGTAGGTTTGTTTAAGTGAAATAGTGCAGTTTGTCTTTTGTTTAGAAGTAAAATGTAATATATAAATATATCTGAAACAATAAATAACTAGAAGCAAACATTTATGAGAAACGGTGATCTCCAGAAAAAATATTCGCAAAGGACAGCAACACACTATTTCACAACTGTTTCCATAAGTAGAAACAAGCATATTCCACTTATCCCCCTGCTGTCCTTTACATGGATATTTCCTGGAGCACTTCTTTAAAAAAAAAATCCTAAAATACATTTATATTGGTTTGGCACATATTGGGGTTGGTTTACTAAAGGCAAATAGGCTGTTGCAAGGAAATTTGCCACATAGTATAGTAAATGGGGTGAAGCTCTGCTGACTTCCATCATCCAATCATGTGCAATAAATGCATTTTTTTATTTTCCCCGCATGTGATTGGTTATTCTTTCCAAAATGAACTTTCACCACCTTTGCTAAACTCTGGGAAAATTCCTTTCCAAAGTGCAACTTCCCTCGCAAAGTGTAAAGCCTATTTGCCTTCAGTAAATCAACCCCATTGTCTTAATTATTGCCAGGACTGAAGAATAAATAAATCAGATTTTTTTTCTCTTAAAGCAGGTAAAGACTTCGGCTCCTTATAACATATTTTCTAGTATTTTCTTTGCTTCTTCCTTGAATAAAAAAAGCATGATGTTTACAGAGCTCAATAGCTCAAGGTGATTTTTACACACACACGCTGTTCTCCTTCCATAGGGCTCACCATAAGGCTGGGTTCACACTATATGCAGAGCGACCTGCAGCGGGAGGTCCAGTGTGTCCCTGTTCTCTGTTTCAGGGGCGAATCAAGTCTGAACATTTGCCTGAATTCGGACCTGAAACAGAGACAAAGATGCACAGGATCCTTCTGCAGTGTGCTCCGTGGCAGCCGCGGAGGTGTGTGAACCGGCCCCATTGAGAGACGGTCACAGCCTCCTGTCATGCAAATTGGATGCGGGGAAACCCGCATCCAATTCGCACTAGTATGAACCCAGCCTTAGGCTACAATGAGAGTTTGCCTACCTTAAAGTACAAAACTACTGATTTAGACAACGATAGTGCTCTGGGAATCCTTTGCCGTAGATTAAATATTTATTTGTAAAACAAAAATTGTAATCTAGAGAGGAGCAGTATCTTTTGGTCCAATGTAGTGCCCACAAGTACCTCTGGTATCTGTGATCCTAGTAAGCCTTTGGATCCAACACACACACTACACAAAGGGTCTCAACATCTGCGCAACATGGTTATTGGAAACATGGGCTGGTAAATGGTGCAGAGGATGCTTAGCTCTGGCACATCAGGCAGAAATTGAAAACCTCTGTGTCATATTAAATGTCCCCATCAGGGAGAGTTAAAGTGTTACTAAACCCAGGACCCTGTATTCACTATATCTGGTCTCAAAATGTATACAGAACATGGAAATGCAATTATTTAAGTAAATACCAACTGATAAATACCTTTTCTCATCAGCAGTATATAGCAGTCCTGTGACTTCTATCAGTGTCTAGTTAAAGCTTGTAGGATGAGTTTTTATTCTGCTCTGACTGTCCTATGAGGCTGCAGGACCCCTGACCCTCTGTCTGGACAGTGCTGATTGGCCCTGTGCTGGTCACATGCACTCTCCCAAGAAAACAAAACTCTCTAGCAATACACGCCAAACTGAGCATGTGCAGAGTGACTCCAAGGCTCTGTACTATCAGGAGATGGTTTGGGGACAGTGGAAGAAGGGGAGGACCAGAGAAGACAGGATCAAACAGCCTTTTTACACAATGCAGAGGATTAACCCCTTGGGTGTCACGGTGAGTACAACACGCATGCTTTACTGCATATTCAGACTGATTTTACTGTTGTGGGTTTAGTAAAATTTAAGTTGCAGAAAGATACCCCCCCCCACCCTCAAGATTCTAATAGCTACTGTAAAGCCACTTGAAGAGGTTGAGGTTTCTTTGTCACAAGGCCAGTGTTCCAGCAAGGGAGTCCTCTAGTTTTTTGGTCCCAACCTCTTGAGACTTCAACCTGATTGCAATGGACATAGGGCTTGTATGATAGTGGCAAGGAATTCTTGCTAGAGAAATACCACCAGCGTGTATGAACTACTATCTTTCAGGAGGGTTAATGATTTTTTTTTTGTTAGAAACATAAAGAGAAGAGAAAAGAGAAAATTAGCAGATTCAAACCCAGATAAAAGTATGTGGACGTGAACTGAACAGAATACCAGAAAAAGTGGATACCTAACTGTTTGGTAATCCTTTACAAGTAAGTAAAGTGCTTGTAGGCCAATTTAAAAAACAGCCTATTTCTGGTAAATCTACAAATCATATAAACAAGTAAAGAATTATAAATACAAAGTAATATATAAAGGAAGTTCAGTCAACTCTGCACATTTCTGCACAGTATTCAAACAAATCTCATAATTGTACATATCCTAAAGTATCCATAACGGCATATAACACTGCCTCAGTAGACATGAACTGTCCCAAAATACAAATTGTACAAACACCATGCCTGCTCGGCTGACTTCCATTATCTAATCATGTGCAAGCAAAAATGCTGTCATTTTCTTTTTCCTTGCTCATGAATGGGTATTCTTTGCAAAGTGAAACTTTGCTACATTCACTAAACTCTGAGGCCAATTCTTTTGAAAAGTTAACAGCCTATTTGCCTTTACTAAATTAACCCAATGGTCTACAGATTCTTCAGAGCATCTTCTTCTATTGAAAAACACTGCCTACTTCCATCCACATGCTCTGTCCATTAAAGGAGAAATTTGGGATTTAAAAAAAAAACAAACTCAAATTCTCACATAGGTGGATGCAGCATATCTGTCCCCCAGTGCCTCTAAGACCAAGAACTGAGTGATCCAGACTCCTGAATGCTCAGTTCTCAGTCTACTGGATGTTCAGAGGGCAGGAGTGGCTGGCTAAGGCTCTCAGTGGCATGCTGAGAGGCTGAACCAGCTACTGATCAGGCATCTGGGTGGATCCCCACATTAAACTCCAGATCCCTTCAGAGCCTGGACCAGCTGAGTGACATCAGCCGACAGATCACAGAAGTGCACACATGTGACCCACAGGAGAAGTAGGGCCAAAAGAGCTTTGGACCTACTTCTTCTTCATAGGTGTGCGCAGCCTATTGCATTAGGGTGTGCACCCCAAAGCGCAAACATATTTGCATGTATGTGCATGTGTATATACAGTATACTGATGGTGTCAGTAGAGCAGTGGACACTGTCAGTAGGGCAGTGGACAGTGTCAGTCATTTTTATTGTTATTATATTTTTTTAATTTAGGAGCCCCATTAGGGAGCTTTGGTGAAATATCAGGGGTCTATTTCTGTGCGTTACTGCACGTTTAATGCAGCATATTTCTGTGCATGTTTAACGCAGTATATTTCTGTGCATTAGTGCACATTTAAAGCAGTATATTTCAGTGCGTTACTGCATGTTCAATGCAGTATATTTCTGTGCATTAGTGCACATTTAACGTTGTATATTTCAGTGTGTTATGTGCCATTTAATGCTGTATTTTTCTGTGCGTTAGTGCACGTTTAACGCAGTATATTTCAGTGCAATCTGCACCACACAGGGTGATTAGGCTGTGCCCAGGCACACCTGGCACACCCTGTGCGCACGCCTATGTTCTTCTTTAATACTAAACTACCATCCAGACAATTGCCATGCGTTTCCTTCTTAGCTACATAAAGTACTCACTGCTTACTTACCCACATTTATGAACATGAACAGTTATTTCCTCCTCATCCCTAAAGTTAATTTTTTTTGTTCTTTTTCTGGCCCAAATCCTCGATGTCTCCATGTTTCTCATTCCTTAATCCTGGTCATCTTTGTAATTCCTCTTATAATTTTTTGACTCCTTTCATCCCTGTCCTCACTCTTTCATTCTCAAGTCATAATCCAGCCTTTTCTGTGTTCTTCTCATCATCTAGCCCCACTGTCACCCTCTTTTGTTGCCTATTAGGTGGACTACTATAGGAGTCCCTTACAACTTTTACCCATTTACTAAAGTGATTTAGTGAGTTAATAACTGAGACAGTTATTCACAATTCACACAATGAATATACCCACAGGACTTTAATGGGTAATTTTATCAACAGGGTAGCATTCAATTTTGGGTAGAGTTTCCCACTCTTCTGTACTTTAGTTCCACAACTGATTAATAGAAAAGTTTCTCTGTATTGGTTAAAATGATTGATGCTAATATACCAACCTTTGTTAAATTACTGTCAGAATTGTGGGTACACTGGAGGACTCTAAGGGTGCATTCATACTTGTGAATGCACCATGCTTGCAACTACATGCGAGAAACCCAGGGGGGTTCCCGAGACTAGCTGCGGCGAGTAGGCAGCCCCAGTGAAAGCAACTCGTTCATGGTGCGATCAACTATTACAGACAGATTAAGAGCTTAAACTAATTGCATTTAAAAATACATGTAAAATTATTGCAAATGTGATTTTTTTTAAATTAAAATAATAAACATGTTATGCTTACCTGCTCTATGCAATGATATTGCACAGAGAAGTTCCTTTCCTGCACGTCTGGGGTCCTCTGCCAGCGCTCTCAGCTCCTCCCTTCTGAGTGCCCTCATAGCAAGCCAATAGCTATAGGGGCACTTGTGCACGCTCAATCCCGAGCCGGGCTGTGTGCCTCTATAGACACAGAGGGAGTGGCTTGGTCCCACACCCCCCACTCCCCCCTAGGAGGATTTGATTGACAGCACCAGGAGCCAAAGGCTCCTGCTGCTGCCTCTGAGTCCTGTAAGGAGAGAACAGTGCTTTTGCTCTTGGGCAAAGCGCTGAATTGAGAAAAGACTCAGGTAGGTATTGGGGGGGGGGGGGGAGCTGATCATAGAAGTTTTTTTACCTTAATGCAGAAAATGCTTTTACAACCACTTTAAAAAAAAAACGTAATGAATATTTAACTGCATTAGATGTTGTTTTATATCTGTTCTTCAGCTCTAAAATGTAAAGCATTTCATAATTTGGCACAATAATCGGTCACTTTATCAATTTTGAGGTTATAGTGTTACATGGTCATCTAAGGCTTGGTTCACACTAGTGCAATTTCCCTGCATCCAATTTTCATGACAGGAGATATGTGAACCGGCTCACTATGGAGCCGGTTCACATATCTGCATTGCAGCTGCCTAGCGGCTTGCACAGGAGTCCTGTGCATCTTTGGCTCAGTTTCAGGGCCAAATTCAGGCAAAAATTTGTCCCTGATACAGAGAACAGGGACGCACTGGACCCCTGGTTCGAGCCGCATCCGGGAGCAGTGTGAACCCAGCCTGAGACAATGCTGCAACTAAAAAGCTTGGCAAAGTGCTCCTGAAAATCATTTAGCGTACTAGCAGCTGTAAGAATGCATGGAAGACACATAATATATTACATTAAATGTCATCAAATTAAACTCATATGTTAATCTACATGTATACCAGTCTGGGTGACACAGCATAGTACAGGTATTCATTAAACGTTGTTATTTCTGACCTACCTCTGTGGCTGCAGCACTTCCACCTAGGTCACGTGAGACAAAGAGATTAACAATGGGTCTGCTGATTCGCTGAGTAGCTAATATTAGAGCTAACGGCCACCAGAAACTCAGCATCTTTCTTATTGTGGCTTCTCCCTATACAGTGAAAAAGAGTCTATTAGTACAATGAACAGGACTACTGAGAAGAATAATGCTGAATAGATTTTTCTCGTTTTCCTGATCTTTTTACATTTTGCAATGCTAAAGCTCTACAACTGACATAAACAGAAAATACCAAATAAAACAGTTCACATGTTTAGTGCAGCTGCTGGAGCAGATTTGTGCTGTCACAGAACAGATGTGAGTTAAATAGTGTAGACTCATCGCTACGTGACTCAGATACCAATATGTACACGTAAAAGCCTGTCAGGATTTCATAAAAGCTGCTGCTGAAATGGCCTAAACTGTGCATGCAAAATGAAGCATGCTTGTAATGAACTTACTTATATCCCATTTTCTTCAGATTCCTTACATTGACATCAATAACAGCAGACAATCTACTTCATACATATTTAGAAAGTGTTTATATATTTTTTTAATAAATATGCAAATAAAGATTTATAAAGTTAAAGTGGATGTAAACCCTCCATACACCCAGTGAAGTGAACAGCCTCAGATGATACACAGAGATGAACCAAATCTCCCTACATAGGTTTTACATGTATATCTGCTGTTTAGAAAGTTCAGATGTGTAAGGCCCCTTTCACACGGGACGGATCCGTGAAGATCCGCCCCGTGAGCCTCCGCTTGCTCAGCTGGGATTGCTCCGTTGATCCCCGCTGAGCCGGCGGATGACAGGGCGGTCCCCGCACAATGTGCAGGGACCACCCTGTCAGATCTCCGCTCTCCCCTATGGGGGGATTGGATGAACACGGACCGTCTGTCCGTGTTCATCCTATCCGTTCCGCAGACGGATAGAAAAATAGGATTTTCCTCCGTCTGCAGAATCGGAGGATTGCGGACCCGGATCTCATAGGGACCAATGTATGTCCCTTTTTCATCCGTAAACAGATGGATGAAAAAGCTGACATACAGTCCGCATGTGTGAAAGGGGCCTTAGGAGATTTTGTCTTCCTGTTTAACACAGAGTGTGATGTCTGGGCATACAGCCAAGATAGCTAAAATTGCTGATTGAAGGAAAGGCACACACCCCCTCTCATCATAGGCAGAGACTCTCAGAGGTGTTTTGTAATAGGGCCAGCTCCCTGCTAATCTATTTATAGCAACCTCCCCTGACAGAAATGTTAGGCTGCTTTTATCTGTCCGAGAATTTTTCAGGAGTTATCAGGCTGATAACAGAAGAATGGTTCAGGAGAGAGCTACGGGACATAACTCTTTGAAGATAGATAACAAAACACTACAGATATATGTGTCCAGCTCCAATTTCATGAATTGGGTTTACATCCACTTTAAACAGGTAATCAGATTGAAAAATAGTCCATCTAGGTAAATCAATAGAGAAAATAAATAAATAAATAGAAAACCTCCATATACAGAATCCTGTACCCACAGTTTATCCAGAAGAAGGCAAAAAACCCTAAAGTATGGTCCAATTTTCTCCACTGGGGGAAAAAAGATGTCTTCCTGATTCCATAAGGCAATTGGATATTGAGTCAACATACTTTGGTGTTATAACTTATAAATTATATTCTGTACTATGGTATTAAATTATTGGTACCATTTGAGAGATTTTTTATTGTTAACTGAAGTGGTTTGTTAACCACATTTTTTGTTTGGCTAGAGTATAGAGCAGTGAAAACCTATGTTAGTTTTTATTGCTGCCTACTGACCATTTTGAGAGAGTTAACCTACTTGTCCCAGTGGCAGCTCTGTCAGTGGGACAGGTATTAAGGCAAAATCTTTCTAACAGGCACACAACAAAAGTAGGAAGGGGGGAAGTATCAGATCACCTGTAAGTTTTTTATTGCTATGTGTGACCCTGCTGGAGATTTTGCGGCTAACGGTAACATCCCAATCACTGCTTGCAATTGGGAGTTTTCTGATCATGTGACCACCGTGACTGCCAATTACAGTGGTCACATGCTCAAAAGCCCCGCCCCGCCTCCCGGCAATCTAAAGCCCTTAAAGGGGCGGCAGGAGTTGGCGCCAAAGGGGTTAATGGGGAATAAAAATACATTGTATCTTTTTCTCCTTGCTATAGGCAAAGGACAGTGTTTAAAAAAAATAAAAAAAATAAAGTTAGATCAGGGATAAGTCAGTGTCAGAGTTACAATTAGGGTCAAAGCTTAAGGTAAGAGTCAAAGGTCAGGGTTAGTGTATTTTTGGTAGGATTAAAAAATTTTTTTTTAATTTAGTATCAGTGTCAGTTAGGCTCCATGTACACAGAAGCTGATAAACTGCAGTTTATTGGCGTTTTGGCATTTTTTTAAAAAGCCCATTAACTGCACTCTATGTTAGCCTATGTGTTCATGTACACATAATGTTTTTTAGCTTTAATGAGCAGTGGAGTTAATGGGCTTTTTTCTGAACGCAAGAAATTTGCGTTCAAAGTGCCGTTTTTCAGCAGGAAAAAAAGCAAAAAAACGCAAAACCCCGAAAAACGCTCATAAACGCTGGCCGCGAGCGTTTTTGATCGTTTTTTGGTCCATTGGAAAAAATAAAAATAAATAAATAAATAAATAATAATAAAAAAAAACGAAAAAACGCTACACTGAAAAACGCTAATAAAAGCTATTAAAAAAACGCTTTTTCTGCTGCTTTAAAAACGACCGTTTTTGAGCTTCTGTGTACATGGAGCCTAAGTGTGAGTGTATTTTAGATAGAATAAAAAAACAAAATGCGCACTATTGTTTCTGGGCCCTACTACTGGTACAAACAACAAATAATATACACAAGGTACTGTTGTGATTGTCAGGAGCAGTAGAATTTATTTTGGGTTGTTCTTTGGTGGTAAGTTATGGTAACAGCAAGAAATATACAGCAAAATTATGACATTTTTTTTTTTTTACTATTTTGTTCGTTTTCTTTTGATGATAAAAACAAATTAGGAGATATCTATTAACATTTACCACCAAATGAAAGCCCAATTTTTCCTGAACAAACAAGGTATATTGCAATGATAGTTTTACTAACACAAGTCAAAGTTGCAAAACTGTGTTTAGACGTTAATAATTGTTTTGCCATCAGTCATGAGGGGGTTATGGCCCAAGTAAAGCCTTTTGTTGTTTTTTTACATACTGTATTAAGTGCTGAAGCAATGGTTTAAATAACTTGTGAACTGCGGCTTTCACACGCGAACTGCATTCTCCAGCAAGCTGACACATACCCCTGAAAAGTGCTCCAATCATTCTCACTGCTCCATTAGCATGAGTGCTGTTGATTGGAACACTGCGTGACCCTTTTGATTTCCCCTCACATTCTGTCTGCTGAAACTGATGGTAGCAGGACAGTAGGGATGAGCCGAACACCCCCGGGTTCGGTTCGCACCAGAACCTTCGAACGGACCGAAAGTTCGCGCAAATTTTCGAACCCTATTCGTTATAATGGACGCGAACGTTCGAAATCAAAATTGCTAATTACAACGGCCAATATGCATGTTAATGTCATAAAACAGGTTTGGGGACCCGGGTCCTGCCCCAGGGGACATATATCAATGCAAAAAGAAATTTTAAAAACTAAAGTTTTTTCGGGAGCAGTCATTTTAATGATGCATAAAGTGAAAAAAAAAAAAGTGAAATTTTCCTTTAAATATGGTACCTGGGGGGTGTCTAAAGTATGCCTGTGAAGTGGCATGTGTTTCCCGTGTTTAGAACTGTCCTTGCACAAAATGACATTTGTAAAGGAAAAAAAGAAGCCATTTAAAACCACTTGCGGCTTTAATGTCATGTCTTGTCCTGGCCGCCATATGGCTGAAAATCCTTGAGAAAAATGGCATGGCTACCCCATCACCCCCCCCCCACCCCAGCCCCTTTGGGTCTTGTATGGATACTAAGGGGGACCCCGCACCCAAAATAAAACCCTATACCTACAACCCTATATACTCTGAACAGCAGTATATAGGTGGTGCAAACAAGACATGGACTGTAGGTTTGTTCTTAAGTAGAATCCTGAACAGGTACATTATGAAGTGTAGCTACATCCCAAAAAAATCTATTTTTAAGCTTTTTGGAGAACATAGGGAGGGGTTATCACCCCTGTAACATTTGCTGTCTTTGCACATCTGTTCAGAACATGTCACCTCACTTTCCGTCCCAATGACAAATGTTTTTGGAAAAGTGGGGTTTTAATTGAAACAAGGATTGGTGATAAAGCATCAGTAGAGAGGAGATACCTTTTTCCCAAATTAAATCTAACAGGATAGAATTTTCCTTCCTAGGGGTAGATTTCCTCTCACTTCCTGTTTTCTCTTGCCGTTTGCAAGTAGGAGTCGTTTGTAAGTTGGATGTTTGAAAGTAGGGGCCTGCCGTATATACTCTGCAGAAATTTGCCCTATTAGATGTTGGTGTAGCCACAAGACTGGTGGGCACAGGAATGGGCCCTGCTGTGAGTTAATAGATCAAGATTTGTACTTGCATGCACCTGTTGAACCGGGCAGAAAAATTGGGCCTTTGGTGGTGGTGGTGGTGGTGGTGGACGGTGTTGCCACAAGACTGTAAGCCCTCACAGTTACTCTTGGTGGGTGCAGGAATGGGCCCTGCTGTGAGTTATTAGATCAAGATTTGTAATTGCATGCACCTGTTGAACAGGGCAGAAAAATTGGGCCTTTGGTGGTGGTGGTGGTGGTGGACGGTGTTGCCACAAGACTGTAGGCCCTCATAGTTACTCTTGGTGGGCGCAGGAATGGGCCCTGCTGTGAACTATTAGATCAAGATTTGTAATTACACGCCCCTGTTAAACAGGGGCTGAAAAATTGTGCCTTAGGCATTGGTGCTGGTGCCACAACACTGCAACCCCTCACAGATACTGTACTTGGAGCACAGCAGTCACACCTGTTGCGAAGCATCTTTTTAAAAAATTGTAATTACACGCCCCTGTTATACAGGGGCTGAAAAATTGTGCCTTAGGCACTGGTGCTGGTGCCACAACACTGCAACCCCTCACAGATACTGTACTCTGAGCACAGCAATGAGACCTGTTGCAAAGCATTGCCTAAAAATTGTAATTACACGCCCCAACAGGGGCTGAAAAATTGTGCCTTAGGCACTGGTGCTGGTGCCACAACACTGCAACCCCTCACAGATACTGTACTCTGAGCACAGCAGTCACACCTGTTGCGAAGCATCTTTTTAAAAAATTGTAATTACACGCCCCTGTTATACAGGGGCTGAAAAATTGTGCCTTAGGCACTGGTGTGGTGGCATGGATCATTGAGGAGGAGGAAGAGGATAGACAGTGAACATAACAGGACAGTCACTCAGCATCAGCATAGGCAGTCTTGAAGGGATGTGACATTATAAATTATTCCGTTATATCCGCTTCAGGTGTCTGGTAGCTGGTGGTGATCCAAGACTGATTCATTTTTATGAAGGTCAGTCGATCAACCGAGTCGGTGGACAGGCGCACCCTATGATCGGTGACAAATCCTCCAGCAGCACTGAATGTGCGTTCGGAAAGAACGCTGGATGCAGGACAGGCCAGTAGCTCAATTGCATACTGTGCAAGCTCTGGCCAGTGATCCATCCTCAGGACCCAGTAAGCCAGAGGATTTTCGGTGGGAAAGGTGTCCAAGTCTGACCTTGCCCCTAGGTATTCCTGCACCATGTATATCAGACGCTGGCGATGGTTGCTGGAACCGATCATACCTTGGGGCTGCGGACTAAAAAATTGTCTGAACGCATCGGTCAGACGTCCACCTTCCCCACCGCTCCTTCTGCTACTGACCGAAGCCTCAGCAACTCGTCGTCCAGGACCAGGAGTTTGTAACCTCCCAGTTTCTGGGAACGTGTTGCACAGACCTTTCTGCAAGGCCTCCCTGAGATGTCTCATCCTCTGCTCCCTCTGCGACGGCAAGATAAGGTCCGCAACCTTACCCTTGTACCGTGGATCAAGGAGAGTGGCCAGCCAGTAATGGTCACTCTCCTTGATCCGAAGAACACGAGGATCCTTCCGCAGGCTTTGCAGGATCAGGGAGGCCATGCAGCGTAGGTTAGCTGAGGCATTCGGTCCGGAGTCTTCTGGGTCACTGAGGATGACATGATCGCCAGCCACCTCCTCCCAGCCACGTACAAGTCCACTGGTTTGTTGGGACTGTACATCATCCCTAAAAGACTGCTGCTGCTGATGCTGAGTGCCAGGCTCCACCTCCATGCTCACACAATCCTCCTCCTCCTCCTCCTCCTCTTCCTGTGTGATGGGTGGGACAGAAGGAACATTGTCTGGATAAAGGGGGCCTTGAGAGACAAGGAAGTCCTCCTCTTCCTGCCTCTGTTCTGCCTCAAGTGCCCTGTCCATTATCCCACGCAGCGTATGCTCCAACAGGTGGACAAGAGGTACAGTGTCACTGATGCATGCACTGTCACTGCTCACCATCCTCGTGGCCTCCTCAAATGGTGAGAGGACAGTGCATGCATCCCTGATCATGCTCCACTGGCGTGGGGAAAAAAAGCCAAGCTCCCCTGACCCTGTCCTGGTGCCGTAGTCGCAAAGGTACTCATTGATGGCCCTCTGCTGCGTGTGCAGTCGCTGCAGCATGGCCAACGTTGAGTTCCACCTGGTGGGCATGTCACATATTAGGCGGTTCTTGGGCAGGTTCAGCTCCTTTTGCAGCTCAGTCAGCCGAGCACTGGCATTATAAGATCGGCGGAAATGCACACAGACTTTCCTGGCCTGCCTCAGGACATCCTGTAAGCCTGGGAACCTGCCCAAGAACCGCTGCACCACCAGGTTGAGGACGTGAGCCATACAGGGCACATGGGTGAGCTGCCCCTGTCGCAGGGCGGAGAGGAGGTTGGTGCCATTATCAGAAACGACCATTCCTGGCTTAAGCTGGCGTGGCGTCAACCACCTCTCGGCCTGCCCCTGCAGAGCTGCCAGAACCTCTGGCCCAGTGTGGCTCCTGTCCCCCAAACACACCAGCGCAAGCACGGCATGGCATCTTTTTGCCTGCGTACTCGCGTTGCCCCTTGTACGCCTACGGAGCACCGCTGGTTCCGAGGACAGAGCACTCGAAGAGGACATGGAGGAAGAAGAAGAGGAGGGGGTGGAGGAGAGAGGTGTGTCACAACCAGTAGTAGCATTTTGGAGGCGTGGTGGCGGAACAACCTCCAACACTACTGCACCTTGTCCTGCATCCCTCCCAGCTGCCAATAGAGTGACCCAATGGGCCGTGAAAGAAAGATAACGTCCCTGTCCATGCCTGCTGGACCATGAGTCAGCGGTAATATGCACCTTACCGCTGACCGCCCTGTCCAGCGAGGCATGGACATTGCCTTCCACATGCCAGTAGAGAGACGGAATCGCCTTCCGTGAGAAAAAGTGGCGTTTGGGAACCTGCCACTGAGGAACCGCACATTGAACAAACTCACGGAAGGGGGCCGAGTCTATCAACTGAAAAGGCAGCAGTTGAAGTGCTAGCAATTTAGCCAAGCTAGCATTCAACCGCTGGGCATGTGGATGGCTGGGAGTATACTTCTTTCGACGGTCCAGCAGCTGGGGCAGGGAAATTTGCCTGCTACAATCGGACGTCGGTGTACTGCAAGTACTTGGTTGTGACACACCTAATTCTACACCTTCAGTCCTCTCAGAGCAGCTTTCAGAGAGGACTGAAGATATAGTGGGGATGGAGATCCCAGCTGATGAGGAGCAAGGAGAGGTCCGCTTTGTTCTTTGGTGTGGGTCTTTTATGTGTGCTTGCCAACGAGCTGCATGGCAGGTCGACATATGTCTGCTCATGCTTGTGGTGCCCAAGCGGCTGATGTTTTGGCCACGCGAGATACGCTTGAGACAAATATTGCAAATAGCAGTGGTGCGATCTGATGCACTCGTCTCAAAAAAGGCCCACACCAAAGAACTTTTGTGATAACGTGCAGAGGCAGCGCCCTGCACAGGCGGAGCTCTGTGGTGTGGTACAGTTGCTGTGCTGGCCTCTAGCTGGCCTCCAGGGGGCATCCTGCCTCGTTGGACATGTGACGCTGCATCCTCCTCCTCCTCCTCCTCTCTCCCTTCAGGCACCCACGTGGAGTCAGTGACCTCATCATCCCCTCCCTCTTCACCACTAGAGCAAACCTGGCAGTAAGCTGCAGCTGGTGGAACACTACTGCCAGATTGCTGTCCTTCAGCATCCCCTCTCTCTGCGCGCACACTACTGACTTCCTCAAGCTGGGTATCATCATCCGAGCCTTCGAATCGTTGGGCATCCTCCTGGAGCATGTACCCAACACTGTGCTCAAACAGTTCGGGGGACTCCTCAGGAGGACATGGTGGGTCTAGGGAAGGGGTGGCTGATGATGCCATTGAGTACGCGTTGGCAGCTGCTCTGCCAGTACCCTGAGCCTGGGTGAGAGAGGATGAGGAGGATGAGGAGGGCTTGGTCATCCATTCTACCAAGCCTTCGGCATGATGCGGCTCCACATGTCCAGCTGCCGAAAACAAAGACAAGCGTGTCCCATGGCCACGTGCTGATGACGATGCACGACCACGTCCACGGCCAGCACTGTTGTCTCTAGAAACAGAGCCTGCCTGCCCTGTGTTCTTGCCTCGGAACGCTCTGCCTCTCCTTGGCGGTCTTCCAGCCATTGTAGTCGGTAGTGTATATAGTATAAAAAATAGAACTCCTATGTGTGCTCACAACACACTGTAGGTCCTATGGGTGCTGACACTAACACACTATAGGTACTATGTGTGCTGCTGACAAGAAAATATAGGAGCTCTGTTTGCTGCCACTAACACACTAGAAGTCCTATTGGTGCTTCTGAGATGAAAATATAGGAGCTCTGTGTGATGCCACTAACACACTAGAAGTCCTATGGGTGCTGCTGAGAAGAAAATATAGGAGCTCTGTGTGATGCCACTAACACACTAGAAGTCCTATGGGTGCTTCTGAGATGAAAATATAGGAACTCTGTGTGATGCCACTAACACACTAGAAGTCCTATGGGTGCTGCTGAGAAGAAAATATAGGAGCTCTGTTTGCTGCCACTAACACACTAGAAGTCCTATGGGTGCTTCTGAGATGAAAATATAGGAGCTCTGTGTGATGCCACTAACACACTAGAAGTCCTATGGGTGCTGCTGAGAAGAAAATATAGGAGCTCTGTTTGCTGCCACTAACACACTAGAAGTCCTATGGGTGCTGCTGAGAAGAAAATATAGGAGCTCTGTGTGATGAAACTAACACACTAGAAGTCCTATGGGTGCTGCTGAGAAGAAAATATAGGAGCTCTGTTTGCTGCCACTAACACACTAGAAGTCCTATGGGTGCTGCTGAGAAGAAAATATAGGAGCTCTGTGTGATGCCACTAACACACTAGAAGTCCTATGGGTGCTTCTGAGATGAAAATATAGGAGCTCTGTGTGATGCCACTAACACACTAGAAGTCCTATGGGTGCTGCTGAGAAGAAAATATAGGAGCTCTGTGTGATGCCACTAACACACTAGAAGTCCTATGGGTGCTTCTGAGATGAAAATATAGGAACTCTGTGTGATGCCACTAACACACTAGAAGTCCTATGGGTGCTGCTGAGAAGAAAATATAGGAGCTCTGTTTGCTGCCACTAACACACTAGAAGTCCTATGGGTGCTTCTGAGAAGAAAATATAGGAGCTCTGTGTGATGCCACTAACACACTAGAAGTCCTATGGGTGCTTCTGAGATGAAAATATAGGAACTCTGTGTGATGCCACTAACACATTAGAAGTCCTATGGGTGCTGCTAAGAAGAAAATATAGGAGCTCTGTTTGCTGCCACTAACACACTAGAAGTCCTATGGGTGCTTCTGAGAAGAAAATATAGGAGCTCTGTGTGATGCCACTAACACACTAGAAGTCCTATGGGTGCTTCTGAGATGAAAATATAGGAACTCTGTGTGATGCCACTAACACATTAGAAGTCCTATGGGTGCTGCTGAGAAGAAAATATAGGAGCTCTGTTTGCTGCCACTAACACACTAGAAGTCCTATGGGTGCTGCTGAGAAGAAAATATAGGAGCTCTGTGTGATGCCACTAACACACTAGAAGTCCTATGGGTGCTTCTGAGATGAAAATATAGGAACTCTGTGTGATGCCACTAACACACTAGAAGTCCTATGGGTGCTGCTGAGAAGAAAATATAGGAGCTCTGTGTGATGCCACTAACACACTAGAAGTCCTATGGGTGCTGCTGAGAAGAAAATATAGGAGCTCTGTGTGATGCCACTAACACACTAGAAGTCCTATGGGTGCTTCTGAGATGAAAATATAGGAACTCTGTGTGATGCCACTAACACACTAGAAGTCCTATGGGTGCTGCTGAGAAGAAAATATAGGAGCTCTGTTTGCTGCCACTAACACACTAGAAGTCCTATGGGTGCTTCTGAGATGAAAATATAGGAGCTCTGTGTGATGCCACTAACACACTAGAAGTCCTATGGGTGCTTCTGAGATGAAAATATAGGAGCTCTGTGTGATGCCACTAACACACTAGAAGTCCTATGGGTGCTTCTGAGATGAAAATATAGGAACTCTGTGTGATGCCACTAACACACTAGAAGTCCTATGGGTGCTGCTGAGAAGAAAATATAGGAGCTCTGTTTGCTGCCACTAACACACTAGAAGTCCTATGGGTGCTGCTGAGAAGAAAATATAGGAGCTCTGTGTGATGCCACTAACACACTAGAAGTCCTATGGGTGCTGCTGAGAAGAAAATATAGGAGCTCTGTTTGCTGCCACTAACATACTAGAAGTCCTATGGGTGCTGCTGAGAAGAAAATATAGGAGCTCTGTGTGATGCCACTAACACACTAGAAGTCCTATGGGTGCTTCTGAGATGAAAATATAGGAGCTCTGTGTGATGCCACTAACACACTAGAAGTCCTATGGGTGCTGCTGAGAAGAAAATATAGGAGCTCTGTGTGATGCCACTAACACACTAGAAGTCCTATGGGTGCTTCTGAGATGAAAATATAGGAACTCTGTGTGATGCCACTAACACACTAGAAGTCCTATGGGTGCTGCTGAGAAGAAAATATAGGAGCTCTGTTTGCTGCCACTAACACACTAGAAGTCCTATGGGTGCTTCTGAGAAGAAAATATAGGAGCTCTGTGTGATGCCACTAACACACTAGAAGTCCTATGGGTGCTTCTGAGATGAAAATATAGGAACTCTGTGTGATGCCACTAACACATTAGAAGTCCTATGGGTGCTGCTAAGAAGAAAATATAGGAGCTCTGTTTGCTGCCACTAACACACTAGAAGTCCTATGGGTGCTTCTGAGAAGAAAATATAGGAGCTCTGTGTGATGCCACTAACACACTAGAAGTCCTATGGGTGCTTCTGAGATGAAAATATAGGAACTCTGTGTGATGCCACTAACACATTAGAAGTCCTATGGGTGCTGCTGAGAAGAAAATATAGGAGCTCTGTTTGCTGCCACTAACACACTAGAAGTCCTATGGGTGCTGCTGAGAAGAAAATATAGGAGCTCTGTGTGATGCCACTAACACACTAGAAGTCCTATGGGTGCTTCTGAGATGAAAATATAGGAACTCTGTGTGATGCCACTAACACACTAGAAGTCCTATGGGTGCTGCTGAGAAGAAAATATAGGAGCTCTGTGTGATGCCACTAACACACTAGAAGTCCTATGGGTGCTGCTGAGAAGAAAATATAGGAGCTCTGTGTGATGCCACTAACACACTAGAAGTCCTATGGGTGCTTCTGAGATGAAAATATAGGAACTCTGTGTGATGCCACTAACACACTAGAAGTCCTATGGGTGCTGCTGAGAAGAAAATATAGGAGCTCTGTGTGATGCCACTAACACACTAGAAGTCCTATGGGTGCTTCTGAGATGAAAATATAGGAACTCTGTGTGATGCCACTAACACACTAGAAGTCCTATGGGTGCTTCTGAGATGAAAATATAGGAACTCTGTGTGATGCCACTAACACATTAGAAGTCCTATGGGTGCTGCTAAGAAGAAAATATAGGAGCTCTGTTTGCTGCCACTAACACACTAGAAGTCCTATGGGTGCTTCTGAGAAGAAAATATAGGAGCTCTGTGTGATGCCACTAACACACTAGAAGTCCTATGGGTGCTTCTGAGATGAAAATATAGGAACTCTGTGTGATGCCACTAACACATTAGAAGTCCTATGGGTGCTGCTGAGAAGAAAATATAGGAGCTCTGTTTGCTGCCACTAACACACTAGAAGTCCTATGGGTGCTGCTGAGAAGAAAATATAGGAGCTCTGTGTGATGCCACTAACACACTAGAAGTCCTATGGGTGCTTCTGAGATGAAAATATAGGAACTCTGTGTGATGCCACTAACACACTAGAAGTCCTATGGGTGCTGCTGAGAAGAAAATCTAGGAGCTCTGTGTGATGCCACTAACACACTAGAAGTCCTATGGGTGCTTCTGAGATGAAAATATAGGAGCTCTGTGTGATGCCACTAACACACTAGAAGTCCTATGGGTGCTGCTGAGAAGAAAATATAGGAGCTCTGTTTGCTGCCACTAACACACTAGAAGTCCTATGGGTGCTGCTGAGAAGAAAATATAGGAGCTCTGTGTGATGCCACTAACACACTAGAAGTCCTATGGGTGCTGCTGAGAAGAACATATAGGAGCTCTGTTTGCTGCCACTAACACACTAGAAGTCCTATGGGTGCTGCTGAGAAGAAAATATAGGAGCTCTGTGTGATGCCACTAACACACTAGAAGTCCTATGGGTGCTTCTGAGATGAAAATATAGGAGCTCTGTGTGATGCCACTAACACACTAGAAGTCCTATGGGTGCTGCTGAGAAGAAAATATAGGAGCTCTGTTTGCTGCCACTAACACACTAGAAGTCCTATGGGTGCTGCTGAGAAGAAAATATAGGAGCTCTGTGTGATGCCACTAACACACTAGAAGTCCTATGGGTGCTGCTGAGAAGAAAATATAGGAGCTCTGTTTGCTGCCACTAACACACTAGAAGTCCTATGGGTGCTGCTGAGAAGAAAATATAGGAGCTCTGTGTGATGCCACTAACACACTAGAAGTCCTATGGGTGCTTCTGAGATGAAAATATAGGAGCTCTGTGTGATGCCACTAACACACTAGAAGTCCTATGGGTGCTGCTGAGAAGAAAATATAGGAGCTCTGTGTGATGCCACTAACACACTAGAAGTCCTATGGGTGCTTCTGAGATGAAAATATAGGAACTCTGTGTGATGCCACTAACACACTAGAAGTCCTATGGGTGCTGCTGAGAAGAAAATATAGGAGCTCTGTTTGCTGCCACTAACACACTAGAAGTCCTATGGGTGCTTCTGAGATGAAAATATAGGAGCTCTGTGTGATGCCACTAACACACTAGAAGTCCTATGGGTGCTGCTGAGAAGAAAATATAGGAGCTCTGTTTGCTGCCACTAACACACTAGAAGTCCTATGGGTGCTGCTGAGAAGAAAATATAGGAGCTCTGTGTGATGCCACTAACACACTAGAAGTCCTATGGGTGCTGCTGAGAAGAAAATATAGGAGCTCTGTTTGCTGCCACTAACACACTAGAAGTCCTATGGGTGCTGCTGAGAAGAAAATATAGGAGCTCTGTGTGATGCCACTAACACACTAGAAGTCCTATGGGTGCTTCTGAGATGAAAATATAGGAACTCTGTGTGATGCCACTAACACATTAGAAGTCCTATGGGTGCTGCTAAGAAGAAAATATAGGAGCTCTGTTTGCTGCCACTAACACACTAGAAGTCCTATGGGTGCTTCTGAGAAGAAAATATAGGAGCTCTGTTTGCTGCCACTAACACACTAGAAGTCCTATGGGTGCTGCGGAGAAGAAAATATAGGAGCTCTGTGTGATGCCACTAACACACTAGAAGTCCTATGGGTGCTTCTGAGATGAAAATATAGGAACTCTGTGTGATGCCACTAACACATTAGAAGTCCTATGGGTGCTGCTGAGAAGAAAATATAGGAGCTCTGTTTGCTGCCACTAACACACTAGAAGTCCTATGGGTGCTGCTGAGAAGAAAATATAGGAGCTCTGTGTGATGCCACTAACACACTAGAAGTCCTATGGGTGCTGCTGAGAAGAAAATATAGGAGCTCTGTTTGCTGCCACTAACACACTAGAAGTCCTATGGGTGCTGCTGAGAAGAAAATATAGGAGCTCTGTTTGCTGCCACTAACACACTAGAAGTCCTATGGGTGCTGCTGGGAAGAAAATATAGGAGCTCTGTGTGATGCCACTAACACACTAGAAGTCCTATGGGTGCTGCTGAGAAGAAAATATAGGAGCTCTGTTTGCTGCCACTAACACACTAGAAGTCCTATGGGTGCTGCTGAGAAGAAAATATAGGAGCTCTGTTTGCTGCCACTAACACACTAGAAGTCCTATGGGTGCTGTTGGGGTGCAATGCTGTGCTAACAGCACTGCGGTTGGTACTACTGCAATACTGTACTAACAGTAAGCACGCACCAGACTAATCCCCAGTAGCAGCTAATAACACGCTAACTGTGCAATCAGCAGCAATGAACGATCAATGACTTAGGTAGCAATGGTTTAGCAAAGAAATAGCCAATGGTTTAGCAAAGAAGAGCAAATCTTTCAGTATCAAGCAAAGACAGAATCAGCAGACTGATCTCTCCTAAAGCCGGAACTCATGTGACCGGGGCCGATGGCGTGGCGGCCTTTTAAATGGTGGGGCATGTACTAAAGCCCCTGAGCTGTAATTGGCTACAGGCGTCCTGCCTGTAGCCAATTATTGCTCTCCGAGTTTCGGGCGCTGTGATTGGCCAAGCATGCGGGGTCACAGTGCATGCTTGGCCAATCATCAGCCAGCAATGCACTGCGCCGGCCGCGCCGGCCGCAATGCATTGCGGGGCCGCTCGCATCACACGAATGTGATGCGAACGGCCCAAATAGTTCTGGGCTCGACGAGCGAGCGAACGCCCGGTGCTCGATTCGAACATGGGTTCGAATCGAGCACCGGGCCCATCCCTACAGGACAGTAATAAAAGGGAATCTCTCTAAAGGAGCATCAGATAACATAAAAAACAAAATGACAGGTATTTAAATTCTTCCACCTACTAAAAACGAAACTTTAAAGGAAAACTAGCTTTTTTAAGAAACACTTCTTAAGATTTCAAGCTTACCCCGAGTTCTGGTCCAGTTCTGTCAGGTATCTTGTCATGAATGTTCTTGTAATATCCTAAACATAATGTTGTGCAGCGCACAAGTGCTCCAATGTATAAGGAGAGTATTGGAATTAGAAGAGGCTCCCGGCATTCCAAGTGACTGTGGAGCAGAATGGCAACAAACACAACCTACAAAGCAAAGAAAAATAGGATTTTTATAACAGCTTACCTGTAAAATCCTTTTCTTAGGAGTACATCACGGGACACAGAGCGACATAGTCATTACTAATGGGTTATATAGATACCGTCAGGTGCTGGCACTGGCAACTTCCAAAACCGGAAGTACCCTCCCCTATATAAGCCCCTCCCATCCGGGAGCACCTCAGTTTTGTAGCAAAGCAATAAGTGTCCCCAAAGAGGGGCGGGAGCTCTGTGTCCCGTGATGTACTCCTAAGAAAAGGATTTTACAGGTAAGCTGTTATAAAAATCCTATTTTCTTTCTCGTACATCACGGGACACAGAGCGACATAGTCATTACTAATGGGATGTCCTAAAGCAATGCCCAATGAGGGGGGGGATACACCATATATAAGCTGAGCGCTATCAGACATGAGGATCTTTTGCGGCCTGCAACACACTGCGCCCAAAGGCGACATCCTCCTGACTTCTAACGTCCACCTGGTAGAACCTAGTAAACGTGTGAACTGAAGACCATGTTGCGGCCTTACAGATTTGAGCCAGGGAGGCCTGGTGATGCACTGCCCATGAAGTTCCAACTGCTCTCGTGGAGTGCGCTCTAACTTTGAACGGAGGCGGTCTCCTTCTCAAGCCATAGGCTTGTATTATGACCTGTCGAATCCACTTGGCTAAAGTAGATTTTGACGCTGCCTGACCCTTTCTGGGGCCTTCCGGCAGAATAAACAAAGTATCCGTTCTGCGAATCTGAGCAGTGGCTTTTAGATAAGCTTTAACTGCTCTTACTACATCCAAAGAATGCAATAACTTTTCCTCTACCGAAGTAGGTTTGGGGAAAAAAGAAGGAAGAACCACATCTTGGTTCAAATGAAACCTCGATACCACCTTAGGAAGAAAGGCTGGATGAGGGCGTAACACTACTCTATCCTTATGGATAACCAGATATGGCTCCTTACAGGACATAGCTGCTAATTCCGACACTCTTTTAGCCGAACAAATGGCTACTAGAAAAATCAATTTCCTGGTGAGAAGAACCAGGGAAATATGCTGTAATGGTTCAAATGGTTGTTTCTGTAGAACCGACAGAACCAAGTTTAGATCCCATGGACATATGGGAATATTAACCGGAGGACTAATACGCATCACTCCTTGTATAAAGGCTTTGACTAGTGAATGCGAAGCCAAGGGCCTTTGAAAAAATATTGACAAGGCCGAAATCTGACCCTTGATAGTACTCAAGGCAAGCTTCCTATCTACAGCCCATTGTAGGAAGTCCAGAATCCTACCTATTACGTATTTACGTGGATGCCATTTCTTGGCCTCACACCAGGCGATGTACGCCTTCCAGATTCTATAGTAGATCTGCCTGGATACCGGCTTCCTGGCATTGATCATGGTAGATACCACAGCATTAGAGAGCCCTCTCTTTTTTAGAATGTGGGCTTCCATAGCCAGGCCGTCAAACCTAGGGCTGGTAAGGAAGGGTGGTATATCGGTCCTTGCGAAAGCAGGTCCGGACGATGTGGGAGGGTCCAAGGACTCCCCACAGACATTTTTACCATCTCCGCGTACCATGCTCTTCGGGGCCACGCTGGAGCCACCAGAATCACTGGTTTCTTTTCTACCCTGATCCTGCGGAGTAATCGAGGTAACAATTGTGGCGGTGGGAATGCATATATCAGCTTGAACTGATCCCAAGGGAACACTAGGGCATCCGAGCCGCAAGCTAGGGGATCCCTTGTCCGAGAGACAAACCTGTCCACCTTTGCGTTGAATCTGGATGCTAGAGCATCTACATCCGATGTTCCCCACCGCTGACATATTGTCCAGAAAACCTCGGGGTGAAGGGACCCTTCCTCTGGCATAATTGCTGGCGACTTAGAAAGTCCGCCTTCCAATTCTCCACTCCTGGAATGAATACCGCAGATATGGCTGGGACATATCTTTCTGCCCATTTCAGGATGTAATTTACTTCCCTCTGGGCTGCACGACTCCTGGTGCCCCCCTGATGATTGATATATGCCACTGCTGTGGCATTGTCTGATTGAATTCTGACAGGGGACCCTTGGAGTTTGGATGTCCATGCTACTAGGGCATACCGGGCTGCTCGTATCTCCAAGAGATTGATGGGCAGGGCCTTTTCTGCATCCGACCATCTGCCCTGGAGAGACTATTGCTCCAGTACAGCTCCCCAGCCTATAAGGCTGGCATCTGTAGTGACCACCTTCCAAGAAATCGGACTGAAGGATTTCCCTTTTTCCAGATTCTGGGGAACCAACCACCAACGGAGGCTCTTGCGAACGGAAGGGGACAAGGACATTGTAAGTCTAGGGCCTGAACTATTTTGTTCCAGGCTGACAGTATGGCCCCTTGCAAATTCTTTGAATGGAATTGACCGTAGGGTACTGCTTCGAATGATGCCACCATTTTTCCCAGCAGCCTCATGCACAGGCGTATGGACGGCTGTCTTTTTTGTACCCACTAAGTGGATCAAATCTTTCAAAGACAACACCTTTCCTCGAGGCAAGAATATTTTTCTCTGGCCTGAATCCAACCTTAGCCCCAAGTATTCCAGACTTTTGACTGGTTTTTAGGGCTAACTTGTCTCGGTTGATAATCCAACCGTGAGATTCCAGATACTTGATTGTCTTGTGAACGACCACGTCTAGTTTTTTCACTGAGTGGTCTATCAGCAACAAGTCATCTAGATATGCCATTATCATTACACCTTGTGTTCTTAGATTGGCCAATAAAGGGCCAGAATTTTTGTAAACACTCGTGGTGCTGTGGCCAAACCGAAGGGTAAGGCTCTGAACTGAAAATGGCGCCCTTCTACTGCAAAGCGTAGACATTTTTGGTGGACTGGAAAGATGGGAATGTGCAAATAAGCATCTTTGATGTCGATCGCGGCTAACCAATCCTCCCCCTTGTAGGGCAGTGGCCACCGATCGGATCGACTCCATCGGAAAGTCCTGATATACAGGAATTTGTATAGCCCTTTTTAGAATTAATATGGGCCTCCCGTCCGCGTTTGCTTCGGGACTGTAAAGAGGTTTGAGTAAAACCCGAACCCTCATTCTTCCAGGGGAACCTCCATAATTACTCCTTGGAGCAATAGTTGTTCTAGTGCCAACAGGAGGGACTCTCTCTTCCGGGGATCCCTTGGCACGTTTGACCTCAAAAATGGGAAGGAGGAGAGTCTTTTAACTCCAAATTGTATCCCAAACATACTGCGGAGAGCACCTATCTGTCTTGATCGTGTCCCGCCAGGTCTCTTGGGAACAACTGGAGTCCTCCCCCCACCCGACTGAGTGGGGGCAACCCTTCAATGAATTTAACTTTGGGGGAGGTTTTGTACCTCCCCTGGCTCAGGGTTTCTCATTACCCTGCTATTGTCCCTGTTTTTTTACCCCCGGGAATTGACCGAGGAGGCCGTCGGAACTGTTACACAGCCGATGCCCCAGGGACTGGAGAAGCAGGCCTCTTAAAGAGGGACCTCTAACTCTGTTTTTAACCGGCAAGAGCGTATTTTTACCGCTGGAAATTTTCTGGATATATTTGTCCAGGTTTTCCCTGAATAAGCGTTCACCATGAAATGGGACGCTAACCAGCCATTCTTTACAGGGAGCTTCAGCAGACCAGTTTTTGAGCCATAGAAGCCTACGCATATGTACTATAGACAGCGTAAGGCGGGAGGCCTGATGGACTGAATCCTTTATGGCGTCAACCGCAAAGCCTAAGGCTCTAGGTAGATCAGCTAGGGCAAAGCCTGCTGATCTGTCAAGTCCCTCAAGACCTGTTTAAACTGATCCTTCACTGCTTAGCAGACCCCAATAGCTGCTACTGCTGGTTGTGTCACCAAGCTTGCTGTAGAAAGAAGCAGACTTTCATAAGGACTCCAATCTTTTATCTATTGGGTTCTTGAACATTTGGACATTATCCACTGGACATGTCAGTGATTTATACATACAAGAGATGGCTGCGTCCACTGTAGGGACCTTCCATTTTTTTTTGATGAACTTATCCTCCATGGGATAGACCACCGGAAATCTCTTGGGGGAATAAATATTTTCTCAGGACGTTCCCAATCCTGGTAAATAAGCCCTTTCAGTAAAGGGTGAAGTGGAAAAGAACAGACAGTCTGGGGGCTTCTAGCGACCCCAACGAGGATACAGTAGTGGTTGATGGTTCCGCAAGGTGCATTTTTAAATGCTGATCGGACCATGTTAGTCAGAGACTGAACCCATAATCTTTCAGCTTGAGATGCTGAGAAAAGGTTCCCCCACTGTTGACTCCTCTATAACAGAATCAACCTTATCCTGATCCCCTTCAGGCAGGTCGATCCCTGTATGGGACTGTTGCTCTGCTAACAGGCACTTTGAAGGAGGAGATGGAGATCGGGCGTGCTTTCCCTGACAGGGAGGCAGCGATCAATGTTGACAATCTCTCTCTAATCCTCCCAAAGCTGAGGAAAAAACCTCCTCTGTTACATACACAGGAGCAGGTGAACTGAGGACAGCCACAGTACCAAGTACCCCTGCGGGGTCTCTACGGTCACTTACCTCTGAACTTCAGGGGAGACTGGTGCAGCAGAAGTATGCCCAAGATCCTCAGAGCCCGATGAGACCCCCTTCGCTTCCTGGAAGATTCAGTTCCGGAGCTTCTGGACGGCATATTCCTAAGCCTAAAGCTGAGGTATTCCAGCCGTAATACACCACTTTTACTGAGAATAGTCTAGCACAATTGCTGCTATATCACAGTTGGTGTCTACTAAAGTGCCTTTCTAGGGGATGCCTGCATCAACCGCCTCTATGTGCCTTTATATTGTTGCTAGCTCTGTCTGTGCACTTCAACAGCCAGCTATAATGTGCTTTAAAACACGCTGGACGCCCGCACATGCGCAGTAGCGCCGCGGCGCACACCTGAGCGTCATCCACCCGCTCCGCCCCTTTTTCCAGATCGCCTCTATGAATAGAGGCGCGTGCATGCGCACGCGCGCGGGCACGTGCGCCTTCGGCGCCTTTTTTGAAAACAACAAGGAGCTAGATGGGAGCCAGGGTCCCTTTGCCGCAGGGCCCGGGGATGGATGAGCGCAGCAACAGGGCAGAGGAGACAGCTTCCCAGGAGAGAACATACCAACTGCCTGGATTTGATTCTGGAAGAAAAAAATCCACATTACAAGAAAAAGAACCATAGCGGCCTCTAGTGTCTAACACAGGTACCGCGGTCTTACATTTTTTTTTTTTTTTTTCTTGCCTACTATTAAAATTTTTACATTTTCTCAGTAGTAACAGGCATACACAGAATATTAGCGGGAATACCGTTAGGTAACAGACAGAAAGACAAATTAGGCTTGGGGGTCCCCCAATAGAACCAAGTTCCTGGGGGCCCCCACTTACCTGTTCCCCGCCGCAGGACTTTGTTTGGTCCACAAAAGCCCAAACTTCACCTATCACGGCAGGCATTGTAATCAAACCTTCAGGGACCGGGTTCCCAAGGATTCCACTCCCCTGGACCTGTATAGCACCCTGCACAGAAAACATCTTGGTCGTGGGTATGACCAGAGCTCTGGATCCCAGGGTCCAGCTCTCCTAAGAGAAGCATTACAGGCAAAACCTTGCTCTTCTCTGCAAGGCCCGGGTACCGACCGTTTAGCTATGAAGCTTTTTTGGTCGGATCCGGAATAGCTTACTGAGGCCCAAAAAAACCTGTACGCAAGCTCAGTGAAAAACACATGTTTCTTCTTGGCCAACACCTTAGACACTGGCAAAAAACTGAGGTGCTCCCGGATGGGAGGGGTTTATATAGGGGAGGGTACTTCCGGTTTTGGAAGTTGCCAGTGCCAGCACCTGACGGTATCTATATAACCCATTAGTAATGACTATGTCGCTCTGTGTCCCGTGATGTACGAGAAAGAAAAAAATGGCATTTATAATTAACGCATACAAACAAGCATGCCGAGATTATACCATATACATTATCTGTCATGATGCCAGACATTAATCATTTAAAGAAAGATTCCGTTCTTTTTATTTTCAAATAGAATGTCTAATAAATCCTCTGTTTACTCCACTCACATACAGAAATAATATTATTATTTCCCAGTAATATTAAGGCCTCGTACACACGGACGTTTAAAAAAAACGGGCTGTAAAGCTAGTAACGAAGCCTGGAAAAAAAGCAGCGTTAAAAAACGCAATTTTATTAGCGTTTTGACTTGGCGTCAATGCGCGTTAAACGTAGTTTGTAAGCGTTATCGCTAAGGCGCGTTTTTTCAAAAAAAATATCCCTCTGCTATTTTCCATTCCCAAATTACTGCGATATCACAATTTATAGCTTAAAAACGTCGGTGTACCGCTAATTCACATTTCTGAGCTTTTTTTGGCGTCAGCGTCAAAACAGCTCTAGTGCTGGAGCCTCAAAACGCGCTGGTCCTTAATTTTTTTTGGAGCTTAAAAACGACCATGTCTGTTACAGCTCAAAAACGCCATGGTGTGTATGAGCCCATTGAATAACATGAAGTGGCGTTCTTAAGCAGCAAAAAAAGCTCAAAAAAGCCGCTGTTAAAACGTCCGTGTGTATGAGGCCTAAATATCAAAGTCGATCTCCTGAGGTAGTGCTGCTATCTATGCTTCCTGGACTGCTCAAATCGATCAAAAAAGATGTTCTGCGTCACTTTCTGGCAGCAGCTAGAACGGTTCTGCCCAGACAGTGGACCGAATCAATAGCTGCACAAGGCTGAAATGGGCTACAAGACCATTAGCAAGAAGTTTGGTGAGAAGGAGACAACTGTTGGAGTGATTTTTCTCAAATGGAAGAATTACAAAATAACCATCAATCGCCCTCAGTCTGGAGCTCCATGCAAGATTTCGCCTTAAAGGGTAAGGATGATCATGAGAAAAGTGAGGGATCAGCCCACAACTACACTGGAGGAGCTTGTGAATGATCTCAAGGCAGTTGGGACCGCAGTCACCAAACAAACCATTGGTAACACAATACAGCACCATGGATTGAAATCCTGCAGCGCCCACATGGTCCCCCCCCCCCCTTAAAGAAGGCACATGTACAGACCCATATGAAGTTTGCCAATGAACATCTAAATGATTCAGAGAAGGATTGGGAGAAAGTGCTGTGGTCAGATGAGACCAAAATTAAGCTCTTTGGCATTAACTCGACTCGCCGTGTTTGGGAGGAAGAAAAATGCTGTCTATGACCCTAAGAACACCATCCCTACAGTCAAGCAGGTGGAAAGATTATGCATTGGGGCTGTTTCTCTGCTAAAGGTACAGGCCGACTTTGCCGCATTGAGGGGCCAATAGACGGGGCCATGTATTGTAAAATCTTGGATGAGAACCTTCATCCCTCATCCAGAACACTGAAGATGGGTCGTGGATGGGTCTTCCAGCATTACAATGACCCAAAACATACCCCCCAAGGCAACAAAGGAGGGGCTCAAGAAGAAGCACATTAAGGTCATGGAGTGGCCTAGCCGGTCTCCAAACCTTAATGCCAACAGGGGTTTCTCCACCAAGTACTCATGTTTTGCTTGGGGATCAAATACTTATTTTACTCACTGAACTGCAACTCAATTTATAACATTTGTATCATGCGTTTTTTCTGTATTTTTAGTTGATATTCTGTCTCTATCATTTAAAATACACTTATGATAAAAATTATAGACCCTTCATTTCGTTGTGTGTGGGCAAACTTACAAAATCTGCAGGGGATCAAATAATTATTTTCCACACTGTAGTGCGGCTCAGGCCTGCTCCCCGCTTCCTCGTCACTGGATTTGATTGACAGAAGCAGGAGCCAATGGCTTTCACTGCTCTCACTAAGTAGGGAGACGGAAAGAGAGAGTAGCACCACTGTTCTTGGACACAGCGCTGGATCAGGTTCGGGCTCAGGTAACTGTATAGGAGGCAGGGGCTGCACCTAAAAGGTTTTCACCTCAATGCAGCAAATGCATTAGGATAAAAAACCTTTAGCCTTTACAACCACTTACAGGTTCTTGGAACTCATTAGAACTTGGGACGTGACTTGAATAAGTGGTAGATCATCTTCAACATTACAGAATAAGTACAGTGGAACCTTGGATTACAAGCACAATCCGTTCCAGGAGAATGCTTGTAATCCAAAGCTCTCACATATCAAAGCGAGTTTCCCCATAGAAATCAATGGAAACAAAGATAATTCGTTCCACATTGACTTCTATGGCATGCAATACCGCATGTGTCCAGGGGTGGGGGGCGCCGGAAAGACTCGGAAATACTCGGAGGCCGTTCGGCTGCACTCGGAAACCCTCGGAAACACTCGGCTCTGAGTGTCACTCGCACCTCTGGCCAAATGCAGTACTGCACACCGCAGAGGCTTGAATCCTGCTCGTTTTGTGAGACAACACTCGCAAACCGAGTCAGGATTTAAAAAAAAAAAAAATGCTCGTATTGCGAAACGCTCGTTAACCGTGTTACTCACAATCCGAGGTTCCACTGTACAGCTAAATGTGCCTAACAACTACAAGTTATATTATCTGAAAAAACATCCACAGGCATTTTCAAAGCAAAATAAGCAAAGAATAGTGCTAGTAGCAATTAATTAATTAACATTTGAAACCAGTTTATTAGGATGGAAGGGAAATCTCAAACCACATGGGGGAGATTTTCCTTCCATCTTTCCAGTGTGACACCCAGAACAAGAAAGGGGGTACCCACACTACCCACTACTAACAATGTGTCTTTGCCTGTATCTCCATTAGAGAGATCTTCCATCAATCCTTGTCCTGACAGGAAATGAAGGAAAATCTCCCTAATAACTACACAGACAGCAACAATAAAAACCTGACAGAGGCTACGTGTAAAACAAAATAAAGGGTTTAAACTGGAGTTGGGCTTTAAAGCAAAAACTACCAAGAATAAATATATTTAAAAAAAGCAGGAGACCACAACACAAATAAAAGTACAGGCATACCCCACTTTTAAGTACACAATGGGTTTTATTTACTAAAGCTGGAAAGCCTTATTCTGGTGAATGTGTTTTAATGACAGTGACTGATTCAGCACTAGGGATGAGCTTCGAGTTCGAGTCGAACTCATGTTCGACTCGAACATTGCCTGTTCGTCCGTTCGCCGAACAGCGAACAAATTGGGGTGTTCGCGGCAAATTCGAAAAATCTATGGGAGAAATCTAAAGTGCTAATTATAAAGGCTTATATGCAAGTTATTGTCCTAAAAAGTGTTTGGGGACCGGGGTCCTGCCCCAGGGGACATGTATCAATGCAAAAAGAAGTTTTAAAAACTGCCGTTTTTTCGGGAGCAGTGATTTTAATAATGCTTAAAGTGAAACAATAAAAGTGAAATATTCCTTTAAATTTCATACCTGGGGGGTGTGTATGATATGCATGTAAAGTGGCGCATGTTTCCCGTGCTTAGAACTGTCCCTGCAAAAAATGTCATTTTTGAAAGAAAAAAATGCATTTAAAACTGACTCGCGGCTATTAATGAATTGTCGGCTCCCGGCAATACATACAAAAGTCATTGATAAAAAAAAAAAAAAAAGCGTGGGGGTTCCCCAGAATTCAATTACCAGGCCCTTCAGGTCTGGAATGGATATTAAGGGGAACCCCGCCGCAAATTTTTAAAAAAATTGACGTGGGGTTCCCCCAAATATCCATTCCAGGCCCTTCAGATCTGGCATGGATTTTAAGGGGAACTCCACCCCAAATGTAAAAAAAAAATGGCGTGGAGTCCCCCTAAAAATCCATACCAGACCCCTTATCCGAGCACGCAACCTGGCCGGCCGCAGGGGAAAAGGGGGGGACGAGAGAGCGCCCCCCTCCCTCCTGAACCGTACCAAGCCACATGCCCTCAACATGGGGAGGATGTCCCCATGTTGATGGGGACAAGGGCCTCATCCCCACAACCCTTGCCCGGTGGTTGTGGGGGTCTGCGGGCAGGGGGCTTATCGGAATCTGGAAGACCCCTTTAACAAAGAGGACCCCCAGATCCCGGCCCCCCCCTATGTGAATTGGTAAGGGGTACATTGTACCCCTACCATTTCACGAAGAAAGCGTAAAAAAATGTTTAAAAAAACACACAAACACCTTGAAAAAGTCCTTTATTTAAAAAAAAAAAAAAAAAAAAACCATTCCAGCGGTGAAATCCAGTGTCCCGTGGCGATCCCGATGTCCAGCGCTGTCCTCATTGGTTGTGCCTGAGCGGACCTGATGGGGAACTCCCTCTCAGTATTTTAAATGTATAGACCCGCCCCTTCTAAAGTTCCCCATCAGGTCCGCTCAGCGGACCAGATGCGGAACATGAGAAGGGGCGGGTCTATACATGTATTACCAAAGTGAGAGCAGTTCCCCATCAGGTCCGCCCCCTCGGTATGTCGGACCCGCCTACGTCATTGGCTTGAGCCAATGCGGCCGGCCAGGTTGCGTGCTCGGATAAGGGGTCTGGTATGGATTTTTAGGGGGACTCCACGCCATTTTTTTTTTACATTTGGGGTGGAGTTCCCCTTAAAATCCATGCCAGATCTGAAGGGCCTGGAATGGATATTTGGGGGAACCCCACGTCAATTTTTTTAAAAATTTGCGGCGGGGTTCCCCTTAATATCCATTCCAGACCTGAAGGGCCTGGTAATTGAATTCTGGGGAACCCCCACGCTTTTTTTTTTTTTTTATCAATGACTTTTGTATGTATTGCCGGGAGCCGACAATTCATTAATAGCCGCGAGTCAGTTTTAAATGCATTTTTTTCTTTCAAAAATGACATTTTTTGCAGGGACAGTTCTAAGCACGGGAAACATGCGCCACTTCACATGCATATCATACACACCCCCCAGGTACGAAATTTAAAGGAATATTTCACTTTTATTTTTTCATTTTAAGCATTATTAAAATCACTGCATTGATACATGTCCCCTGGGGCAGGACCCGGGTCCCCAAACACTTTTTAGGACAATAACTTGCATATTAGCCTTTATAATTAAGACTTTAGATTTCGAACGTTCGAGTCCATTGTATTTAATAGGGTTCTAAAGTTTACACGAACATTTTGTCTGTTCGCAGGTTCTGGTGCGAACCGAACAGGGGGGTGTTCGGCTCATCCCTGTTCAGCACTAGTAAATGTTATCAAAAGTCGCATACATTGCTTTATAAATATGCCCCTAAGTGCAGTATGACCCCTATTAACACATTAAAAGCTTTTAAAGGTGCAATTCCCAACTTTAAAGTTAGATTTTATATGACAGTCTGTCTGGGCACAAATTCATGGGGCTTAATCTCCCCTTACCCTGCTCTCCAACCTATTTCTACATGCTAAAACTCAAGCTTTTTCAACTATGCAAAGATGTCATGCTGCACCCCCAGTGATGTCATACATGTCTCAAGCTACTATGACACCTCAACTGCAGTAATAAAATGTAGAGATGTTGCTATAGAAAACATAGTCCCTTAACTTCAGTTTTGAAAAAGCTGTTCCTGCTTGAGGTTGTCAATGGGTGTTGCTGGTCAAAAACCACCTATGGAATTTTCCACCTGGCAATTTTACTTACATGATGGAATTTGAGTATCATATCAAAAAACTAGCACCCCACAGTGAATTACAAAAACAAACTAGAAGAATGGGACTTTTAAACATAGCTTTCAGGAAACATTAGACTTCTAGTAAACACACAGAAAAAAATAAAATAAAAGCATCAAAATGTTATTATCCAAAGATAAAAAATGGAGGTGAAAAAACCCATATGTATAATAATAAAATGTATAAAAGAGATAGCGATTATAGGGCCTAGGCAAATTGCTAGTCTGTCAACGAGTTTCGCAAGAGCCGCTTCCTCAGGACAGAGGAGTCAATCTTCAAGGTGTTAAAATACAACTCTACAAAGTGAATATACAGTGTAAAGATTTCAAACACATGTAACAAAATAAACACAGTATACTCAAAAAGACATGTATCCCCAAAAAAGAAAACCTGTCTGTACTATTAAAAAATGTACCTGACAAAATGCATTGACAGATTAGCAATTTGTCTAGGCACTATAATCTCTACCTCTTGTATACATTTTATTTTTATACAAATATTTTTTTTTTTCATCTTGATTTTTTTTTATCTTTGGATAATAAAATATTGATGCTTTTATTTTTTCATGCATTTACTAGTCGTGTTTTTCTTCTGAAAGCTATATTTAAAGTTACATTCTTCTAGTTTGTTTTTGGAATTTTCCACCTGTCCTCAGAGTTTAAAGTGTAAAGGTTCCACGAACTTGTTAACCCAGTTCTCACTTATTCATAATCATTAAGAAATGTACATCAGAATACAAAGAAATAGGTGCAAATGTGCAACTGAACAGAAATGCAAGGATACTCATAGATGTGACAGTGATTTTAGCCAGACCGGGTTCAGTAGGTTGATGCTTCAAATTTTACCAGTTGTCAGTGAAAAGTGTTGGTGCAGAAGGTTATAAAACTTTGGATAACTTTGTGGTATATGCTAGTAGGCAAGACATTTACTTTTAAAAGTTTAATTGAACTACAGGAGGGGGTAGCAGTAAAAAGCAGCAGTCAGACAAGTGCTAGATTACCTAATAGAGGATAATAGCAATTGGGACTGACCAGTTTTGCCTGACTGCAGCTGGCCAGCAAGACTGGTAGCTCCTAACATACATGGCCTTAGGCTCAATTCACAAAGATAACACACCCGGATAAGGATTCTTACGACAGCTATTTTCATCCAATGTCCAATGAGATTGAAAATGATAGTCACGTGGCTGAAAATATCCTTATCCAAAAGCTTTGTGGTTTGAGTCATCCAATCCAGCTGGAAACGCAAATTATTATCTCACGTCTATAGTTTCCCTTAGGGCTGATTAACATACACTTGTCCTGATAGCTACATTCTAGTTCAGCTGCATATTTGTACCTTTACTTATATAACTCTTTACACACTAAGTATATTAATTTGTATAAATGGGTCATAACGCAATACAATAAATGATTAGATATTAGATTGAAAAGGAACGTTTTTAGCCTCAAGGAATGGCATATCAGTTTATATTATACTATATAAGCGGAAAGTATTTTATTTTATCTAATCTCTTGAAAAGCCTTCAGTGAAATTACTTAAAGAAGAATTCCGTTCTATGCTTTAAATGCATGAGATTTTTAAATCAACAAGCTGTTGAAATAACCTACTACTAACTAAAGCAGCAGAGCATCATCATAGCACCCATGTAACTTGTGTGCTTATTGATTCTACCTTCACATGGTAGTGGATGAGCCCTGTGCTGCTGTATTACTTACAACAGAAGGTAGGTGGGTGCATGGGCGTCCGCTCCATAGGGCAAGGGAGGTCAATTGCCCCCCCCTGGAGAAACACTATATTTATATGGACATGTTGTGAAGCGGAATTATCCTCAAGAGCTATTTCACACTGCTAGCTGGCCACGTTATCAGTAAAGGACTGCTAGTTTTAGCGGCGCTTTACCATCGTTTTAGTGGCGCTATTCGCCCGCTAGAGGGGGGGGGGGGTTTAAAAAAAAAATTGCTAATCAGACAATGGCAGCTTAAACCTTCTATTAAGCTTTTGCATCAGGTTTCTCAAACCTTTGCATGCCTACGCTTTATGTCATAATGACTAAGCCCCCCCCCCTTCATGACATTGTCAAAAAGGGACCGAGCATGGCTGACCTTAAAAGGATGCCCCCCCTGAAAAAAGTTCAGCGGACGCCCATGGGTGGGTGGGGTGATAAGGGAAACAATTAAAACCAATGGCTTAGCATAGGTTGAACACTGTAATTAAGAATGTTCCGAAGGCACAGAGAGATTGTAGAAGGTAAAGCTTGTTGCTTTTTCTTACTGCTTTATCCTATTTTGTATATAACCTGCCTTTAGGCCCCTTTCACACTGGGGCGGTGGGTGCGGTGATGGTATAGCGCCGCCATTTTTAGCAGCGCTATACCGTTGGAATTGCGGCGGTATGCGGCCGCTAGCGGTGCGGTATTAACCCCTGCTAGTGTTAATACCGCCTGGCGGTATTACCGCGGTTTCCCATTACTTTCAATAGGAAGAAGCGGTGAAGGAGCGGTAAACACACCGCTCCTCTTACCGCTCCAAAGATGCTGCTAGCAGGACTTTTGGAGCGGTCCTGCTAGCGCACCGCCTCAGTGTGAAAGCCCTCGAGACTGCAGGGGCAGGAGTTTTCAGGCGGTATATAGACACTATTTTTAGCGCTAAACCGACTGAAAAACTCCTCAGTGTGAAAGGGGTCTTAGTCACTCATTAGGCTCTTTCTGCTACAGCCGAGGCAGTGCATTAACTCATACAGGAAAAGAAAGATGAAATGAATGTTCTAAAGAAAAGTTTATTTTGATGCCATTACTATTAATATTTAAGTAATATTTAAAGTAGGGCACCTCACTGGCTTAAACATGTTGTTAACAGTCTCATCACAATCCACAACCCTGTAAGATGAGTGGAGGAACCCATTTAAATCCATAGTAACTATGTAGATGTACCACTATGGAACTGGTTCTAATTACTGAAGTAAATGTTTACCTGTGCTATGACATCAGAGATAGAGGCACATCCAACCAAAAAGCTGTACTTGTGTTTCAGTAAAATGCCAGCATGTGTCCAGGCCTATGAATAAATGACAAGCTGATTAGCAAATTATGGGTTAAGATAGTTGGTAAAAAAGTACTACTTAAAGTGGTTGTAAACCCTTTTTTACAACATTATGCTACAGGTAAGCCTATATTAAGGCTTACCTGTATCTACCCAGGATATCTCCTAATCCTGCACAGTTTAGGAGATATCCCCTGTCCTCTGCATGTGCCGATGTCACTGGGGCAAACTGAAGCAATGGCACCTATGTGCCATTGCTTCAGTCTGCGTGCCATTACCAGTGGCTCCCGCGTGCATACGCGGGAGTGACGTCACCGCGGCTCCGGCCAATCACAGCGCCGGAGCCGCGATACCCGGAAGTAACTCCGGGACAACATGTCGGCGGCCGGAGGGGGAGACATGGACCGCTGTGGGGGATTCGATCTGAGGTAAGTAATACATAATGAGCTAGTATGCTATGCATACTAGCTCATTATGTCTTTGTCTTGCAGGGTTTTGTTTTTTTTACAAGGGTTTACTTCCTCTTTAAGCACCGTACACACGAGCCGAATGTTGGGCGACATGGGCTGGTTCAATAGAAACCGTCTGACATTTGGCCCGTGTGTACTGCAGCTGGTCTGACAGAACACAATAGAACAGCAGGGGAGATAGCTGTACTAATATCGGATTGTTAGTACAGCGGCTCCAACCTGAGCTGTCAGTTTTTTCGTTCAGCCCGCTGGATTGAACAAAAAAAAGACTAGCAGTGTGTACTAGGCTTTAGATTTACATAAATATTTTGAGAAGAACTTCATATTTTGATCAAAACCCGCTATACCTTCGTATGACCACACTGTAAATATGTGCTAATACAGTATCTCACAAAAGTGGGTGCACCCCTCATGTTTTTGTAAACATTTAATTATATCTTTTCAGGTGACAACACTGAAGAAATTACACTTTGCTACAATGTAAAGTAGTGAGTGTACAGCTTGTAGAGTTACACGATTTTTTCCCCCTCGCAATCTTAACCAAGCATTTTCCCGATTCTTTCTATGCAGAGAATTCTCTGCTCAAGCCGACAGCTGTCAAAAAACAAAACAAAAAAACAGGCAGTCTGCCAAGTATCACAACATTCCTCAGCCTCTGAGCTAACTATAAACATTGTAAGGTTTTTGTTCTTTAGATCCAAAGAATGAACTTCGATCTGTAAGACCCCTTTCACACTAAGCCCAGGTTCACACTGGGCTGCGGGAATGAAGCCGTGCAAATTCAACTGAACTCGCACAATTTCACTCCCACTTGTCACTCCAGATTTCTGCATGGATGTCAATGTAAATCACGGGCCAAAATCGCAAATACAGAAACTACTTTTTTAAATCGGTGCAGGATCGATTAGGACGGTGCCATTGCCAGCAAATGCCGCCCATTGGACATGCGATTTGACATGTCAAATCGCATGTCAAGACGCACCAGTGTGAACCAGGGCTGAAGGTGCCTTTCAGGCGTTTTAGTGCTAAAAATAGAATCTGTAAAGCACCTGAAAAGCGCCTCCCATGCCTCCCTAGTGTGAAAGCCTGAGTGCTTGACACTGGGGCAGTGTGCATGCAGGACGTAAAAAAAAGTCCTGCAAGCATCTTTGAGGTGGTTTGCCCTGCCCATTGAAATGAATGGGTAGCGCCTGCAAAGCGCTTCGGCAGTGCCACAACACAGGCGCCTTTAACCCTTTCGTCGGCCGCTAGCGGGGGTTAAAAGTGCCCCGCTTGCGGCTGAAAAGCGCAGCTAAAATGACTGTAAAGCTGAAAGCGTGAAATTGGTCTTAATGAGGGAAGTTTAACCACTTACAGTAAAGAATAAACCTTTTTCTGACACTTGTTGGTTTCAAGATAAAATCATTATTTTTTGCTAGAAAATTACTTAGAACCCCCAAACATTATAGATTTTTTTAACAGAGACCCTAGAGAATAAAATGGTGGTTGTTGCCATATTTTATGTCCCACTGTTTTTGTGCAGCGGTCTTTCAAATGCAAGTTTAAAAAAAAAAAAAACACTTTAATTAATTAAAAATAAACTAAACAGTAAAGTTAGCCCAATTTTTTGGTATAATGGGAAAGATGATGTTACGCCACGAGAATCGTGGGAGAATTGTGATATTTATTCTAAGCAAAAAAATAGTGATTCTCATTTTGGCAAGAATCGTGCAGCTCTAATAGCTTTAAACGGTGTAAATTTGTTGTCCCCAAAAATAACTCAACACACAGCCATTAATGTTTAAACCGCTGGCAACAAAAGTGAGTACACCCCTAAGTGAAAAATTTCCAAATTAGGCTAAAAGTGGTAATATTTTGTGTGGCCACCATTATTTTTCAGCACTGCCTTAACCCTTTCGTGGGCATGGAGTCCTCTTCCACACCTCCATGACGACATCACGGAGCGGGTGGATGTTAGAGACCTTGTGCTCCTCCACCTTCTGTTTGAGGATGTCCCACAGATGCTCAATAGGGTTTAGATCTGGAGACATGCTTGGCCAGTCCATCACTTTTACCCTCAGCTTCTTTAGCAAGGCAGTGGTCGTCTTGGAGGTGTGTTTGGGGTCGTTATCATGTTGGAATACGGCCCTGCCCTCAATGAACTGTAGCTCCCCAGTGCCGGCAGCACTCATGCAGCCCCAGACCATGACACTCCCACCACAATGCTTGACTGTAGACAAGACACACTTGTCTTTGTACTCCCCGCCTTGTTGCCACCAGACACGCTTGACACCATCTGAACCAAATAAGTTTATCTTGGTCTCATCAGACCACAGGACATGGTTCCAGTAATCCCTGTCCTTAGTCTGCTCATCTTCAGCAAACTGTTTGCGGGCTTTCTTGTGCATCATCTTTAGAAGAGGCTTCCTTCTGGGATGACAGCCATGTAGACCAATTTAAAGCAGTGTGTGGCGTATAGTCTGAGCACTGGCAGGCTAACCTCCCACCCCTTTAACCTCTGCAGCAATGCTGGCAGCACTCATACGTCTATTTCCCAAAGACAACCAATTTGGACATTTTCACTTAGGGGTGTACTCACTTTTGTTGCCAGCGGTTTAGACATTAATGGCTGTGTGTTGAGTTATTTTGAGGGGACAGCAAATTTATACTGTTTGACAAGCTGTTAGAACTGCACGATTCTGGCCAAAATGAGAATCACAATTTTTTTGCTTAAAATAAATATCACTGTCACACTGTTATACAAGCTGTACACTCACTACTTTACATTGTAGCAAAGCGTAATTTCTTCAGTGTTGTCACATGAAAAGATATAATAAAATATTTACAAAAATGTGAGGGGTGTACTCACTTTTGTGAGATACTGTATAACCTTCTAATAATATTTTTAATTAATTTCAAAATCATTAGTTGCTCAGAGGATAGAAACGTTACCATATATATGTTTTAGGCTGAGTTCACACTTAGTGCAGACGCGGCTCACAGCAAGGGTCCGGTGCGTCCATGTTCTCCATTTCAGGGACAAATCAGGCCCGAATTTTTGTCTGAATCCGGACCTGAAACTTAGCCAATAACGCACAGGACCCCTGTGTAATCCGCTCTGCAGCCACCACAGAGATGTGTGAACCAGCTCCATTGAGAGCCGGTCACAATCTCCTGTCATGCGAATTAGATGCCGGGAAACCCACATCCAATTCACACTAGTGTGAACCCAGCCTAAGTCTTGTGTTTTAAGTCATAACATGCAGGGGTACAGGATAATAAAGAGATAAAAATATTAATATTAATATTTCGGCCAGGCTGCTGAATTTTAGAGACCTCTTGAACCAATGACCAAATTTATTTGTCATATCCAACAAACTATACTTGTCATACCTAAACTAAACTCTAACATTACTAAATATGGCTGGCAGAAAATGTACATAAATTACAAGGTCCACATGTACTCACCATAGCATCCATAAAAGGAAAAGCTGCCAAATAAAGAAAAGCTTTCCGTGTTTTACTTCCCACTGACTCATCTACATGGTGAAGCTTGTTGATAATATAATATCCCATGTCACTATATGCTGTGAAAACATTACCAAAAACATTATTATAAATGACAGGGTACAGGTAGTTAAGTCAGTTGCCTGAATATGCAGTGTTTGTAGTTGTGCAACAGATAAATTGTATTGTTTAGCAGTAAATATATTATTGGTATTACATAAGTATGTATAAATAAAACCGCCCTCTGGAAGGTTTTCATGACCTTTCATTACATTTTTTGCTATTCAGTACTGTGCTATTTTAGCTGGTAATTGCCCGGTCATGCAACACTTTAGGCAAATGAAATTTATAGCATTTTTTTAAACACAAATAGACCTTTCTTTTTGTGTTATTTGATCACCACTGTTTTTATTATTTTTTACTATATAAACAAAAAAATGTCTTCATATATTTAGGCCTAACTGTATTCTACTACATATTATAAAAGTGCTGAAAGTAAAAAATGTATTGAGTTGGTGCCTTCATCCCGTTAAATGTTATATGGAGGGAGGAATGAGGCTAGCCTCATTCCTCCCTCCATATAATGTATTCTACTACATGTTATTGGTAAAATAAATTCCCAATAAGCGTATAATAATCCCAGTAATCGTATAATAATGTTTTTTTGTGAAATAGCATCTAAAAACGATGGTATACAGTATATATTTTAAAAATGATTAATCCTGATGTACTGACTAATTTCTTGAGGCCCCATTATGCCAGGACAGTACAAATATTCCCCAAATGACACATTTTTACAGTAGACAATTTAAGGTATTTAGTAAGAGGCATGACAAGTTGTAATTTTTTCTCCCAATTTTTTGGGAAAATTAAAAAGTTAAATAATTATTTTTTTTTTTCACAATTTTTTTTCTTACATACGTGATGGTCACTGTATAAGCAATAGTTTTAGCTGTCATGAATGGGGTTCTCATTCATGAACAGCTTGCTTATGGTTGTGATATCTATGATTGGCTACAGCTAATCACATGGTACAGGTAGCCAGGTACCATGTGATTGCTGTAGGCCAATCAAAGATCACAACAGTAAGCAAAACCATTAATGACAGATTGTTTACATTGTTATCCTGTGATCGCTATGACCGATCCTAGCGATCACATGAAAGCCGGTTACCGAGTACTGCGTTCCTAACCTGGAAAAAGCAGAACCACACATGGGCATCCGCTCCATAGGGCAAGGGGGGTCAATTGCCCCCCCGGAAGTCAGAGTAAAGACACACTTGCCCCCTGTGTTGCAATGGCTGCCGCGGCCGCCTCCGCGGCAGCTGTGGACTTTTTTTTCTAAGTCTGCAGACTGCTGCTAGCCTGGGGGCTGGGGCTGCTCTCAGTCTTTTCTGACTATCCGTCCCTCCCTCCTCACCCCCGGCCCGAGCATCGGATTGGCTCTGCCGCTTGGGCCTCTGCTAGTATAGGCAGTATAGGCTGTTTTCATAAAAATCAAAATATGGCCACAACAGATGTATTGCAATACATTGCAATATAGAAATATGTACATTCTCTAGGCTATATTTATATGGACATGGAGTGAAGCTTAATTATCCTCAAGAGCTATTTCAAACTGCCAGCTGGCCGCGTTATCGGTAAAGCGCCGCTAGTTTTAGCAGCGCTTTACCATCGTTTTAGTGGCGCTATTCGGCCGCTAGAGGGGGGGGGTTTAAACCCCAGCAAGCGGTCGAAGACAGGGTTAAATGCGACTGTGTATTGCCGCTGCCGAAGCACTTTGCAGGCGCTTCGGCAGCGGTGCCCATTTATTTCAGAGGGGCGGTGGAGGAGTGGTGTATACAGCGCTGCTCCACTGCCCCAAAGATGCTGCTTGAAGGATTTTTTCTAACGTCCTGCAAGCACACCTCCGCAGTGTGAAAGCACTCGGACTCTCACACTGGGGCTGCAGTCTGCAGGGTAGGCGTTTTTCAGGTGCTTTTTTTTTGGGGAATTTAGTGCCTGGAAAAAGCCTCAGTGTGAAAGGGGTCTTATATGCCCCCCCTGAAAAAAGTTCAGCGGACGCCCATGGAACCACATTTTTATACTTGAATGTGCCTACAGCTTCCCCCCTGCCAAAGTCAGTGTACTGTGGTGGGGCAGCAAGTGGTTAAGAGAAGCATAGCAAAACTATAAGACAATTCACAGCAAAGATTACAAACATGCCATAGTATTGCATATAGCATGTATAATCAGTTGACAATTAGAAACCCGAAGACACAAGAATGATTTTAAAGAAATAAGAAAAATTGAATAATTAGAAACCGTGTCAGTTTTTTTTTAATACGTATCTCTACTGCAGAGATTTGCTTTCTTTACCTTCCTGATAACCACTGTCACTGGGACTAAATGAGGAAAAATACAAGTTAAGTTGTCAGCAGAACAGTCATAGAGGAGAAAAATTCCAAGAGAGGCAACTGCTCTGGTGACACATTTCTAAAAGGAGATTTACCTACATTTGGAGCTATTTACTCTCACTTCCTTTTGGGTCTATCAGGAAGGCAAAATATTCACAACAAGACATAGATAGAAAAATAAAAATCTATTTGGACAGGAGTTTTAACTATTTCATATTCCAAAATGAAAAAAGTTTGGGTTTTGAATAAATACTATAAATATAGACCGACTTATGTTTTAGGTTTGCAGGTACCTTAATGGTAACCATATATTGAGAGATGGTCCCTGAAAAAGAATGAGGGAATGAGTGGAAATGTCCTCAATAAGATCTCAATGAAAACCTCTAAAAACAACATGAATAGAAAGCAAAGAATTTCAAGAGCACTACTGGTTATGGGCTAAAGAGAATGCACAACACAAGTACTGCGCACTTCACTTTAACCACTTCAACTCTCACACCTGTTTACCCCTATGGACCAGAACAGTTTTTTACATTTCTGCTATGGACCTTTTTATTCTGCAACAACTTAAGAGAACAAAGTAACATATCCTTTTTTTTTTTTATTAAGGATAAACAAAGATTTATTTTGTAATATTAGTAAAAAAGTAAGTAGCAGCGGTAGAAACAGCAGGAGTAGCAGTGGGTCACCATTTATCGCGACTGAAATTGGATCTACATCACTGGTTGATGTAATTGATACTGGATGTGGGATTTGTCTTAAACGATTCCACTTCTCATACCTGAACACCCCCTATGGACCTTTGTCTTTACGCAAGATAACAAAGTAATACATATATTATTTTTTAAGGACAAAAAATGCTTTCTTTTCATATCACTGTCTTGAAATGTATTTATTTTTTAACCACTATAGCCTCGGAAAGGATTTACCCGCTTCCTGACCAGGCCATTTTTTTCAAATTGTTTTAACTGACAATTGCGCGGTCGTGCGACGTTGTACCCAAACTAAATTGATGTCCCTTTTTCCCCACAAATAGAGCTTTCTTTTGGTGGTATTTGATCACCTCTGTGGTTTTTATTTTTTGCGCTAAAAAACAAAAAAGAGTGACAATTTCAAAAATATATATATATATATATATATTTTTTACTTTTTGCTATAATAGATATCCCCCCCCAAAAAAGTTTCTTCATCAGTTTAGGCCAATATGTATTCTTCTACATATTTTTGGTAAAAAAAATTGCAATAAGCGTACAGTAAGCGTACAGTAAGTTGCACAAAACTTTTAGCGTCTACATAATAGGGGACAGATTTATGGCATTTTTATTATCATTTTTTTTTTTACTAGTAATGGCAGTGATCAGCGATTTGAACAGATGGACAGATCGGACACCTTTGACACTTTTTTGGGACCATTGACATTTATACAGCGATCAGAGCTAAAAATTGCCACTGATTACTGTATAAATGTCACTGGCAGGCAAGGGGTTAACACCAGGGGGCAATCAATGGGTAAGTGTTCCCTAGGGAGGTATTTCTAACTGTGGGGGGGAGTGGACTGACTGGGACTAGAGAGAGATCGCTGTTCCTGATTACTAGGAACAGACTATTTCTCTTTACTTCCCTGACAGAACGGGGATCTGTCTGTTTACATTGACAGATTCCTGTTCTGGCTCTCTGAGGAGCGATCGTGGGTTGCCGGCTGACATCGCGGCCGCCGGCCACGCGCATCGCCCCCTGGCGGGGAGCGCACACCCCCTGGCGGGGCGCGCACACCTACTATCACTCTAAAAGTGGCTGACGTACACCTACGGCAGTTTGCGCAGCAATGCCAACCTGCCGCAGTATAATGACGGCGGCTGGTCGGCAAGCGGTTAAACTATACATTTTATTTTGTAATTTATCCTGTTTAAAATTACACTAAAATTATGATTCTGGTACAAAGCATTGCAACAGTATTTACAAATGAAATACAGCTTTTGTTTGTTCAATTGCCCTTTTTTAACCACTTCCCATCGGCCCCATAGTAGTTTTACTGCTACAAAGTGACAGCTGTGAACTGGACCACGTATATATACGTGATTCTTGGACTTTTGCCTGCAGGGGGGGCACAGGTGGGGGTTTTTTTTTTTTCAAAATTGTCAGTCTTTTTTTGTTTATAGCACAAAAAATAAAAAACGCAGTGGTAATCAACTACCATCAAAAGAAAGCTCTATTTGTGGGAAAAAAATTACAATAATTTTATTTGCATATAGTGTTGCACGACCGCACAATTTTCAGTTAAAATAACGCAGTGTCGTATCGTAAAAAATGGCCTGGTCATGAAGGGGGTAAATCTTACAGAGGTCAAGTGGTTAAGGTCAAGTGGCATTGTAGAACTTAGTGCTCGTTCACACATGTGCTGATTATGAGCAATGAAGCAATGCTTAACACTCCTATAGCATTTATGATGTGTTTATATTGTGTTTATGAAGCGCTGAATACGCTTCAAAAATGCTCGATAAATGACAATGGAAGCAGTGATTTTCTAGGGTGAAGTGCTTAAAGGGGAAGTGATATAGAGGAAATGTTATACTTTGAGGTGTGGTCAGGTTGTGGTGTGAACGGAGACATTTTTGTAACTTCTCTGCAAGATGGATTTGTAACCTTTGATCTCTTTGATACTTGGCTTGGTCCAGCTCAACTTTGCTGAAACAAAAATCATTGCTACTGGCAATAATGCTCAATTCCTCTGCTCCTGCATTCAACTGTCAGTATTGCTGGCTGCATTGATACAGAAGCAAATGGTGTTACCACATGGCTGGCTGGAACTGCTCTGTCTTAGTTCTCTATTATTTCCTAGTACATTCTGGGATTCTGGAGCCTACACTGTCTCTCTCCCAATGTCCAACTAAAATAAATGCTTCACTAACACATCATAAATGCTCTAGGTCCGGGGTCGGCAACCCATTGATCCCAATCTACCCATTGACCGTGGGCAGGTGACAGGTAGATCAGGAACCCTTCTCTGCTCTGCCGACCCCTGCTTTTTCGGCACCAGTGCTTCCCGCCAGCTTCCTCTGTCGTGTTTATCCTTCCGCACAGCAGAGGAGAGACACAGCTCTGGACAGACGACGGAGGGCGGGAGCTGGCCTAGTTAACTTTTGAAGTTAACTGGCAGATGATTGGTTAATAAGACATGGGGCAGTCACCAGAATCACCAGAAGACGCTACTGTGATGTGAAGGGGGGCAGAGGATGCTGCTGGGGGGGGGGGCTACTGTGGACAGGGCCAGCGCCATTATCCCCAAATCCAATCCCCAGCCACTTGCAGCTGAGCCTGCAGAGAAAGGGACTAGGGAATCTGTCCTCAGTCCCTTTCTCTGTCTCAAATGTGAGACATCAGAGGTCTGTTTGGACCCCTGATATTTCACTAAAGCCCCCAACAGGGCTCCTAAAAAAACTGTAAATAAAAATATAAAATACAATTGTAAAATGTAATTTCAAAAAGTTGTAAAAAATTATAATAAATGTAAAAACCACTGACACCATCCACTGCCCTACTGACACCATCCACTGTCCTACTGACACCATCCACTGTCCTACTGACACCATCCACTGTCCTACTGACACCTTCCTCTGCCCTACTGATACCAACCTTTGCCCTACTGACACCATCCACTTCCCTATTGACACCATCCACTGCCCTACTGACACTGTCCACTGCCCTACTGACACCATCCACTGCCCTACTGACACCAACCACTGCCCTACTGATACGATCCACTTTTAAGATAGGCTAAGTTTTCCTTACTATTTAGTTAGGCCTTGCTAGTTAGATTCTTTAAAAAAGGGCACTCAGCCCCAGTGATCTCTTTCATGTTTGGGTAGATCTCCACCTCTCAATGGTTGCATAACCCTGCTCTAAGTGCTGTTAAATTGCGGTTACAGGGCATTACCATTGAAATCTAATGAAAGTGGCTCATGAAAGCAACATATTGCTTAATTTTTCACACGACACAACACTACCATTCCTGTACAAACAGTACTGTGTGGTGCCATTGTAATATTCATGGCAGGAATTATGGAGCTTTAAAAATGCAGAATAAATGCCGCATTAAACACGTGGTATTGACACACGTTTGAACGAGCTCTAAAAAATTAATGAACAAAATAAAAACAAAAAATATAATTTTTAAATAAATCATACATGCACTAATATTGTTTTCATTTATAATATTCTACATATAGCAGAACAAAGATATTTACCTATGAGTGTGTGAAAGACTGCTGCCACAATACCGGCTACAACCATACACAGTACGGCCTTCATTCGGTCCCTTTTACTGTTCACAAATACCAGTCCTACATTCTTGAAGTCGCTCATGGGACCAGTGAAAAACTTCATCAGGGAGTATGCCAGACCATAGCTGGCAAGCATCTCGATGGCATCTTCTTTAACAGCAGCTATACCCCGGTTTAAGGCCTGTGGATAAATATAAACAAAGTAACACAGTTAGAATAATGTACATGTTGTTTTGTCAGTTGTAACAATTTCTGGATACATTACAATAGCTATACAAATCCTTTTTTTAAAGGTGTTTATTTTTAAAATTTTCAAAAGAAACAATACAAAATACGGTAAATCAAAACAGTACAGTCTGACATTTGAGCTTGGAGGTGCAATCGTCCACAAAGTTTAAATGAGTGCATAGGCAGACTGCAATAATAGAAGTACCCCAAAAAACACACAGAAGAGCCAGTCACACACACATACACACAAAAACATTCAACCTTACAGCACTGACGACCCCATAACAGCAGTATAACACTAAAGGTCCATAGACCACATAACCACCGTGACACATACAGCGAGCGCCGCCCAGACATAAGGATAGTAAGGATATTAACCCATAATAGACCCCCAACCAAAAAATAAAAAATTACAGAGAAAGCTGTGAGGAGAGGACCTCCCTCCAGAAGTCCTTTGAAACATCCAGCCATGGCTGCCAGACCTTATTAAACTTCTTAGGGCATGCCCTACTCTTGTAGATCAGTTTGAATCTGGGGAGGAGACCATGAACAACTCGAAAGAATGCGTGAGCTGAAAGGGGGCCCACGTCCTTCCAATGTAGTAGAATGTTTTTACGTGCATAGAATAACAGTAGACGTAGCAGAGTCCTGGCATGAGTACAAGGCACATGGTCATTCAGCACCCCCAACTTCCGGCGTGTGGGGTATCTGCAGGTGCAATTTGTTAGCAAAAAAGGCAAATAAATCCCTCCAGAAGGCGGAGAGTCCCGGACAAGTCCAAAAGATATGAAAGAAATCAGCAGCAACCATGTTACATCTAATACAAGCAATATCATGACCCAGTCCCATCTTAACCAGTCTAGCTGGCGTATAGTGTAAATGATGAATGAACTTAGCCAGCCATTGTGCTACATGCTGGGTGTTTGGTGTGCTCCTGTACCTTTAAGGAGGGGTGGCTCCCCTTCAGTCCACCTGCCCTCATCTAACCATCAGAATGCATGTGCCTCCATTGTGGGGACACTCATTGTTAGTGTAGGACCACAGACTCCAGGGGGCCTTGGCGTGGCTCTGTGGCTCACGCATGCGTTTGCAAATGCGTGCGGACAAACCCCTGTTTTTAACGCATACTGTTAGACAGGTTAATTGGTTGTCAGCGAGCTGGTCGGTAAGTAGGCTTGGTTTTTCCCTGGGCATTCCCCAGGCCATGTTGTTATCTGCTTTAGCCTTCCAATGCTACTTACCGTGATAGCCAGCTATAGATGGGGGCGGTGGACATGTTTTTGTTTTCACCTATGGTGCTTGTATTGGTCCAGCAGTGCACCAACACCTTTGCTGCCATTGTGCTACGCTGGGTGTTTGGTGTGCTCCTGTACCTTTAAGGAGGGGTGGCTCCCCTTCAGTCCACCTGCCCTCATCTAACCATCAGAATGCATGTGCCTCCATTGTGGGGACACTCAATGTTAGTGTAGGACCACAGACTCCAGGGGCCTTAGCGTGGCTCTGTGGCTCACGCATGCGTTTGCAAATGCGTGCGGACAAACCCCTGTTTTTAACGCATACTGTTAGACAGGTTAATTGGTTGTCAGCGAGCTGGTCGGTAAGTAGGCTTGGTTTTTCCCTGGGCATTCCCTAGGCCATGTTGTTAGATGAATGAACTTAAACTGTACTAACAGATCAGCAGTGCTAATAATATCCTGAAAGAATATCTCCGTTACCTCTTCCCAATCCTCTTCAGAAAGCTGAGGCATCTACAACATTCATTTGCGGTGAGAATTCTGAAAGGGATCCGCTCCCACCCCCTGGAGGTGGCCATAAAAGGACGTCACTAGCTTGGCCATTTCTGGAAATGACAGGAGGTGCTCAATGGAAGATTCCGTGAGCTCTATGGGGAAGGACCCAAATTGTGTCCGCAGGGCGTGCCTCAATAGGAGATATTTGAGGAAAAATTTGTTGTCAATACCATATTTAAGCCTGAGTGTCTCAAATGACATCAGATTATTACCCTCAACTATGTGAGAGAGATGTGTTACCCCAAAACGGGCCCACCATACCCAGCAAAAAACACAGCAAAGGGAGCTGACGCGCACTGCAAATCAGTGCTTATTCACAGCTATGAATAAGCACTGATTTGCAGTGTGAAACGCGTCAACTCCCTTTGCTGTGTTTTTTGCTGTGACATGTGTTGATGTGACCCTTCTTTTAAAATAAAGAACCATATTTTTTTTGGGAGTGCAGCTATCCAAGCTTTTTCTTCAGTCTCTGCATTGCTACATGCAATCACCTGCACCCATTGCTTTGGATCCAGTGAGCAGAGCAACAGCTTCATCTGAGCGGCAACCTTCTCCTTTGTTGAACTATTGGGGTGTTCCTCATACCTAGAGAGGTCAGCATGTATCTGTTTTGAGGGGGTTAACTCGGCAGCGGGTGTGTGTGACCACCTGGATGGGTTCACCACACAAATTAGGCACAGCAGACAATGGTAGGAGGAAAAACAAAAGGGTGTGGTTTTATTTGAACTATATACAAAAAATATATCAGAAAACAAAAGAAACACAAAAAGAAAACCTGGTCAACTTGACCGCTCACTATACACGTTGGTGTCCCTAACTTACAACTGGGAACAGCCTTGTGCTGCCCCCAGTCCCTAACTCCCTGTTTTTTTTTAAGTTCTTAGTAATAGTCACACAGGCTTTGTCTCACCGCACAGAGATCACACTCCCCAGACTATCCACACAGATCTGGTTCCAGGTTGGAGCAACTCCCTTAGCCTGCTGGGAGTTTTTGTAGAGGACATAATGAGCCCACCTAATTCAGCTGGGCTCATCAAGTCCTCCCAGCAGGACTCCCAGCACTCCCCCTAGAGGTACAAACTGGCATAAAGCCTGAACCTAGGACATATATATACTGCGTCCTGGATGCAACCAGGGAATTTAACCTGCCTGCTGTCACACTGTATACCCAGATATTTAAAAGAAGACGTTAGTTGGACATGTGACCTCTGTAAATATTCAGCTGGAAACAGGGGGCCGATAACAAAGGCCTGACATTTTATCCAGCCCACCCGAAGTCCAGAGACTGCACCTAACTCCTCGACCACTTGTAACAATTTTTTAAAGGAACTCTCCTTGCCATCCAAATATACCAGGGCATCATCTGCGTAGAGAGAAATCTTCTCTATCAACAGGCCTGACCGGATGCCCCCAATCTCGGACGTCTGCCGCACTGTCAGAGCCAGTGGTTCAATGGCCAGCATGAACAGAAGTGGAGAGAGGGCACCCCTGTCTGGTGCCCCTCTCCAGAGAGAATGGATGTGAGATATCCTTATTTGTGTGGAACCTAGCCCTCGGGTCCGCATATAGCAAGAGTATCTTTGCTAGAATTTTGGCGTCACTGTTCAGGAGTGAAATGGGCCTATTGGATGTGCATTTCAACTTATCCTTACCAGGCTTGGGTATTACCACGATAAGGGCTTCATTCATAGAATCAGGGAGTCATGAAATGTCTTGAGTGGCCTGGGAGCCAACCCCCCTACGTGGGCCTGATACCACTCCGAGGGGAGGCCATCCAAGCCTGGAGTCTTATTGGAAGGCAGTTGGCCAATGGCCGCAGTGACCTCCTCTAGGGCAATGGGCTTATCTAAGAGAGATTGCTGGGAGCTACTAGTGCTGGGAGGTCAAGGGATTCAAAAAAGACTAGAAAGTCAGATTATTAAGGGGTGTCTGTAGCCCTGTACAACGTGCAATAGAAGTCTGCAAAAGTCTGGTTGATAACTAGAGCATCAGAGGTGGTCGAGCCGTCTGGGAGTTGGATGGAGGCAATCAAGGTATCCTGGAAGTCAGTGTGGGCAAGATAAGCGAGGAGCCTACCATTCTTCCCCCCATGCTCATGAATACGAGCAGAGAGGTATAGCTGTTGTTTCTTGGTCAGATCTATCTTGTGAAGTTGTAGCGCCCTATGGGCATCTGTCAGCATACCCCGAGTCTCAGGGGAGGGAGCACCCGTGTGGCGGGTGCGAGCCCCCTCAAGAGCCTTTTGGAGGGCTTCCTTGGATCTATAACTCTTAATCCGGGAGATATAGGAGCCCCTAACAACCGCCTTAAAGGCATCCCAGACAGAGCCTCCGTTAGCAGAGTCTACATTGAGGGACCAGTAGACAGCCATGTCAGTCGGAATGGCCTCAGAGATCTCTGGCGTAGAAATCCAGAGAGGACTGAGACGCCAGGTCCAAAACGAGGGTCGGTGACCCAAACTCAAACCCACCTGTACCATAGAGTACAGGGACAGGTACGCCATGGACCGTACACAGAGAAGAAAGTCCCCCGTGACCAGAGCATAGTCAAGTCTGGAAAGGGCGGCATAGGACCTAGACTGGCAGGAGTACACTCAAGCAGTGAGATATTTCCAACGCCACAGATCCACATATCCATAAGTAGTGCACCACTCATGAAACAACTTGGACTCAGACTGTAAAGGTTTCAGCCTATCTAAATCAGGTTTTAACACTGAATTAAAATCCCCAAGGATAAGCATAGGGCAAGTAGGCAGGGAGGCAAAGTGGACACTGAGTTCAGAAAACACTGCAGCCGTGACCGGAGGAGGGAGATACACCGCAACCAGAATCAGGGCGGTCTCATGGATGGACACATATAGGATGACATACTGCCCCTTAGGGTCAAAGATAACTTGGTGACATAAGAAAGGTAACCCTTTACGGATAAGGACTGCCACCCCCCGGACATAGTTAGAGTAAGTGGATTGACAGTGATGAGCCACCCAGTGTTTCCTGAGGGCCATCACCTTGGACCCCATGAGGTGAGTTTCCTGGAGGCACAGGACATGCGGTTTGATACGCCTCGGTGCCTCAAAGACGGACGCTCTTTTAAATTTGGAGTTCAGTCCGCGGACATTCCACAAACAAACTGTTGCCTCAGCCATGGGATTGGTAGTAAAATCACTGGATCAAGGAGGCAAGGGAGAGATAAGGGGTAGCCGGGAAGCACCCCACCACCGGTCACGGTCACAGGAACAAAGAAGGGTCGCAGTGCAGCACACACAAACATCCATACACTCACCATACATACAAAAGTACAACTAAATACAACAGGAAAAAAGGCGCCCAAAAAGGGCAACAGTACCCCTGCCCTGCTCCAAGAAAGAGGAGAGGGCCTATACCCCAAACTTGAACCATGCGAGGGGCGCATGGCCTGTAACAGAGAGCAAGAAAAATGTCAAAGAAAAAAACAAAATAGTCAGTGTTCAATGAAAATGTTCCAAAAGAAGGGGGGTGGGGTAAAAAAAAAAACAATGCAGCTAGGCCAAGGCCAGGGGGACCAAGGCCAGGTACTCTCCCGCAGGAGATTGGTCTGATCGCCCACAGTCAGCAGCAACAGAGCAACAAAATAAAGAACCAAAGGTGTAAATCAGTGGGAAAACGACCTTGAAAACAGGGGTGGCAAGGAAACATCATCTCCAGCAGGGTCAGCATCAGGCAGGAGGCTTAGGAGGACGAGGCAGCGATTCTCACCAGGACAGGGCATCATGTGGGGACTGGAAAAAATAGGCTTTACCCTGGTAGGTGACCCGGAGCGTAGCAGGTAACAGCATGGAGTATTGAATATCTTGCTCCCGGAGCTTCTGCTTGACATGCTGATAGCTGGCTCTACGGTTGCGGACCGTCGCAAAGTAGTCTGGGAAGAGGGACACCACTGCGTTGTTAATCAGGAGACTGCCCTTCCTCCTGGCGGCCCCCAGAATGGAGTCCCGGTCTCTGTAATTAAGGGGGCGTCCAGGCACCCAGTGGGCCTTTTCAATCACAAAGCAGGGGGAAAGCTGTTCACGGCCAAATTCTTGTTCAAGCCAGCTCTCCAGGAAGGCAACAGGGTCAGAGACCTCCACCCGCTCCGGTAACCCCACCAGGCGCAGGTTATTTCTGCGTAAACGGTTCTCAAGGTCATCGACCTTATCTTCCAGGGTGGCAATCTTACCCCCATATGCTTTAAGTTTGGGCAGGATAGGAGCAACCGTGTCCTCCAAGTCACTAATGTGTTGCTCAGTTTCAGTGACCCGACCCCGCAAGTTGTGCATGTCCTGCCGCATAATAGCAAAGTCTATTTTCAGCCCGTCCACCTTCCCCACAAGGTCCGCATTGTTTACCTTAATAATGGCCAGAACCTCCACTAGAGTGGGCTTCTTACCGCCGTTTGCGGCCCCCGAGCTGGGGTCGGTTGCAATGGGACGGCTGCGGGTCCGGATTCTCTGGTGAGGGTGGCGGGGACACCTCCTGGCTGTCCCCAAAGAGGTCCAGGGTGGAGGATGGTGATGCACTAGGCCCGAGGACGATGCTGCGGCGGCCATCTTGGCCAGAGCGGGTGGTTCATCTTCAACGGGGATTGTTTCTTCACACGCCGCTTTCCCATCCACCAAAACGCCCTCCAGGGATGCAGGAGACACACCCGGAGGGATTAGGCATAAAAAGAATCGTGTGCAGGCAATGTGCAATCAGGATGGAGCAGGATTGTATGGGGAGAGACCGGAGCTGCTCAGGAACACGTCTGTTCACATCCTGCGCTAGGCCACAGCTATACAAATACTTTATAGCATTTAAACATTCATAACAACTCAGGTCTGACAGCAATTCCACAATGCATTAGTTCCTCAAACTAGTATTAAAAACTCACAATGGTATGCCAGAATTCACCGTTTTGAAAACTTCATAACATTGGGTACTTGAGATGATGCCTAATGTGTTCTCATTTTCTTAGACTGGAATATCCACTTACAACACAGTTGTAGATTAGCTGGCTTTTACCTAAACTGCACTAGAGCAGGGACGGACAAATATGAATGAAACATTTAGATGCCAGTCAGTCAAGTGTTCCAAATTTAAATATAAGAAAAGGGACAGTAGAAGGAGGATACAGACATTCTTTCCTGCTCCAAATCACAGTTTTACCAGAGAGGCCAGTTTCCAAACCCTAGTTTGAAAAAATTCAGCAAGCATTTACAAGCGCGAAATTCCCGTAGCCGATGTGTGATTACAGTTCCTGGTACCCTGTATCCTGGTTTTGTTCATAACAGCTGTGCTTTCTATAGTGATGCTGTGATTGGCCCAGAGCTATCACATGGTCCCTGGGCCAATCACAGCACCCTGTACCATGCTATTAGCTGTAGTCAATCACAGCATGTCAACAGAGAGCACTCTGTAATGAATGGAAACCCATTATGACAGCTCATATGATTGCTGTTACAATGCTCATCACTGTAACAACAAGCACAGTGTAAAAAAAAAAAAAAAATCCCTGACCCCCCCCATAGTGTCACTATGGTTTTACATATTGTCACCAGTCAGTATCCCTGATTAACGCCACATCAGTCATATGATGACACTGTACTGTGTGGTGACAGTATGTAAAAAAAAATCTTTTTTTAAAACAAATTTTATTTAGATTCTTAATTTTTTCATAAAATTGTGACAAAAAATTACAACTTCAAAAAACTCACCAAGCCTCTTACTATATACCTTGGACTGTCTACTTTCAACTTTCATTTTCAAATACAGTATACTGTATATACTAGCGGTCTCCAAATTGCAGCCCCTGGGCCAGATGCGGCCCTTTGCTTGCCTTTATCCAGCCCTTGGGGCACTATTCCACCAACTGACACCAACAATTTGAGAAGTTATTTGAATGCTTCAAGCAAAGGTTTTTTTGTAACACAAACAAGACAATAAATAAACTCCTAAGATTACATTTGAACCAGCAATTAAAGCAGCTGCAAATTGTAGTGGCAGTTCCTGATGTGGATCTCAGTGACAGCAGTAACTGTTCACTGTAATCGCTGGCTGTGCAAAGAGCCGCTAATAGCTGCAGCCGCCGGCAACCTGTTATTATAGTGAACGAGGCCGGGGGCCGCAGCTAATTAGCGGCTCTTTGCACAGCCAGCGATTACAGTGAACATTTGCCGGCGACCTGTCATTATAGTGAATGGGGCCGGCAGCAATACCTAGCTGTTAAGATCTGCAGCAGGAATTTATGATTCCTGCCACCACTATTCGAATTAGCCCTAATCCCAGATGTACCCTAAAGCTGTCTCCTCAGCTATCAGTTTTGCAGCCAAACTAAGAAGCTTACCCTGTCTAACGCGTGCTTACTTTTGTGTGTACTCATATCAGACTGAATGGGAAGTAGAAAAAAATGATAGACAGTAATAGTACTGGTTATTAATGCATGAACTGGCTGTGATTGTGAGAAATGTATCTGCAATGGTATATATGGAGTTGTTGTATATACAGTGGGTACGGAAAGTATTCAGACCCCCTTAAATTTTTCACTCTTTGTTATATTGCAGCTATTTGCTAAAATCATTCAAGTTAATTTCTTTCCTCATTATTGTACACACAGCACCCCATATTGACAGAAAAACACAGAGTTGTTGACATTTTTGCAGATTTATTAAAAAAGAAAAACTGAAATATCACATGGTCCTAAGTATTCAGACCCTTTGCTCAGTATTTAGTGTAGCGGGGTGCTAAATTTAGGGGAAGTGTTGGGTGGTAGTTATACCCAAACACCCTAATTGTTAGAGTTCTTGCAACCATTTTTGTCTGCAGGAAGAGCATTGGTGTATAGTTCCCTGTGGCTTGCAGGTGGCGCTGCCATAGTAGGCCAGGGTCGAACCGCTAATCCAGTGCTGTACCTTGCGTGTCCCCTCTCGGCAGCCCTACGGTGGGTGTGGTAGGCCTGCTGTGCATGCTGGGAAAGGATATAAAAGAGGCAGACGCTGCCTGTTCAGGGTTCGTTGTCAGGGGTTCTACCCCAGGGAGTGTGTGCGTTCCTGTCCGTCCTGGGCACCTTTGGCCCAGGGGCAGAGGTCGGTGGATCAGTCCCAGGCACCTTTTAGTCCTGGGGCTGCAACAAAGGCCTGGGCCCAGCACCTTCGGCTGGAGCCCACCAAGGATCGAGGAGTTTTAGGGTGCCGCCTTGCGAGGGGACCCGTATCCTAGATGAGGAGGCCGGGGAAGGAACCGTTCCGAGGGACTGGTGCAGAAGTCACGGTGAAGGAAGGGTCCCGGTAACTCTCTGGAGGGATGTCTTCTCCTTAATAGAGGCTAAGTTCAGCAGGTCTGTGGCAGAGACCAAGTTCAGCAGGTCTGTGGCAGAGACCAAGTTCACCAGGTCTGTGGCAGAGACTTTGGGTAAAGCTTGAGTACCATATCGGCTGCTAGTCCCAAGCTAGGGAGACTATCCGAATGGGCTGAGTTTGCATGAGAATCGGAGCAGTGAATTGGGTTACGTTTGTGCCTGGACCTCTTCCCCACCTTAAGCTGTCCTGTTCTCCCTCCAACCTTTCCTGTCAGAGACTGTGTTTTACAAGAAAATAAACTCTATGTTGGAGTTGCAGCTGGTGTGGACATTCAAGTTACTGTGGGGATACAAGGACTTGTCTTTATTTAATATAGAGGTGAGAAACATTCTCTGGCCGTCTGACTGCGGAAGACCTATCAACAACACCGCTCAACCTCTTCACACAGGAGGGTACGGGCTTATGGTGCGGTTTGCCCCTCTATTCCTGCGAGGAGCCGAACAAGGCAGGTAAAGAGTGGGGTGGGTGTGCTATATTAGTATTTGCACCCTTTTGAACTAATACAGCCATGAGTCTTTTTGGGAAAGATGCAACAAGTTTTTCACACCTGGATTTGGGGATCCTCTGCCATTCCTCCTTGCATATCCTCTCCAGTTCTGTCAGGTTGGATGGTAAACATTGGTGGACAGCCATTTTAGGTCTCTCCAGAGATGCTCAATTGGGTTTAAGTCAGGGCTCTGGCTGGGTCATTCAAGAACAGTCACGTAGTTGTTGTGAAGCCACTCCTTCGTTATTTTAGAGGTGTGCTTAGGGTCATTGTCTTGTTGGAAGGTAAACCTTCGGCCCAGTCTGAGGTCCTGAGCACTCTGGAGAAGGTTTTCGTCCAGGATATCCCTATACTTGGCCGCATTCATCCTTCCCTCGATTGCAACCAGTCATCCTGTCCCTGCAGCTGAAATACACCCCCACAGCATGATGCTGCCACCACCATGCTTCACTGTTGGGACTGTATTGGACAGGTGATGAGCAGTGCCTGGTTTTCTCCACACATACCGCTTAGAATTAAGGCCAAAAAGTTCTATCTTGGTCTCATCAGACCAGAGAATATTATTTCTTACCATCTTGGAGTCTTTCAGGTGTTTTTTAGCAAACTCCATGCAGGCTTTCATGTGTCTTGCACTGAGGAGAGGCTTCCGTCGGGCCACTCTGCCATAAAGCCCCGACTGGTGGAGGGCTGCAGTGATGGTTGCCTTTCTACAACTTTCTCCCATCTCCCGACTGCATCTCTGGAGCTCAGCCACAGTGATCTCTGGGTTCTTCTTTACCTCTCTCACCAAGGCTCTTCTCCCCCGATAGCTCAGTTTGGCCAGACGGCCAGCTCTAGGAAGGTTTCTGGTCATCCCAAACGTCTTCCATTTAAGGATTATGGAGGCCACTGTACTCTTAGGAACCTTAAGTGCAGCAGAATTTTTTTGTAACCTTGGCCAGATCTGTGCCTTGCCACAATTCTGTCTCTGAGCTCTTTAGGCAGTTCCTTAGACCTCATGATTCTCATTTGCTCTGACATGCACTGTGAGCTGTAAGGTCTTATTTAGACAGGTGTGTGGCTTTCCTAATCAAATCCAATCAAAATAATCAAACACAGCTGGACTCAAATGAAGGTGTAGAATCATCTCAAGGATGATCAGAAGAAATGGACAGCACCTGAGTTAAATATATGAGTGTCACAGCAAAGGGTCTGAATACTTAGGACCATGTGATATTTCAGTTTTTCTTTTTTAATAAATCTGCAAAAATTTCAACAATTCTGTGTTTTTCTGTCAATATGGGGTGCTGTGTGTACATTAATGAGGAAAAAAGTTAACTTAAATGATTTTAGCAAATGGCTGCAATATAACAAAGTGTGAAAAATTTAAGGGGGTCTGAATACTTTCCGTACCCACTGTATATGGAGAACTCCCTTCTTATTAGATGAGAGAAAAGACAAGGAGACACAAGGGAGGACATTAGGGACAGGACAAGAGAGTCATCATCCAGTCTCCACAAACAACACACAAGTCACCAAACATCCACAGATATCTAAAATGGGTGAATCCACATAATCTAGACCAAATCCTGGTTCATGCAAATTGACCTGCTCACCATAGGTTCTGATGACTGTTCACATATGTGCGGCCGCAGATTCAATGCAGCAGTCTGGTGTGGTTTTGTTTACAGGTTCAGGTGAAATCGCACTGGAACCGGACTGAAAAACGTACAGGATTTTTTTAAAAACTGTACCGAGGCTGCACTGTACATGGCTGAACCGGCAGCATTGAGAAGACTGCCCGTTCAGATGTTGTGTGAATCAGATGCAGTTTAAATCACATCCGATTTGCATATCTGTGAACGGAGACTTTCTCTAACCACACAGCAATGGGTTTTCTGAGCAAGGAGTTTTAAATGTTTCTACATTATATAAAAGGGCCCTGTAAAAAGGCGATACAATACATTTCCACATCCTCTACATACATTTTTTTATTCAGACATCCAACTAATACACAGCAAGGGATAGAAGTCAGCCACAAATTATACAGTGTAATGACTGACTGTAAAGTCTAGACAAAACGCTTTTACAAAAGAATAAATTATTGATTTTATTCTTTGTCGGTGGAGTACCTGTCAGCTGTATGAAATAGCGGATGTACATCTGGCTGATCTTTTCATCGCATGTCGTTTTTCAATACAAGAAAAATAATTATAGCACTCAAAATTACAAAGGCTTCAATGTGGCGCAGAATCCAAGCCATTGCTATATATGGATTTTGTTATTGAGTCATATGAATTGTACGTATTTTTACAGATAATCAGCAAATTATCGATATTCCCTGATGATATCTTCCTGTCAGTATTCACACATATTATACAGTGTTCTTGTGTAGTGAATATTGGACCTTTCAAGGCTAAAATATTATAATTTTCATGTATAACTAAATATGATAGCTGCTTCTACATATTAGAATGGTAAAATTACCATAAAATATTCATACACTTCAAAATAGCTCCATATTTCAGTTAGGCTACAATCTCACAAATATTCTAATAATGCATTACAAATCCATAGCAACCATATCCTAGTAATTTATCAATGGGAAAGATGACAAAGCAGAGGACATTAAAGTGGACCAACCACCAACTGCTGTAAAAATAAACCCATTAATAAAACAACATGTGGTCTCTGAAAACAAATTTCCGGATTTTCCAGGGTAAAGAAAGGAAAATAAAGCTCTTGCAATATATTTTCACAGATTCAGAGGCTAAATTTCAGCAAAATGGTAGTGAGGTCAGCGTCCAGCGTAAGACCGGGTTCACATATGCTGTGGCCGCGGTTCACAGGATGGGGTCCGGTGTGTCTCTGTTCATCGATTCAGGTGTGAATCAGACTCTGAATTAGGCCCCTTTCACACGTGCGGACAGTATGTCCGTATTTCATTCATACGTTTTTGGATGAAATACGGACATACATGTATCCCTATGGGATAGCGGGTGTCAGCGGATGAACATCCGCTGACACCTGATATCATCCGTGTCCGCAATGCTCCGATTCCACAGACGGAGGAAAATCCTATTTTTCTATCCGTCTGCAGAACGGATCGGATGAACACGGACAGACGGTCCTTGTTCATCCGATCCCCCCATAGGGGAGAGCGGAGATCTGACAGGGCGGTCCCTGCACAGTGTGCAGGGACCGCCCTGTCATCCGCCAGCTCAGCGGGGATCAACGGAGCGATCCCCGCTGAGCAAGCGGATGTTCACAGGGCGGATCATCACGGATCCGTCCCGTGTGAAAGGACCCTTAAGCTTGAATCTGCACCAAAGACGCACAGGACCCTTTTTAAGCCCTGGTTCACACTGGTGCAATTTGACATGTCAAATCACATGTCAAATCGGTAGCATTTGCCGGCAATGGCACCGTCCTAATCGGTGCGATTTCAAAAAGTAGTTTCTGTACTACTTTTTGCGATTTCGGCCCACGATTGACATTGACATTTGTGCAGAAACTGCACAGATGTCTCTGTAATCGCGGCCGAAATCGGGACTGACAAGCGGGAGAGAAATTATGCGAGTTCAGCTGAACTCGCACGGCTTCATTCCCGCAGCCCAGTGTGAACCTGGGCTAAATGAGGACCGTGGCCATCCCGGAGCTGTGTGAGCCGGCTCCATTGAGAGCCGGTCACACTCTCCTGTATAGCGAATTGGATTGGGGGGTAACCCGCATCCAATTTGTATATGTGTGAACCCAGCCGAAGGCAGGATGAGAACTATTTTTCTAGATTAGAAGTCTTTGTTAGGTATTCCCAGGGGTTCCACATTGGAAGATTTCCCCTCACCTCCTGTTCTGGTGACCACCAGGGATGAGCCGAACACCCCCCTGTTCGGATCGCACCAGAACCTGCGAACAGACAAAATGTTCGTGTAAACTTTAGAACCCTATTAAATACAATGGACTCGAACGTTCGAAATCTAAAGTGTTAATTATAAAGGCTAATATGCAAGTTATTGTCCTAAAAAGTGTTTGGGGACCCGGGTCCTGCCCCAGGGGACATGTATCAATGCAAAAAGAAGTTTTAAAAACGGCCGTTTTTTTGGGAGCAGTGATTTTAATAATGCTTAAAATGAAAAAATAAAAGTGAAATATTCCTTTAAATTTCGTACCTGGGGGGTGTGTATGATATGCATGTGAAGTGGCGCATGTTTCCCGTGCTTAGAACTGTCCCTGCAAAAAATTTCATTTTTGAAAGAAAAAAATGCATTTAAAACTGACTCGCGGCTATTAATGAATTGTCGGCTCCCGGCAATACATACAAAAGTCATTGATAAAAAAAAAAAAAAAAGCGTGGGTGTTCCCCAGAATTCAATTACCAGGCCCTTCAGGTCTGGAATGGATATTAAGGGGAACCCTGCCGCAAATTAAAAAAAAAATTGACGTGGGGTTCCCCCAAATATCCATTCCAGGCCCTTCAGATCTGGCATGGATTTTAAGGGGAACTCCACCCCAAATTTTTAAAAAAAATGGCGTGGAGTCCCCCTAAAAATCCATACCAGACCCCTTATCCGAGCACGCAACCTGGCCGGCCGCAGGGGAAAAGGGGGGGACGAGAGAGCGGCCCCCCTCCCTCCTGAACTGTACCAGGCCACATGCCCTCAACATGGGGAGGATGTCCCCATGTTGATGGGGACAAGGGCCTCATCCCCACAACCCTTGCCCGGTGGTTGTGGGGGTCTGCGGGCGGGGGGTTATCGGAATCTGGAAGACCCCTTTAACAAAGGGGACCCCCAGATCCCGGCCCCCCCCTATGTGAATTGGTAAGGGGTACATTGTACCCCTACCATTTCACGAAGAAAGCGTAAAAAAATGTTTAAAAAAACACACAAACACCTTGAAAAAGTCCTTTATTTAAAAAAAAAAAAAAATTCCAGCGGTGAAATCCAGTGTCCCGCGGCGATCCCGATGTCCAGCGCTGTCCTTCATTGGTTGTGCCTGAGCGGACCTGATGGGGAACTCCCTCTCAGTATTTTAAATGTATAGACCCGCCCCTTCTAAAGTTCCCCATCAGGTCCGCTCAGCGGACCAGATGCGGAACATGAGAAGGGGCGGGTCTATACATGTATTACCAAAGTGAGAGCAGTCCCCCATCAGGTCCGCCCCCTCGGTATGTCAGACCCGCCTACGTCATTGGCTTGAGCGGGGAACTTCCTTCACTATTTAAATTTAAATTACACAGTGAAGGAAGTTCCCCGCTCAAGCCAATGACGTAGGCGGGTCCGACATACCGAGGGAGCGGACCTGATGGGGAACTTTAGAAGGGGCGGGTCTATACATTTAAAATACTGAGAGGGAGTTCCCCATCAGGTCCGCTCAGGCACAACCAATGAAGGACAGCGCTGGACATCGGGATCGCCGCGGGACACTGGATTTCACCGCTGGAATTTTTTTATTTTTTTTATTTTTTAATAAAGGACTTTTTCAAGGTGTTTGTGTGTTTTTTTAAACATTTTTTTACGCTTTCTTCGTGAAATGGTAGGGGTACAACGTACCCCTTACCAATTCACATAGGGGGGGCCGGGATCTGGGGGTCCCCTTTGTTAAAGGGGTCTTCCAGATTCCGATAAGCCCCCCGCCCGCAGACCCCCACAACCACCGGGCAAGGGTTGTGGGGATGAGGCCCTTGTCCCCATCAACATGGGGACATCCTCCCCATGTTGAGGGCATGTGGCTTGGTACGGTTCAGGAGGGAGGGGGGCCGCTCTCTCGTCCCCCCTTTTCCCCTGCGGCCGGCCAGGTTGCGTGCTCGGATAAGGGGTCTGGTATGGATTTTTAGGGGGACTCCACGCCATTTTTTTTTAAAGATCTGAAGGGCCTGGAATGGATATTTGGGGGAACCCCACGTCATTTTTTTTTAAATTTGCGGCGGGGTTCCCCTTAATATCCATTCCAGACCTGAAGGGCCTGGTAATTGAATTCTGGGGAACCCCCACGCTTTTTTTTTTTTTTTTTTATCAATGACTTTTGTATGTATTGCCGGGAGCCGACAATTCATTAATAGCCGCGAGTCAGTTTTAAATGACTTTTTTTCTTTCAAAAATGACATTTTTTGCAGGGACAGTTCTAAGCACGGGAAACATGCGCCACTTTACATGCATATCATACACACCCCCCAGGTACGAAATTTAAAGGAATATTTCACTTTTATTTTTTCATTTTAAGCATTATTAAAATCACTGCTCCCGAAAAAACGGCCGTTTTTAAAACTTCTTTTTGCATTGATACATGTCCCCTGGGGCAGGACCCCGGTCCCCAAACACTTTTTAGGACAATAACTTGCATATTAGCCTTTATAATTAACACTTTAGATTTCTCCCATAGATTTTTCGAATTTGCCGCGAACACCCCAATTTGTTCGCTGTTCGGCGAACGGGCAAACAGGCAATGTTCGAGTCGAACATGAGTTTGACTCGAACTCCAAGCTCATCCCTAGTGAGCACTGTAAAATGTTGTATTTACCATTACTTAACAATGGTCACCAAGACAAAGAATGAGGATAAACCTCCTCAGTGGGGGCACAGAAATAAACACCTAACAGGAGCGCTACTCCTTCCCTGCTCTATTAAAAAAAAAATCTCTTCCCTAACACTGACCCGCCTCTCAGCCAATCAGGTGCACCGGGTCTGGTTACCGGTCACTTGATTGGCTGAAGCAACAGGCGTCCAATCATAGCAGAGATGACATCGAGGATGGGAGAAGACATTGAGGACTCGGAGGGAGCGTGGAGGAGGACGGCGCTGACCCGAGAAAGGTAAGTGTCAGCCGGGGGGGCAAACTGGCTGCATTTGATGGGGAAACTGGCTGCATTTGAGCGGGCAAACTGGCTGCATTTGATGGGGAAACTGGCTGCGTTTGATGGGGAAACTGGCTGCGTTTGAGGGGGCAAACTGGCGGCGTTTGGTGGGGCAAACTGTCTGCATTTGATGGGGCAAACTGGCGGCAATTGATGGGGCAAACTGGCGGCAATTGATGGGCACAGTGGCTGCGTTTGATGGGCACAGTGGCTGCGTTTCATGGGCACAGTGGCGGCAATTGATGGGCACAGTGGCTGCAATTGATGGGCACAGTGGCTGCAATTGATGGGGGTTTTTTTTCAGTTTGTTTGCGCCCCCCAAAAATTTTAAGCACCAGCCGCCACTGCTTCAGGTTTCCGAAATTGCGCGAGTTCAGCTGAACTCAAACCCGCATCAGTGTGAACCTAAAAATGCAACATGTCCTATTTCTTTTTAACACACACCAATGCAAAATAAAGCAATAGGACATTGTCTATGCATTTGAACTGCGCTGGGCAATGCTGTCCAAATGAGTTGGTGTTAATGGGGTTGATTTACCAAAACTGCAAAATCTGGTGCAGATCTGCATGGTAGCCAATCAGCTTCTAACATCAGCTTGTTCAATTAAGCGTTGACAAAAAAAAACCTTGAAGCTGATTGGTTTCTATGCACAGCTTCACTAGATTTAGCACTCTCCAGTTTTAGTAAATCAACACCATTAATGAGTCCTTACCCAAATGAACATAGCATTCACATTCTCTGAAAGCTCTATTGCCGCGTACACATGCTCGGAATTTCCGACAACAAATGTTTGATGGGAGCTTTTGGTCCTAAATTCCGACCGTGTGTAGACCCAATTGGACATTTTATGTCGGAATTTCCGACAACAAAAATTTGAGAGCTGGTTCTCAAATTTTCCGACAACAAAACTTGTTGTCCGACGCACAAAATTCCACGCATGCTTGGAATCAAGCAAAAGAGTCGCACTGGCTATTGAACGTAATTTTTCTCGGCTCGTTGTACCGCGTTCTTGACGTTTGGAATTTCCGACAACACCCTGTGTGGTGCAGATTTCCCCTGTCTAAACCCCTGCTATTTCACCAAAACCCCCTAACAGGGCTCCTAAAAACATATCGTAAAACATAAAATAAAAATAAAAACTACTGACACTGTTCACTGCCCTACTGACACTGTCCACTGCTCTGCTGACACCGTCAGTATACTGTATGTACACACGCATGTGTGTTTGAGCTCTGGGGTGCACACCTTAATGCAATAGGCTGCGCACACCTATGCTCTTATGTACTGTACAACTGCAGATTCTGGCATTATTCAAAGCCAGTGAGGCTTTTTATTGCATGAATGTTACATTTGGTTTATTTAGGAACTGCATACAATTTTCCAAAGAAAGGCCGATGAAACAATAGCATATTGACATCATCAATCACATCTTGTAAAACATGATGCCTTATCATTTCCAATGGCAGAAAGTAAAATAAATCTAAAAGTAACATCAGTGCAACCAGAATGTAATAATAAACCAACCAGCATTTTAACAATTTGAACCAAATCTGTCTGAGCTTGTAGCATTGCATCTGTCAATGTTTCTGTCTGGGTACGACACAGAAGTTGTCGCTCATGTACCGATTAGGTTTACATTTTTGTCATGTGAGACTGAAAGAATTACTAATTTAGTGCTTATTTTAGGCAGATGGCACCTTGAATGCAAGATAAAAAGTAATGCACTGATATGAAGAGTTTGCTATGTCATTATATCTGGAATGTTGGGAATAACACTTACCACACTGCACTGGCGGTATAGCGGCGCTATTTTTAGCGCCGCTATACCGTAGTTTTTGCCGCGATTTGCGGGCGCTAGCGGGGGGATTTTAACCCCCGCTAGCGGCCGAAAATGGGTTAAAAATGCTCGTAATAACGCCTCTTTGTGGCGTTTTACGATCGTTTTGGAGGCGCTACCCCATTGATTTCAATGGGCAGGGGCGCTATAGGAGCGCTATTTTTAGCGCTCCTATTGCGCCTCAAAGATGCGGCTTGCAGGAGTTTTTTGACCCTCCTGTAAGCACAACGCTCCAGTGTGAAAGCCCTCGGGCTTTCACATTGGATACTATTGAGTGGCTTTTTTGGGGCGCATTGCAGGCGCTATTTTTAGCGCAATAGCGCCTGCAAAGCACCTCAGTGTGAAAGGGGCCTAAGATGTAATACATTGGTAGCATTAATTCTATGTTGTAATATAACATAACATAATATAATATACTGTATATACTGAGTCTAATACATCAACTTCTAAATTGAACATAATTACTGAAATTCAGGAAACAGCAATGTGATTGTTTTATCTCTGTTTTTACTGAACAAGGGGGTCTTCTTAAATCAGCACTAAACCCTGAACATGAAAATTTGCCAGCAGGTAGGTTCTTTTGATAGAAGAGACTTTGTAAGTCTTTTCTGTCCAAAAAAATCTGCTGCCTCGGCCTAGGTGTAGAGCTGTGGTGGATGAGACTGAGGTGTTTAGGTGCGGTTGAAAGGCACACATCCAGCCCCCTTCCCCCCAGCATTTTGAGCCATGGCCATCGTGAATGAGGGCAGATGATTTATGTGGCATTTATTTCTTGGAATTTATCTGCCCTTAGCTCAGGCATGAGGACAGGAGAGTGTGCTTAGCTAAGAAAGCCCCTCCTCCCCACCTCCAGATGAAGGAAAAAATGCCCATGAAGACTCTTGCAATGTATGACATCATTTTGGTCTAGGCCAGAAATCGGGAAGCAACTGACACAATTGTAATAAAAAAAAAAAAAAATTTAGAGCAAAAAATATATAATATACCTTCCTATCTATTTTGTGAATGCTAGCAAAGTTTCAAAATAGTTCATGTTGAATTTTGAGGGGGCTAAAAGCACTAAAAAGAGCTGACCCCTTTTCTTAACACACCACACTTAATTTAAACCCACAGATGGTTCCCGTTGTGTATTGGGGTGTCATGGTAATGCATGTGTTACTACATGCAATAGCGCATATGTTACCATGACTCAACAGTGCTAATGGACCCCTTTGCTAAACTAAGGCTGGGTTCACATATGTGCGAATTGGATGTGGTTTTCAACGCATCCAATTCGCATAACATGCGAGTGTGACTGGCTCTCAATGGAGCCGGTGTCCTGTCGAGAAATGCCCCCTATCGAAAAATGCCCGGCCGGAACTGCGCATGCGCCATGCAGAACGGAGCCTCAGCACAGCTGAGTTTACGATCACCTGTTGTCTAGCGTGGCCGAAGCACGTTCATGTAGAAGAGGAGAGGATATTTACATGAAGGGGGTGGATATTTGCATGATGGGCAGTGCTGGGAGCGGAATTTGTATCGATTGCCAAACAAATCTGCTAAAGAAATCTTTATATAATATAGAAAAAGCCGCCCTTCAATTGACTAAACACGCCCCACAAGCGTTCAAAATGAATAGCAGATTTATTTTGAAGATTTGTTTGGCCATCGATAAAAAATTCTGCACCCAGCACTGCCCATCATTTTAAAATCCGACCCCTTCATGTAAATATCCACCCCTCACCTAAATGAACGTGCCTCGGCCACGCGAGACAACAGCTGATCGTAAACTCAGCTGTTCTATTGCTCCATGCGGGGTATGGGCAGTAACACCCGGGCACTATTCAATAGCCGGGCACTTCTCGACAGAACACCGGTTCACACAGGACCAGGGCAGCCGCGGTCCACAATTCCAAAAGAGTCCTGTGCATGTTTGGGTCCAGTTCAGGTGCGAATTCAGGCAAAAAAACAGACCCCATGCTGTGAACTGCGGTCGCACATATGTGAACCCGGCCTAAGTGTGTTTTGAACCATCTGACTCTATGGATTTTATTTACTGCAGCAGTTAGTTTTGCACAGTGTGGCCCTGATCATCGTCATCTGGGGTCCCACTCACGGCTCCTCCTCGCATCGGTTAACCCGCTGGGAGAAGCGCTCTCCCTGGGGGCTACATTGCGGGCGCACTCCCGAGTCCAGCATTTGCGTGCATAGACACAGAATGCCAGACTCGACCCCGCCCCCCGCGTCATTGGATTTGATTGACAGCAGCGGGAGCCAATGGCTGCGCTGCTATCAATCTATCCAATCAAGAGCCGAGAACCCTGGGCAGGGGGAATAAAGGGCTCAGGTGAGTAAAACGGGGGGGGGGGCGTTCACTGTCAGAAGTTTTTTCACCTTAATGCAAAGGATGCATGAAGGTGAAAAAACACGAGGGTTTACAACCCCTTTCACCCAGGAATCTGTCTTCTTCTCTTCTAACTCTGTTACAGACTTGAAGAAAAAAAAAATTGCTTTAACAATAAATACTTTTATTTTTTATTTTTACTAAACTTATTTTCTGTACCCTTGCCTAGGCAAGGATGACGTTTTCAGGGCAAGACATCTTTCCAGGGCACATATCTTGGGTATGCGGAAACATGTTGTAACGTAGGGGTCTGCGCATGCGTAACATATCTTTCAGAACTTTGGACGGCAAGGGGACAATGCTGGCCTCCATGAAATAGTACTGTAAAGCCTCGTACACACGATCGGATTTCCTATGGATTCTAATCCGATGGTTTTGTCCATCGGAAATCCGATGAAGCTGACTTCCATCAGTCTTGCCTACACACCATCAGTCAAAAAACCGACCGTTCCAAACGCGGTGACGTAAAACACTTCGATGAGCAGAGAAAAATGAAGTTCAATGCTTCTGAGCATGCGTCGACTTGATTCTGAGCATGCGAAGGTTTTTTATCCGATGGACTTGCCCATAGACGATCAGAGTTTTCGATCGGTTTTTTATCCATCGGAAAAATTTAAAACATGTTCTATTTTTTAAAACCGATGGAAAAAAGACCGATGGGTCCATCGGACGGTTTTCATCGGTAAAACCGATCGTGTGTACAGTGCTTAAGTGTATATTTTTTTTATATATATAAAAGAACAATTTAAATGCATTCCCCCATTTATTTATTTTTTCCGCTAGAATGGGTAGAGTTCCTTTTTTATTCTTTTTCTAACAAAGCCTAGCCAATTGAATAAAAAATGAAATCCATAGAATTAGGCTTCAAAGGTAACTGTGCTGGGAAATATGAAGTCCACCATATCAAACCTCTCCTTCTAAAAATGCTAGTTGCTTTGGATGACATGTTAACCCAGTTTCTTCAAGACTTTCTGACTCACTGACCTGCAACGAGTATGCAGATTAGGAGTTCTGCTTCACTTTACTGCTGTGTGAGGCCAGAGAGAGCCAGGCACCTACCATATTCAGGACATCAGCTAAGGCAACCCTAATACTGTATTTCTCTCAGTCCCGCTTCCCTCTAAGGCTGGTTTCACACTTATGCGACTTAAATGTGGGTTTCTCCGCATCCAATTTGCATGACAGGAAAGTGTGACAGGTTTTCAATGGAGCCGATTCACACAGTTCCCGGGGCGGCAAAGCTCCGCATTTGGAAAGGGTCCTTTGCGTCTTTGGTTCCGATTCAGGTGTGCGAATTCAGGCAAAAATTTGGACCCTGTTTTGCATCCGAATCAGTGAATTGGTGAATGCACAGGACCACCTACTGTGAGCTGCGGCCGCTGCATGTGTGAAACCAGCCTGAAGCCCAACTCTGGGAAACTTGAAAGTTGTGCCCACACTGCATAGGTTAACTGCTCGTTTAGGTCTAGGGGACATAGAAAAATATTTACTTACCTGATGCCCCGCTCCTCCATGCTGGTCCCTGAAGTCCCCCATACTCCAGGTCTATATTTTATTCATTATTCATATTATCTTTTCATGTGACAACACTGAAGAAATTACACTTTGCTACAATGTAGTGAGTGGACAGCTTGTATAACAGTGTACATTTTCTGTCCCCTCAAAATAACTCAACACACAGCCATTAATGTCTAAACTGCTGGCAACAAAAGTAAGTACACCCCTAAGTGAAAATGGCCAAACTGGGCCCAATTACCCATTTTCCCTCCCCTGTGTCATGTGACTCGTTAGTGTTACAAGGTCTCAGGTGTGAATGGGGAGCAGGTGTGTTAAATTTGGTGTTATCGCTCTCTCTCTCATACTGGTGACTGGAAGTTTAACATGGCACCTTATGGGAAGGAATTCTCTGAGGTTCTGAAAAAAATAATTGTTGCTCTACATAAAGATGGCCTAGGCTATAAGAAGATTGCCAAGACCCTGAAAATGAGCTGCAGCACGGTGGCCAAGACCATACAGCGGTTTAACAGGACAGGTTCCACTCAGAACAGGCCTCACCATGTTCGGCCAAAGAAGTTGAATGCACTTGCTCAGCGTCATATCCAGAGGTTGTCTTTGGGAAATAGACATATGAGTCCTTCCAGCATTGCTGCAGAGGTTGAAGGGGTGGGGGGTCAGCCTGTCAGTGCTTAGACCATACGCCGCACACTGCATCAAATTGGTCTGCATGGCTGTCGTCCCAGAAGGAAGCCTCTTCTAAAAATGATGCTAAAGAAAGCCCGCAAACAGTTTGCTGAAGACAAGCAGACTAAGGACATGGATTACTGGAACCATGTCCTGTGGTCTGATGAGACCAAGATAAACGTATTCGGTACAGATGGCGTCAAGCGTGTGTGGCGGCAACCAGGTGAGGAGTACAAAGACAAGTGTGTCTTGCCTACAGTCAAGCATGGTGATTGGAGTGTCATGGTCTGGAGCTGCACAAATGCTGCCGGCACTGGGGAGCTACAGTTCATTGAGGGAACCATGAATGCCAACATGTACTGTGACATACTGAAGCAGAGCATGATCCCTTCCCTTCGAAGACTGGGCTGCAGGGCAGTATTCCAACATGAAAACGACCCCAAACACACCTCCAAGACAACCACTGCCTTGCTAAGGAAGCTGAGGGTAAAGGTGATGAACTGTCCAAGCATGTCTCCAGATCTAAACCCTATTGAGCATCTGTGGGGCATCCTCAAATGGGAGGTGGAGGAGCGCAAGATCTCTAACATCCACCAGCTCCTGTGATGTCATCATAGAGGAGTGGAAGAGGACTCCAGTGGTAACCTGTGAAGCTCTGGTGAACTCCATGCCTAAGAGGGTTAAAGCAGTGCTGTAAAATAATGGTGGCCACACAAAATATTGACACTTTGGGTCCAATTTGGACATTTTCACTTAGGGGTGTACTCACTTTTGTTGCCAGCGGTTTAGACATTAATGGATGTGTGTTGAATTATTTTGAGGGGACAGCAAATTGACACTGTTATATACGCTGTACACTCACTACTTTACATTGTAGCAAAGTGTGATTTGTTCAGTGTTGTAACATTAAAAGATATAATAAGACAGGGCTCAAAATTTCAAGTCCTAAGCTACTAGCCAGGCCTTAAGGGTTACTCACCACCAGTTGCCCGGCCCAACCCCCACCATGCCCCACCCCTAATCCCACCCCTAAACACGCCCTCATAAATTATCTCATGAAATGACACTTAAATGTTTTATGCAGAATTAAGTTATAAAAATAAATATTAACAATTTTATCCGTGTCCACCAATGCAGCCAGTGTCCCCATTGCAGCCATGTGTCCCCATTGCAGCCATGTGTCCCCATTGCAGCCATGTGTCCCCAATGCAGCCATGTGTCCCCATTGCAGCCATGTGTCCCCAATGCAGCCTACCTGTATATGGTAAGAGAGAGGAGAGCCGCTGCCTGGTTGATCAGAGCGCGGGGAACATAACAGCTTTCATTTCAATAGCCGTGTTCCCCGCCGCACCGTCATATACAGCCCCGCCCCCTTGTCCGGGGACTTCGATAGACAGATCACCCGTCCAATCCTGGGACGGGTGATCTGTCTATCAAAGTCCCCGGACAAGGGGGCGGGGGTGTATATGACGGCGCGGCGGGGATTACAGCTATTGAAATGAAAGCTGTTATGTTCCCCGCACTCTGATCAACCAGGCGGCGGCTCTCCTCTCACTTCCCATACGATCGCTCCGACAAACCCAGGCTGCAGGCGGTGCTCGCCCCCCCCCCTGCCCCTAGGCAGCCCACACTCACCAGCCCTCAAAATCCACTCGCAAAATGCGAGCAGGCGAGTGGATTTTTTGAGTGCTGTAATAACATATTTACAAAAATGTGAGGGGTATAATTACTTGTGTGAGATACTGTAGATAGATATCTACTGTTTTATACTGGGTGGATTTGATTTAAATCAAGTTGATTGAAATCATGATTTAAATCACTAGTATAAAGGCTTGATTTAAATCATAATTTTTAAAGAGCAACTGTCATCTCTGTCCCGCAGCAGCTCCTCCTCTGACCCGCTGTTGACTCACTGACAGTCCCATTCACTTTAATGGGACAGCTGGTGATGCGGCAGTGACACAACAAGGTGAGGGACATGGCGGCAGCAGGTGAGTGGATGCCCGCTAACGGGCGCTGCCACAATGGATCTGAAATGACAGGTGCTCTTTAAATGTACAGACTCATTCTTGCTGGTAGTTAGAATCTTTTGTATTTGCGAACAAAATGAAGGTTTCCTATTTAGAATAATATTGTTTGCCCCTTTTTTCTTCTCCCCCCCACCTAATTCGACCTTTGTCATTCCATAAATGGCAATTATTTACCATTAAGCACATTTTGAAGCCACATATGAAGGTTCCAGTTTCGTACTACAATTACAATACCTCTAGTATACTACTCTGCATGGTTAATAGCCGGATATGGGTTTAGTTTGCTATTCACCTATCTGTACATACAACCTATTCCTTTTCTTACACAGCTTAGGTGCAGCAGATATTTCTTTCTGCTCGTTTTGTAATGATGGAGTCATTTTTCTTTCTGGCTACTACCTCTCTACTTTTGTCCATCTGGGACGCCCCCACATATAGCTTTTTGCGCACTTTGCATGCGGTGTATGTCCTGTTAGCTTTTGAGTGCGGTCTTTGTGTCACCTGCATATCCTGACAAGTTGAAATCCTATATGTATTAAAGTATATACAGTTATATTGTTTCTAAAAAGTTTACTATTGGTCTTTCTCTCCTTAAAAAATACACAAGCTCCTGAAGAAGCGATTTTCGCGAAACATGTAGAGCTTAAAGCGGAGGTCCGCCAAATTTGTATTTTTTTAAAAGTCAGCAGCTACAAATACTGCAGCTGCTGACTTTTAAAATAAGGACACTTACCTTTCCAGGGCGCCCGCAATGTCGGCACCCGAAGCCGATCTATCGCTCGGCTCTCGGGTGCTGCCGCCGCCATCTTCGGTAAGGGAATCAGGAAGTGAAGCCTTGCGGCTTCACCTCCTGGTTCCCTACTGCGCATGCGCGACTCACACTGCGCGATCCCACTGGTCCTTGCTGTCTTCTGGGACCTGTGTGTCTCCCAGAAGACAGCTGGGGGGGGGGGGCGAAGTGGCGTAGATACCTGCGGGTGGCTCGGGTATCTATGCCCGGAAGTGGGAGCAAAATACCTGTATTACACAGGTATCTGCCCCCCCCCTCTCCCCTGAAAGGTGCCAAATGTGACACCGGAGGGTGGGATGGTTCCATTTTTGGGTGGAACTCCGCTTTAAGATACTGTTACATTACAGTCTAGTTATACAGTTGCAAAAAAAAGTATGTGAACCCTTTTGGAATGATATGGATTTCTGCACAAATTGGTCAAAAATGTGATCTGATCTTCATTTAAGTCACAACAATAGACAATCACAGTCTGCTTAAACTAATAACACACAAATAATTAAATGTTACCATGTTTTTTTTTAACACACCATGTAAACATTCACAGTGCAGGTGGAAAAAGTATGTGAACCCCCAGACTAATGAGATCTCCAAGAGCTAATTGGAGTGAGGTGTCAGCCAACTGGAGTCCAATCAATGAGATGAGATTGGAGGTGTTGGTTACAGCTGTCCTGCCCTATAAAAAACACATACCAGTTCTGGGTTTGCTTTTCACAAGAAGCATTGCCTGATGTGAATGATGCCTCGCACAAAAGAGCTCTCAGAAGACCTACGATTAAGAATTGTTGACTTGCATAAAGCTGGAAAGGGTTATAAAAGTATCTCCAAAAGCCTTGCTATTCATCAGTCCACGGTAAGACAAATTGTCTATAAATGGAGATAGTTCAGCACTGCTGCTACTCTCCCTAGGAGTGGGCGTCCTGTAAAGATGACTGCAAGAGCACAGCGCAGACTGCTCAATGAGGTGAAGAAGAATTCTAGAGTGTCAGCTAAAGACTTAAAAAAGTCTCTGGCATATGCTAACATCCCTGTTAGCGAATCTACGATACGTAAAACACTAAACAAGAATGGATTTCATGGGAGGATACCACAGAGGAAGCCACTGCTGTCCAAAAAAAACATTGCTGCATGTTTACAGTTTGTACAAGAGCACCTGGATGTTCCACAGCAGTACTGGCAAAATATTCTGTGGACAGATGAAACCAAAGTTGAGTTGTTTGGAAGAAACACACAACACTATGTGTGGAGAAAAAGAGGCACAGCACCCCAACATCAAAACCTCATCCCAACTGTGAAGTATGGTGGTGGGGGCATCATAGTTTGGGGCTGCTTTGCTGTGTTAGGGCCTGGACAGGTTGCTATCATCGAAGGAAAAATTAATTCCCAAGTTTATCAAGACATTTTGCAGGAGAACTTAAGGCCATCTGTCCACCAGCTGAAGCTCAACAGAAGATGGGTGTTGCAACAGGTCAACGACCCAAAGCATAGAAGTAAATCAACAACAGAATGGCTTAAACAGAAGAAAATACGCCTTCTGGAGTGGCCCAGTCAGAGTCCTGACCTCAACCCGATTGAGATGCTGTGGCATGACCTCAAGAAAGCGATTCACACCAGACATCCCAACAATATTGCTGAACTGAAACAGTTCTGTAAAGAGGAATGGTCAAGAATTACTCCTGACCGTTGTGCACGTCTGATCTGCAACTACAGGAAACGTTTGGTTGAAGTTATTGCTGCCAAAGGAGGTTCAACCAGTTATTAAATCCAAGGGTTCACATACTTTTCCCACCTGCACTGTGAATGTTTACATGGTGTGTTCAATAAAAACATGGTAACATTTAATTCTTTGTGTGTTATTAGTTTAAGCAGACTGTGATTGTCTATTGTTGTGACCAATTTGTGCAGAAATCCATATCATTCCAAAAGGGTTCACATACTTTTGTTTGCAACTGTACATGTCCATATTGGCATGTTTTGACATTTATGACCAATACTGGAGAGTTTTAGTCACCACTGTAGTAACACTGCAGTTTTTTTATGTTTTTTTTTTTCTCTTTTAAAGAATATATTATGTATTAAATTGTTAATAAAAATATTGCTTATTTTCTTATAATTGGTGCCTTACTTCCAACATTTAAATATTTTGAATAATAAGCTGTCAGGTTAGTAAAACAGCGATATCAGAACCAATTCCAAGCATACAGTTTGTAGAGTACATAGATTTGCAAAAAAATGGGATAAAGGAATATTCCTGAACTTTGTTTTATCTCATGGTTACTGTGAAATTGTGTGAATGCATCAATGCAGTGCATGTTATCTCAGCTTGCAGAGCTTGAATTCATGGAATGAGTTTACCAAATATTTAAATATTGCAGAATATACAGCCTCATGCTACATAATTAAGCTCCATTTCATGCTGAATAAACTAAATTACTAATGTATCTGAAATAGAAAACTACCTTTAGATAGGTTTTTACTCCAAAAGCATTTTATTAAAATAAATTTAATAAAAATCAAAAAAATCTGATTTAAATCAAACAATCCGATTTTTTTTTTAAATCATCTATTTTTATCCACCCTGGTTTTATATAATGGAATGAAAGGACAGTGAGTGTATCAGTTACTGTAGGTGCTTTTCACAGACAATACATAAAAATACTATTCTCCAGATCTCCAATTCTGCTCTCTACAGTGAACTGTGTATCGTAATGCTCGGATCTTTTTAGGAAGTACCAATCACCAGCTTCGAGCCTATCATTAAAACATTACAGTAAGGCTTTCTTTGGATGACATTCTGGGTGAAAACAGACTCTTGCATTCTCTGCTGAGCCGCTCTATTGTGCGTTCTTCCCTTCAGAGCATAAAGAACGCACACATACAGAGCTCCTGAGCTGGGCGAGTGCCAGCTGAGACCAAATACCAGCTCACAGATCATAGACAAGCTTCATGTCCTCATCTCAGATCCATTTCACCCTGGAGATCGTACAATTACTCTACTAGTAGAAGTGGTGAATCACACCTGCTCAGTAGTGAAAATGTTATGATCATTGTGTCCCTTTAGTTTAGGGACATCGTGGCCCAGTAAAATCCAGTATTGTTTACACATTTACAGCAAAAATTTATATTCTCATTTTTTTTATTTTTAAAGGACTGACCTTGGATGACAATAGAGTGAGTAGAATACACACTGTTATCACACATATATCATTTGTGTTTGTGTATAAACGTCATACAAAATTTCACTGTGCACTAGATTTTTAATTCTTCACACCTTGTTCTGTATACATGACTAAAATGAATGATCGGTACATAAAAGATTTTACAAGTTGAGAGAACTAAGGACTCACACGGGCAGCCAGGGGTGGTAAAACGAAGGTGGTTGAGTTGCAGTTTTATTGACTCCCACCTAAACAAGGGCTCAGGGTTGTAAACATGCGGTGGTTGAGATTCTTTGCATCGTGACCGTGGAAAAAATTAAAAATGTTGTCGCTTTTGGCAGGCGGTACCTCTCATTCAAGTGAATGGGGCTCCACCACAAATGCCCATGGACTTCAACTAGAGAACCTGAAAGGGTGCAACACAAGCATTTTAGTGTGTTTTTCAAACATTTGTGCACCTAACAACTGGTCACCTCCTCCCAGAAACCTCAGGATTGTGAACATGTGGAAACTTTCATCTACTTGGAGAAGGCCAGCAAGAACCTCTAGGACCCCAGCGATGCCCAGAGGGCCTGGGAAGAAATTGACATAACTGACATGGTGCTACTGAAACAGGAGCATGTGCACTAATGATGGCAACGACCGGTCCTTAGGATCAGAGGCTGCAGTAGGGACACAGGCATGGAGGTAGCACTACTGAACAGCAAGATCAACTAGGTTTATTTTACATAAAACAAATGTCAAAATTCTAAAGGTATGTTGTATACAATGAAACATTTAATGTAATGACAGTTTTTTACATTATGGGTTTAATGACACTTTAAGGCAGGTGTGAACCCTTCTGTGTGCAAACATTTCTGGCATACACTATAAACATAGTGTTCACTTCACTGTGAAAAACAACTTGATTACTTTACATCTTTTGGCTTGTTTAAGTGTTCAGGTAAACCTTCAGACAGGCTGTGCATTAATTCCTGGGAGAGGGTGCAAAGGAGGGTAACAGTGCTACCAATGCATTGGGAGCCGGTGGTTAGCGTTGTCACCATATAATTGGAAAATGTAGGAGAACTGGCAGGATCAACTAGTAATTAATAGGACAAATCTATAATAATATTATATAATTACTATAACCAGATACATGCTAAAATAATGTTAGGGTTTACGTACACAATTGTAACTGGCCCAAAGTGGATTCTCTATACTAGGGGTATGCAAACTTTTCGTTTTATGAATTAACAAATAAAATGTAATCAAATTAATCCAATTTACTTTTAGTTCTTTTTTTGTAATCAGCACAATATTACTTAGAACAACAAAGAAAAAACTTAAATAAAAGAAAGAAAAGGAATTCCATGTAAATTGAGCCCATTAAGGTCCCCTCTCACATCAGAGTTCCTATCAAAGTTCCCTCTCACATCAGAGTCCACCTAACTTTAGAGGGCTGGATAAAATCTTGCTGTGGGCTGCATTTGGCCCAAAGGTTGTAGTTTGGAGAACATAGAAATATCTGGAGAATGCAGGCCAATAAGAGGTATGGGAAGTTTATCTCATAGCTAAGCACTTGTGTCACAGTAGAACCAGGCATGGGGTGGGGAATCTCCAGACCTCTAGAAAAAGCCCGTCTGAGGATGAAACTCTTCCCTACTCCATCCAAATAAAACAAAATATGGGTGAGGTTTACACTTTAACAAATCCATCCAAGTAGAACTCCACACCTACTGTATGCATTACGTACAGTCTTTTAGATATGATCTCTTAATATAAATAAAAGTAAAATTCCCAAAAGCCTCATTTAAAATGTTGCCACCTACAATTAAAAACACCACGCTGCATGAAGAAAAGATTTAATTTTTGTGTAGTTAAAGAAAGTGAAAATTTCTTAAGGGAAAAGGGTTCAGCGATTTCTGCTGAGTCAAGATTTGCTTTAAGGAAACAAGACATGCCAAAGGTCTGCCTGAACTCACCCTTGGACCTACTGATCACCTACACAGACAGATTTCTGACAACTAATTATGCTGTCAGGCACAATATTTCACTATGCAGATTCATACCATGTCGTTGTGACATGATTTCACAGATAATAATATAATTTATGGGTTAGAGAGTACTTTTTTTTTTTTTACAGAGTTAAAGGGGTTGTAAAGGTTAGTTTAAAAAACAAAAAACAAAACATGTCTAATACTTACCTGCCTTGTGCAGCGGTTTTGCACAGTGCAGCCCCTATCCTCTTCTTCTAGGGTTACCCGCCGGCGCTTTGGCTCCATCCCTTCATCGGGTGCACCCACAGAAAGCCTCTTTCCATGGGCACCCGTGCAGGCTCTCTCCTGAGTCCCGCTACTGCATCCATTGACACAGACAGCGGGACTCGGCCATGCCCCATGCGTCACTGGACTTGATTGACTGCAGCAGGAGCCAATGGCAATTTGTTACAGGATAGCTACATCTTTATACGAATCCCCAGCCAGAGCTCAGATCATGCCAACATATGCTTTTAACAGAAAGGCTTGTCTGGTGGCCGACTCTGTGATTACTAACTTCCCTTATTTAAACCCTTTCATGCCTAAGCCTATTTCTGACATTTACAAGTTAAAATCTGTATTGTTTGCTAGAAAATTACTTAGAACTCCCAATCATTATATATATATATATATATATATATATATATATATATACCGTATATACTCGAGTATAAGCCAAGTTTTCAGCACATTTTTTTGTGCTTAAAATGCCCCCTTCGGCTTATACTCGAGTCGCCTTTTTGCGCCTGATCTCCCAGACTTTGGGGACCCGGTACTGGCCGGCCGTAGGTCTCCTGGACCCCAAACTTGGCACAGATGTAGCCTCACTCTTCCTCTACAAGTGCACAGTTTTTTGTCCGGGAGACCTACGGCCGGGGAGCACTGATTTTTTAAAGCCGGGCACCCCTTCCATTGACTCCCATGTTAAATGGTCATTTCTCTGGTGACTTTGGGGACCGAGTACCGGCCAGTCATAGGTCCCCTGGACCCGGAACTTGGCGCAAATAAAGCACCATTTCTTCTCTACAAGTGTGCAAAGTTTGTTGTCTGGGGGATCTACGGCCGGGGAGCACTGATTTTTCAAACCGGGGCACCCCTTCCATAGACTCCTATGTTAAACGTCAGTCTAGTCATGGGCACAGTGAGACATGGGCACAGTGAGGCATGGGCACAGTGAGGCATGGACACAGTAAGGCATGCACATGGACACAGTGAGGCAAAGTGAGGCACAGTGAGGCATGCAGATGGACACCCTAGGCTTATACTCGAGTCAATAAGTTTTCCCATTTTTTTGTGGTAAAATTAGGTGCCTCGGCTTATATTCGGGTCGGCTTATACTCGAGTATATACTGTGTATATATATATATATATATATATATATATATATATTTGCAGAAAATCTAGAGAATAAACTGGTGATTGTTGCAATATTTTATGACACACTGTATTTGCGCAGCGGTCTTTCCAACGCAATTTTTTGGGAAAAGAGACACTTTTATCAATAAAAAAAAACCGAAACAGTAAAGTTAGCCCAATTTTTTGTATAATGTGAAAGATGATGTTACGCTGAGTAAATATATTCTGAACATGTCATGCTTTGAAATTGCGCACACTCATAAAATAGCGACAAACTACGGTACCCAAAAATCTCCATAGGTGACACTTTTAAAAAAAATAACGGTTACCAGGTTAGAGTTACAGAGGAGGTCTAGTACTAGAATTATTGCTCTCGCTCTGATGATCGCGGCGATACCTCACATGTGTGATTTGAACACTGTTTACATATGAGGGTACGATTTACGTGTGCGTTTTGTTTGCTGTGCGAGCTCGCGGGAACGGGAAGCTTTTAAAAAAAATGTCCTTATTTTTTTTTTTTTTACATTGTCTCTTTAAAAAATATATATATTTGATCACTTTTATCCCTTGTGACAGTAATAGGTGGTGAGAGGTACTCTTTATAGAGGGATTGGCAACCAAGTAAACCGGAAGTGACGTTGTGCCGTCGCTTCTGTGTTTACACAAAGTAGACTGGAACAAAGCAGTTTCCAGCTTCCTTCCAGTCTCACTCTAGCCGGTGGAAGTCCTGGATCGTGGATTAGATCTCCGGGAAGAGCGGCGGAAGGTGGGGACGTTTCCTCTCGCTCCTTCAGGATAACAGCCGAGGGGCTTTTAGCCGCATCGGTTGTTATCCCTCAAGAGCCGACCGCCCGCTCTAAAAAACGGTTCCGGGATGATGCCTGCAGGCATCATCCTGGTATAACTTATTAAAGCCGAGGCCGCATTATTTGCGTACAGTCGGCGCTAAGGGGTTAAAGTTATACTAAACCCACATCATAAAAAACTATAATTAAATGGTGTATTACATGCTCACTCAGTCGCTATGAGATTAGTTTTCTGTATTCTGCAAAAAACCTGGTTAATCCTGCTGTTCTCTATCTCCACCTTCTGTTCAGGTCCCCAATTCAGCTAGGGATTTTGTAGCTGTGGTGGCAACTCTGCACATGCTCAGTTTTTAGTGAGTTTCTATGCCGAGCATTTCCTCCCTATCACATCTGAGCAGATGAGACACACATGTGGACCATACCTCCCAACTTCTTGAGATGGGAATGAGGGACACCTATTAGCAAAAGTATGTAGGCATAAGACATACACCCTGCCACGCACCACTTAAAGCCCCTCTTCCTTCTCCTCCCAGTGTTGCCAACCTACCATATTTAAATTTCCTGACACGATATTCAAAATTTACTGACAAAGCCAAGTTTTTACTGACATTTCCAAAAGTTGCAAAATTACAGTTTTAAAGTGATTGTAAAGGATTTTGTTTGTTTTTTAATAACCAAACATCTCTATACTTACTTGCTCTGTGCAATGGAAGCTGCTTCCCATGGGGGCATTTGTGCGGGCTCGCTCCCAAGCCCTGCTGCTGCGTCCATTGACACAGACAGCAGGGAATCCCTGTTCCCTCGTCATTGACTTTGAGTGCACTGGCAAAGCCAGTGAGACACGGCAATGAGGGGAGAGAAAAGCTGCAGACATGCACAGCGCTGGATGGAATGAGGGCTCAGGTAAGTAAAAGGGGGGGGGCAGGGTAAGGGGCCAAAATCAATGCCTAAACATCTTTTACCTTAATGCCACTTTCACACTGAGGCGCTTTTCAGGCGCTTTCACGCTAAAAAAAGCACCTGAAAACGTATTTCCATTAAAATCAATGAATCCTTTCACACTGGGGCATTGCGCTGAAAAAACGCCCCTCTCCATTGAAATGAATTGAAAGCGCTTCAAAAGCGCCTGAAAGGCGCTTCAAAAGCGCTCAGTGTTTTACTGGCAGTTTTTCAAGCGCCTCAGTGTGAAAGTGGCCTAATGCAAGAACCACTTTAAGTGCAAATTTCAGTATTTAGGCTACAAACAAGTACAATATGAAATTAGCAATGTGATTTAAGGTAGATATTAAGGCAAAAAACATATTTCTTATTTAGTAAGTAAGTAGCTCAGGGACAGGACTCAGGAGGGCAAGAAATTAGAATGGGCAGGCACACACACATAAAATTGACTCTCACAGTGACACTGACAGCAGTGTGCAGCAGCACAAATAATGATGACACCTCACCGACACGACCCCTCCGGAGCCGCAGTGACAGTCTTTCTTCAAGTCAGGTGGTTCGTTCCATTCACTCCAGTCCAAATAGTAATAGGCAGTGACAGGTACTCTTTATGGAGGGATCTGGGGGTCTATAAGACCACAAACCCCTCCTCTGCACTTGAAAGTATTCAAAACGTCAAGATCTGCATTTTTGAATACTTTCTATTTTTTTAAACTGGCGCCTTTAGGATGCCAGTAATCTGGAAGTGATGTCATGACGGGAGATGTCATGTGATGTCATGACGGTGGGACGGGAGACCCGGGCGGAGCAGCGGGAGGTGGCGGTAGGGGGGGGGGTTCCCTCCTGCTGCTTGTAATAACAGCCGAGCGGCTGCTGTGCCGCATTGGTTGTTATTATAAGAAAGCCGACCGTCCGCTTAAGGTAATGCCTGCAGCTGCAGGCATCACCCCGGTAAAACCCCTTGAAGCAATATCAGTAACATCGGTAAGTTTGCGACTAATACAGTTCCTTTAAAAAAGTGAATATCGGCCGCACCGATAATCAGTCGCCACCTTGTAAATAGAGAAAGTGAATTCCCCTAAATGGGGCAAATACAACAAGAAAAACTGACAGGTTTTCAAAATTTTCTCCACTTCATTCAACACTGAAAAAAAATTGCCTTTAGGTACTTTAACTGTGGTAGAGAAAAGTAGACGACACAAGTCTGGCAGGGTTATGTGCATTTCAGGATTTACTGGAAAGAAATACAATTCTTTTGAAGGCAAAACAGCCCCTTATATATTTTTCAACTTTGACAGGGATGAGTAATCATGTACCTTTACAACCCCTTTAAGCAGCACAATAAAATCAAAACCACAATGCCGCCTTTCTATGAACATGTTATGGAGCACACTGAGAAGAGTGCTGTCCCTGCATCAGCCTGGGATGCCCTGAGAGATACAATATATATCTATCTATCTATCTATCTATCTATCTATATATATATATATATATATATATATATATATAAATGAAACAATATTAAAAACAGTCAAAATAGCAAAGAGTCCTCAGTAATACTGTAGCAGCGCTTTCATCAAGTTCTGATGGCCCTCAGACGAAGTCAGGAAGTTACGAAACGCGTCAGTCCGTGATCACGTTGGCCGGAAGTGACGCGTGCGCTCCACGGACCACAGGAGAATCAGGAAGTGGACCCTACGGCTGCTGTAACAGACGTATTCCCTCTGGATCACGGTAACCGAGCGTCCACGCTCATCTTTTCATCATATACTTTTGCTTGAACGTTTTATCTTTTGGTACGCTTAATTTGTAAAGGGGTTTGGGGTTTTCAATAAACTTTCAATAGGCAATATTACACTATGTGGATTGTTTCATTCTTTTCCACATATGGTTGCTGCACCCTTACAAAGTGATATTTTTGAGGAAGTGAAAAGTACAGTGGTGGAGGATCAGTGAGATCAAGGCGCATCCTATTCAGAGTTGTGGTGAGTGCATCCCCTAGAGGGGAAACCCCCCCCCCCCCCCACGTGGTGAAGCTTTGGTGGATGGTGCACGGATTAGGACTGATTGCTACTGCACCATTTTCTGGCACTTTATTTCCTGTATGAACAATATATGGAAGTCTCGTCAACATTCAGAACTTGACGAAAGTGCTGCTACAGTATTACTGAGGACTCTGCTATTTTGAGTGTTTTTAATATTGTTTCATTTATATGTTTTAATCTTCAAGCAGCTGCTATTTATCATTATTTTATGAGTTAATATTGCACATGGTTTTATATTGATGTTCCTGGCTCTTATACCTCATTAGTTTCCTGAAGCGCTGAGCGGTGCTTTCTTTAGGTAGGGCGATTTAAGCATCTTGTTTAATATATATATATATATATATATATATATATATATATATATATATAAAAATAGAAATTACAGGTACTTAAATACAGAAGTGCCGTCAATTTACGCAGCTCTTTACATATATACAGTGCCTTGAAAAAGTATTCATACCCCTTGAAATTTTCCACATTTTGTCATGTCACAACCAAAAATGTAAATGTATTTTATTAGGCTTTTATGTGATAGACCAACACAAAGTGGCACATAATTGTGATGTGGAGGGAAAATGATAAATGGTTTTCAATTTTATTTTACAAATAAATATGTGGAAAGTGTAGTGTGCATTTTTATTCAGCCCCCTCTACTCTGATACCCCTAACTAAAATCTAGTGGGAACCAATTGCCTTCAGAAATCACCTAATTAGTAAATATAGTCCACCTGTGTGTTAGTTAATCTTAGTATGAATACAGCTGTTCTGTGAAGCCCTCAGATGTTTGTTATAGAACTGTAGTGAACAAACAGCATCATGAAGGCCAAGGGACACACCCGACAAGTCAGGGATAAAGTTCTGGAGAAGTTTAAAGCAGGGTTAGGTTATAAAAAAATATCCCAAGCTTTGAACATCTCAGGGAGCACTGTTCAATCTATCATCTGAAAATGGAAACAACTGCAAACCTACCCAGACCTGGCCCTTCACCTAAACGGACAGGTTGGGCAAGGATAGCAATAATCAGAGAAGAAGCCAAGAGGCCCCATGGTAACTCTGGAGAAGCTGCAGAGATCCACAGCTCAGGTTGGAGAATCTGTCAACAGGACATCTATTAGTTGTGCACTCCACAAATCTGGCCTTTATGGAAGAGTGGCAAGAAGAAAGCCAATGTTGAAAAAAATAAAAATAAGAAGTCCCGTTTGCAGTTTGCGAGAAGCCATGTGGGGGACACAACAAACATGTGGAAGAAGGTGCTCTGGTCAGAGGAGACCAAAATTAAACTTTTTGGACTAAAAGCAAAATGCTATGTGTGGAGGAAAACGAAAACACTGCACATCACCCTGAACACACCATCCCCACCGTGAAACATGGTGGTGGCAGCATCATATTGTGAGGATGCTTTTCTTCAGCAGGGACAGCGACGCTGGTCAGGGTTGATGGGAAGATGGATGGAGCCAAATACAGGGCAATCTTAGAAGAAAACCTGTTAGAGTCTGCAAAAGACTTGAGACTGGGGCGGAGGTTCACCTTCCAGCAGGACAACCCTAAAGATACAGCCAGAGCTACAAGTTTCGATCAAAGCATATTCATGTGTTAGAATGGCCCAGTCAATCCAATTGAGAATCTGTGGCAAGACATGAAAATTGCTGTTCGCAGATGTCCTCCATCCAATCTGACAGAGCTTGAGCTATTTTGCAAAGAAGAATGGGCAAAAATGTCACTCTCTAGATGTGTAAAGCTGGAAGAGACATCCCCAAAAAGACTTGCAGCTGTAATTGCAGCAAAAGGTGGTTCTACAAAGTATTGACTCAGGGGGGCTGAATACAAATGCACGCCACACTTTTCACATATTTTTTGGTAAAAAATGTTGAAAACCATTTATCATTTTCCTTCCACTTCACAATTATGTGCCACTTTGTGTTGGTCTATCACATAAATTCCCAATAAAATACGTTTTTTCTTGTAACATGACAAAATGTGGAAAATTTCCAAGGAGTATGAATACTTTTTCAAGGCACTGCATATAGTATATATATATATATATATTTGTAGTTTATATTCTACACCCACCTGACTGTTCTAGAAATCTATGGGGCCTCCTACACACCATACCCTTTCCTCCATTTTGCTTTTCCGCTGTTTTCACTACACTTCATTAAACACACAATATAAGTTTGCGTGAGAGACTTGACAACTACTACACTGCGCACGTTGTCCGTGAAGACATTCTGAAATTGTCACCTTTGCACTTTAACAAGTTTCTGCTAATAGGCATTTTAAACATTCCATCAAAAAAAAACAAAACCATGTGTGAGTACTGAGGGAAGGAACAGGTTGTGAAGAACCTGATAAAACTGGTTCTTTTTTAAAAGCCTTCCAACCTCCAGTAAAAGGACCCATACAGCTTGTCTCCAGATCGCCTCACAAACAGATAAGGTCTGCTGTGAATTATTTATTGGCTCACAGAAAAGGAAAACAGGAAATATTGATTTTGCAGTATGCTGGCAGAATGTATTTGTTACAGGGTTTATGAAAGGAAATAGTGAGAAAAATGCACTAGGTCCAATCGTAGCAGAATGTTTTTTTTAATTCAGTACCACATACCTTTCCATACTGAAACCCAAATAACAACCTTTTAGTGTTTAAAAGGCATAGTTCTCCAAAAAAAAAACTGCCTGTACACGTAAGGGATGTCTCTAGATAACCCTCCTTTTCTGGGGGGCCCCCGCTGGTACCCCTAGCTCCTTCCTCTGTCGAGTGCCCCCATAGCAGAATGCTTGCAATGAAGGCACTCATGCAGGCTTACTCCTGAGCCAAGCTCTGTGTGTCCATTTCTCAGAACCGTTGGACGCCATGATTGACGATGGATTTACATTGCGGGACACTTTTGTTTTATTTTTTAATAAAGGAATTGTCAAAAACCCCATACCCATTCACATGGGGGAGGGGCCCGGATCTGGGGGGGGCTTCCAGATTCCGATAAGGCCCCCCCGCCCGCAGACCCCCACAACCACCAGACAAGGGTTATGGGGATGAGGCCCTTGTCCCCATCAACATGGGGACAAGGTGCTTTGGGCGGACCCCAAAGCACCCTCCCCATGTTGAGGGCATGTGGCCTGGTATGGTTCAGGAGGAGAGCGCTTGCCCCCCCCCCCCCTCCTGGCCTGCCATGTTGCGTGCTCAGATAAGGGTCTGGTTAGTTTTTTCCTATGCCATTTTTTAAAAAAAAATTACCGTGGAGTTCCCCTAATATCCATACCAGACTCGAAGGGCCTGGTATGGACTGGTGGGGGGAACCGTTTCTTTTATTATTTTTACTCTCTATTGCTGGTAACGAGCAATTCATTACAGCCGCAAGCAATTTGAAATTACATATTTTCCTTTAGAAATGGAATTTCGCTGTGGTACTGTTATAAACATGGGAAAGAGGCGCTACTTTGCAGGCAGACTAAGGGAACCCCCCAGGCACGATATTTAAAGAAGTATTTCATTCTTATTGTTTCACTTTAAAGGGGTTGTAAACCCTTGTGTTTTTTTTTTACCTTAATGTATTCTATGCGGGCGGTAGTCACAGCTGGCAGCTGTCAAAAAAAAAAAAAGGCAGCCTGCCAAGTTTATCAAAACATTGCTCAGTGCTGAGACAAAAAGAAACATAGTATCATTTGGTTCTTTTAGATCAAAGGGATGGACTTTGGTCTGTAAATGAGGACAGTTTAACCACTTAAAGAGGAACTGCAGTCTGCTCACATAATTTGTAATAAAACATCTTTGCCATTCTGAAGCTTCCCTCCAACCACTTTGCATATTATTTTATATATACTGTGATTCTGTACTTGCCAAATATGCTGCAGAAATCTCCCTCCACTGAGTCTGGCTGCAATCATTTTAACTGTGGGCAGCTAAAGCTGCTGCCTGTGCACCTCCTGGATTTACGCAGCCCTCCCTTCCTGGAAAACTCTCACAAGAGTGAGATAGGGAGCTGTGCCTAGGCATTTTTCCAGAAAAGAAACAGGAAGTGGGCTGCATAAAGTATTTATTGGCAGAAAAAAAATGTTTTACTATCCAAAGTTAAAACAACAAGGGCAGAGGATTTAATAGATGGAAAGATGAAAAAATGACGGAAGTTTCGCTCTAAAGACTAATGCGGCGTACACACGATCGTTTTTCATGCCATTTTTTTAACCATTGTTTTTCTCGTCGTTTTTTTTCGCGTTTCCTTTCAAGCCTGTCTTGCATCCACACGATCATTAAAAAAAACGCTCGAGCAAAGCGCAGTGACGTACAACACGTACGACGGCACTATAAAAGGGAAGTTCCATTCGAATGGCGCCACCCTTCATGTTAGTAAACTTTGTTGAGCGGCGATTCGCGCTTTTCAGCCTCGTGCTTTTCAGTCCGTTACAGCGTGACGAATATGCTATCTCCATTACGAACGCTAGTTTTACCAGAACGAGCGCTCCCATCTCATACTTGATTCTGAGCATGCGCGTTTTTTTCCCCTCGTAAAAGCATACACACTATCGTTTTTCACGTCGTTAAAAAAAAAGACATGAAAAACGTCGTGAAAAAATAGAGCATGTTCGAAATTTTTAATGGCCGTTTTTCACGCCGTTAAAAATGCTCTGGAGCATACACACGATCGGTTTTAATGGCCATTTTAAAAAATTGCATTTTTAACGGCATGAAAAACGATCGTGTGTACGCTGCATAAGCCTTTTTCTGACATTTGTTGCTTCCAAGTTAAACTCAGAAATGTTTGCTAGAAAATTACTTAGAACCCCCAAACATTATATATTTATTTTTTAACAGAGACCCTAGAGAACAAATTGGCGGTAGTTGCAATATTTTATGTCACACTGTATTTGCTCAGCGGTCTTTCAAAAGCAATTTTTTTAGGAAAAAATACACTTCAATGAATTTAAAAAGACGAAACAATAAAGTTAGCCCAATTTTTTTGTATAATGTGAAAGATGATGTTACGCTGAGAATGGTGATCTTTATTCTAATTGTATCCAGAATTGTGCAGCTCTACAACAAAGGCTAGAATTCTATCTTGTTGATCATCTGAGAAAGTAATACCTAGATCATTTTCCTATTTGAGAATGAGTCCTGGGTCCTTCTGTGAATGAGCGTCCATTAAAGTGTGGTAAAAGAGAGACAGCACGTGACGTGCCAAATCTCGGTAAGGCAAACCTTCTCGAAGGGAGTAAGTCTCTTACTAAGTTTCTTAGTTCTTTTTAAGATAACAGGATTCATGATAGCCCTGGGACAAGATGCCTGTAATGTTCAGGTTTTTACAAATGTGCTGTAGAAAGGGAATCAGGGTAAAAACAAAGATTAAGAATGAAAGGGGGTGTTTCGTCACATATGGCTACCCATCACAGATTGCTACGGAAGTGACGTTTCGCTGAAAAATTTCGCACTGCGCATGCGCAACACCGCCATATGCGTTCCAACTCTTTAACGACAAAACAGCACACTAAAACTGTGATGGGTAGCCAAATGTGACGAAACACTGCCATCTTGCTACACTCCGCACTCCTCCACACTAAGGATACAGTGAGAAGGGGACAAGCGGACATCTTTGAATGTGACGAAACACTGCCATCTGTGTTTCGAATGTGACGAAACACAGATGGCGGTGTTTCATCACATTCGGCTACCCATCACGGTTTTAGTGTGCTGTTTTGTCGTAAAAGAGTTGGAACGCATATGGCGGCGTCGCGCATGCGCAGTTCGAAAATTTTCAGCGAAACGCCACTTCCGTAGCAATCTGTGATGGGTTGCCATATGTGACGAAACACCCCCTTTCACTCTTAATCTTTGTTTTTACTCTGATGCCGGATAGGGGGACCACATTTCCAAACTGACATTCAGGGACACCCCCCGCCCTCCGTGCACGTCCTCGGGCACGCCCTCGTGCCAGCCCAAAAAAAGATGATTTTTAATACTTTGCTTTTGTTTTTCCGAAAATTCGCAAAAAAAAAAAAAAACAGTGGTCACCAGTTTAGACAGGTGGTATTTTTTTTACATATATATTTTTTATTGCCCCCACTTGTCAGCTTCATTTTTTTATTGCCCCCACTTGCCAGCTTCATTTTTTTTATTGCCCCCCACTTGTCAGCCTCACTTTTTATTGCCCCCACTTGTCAGCCTCATTTTTTATTGCCCCCACTTGTCAGCCTCGTTTTTTTATTTCCCCCCACTTGTCAGCCTAATTTTTTATTGCCCCCCAGGGCAGGGCCCCACTTTGTAAGCCTCATTTATTACTGTACTGTCCCCAGCCCCAGTGCCCCGACTTGTCACCTGACCTGCTCCAATCAGGTTCTATTTGCTCACCTTCTAATCTGGACTGGTCTGGTGTGGTGGGCGGTTGAGCGCCAGTCTTTGTTCCCCGGTCCAGGCTGGCGGGCCCCCCTCAGGCAGTCAGGTGGCTCGGGCTGCGGGCGGAAGGAGGAAAAATCAGGCAATGCGCTGTGGGAGTTAGGACAAGCAGCTGAGCCGTGGATCTAAGCCAGCCAGCACTGCAGAATGCCACCACCCATCGGGATGTCACTGAAGCCTGGAGGAGTCAAGAGGTGCTGCTGCCGCGGTCAGAGAAGGAGAGGAGGTGGGTGGACTCGGAGCGCAGGGAAGCACTGGGTAAATGCCTTGCCTCCTCTTGGCCTCGCTCTGAGACTCTGCGAATGTGACGTCACTGGTTACTAGATGCCTGGCAGGGTGGCCCTAGCAACCAGTTTGGCAATTGTCTATTAGGGTGGCTGTGTCCTAATTTCATTCCGGGACACTGTATTGTCCCGGAATGAAGGTGCCCGGGACACGGGACACAAATGCGAATTGCGGGACAATCCCGGGCAATCCGGGGCACCCTACCCCCGGAGTTTTACATTTTACACTTATTTATAACAGTAAACTGAGGTTATATAGTGAAATACAGTACTTAGAACTCCGTCTGACTGTTTAGATGTACAATTTTAAAAGCAGCGGACTTCTGTCAGATTAGCAAACCTGTGAGATCAGCAGGCCTGCCGCTGCTTTTAAAATTCAACATCTAAACAGTCAGACGGAGTTCTAAGTACTGGATTTCACTATATAACCTCAGTTTACTGTTATAAATAAGTGTAAAATGTAAAACTCCGGGGCTGTACAAAGATGTCCGCTTGTCCCCTTCTCACTGTATCCTTAGCGTGGAGGAGTGCGGAGTGTATCAAGATGGCGGTGTTTCCTCATATTTGGCTACCCATCACGGTTTTAGTGTGCTGTCTTTTCGTAAAAGTGTTGGAACGGTGGCGTCGCGCATGCGCAGTGCAAAATTTTTCAGCGGAACGTCACTTCCATAGCAATCTGTGATGGGTAGCCATATGTGACGAGACAGGGGCAGTCCTGCCATGTCCCGTTACGTATATCGACAGAGGCCGAGTCAACCCCATTAATGCAAACTGTGGCCGAGAATAAGGCAGCACATTATGCATGAATGTTTAATCAATTCAATTGAAAGCATTTTCTGCGTAAGTAGGGGAGGCACATTTTTGTTTCTAGATATAATATTTATTGTGCGAATAGTATTATCCTGCTCTTCCCTGAATCCTATTAGGTCTGGAGAGATAATTCTTTGTAGAATCGGGCTGACGCGATCGGCTAACATTTTTGAGAATAATTTCAAACTGCAATTAAAAAGAGAATATGGGCCTATAACTGGCACACTGTAAAGCAGGGGTAGGCAACCTCTGCCCTCCAGCTGTGGTGAAACTACAATTCCCATGAGACATTGCAAGACCCTGACAATCACAGGCATGACTCCTGACTGGGATTTGTAGTTTCACCACAGTTGGAGTGCCGAGGTTGCCTACCTTTGCTGTAAAGGGTCCTTATCCAGTTTCAGGTTTACAGAAATTTGGACTGGCTCAACCTCTCAGTAAGCTGCTGAGAGCCTGACCCAGCCACTCGGGACCGAGCCGTGACTCTGTGTGTGAATAGACAAGCAGAGCAGCAGCTCGGGAGCGAGCCTGCTTGGGTGCCCCCATAGCAAGCTGCTTGCTCTGGGGACACTTGGTAGGAGAAAGGGGCCAGAAGCGTTGGCGGGGGACCCGAGAAACGGAGGATGCATTAAGGTGAAAAAACTTTGTGCAGTTACCGGCCCCCCAGCCCCCCCGTTTTACTTACCTGAGCCCGGTTTTCTTCTCCTCGAGGACGAGCGCACCAGCTATGGCTTGTGTCTCGTGTCCTGATTGGAAAGAATGATAGCAGCGCAGCCATTGGCTCCCGCTGCTGTCAATCAATTCCAATGACACGGACGCCGGGGGGCGGGGCAGAGTCATACATTCGGCAGCTATGGACGCCTAATGAATGACTCGGGAGCACGCCGAGGTAACCTCCTTGGGAGAGCACTTCACCCAGGGGGTTATCCAATGCGGGGAGGAGCCGCGAGAGTCACCGAGGGACCCCAGAACAGGTGGACCAGGGCCACTCCTTGCAAAACGAGCTGCACAGTGGAGATAAATATCCTTTACAATCACTTTAAGCTATTAGAAACTGAGTGTAACACAATTTTTAGGCTTGCTCTCATGGGCGGTCAAGGGGAGGTAAAAGCAGATGTAATTTTACCACCCCCAACCGCCCACCTAAGCAATGACCTGCAGCCAGCCACTCAGGGCAGTATACATACCATGTCCGCAATGTTTTGCAGCACAAATTCAACCCCACTGTATTTGGCGAGTTAGGGCTCTTTCACACGGGGCGGATCAGTCATGATCCGCCCCGTGAAGCTCCGCTTGCTCAGCGGGGATCGCTCCGTTGATCCCCGCTGAGCCGGCGGATGACTGGGCGGTCCCCGCACACTGTGCAGGGACCGCCCTGTCAGAGCGCCGCTCTCCCCTATGGGGAATCGGATGACGACGGACCGTAGAGTCCGTTGTCATCTGATCCGCTCCGCCGACGGAAGGAAAAATAGGGTTTTCCTCCGTCACACTTTGGCGGAGCGGATGTCAGCGGACATGTCACTGCTGACATCCGTGCCTCCATAGGGCTACATGGAGCGTCCATGCAGGTCCGCCTAAAAAACTGACAGGCGGACCTGAACGGACCCTCCATGTGAAAGGGGCCTAATACTGCCGCTGAACACAAGACATTCAAGTGAATAGGGGTGCAATGTGTGCTTTTCAGGGTTAGAATATGTGGTGAGAAGGTGACATATCGCCTCCCAGCCCCCAATGGACTGCTCTCTGAAATCCGAAAATAAAAGAAGAATAAAAGAATAAAAGAAGAGGCAGCTCTGTCGGTATGTGCAAAGCTGAAAATGGTTTCTGTTTCAATCAGCTTGTTCTTCTTGTCACACGCTGTAAGGTCCTATCTGTGACAACAGAATCAGCAAATCCCCAGGCAGGTTCAGCAGAATTCCCAATAACTAGGTCACACATTTAACAGCAGTTGGTTACTTTTCACATTATTATACAGGATTTATATAGCGCCAACAGTTTGCGCAGTGCTTTACATCAGGGAAGACAGTACAGTCACGATACAATTCAATACAGGAGGGATCAGAGGGCCCTGATCGTTAGAGCTTACAGTCTAGAATAACCAATTTTTGGGCTGTTTGGATTCAATTTACAAGAGACATCTGAACCACTGTATTTTTTCTAATTGACAGGACACATGATTTTCTAATAACAATTGTACAGTGCCTGTCTCAAAGGAAATAAGGTAGGCTGTCATTGCTGACCATTGCCTTCAGCAGATTACACCCGCCTAGCAGTTTTTGGCTTTGGTGCTTTCTGAGTCACTGACCAGAGGATAAGCATACACCAAGTTAAAGTGGAGTTCCACCCAGAAAAAAAAATTTCCACAAAAAATCCTAAAAAAAATTTGAATATTTTTTTTTTTTTATACTCACCCGAAATACCTGTTGCTATGCGGAAGTCCGTAATCTGCCTCTTCCGTAACCGCGGTCTGTTTTCTTCCCTATTCTCTTCTAGTGAATGGGGCGCGCTGCTTTCTGGGAACTGTGTGTAATCCCAGAGAGCAGCCACCCATTCACAAGTCGGAATGACTCCTGCTGTGCTATTGTGTTTTGATGGCACAGAGACTTCCCGCTCTGTTCATTCAGGAAAAACAGAAGTTGAACGGTAGATCAACTACAACTACAACCAGCCTGCCCATATATGCAAGGACCGGGTGAATTTTTATCCATGTATGGCCATCCTTAAGTAACTGCTTACTATAATACTATTGGGAGCACAAATATAAATATATCCTGGACACAATATTTCAGTATCAGAAAAATAAACATCAGACTGGTTAGTGGTAAAGAAACTCAATATATTGCTTGCTCCTGAGCCAGGCTGTGTGAGTCTGTAGACACACACATCACAGCTCAGTCCTGCCCCACCCCACCCTGCCCCCTGCCCCTTCCTGATAGGTTTTGATTGATTCTGATTGATTCTGATATATCCACTTTGGAGTACACCTCTTTGGAGAGGTACCTCTTACTATGGACAATAAGCACAGTTCCTGTGAAGCAGTTATTTAGGTGAGCAGTCCTTAGTGTTAGTTTTTCAGCTGGCTAGTGTTGGCTCCCAGTACTTACAGTGGTGCACATAAGTACATACTCAGTAAAGTCTGCTTGCAGTTGGTAAGGCTGCTAGTTAGATGATCAGTCCCTAAGTACTCAGTCTCTGCTAGCAGTGAAAGGACAATGGCAGAAGTGCCCTCTCACCATTCCCAGCTATACAGCAACAATGCTCCCACTGTTCAGATGTCAGCTCACTTCTGGATCTGCCTGGAGCGACTCTGGTCCTCTTGTTCCTATCTCAGGCCACAGGCTTGTAACAGGTTGGTGTGCACTCATGAGTAGCAATGTGCACTCCCCCAGTCTCCTCACAGCAAGAGAAAGTCACTCAATATCCAGCCTGGGAAAATGTAGCTCTTATATCTGGCTCTCCTTGGGAATTGTAGTCCAATAGTTGGTGTTGATTATTAGGTGCCTGGATATAATCATTAAGGAAGTGTCAGAAATCCCAAGAGAATCATGCCTTAAGAAGAAATCTGATGTCCAGGCACCTAATAATCAACACCAACTGTGTTTTATATCTAACTACCACTGCCAGTATAAAGATATAGAAGATATCTATAAGAAGCATTGGCACATATTGTGCAGGGATAGACATTTGGGGGAAATAATGACAATCAACCTAGGTTCATATACAGGCGAGCCTCAATTTTCGGAGATCAAATAGTGAAGAAGATCCTCGACCCTCCGGCTCGACAGCTATTTGATTTGAAAGGCTTTTTTTGTTGCAGAAAATGCATATGTTGCAGAACCGTTAGAACTAGCAATAGGGGCAAAACTACAATCTGCAATAGGGATGGTGAATCATTTGACATTAAGGAGTTCATTACTTGTAATTCCTCCCATGTTGTCTATCTCATGTGGTGCCCTTGCGGGTTACTTTATGTAGGAAGAACAAAAAGACTGCTAAGAGTGCGTATAGCCGAACACCTGGCTAATATTAGAAAAGGTTTTCGCTATCATAGCGTATCACTTCATTTTAAAGAAAAACACAACCAAGATCCGTTGTTACTACAGTTCTGTGGGATTGATACCATTCACCCATCTTGGAGAGGTGCCAATAGGGTGAGGGATCTATCTCAGAAGGGAAATTTTTTTGCTTAAAGTGGTTTTAAACCCACTAATCCGTTTTTTTTTTTTTTACCCCACCTGCAAGAGAAAGGCATAATGAGCTAGTATGACTAGCATACTAGCTCATTATGTACCACTTACCTTAGACCGGGGCCCCCGAAGCCGTCCGTGTCCCTGTCTTGAGCCGCAATTTTACTTCCGGGTATCGCCGCACCAGCCAATCACAGCGCTGCTCCGGCGCTGTGATTGGCCAGAGCGGCGGAGACGTCACTCTGCGCATGCGCGCGGGAGCCGTCACATTCGGCTACACCCAGCGATTGCTGGGAAGTAGCCGATTTTGTGAATGGGATTAACCCCATGAATGCGCCGTTGTCTATGGCGCGCATGAGCCGTAGACAGCGGCGCCTGTCATTTAACTAAATATCTCCTAAACCGTGTAGGTTTAGGAGATATTTCTTGCACCTACAGGTAAGCCTTAATCTAGGCTTACCTGTAGGTGCAAGTTGAAAAAGTGGGTTTACAACCACTTTAAGAGCTTATCGCCCAGAGGGTTGAATATTGAGGTAGACCTCAACTGTTTTATTAATAATTTTTGAATAGTTCTTATTAATCTGGGCAGGGGAGAAACAGGCCTATAGCTCTCCAGGATTGTGATTATTCACATCATTATTAAAAAAATGTACCTCGATTTAAGAGTTTTCCATTTATACATATTGATATTTTTAGTGGTTAGCTATATTGTGTTTAATTACCTATAGCAGCAGACATGACTGCCCACATGGTGGGTATTCAGATTTTGCGGGCTAATTATATAGATTATTCAGTCGAGAGATGGTGTGCACTATGCGGGTGGATTGCGCCAGTGGAATCTTGCCGGCTATGTATGGTGTGCGCCAACTCCGATTGAAGGGTATTTTTATTGTATGTAATGGTGCATTGTGCTTCTCATCTATTGGAAAGAGAATGCACGATTCATATATTTTTATAATTATGCAGTGCTTTCATTTTTAGTATGGTATCTTGTCATTGCTCTAGTATTGGTATTTTTATTGATATATGATGAATTTACCAGGAGAGATCATCCATTGTTATGATAGATCTGTATGTTAGACTGTTTTTTAATTAACAGCAACATTATAGTATCAGGTTCTCTGGTTCAATGTATTGATTTTAAATGAATCATCTTTTAATTTTTTATATGTATGTATGCCGAATGCCACACTATAGATTGTGATGGTATAGTAGTGGGTGTGAAGCGGTTCTGACGTGTATAGGTTACATCAGACAGATTCTCACACTCTGGTTCTGTGGATTGCTGTGCTTTTGCGGTCATGGGAACATGATGTGTGCGCATGCGCGAGATTAACACCCACGCGTGATCGGCATGGGGAATCTATAAAGGAAGTGAGGGAGAACTCAGTAGCCAATCCCATGAATAAGCACGAGTTGTGAAACATGTCGGGGGCGTGGCTACAGTAACACTAGCTTCACTGACTAGAGTCGCCGCTGCTGTTTAAACAACATACCGTCACCTTGAGCCGGGACTCTGGAGTGGGTGAGACCTTACCAATCGAGCACACACCTCAGGTCCACCGTGCACCGCAGAGCCAATAATTACGAATGTTTGCCGTGGTTTTCATTTGAGGCAGATTTTTAATGGTTTACATGTGAGTTTAATGATTGAAGTGTTGACGTGATTTTGCATTAAACTGTTGATACAATTTTACACTATTGGAGCACTTCTTTTGTTTCTATATGTGGAATTATCGAGAATTGTCACGGTGATACAGTGGAGTATCGTTTTTCCCATTTGTGGGATCATACACAAGCGATTTAGCTTAACACGAGAGCGAAAAGCAAGTTCAGCTGGTGAGTGTGTTCTTCAGAGGGGTGTTGTCACAGCACGGTGGTGTGGTGGAAGTTTTACAGAAACAAGAAAATTTCTCATCGTTTATGTCATTTAATTTTTATGGACTTTATATCGCTTGTCACGTGGTGTTATTGAGTATTATTTCACTGTTTTTTGTTTATGATTACAGTTATTTAGCATACATTCACTAGCGCCACTATTTCTCCTATTTCATTTAGGTGTTTTTTGAATTAGGTTTTTTTCAGTCATACAAGTTTGTTGAGTTGCTGCTGTCACATGTTCTGGCAGGGAGCAGACATGCTCAGACACTATTTGGAAGTGCATTTGGGAATATAGAGAGGAGTAAAAACTGCTGCAGGTAGGCACTTCGGGCTAGTAGCTTTTTTCTTTTACTAAAACACTTTTTAAGTGAGTCGCTTTAAAGCTCAACTACAGGCATTATTTTTTTTTTCTGAACTGTTAATATTTTTCTTTTAGCTTGCTCTAAAAAAGAAAGTATTTTTTTTCTAAAGTAAGAAAAAAATTATAAAATTTTAACGTGAGTTAAAAAAATACTGTATGATCACAAGTAAAAATAACTGTGCTTGGAAGTGGGCTTGAGGCTGGGTTCACACTATTGAAAATTGGATGTGGGTTTCCCCGCATCCAATTCGCATAACAGGAGATTGTGACCGGCTCTCTATGGAGCCGGTTCACACATCTCTGCAGTGGCTCCGATCCGAATTGCCCAGGAGTCCTGTGCATCTTTCGGTCCATTTCAGGTTCGAATTCAGCCAAAAATTCAGGCTGAAATCGGACCCGAAACAGCGAATGTAGACGCACCAGACACCTGATGTGAGCCGCTCCGTGCTCTAGTGTGAACCCAGTCTGAAAGTGGTTGTAAACCCTTGGAGATACCCAGTGAAGTGACTGGCCTCAGGTGATACACAGAGAGTAAACAAATCCTCTTATGTAAGTTTTACCTGTTTATCTGCAGTCTTCTTTTCTCTACACCCGTTCAAAGTGCTGAATTTATAAAGCTTGTCTGAGAGTTAAAAAAAAAAAAGGACAGAGAGCTGAAAGTGAGCAGTGAGGAGAACTCTGCAAGCTAATTGGAGGGAAGATCCCCTCCACACAGCACACAGAACAGAGCTATGAATAGCAATTAGCTGGAGGTCCCTGCCCTTTCACTATTTTTCTCTTGGTGTCAGGAAAACTTGTCAGAAGTAATTCATGCTGATAGCAGAGGAATGAAGCAGCAGACTGAAATGACACTTAGGGCTCTGGAATGAGACAAGTACACACTATAGAGGGATATGCTTTCTTCATATTTAATATCAGAGGTTTACAACCACTTTAAAGTCAACCAGTTGAGGGGATAAGATGTGGAAGGTTAATCCTTATTGGATCTCAATCTTTCCTCCTGATGACATTAAATTAGAGAGTAACCTTTCAGCAAATAAATAAGTATATGGTCTCACCTTTAATCTACTGGGACGCACGGAAAGCTTACCTTAGAGGTCTCTTTATTTCACAAATATCAAAAAAAAAAGAAGCAATTTAGAAAATGGGAAAAAAAACCTTGCTGATAGCATGGCGCAAGCTGAGGCAGCTTATGTATCTAACCCTAATAAAGACACTCAAATGCAATGGACATACAGTCAAGAAAAATATGCACAAGTAGCCATTAAAAGAAAGCAGAAAATAAAAGGTTCTTCCTGCAGCAACCTTATTTTGAGGAAGGAGAAGGAACAGTGCATATATTGGCCTCTGTGGTAAAGATGCAGCGCTCCTCGTCCCTTATAATGGAAATTCAATCTTCTATACATGGGAAAACTAGCAACACCCCGGAGATCCTCGAGGTGTTTCGGGTTTTCTACCAGGAGCTATATAAAAGTAGGATGGGAGACCAGGAGGGGGAGATGGAAAAGTTTTTTCAGACTATTGATTTGCCAATGTTACTAGATGATGAGAAAGAGGTACTAGAGAGACCATTAACATTGGAAGAATTGAGATATGCAGCAGCCAACCTAACCAATAATAAATCACCTGGTTCGGATGGCCTGCCAGGGGGAAATTTATAAAACTTATGGAGATGTGTTATTACCTGATCTCCTATGTCTTTAATCATGCTGTCATGGATATGCATTAATGTCTGTCTGCCATCTTACCTTTCCTCCTCATGTGTTCATCTTAGAGGCCAGAACCCTTTTCACCTGGCTTCCTTTATAATCTCCTCCCAGCCTGACTCCACCCCAGGCCCTATCACAGAACACTATATTAACCTGTGCACTGCAAGCCTGCTTTGCTGATCATCGTGTTTGTTAGGCATTGTGTGTTTGGGTTCCTGCCTGCCGTGTGCTACGTCTGTCTCTCTGTTACATATTTGGCTTGTCCCCGACTATCCCTGTCTGCTCGTGACCCTTGACCTTCGGCTCGTTCTTTCGTTATCCTTGTCTGCTTGTGGCCCCTGACCTTCAGCTTGTTATTCGTTTCTCTCATATCTTGTGCTGCTGCTTCCCCTCTTTTCCCCTTATCCTACGGGGCGTGAGCTAGGAGACTCTAGGGGCCGCGACCTGGTCCCAGCCTGCAGCATAACATCCTCACCACTAGAGGCTCTGGAGAAGACCTGCTGGGTCTTAGACTCCGCGCCCTGGGGAATCTTGGCTCTAGCTTCCGTTAGGATCCCGGTTGTGCTCCTCTGGTCCCGCTTTCCACAACCACCCAGTTTCCTATCCGCAGAAGCCAGCCATAGGGTTCACTACCTTGCGGTGCACTCCTGTCCCCCTACGGTGTGCATCTGTCACCTGGCCACAGGTGACCTTGACAGTTTGATCAGCCATGAACCCGGCTGACATCCCGCTCCCCGCGGATGATCCATTGCAGGGCATAGTTCGCAGACTTGAAACCCAGGAATCAAATCAGACTCAGGTGATGCGATTCCTCCAGGATCTGGCTTCTCGATTCGAGCAGCTTCAGGCCTCCTTGGGAACCCCGAATCCGCAACCTCAAGTACAACCAGCGGCTGTACCTATCGCACCAGTCGCAGCCTCACACTCACTAAGATTGCCAGCTCCGTTCCGTTTCTCTGGGGACTCCAAGGCCTGCAGGGGGTTTCTCAGCCAATGCACAATTCATTTTGAGCTTCAGCCTCAAAGCTTCCTGTCTGACCGGGCTAAGGTAGCCTATATCATTTCCCTCCTCTCCGGTGAAGCTTTGGCCTGGGCTGCCCCCCTGTGGGAGAGGAATGATCCGGTGGTTTCCAGCCTGTCCGATTTCTTGAAGCTCTTTCGTAATATCTTCGAAGAGCCGGCTCGGGCTTCTTCAGCGGCTAGTGCTGTCTTACGTCTTCGCCAAGAATCTAGTTCAGTGGGGCAATATGCTCTTCAGTTCCGTATCCACACAGCTGAATTGAGCTGAAATAATGAGGCCCTGGTCGCTACCTTTTTACATGGCCTCTCTGACCGAGTGAAAGACGAATTAGCGGGAAGAGCCATTCCCGTCGGTCTGGACGATGTAATTTCATTATGCAACCAGATCGACATTCGTTTTCAAGAGAGGTCCTTAGAAAAAAGACGCCAGCACTCTCTGGGTCCTAGCCAGTCTGAGCTCCCCTCCCTTCATCCCGTGGAGCATCCTCTACCTGCTGAAGAACCTATGCAGCTGGGCCGGACCAGACTAACCCCCGAAGAACGTGCTAGGCGCAGAACTCTGGGCTTGTGCCTCTATTGTGGGGGCAAGGGTCATTTTCGTGACTCCTGCTCGCTTCGTCCGGGAAACGCTCTGGTCTAATACATTTGGAAGGTGGAGTATTGGACCCAGAAACATCACCTTCTCGCCTGCTCTTGCAGGTGTTCCTTCATGTAGGCACTTCTCCTCAGTCAACCCTTGCATACCTGGATTCCGGGGCTGCCGGCAATTTTATGGATTGGAGAACTGCTTCTTCTATGAAGCTTACCCTTTCACCTCTCACTACCCCATTGGTAGTCTCGGCAATTGATGGCACTGTTCTCCCAGGGGGCCCTATTCGCTTCCAGACGCTACCCATTAGGATGTCGGTAGGGATTCTCCACCAGGAGTGGATATCCTTTCTTATTCTGCCCAAGGCCTCTACCCCAGTTGTATTGGGCCTCCCTTGGCTACAGCTCCACTCTCCACATGTGGACTGGGTCACTGGGCAGATCCTGGCCTGGGGTTCCTCATGTTTCTCGTCGTGTCTTCTCAAGGTGACCCCCAAGGAGAGTCTTCCGGTTGCTGCCACTTCTGTTTCTTCTGATCTTCCTGCTGCATACAGCGATTACCGGGATGTGTTCTGTAAGAAATCAGCTGAGGTGCTTCCTCCCCACAGGTCTTTTGACTGTGCTATTGATCTTGTCCCCGGAGCAACTCTACCCAGGGGTCGTACCTACCCTCTGTCCATCCCAGAGACCCAGGCCATGTCTGAGTACGTCGCAGAGAATCTGGAGAGAGGTTTCATCCGGAAATCCTCATCGCCTGCAGGGGCAGGGTTCTTTTTTGTTGCCAAAAAGGATGGTACCTTAAGACCCTGCATCGATTATTGGGGTTTAAATGCGGTTACTATTAAAAATCAATACCCCTTACCCTTAATATCTGAGCTATTCGATAGGTTGAAGGGTGCCTCCATTTTCACCAAGTTGGATCTCAGAGGCGCGTACAATCTCATTCGAATACGGGAGGGTGACGAATGGAAGACTGCATTCAACACTAGAGACGGGCATTACGAATATCTGGTGATGCCTTTTGGTCTGTGTAATGCTCCAGCCGTGTTTCAAAACTTTGTCAATGAAATCTTCAGAGATCTGCTGTACCAGTTTGTTGTCATCTATCTGGATGACATTCTGATCTTTTCTGAAAATCTGCTCGTCCACAGAAACCATGTCCGCACTGTACTTCAGCGTCTTAGAGAGAACAATCTCTATGCCAAGCTGGAGAAATGTTCCTTTGAATGTTCTGAGGTCCTGTTTTTGGGGTGCTTTGTCTCATGTTCGGGTCTTCGTATGGACCCTGGGAAGGTCTTAGCTATCACCAACTGGCCTCTTCCTGCTAGCCTCAAGGCCTCGTAAGAGGGAGGGTACTGTCATGGATATGCATTAATGTCTGTCTGCCATCTTACCTTTCCTCCTCATGTGTTCATCTTAGAGGCCAGAACCCTTTTCACCTGGCTTCCTTTATAATCTCCTCCCAGCCTGACTCCACCCCAGGCCCTATCACAGAACACTATATTAACCTGTGCACTGCAAGCCTGCTTTGCTGATCATCGTGTTTGTTAGGCATTGTGTGTTTGGGTTCCTGCCTGCCGTGTGCTACGTCTGTCTCTCTGTTACATATTTGGCTTGTCCCCGACTATCCCTGTCTGCTCGTGACCCTTGACCTTCGGCTCGTTCTTTCGTTATCCTTGTCTGCTTGTGGCCCCTGACCTTCAGCTTGTTATTCGTTTCTCTCATATCTTGTGCTGCTGCTTCCCCTCTTTTCCCCTTATCCTACGGGGCGTGAGCTAGGAAACTCCAGGGGCCGCGACCTGGTCCCAGCCTGCAGCATAACATCCTCACCACTAGAGGCTCTGGAGAAGACCTGCTGGGTCTTAGACTCCGCGCCCTGGGGAATCTTGGCTCTAGCTTCCGTTAGGATCCCGGTTGTGCTCCTCTGGTCCCGCTTTCCACAACCACCCAGTTTCCTATCCGCAGAAGCCAGCCATAGGGTTCACTACCTTGCGGTGCACTCCTGTCCCCCTACGGTGTGCATCTGTCACCTGGCCACAGGTGACCTTGACACATGCCTTAGAGGTGGGATCCTTGCCCCCTTCGATGAATGAAGCAGTGATCATTTCTATTTTGAAACCTGGCAAAGATTCAACTAAAGAAAAGAAAAAAGAAAAAAGAAAGGAGGGTGCACCAACCTCGTGCATTACCGTTTAAAAGTTTTATTAAAATATGAATAAAAATGCAATAATCCTACTCACAGACGGAGCTTAGGTATAAGCTTATCGGACAATAGAGCTGGACGTTCTTGACACCCACCGACTGAACTTGACGACAGAAGAGGTCAGATAGCACCTCAAACATCTAAATAGCTGACGCGTTTCGGGGGCGCACCCCTTTCCTCAGAGCTAAGATGGTCCATGATGGCTCTGAGGAAAGGGGTGCGCCCCCGAAACGCGTCAGCTATTTAGATGTTTGAGGTGCTATCTGACCTCTTCTGTCGTCAAGTTCAGTCGGTGGGTGTCAAGAACGTCCAGCTCTATTGTCCGATAAGCTTATACCTAAGCTCCGTCTGTGAGTAGGATTATTGCATTTTTATTCATATTTTAATAAAACTTTTAAACGGTAATGCACGAGGTTGGTGCGCCCTCCTTTCTTTTTTCTTTTCTTTAGCTATATGAACACCCATTGTTCTGAGGAGGGCTGCAAGACCTTAGACTTTGCCTTTGGACGGAACCACACTACCCGTGTTTTGACATTACACCGAGAGCGCAGGAGATTTTTGTTTTTCAAAGATTCAACTAAGCCTGATGCATATCGCCCAATTTCATTGTTGACATCTGATGTTAAACTCTTGGCGAAGGTAATGGCAACTAGACTCTCAAAGTACATTGGCAAATTAATACATTGTGATCAGTCAGGATTCATACCTAACAGATCTGCAGCCAACAATATTAGGTGATTGTTTTTAAATCTGCAATTACCCATAGATAATACAGGAAATAGAGCCATTGTGTCTTTAGACGCCTCCAAGGCTTTTGATAGTATGGAGTGGGAATTCCTATGGGCTTGTTTAAAAAAAATTGGAATGGGTCCAAGATTCATAAAGTGGATACAACTGCTATATAGTGCTCCGAGCGCAAGAGTACAGATTAATGGATCTATTACCTTACCATTTTTGTTGAAAAGAGGAACGAGACAGAGTATCTTTCTTACATTCAAACCTTACTATCATGGGCAAGACCAAAGAGCTGTCAAAGGACGTCAGGGACAAGATTGTATACCTGTACAAGGAATGGGCTACAAGACCATCAGCAAGAAGCTTGGTGAGAAGGAGAAAACTGTTGGAGCGATTATTTGCAAATAGAAAAAATACAAAATAACCAAAAATTGACCTCTGTCTGGAGCTCCATGCAAGATTTCCCCTCATGGAGTAAGGATGATCATGAGAAAAGTGAGGGATCAGCCCAGAACTACATGGGAGGAGCTTGAGAATGATCTCAAGGCAGTTGGGACCGCAGTCACCAAACAAACCATTGGTAACACAATACAGCACCATGGATTGAAATCCTGCAGTGCCTGCAAGGTTCCCCTCCACAAGAAGGCACATGTACAGACCCGTCTGAAGTTTGCCAGTGAACATCCAAATGATTCGGAGAAGGATTGGGAGAAAGTGCTGTGGTCAAATGAGACCAAAATTAAGTTCTTTAACATTATTTCGATTCACTGTGTTTGGAGGAAGAAAAATGCTGTCTATGACCCTAAGAACACCATCCCTACAGTCAAGCACGAAGGTGGAAACATTATGCTTTGGGGCTGTTTCTCTGCTAAAGGTACAGGCTGACTTTGCCGCATTGAGTGGCCAATGGACGGGGGCCATGTATTGTAAAATCTTGGATGAGAACCTTCTTCCCTCAGCCAGAACACTGAAGATGGGTCATGGATGGGTTTTCCAGGATGACTATGACCCAAAACATACCAAGGCAACAAAGAAGTTGCTCAAGAAACAGCACATTAAGGTCATGGAGTGGCCTAGCCAGTCTCCAGACCTTAATCCTATAGAAAATTTATGGAGGGAGCTGAATTTTCGAGTTGCCAAGTGACAACCAAGAAACCTTAGGGATTTACAGAAGATCTGTAAAAAAGAGTGGACCAAAATTTCCCCGGAGATGTGTGCAAACCTGGTAACCAACTACAAGAAATGTCTTACCTCTGTGCTTGCCAACAAGGGTTTCTCCACCAAGTACTAAGTCATGTTTGTTTGGGGATCAAATACTTATTTTACTCACTGAACTGCAACTCAATTTATAGCATTTGTATCATGTGTTTTTTCTGTATTTTTGGTTAATATTCTGTTTCTATCATTTAAACATACACCTATGATAAAAATTATAGACTTTTCATTTCTTTGTAAGTGGGAAAACTTTACAAAATCTGCCGGGGATCAAATAATTATTTTCCCCACTGTACATACAGAATAGAAGAGACAAAGTTCAAAAAAATGGTGGGATTAGTAGCACTTTAGGTACATTGCCTACTTGGATCCCAGTTGTTTTAATTGATCATTTAAAAGTATACATTTAATACATTTTGATACAAAACTGACAAACGCTGCCTGTTAAGTCATAAAAGAAAACGTAATTTGTCTTAATTTATGTTAGAATGGAAAGAAGTATTTTGCAGAACACAATCTACTGATTTAATTGCTATGGAAACAGAGACAGCAGAGAGAGGCTGAGAGGATGTCTGTGGAATTGTAATGGAACCTTTGAACAAGAATAACAGTATACAACTTGCATACACATAAGAGATGTTAGCTGTCATTTTGAAAATTAATATTTAATGATCCATCTGTGAAGCTCATTTGGAGGCTTTGCAAGTGTTTTTTTTTTTTTTCTAACAATTCTTTAAGACCAACATTCACAGCTTCTAACTGCTGTTTAATTTCACTTTTTTTTGTTGAACATGGATCTGTATAAACCAGACCCGGGCAAAATGTAAATCTCCCATTGCTGTCTCTGCTTATCACAGCTTTCTGGGACTTACAGTGCACCAGTAAAAGCACACACATTCACACTCACAAAAAGCCTTATCTTGTTTATGAGAAAGGAGCTAGCTGCATGTGAACCTCTGCAGGTGGCCAGCAAGCTGCTGTAATATGTTTGCTGGCAGGCGTACAAACTGGTTTTGCCAACCAGTATAGAAGTAATTTCCTAAGAATTATCTCTGTAGCCCCGTCCACAAAGCTTGTGACTTATAAGTAAGCCATATATTATTTGACAATACTTCTATTAAAAGGCAAGACACCCTAATAATAATACAATATATACAATATATCCAAGTTACAGAGTTGTTAATAAAATAAATGTGTCTGTAAATGAGGCCTGTTTTCGTTTTTCACTTTTTAAAGCGGAGCTCCACCCTAAAGTGGAACTTCTGCTCATCGGAACCCTCCGCCCCTCCGGTGTCACAATTGACACCTTTCAGGGGGGAGGGGGGTGAAGATACCTGTCTAAGACAGGTATTTTCACCCACTTCCGGGAATCCTCTCTGCGGGAAATCTGCGGGAAGCACGTCACTTCCCGTAGAGTACCCGTTGTGTTCTGGGAGACACTCGGCTCCCAGAACACACTGGGACCAGTCAGAACGGCGCAGTAGGGAACCGGGCAGTGAAGCCGCAAGGCTTCACTTCCTGGTTCCCTCACCGAGGATGGCGGTGGGGGCAGCAGAGTGACGAGCGATTGCTCGTCCTCTGCTGCGGATGTCGCTGGACTCCAGGACAGGTAAGTGTCCTAATATTAAAAGTCAGCAGCTGCTGTAGCTGTAGCTGCTGGCTTTTAATATTTTATTTTCGGCGGACCTCCGCTTTTATAGCAGTTTTTTATTTACTTTAGCCCTTATTGGTGGGTACAACTAATATTTTGACATGTGTTTGCCAAGTAATTACTTTTTTTTCCAACCTACAGTAAAGTAATGCCAGCTGACACCTAAATTTTTACTCTGAAGAAACAACTTCAGAGTAAAGAAAAGTCTGAAAATGTTGTTTGGGGTGTAGATTTAAGGCCCGTACACACTATATAAAAATCGGAAGTAAAATTTCATCCGACAAACGATCTGCTGATTTTTGGTCGGTGCTTTCGACAGTCGATTCCGGTTTTTCATCAGACAAAAGCTGGATGTGCAGACTATAAATTTTTTGTCAAATGTGAACACAACGTTCAATTTTCGTATAATTAGTACAGTTTCCGTGCGAAAAAAAATACGTAAGAGCAAGACTACGCATGCTCAGAAACGAAAGAATACATACAAAACTATTCAACACATGACGTCACTTCTGAAGTTGTATTCTGTCGTACGAGAGTTTTCATAGGGTGAGTAACCTCTTCACCTTCGACATGACACTAGCATGCAACAAAAAACGGACGAACAGTCGTCCGAAAATATGATCGTGTGTACGAGGCTTTATACAAGCATTTATCTTTACCATATATATTAACCATCATTCAGATTTCATCTACAGTAGTAGATTAGGATGCATGTGGCACAACTGGTTGACTTTTTTTTAATCAAATAATTTTTATTTTTGTTTTTGTTAATGCTTGTTACATACAAATTTAAAAAAAAAAGTTTGTTAGTGAACATAGCATTATTAAACATTTCATTTAGTTTCTTAAGTGTTCCAAAAGAAATAGTAAAGAGAAGAGAAAATTAAATAAATCAAAGAATATAGTAGATGTCTATTTTACAAAGAAATATCTAAGATGATAATACAACACTAAACATAAAACATAGAACATACACCTCTATATAAGATTCAATTTTCATTCTATTTTCTGTTTCTAGATTTATTATAAGTCGATCTCCCCCCTCCCCCTCCTCCCCAATCTCCCCACACGCACCATCATAAAACAAGTTACTGGAGTCGAGCCAATAAGACCATATTTTATTACATTTATGGGGAGCTCCTCTATGTTTGTAAGCTAGTTTTTCTCTTTTTAGTATATAATTTACCTTGTTGCACCATTGTTTGTGGGTTGGTGGGATTGTAGCAATCCAATTTTGTAAGATAAGCTTACGAGCTAGGTAGAGTGATCTAGTCCACATCTTATACATCTTGACAGGTAAAGCTCCATCTGGAATAATTCCCAATATTGCTATTTTAGGTGTCCTTGTTATTTCTGTCCGACATAATGTATTCAGGGTCTGGAAGACTTTCTCCCAATATTTATGGAGCTTAGAGCAGCGCCAAATCATATGTTTAAGAGATCCATTGGATACGGAGCATCGCGGACATATGGGGCGATGTATATTTTCCCCAGGCATATTCTTTTTGTGGCGTGTAGTGGGTTCTGTGTATTATGAAAAGCTGGGTCAGTTGCTGGGATGGTGAAATAGATACCTCAGGTAAAATCTCCATAGCCCATTTCCATTCCTCCTCACTAAGATCTGTCAGGTCTTTTTGCCAATGAGTAAGACTATTCGCCTGCCCATCTACTTTCTCTGCGTTTAGCAGCATCAGGTAGAGGTCCCCTATTAATCCTCCTTTCATAGGTCGTACTGAGGTGGCCTTCATAAGAATCTCTGATGGATTGTATTGTAATTGGAATGTTAAGGTCTGGCTTTGTAGAGTGTGTCTTATTTGAAGATACTTGTAAAAATTACTATTTAATAGTTGGAAGCAAGCTTTCAATATATCGAAGGATAAAAGCCCATCTCCTTTGAACAATTGATATAGAAAGATTAATCCTGTTTTTTTCCATTCAGTAATTGTCCCATATTGGCATGTGTCTATGGTGCGTAATAATATGTGTTGTTTCCCATAACCTATGAATTAGGTAAAAAGTTGGAATCTTTCTTTTCTTAAAGAATTGGCGGGAAACTATTTGCTGTACCAATGGTGATGGTTTAAATTGGGTTAATATTATCTTCTGTATGGGGTCTTGATTATCTAGCTCCTCCCATCCACTCCAATATTGGAGTTGTGCTGTTATAAAGTAGAGTCTTGAATTAGGGACCGCTATTCCCCCTCTATCTTTTGCTTGTTGCAGAGTTTCTAGTTTAAAGCCTCGTACACACGTCCGGTTTTCCCATCAAGAAACGACAAGAAAACTGCTGGGAGAGATTTCTTGCCGAGAAAACCAGCCATGTGTACGAGGCTTTCAGATTTCTCGTCAAGAAAACTGCCCAGAATCTCGACGAGAAAAATAGAGAACGGCCTCGTACACACGACCGAGAATCTCGTCGTAAAAAAACCCGTAGTTTTTCTCGACGAGATTCTTGTCAAGCTTGATGAGATTCTTGTCAAGCTTTGCTTGCATACACACTGTCAATTCCAAATCTCGTCGTTGTAAAGCGCGGTCACGTACAACACGTACGACGGCAGTATAAAGGGGAAGCTCAATTCCAATGGCGCCACCCCTTGGGCTGCTTTTGCTTATCTCGTGTTACTGCGTGTTAGTAAAAGTTTGGGGAGAAACGTTTCGCGCTTTTCAGTCTTCGTGCTTTCAATTCGTTTTAGCGTGACGAATGTGCTATCTCCATTACGAATGCTAGTTTTACCAGAAGGAGCGCTCCCGTCTTACACTTGATTCTGAGCATGCGCGATTTTTTAAGACTCAAAAAAGCATACACACGAGAATCCCGACGAGAAAAACGAGAAGCCTGACGAGAAAATAGAGAGCAGGTTCTCAATTTTTCTCGACGAGAAACCATACACACGAACGGTTTTCTCGGCATGAAAACTCTCCCAACAGTTTTCTTGTCGTTTCTTGACGAGAAAACCGGTCGTGTGTACGAGGCCAACCTGCTCTCTATTTTGTCATCGGGATTCTTGTCGGCCTGTTTCCCGACGAGAAACCCGAGCATGTGTATACTTACCTGTCGCCGTGGAAACCCGCGCATGCTCGAAATTACTTTGACGTATGCGCGGTAGCTTCCAAGGCATAGGTAGGGTGAAGCAAGATGGCGGCAACGGCATCGAATGTGACAAGCGCATGTTTGTCGTAGTCAATGATGTCACCGCGTTCGTGCCATTCAAAAGAACGGCAGTTCTTGAATCGTGTGTACACTCGGCTGGGACAAGATTCTTGTCAAGGATCTCGTCAGGAAAAACGACAGGTTTTTTCCTGACGAGATTCTTGGCCGTGTGTACTAGGCTTCATTCTTGGTTTTCCATATTTCCATATAAGGTCTCTGAAAGTCGAATCAATTGTTCTAAATAGTTTTAGTGTCAACCAGCCTGGGCAGTTGTAGATATAGCAATTGGGGCAACCCCACCATTTTCACCAAGTTTGCTCTTCCGATCATAGTCAAAGGAAATTTGCACCAGGTTTTACCTTGTTGCCTGAATTTGGCTACAAGGGGAAGTATATTTTTATCTACATATTCATTGACATTTGGGGATTTGGGGTGATTGTCACCCCTAGATACTTAAATGATATACCCTGCTTCATCTGGTGTTCCTGGTGTGGGAGGTCCAATTGTATCGGGTCAATAGGGTCAATAGGCATCATTACGGATTTATCCCAGTTCATTTTAAATCCTGAGAGTGTGCCGTAGGTGTCGATAAGTGAAATGGCTGTGGACAAAGACATATGTGTATCTCCTAAGAACAGTAAAGCATCATCTGCGAACAGAGCAATTTTTTCCTCCACCCCACATCTCCGAAATCCCACGATATCTAAACATTTACGAATAGCATCTGCCAGGGGTTCTACGGCCATCGCAAAGAGGAGCGGGGACAAGGGACAACCCTGTGGACAGGTGTCTTTTATACACATAACGAGTTGTCGTTAGGAGCATCTTCTTAGGGCCCTTTCACACGGGACAGATCCGTGATGATCCGCCCCGTGAACATCCGCTTGCTCAGTGGGGATCGCTCCGTTGATCCCCGCTGAGCCGGCGGATGACAGGGCGGTCCCTGCACACTGTGCAGGGACCGCCCTGTCAGATCTCCGCTCTGCTCTATGGGGGGATCGGATGAACATGGACCGTCTGTCCGTGTTCATCCGATCCGCTATGCAGATGGATGAAAAAATAGGATTTGCCTCCATCTGCAGAAATGGAGCATAGCAGAGACGGATGATATCGGGTGTCAGCAGATGTTCATCCGCTGACACCCGCTATCCCATAGGGATACATGTATGTCCGTATTTCAAGGATGGATGAAATACGGACATACTGTCCGCACGTGTGAAAGGGTCCTTAAATTGACAGGACTAATCTGTATACCACTTAAAGTGGAGTTCCACCCAATTTTTTTTCTTTTTTTTTATTCCACTCCTCACCCCCTTACATGCCACATTTGGCATGTCATTTTTTTGGGGGGGGAGTGGGGGCTTCAGTAGGAGTGGGACTTCCTGTCCCACTTCCTCCTTCCGCCCTGGAGCCGCCTAGGCGATACGTCATATCGCCTTGTGGCGGCTCCTCCCTGTAGGCGATCACCTGGGACGTGACAGGTCCCAGGCGATCGCCTGTCCACTCACAGAGCGCTGCGCCGTTCGCGCATGCGCAGTGAGTGCCCGGCCGTGAAGCCGAAAGCTGTCACGGCCGGGTGCCCATACTGTGAATGGACGCGCCGGCGGAGGAAGGGGGAGAGGAGCGGAGCTCCAGGCGGCGCGTCGCTGGACAGTGGAGCAGGTAAGTGTATGTTTATTAAAAGCCAGCAGCTACACTTTTTGTAGCTGCTGACTTTTAATAAACATAAAAAAAGGGTGGAACTCCCCTTTAAGCACATACTGTAGCCAGTCCTTGGGAGCCAGAATTATTGTTGGTTGGTAGGCGATCAAATACTTATTTTACTCACTGAACTACAATGCAATTTATAACATTTGTATCATGCAATTTTGGTTGATATTTTGTCTCTATCATTTAAAATATGATAACAGTTATAGACCCTTCATTTCTTTGTAAGTGTACAAAATCTGCAGGAGATCAACAAAAAAGAATTCCCCACTGTAGATGATGGAACTGTAATTATTTTAATTGAATTTTTTTTTTTTTTTTTCCTAATCGATATACAGCTGTCACATGACCCAGATCTTTCCCAGCCTGTATGCAGGGAACATAAGCAGGAGGAGTTTCTAGTCCTCTGTTGCTGTTCACATGTTCAAAATAAAAAAAACACTCTTTGGGATGCAGAGTAAAAATAAATAAATAATATCAATAAACTTTTTAAAATTTCATACAAATATACAGAGAATTTGAAATCAAATCTTTATTATTTTGTGGAAATAACATGGTGTGGGAGGATTTCTGCCAGTCACAGGCTGTGTAACGCCCCTCCAGCCTGTGTCTTAGAATACGTGAGAGGTGAAGCCACTATTTATATACATGTAATATCCTGCCCCCCCCCCCCCCCCGATTTTGTTCAGCTGATTAGTGGGTATGGAGAAGGTGGGAGGGAGTGGGCTGTCATTCACCACTGTGTATACACCCACATGTGTGACTCTATAGTCACATGGACTGCTCAGATGTGATAGGGAGGAAAACTGAGCATGTGCAGAGTTGCCACCATAGCTGCAAAACCCCTAACTGAATTGTAGACATGGACAGGAGGTGTAGATAGAGAGCAGCAGGATCAACCAGGATTTTTGCAGTAAATAAATCTCATTGTGACTGAGTGAGTATGAACAGCATGTAATACACCATTTATTGAGAGTTTTTTATAATGTGGATCTAGTGACACTTTAAAGCATAACTTAACCCTAAAGATCTGCTTTATGCCCTCCCTCCCCCATCTTATCTGTTTTGACAGATCTGCTCAGGAGCGAGCCCACAGGTGTACCCCCATAAGAAGTGACTTCCTATGGTGGTGCACAAGGAAGAGGAGGAGGCTAGATTGCCCACAGGGGGAACCCCAGAAGAGGAGGATCAGGGTCGCTTTGCACAGAGCAGGGAAGTATAACATGTTTATTTATTTATTTTTTAAAAGAAAGCCTTTACAAAACACTATTAACCACTTCCCGACCGCGCCATGTACAAAAGACGTCCACAGCGCGGTCGAGTTATCCTGAGTGGACGTCCCAGGGACGTCCTCACAGAATCTTGCTCCCGCGCGCCCCCAGGGGCGCGCTCCAGGATATGTCCGTGACCGCCGGGTCCGGAAGACCCGGCGCATCACGGATCACGGTAGATGGCCGCTAATCGCGGCCGTTTACCACGTGATCGCTCCGTCAAATGACGGAGCGATCACTTGTAAACAGACCGGCGTCATTTGATGACGCCGGTTCCTCCCTCCCCTCTCTGTACCGATCGGTACAGTGTGAGAGGAGAGGGGAGGGAGCGGATCATGTCCGCTCCCTCCCCCATGTCAGCTGTGGGCTGGATCTGTGACAATTGCAGTCACAGATCCAGCAATCCATCCATCCCTGCTCAGCCATCCCTGTGCAATACTCTGCCAATACTCTGCAATACACCCTGTGCAATACTCTGCAATACACCCTGTGCAATACTCTGCAATACACCCTGTGCAATACTCTGCAATACACCCTGTGCAATACTCTGCAATACACCCTGTGCAATACTCTGCAATACACCCTGTGCAATACTCTGCAATACACCCTGCCAATACTCTGCAATACCCTGTGCAATACTCTGCAATACACCCTGCCAATACTCTGCAATACTCTGCAATACACCCTGCCAATACTCTGCAATACACCCTGTGCAATACTCTGCAATACACCCTGTGCAATACCCTGCCCATACTCTGCAATACCCTGTGCAATACCCTGCCCATACTGTGCAATACCCTGCCCATACCCTGCCATACTCCGCAATACTCCACAATACCCAGCAATACTCCACAATACCCGGCAATACTCCACAATACCCGGCAATACTCCACAATACCCAGCAATACTCCACAATACCCGGCAATACTCCACAATACCCGGCAATACTCCACAATACCCAGCAATACTCCACAATACCCGGCAATACTCCACAATACTCCACAATACCCGGCAATACTCCACAATACCCGGCAATACTCCACAATACCCGGCAATACCCGGCAATACTCCACAATAACCGGCAATACTCCACAATACCCGGCAATACTCCACAATACCCGGCAATACTCCACAATACCCTGCAATACTCCACAATACCCGGCAATACTCCACAATACCCGGCAATACTCCACAATACCCTGCAATACTCCTCAATACCCCGCAATACTCCTCAATACCCCGCAATACTCGTCAATACCCGGCAATACTCGTCAATACTCCTCAATACCCGGCAATACTCCTCAATACCCGGTAATACTCTGCAATAACCACTTCCCGCCCGCCCGCCGGCTGTCATATGACGTCCTTGACTTTGTACGGGGATATCTGAATGATGGGAGCAGCTACAGGCATCATTCAGATATTCGCTTTTTCAGCTGGCGATTCCCTACACCATAAGAACAATCATAGCGGCTGTTCCACCGCTTGATCGCTCTTACGGAAGGTGAGAGGGGATGCCCCCCCCCTCCCGCTGCCCTCCGGTGCTTCTACCGACTCACCGCTACGATCAAAGCCAAGATTGTTTTTTTTTTTTGTTTTTTTTTTTAGGCTTCCCAGCCTAGAGGTGAGATGTGGGGTCTTATTGACACCCCCCCCCCCATATCTCACTGTAAAGAGGACCTGTCATGCCATATTCCTATTACAAGGGATGTTTACATTCCTTGTAATAGGAATAAAAGTGCTAAAAAAAAAAATTTGGGGCGGAAAAACATGTCAAACTAAAATAAATAAAGTAAAATGAACAATAAAATATATATATTTTTTTTAAAGCGCCCCTGCCCCCGCGAGCTCGCATGCAGAAGTGAACGCATACGTAAGCCCCGCCCACATATGAAAACGGTGTTCAAGCCACACATGTGAGGTATCGTTGCGAACATTAGAGCGAGAGCAATAATTTTGGCCCTAGACCTCCTCTGTAACTCAAAACATATAACCAGTAAAAATATTTAAAGCATTGCCTATGGGGATTTTTAAGTAGCGAAGTTTGGCGCCATTCCACGAGCGTGTGCAATTTTGAAGGGTGACATGTTAGGTATCTATTTACTCGGCGTAACTTCATCTTTCACATTATGCAAAAACACTGGGCTAACTTTCTAAATTTCTGCGCAAATACCGTGCAAGATAAAAAGTTGCAATGACCACCATTATATTCTTTAAGGTCTTTGCTAAAAAAAACATATATAATGTTTTGGGGTTCTATGTAATTTTATAGCAAATAAATGATGATTTTTACATGTAGGAGAGGAATGTCAGAATTGGCCTGGGTGCTCCAGAACGCCTGAAGGTGCTCCCTGCATGTTGGGCCTCTGTGTGTGGCCACGCTGTGTAAAAGTCTCACACATGTGGTATCGCCATACTCGGGAGGAATAGCAGAATGTGTTTTGGGGTGTAATTTGTGGTATGCATATGCTGTGTGTGAGAAATAACCTGCTAATATGACAATTTTGTGGAAAAAAAAAAGAAAAAAAAATCTTGATTTTTGCAAAGAATTGTGGGAAAAAATGACAACTTCAAAAAACTCACAATGACTCTTTCTAAATACCTTGGAATGTCTTCTTTCCAAAAAGGGGTCATTTGGGGGGTATTTGTACTTTTCTGGCATGTTAGGGTCTCAAGAAATGAGATAGGCCGTCAGTACTTCAGATGTGATCAATTTTCAGATATTGGCACCATAGCTTGTGGACTCTATAACTTTCACAAAGACCAAAAAATATCCACCAATTTGTACTTATTTTTACCAAAGATATGTAGCAGTATAAATTTTGGCCAAAATGTATGAAGAAAAAATACTAATTTGCAAAATTTTATAACGGAAACAAAGAAAAATTCATTTTTTTACAAAATTTTCAGTCTTTTTTCTCTTATAGCGCAAAAAATAAAAAACCCAACAGTGATTAAATACCACCAAAAGAAAGCTCTATTTGTGTGAAAAAAAGGACAAAAATTTCATATAGGTACAGTGTTGTATGACTGAGTAATTGTCATTCAAAATGTGAGAGCACCGAAAGCTGAAAATTCGTCTGGTTAGGAAGGGGGTTTAAGTGCCCAGTTGTCAAGTGGTTAAAGAGGAAGTAAACCCTCTAAAACTTTTTCTGCAAAAAAAAACCCTGCAAGGGAAAGGCATAATGAGCTTGTATGCATAGCATACTAGCTCATTATGTGGCACTTACCTGAAATCAAAGCCCCCGAAGTCCTCCACGTTCTCCTCCGCCGCTGCCGCCATGTCCCCTTGGAGCTTCTTCCTGTTATCGCCGCTCCGTAGCTGTGATTGGCCGGAGCGGCGATGACGTCACACGCATGCGCGCGGGGCCGGCATTATCTGCTAGTGCGCCTGCGCCGTTGTCTACAACGCGCATGCACCGTAGACATCGGTGCTGTGTTTTAAGCAAATATCTCCTTAACCGTGTAGGTTAAGGAGATATTTCTTGCACCTACAGGTAAGCCTTAATCTAGGCTTACCTGTAGGTGCAAGTTGTCAAAGTGGGTTTACTACCACTTTATTAATATTGTAAAGCACTGTCAGTTTTTCACGATTGTGCGGTATCGCCGCGTGCTATAGGGGGGGTGGCGCCCGTGCACCCCTAATGGATGGGCTGCCACTGGTCTGTACTGATGAAGCAAAAAGAAAATGACGTGAATGCTCAAACTCCTAAACGCCCTTGCTGAGTGCGCATTTCTCACTAGGTATGTAAGGCTGCATACAGAAAGAAATGGCCAAATTGCACTTAAAAATAAAACAAAAATGCATGCAACACCATTGCTATCATGTTTGTACTCTTTGTTTGGCTTGTAACAGCCCAATATGGCGGCCAAATGAAACAAAGATCAGAGAGAATTTTTGAAAGGTAATAGTATGTAAGGTAACAATGCCGGGCCAATACTTGTATACTAAATACCCAATACAGACGGTTTTGTAAGAGGATTCATTCTTTCTGAGGTTAAAGCAAAGGCAAGTGAAGTCTTTATTCGAAACCATTGCTGCCTGCTGTAAGGAAGTCGTGGCTGGTGACCCACATGTTTTTTTGTGTATTTGCTGTGCAATCAAATCCCATTAACATAAATAAAGATGTCAACAAGCACATAGCTAATGCCGCATGAAAAAATTATTCAATGCTTCCAAGCCAGGATTTATTACCATCCCAGATGTAGACATGTTGTGGCTATTTGCTTTCATCATGTTCTGTTTAATGAGCTTAATTTATAAGGAAACAATTAATTTCACATCTCAAGGATTCAGCTGTTTTATGTTACCCTGTTAAAATTGAACTTTAATTCGTAGTGCTTACCAAAATGACTGGGGCGCTACTACTACTATAAATTGCAGGCTAACTCTCAAATGCATTTTTAACCACTTCAATACAGGGCTTTTTATACCACTTCCATACCGGGCCTATTCTGGCACTTCTCTCCTACATGTACAAATCATCATTCTTTTGCTAGAAAATTACTCAGAACCCCCAAACATTATAAATAGTTTTTTTAGCAGACACCCTAGGGAATAAAATGACGGTCATTGCAACTTTTTTTCTTGCACAGTATTTGCGCAATAATTTTTCAAACGCATTTTTTTGGGAAAAGAAAATGGTTTCATGAATTAAAAAATAACAAAACAGTAAAAACAGTAAAGTTAGCCCAATTTTTTTGTAAAATATCAAAGATGATGTTACATCGAGTAAATAGATACCTAACATGTCACGCTTTAAAATTGCGCACACTTATGGAATGGCGCCAATCATCGGTACTTAAAAACCTCCATAGGCGACACTTTACAGGTTACCAGTTTAGAGTTACAGAGGAGGTCTAGTGCTAGAATTGTTGCACACGCTCTAACGCACGTGGCGATACCTCACATATGTGGTTTGAATGGCGTTTACATATGTGGGCGGGTCTTACGTGTGCGTTCGCTTCTGATCATGAGCTACTGGGGACAGGGGCATTTTAAACATTTTTTAAATTATTTTACTTAATTTTTTTTTATTTTTACACTTTTTTTTAATTTATTTTTTATCACTTTTATTCCTATTACAAGGAATGTAAACATCCCTTGTAATAGGAATGGTGTGTGACAGGTCCTCTTTATGGAGAGATGCGGGGTCAATAAGACTGGAAAGCATGAGATCGGGAAAAATAAATCACTGATCTCATGCTTTCAGTCGCAATCGCGGCTTTGTTTACTTTAGGGAACCCGGGCGTGAAGTCATCACATCGCGCCCGGGCCTTCGACGGTCATAGAGATGACTGGTGACCATCTGGTAACCAGTCATCTCTATGCTCGTCATGTGACCAGACACCGGCGCCGGACGATTCTTTCTCTGGGCCCCCGATGGCACGGGAGAACTCGGAGAAGCACCGGATGGCGGCGGGAGGGAGGATGTCCCCTCCCGCCGCCTATAAGAACTATCAAGCAGCGGAACTGCCACTATGATCATTCCTTTAGTGCACAGAATCGCCGGCAGAAGAGAAGGATATCTGAATGATGCCTCTAGCTACAGGCATCATTCAGATATCCCCCCACAAAGCCCAGGACGTCATATGACGCCCATCCAGGATGGAAGATCCCATCTGTGGACGTCATATTACTATGGGCGGTATTGAAGTGGTTAAAGAAGAAATGCATTTCAGAAGAAGTATGTTCTTAAAGTGGAGTTCCACCCAAAAATGGAACTTCCACTTTAAAGAAAGGTGACCCCCTGACATGCCACATTTGGCATGTCTTTTTTTTGGGGGGGGGGAGCGGAAACCCTCTTTTTAGAGAGTTCCAGCTCCCACTTCCTCCCGGGCTGCCGCGGCAGCTGCGGAAGTAAGCTCACCCCTCCCCTTCCCTCTCCGGAATCATCTGGGACACGTTACAGGCCCAGGTGATTTCTCTGCCAGTCACGTTGCACAGCGCGGCTCGCGCATGCACAGTGCGTGCCCGGCTGTGAAGCCACAGCCGGGCGCACACAGTGACAATGCCGGTGACTCGCAGAGGAGGACCTGGGACAGGTAAGTGTCTGATTATTAAAAGTCAGCAGCTGCAGTATTTGTAGCTGCTGACTTTTAATAAAAAATTTTTAGGCGGAACTCCGCTTTAAAGTAGAACTATAAGCAAAAATAGGATTTTTGTACTCACCGTAAAATCCTTTTCTCTGAAGTTCATTGACGGACACAGCTCCTTTAATCTTGACCTCTGGGTTATATGCCTTCTATCAGGAGAGGATATAACCCTAAGGTCAAGATTAAAGGAGCTGTGTCCGTCAATGAACAAAAAAGATTTTTTATTTATTTTTTTGGATAGAGTAAGGGAGGGTTATAACCCCTGTTGGTTAATTTTTTTGCCATCTGTGCCTCATTGGGGAGATTTATCTTCACTTTCTGTCTCATAGCAAAAAGAGGAAGTGTAATGCCGCGTACACACGATCGATTTTCTCGACGGTGAAAACACCTTTGAGAAAATCGACGGGAAAAACGAGGAACGGCTTGTTCCCCTACACACGGCCGTTTTTCCCGACATTTTTTCTCTTGGTCGAGAAAAACGACCGTGTGTAGCCTCCCCAGCAGCGTTTCCCTATGGGAAAACTGCCGCGGAAAAAAATGCTGTGAATCACGACGAGAAAAATAAGAGCATTTTCTAATTTTTCTCGTCGTGATTAATGTCGTTTTTCTCGTCGGGAAAAATGATCATAAGCCCACACACAGTCGTTTTTCTCGTCAAAGAGAAAATTTTAGATTTTTCCAGACGAGAAAAATGGTCGTGTGTACGCGGCATAAGGAAAACCCTGCAAATTAAGGTAATCCCTTGGGGACCCCCAAGCTACCAGAACTAGTGTCCTCATTGGACGGTTTTCCCTCTATTACTTTTCTGGGGACAACTAAAATTTAGGATTTTCTTTCACTTTCAATACTGAAAGTAAACACGACAAATAATCCCTCTCCACTCTATTCAAAATTAAAGAAAAAGTTTTGCCTTTAGTTATACTTTAAGAATATGCATTTAAAAGAGAAGTATGGGGTTGGGAAAAAAAACATTTAAACCTACATGGTGGATGCAGCATTGATCTGTCCACTGTTGATCTTTCAGTTCTCCTCTCAGCTGTGACTGTCAGTTAGCAGCTCTCTGCTCTGCCCCTCCGGCGATCACTGGAGAACTGGGCTGTGGAGAGGATGGGAGCGACTGTTTTTAGAGCTTCACGATTCTGGCCAAAATGAGAATCACAATTTTTTTGCTTAGAATAACGATCGTGATTCTCTCACGGTTCTCGCGACGTAAAATCTTTTACATTAAACAAAAAAAATTGGGCTAACTTTACTGGTTAGTTTTTTTTTTTTATTCATTAAAGTAATTTTTTCCAAAAAAATTGCATGTGAAAGACCGCTGCGCAAATACAGGGCAACATAAAATATTACAACAACCACATGGTGGCCCCAGAGCATGTGACTGTGACGTCATGGGAGCATGTGACTGTGACGTCATGAGAAGCCTATATTAATGCGGAGCGGAGCGAACAGCCAGTATTACAGCGGAAGGAAGCGACGCGTCAACATAGAGGAGGAGAAGAGAGAAGAAGACAGCGACGACGGGAAGACCGGCCCCTCCACTAGCAAAAGAGCTACAAGAAGGTAGTGGAGGGGCCGGCAGAAGGACAACGGAGAGCCGGACGAGACGATGGGAAGACCGGGCCTCCGCTAGCAAAAGAGCTGGAAGAAGATAGCGGAGGCCCGGCGGAAGAAAGAACCGGAGAGCGGGAGAAGAAGAAGGCGACGGAGAAGACCGGGCCCCGCTAGCAAAAGAGCTGGAAGAAGATAGCGGAGGCCCGGCAGAAGAAAGAACCGGAGAGCGCGGAGACCCCCGAAGTCGGAAGAAGACCCCCGGAGCTGTGCAATAAATTAATTTAAAAAGCTGTGTTGTGTTTTTTCTTGACATTTTTTTTCCACCAGGTGAATGGGTAGGGGTACGATGTACCCCATACTCATTCACATAGGGTGGGGGGGGCGGGATCTGGGGGCCCCCTTATCAAGGGGGGGGCTCCCGGATTCCGATAAGCCCCCTCCCGCAGAACCCGACAACCAACGGCCAGGGTTGTCGGGAAGAGGCCCTGTCCTCATCAACATGGGGGCAGGGTGCTCTGGGGTGGGGGGGCCGCAGGTCGCCCCCCCCGCCCCAGAGCACCTAACCCCCCATGTTGAGGGCATGTGGCCTGGTACGTCCCCCCCCTCTTCCCCTGCGGCCTGTCAGGTTGCGTGCTCGGATAAGGGTCTGGTTTGGATTTTGGGGGGGACCCCCACGCTGTTTTTTCGGCGTAGGGGTTCCCCTTCAAATCCAGACCAGACCCAAGGGCCTGGTATGCTTCTGGAGGGGGAACCCATGCTGGTTTTTTTATTTAAAATTTGGCGTGGAGTTCCCCCTCAAGATTCATACCAAACACAGTGCCTGCTATTGGCGGGGATCCAAGTCGGATCCCCGTTCATTGAAAGTCGGACATATGTCGGCTTCATGTCGCAGGGCAAAGTCGGATCCAAAGTAGGACAGATGTCGTGTCGCACTAGTGTGAACCCAGCCTGATAGAATGTTTTAAAACTTGGCAGACTGCCCAGACTTTGACTTTCGATGGCTGAGTACAGAGAGAAAATTCTCTGCATACCAAAGATCGGGAAGATCGGAAAACCCTTTGTCAAGATCGCAACGGGAAAAAAATCATGATAACGATGCTTGACAATTAGTCATGCAGCTCTAACTGTCTCCCAGTTGGCTGCCAGTCCAGGCATCTGGGTGGTTCCCAAATGTAAAGTTGGGATTCGGAATAGCACCTGGGCCAGCTGAGTAACATCAGCTGACAATGGACTTTAGCCCACTATTGTGATGTTGTGATTGGCCCTCAGCTATCACAAGGTGCAGGGCAGTGTGATAGCCAGGTACCATGTGATTAATGGTTAAATATACAAAAAAGTTTGCTCTACAGGTAAAAACCTTCCAGGCAGTCCAATCTTTATAGAGCCCACGTGAACATGGCTTCAACCTTGAACAACCTAAATGGACCACTGTAGGATATAGCCAACTGGACCACCAATGTATACAATGGAGCCTTGCTGCCCCCTTCAATTTAGGAAAAACCAGAACTGAAAGCAGGAAGAAGGGGCACCAGCCTAGTGCATTACTGTATAACTTCTTTAATACCACCTGATGCACAACAATCGGATAGGGTGCAGATGACACATGCTCCTCGAAAAATGTCAGCTGCACCCTACCCGATGAGTGTGCGTCTGGTGGGGATTTTTTTGTATATAACGCCTGTGACATTTCTCCTTTTGTGAGTATAATGTTGTAATTGTAATATTTATGAAGAAGTTATACAGTAATGCACTAAGCTGGTGCGTCTGCTTCCTTTGTTTGCTACTTGATCACTAGTGACCAATCACAGATCACACACTCTCGGTCTGCTACCGAGCACGGCAATCCGCTGTGTCCAGTGGACAAAGCGGTTGCAGAGCACGCCGCTGCGTGCCCCAGGAGAGGAGTGCAGAGGAGTGCAGTGTGCACTTCCAGGTTTAGGATGCTCGCATAATTGTAAACACATTTCACAGCCAGTATATATACATGCAAACCAATCAACATACACTTATTGGGATTTTTTATTATCAAAAACATGTAGCAGAATGCATTTTGGCCAAAATATATTTGATTTTTTTTTTTCACTTCCGCTATAAAACATATCTTTTTTTGTTTATATCGGAAAAAATTATGATCAAATGGCATCAAAAGAAAGCTGTACTTGTGTGAAAATAATTACCCGTATTTTTCGCTCTATAAGACGCACCTGACCATAAGACGCACCTAGGTTTTAGAGGAGGAAAACAAGAAAAAATATATATTCTGAACCAAATGGTGTACTAAAATATTTACCAGTGCCCATGAAATGCAGCCTAAACTGTGCCAAAGAAATACCAGGAGCTGCGGACATGGACAGGGGCTGTGGACATGGACAGGGACAGCCGACATGGTCAGCATCCTTCTTCTAATACAATTTCTGGTCATTATTGCATACATGTTACATCACTGTGACCGTCCCTCTGCTGAGCCAAGCCGACGTCAAGACCGACCACCCGAGCATAGCCGAGAACAGCCGAAGTGAGCTGAGCGGGGACAGCCCCCTCCCACCCGAGCACAGCCGAAGTGAACTGAGCGTGGACCGGCCCCTCCCACCCGAGTATAGTTGAGCATAGCTGAGCGGGGACCGCCCCTCTTCCCGAGCATAGCCAAGCCCAGCTGAGCAGAGACCGCCCCCTCCCGCCCGAGCGGGGACCGCCCCTCTTCCCGAGTATAGCCAAGCCCAGCTGAGCTGAGCGGGGACCGCCCCCTCCTGCCCGAGTATAGCCGAGCCCAGCTGAGCGGGGACCGCCCCCTCCAGCCCGAGTATAGCCAAGCCCAGCTGAGTGGGGACCGCCCCTCTTCTCGAGCATAGCCCAGCCCAGCTGAGCGGGGACCGCCCCCTCCCGCCCGAGTATAGCCAAGCCCAGCTGAGTGGGGACCGCCCCAGGACATTCACTTTATGCCACTTTATGGGGGACTCTATCTGCGGCTGTCGGAACTCGTGGGGATTTTTTTCGTACGGGGGTGGCTTTCTTGCAATGGCGGGGGGGAGTTACCAGCGGCGGGGGGCGGTGCCGGCAGTGGCGGGGGCATTGCCAGCGGCAGCGGGGGGCGGTGCCTGATGTACATTCGGACCATAAGACGCAGAGAAATTTTCCCCGAACTTTTTTGGGGAAAAAAGTGCGTCTTATGGTCCTAAAAATACGGTATATAAATTTTGTTTGGGTACAGCGTTGCATGACCGCACAATTACCAGTTAAAGCAGAGCAATGCCGCATAGCAAAACATGCCCTAGTCATGAGGTGGGTAAAATCTTCCAAAGCTCAAGTGGATATATACCGCTGGGGAGCAGGAATGTTGTGGCCGCACAGATGATTGACCCAGTACAGGTGAGAGCTTTTTGGTTGGCTTGTTTACTTGTGTTCGGACTAGGATCCCAACACTCCTGAGCTTATCTCTGGTGCTTACCTAACCCTCTCCCTTCCTAAGATGCATACTTACTGTACATTGCAAGCATACCCACAGGCTACGAGATTTGGTTTTTCGCGTTGGCATGATGACTACCAGGTAGTCTTTTAGATAAAGCTGAATAAAATAGATTGTGAACCTATAAATGATTTTACTGTTTTAAAATGAATATGGGATTTTAGTGGTTGGGATCAGATCTACTTTAACTAAGGCTTGTGTTTTCTAACACATTTAAAAGGGAGTAGATTTTTATGAAATGTTTTTTTGTGTATCTCCACCTTGCAAACATGGATATTACTCAGTTTCTCCTAGTAAGGAAACACACACGCAGAACACCTTGATACGGAGCCAGGGAAATATACTGAGATGTAGCTTCAGATCTGAAACAGAAGTTTGATTTGGGATTTGCCAAAATAAGCCTCAGATGTACAACCACCTGAAGAGATCCGCCATGCTGCTTCAACCTGTTCGTCTTCTTCACACTGAATCAGCCTTGCTTACTATTTCCAGAAAATATATAACAACTTTATAAGCCTCTTCCATGTTATGGATCTAAAACGACAAGCTACTTCAATGACGAATAAACAAAGAAGACAATTAAAGATCTATGAAAACCACACTGGAAGGTAGAGCTCATGGAAAATGTCACAAGGCCAGACAGCCTTCTCTGTTATATCACAAGGAAAAAACATGATTAATATATCTGGGGTGACTCAAAGGGAATTCACTTTGGTACTGTTGTCGTTGTTCCATTACACATTATTTTTCACAGGAACTACTTGTTCAGGAAAAATGACAAAATATTTCAAAATGATTGTTGAAAAATGTTACTTAAAAATAGGATTATATTGGTCATAGCACACTCAAAGTCCTAGGCCTATGCAGCAGGCAGTAGTGTATTTAGGTTTTGTGCTGCCCTAGGCCTGACTAAACTCGTGCACCCCCTAATTTCAATGTGACCCACACCTTCCTGTCAAGGCCACCCCCTTTTCTGTTTAAGACCCACCCCTTTTCGAGTGGGGACACTAGTTCTTAAGCCTGGGGGAGGGGGGGGGGCATTGGATTCTCTTAATTTGTGTAGATTTCTTCTCACGTCCTGTTTGGCTATGAGGCAGGAAGTGAAGGTAAATCTCTGCAATGGGACAGGGATGGTAAAAAATAAACTGACAGGGGCTGTAACCCTCCCTTTCTCTATCCAAAATAAAAAGAAAAAGTGTTGCCTATAGTTCTACTTTAAGCACAAATTTCTGATAATTTTATGGAGAGGACTAAGAAGATATAACCAAGCCAATGGTGCAGCAGAAAACATATAGCACAGTGAGGAAGGTTTGTGGTCCAGGACAATAGGACACTCAAAATTAGAAGCAACTTGCGTTACACTAACAGTGTAGCGCAAGCCGGTGGAAACTCTTTCCGTGCTGCCCCCCTGCAAAGTGCTGCCCTAGGCCTGGGCCTTGTTGGCTTAGGCTAGGATACAGCGTTGGCAGCAGGATAAGAAAACCCACAGTTTCTTCTAACATAGGGCTTATTAAATTTAAAGATACATTTTAGGTATAGCGATTTTTTACCTAGATACATAGGTCCAGCTTGGAACAATGTAAGTATGTATGTGCCATACCCGTGGGATCCCTCTAGAAGCTGGATATCACGGTGATAGGCACCGCTGCTACAATAATATCCAAAAGCTTTCCGCTCCCATGCCAAGCGGCTAACGTTTGGGTTTAATACCACTTTAAAAGGAAATTCCAGGTAGTTTTACAGCTTGGACCAATGTAAGTATGTATGTGTCATATCTGTGGGATCCCCATAGAAGCTAGATACCCTATCCCCTACTACAATGATCTTCAATAGCTTTGGGGTCCTGTGCGGAATGGCTGCCCTGTTGCATTGTGAACAAAGGAAGTTGCTCTCTGGGCACAGGAAGAGGTGAAGAGACAGGACAATTAACACATCGTTGAATCAGGGAACACTTTGAATTCACTGAGAAAATGCAAAGGGTTCCATGATTGGCACTCGTGCCAAGCAGGTGACCTCCTGTGTTCACAATGCAAAAGGTCAGCTATTTAGCACAGGACCCCAAAGCTATTGAAGAACATTGTGGTAGTGGTGCCTACTGCTCTGATATCTAGCTTCTATGGGGATCCCACAGATATACATACCGGTACTTACATTGGTCCAAGCTGTAAAAATTGCCATACCTGGAATTCAGTTTAAAGCAGTATTAAACCAAGAACCGAAAATGTAATATATTGCAGCTTAACAATAATGAAATGTATTGCCTTTATTAGTTTTATTTTTGGTGTTTTCATCTGGTGATCTGGGAAGTAACACACCTCCTATATTAAAATGCCTTCACTCTGGATGAAGGAGCACAGGAGGCACATTTGGACAACAGCATTCTTCTGAGGGGAGGGTAGTGTTAGATGTACTAGCAGATTTAGATAACACTAACAAAGTAAAGCCAAACTCAGGCCAACACTACAGCAAATTGATTTTTTTTTCTTTTGGGATAAAGGTTTTACATAAATAAATAAAAGCTGATCATTATAAGCACCCCGTCAGTGTTAAATGGTTTGTCTCCCTGTAACTCACATGTGTCAAACACAAGTCGCAGCCGAAAGGAGGACAGAACTCTTCCACCAGGTCCTGGCTCTTCTCTGTGCAGTCGCGGGGGCTCATCTCTGCCACCCTCCCGTCACAGCAGTCAGCAACAGAGAAGAGGACAGAACTTCTCCAACAGATCCTGTGCCTCTCTATGCAGCCGCACAGATAGCTGAAGGACATTTTCAAACTGATCCACAAATTATGGTGCTGGCAAGGGTACTCTATTTGGCGAGAAATAAATTGGCCCATATTTTTGAGTTTTTACTTTTTAGTAATGCAACAGGGGAAGCTTATCTCTGTATAATACAATATTTTTCTGTCTCCCAATTAGATGTCATAAAATGTGGTATCAGCAAGACAGTACCCCGCCACACTTTGCTTTTACTGTGAGAAATGTTTCAAATCAACCTTTTCCAAACAGATGGACCAGAAGGCGAGATCTAGTTAAATTGCCTTCTAGGTCTCCATACACCATTATTTTTTATTTTGGGTTATCTAAAGTCAGTAAGTAGTCTATCGGCCCATAACAATTGTTGCACTAAAGCAGATGTCTGGGTAAGTAGAGGACTCTGCACTGCGTGGCTTTGATAAAGAAGTTTTACACTTCGAAACGCATCAGCCGATAGTGCGCCCCATCACGGTCTCCTTGATCGGTCGAAGTGTGGTTTGGGTTCACATGCTGCAGCTTCCAAGGCACTGTTTGTACAATGCAAACTTTTGTACTAGTTTTGTGAGTACCTTTTCATTGCTTTCATTTTAAATAAATTTTCCTAAACGATATCACACCAGGCTGGTGCGCCCTTGTTTTTTCCTTTTTTTTCATTTGCTACTAGGACACCCCTATCCACGAAGGGCAGCAAGGCCAGTGCTTTCGTTGTAGACTATTGAATGGTCGATGGTCATCTCATGCGCAGGATTGTTTGTTGTTTTTCTGCCATTTTAAAATACTGTCCTTCAGACCTTAGGGGGGCTGGACTGCGGTCAGGGAGAGAAGAAAATTCCCTAACGTCAGTGGGAGTTGACAATGCCTCAGAATTGGTGGTCAGAAGGAAGAGGAATAGTGCCCCTTCATTGGTATTAGTTGGAGGAATAGGGCCCCATCATTGGTAGACTGTAAGTGGAAGGAACTGTGCCTTATTGTTGGTGGCCGTTAAAGGAATAGTGCCTAATATCAGTTGGAGTAACAGAGCCTTGTATTAATTGTAGGGGCAGTGCCTCAAGGACCGGATAAAGGCAGGCAAAGGGCTGCATCCGGCCCACGGGCCGCAGTTTGGAAACCACTGCACTAAGGCCCCTTTCACACAGGGGCGGGAGGTGCATCGGCGGTAAAGCGCCGCTATTTTTAGCGGCGCTTTACCGCCAATTTCGCGGCGCTATTCGGCCTCTAGCGGGACGGTTTTACCCCCCGCTAGCGGCCGAAAAGGGGTTAAAAACTACCGCAAAGCGCCTCTGCAGAGGCGCTTTGCCGGCGGTATAGTCACGGTGTACCATTGATTTCAATGGGCAGGAGCGGTGGAGGAGCGGTATACACACCGCTCCTTTACCGCTCCAAGGATGTGGCTAGCAGGACTTTTTACCGTCCTGCTAGCGTACTGCTCCAGTGTGAAAGCCCTCAGGCATTAGAGTACCCAAGAAAAAAACACAATATGACAGCTGGAATACATTGTGGTGAAGTACTGAGATACAGTAGTCTATAAATGTCCAGTAAATTAAATATTTGAATTTTAACCACTTCAGCACCGGGCCTATTCTGGCACTTCTCTCCTTCATGTAAAAATCATAATTTTTTTGCTATAAAATTACTTAGAACCCCCAAACATTATATATGTTTTTTTAGCAGACACCCTAGTGAATAAAATGGCGGTCATTGCAAATTTTTATCTCACACGGTATTTGCGTAATAAATTTTCAAACGCCTTTTTTTGGGGAAAACAAAATGGTTTCATGAATTAAAAAATAACAAAACAGTAAAGTTAGCCCAATTTTTTTGTATAATGTGAAAGATGTTGTTATGCTGAGTAAATAGATACCTAACATGTCACGCTTTAAAATTGCGAACTCTCATGGAATGACACCAAACTTCAGTTCTTAAAAATCTCCATAGGCGATGCTTTAAATTTTTTTACACGTTACCATTTTTGCATTACAGAGAAGGTCTAGCGCTAGAATTGTTGCACTCGTTCTAACGCACGCAGCAATACCTCACATGTGTGGTTTGAACAGCGTTTACATATGTGGGTGGGACTTACGTGTGTGTTCGCTTCTGAACGCGAGCTACCAGGGACACTTTTTTTTAACTTTTTTGTTTTTTTGATCCCTTTATTCCTATTACAAGGAATGTAAACATCCCTTGTAATAGGAATCTATTGTGACAGGTCCTCTTTCTGGAGAGATGCGGGGTCAATAAGACCCCGCATCTCTCCTCCAGGGTGAAAAGCATGAGATCGGTAAAGAAAAATCACAGATCTCATGCTGACAGCCGAGATCACAGCTTTGTTTACATACAGGAACTCGGCGTGACGTCATAACGCCACGCCCGGGCCTCCAACGGTCATAGAGATGACTGGTGACCATCTGGTCACCAGTCATCTCTATGCTTCCCATCCGGCACCGGCCAATTCGTTCTCCGGGGCCCCCGATGGCACGGGAGAGCCCGGAGAAGAACCGGATGGCGGCGGGAGGGGGGGGGAACGTCCCCTCCCGCCGCCTATAAGAACAATCAAGGGGCGGAACTGCCGCTATGATCGTTTTTATTGTGCGCAAAATCGCCGGCTGAAAAAAATGATATCTGAATGATGCCTGCAACTGCAGGCATCATTCAGATGTCACCGCACAAAGCCAAGGACGTCATTTGACGGTGGGCGGTAGGGAAGTGGTTAATATACACATTTCATGAAAAACGTTATTAGACCATGCTGTACCAAAACGATCAAGTTTTATATTACACCGACTTGCACAATAACAGTAGACTGTGTTTCACCAACCCTTATTTAATGACATGTTAATTCATGTTCCACTGATGTTCCTAAACTTTACATAAGTGTTTTTGTTAGCAGGCATGTCCAGGAATCTGACGCTTCTTGATTCACAGAGAATGTGTTTATTTTTGAACTGCAAGAATGTGCGTAGCCTTGGGCTAGGACCTGTGAAAGCATGTGCAATGACACAGCATTAATCACAGGGAGCTCTGCAGACACTCAGATGAGAAAACAGTTTAAAAATAGTTATGAATGAGAAGCAGGGAAGTGAGGCCTACAACTAGGAAGAGGTGTCCAAAAACACACTCAAAGACAAGGTCGGGTCAGAGTTCTGTATTGATTAGAACAACTATTAGCAAAGAAAATGTATTGGGGGGGGGGGGGTTAGTGCTTATATTTTTGCACTACTGACATCCAATAAATGCTAGGCACAAGTTACAAATTTATAATTCACATTACCCTTAAAGTGCATATGTGCCAAGACTATTGATACATATCCCTAACAATAACTGAAAGAGAAAATCTATATGACTAAGCCCCATGAGTGGGATGAAACACATCAGAGACCATGGCCTGTGAGGAGCCCAGGCTGAGGCAGCTCTTAACCCCAGAAGCTCCTAAACGATCCTAAAAGCCTATGTGTACATGGACACATAGGCTTTTATGAAGCTGAGTTTAGGAGCTTTGGAGAAAAAAAACACCAAAGGCTCCTAAACTCAAGTTTAGGAGCTGTAGTGTACATAAAGCCTGAAGCTGTTAAAAAACAACTAAAACTGGAATTCAGAGTTTCTGCTGTGAATTTTTAGGACTGATTACTCCACAGTACCTGCAGCTACCGAGGTCAAAGATTGTTGTGAATGTGTAAAAACGTAATTGTCTGTAATCTTGGTACAGGTACAATTTAAAGGAAGGAGACAAAAAGCTTGCTGGTACTCACCAAAAAAACATTGTCCCTGCAGGTGATCAGCTCTGAACTCCGTGAATGAGATTTAATATTATGAGTTTTATGTATAAATGAGGCTCATACATATTGTCAGCAATACGAGCGTTCCTGTGGTCTCAAGGTGTACCAGGAGTTGGAGTCTCGGTGAGTGGAGTGAGGACACAGAGGATTGCATTGCTGACATCTTATCCGGTGTTGTTGCTGAGCCCTTTTGGTCCCCGTAATAGGGACCGACCTGGTCTGGTAAGCCTCCTGTCTATACATTTTGATTGAAGTACAATTTGACTGTTAAAGATCTGTCATCCCTTGATATATGCTGGCTGGCTTTGCATCATCAATGGACATTTCTTTTTTGCTCATGAGTTTACTGCTTCTCCTACTGCCGTGAGAGTTAGGCAGTTGAAGCATATGGACTTCCTTAGTGTGTTTTTTTCACATTCCTTTAGTAGTTAATATATATACATTTTTTATATTTTTATTTTTTTGTGTGTTTGTTCATATATATATACCACTTTTTTGGCACGTTGGTTGCCACCCACACGGTTGTGCATTTATTACCTATTTTGCACATGAATCACAGCGCGACATGAGGCAACTTCAAGTTGCCTCCAGGACAGGAGGCTTTCCAGTGGCCAATCAAACAAGAATCAGCTCTGTGGGAGGGAGGGGGGGGGGGGTTTGCCTGAGAAATGTATGTTCTCTTCCTGTATTGTTGTTTCTGTTAAGACAGTGATCCGACTTCTGAGGTGACTTCCATTGAATTCAATGGGTACAAGTTGCCTACAAGTCGCCTAGAAGTCAGATTGAAGTAGTACAGGAACCTTTTCTGAAGTCGGAGTGACTGCAGTAGTGTGCATTAAGACGGCTACATTCACTTACATTGATTTTCTCATGCAGCGCGACTTGAAGCGACTAGGGGCGACTTGAAGTCGGATCCAAAGTCGTCCGTGTGTGAATGAGCTCTTAGGATAGCATTGACCTTCAGACTAGGTCAAGACAATCTTGACCTAAAAGTATAGTACAGTATATATCATTTTCAGGCCAAGTGATGCTTGCAAATTCATCTCCTTTTAGAACAGGCATACATTAATAATATGCTTCCTCCTGCCTGGGGCCAACTTATTGCAACTTCTCAGTTTAGGCAAAGTCACATCCTTGGTGCTCAGACACTGCTTTTTTTAACCCCTTCCTAAAACCCTGAATGTAAATGAGCACCCTTCTGAGAAGTGCCCAGTGGTAGGAAGACAAGTGATATTTACCCCCTTTTTAAATTTTAGCAAAGAATGTCCTCCTTATTTAAGAAGCTTACTCTTCTTTAATTATGTTCCACTTCCATCTGCTTCTGGCTGTTTCCAAACCACTGCCTCAACACTCCTGTTTGCTGGTGTCCACCTTTCCTAGCAAGATGCAAAGGAGACACAAAGGACAAACTCCTGCTTCTTTATCCTCTCACCTCATAACAATTTGATAGACAGCGGCAGCAGCCTATTGTTTCCCTACCCTCAGTGACCTCCTCTACAACCCAGAAGTTCAGGGAAGTGATTGAGATTATCTTGGAGCCGACGGTGGTTAGCATGGACCCTAGGTAAGTATGTAGGCAGGTGCAGTCTACTTTCTCCACTGCAGGTGGTGCTCTTTCGCAGCAGCACTGTTGTTGGAGAGGAATTCAAGGGTAACAGGGTTCCTCTATCATTTCCTGGGTCACTGGGGAAGATATCCTATTAGATGCTATTGCCGCATGTGATTTTGCCTAGTTAAGGCCCTGACTCCCAGGTTTGGCATGCATTTGGCAAGTGGGTAGTGTTGGGAAAGGTACCCTGCTGGTTGGGGACAGTACTAGCGGTAGGGAAAGGTTCCTAATGAGGAGGGAAGGTGTAGGGTCTGCAACTCCTCTGGACATCTTCCCGATTGGGCACAAGACAGCCAGGCTGCATTCTGCCCTCATTGCAGGCACTCTCAACCTGGCTGAGTACTGCTCCATCACATTGCTGGAAACCGTGAGTGCACCCAGTTGGGTGGACTTCCCTCCAGGTTTTGTTATGAACTGTTACTGCATCACTTCAATACAAGTTCTCTTAGCACCTGACTGTGTGAATTAATTCTGTCGCACCATGCTGCACACCACCTAAAAGTACATGGGGACAAGGGGGTATGAAAAGATACTGTGGTGTATTTTACCTTAATGCAGGCCATTTAGTACTACCTTAAAATGGATGTAAACCCTCACATATACCCAGTGAAGTGAATAGCCTTAGATGATACACAGGGATGAAAAAAATCTCCCTACATACGTTTTACATGCATATCTGCTGTCTTCAGCTGTATATATTCTTTAGAAAGTGCTCTTTGTGATTTTCTCTTCCTGTTCATCACTGGAAGTGGATTATTGGCATACAGCCAACACAGCTGATTGGAGGAAAGGCACACACCCCCACTCCTCATTGGCAAAGGAAGAAAGGAATGTGCAGAGCTCTGCTCTGTGACAACAAGCTGTGTGCTAAGCTAGTTATAGCAACCTCCCATGACACACTGTCATCTCTGAGAAGTTATCAGGCTGATAACAGAGGAACTGAGCAGGAGAAAGATACAGGACACAGTGCTTTGAAGAGAGATAAGAAATCAATACCAAAATATGTGCCCAGCTCAAATTTCATGAATCGGGTTTACATCCACTTTAACTAAAGTCTGTATTGTTGTCCAACTCCACACTTTGGAGATTACTCTGATCTTCATATGTGGGTTGCACAATGCTGTGGGAAAAGCCAAAGCCTTTATCGGTAACCATGGTGGATTTGATTTAAATTAAGCCGATTTAAATCACTAGTAAAAAGGCTTGATTTAAATCAACTCGATTTAAATCATAATTTTTAAAGAGCAACTGTCATCTCTGTCCTGCAGCTGCTCCTTCTCTGACCCGCTGTTGACTCACCGACAGTCTAATAATTCACTTTAATGGGATGGCTGGTGATGCGGCAGTGACACAACAAGGTGAGGGAGATGGCAGCAGCAGGTGAGTGGATGCTTGCTAACAGGCACTGCCATGATGGATCTGAAATGACAAGTGCTCTTTAAATATAAGGACTCATTCTTGCTGGTAGTTACAATCTTTAATATTTGCAAACAAAATGAAGGTTTTTCTATTTAGAATAATATACTGTCAGATTAGTAAAACAGCGATATCAGAACCAATTCAATTATACAGTTTTTAGTGTACATAGATTTGCAAAACAATGGGATAAAGGAATATTCCTGAACTTTGTTTTATCTTATGGTTACTGTGAAATTGTGTGAATGCATCAATGCAGTGCATGTTATCTCAGCTTGTAGAGATTGGATTCATTGAATGAGTTTACCAAAAATGTAATTATTGCAGACTATACAGCTACATAACTAAGCTCCATTTCATGCTGAATAATCTAAATTATTAATGTATGTTAAATAGAAAACTATCTTTAGATAGATTTTTACTCCTAAAGAATTTTAATAAAATAAATTTGATAAAAATCAAACAAATCTGATTTAAATAAAACATTTTTTTTTAAATAAATCATTGATTTTTATCCACCCTGTCAGTAACCACTCCGAGTGGTAAAATAAAATAAACATCAGTAAACTAGCACTTAGATCAGTAAAAAAAATGAATTTCTGATCAATATTTTATGCATGTACACACAAATACAGGCGAAACTCACATCTCCCCTGTACTATTTGTCATTCTGGGAGCTAGAACAATTTTTACGTGAGTATACATGCATATACACGTGTGAACATGCACAATATATGGACCATACTCATTTTTTTGGGCAGGAACTTTCTGCCAGTGAGATCCAAAATTCATTAACATTTTGAAGTGGGATAGATATATCCAACTTTTTAAACAAGCATATTAAAGAATACTCTGCAGTTCTGCAGTAATAAATATCCTTGATCAGACTACATAAATGATTGTGAAAGCAAATGGGAGAAAGCCGGAACAAAATAATTCACTTTGTCTTTCAGCACAGCACAATTTCAGCAGCTGTGTGCAAGCAGTGAGATGTAGATAAGGGCTGAGTAGTGTTCAGTTTCAAGACTTAATATAGAAGTGGAAGGTCATATACCAGTGCAGTGACTTTCTGCCATTGTCTGTTGTCAGCCATATTCTTTCAAGTTGTGCCCTTTTACTGTAAAATCACAGTCCAATTCCAGGCACATTGGTCACAAAATTTTAAAGTATCAATAGTTTTTATCTAACTCACGTTTATTGAAGCACGTGTTTATTCAAGTAGGCAAAACTTTTTTTTTTTCCTTTTGGATAGTGTAAGGAAGGGCTATAACCCCTGTCAGTTTTTTTTTGCTATTTGTATTCCATTGGGGAGATTTACCTTCACCTCCTGTCCCATAGTCAAAACAGGAACTGAGAGAAATTCCCTGCAAATTAAGGTTATCCCTTAGGGCTCCCCAGGTCACCAGAACTAGTGTCCCCATTTAAAGATTTCCCCTCTATTACTTTTCTGGGAACAACCCAACATTTAGGATTTTCTTTTGATTTCACTTTCAGTGATAATGGTAATTAGGGCAAGTAGAGAGGGTGAATCTCCTTATTGAGGGCACAGAAAGCAATAAAAGCCTGACAAGTGTTATAATTCCCCTCCACTCTCTCCAAAACAAAAAAGAAAAAGTTTTGCCTTTAGTTATACTTTAACTTGATTCGTTTTGTCTAACCTCCATTGAGTGGCTACTGGAATGTAAAGTGTCAGCTGCACTTCTGGCTCCCAGCCACACTGGACCAGTGTCTATTACAGAAAGTCCCAGCCCCTTCCCTCTTCTTAGCTATTTGCAAAGCACAGTCCTGTGATGACGCTGCGGTTGTACTTTGTGAATGGCTTAGGAGAGGAAGAAGGGGAAGCATGACACCGAAACTATTTTCTATAAAAGAAACTGCGCCGATGCAGCTGGGAGATGGAAGTGCAACAGACACTGATCATTTGAGCAGTCACTCAGTGGCGATTAGACAGAACTATTCAAATTAAGAAACATTTGCTTTTCATTAAACTTCCTTAAACGGAAGTTATAGAATCGATTAAAACTTTTAAAAAAAGGTATAAACAATTATTTACAAAAATTATTCTTTACCTGTTGCCGCCTGTTGCTGCCCATGTAACACATATGTGTGGTAGCAAAAGAGTGCATGCAGCACATATGTGTCCCTGGGTGGCTGATGTTTCTGTGATGACAACAGAGTTGCTGCACACTCTCAGCACAGAGACAGCTCCCAGTCCCCATTAACGATTGGTACCTGGCTGGACTGGCTCCCAATCATGTGACTATTGTGACAGTCACAATGTGGATATTTGCCAGCACACCATGGATCAACAGGTAGCATCCAAACAAATTTTTATTGGAGCCTGATCACATCACAGAGCAGGTAGTGCAACGTTTCGGAGTCATGCAGGACACATGCCTGAAGAAGGGGTCCTGCATGACCCCGAAACGTTGCACTACCCGCTCTGTGATGTGATCAGGCTTCAATGAAAATGTGTTTGGATGCTACCTGTTGATCCATCGTGTGCTGGCAAATATCCACATTGTAACTTTCTGAACCAGTTTCCAGCTGGTGGTTGCTACAGCACCCAAATTTTCTAGAGCTTCATCCAGGAACGTGTGCGATGGGAATATGGAATATTATTGTGACAGTCAATCACAATGGTCAAATGATCTTTGATATTTCCCGACCCCTTCCACCCAGGCGTTCAAAACCTTTTTAAATGAGAAGTTTTTTGTTTTTTTTCTAATGATACTTACCTCGGTGGATGCAGCATTAGACCGATGTTGCATCTGATACCGGCGTCTCTGCACTGAGAACCGAGCCACTGAACACCGCCGATGGCTCGGTTCTCACTCCTCCCCGAGCAGAGCGATGCTGACTGTCAGTCAGCATCGCTTCTGCTCTACTTCTCTGCGCTCATTGGAGCACTGAGCCGTGGAGGGGCAGGGAGCGGCCGTCTCAGCGGCTCGCTGAGACTGCCATCAATCAAGGCAGCTGGCGGATCCAGACTTGGAAGTCGGGATAACGCGCTGCCTCGACTGATGGCAGTGACGTCAGCGGAAAGCAGACTTCAGACCGATCTCCGCTGAAAACAGGTCATAGGAGTGAAAAACGAATTGCACTCCTGTGACCCGGAGGAGAAGCCCAGCCTAAAAAGCTCAGGCTGGACTTCTCCTTTAATACCCTTTGATATACATGGCAGTTGAACTCTGCAAATCACCATAAATACAAGGCTTAACAGGTGGTCCCAAAAACAAGGTTACATATGGACAACATGATATTTAATACTTAGAAAAACAAGCTTACTGCTTCTACTAGTGATATGCAAATTTGAAGAATTTGGTTTGACCTCCATATGTCAAGTTCCAAAAAACTGCTATGAATTCAGTGAACTTTAGATTCTAATAGATGAGATACAGTCCATTTGTAGATATGAAAATAAGGGAATGGGGGGGAAGCACTCACATTGCCACATCCAAAAATTGGGAAATATATTAGGTACTCAAAGAGCGAAAAATAGGACTTTGTAGGCAACACACAGAACATATAGTACAAGCACAAGGCTGACTCCCGGGGGCTAACACTGCGACGTCCAATAGCCAGATTCTGTATAGTGGCAGAGTCTCTACTATACTGGCTGATCTACCTGCACTTCTATTGCGAATGCTTATGGTTGGAGTTGCTGGCCCTAGAGAACTTCACCACCACAACGTCTTTTACCCCCGCTTTGGCAATTTTGCCTGGATATAGCTGATCTGCCCAGCCAATTGTAGCTGCAAATATCTAGTGTGTCCAATTCTTTTTTCTGCGGATTTTCTTTTTCCCTGCGACTTTCTGTCCTGACCAACAGATCATAATTTCACACCAAATTCCAGACCAATATATACGAATTGATAGTCTGGTGTACAGCTCTTTGCTATCTGGAGTGTTCTCCAAGATAGTGAGATTTTGTCCCAAGTGTGTTTGTAATCGTCCCCCCCCCTATTTTGTCCGTCCTGACGAAGCCTCACGGCGAAACGCGTCGACGTTCAAGGGACTTTCCACTGTCACTTTATATACACTGTATGGTCTTTTAATCTTTGATTAACATTTCTGTGATAATAAAATTATTTTTGTACTATATGTTCTGTGTGTTGCCTACAAAGTCCTATTTTTCGCTCTTTGAGTACCTAATATATTTCCATTTGTAGATAGTTTTGAATGGATTGTATGTACATAACCACACTGATACGAATCTAGGCAGGGTCGTTAGAGTTCACTGTGAAGCTAACTCACAGTAAACCCTTTAAAGTTCAGCGAAATAGAATGCATTTGTATGTAAATAAATGCATTGCTGAAATAATATGGAGCCGCAGTTGCAAAAAAGTTGCAAAGGTTTGTTGACATGGCAAATCTTTGTCACCTAGTGTCAGGAATCAGAATTTTAACAGTAAAGCCCCGTACACACGATCGGTTTGACTGATGAAAACCGTCCGATGGATGGTTTTCATCAGACCAACCGATCGTGTATGGTACCCATCGGTCTTTTTTCCATCGGTTGTAAAAAATAGAACTTGTTTTAAAATTTTCCGATGGATAAAAAACCGATGGGAATTTCCGATCGTCTATGGGCAAGTCCATCGGTTAAAAAACCCACGCATGCTCAGAATCAAGTCGACGCATGCTCAGAAGCATTAAACTTCATTTTTCTCGGCTCATCGGAGTGTTTTACGTCACCGCGTTTGGAACGGTCGGTTTTTTGACTGATGGTGTGTGGCCAAGACTGATGAAAAACAGTTTCATCGGATTTCCGATGGACAAATCCATCGGACGAAAATCCATAGGTTATCCGATCGTGTGTACGGGGCTTAAGGGTACTTTCACACTGGGGCGCTTTTCAGGTGTTTTAGCTCTTGAAAAGCGCCTCTTATGCCTCCCCAGTGTAAAAGCCCAAGCGCTTTCTTACTGGGGCGGTGCGCTTGCAGGGCGGAAAAAAAGTCCTGCAAGCAGCATCTTTGGGGGAGTGCAGGTGCGGTGTATACTCTGCTCCCAAAATGCCCTGCCCATTGAAATTAATAGGCAGCACTGCCAAAGCGCTTCTGCAGCGCCACAACACAGCCGGTTTTAACCCTTTCTTTGACCGTTAGCGGGGGTTAAAAGCTCCCTGCTAGCGGCCGAAAAGCGCAGTTATAACAGTGGTAAAGTGCCGCTAAAACTAGCAGAACTTTACCGCTAATGCTGGCACCGCCCCAGTGTGAAAGTACCCTAACTGTTGCATTATTTGTTCCTGATTATCAAAATTAGAAGATAAGTTCACTTTCTGTGCACCTCTTTACAGTAAACCTTCCATTTCCACACCACATTTATACCAGTTCATACAAACCAAGCTGCCTTCTACCTATGTCCAATAAAGTCTGAGATAAGGTACATATAATACTGTATACAAACTCCTAGTTGGCTTCTACCTCTCTATTAGAAAATGCTCAGCTTTCAAATCATAAAAATCTAAATGCTTCAAATATGTAGAAACTAGCATTGTACTTGTACTCGTGCAAATGCTTTGATACTAAAACTGATACCTTCAAGTCGCAACAACTTTGAAAAAGGTTCTTGCACTACTTTTTTTGCGATTTCATTGCAACTTTCATTGACTTCTGTTAAATGAAGTTGCAAGCTGCAATGAAATCGGAGGTCCAAATCACACTGGTATCGCTGCAACAATTCCAGTTTCCTAAATATTTTCTGTACTGTCATTTCAATATTGTCCTGCAATGCAGAAACATACCGTATATACCCAAGTATAAGCCGACCCGAATATAAGCCGAGGCACCTAATTTTATCACAAAAAACTCGGAAAACTTATTGACTCGAGTATAAGCCTAGGGTGTCCATCTGCATGCCTCACTTTGCCTCACTGTGTCCATGTGCATGCCTCACTGTGTCCATGCCTCACTGTGCCCATGCCTCACTGTGCCCATGTCTCACTGTGCCCATGTCTCACTGTGCCCATGCCTCACTGTGCCCATGCCTCACTGTGTCCATGCCTCACTGTGCCCATGCCTCACTGTGCCCATGCCTCACTGTGCCCATGCCTCACTGTGTCCATGCCTCACTGTGCCCATGCCTCACTGTGCCCATGCCTCACTGTGCCCATGCCTCACTGTGTCCATGCCTCACTGTGCCCATGCCTCACTGTGTCCATGCCTCACTGTGCCCATGCCTCACTTTGCCCATGCCTCACTGTGCCCATGCCTCACTGTGTCCATGACTATGACTAGACTGACGTTTAACATGGGAGTCTATGGAAGGGGTGCCCGGCTTTGAAAAATCAGTGCTCCCCGGCCGTAAGTCTCCTAGACAACAACCTTTGCACACTTGTAGGGGAAGAGTGGGGCTACATGTGTGCTAAGATTGGGGTCCAGGGGACCTACGGCCAGCCAGTACCGGGTCCCCAAAGTCCGGGAGATCAGGCGCAAAAAGGTGACTCGAGTATAAGCCGAGGGGGGCATTTTCAGCACAAAAAAATGTGCTGAAAAACTTGGCTTATACTCGAGTATATACGGTAAATAATATAGTAGGACTTCTGGCACAGTAGTTAGCCAAGAAACCCTAGGTCCTAAAGATGAAGATCGGTAGAAGCTTATTGTAACTGTGCAGCAAAATGCATTTCATAATTCTCAGGCAGAACCACTCAAACATATACATAAAGATATGTGACAACACAAAAAGAGAGACGCACAAAGCAACAGGTTTACTTGAAGCCAAGTCCCACAGTAGCTTATACTTACCTGCGGATGCAGTTTCTTCTTGAACCGGTGTTATTTCAGCCCTCGTCAGGCATCATACAACATTCAAGAGTGACACAGTGCAGAAAGTTGAAAACATCTACCAAGCACCTGATTTTGTTGTTTACATGAACAAAGCCTTATGCCCCGTACACACGACCGGTTTTCCCGTTGGATAAAAAAACGATGGTTTTCCCAACAGAATTCATGTCAAGCCTGCCTTGCATACACACAGTCACACAAAAGTCCGGTGAACTTTTGACTGCCAAGAACGCGGTGACGTAAAAGACTACGACGAGCTGACAAAAATGAAGTTCTATGCTTCTGAGCATGCGTCGATTTGTTTCCGAGCATGCACGTTTTTTTTTACCCGTTGGAAAAGCATACAGACAAACGGTTTTCCTGCTAGGATTTTTTCCTGACGGGGAAAAAAGAGATCTTGCTCACTTTTTTTTTCCCGGCAGTTTACCCGTCTGAAAAACTGCGAGGGAGCATACACACGGTCGGAATTCCCGGCCAAAAGCTCTCATCGCAGTTTTTCAGACGGGAAAACCCCATGTGTACAGGGTATTATAGTTTTGTTTTTACAACATCATTTAGTAGATCATTTATATGCAGTGTTAAAGCCTAAGTTTAGCGATGTTTTCAGCACCAGGGACAGTACTTGCATTGTATAAAAAGTGTTGTTAAAAATCTCCATTCTTTCATTCCTCATATCCCCACAGCTGTGACCTTACAGTGCTTAGGGGGTTAATAGGAGCTGCTGGACCTGTTACAGGCCTTCATGAAAAGTGCTGACTATTATTATTATTATAATACAGGATTTGCATAGCACCAACAGTTTGCACAACACTTTACAATGTTAGGGCAGACAATACAGTTACAGAACAATTCAATACAGGAGAAATCAGAGGACCCTGCCCGTTAGACTATGCCCTTTCCTACATTCATAACAACTGTGGGGGTACCCGGCAAAGCAGAGGAATGAAGATTTCAAAGAACAGAGCAGCCACCAGCACAGGAGACATTTTTTATTTATTGTAAGTATCATCAACAGTACTGATTAAAAAAATCAATACACTTAAGCTTTAAAGTAATATAATTATATAAACTAATTCAGTTAAGGCATCAAATTAAAGGGAAACTTCACCCAGACTCGTAAAAATGAAAAATCTGCAGCTACCAATATTGTAGCTGATGACTTTTAAGAAACAGCTAATTCCAGCTCTGTCCTACCAGCAGCCGATTCTTCACAGGGCTTTGGATCTTCAGTGCCTCCATCTTGGTTTTGGAAACCAGCTGTCACTTCCTGGTGACTCACAGCCAGCTTCCCACTGCACATGAGACTGGTCCTCTGGCCTCCAGTGATGTGTGATGTTATCCCAGGAGGCTGTGGGGGTTTTGAGGGATTCGCTCGAGGGAACATCATCCTTGCCTAGACAAGGATTGAGGAAGCGGGAGCAGGTACCACCAAAAAAAACATACTTGCTCTTCAAAAATAAAAACAAAAAACTGCAATTTGTTAAAGGTTGGAGAGAGGAAAATAATAACTTTAGTATTTGGGTGAAGATTTGACTTTGGCAGATCTAAACATACTATCTGGAAGCCACCTTAAAGGTATTGTAAAATCATTTTTGGACATTATACTTACCTGCTCTGTGCAATGGTTTTGCACAGAGCAGCCCAATCCTCCTCTTCTGGGGTCCTCCTCCAGAGCTCTGGGCTCCTGCTCTTTTCAATGCATCGCCATAGGACGCCACTTCCTATGGTGACACATGTAAGGGCTCGAAACTGATCAAGACCAGCTCCTGCTCCCCCACATGCCAATGGTCTTGTGAATAGATTGTTCCTAATGTCATCATGCACATAGACTCTGGATGTGAGGACAGCAGGAACAGTCCACAGCTGGACGTGGGGAAGCGTGGGGGAGCGTGGTTTTCCAGAGGATCGAAGGATCAGGTAAGTATAGCTTCTTCTTGGGCCCCTAGACAAAATGAGCAGTTAAATATATTTCCATGGAGTTATGCTTTAACCGCTTCCCTCTCTCCTGGGTGAAATGCAGAGAAAACTGCTCGTGTGTATGGTTTCTCAGCAGGAAAACTGCCGGGAATCTCGACGAGAAAAATAGAGAACCTGCGCTCTATTTTTCTCGTCAGGATTCTCGGCAGAGTGTTTCCTGCCGAGAAACCCAGTCGTCTGTATGCTTACCTGTCCAGGGAAACCTGCGCATGCTCGATGAGACTTCGACGCATGCGCTGAAGCATACAAGGGTAGTGTAGGGTGTAGCAAGATGGCGGCGACGGCATGGAATGTGACGAGCCGTGGCTCGTCGCAGTCGATGACATCACTGTGTTCTTGCCATTTAAAAGAACGTCTGTGTGGAACTCCGTCGGAGAAAAAGCCCACGCATGCTCAGAATCAAGTCGACGCATGCTCAGGAGCATTGAACTTCATTTTTCTCGGCTCATCGTAGTGTTTTACGTCACCGCGCTTTGGACGGTCGGAATTTAGTCTGACAGTGCGTATGCAAGACTGATGGAAGACTTGAACGGAATTCTGACATAAAATTCCATCAGATTTTAGCCCATAGGAAACTCCTATCGTGTGTACAGGGCATTATAGAAGCAAACGGCATGTTATAGAGTGCGAAGAAGCACATGCAGTTGCTGAGCAGAGCCTGCCATAATTATGGAAGCCATGGTTTCAGCTTACATGCTGCAACCCACTGAACTAGATCTTTAATTAAAGACAACTGAAAGTGAGCTCCCAACACAAGCTAGTATTAGATGGAACACTGAAGATTAAATAAAAAGTTGCATTTGCTCATGCTTCAAGGTATTAGAATTAGGAGCTTTCAACAACCACATCCGGTTCCTCAAGCAATAAACAGTAAAAATATTCTGTGTCAACATTTTTCCAGTCAAAAAACAGCAAGGAAATATATATTTTTTTAAACATAAATAGCCCGTACATGAGAGTTATGTAAAAAAACTGCGGAAAAATATCTTCTTGCTTTTTTTTTTATATATACAATCAGACTAAGAGGAAAACGGGGACCAGGTTGAAGCAACATTGGACCTCATTCTCACAGAAAATTGCCACTGCTACTGATTGTTGATTATGACCTCAATCAAACAAGTGTAACATTTTTGCCCTGTAACTTTCCTGTTGTTTACTGTACTAAAATAAGTGTTATGTTAAAATTAACTTTTACTTTGCTAAAGCAAGGGAAAGTAACTGGGTCTTTAAACTTCTTCCTCCCAGTAAGCATATATTCAAGTTTCCTTCAGTCCCCTGCCCTTCTATTTGGCAGTCAGGAGCAGAGATAGAGATTTGTGTAAAGCCTCGTACACACGACCAGTTTTCTCGACAAGAAAACTGCTGGGAGAGCTTTCTTGCAGAGAAAACTGTTCGTGTGTATGATTTCTCGTTGAGAAAACTGCCGGGAATCTCGACGAGAAAAATAGAAAACCTGCTCTCTATTTTCTCGTCAGGATTCTCGTTTTTCTCGTCGGGATTCTCGTCGGCCTGTTTCCCGACGAGAAAACCGTTTGTGTGTATGCTTTTCCGAGTCTTAAAAAATCGCGCATGCTCAGAATCAAGTATAAGACGGGAGCGTTCCTTCTGGTAAAACTAGCGTTCGTAATGGAGATAGCACATTCTTCACGCTAAAACGAACTAAAAGCACGAAGACTGAAAAGCGCGAATCGTCTCTCCCCAAACTTTTACTAACACGCAGTAACACGAAATCAGCAAAAGCAGCCCAAGTGGTGGGGCCATTGGAATCGAACTTCCCCTTTATACTGCCGTCGTACGTGTTGTACGTGACCGCGCTTTACAACGACGTGATGTTGAATTGACAGTGTGTATGCAAGGAAAGCTTGACAAGAATCTCGTCAAGCTTGACAAGGATCTCGTCGAGAAAAACAACGTTTTTTTTTTACGACGAGATTCTCGGTCGTGTGTACTAGGCTTAAGCTTCATTATGACATGTCAGCGGTTATACTGGGTTGTATACTGTAAAATGCTGGGTATTTTTGTTCACTGTTGAATGGGGATGGGGAAATAGAGTGAAGATTAGGTACATGTGGCTGGTGAGGGAGGAATTTAATGTGAAACTTTTAATCCTTACATTCCTCCCATCACTGAAATGACAAAACACCATTTTATTTTAACGTTTACATTTTTTTTTTTACTATGGCCCTAACATATGCAACTATTCTCACCTTTGGATAAAATGACACATGTTTCTTCCTGCAGCCTCCTGGGATATGCCCGCCACATAGCCCAAGAGGCTGCAGGAGCAGTGTCAAACAGCGGCCAGTGGACAGAGCTGGCATACACCATCAAGGGCAGCCTGAACCTGGAAGAGGCAGCAGATCTCCCAATGACGCCACAGGAGATTGAGGCAAGGGACGCACGCTATTGCACCAGAGAAGCGGATCTCAGCAGTACAATGCTGGATTCACTAGACAGGTATGTGAATCATGGACATTCTAACAGGTAAAAGGGGGGAAAAAATGGGGCGGGCGAATGGGAAAGTGGGGTACCCCTCTCACTATGAAGGAGACTTATCTCAGGTTTTGGAGGACTTGGTAGTCCACAGTTCACAGGCAGACTGGGTTCCAGGCTTGGGCTTGGCCTTCAAAGTTTAAACCTAGAAGTAACAAAAGGGACCTTTCTTTGATTCTGAGGCGGTATGAGTTTTTTAAGGCTGAGCACTAGCATTTTTCTGCTGCAGCAGATGGGTACTCTTGTGACATCCTTGATGGTGTTCAAGACAGCTCCAAAGAGATGCTTTTCCTTGAATGGCAGGCACTTTTTGCATGCTTGTCCTGCAGCTCAACACTTCAACCACAGATTCCTTCTCATGTTCAGACAGAAGACCCATACAGGAAATGATACAGAAGACTTCTAACAACCTGTCCTTGCAGGCAAATTGCCACCTCTCTAAGGTCCAAAGTCCTCCTCAGTATCTAGAATATCCGGTGCCAGGCCAAAGAAGAGCCAGTCCACACTCCATTTGAAATGCTCAAAAAGAAACGGCTGCACTACAATGATGTCACGTTATCATACAACTTTATTCAGCCAGACAGAGCATGCTGCAGTCCCCGTCTAAGGACCTCCTCTGGCATATTTCACCTTAATGGACTTAATCGTAGAACTTGAGAACTCGAAGATTAAAGGGGTTGTAAAGGCAGAAGGTTTTTTTATCTTACTGCATTCTATGCACTATGCAGTAAGATAAAAAACCTTCTGTGTGCAGCAGCCACCCTCCAGCACCCCCCCAATACCAACCTGAGCCCCATTTCTCGCCATTGATGTCCACGAGTGCCTTGGCTGTCCGAGACGCTCCTCCTGATTGGCTGAGACACAGCAGCGGCGCCATTAGCTCCCGCTGCTCTCAATCAAAGTCAGTCAGCCAATCAGGAGAGAGAGGGGGCTGGCCGGGCCGGGGCTCTGTGTCTGAATGGACACAGGGAGCTGTGGCTCGGCTTGGGTGCCCCCATAGCAAGCTGCTTGCTGTGAGGGCACTTAACAGAAGGGAAGAGCATGGAGCACAGAAGAGGTACCTGATAAGAGGAGGATCCAGGCTGCTCTGTGCAAATCCACTGCAACAGAGCATGTAAGTATAACATATTTGTTATTTTTAGAGGAAAAAAAACGAGACTTTACAATCACTTTACGCATAAAAGGGTGAAACACATTGAAGGGTGGTTCCTTTGACATGGACTGCAGCGTGTTTTGTGAACAAAGTTGGATGAAAGAATGGTGTCATCAGCATGTGGTTATTTGTTCGCTTCTGTCCAGGTGGTAGTTTAAAGCTGCAGGCATAAGCTCCAGATGCTCTATAAGTAAGAGGTTGGCTTAGATAGTAACTGGATCTGTTCTCATGGATTAGCCAAGTAGAGACCAACCAAGGATAGATCCATGTGTTACTCGCAGTTAGGAGAAGTGATGGGAAGGTGCTTCTATAATGTTGTATGCTGGGAAAGAGATTGCAGAGAGTGAATACAGCACTTCACCCAGAGGATGACATTCGCACTCAGTCCCTGCCCCTTTGCGGTAAAGTAATGGAAAGCTGTAATTTCAAATAGCACCCGTTGTTCCTAGTAATGAGGTAGCTCACAATGTTTGACCCACACTACCTACTCACAAAGTGAGTCTTTATAGACAGGGTCGCACTTGGGGCTGTGCCATGGCTATGGTCACGGAAAGTACTCAGTGACTAACAGATACATTCAGGTCTGGAAAGCACATGGAGGACATGCCAATACTGATAGCTGTGTATGAGGAGGACCAGCTCACTCAGCCTGTAGGGAAATCTCAGCTGAAGGACAAAGGTAATGTTGATTAAAGAAAAACAGCTAGCAAAAAAGGTAAACTTTTCTCAGCAGACTAGAGAAAAAGACACCCAGCCCCCTGCACACTAACAATAAAATAAGGAAAGCTGAAAGTAGGAGAGGTTATACTGGGCTGGCCACAGATTTTTGTTTGCTAGTGTCCAAATACTCCTGTAAATGACAATATAACCCAACATACTTTAAATTCCTGTGTCCCTCAATGTAAGAGAAAAATCTTCATATCAGAAGTCAGAATTGAAATAATTACATCACATGTCTGTTTTATTTCCTCTTATTCTGCATATGCAATTAATTCTGTTACTCGCAATCTTCCTTTGTGGGACTGTGCTCTCGCCTGAGACAAAAACTATTTGTGTTAGTGTGTTCCCCAGGCCAGGGAATTACAGTGGTTTTAAAGCCTAGACATTTTTTACCTTAATGCATTCCCTGCATTAGGCTGCTTTCACACTGAGCAGAGCTAGGCGTTGGCGGTAAAACACTGCTATTTTTAGCGGTGCTTTGCCGTCATTTTCGCTGCGATATTTGGCCGCTAGCGGGGCGCTTTTAACCCCCGCTAGCAGACGAAAAAGGGTTAAACCCGCCCACAAAGCGGAGTGAAAGAAGCGGCTCTTTCAAGGTGCTTTGCAGGCGCTATTTTTATCGCTATAGCACCTGCAAAGTGCCTCAGTGTGAAAACGACAAGTTTTTTCCTGACGAGATTCTCGGCCGTGTGTACGAGGCCTTATACTTACTTGAACCCTCATTTCATCCAGCGTTGTGCACGTCTGCAGCTCTTCTCTCCCCTCACTTCTACATCTCACTGGCTTTGCTGGGGCACCGGGAGCCATTGGCTGTGACGAGGGAGCAGGGGTCGAGTCCCGCTGTCTGTGCCAATAGTCGCAGCAGCGGGGCTTGGGAGCGAGCATGCACGGTGCACTGGACAGAGAGGAGGAGCCAGGAGTGCTGGCGAGGGACCCCAGAAGAAGAGGTTTGGGGCCGCTCTGTGCAATCCCATACTGAAAGTATATTGTTATATATATTATTATTGAGGATTTATATAGAGCAGTTTCCGCAGCGCTTTACAACTTGGGGGCAGACAGTACAGTTACAATACAAATATAAACAGGAGGGATCAGAGGGCCCTGCTCGTTAGAGCTTAGATATGTTTGTTATTTAAAAAAAAAAAATCCTGTACAATCACTTTAAAGATGATGTTTTATATGACTAGGTAGGTACTGATGTAACATCTACCCAACCATTTTCAACTGACTCTTCAACTGCAAACCTACAACCATTGTAATCCTCTATCCTGCATGCTCTCTTAGCTAACTAGAGTCAATTCTGCAATGGAAAAAGAGTACAGGTGCTTAGTCACACTCACGAGGGAAACTGCTGGCAATCCCTTTAAAGGGTGCTTGAGAACTTTACCCTATGGCAGGGATATGCAATTAGCGGACCTCCAGCTGTTGCAAAACTACAAGTCCCATCATGCCTCTGCCTCTGGGTGTCATGCTTGCTGCTGTCAGAGTCTCGCTATGCCTCATGGGACTTGTAGTTTGGCAACAGCTGGAGGTCCGCTAATTGCATATCCCTGCCCTATGGTGTCTGAACTGAAGTGTCTGTTTGTGTTCAATCTACCTGGATACGATTACATCATCCCGTCTGTTCCCATTGACTGAAATCTTTTTTTTTTCTATTGGCTGGCATTTATTTTTTTGTTTGTTTAAACTTTTCTTTTAAAGCTTTGTCACCGATTACCATCTAAGTGGAATTCAGTCATTGGTACTGTTCTAAACTTTGGGAATCTTTTTTGAACAGTTACTGTACATTAAATATTGACGAAGCAAGCGCTGACCTCCTCATCAGAGGGGTAAACTTCAATACTAAACTATTTAATTTAATATAAAATAATAAAAATAGTAAGTTCATGTGTAAAATAGGTGCCAATTTTTAATTTGAACTTAAATTAACGAATTTTACATATAAACTACTTCTTGAATGTGATATTTTGTATATTTTTATATTGTATTTTAGTTAGCTTAGTATAGATAAAACAGACTACCCGTATTTATTTTTTCTCCTGAAAATAGGGGCAAAGCAGGGGTGCATGTTATACGCCGACAGCGTACCTCACCGAGCCGCCATCTCCTTACCACTCGGCTCCTCGGCTCTCACGTCGCACACACACAGTCCTGCCTCCACCACCGGCATTGGACCAGTGTTCTGCCTATCACAGTAGCTGGTCCAATGCCGATGGCGGAGGCGAGACTGTGAGTGTGTAACGTGAGAGTGGAGAGGAGATGACGGCTCGGTGATTTCCTGATTCAGGCTGCTGGTGAGGGAGATGGTGAGGCTGCAAATGATGGTAGTTTAAAAAAGGCATTAATCAGGCTGCATTGAGGACAATAATCAGGCTTCGTTGAGGACAATAATCAGGCTGCATTAAGGACAATAATCAGGCTGCATTGAGGACTTTATTTGGGCTGCATTGAGGACAATAATCAGGCTGCATTGATGCATTGATCAGGATGCATTGATGACTTTATTTGGGCTGCATTGAGGACAATAATCAGGCTGCATTGATGCATTGATCAGGATGCATTGATTACTTTATTGGGGCTGCATTGAAGACATTAATCAGGCTGCAGATGGACATTGATGGGCACTGACCCTTAATTTGCTTCAAAGTTGTTTATTTTAAAAATATTTTTTTGTCCTGAAACTTCCCTCTTAAAATTAGGATGCATGTTATACGCCGGCGCATGTTATACGCCGATAAATACGGTATATATTTTATTATATCTGATTTGCTATTCTGTATGGTTTTTAATTATAGGCCTGATGGAGGCAACACTGTAATTGTGCAGAAATGTGTTGACAATACACCTCAATAAACAATTAACATATCTGCGATCACTGTGGTTTGCCTTCAGTATACTGATTTTAATTCAGTTTTATCTAACTTATCAGAAGGTTTATTTGTGCTGTAATGTGTAAAGTGATCTCCTTGATTTCTTCTCATTATCTAATGGACAGTTTTTGTGTCTAATTATATATTTACCTCTTCCAATCCCTTTTAGCAATATAAGGAGCCCAACATGGAAAAGACAATGCTATATGTTATGTATGAGCAACTTCTTTGCTAAAAAATACCTGTGAAGGATTTTTGCTGCAAAAACATCCAATTTCATGTGCATTTCCTCTGTACCCTTTGAGGCTAGTCCCCCTCATGAGCCCCAAAACAAGGATTCCTAGGCTAGCCCCGTCTTTTTGCTGCCTACTATCAAGTGACCCTGTCACAAGATGATTAGGCGATATTATAGCAGCTGCACAAAATCTTCCTCCCCAAACATCCTGGCGGTAGAAACCAATTATAAGGTTTTAACTCAATGGTACCTCGTCCCCTCAAGGTTGGCCAAATTTACGCCAAACCACACAGCTCAATGCTTTCGAGGATGCTGTGACCCGGGTACCCACTTGCACATATGGTGGTCCCGCCCATTGGTTCAGATATATTGGAAAAAGATATTTGGAATTGCTTCCAGAATGTTTAATCTCAATGTGCAACCAGACCCAGCCACTGCCTTGCTCAAACTAAAACCAGACTATATCACATATAGACAATTTAAACTCCTTATCCAACTTACCACAGCGGCTAAGCAAACAATTGCTAAGGCACGGAGGACCCCTGACCTAGAGATACCCGAGACTGAAAGTAGACTAAATGTTTTTATGTCTCATGCCAAAATGTTAGCAATAGAAAGGGACCAAATTCCTGTTTTTGAAAAAATATGGAATCCTTGGATTAACTACCACATATCACCATCCTGCGATAACAGAATTCTCATGCCATGGCAGCTGACAACCCAACCCAGATAAAAGTGACTTACAAACCCAAACCCAAACTCTTAGAACCTAGCTGTTACCCTGTTCTTTACTTGAAGATCATAATGCTCTTTTTAAGTCCTCAGACAAAAAGCCATGTTACTCGTGCCAATCCAGTGAACTCCTGTACTCTCTTCTCTATCTCTCTTACTACTCTTTCCTAGTCTTCCTTGTGTCTCTCTGCTTCTGTGTGCCCCCTTTTTTTTTGTTTCTCTCCCCCCCCCTTTTTTATTTTTATTTCTTTTTGGTATTATGTTATTTTTTTCCTTATTTTCTAAAGAATAAAAAAGTATTATTCTACTTAACGGTTTTAATAGTTCTGGTCCAAGCTATTACCTCTTACGGTAGCATCATTTCCACCGCAGTTAGGTATCTCAAGTTTTATTAATTAACTAACGTACTTTTTCTATACTAGTTAAATAACCTACCTATCGGTAGTTTACTGTTGGACCTTAGAGTTTTTCCATATCTGTTAAACACGTATGGCTCATTGTAATATTTATTACAACTGTATTGTAATTTACTTGCTTATTCAATCAATAAAATACTTTGACAAGGATATTATAGCAGCTGCAATCTACATGCCACATTTTTTTAAAACAGTCGATGCCCAAAGGAATTATGGTAGGAATTTTGTAACAGTTAAAGCTGAACTCCAGGAAAACATCTAAATACACATAGAATACACATATAAGAGATCTACCTGCCAAATAATTTCTATTCCTGTCCATTCATTCTTGAGATTTACATAAGCCCGCCCTGGATGATATCCCATATGTCACAGCCACGTGAATGATACCACATAGAGTGAAGGAATACAGTGATGACCTCTCTCCACCTCTCAGCCTGCTGACTTGACAGTGATAGAGCAGCAACAGCCTGAAAAAGTCGCCCCTTTTCTCATTCTGCTTTCTCATATCAGTATTTTTCCTGCAAGCACATTTGCATGCGGCACACCTCATCGGTTCCCAGTCCTTTCCTATTACAAGTGGCCAATAGCAAGCAAAAATGTTAAATGCAACTAGTGTAAATAACTCAATCTATTAATGAATACAGAGCTGCTCTGTTTTGTGTCTTTTATATCTGTCTGGAGTTCAGCGTTAATAACAGGTATTTAAAATGATATTTGAGTGATAAGTTCATAATAAATCGGCAGGAGCCAATGGCCAAGCCAAGCCTCTTGTGAGATGAGGGGAGAGAAAAGAAGCACTGCAGCAGAGGGGCACAGCACTGATTCCAGATCAGGCTCAGGTAAGTACTTCAGGGGGGGCTGACATAGAAAGGTTTTTTCCTTAGTGCAGAGAATGCATTAAGGTAAAAAAAGAAAACTTTTACCTTTACAACCATTTTAATACTTAATTTCTTGACTGTACAGTATATACCTAATACTTGTTGAATATGCTCCTCATTTTTAACAGATGCAACTATTAAACTATAGAGAGCTTCATTATAATTAAAATCAAAGATAATTATCTTCCTAATTATACTTCAGCTTTTGGCAAGCTTCAAACAAAATTGCATGTCATCAAGCATTTCTGAATACAAATAAGAATATGAACATAACAGTTCATGTATAAAAATAGAATGTCATTAACATGTTTACTGTATTAAATCTAATACAGTGGAACCTTGGCGAGCATAATCCGTTCCAGGAGAATTCTTGTAATCGAAAGCACTCGCATATCAAAGCGAGTTTCCCCATAGAAGTCATTGGAAACGAAAATAATTCATTCCACATTGACTTTAATGGCATGCAATACCGCATGTGGCCAGAGGTGGGGGGCCCCGGAGAGCCTCGGAAATGATCGGGGACAGCTCGGCTGCCCTCGGAAAGGCTAGGAAACACCCAGGAACGGAGTATTTCCGAACGGCTCTGCTCTGGCGCCCCCTGCACTTCTGGCCATATGCGGTACTGCACACCCAATTAGCTTGAATTCTGCTAATTTTGCGAGACAACACTCGCAAACCGAGTCAGAATTAAAAAAAAAAAGTTGCTCGTCTTTCAAAATGCTCGTTAACCGCATTACTCGTAAACCAAGTTTCCACTGTATAGCACTTTAAATGTCTACAACTACCGTGTTTCCCCGAAAATAAGCCCGGGTCTTATATTAATTTTGGCAACAAAAGACCCAGTAGGGCTTATTTTGGGGGTAGGGCTTGTCATGTGCTGTCTTCTCTCTGCATCTTCCTCCCTGCCTGTCAGGAATCTCCAGTGGCACTGAGTAAAAGTGCTTGTAAAATGCACTGCATTACAGCACTATACAATGTGAACTGTGCATGTCTCTGTAATCCACCTGTGACAAACATGTACCTTCCTACAGCGCAGCTCGGCGCTTCTGTGACCCGCCTGATTGCTCTTCCACGCTCCGAGCACTGCAGAGGGAGGGGGCTGAGATCCCCCGCTGACAGCTGGCAGAAGAGGAGAAGGGGAGAGCAGTGGGGGATCAGCTGAGCGTTGCTTGGCGCTTCCATGTCCCGCCTGATCGGTCTTGCCCGCTCCGAGCACTACAGAGGGAGGGGGGCCGGAGATCTCCCGCTGATAGCTGGCAGAAGAGGAGAAGAGGAGAGCAGCGGGGGATCAGCTGAGTGCCACTTGACGCTTCCATGGTCCGCCTGATTGGTCTTCCATGCTCCGAGCACTGCAGAGGGAGGGGGGCCTGAGTTCCCTCGTTGACAGCTGGCAGAAGAGGAGAGCAGCGGAGGATCAGCTGAGCGCCGCTCAGCACTTCCATGGCCCACCTGATCGGTCTTCCATGATCCAAGCACTGCAGAGGGAGGGGGGCCCGAGATCCCCCGCTGACAGCTGGGAGAAGAGGAGGAGAGCAGCGGGAGATAAGTTGAGCGCCGCAACTAAGGTATTCACCACAAACAGACCACAGAAACATAAACAGTTTAGACCGCACAACACTGTAATGCAGTGCGTTTTAGGACTTCACAACTCTTCCAAACTAGGGCTTATTTTCGGGGTAGGACTTATATTGCAGCCCTCCCCGAAAATCACAGTAGGTCTTATTTTCGGGGAAACGTGGTACAAAAAGGTGAAGTAGAAAATTGCATATGTGGTCATTGTCACCTGGTCAAAAAAGCACACAAAAGTTTATATGGTGGAAAATCCAACATGCTAAATACTCTCAGAATACCCTCTCCTGGGTAAAGTATGATAATAGTAGCATCATGTTTGGAGACGTGACACTGGGTTTAGGGTGCCATTCACACCAGAAACAGGCGCATTTCCTGCATTTTCCTGTGTTCAAAATGTACAGGGTGTGCAATCTGCTGCAGGTGTCGATGTATTTTTAACAACACCCCAAATGCAGAATGCAAATACAGTGCGTTTTCCTGCACTGGATCGTATCATACCACAGTACCATGGGATCCGGTTGCAGTGTGTTTTTAAAATTAGTACATGCACGCTAACTAAATGGGAAGATTTAGGATCTAGCTTAACACCGACTCAATGGTCGCTAACATTCAAATCAATATACAAAGCTACCTCTTGTGTGACCCTATTAGAATTGACACAAAAAATAGCCCAAAGGTAATACTTAACCCGGAAATAGCCAGCGTCACAGGCACCCCTGTTCCAGCTTCCCCAGATTTAGTCATTCTCAACTTGGCAAACCGCAAGATCGTTATACATATACTTCTGGCAGCTAGGCTATCACTGACCAGACTATGGAAAAAGGACTCCATCATAGACTGAATTCATTCCATTGACTCAAACACAACTCCTGATCACAACGAATAAAACCCAATACCTCCGGGAACAACAATTGTGGGCTCCGTGGACCAAATGGTATAAAACCCACGCTCAAGGACAACTAAGTACAACACATGCATAGAATAAAAAGCGGGAGAAGTTACTCAGGTAATTCACACACACCTATTTGGATTGGTATGGTATTATCTTATCCACAGGTGACCTTCGGAAGGACTTGTCCAAGAATTTTACCAATATTTGTTTGTTTTACTTTATTCCATTTTCAGCTCTTATTATGTTATTATTATGTTCTTAGGCCCCTTTCACACATACATCCGTTTTCGGATGAAAAACGGACATACATGTATACCTATGGGATAGCGGATGTCAGCGGATGAACATCCGCTGACACCCGATCTCCTCCGTGTCCGCAATGCTACGGTTTTCTGGATAGAAAAATTCCTATTTTTCTATCCGTCTGCAGAGCGGATCGGATGAACAGGGACAGACGGTCCGTGTTCATCAGATCCCCCCATAGGGGAGAGCTGAGATCTGACAGGGCGGTCCCTGCACAGTGTGCAGGGACCGCCCTGTTATCCGCCGGCTCAGCGGGGATCAACGGAGCGATCCCCGCTGAGCAAGCGGATGTTCACGGGACGGATCATCACGGATCCGTCCCGTGTGAAAGGGGCCTTACTCTGTATTTTAACTGACATCTTTTGATGCTGAATGAACTATACCTGATACATTCTTGTTATGTCAGTGCATAATTTGTTCAAAACCCAATAAAAATCTATTGGACATAAAAAATGCTAATAGCCTAAAGGTGTGTGCATGGACACATTGGGGGTTATTTACAAAAGGCAAATCCACTTTTCACTATGAGTGCAAACTACAAGTGCAAAATGCAGTCGCTGTAGATCTGAGGGGGACATGCAAGGAAAATAAAAAACAGCATTTTAGCTTGCACATGATTGGATGCTTCCCCTCATTTCAGATCTTCCCCTCAGATCTACAGCGACTGCACTTCTAAGTGCACTTTCAGTGCAATTTCAAGTGCACTTTGCACTTGTAGTTTGCACTTGTAGTGCAAAGTGGATTTGCTTTTCATAAATAACCCCCAGAGGATAACAATATTTAGCTTCTAGGAGCAGGGAAAATGCTAATAGTAGCTTATAGGAGCTTTAAAAAATGCTAGTGTGCATGGAGCCTAAAAGCGGTATTAAATACAAAAGCAAACATTTACTATATTTGTGGCTTACCAATTCTTGGATGTGATGGCTGAATTCCAGTGTGGATATAAATCAATGGGGTTGATTTGCTAAAGGCAAATCCACTTTGCACTACAAGTGCACTGCAAGTGCACTTGAAAGTGCAGTCGCTGTAGATCTGAGGGGGACATGCAAGAAAAAAAAAACAGCATTTTAGCTTGCACATGATTGGATGATAAAATCAGCAGAGCTTGCCCTCATTTCAGATCTACCCCTCTGATCTACAGCGACTGCACTTCAAAGTGCACTTTCAGTACACTTGCAGTGCAGAGTGGATTTGCCTTTAGTAAATAACCCCAATGATTTAAAAAAAAAAAAAGATTTTTTTGATTTAAATCTGATTTGTTTAAATGAAATCAAATTTTTGGGATTTTTATCAAATGTATTTTATTAAAATGCTTTTGGAGTAAAAATCTATCTAAAGATAGTTTTCTATTTAAGATACAATAATAATTTAGTTTATTCAGCATGAAAGGTAGCTTATAAGGCTGTATAACAGCTTTAGCTGAGATAACATGCACTGCATTGATGCATTCACACAATTTCACAGTAACCATGAGATAAAACAAAGTTCAGGAATATTCCTTTATCCCATTGTTTTGAAAATCTATGTACACTATAAACTGTATGATTGAATTGGTTCTGATATCGCTGTTTTACTAACCTGACAGATTATTCTATGTAGCGGGGTCCTCAATTTAGTGGGATACACCTGGGGGTAGTGTGACCCAAGTGTGTAATTATGTTAGGGTTCAGACCCCTTTTTGTTATTTGTGGAGGATTGGATGGTGCGATATTCTCCTTGACCAGTGGGTGTCAGTGTACCTACTGGCTCAGGGTAGAATCACTACCACAGTGCTACCCTTTTTGTCCCTTTGCGGAGATGGTACGGCTTGGGCGGGGAACCCGCCGTGGTGTCGATGGGAGGGGATAAAAGGGGGAGACGCCCTCGCCACGAGGTTCTTTTCTTCGGGGATCATCTCTTCACGCACCCAGGCACCTTAGGCCTGGGTGCGGGCGGTTCAAGGTTCCGGCCTAGGCCTGGCCGGAATGAAGATGGAGTCCATCCCAGGCACCTTCAGCCTGGGATGAGGTACTATTGAGGAGGCCTGGGACCCGGTGACTCCGACTGGGTCCCGCGAGGGTGAAGTTGCTCCAGGGCGCCCCTTGCGAGGGGACCCGCATCTGAGGTGAGGAGGCTGGGGAGGTCACCCGTCCGAAGACCCGGTGCAGTGTCAACCCGGTGACGGATGGGCCTTCGGTAACTCCCTTGGAGGACATCTTCCCCTGATAGGGGCTACAGCGCAGCGGAGGAGCTCTAACCAAGACTCCTGCAACCCCTGGTCATAGCACAGGGAGTGTAGGGACTAGGAACCTGTACAGTGCCTCGACCTGTTCCCCCATCGTATCATGCCGTTGCATTTGACTGTATGTGGAGATACGCAATAAACCTGAGTTTGGACTTTGATGGGTGTATGGACTCTGTTAATGGGAGCAAAGGGAGATTCTGGCACGGAAGGACTGACCCTCATAACCAGCACACATTTGGCCCGAGGAAAAGATTGGTACTGGCCTTCAACTCACCCACAGCCATGGGGAGGACATGGGCCGTAGCGCACCTCACTCTGTCGCGTGACATACCCCTAGCTAAAGAGGACGGGGTGAGGCCGCTACACGTGGGGGCTCGTCCGGGATGAAATGTGTGTTGACCCTGAGGTTTGGAACGGCTGTGTTTGAACTTTTCTGTCCGGAGGAGGTCCGAGCAGGTCGACCATGTGATTGGCCAAAGTGCGTCCCTGTGCTCGAAGTCGTGGAAATTTCTCTGAAAAACCGGGAGAGGCCCATGCAGAAAGAGCGGGAAGAGGGAGGAGTCCAGCCGTGTGACGAACTACATGTGGGGACTTTTGCTGCACTGCGCCACGAGGCACCCCGTGACTGTACAATTTGTGGGCGGAGGCTGGCGGAAGCCCGCAAAAGTGTGCAGGTCGTGGGAGGAGTCTGGCCACGTGTGGAGATACATGTGGAGACTCCGGCGCGTGGTCAGCGCGTGATGGAGCAGCAAGTGGTCGGAGTGAACTCAGGCTCCCAGTGGATGTCGGTACCTTATCCTTTCAAGATGACTGCATTTGCTGCTCCCCTGACAGACACGGGAATAAGACTTAGGCCCCGAGGACAGTTGGCTCTGTATTCATGCAGAGACACGGAGACCCTCGGTGTGATCTGTCCCGGATGCTCGGGACTGGTGGTCCAACTAAAGCCATTCGGGCGATGTGAAGCATGCAAGGAGTTCCTTTTTGAGGTTGAACCACACACGGAAAGGCCCCGGGCCCTACGCCTTAACTGCATCACAGGAACCGCCACTCCGGAGGAAGAGATCAAAGCCTCTGCGGAGGTTCCCGTACGCGCTGACCAGGGCGAAGTGACTGCCCAACCAGAGACTGAGAGAGAAAAATCCGAGGACACTGCTTCGGTCACCACAGACTCCCTGCTGCCACCACCAAAGAGGAAGATAGGCCTGGTGCAGGCCTCCTGTGGTCGTGGTCGAGCTTCACCCCACTGCTTGCCGGACCTGGATGGATCCGGTCGGAAGAATCCTGGACATCCCAGTGCTGAAAAAGGTCCAGGTGAGCCAGGGGCTGGGACTGTGTGTGTGGTTGGAGGTGTCGGGAGTTCACATCTGGTGGAGCCCGCAGGGGAGGGTAGTTCTCCGTCCACTAGGGACTACCTTCCCGCCGAGATGTATGACACCTCCGATCTAGAGTCGCTGTCGGACTGTGGGGATGACGGAGAAATAGACGAGCTGTTTCACCGGAAGGGCTGGGACAGACGCCCGCTACCCGTGCAGAGTAAGCCACAGGACTCCCCCATGTCCATAGATGACAGTACGCTTCGGGTGCAAGCCCCGGAGTTATTGAGGAAGCCTAGTCCTCCAAATAACCTTCCACATTCAACCACATCACCTGCTCTGATAGTGAGGATGCAGCGTGCTTCATTGCGGGCACCAAGAGCAAAGCCGCCTGAGATGGTGAAGGTACCTCGGCACCCGGAGGCCATCGTACAGCCAGGAGAAGGTGAGCGAGATGTGATGCCGCCTCTAGCTCGATTGCAGAGACTTTTCTCCCAGAGAGTCGCCCGTGAATATGGGTGGGAGTACCCCTACTTGCCTCGGGACTTATTGTATGAAGTCGAGGTCTTGCGACCACGGTGGTATGACGAGTTTGTGTGGGAAAAACTCAAAGTGCCCCATGCCCGGCGATACCTGTCATGTTCGCCGCCGGTGTCTAAAAAGTTTAAAGGCTGTAAAGCTGATTGGAGACTGGGACGCCATATCCATGCTGATAAGGTGCTCATCTGCAGGAAAGAAGGAGAAGACGTCGAATATTCGGTGGAAGTATTTGACAAACACCTGAAGCCCTTGTTTCTGCCGGATCCAAGATTTTACTTGTAGAAGTGAACTCCTATTTTGTTGCTGTTGAAACTTTCTGGAAGAGACATTCCCAGACGCCTAGAACTGTGCCCTACTTTTGTTTTGATTTGGGCTTTTTCTTCACTCACTGGAGACTTGGGAGCTGTTGTTTTTTTTTGTTCTCCCTTTTCTTCATGTGCCAAAAAGGCAGAGACATTTGGGGATAGAGTTAGAGTAGGAAAGCAGTAAGAATGAAGACTTCGGCAAGTGTTGTGACCGCGGCGCTGTCACCAGGTGGCAGTGTTGTGCAACGATTGTTTGAAAATGTTACACATACATCACTTTACTTATTGGAGTGAATGGGTTTCTCTGCTGACAGACCCATTCATGCCAAATGACACAGATTGTTAGGATGTTGTTTCTTTTGTTTCCCTTCTGCAGGAGATTCATCGATCAAGACTGCTGAGAGTGGGGTGGTTTTTGATTAGGAATAGGAGAGTTTATCGTTTTATATTTCCCTTTTCCGTTGAACAGGTCTTGGCATGTACAGTATTCAAAGTTTGAGGACAGCCTCTGGGGTTCACTCCATGTCACCACGTTAATGGGAGACATGGGTGTGCACCTGACGCTGGGGACCAGCGTCAAATCACAGGGGGGAGTGTGTAGCGGGGTCCTCAATTTAGTGGGATACACCTGGGGGTAGTGTGACCCAAGTGTGTAATTATGTTAGGATTCAGACCCCTTTTTGTTATTCGTGGAGGATTGGATGGTGCGATATTCTCCTTGACCAGTGGGTGTCAGTGTACCTACTGGCTCAGGGTAGAATCACTACCACAGTGCTACCCTTTTTGTCCCTTTGCGGAGATGGTACGGCTGGGGCGGGGAACCCGCCGCGGTGTCGATGGGAGGGGATAAAAGGGGGAGACGCCCTCGCCACGAGGTTCTTTTCTTCGGGGATCATCTCTTCACGCACCCAGGCACCTTAGGCCTGGGTGCGGGCGGTTCAAGGTTCCGGCCTAGGCGCCCTAGGCCTGGCCGGAATGAAGATGGAGTCCATCCCAGGCACCTTCAGCCTGGGATGAGGTACTATTGAGGAGGCCTGGGACCTGGTGACTCCGACTGGGTCCCGCGAGGGTGAAGTTGCTCCAGGGCGCCCCTTGCGAGGGGACCCGCATCTGAGGTGAGGAGGCTGGGGAGGTCACCCGTCCGAAGACCCGGTGCAGTGTCAACCCGGTGACGGATGGGCCTTTGGTAACTCCCTTGGAGGACATCTTCCCCTGATAGGGGCTACAGCGCAGCGGAGGAGCTCTAACCAAGACTCCTGCAACCCCTGGTCATAGCACAGGGAGTGTAGGGACTAGGAACCTGTACAGTGCCTCGACCTGTTCCCCCATCGTATCATGCCGTTGCATTTGACTGTATGTGGAGATACGCAATAAACCTGAGTTTGGACTTTGATGGGTGTATGGACTCTGTTAATGGGAGCAAAGGGAGATTCTGGCACGGAAGGACTGACCCTCATAACCAGCACACATTTGGCCCGAGGAAAAGATTGGTATTGGCCTTCACCTCACCCACAGCCATGGGGAGGACATGGGCCGTAGCGCACCTCACTCTGTCGCGTGACATACCCCTAGCTAAAGAGGACGGGGTGAGGCCGCTACATCTAAATAGGAAACCTTAATTTTGTTTGGAAATATTAAAGATTGTAATTACCAGCAAGAATGAGTCTGTAAATTTAAAGAGAACCTGTCATTTTAGATCCATCACGGCAGCGCCTGTTAGCAAGGATATCCACTCACCTGCTGCCGCCACGTTCCTCATCTTGTTATGTCACTGCCGCATCACCAGCTGTCCTATTACAGTGAATGGGACTGTCGGTGAGTCAACAGCGGGTCAGAGATGACAGTTGCTCGTTAAAAAATATGATTTAAATCAAGCCTTTTTACTAGTGATTTAAATAGTGATTTAAATCAAATCTAACCTGCTGCATTTTTTTACTTTTTTAGGGTTTCTTTCTATTATTTTCACCTGGTGATCTAGGTAGTAAGTCCGTTGTTTTTCAACAGGACAAGCTGCCTAGCAGATGTAGCAGTTAGAGGGTTGAGACAAACTATTCAACTTTGACAGAGGTGCTTACAATGGTCAGCTTGTATTTATGTTGGTGAAACCTTCATCTCAAAAGGAACACAAGTGTAGGCAAACTCTGCAGTCCAGCTGTGGTGAAACTACAAATCCCATCATGCCTCTGCCTCTAGGAGTCATGCCTGTGATTGTCAGGGTCTTGCAAAGTCTCATGGGACTTGTAGTTTCAAAACAGCTGGAGGAGGGCCAAGGTTGCCTACCCCTGCATGACTGCTTATAAAGTTGTGCTGCGTACACACGACCGTTTTTAATGTCATTGAAAAAAACAACGTTTTTCTCGACGTCATTTTTCCTGTTTCCTCTCAAGCCTGCCTTGCCTACACACTATCGTGAAAAAAAAAATGCTAGAGCAAAGCGCGGTGATGTACAACACGTACGACGGCACTATAAAGCAGAGGTGGGGGACTTGAGTCACATGACTTGACTTAAGTCAGACTTAAGTCACCTGTTTGAGGACTTGCGACTTGCTTGACAGAATTCAATAAATGACTCGACTTGACTTTGACTTGTCACTAATGACTTGCGACTTGACTTTGACTTGGGCTATATGTAGGGTTGCCACGTTTTCTTCAAGTCAAACCCGAACACTTTAGCAGCGCACGGCAATTTTTTTATAGTATAAACTATACAAATATTTTGCTAATAAATAACAATTGTAATCATATAAAGTTAATAACAAGAGTTCCCCTTTACATCAGAGTCCACAGAGTTCCCCTTTACATCTGAACTCGCAGAGTTCCCTATCACTGTAATGGGGGGACTCTGCAGACTCTGATGTAAGAGGAGAACTCTGATGTAAGGGGGAACACTGAGAACTCTAATGTAAAGGGGAACTCTGATGTAAGAGGTGCTCTGAGAACCCTGATTTACCTTAGTGTACTCACTCAGAGGCAGGAGAGAGAAGGGGGAGACTTCAGTCACAGACAGGGATGGATGGTGAGCTCACTCACCCCTTAGCAGTCAGCACCTCTTATTCAGAGGTATCTGAGGCTGCTGGACTTCAAATTTCCAGCCCCCCATTTCCCTTTTCTGAGGCACAGCGCCAGGGATTGGAGTGTGGGCAGACACAGAGCGGTAGAGGTGGGGGAAGAGGTGCAGATCGAGCCCTCTCTCCTCTCCCGTCTGTGTGTGTTTGAGGGGGGGGGGTGTTAGTGCTGGCTTTGGGCAGTGTGAAAGAGAGTGTAACAGAGACACTCTCAGCTTAGGCAACTGCAGCCAGCAACTCTGCTGGGAAGCCATAGTCCAGTCTAAATAATGTGTCCGGGTTTCAGGCAGTCTGAAACCCGGACAAATGATTCCAAACCCGAACTGTCCGGGTGAATCCTGGACAGGTGGCAACCCTAGCTATATGACTTGCAATGACTTGGCACCACTAACACTAACTGCAAGCCGCCGTCTGCCTACCTGATCAGCGTGTCATGCAGACAGACGGCGGCCATTGCAGTGTTCAAAAGCCGCGCCTCCTCGTCTGTGATAGGCGGAACACTCAATTTCACAGCAGGCAGTGTTCAGCCTATCACGGACATCCTCTTATCCTCGTCTGTGTTATGAGGATGAGCGGATGTCCGTGATAGGCGGAACACTGAATGCTGGGAAATTGAGTGTTCCGCCTATCACAGACGAGGAGGAGGCCCAGCTTTTGAATACTGGAATGGCCGCCGGGATGTTGCCGATCAGGTACACGGCTGACGGGCACAGTGAAGCATGAGCACAGTGAGACACGGGCACAGTGAGACACTGGGCACAGTGAGGCATTGGGCGCAGTAAGACATGGGCACAGTGAGGCATTGGGCACAGTGAAGCATGGGCACAGTGAGACACGGGCACAGTGAGGCATTGGGCACAGTGAAGCACGGGCACAATGAAGCATGGACACAGTGAAGCATGGGCACAGTGAAGCATGGACACAGTGAGGCATGGACACGGTGAAGCATTGGCACAGTGAAGCATGGGCACAGTAAAGCATGGACACAGTGAGGCATGGGCACAGTGAGGCATGGGCACAGTGAAGCATGGACACAGTGAGGCATGGGCACAGTGAAGCATAGACACAGTGAAGCATGGGCACAGTGAAGCATGGACACAGTGAAGCATGGGCACAGTGAGGCATGGACACAGTGAGGCATGGGCACAGTGAGGCACAGTGAGGCATGGGCACATAACCAATATTATTTATTGTTATCCGTCCTATTATTTTTATACAGTATGGGGTAGATCAGTATTTTGACTTGATTTGTGACTTGACCAAAATAAATGACTTGACTTGACTTGCTTGACTTCTAGCAGGGACTTTACTTGACTTGCTTGCTTTTCGTCACAGTAACTTGGGACTTGCTTGAGACTTGAAGGTTAAGACTTGAGACTTGATTGTGACTTGCACATGTGTGACTTACTCCCATGTCTGCTATAAAGGGGAAGTTCTATTCGGATGGCGCCACCCTTTGGGCTGCTTTTGCTGATCCTCGTATTAGTAAAGTTTGGTGAGAGACGATTCGCGCTTTTCAGCCTCATGCTCTTCAGTCCGTTACAGCGTGACGAATGTGCTATCTCCATTATGAACGCTAGTTTTACCAGAAGGATCGCTCCCGTCTCATACTTGATTCTGAGCATGCGCATTTTTTTTCCCCTCGTAAAAGCATACACATGACCGTTTTTCACAACGTTAAAAAGAACGACGTGAAAAACGACGTGAAAAAATAGAGCAGGTTCTTTTTTTTTAGCCCATTTTTCACGTCGTTAAAAATGCTCTGGAGCCTACACACGACCGTTTTTAATGACCAATTAAAAAAATGGCATTTTTCAAGCCATGAAAAACGGTCGTGTGTACAAAGCATTAGAGTTTTGATAGTTTTTAGTGTATCTAATCTAGCATTATCCTCCTTCCAGAGTGACAGCACTGCTGTCCAAAGATGTCTCTGTTGCTCCTTCATACAGTGCATAGGCATTCTAATGCAGGAGGTGTGTTACTGGCCAGATAACTAGGTGGAATCAGGGAGGAAAAGCCTAAAAAAAAAAGAAAACGAATGCAGCCACCACATTTATTGATTGGTAAGCTGCAAAATATTATTATATTTTTGGTTTTGGGATTAATACTGGGGGTTGAATGCATATGAAACCAAAAAATATCTCCTTTTTGGTTTAGTTGCTTAGTTGTTTGCCACGTTCAAGTCTAGAAGGATTTTGCCTGCAAAGCTGCAAGCACAGCGCCATGAAAGGAAGCATGTCCACTCCCAAATTTTATATAAACCTCTGTATCTAAAACACTTACCACATCCAGATCTACAGACCTTTAAAACCATCAAGTTCATTTTTAAACTTTAGATTGTAGCAATATCAACCATGGAAAATTGGGTGAATACTTCTGCAAATCAATGTATGTGCAGTAACTTTGAAATGCCTGCTACCAAGGGGATTGTATATTTTAGTAACTTGTGGTGACAGGCTCCTTGGAAATAAATGCATCTGGGTTATGTGATATTATTGTCTCTCTCTCTCTCGCTCTCTCTCTCTCGCTCTCTCTCTCTCGCTCTCTCTCCCCTCTCTCTCTCCCCCCCTCTCTCTCGCTCTCTCTCGCTCTCTCTCCCTCTCTCTCGCGCTCTCTCTCTTGCTCTCTCTCCCCTCTCTCGCTCTCTCTCTTGCTCTCTCTCCCCTCTCTCGCTCTCTCTCTCTCCCCCCTCTCTCTCGCTCTCTCCCCCCTCTCTCTCGCTCTCTCTCTCTCTCGCTCTCTCTCTCTCCCTCTCTCGCTCTCTCTCTCTCTCGCTCTCTCTCTCTCTCCCTCTCTCTCTCGCTCTCTCTCGCGCTCTCTCTCGCGCTCTCTCTCGCGCTCTCTCTCCCCTCTCTCGCTCTCTCTCTCTCCCCCCTCTCTCTCGCTCTCTCGCACTCTCTCTCTCGCTCTCTCTCGCCCCTCTTTCTCTCTCGCTCTCTCTCTCCCTCTCTCTCTCGCACTCTCTCTCTCGCTCTCTCTCCCTCTCTCTCGCTCTCTCTCCCTCTCGCTCTCTCTCCCTCTCGCTCTCTCTCTCTCCCCCTCTCTCTCGCTCTCTCTCTCCCTCTCTCTCTCTCGCTCGCTCTCTCTCTCTCTCGCGCTCTCTCTCTCGCTCTCTCTCTCTCACAACCATTAATTTCATTCTCTTGCAAATTCACTGCAGGCACAACATGTGGGAGGAAAACTAACCCAGCACTTCTTGATGCTGGTATAAATGTATGTTTTCAGAAACGTATAAGAAGCACGACTGCATAAGGCAGGTTTATCTAAGTATTGGTCATTATGTATACTTACATATTTATTATATTTTAAGAAATATCAAGGAACAGAAAAAAAAAACACAGAAAAACACACAAAACCCTACAGTGTCCTGGCTCTTTACATTTTTCAAGATGCTTTTTTTTTCTTTTTTTTACACTTATTGATTACCAGTTTTGGACATCGAGTGTACTACACACTCCCAAAAGATATCATGGATTATGCAATTTTCTTTCCTTCCACAGTGTTTATAAACACTGTTAAGACATGCGTTAGAGACACAAAGGGGGTTATTTACGAAAGGCAAATCCACTCTGCACTACAAGTGTAAACTACAAGTGCAAAGTGCACTTCAAATTGCACTGAAAGTGCACTTGGAAGTGCAGTCGCTGTAAATCTGAGGGGTAGATCTGAAATGAGGGGAAGCTCTGCTGATTTTATTATCCAATCATGTGCAAGCTAAAATGCTGCTTTTTATTTTCCTTGCATGTCTCCCCTCGGATCTACAGCGACTGCACTTCCAAGTACACTTTCAGTGCAATTTCAAGTGCACTTTGCACTTGTAGTGCAAATTGGATTTGCCTTTAGTAAATAACCCCCAAAGTAACATTGTTATTTTTGTATCTAGCCTGTTTCATTAATCTGCAGATCAAAGGGATGAGCTTCCATCTGAATATGATGTCGGTTAAAGAAATCTGACATAGAAAAAAAATCCTGCAAATAAAATTTGTTTCAATGTAATGTATAATCAAGCCTTTGTTTACCCTAATCAGCCCTCATTAACCCCATCTTCCCCTGCGCCTCCTAACTAGTATTATCCTGCTGTTTTTTTATTTTTATTTATTTCTGTTTTGCTAACCATTATAATCATTATCTAAACTATTTAATTTTTAGGAAATGTAAATGCTTTTTACCAGAACAATATATTTTGTGTAATTTTAAATAACACAAAGTATAGCATAACATATAAACTTTTTATCTACAGTAAGGGCTCTTTCACACGGGGCGGATCCGTGCAGATCCGCCCCGTGAAGCTCCGCTTGCTCAGCGGGGATCGCTCCGTTGATCCCCGCTGAGCCGACGGATGACTGGGCGGTCCCCGCACACTGTGCAGGGACCGCCCTGTCAGAGCGCCGCTCTCCCCTATGGGGAATCAGATGACGACGGACCGTAGAGTCCGTTGTCATCCGATCCGCTCCGCCGACGGAAGGAAAAATAGGGTTTTCCTCCGTCACACTTTGGCGGAGCGGAGCGGGTCGGATGTCAGCGGACATGTCTCCGCTGACATCCGTGCCTCCATAGGGGTACATGGAGGATCCGTTTCAGGTCCGCCTAAAAAACTGACAGGCGGACCTGAACGGACCTCCGTGTGAAAGGGGCCTTATGCAGTTTTTTTTAACCACTTCAATACCACACATTTTTTATCATTTTGTTCCCACAAATAGAGCTTTCTTTTGGTGGTATTTGATCACCTCTGCGATTTTTATTTTTTGTGCAACAAATAAAAAAAGAGCGAAAATTTTGAAAAAAACAAAGTTTTTCTTTGTTTTTGTTATTTTCTTTTGTAAATAAGTACCTTTTCTTCTTCAATGACGGGCACTGATATGGCTGCACTGACAGGCACTGATAAGACAGCACTAATGGGCCCCGATGAGGTGGCACCAATGAGGTGGCACTGATGGGCACTGATGATGGGCACTGATAGGCGGCACTGATAGGTGGCACTGGTATGCGGCACTGATGGGCACTCATAGGCAGCACTGATGGGCACTCATAGGCGGCACTGATGGGCACTCATAGGCGGCACTGATGGGTACTTATGGGTGGCACTGATAGGTGGCACGGACGGGCACTCATGGGCACAGATGGGCACTGATAGGTGGCACTTATGGATACTGGTGGGTGGCACTGATGACACTGGTGGGTGGAATTGCTGGGCATCACACATTTTTTGTGCCATGATGGTGCCAGTCAGTGCCCATTTGTGGGCACTGATTGGCATATGTTGTGCATACTTTTTTTACATGTGGATGGCCATGGGGGACTTACCTGGCCATCCACATGTTGGGTGCTTCCCTGGTGGTCCTGGGCGGCATCCTGGTGGTCTAGTGTGGGCATCCGAGGGGGGAGGGCTGCGCTGATAAAAAATCAGCGCGAACCCCCCTGTCAGAAGAGCCAGCGATCGGCTCTCCTCTACTCGTGTCTGTCACGGCTCTTCCTGTTTACATCGTGATCAGCCGTGATTGGACATGGCTAATCACGTGGTAAAGAGCGTCCGCCGGAGGCTCTTTACCGGGATCGGTGTTGCGGTGTGTCAGACTGACACTCCGCACCACCGGGCGCGCGGCCGCTGTTATCCTGCTGGACGTCATATGACGCCCAGTCAGGATAACTGAACCACCGCCCGGCCGTCATTCTGCTATAGGCCGGGCGGGAAGTGGTTAAACACCGATCAAAAAAAACTCTCACAGTGGGTACCATGTTCAGACAGTGGAGAGAAATTTCCTTAGGATTTTTAGGGCCCTTTCACACCCACGGATCCCGTGAGGATCCGTTCCATATACACCTGCTTGCTCAGTGGGGATCGCTCCGTTGATCCCCGCTGAGCCGGCAGATGACAGGGTGGTCCCTGCACACTGTGCAGGGACCGCCCTGTCAGATCTCCGCTCTCCTCTATGGGGGGATCGGATGAACACGGACCGTCTGTGTTCATACGATCCGCAGACGGATGGAAAAATAGGATTTTCCTTTGTCTGCAGAAACGGAGCATAGCGGACACTGATGAGATCCGCTGACACCCGCTATCCCATAGGGATACATGTATGTCCGTTTTTCATCCGAAAACTGATGGATAAAAAACAGACATATGGTCCGCAGGTGTGAAAGGGGCCTTAATGGCTAGATATACAGTCATGCTCGAAATTGTTGGCACCCCAGAAAGCAGATAAAAAGGAGAGAAGTTCACTTAGTCTTTGCATTGTGTGTCTGTGTGTGCCACACTAAGCCTGGACAACAGAAAGAGGAGAAGAGAACTGTTTGAGGACTTGAGAACCAAAATTGTGAAAAAATATCAACACTCTCAAGGTTACAAGTCCATCTCCAGAGATCTAGATTTGCCTTTATCCACAGTGCGCAACATTATCAGGAAGTTTGCACCCCATGGCACTGTAGCTAATCTCTCTGGGCGTGGACGGAAGAGAAAAAATTGATGAAAGGTTGCAACGCAGGATAGTCCGGATGGTGGATAAGCAGCCCCAAACAAGTTCCAAAGAAATTCAAGCTGTCCTGCAGGCTCAGGGAGCATCAGTGTCAGCGCAAACTATCCGTCGACATTTAAATGAAATGAAAGGCTATGGCAGGATACCCAAGAGGACCCCACTGCTGACACAGAGACATAAAAAAGCAAGACTACAGTTTGCCAAAATGTACTTGAGTAAGCAAAAATCCTTCTGGGAAAACGTCTTGTGGACAGATGAGACCAAGATAGAGCTTTTTGGTAAAGCACATCATTCTACTGTTTACCGAAAACGGAATGAGGCCTACAAAGAAAAGAACACAGTTCCTACAGTGAAATATGGTAGAGGTTCAATGATGTTTTGGGGTTGTTTTGCTGACTCTGGCACTGGGTGCCTTGAATGTGTGCAAGGCATCATGAAATCTGAGGATTAATAAAGGATTTTGGGTCGCACTGTAGAGCCCAGTGTCAGAAAGCTGGGTTTGCGTCCGAGAACTTGGGTCTTCCAGCAGGACAATGACCCCAAACATACGTCAAAAAGCACATAGAAATGGATGGCAACAAAGTGATGGAGAGCGCTAAAGTGGCCAGCAATGAGTCCAGATCTAAATCCTATTGAACACCTGTGGAGAGATCTTAAAATTGCTGTTGGGAAAAGGCGCTCTTACAATAAGAGAGACCTGGAGCGGTTTGCAACGGAAGAGTGGTCCAAAATTCCGGGTGAGAGGTGTAAGAAGCTTATTGATGGTTATAGGAAGCGACTCATTTCAGTTATTTTTTCCAAAGGGTGTGCAATCAAATATTAAGTTAAGGGTGCCAAGAATTTTGAGCAGCCCATTTTTGGAGTTTTGTGTGACATTATGTCCAATTTGCTTTTTTTCCTCCCTTTTTTTGATTTGTTCCAATACACACAAAGGGAATAAACATGTGTATAGCAAAACATGTGTTACTGCAATACTTTTCTGTGAGAAATACTTGATTTTCTGGAAAAATTTCTGGGGTGCCAACAATTTCGAGCATGACTGTATATGGCAACATAAATCCCATGAGCACAAAGCAGAGCCAAGCCAGAGAAAGAACCTTGGTGAATACCCAAGGGCCATAGACAGACAGGCCAAAAGGGAGAATGACAACTTGGAAATATTGATTGCCCACTGCAAAGCTCAAATAGTGTTAATGAGATGGAAATATGAGAATGTGCAGGTAAGCATTCTGAGGCCAGAAAATCCCCTAGAAGGAGAGAGGCAATGTCCAACCTGGCATTTTGCATGCAAAATGTTGAACCCATAGAAACAATTTGAGAGTCTCCAGATCCAAAATTGGCAAGACTCTCCTGTTCAGCTTGGGAACTATAAAGCAGTTGAAACCTTGAAAGTGTACTACTACTAGTACAGCGGTAATGACCCCTTGAGACAAGAGCTACTGGACAACAGCTAGCAAATCTGCTCCTTCCTCACTCTGTCCAACACTAATAAAAAAAATTGAATGGGGTTAAGGTTTTAGGAATCTGTCTGGAGTAGTAAAACTGAACCTTTTCATAAATCCACTGCCTTGAATTAGCATGCATTCTTTGAGGTTGATTTACTTGAGGAGCTTAGTACAAGAACCTGTCCTGACCTAAAGGAATCTACCCCAGGTGTATACATATCTCTAGGCTGCTGCTGCAATGTTTACATCTTTCAAGGAAAATTTCTGCACTTGAGAGCCATTATAGATCCCCCTAGGCCTCTATGGGACCATCCTCTGAGGGTGAAGGTACTAAGCAGACAGGCCCATCAAGTTATACAGATGCAGGAACACAGCATAAATATTTTTTTCCCCCCTCAAAGAATGTAAACTTTGCTTTATCCTGCAGCCACAGGACAGAGGTTAGTATGCATCTAAGGGGAGGAGAGGTGTGGTAATACTCTCAGAAGGGTGAAAAAGGGTAAATACAATTTTTTGTATCTCCTGTTGATCAGAAAGGACTATTTAAAGTGCACACAGTGCCAAGTGAATACTACCACATTCGACTCCTTTAGTAAATCAACCTCATTAGCTAATAAATATGTATGCCTTTCACAATGGTGTTCTGCTTTGTGACACACTCCTTTTATTATATTGTCATCACTCTTTGGCTACTTTACGAGTGACCAAATTGGTCTTTAAAGAACAGTTCACCCAAGTCTGATGTTACAAAACTAGGTAAATGCCAACAGGTAAAATCACTCAGCAGCTTCTCAAAAAACTTATGAAATCTAGCAACAAGACTTCAGAACTTGTGTTTACTGGTCCTTCCACCTGCAGCAACTATTACAAAGTCTCTTCACAAGCAGTAAAATAAAGGTGTGGGGCAATGGATCTCTAAAGCCCTGTACACACGATCGGTTTTACAGATGAAAACAGTCCGATGGACTGTTTTCATCGGACAATCCGATCGTGTATGGGCCCCATCATTCTTTTTTCCATCGGTGTTAAAAAATAGAACATGTTTTAAATTTATCCGATGGAAAAAAAACGATAGCAAATTACTATCGTCTGTGGGGAACTCCATCGGACAAAAAACCCACGCATGCTCGGAATCAAGTCGACGCATGCTCAGAAGCATTGAACTTCATTTTTCTCGGCTTGTCGGAGTGTTTTACGTCACAGCGTTTGGGACGATCGGATTTTTGACTGATGGTGTGTAGGCAAGACTGATGGAAGTCAGCTTCATCGGATTTCTGATAGAAAAATCCATCGGTTTAAAATCCATAAGAAATCCAATCGTGTGTACAGGGCTTTAGAGTAGTAGTAGGTGCTCTCAGTAAGGTCTTAAAGCAGTATTAAACCCCAAAAGCAAACATTTATTATTATATTGCAGCTTACCAATTCTTAGATGTGATGGCTGTATCTTTCTTCTATTTTTATCTGGTGATCAAGCCAGCAAGTCTGTTGTTTTTTAAAAGACAACCAGTCTGTGTGCCAAGGCACTGTCCACTCTGATCGTAGAAACGAAGATCCAAACCCTATGCTGCTGACTCTACCAACTGAATCTTGTTGGTGAGGACTGGGAGTACTGTGTAATGAATAGTGACACAGCTCAACATCACATTACAGCGCTGCCCACCACTGAAGGGGAAGAAAGCCTAATAAAAGAAAACTGATGCAGCCACCACATCTAATGATTGGTACACGGAAATATATGACATTTTTGGTTTTGGGTTTAATATTGCTTTAACCCTCGTGTTTTTTCACCTTAATGCATCCGATGCATTAAGGTGAAAAAACACCTGGCAGTCACCGTCCCCGCAGCCCCACCGTTTTACTTACCTGAGCTCGGCGCGGACGCGCTGTCCCTCTCTCCACGGGGTCCTGGCTCTTGATTGGATAGATTTATAGCAGCGCAGCCATTGGCTTCCACTGCTGTCAATCAAATCCAATGACGCGGGCGCTGGACGCCAAATGCTGGACTCGGGAGCGTGCCCGCAAGGTATCCCGCCAGAGAGAGCTTCTCCTCGGGGGTTATCTGATGCGGGGAGGAGCCGCGGGAGCCGCCGAGGGACCCCAGAAGTCAGTGTTCGGAGCCACTCTGTGCAAAACTAACTGCACAGTGGAGGTAAGTATGACATGTTTGTTATTTTATTTAAAAAAATTATTAAAGCTTTACAATTGCTTTAAGCATTGTAAACTGAATGATTCTGCTTGGGCAGCTCGGGGTAGCTAAAAGTTTGGCTGTATACTTGAGTAGGGACTGGGTAAGCTAGGAGGAAATTGTCAAAAGCAGAAAGTATAAAGTCCAGATTCAATTTTTTTCAGACTCTTTTGTCATACAAAGCCAACAGGTGTTCAGGATTCAAAGGGTCCTTCTTCATCAGGGCTTGCAACTGTTGAATAAATTGTGTTCTGGACTGATGATTGGAGGAATCCTCATGGATGTCAGTATGATAGCAGCTAATCCAGAATCTGAAGTGATCATAGTGCTACTCCTTGAGATGCCTCCAAGTTTATCAAACTCGTTGAACCCTTGAAATGGGCTGGCTTTTTGAGACATAAGAGTATCAATAAATAAAAAAAAATTGGCTTTATACTGCTTTAGGAGCTTTTCTCCTCGTGCACCCAGTAAGCACAATGAGTGCGATACCATGACGCCACAGCTAAAATATGAGTTTTACAGGGTATGACTGGTTTTAGTAGAAGAACTTCTTAATTACTCAGTATTTAAACCAAAGTTGCAATGACAGGGTATACTAAATAGCACTTTATTTGTACCCCTTTAATCCCTCATTAATAAACTACCAACATATTATATGGGGCTGTACATTCAAACTTTCTATTAAAAAAACAACTTTTCTTACAAAAAGAAGAAGCTAATAGTACAAGTGGAGCAATAATGATCTTAAATAAATGCTACAACATATGTGTAATCAACATAATTAAGCTCGGATTTTCATACTGCTTCATTAGGAGAGCTTGTACAAAAAGGTCCAATAACTATATTTCTAATAAGGCTAAAAAAGCAGGCTGTAGAATGTATTTTTAATCTGGTTATGTTGATTAAATTTGCCAATTTTTTTGTTATCACAGTTAAAGCGCCCCTTTCACACAAATGTGGATCGTTCATTTCATCAGTTTTCATCAGTGCTCATCAGTTTTTCATCCATTTTTCATCAGTTTTTTATCCGTTTTTTCATCAGTTTTTTTTACATCCACTACCAATGCAAAACCGGATGAAAAACTGACCATTTGTCAGTTTACACCTGTTTTTCATCCGAACTGTTTTTTTAACGGAATAAAAATAGAGCTTTGATCAGTTTAAAAAATCAGATGATGGCGGATGCGGATGTAAACCGATGTAAAGGGATGATCTTACATTTACATCAGTTTTCCCATAGAGATGCATTGATGTCTGTTTTTCATCCATCAACGGATGGATGAAAAACGGACAAATGGACAGCATGTGTGAAAGGGGCCTAAGCCAAAAAAATAGCTGCTCTAACAATTTCCTTGATACTCTTTTTAGCTATCTCAGGTCTACAGTATGACCCGTTTCACACAGGCTTCAGCTTCCATAAGAGCAGTGTGAAAAGTAAGCTTTGACAAAACATTTTCAGAGCTTTCAGCAAGTTTTATTGAAGCTTTTAACGTACCATTCAACTCCAGTATGTTAATGAGAGTGTAAAGCCCCATACACACTACTCGATTTTCTGCATATTTTTGTCTTCAGATTTACCAAAGCAATATAATATGGTGGTCAAACCTTAAAGTGGAAGTAAATTCTCCTATCATTTTCAGGCAAGGAAGCTGCCATATTGGCCTCTGTTTAATCTTCAACTGCCATGTTGCTGCACATGTGATCAGTTATGGCACCAGCCATCGGATGGTTTGACAGTTTGCTTGAGAGCACAACCAATGGGACAGTTAGCATTTCCAACATGCCGGGAATGTAACAGTTTTTTTAAACTGTTACATCGATGGGTTTACTCCCGCTTTAATGCCCTGTACACACGGTCGGTTTTTCCGATGAAAAAAGTCAGATGGACTTTTTCCATCAGAAAAAACGATCCTGTGTGGGCCCCATCAGACTTTTTTCCATCGGTTTAAAAAAATAGAACATGTTTTTAATTTTTCCGATGGAAAAAAAAAACGATAGGAAATTCTGATCTTCTGTGTGGAACTCCAACGGAGAAAAACCCCACGCATGCTCAGAATCAAGTCGACACATGCTCAGAAGCATTGAACTTCATTTTTCTAGGCTCGTCTGAGTGTTTTACGTCACAGCGTTTTGGACGGTCGGAATTTTGTCTGATGTTGTGTAGGCAAGACTGACGAAAGTCAGCTTAATCGGAATTCCGACGGAAAATTCCATCAGATTTTTTTCCATCGGAAATCCGATCGTGTGAACAGGGCATTAGAGTTTCAATTTGTATGCAATCAGGCAGGCCCTTGCACTACATGGTTTTTGTAAATCTGCAGAAAATCGTGTGTATGGGGCTTTGAACAAGCTGCTAACTGGCTTCAGCAGGCTTTAAACAAGCTTCAAAAAGGGCTGAAGCCTGCTAGCAGCTTATTTAAAGTGGTTAATTCGTTACAGTAATTCTACTTCTCAATCTCTTTATTAATTTTACTTTGTATCAAATATAAACAAAAAAGTTTTCAACACAGTAACCTTTTACATTTATTAAATTCCCAAATCCTCCCCCACCCCCCCTCTCCTAACCTCTCTCATCCCCCTTTTATTACTTATCGTCTCCCGTTTCTCCCTGTCTATCCCCTTCCTCTGTTCCCATCATTTCTATATATCTCCTTGTCTGCCTAAATTCCTTCCACCCTTTACACTTATTTTCAAATCCTTCCATTTCCTCTACTCCACTATATCTTAAATATTCCAGGTTGTTTATATCATTTATTTTTTTACACCAGCTTCCCATCGTGGGGCTTTCCGATTCTTGCCACTGTCGAGGTATTCGACTTTTGGCTGCGTTCATCAGATGGGGTACCAATTACTTGTTACAGTAATTCTAACTTCTCCTTTATACCTAATTTTTCCATTCTCTATAATTTTTGTTATTCATTTATTTTCATATTTTGATTCTGTTCACCCTGGGAGGTGTGCAGGTATACTTACCTGTTCTATGCAAGGATATTGTGCACAGAAGCCCCTTACCTCCAGTTCTGGAGTCCCCCGCTGGCGCTGTCCACTCTTCCTCTTCTGAGTGTGCTGCCATAGTAAGCCGCATGGCTTCCAGTGTCATTGGCCAGGTATGGTATATATGCAAAGCAGAACCATTGTAACTGGAGTTTTTCTGTAAAGCAGTAGTAAACCACAATAAAAAAAAATCAGCAAAATGGTCCCTGCAGGATAATAGCATAATGTGCTAATATGCATTTCATGCTAGCACATTATGAAAGACTTACCTGAAAACAAAGCCCTCCAGTGGTGCACTGTCACGACTTCCATCTTTAACCTCCCTGGCGGTATGATTCTGTCTGGAATTTTGTACCAAAAGCGGTACAATTATTTTGCATGGACATTTTGTGTTATGTATTGTAGGCCTGCAATTCTTAGTAATTACTTACTTAACCTCCTTGGCGTTATTCCCGAGTGTGGCTCGGGGTAAGATTTCAGTACCTAAAGCGGTAACCCCGAGCCAGACTTGGGATTGCATCGCAGGATACAGGGGAAGTTACTTACCGTGTCCCTGGATCCTGCGATGTGTCCCCGCTGGGTGAGCGAGCCGTCATCTCGCTCGATCCACACTGCCGAGTGCCGCCCAGCTCTGTTTCCTGCGACGTTGCGGCGCACGGGGGCGGAGTTCGGCGCCAAATTCAAAAAGTGAAACACACAATACACATACAGTATACTGTACTCTTACAGATTACAGTACTGTATCTAATAATAACACACCCCCATTGTCCCTAGTGGTCTGCCCAGTGTCCTGCGTGCAGTTTTATAATATAAAAACTGTTCTTTCTGCCTGGAAACTGGAGATTGTCCATAGCAACCAAAAAGTGTCCTTTTTCATCAAAAGTGGTTTTAGACCAGCTAGAAAACAGCGATAATAAATTAGAATCACTTGCAGAATTGAGCGATAGCGATTTATGGGGAAATTCGTCATCAAACACTGAAAAACACTTTTATTATTATTATATTTTTATTTGTTATAATTATTTTATAGTTATTTATTATATTATAATTTATGTTTTTGTTTTTTGAACTTTATCATACCCCGGATGTCTACTAGACTCTGGTTTGGACAGATTTAGTTGAGTTATTTCTAAGAATTACAGGCCTACAATATAAAACACCAAATTTCCATGCAGAATAATAGTACCGCTTTCAGCACCTAAAATCTGACAGAATCATACCGCCAGGGAGGTTAAACCTGTCCAAACAAGAGCAATGGCGTCACTAGGGTTGGTGTCACCTGGTGCGGTATAACATGGTGTCACCCCCCCCCCCCCAATAATTTTTTTCACCCTAATAACACTGCATATATTGGCAACAGTAGTGCCGTTAATAACTATCAATCAACTAGCAAATTTGAATAACAAAATCATATGAAAATAATAGAAATCAAAGCTTAAACTGTTAAAGAACTGTATTTATTTTAACTTTAAACTTTACTGAATTAATAAATAAATAACACAAAAACAGGAACAAATATGAAAGCATTTAGTTAACATCTAAATCAAAACTTTGCTTTTCTAGCCTTGACAGCTGCAAAATTGTGAACAACATCATCAAAATCAATACATTTCGCTAGTTCACTTTCAACTGATAATATTGCAAGATCAGAAAGCCTTGCCTGTCCCATCGTTGAACGCAAATAGTTTTTTATCAGCTTCAACTTTGAAAAGCTCCTCTCACATGAAGCCACAGACACACAGATTGAAATGAATGGGCACTGCGGCTATACCACCGGAAAAGCGCTGCTGCAGCGGCGCTTTGTGTGTGATTTTAACCCTTTTTCGGACGCTGGCGGGGGTTAAAAGCGCCGTGAAATTGATGGTAAAGCGCCGCCGACGCACCAACTGCCCCAGTGTAAAAGGGGCTTAACCGAGGGCTCCAACACGATGAGTGACTTCATCGCAGCTCTGCCCCCACACTTTTCATTATCTGCTGTCCCCAGGGACAGATCCAATCCAGAGATCCCACTGTATGGTGATCTCTGGATCGGATCTGTCCCTGGGGACAGCAGATAATGGCATCATTGGCATGATTTGGATTTTGGAACTGACCTGCTGAAACGGTGTGTTGTTTGCTGGACCGGATCTGATGGCTGCAGAGAAGATGAGAAGATGCTGTAATCTGCTGACAACAAGGCGTGTTGCTTGCTTGGACCGGTTCTGATGGCCGCAGAGAAGACGAGAAGATGCTGTAATCTGCTGACAACAAGGCGTGTTGCTTGCTTGGACCGGATCTGATGGCCGCAGAGAAGACGAGAAGATGCTGTGACCTGCTGACAACAAGGCGTGTTGCTTGCTTGGACCGGATCTGATGGCTGCAGAGAAGACGAGAAGATGCTGTGACCTGCTGACAACAAGGCGTGTTGCTTGCTTGGACCGGATCTGATGGCCACAGAGAAGACGAGAAGATGCTGTGACCTGCTGACAACAAGGCGTGTTGCTTGCTTGGACTGGATCTGATGGCCGCAGAGAAGACGAGAAGATGCTGTGACCTGCTGACAACAAGGCGTGTTGCTTGCTTGGACCGGATCTGATGGCCACAGAGAAGATGCTGCTGTGACCTTCTGCTTGCTGGATGGATCTGATGTGGGTGTGGTCACTGTCTGCCTACACCTGTGCTGTGGTCTGTGGACACCCCCCCCTTATCAGGCCAGATTAGGGCGGCTCCGCTCAGCTATCATACCTGGTGACACAGAGCACCCCCCCCCCATGAGACCAGCTTGCTCAGGGTGGGTAGGTGTGTCACTCAGCTACTGTGCCTATATCTAATATAATATATCTGTGGCCAGCAGCATTCCCCCCCCCATCATCATCATCATCAGACCAGCTCAGGCTGGGGGTGTCTCAGTCAGCTAATATAAATTATATTGTGAGTGTTGGCTGTCTGATAATGGGGGGGGGGGCTGCTGGACACAGATATATTATATTACATATAATAGGCACAGTAGCACAGGAGTTAGCTGGTCTGGTGGGGGGAGGGGCGGCTGGACCAGCTATATTACATAGTATATATATATATATATATATATATATATATATATATATATATAAAATCTATAGCTGTGTCTAGCAGCAGACCACCTTGCATCCCCCCCCTTCCTTATCATATCATATACAGGCCGTCAGGGGCAGGGCGCCAGACACTGAAACTGAGTCCTCCCACTGTCCCACACTAGCTCTCTTACAAAGGCAACCCCCCCATACACACACCTCATCTTGTGCTCCGGCGGGCCGACGGTGGAGAACCCCCCCCCACCTGTTCTTATTCTGTGCGCCACGCCGCCGCCAGCTGGAGTCTCAGACAGTCTGTACTCCTGGAGAGTGGAGAGGAGGAGGGCTGGGCACTGTGGGCAGCGACCGTCACACACAGCAGCCGCGCCGCCTGGGCGGAGAAAGTTGTGTGTGTGCTGCAGTGACGTGTCGTCACATCATCACAGTGCAGTGTGATGATGTGACAGGCTGAGTCGCTCGCTGGCTCTGTAGGGTAGGGAGGAGGATTGGAATTTAGGAATAGGAAGAATAAGGAGCCAGAGGACACACACCAGGCGCGGCCGCGGCGGCGCTGGAGGTGTTGTTCCAGGCTTCCAGCCCAGCGGGGTGAAATTAATCAATGAATGGGTCAGCTGTAAAAAAAAAAAAAAAAAAAAAAAAAAAAAAGGGAGGGTGTCACCCCTCTAGCGGGTGTCACCCGGGGGCGGACCGCACCCTCCGCACCCCCCTAGCAACGCCTCTGAACAAGAGTCTAGTAGACATCCCGGGTATGATAAAGTTTGAAACACAAAATCATAAATTATATTTTAATAAATAACTATAAATAATTATAACAAATAATAATGTAATTATAATAAAAATTATTCAATAATCAAATCAAAAACACTGAAATTTGCTCAGTTGCAGAATTGTCGCTGTCATTAGATTTAGTGTTTGATGATGAATTTCCCCACAAATCACTATCGCTCAATTCTGCAAGTGATTCTAATTTATTATCAGCGTTTTCTAGCCGGTCTAAAACCACTTTTGACATAAAGGGACACTTTTTGGTTGCTATGGACAATCTCCAGTTTCCAGGCAGAAAGAACAGTTTTTATAATATAAAAGTGCATGCAGGGCACTGGACAAACCACTAGGGACAAGGGGTGTGTGTAATTATTTGATACAGTACTGTAATCAGTAAGATTACAGTATACTGTATGTGTTTTGTGTTTTTCACATTTTGAATTTGGCGCAACGTCGCAGGGAACGGAGCTCGGCAACCGGCAGTGTGAATCGAGCGAGACATGGCTCGCACACACTGCGGGAGGACATCGCAGGATCCAGGGAACAAGGTAAGTAACTTTCCCTGGATACTGTGATGCAGACCCAGTCTGGCTCGGGGTTACCGCTCTTAGCATTAAAAACTCACCCCGAGCCATACTCGGGAATATCGCCAAGGGGGTTAACTCGTCTTCCTTCTGGGCTCGCAGGCTTTGTCTCTTTGACTGGCCGAGCAGTGCAGGAGTCACAGCCGTGGCACGGCTCTCTCAATGGATGGCACACCATCCATTGAGAGCACAGTGTGCATGCGCCAGTGATGTCTTCGGCTGCTACTATAGTAAATATCTCATAAACGGTGCACGTTTAGGAGATTTTTACTGTACCTACAGGTAAGCCTCATTTTAGGCTTACCTGTAGGTACAAGTATCCCATGGGGAATTTACTACCACTTTAAATGCAGTTCTGGTCTTAGTCAATAAACATTCCAGGGAGTGCAGTAAACTTTGTAGGAGCCCACACAAGCCCTTAAGCCTCTTACACACAATCCAATTGTTGGCAGGGGATTGCCTGTTGACAGACTGTTGTCCTAAAATCTGACATTAGTATGCTCCTTTTGACAATTGTTTTCCAACTTTCTGGCAAAAAAATGTTAGATGACATGCTAGTAAATTTTCGGCAGACAACGGTTGGTTGTCAGATTTTCTGATGGTCAGTACACAAGTCCGTCACACAAAAGTTGAAAGTACAAACACGCATGCTCGGAATCAATGCTCACTAAATGCGAAATTAGCAGAAGGGGCCTAAAGGGTGGTGCTCAAGAGCTGAAATTCCTCGTAGTACGTCACTAAGTTCGTGTTTGTTAGCCGACAATTGTCTACTGTTAGTATGCAAGACAAGATCCAGGCACACGCCCTTAAGACAAAAATCTGACGCTCAGTTGGCCAACAATTGGATCTTGTGTACGGGGCTTTAGTGTTCAAGCCAGATAACATTTCTTATTATTGGTTGCAGCGGGTACGGCATGTTGTTTGGTATTTGCACAGTTTGAGCAGTCATTATTGTGTGTCGTTTCTGGATACCGGTACATAAACTGTTGGCAGCACATATCAGACACTCTAAGAAAAAAAATATATTTACCTGTCTTTTGAAGTAGGAGTTCCTGAATCATGAATTATGTGACCTACATGACCTTACTCTATTGTACTATGTATCAGTCTTATCAACGGGTACGCAGAATTTGTTGGGAAATACCTTTTACTTCCAAGTAGCAGACTTACCAGAAGATTTATGTAATCTCTGTTTACTTACATTGGTTTATTCGAGCAAAACAGAGAAGAGTGACAATGTACCAAGTGCACTAATCCATCACAACCCTTCAGGTATGAGACTACTGATATCAGATCAATGAAAAATTCATTCTTATTGTTGTGGGTTAATGGAGGGTGAACATTGCTCTTTGCTATTCAGAAAGAAAGTAATAAAATGAAAAGCTAAGTACCGTATATACTCGAGTACAGTATAAGCCGACCTGAATATAAGCTGAGGCAACTAGTTTTACCACAAAAAGCTGGGAAAACATATTGACTCGAGTATAAGCCTAGGGTGGGAAAATGCAGCAGCTACTGTAAACAATGCCCATCTGCAGCCTCACTGTGCCCATTTGCAGTCTAATTGTGCCCATTTGCATTCTCACTGTGCCCATTTGCAGACTCACTGTGCCCAGTTGTAGTCTCACTGTGCCCAGTTGCAGTCTCACTGTGCCCAGTTGCAGTCTCACTGTGCCTATTTGTAGTCTCATTGTGCCCATTTGCAGCCCTACCTTTCATTACCAAAACAGCGTGTTTCTCCCGCTGTGTAATGCAGTCTGTTCGGCCGCCCATTGAAACAAGGCCCCGCCTCCTCCTCGTCCGTCCGTGATAGAGGAACACTGATACGATGCTGGGAAACTGTATCAGGGTTCCGCCTATCACAGACGAGGAGGAGGCGGGGCTTTGTTACAACGGACGGGCGAACAGAATGCATTACACAGCGGGAGACACGCGCTGTTTTAGTAATGAAAGGTACGGTTCACTCGAGTATAAGCCGAGGGGGAGTTTTTCAGCCTAAAAAATGGGCTGAAAAACTCAGCTTAGACTCGAGTACAGTATATACGGTAATTATATTTCTGCATTAGCATGTAATACCGTATATGCTGCATTTAAAATGTATCTTAAGCTTAAAACTTTTTTTTTTTGTTTTTGATGTGATAGACAAGCCATGTTTTGTCATCTGTACTCTATTTGGAGGAGTTTGGTTGATTTGCAGAGACAATGGGATGTTAGAGGAAATCTCTCCAAAATGTAAGACATCCCCTTTTAGACAGATGTACTCTCTGCTCCTGTTGTGGTGACAATCCAAAATTTTGGATGCACCTTTTTAGAAAGATAGAATATCCCTAATGGGATCAAAGACAGCAATAAAAAATCTAGAAGGGGTTCTATTTCCTCACTGCTCTATCCCAAAAAAATAATATATAAATAATAATAATAATAACTTTAGATACCCTTAAGAGCCAGTTCACACAGGGGCAAGCAACATGGCTTTTTGGAGGCGACCTGGAAGCGACCTGAGCCTGCACCACAGCGTGACATACAAGTCGCCTCCAGGACAGGAGACATTCCAGTGGCCAATCAACCTTGAATCAGCTCTGTTTGAGGGAGGGGGGAGGGAGGGGTTTGCCCTAAAAACTATTTTCATTTCCTGAAAAGTCGCTGAAGTAAAGACAGTGATCCGACTTCTGAGGCTGTTTGAAACACTTGAGATCGTGGGTGTAACGGCACCCCAAATACGAAAGGGGGGTTAACGCCGTTTATGATGTTCCCCTCTCCTGGACACACATCCACTCGCTACCAATCTTCCACAGCCAGGCGATCACTTCCCATAGGAATTAATCCTTCTGGAAGAACGAGACACACGCTCTGTATCTTCCTAAGATCGAATGACTTTTTTTGAGAAACATTGTAACTTTTATATACATCTAATACACAGTAGTTTAACATGAACAATGGCCCAGCTCCACCCACACATTACAAGACTCCACACATTATTTTGACGTCTGCTAGGAGACAACAGGTTCTAATAATCCCCTTTATGTTTGAATGACTATGCAAGACCTTTGTATTCACCAGACTGTCTGATACTTTACAATACACACAAGGACAGACTTAATTTCCCCAATCCACATCACCACAAACAATGAACAGGTCTTCTAGAAGATGGAATTCATTAACATTACACTAGACAGGTGATTGAGGCTGAACACCTCAGTATCTCTCAATTAACCTGTTGAGTTCAGAAACAGTAAATAGTCCTTTACAGATATCCTTGGGGATATGGTGGATAAATATTACAGACCCATTTTAGGTAGCCCAAGATATATTTCTTAATGTCCATTATTTCCTGGCTCACCCTGTGTCCAAAGTGACCCTCCTGTCACACATCTCCCCTTTCGGCAGGAGACTAACAGAGGAGGCGACCCCAGACGGGTTGACTCCGAAGTTAGTCCATAGGTCCATTCCTCTAATGCCGGTATCCACACAGTACCCCAAATAAATTGCTCCAAACAGAGCATTACTTACCCAGCCAACCTCTGCCTCTCTCAGAGAACATACCCGCCGCTGGGGAGAGGCCTGGTCTGGCCCTTTTCCCTGGAGTCCTTTCAGCCGCTGGAGAGAAGACGCTGTTGGGGATCTGGGTCGACTGCCCAGCATCCCTGGGGTATACAAGTGGAGGCTGAAGTCCCATCCCCTTGTGGCAGGTGAAAATCCCCCAGTGCTTGCAAAGCAAAGCTGACATCCTCCTGTCCCAGTGTCACACCATTTTCTGGGCTTGTGTCAGTGAGGACCGAAGTCCCATCCAGTACCACCGGAACTCCCTCTTCTGTTAGTTGAGAGCAGAGGCCCGCGGCACTCTGCTCTGTTGCCAGCTCTTGTGCTGGGTTGCTGTGAGTGGAGACCGCAGTCCCATCCACCGATATCCGCTCAAGTTGCAGTTGTGTGCAGAGGCCAGTAGCATTCTGCCCTGCTGCCAGTGATTCAGCTGGGGGTAAAAGCTTTACCACCTCAGCTTGTTGCTGGAGAGAGGGGCCAACTGCCCCGGCTCCCTGAAACTCCACAGTTGTTTCCGGTGCTGGGCAGAGGTTGCTATTACTCTGCCCTATTGCCAGCACTTCTGCTGGGGACTTCACACTATCTGCTCTGGCTAACTGTTGGAGAGGGAAAAGGGCTGCTTCTCCTCCCTGCATCTCTGAAATCCCCTGGGAAAGAGGAACCATCACCTTCTCACCTCGGGCCTCCAAAACTGCCACGGGTGTAGAGCAGGGGTCTGCAGTACTCTGTCCTGCTGCCAGTACTTGAGGGGGCGATGCATAATCCATAACATCCTCTGAACAGCCCATCAAATCCATACCTTCTGTAATCTGTGGCTGGGGGGATGAGCCAACTGCCCTAGCTCCCTGGAACTCCACCTCATCCACTTCGGCTTTAGGGATGGCAATCTCCAGATTTTCCACTGCCGATTCTTCAGCCAGGCTAGCTCCCTGGAACTCCATATCATCCACTTTGGCTTTAAGGGTGGCAATCTTCAGATTTTCCACTGCCGATTCTTCAGCCAGGCTAGCTCCCTGGAACTCTGTATCATTCACTTCGGCTTTAGGGATGGCAATCTTCAGATTTTACACTGCTGATTCTTCAGCCAGGATTTCATAGTTGTCAACTGGTATTTCCTGATAGTCCCAGGCAAAGGTAGCACCACCCTGCTGCTGAGCAGATTCTAGCAGCTGTCTGTAGGCGATCTCCAGCTCCCATTCCTGAACGGCCAGAAATTCCAAATCTTTCTCTGCCCAGTGCCCTTCCGAGACATTCAGTTTTCGCTCTCTGTGCTCCATTATTTCCTCCAAACGCCACTCCCGATCACTCCCAAAGTCAGGGTCACTGGACAGCCCCCAATACAACAATCCCAGGCCATCATAGTCAAAGCCTTCTGTGGGGCTGTCATCCGCTGACCATGGGCACTCTTGGGCTACATACCACCGGAGGGCTCTGTAGCTCTCATCCAACCGCATCTCTGCCCGGATCAGCCTGCTTAACTCAGCTGTCCACTCCTGCTTTGGTTGTTCCCCCAATAACGGCATTCGTACTTCATACTGCGACCAGTACCTTACATAGATGGAGGGGAGAATCTTTCCCTGGTGTTGCTGCTCGAGAGCTAGCACTTTCTTCCAGAGTTCGCAGCGGATCGAATCCGACCATCCCAGCAGGACCTCCTCTGATACTGGTCCTCTATGCTGTATCTGCATCTCTCGCAACCTCCTTCCGAATTCCTCTTCCATGGCGGCTGGTTCTTTAGGCGTTGTCTCCGATTGCCGTATTTCCGCCATTCTCCGCTCATGTTGCCGCTCTAGTTCTCTCTTTTGTCGCTCTCGTTCTCTCTCTTGTCGCTCTAGTTCTCTCTTTTGTCGCGCATCCTGCAGCTGGATGCCTCTAATGGCTTCCTGTATGGCTGTCTCTGATGGGTTAGCACCATATAATGCCAAGCGCTGTTGAACTCATTGCTGAAACAAATCTTCAACTGACCGGGGTCCTGCATCACCCTTCTTCTGGTCCATCTCGGCTCTCAAGTAGGTCTTTCAGCGTGACTTTCCTGCAGGCTGCATAGCTGGTCATTCACTGTGGTGGTTTGGAGTGTCCCAGGAACTGGTTGGGAAAATCCCGCTGCTGCCAACCAATGTAACGGCACCCCAAATATAAAGGGGGTTAACGCCGTATAAATATCTTCCCTCTCCTGGACACACATCCATTCGCTACCAATCTTCCACAGCCAGGCGATCACTTCCCATAAGAATTAATCCTTCTGGAAGAACGAGACACACGCTCTGTATCTTCCTAAGATCGAATGACTTTTATTGAGAAACATTGTAACTTTTATATACATCTAATACACAGTAGTTTAACATGAACAATGGCCCAGCTCCACCCACACATTACAAGACTCCACACATTATTCTGACGTCTGCTAGGAGACAACAGGTTCTAATAATCCCCTTTATGTTTGAATGACTATGCATGACCTTTGTATTCACCAGACTGTCTGATACTTTACAATACACACAAGGACAGACTTAATTTCCCCAATCCACATCACCACAAACAATGAACAGGTCTTCTAGAAGCTGGAATTCATTAACATTACACTAGACAGGTGATTGAGGCTGAACACCTCAGTATCTCTCAATTAACCTGTTGAGTTCAGAAACAGTAAATAGTCCTTTACAGATATCCTTGGGGATATGGTGGATAAATATTACAGACCCATTTTAGGTAGCCCAAGATATATTTCTTAATGTCCATTATTTCCTGGCTCACCCTGTGTCCAAAGTGACCCTCCTGTCACAGTGGGTATTTGTACTAAAACTTTCCCAGGGTAATTTTTAAATTGTGGCCAGTCTCTAAGGTTTCTATTGGCTTTACCTGGGACCCAGAAAAATCCCAGGAGCCGAGTTGATCAGCTTTGGACATCCAATTTTGCTACACAGCATTCCATAGGAGCACCTGTAGCAGATCTCCATAAACACAATGCTGCCACACTGGGGTTGATTTACTAAAACTGGAGAGTGTAAAATTTGGTGCAGCTGTGCATGGTAGCCAATTGGCTTCTAACTTTAGATTGTTCAATTAAGCTTTGACAATAAAACCTGGAAGCGGATTGGTTTCTATGTAGAGCTGCACAAGATTTTGCACTCTCCAGTTTTAGTAAATCAACCCTACTATGTTTACATTACAGGCACTGACCTGTGAAATGCATTAAGTTCGGAGACCCCAGTTTTAATCTCTTTAAACACAGCTAATTGTTGGACAGTATTGGTTACAGCATTTTTGGTTATTAATACAAGGATACACAATTAGAACATCACATCCAAAAATAATAGTGTAATGAGATAATACTGCTGATAGACCACAGCATTGTGGCCTTGCCCAGTAGTACCTCCTAGACAAGATTAGATTTCCTGTCTAGTGATTTATTTGATCGAGCCTGTCGATGGAAGACCACATGACTGCCAAAGTGCGGCCCTCGGAGGAAGAAGTTAGCAGTAACTGAGAAGGGAGAAAAGCCAAAAGATCACAGGGCTAAAGAAATGTGGGCTATGATGGGGAAAGAGGGAGGGTAGAGCTGAGTATGCGGGGCAAGGAGAGAACAGCGTTAATAAGATCACGTTTCCTCCCCACCATGACCAAATCTCGAATGAGTTAGCTCATATTTCTTAACTCCTTCGAGTGTCTGAACACTGTCATATTCTTCTCTCAGATCCTCTATACAATCAAGATTTGATGTTTAAGCCCCATTCACACTATCAGTTTTCCTGCAGGTTTTTGTCTTCAGGTTTATCAAAACCATCTAATATGAGGTCAAACCTTAAGAGTTTAAATTTGTATGTAATCAGGCAGGCCCTTGCACTACATGGTTTTGGTAAACCTGAAGACAAAAACCTGCAGGAAAACTGATAGTGTGTATGGGGCTTTACTCTGCTAGGGTCAGAATTTGAATGAATTTCCGGGGCATAACTGATAAAAAGTGGCAGAAAACATCTCTTTCGATGGATTTGATGAAGCCCAGTATCATGGAGAGTAAGGCTGGTCATACATGGTGCAAATTGGCACGATTTCCCCATCAACACAGACAGTGTTGACTGGGGAATCCCTCCTGCTCTGCCTGGCGAGCAATTGTCTTCTCCCGGTGGGGGTGCGTCCCCACCAGGATAACAGGGTGATTATTGCTAGCAGCTGCTAGTGATAATCGCTAGAGAATCTGGCAGGCTGGTTGTGTCCAAGTTGATTAATCGATCAACTTGGTACATTCAGCCTGCCCATTAACGGTTTGAATCTCAGACGGTTCAGCAGGATTCGAACCGTGTATGGGCGCCGGGCGGACTAATGTGATTTTTGGGTTGTCATCGACAGACTCCTCCTTGGAATAGATATCTTTTAGGGCGAGCATAGCGACCATATGCAGGTCATTATTCAAATGTTGGCATTCACAAACCTGTGAAAAAGTCGCCATTGTGCTAAATGTGTGCTCTTGTCAACCAGACTGAATCTTATCTTATTACTTGTTACAACAATTTATGCAAACCGATTTTTTATTTTCTACTGTGTTCTCTCCTAAAGAAAGAAGCATTTGTTCAATTTGTGTTTAAAATTGCATTAATGTGTTATTTTAATAAGCAAACCTTGTTGATTACATTTTGCGGTAAATATATGAGGGAACACAAATTATATAAATGTTACCTTGGGAAAATTGAATGACGAAAGAATATCATGAGGAATAATGCAAGTATATAACCATATTCATCATCCCTATAAAACAAGCAGTTAAAGTGTAACTCAAGGCAAAACTTTTTTCTTTTTAGTTTTGGATAGAGTGGAGATGGAATTATGACACCTGTCCATTTTTATTGTTACCTCTGCCCCTGTTAAAGGGATTCACCCTCTCTATTTGTCCTGTTTATCAATATCATCAAAAGTGAACGTAAAAAAAAAAAAAAAAATCCAAAATTTTGGGTTGACATCAAAAAACTAATAGAGGGGAAATCTTCCAATGCAGACAATAGTTCTAGCAACCCTGGTGACACACTGGGCTTCCATCATTTTGCATGGATTTCCTCTTTTAGCTATGGGGCAAAAAATGAAGGAGAATCACTCAAATGAGACACAGATAGCAAAAAAAAAAAACCTGACAGAGGTAATAACCCCCTCTTATTGCCTTTTGCTACACTTTAACTATTACAGTTTTTTTTCCAGGGGTTAAGCTATACTTTTTTTTTTAATACATACATGCAATAAACAGTGTTTTTTTATATATCTGTAATATATATTATCCACTTGCCCTCTAGAAGGTTTTAGCCCCGTCATGACAACGACATTTTTTGCTACCTGGCACTGCGCTACTTTAACTGACAATTGCGTGGTCATGCAACACTGTACGCAAATTACATTAATATCATTTTTTCACATAAATAGAGCTTTCTTTTGGTGCTATTTGATCACCACTTGGGTTTTTTTTATTATAAAAAGGAAAAAAGACCAACAATTTGAAAAAAAATTAAAATAAAAAAACAATATTTTTTACTTTCTGCTATAAAACATATCCAATAAAAAAATGTTTGTTTCATTTGAGTTTAGGCTAATATTTATTCTGTTACATCTTTAGTGAAAGTTATAGCTTCTACAAACTATTGTATATGTACTGGAATTTTTTTATTATTATTATTATTATACTAGTAATGGTGGTGACCAGTGACTTTTGACACTAGCTCATGCTGGCTGGGGGGGGGGGGGGGGGGGTACACTAACTGACTAACATCAATAATGACACTAATTCAGTGATCAGTGCTAATACTATACACTCTCACTGTACTAACGACACTGGCTGGGAAGTGGTTAACATCTAGGGGCAATCAGGGGGTTAACTGGGTGCCTAACAATGTGTAATGTGTGTAATATGTGCTGCTTTTACTAAGTGATCTTGTTGTTTTTTCCTCTGCTTTGCAGGGAATAAAAAAAAAAGGAAGACCGCCTGTCAGTGTACAGAGCTCTGTTTTGTTTACAATGAATGACAGAGCCGATCAGCGGGTCCAAGTGATGAATCATTGGCTGGGACCCGCTGATCGGCTTGTGCTGCAACAAATCACAGCAAAGCCAGGGCGGCGTGCACGCACCTTACTCAGAGGAAAAGATTACATGCCAGATACGTAATCGTGTGCACAGCGGCCCCCCTGTTGCAGTAGATGTTTGCGGTGCGGTCGCTAAGCGATTATACTTAAATAACCCCATGACTTGTGTGGTGTACAACTAATGCATCCAATATAATATAAAAAATGGCAATAATCATAAAGGTTGTAAACAGATTATAATATGGAGATTCATTAATGTGAGTAAAATGTATGAATGCTTTATTCCCACGGCAACCGTATACATCAGCAGTAATTAGTCATTACCGGTAAAACATCATGTGCTATATACATTAAAGGTTAAAACATTTAGAAAACAGATTGTGCCATTAATCACTTTGCTCTCACAGCTTCAGCAATAGTCCAATGCTGTGTGACAATACAAAGACATATTCACACTTCGGCCTTGGCTGGCAAAGAGAGTGTAAAGATAAAGATGGCATGTGGAGTATTAACCAGGAAAATTAACATATTGTCTTTTTATTTTCACAAGTACATAAAGATCCGACAGATGATAAAATGCTGTCATACTACAAGCTCTCACAATTACAACAAATCTGAAACCAAAAATACTATTTTCAACACCTAAGTCAATAAAGTGAAAGGTTACATATCTGTTATAGTCTGAGTAGGGTTTACATAACACTGAATTGCATAACCAGTCAGGGCAAAGAGTGCATTTTTAATGACTGTGCATGGGAGATTATACTGCTCAGTCTCTGTCAAAGGCTTGTGACACTGGGGAGTTATTGTGATAAGGGTACAAGGCCTCACAGCCAAGGCACATGCTTATAAACCCATGCAATATGGAGTTGGGCCATAAAAATGTGGCTTTTAGTTGTGGAATTCCAATGGCATTTTTTAGAACGATTTGGCTGTTTCTCATGTTGCACGTTGCCAGTAATTTGCTAAATAATTTGATCATTTCATTCATTCATTGTAATCCAGTGTTTTCAGTTGAATAAAATAGCCTTGTATCGGCATTACTTCTCTTAGAGCTTGTTTAGGGCTCATTCATGCGGGTGTAGAAAACGCTTCATTTAGATGTGTACAGCAAATAGTTTTGTATGGATCTGAATGCAGCATTACAGGAATCAATGGCAGTAAAACAATGGCTCAACCACCTGTTTTTACAGCCACCCTGCCCAAACGCAAGTTTAAACTAGACCTATCCGAGCTAATGTACTTTAGTCAGAAAATTAAGTCCTTCTACATCACTTCAGGCTGGCCCCTTTTGCAGGCATAGCTATGTAAAACACAAAAAATAAGTGCCCATACTGTTCGAATTTCAGTAATACACTGTCTCACCCTGATCTGCACATGCTCAGTTGCTCTCTATTTTTAGTCACTGCCAAGTTTATAGAGGCCGATCTGCTGACAGCCTTAAGGCCCCTTTCACACGTGCGGACAGTATGTCCGTATTTCATCCATAATTTTCGGATGAAATACAGACATACATGCATCCCTATGGGATAGCGGGTGCCAGCGGATGAACATCTGCTGACACCCGATATCATCCGTGTCCGCAATGCTCCGATTCTGCAGATGGAGGAAAATCCTATTTTTCTATCCGTCTGCAGAGCGAATCGGATGAACACAGACAGACGGTCCATGTTCATCCGATCCCCCCATAGGGGAGAGCGGAGATCTGACAGGGCGGTCCCTGCACAGTGTGCAGGGACCGCCCTGTCATCCGATGGCTCAGTGGAGATCAACAAAGCGATCCCCGCTGAGCAAGCGGATGTTCACGGGGCGGATCATCACAGATCCGTCCCGTATGAAAGGGCCCTAAAGCGGCATTAAACCCTCCTATCGTTTACAGCCAAAGAAGCTGCTTCCGTTTGATCTGCAACTGCCATGGTGCTCCTGCACATGCGATCAGTTATGACACCAGCCATTTGATGGTTTGACAGTTTGGTTGAATGCACAAACAAACGTGACAGTTAGCATTCCAGTAATGGAACTGGTTTTTGAAACCGTTATATCAATGGTTTTAGTTCCGCTTTATGACTTACTGCTGTTTAGGGGCTTTAAACTTCAGCAGAATGGCAACCTCCAGCAAGAAGAAACAATTGGAGACAATTTACAGCATTGTAATATACATACATGTATGTTCCTTGCTAAAAAAAATTTTTATCAAGTTGTTATGGGTAAATTCTGCTTTAGGAGCAGTCTTTGCTTCACCTTTATTTCTCCATAGTAGTTGTTCTGAATCCATGGTAGACGCAAGACATATATATGGCAGATTCATAGCACACAACATGTGTACACTAATCATTTTTTTTCTTTTTTTACAAACGTTAAAAAACAAAAATAGCATGTGCATTCTGCCCAATAAATACAAACATACATATTAGCTGGTAAACTACATGACTGGAGGACCTTAAGCTCATGTATACACTTCTTACTTTGACCGCCGGCCGCAGGAATACGCAAAACGCAAATAAAGCTCATGTACACTAGCAGCTCCTAAACTTGGGTTTAGGAGCTTTTGGCATTTTTTTTGCCAAAGCTCCTAAATTCAACTCCATGTAGGCCTATGTGTTCATGTACACACAGGCTTTTACCAGAGTTTAGCAGCTGCTGCGGTTGAGGGAGCTTCAACCTCCCTCAACCTCCCTCTCCTGAACGCAGAAGAATCGCATTCAAGATAGGAACGTTTTGACTGCTGGCCGCAAGAAAAAGCAAACAACTGGAAAATCGCACTGTGATTTGCGCTTTCCCACAGCTGGCGGTCAAAGTAGGCCATGTGTGCATAAAGCCTAAGGATGCTGGCTCACTTGACATGCTCATTCAAGCCTGCACGATGTTCTTCGGCAACAAGAAGGTACTCCCTTAAATATACTGTCACCCGTGGCATGTTGCTGATTGATACTGAACATGTTTAATAAACCTGTGCCCCAGAAGGTGTACGTATTATGAGGGGACCTGTGTAAAATGTGTCTTATGGGTTTCATTTTATATTTAGGTCCCTTATCAAAAGCACCTACTGCAAGCAAATGTAACTAATTAATAGAACTACCATTATTAGTAGAGTGGCCAATAATACAAAGTAATTATCAGGGACTTCTGATGTCATTCATCCCATGTCAGGGCTCTTATAAAAGCATTGCCTAGGGTTAAAAGAGGAAGAACAAAGCTTCCCCTATAATGATCCAACAGGAGAGGGGAGTATAATACCGGTACAATTAAGGACACGCTTGTAAGGATTTTTTTCAGTGGCTAGCAGGATCACTTTAAATACTTTATTCACTTTATAGTAATCATTGCAGTTACAACATAAACACAATACAGTGGAACCTCGGATTGCGAGTAACGTGGTTAACGAGCGTTTCACAATACGAGCACTGTATTTTTAAAAATCCGAACTCGGTTTGCAAGTTTTTGCAAAACGAGCAGGATTCAAGCCAAAGCAGTGTGCAGTACCGCGTTTGGCCTGAGGTAGGGGGGCGCCAGAGCCGAGCAGAGCCAAACGGCGCAGATCGAAGACGATCGGCGCCGTTCGGAAATGCTGCAAAAGACACGGAAATACTCCATTCCCGAGCCTTTCCGAGGTCAGCCGAACTGCCCTCGGTCCTTTCCGTGTGTTTCCGAGGCTCTCCGGCCCCCCCACCTCTGGCCACATGCGGTATTGCATGCCATTGAAGTCAATGCAGAACAAATTATTTTCGTTTCCATTGACTTCAATGGGGAAACTCGTTTTGATATACGAGTACTTTGGATTACAAGCATTCTCCTGGAACGGATTATGCTCGTAATCCGAGGTTCCACTGTAATTCCAAATAAAGTGATAATAAAGTCTAGTTATTTTTTTGTTTAAATATAATAAACATGTTATACTTTCCTGCTCTGTGTAAAGGTTTTGCATAGAGCAGTTCAGATTGTCCTCTTCTCTGGTCCTTCGTCGGCGCTCCTGGCCCCTCCATTCTGACGAATGCCCCCACAGAAAGCAGCTCGCTACGGAGGCACGGAGCTACGGCTCAGCCCCGCCCCCTCTCTCTCCTCGTTGCCTCACTGACTTTGATTTACAGCAGTGGGTGCCAATAGTGCCCGCTGCTGTCTCAGCCAATGAGGAGGGAGAGGCCCAGACAGCCAAGGCTCTCAAGCAACATCGGTGAATCGAGATGGGGCTCAGGTAAGTATTAGGGGGCTGCTGCACACAGAAAGTTTTTTATATATTTTGAAAAGGTTTTTAATGCATTGAATGTATTAAGATAGAAAACCTGCCTTTACAACCACTTTAAGGGCTTGTACACAGCAGGTGCATTGGGACTGTGTTGGGCAACCTTGCCTAGAGCAGTCCCAATGCAGTCAAAGTCAAGGAAAAAAACCTTGTTGTCTATCATGCCAACAAACACCGCCATGTTGCAGTTGTAGTGGTGTGGGGAAAAAAAGGTGAAGATTTCTCCCACATTGCAACACACTGCTGCTAATAGAACATAATGAAATGTCACTTTGTGACATTTCAATAAAATTTTTAATTAAAAAAAAATTAAACAGAGTAATATGTCAAAATCGTGCATCGGTACTGTTTCTCCCAACAGTGGCCACGTATTAAGACCGGTTGGTGCTATGAATGAGCCCGAAATCCAAACAAGGTAACTGGGACAGAAAAGTTGCTTAAGATGTATAAACCTTTTGTTCTTTATTTTATGCATTTAAAAAAAATATATATATTAATCTGCAATTGACTGCACTGCTCCTATTGTACAGGAAAAGCTAAAATACTTAATCCAAGGGGTCTAGTTATCAATGTTTCCACCCAATATTTACACAAACTTTTACTGAAGATTCACACATTTGTCTAATTGAAGAATTGGAATTTGAAAAAATACCTGTCACCTGTGTATCATAGGCACCACATCCCTTAATGTAAGAACAACAAGAAGAATTTGGAAAGAATGGGACTTTTAAGGTGCATGAACCACACAAATAAATATCAAAAAATACATTTTAATTATACAAAAAATAGAAAAATATAAAATGTAAAAATCATCATATGAAATACAGTTTCAGATAGGCATAAAGACAAAATTTCTCTACATGTTTCGCCATATAGTTTGGCTTCTTCAGGAGTTTTTGTCGAGCAAATACTGAAACGGAAAGAAAGAATATAAACACATGATATTGAAATATATATGAAAGATATTGAAATAATATCACGTGTTTATATTCTTTCTTTCCCTTTCAATATTTGCTCGACAAAAACTCCTGAAGAAGGCAAACTATATGGCGAAACATGTAGAGAAATTTTGTCTTTATGCCTATCTGAAACTGTATTTCATATGATGGTTTTTACATTTTATATTTTTCTATTTTTTGTATAATTAAAATTTATTTTTTGATATTTATTTGTGTGGTTCATGCACCTTAAAAGTCCCATTCTTTCCAAATTCTTCTAATTGAAGAATTGGTTTAGTGGTTCACACTTCTGCCTTTCAGCACTTGGGTAATTGGTTCAAATTCTGGCCAGGACTATCTGCATGGAGTTTGCATGTTCTCTCTGGGCTTGCAAGGGTTTCCTCCCACACCCCAAAGACAAGCTGGTAGATAAATTGGCCCAAGTATGTGTATGTACCTGAATGCATGAGATAGAGACCCTAGATTGTAAGCTGCTTAAAGCGGAGCTCCACCCAAAAGGGAAAGCTCCACTTGTTCACACCCTCCACTGCCACATTTGTCACTTTTTGGGAGGAGTGGGTACCTGGTTTTGACATGTACCCGCTCTCACTTCTGGGTAAGATAGCTGCACGTCGATCTACGACATATCCGGCCCCTCCTTTTTTTCCCCTGCTGCCTTTTGACCTCCCCTTCTGGGACCTGTGTGTGTCCCAAAAGACAGCCGGACCATTCAGAAAGCGCAGCGTGACTCGTGCATGCGCAGTAGGAAATCGGCTGTGTAGCCTGAAGGTTTCATTGCCAGTCTCCCTTACTTGCCATGCCGCTGCCTAAATGAATAAGCTTTGGGTGCCAACATTGCGGGATCCCTGGACAGGTAAGTGTCCTTATATTAAAATATATATATATATATATATATATATATATATGTATATATATATATATATATTTTTTTTTTTCAGAAGGAGCTCTGCTTTAAGGGCAGAGACTGACATGTTTGTAAATTGTTGGTGCAATAATACATTGAATTCTATAGGAAAATTTTGCAACTCTTGGGTGAAAACACCGATAAGTAGCCACTAGTGCTCAAAAGTAAATAATAATTATTTATACTTGATATCAGGAAAAAAGGAGAAACATAATTTCATCTGTTTGTAAACAAGAAAAAATCCAACAACACAGACCTCTTTCACAAGGGTAGTGTGGTCAGGTTCGCCTGTCAGATTTTCAGGCAGATCTGATTGGAAGCTCCATGTAAGTCTATGGGCAGGCAAATGTAAACGTACATGTGACCGTTTTCCACCACCTACCTCCAAGAGCACCCAGGTTCACACAATAAAGAAAAGGCCCTTTTCCATTTTTCCAAACCTAAATGTGACAGACCAGAGGTAGTCTGATGTAAACGGATGGAAGTTTGTAAACATCCGGAGGCCATAGATATAATGAGTCCTGAAAGCTCCGGTTTTTAAATTAGGCTAAACATTGAACAGACATGGATGTTACACAAGTGACATCCACCCCGTTCTGCTCCAATTCAGCCGGGGATCTGTTTATGGCTTCTCTGATAAACGGACCAGACGGTGCCCGAGTGAAAGGGGCCATATGGAGTTTGTCATAAAAAGCAATAATGTGCAGCAGAAATAGAACAGGTGCAGAATTTGTATTGATAACTAAAAAGGAGTAAAAAAATAATATATATATATATACACACTATATATCTGAATATGGGCTCTCCACAGCCACCATCTAACAGCACAGAGAATGTAAACATGCTGGGAGGCACTTTCATCCCAGGCTGACCTCCATCTCTGACGCTAAGCACCTCTGGGGATCAGGCTCTGCTCTGTTTAATGCTCATGAATAATAAACCCCAGCCAAATCAATGACATAAGAAAAGATGAGTCCATATGGACCAGGCCAGCTTCAGCACCAACATCACATTGGTGACATGCTGAAAACTCCAACACGTGTGCTTCATTGGAGAACATTGTGGAATCTGTCTTTTAAAAACAAAACACTTCACCCAGTATTAATGGTTTCTAATCCAAGGGATCAATGTCACCAGGGCATGCTGTTTACACCGAGTGTCAGCCGGAGCACACCTACTGTATATATGGACACATTCACACACATAGGATTATATATACAGTATATATTACATTATACAAATGTTTATAAATACACATCACATGCATGGGATAATTAGATAGATAGATAGAGTATTTTATAGAAATAGATAGATGAATAGATAAAGAAGGATGTAGGTAGACATGGATAGCTCCAGTTGTATAGTATCTATGGATGCCACCCCCACCTGCTCCCCGAAGATAGATAATTCAATAGAAATAAATAGATAGATTAGATAGATAATTGTATAGAAATAGATAGATAGATAGATAGATAGATAGATAGATATAGATAGTGGGTGGGAGGAGGAGATAGATAGATAGATAGATAGATAGATAGATAGATAGATAGATAGATAGATAGATAGATAGATAGAACGTTAAAAAAGTAAATAGATAGATAGATAGATAATTGTAAAGAAATAGATAGATAGAAGTAAATAGAAGGAGAAATAGATCGACAGATAGATGAATGGATAGATAGAATATTGTACAGAAATAGATAGATAGAATATTGTACAGAAATAGATAGATAGAATATTTTATAAAAATAGATAGATAGAAATGAATAGATAGATAGATAGATAGAATATTGTATAGAAATAGGTAGATAGATGAATAGATAGATAGAATATTGTATAGAAATAGATACATAGAAATTAATAGATAGATAGGTAGATAGATAGATAGATAGATAGATAGATAGATAGATAGATAGATAGAATATTGTGTAGAAATAGATAGATAGATGAATGGATAGATAGAATATTGTATAGAAATGGATAGATGAATAGATAGATAGATAGATAAATCGATCGATCGATAGATAGATAGATAGATAGATAGATAGATAGATAGATAGATAGATAGATGGATAGATAGATAGATGAATAGGTAGATGGATGACTATATAAATAGATAGATGAACATATAGATAGATAAATAGATAGATAGATAGATAGATAGATAGATAGATAGATAGATAGATAGATAGATAGATAGATAGATAAATAGATAGATGGATGACTATATAAATAGATAGATGAATAGATAGATAGATAGATAGATAGATAGATAGATAGATAGATAGATAGATAGATAGATAGATAGATAGATAGATAGATGAATAGGTAGATATATGGATGACTATATAAATAGTTAGATGAATAGATAGATAGCCAGATAGATAGATAGATAGATAGATAGATAGATAGATAGATAGATAGATAGATAGATAGATAGATAGATAGATAGGTAGATATATGGATGACTATATAAATAGTTAGATGAATAGATAGATAGCCAGATAGATAGATAGATAGATAGATAGATAGATAGATAGATAGATAGATAGATAGATAGATAGATAGATAGATAGATGGATGACTATATAAATAGATAGATGAATAGATAGATAGCCAGATAGATAGATAGATAGATACAGTGCCGGGACAAGGTCACCTAGAGCCTAGGGCAAACTTGACAAACTGTGCCCCCCGACAAAATGTATCAGCATTATGTGTAAGTAAAAATCCCCCCCCCCCCCAAGAAAAAAAATAAAAATTGGGCACTAATCTGCATGATTATCCCCTAAGCATAAATTCTCCCTCCTCCCAGTACACATCCACCCCCCTCCTAGAACAAATATCCCCCCTTTTAATACAAACACCCCCCAATCATCCCCAGTAACACAAACCTCCCCTCCCCTACCATATCACCTCTTCCAGCACAAGCCCCCCAAATCGACCCTTCTAACCCAAATCCTCTTCTCCCATCCCCCTCCCAACAAAAACCCCCCTCACTCACCACTCCTAGCACCCCCCCCCCCCAAAAATCTCCCCATCAGAACAATTCTTACCCCTTACTGCCCCCCAAATTCCTCCTCCCAACACCAATTCTCTCCCGGTGCCCCCCCCCCACCTCACATGAAACCACAGTGCCCAGGGCAGCCGCCCCTTCTGCCCACCTCTTGTCCCGGCCCTGGATAGATAGATGAATATATAGATAGATAGATAGATAGATAGATAGATAGATAGATAGATAGATAGATGAATAGATAGATAGATAGATAGATAGATAGATAGATGAATAGATAGATGAATAGATAGATAGATAGATAGATAGATAGATAGATAGATAGATAGATAGATAGATAGACAGACAGGTAGATAGATAGATAAATATATAGATAGAGAAATAGATACATAGATAGATAGATAGATAGATAGATAGATGAATATATAGATAGATAGATAAATATATAGATAGATGAATAGATAGATAGATAGATAGATAGATAGATAGATAGATAGATAGATAGATAGATAGACAGGTAGATAGATAGATAAATATATAGATAGAGAAATAGATAGATAGATAGATAGATAGATAGATAGATAGATAGATAGATAGATAGATAGATGAATATATAGATAGATAGATAAATATATAGATAGATGAATAGATAGATAGATAGATAGATAGATAGATAGATAGATAGATAGATAGACAGGTAGATAGATAGATAAATATATAGATAGAGAAATAGATAGATAGATAGATAGATAGATAGATAGATAGATAGATAGATAGATTAATACATAGATAGATGAATATATAGATAGATAGATAAATATATAGATAGATGAATCTAGATAGATAGATAACTATATAAATAGATAGATTAATAGATAGATAGACAGATAGATAGATAGATAGATAGATAGATAGATAGATAGATGAATAAATAGAGAAGGATGTAGGTATCCAGTATCTATGGATGTGTGGTAGGTAGGTAGGTAGGTAGGTGGCCCGGCCTCACCTGCTCCCCGAAGTCGATGGCGATGTTGGTGATCCCCAGAGGTACGAGGAATGTGATGAGCGGCCAGTAAGGGGTGAGTGCCGGCAATTTCACCATAATAAGAATCAGGTAGAATCAGGTAGATGACGATGAGAGTCGGCGGTAGAACACATACACATGAGCTGTAGGATCGGTAAGATCTCCGGGAAGACAATGGTCAGCACACCCGCTCGGGCCGGTGACAACCTGTACAAGGATAACGGTCCGCATGTGGATGTCTAGCAAGAAATAGAAAAGATCAGGACCATCCCTGCCCTCCCACACAGCGATGATCTGCAGCCAGGAGGAGGAGGAGGAGGAGGAGAAGGAGGCACTACACAAATATCTGCTGACAGATCTTCTTCCATCACAAGACACTAGAAGAAGGAAAAGCCAAGCGGCGTGTCAATAGAAGACATCCCTGGAAAGAAGGTGTTGTAGAGTCCGATTGTGACAGCGGTACGGTGCATTATCACAAGGTGACTACTGATCATGTGTATGACCGGGATCCTCTCCTCCCCCCTCTCCCCACAGTATGACAATGAAAGGGGGAGGACGCAGCCTGATCCAGAGCTCACCAGGGACACCGTGTGGCCATATTGGTGCACAACACGTAAACTGCTTCTGAGCATGCTCTGCTGGGATGCCAGGGAATGTGGTGCCTGGAAAAGAGATTGTACACCTCATTATTATCCATCATACCATAACAGTGCACTTAACCACTGGAAAGGTTTTACCCTCTTCATGACCGGGGCATTTTTCCTATTCAGCACTGTGCTACTTTAACTGGCAGTTGTGCGGTCATGCAACACTGTATCCAAATTACATTTTTATAGTTTTCCCCCACAAATAGAGCTTTCTTTTGGTGGTATTTAATTACCTCTGGGGGTTTTTATTTTTTGCTATATAATCAAAAAGAGACTAAATATTTAAAAAACAAAACTAAAAAAAAAACATGTTTTCTTTTTCGTACATCACGGGACACAGAGCGACTTAGTCATTACTAATGGGTTATATAGATACCTTCAGGTGCTGGCACTGGCAACTTCCAAAACCGGAAGTACCCTCCCCTATATAAGCCCCTCCCATCCGGGAGCACCTCAGTTTTTTGCCAGTGTCTAAGGTGTTGGCCAAAGAGTAACATGTGTTTTCACTGGGCTTGCGTACAGGTTCTTTTACGGGCCTTAGTAAGCTGTTCCGGTTCCCACCAAAAAAGCTTCATAGCTAAACGGTCGGTACCCGGGCCTTGCAACAGAAGAGCAAGGTTTTGCCTGTAATGCCTCTCTTAGGAGGGCTGGACCCTGGGATCCAGAGCTCTGGTCATACCCACGACCAAGATGTTGTCTGTGCAGGGTGCTATACAGGTCCAGGGGAGTGGAATCCTTGGGAACCTGGTCCCTGAAGGTTTAATTACAATGCCTGCCGTGATAGGTGAAGTTTGGGCTTCTGTGGACCAAACAGAGTCCTGCGGCGGGGAACAGGTAAGTGGGGGCCCCCAGGAACTTGGTTCTATTGGGGGACCCCCAAGCCTAATTTGTCTTTCTGTTACCTAACGGTATTCCCGCTAATATCTGTGTATGCCTGTAACTACTGGAAAATGTAAAATTTTAATAGTAGTCAAGAAAAAAAAAAAAAAAGAGGACCGCGGTACCTGTGTTAAACCACTAGAGGCCGCTGTGGTCCATTTTTTCTTGTCATGTGGATCTTTGGTTTTCTCAAGTCAAAAGATCCAGGCAGTTGGTAAGTTCTCTGTGGGAATCCACTTCCTCTGCCCTGTTGCTGCGCTCATCCACCGCACAGGCCCTCCGGCAAAAAGGGCCCTGGCTCCTAGTCCCTGCTTGGTTTCGAAAAGGGCGCCAATGGCGCACGGGCGCGCGCGCGGGTGCGTGCACGCGCCTCCTATGAAAAAAAAGGGGCGGGGCGGGTGGATGACGCTCGATGCGCGCCGCGGCGCTTCTGCGCATGTGCAGGCGTCCCAGCATGTATAAAAGACACAGTACAAGTGTCAGCTGGATGCAAACAGAGCTAGCAACAAAACGGTGGCACACAGAGGCGGTTGATGCAGGCATCCCCATAGAAAGGCACTTTAGTGGACACCAGCTGGTATATAGCAGCAACTGTGTTAGACTATTACCAGCAAAATTGGTGTATGACGACGGGAATACCTCAGCTTTGTGCTTAAAGGATATGTCGTCCAGACGCTCTGGAAATAAGTCTTCCAGGAAGCCAAAGGGGTCTCCATCGGGCTCTGAGGATATTGGGCATGCTTGTACTGCACCAATCTCCCCTGAAAATTCAGAGGTCAGTAGCCGTAGGAACCCCGCAGGAGTGCCTGGTGCTGCGGCTGTCCCCAGTCCACCTGCTCCTGTATATATAACAGAGGAGGTTTTATCCTCAACTCTGGGAGGATTGGAAGAGAGATTAACAGCATTGATCGCTGCTTCCCTGTCACAGGGAAAGCGCGTCCGATCTCCGTCTCCTCCTTCAGAGTGCCTGTTAGTGGAGGAACAGTCCCACACAGAGATCGACCTACCTGAAGGGGATCAGGATGAGGTTGATTCGGTTATAGAGGAATCAACAGTGGAAGAACCTTTCTCAGCATCTCAGGCTGAAAGATTATGGGTTCAGTCTCTGACTAACATGGTCCGATCAGCATTTAAAATGCCTCTGGCGGAACCACCATCCACTACGGTTTCCTCGCTGGGGTCGCTGAAAGCTCCCCAGGCTGTCTGTTCCTTCCCAATCCACCCTTTATTGGAAGGGCTTATTTACCAGGATTGGGAGCATCCTGATAAAATATTTACTCCCCCCAAGAGATTTCCAGTGATCTATCCCATGGAGGATAAGTTCATAAAAAAATGGAGGGTCCCTACAGTGGACGCAGCCATCTCTTGTGTGAACAAATCACTGACATGTCCAGTAGATAATGTTCCAATGTTCAAAGACCTTACTAAAATCTGCTTTCTCTACAGCAAGCATGGTGACACAACCTGCAGTAGCAGCGATTGGAGTCTGTCAAGCGGTGAAAGATCAGTTGAAACAAGTCTTAAGGGACTTACCAGATCAGCAGGCTCTTGCCCTAGCTGACCTACCTAGAGCCTTGTGTTTTGCGGTGGACGCCATAAAGGATACAATCCAACAGGCCTCCCGCTTTACGCTGTCTGTAGTACATATGCGTAGGCTTCTATGGCTCAAAAACTGGTCTGCTGAAGCTCCCTGTAAGAAATTGCTGGTTAGCTTCCCATTTCATGGAGAACGCTTATTTGGAGAAGATCTGGACAAATATATCCAGAAAATTTCTGCCGGTAAAAGTTCACTCTTACCGGTTAAGAACAAGAGTAGAAGTCCTTCTTTTAAGAGGCCTACTTCTCCAGTCCCTGGCACATCGGCTGTGAAATAGTTCCGACAGCCTCCGCGGTCAAATTCAGGGGGCAGAAATCAGGGACAATCACAGGGTAACAAGAAACCCTGGGTCAAGAGAGGTACAAAACCTCCCCCCAAGTCATGAAGGGTTGCCCCCACTCAATCGGGTGGGGGGAAGACTTCAGTTGTTCACAGAGACCTGGCGGGACACCATCAGAGACAGATGGGTGCTCTCCGCAGTAAGTCTGGGATACAAGCTGGAGTTAAAAGACACTCCTCCTGCCCAATTTATGTGGTCAAACGTGCCAAGCGATCCCCAGAAGAGAGGATCCCTCCTTCTGGCACTAGAACAACTATTGCTCCAAGGTGTAATCATGAAGGTTCCCCTGGAAGAAAGCGGGTTCGGGTTTTACTCGAACCTTTTCACAGTCCCCAAACCAAATGGGGACGTGAGGCCCATATTAAATCTAAAAGGGCTAAACAAGTTCCTAAATATCAGGACTTTTCGGATGGAGTCGATCCGATCGGTGGCCACCGCCCTACAAGGGCAGGAATGGTTAGCCTCGATCGACATAAGGGATGCTTATTAGTGATGAGCCAAACACCCCCGGGTTCGGTTCGCACCAGAACCCGCGAACGGACCGAAAGTTCGCACGAACATTAGAACCCTATTAAATACAATGGATGCGAACGTTCAGATTCTAAAGTGCTAATTATAACGACTATTATCCATGTTATTGTCCGAAACAGAGTTTGGGAACCCGGCTTCTGCACCAGGGGACATGTATCAATGCAAAAAGAAGTTTTAAAAACGGACGTTTTCCGGGAGCAGTCATTTTAATGATGCATAAAGTGAAAAAAAAAAAGTCAAATATTCCTTTAAATATTGTACCTGGGGGGTGTCTAAAGTATGCCTGTGAAGTGCCACGTGTTTCCCGTGTTTAGAACTGTCCCTGCACAAAATAACATTTCTAAAGGGAAAAAAGTCATTTAAAACTGCTTGCAGCTTTAATGCAATGTCTGGTCCCGGTAATATGGATGAAAATCTTTAGGAAAAATGGCATAGCTACCCCATCAACCCCCCCCCCCCTACCCCAGCCCATTACCAGCCCCTTTGGGTCTTGTATGGATATTAAGGGGAACCCCGCACACAAAATAAAAAAGGACCTATATACTCTGAACAGCCGTATACAGGCGGTGCATACAAGACAGGGACTGTAGGTTTGTTCTTATGTAGAATCTGTTTATAATTTTGAACAGCTGCATTGTTTAAGTGGAGCTCCATGGCAAATTCCTTTTTTTTAGCTTTTTGTAAAACATAGGGAACGGTTATCACCCCTGTCACATTTTTTTTGCTGTCTGTGCCCCTGTTCAGAACATTTCACCTCACTTTGCGTCCCAATGACAACTGTTTTTGAAATGTGGTGTTTTTATTGAAACAAGGATTGGTGATAAAGCATCAGTAGAGAGGAGACACCTTTCTCCCATATTAATTCTTAAAGGAGAGAATTTTCCTTCCAAGGGGTAGATTTCCTCTCACTTCCTGTTGTCTTCTTCCGTTTGCAAGTAGTAGTAGTTTGTAAGTTGGATGTTTGAAAGTAGGGACCTTCCGTATATACTCTGCAGAAATTGGCCCCTTAGGTGTTGGTGTTGGCACAACACTGAAAGCACTCACAGTTATTCTTGGTGGGTGCTGGAACGCCCTGCTGTCAAGTATAATAGCAGGAATTGTAATAACATATAATTGTTGATCAGTGGTAGTAAAAATTGGGCCTTTGATGGTGGTGCTGGTGCCACAACACTGTAAGGCCTGACAGTTACTCTTGGTGGGCGCAGCAATGGTCCCTGCTGTGAATTATTAGATCAATAATTATAATTGCATGCCCCTTTTGAACAGGGGCTGAAAAATTGGGCCTTTGGTGGTGGTGGTGGTGGTGATGGTGGTGCTGGTGCCACAACACTGTAAGGCCTGACAGTTACTCTTGGTGGGCGCAGCAATGGGCCCTGCTGTGAATTATTAGATCAATAATTATAATTGCATGCCCCTGTTGAACAGGGGCTGAAAAATTGGGCCTTAGGCACTGGTGGCACAACACTGCAACCCCTCACAGATACTGTACTTGGAGCACAGCAATGAGGCCTGTTGCAAAGTATTGCATCAAAAATTTTAATTACACGCCCCTGTTAAACAGGGGCTGAAAAATTGGGCCTTAGCCACTGGTGGTGTCACCCATAAACCAAAATGATCTTCCAAGCTATCATCGTTAATCGTATCATGGAGGAGGAGGAGGAGGATAGCCAGTCAACATAACAGCACAGGCACTCAGCATCAGCATCAGTCTTGAAGGGATGTGACATTTTAAAATCAATTAGTCTGTTATATCAGCATCTGGTGTGTGGTAGCTGGTGGTGATCCAAGACTGGTTCATCTTGATGAAAGTCAGTCGATCAACCGAGTCGGTGGACAGGCGCACCCTGCGATCCGTGACAAATCCTCCAGCAGCACTGAATGTGCGTTCTGAAAGAACGCTGGATGCAGGACAGGCCAGTAGCTCAATTGCATACTGTGCAAGCTCTGGCCAGTGATCCATCCTCAAGACCCAGTAAGCCAGAGGATTTTCGGTGGGGAAGGTGTCCAAGTCTGACCTTGCCCCTAGGTATTCCTGGACCATGTATATCAGACGCTGGCGATGGTTGCTGGAACCGATCATACTTTGGGGCTGCGGACTAAAGAATTGTCTGAACGCATCGGTCAGACGGCCACCTTCCCCACCGCTCCTTCTTTGACTGCCCGAAGCCTCAGCAACTCGTTGTCCAGGACCAGGAGTTTGTAACCTCCCAGTCTCTGGGAACGCGTTGCACAGACCTTTCTGCAAGGCCTCCCGGAGTTGTCTCATCCTCTGCTCCCTCTGCGACGGTACGATAAGGTCCGCAACCTTACCCTTGTACCGTGGATCAAGGAGAGTGGCCAGCCAGTAATGGTCCCTCTCCTTGATCCGAAGAATACGAGGATCCTTCCGCAGACTTTGCAGGATCAGGGAGGCCAATGCAGCGTAGGTTAGCTGAGGCATTCAGTCCGGAGTCCTCTGGGTCACTAAGGATGACATGATCCGCAGCCACCTCCTCCCAGCCACGTACAAGTCCACTGGTTTCTTGGGACTGTAAATCATCCCTAAAAGACTGCTGCTGATGATGCTGAGTGCCAGCCTCCACCTCCATGCTGACACAATCCTCCTCCTCCTCCTCCTCCTCTTCCTGTGCGATGGGTGGGACAGAAGGAACACTGTCTGGGTAAAGGGGGCCTTGAGAGGCAAGGAAGTCCTCCTCTTCCTGCCTCTGTTCTGCCTCAAGTGCCCTGTCCATTATTCCACGCAGCGTGTGCTCCAACAGGTGGACAAGAGGTACAGTGTCACTGATGCATGCACTGTCACTGCTCACCATCCTCGTGGCCTCCTCAAATGGTGCCAGGACAGTGCATGCATCCCTGATCATGCCCCACTGGCGTGGTGAAAAAAACCCGAGCTCCCCTGACCCTGTCCTGGTGCCGTAGTCGCACAGGTACTCATTGATGGCCCTCTGCTGCATGTGCAGCCGCTGCAGCATGGCCAACGTTGAGTTCCACCTGGTGGGCATGTCACATATAAGGCGGTTCTTGGGCAGGTTCAACTCCTTTTGAAGCTCAGCCAGGCGAGCACTGGCATTATAAGATCTGCGGAAATGCACACAGACTTTCCTGGCCTGCCTCAGGACATCCTGTAAGCCCGGGTACCTGCCCAAGGACCACTGCACCACCAGGTTAAGGACGTGAGCCATACAGGGCACATGGGTCAGTTGTCCCTGTCGGAGGGCGGAGAGGAGGTTGGTGCCATTGTCGCAAACCACCATTCCTGGCTTAAGCTGGCGTGGCGTCAACCACCTCTCGGCCTGCCCCTGCAGAGCAGACAGGACCTCTGCCCCAGTGTGGCTCCTGTCCCCCAAACACACCAGCGCAAGCACGGCATGGCATCTTTTTGCCTGCGTACTTGCGTAGCCCCTTGAACGCCTACGGAGCACCGCTGGTTCCGAGGACAAACCACAGGAAGAGGCCATGGAGGAAGAAGAAGAGGAGGGGGTGGAGGAGAGAGGTGTGTCACAACCAGTAGTAGAATTTTGGAGGCGTGGCGGTGGAACAACCTCCAACACTACTGCACCTTGTCCTGCATCCTTCCCAGCTGCCAAAAGAGTGACCCAATGGGCCGTGAAAGAAAGGTAACGTCCCTGTCCATGCCTGCTGGACCATGAGTCAGCGGTAATATGCACCTTACCGCTGACCGCCCTGTCCAGCGAGGCCAAGACATTGCCTTCCACATGCCTGTAGAGAGCCGGAATAGCCTTCCGTGCGAAAAAGTGGCGTTTGGGAACCTGCCACTGAGGAACCGCACATTGCACAAACTCACGGAAGGGGGCCGAGTCTACCAACTGAAAAGGCAGCAGTTGAAGCGCTAGCAACTTAGCCAAGCTAGCATTCAACCGCTGGGCATGTGGATGGCTGGGAGTGAACTTCTTTCAACGGTCCAGCAGCTGGGGCAGGGAAATTTGCCTGCTAGAATCGGACGTCGGTGTACTGCTAGCAGAGTGCCCGCAAGTACTTGGCTGTGACACACCTAATTCTACACCTTCATTCCTCTCAGAGCAGGTTTCAGAGAGGACTGAAGGTATACTGGGGTTGGAGATCCCAGCTGATGCGGTGCAAGAAGAGGTCAGCTTTGTTCTTTGGTGTGGGTCTTTAAGGTAGGCTTGCCAACGAGCTGCATGGCAGGTCAACATATGTCTGATCAAGCATGTGGTGCCCAAGCGGCTGATGTTTTGGCCACGCGATATACGCTTGAGACATATGTTGCAAACAGCAGCTGTGCGATCTGATGCACTCGCCTCAAAAAAGGCCCACACCAAAGAACTTTTTGAATGACGGGCAGAGGCAGCGCCCTGCACAGGCGGAGCTCTGCGGTGTGATTCCGTCGGTGTGCTGCCCATACGCTGGCCACTCAAGGGCATCCTGCCTCGTTGGAGATGTGCCTCCTCCTCATCCTCCTCCTCCTCCTCCTCTCTCCTATTAGGCACCCACGTGGAGTCAGTGACCTCATCATCCCCTCCCTCCTCATCACTGGAGCCAATCTGGCAGTATGCTGCAGCTGCTGGAGCATGACTGCCAGATTGGTGTCCTTCTTGAGCATCCCCTCTCTCTGCTCTCACACTGCTGCCTTCCTCTAGCTGGGTATCATCATCAGATCCTTCCAAACGCTGGGCATCCTCCTGGAGCATGTACCCAACACTGTGCTCAAACAGTTCGGGGGACTCCTCAGGAGGAGGGCATGGTGGGTCTAGGGAAGGATTGACTAATGAAGATAATGATACCAGAGAAGAGGACGCTTTGGCAGCTGCTTTGCCAGTACCCTGAGCCTGGGTGAGAGAGGATGAGGAGGATGAGGTGGGCTTGGTCATCCACTCTACCAAGTCTTCGGCATGATGTGGCTCAACATGTCCAGCTGCCGAAAACAAGGACAAGCGTGTCCCATGGCCATGTGCTGATGACAATGCACCGCGTACACGACCAGCACTGTTGACCCCAGACACAGAGCCTGCTTGCTCTCTTTTTTTGCCTCCTGACTGTCTGCCTCTCCTTGGTTGCCTTCCAGACATTTTAATGGATGGCCTGCAGGGAGATGGGAAAAACAGCAATAAGGGCTACCTTCAGGTGTATATTGTGCAGGAGGCTTAGCAACAATGACACTGACACTGTCCCCTGCCTATCCTTCTCTGTCCCTAAACACAAGGATTGAAAATATGGTTCAGCAAAAAAGTTTTAGAACAGAATAGCACACTGACACTTTCCCTCACTGTCCTACTCTGTCCCTCCCTACAAACAAGATTTAGCACAGAATAGCACACTGATAATTTCTACGAGTGTCCTTCTCTGTCCCTAAACTCAAGGATTGAAAATATGGAACAGCAAAATTGGTTTAGAACAGAATAGCACACTGTCAGTTTCACTCACTGTACCTCTCTGTCCCTCAACTCAAGGATTGAAAATATGGAACAGCAAAATTGGTTTAGAACAGAATAGCACACTGTCAGTTTCACTCACTGTACCTCTCTGTCCCTCAACTCAAGGATTGAAAATATGGTTCAGCAAAATAGTTTTAGAACAGAATAGCACACTGACACTTTCCCTCACTGTCCTACTCTGTCCCTCCCTACAAACAAGATTTAGCACAGAATAGCACACTGATAATTTCTACGAGTGTCCTTCTCTGTCCCTAAACTCAAGGATTGAAAATATGGAACAGCAAAATTGGTTTAGAACAGAATAGCACACTGTCAGTTTCACTCACTGTACCTCTCTGTCCCTCAACTCAAGGATTGAAAATATGGAACAGCAAAATTGGTTTAGAACAGAATAGCACACTGTCAGTTTCACTCACTGTACCTCTCTGTCCCTCAACTCAAGGATTGAAAATATGGTTCAGCAAAATAGTTTTAGAACAGAATAGCACACTGTCAGTTTCACTCACTGTACCTCTCTGTCCCTCAACTCAAGGATTGAAAATATGGAACAGCAAAATTGGTTTAGAACAGAATAGCACACTGTCAGTTTCACTCACTGTACCTCTCTGTCCCTCAACTCAAGGATTGAAAATATGGAACAGCAAAATTGGTTTAGAACAGAATAGCACACTGTCAGTTTCACTCACTGTACCTCTCTGTCCCTCAACTCAAGGATTGAAAATATGGTTCAGCAAAATAGTTTTAGAACAGAATAGCACACTGACACTTTCCCTCACTGTCCTACTCTGTCCCTCCCTACAAACAAGATTTAGCACAGAATAGCACACTGATAATTTCTACGAGTGTCCTTCTCTGTCCCTCAACTCAAGGATTGAAAATATGGAACAGCAAAATTGGTTTAGAACAGAATAGCACACTGTCAGTTTCACTCACTGTACCTCTCTGTCCCTCAACTCAAGGATTGAAAATATGGAACAGCAAAATTGGTTTAGAACAGAATAGCACACTGTCAGTTTCACTCACTGTACCTCTCTGTCCCTCAACTCAAGGATTGAAAATATGGTTCAGCAAAATAGTTTTAGAACAGAATAGCACACTGTCAGTTTCACTCACTGTACCTCTCTGTCCCTCAACTCAAGGATTGAAAATATGGAACAGCAAAATTGGTTTAGAACAGAATAGCACACTGTCAGTTTCACTCACTGTACCTCTCTGTCCCTCAACTCAAGGATTGAAAATATGGAACAGCAAAATTGGTTTAGAACAGAATAGCACACTGACACTTTCCCTCACTGTCCTACTCTGTCCCTCCCTACAAACAAGATTTAGCACAGAATAGCACACTGATAATTTCTACGAGTGTCCTTCTCTGTCCCTAAACTCAAGGATTGAAAATATGGAACAGCAAAATTGGTTTAGAACAGAATAGCACACTGTCAGTTTCACTCACTGTACCTCTCTGTCCCTCAACTCAAGGATTGAAAATATGGTTCAGCAAAATAGTTTTAGAACAGAATAGCACACTGACACTTTCCCTCACTGTCCTACTCTGTCCCTCCCTACAAACAAGATTTAGCACAGAATAGCACACTGATAATTTCTACGAGTGTCCTTCTCTGTCCCTCAACTCAAGGATTGAAAATATGGAACAGCAAAATTGGTTTAGAACAGAATAGCACACTGTCAGTTTCACTCACTGTACCTCTCTGTCCCTCAACTCAAGGATTGAAAATATGGAACAGCAAAATTGGTTTAGAACAGAATAGCACACTGTCAGTTTCACTCACTGTACCTCTCTGTCCCTCAACTCAAGGATTGAAAATATGGTTCAGCAAAATAGTTTTAGAACAGAATAGCACACTGTCAGTTTCACTCACTGTACCTCTCTGTCCCTCAACTCAAGGATTGAAAATATGGAACAGCAAAATTGGTTTAGAACAGAATAGCACACTGTCAGTTTCACTCACTGTACCTCTCTGTCCCTCAACTCAAGGATTGAAAATATGGAACAGCAACATTGGTTTAGAACAGAATAGCACACTGTCAGTTTCACTCACTGTACCTCTCTGTCCCTCAACTCAAGGATTGAAAATATGGTTCAGCAAAATAGTTTTAGAACAGAATAGCACACTGACACTTTCCCTCACTGTCCTACTCTGTCCCTCCCTACAAACAAGATTTAGCACAGAATAGCACACTGATAATTTCTACTAGTGTCTTTCTCTGTCCCTAAACTCAAGGATTGAAAATATGGAACAGCAAAATTGGTTTAGAACAGAATAGCACACTGTCAGTTTCACTCACTGTACCTCTCTTTCCCTCAACTCAAGGATTGAAAATATGGAACAGCAAAATTGGTTTAGAACAGAATAGCACACTGTCAGTTTCACTCACTGTACCTCTCTGTCCCTCAACTCAAGGATTGAAAATATGGTTCAGCAAAATAGTTTTAGAACAGAATAGCACACTGACACTTTCCCTCACTGTCCTACTCTGTCCCTCCCTACAAACAAGATTTAGCACAGAATAGCACACTGATAATTTCTACGAGTGTCCTTCTCTGTCCCTCAACTCAAGGATTGAAAATATGGAACAGCAAAATTGGTTTAGAACAGAATAGCACACTGTCAGTTTCACTCACTGTACCTCTCTGTCCCTCAACTCAAGGATTGAAAATATGGAACAGCAAAATTGGTTTAGAACAGAATAGCACACTGTCAGTTTCACTCACTGTACCTCTCTGTCCCTCAACTCAAGGATTGAAAATATGGTTCAGCAAAATAGTTTTAGAACAGAATAGCACACTGTCAGTTTCACTCACTGTACCTCTCTGTCCCTCAACTCAAGGATTGAAAATATGGAACAGCAAAATTGGTTTAGAACAGAATAGCACACTGTCAGTTTCACTCACTGTACCTCTCTGTCCCTCAACTCAAGGATTGAAAATATGGAACAGCAAAATTGGTTTAGAACAGAATAGCACACTGTCAGTTTCACTCACTGTACCTCTCTGTCCCTCAACTCAAGGATTGAAAATATGGTTCAGCAAAATAGTTTTAGAACAGAATAGCACACTGACACTTTCCCTCACTGTCCTACTCTGTCCCTCCCTACAAACAAGATTTAGCACAGAATAGCACACTGATAATTTCTACGAGTGTCCTTCTCTGTCCCTAAACTCAAGGATTGAAAATATGGAACAGCAAAATTGGTTTAGAACAGAATAGCACACTGTCAGTTTCACTCACTGTACCTCTCTTTCCCTCAACTCAAGGATTGAAAATATGGAACAGCAAAATTGGTTTAGAACAGAATAGCACACTGTCAGTTTCACTCACTGTACCTCTCTGTCCCTCAACTCAAGGATTGAAAATATGGAACAGCAAAATAGTTTTAGAACAGAATAGCACACTGACACTTTCCCTCACTGTCCTACTCTGTCCCTCCCTACAAACAAGATTTAGCACAGAATAGCACACTGATAATTTCTACGAGTGTCCTTCTCTGTCCCTAAACTCAAGGATTGAAAATATGGAACAGCAAAATTGGTTTAGAACAGAATAGCACACTGTCAGTTTCACTCACTGTACCTCTCTTTCCCTCAACTCAAGGATTGAAAATATGGAACAGCAAAATTGGTTTAGAACAGAATAGCACACTGTCAGTTTCACTCACTGTACCTCTCTGTCCCTCAACTCAAGGATTGAAAATATGGTTCAGCAAAATAGTTTTAGAACAGAATAGCACACTGACACTTTCCCTCACTGTCCTACTCTGTCCCTCCCTACAAACAAGATTTAGCACAGAATAGCACACTGATAATTTCTACGAGTGTCCTTCTCTGTCCCTCAACTCAAGGATTGAAAATATGGAACAGCAAAATTGGTTTAGAACAGAATAGCACACTGTCAGTTTCACTCACTGTACCTCTCTGTCCCTCAACTCAAGGATTGAAAATATGGAACAGCAAAATTGGTTTAGAACAGAATAGCACACTGTCAGTTTCACTCACTGTACCTCTCTGTCCCTCAACTCAAGGATTGAAAATATGGTTCAGCAAAATAGTTTTAGAACAGAATAGCACACTGTCAGTTTCACTCACTGTACCTCTCTGTCCCTCAACTCAAGGATTGAAAATATGGAACAGCAAAATTGGTTTAGAACAGAATAGCACACTGTCAGTTTCACTCACTGTACCTCTCTGTCCCTCAACTCAAGGATTGAAAATATGGAACAGCAAAATTGGTTTAGAACAGAATAGCACACTGTCAGTTTCACTCACTGTACCTCTCTGTCCCTCAACTCAAGGATTGAAAATATGGTTCAGCAAAATAGTTTTAGAACAGAATAGCACACTGACACTTTCCCTCACTGTCCTACTCTGTCCCTCCCTACAAACAAGATTTAGCACAGAATAGCACACTGATAATTTCTATGAGTGTCCTTCTCTGTCCCTAAACTTAAGGATTGAAAATATGGAACAGCAAAATTGGTTTAGAACAGAATAGCACACTGTCAGTTTCACTCACTGTACCTCTCTGTCCCTCAACTCAAGGATTGAAAATATGGAACAGCAAAATTGGTTTAGAACAGAATAGCACACTGTCAGTTTCACTCACTGTACCTCTCTGTCCCTCAACTCAAGGATTGAAAATATGGTTCAGCAAAATAGTTTTAGAACAGAATAGCACACTGACACTTTCCCTCACTGTCCTACTCTGTCCCTCCCTACAAACAAGATTTAGCACAGAATAGCACACTGATAATTTCTACGAGTGTCCTTCTCTGTCCCTAAACTCAAGGATTGAAAATATGGAACAGCAAAATTGGTTTAGAACAGAATAGCACACTGTCAGTTTCACTCACTGTACCTCTCTGTCCCTCAACTCAAGGATTGAAAATATGGAACAGCAAAATTGGTTTAGAACAGAATAGCACACTGTCAGTTTCACTCACTGTACCTCTCTGTCCCTCAACTCAAGGATTGAAAATATGGTTCAGCAAAATAGTTTTAGAACAGAATAGCACACTGACACTTTCCCTCACTGTCCTACTCTGTCCCTCCCTACAAACAAGATTTAGCACAGAATAGCACACTGATAATTTCTACGAGTGTCCTTCTCTGTCCCTAAACTCAAGGATTGAAAATATGGAACAGCAAAATTGGTTTAGAACAGAATAGCACACTGTCAGTTTCACTCACTGTACCTCTCTGTCCCTCAACTCAAGGATTGAAAATATGGAACAGCAAAATTGGTTTAGAACAGAATAGCACACTGTCAGTTTCACTCACTGTACCTCTCTGTCCCTCAACTCAAGGATTGAAAATATGGTTCAGCAAAATAGTTTTAGAACAGAATAGCACACTGACACTTTCCCTCACTGTCCTACTCTGTCCCTCCCTACAAACAAGATTTAGCACAGAATAGCACACTGATAATTTCTACGAGTGTCCTTCTCTGTCCCTAAACTCAAGGATTGAAAATATGGAACAGCAAAATTGGTTTAGAACAGAATAGCACACTGTCAGTTTCACTCACTGTACCTCTCTGTCCCTCAACTCAAGGATTGAAAATATGGTTCAGCAAAATAGTTTTAGAACAGAATAGCACACTGACACTTTCCCTCACTGTCCTACTCTGTCCCTCCCTACAAACAAGATTTAGCACAGAATAGCACACTGATAATTTCTACGAGTGTCCTTCTCTGTCCCTCAACTCAAGGATTGAAAATATGGAACAGCAAAATTGGTTTAGAACAGAATAGCACACTGTCAGTTTCACTCACTGTACCTCTCTGTCCCTCAACTCAAGGATTGAAAATATGGAACAGCAAAATTGGTTTAGAACAGAATAGCACACTGTCAGTTTCACTCACTGTACCTCTCTGTCCCTCAACTCAAGGATTGAAAATATGGTTCAGCAAAATAGTTTTAGAACAGAATAGCACACTGTCAGTTTCACTCACTGTACCTCTCTGTCCCTCAACTCAAGGATTGAAAATATGGAACAGCAAAATTGGTTTAGAACAGAATAGCACACTGTCAGTTTCACTCACTGTACCTCTCTGTCCCTCAACTCAAGGATTGAAAATATGGAACAGCAAAATTGGTTTAGAACAGAATAGCACACTGTCAGTTTCACTCACTGTACCTCTCTGTCCCTCAACTCAAGGATTGAAAATATGGTTCAGCAAAATAGTTTTAGAACAGAATAGCACACTGACACTTTCCCTCACTGTCCTACTCTGTCCCTCCCTACAAACAAGATTTAGCACAGAATAGCACACTGATAATTTCTACTAGTGTCCTTCTCTGTCCCTAAACTCAAGGATTGAAAATATGGAACAGCAAAATTGGTTTAGAACAGAATAGCACACTGTCAGTTTCACTCACTGTACCTCTCTTTCCCTCAACTCAAGGATTGAAAATATGGAACAGCAAAATTGGTTTAGAACAGAATAGCACACTGTCAGTTTCACTCACTGTACCTCTCTGTCCCTCAACTCAAGGATTGAAAATATGGTTCAGCAAAATAGTTTTAGAACAGAATAGCACACTGACACTTTCCCTCACTGTCCTACTCTGTCCCTCCCTACAAACAAGATTTAGCACAGAATAGCACACTGATAATTTCTACGAGTGTCCTTCTCTGTCCCTCAACTCAAGGATTGAAAATATGGAACAGCAAAATTGGTTTAGAACAGAATAGCACACTGTCAGTTTCACTCACTGTACCTCTCTGTCCCTCAACTCAAGGATTGAAAATATGGAACAGCAAAATTGGTTTAGAACAGAATAGCACACTGTCAGTTTCACTCACTGTACCTCTCTGTCCCTCAACTCAAGGATTGAAAATATGGTTCAGCAAAATAGTTTTAGAACAGAATAGCACACTGTCAGTTTCACTCACTGTACCTCTCTGTCCCTCAACTCAAGGATTGAAAATATGGAACAGCAAAATTGGTTTAGAACAGAATAGCACACTGTCAGTTTCACTCACTGTACCTCTCTGTCCCTCAACTCAAGGATTGAAAATATGGAACAGCAAAATTGGTTTAGAACAGAATAGCACACTGTCAGTTTCACTCACTGTACCTCTCTGTCCCTCAACTCAAGGATTGAAAATATGGTTCAGCAAAATAGTTTTAGAACAGAATAGCACACTGACACTTTCCCTCACTGTCCTACTCTGTCCCTCCCTACAAACAAGATTTAGCACAGAATAGCACACTGATAATTTCTACGAGTGTCCTTCTCTGTCCCTAAACTCAAGGATTGAAAATATGGAACAGCAAAATTGGTTTAGAACAGAATAGCACACTGTCAGTTTCACTCACTGTACCTCTCTGTCCCTCAACTCAAGGATTGAAAATATGGAACAGCAAAATTGGTTTAGAACAGAATAGCACACTGTCAGTTTCACTCACTGTACCTCTCTGTCCCTCAACTCAAGGATTGAAAATATGGTTCAGCAAAATAGTTTTAGAACAGAATAGCACACTGACACTTTCCCTCGCTGTCCTACTCTGTCCCTCCCTACAAACAAGATTTAGCACAGAATAGCACACTGATAATTTCTACGAGTGTCCTTCTCTGTCCCTAAACTCAAGGATTGAAAATATGGAACAGCAAAATTGGTTTAGAACAGAATAGCACACTGTCAGTTTCACTCACTGTACCTCTCTTTCCCTCAACTCAAGGATTGAAAATATGGAACAGCAAAATTGGTTTAGAACAGAATAGCACACTGTCAGTTTCACTCACTGTACCTCTCTGTCCCTCAACTCAAGGATTGAAAATATGGTTCAGCAAAATAGTTTTAGAACAGAATAGCACACTGACACTTTCCCTCACTGTCCTACTCTGTCCCTCCCTACAAACAAGATTTAGCACAGAATAGCACACTGATAATTTCTACGAGTGTCCTTCTCTGTCCCTCAACTCAAGGATTGAAAATATGGAACAGCAAAATTGGTTTAGAACAGAATAGCACACTGTCAGTTTCACTCACTGTACCTCTCTGTCCCTCAACTCAAGGATTGAAAATATGGAACAGCAAAATTGGTTTAGAACAGAATAGCACACTGTCAGTTTCACTCACTGTACCTCTCTGTCCCTCAACTCAAGGATTGAAAATATGGTTCAGCAAAATAGTTTTAGAACAGAATAGCACACTGTCAGTTTCACTCACTGTACCTCTCTGTCCCTAAACTCAAGGATTGAAAATATGGAACAGCAAAATTGGTTTAGAACAGAATAGCACACTGTCAGTTTCACTCACTGTACCTCTCTGTCCCTCAACTCAAGGATTGAAAATATGGAACAGCAAAATTGGTTTAGAACAGAATAGCACACTGTCAGTTTCACTCACTGTACCTCTCTGTCCCTCAACTCAAGGATTGAAAATATGGTTCAGCAAAATAGTTTTAGAACAGAATAGCACACTGACACTTTCCCTCACTGTCCTACTCTGTCCCTCCCTACAAACAAGATTTAGCACAGAATAGCACACTGATAATTTCTACGAGTGTCCTTCTCTGTCCCTAAACTCAAGGATTGAAAATATGGAACAGCAAAATTGGTTTAGAACAGAATAGCACACTGTCAGTTTCACTCACTGTACCTCTCTGTCCCTCAACTCAAGGATTGAAAATATGGAACAGCAAAATTGGTTTAGAACAGAATAGCACACTGTCAGTTTCACTCACTGTACCTCTCTGTCCCTCAACTCAAGGATTGAAAATATGGTTCAGCAAAATAGTTTTAGAACAGAATAGCACACTGACACTTTCCCTCACTGTCCTACTCTGTCCCTCCCTACAAACAAGATTTAGCACAGAATAGCACACTGATAATTTCTACGAGTGTCCTTCTCTGTCCCTAAACTCAAGGATTGAAAATATGGAACAGCAAAATTGGTTTAGAACAGAATAGCACACTGTCAGTTTCACTCACTGTACCTCTCTGTCCCTCAACTCAAGGATTGAAAATATGGAACAGCAAAATTGGTTTAGAACAGAATAGCACACTGTCAGTTTCACTCACTGTACCTCTCTGTCCCTCAACTCAAGGATTGAAAATATGGTTCAGCAAAATAGTTTTAGAAAAGAATAGCACACTGACACTTTCCCTCACTGTCCTACTCTGTCCCTCCCTACAAACAAGATTTAGCACAGAATAGCACACTGATAATTTCTACGAGTGTCCTTCTCTGTCCCTAAACTCAAGGATTGAAAATATGGAACAGCAAAATTGGTTTAGAACAGAATAGCACACTGTCAGTTTCACTCACTGTACCTCTCTGTCCCTCAACTCAAGGATTGAAAATATGGTTCAGCAAAATAGTTTTAGAACAGAATAGCACACTGACACTTTCCCTCACTGTACCTCTCTGTCCCTAAACTCAAGGATTGAAAATATGGTTCAGCAAAATAGTTTTAGAACAGAATAGCACACTGACACTTTCCCTCACTGTACCTCTCTGTCCCTACAAACAAGGATTAGCACAGAATAGCACACTGTCACTGACACTCTCCCTACCTATCCTTATTTGTCCCTAAACACAAGGAATCCAGGAATAGTAAAGGAAAAATAATGACACTGTCCCTGCCTATGCTTCTCTTTCCCTGCTCCGGAACACACTACACAAGGCCGCCGCGCTGGCGGCCTTTTATAGTGTGGGGCGTGTACTAAACCCCATCAGCAATAATTGGCCACAGGCATCCTGCCTGTGGCCAATCATTGCTCTCCTCGCTGCCGGCGCTGTGATTGGCCAAGCATGCGGGGTCACAGTGCATGCTTGGCCAATCACAGCGCCTGGATGACACTGCGATGGCGTAGTGCATTGTGGGCCGTTCGCGTCACTCGAATTTGGCGCGAACGGCCCAAATCGTTCGATCTTCGTCGAACGATCGAACAGCCGATGTTCGAGTCGAACGTATGTTCGACTCGAACACGAAGCTCATCCCTAATGCTTATCTGCATATTCCCATCTTTCCGGCCCACCAGAAATTTCTACGCTTTGCAGTAGAAGGGCGCCATTTTCAGTTCAGAGCCTTACCTTTCGGTCTGGCCACAGCACCACGAGTGTTCACAAAAATTCTGGCCCCACTATTGGCCAATCTAAGAACACAAGGTGTAACGATAATTGCATATCTAGACGACCTGCTACTAATAGACCACTCAGTGGAAAAGCTGGAAGTAGCTATTCACAAGACAATCAAGTATCTGGAATATCACGGTTGGATTATCAACCGGGACAAGTCAGCTCTAAGACCAGTCAAAAGTCTGGAATACTTAGGGCTAAGGCTGGATTCAAATCAGAGAAAGATTTTCTTACCTCCAGAGAAGGTGTCGTCTTTAAAAGATTTGACCCACTTAGTGGGTACAAAAAGAAAACCATCCATACGCCTGTGCATGAGGCTGCTGGGAAAAATGGTGGCTTCATTCGAAGCAGTACCCTACGGTCAATTCTATTCAAGGAACTTGCAGAGGGCCATACTGTCAGCCTGGAACAAAAAAGTTCAGGCTTTAGACTTACCAATGTCCCTGTCCCCTTCCGTTCGCAAGAGCCTCCATTGGTGGTTGGTGCCCCAGAATCTGGAAAAAGGGAAACCCTTCAGTCCGGTTTCTTGGAAGGTGGTCACTACAGATGCCAGCCTCATAGGCTGGGGGGCAGTACTGGAGCAATGGTCTCTCCAGGGCAAGTGGTCAGAAGCAGAGAAGGCCCTGCCCATCAATCTCTTAGAGATACGAGCAGCCCGGTATGCCCTAGTAGCATGGACATCCAAACTCCAAGGGTCCCCTGTCAGAATTCAATCAGACAATGCCACAGCAGTGGCATATATCAATCACCAGGGTGGCACCAGGAGTCGTGCAGCCCAGAGGGAAGCGAATTGCATCCTGGAATGGGCAGAAAGATATGTCCCAGCCATATCTGCGGTTTTCATCCCAGGAGTGGAAAATTGGAGAGCGGACTTTTTAAGTCGCCAGCAATTATGCCCGGGGGAATGGTCTCTTCACCCTGAGGTTTTCCAGGCAATATGCCAGCGGTGGGGAACACCGGATGTAGATCTGCTAGCATCCAGATTCAACGCAAAGGTGGACAGATTTGTGTCTCGCACAAGGGATCCCCTAGCTTGCGGCTCGGATGCCCTTGTGTTCCCTTGGGATCAGTTCAAGCTGATATATGCATTCCCACCGCCACAATTGTTACCGCGATTAATCCGCAGAATCCGGGTAGAAAAGAAACCAGTGATTCTGGTGGCTCCAGCGTGGCCCCGAAGGGCATGGTACGCGGAGATTGTAAAAATGTCAGTGAGGAGTCCTTGGACCCTCCCACATCGTCCGGACCTGCTTTCGCAAGGACCGATATACCACCCTTCCTTACCAGCCCTAGGTTTGACGGCCTGGCTATTGAAGCCCACATTCTAAAAAAGAGAGGGCTCTCTAATCCTGTGGTATCTACCATGATCAATGCCAGGAAGCCGGTATCCAGGCAGATCTATTATAGGATCTGGAAGGCGTACATCACGTGGTGTGAGGCCAAGAAATGGCATCCACGTAAGTACGTAATAGGTAGGATTCTGGACTTCCTACAGTGGGCTGTAGATAGGAAGCTGGCCTTGAGTACTATCAAGGGTCAGATTTCGGCCTTGTCAATATTTTTTCAAAGGCCCTTGGCTTTGCATTCTTTAGTCAAAGCTTTCATACAAGGAGTGATGCGTATTAGCCCTCCGGTTAGTATTCCCATATGTCCATGGGACTTAAACCTGGTTCTGTCTGTTCTACAGAAACAACCGTTTGAACCATTGCAACACATTTCCTTGGTTCTTCTCACCAGGAAATTGATTTTCTTAGTAGCCATTTGTTCGGCTAAAAGAGTATCGGAATTAGCCGCCTTGTCCTGTAAGGAGCCATATCTGGTTGTCCATAAGGACAGAGTAGTATTACGTCCTCATCCAGCCTTTCTTCCTAAGGTGGTATCGAGGTTTCATTTGAACCAAGATGTGGTTCTTCCTTTTTTTTCCCCCAAACCTAGCTCGGTAGAGGAAAAGTTATTGCATTCTTTGGATGTAGTAAGAGCAGTTAAAGCTTATCTAAAAGCCACTGCTCAGATTCGTAGAACGGATACTTTGTTTGTTCTGCCGGAAGGCCCCAGAAAGGGTCAGGCAGCATCAAAATCTACTTTAGCCAAGTGGATTCGACAGGTCATAATACAAGCCTATGGCTTGAGAAAGAGACCGCCTCCGTTCAAAGTTAGGGCGCACTCCACAAGAGCAGTTGGAACTTCATGGGCAGTGCATCACCAGGCCTCCCTGGCTCAAGTCTGTAAGGCCGCAACATGGTCTTCAGTACACACGTTTACTAGATTCTACCAGGTAGACGTTAGAAGTCAGGAGGATGTCGCCTTTGGGCGCAGTGTGTTGCAGGCCGCAAAAGAGCCTCATGCCTGATGGCGCCCAGCTTATGTATAGTGTATCCCTTCCCTCATTTGGCATTGCTTTGGGACGTCCCATTAGTAATGACTAAGTCGCTCTGTGTCCCGTGATGTACGAAAAAGAAAAAGAGATTTTTATAACAGCTTACCTGTAAAATCCTTTTCTTGGAGTACATCACGGGACACAGAGCTCCCACCCCTCTTTTTGGGACACTTATTGCTTTGCTACAAAACTGAGGTGCTCCCGGATGGGAGGGGCTTATATAGGGGAGGGTACTTCCGGTTTTGGAAGTTGCCAGTGCCAGCACCTGAAGGTATCTATATAACCCATTAGTAATGACTAAGTCGCTCTGTGTCCCGTGATGTACTCCAAGAAAAGGATTTTACAGGTAAGCTGTTATAAAAATCCCTTTTTTCTTCTTTTCTGTTTTAGAATTTTGCAAACAAATAATCTTTCTTCATAAATTTAGGCCAAAATGTATTCTGCTATATTTCTTTGGTTAAAATAACCCACATTGGTGTATATTATTTAGTCTGTAGGAAAGTTATAGAGACCACAAACTTTGGCATATATCTGAAAACTGATCAATCCTGATGTACTGACGGGCTCATTTCTCATTTTTCGAGGCCTGAAAATGCCAAGACAGTACAAATACCCCCCAAACGACCCCATTTTGGAAAGTAGACAGTCTGACGTATTTAATTAGAGGCACGGCGAGTTTTCTGAAGCTGTCATTTTTTGTCACAATTAGCCCTGGTTCTCACCAGTGCGGCTTTGAAATCACGTAACTTCAGCGAGATTCAGTGTGATTTGGATCGCCGATTTCATTGTGGCTTGCAACTTCATTTAACAGAAATCAATGCCAGTCTCAATGAAATCACAGAAAAGTGGGGTGGTAACCTTTGTCAATGTCTCTGCGCCTTAAAGCGGAGGTGCAGCCAGTTTTTTTTTTTTAAAGTCAGCAGCTACTTACAGTGTAGCTGCTGACTTTTAATAAGGACACTTACCTGTCCTATTTGCCCGCGATGTCGGTCCCGCCACGGCGATCGATCGCTGCTGGCAGGTCCCGGCTCCTCCATCCTGACTAAGGGAAACAGGCAGTGAAGCCTTACGGCTTCACTGCCCGTTTCCTACTGCGCATGCGCCACTCGCACTGCATTTTGTGAATGGGCGGCTTGCCTCCTGGGATACACACAGTTCCCAGAAGGCAGCGTGGATTAGAAGAGGCACATCAGAGGCAGATTAGGGGACTTCTGCATAGCAACAGGCATTTCGGGTGAGTATAAAAAATGTTTTTCTATTAATTTTTTCTTTTTTTTAGGATTTTTAATGTAAAAAACATTTCTGGGTGGACCTCCGCTTTAAGTCGCAATGATCTGAAAGATTTCATCGCCAAAAATAGGGTGCAACTTGTCATGTGATTTAGAAGTGTCAAATCGCATTGGTATGAACGAGAGCTTAGTTGAAAAATTAAGAAATTAAATAAAGTTTGTGTTTTTTTTTTTAATTTTTTTTTTATTTTATTTTTTACAAATTGTCACTAGTACCGTACAAGGTAATCATATAACTTGTGTGATGGTGATCAGGGATACTGACTAGTGACACTATGAAAAAAGAATGAAATCATTTTTTTTTTCTCTTTTTTTTTGTTAACATACTGTCATGAGAGTAGTTCAGTGTCACCAAAGTGATACTGTACTACTCTAAGGGGTGGTGTCGTGATTAGGGATTCTTTTATTACACTAATATTGCTTATAACAGTGATGATCACTGTTATAAGCAATAGTTTTAGCTGTCATGAATGGCTTTCGTTCATGACAGCTTGATTACTATTGTGATCTGTTATTGGCTACAGCTAATCACATGGTAAACGGTGCTGTGATTGGCCCAGGTACCATGTGATAGCTGTGGGCCAATCACAGCATCACGATAGTTAGCAAAACAGCCATGAATGGAAGCCATTCATGACTGTTTTGTTTAGATTGTAGTCATGTGATCGCTATGACCAATTATAGCAATCACATAATATCCCAGGGGCGAGCCAGTGCATGTTCACCGCAACGTACCAGTACATTGTGTTATCTGCAGCAGCCACCCACTAGCAGTAAATTTACTGTAAAGCGGATGGCAAGTTAAACGATAAAAGTTTAGAGGGTGGGTTCACCTTTACCAAAAAGACTGCCTGTGCAGATAAGGGACATCTGTAGAAAAAAAAAAAAAAAACTGCATCTCTGACCAAAGTTGAATAATGCTCTTGCTTTAGGAGATGTTGCTAGGACATTGTTAAGGGAGGCCCAACTATTACCACTGACCTCCGCCATCACAGGACTGAGCTTAGAGCTACTGCATCAGGATCAGGGGAGAGCAAAGGCATGTGAGGGGATTTAAATCTGAGAAAGAGCTCATTCCTGCGATGGTGGGGGTGAACAGTGATAGCTGGGTCTTCCTTAGCATCATCCTGGGAGTTTTCCAGTCAGATTTCATGAGGAAAGAGCATGGCCTACACCAGGGATATGCAATTAGCGGACCTCCAGCTGTTGCAAAACTACAAGTCCCAGCTTTATTATCGCATGAACTTTTTTATAATCACATGACTTTTATAATCCCATGAACTTTATTATACCTGGATAGACTCTTTTTGGATACCATACACTTGCACAGGAGCACTTCTTTGAACAACCCAAAAATGCAATATTGATAAACTATATAATACTGGATGCTATGCACATGCACAGGAGCACGTTTTTATGCATCAGTGGGTCACTGATAATCTATACAGGATCATAAAAGTTGGAATTGCACATTTTTGCACAGAAGCACTTTGTATCAATTATCATCATTGTTTATGCTTTTATACACATCTTTTATACATTTATTTATTTTTATATTTAATATATGTGTTCACTTATTGCACTATTGTCACTTTCCACTGTTAGGAAAGATGTTTTTTTTTTGGAGGTTTTTATATATATTCTTTTATATATTTATTTCTACACTGGTATAGTGTATGACTTTGGAAAGCGCAGCGTATATATTTATTTAATAATAATAACCCAATAGAACATCTTTGGGATAATTAGAGCGGAGACTGTGAGCCAGGCCTTCTTGTCCACATGCGTGCCTAACCTCACAAATGCACTTCTGGAATAATGGTCAAACATTCCCATAGACACACTCCTAGACCTTGTGGACAGCCTTCCCAGAAGAGTTGAAGCTCTTATAGCTGCAAAGGGTGGGCCAACTCAATATTGAACCCTACAGACAAAGACTGGGATGCCATTAAAGTTCATGTGCGTGTAAAGGCAGGCGTCCCGTAGTGTATATTTGAAAATTCATCAATCCTTATGTACTGACTGCCTATCTCATTTCTTGAGACCCTAAAATGCCAGGAGGTACAAATACACCCACCCTCCTCTTTTTGGAAAGTAGATAGTCCAAGGTAGTTAGTAAGAGGCATTGTGAGTTTTTTTACGTTTTTGTCACAGTTTTTTCGAAAAATTAGGAAATTAAATAACAATTTCTTTTTACAAAGTTGTAATTTTAACAAGATTTTTCTCGCACACACTATAGGCATACTTTAAATTACAGCACAAACATATTCTGCTATGCCTCCTGAGTATAGGGATACCACATTTGTGAGACTTTTTCACAGCCTAAATGCAAAGAAGGGTCCGAAATCCAAGGAGCACCTTTAGACGTTCCAGGGGCATAAATTACGCATCTAATTTCCTGACTACTTATCATATTTTTAAAGGCTCTGAAGCACCAGGACAGTGGACACGCACAAAATGACCCCATTTTGGAAAGAAAACACTCCAAGGTATTTTCTGAAAGACATAATGGGGGAGATTTACTGAAACTGGTGCACTCAGAATCTGGTGCAGCTGTACATGGTAACTAGACATGTGCAATTCGTTTAGTTACGAATTAGTTATTCGTCAAAATTTGTTATATTCGTTAATTCGTAAACATACGAATGAACGAACGGTTTACTAAAATTACCAACGAAAAATAGGATTTTTTACTCACCGTAAAATCCTTTTCTCTGAGTCCATGGACCGACACAGCTTCTCTATTGACAAAGTGGGTATTATCCGTTAATTAGGAGTGACTAGGCAGAAAAACTTGTAAAAAGTGTTGCATCACACCTTCTACAGTACCGCCCAGGGGGCGGACCCTCTGGGTATACCCTCTCAGTCTGCACATCGCAGATCAGTTCGTCAAAAAGCAGTACAAACTTAAAAGGAGGGGTGGGTGCTGTGTCGGTCCATGGACTCAGAGAAAAGGATTTTACGGTGAGTAAAAAATCCTATTTACTCTTTCGTCCATGGACCGACACAGCTTCTCTATTGACAAAGTGGGACGTCCCAAAGCAGTGTCAGAGAAAAAACGAGGGGTGGTAACAGCATAAAAACAAACTTCACCCCAAAACACAAAACAGCACTCCAACGGAGGAGCTGCAACTCTAAACAGCCGCCTGCAAAACCTTGCGGCCGAAAGAGGCATCCGAAGATGCACCTACATCAATTTTGTAGAATTTTGTGAAAGTGTGAGCGGACGACCAAGTCGCCGCTTTACATAGTTGGGAAACAGACGCTTGGTGTCGGAAAGCCCCAGAGGCACCTATTGCCCTGGTCGAATGCGCCGTGACAGGAAAGGGGGGCGCCTGACCCTTTAAGGCGTAAGCCTGGATTACTATCTGTCGGATCCACCTAGAGATGGTGGCCGATGAGACTGCTTGGCCCTTCTTGGGACCAGCCACCGAAACAAACAGTGAGTCTGACTTCCGGAACAGGGAAGTAGCAGATATGTATACTCTCAAAGCTCGGACAACGTCCAAGGAATGCAACGCCGACTCCTTATGATTCGACGGCTGAGGACACAAGGATGGAAGTACAATGTCTTCGTTGAGATGAAAAGCCGAAACGACTTTCGGAAGAAAGGAAGGCTGCGGCCGCAGCACCACCTTATCCTTGTGGAAAATCAAAATAGGGAGCCTTGCAGGGCAAGGCTGCCAGCTCAGAGACTCATCTAACTGACGTAACAGCCACCAAAAAGACCACTTTCTGAGAAAGTGTCAACAGGGGAATATCTCTAATATTCTCAAACGGTGCCGTCTGAAGCACCGAGAGGACCAGGTTCAAGTCCCACGGAGGTAATGGGGGGCGGACCGGAGGGGCCACATGTCGAACCCCCTGCCCAAATGTACTCACAAGAGAGTGAGTCGCCAGGGGTCGCTGAAAAAAGACAGCCAGGGCAGATATCTGTCCCTTAATCGTACTTAGGGCAAGCCTTTGGTCTACCCCATGCTGTAAAAACAGCAGGATTCTGGAAACCAAATAGGTACGCGGATGCCATTTCATTTCCTCACATATGGAGATGTAGGCCCTCCAAGTGCGGTGATAGACCTTCCTGGAGGACGGTTTCCGAGCACTTCTCATAGTAGAGATTACTGAGTCTGACAGGCCCCGATCTCTCAGTACCTGGTTCTCAACAGCCATGCCGTTAAAGCCAATGACTGTAAAGCAGGATGGAATATGGGACCTTGCGATAGCAGGTCCTTCCGTAGTGGTAGGCGCCAGGGGACGTCTGCTACCAGACGTACTAGATCGGCGTACCAAGGACGCTGAGGCCAATCTGGAGCGATTAGGATCATTGGAATTCCCTCTGCCTCCACTCTGCGGAGCAGAAGAGGAAGAAGCCTTAAGGGAGGGAAGGCATAGATTAGCCGATACTGACCCCACGATGCTACCAACACGTCCGTTGCGTCTGCCCATGGGTCTCTTGACCGGGCCACAAACCTCAATACCTTCCGATTGAGTCGGGAAGCCAGAAGATCTACGTCTGGTGTGCCCCATCTTTGGCAGAGGAGTTGGAACACCTCCGGGTGTAAGGACCATTCTCCCTGGTCCAGCATCTGGCGGCTCAGGTAGTCCGCCTGCCAGTTTTCCACACCCGGAATGTACACGGCCGACAGTGCCGGTACGCTCCTCTCTGCCCACTTCAGGATGCGAGCGATCTCCGATGCTGCAGCTGAGCTTCTTGTTCCTCCTTGATGATTGACATATGCCACTGCTGTGGCGTTGTCTGACTGGATCCTGACTGGACGCCCTTGCAGTCTCTGAGACCATTTGAAGAGGCACAGCTTGATCGCCTGGATCTCCAGGACATTGATCGTCAGGAGGGCTTCCTCTGGGGTCCAGCAACCTTGCGCCGACTGGACACCCCAGACTCCCCCCCAACCTGTAAGGCTGGCGTCCGTCGTGATCACTATCCAGTAAACCGGAAGAAATGACTTCCCGGCCATTAAAGCCGGTGCTGTCAGCCACCATACCAGGGATCTCCTGACTAGGTGGCTCACTCGGATTTGATAATCCAGAGATGAAGGGCATCTGTTCCATCTGGACAGAACTTCCTTCTGTAACACTCGAGTGTGGTATTGAGCATATGGGACCGCCTCGAAGGAGGCTACCATGAGGCCCAACACTCGCATGCAAAAACGGAGTGACGACCAATTCCTGGAAGTCAGCTGCCGTACTGCAGCCCGGAGGGTCTGCAACTTCTCCACAGGGAGGAATACCTTTGCCTCTGAGGAATCCAGAATCAACCCCAGGTACACTAGGCGTTGAGTGGGCACCAATACTGACTTTTGCGTGTTTAGTATCCAACCACAGTCTCGAAGAGTCTGACAGGTAATGGACACGCTTACCTCTAATTCTGAGCTTGAAGGGGCCTTCAGCAGAAGGTCGTCCAAGTAACCTGTGATAGCGATACCCCGCTGTCTTAGAAGTGCCAGAATCGGAGCGAGCACCTTGGTGAACGTCCTGGGTGCTGAGGCAAGGCCAAACGGGAGGGCCACAAACTGGTAGTGGTTCTTCCCGATAGCAAATCGCAGAAACCTCTGGTGTCTGGAGTATATGGGGACATGCAGGTATGCGTCCTTGATGTCCAAGGAGGCCAGAAAGTCCCCCGGATGGAGAGCCGTGACTACGGATCGAACAGACTCCATCCGAAATCTTTGTACCTTCACAAAGCAATTGAGGGCTCTGAGATCCAAGATTGGACGAACCCCCTCCTTCTTTGGCACAATGAACAGATTTGAGTAAAAACCCTGACCCCGTTCCTGTTCTGGAACTGGAATAACTACCCCGTGTTCCAGTAGACCCTGGACCGCCCCATACAGGGCCTCCCGACGGGTCGGTAGTAGCTGGAGATTGGAGGTGATGAATCTGTCTGGTGGACAAGAGAGAAATTCTATCTTGTAGCCTGAGGAGATTACTTCGCAAACCCACCTGTCGGAGACTAGAGCAGTCCACTGAGTCGCGAATTCGTGAAGACGTCCCCCCACCCGAGAGCTGGGTGGGGGCGGACCTTCATGTGGACGCAGATTTGTCCGCAGGCTTGTTGGGTCTGCGGGACCAAGGACGCTTTTGTCCTTGGGCAGGCGCTTTATCGGCCTGGGGTCTTTTCCCTGTCGCCCTAGGGGGACGAAAAAACCACTTGTGTGCAGTAAAGGAGGGCCCTTGCCCTTGGCGTGGCCCCTTACCCTTGCTAATTTGGGGAAGCAAAGTGCTTTTACTTCCTGTGGCATCCTTGATGATGTCATCCAGAGAAGCCCCAAAAAGTCTGTCGCCCTTAAAAGGCAGATCCAACAGGGCTTTCTTGGAAGTCTGGTCCGCAGACCAGCCTTTTAGCCAGATCAGGCGGCGTATTGCTACTGCATAAACCGAAGTTTTAGACAGCAGGGGAATAGTATTCATGTCTGACTCGCAGACAAACCTAAGGCCCTGGACCAACAGGTCGGCCAATGTTATCTCATCAGGAGGAGCATCTCGCTCCTTAACCCCTGGAGTAGCAATCTTGCCCATTCAGTAAGTGTGTGAGACACTAGGGCCCCCGCCAATGCCGGGCGTACTGCCGAGCCTACCACTGAGTATAGGTAGCAAGCGAGTGCTTCAGCCTTCTTATCCACAGGGTCCTAGAAAACAGGAGCCCCTTCTACAGGAATTGTGGTGGCTCTATTAAGTCTGGACACCGGAGGGTCCACTATAGGGGGGAGAGGTCCATTTCTTCAGAAAACTCTCCTCAAAAGGGGTACCGTACCGCAAACCTCTTTGGGGCTGTAAAGACCCTCAGTGGGTTCTCCCATTCCTTGTATAAGAGTTTATCAAAAGACACACAAGGGAACACCTTAGCAGTGCGGGCAGGTCTATGAAACCCAAGTGGACCGGAGTCTCTGCTGCTTCTGCAGTATTTTCCAACTTTAGCGTATCCCGCACTGCAGTAATAAGGTCAGATACCAAAGCCGTCTCGCGTACTGACCTGGACTTGGAGTCCTCCTCACTGTCCGATCGGTCACGGTCTGCAGTCTCTGATGCATCAGAATCTGGGCCATGAGCCGTAGCTGGACCTGGTTCTGCATCAGAAATATCCCCAGAAGCTTGCAGGGGACGGGGCGTTTACTACCCCCTGTATTCCCGTGTGCTGCTTCCACCCTGGCAGCAAACGCCTCTAGGATTGCAGTCATAGCGTTCATAGACACCTCAGGGGCACCAGCTGCTAAATCTGGTGTTTCAGGGGAGAAGACATCTGGCTCAGATGCCATGCTGACCACACGCTGACACTCACAGGGCTCCAGGCAAGATATCAATAGGCCACCCTCCTGCGCTGCAGAGATGCTGGGTTACCCAGAGGACTCACCACCCTGGATAGGTACTGCTATGCTGCGCCTGTGATGCTGTCCCCTTGCTGCTGTGTCAGTCTGCTTCTTTTATCAGCACTTCCTGTGTGAATTTTCACGCCAGTGTAATGCACCCTAGAGGCCGGAGGCTCTCGCAAAATGGTTGCCAAAAACGTCTGTATGGAAGATAATGTGGGCTCTAAAAAAATGGCCGCCGACAGAAGATAGAGGTCAGGCAGCCATAGCCCCCAAAAAGATGGCCGCCGAACGGCAATATCTGCATACAGGGTGGACCAACATGGCCGCCGATCACCTGATAGGGGCCAGTGGGTGTGGCCGAACCACAGGAAGATGGCCGCCAGGCAGTTACAAGAGGCCAAACTTGGCATGGACCACCTCAAAATGGCCGCCGACAGCATGGAGACACAGAAACACAGGTAAGCAAAAATGACATTTCTTTTAAATGTTAGTTACAGCCAGCCCCGCTCCAGTGGGACCCCCTAGGTGACCCCCAGCACCCAGCAACCTTTAGCTAGAAGCCCAGGGAGGAGGGAAAGGCAGGGAGAGAGGGAAGAAAGGGGCCACAACCACTTACTTGATCTCTCCAGGAATGTCCAGCTAAATCACCCAGCCGAGGCAGGGGAGTTTTACTTACCTATCCTGCATGTATTCTGCTGGAAGACATTCCAAACAGATCATCGTCCGCGCACGGAAGGTGACTGTTGGCCAGGCATGCTGTGATTGGACCCAGAAGGGACGATCATATGTATGCCCTGGAGCATGACGCTCACCGGACAGGCTGCTGCGACTCGGCCGTAAGGTCAGCCGAAGCTGAGCGGTCCGATGCAAGCCTTGGAGCGTAAGCTCACCGGCCAGGCTGCTGCGACTCGGCCGTAAGGTCAGCCGAAGCTGAGCGGTCCGATGCAGGCCCTGGAGCGTAGGCTCACCGGCCACCCGTGGAGCGACGGGCATGTCGTGGAAAACCCAGCGCGTAGCTAGGGTCGGCACACGCTCGATGGCCAAAACTGGGGAGACTACAAGGATCGAGGATCCAGCCTGTCACCCAGTCGGCAGTTGATCGAAGATCGCAGGAAACAACAAATGTAGCAAAAAAATAAAATAAATATATATATATATATCTTTTTTCCCCGGACCAATGGGCCCGAAGGGAGCCATGTCCTACTCCTTGCTAGACAGAAGAAAACTGATCTGCGATGTGCAGACTGAGAGGGTATACCCAGAGGGTCCGCCCCCTGGGCGGTACTGTAGAAGGTGTGATGCAACACTTTTTACAAGTTTTTCTGCCTAGTCACTCCTAATTAACGGATAATACCCACTTTGTCAATAGAGAAGCTGTGTCGGTCCATGGACGAAAGAGTAAACTAATTATCGAAAAGAACGAATATGGAAAACAACGAAAATAAGAAAATATTAAATTAGAAACAGCGGAAATACGAAAGAGTGAAAAAAACGAAAACATAGAAACAACGAAAATACCGAACAAAGATTCAAAATAATGAAAATCGAAATGAACGAAAACTCGAAATTACGAATATTCGGAAAACGGAAATCAAAACAACGAAAATGCCGAACAAAGATTCAAAATAACGAAAATCAAAATGAACGAATTTTTTTTTTTACGAATATTCGGAAAACAGAAATCAAAACAACAAATTTGTTCATTCTGAAATATTTCTGGACGTTGGCCAATAAGCTTGTCCCTTCCCCTGAAGAGGTTGTCCCTTCCCCCAATGAGCTTGTTTCCTATTCCCTTGTGTGTTTTTCTGTGTTAGACTGCAGTGCATTCCATCCAGAGTCCAGATAGGGTGTGGTTGAGTAGGTGGCACTGTTTTGGTGGATTTGTGAGTTAAGTTGTGACTTGTGAGAGAGAAATTCTTTGTTTCTTAAGTATACTCTGTCTAGATTCTAATTTCTATATTACGAATTATGCCCTGATTACGAATCTACGAAAACAATCATACGAAAGTACGAATAAATGAGCCGGTCAATCTCACGAAAGTACGAATTACAAAATTACAACGAGTAGTGTTTCGAATAAACGGAAAATGTATTCTAACGAAAGTACGAATGTAATTAAATCTACAAAAGTACAATTTTCCAATCAACGTAAATTAGACACGGAAATACGAATCATTGCAAATCAACAAAAATATAGTTCTTACGAATATACGAACGCGGCCGAATATAAAATTTAACGAAAAATACGAATTTCGAATCAACGAAAATTAGACTAACGGAAAAACGAATCAACGGAAAAATAACCCTTACGGAAATACGAAAGATTCCGAATATGATAACCCACGTCTTACGAAATTACGAATCGTTACGAATCAACGGAAACTAACAGAAACGAAACCAGACTAAACAAATGTTTATGTTGTGCACATGTCTAATGGTAACCAATCAGCTTCTTACTTCAGCTTGTTCAATTAAGCTTTGACAATAAAACCTGGAAGCTGATTGGTTTCTGTGCAGAGCTGCACCAGATTTTGCATGCTCCAGTTTTAGTAAATCAACCCCAATGAGTCTTTTGAAAATGTAATTTTTTGCCCCAAGTTTTTGGAAAATGGAAAGAAAATTAAAATCTATTTTTTAAACAAATTTGTCATGTAATAAAATATTTCTAAAAAAAGCATGGACATACTTGGAAAAACACCCCAAAACACATTCTTCTACTTCTTCTGACTGTGGTGATACCACATGTGTGTGACTTTTTAATAGCCTAGGCACACAGAGGGGCCCAAAATCCAAAGAGCACCTTTAGGTTTTCTAGGGGCATAAATCACGCATCTAATTTCCTGACTACCTATCACATGTTAGGGGGCCCCAGAGCACCAAGACAGAAGAAACAACCACAAAATGACCCAATTTTGGAGAGTAAACACCCCAAGGTAGTTTTAAGCGGCTTGGGGAGTCTTTTGAGGAATTCTTTTTTTGCCACAAGATTTTGAAAAATGCGGAAAGAAAATTGAATTTTTTTTTGCACCAAGTTATCAATTAAATAAGACATTTCTCACACATATCATGGGCAAACTTAGAATTACACCCAAGACACATTCTGCTACTCCTCCCGAGTAAGGGGATACCACATGTGTGAGACTTTTTTACAGCCTAGCCGCACAGAGGGGCGGACATCCAAGAAGCACCTTAACCACTTCCAGTCTGGGCCAATTCTGACATTCCGCTCCTATTTGTATATTATAAAACATAATTTTTTGCTAGAAAACTACTTAAAACCCCCAAACATTTTTTATTTTTTTTAGGCAGAGGGCCTAGAGAATAAAATGGTGGGTGTGGAACATTTTTAAGTCAGACGGTATTTGTGCAGTGATTTTTCAAACGCAAATTTTTAGCAAAATATACTCTTTAATTCATTTTAATGCACAAAATCACAATATATAACCCAATTTATTGGTAAAATATAAAAAGATGATGTTACTCCAAGTAAATAGATACCAAACATGTCATGCTTTAAAATTGCGTCTGCCCCTGGAATGGCCCAATACTACGGTACCTAAAAATCCCCATTGGCGACAGGTTAAAAGCTTTTGCAGGTTACCATTTTAGGGTTCCACAAGAGGTCTGGAGCTAGAATTATTGCTCTCACTTTGACATTTGTAGTGATACCTCGCATGTGTGGTGCATTCGCTGTTTACATATGGCGTATGGCGGTGATCAGGATGCTGGTATGGCATATGACAGTGATCAGGACGCTGATATGGCATATGGCGGTGATCAAGATGCTAGTATGGTGTATGGAGGTGATCATATCCCTGATTTGGCAAATGGCAGTGATCGTGATGTTGACGCTGGTATGTGGTATGGCAGTGATCATGGCACTGATATGGCATATTATGATGATCAGGATGCTGGTATAGGGTATGGCGGTGATCATGGCACTGGTATGGCATATTGTGGTGATCAGGATGCTGGTATGGCGTATTGTGGTAATCAGGACACTGGTATGAGGTATGGTAGTGATCAGGGCGCTGGTATGGCATATTATGATAATCAGGATGCTGGTATGGGGTATGGCAGAGATATTGGCACTGGTATGGCATATGGCAGTGATCAGGATGCTGATATGGGGTAAAATGGTAATCAGGACATTGGTATTGTGTATGGCGTGAGCACAGGTGACACTGGGGCAGGTGACAGGGGCTGGCTGCACTGTTTATTGTTCTAGCACTGGGGGCAGTGATCAGCAGGGACACTGGTGCAGGCTTGCATTGCAGTCTGTGAGTGTACATGCAGTGTGACAGACTGCTGTATACTCGCAAGCTGCAGCATCAGTTCTCTCTGCTCTCACAGCTGATCTGTGTAAGAGCAGAGAGAACCAATGTTTACGTTCGGTTTCCACAGAGTACTATGTGATTGCTGTGATTACTATGTGATTGCTGTGATTGTACACAGCAATTACATGGTACAAGACCACGTGATTACTGTGACGTACAGGTACGTTAACCTACATCGGCGCTGCTTCCCGTCTATTGTATATAGGCTGTGGGTGGAGGGGAAGCGGTTAAAAACAAATGGGTGATAGGGTGATAATTCCACAGGTCAACTTTTCCATTTTTTTCTTTCATGGCCCTAACAATTGTTTAGAGGCTTTGATCATGAATATACATCCAGAAATTGACTTACATCATGATAAAAATTTGGATATTAAATCACAACTAAGGACAAAACATTTTTATTTTTTTGTTTTTGGATAGTGGAGAGGGATTAAAACACCTGTCATGTTTTTATTGCTGTCTGCGTCCCCATTCGGGGATTTACTTTTTCTATTTGTCTTTGTCTAATATTTAAAGCAAGCTTCCCCATCCATCCATGTCTCTATGCTTTATTTTGTTGAGAAATCACCCCCTGTGGCCATCTTGAGTAAGGGCAAATGATTCATGTAGCATTTACATATTTTGTCACTTTACGTCAGTGCGAAAGGGGTTAAGGCAGACTCCACAACAGTTTTAGCGCACTGCTGGCGAAAAGAGACGGATCGCTCTCAGTTCTTGTACCAGGCATCGGTTCTGGACCGGGTGGGCTGAAAGATGTCCTTACCGTCACCGGAGTGCGGTATGTACCAAAAGGTAGCCTGGCACTCTATACAGTGTGAGGCTATGAAGCAATTGGGCTGCTATGTTCAAAGTGCTCAGGACTAGTTACTAATGTGTGGCCCTGGATCACACGTGAGCACTGCTCCCCATGGGTGCTACAGGTGGATTGAATCAAGTGTGTCGCCACCATTGCTCTGAAACCAACTTCTGTGGTCCCTGCCACTGTTACCCTGTCTGCTGAAGTTGCTGCTACTTTAGCTACCATGGCTGCTCCAAAGTCAGGTGCATCAGTGATCTCCGGGGGGGCCATCTACGTTCCTTGATGGTGGAACCTCCCAGGGAGAAGACTACTGATGTGAGTGAGGGCAGTGTACCTGTTGGGACTGTAAAACCTGTAGTCACGGAGGGAGCAGAGTTCGGAAAGTCTACTGCTGCATATTCAAAGTTTAATCTGCTCCCGACTGAAGAGTTATCTACAGAGTCAGATTCTGATATCATGTCTGATCGGATCTCTGAATTGTTTTCTGACATTGTGTTTTGGGCTGAGACATGGTCTGAAAGTGATGCTGAGCAACAGTGTGAGCCAACTACCCAAACCTCCAGTGTTTTTCCTGAGTTGTCTGCATCTACATCTCTTGTTCTCTGTCCTGCAAGTTCTCTGGAAGAGGAGCGGTGGGCTCACCGTGTTAAAACCCCTGATGCTACGGGGCCAGTGTCCTCTTTATCTGCAAGTGTACAGTATCTCAGAAGCCTGAAAAACTTGCAGGCTGTCGTGTCAAATGTGCCTTAGATCAGGGACATGCAGTGAGGTCAGTGGCTGGTGAGGTACTGGCTAGTATCAGAGCCAGATACACAAAGGTTACATACGCCGCAAACATTAGAGCGAGAGCAATAATTCTAGCAAAAGACCTCCTCTGTAACTCTAAAGATGTAACCTGTAAAAAATAAATAAGCGACGCCTATGGAGATTTTTAAGTACCGAAGTTTGGCGCCATTCCACGAGTGTGTGCAATTTTTAAAGCATGGCATGTTAGGTATCTATTTACTTGGCGTAACATCATCCTTCACATTATACAAAAAAATAGGGCTAACTTTAGTTTTTTATATTCATGAAACAGTTTTTTTCCAAAAAAACACATTTAAAAAATTGCTACCCAAATACCGTGTAGCATAAAAAGTTGCAACGACCACCATTTTATTCCCTAGGGTGTCTTCTAAAAAAATATATATAATGTTTGGGGGTTCGGAGTAATTTTCTAGCAAAAAAAATATGATTTTTACATGTAGGAGAGAAGTGTCGGAATTGGCTTGGGTGGCAAGTGGTTAATTACCATAAGTAAGTGTAGCCAGGTTCTTCTACTAAAAGTATGGCTAAATATGTGTTGTATTATTGTTTAAGGGTTCGGCTCCCTCTGGTGTCCATTTGATTTAGTGCATTAAAACTTTTGTTTGGGTTTGTAAAACCACAAAGTACTGCATGGTGGGCAATGTAATGAAGGAGGAAGTGACTCTATTGGTAGAGAGCCTGGGCCTAGATTTAAAGAGCAGATCGCCTGACAGAGGGATCTTCGTGGACAGCCTGGCTGATCGAGCAGGCGGATCGGCCCGAGCTTCACAGCATTGAAGCCATCCATTCACCAGCACTCAGTGAGGGGCAGCACTGTGAACGGGCGCTATCGCCCACCCCAGAGACATCTGCCAGGGAGTTCCGGACGAAGCAGACCAGTGAGCTGAGGACTCGTAGCGGTGAGAAGGCACTTGCCTGCTAAGTTGTGACTGAGTTATAGAAGTGTTTCCTGTTATCCAGTACTGCGCTGGCTGACACCTGTAGTGCCACAGCTAGGAATCCAGTACACCTGAGTGTGGTACATCCGGATTGACTGTGTAGCGGATCTTTTCTGCAACCACACTACATCTTTATAGTTGTTAATCTATTTCATCTGACTTGGATTACAAATAAGTGCACCAACAGAGCTAGCTGAAGACTGATTGAATTTAAAGGAACAGTCATTGCTTTGCTATTCTCAAAGTTTGTCACATAGGGACACTACAAGATAAAACTGTCGTCCAGAGGGAGCCGTTTAGCCGCAAAAGTCCAGGACCCCCCCATACCATCCTCAAGGGGACCCTCAGCCAGAGAGGTTCAATCGGACCCTCCTGGATATGCTTGGGACTTTGAATTCAGAGAAAAAGCAGCACTGGAGCAAGCATGTAGCCGCCATTGTGCACGCTTATAATAACACCGCAAATGATGCCACAGGATACTCTCCTTATCGTCTAATGTTCGGGCGGGAGGCTCGGTTGCTAGTAGATTTGGCTTTCGGCACATCCTTGGACCATACCTCAGCAACCTCCCATAGAGGGTATGTAGATCGCCTGCGGAAAAGTCTGAAGACCGCCTATAACAAGGCCCAAGCTACCTCAGACGTACAGGGACTAAGAAATAAAAAGAACTTTGATCTCAAAGTCTGAGTACAGGATTTGCAACCAGGAGACCGGGTGCTACTAAGGAATCTGGGTGTCCCTGGAAAACACAAGTTAGTTGACCGCGGGAAGTCACAGCCTTATGTCATTTGCAAGCAGCTGCCAGGACTCCCAGTGTACCAGATCAGACCAGAGGGGAGCATAGGCCCGTTGAAGACTTGGCATCACAACCATCTACTGCCCCTATTAGAAGCAGTTCGTTTGTCACCATAGCTGGATTCCCAGTCCACTTCCACGGCCTCTCAGAGATCCCGACCGGTCACCAGGTCTCAGTCTGTACCCCTCGTGGCGATGATGAAGATAGTGAAGATGAAGAGATGGAGATAGACTGGTTGTGGCCACCTCAACTGCCAGAGTTTGCAACCCCACTCTCATATTCACCTAAAGTGACAGATGCTGGGACCCTCAGACCAAAGGCCCCTGAGTTTTTGCCCCAAAGCCCGCTTTCTGAGGAGTTGGAAGACACTCAAGTTTCCCTGCCAATAGCAGACCCCAAAGATGACCAATCATTTACAGAAGGGGAAATTGAAGCTGATGTGCAGGAAGAAGAACCTGTAGATGAAGCTGAGTCCAATGTGCCTGCAGCACCAGAGCCAAAAGAACAAAGAGAAAGAAAGGCTATTCACCCACCCAAGAGAGTGACCTATGACATGTTGGGTGAGAGCTCTGTGTTTACCTCAAAAAGGACTTTTGAGACGCCTGGTCCTTCCACTGCACATTTAGTGGAGGGTAACCCCAACTCACCCCCTGGCACATCTGGCTGAGCCATTCCAGTTAAGGTGGCCTGTAGGCAGAACAACCTCCCTTCCCAGGCTCATTGGTGGGAGGTTCCTCTGCCAGGGTTTTATGCAAGGGCAAATTGTTTGATTGTTTGTGCACATTAACTGTTCCTCTTTGGTCTGTGTATAAAAGTATGCAACAGGTCACAAGCTTCTCCTGTCTTTGGGGACCAAAGATTTCAAGTGGGGGGAGTGTGTAGCCAGGTTATTCTACTAAAAGTATGGCTAAATATGTGTTGTATTATTGTTTAAGGGTTCGGCTCCCTCTGGTGTCCATTTGATTTAGTGCATTAAAACTTTTGTTTGGGTTTGTAAAACCACAAAGTACTGGATGGTGGGTAATGTAGTGAAGGAGGAAGTGACTCGATTGGTATGAGGAGGAAGGAAGGAGGAAAGACTACAAGTACCCACAATGCCAGGGTGTTACCAGAATGCAATGTGAAAGCGCATAGCCTGCTGGGGGAGCAGATAAAAGAGGAGGCATGGCCGGTGCTCGCTCTCTCTGGATACCATCTTTCAACGTGCAAGAGGCCTGTGTGAGCAGGCCCAGGGCTGAGAGAGCCTGGGCCTAGATTTAAAGAGCAGATCGCCTGACAGAGGGATCTTTGTGGACAGCCTGGCTGATCGAGCAGGCAGATCGGCCCGAGCTTCACAGCATTGAAGCCATACATTCACCAGCACTCTGTGAGGGGCAGCACTGTGAACTGGCGCCATCGCCCACCCCAGAGACATCTGCCAGGGAGTTCCGGACGGAGCAGACCAGTGAGCTGAGGACTCGTAGCTGTGAGAAGGCACTTGCCTGCTAAGTTGTGAGTTATAGAAGTGTTTCCTGTTACCCAGTACTGCGCTGGCTGACACATGTAGTGCCACAGCTAGGAATCCAGTACGCCTGAGTGTGGTACATCCGGATTGACTGTGTAGCGGTTCTTTTCTGCAACCACACTACATCTTTATAGTTGTTAATCTATTTCATCTGACTTGGATTACAAATAAGTGCACCAACAAAGCTAGCTGAAGACGGATTGCATTTAAAGGAACAGTCATCGCTTTGCTAGTCTCAAAGCTTGTCACATAGGGACACTACAAGATGGAACTGTCCTCCAGAGGGAGCCGTTTAGCCGCATAGACCCTTAAGTACTTAGTGTGACTATTGCATTGTTACTCATATTCTGTCATTTTGGTGCATGTGTGTGTGTCGTAGTGGGGAGGTGTTCCAATACAGTCATAGAGTATTGGGACATTCCCCCACTTGCACCTTTTCGCATCCACCCCCCCCCCCTCAGGTTGTGGTATTGGGGTTCAATGATAGAGAAATCACGAATTAATTGTGTTTATATGGCCCTTACAGGGATCTGTGCATAGCCATATGTGTTTGTACCATAACTGTTTTCATTCTTATCAAGTAAACATTATACAACTGGTCAAGTTACACTGGTGTGAGACTCTATCTCTTGCTGTAGTGGGTGAGGTGACAAGTGCCAAGGTAACGGTAATTATACAGTACTGTGTGATCTTACTGTGTTTCCATCTCCCATTTGTGTTTTACACTAATATTGCTGTACAGTTGTGCCAAGGAGGTCGAGCCAATTTTCTGGGGTTGAAAGGCAGAGTGCAGGCCCAAAATTCTCAGCAGCTCCTTCGTGGGTATTGTGACACATGTGGGAGCTCGTCCGGGATTCCTTTGATTCTGCAATCAACCCCCCCCAGAGGGCACTAAGATGGACCCTGCTGCTGCTATCCAGTGGTGTGAGGAAGAAGGCGCCCACCCAGAATCGAGTGTGGTGATCGGACTTCAAGGAGAGGACAGGACTGAGGAACAAATCAGCCAGGCGGTGAAGACATTATCCCCTGACAGGAAGGCGTGGGTAATTGCTGTCATAACAGATCATGGGACTTCCCACACCTATGCATTACTGGAGTGGAGACAAGGAATTCCTGACAACTTCCAAGGTGCCAGTGTACAAATGGCCAAAAAGACGGAACTTTGTGTAATCCATCTGAAGGTCCCAGAAGAGGGCCCTACCTCATCCAGTAAAGCTGAAACAAATAAAAAAGAAGTTTCCGCCCCATCACCTCTGACCGCGATTGGACCAGAACTCTTTGCTGCCCTTGGGGACTTTGTTTCAAAATGTCAGAGAGACTCCCCAGCATACTCAGCAACTGGATATAGGAAGCTCAGGGCGTTCTCTGGAAGACAGCCAGTACCTACAGCAGAGGATAGCTTTGAAGAGTGGCTGGACCAGGCCACACAAGCCTTGGATGAGTGGGACATCCCAGAGGCTCACAAGAAACAGAGGATCACGGAAAGCTTAACCCCTTTACTGCCAGTTTAATTTTCACAGTAATCAGTGCATTTTTATAGCACTGATCGCTGTGAAAATGACAATGGTCCCAAAAATGTGTCAAAAGTGTCCGATGTGTCCACCATAATGTCGCAGTCATGAAAAAAATCACTGATCGCCGCCATTACTAGTAAAAAAAATTTTTTTTATAAAAATGCCATAAAACTATCCCCTATTTTATAAACACTATAACTTCTGCGCAAACCAATCAATAAACGCTTATTGTGATTTTTTTTACCAGAAATATGTAGAAGAATACGTATGGGCCTTAACTGAGGAAAAATTCTTTTTTTATATATTTTTGGGGGATATTTATTATAGCAAAAAGTAAAAAATATTGAATTTTTTTCAAAATTGTCGCTCTATTTTTGTTTATAGCGCAAAAAATAAAAACCGCAGAGGTGATCAAATACCACCAAAAGAAAGCTCTATTTGTGGGAAAAAAAGGACGTCAATTTTGTTTGGGAGCCACGTCGCACGACCGCGCAATTGTCAGTTAAAGCGACGCAGTGCCGAATCGCAAAAAGTGGCCTGGTCCTTTAGCTGCAAAATGGTCCGGAGCTGAAGTGGTTAAAAAGTCCAGGACCCCCCATACCATCCTCAAGGGGACCCTCAGCCAGAGAGGTTCAATCGGACCCTCCTGGATATGCTTGGGACTTTGAATTCAGAGAAAAAGCAGCACTGGAGCAAGCATGTAGCCGCCATTGTGCACGCTTATAACAACACCGCAAATGATGCCACAGGATACTCTCCTTATCGTCTAATGTTCGGGCGGGAGGCTCGGTTGCTAGTAGATTTGGCTTTCGGCACATCCTTGGACCATACCTCAGCAACCTCCCATAGAGGGTATGTAGATCGCCTGCGGAAAAGTCTGAAGACCGCCTATGACAAGGCCCAAGCTACCTCAGACGTACAGGGACTAAGAAATAAAAAGAACTTTGATCTCAAAGTCTGAGTACAGGATTTGCAACCAGGAGACCGGGTGCTACTAAGGAATCTGGGTGTCCCTGGAAAACACAAGTTAGTTGACCGTGGGAAGTCACAGCCTTATGTCATTTGCAAGCAGCTGCCAGGACTCCCAGTGTACCAGATCAGACCAGAGGGGAGCATAGGCCCGTTGAAGACTTGGCATCGCAACCATCTACTGCCCCTATTAGAAGCAGTTCGTTTGTCACCATAGCTGGATTCCCAGTCCACTTCCACGGCCTCTCAGAGATCCCGACCGGTCACCAGGTCTCAGTCTGTACCCCTCGTGGCGATGATGAAGATAGTGAAGATGAAGAGATGGAGATAGACTGGTTGTGGCCACCTCAACTGCCAGAGTTTGCAACCCCCCTCTCATCTTCACCTAAAGTGACAGACGCTGGGACCCTCAGACCAAAGGCCCCTGAGTTTTCGCTCTCTCTGTATACCATCTTTCAACGTGCAAGAGGCCTGTGTGAGTAGGCCCAGGGCTGAGAGAGCCTGGGCCTAGATTTAAAGAGCAGATCGCCTGACAGAGGGATCTTTGTGGACAGCCTGGCTGATCGAGCAGGCGGATCAGCCCGAGCTTCACAGCATTGAAGCCATCCATTCACTAGCACTCTGTGAGGGGCAGCACTGTGAACTGGCGCCATCGCCCACCCCAGAGACATCTGCCAGGGAGTTCCAGACGGAGCAGACCAGTGAGCTGAGGACTCGTAGCTGTGAGAAGGCACTTGCCTGCTAAGTTGTGAGTTATAGAAGTGTTTCCTGTTACCCAGTACTGCGCTGGCTGACACATGTAGTGCCACAGCTAGGAATCCAGTACACCTGAGTGTGGTACATCTGGATTGACTGTGTAGCGGTTCTTTTCTGCAACCACACTACATCTTTATAGTTGTTAATCTATTTCATCTGACTTGGATTACAAATAAGTGCACCAACAGAGCTAGCTGAAGACGGATTGAATTTAAAGGAAAAGTCATCGCTTTGCTAGTCTCAAAGTTTGTCACATAGGGACACTACAAGATGGAACTGTCCTCCAGAGGGAGCCGTTTAGCCGCATAGACTCTTAAGTACTTAGTGTGACTATTGCATTGTTACTATTATTCTGTCATTTTGGTGCATGTGTGTGTGTCGTAGTGGGGAGGTGTTCCAATACAGTCATAGAGTATTGGGACATTCCCCCACTTGCACCTTTTCGCATCCACCCTCCCTTCAGGTTGTGGTATTGGGGTCCAATGATAGGGAAATCACTAATTAATTGTGTTTATATGGCCCTTATAGGGATCTGTGCATAGCCATATGCAGGGCCGATCCGCCCTATAGGCTTGCTAGGCAAGCTGCATAGGGCCCCGAGTAATTACTAGGGGCCCCCGAATCTTCGCCGCAACCGCCGCCGCCGCCACTAGAGGTCCGCAGGCCGGGCGGAGACAATTTTCATTTTCTTGTAGACCAAGAGGAGGGTCAGGGTGGCTGCCAATAGGAATTGAGCTGCGGCACCGCCCACCTCCCGCACCGCTAATGTCTGTCTGTGTGTGAGTGAAATGTGGGAAGGGGCGGGGGTGGGCGGCGGCGCCGCAGCTTAATTCCTATTGCCAGCCACCCGGCCGGCTCCTCCACTGTCCCCTCTGCGTAATGGCGGCGGAGAGAGTCTCTGCTGCTGGGGCATCACATCTGGTGTAAGGGGGGCCTCTGCTGGGAATGCCTGGTGTAAGGGGGGCCTCCGCTGGGAATGCCTGGTGTAAGGGGGGCCTTCGCTGGGAATGCCTGGTGTAAGGGGGGCCTCCGCTGGGAATGCCTGGTGTAAGGGGGACTCCGCTGGGAATGCCTGGTGTAAGGAGGGACTCTACTGGGAATGCCTGGTGTAAGGAGGGACTCTACTGGGAATGCCTGGTGTAAGGAGGGACTCTACTGGGGATGCCTGATATAAGGAGGGACTCTACTGGGAATGCCTGATATAAGGAGGAACTCTACTGGGAATGCCTGGTGTAAGGGGGACTCCGCTGGGAATGCCTGGTGTAAGGAGGGACTCGGGGCTTCCACTGATTCTGCATTATGGTGAGTTGAATAATTTCATTCTATATTACAATGTAATAATAGAAATAATGCGCTTCAGTCATCCTGACACCATAACAACCATGGTGCCGGGATGATTGAAGCGCTAACACCAGGTGTTTGGAGTATCTTTATCTGCTGATTTGTTAAACTTTCTAGAATACACATATTTCTATTGTGGTGTAGGATCTGGGCCTGCTGTCCCTCCACCCCTCTTTCTTTCTATCTCTCCCTCTTTCTTTCTCTCTTTCTTCCTCCATCCCTCATTCATCTCCGACTCTAACCACAACCCTCCGAGCCACGCCCACGTAAGCCACGCCCACCATTCCGCGTAAACCACACCCATTTTTTGCCACCGTAAAGGGCCCCTTAGCAGAATTTTGCTTAGGGCCCCAGGGAGGTCAGGATCGGCACTGGCCATATGTGTTTGTACCATAACTGTTTTCATTCTTATCAAGTAAACATTATACAACTGGTCAAGTTACACTGGTGTGAGACTCTATCTCTTGCTGCAGTGGTTGAGGTGACAAGTAGGGATGAGCCGAACACCCCCGGGTTCGGTTCGCACCAGAACCCGCGAACGGACCGAAAGTTTGCACGAACGTTAGAACCCTATTAAATACAATGGATGCGAACGTTCGAAATCTAAAGTGCTAATTATAACGACTAATATGCATGTTATTGTCCTAAAAAGGGTTTGGGAACCCGGGTTCTGCATCAGGGGACATGTATCAATGCAAAAAGAAGTTTTAAAAACTGACGTTTTTTCTGGAGCAGTCATTTTAATGATGCATAAAGTGAAAAAAAAAAGTCAAATATTCCTTTAAATATCGTACCTGGGGGGTGTCTAAAGTATGCCTGTGAAGTGGCACGTGTTTCCTGTGTTTAGAACTGTCCCTGCACAAAATGACATTTCTAAAGGAAAAAAAGCCATTTAAAACTGCTTGCGGCTTTAATGTAATGTCTGGTCCCGGTAATATGGATGAAAATCTTTGAGAAAAATGACATAGCTACCCCATCACCCCCCCCTCCCCTACCCCAGCCCATTACCAGCCCCTTTGGGTCTTGTATGGATATTAAGGGGAACCCCGCACACAAAATAAAAAAAGGCCCTATATACTCTGAACAGCAGTATACAGGCGGTGCAAACAAGACAGGGACTGTAGGTTTGTTCTTAAGTAGAATCTGTTTTTTAATTTTGAATAGGTACATTGTTTAAGTGTAGCTCCAGCCAAAAAATATATTTTTAAGCTTTTTGGAAAACATAGGGAAGGGTTATCACCCCTGTAACATTTGTTTTGCTGTCTGTGCCCCCGTTCAGAACATTTCACCTCACTTTCTGTCCCAATGACAACTGTTTTTGAAAAGTGGGGTTTTTATTGTAACAAGGATTGGTGATAAAGCATCAGTAGAGAGGAGACACCTTTTTCCCATATTAACTCTAACAGGATAGAATTTCCCTTCCTAGGGGTAGATTTCCTCTCACTTCCTGTTGTCTCCTTCCGTTTGCAAGTAGGAGTCGTTTGTAAGTTGGATGCTTGAAAGTAGGGGCCTGCCGTATATACTATGCAGAAATTTGCCCCTTAGGTGTTGGTGTTGCCACAACACTGTAAGCCCTCACAGTTACTCTTGGTGGGCGTTGGAACGCCCTGCTGTGAACTATTAGATCAGGAATTATATTTACATGCCCCTGTTGAACAGTGGTAGGAAAAATTGGGCTTTTGGTGGTGGTGCTGGTGCCACAACACTGTAAGCCCTCACAGTTACTCTTGGTGGGCGCATGAATGGGCCCTGCTGTGAATTATTAGATCAAGAATTGTAATTGCATGGCCCTGTTGAACAGGGGCTGAAAAATTGAGCCTTTGGTGGTGGTGTTGCCACAACACTTTAAGCCCTCACAGTTACTCTTGGTGGGCGCAGGAATGGGCCCTGCTGTGAATTATTAGACCAATAATTGTAATTACATGCCCCTGCAGATTAAATAATAATAATACTGCGCCAACTCTAAATACTAAATGAAGCAGCCAAACATAAAATCAGACAGGATATATAGAACGTATAAAAAATATATAATGTGGCGCTGTGAGAGAAGTAGTAAAAAACCCTACTTCATGTATAGCACAATGGTGCACATAAAAATATGGTGTCAAACAAAACGTTTGTACACAATAGGTGTACACAAATGAATGTGATAAAAATGTAAGTGAATACTAACAGTGAAATAATTGGTATGGGGTATAGGTGCACAACAAAAACCAGCAATTAAACTGGAATATTGATCATACCCATAATAAACAAAAATAAAAATGAAAATATAATGTAGGTGGAGACAAACTCATATAAGGCGTCACAGATGAGTATGTAGAATAATGTCCAATCTTATCACATATGAAAAGAAGTTCATAGGTCAAAATCCAACAAGGAGCTGCATCGTTTGAAAATAGGTTTGAAGGGTGCATCTATCACATTTTCTTTATAGGCATATAGGATATAGGACATCACCCGGGAGTGCCTTCACCTTGGGCCAATGGGGGAGAAGTAAATGCTCTTACCGGACAGAGTGGACCTAGCTCACCGTACGGTGGTGGATCAACAAAGCTTTGTCCACTCTGTGGACCCAAGGAACAGATCAGGATCTGCAAGACACCTCCTTCCTTATGCCGACAGCACCACTGGTCCATATTTCCAACCCGAAAAGGAAGAAATCCAAACCAATATGGCGACAACAAGCCATGTAAAAAGGGGAAAATGTGATAGATGCACCCTTCAAACCTATTTTCAAACAATGCAGCTCCTTGTTGGATTTTGACCTATGAACTTCTTTTCATATGTGATAAGATTGGACATTATTCTACATACTCATCTGTGACGCCTTATATGAGTTTGTCTCCACCTACATTATATTTTCATTTTTATTTTTGTTTATTATGGGTATGATCAATATTCCAGTTTAATTGCTGGTTTTTGTTGTGCACCTATACCCCATACCAATTATTTCACTGTTAGTATTCACTTACATTTTTATCACATTCATTTGTGTACACCTATTGTGTACAAACGTTTTGTTTGACACCATATTTTTATGTGCACCATTGTGCTATACATAAAGTAGGGTTTTTTACTACTTCTCTCACAGCGCAACATTATATATTTTTTATATGCCCCTGCAGATGCCTGTTAGTGTAACATAAAAGAAAAAAAACTACGAGCAATAAGGGCTAGCTTCAGGTGTATATTTTTCAGGAATCACACTACACCTGCTTTAAGTGCTGCAGATGCCTGTTAGGGCTCTTTCACACGGAGGGTCCGTTCAGGTCCGCCTGTCAGTTTTTTAGGTGGACCTGAACGGATGCTACATGTCCTCCTATGGAGCCACGGATGTCAGCGGTGACATGTCCGCTGACATCCGACCCGCTCCGATCCGCAAAAGTGTGACGGAGGAAAACCCTATTTTTCCTTCCGTCTGCGGATCGGATCGGATGACAACAGACTCTACGGTCCGTCATCATCCGATCCCCCCATAGGGGAGAGCGGTGCTCTAGCAGGGCGGTCCCTGCACAGTGTGCGGGAACCGGCCAGTCATCCGCCGGCTCAGCGGGGATCAACGGAGCGATCCCCGCTGAGCAAGCGGAGCTTCACGGGGCGGATCATTACTGATCCATCCTGTGTGAAAGAGCCCTTAAGCCCTGTACACACGATCAGATATCCTATGGATTTTCGTCTGATGGATTTGTCCATCAGAAATCCGATGAAACTGTTTTCCATCAGTCTTGCCTACACACCATCAGTCAAAAAACCGACCGTTCCAAACGTGGTGACGTAAAACACTTCCGATGAGCTGAGAAAAATGAAATTCAATGCTACTGAGCATGTGTCGACTTGATTCTGAGCATGCTTGGGTTTTTTATCTGATGGATTTCCCCACAGACGATCGGAAATTGCCATCGTTTTTTTATCCATCAGATCATTTTAAAACATGTTCTATTTTTTAAAACCGATGGAAAAAAGACTGATGGGTCCCATACACGATCGGTTTGTCTGATGAAAACAATCCATCGGACGGTTTTCATCAGTCAAACTGATCGTGTGTACAGGGCTTTAGTGTAACACAAAAGAAAAAAAACTACGAGCAATAAGGGCTAGCTTCAGGTGTATATTTTGCAGGAATCACACTACGCCTGCTTTAAGTGCTGCAGATGCCTGCCTGTGTTACACAACAGGAAATCACAGCAATAAGGGCTAGCTTCGGTTGTATACTGTGCAGGAGGCTTAGCAAAAATATCACTGACACTGTCCCTGCTTATCCTTCTCTCTCCCTGCATACAAAGTTTAGCAGAAGATCACTGACACTGTCCCTACCTATCCTTCTCTCTCCCTACACACAATATCACTGACACTGTCCCTACCTATCCTTCTCTCTCCCTACACACAATATCACTGACACTGTCCCTACCTATCCTTCTCTCTCCCTACACACAATTTCTCTAACACTGTCCCTGCCTATGTACGTCTTTCCCTGCACGCCAACACACTACACAAGGCCGCCATGCTGGCAGCCTTTTATAGTGTGGGGCGTGTACTAAACCCCCCATAGCTATAATTGGCCACAGGCATCATGCCTGTGGCCAATTATGGCTCTCCTCGCTGCCGGCGCTGTAATTGGCCAAGCATGCGGGGTCACAGTGCATGCTTGGCCAATCACAGCGCCGGGATTTTGGGCCGTTCGCGTCACTCGAATTTGGCGCGAACAACCCAAAACGTTCGATCTTCATCGAACGATAGAACACACGATGTTCGAGTCGAACGTATGTTCGACTCGAACGCGGAGCTCATCCCTAGTGACAAGTGCCAAGGTAATGGTAATTATACAGTACTGTGTGATCTTACTGTGTTTTCATCTCCCATTTGTGTTTTACACTAATATTGCTGTACAGTTGTGCCAATGGGGTCGAGACAATTTTCTGGGATTGAAAGGCAGAGTACAGGCCCAAAATTCTCAGCTGCTCCTTTGGGGGTAGTGCTACATAAGTAATATACAAATAATTATTATATATTGTTTTTAAGGTCATTTACTATATTTTCAAAAACTGTACTCAAGCAGGTGGCTTAACGGACAAATTACTGAAGTTTGAAGTTATAACTTCAAACTAATAATTTCACAGTAAATAGATAAATAATACATTATTATGTTATAACATATAGCATAATAATATATGATTTAGCTTGCTTAAAACTACCTTTTCAGCAGCAGCAGATTCTCATTCTCCCTCTTAACTGTGTGAGAAAAACTTGGGATTATGGGTAAATCTTATACCCATAAACCCATGCTTTTTCCTTCTAATTAAGAGGGCTGGGCTGCCTTTGCTGCAGTGAGAGGACAGCCTCCACTGCAGCATTTTTATTGGACAAAGGAAGAAAAATATATATAGTGGCGCTAAACCTATTAAATTTAGAAATTGAACAGTATATAGTGCATAAGACCCTTATTAGTAATATGTCAATTGGTGAAAAACAAATCTAAAAACATAATTAACATAACCAATAAATGGTGATAAATATAAACGTGATAAATTTATAAACCATGCAAATAATATATTGTAGGATGATGCACAAGACGTCAATCTAAATGTGCACAAATGAATTAATCCAAAAAATGAATGCGGGAGTGAAAACACCCGTGTATAAACAAAGTCCAAAGTTCCACCGTGCTTGTCTGAAGAGTGATATCCACCACCAAAAAAAGGTCAGCAGCTTACCAGATTGTATTGGTCCCCTGTTACGGAGGACCTCAAACTGCATGCAAGTACTCCCAATTGGATGATATAGACTCCTATAACCAACTCTTCAAACGAACTTCCACAGCAAAAAGGCAGTATGACACCATGTAAAAAAGGAGAGGGATAGCTCGCTGGTGTAAAATCTTTGGGGTTTATTGTATAAAAGTAAAAAAACACACTTACAGCAATGTTGTAAGGAAACAGCCTTGAACTCGCGGCACCGGCCGGACACCGACGAGTAAACCCGTCCTAGGAGATCGAGCAGTAAAGGGATGACATCACCACGCCGCTCGGTCCGCTCTACGCGTTTCGTGATAGGTCACTTCGTCTCGGGGCATCTGTTCAAAACAAAGCTTCAGCCGAAACTGCTGAGAGCAATAGTCAGCTTCTGAGGGAAGAATCTGCAGAGATCTCCAGCCGCTGCGCCTGGTCCAGGCAAAGTCTCTATATTGTCCTTGGACCTCTCTGCAGATTCTTCCCTCAGAAGCTGACTATTGCTCTCAGCAGTTTCGGCTGAAGCTTTGTTTTGAACAGATGCCCCGAGACGAAGTGACCTATCACGAAACGCGTAGGGTGGACCAAGCGGCGTGGTGACGTCATCCCTTTACTACTCGATCTCCTAGGATGGGTTTACTCGTCGGTGTCCGGCCGGTGCCGCGAGTTCAAGGCTGTTTCCTTACAACATTGCTGTAAGTGTGTTTTTTTACTTTTATACAATAAACCCCAAAGATTTTACACCAGCGAGCTATCCCTCTCCTTTTTTACATGGTGTCATACTGCCTTTTTGCTGTGGAAGTTCGTTTGAAGAGTTGGTTATAGGAGTCTATATCATCCAATTGGGAGTACTTGCATGCAGTTTGAGGTCCTCCGTAACAGGGGACCAATACAATCTGGTAAGCTGCTGACCTTTTTTTGGTGGTGGATATCACTCTTCAGACAAGCACGGTGGAACTTTGGACTTTGTTTATACACGGGTGTTTTCACTCCAGCATTCATTTTTTGGATTAATTCATTTGTGCACATTTAGATTGACGTCTTGTGCATCATCCTACAATATATTATTTGCATGGTTTATAAATTTATCACGTTTATATTTATCACCATTTATTGGTTATGTTAATTATGTTTTTAGGTTTGTTTTTCACCAATTGACATATTACTAATAAGGGTCTTATGCACTATATACTGTTCAATTTCTAAATTTAATAGGTTTAGTGCCACTATATATATTTTTCTTCCTTTGTTTCACTGAGTATGTTTATCAGGTTAGTGGCAGCTTGTGACTGGAATTGAGGCAATCTGGGTCACCTAGTAACTGCCACCCCTTAATCCTGAGCGCATTTTTCCTTTTTTCTTATTTTTATTGGACAGCTTGGACCAATAGTGCTTTACCATTGGTCCAAGGCTCCAAGCTGCCCATTGAGCTCAGTGCCTCTGACAACAAGTGAGAGGCACTGTGAGCTCATCCTCTCAGTCTGCTGCAAACAGCGCGTGCCAGCTTGTATTTAAACTGGCTGCTTTGTAGCTTCTGACAGGCTGGGCAAGGAGCCCTATATCTCTGGAACTATAGGTGGCAGGAGCCCCTATTCAGACCAGTGGTGGGGTAGGACTTCAGCTACCTACCCCCCAAATTTGGGATCTCTGTGTCCCCAGGTCACCGAGCTACGACCCTCGAAGCCTCACCTGCCTCCCCTGACTGCACATCCCTGCCTTAGATACACAAGTGTTACCCGGTTGTGGGGATCCTAAATTGTTGCCAAGATTGTCCAAGTTGCAACAGATTGTTATTATAAAAGTGTCTGAGGAGTATGGCTACTTGTACCCATATGTGCCAGAAAGTCTGGAAGCTGAAATTTAATGAAAATGGACACAGTGGGTTGATGCTGCTATTCGAGAGTACCTGGAAATTCCTGCTCACTGTTATGTAAAGAAGTTGTCACCTAGACATGCAGGAAAGTATACTAATGTTCTGCAAACCTGGAACTATGGTCGTCATTTCTACCCAGACTGTGTCATTATTCGGAGACCTAATCAAGCTGCTGTGGAGTATTACATTACCACTATTGGATCATCTGGAAAGCCTGTTCAACTACCTGATCCTCGTTACTACTGGTGATGCCATCGAGCTATTGAAATCTTGTTCTCAAGTCAGTGTGGAACACAGCGATGTGCTCAGTTCGGCTGTGTCAGTTCCATGCGAAGCTGCTCTTCACTCCTGCCTGTGCTGGCAGAGTTAAGTGGTAAGCCAGTGAGATGGAGCAGGGAGATTCCCAACAAAAACCAGGTTACCTTAACCTGTTAGTAAAGCCACCAGGGGACAATGACTCCCAATTTGGGTGTTAGAAGTACTCACAGTTCGGTGGGAGATTGGAGAGACCAGGTACGCACAACTGGAATAGCTGATCAGCGCACAGCATGTGAATCTTGGCTGGATTTCATCCTAATATAGGAGAGCTATACTTGCTGGGAATAGCAGAGCAGACATTATTTCCATTCCTTCACTTGGAGGGGAGCATGAACGTAGAACTGTGTGTACTTCTGACACCCACATTGGGTGTTATCTCTGTTTCCTGGTGGGGTGGTTCAGGGTACCTTGGTGTGGGGGAGGGATTTTGTTTAGGGGCGGGTGGGCTCAGCTCCGCTTTGGGACTGCATCCTTCTCTTTTTGTAAGGGTGGTCCATGGTTCCAGTCTGGGAGGGGTTAATAGAGGGACTCGGGTTATTGTTAGGATTATATGACGATAGTTAGGGCATTTATGCTGTTGATCCTTAGCCCATTGCTCAATAAATTTGTAGTTCACTTATTTTGGTGGGTAGTGTCTTTTTGTTTTTTATTTTTCATATTCCATAGCAGTTTACTTTAGACAACACACCCCTCATTTATAGGGTGAGTACTACCTTCTTTTATCAGTGGGATTCACATTTTTTAGTACACAGCTCACATAATTTGTAATAAAAACATCTTTGCCATTTTGAAGCTTCCCTCCAACCACTTTACATATTATTTTATATATACTGTGACTCTGTACTCTCTTCACTAAGTCTGGCTGCATTCATTTTAACTGTGGGCAGCTGAAGCTCCTGCCTGCTCACTTCCTGGATTTATGCAGACACACAGAGGCATACCTCCAGCTCTGCAGCCCGGCAGCTCTCATTGGCCCTCTTATAACTCATCTCCCTTTCTTCCTGGAGGGATGGAGTGGAGAGGATGGGGGAGGTTTGGGGTGCAGAGGTTAGCAGGGGTTTTAGGATGCAATAAACATAATGTGTACATTGATTGGTCCATTTACTCAGTTGTGTGCCTCATATAAAGTCCCACCAATTTAGCCTTCTTGTTCCAAAACATTGGGGATGGAGGTATATATAGTTATTTCCTCATTTAAAGTCCCAACCTTAGTTTTAGATTTAGTTCCCCTTTTTTAGGATGCAAAGGTGTACTGACAGGGTGTATAAGGATGTAGGGCGCGTGTAGGGCAGCCCAATTATTTCAATGGGCTGCTCTATGCGCTAGAAATGTCTGTAACGCTTTTTAAAAATTACACGGTTGCACAGCACATGTCAGCAGATGCATGAGAGTGTCATTACACAATTAATGGCACTGCTGTGTATCTGCTAAAGGGCAGCACATTTCTGCGGTGTCAGGAAAGCAATTTTGCATACGTTCCCGACACACACAAATGTGAAAACACAAATGTGAACGCAGGCTAAATGTCTCAGTTACATTGGTGGTCAGTGTAAATCTTCTCATTACATTGGGGCTTGGTATAGAATCCTTTCATTCACACTAGTGGCCAGTGTGCCACCCTTACATTGGTGGTCAGTGTAAATCCCTCCTTACATTGGTGGTTACTGTGAATGCTCCTATTACAGTAGTGGTCAGTGTAAATCCCCTTTACATTGGTGGTCATTGTAAATCTTCTCATTACATTGAGGCTTGGTGTACAATCCTTTTATTCCCACTAGTGGCCAGTGTAAAGGTCCCCCTCCTTACATTGGTGGTTACTGTTAATGCGTCTATTACATTAGTGGTCAATGTAAACCCTTATTACATTGGTGGCCAGTGTTGAAACTCCTCCTTATATTGGTAGTCGGTAAAAAAATCACCTTTGCCATTGGCCATTGATAACACCTACCCCCCCCCCCCCCCCCAGCACTGCCACTGATCCCAGGAGTTCTAGGAATCCTAGGAGTTTTATGTCTATTGATGGGTCCCCTCACCACCCCAGTCCATGGTGTACAGGCAGGTGGAGAGCGAAATTGCATGTAGGGGGTGGCAAGAAAATGCTTGCCCAGGGTCCAATCAATATTAAAGACGGCCCTGCCCGGCCTCACTGTTAGATGAGTTTATGTAGATATCACTTTAAACCTTTCTCAGGTCTTTCACTTGTGGTATGTTCTGTAAAGTGTTAACACAGAGGTTTATAAATGAAAGCTAATATCATGACGATATTTACTTTGGACTGTCATTAGGTCATAACATGGATCACATTTTGAACTAACACCAATATTGTGTGGCTTTTGATGCATCCTACTACAGGAAATCTTTGTTAGAAGCTTACTATCACAACTGTCTGATTTTGTGTCCTAAATTCACAAAGCCTCCTCTTTTTACCTACTTTCAGACTTTCCAGCCACCCAGCCTTTCCTGTTTCTCGTCATAACTACCTACACATTTGGTTTAGCCGTGCTGATTCATTTGTCACACACCCTTTAGTGCCATGCTCAGAGTGAAAATGTTTTTATTATGTCTCATTAAATCCCCACGGCAGTTGTTATCAGAAAATGTGCCACATAAATGTCTGCTTGCTTGCTCGATTACCCTCAGTTATAGAAAATATGTTTTTCACTCACAAAATAGAAGGAAAAAGAAGGCAGCACATCGTTAGGGCTCCTTTACACTTGCGGCAGCCCTTGCCCCCCTCTGAAAAACAATCTGGGCAGTTGGGATTATTTACGTCACCTCCTCATTGCCTGTTTTAACTCTTAAAAGTCTGCTCCACCAATCTGCAACAGTGTGCATGGCCATTGTGGTACAGCCCTGTGGTGCTACCTGCTGAACGCATGTATGCAACCTCCTCTTGCTGCTGTGTTTGCGGTGTGGGGGGGATTTGGCAGTTGGCGGGTAAAATTGCAGCTCAGCTGCACTTGCAAGTGTGAACTAACCCTTAATGTTAACTTAACTTAAAACAAAAAATTTTATTTTTATTGAAATATATAAATGTGCAAATAAGAGCACCCACAGAAAAAGTTCACTGGTAAGAGGTCATGTCGACAGGTGTTTTTTTCCTGCATTTGACGTGTGTTTGAAATGCACATCAAACTCACGGCAGTAAAATCCCATAGACTTTACTTGAGTAGTAAACATGGCAGTAAGGAGACATTTGACTTGCTTTGCATTTAGTTTCCTTAAACACAGCATGTCCTATTGAGGTAAGTTTGAACTGCAGGCAATGCAAATCAAATGCAACCTTTTCAGGTCAAACACTGCATTTGTATACTATGGCAAACTGACAAGAATCCCAGTGGACATGAGCCCTAGCAGGTCCAAACTATGAAGATGCTTTACTATTGAGGCTGAGTTCACACTATGTGCGGCGCGGGGCACAGCAGGGGTCCGGTGCATCCCCGTTCAACAACATAATATGCAATATATGCCATATGTTAAGTAGACAATAATGTTTATCTGTTACATATTACCATTAATGGTATTATTAATATGATTTCAATACAAATAACACATACAGTATAAACATTATCTTGGCCTTGTGTTCTGTTTTAGGAAAACAATATTATCTAGAACCGTAGAGATGTTTTCTGAATTAGTATAATAAGATAATTAGAAATGTAGCATATATAGATAAATAATACCGTGAAAAACATATTCTAAAACCCTAAAATTAGTGTAATAAAATATAAGCAGCGCATGTAAGATGAAATATCCATTTTCACAGGTATTCAAAAATAATGCTAATGTCCATAAACATCACCATGTGACAAAAGTGAATATGTGCACAAATTACCAAAAATATATATATAAATGTGTTTAAATATTAATTGAATATAAGTCCATATATCACATCAAATAGGTTTGTGAAAAAATAATGATAATAGCTTCCAATCTTCCACCACACCCGGAGTCAGTGAATCCTCTCCCGTCAGATGCAAAACTCACCAACTCAAATTGCCTTACACTCTCGTGTTTGGCATGTAAACGTGTACAAAAAGACCTCACTGGTAGGTATAGCAGATGATCCCAGTTCCAACCAATTCACTGCCAGAAAAATCTGCATGTAAATAAAAGAAGTGCTCAAAATAGCATGATACTGTAAAATCAGTTTAATTTCACACTTAAATCTTCAAATATAGCACTCACATGAATCTCAAAAAATAGAGCAATACACTGCACAGCAAACACTTGTTAAGAAATGAACCGAAAACCGAGTATATTGGTCGCGGCGGACCCAAGATGTCCACTGATCTCTCACCACCTCCCCGCTGTTCCTTCCTGGATCTCCGCTTCCTTGATCGGCCTTGATACGTCACAAGTTCACTCCAGATGGTTGCCGCACAGCCACGTCCCGACATGTTTCATCATAAAGACTTAGACATAGGATTGATCAAATGACAAATGACCCCTTTTTGGAAAGTAGACAGCCCCAGGTATTCAGTAAGGGACAAGGCGAGTTTTCTGAAGTTGTACATTTAGCCACATTTTTTGGGAAAATGCAGGAAAGAAAATGCAAATCTATATTTTTTTAAACAAAGTTGTCAATTAATAAGATATTTCCTTCACACAGCTGAGCATATGCATACTTAGAAATACATCTCAAAGCATATTCTGCTAATCCTCCTGAGTATGGTGATGGCACATTTGTGAGACTTTTTCACAGCCTAGATGCATAGAGGGGCCCAAAATCCAAGGAGCACTTTTGGGCTTTTCAAATTACTGACTACTTATCATATTTCTTCAGTCCCTTCAGATCATAACACATGTGAAAGAATCCTTACGGTGACTTCATGACTTATGTGGTAGTGATCAGGTACACTGGAACTGGTGTGGCGGTGATCAGTGCCACTGTGACCGGTGTGTTGGGGATAAGGGGCGCTGTGACTGGTGTGGTGGTGATTAGGGACACTGACTGGCAGCACTGGTCTGGTGACATTGTACTGCTCTGGTGGTAAGCAGAGACAATGGCTGATAGCACTGTCATATAGTGATATCAGCGACAGCAGACATTGTACATGATCATCACCACAGAAGCACAATGTCACAATAGTGACACTGCATTTGCTCTGGTGACAGTAAAAAAATCAATAATTTTTTTTTTTAAATGTTTACATACTGTCATCAGAGCAGTGAAGCATTAATTTCACACTCGACTGCTCTGAGGAAGCGTGGTATTTGTTTTTTTGTACACTGTGATGGCTTATACAGTCATGATGCCTGTATAGGGAATCATTTGTAACACTGTTCGAAGGCTTTAAAATTGGTCATACAGACTGCGGCTCATCCAGTCAATCAGAATTTAGCTGGCCCATTATTTAAAGCCTAATTCCAGACTGGAAGAAAAAAGACCCTTGCGGTATTCCCCCACTCCCTCTTGCCCAGACTGCAAGGGTTAAATGCTTGTTATTTCTGTGGGGTGATGAAATGGCACAGTTGCTTACCTTCCCTCTGCTCTGGCTGGCTCTGGTGCTGTCCTCGCCTTCCTCCTACACTCCAGGCTGTGGATGGTCCCCCAGCATTATCCCATACAATACAAGGCTAATAACCCTCTGTTGAACGTGGAGGAGACAGGCAACCATGTCTGGAAGCCCCTTAGAGAAGAGGACCAGTCGCACCACTGGAGAGACCCTGCTGGAGTAAGAAATTATAGTAAGAATTACACCTTATTCCTCTATACCTAGGGAAAGTAGTATTTAAAGCGGAGGTCCACCCAGAAAACATAAATACATAAAAAATCCTAAAAAAAAAAGAAAAAAATTTACAGAAAAAAAAAACAAAATTTACTCACCCGAAATGCCTGTTGCTATGTGGAAGTCCCCTAATCTGCCTCTACTGTGCCTCTTCCTTGTCCTCGGATTGAGAACTTCCGTTTCCTCTTCTTGTGAATGGGGCGCGCTGCCTTCTGGGAACTGTGTGTATCCCAGGAGGCAAGCCGCCCATTCACAAAGCGCCATAGGAAACGGGCAGTGAAGCCGTAAGGCTTCACAGCCTGTTTCCCTTAGTCAGGATGGAGGAGCCGGGAGCCTGGCAGCAGCGATCGATCGCTGTGGCGGGACCGACATCACGGGCGAGTAGGACAGGTAAGTGTCCTTATTAAAAGTCAGCAGCTACACTGTTAGTAGCTGCTGACTTTAAAAAAAAAAAAAAATACATGCTGCACCTCCGCTTTAACCCCTGCAGTGGGGTAGGGCCCCACTGCAAGCATAGTTTTTTTTGTGTCCAGAGTTGGGATTTAAGATTCAGAGGTTTGTCAATTGAGTAAACATTCTGTTTTTGGGAAAACAGAAATGGTTATCTTCAATATGCACATACACTATATGGGCAAATTTGAATCCGTCTTCAGTTCTATATACAGTATTTACAATTATATGTTGCAGTTAAGATGTAAGCTACCCACCATGAGGATTTTGACCTCTAGCATTATAGGCTGTTTTAGACTTGGCATTAGGTCCCCCTAAAATTCAATGATTTAAAAGAGTAACCCCACGCAAAAAGACAACAAAAAGAAAGCTTGTGGCCCCACCGAAAATCCATACCAGACCTTTATCCAAGCATGCAGCTTGGCAGGCCAGTAAAGAGGGATAAGCATATGCCCTTCCTTCCTGAAACATACCAGGCCACATGCCCTTAATGAGGGACCCAGGGGGTTTCCATGATAATGAGGACAACGCCTGGTGGTTGTGGGGTCTGCGGGCAGAAGTCTTGTCAGAATCTGGAAGCCCCTTTTTAAAAACAAGCAGGTCTGCAAAAAATTAGCAATGTCACAAAAAAAAATATAAAGTGTAAAGTGTGAAAAAAAAAAAACACTTTTTAACAAATCCTATATTAAAAAAATAAAAAGGCCCCAAAAATTCAATCATGTCATTCACCAATGCATAAAATCATGATGAGCAATGCTCGCTGACCTTCTGAAAGCAAAAGCATTTCAGTCAATTGACACATTTGCTGTTGCTATACTCAACACAAATGACATCTTCGGTCCCAGCCACTGAATGTAAAAAAAGGGCTGGAGTATACCTAGTGATGTCAATGGCCATATTTGGTCCATGTCATTGACCAAACATGGCCATGTGGACATACTTTTGTTTACATGACTATAAACAAATACCCCATTTGTTTAAATGGCTGTTACATGGTAAATGACAACTCTGGTCCCAGTCACTAAATGTAAACAAAGGGTGAAGTATACCTAGTGATGTCATCTCGTTGCCCAAATATGGCCATGTGGACATATTTAATTAGCAATGTCCACCCTATCCCTTCCTCTTTGTTTACATAGTTGGGGATTCCTGGTCAGCAAATTAATGTGGGCAGTTGGTGTCACTGATTGCTAAAAAAAGAAAAAAGGGGATCCCCTGGGTGGACTTTTAAGGCACTGATAGTATTAATTCCAAATATACGGGATATTGAAGTAAAAAATAGTTTTTATTTACAATTATACATATTTATCAAAAAATGAAATATTAAATTAAAATATACAGTTCCAAAGATTGTCACCATATAGGTAAATACATGAAAACCTTCTTTACACCCGACACATTTCGGGGTAACCTTCTTCAGGGGTGTGTAGAGAAGGACAATTAGTTCATGTATTATAAATGTAGTAGAAGAATGATGAATATCTCATTGGATGCGATTTTGTAAAAGCATTGAAAATATAAACAGCACGCTGGGTTCTGTCAAGGGGGTTGCCAGTCAAACAAGAAGTGGGTATCAGAATATACAATTAATGCAGGTTTGAGAAGGACATTTATAAGGAACAGGTGTTCATCCCGTTAGGGAAAAATTATTCCAAAGATCGAGAAGCCGGTGGATCAACCAGAAGAGATATAGATATACTGGGACTGGGGTAGAGGTCCCTGAGTATATGAGATCCGTAAAAGACCTAATAATGTCCGCTGTCAAACAGTACACTGTATTATTGACAGAGTCAACCTCACACCATGACAGTCCAGCAAGAAGTGCTGATTGCTAAGGATGTAACGGGGTAATTACTATTGAGAGCGGTGACAGAGGAATATGTCATATATAGTAGTGGTGAAAAAACCTCTAGTAGATGTAAACGACCGGCTTCAGATGAATGAACTAAAAGCCCGGCGTTTGGATAAACACTGACTGAACCGAGAGCTCATCCCTACTGTTTAACTATTGAAAATCTCCCTTCTATATAAATAAAGTTAAGTTTGTGTTTCTTCTGTTTCATTAATATACCATTTAAAAAGGGCTAAATTTTGGGGAAATACTGAAGGACTTCATCCTATGCTGGGTTTTTATTTCTGTCACATTGGTGGGCTGATGTCCTACCACCCCTGGCACAGCCATGACAACAATGTTCTGAACTTTTTGGTTTCTTTCTTTAAAATGTATTCTCTATATGTATTGTACCTATAGAGAAACTAGTAGAGGGCTGCTGACAGCCTAATGTAAACATAAAAACCTAAAGTTAAAGTATGTATGAAGAATACATACTTTCTCATGGGAGCAATCATATACAGCCATTAAGGCAGTGGTTCTCAACCTGGGGGTCGGGACCCCCACGGGGGTCGAATGATGATTTGCCAGGGATAACCAAATCCTTGGCTGTTCCTGAAGCCCGTACCTCTCGCCCAGCCTTTTTGCGGTCGCAAAGCAGAGCTGTCCCTGGAGACCGTGGCCGCCCACTCAGCCTCTTTGCAGCCGCCCATTCAATTCACAGCATAGCTGGGGGCAGAGACTAGAGGTCAGCTGACTGGTGAGGAATGTGAAGTGGGAGGGGCTGGAGGAGACCCTATCTCCTGATTTCGGTAGAGGTGTCACTGCTACGAGACACCACAAAGTCAGAGACATGGTGAGTAACACTACCTGTGATTATAGTTCCTATTAAAAGTCCCCACTACAGTTCTCAGATCAGCAGATGACCTTGATCAAGAGCACCTAAGTTGGCTGATCAGAACTATCCCCAGCACTGCCACTCATCCCAACTCCCTACACTCCCCCCCCCCCCACCAAGGAGTAAGAGAAGGAATAAAAATTGAGAATACATGGAATTGAGAGGAAAAGAAGGAGAGGAACAAAGAAAAAAGGAAGAGAAAGAAAAAAAAAACAAGAAATTAGGAAAGACAGAGATAAAAGGGAAAGAAAGAAGAAGAGAAAGAGTGGTACATCCTAAAATGTACCATAAAGGGTTTTAATGCTGTACGACTCAGGGAGCGCTAAATGTCAGTGGGTTAGGGGCGCAAATTACTTGTCTTGCTTTGGTTGCTGACAACCCACGCTGCAAAAATTTTACTGTTAGGGGTCCCCACAACTTGACAAATTTTATCAAGGGGTTACGGCACTTGAAAGGTTGAGAACCACTGCATTAAGGCCTAGTAAGGGATCATACATGACTACATTCCACCTAACACTAAAACAAACAAACCATGTTTTGGGTATAGTTTTAGTTTAAAATGTCACTTTCCTCCAACATTATTCCTTAATAGTATTTTTTAAAAGCTGGAGTCTCTTTTCTGAAAGTTCAACTGAAATATACTGTACTAGAGTGCACTACTGTGCCAAACATAAGTCGATTTATCTCCCCCCTGCATTTCATTATTCAATTTGTTTTCATGGCTGTTAATTTAGTCTGAACCACAGGGAGAAATTCTCCTTGCTTGTGGTTTGGGTGACTGCCAGCGAGACTAGGAGTTCCTGTGGAAGGTGTACTGGCACTAAAGACAGAAAAGACATCACCAGCCAAAACCACCACCCAAAATTGTATATTGAATTTTTACCTTTTATACAGTATTTTGCCTTTATATTGAAATCAAGTGTCAAATGTATAAGATGTTAAGTATTTTTATAAAAACCAGCATCATAAAAGTGCGACTATAATAGGTATCGCAATGTTCATCTAAAAATAATCAGCTAATTTTCAAATTTCTTAAAACAAACTTTTTTTTTTTTTATAATTCTGCCATTTCGTATTACTAAACTAGAAAACAGAGGATCTCTGTAAGTGTAAAAGGACAAATCAATAATTACTTGATTGTTTAGGTCTAGTGCACCATGGTTTCAGCTCTATGATTAAAATCATTTACATTTTCTTTCTTAATTGTCCAAAAACTTGTGCCAACAAATGAGAACTGAAAAATATCTGCCATGCCTCTTAGCAAATACCTTGGAGTATCATGTGGGGGGTATTTGTACTATGCTGGCATTTTAGGTCCTCTGAAACAGTGCTAGGTAGTCAGGAAATCAAATACCCAAGTTACACCCTTTGAAAGCCTGAAGATGCTCATTGGATTTTGGGCCCCCCCGTATGTGGCTAGGCTCCCAAAAAGCCTCACACATGTGGTATCCCAATACTCAGGAGAAGTAGCAGAATGTGTTTTGGGGTGTAATATACCTATGAAGTGTGTGAGAAATATCTCAGTAAAGTGAACTCTTTGTGTAAAAAAAAAAAAGATCTTCCAAAGACTCAACATGCCTCTCAGCAAATACCTTGGAGTATACATACTTTCCAAAAAGGGGTCATTTGGGGGGTGTTCATACTGTCTTGGCCTTTCAGGGCTACCAAAAACGTGATAGGTAGTCAGGAAATCCAATGTGTATTTAATGCCCTTTGAAAGCCTGAAGGTAGTCATTGGATTTTCAACCCCTGCACATGGCTAGGCTTAGAAAAAGTCTCACACATGTGGTATCCCCATATTAGCAGAATGTGTTTCGGGGTGTAATTCCATGTATACCCATGGCATGTCTGAGAAATATCTTAATAAAGTGACAACTTCGTGCTTTGTGTAAAAAAATTTTTTTTTTTGCCATTTTCCAAAAACTTGAGGCAAAAAATAAAATCTTCCATGAACTCAACCTGTCCTCACAAAATATCTTGGGGTGTCTACTTTCCAAAAAAGGGGACATTTGGGGGTGTTTGAACTGTCCTGGCATTTTAGGGCCTCTAAAAACCTTACGTGTATGACCACTGACCAGCATAAGGAGTTTCTGCCACACCTCCAATGTTGAGCATACAAGTGATGTTATTTTTTTCATTCAGCGTGTGGGCTAAACGAAAAAAAAGAACAGATTCTGCAAATCAAATCGATCAATGTGGATGAAGAAATCTGCCAGAAAAACGTAAAAAGGAGTATATGCCAGAGCATAGGAACCACCGTCCGCTGACCACCCCATGGCAAACACTTTGCTTTTTTTACTACAGAGGGAGAAATCTTCCTCTGCAGGCACTGACGTACAGTTTGTACTCTGGGAGCAGCACGTTGCTGCTGTCAGAATACACAGATCAGTGCTGCATCTGATTGGCGTTCCTGCAAAGCAAACAACAACATTTAACAATAACACACAGTATCAATATACTAAAACAACAACTTCTTTTTTAAATTTCTTTTTCTTTTTTTTTACTTTTTTGTAAGTTAACTTTTTAGAACCATAACATTTCCAGGCTTTGATTGAACCACTTGCTTACTGGGCACATATACCCCCTTCCTGCCCAGGCGAAATTTCAGCTTTCAGCACTGTCACGCTTTGAATGACAATTGCGCGGTTGTGCGATGTGGCTCCCAAACAAAACATCCTTTTTTCACACAAATAGAGCTTTCTTTTGGTGGTATTTTATCATCTCTGCGTTTTGAATTTTTTGCGCTATAAACAAAAAAAGACAGACAATTTAGAAAAAAACACAATATTTTTTACTTTTAAATATCCCAATTTAATTTTTTTTTAACTATTTTTTTTTCTCAGTTTAAGCCGATACGTATTCTTCTACATATTTTTGGTAAAAAAATAAATCGCAATAAGTGTATAGTGTTTGGTTTGCGCAAAAGTTATAGCGCCTACAAAAAAGGGGATAGAATTATGACTAGGGTTGAGCGAACCCGAACTGTAAAGTAAAGTTCGTACCGGACTTTTGGTTTTTTTGTACCCGGACCCGAACCCGAACAATTTACTGTATGTTCGGGTTCGTGTTCGGTGTTCAGGCCATGTAATGGCGCATTTTAAAAAGCTGCAGGGCAGTCAATCAACATTCGTTTATCTCGTGTGCCCTTAGAAGCCATCACAGCCATGCCTACTAATGGCATGGCTGCGATTGGCCAGTGCAGCACTTGACCCAGCCTCTATATAAGCTAGGGGCACATAGCACAGCACGTCACTCTGCTTTAGATAGTCTAGGGAAAGGTTGCTGCTGCTGCTTTGAGGGAGAGAATTAGATAGGAATCCTGATTCAGAAATCAAATTACTCAGCGATCTACCTTGATTTTGTTGTGTGGGTGCAGTGCACAATCTTTTTACCCTGTCCTGAGCCCAGTGCCAGAGAAAAGATAACTTTTATCCGTCTGTTAGTTAGGTTGGCGTCGGCGGGCATTTTATGCAAGCTCAGTGCGCCAGCACTGCATATGTTACTGTGAGATACACCCTTTAGATACTGTTGTTCTATTCTGCTATTCTAAGAACATCCATTTAGGGCAAGATCCTAAATTTGAGAAATATGAGGAGAACGTCAAATAAGGGACGTGGCCCCGGTCGTGGTGCTGCTGGTGGAGCTCCTGTTGCAGGGAGAGGATGTGGTGGATCTGTGCCAGCTACACGCACAAGTGAAACACCTTCCTCAGGTGCGAGTAGGCGACAGAGCCTGCAGCGGTATTTGGTCGGGCCTAATGCGGCTCTACGAATGTTGAGGCCAGGACAAGTACAGGCGATAGTAGATTGGGTTGCTGACAGTGCCTCCAGTTCCTTCACATTGTCTCCCTCCCAGTCTCCTGCTGAAAGATCAGAGTTGGCACCTGCAGCCGATGTCCATCAGTCTTTCACCTCACCCCTTGCAAATCAGCCAAGCAGTCTGAGCCCCAAGTCATGCAGCAGTCTCTTCTGCTTTTTGATGGCTCTGTTAGCAGGGTTTCCCAGGGCCATCTACCTAGCCCTGCCCCAGAAGTGGAAGAGATTGAGTGCACCGATGCTCAATCACTTATGTTTCAAGATGAGTACATGGGAGGACCATCGCAGCACGTCTCAGATGATGAAGAAACACAGGTGCCAACTGCTGCTGCTTTCGCAATTGTGCAGACCGACAAGGAGGGCAGGGGTGAAGACTGTGTGGAAGATGATGTGGAGGACGATGAGGTCCTCGACCCCACATGGAATCAACGTCATGCAGGTGACCTGTGTAGTTCGGAGGAAGAGGCGGTGGTCGCACAGAGCCACCAGCATAGCAGAAGAGGGAGCAGGGTGCAAAAGCGGAGCGTCCGTCCCCTAGACAGTACGCCTGCTACTGCCCAGCGCAGCAAGGGACCGAGCACACCAAAGCCAGGTCCAAGGAGTTCACTAGCGTGGCAGTTCTTCAGACAATGTGCTGATGACAAGACACGAGTGGTTTGCATGCTGTGCAATCAGAGCCTAAAGTGAGGCATAAACGTTCTCAACCTGAGCACAACCTGCATGACAAGGCATTTAAGTGCAAAGCACGAGCTACAGTGGAGTAGACACCTCAAAAACCAAGAAAGGTCTGTGGCTCCTCCTGCTTCCTCTTCTGCTGCAGTCTCGGCCTCTTCATCCACCTCTGTAGTGACAGTGGCACCTGCCACCCCACAAACAGAGGATCTGCCAGCAACACTACCACCTGGGTCACCAACCATCTCCACAATGTCCCATTAAAGCGTTCAGCTCTCTATCTCCCAAACACTGGAGCGGAAGAGGAAGTACCCCCCTACCCACCCGCGATCCCTGGCCCTGAATGCCAGCATTTCAAAATTCCTGGCCTTTAAAATGATGTCATTCTGTCTGGTGGAGACGCAGAGTTTTAAAAGCCTGATGGCATTGGCTGTCCCAGGGACGGCCGGAGACGCCCCGTGGCCCCCACATACCTTTCCCGCATGTCCCCATTGCCATTTTCAAAATCTCTCTGGGTTTGATTGCTGTCTGGTTCTTATTGTCCTCCCTGTCTTTCCTTCCCCCCCCCCCTTCCTCTCCCTCCATACCTTTCCTTTTTACCAGTCCCCACATTCCTCAATGGTTTTCCTTCTTAATTTTTCCCTTCCCCCACCTTCCTTTCCCTCTTCTCCCTTTTCTTCCCTTCCGTATAATAGCATCTCTCAGCTTTTACTGATTGGATTTGATTCCACATATTGAGTCACACTGGGGACTTATATCTGGGTCTCTATTCCAGGATACTATGGGCCATGCTTGCTGGTTAGACTATGGTTGCAAGTATACTATGTGAACTGTTATGAAGTATATTTTGTTTATTTTTCTCTATTGTTGGTTCATGGTTTTATAAGTTGACCCTATACAGCAAATTGCTGGTATGGGCCACATAGCCCTACAAAGGGACTGGGTTCTGGATAATACTTTCAAATGTCAAATATTACCAGGCTATGGCTGTCAGTTATATAGTCAGCCATGGTCTCCTCTTTATGATTGCGGTCAGCACTTGCTCTTAATCCTGCGAATACACATATGACATAGGGTTGCTGCGGCCGATGCACCGCCCAGCACTGGCAATGTGGTTAATATGTGGCCACCAAAGCCATTGCTTGTGCTGTTTGGTACCCATTCCGAACGGCACTTTGATCAATGGCAATCGAGACGCCAAGTTTTAGCATCCTTTAGCAGTACTTCCGCCCTCAACTGCCAGGCTTTGGGCCTGGCACGCATGCGCTATCTTAACAGCATCTGTCTGTCAGCGGTGACTGGCGTGGACACGTCAGCACGCAGCGCAACACGTCTGCCCTTAGCGGCGTCACCCTCATTCACCTACCACGCATGCACGTCATCATGACGGCGCGAGTGCACACTAACTGCCCGGCCTTGATGACGCGGTGCGTCTTACAGTGTCATCATGAGCGAGCTGCTCATATATGGGGGAAAACACCATCACTCAACACCAGGCTGTTGAAGTTTGTGGCAGCCCCCATAGTAAGAGGTCTGATTGGACTGGACGTGAGCGAGTCTTGGAGCGTTTTTTGGTATGTTACCCTTTTTGGTTCTGGGACCAATACCTCTTTCTCTTACTATTGCATTTCCTATGTACTTTGTTACATACGTTTTCTGTTTCCTATAGTGCTCTTTTATCCTGTGGTGTAAGGGATTCGCCCCCACTCACCCAGTACCTGACTGTTTATCCTTTGGATGGCGGTGGGGTTGGTTTTTCACTTTCAAGCGCCCTGCCCTCAGGTATCTATATGCACTTTTTATATGTGTTTAGTAGGGCATTGTGTTGCTGTGAGTTTTATAGCGCTTGAGTCACATATATCCCCTCATACATTTGGGGTATTGGTACCCAGTAGTGCTAGCCACCTTGAACTCACTAGGTATATATATCCACAGGGTTCTTAGTTGAAGCACTACACCAGCTGGGATTGTCAACGATTATCTATACCGGTCATTCAAAGAGTTTGAGTATTCTAATCATTATTCAATTGGGATAGCCCACTACAAAAATCCTCCCTAAGGTAATTCTCTAATCTTTATCTTTTTCTCATACATGGGTACTAGTCTTTTCCCCTTTTCTCTCTTTCTTGTCTTTCCCAACCTTTCCCCTTTTCCTCCCCTCCCAAACCACTTCTTTCTTCTCTCTTTTTTCTCTTTTTTTTCCTTTTTATCCTCATATCTTATTACCCTACATTTTTGGGTTATCCTAACTATTTTCGTCTTTTGTTGTTGTTTTATGGTTGCTATTTTAGCTTCCTGTCCAGGCTCCTTATCACCCGTCCAGTCCCGTTTCAGTCCAAATGCTTTTCGGATAACCCTCTGAAAAGTAGGTTGCCTTACAATGTACCTATTTATATATATATTTTTTATCATTTGGTTTATGTGTCATTGATTGGCAATCAAATTCAGGTGCAGCTTATGCTACTCCCATGTATACCATAAGGAATGGCTTTCTCAGCCTTATATAATTGATGTAATTATTTTCTCTACAGCTACCGTGAGCATCTCCATACTTATCCACACGCTGGTGTATGGCTGGGTGTTTTGCTGCAGTACTCCTTACTGGAGTCCAGGCCTCTCCTTCTGGGGCCACCCCTTTTTCCATGTGTAGTTTTCGCAGAATCTAGAGGGTCGCAACAATCTCATCACACTCACCACCTATATTACGTTTAGTGGTGAGTGTTTTTTGTGTCAGTCAATTGTATATCAATTTTATATGTAATAACAAAACAAATGTTTCTTGTACCAAAACCACTAAACCTTTCTTTGTACATTTAGAAGCTCTTGAGGAAGCGATCAGATCGCGAAACATGTCGAGCTCCAAGTTTTAAAGTGCATCAACACATTGTGAACTTCTATCCAAGGAACCATCGCAACATTGTGGGGTATCACCTTGGAAGTGTCCACACTATATGTGTTGTAATATATGTATTTATGTATATGCAGATATCACCATGCCATTAGTTATGTACCTGCAATTGTCCTTGTGACGTAGGTCAAATTTATGTTATGTATTCATGTAATATTAAAACTTTATTTTTTTACAAATCACTTGTGCCTATAAAGTCCATTCTTTCCACAATCCCCTGTCCCACAGTACGTCGTGCCCAGCCGCAACTACTTTTCTAGGCGAGCCATCCCTTCCCTGCACAACCAAGTGGGGGACAAAATCAGGTGTGCACTGCACAACGCCATCTGTGGCAAGGTCCACCTAACTACGGATAAGTTTACCAGTAAGCACGGTCAGGGACGTTATATCTCCCTAACAGCACACTGGGTAAATGCAGTGGCAGCTGGGCCTGAGGTGGATAGCAGTTTGGCGTATGTCCTTCCACCACCAAGGATTGCAGGGCGCTTCATTTTGCCTCCTGTTGCTAACTCCTCCTACTCCGCTTCCTCATCCTCTACCGCCTCCTCATCCGGTCAGCGTAACACCTTCACCACCAACTTCAGCACAGCCAGGGGAAAACGACAGCAGGCAGTTTTAAAACTTTCCTGTTTGGGGGAAAAACCTCACACCGCGCAGAAGTTGTGGAGGGACATGGAACAACAGACCGATGAGTGGTTGGGCGAATTCTCGTAGCAGCTCTGGGCCTAGCCTGTTTGACGCACATCCCTTGCCTGGCGCATGTGCTGAATTTGGTGGTGCAGAGGTTCCTTAAAAATTACCCCGATCTGCCAGAGCTGCTGCAGAAAGTGCGGGCCGTCTGTGCGCACTTTCGGCGTTCTCACCCTGCTGCTGCTCACCTGTCAGTACTGCAGCGTAACTTCAGCCTTACCGCTCACCGCCTCATATGTGACGTGCCCACAAGGTGGAACTCCACCTTGCACATGCTGGCCAGACTGTGCGAGCAGCAGCAGGCGATAGTGGAGTTTCAGCTGCAGCACGCACGCGTGAGTCGCTCTGCGGAACAGCACCACTTCACCACCAATAACTGGGCCTCCATGCGAGACCTGTGTGCCTTGTTGCGCTGTTTCGAGTACTCCACCAACATGGCCAGTGCTGATGACGCCGTTCTCAGCGTTACTATCCCAGTTCCAATGCCTCCTTGAAAAAACGCTTCGGGCGATGATGGAAGAGGATGTGGCACAGGAGGAGGAGGAGGAGGAGGAAGAGGGATAATTTCCAAGGCTTTCAGGGCAGTCATTCACAAGTGGCTCCGAGGGTGGGTTCCTGCACCAACAAACGCCAGGTACACAATTGTCCAGCAAGGGCACAGTTCTGGAGAATGACGAGGTGGAGGATGAGGAGGAGGAGATGCAGGAGGGGGAACCATGTTCACAGCAGGGTGGCACCCAGACCAGCTCATGGCCATCACTGGTGCATGGCTGGGGGGATACAGAGGACACAGACGATACACCTCCCACAGAGGACAGCTTTTCGTTGCCTCTGGGCAGCCTGGCACACATGAGCGATTACATGCTGCAGTGTCTCCGCAATGACCGCCGAGTTGCCCACATTCTAACTGGTGCTGATTACTGGGTGGCCACGCTGCTGGATTCCCGTTACAAGGACAATGTACGGTCCTTAATTCCCTCACTGGAGTGTGATCGTAAGATGCGCGAGTACAAGTGCACGCTGGTAGATGCGCTGCTGGTGGCATTCCCACCTGACAGCGGGGGCACAGTGGAAGCACCAGGCGAAGGCAGAGGAGGAGGAAGAGGTCGCCAACGCTGCCGGGGCAACGCCAGCACCTTAAAAGGCAGGGTTAGCATGGCCCAAATGTGGAAAAGCTTTGTCAGCACGCCACAACAACCAGCACCACCAGCTGATATGGAACGTCTTAGCAGGAGGCAGCATTTCACCAACATGGTGGAGCAGTATGTGTGCACATGCCTACACGTACTGAATGACGGGTCTGCCCCCTTCAACTCCTGGGTCTCCAAATTGGGCACATGGCCTGAGCTTGCCCTTTACGCCTTGGAGGTGCTGACCTGCCCTGCAGCCAGTGCATTATCTGAACGTGTATTTAGCATGGCAGGGGGGCGTTATCACAGACAAGCACAGCCGCCTGTCCAGAGCCAATGTGGACAAGCTCACGTTCATTAAAATGAACCAGGCATGGATCCCACAGGACTTGTCCGTACCTTGTGCAGAATAGACATGTATACCGGCCTTACCCAGCCATTGTTGTATTTTTGATCTTTCTCACTCTTTTGGGGTGTACCCTAATTAAAAAAACAAAAAAAAAACAGTGTTGGCTACCTCGTCCTCCTCCACCGCCGCTTCCACCTACACCGCCACATCCACCACCACCTCAACCTCCTACTCCATATGGACCTCGTTCTCCTAGGTCAAGATTATAATTTTTTATTTTTATGTATTTTATGTTATTTTAAGTTATTTCCCTATCCACATTTGTTTGCAGAGCACTTGCCATGCTCTTAACAACATTTTGCTGCCATTTGCAGCCCTCTAGCCCTTTCCATTACTTTTTTAGAGCCACTTTAGTCCTCAAAAGTTCAGGCCCCTATTGACTTCAATTGGGTTCGGGTTCGGGGTCAAGTTCGGGTCCCGAACTCGAACTTCCAGGTGTCCGCTCAACTCTAATTATGACCTTTTTTTTTTTTTTACTAGTAATGGCGGTGATCTGTGATTTTTGTCAGGACTGCGATATTACGGCGGACACATCTGACACTTTTGACACATTTTTGGGACCATTCACATTTATACAGCGAACAGTGCTATAAATATGCACTGATTACTGTATAAATGTGACTGGCAGGGAAGGGGTTAACACTAGGGGCGATCAAGGGGTTAAATGCGTGCCCTGCTAGGTGATCCTTACTGTGGGGGGAGGGGACTGACTGGGGGAGGTGACCGATCTGTGTCCCTATGTACAAGGGACACACCATCGGTCTCCTCTCCCTGACAGGACGTGGATCTCTGTGTTTACACACAGAGATCCACGTCCCTGGCTCTGTAACTGCCGATCACGGGTACTTGGCGGACATCGCGGCCGCCAGGCACGTGCATCAGCACCTGAGTGACGTGGTGCGCGCACGCCCCCTAGTGGCCGGGAGGCCCGAGGATGTCATATGACGGCCTCTCGGCATTGTAGAGCCACCTTGTGGCTGTCATTTTACAATGGCCGGGATCCCAAGTGGTTAAGGGTCTCTCAAAATGTGATAGACAGTTCTCAGACTATCTAACATCTTTAGAGACCCTACATGTGCAGAGTTGTGTGCCATGCTGTACACTAGATTGTGCCCTGCTGTACCCTAGACTAGTAGGTCACTACGGTGTGGTAACAACAGAGGCAAAGGTCAGGTTGGCCAGGAAAGGAGGGACACACCTTATTCCGTTTTTCCCACAGACAAAAACATCTTTTTGGAGGTGACTTTTGTGTTGGGGTAGGTTAAAGGACATCTGGAAAATGGCTCTCATGCAGCTGGCTAACTACATGTGGATTTAGGAGTGGGGTCACAGAGCTTTCTGGATACAAAAAGACTGAAATGATGGCTGCCTGGAAATTTTAGGAAGTATTCAATTTTCTCAGTAGCGTTGTAAATAGCAAAATTGAAATATATATACAGTGGGTACGGAAAGTATTCAGGCCCCCTTAAATTTTTCACTCTTTGTTATATTGCAGCCATTTGCTAAAATCATTTAAGTTTCTTTTTTTTCCTCATTAATGTACACACAGCACCCTATATTGACAGAAAAATTCAAAAATGTCAACAATTCTGTGTTTTCTGTCAATATGGGGTGCTGTGTGTACATTAATGAGTAAAAAAAAAAGAACTTAAATGATTTTCGAAAATGGCTGCAATATAACAAAGAGTGAAAAATTTAAGGGGGTCTGAATACTTTACGTACCCACTATATATATATATATATATATATATATATATATATATATATATATATATATATAGACATTTTTTTATACCGGTGTAAATACAGCTTCATCATTTGGTGTTGAAGTCTACACCTCCCATATTTAGATTATAGTTGTAGACACAGAGAAGCTTTTCAACGACACCAGACGCCGTGTGAATTTCGATTGTTGTGTCTGGGTAAATGGAAGACAGGGTGAATACATCATGTTTGTCCTTTCATTTTACTGCTAGTAGTTCTTCATTCCAAAACAGGCTTTCTCCTCCCTTTCAAAGTGGGGTGTTAGGAGCCGTTGGGGGAAGCCCCTGCGATTAGGTTACATAATGCCACAGCAGCCAATTTTTATAAATATCTAAAAAGTGGCAGGCTTGCATAAAATTTGTTCACGTACAAATGGTACCCCCTTACGGAATAAGGGTGACAACAAGTCCCACACTATCTTACCATTGCTCCCCATGTAGTCTGGGCATTCAGGGGGCTCCACTTGACTTTCTTTTCCCTTATAAATTCCAAAGTGGTATGTAAAGCCTGTGGCCCTCTCACAGAACTGATACATTTTGACCCCATATCTGGCATGCTTGCTGGGGAGATATTGCTTAGTTGAAAGCCTGCCAGTAAAATGTACAAGGGACACGTCTGTGCAGATGTTTTGTTTGGGTGGGTAGCGTTACCCCCCGTAGGGGCTGCAAAGTGATGTGGCCCACCTGTCACCCTGCCCAGCCTGGCATTCACTTCCCACACACTCCAGGACAATGAACAGTACGTTGCTTTTTTTTTGTTATTTTATTGAGAAAATGTAACTTGGGTGGGGTATGGGAAATATGGAATGCCCTGTAGAATAACAGCAAAATTTCTAGGGACAACTATGTACACCAGGGGTGTCCAAACTTTTTTCAAAGAGGGCCAGATTTGATGAAGTGAACATGCGTGAGGGCCAACCATTTTGCCTGACATTCTTTGAACCATTAAAATTTGGTCTATGTGTTCGTTCGAGCACTAATACACTGCCCAACAAGAATTTTCTTGCCTTTATGGCTGTGTGTAAGTAAAGAGATGAGCTCAGGCGTATTATTTGGATATACCGTATTTATTGGCGTATAACACGCACCTTCACTTTAAGAGGGAAGTTTCAGGAAAAAATAAATACATTTTAAATAAAGCACTGTGAAGCAAAATAAGGGTCAGTGCCCATCTGCAGCCTCACAAGTGCCCATCTGCAGACCCACCTTTGCCATGAATGTAGCCTCACCATTGAATGCAGCACCCACCATTGCTAGGAATGCGGCACCAACCATTGCTAGGAATGCAGCACTCACCATTGCCAGGAATGCAGGCACCATTCCCAGGAATGCACTTACCATTGCCAGGAATGCACCCACCATTGCCAGGAATGCACCCACCATTGCTAGGAATGCAGCACCATTGCCAGGAATGCAGCATCATTGCCAGGAATGCACACACCATTGCCAGGAATGCACTCAAAATTGCAGAGAATGTACTCACCATTGCCAGGAATGCAGCACCATTGCTAGGAATGCAGCACCATTGCCAGGAATGCACTCACGAGTGCCAAAGTTTACCTACAGGAGAATCTCCTGTTTACACAGCGGCCTCTTTAATAGAAAGTCCCGCCTCCTTTGATAGACATAACAGTCGTCCAATGGCAGCGCCGGAGACGGGACTTCCTATTACAGAGGCCGCCCGTAAACAGGAAATTCTCCTGTGTGTGTACGGCGCTCGTCCCGCCTCCTCCCTGTCCCCTCTAAGGCATATTGGCCCACGGGCCGGATTTCGGACATGCTTGATGTACACTCTTTGTACACTGCTTTAGACTCCTCCTGCCCAACTCTTTCTTGCACGGTATTGCTCTCTCTCTCTCTCTAGGAGCAGCTAGCACATGATTAGGCTTGATACTGACTCAGCCAGGCCTTGGGAATTGCCCTTTGCAGGCAGGGACCATGGGTCCCTATAGTGTAGCAGAAAATATGTAAGTCACGTTAGTGATAGCTGTCCTTCTGGTGGACTACTGCTTCCAGTCAGTCCTCTTCAGGCCCTGCCAGCCCTTCTGACTTCAGTTGCCCAACTTCACTACCCTTGACATTGCAATCCGTGCTACTGGCTCCACACCCAGCTCTGACTGTTTCCACTCAGTCCTCTCTGGCATGCCTCTCCAGTCCTCCCTACTGCACATGTCACTCACCAGCCCTCCTGGCTGCGACCGGTGGTTCCCTCCTGAAGACTTGCCCAGCAGTACTAGCTCCTGCTGTCCTCTCTGACTCCTCCCATGCCTCCTGTCCAGATCCTTCATTCTTTCTTGAAGGGCTCCATCCTGCACCCGAGCCTAGGCCCAAGCTTCCTCAAAGACCCCGACAGCCTAGTACTCCATCTCCAGTTCTTCCACCCGACAACTCCCCCCCAGCTGGAATGACCCTGGGTATATGAAGGAGGCCTGCCCCCTGCCAATCCTAGTTGGGGATTGTTCAGAGCTCCCTGAGAAACCCCAGACAGCTCCACCTCTCTTCCCCTCCTCTTCTTTCCAGAATCCTCCAGAAGGAAGAGGGAGTTGACAGTGGAGTGATGCTGTCTGTGAGTCACAGCTGCTGCTCTGAGTCACTCCCAGCACACACAGATCAAAACAAACAGGCCTAGCTTTTAGCTAGGCCTGTCTAAATTTACCTGTACTACAAAAACCTTCACTTCTAGCACCTACCTAGGTAGAGGGTGTTACAGGTGTATAAAGATCTGCAAATTTCCAGGATAGGTAATTTTATGACGGCCTAAATCTTGTGGAGCTGATCATAGTCAGAGACACCCCAGAGATGAGAGAGGGTATTATAATTAAATTGCATAAAATGCATTATTTTCTCATATAATTTCTTGGCTATTGCAGCAGATGGGTTTCTACTCAAATCAAGGTGTGAATTTGGGTTGATGGCAATGTACTGTTGGGCATAAAGATTATATTGGTCCACAATCAAATTGTAGAGGTTTTCGGTGAAAAACAGCTCAAAAATGTAAAGCAGGGTTGTTAAGTTGGCTGTTTCCACCTGAACCACGGGCTGGGCTGTAAATGGGGGATAATGGGTGCTGCTCAATTTGGGGGCAGCAAACTAGGGTTTGCAAGCATCCATGGAAGGCTACTATGGACTCTATGGGCCTGTGATTGAATTCTTGGTGGCTGTGATTACATTACACTACTAGTGCTAGCCCGCTCACCAGCTTGTTCTACTCACCACTTCACCATAAAATACTGCAGTCCTGTTGTCTCAAAAGCCAGGATGTACTAGGCTGCTAGTGCTTGCCAGATCACCAAAAAGTAGGTCAGCGCTAGTACTTGCGTCCTGCTGCATATGAGCATAATCATGACTTTCTAGCACTTCAGCAAAATGGGGTCGGTATGCCTGATTTTAGTGTAGCGGGGTATTCCCCTATATTGGGAAGAAACTACATTACCCATAACCCCATTCTTGTCATGTTCCACCGCAGAGACTCATGGGAGGGGGTTATAAAAGGAGGAGGCGAGGCCGGGCTCGGCCTCTTTGGGACACGAGACTTCACAGACGGATCCTCCTGTGCGGATGTGTGGGAGTGCAAGGCCTGAAGCCTGAGGCCTTGCTCTGCACCAGAGAGCCTTCCACCCCCCTCTGCGAGCCTGGGTGGCATCTGACTTTGTGCGCTACAGCCTTGTCGGATCGGGGGCCCGATCGTTGGAGAGATCGAGTGTGTGTGACACGGCCGGTGGAGGTTTCCCGGACTGGATCCGTAGTCCGGCGGGTGAGAGGGCATAAGCCCAGCTAAGATACTGTTACTGTATATAGGCCTATAGACTGCCGTGGCCTACAAGTTATTTTCATACCCCTATTGAAGAGCCTTGTCAGAACTGAGCCTGCGGCTTTATTTAACCAAGTTCTATACCCCTTGGATTACAAAGTTATACTCTGTTAAAAGTGCACCACCATTACAGACCTGCCGGTGAAGAAAGAAGGACTAAGTTAAATATTAGAACCAGGCCTGGTGGGGATTCTAGCGTGTTTGATTACTGCGCCATAGGGCACTTAGTTAACGGTCGCCCGTATGGCGCACCTGTAGCGTGTGTTACTATATAGTGTGTTAGAGTGGCAGGACGCTGCCCTTAGGAGTGATTCTCTCGAGCTGTGATTACTGTTACCCCTTTATCCATATTGAGAAAATGAGTAAAACACTTTACCTATTACAATTCATTACTGTGTCCTTGCTTAGTTATTCTATTGCATAGGATATATCATTGATTGTTAGTACTAGCTGTGCCAGAAGGGGGTAGAGCCTATTGCCGGGGGTTGGCGGAGCTGCACTCAGGGCCCAAATCTAATTCTGCGGCCTCCTTAGTTGGAGGTATCGCTACACGTGGGGGCTCGTCCGGGATCCTGATGCAGCAAGCGAACGCCAGAAGTGCCGGCATGGACCCCATGGATCCAAGAGCGGTAGAAGAGTGGTGCAAAGCCGCTAATACAGAGCCAAAACAGTCGATAGCCATTAGCCTCCCTGGGGAGAAATGGTCAAGTGAGACGGTAGAGGAACTAATGAGTTCAGTGTCCCCAGATCACACACCGTGGGTGATAGACATGAAGACAGACCCAAACATCTCATATCAATACGCATTAGTGGAATATTGGGACGGGATGCCAGAGGCTTGTAAGCACAAGTGTCTGCGGACGCCAGACAACAGAACATTTAGGCTGGCGCACGCAATAACTGTAGAAAGGGAACCATCCCCTACGGGATCGCCACAGGCTGCGGCCTGAACTCCACCTGAAAGAGAAGACAGGGCGACACCCCCGGTGGCACCTGCACCGGCCACTGCTATATCACCAGAACTGATAAATGCAATAGGGGATTTGCTAGCCAAATGTCAGAAGACAAGTACGGTGCATGTGGAAACTAGCTACCGGAGACTAAAAATATTCTCAGGGAAGCTCCCTGTCCCGGCAGGGGAAGAAGATTTTGATACCTGGGTGGAGCAGGCATTGCAGGCGGTGGAGGCATGGGAGGTGCCGGAAGCACAGAAGAGACAGCGAGTGTTAGAAAGCCTTAAAGGTGCAGCAGCAGAAGCAGTGAAAAGTTTCCGGTTTGGGAATGCAGGGTGCACGGCGCAGGACTGTCTAGCTATGCTGCAGGAAGAGTTTGGTCAATTAGACAAGGTGACAGAGATGGTCTACCAGTTTGAACACACTTTCCAAAAACCGGAGGAGAAACTTTCCGAGTATGTCAGAAGGCTAAACAGGCTGCTGTGCAAGATTGTGTTAAAGAAAGGGATGAAGCCCCAAGATGCCGATGGGGCAAGAATGAAGCAAGTCTTAAAGGGAGCGCTACGCTCCGATCCAGTCTGGCTGCACCTGAAAACCTTGGGAGGAGGAATGTTGCTGACTTATGCTGATTTAATAAAAATCATCAGAGATGAGGAGGCGCTGCAACAGGACCAGCAGAAGGATAAGACAAGTGTTGTACCCGCACAGGTGCTGGTCAATCCAGTAATGACCCCTGAAAGAGAGGCGGAGATAGACACCCTAAAAACTCAGATGTCCAAGGTGTTAGAGATATTGACCTCTCTGATAGCAAAAGACACAGAGTGTCCCAAGAAGAAGGAAAGTCCAAGGAAGGAATTGTTCCCGATTGCCTCAGCACCCGAACCTTTACAAGAATGGGGAGATATAGTCTGCTTCAACTGTGGGGGAGTTGGCCACATTGCAGCCACATGTTCTAGTCCGAAGAAGAAGAGACCAGACAACCGCAAGCCGGCGGGAAACTCCAGAGGGCCCCGGTGAAGGAGTCAACCGGGTGCCCATCATCTTCAGTAAACTCCAAGCTGAATGCGAAGAAAAACAAAAAGAGAGATAGAACACCAAAGGGGAAACGCAATACCCCTCAACAAAGCTATACTCCAGGAGAAAGGGGGGAGACCCCTCAGGAGAGACACAGCACTCCCCAAAGGGGGTGCCCACCCAAGAAAAATAATAGTACCCCTCAGCGGGTTCCTACACCCATTAAAAGGAGGGAAGTCAGTGCATACCAGGCTCAAGAAAGGTTCAAGTCCAAAGGGAATAGGACAAGAGAGAGTCCAAAGGGAAAAGGTCTGAAGAAGGCGGCTCCTGCCGGACCATATCCAGAGAAGCTGGTAGGCCCATCCCCTATAGTGCCCATTCAAGTGGAGGGAGTCTACACTAGGGGCCTCCTGGATACCGGGGCACAAGTGACCCTACTATACCGGGACTTCTACGACAGGCACCTGAGTCATCTGCCTATCCAGAAGATAGAAGAGCTGGAAATATGGGGAATTGGAACCCAGAGTTTCCCTTATGACGGCTACCTTCCCATCAAAATGACCTTTGACCCATCCGTGGCTGGGAAGGCCGAAGTGTTTGACACCCTGGCAGTTGTGTGCCCTAGGCCGCCTGGAGCCAACAAGAATTCCCTTATAATAGGGACGAACACGGACCTGGTCCGAAGACTCCTGACCCCTCTCGTGACAGAAGAAAGACAAGCAGCTACCAAGATCCATCCCATGCTGAAGACAGCCTACCAACGGCTGGTCCAAGAGCGGGAGACCCCTGGAGAGGAGATAGGGAAGGTGTGGAGACTTGGAAGAGAAGGGGTAGTGTTGCAGCCGGTGAAGTAACCTGTCTCAGGGCCACTGTGAAGCTTACTTGGGAGCAGCCTGGTCCCTTTGTCATGCTGGAGTCAGACCCAAGGGGTGAGTCCTCAGGCCTGGAGGTGATACCGGAAGTGATTCCGCTGAAGGTCCTGAAGAAGGCCCATTATAGAGTTCCAGTGAGTGTTAGGAATACTACCAAAGACCCCATGGAAATCCCAGCCAGAATGTTGCTAGGCCAGGTGAGCCCGGCGGCCCCTGTTACCCTGTCAGAAGTGAAGAGGACAGGTGGAGGAGGGGATGTTTGGGAGAAGCGGACCATGGAAAACCCGAATCTGTCCAGGGCTTGGAAAGAGAGAGCCAAGGCCCAGTTGAATAGATGGGAGAAGATCTTCTCTAAGGATGAGTTTGATGTGGGGTGTGCAAGGAGTGCCACCCATCGGATCCGCCTCCAGGAAGATAAGCCCTTCCGAGAGAGGGTCAGGCGGGTCCCGCTAGCAGATCTGGAGGATCTGAGGGAACAACTTGCAGAACTCAAGAGGACTGGTGTGATACGGGAGTCCAGAAGCCCCTATGCCTCTCCCATAGTGGTGGTCCGAAAGAAGAATGGATCATTGAGGCTCTGTATCGACTACAGGACTCTCAACAGGAGAACCATACCTGACCAATACACCACTCCGAGGATAGAGGATGCCCTACAGAGCTTGTCTGGAGCCAAATGGTTCAGCGTTATGGATCTCAAGAGTGGGTACTATCAGATTCCGATGCACCCAGCAGACAAGGAGAAGACAGCTTTCATAACCCCAGTGGGGTTCTTTGAATTCGACCGGATGCCCCAAGGTCTGTCTGGAGCCCCAGCTACTTTCCAACGCCTCATGGAGAAGACAGTAGGGGACATGAACTTGATCGAAGTCCTTGTATACCTGGACGATGTCATTGTCTTTGGGAGAACCTTGGAGGAACATGAAGAGAGGCTGGAAAAAGTGTTGAGAAGACTCAGTGAGGAAGGACTTAAGCTTTCGCCTGAGAAGTGTCGGTTCTACCAGTCTTCTGTGAACTATCTGGGGCACATAGTGTCTGAAGAAGGGGTGGCCACAGACCCTGAGAAATTGGAGGCAGTTACCTCCTGGCCACGGCCCACCACAGTAACAGAACTCAGATCCTTCTTGGGCTTCTGCTCCTACTACAGGAGGTTTGTTGAGGGATTTGCCCGAATTGCTAGACCATTGAATGAGTTGCTCAAGACTGAAGGAGAAGAGGATGGCTCAGGGCCCAGGAGGCCAGGAGAGTCCATCAGAGATCAGTGGAATCAGAAGTGTGAAGAGGCTTTCCAGGAATTGAAGAGGAGCCTGACCACTGCACCAGTCTTGGCCTACGCAGACCCAACCAAACCCTATGAACTGCACGTGGATGCTAGTCATGACGGCCTGGGAGGAGTACTTTACCAAGAACATGAGGGGCAATTGCGGCCTGTTGCCTATGTGAGTAGGAGCCTGACCCCCTCTGAGAAGAACTACCCCACTCACAAGCTGGAGTTCCTGGCCCTCAAGTGGGCGGTAGTAGACAAGCTCAAAGACTACCTGTATGGAGCAGAGTTCACTGTGAAGACCGACAACAACCCCCTTACCTACCTGTTCACCACGGCCAAGCTGGACGCCACTGGCCACAGGTGGCTGGCCGCACTGTCTGGATTAAATTTCAGCCTTAAGTATAGACCAGGAGTGGGGAATCGAGACGCAGACGCTTTGTCCAGGAGATCTCATTCCTCCACCATTGAAATAGAAGATTGGACCCAAGTGGCACCGGACGGGGTGCGGGCCCTTTGTCAAGGAGCTGAATTCCAAGCCCGAGGAGGCTCCAGAGCAGAGGAAATAGGAGTTACCACGGTGGGAGTCCCCAAACACTACTGTGGAGTAGCTCAATTGGAAGAGGACAACCTACCAAGACTGTCCAAGAAGGAATTGAGGTGTGACCAATTGGAAGACCCCATGGGGAGATTGGTCCTGGAGGCCTCGAAAAATCAGGATCCAAACAGACTCATGCGTCAACCTTCAAAAGAAACTCGCCTGCTGAGGAAGGAGTGGGATAGGTTGCAGTTACATCAGGGAGTGGTCTACCGAAGGGGCCCCTCTGATGACTCAGAAGATAAGTGGCAGCTGTTCCTCCCAGAGAAACATCGGGAGACTGTTCTGATTGCCCTGCATGACAATCATGGCCACCTAGGGGCTGAAAGGACCTTTCAACTTGTCAGAAGTCGGTTCTATTGGCCCTGCATGAGGGCAGAGGTAGAGGAGTACTGCCACTCATGTGCGCTATGCATCCAGAGGAAGACTTTGCCCCATCAAGCTGCCCCAATGGGCCATCTACAGAGCCAAGGGCCCATGGACCTGGTGTGCATTGACTTTCTCTGCCTCGAACCCGACCTGAGTGGACTAGGAAATGTTCTGGTGATAACCGACCATTTCACCCGGTATGCCCAGGCTTTCCCCACCAAAGATCAGAAGGCCTCCACCGTGGCCAAGGTACTTATGGAGAAGTACTTTGTCCATTATGGGCTGCCACAGAGACTCCATTCAGACCAAGGGAGGGACTTCGAGAGTAAGCTGATCCGGAAGCTCTTGGATTCTTTGGGAATTAAGAAGACTCGAACTACACCTTACCATCCTCAGGGAGATGCTCAGCCGGAAAGGTTCAACCGAACCTTGCTCAACATGTTAGGGACTCTGGAAAGCGAGAAAAAGCAACATTGGAGCAAACACATAGCAGCCATAGTACATGCTTACAACTGCACCATCAGTGATGCTACAGGCTACTCCCCATATCGACTCATGTTTGGGAGAGAAGCGAGACTACCGGTGGACCTGGCTTTTGGCACCTCACTGGACCATTCCTCAGCCACATCCCACAAAGGATATGTGGACAGGCTCAGACACAGCCTGAAAGTAGCCTATGAACAAGCTCAAGCGGCCTCAGATCAAAGGGGAGCTCGGAATAAAAGAAATTTCGACTTGAAGGTCCGGGTACAAGACCTACAGCCCGGGGATCGAGTACTGTTGCGCAATCTGGGGGTCCCCGGAAAGCACAAACTTGCAGACAGATGGAGATCTGAACCCTATGTCATCTGCAGGAAGTTGCCGGGCCTACCTGTCTACAAGGTGAAGCCAGAGGGAAAGGTAGGCCCACTGAAGACATGGCATCGAAACCACCTGCTCCCACTTGCGGAGGCAGTTAGAATACCTTCCGTGGGAGACTCCCCTGCACCGGCCTCTATGTTGGATACTCCTAGGCCGAACACTCGGTCACAGACCTCCCGAGCTGAAAATGGAGAAGCCTCCCAACTTAGTGGAGATGAAGAGGGAGAGCTTGATTGGCTGTGGTCTTCCCCAACTCCAGGAACTTCTATCATAGATCTTCCAGTCACCCAAGATACCACAGATGAAACACTGAACCCAGAGGCTACAGAGTTCATCCCCTTTAGTCCTTCAGCAGATTACTGGGAAGATGCCCATGATAGTTGCTCCGAGGAAGAGGAGCCTGTGGCGTCAGAGCCAGAGATTCCAGGAGAGCAAAGAGCTCGAAGAGTCATTCGACCTCCTAAGAAGCTGACCTACCCTCAGATGGGGAACAGTTCGGAAGACTCTGTAGTCACTGCTAGGAGAAATGCTGAGATTCCGGATCCCTCCACTGTCCATTTGGTGGAGGGCAACCCCAGCTCACTCTCTGGCACAGTTAGGCAGGCCACCCATGATAATGTGACCTGTGGGCAAGGGAATTCTACCCCTCAGTTATGGTGGGAATCCCCTATCCCAACATCGTTTTCAGAATTGTCCAGTGTTATATATAGTTGTTGTTAAAATGTATCTTTGGGGACCAAAGAGTTTAAGTGGGGGGAGTGTGTAGCGGGGTATTCCCCTATATTGGGAAGAAACTACATTACCCATAACCCCATTCTTGTCATGTTCCACCGCAGAGACTCATGGGAGGGGGTTATAAAAGGAGGAGGCGAGGCCGGGCTCGGCCTCTTTGGGACACGAGACTTCACAGACGGATCCTCCTGTGCGGATGTGTGGGAGTGCAAGGCCTGAAGCCTGAGGCCTTGCTCTGCACCAGAGAGCCTTCCACCCCCCTCTGCGAGCCTGGGTGGCATCTGACTTTGTGCGCTACAGCCTTGTCGGATCGGGGGCCCGATCGTTGGAGAGATCGAGTGTGTGTGACACGGCCGGTGGAGGTTTCCCGGACTGGATCCGTAGTCCGGCGGGTGAGAGGGCATAAGCCCAGCTAAGATACTGTTACTGTATATAGGCCTATAGACTGCCGTGGCCTACAAGTTATTTTCATACCCCTATTGAAGAGCCTTGTCAGAACTGAGCCTGCGGCTTTATTTAACCAAGTTCTATACCCCTTGGATTACAAAGTTATACTCTGTTAAAAGTGCACCACCATTACAGACCTGCCGGTGAAGAAAGAAGGACTAAGTTAAATATTAGAACCAGGCCTGGTGGGGATTCTAGCGTGTTTGATTACTGCGCCATAGGGCACTTAGTTAACGGTCGCCCGTATGGCGCACCTGTAGCGTGTGTTACTATATAGTGTGTTAGAGTGGCAGGACGCTGCCCTTAGGAGTGATTCTCTCGAGCTGTGATTACTGTTACCCCTTTATCCATATTGAGAAAATGAGTAAAACACTTTACCTATTACAATTCATTACTGTGTCCTTGCTTAGTTATTCTTTTGCATAGGATATATCATTGATTGTTAGTACTAGCTGTGCCAGAAGGGGGTAGAGCCTATTGCCGGGGGTTGGCGGAGCTGCACTCAGGGCCCAAATCTAATTCTGCGGCCTCCTTAGTTGGAGGTATCGCTACATTAGCAAGGACTTCTTCACCATCATCTGAGCTAGCTGCCAGGGTGCCTCTTTACAGGTTTATATTCTGAGCCTGATTCTGACAGTGAGGCGTCCCCTTTGCTCTCTTCTGTCATGCTCAGAATCCTGTAGGCATCCTCTCTAGTGCACCTTTCTTTTGACATTTTGGGCACTAAATATTTACAGATACCTAGTGGCAACTATTGGAAAAAAAAGCTCCTGGCTATCAATCAGGCACTAAAATTAACTGCTAGTGCTAGCGGAGATCAGGCCTGATCTTGCTAACACTGTGGTTTTTTGGACAATGTATCAGAGGTGGCAGTGATCAGAAATATTATACTGACACTGCACTTATTGGGAGGGGGTAAACACAAGTGCTGGCAGTGATCGGGGCTGATCCTGCTAACGCTGCATTTTTGGGGACTCTATACTATTGGGGACACCAGTATAGGTTTGATCTTGATCAAGATAATGATCCATACAGAGACTGTACTAGTAGTGGCGGTAATCGGCGAATCACAGTTTGACTGTGATAGTATGACGGGAAATTTGACGCTAACTAACACTGACTGGGAGGATCGCTAGCTGGCTCTGATGCTATTTGACATCGCTAGTTACACTAATACAGTGATAAGTGATAAATACTGTACTAATGGCACTGATGACAGGGAAATCAAAGGGTTAACTGGAGAGCAGTCAAAAGGTAAATGTGCCTAACAAGTGTGTGCAAGTGTATATGTTCTGGTTTTACTCATATATGATCTGGCTTTCATTTCTCCCTGCATGAAATGGGCTCAGGGAGAGAAGAATTGGTCAGGTCCTGTGTCTGTGCTTACAAACAAGACACAGGGCCATGCTGTGATTGGCTACAGCTAATCATCAGGTTCATGGGCAAAATCATTGGCCGAAACCTGCTGACAAACTTGTGCTGTAGCGGTAGCGGTGTCTGGCTGTGCCGCCTGCTTACACTATATCTACTGTGAGCAGGTCGGCAAGTGGTTAAACAGAATGAATTGTTTTATAAGGCAAGGGTTCACATATATTTTAAAGTGATATTAAACCTTTTTTTTTTATTAAAATAACAAACTTGTCATACTTACCTGCTCTGTGCAATGCTTTTGCACAGAGCAGCCCCAATCATATTCTTCTGGGGTTCCCCGCCGGCGCTCCAGGCCCCTCCTCTTCGGCAAGTGCCCCCACAGAAAGCCCATTGTTGCTTGCTCCCGAGCTGCCCTGTGTGCTGACCCCCGCTCTCTCCCAATCAGCATTTGATTGACAACAGTGGGAGCCAATGGCTTATGCTGCTAACAATCTGACCAAGAGGAGGGAGACAGGGGTAAGAGCCGCTGCTCTTGTGCACATCAGATAGTGCTCATGTAAGAAAAGGGGGGATCCTGCAGCACAGAAGGTGTTTTACCATAATGCATAACTGCATTAAGGTAAAAAAAAACTCAATACCCTGTACACACGATCGGAATTTCTGATGAAACAAGTCAGATGAACTTGTTTCATTGGAAATTCCAATCGTGTGTAGGCCCCATCGGACTTTTTTCCATCGGTGTAAAAAAATAGAACATGTTTTTAATTTTTCCGATGGAAACAAAAACGATAGGAAATTCCGATTGTCTGTGTGGAACGCCATTGAAGAAAAATCCACGCATGCTCAGACTAAATTAGGATACGGGAGCGCTCGTTCTGGTAAAACTAGCGTTCATAATAGAGATAGCAACTTTCGTCATGCTGCAAATTAATGCATCGTTAAATGTAGCGCATTCTTTTCTTCTTTCTAATGCTAGAACAAATTGTATTTTTCGCTGCGGATAGTCACACCGAGTTCTAACAAACTTATTTCTTTGTTTCTTGTGATCTCAGGAGTCTTCGTATTTTATTTTAAAGCCAGGTCTCCAAAATATCTTAATATTTATTTTAAGCCCGAATCGGCTAACACCAAACTTTTACTAACACGCGGTAACACGAAATCAGCAAAAGCAGCCCAAAGGGTGGCGCCGTTGGATTTTAACTTCCCCATTATAGTGACGTCGTACGTGTTGTACGTCACCGCGTTTTGGACGGTCGGAATTTGGTCTGATGGTGTGTATTAGACTTGTGCACAACGGAAAAATTCGTTTAGTTTCGGTTTGTTTTTTGTGCACAACGGAAAAATTTGTTTCGTTTCGGTTCGTTTCTTTTCGGTCCTGTTAATTCGTACTCATTCGTAATTTTGCTAGACGGGATTTTTCGTGTTCGGACTAATTCGTATTTTCGCAAGCGTCATTTTTCGTTGAATTTTTAGTTGATTTATAATTCGTACTTTCGGTAGGGTACGTTGTTTTTCTTTGATTCTGGACAACACTCCTACTTTCGTAACTTTTTTTGGGTTCGTTGATTTGGAATTTTCCGTGTCTCTCTCACAACGACGCTGCCTATTATGCCTAATGTGCTTCTAATGGATTTGTACTTTTCTAAATACATAGCGGTTATTTGTAACGATTCAAAATCTCGTATTTTACTTTCGTTTTTTACATGCGGCTATAGCCTCCGCCCCTGTACACCATTTTGAGAGGGTTCAGCACGGTGAGGGAGAAGCAGAGAGCAGAGCAGAGTGTTATTGTGCTTAAAATGGATTCGAAATCTCGTATTTTACTTTCGTTTTTTCATGCGGCTATAGCCTCCGCCCCTGTACACCATTTTGAGAGGGAGTTCAGCATGGTGAGGGAGAAGCAGAGAGCAGAGTGAGTGTTATTGTGCTTCGAATGGATTTGTACATTCGTAACTTTTTTCATAACGAATTATGCCGAAGACATTCGGGCATTCGCTATTTTGCGGTATAATTTATTTCGGATTCGGTTTTATTCGAATGCTTCCGAATGTCCGAAAGTTGCTAAATTCGGACGAATTTCGATTCGTTACGAAACGAATTGCACAAGCCTAGTGTGTATGTAAGACAGCTTTGAACGGAATTCCGACGAAAAATTCCATCGGATTTTAGTCCATTGGAATTCCGATCGTGTGTACAGGGAATATGGCTTTAGACCACTTTAAAGGCCTCTTTTGGGCAGCTAAAAAAATTAACCCTCCGCACTGCAAGGGTTAATTGCTTGTTTTGTCTAGAGTAGGCGGAGTAAGCAAAAATATTTACTTTATTCCTCTCTTCCACAATCTTCCCAGATCCATGACTATTTCTGTGAGGCCACCTCTCTTCATTTTTTGCTAGTCATAGATACTTCAACATCATCACAAGAGGGCAGAACCATTAGTTGTGCATTGTACCCTAGTCATGCACTGTATGTGAGGATGCGATGGAGCTCGTCCATATCCCGGGAGTGTTTGAGAACATCTGAAAGCTCTGGCTGCTAGGGGAGGCTTGTAGGAAGAAAAGTTGTTTATAATGTTGCCCCTAAACAAAACAAGCATTTAACCCTTCCAGGGTGGCTAGAGCCCCACTGTAATTGTAATTGTTAACTTTTCATGGATTTCAGCCTAAGGGCCTCAGGAGTTGGATACCATTTCATTACTTCCAATTCAGACTGTGCCAAATAAGTAGCATATAACATTTTGTAAATATTAGTCTTTTAGCACTAGAGCCAATGTAAGTTCATTGGGGTAAAAAACAGAAATGATAGATAGTATCAGCCCTCAAGTATAGTTTATGCTTCTATTTTTCATTCAGCATGGGTATTAATTATCACTGAGTTTATAAAGTGAGTACAGTACAGAACATGATGCCTCCCAATTACCATTGTTGAACTACAGGCGCTATGTAGCAAAAACTCCAATTTGCCCACTTTGCAATTTACGTAAGGGTGAAATCTCAACCACACACCTTATTGAGAGTTGCATGGATGCAAATCTTTAGATATAAAGTACATGCACAGATATTCTGAACTTGTTTTACAAATTAGTTGCAAACATACCAAACAAATTGACTTTATGACAGGGTTTTAAATGATGTAAGTAAAGCATTTAGTCACTGGGCAAATAGATTTGCATGCAGCCAAAAAACATTCACCAATTTCTTGCTACATTACATGTATTGGTTTAGAGATAAAATTAATCATTATACTAATATGCTATGCTAACTTTGCCAATAGAGTATGAGTAATTGAGTGGAAAAGAAGTGTTGTTAACCATAAGAAACATGTACTAGACTACAGGTTAAACACTGAGTGAAACCACTGTATACAGAACATTAATTCTCAGCAGACAGACTACCAAATTTTACGGTAAATATTCTTTATTTTTTTTGGAAAGAAGTCTGAGATGGTGTCTGTTTTTGAGACCCTACAGTGGTATTAAGTCGCCAGAATTACTAACTCAGCAAGAAGTTTATTCTCAATTTCATTATAAAAGGCATGTGCTTACAAGTGCTCTATGTACAGTATACTGTATCATTATATACTGTACATCATAGGTGTCAAACACATGGCCCGAAGGCCGAATCCGGCCCTCCAGCCCATTTCATATGGCCCTCGCACCTCCAGCCCTCCTCTGGTCCTCCTCCAGACCCTTACTTTCTGATTTTAAGCAATGCATTCAGCTTCTTCCCAGCAGCAGCTTAAGAAAAGGGGGGTGCATTGTGATGTAAGGGAGAGTGGGGGACTCAACTTCTGATGGTGGGGTGGCTCTTGACATCTAAGGAAAGGGGAGGGGATGCGCTGGACATCTAATCTTACAGATACAACCGGCCCTTTTGAGGGAAATCATTAGGGATGAGCCGAACACCCCCGGGTTCGGTTCGCACCAGAACCTGCGAACGGACCGAAAGTTCGCACGAACGTTACAACCCTATTAAATACAATGGATGCGAACGTTCGAAATCTAAAGTGCTAATTATAACGACTAATATGCATGTTATTGTCCTAAAAAGGGTTTGGAAACCCGGGTTCTGCCCCAGGGGACATGTATCAATGCAAAACGAAGTTTTAAAAACGTCCGTTTTTCGGCAGCAGTCATTTTAATGATGCATAAAGTGAAAAAAAAGTCAAATATTCCTTTAAATATCGTACCTGGGGGGTGTTTAAAGTATGCCTGTGAAGTGCCACGTGTTTCCCGTGTTTAGAACTGTCCCTGCATAAAATTACATTTCTAAAGGAAAAAAAGCCATTTAAAACTGCTTGCGGCTTTAATGTCATGTCTGGTCCCGGTAATATGGATGAAAATCTTTGAGAAAAATGTCATGGGTACCCCCCACCCCACTACCAGCCCCTTTGGGTCTTGTATGGATATTAAGGGGAACCCCGCACCCAAAATTAAAAAAAGGCCTTATATACTCTGAACAGCAGTATACAGGCGGTGCAAACAAGACAGGGACTGTAGGTTTGTTCTTAAGTAGAATCTGTTTGTAATTTTGAACACGCACATTGTTTAAGTGTAGCTCCAGCCAAAAAATCTATTTTTAAGCTTTTTGGAAAACATAGGGAAGGGTTATCACCCCTGTAACATTTGTTTTGCTGTCTGTGCCCCTGTTCAGAACATTTCACCTCACTTTCCGTCCCAATGACAACTGTTTTTGAAAAGTGGGGTTTTTATTGAAACAAGGATTGGGGATAAAGCATCAGTAGAGGGGAGACACCTTTTTTCCCATATTAACCGTTACAGGAGAGAATTTCCTCTCACTTTCTGTTGTCTCCTTCCGTTTGCAAGTAGGAGTCGTTTGTAAGTTGGATGTTTAAAAGTAGGGGCCTGCCGTATATACTCTGCAGAAATTGGCCCCTTAGGTGTTGGTGTTGGCACAACACTGTAAGCACTCACAGTTACTCTTGGTGGGCGCTGGAACGCCCTGCTGTCAACTATTATATCAAGAATTGTAATTACATGCCCCTGTAGAACAGGGGCTGAAAAATTGGGCCTTAGCCACTGGTGCCACAACACTGCAACCCCTCACAGATACTGTATTTGGAGCACAGCAATGAGCCCTGTTGCAAACTATTGCATCAAAAATTGTAATTACACGCCCCTGTTAAACAGGGGCTGAAAAATTGGGCCTTAGGCACTGGTGCTGGTGCCACGACACTGCAACCTCTCCCAGATACTCTAGTTTGAGTGCAGGAATGGGCCCTGCTGCAAAGCATTGCATCAGAAATTGTAATTACACGCCCCTGTTAAACAGGGTCTGAAAAATTGGGCCTTAGGCACTGGTGCTGGTGCCACGACACTGCAACCTCTCACAGATACTCTAGTTGGAGTGCAGGAATGAGCCCTGCTGCAAAGCATTGCATCAAAAATTGTAATTACATGCCCCTGTTAAACAGGGGCTGAAAAATTGGGCCTTAGCCACTGGTGGCGGCACCCAGAAACAAAAATGTTTTTCCAAGATATCATCATGAATCGGATCATTGAGGAGGAGGAGGAGGATAGTCAGTCAACATAACAGGACAGTCACTCAGCATCAGCATCAGTCTTGAAGGGATGTGACATTTGAAAATAAATTATTCTGTTATATCAGTTTCAGGTGCATGGTAGCTGGTGGTGATCCAAGACTGGTTCATCTTTATGAAGGTCAGTCGATCAACCGAGTCGGTGGACAGGCGCACCCTGTGATCCATGACAAATCCTCCAGCAGCACTGAATGTGCGTTCCGAAAGAACGCTGGATGCAGGACAGGCCAGTAGCTCAATTGCATACTGTGCAAGCTCTGGCCAGTGATCCATCCTCAAGACCCAGTAAGCCAGAGGATTTTCGTTGGGAAAGGTGTCCAAATCTGACCTTGCCCCTAGGTATTCCTGCACCATGTATATCAGACGCTGGCGATGGTTGCTGGAACCGATCACACCTTGGGGCTGCGGACTAAAAAATTGCCTGAACGCATCGGTCAGACGGCCACCTTCTCCACCGCTCCTTCTGTTACTGACCGAAGCCTCAGCAACTCGTTGTCCAGGACCAGGAGTTTGTAACCTCCCAGTCTCTGGGAACGTGTTGCACAGACCTTTCTGCAAGGCCTCCCGGAGATGTCTCATCCTCTGCTCCCTCTGCGACGGCAAGATAAGGTCCGCAACCTTACCCTTGTACCGTGGATCAAGGAGAGTGGCCAGCCAGTAATGGTCCCTCTCCTTGATCCGAAAAATACGAGGATCCTTCCGCAGACTTTGCAGGATCAGGGAGGCAGGTTAGCTGATGCATTCGGTCCAGGGTCCTCTGGGTCACTAAGGATGACATGATCCGCAGCCACCTCCTCCCAGCCACGTACAAGTCCACGGGTTTCTTGGGACTGTAAATCATCCCTAAAAGACTGCTGCTGTTGATGCTGAGTGCCAGGCTCCCCCTCCATGCTGACACAATCCTCCTCCTCCTCCTCCTCGTCCTCTTCCTGTGGGATGGGTGGGACAGAAGGAACACTGTCTGGGTAAAGGGGGCCTTGAGAGGCAAGGAAGTCCTCCTCTTCCTGCCTCTGTTCTGCCTCAAGTGCCCTGTCCATTATTTCACGCAGCGTATGCTCCAACAGGTGGACAAGAGGTACAGTGTCACTGATGCATGCACTGTCACTGCTCACCATCCTCGTGGCCTCCTCAAATGGTGCATGCATCCCTGATCATTTGTGATCACTTTTTAATGTTATACTCTGGTTTTATTCAAATAAAACCTTATACACCTTTTTGACCTGCACCATTGGAGCTTTGTCTCTTTTTTCTGCATGCGAGTTGGAGAAAGTTTTGTTCGGATCTGCTTAATTGTATCCAGTCACTCCATTCGGGGCTCATTGTTGTCCAATCATTCCAACACTGATTGAAAATAGGGTTGACACCCTGCGAGCTCAAGTTAGCTCCATCGATTAGGGATATCCATCCAGGGCCTGGAACTGAGGACTGTCGAGTCGCAACGGCCAAGTTCACGATCCCAATGTCATAGGAGTCGCCAGACAAGTTGATCTGTTTCGTGGTTGGATCTCCCATGCTTACACGATCTGCTGTCATTGGCAGGCAGATCCACGGGCTCTGGTAAGAGTATTCCATCTATTTTCTTGTAGTCGGAAGATGTCTTTTCCTTGATGACCCACAAGTCTGCACGTCCTTTTCTTCACTGTGTTTTCACTTATCATTTTGATGGGCACTTTCCTTATTTACTCACAAATTATTTTGTGTTTTTTATGGACTTATTAGCCCAACTATTTACATTACCATTGGTTGGTTTGGTACTTATTTTCACTAGTTTGTTTATTTTGTGAATTTATATACCCAGAGAGACATTAATTTGTTTTCCCCAACCTGTCAGCGCTACTCTTTTCACATTTATCACGTTTACAATTTTTGTCAGATTGTTGTGTAGCAGCTTTTATGTTTTCTGTCTTTTCTTTTATTTAGCGCAATATTTATATTTTTTTCATTTTTTTCATCCCTGATCATGCCCCACTGGCGTGGTGAAAAAAACCTGAGCTCCCCTGACCCTGTCCTGGTGCCGTAGTCGCACAGGTACTCATTGATGGCCCTCTGCTGCCTGTGCAGCCGCTGCAGCATGGCCAACGTTGAGTTCCACCTGGTGGGCATGTCACATATAAGGCGGTTCTTGGGCAGGTTCAACTCCTTTTGCAGCTCAGCCAGCCGAGCACTGGCATTATATGATCTGCGGAAATGCACACAGAGTTTCCTGGCCTGCCTCAGGACATCCTGTAAGCCCGGGTACCTGCCCAAGAACCGCTGCACCACCAGGTTAAGGACGTGAGCCACACAGGGCACATGGGTCAGTTGTCCCTGTCGGAGGGCGGAGAGGAGGTTGGTGCCATTGTCGCAAACCACCATTCCTGCCTTAAGCTGGCGTGGCGTCAACCACCTCTCAGCCTGCCCCTGCAGAGCTGACAGAATCTCTGCCCCAGTGTGGCTCCTGTCCCCCAAACACACCAGCGCAAGCACGGCATGGCATCTTTTTGCCTGCGTACTTGCGTAGCCACTTGAACGCCTACGGAGCACCGCTGGTTCCGAGGACAAAGCACAGGAAGAGGCCATGGAGGAAGAAGAAGAGGAGGGGGTGGAGGAGAGAGGGGTGTCACAACAACCAGTAGTAGCATTTTGGAGGCGTGGCGGCGGAACAACCTCCAACACTACTGCACCTTGTCCTGCATCCTTCCCAGCTGCCAAAAGAGTGACCCAATGGGCCGTGAAAGAAAGGTAACGTCCCTGTCCATGCCTGCTGGACCATGAGTCAGCGGTAATATGCACCTTACCGCTGACCGCCCTGTCCAGCGAGGCATGGACATTGCCTTCCACATGCCGGTAGAGAGCCGGAATCGTCTTCCGTGAGAAAAAGTGGCGTTTGGGAACCTGCCACTAAGGAACCGCACATTGCATAAACTCACGGGAGGGGGCAGAGTCTACCAACTGAAAAGGCAGCAGTTGAAGTGCTAGCAATCTAGCCAAGCTAGCATTCAACCGCTGGGCATGTGGATGGCTGGGAGTGAACTTCTTTTGACGGTCCAGCAGCTGGGGCAGGGAAATTTGCCCGCAAGTACTTGGCTGTGACACACCTAATTCTACACCTTCATTCCTCTCAGTGCAGGTTTCAGAGAGGACTGAAGGCATAGTGGGGTTGGAGATCCCAGCTGATGCAGAGCAAGGAGAGGTCCGCTTTGTTCTTTGGTGTGTGTCTTTAAGGTAGGCTTGCCAACGAGCTGCATGGCAGGTCAACATATGTCTGGTCAAGCATGTGGTGCCCAAGCGGCTGATGTTTTGGCCACGTGAGACATATGTTGCAAACAGCAGCGGTGCGATATGATGCACTCGACTCAAAAAATGCCCACACCAAAGAACTTTTGGAATAACGGGCAGAGGCAGCGCCCTGCACAGGCGGAGCTCTGCGGAGTGATTTAGTCTGTGTGCTGCCCTTACGCTGGCCCCCGGAGGGCATCCTGCCTCGTTGGAGATGTGCCTCCTCTTCATCCTCCTCCTCCTCCTCCTCTCTCCTATCAGGCACCCACGTGGAGTCAGTGACCTCATCATCCCCTCCCTCCGCATCACTGGAGCCAATCTGGCAGTATGCTGCAGCTGCTGGAACATGACTGCCAGATTGGTGTCCTTCTTGAGCATCCCCTCTCTCTGCTCTCACGCTACTGCCTTCCTCTAGCTGGGTATCATCTTCAGACCCTTCGAAACGCTGGGCATCCTCCTGGAGCATGTACCCAACACTGTGCTCAAACAGTTTGGGGGACTCCTCAGGAGGACACGGTGGGTCTAGGGAAGGAGTGACTGATGATGACATTGAGGACGCTTTGGCAGCTGCTTTGCCAGTACCCTGAGCCTGGGTGAGAGAGGATGAGGAGGATGAGGAGGGCTTGGTCATCCACTCTACCAAGTCTTCGGCATGATGCGGCGCAACACGTCCAGCTGCCAAAAATAAGGACAAGCGTGTCCCATGGCCACGTGCTGATGACGATGCACAGCGTCCACGACCAGCACTGTTGTCTCTAGACACAGAGCCTGCTTGCTCTCTTTTATTGGCTAGTGACTGTCTGCCTCTCCTTGTTTGCCTTCCAGACATCCTAAAGGCCTGCAGGGAGATGGGAAAACCAGCAATAAGGGGTAGCTTCAGGTGTATATTTTGCAAGAAGCACACTACGCCCGCTGTAAGTGCTGCAGATGCCTGCCTGTGTTACACAACAGGAAAGCATAGCAATAAGGCCTAGCTTCTGGTGTATATTTTGCAAGAAGCACACTACGCCCGCTGTAAGTGCTGCAGATGCCTGTTAGTGTAACACAAAAGAAAAAAAAACTACAAGCAATAAGGGGTAGCTTCAGGTGTATAATGTGCAGGAGGCACACTACGCCCGCTGTAAGTGCTGCAGATGCCTGCCTGTGTTACACAACAGGAAAACACAGCAATAAGGGCTAGCTTCAGGTGTATATTTTGCAGGAATCACACTACGCCTGCTTTAAGTGCTGCAGATGCCTGCCTGTGTTACACAACAGGAAAACACAGCAATAAGGGCTAGCTTCAGGTGTATATTTTTCAGGAATCACACTACTCCTGCTTTAAGTGCTGCAGATGCCTGCCTGTGTTACACAACAGGAAAACACAGCAATAAGGGCTAGCTTCAGGTGTATATTTTTCAGGAATCACACTACGCCTGCTTTAGGTGCTGCAGATGCCTGCCTGTGTTACACAACAGGAAAACACAGCAATAAGGGATAGCTTCAGGTGTATATTTTGCAGGAATCACACTACGCCTGCTTTAAGTACTGCAGATGCCTGCCTGTGTTACACAACAGGAAAACACAGCAATAAGGGATAGCTTCAGGTGTATATTTTGCAGGAATCACACTACGCCTGCTTTAAGTGCTGCAGATGCCTGCCTGTGTTACACAACAGGAAAACACAGCAATAAGGGCTAGCTTCAGGTGTATATTTTTCAGGAATCACACTTCGCCTGCTTTAAGTGCTGCAGATGCCTGCCTGTGTTACACAACAGGAAAACACAGCAATAAGGGCTAGCTTCAGGTGTATATTTTGCAGGAATCACACTACGCCTGCTTTAAGTGCTGCAGATGCCTGCCTGTGTTAAACAACAGGAAAACACAGCAATAAGGCCTAGCTTCAGGTGTATATTTTTCAGGAATCACACTATGCCTGCTTTAAGTGCTGCAGATGCCTGCCTGTGTTACACAACAGGAAAACACAGCAATAAGGACTAGCTTCAGGTGTATATTTTTCAGGAATCACACTACGCCTGCTTTAAGTGCTGCAGATGCCTGCCTGTGTTACACAACAGGAAAACACAGCAATAAGGCCTAGCTTCAGGTGTATATTTTTCAGGAATCACACTACGCCTGCTTTATGTGCTGCAGATGCCTGCCTGTGTTACACAACAGGAAAACACAGCAAAAAGGGCTAGCTTCAGGTGTATATTTTTCAGGAATCACACTTCGCCTGCTTTAAGTGCTGCAGATGCCTGCCTGTGTTACACAACAGGAAGACACAGCAATAAGGGCTAGCTTCAGGTGTATATTTTGCAGGAATCATACTATGCCTGCTTTAAGTGCTGCAGATGCCTGCCTGTGTTACACAACAGGAAAACACAGCAATAAGGCCTAGCTTCAGGTGTATATTTTTCAGGAATCACACTACACCTGCTTTAAGTGCTGCAGATGCCTGCCTGTGTTACACAACAGGAAAACACAGCAATAAGGGCTAGCTTCAGGTGTATATTTTTCAGGAATCACACTATGCCTGCTTTAAGTGCTGCAGATGCCTGCCTGTGTTACACAACAGGAAAACACAGCAATAAGGCCTAGCTTCAGGTGTATATTTTTTCAGGAATCACACTACGCCTGCTTTAAGTGCTGCAGATGCCTGCCTGTGTTACACAACAGGAAAACACAGCAATAAGGCCTAGCTTCAGGTGTATATTTTGCAGGAATCACACTACGCCTGCTTTAAGTGCTGCAGATGCCTGCCTGTGTTACACAACATGAAAACACAGCAATAAGGCCTAGCTTCAGGTGTATATTTTTCAGGAATCACACTACGCCTGCTTTATGTGCTGCAGATGCCTGCCTGTGTTACACAACAGGAAAACACAGCAATAAGGGCTAGCTTCAGCTGTATATTTTGCAGGAATCACACTACGCCTGCTTTAAGTGCTGCAGATGCCTGCCTGTGTTACACAACAGGAAAACACAACAATAAGGGCTAGCTTCAGGTGTATACTGTGCAGGAGGCTTAGCGAAAATATCACTGACACTGTCCCCTGCCTATCCTTCTCTCTCCCTGCACACAAGGTTTAGCAGAATATCACTGACACTGTCCCTGCCTATCCTTCTCTCTCCCTGCACACAAGGTTTAGCAGAATATCACTGACACTGTCCCTGCCTATCCTTCTCTCTCCCTACACACAAGGTAAATGAACAAATATTACTAACACTGTCCCTGCCTATCCTTCTCTCTCCCTGAACCGTAACACACTACACAGCCGATGTTCGATTCGAATGTATGTTCGACTCGAACACCGAGCTCATCCCTAGAAATCATAATGCTGATGCTGCCCGCGATGAAATTGAGTTTGACACCCCTGCTGTACATCATCAGCTTCCACTATTCTTAGAAAGAGTAGAGAGATATAGGTAATTAAAATATGTGCTTATAGTGACAAATAAGATGTGACGAAGACAAAACAAAATTAGTATGGACAATAACCAGATTGGTGAGATATAAACATACACGCATTGAGCATAAGCTCAATGGTGACAAACCCAAAACGTGAGTGCTAACAGTGATAGCCATAGTGGCACTAACATGTGGAGACCCATTGTGTAGGAAAGAATAAAGATGCAGAGAAAGCAAGAAAGCACAGAGAAACGCACGGTCCCCTAATACGCCTCCCCCATTTATGCCCAGGGGCCAAGGCGGGTCCCCGCCAAGTGCTGCGCAATCGTTGAGCGTGGAAAAGCATGGGGAGAGCCATGCTCCCTGACTAACAGAGAGTTCCTTCCACTCTTCACATTGCATCGGATGCAACAGGTTGCATAGTGTCCTGGGATCCTTAGTGGGACAGGAGCACCCAAGAAAGGTAGCGGGCGGCAGCAGCCATGGGAGGACCCCCTTATGCCATCTGTAACAGTGATCCACTTTCTCATAAGAAGCTATATAGGAATATGAAGGTATTGGGACTTTTAAGGTGCAACAACTACACAATATTCAATATAAAAAATATAATTTTATTACAAAAAAATATATGAAAATTCATATGTACAAATATACATGAACCATCAAAATAAACATAATAGAGTTTCCAAAGTGCATACAGACAAAATTCTCTACATGTTTCGCCATTTTGTAGGCTTCCTCAGGAGTTTGTCATGCAAATACTGGAAACAAAGAAAGAAAAATAATAAATACATAATAATATTTACTCAAATTTCAAACTCAAAATTACAAAACAGAATATTATTAAGAAAAAAAGGATAACTGAAAACCATAACCAGCCCAATGGTTGCTCAAAAGTTCATCTCAAAATTAGATCTATTTATTCAAGGTATATGACCTTATTAGTATCAGTTGTAAGTACATTACCTGTAAATTTTGATGGTACAATCTAAAATGAAGAATGACCAGATAGCCAATGAGCTATCCCACACGGGGGCGCCCGTAAGGAGGGGATCATATGGTGTATCATAGAGGGGGAGAAATACTGGCACAAATAACCACCCGGATATTACTAGCACAGGAACAGAGGGCCATCTGGGGGAAATTACAAAGAAAAATCGAATGAAGTCAAATAACAATCTATGTATAAGAGTAAAGGCGTCTCCATCTAGTTATACGGCACATACCCCATCAGTATTTACCTGTTTATGGCTGTTGATAGTAAAAAATATATTAGAATAGGCAAAAAAGGGGCAGTATCTCCAAAGTACCCCAATCAGTGTCCACTCTAAAGGAAAAAGAATTAGTGGAAATTACTATAAATATATAATAATCCCCTCTAGTTGGTAATCAGAATTTTAATTTTTTAGCCATATACTTGCTAGCTGATATATACCTGGTTAATCCAATTGGATAAAGTGTGTCCACATTAGGGCATCTCTGCCGAAAAACTTGTTTTACAAAACCGATCAATCAGTTTACTGAAAAAATATATAAAATATAAAAACCATTTTAGATTAAAGACCAAGTAAACCAGACAACAGGATAAAAACCAATGTTGCCCATAAAGAGATCTAGTGCCTAAGTAATTTACCTTTGACTGATATCTAAGAACGTCTTCTCCCCAGAGTGTTGGTCATGCTACTGATTTGCAAGGCTGCGATCCGGACTATATACCCCCCCTCCCCCTTCCCATTGGACGCACAATGGCGCCAAATCAATGGGCGGAGCGGGCACGTCAGTTCCGACATCCGCCCATCGTCAGATCCGACCCGGAAGTGACAATTCCACCACTGAAAAACCGGAGACGTCCGCCGGAAGCGCCACCCCGCTCATCAGGAGAAAACATCCTGACGAGCTGGACGCACCATAAGACGGATCCGGAAGGGGAAAACATGCCTAAAGTATAGAAAAGGGCAGACTTCCTTTTAAAATCACGGCAGAAAGGGCACATTGGATGTTAAAAAAATGGGGCCAGGATATGGGCTTAGTCAGATGGCGCTCAGATTGTCTCCCAAAGGAGAACAAAGAGAAACGCCCTGGGCGCCCATATGATCACCAAATCCCCCCCAAAAAAGAAAAGGGAAACGCCACCCTAAAAAATGTGGTAAACTCCATTGAAAAAAAATTACATATAATGTAGATTTATCAATGATTAAAGAGAGCCCCTATGGAATATAGAAATGGTACATTCAGTCACCTGTACATAAAGACAAATTTAGTAAACAAAAATAAAATAACAAAACAAAATGTTATTTGTTTTAAACAGAGTCTACATATACAGCATAACGATTTTTATCCTACAAAAAGGGTTTGAAACTGATGGACTGATGGACTCATTTAACCCGGGATACATAGTAGCTCTCAAGTAGGGATGAGCTTCGTGTTCGAGTCGAACATACGTTCGACTCGAACATCGGCTGTTCGATCGTTCGAAGAAGATCGAACGATTTGGGCCGTTCGCGCCAAATTCGAGTGACGCGAACGGCCCACAATGCACTACGCCATCGCAGTGTCATCCAGGCGCTGTGATTGGCCAAGCATGCACTGTGACCCCACATGCTTGGCCAATCACAGCGCCGGCAGCGAGGAGAGCAATGATTGGCCACAGGCAGGATGCCTGTGGCCAATTATTGCTGAGGGTGTTTAGTACACGCCCCACACTATAAAAGGCCGCCAGCACGGCGGCCTAGTGTAGTGTGTTCCGGAGCAGGGAAAGACAAGCATAGGCAGGGACAGTGACATTTATTTCTTTCTTGCTTAACCTGGATTCCTTTAGTTTAGGGAAAGAGAAGGATAGGTAGGGAGAGTGTCAGTGTGTTTTACTGTGCGAGTCCTTGTTTCTAGGGACAAAGAAGGAAAGTGAGGGGAATTCTCCTTGTGCTATAGTGTGCTTTAAAAAAACATTTTTTCTAGGGACAGAAAACTCTAGGTAGGGAGAGTGTCAGTGTCTTTTACTGTGCGAGTCCTTGTTTCTAGGGACAAAGAAGGAAAGTGAGGGGAATTCTCCTTGTGCTATAGTGTGCTTTAAAAAAACATTTTTTCTAGGGACAGAAAACTCTAGGTAGGGAGAGTGTCAGTTTCTTTCACTGTGCGAGTCCTTGTTTCTAGGGACAAAGAAGGAAAGTGAGGGGAATTCTCCTTGTGCTATAGTGTGCTTTAAAAAAACATTTTTTCTAGGGACAGAAAACTCTAGGTAGGGAGAGTGTCAGTGTCTTTTACTGTGCGAGTCCTAGTTTCTAGGGACAAAGAAGGAAAGTGAGGGGAATTCTCCTTGTGCTATAGTGTGCTTTAAAAAAACATTTTTTCTAGGGACAGAAAACTCTAGGTAGGGAGAGTGTCAGTTTCTTTCACTGTGCGAGTCCTTGTTTCTAGGGACAAAGAAGGAAAGTGAGGGGAATTCTCCTTGTGCTATAGTGTGCTTTAAAAAAACATTTTTTCTAGGGACAGAAAACTCTAGGTAGGGAGAGTGTCAGTTTCTTTCACTGTGCGAGTCCTTGTTTCTAGGGACAAAGAAGGAAAGTGAGGGGAATTCTCCTTGTGCTATAGTGTGCTTTAAAAAAACATTTTTTCTAGGGACAGAAAACTCTAGGTAGGGAGAGTGTCAGTTTCTTTCACTGTGCGAGTCCTTGTTTCTAGGGACAAAGAAGGAAAGTGAGGGGAATTCTCCTTGTGCTATAGTGTGCTTTAAAAAAACATTTTTTCTAGGGACAGAAAACTCTAGGTAGGGAGAGTGTCAGTTTCTTTCACTGTGCGAGTCCTTGTTTCTAGGGACAAAGAAGGAAAGTGAGGGGAATTCTCCTTGTGCTATTAGTGTGCTTTAAAAAAACATTTTTTCTAGGGACAGAAAACTCTAGGTAGGGAGAGTGTCAGTGTCTTTTACTGTGCGAGTCCTTGTTTCTAGGGACAAAGAAGGAAAGTGAGGGGAATTCTCCTTGTGCTATAGTGTGCTTTAAAAAAACATTTTTTCTAGGGACAGAAAACTCTAGGTAGGGAGAGTGTCAGTTTCTTTCACTGTGCGAGTCCTTGTTTCTAGGGACAAAGAAGGAAAGTGAGGGGAATTCTCCTTGTGCTATAGTGTGCTAAAGCATTCCTCATCAACCATCTTTGAAATCCTTGTTTTTTGGACAGTCAGGGAAATTGTCGTTGGGCTATTCTGTGCAAAAGCAATCATCCTCAACCATATTTAGAAATCCTTAAGTAAAGGGACAGAGAAGGACACCTGAAGGTAGCCCTTATTGCTTTTTTCCCATCTCCCAGCAGGCCATCTATTAGAATGTCTGGAAGGCAAACAAGGAGAGGCAGACAGTCAGGAGGCAATAAAAGAGGGCAAGCAGGCTCTGTGTCTGGGGGCAACAGTGCTGGTCGTGGGCGCGGTGCATTGTCATCAGCACATGGCCATGGGACACGCTTGTCCTTCTTTTCGGCAGCTGGACATGTTGAGCCACATCATGCCGATGACTTGGTAGAGTGGATGACCAAGCCCTCCTCCTCCTCCTCATCCTCTCTCACCCAGGCTCAGGGTACTGGCAAAGCAGCTGCCAAAGCGTCCTCTTCCCTGGTATCAATGTCAGACTCATCATCAGTCACGCCTTCCCTAGACCCACCATGTCCTCCTCCTGAGGAGTCCCCCGAACTGTTTGAGCACAGTGTTGGGTACATGCTCCAGGAGGATGCCCAGCGTTTCGAAGGGTCTGATGATGAAACCCAGCTACAGGAAGGCAGTAGCGTGAGAGCAGACAGAGGGGATGCTCAAGAAGGACACCAATCTGGCAGTCATGTTCCAGCAGCTGCAGCATACTGCCAGATTGGCTCCAGTGATGAGGAGGGAGGGGATGATGAGGTCACTGACTCCACGTGGGTGCCTAATAGGAGATAGGAGGAGGAGGATGAGGAGGATGAGGAGGAGGCACATCTCCAACGAGGCAGGATGCCCTTTGGTGGCCAGCGTAAGGGCAGTACACCGACGGAATCACACCGCAGAGCTCCGCCTGTGCAGGGCGCTGCCTCTGCCCGTCATTCAAAAAGTTCCTTGGTGTGGGCCTTTTTTGAGGCTAGTGCATCAGATCGCACAGCTGCTGTTTGCAACATATGTCTCAAGCGTATATCGCGTGGCCAAAACATCAGCCGCTTGGGTACCACATGCCTGACCAGACATATGTTGACCTGCCATGCAGCTCGTTGGCAAGCCTACCTCAAAGACCCACACCAAAGAACAAAGCGGACCTCTCCTTGCACCGCATCAGCTGGGATCTCCAACCCCACTATAACTTCAGTCCTCTCTGAAACATGCACTGAGAGGAATGAAGGTGTAGAATTAGGTGTGTCACAGCCAAGTACTTGCGGCCACTCTGCTAGCAGTACACCGACGTCCGATTCTAGCAGGCAAATTTCCCTGCCCCAGCTGCTGGACCGTCGAAAGAAGTTCACTCCCAGCCATCCACATGCCCAGCGGTTGAATGCTAGCTTGGCTAAATTGCTAGCGCTTCAACTGCTGCCTTTTCAGTTGGTAGACTCGGCCCCCTTCCGTGAGTTTGTGCAATGTGCGGTTCCTCAGTGGCAGGTTCCCAAACGCCACTTTTTCTCACGGAAGGCTATTCCGGCTCTCTACCGGCATGTGGAAGGCAATGTCTTGGCCTCGCTGGACAGGGCGGTCAGCGGTAAGGTGCATATTACCGCTGACTCATGGTCCAGCAGGCATGGACAGGGACGTTACCTTTCTTTCACGGCCCATTGGGTCACTCTTTTGGCAGCTGGGAAGGATGCAGGACAAGGTGCAGTAGTGTTGGAGGTTGTTCCACCGCCACGCCTCCAAAATGCTACTACTGGTTGTGACACACCTCTCTCCTCCACCCCCTCCTCTTCTTCTTCCTCCATGGCCTCTTCCTGTGGTTTGTCCTATGAACCAGCGGTGCTCTGTAGCCGTTCACGGGGCTACGCAAGTACGCAGGCAAAAAGATGCCATGCCGTGCTTGCGCTGGTGTGTTTGGGGGACAGAAGCCACACTGGGGCAGAGGTCCTGTCTGCTCTGCAGGGCCAGGCCGAGAGGTGGTTGACGCCACGCCAGCTTAAGCCAGGAATGGTGGTTTGCGACAATGGCACCAACCTCCTCTCCGCCCTCCGACAGGGACAACTGACCCATGTGCCCTGTGTGGCTCACGTCCTTAACCTGGTGGTGCAGCGGTTCTTGGGCAGGTACCCGGGCTTACAGGATGTCCTGAGGCAGGCCAGGAAAGTCTGTGTGCATTTCCGCAGATCTTATAATGCCAGTGCTCGCCTGGCTGAGCTGCAAAAGGAGTTGAACCTGCCCAAGAACCGCCTTATATGTGACATGCCCACCAGGTGGAACTCAACGTTGGCCATGCTGCAGCGGCTGCACACGCAGCAGAGGGCCATCAATGAGTACCTGTGCGACTACGGCACCAGGACAGGGTCAGGGGAGCTTGGTTTTTTTTCTCCACGCCAGTGGGGCATGATCAGGGATGCATGCACTGTCCTGGCACCATTTGAGGAGGCCACAAGGATGGTGAGCAGTGACAGTGCATGCATCAGTGACACTGTACCTCTTGTCCACCTGTTGGAGCACACGCTGCGTGGAATAATGGACAGGGCACTTGAGGCAGAACAGAGGCAGGAAGAGGAGGACTTCCTTGCCTCTCAAGGCCCCCTTTACCCAGACAGTGTTCCTTCTGTCCCACCCATCGCACAGGAAGAGGAGGAGGAGGAGGAGGAGGATTGTGTCAGCATGGAGGTGGAGGCTGATACTCAGCATCATCAGCAGCAGTCTTTTAGGGATGATTTACAGTCCCAAGAAACCAGTGGACTTGTACGTGGCTGGGAGGAGGTGGCTGCGGATCATGTCGTCCTTAGTGACCCAGAGGACTCCGGAGCGAATGCCTCAGCAAACCTACGCTGCATGGCCTCCCTGATCCTGCAAAGTCTGCGGAAGGATCCTCGTATTCTTCGGATCAAGGAGAGGGACCATTACTGGCTGGCCACTCTCCTTGATCCACGGTACAAGGGTAAGGTTGCGGACCTTATGTTACCTTCGCAGAGGGAGCAGAGGATGAGACAACTCCGGGAGGCCTTGCAGAAAGGTCTGTGCAACGCGTTCCCAGAGACTGGGAGGTTACAAACTCCTGGTCCTGGACAACGAGTTGCTGAGGCTTCGGCCAGTCAAAGAAGGAGCGGTGGGGAAGGTGGCCGTCTGACCGATGCGTTCAGACAATTCTTTAGTCCGCAGCCCCAAAGTATGATCGGTTCCAGCAACCATCGCCAGCGTCTGATAAACATGGTGCAGGAATATCTAGGGGCAAGGTCAGACTTGGACACCTTCCCCACCGAAAATCCTCTGGCTTACTGGGTCTTGAGGATGGATCACTGGCCAGAGCTTGCACAGTATGCAATTGAGCTACTGGCCTGTCCTGCATCCAGCGTTCTTTCGGAACGCACATTCAGTGCTGCTGGAGGATTTGTCACGGATCACAGGGTGCGCCTGTCCACCGACTCGGTTGATCGACTGACTTTCATCAAGATGAACCAGTCTTGGATCACCACCAGCTACCACACACCTAATGCTGATATAACAGACTAATTGATTTTAACATGTCACATCCCTTCAAGACTGATGCTGATGCTGAGTGCCTGTGCTGTTATGTTGACTGGCTATCCTCCTCCTCCGAGTCCTCAATGATACGATTGATGATGATAGCTTGGAAGATCATTTTTGTTTATGGGTGCCGCCACCAGTGGCTAAGGCCCAATTTTTCAGCCCCTGTTTGGAGCTGTGCTCCAAGTACAGTATCTGTGAGGGGTTGTAGTGTTGTGCCACCAGTGCCTAAGGCCCAATTTTTCAGCCCCTGTTTAACAGGGGCGTGTCATTACAATTTTTGAAGCAATACTTTGCAACAGGGCTCATTGCTGTGCTCCAAGTACAGTATCTGTGAGGGGTTGTAGTGTTGTGCCACCAGTGCCTAAGGCCCAATTTTTCAGCCCCTGTTTAACAGGGGCGTGTCATTACAATTTTTGAAGCAATACTTTGCAACAGGGCTCATTGCTTTGCTCCAAGTACAGTATCTGTGAGGGGTTGTAGTGTTGTGCCACCAGTGCCTAAGGCCCAATTTTTCAGCCCCTGTTCAACAGGGGCATGCAATTACAATTCTTGATCTAATAATTCACAGCAGGGCCCATTGCTGCACCCACCAAGAGTAACTCTGAGGGCTTACAGTGTTGTGGCAACGCCACCACCACCACCACCACGAAAGGCCCAATTTTTCAGCCCCTGTTCAAAAGGGGCATGTAATTACAATTCTTGATCTAATAATTCACAGCAGGGCCCATTGCTGCACCCACCAAGAGTAACTCTGAGGGCTTACAGTGTTGTGGCAACACCACCACCACCACCACCACGAAAGGCCCAATTTTTCAGCCCCTGTTCAACAGGGGCATGCAATTACAATTCTTGATCTAATAATTCACAGCAGGGCCCATTGCTGCACCCACCAAGAGTAACTGTCAGGGCTTACAGAGTTGTGGCACCAGCACCACCATCAAAGGCCCAATTTTTACTACCACTGTTCAACAATTATATGTAATTAAAATTCCTGATATAATAGTTGACAGCAGGGCGTTCCAGCACCAACCAAGAGTAACTGTGAGTGCTTACAGTGTTGTGCCAACACCAACAACTAAGGGGCCTATTTCTGCAGAGTATATACGGCAGGTCCCTACTTTCAAACATCCAACTTACAAACGACTCCTACTTGCAAACGCAAGAAGACAACAGGAAGTGAGAGGAAATCTACCCCTAGGAAGGAAAATTTTCTCCTGTAAGAGTTAATATGGGAAAAAAAGTGTCTCCTCTCCACTGATGCTTTATCACCAATTCTTGTTTCAATAAAAACCCCAAATTTTCAAAACACATTTGTCATTAGGACGGAAAGTGAGGTGAACTGTTCTGAACAGGTGCACACTGCACAGACAGCAAAACAAATGTTACAGGGGTGATAACCCTTCCCTATGTTTTCCAAAAAGCTTAAAAATAGATTTTTTGGCTGGAGCTACACTTAAACAATGTACCTGTTCAAAATTACAAACAGATTCTACATAAGAACAAACCTACAACCCCTGTCTTGTATGCACCGCCTGTATACGGCTGTTCAGAGTATATAGGGCCTTTTTTATTTTATGTGCGGGGTTCCCCTTAATATCCATACAAGACCCAAAGGGGCTGGTAATGGGCTGGGGTAGGGGGGGGGGGGGGGGTCATGGGGTAGCTATGCCATTTTTCTTAAAGATTTTCATCCATATTACCGGGACCAGACATTACATTAAAGCCGCAAGCAGTTTTAAATGGCTTTTTTTTCCTTTAGAAGTGTCATTTTGTGCAGGGACAGTTCTAAACACGGGAAACATGTGGCACTTCACAGGCATACTTTAGACACCCCCCAGGTACGATATTTAAAGGAATATTTGACTTTTTTTTTTCACTTTATGCATCATTAAAATGACTGCTCCCGAAAAACGACCGTTTTTAAAACTTCTTTTTGCATTGATACATGTCCCCTGGTGCAGAACCCGGGTTCCCAAACCCTTTTTAGGACAATAACATGCATAATAGTTGTTATAATTAGCACTTTAGAATTCGAACGTTCGCATCCATTGTATTTAATAGGGTTCTAATGTTCGTACGAACTTTCGGTCCGTTCGCGGGTTCTGGTGCGAACCGAACCGGGGGTGTTCGGCTCATCACTACTCTCAAGGTATGTATCCATCTGGTTTCTCGTTGTAGGAGATTTTTGTCCACATCCCCACCTCTTTCATTAAGAGGTATGTATTCTAAAGCAAAGAATTTAATCTTTGACAGATCGAAGGAGTGGAAAAGACCACTATGTCTACTAATAGGAGTCTCCATTTTTTTCTTTTGAATGAGAGATACATGGTCTCTCATTCTGTGAAAGAAAGGCCTCTTCGTTTTACCAACATAAAAGGCCTTACAATCACAGATCATCAAATAAATAACGCCAATTGACTGGCAATTGCTAAAGAAATTTGGTCTATACGTAACTCCATTAGGGAGAACTATTTCAGTAGAATCATATATAAACCTGCAAAATTCACAATGACCACATGGGGCCGAACCCTTTCTACTCTCAACCCTCTTGATTTGGAGATGGCTATGAACTAGTTGATCTTTTAAAGACCTAGATTTTCTATAGGTAATTTGGGGAAATGGCTTAAAATATTTGGAGATAATCTCATCTGTTGCTAGCAAAGGCCAGAATTTTTCAATAATTTTTCTTACTTTCTGATGTTCACCAGAGAACCTGGTAATTAATCGTACCGTTTGGTCAGTAGTTTGAGGTTTCTTAGGATGTATTAGATCTTTCCTGTTTTTATTTTTTGCTCGTTTGTAAGCTTTTTTGAGGGTTGAACGACTATACCCTCTAGCAATTAGTCGAGATTGGAGGGCAGAGGCCTCCATCTCGAAATCTACTTCCTTACTACAATTTCTTCGAATTCGTAAGTACTGACTGTATGGGATACTTTGTACCAGAGTCCTGGGATGAGAACTTGTGGCATGCAGGATGGTATTGCCTGAAGAGGGCTTTCTATATAATGAAGAGCCCAAGGTGCCATCAGAGTTTAAGTAAATAGAAATATCCAGAAAATTAATCACATTCTGGTCACAAATCATCGTAAGTTTGAGATTAAAGGAATTTACAGCTAATGAAGACATAAAAGATGTCAATTCCTCTAAGGAGCCAGTCCACACAACAAAAATGTCATCGATAAAGCGCCGCCATATCAAGACTTTATCAAAAAACATTTCAAATGATTCTAAAGAAAAAATCTCCCGTTCCCACCCCCCCAGGTACAGGTTGGCATACGACGGGGCACACTTGGTCCCCATCGCAACACCCTGCACCTGGAGGTAGTGGGAACGGTCGAAAACAAAAATATTGTTGGTAAGTATGAACAGCAACAATTCCAAAATGAAATTGTTGTAGGGCCTGGCTCCAGGTCCTCTCTCAGAAAGGAAGCCGTCTATAACTTTAATACCCCTAGTGTGGGGGATAGAGTTATAGAGGGCTTCAACGTCTATAGCTACTAGCCATGACCCCGGTGGTACACATAGACCATCCAAAGATCTCAGTAGATCGGCGGTGTCTTGAATGTAGGAACTTAAAGAACCTACATGGGGCCTCAAATAGTCGTCTACCAGCTTACTAGCTGGTTCTGTAAGGCAACCAATCCCTGACACAATCGGACGGCCAGGGGGATTTTCCAAATTTTTGTGCACCTTTGGCAGAGCATAAAACGTGGGAAGTCTCGGCTTATCAATAACCAAGAATTCACACGTCTTCTTGTCTATAAGGTTATCACAAAATGCCCGATTAATGAGAATACGGTATTTTGTCTCCGCATATTTTACCTGTGCAAAAGGAATAGAGCGATACCAACTTTTATTTGAAAGGAGGTTCATGACCATCTGCTTATATTTGTTTAAATCCATTACCACTATGTTACCTCCTTTATCCGAGGGTTTTATCACTAATTGTTCGTTCTGTTTTAAAGATAACACGGCTTTTTGTTGGGATGGCTTAAGGTTGGTATTTCTTCTAAACCTTTTCCAATTGGTACTCTGTAGTTCCTTTGTAACTTGTTGGGTGAATGCCTCCTCAAATTTTTGTAAACATTTTATTATACCTTTTCATGTGACAGCACTAAAGAAATTTACACTTTGTTACAATGTAAAGTAGTGAGTGTACAGCTTGTATAACAGTGTAAATTTGAAAGAAAAGTGTGTACTTCGTGCCAAACTATTTAATAAAATATATTGTGACTAGAAAAAAATAAAAAATAAATATATATATATATATATATATATATATATATATATATATATATAAAACAGCTGCTATCCCTGACTAAAGGTAAGTATATTACTTTACGTATTAATGAATAGAATATAGGGGGCGCTCTAACACCTCATGATAAAAATACTGTGCAATAAGTGAAAAAGAATATCTAAGAAATTACACTTAGGTATTGGTATTTAAAGTGACACATACAACTTGAATACATGTGACCTGTAAATAAACACTTAAATAAAAAAATGAAACAATAAAAATTGCAAATATTTGATGATTAATCAAAGTCCTAGCGAAAGTGACTCTTCTGTGCTGAAAATCTTCAAATTTTTTTTACAATGTAAAGTAGTGAGTGTACAGCTTGTATAACAGTGTAAATTTGCTATCCCCTCAAAATAACTTAACACACAGCCATTAATGTCTAAACCGCTGGAAACAAAAGTGAGTACACCCTTAAGTGAAATGTCAAAATTTGGCCCAATTAGCCATTTTCCCTCCCAGTTGTCATGTGACTCATTCGTGTTACAAGGTCTCAGGTGTGAATGAAGAGCAGGTGTGTTAAATTTGGTGTTATCACTCTCACTCTCTCATACTGGTCACTGGAAGTTCACCATGGCACCTCATGGCAAAGAACTCTCTGAGGATCTGGAAAAATAATTGTTGCTCTACATAAAAATGGCCTAGGCTATAAGAAGATGGCCAAGACCATACAGCGGTTTTACAGGACAGGTTCCACTCAGAACAGGCCTCGCCATGGTCAACCGAAGACGTTGAGTGCATGTGCTCATCGTCATATCCAGAGGTTGTCTTTGGGAAATAGAGGTATGAGTGCTGCCAGCTTCGCTGCAGAGGTTAAAGGGGTGGGGGGTCAACCTGTCAGTGCTCAGACTATACGCTGCACACTGCATCAAAATGGTCTGCATGGCTGTCTTCCCAGAACGAAGCCTCTTCTAAAGATGATGAACAAGAAAGCCTCCAAACAGTTTGCTGAAGACAAGCAGACTAAGGACATGGATTACTGGAACCATGTCCTGTGGTCTGATGAGACCAAGATAAACTTATTTGGTTTAGATGGTGTCAAGCGTGTGTGGCGGCAACCAGGTGAAGAGTACAAAGACAAGTGTGTCTTGCCTACAATCAAGCATGGTCATGGTCTCGGGCTGCATGAGTGCTGCCGGCACTGGGGAGCTACAGTTCATTCAGGGAACCACAAATCCCAACATGTACTGTGACATACTGAAGCCGAGCATAATCCCCTCCCTTCGAAGACTGGGCCACAGGGCAGTATTCCAACATGATAACGTCTCAAACACACCACCAAGATGACCACTGCCTTGCTAAAGAAGCTGAGGGTAAAGGTGATGGACTGGCCAAGCATGACTCCAGACCTAAACCCTATTGTGCATCTGTGGTGCATCCACAAATGGAAGGTGGAGGAGCGCAAGGTCTCTAACATCCACCAGCTCCGTGATGTCGTCATGGAGGAGTAGAAGAGGACACCAGTGGCAACCTGTGAAGCTCTATGCCCAAGAGGGTTAAGGCAGTGCCGGAAAGTAATGGTGGCCACACAAAATATTGAAACTTTGGGCCCAATTTGGAAATTTTCACTTAGGGGTGTACTCACTTTTGTTGCCAGCGGTTTAGACATTATTGGCTGTGTGTTAAGTTATTTTGAGGGGACAGCAAATTTACACTGTTATACAAGCTGTACGCTCACTACTTTACATTGTAGCAAAGTGTAATTTCTTCAGTGTTGTCACACGAAAAGATATAATAAAATATTTACAAAAATGTGAGGGGTGTACTCACTTTTGTGAGATACTGTATATCCAGTATGTCTCCCTTTCATAGAGCCTTTGAAATTGCTCTGCTTTGGGGAGACATCTGGGTATTTGCTCAACCACCCAGACTTCTAGGCAATATGTGGATATTTGGTGACAATCTGCAAAATGGCGGGGGACACTATGCTTGTCCTTGCCCTCCTCTACTAAGCGGCAGTGTTCTCCCAAACTGCTTTCTAAGTGGGTGAATAGTGCATCCTACGTATAAAAGTTTACAAGGGCAGGTAAGGCAATACATTATGGAATCGGAGGAGTAATTGTAGAATTCTGTTGTGAAAGTTTCCCCTTTAGATTAAACTTCTTTTCTACCATGTTTTACAATGGAGCAGGTTTTGCAGAGAGTTTTTTTGCATTGGAAAATGCCTTGGAGGGGGATAAGACTTTAATTTACTTAGGGCAATATTATTTTTTATATTAGGAGTCATTCTGTATGTTACATGGGGTCTGTTGGGAAGAATGTTTTTTGGATGTGGGTCTTCTAGGAAATGTTCCAATACTATTTTTACAATGTGTTCCATATTCCGATACTAATGGTGGAATGTGGTAGTGAATCTGACAGAGTTGTCAAAATGTTCCTTATCTTTATTCGTGGGTTTTCCTTCCAAGTAAAACGTGTAGGCCTGTTGAATTAAAGGTTTAGGGTAACCTTTTTCTAGAAGCCTTTGTTTTAAGGAGGAACTCTTCTCTATATAGTCATTTGTCTTTGTACAAGTTTGCATAAGGCAGCAGCATTGCCGCTTAGGGATGTTTTGGGTCCATTTTGGGTAGTGGCAACTACCAAAATGAAGTAGCAAGTCACCCACAGATGGTTTGCTGTCGTTTTTTGCATTGATTTTTGTGTTATCATGGCTGACCATAAGGTCTAAAAGGGTGAGCTTTTCTGTATCTTAGACATACTGTATGTAAAAGAAAGTCCAAAAGGGTTACTATTGCAGTACTCAAAAAACTCTCGTATTTGATCTAATGGGCAATCCCAGATGATAATAATGTCATGAAAATTAGGTTTTTAGCAAATGGGTTACCATGTAATATGTATCTCGTCTCTCAGAAGCCCATAGAAAGTTTTGCATAAGAGGGTGAACAATTTGCACCCATGGCAGTCTACTGGGTTTGCATAATAAAATCACCATTAAAGCTAAAATAATTGTGTGTTAGGCAAAATTATGTTGCCTCTAGGATGAATTTGACTTGTCTAGGGTTAATGGGGGGTTCTACCGATAGGAAATGGTTAAGTGCTAGAAGGCCGAAATGATGGGGGATGGAGGTATAAAGGGAGTTGACATCTAATGAGACCCAAGAATAACTGCGTTCCCATGTATAGGGCTGTAACAGCTCCAGTAGATGGGTGCCATCCCTTATTTATGAGTGTAGCCCCTGTGACAATGGCTGTAGAAATTGATTGATGTATAGTGAAAAAATGTAAGTTATACTTTACATGGAAGCGATGATGGGTCAACCGGGGGGGGGGGTCTTGATTCTTATGTACAGTGCCTTGAAAAATTATTTATACCCCTTGAAATTTTCCACATTTTGTCATGTTACAACCAATGTATTTTTTTTTTATAAATGTATTTTTATTGGGATTTTATGTGATAGACCAACACAAAGTGGCACATAATTGAAGTGCAAAGTGAAGGGAAAGGAAAATGATAAATGGTTTTCAAACTTTTTTACAAATAAATATCTGAAAAGTGTGGCATGCATTTGTATTCAGCCCCTTTTACTCTGATACCCCTAACTAAAATCTAGTGGAACCAATTGCCTTTAGAAGTCACCTAATTAGTAAATAGAGTCTACCTGTGTGTAATTCAATCTCAGTATAAATACAGCTTTTCTATGAAGCCCTTAGAGGTTTATTAGAGAACCTTAGTGAACAAACATCATCATGAAGGTCAAAAAACACACCAGACAGGTCAGGGATAAAGTTGTGGAGAAGTTTAAAGCAGGGTTAGGTTATAAAAAAATATCCCAAGCTTTGAACGTCTCCCAGAGCACTGTTCAATCAATCATCCGAAAATGGAAAGAGTATGGCACAACTGCAAACCTACCAAGACATGGTCGTCCACCTAAACTGACAGGCTGTGCAAGGAGAGCATTAATCAGAGAAGCAGCCAAGAGGCCCATGGTAACTCTTGAGGAGCTGCAGAGATCTAAAGCTCAGGTGGAAGAATCTGTCCACAGGACAACTATTAGTCGTGCACTCCACAAGTCTGACCTTTATGGAGGAGTGGTGAGAAGAAAGCCATTGTTGAAAGAAAGCCATAAAAAGTCCTGTTTGCAGTTTGCGAGAAGCCATGTGGGGGACACAACTAACATGTGGAAGAAGGTGCTCTGGTCAGATGAGACCAAAATTTAACTTTTTGGCCTAAAAGCAAAACGTTATGTGTGACAAAAAACTAACACTGCACAACATCCTGTTCACACCATGGTGGTGGCAGCATCATGTTGTGGGGATGCTTTTCTTCAGCAGGGACAGGGAAGCTGGTCAGAGTTGATGGGAATATGAATGGAGCCAAATACAGGGCAATCTTAGAAGAAAACCTGTTAGAGTCTACCAAAGACTTGAGACTGGGGGCTGAAGTTCACCTTCCAGCAGGATAATGACCCTAAACATACAGCCAGAGCTACAATGGAATGGTTTAGATCAAAGCACATTCATGTGTTAGAATAACCCAGTCAAAGTCCAGACCTAAATACAATTGAGAATCTGTGGCAAGACTTGAAAATTGCTGTTTACAGACACTCTCCATTCAATCTGACAGAGCTTGAGCTATTTTGCAAAGAAGAATGGGCAAAAATGTCACTCTCTAAATGTGCAAAGCTGGTAGAGACAATAAAACAAAATAGAATCGCGCTAGACCTGTGAAACAAAAATGTGAAATCATAAACTGATCAATGAAAACACCAGTGTTGAACAAATGTGTGAATCATAAATCAATCATATAAAATTTATGAAAAAATATATAGAAAAAAATCCATGAAAAAAACATCTATGTAAAAAATATATATAGAGTCCTTCAGTGTCCAAAAAAGACTGAAAAATCTGTATATATAAATCAATGTGACATCCACCCGTGCAGAACTTAATCAGTAAAGTCCATCCATATGTGTAATGGCATCTCCAAACGCTAATAGAAAAAACATGCTGAATCCAACACCAGTTTAGAAGAAATCACTTCTTACCAGATGACCGTGATCCCCGTTACAGAGGATCAGGGAGAGTATGTAGTATAAAGCACAGCTTGATTCCAATGCGCAGCGAGCACACTCACAGCTCCTCAGATCGCCTCATTGGCATTCAGACCGATAGGTGGATACACGTGGCACATATAAAACATAAATGCTCCAATAGTGTAAAACCTTTAGATTTGTTTGAAAAGAAAAACAAAGTATCGCACTTACAATAGTCGCATTCGATAAAAGCCTGAAGTCTGATGTGCCGGCAGGCACACAATCAGACAAACCCGTCTTTCTGGGTATACGAACAGTAACATGAGGTGACTTCAGCGCGTCGCTAGGCCCTAGAGAATTAGGTCATCCAGGGGCACGGGCGGCGCACTGCGTCACCTCCCTTTATACAGGAATAATCTGACCAAGCCTCATTCTGAGCTACAATTCGCTAACAGACATGCGCAGTACAGTGAGTAAAATCTCTCGAGATTACCAAGTCACACCAACGAGTGCTAGTCAGAGAAACATCCGCATTTAAACAATCAACATCTAAGTTACATAAAATAAATTTGGCTTTCTAAAATTTCCAAGTATCAAATATGTGACCGAACCACCATGACTCAGACACAAAAAGGAGACAGAGATACCTGGAACAACCCACCTTCCTGTATGTGTACAACAGAAGTAGGTCTAATGTCTATACAGGGGGTCCCCGGGTTACGAACAAGATAGGGACTGTAGGTTTGTTCTTAAGTCGAATTTGTTTGTAAGTCGGGACAGTACCTTTTTTAGGTGCTCCACATAGGCAGATGACATGAGCTCATGCTGGGACACAGGGATAGAATGTACTGTACATTCTATCCCTGTGTTCCAGCATGAGCTCATATCATCTGCCTATATTGAGCTCTCATTCAATTGTGTGTGGTACAAGTACAGTACTGTACAGGGCATATACTGTAGTAGTGGGCACAGAACAGTACAGTATGTAATCTCACCAGCTTTCAGGGCGCTTCTGATGCAGTCCTGTACTGTATGTGGGGCGTGGAGAACATCTGCAGTCCAGTGAGGGTGGCTGGCTGGGAGTACTGGCAGGGAAGGTCCAGAGTGCTGCAAGACAGGCAGAAGGATGTAAAGATGCTGGGCTCCAGGACACCTCAACCAGCCCACACAGGCAGTCTCCGCTGGGCAGCTCACCAGATCACAGCAGGGAGATGGATGGCTGGTGAGGCAGGTGAGAGCAGCAGTGTCTGCACATCCGAATCCAGGCCAGGCCAGCCGCAGTGCACCTCCGCGGGGCAGCAGTGCAGGAAAGACCGGGGATCTGCAGGCTTCACTAGGCCGGACCAGGCCGCGGCCGCAATACAGGCACAGGACACAGCAGGGTATGGAGGGGAACAGGTAGGCATGTAATTAGGTTGTTTTTAAGTGTTTATGTGCACGGATGGCTAAGGATGGAGTGCAGGACCCCGTTCGTAAGTAGGAGTCATTCGTAACTCGGATGTTCGTAACTCGGGACCCCCTGTACTAGTGCCACACTCAATACTTGAACGAAGTGACACCTAGTGGATAAAATGTAAAATACCACTTTGGCAATTTTTACAAGGGTAACTATAAACATTTAAAATCACCCTAAATTTCCAAGAGTCAAATATGTGATCCTGGAACCATCCACCTTTCTGCATGTGTACAGCGGAAGTAGATCTAATGTCTATACTGGTGCCACATTCACTACTCAAACGAAGTGACACCTAGTGGGCACCATGTAAATTATCACTTTGTATGTATACAGGGGAAATAGGTCTAACGTCTATACTGGTGCCACACTCAATAGCGAAGTGACACCTAATGGACAACAAAAATAGCTATAAAAATTATAAAAATTTAAACATATCAAAAAACAACCTTACTTTCCAAGAATCAAATATGTGACCAAACCACCATGGCTCAGACACGAGAAGGAGATAGAGATACCTGGAACGATCCACCTTCCTGTATGTATACAGCAGAAGTAGATCTAATGTCTATACTGGTGCCACATTCAATATTTAAACTAAGTGATACCTAGTGGACAACAAGTAAAACATCACTTTGGCAATTTTACCAAAGATAACTATGAAAATTCTATTAAAATTAAACACTTAAAAAATCATCCGGGAATAGGGAATAAGCGAAAAGATTCCCTGCTCTACCGTCAGGTTTATCAATAAGTTCCTAAAAAGGAATATTAAAATGTATTTTATTTATTTTATGTTACAACATACTACAGTACATTGATCAAAAATAAGAGTGTCTATACTATCCAAAATGCCATACCCTTGCCTATAATTGCATTAGTTATCACAAATAATTTTGTGGGCCACATACTATGAGAGCTGTATAGTATGTGTTAATAGTTGTTAATGTCTTAAGTCTATATATCCAGGCCATTTCCTGTTTGGAGATTTCCCTAACCAATGAACTACCTCTCCAATGGGGCTTATTTTTATCTATCCCCACATACAGTGTGTTAGAGTGATCTCTGTTGTGTACCTGATCATAATGTCTGGATACTGAATGGTTTTTAAAACCCTTTCTGATATTATTGATTAGTGATGAGCCGAACACCCCCGGGTTCGGTTCGCACCAGAACCCGCGAACGGACCGAAAGTTCGAACGAACATTAGAACCCTATTAAATACAATGGATGCGAACTAAGGTGCTAATTATAACAACTATTATGCATGTTATTGTCCTAAAAAGGGTTTGGGAACCCGGGTTCTGCACCAGGGGACATGTATCAATGCAAAAAGAAGTTTTAAAAACGGTCGTTTTTCGGGAGCAGTCATTTTAATGATGCATAAAGTGAAAAAAAAAAGTCAAATATTCCTTTAAATATCGTACCTGGGGGGTGTCTAAAGTATGCCTGTGAAGTGCCACGTGTTTCCCGTGTTTAGAACTGTCCCTGCACAAAATAACATTTCTAAAAGGGAAAAAAGTCATTTAAAACTGCTTGCGGCTTTAATGCAATGTCTGGTCCCGGTAATATGGATGAAAATCTTTAGGAAAAATGGCATAGCTACCCCATCAACACCCCCCCCCCTACCCCAGCCCATTACCAGCCCCTTTGGGTCTTGTATGGATATTAAGGGGAACCCCGCACATAAAATAAAAAAGGCCCTATATACTCTGAACAGCCGTATACAGGCAATGCATACAAGACAGGGACTGTAGGTTTGTTCTTATGTAGAATGTGTTTGTAATTTTGAACAGGTACATTGTTGAAGTGTAGCTCCAGCCCAAAAATCTATTTTTAAACTTTTTGGGAAACATAGGTAAGGGTTATCACCCCTGTAACATTTGTTTTGCTGTCTGTGCCCCTGTTCAGAACATTTCACCTCACTTTCCGTCCCAATGACAACTGTTTTTGAAATGTGGTGTTTTTCTTGAAACAAGGATTGCTGATAAAGCATCAGTACAGATGAGACCCCTTTCTCCCATATTTATTCTTACAGGAGAGAATTTTCCTTTCTAGGGGTAGATTTCCTCTCACTTCCTGTTGTCTTCTTTCGTTTGCAAGTAGGAGTCGTTTGTAAGTTGGATGTTTGAAAGTAGGGACCTGCCGTATATACTCTGCAGAAATAGGCCCCTTAGTTGTTGGTGTTGGCACAACACTGTAAGCACTCAGTTACTCTTGGTTGGTGCTGGAACGCCCTGCTGTCAACTATTATATCAGGAATTTTAATTACATATAATTGTTGAACAGTGGTAGTAAAAATTGGGGCTTTGATGGTGGTGCTGGTGCCACAACACTGTAAGCCCTGACAGTTACTCTTGGTGGGTGCAGCAATGGGCCCTGCTGTGAATTATTAGATCAAGAATTGTAATTACATGCCCCTTTTGAACAGGGGCTGAAAAATTGGGCCTTTCGTGGTGGTGGTGGCGTTGCCACAAGACTGTAAGCCCTCAGAGTTACTCTTGGTGGGTGCAGCAATGGACCCTGCTGTGAATTATTAGATCAAGAATTGTAATTGCATGCCCCTGTTGAACAGGGGCTGAAAAATTGGGCCTTAGGCACTGGTGGCACAACACTACAACCCCTCACAGATACTGTACTTGGAGCACAGCAATGAGCCCTGTTGCAAAGTATTGCTTCAAAAATTGTAATGACACGCCCCTGTTAAACAGGGGCTGAAAAATTGGGCCTTAGGCACTGGTGGCACAACACTACAACCCCTCACAGATACTGTACTTGGAGCACAGCAATGAGCCCTATGGCAAATTATTGCTAAAAAAATTGTAAGTACACGCCCCTGTAAAACAGGGGCTGAAAAATTGGGCCTTAGCCACTGGTGGCGGCACCCATAAACAAAAATGATCTTCCAAGCTATCATCATCAATCGTATCATTGAGGACTCGGAGGAGGAGGATAGCCAGTCAACATAACAGCACAGGCACTCAGCATCAGCATCAGTCTTGAAGGGACGTGACATGTTAAAATCAATTAGTCTGTTATATCAGCATCAGGTGTGTGGTAGCTGGTGGTGATCCAAGACTGGTTCATCTTGATGAAAGTCAGTCGATCAACCGAGTCGGTGGACAGGCGCACCCTGTGATCCGTGACAAATCCTCCAGCAGCACTGAATGTGCGTTCCGAAAGAACGCTGGATGCAGGACAGGCCAGTAGCTCAATTGCATACTGTGCAAGCTCTGGCCAGTGATCCATCCTCAAGACCCAGTAAGCCAGAGGATTTTCGGTGGGGAAGGTGTCCAAGTCTGACCTTGCCCCTAGATATTCCTGCACCATGTTTATCAGACGCTGGCGATGGTTGCTGGAACCAATCATACTTTGGGGCTGCGGACTAAAGAATTGTCTGAACGCATCGGTCAGACGGCCACCTTCCCCACCGCTCCTTCTTTGACTGGCCGAAGCCTCAGCAACTCGTTGTCCAGGACCAGGAGTTTGTAACCTCCCAGTCTCTGGGAACGCGTTGCACAGACCTTTCTGCAAGGCCTCCCGGAGTTGTCTCATCCTCTGCTCCCTCTGCGACGGTAACATAAGGTCCGCAACCTTACCCTTGTACCGTGGATCAAGGAGAGTGGCCAGCCAGTAATGGTCCCTCTCCTTGATCCGAAGAATACGAGGATCCTTCCGCAGACTTTGCAGGATCAGGGAGGCCATGCAGCGTAGGTTTGCTGAGGCATTCGCTCCGGAGTCCTCTGGGTCACTAAGGACGACATGATCCGCAGTCACCTCCTCCCAGCCACGTACAAGTCCACTGGTTTCTTGGGACTGTAAATCATCCCTAAAAGACTGCTGCTGATGATGCTGAGTGCCAGCCTCCACCTCCATGCTGACACAATCCTCCTCCTCCTCCTCCTCCTCCTCCTCCACTTCCTGTGCGATGGGTGGGACAGAAGGAACACTGTCTGGGTAAAGGGGGCCTTGAGAGGCAAGGAAGTCCTCCTCTTCCTGCCTCTGTTCTGCCTCAAGTGCCCTGTCCATTATTCCACGCAGCGTGTGCTCCAACAGGTGGACAAGAGGTACAGTGTCACTGATGCATGCACTGTCACTGCTCACCATCCTCGTGGCCTCCTCAAATGGTGCCAGGACAGTGCATGCATCCCTGATCATGCCCCACTGGCGTGGAGAAAAAAAACCAAGCTCCCCTGACCCTGTCCTGGTGCCGTAGTCGCACAGGTACTCATTGATGGCCCTCTGCTGCGTGTGCAGCCGCTGCAGCATGGCCAACGTTGAGTTCCACCTGGTGGGCATGTCACATATAAGGCGGTTCTTGGGCAGGTTCAACTCCTTTTGCAGCTCAGCCAGGCGAGCACTGGCATTATAAGATCTGCGGAAATGCACACAGACTTTCCTGGCCTGCCTCAGGACATCCTGTAAGCCCGGGTACCTGCCCAAGAACCGCTGCACCACCAGGTTAAGGACGTGAGCCACACAGGGCACATGGGTCAGTTGTCCCTGTCGGAGGGCGGAGAGGAGGTTGGTGCCATTGTCGCAAACCACCATTCCTGGCTTAAGCTGGCGTGGCGTCAACCACCTCTCGGCCTGGCCCTGCAGAGCAGACAGGACCTCTGCCCCAGTGTGGCTTCTGTCCCCCAAACACACCAGCGCAAGCACGGCATGGCATCTTTTTGCCTGCGTACTTGCGTAGCCCCGTGAACGGCTACGGAGCACCGCTGGTTCATAGGACAAACCACAGGAAGAGGCCATGGAGGAAGAAGAAGAGGAGGGGGTGGAGGAGAGAGGTGTGTCACAACCAGTAGTACCATTTTGGAGGCGTGGCGGTGGGACAACCTCCAACACTACTGCACCTTGTCCTGCATCCTTCCCAGCTGCCAAAAGAGTGACCCAATGGGCCGTGAAAGAAAGGTAACGTCCCTGTCCATGCCTGCTGGACCATGAGTCAGCGGTAATATGCACCTTACCGCTGACCGCCCTGTCCAGCGAGGCCGAGACATTGCCTTCCACATGCCGGTAGAGAGCCGGAATAGCCTTCCCTGAGAAAAAGTGGCGTTTGGGAACCTGCCACTGAGGAACCGCACATTGCACAAACTCACGGAAGGGGGCCGAGTCTACCAACTGAAAAGGCAGCAGTTGAAGCGCTAGCAATTTAGCCAAGCTAGCATTCAACCGCTGGGCATGTGGATGGCTGGGAGTGAACTTCTTTCGATGGTCCAGCAGCTGGGGCAGGGAAATTTGCCTGCTAGAATCGGACGTCGGTGTACTGCTAGCAGAGTGGCCGCAAGTACTTGGCTGTGACACACCTAATTCTACACCTTCATTCCTCTCAGTGCATGTTTCAGAGAGGACTGAAGTTATAGTGGGGTTGGAGATCCCAGCTGATGCGGTGCAAGGAGAGGTCCGCTTTGTTCTTTGGTGTGGGTCTTTGAGGTAGGCTTGCCAACGAGCTGCATGGCAGGTCAACATATGTCTGGTCAGGCATGTGGTACCCAAGCGGCTGATGTTTTGGCCACGCGATATACGCTTGAGACATATGTTGCAAACAGCAGCTGTGCGATCTGATGCACTAGCCTCAAAAAAGGCCCACACCAAGGAACTTTTTGAATGACGGGCAGAGGCAGCGCCCTGCACAGGCGGAGCTCTGCGGTGTGATTCCGTCGGTGTACTGCCCTTACGCTGGCCACCAAAGGGCATCCTGTCTCGTTGGAGATGTGCCTCCTCCTCATCCTCCTCCTCCTCTCTCCTATTAGGCACCCACGTGGAGTCAGTGACCTCATCATCCCCTCCCTCCTCATCACTGGAGCCAATCTGGCAGTATGCTGCAGCTGCTGGAACATGACTGCCAGATTGGTGTCCTTCTTGAGCATCCCCTCTGTCTGCTCTCACCCTACTGCCTTCCTGTAGCTGGGTTTCATCATCAGACCCTTCGAAACGCTGGGCATCCTCCTGGAGCATGTACCCAACACTGTGCTCAAACAGTTCGGGGGACTCCTCAGGAGGAGGACATGGTGGGTCTAGGGAAGGAGTGACTGATGATGAGTCTGACATTGATACCAGGGAAGAGGACGCTTTGGCAGCTGCTTTGCCAGTACCCTGAGCCTGGGTGAGAGAGGATGAGGAGGAGGAGGAGGGCTTGGTCATCCACTCTACCAAGTCTTCGGCATGATGTGGCTCAACATGTCCAGCTGCCGAAAAGAAGGACAAGCGTGTCCCATGGCCATGTGCTGATGACAATGCACCGCGTCCACGACCAGCACTGTTGCCCCCAGACACAGAGCCTGCTTGCCCTCTTTTATTGCCTCCTGACTGTCTGCCTCTCATTGTTTGCCTTCCAGACATTCTAATAGATGGCCTGCAGGGAGATGGTAAAAAAGCAATAAGGGCTACCTTCAGGTGTCCTTCTCTGTCCCTTGAAACAAGGACTTGCACAGTGAAAGAAACTGACACTCTCCCTACCTACAGTTTTCTGTCCCTAGAAAAAATGTTTTTTTTAAGCACACTATAGCACAAGGAGAATTCACTCACTGTCCTTCCCAGTCCCTAGAAACAAGGACTTGCACAGTGAAAGAAACTGACACTCTCCCTACCTACAGTTTTCTGTCCCTAGAAAAAATGTTTTTTTTAAGCACACTATAGCACAAGGAGAATTCACTCACTGTCCTTCCAGGTCCCTGGAAACAAGGACTTGCACAGTGAAAGAAACTGACACTCTCCCTACCTACAGTTTTCTGTCCCTAGAAAAAATGTTTTTTTTAAGCACACTATAGCACAAGGAGAATTCACTCACTGTCCTTCCCAGTCCCTAGAAACAAGGACTTGCACAGTGAAAGAAACTGACACTCTCCCTACCTACAGTTTTCTGTCCCTAGAAAAAATGTTTTTTTTAAGCACACTATAGCACAAGGAGAATTCACTCACTGTCCTTCCCAGTCCCTAGAAACAAGGACTTGCACAGTGAAAGAAACTGACACTCTCCCTACCTACAGTTTTCTGTCCCTAGAAAAAATGTTTTTTTTAAGCACACTATAGCACAAGCACAAAACACACTGACACTCTCCCTACCTATCCTTCTCTTTCCCTAAACTAAAGGAATCCAGGTTAAGCAAGAAAGAAATAAAAGTCACTGTCCCTGCCTATGCTGCTCTATCCCTGCTCCGGAACACACTACACTAGGCCGCCGTGCTGGCGGCCTTTTATAGTGTGGGGCGTGTACTAAACACCCTCAGCAATAATTGGCCACAGGCATCCTGCCTGTGGCCAATCATTGCTCTCCTCGCTGCCGGCGCTGTGATTGGCCAAGCATGCGGGGTCACAGTGCATGCTTGGCCAATCACAGCGCCTGGATGACACTGCGATGGCGTAGTGCATTGTGGGCCGTTCGCGTCACTCGAATTTGGCGCGAACGGCCCAAATCGTTCGATCTTCATCGAACGATCGAACAGCCGATGTTCGAGTCGAACGTATGTTCGACTCGAACACGAAGCTCATCCCTAGTCAATAATATTCTCCAACTCCTTTTTGTACTTAACGACTGGGTCCCTATTCAAAGGGGTATAAGTCTCACTGTCGCCCACAATGCGATACATTTCTGCCAAATAATCACTCCGGTCTAGGATCACGACCCCCCCCCCCCTTTGTCAGCCAGTCTAATGACCAGTGATTTGTTTTTACAAAGAGACTCCAGACCCACTTCCAAGTCATTTTGCATTTTGACCTTTCTAACCTTAATTTGTTCTAGGTCTCGTAAGACAACATCTCTGAAGACCCTAATAGGGGGTGCTAATGAACCTGGAAGGTTAGAAAGAGAAGCATTAGAAAGACTAGAATGTTGAAACTCTGATCTTATCATATTGTTCTCTCTAATGGGATTGGTTAACATGTAGCATTTAATGTTTAATTTCCATACATATTTATGCACATACATATACAGTGGGGCAAAAAAGTATTTAGTCAGCCACCAATTGTGCAAGTTCTCCCACTTAAAAAGATGAGAGAGGCCTGTAATTGTCATCATAGGTATACCTCAACCATGAGAGACAAAATGTGGAAACAAATCCAGACAATCACATTGTCTGATTTGGAAAGAATTTATTTGCAAATTATGGTGGAAAATAAGTATTTGGTCACCTACAAACAAGCACGATTTCTGGCTCTCACAGACCTCTATCTTCTTCTTTAAGAGGCTCCTCTGTCCTCCACTCATTACCTGTATTAGTGGCACCTGTTTGAACTTGTTATCAGTAAAAAAGACACCTGTCCACAACCTCAAACACTCACACTCCAAACTCCACTATGGTGAAGACCAAAGAGCTGTCGAAGGACACCAGAAAATTTTTTTGTAGACCTGTACCAGGCTGGGAAGATTGAATCTGCAATAGGCAAGCAGCTTGGTGTGAAGAAATCAACTGTGGAAGCAATAATTAGAAAATGGAAGACATACAAGACCACTGATGATCTCCCTCGATCAGGGGCTCCACACAAGATCTCACACCGTGGGGTCAAAATAATCACAAGAACGGTGAGCAAAACTCCCAGAACCACACGGGGGGACCTAGTGAATGACCTGCAGAGAGCTGGGACCAACGTAACAAAGGCTACTATCAGTAACACACTACGTCGCCAGGGACTCAGATCCTGCAGTGCCAAACGTGTCCCCCTGCTTAAGCCAGTACATGTCCGGGCCCATCTGAGGTTGGCTAGAGAGCATTCGGGTGAGTCAGAAGAGGATTGGGAGAATGTCATATGGTCAGATGAAACCAAAGTAGAACTGTTTCGTAGAAACACAACTCGTCATGTTTGGAGGAGAGAGAATGCTGAGTTGCAACCAAAGAACACCATACCTACTGTGAAGCATGGGGGTGGCAACATCATGCTTTGGGGCTGTTTCTCTGCAAAGGGAACAGGACGACTGATCCGTGTACATGAAAGAATGAATGGGGCCATGTATCGTGAGATTTTGAGCGCAAACCTCCTACCATCAGCAAGGGCATTGAAGATGAAACGTGGCTGGGTCTTTCAGGATGACAATGATCCCAAACACACCACCCTGGCAAAGAAGGAGTGGCTTCGTAAGAAGCATTTCAAGGTCCTGGAGTGGCCTAGCCAGTCTTCAGATCTCAACCCCATAGAAAACATTTGGAGGGAGTTGAAAGTCCGTGTTGCCCAGCGACAGCCCCAAAACATCACTGCTCTAGAGGAGATCTGCATGGAGGAATGGGCCAACATACCAGCAACAGTGTGTGACAACCTTGTGAAGACTTATAGAAAACGTTTGACCTCTGTCATTGCCAACAAAGGATATATAACAAAGTATTGAGATGAACTTTTGATATTGACCAAATACTTATTTTCCACCATAATTTTCAAATAAATTCTTTCAAAATCAGACAATGTGATTGTCTGGATTTGTTTCCACATTTTGTCTCTCATAGTTGAGGTATACCTATGATGACAATGACAGGCCTCTCTCATCTTTTTAAGTGGGAGAACTTGCACAATTGGTGGCTGACTAAATACTTTTTTGACCCACTGTAGGTCTGAAACTTGCTCAGGTTCCTTTGCAGAGCAAATTTCAGACCCTTATCTAGTAGCCTCATTTCAGGGTCTGTCAAATCCTGTTTACTTAAGTTGTAAATCACAGTTCCTATGTTTTTTTTCTTTTTTGCTCACTGGGCAAGCCTCCCCCCTCTAATTCCTCTCTTAACTCTACAGGCCTTTTTATGCCTTGATTGTTCCTGGGAAAACCCCAATTCTGGTTTCCCTGATTACCAGGGGGTCCAGGATATTGATCCAATCTTGGTTGGCCATGACCCTGCTCATAGTTACCCGGGTGATGCATATCTGTGTTCCTCCTTGGGTTATTATAACCATATCCACCATCATTGAATCTATATCTCCCAGGAGCCTCAGAATCTGATAGGGGAAAGAACCGATTATGTGTAGAGACATACCCAAAAAGTCTTGCAGCTGTAATTGCAGCAAAAGGTGGTTCTACAAAGTATTAACTTAGAAGGGGGGCTGAATACAAACGCACGCCACATTTTTCACATAATTATTTGTAAAAAAAAAATCAAAAACATTTATAATTTTCCTTCCACTTCACAATTATGTGCCACTTTGTGTTGGTCTATCAGATAAAAACCCAATAAAATACATTTACAATTTTGGTTGTAACACGACAAAATGTGGAAAATTTCAAGGGGTGTGAATACTTTTTCAAGGCACTGTATCTTGAATATATGGCAAAAGTAGAGAGTTCGATAGAATTCTCTGATTAGGAAAGAGGCCTCAAATTTGTAAATTTGGCAGGGGCACCAGTTACTAGGGGTTCTACCTCAATTTAGTAGTCAGGTAGTGGGTCTTTTTTTCAGTTTTGCCTAAGTAGATGTATCAGCAAGTAGCCTATATATGCTTCAGCAATATAATCTTTTTTGTCCTGGATAACAATACCTACGCCCTTGTCAGCAGTTTTTATAATGATGTCATTGTTATCCATAAGATTTTTGAGAGTTTGATTTTCCTTTTTTGTAAGGTGACCTGCTATGTTTTGTATGGGCCTTTTGCATAATAGAGATAAAACACGGATTTAGTTTTAAGTGATGAGTGCACTATAGGGGGTGAAGTCATGAGGTGTTGGGTGTATAGGCTGAGATTACTGTATGAGCTAGCCTGGTATAATTGCTGAAGAGTCTCTATAACTTCTGCCTAATAATCAAATACCAAAGAGCAGGAGACTGGTGTTATTAGGCCATCCTCTTGTTCTGAGGAGGAGATGCTGTCTTTTTAGCTGTTTTGATCTGAAAAAAAGCTTTTTAGGGTTTCATTTCTCATATATCTATTTGGATCTTTAAATAGAAGATAAGGATTGGGTTTGTTTAGTGGGGTGAATTTCTTTTCTACTTTCGTCAGTATATGTGTGGACTAATGAAAGATTTTTACAGTCTGCGTGATTTTATTTTTTTTTGCTTACTTCTTCCTCGTCCCCCTCTGCAGCCTCTTTTGTGTATTTTTTTTTTTTGTTGGGAGTTTACATGAAGGGGACTTTTCCCTAAAAAAGACTCCATAGGTGTGCTTGGGGTGAATGTTGCCATGCATGTTCATATTCTGGAGAGAGAAAGAAGGAGTGTTCATGCACTACCCAGTAAGGTCTATCAAAGAAGGTACCTGGGAAGGAATGATCACTGTATTCAGCTGGCAATGGAGTATGGCTGAAACCTTACGTTTATTCTTAGAAGCTGGTGAATTTATAGGGGGATAAGAACGCACATGATTGGAAGGATTGGTATTGGTAGGAATGGGTTCTGGTATAATATCTTTTTGAGTTTTAACCAATAGTGAAGGTCTCTTGTGCTCCTGAGGTCTATAGGTATGTATGCATACAGGTGTTTTTCCTGAATCTAAAGTAAAATCTAAATGGGGGCTGGATCCGCCTGTGTTAGAAATCCAATTATTGTAAAATTGATTTAGGCTCTTCAGCAGATGAGCCTGAGATTTTTTATTCATTATTCATTTTAATGGGATGAGGTATATGCCCTTCTTTTTGTGGCGTGGGGTTTGTGGTGTGGGGTTTACACTCTGGTTAAGAGGAGGAAAAATGATGGGGCTGGTCTAGCGATTTTACAAATTAAGAGTTAACAGCGAAGGTAAGGAATTAGCTTTGTTTTTCCAAGAAAATTATGTTAGTTTAATCGTTCAAATCTCCCTTAAATTTGACGAGTTTAGTTTTAATCAGGAAGTCTTCTTTCCTTTTAGTGTTCTTTTTAAGGGTGCCGCACCAAGAACTAGGAATACAGGTTTTTATATCTATGATCTCCTGAGACAAAATTTGCACCTGGTGTGTAAATTGTTCATGCCTAAAGTGTCTATGATTGATCAAAATACCAATCTATTTTGATGTGGAGAATTCTGAAATGTTTGCCAATTCTTTGGAATTGCCAGGCTCCAGAAATGGACACGACTTGGTGATTCCCATGATTGGTGTGTTCCCTGGGTAAGGTTTTTGGACGCTAGATATTTGGCAGAAAGAATTTTTCCCAGTATTATAGGTTTGTGGAATGCATTAATCTTTCAACCTTTTTAAATTTGCCACACAGTGTGTAGCATGTTTTACCACTAAGTTTAGTGTTTGGGGAGAACAAGGAGCTAGGTAGAGTGGTATATAGGTAATCTAAAATTTTGTATTTGTGGGACTCTATATGAGATAATAGTTCCATGGGGTACTACGCAATTAGCTGGGTATTGTTACCCCACAATAAACAGATTTAAAAGGATGGTATAAACGGTAAGAAGATTAACAATTGCAGCACAAACATTGCTTCAAGACACAGACATGCTCACCTTTTTATACCATGAGGTCAGCCATGATAACACAAAAATCCGTGCAAAAAACTACAGCAAACCGAATGCAGGTAACTCGCCACTTCATTTTTGTAGTTACCACTACCCAAAATGGACCCAATCCTGCCTCCTTAAGCAAAATTGTACAAAGACAACTGACTATATAGAGCAGAGTTCCTCCTTAAAACAAAAGCTTCTAGGAAAAGGTTAAACTGAATCTTTAATTAAAATGGGCCTACATGTTATACTTGGAAGGAAAACCGATGAATAAAGATAAAAAACATTTTGACCACTCTGGGCGTTTTGAAGCTGTAAAAAAAAATGTCTAAAGCTGCTGTTAGCAGCTGCAAAAACGCCCTGTGTGCATGGGGCCTTACTGTTCAAAAAGTAAATTCAGTTGCGCAACCCAAAATATACACAAACAAACATGTGCAAATAAATGTATCATAAATGTATCCTTCCCAAAGGTAAGATTAAAAATAAACACTTGGGAATGGATTTAAGAAAAAGTCCATAACAGGTGATATTCAATGTGATTTCAATGCAAGTGGATCCTCTGATAGAGCAGAGAAAAGATGATGCTGTTCATTCAATCCTTCCACAAGATTGCCAGGAAATAATAAAGGTAGCCAGAGCGGCCGCTTACCAGAAATGTAGGATCCACGATTTGGGGTAAGAGTACCCATTCCCCTTCCCTGGTGTTGGATACACATCCCTGGGTGCTGTGTGTAAAAACCATCCTGCATGCTGCAGTTCTGTTATTTCATCATATGAATATCAGCGCCCAATGATTATATCTATAGGATTGAATGTTTCCATGGACTAATGAGTGTTTACTATAACTATATTGCCATGTGAAAAGTTTTGGTCAGAAATTATTCTATGTATAACTGATTTATGGACTATATACGTTTTCTCTGTTCATGATATTTTACTTTGAAAAAACTTCACTGTGTTCTCAGGAGTATATATAATTTTTGTTATTTATGCACTGAGCACTTTAATTAGTATCACTCACCTGTTTAAATGGGCATTCATTCAATCATCTAACACTTCACTTTTCAATATTAACTCCTGAGGGAACTCCGGGATCCTTATATTCTTTTAGCGCTGCATTTTTTGTTTTTTATTTAAATACAAACAACCACCATGTACATATATGTACACACTTATAAACTTTACATAGAAACATAGGGCTTTATTTAGTAAAGGCAAATCCACTTTGCACTGCAGGTGCACTTGGAAGTGCAGTCACTGTATATGTGAGGGGGACATGCAAGGAAAAAAAAAAAACAGCATTTTTGTTTGTACATGATTAGATCATAGAAATCAGCAGAGCTTCCCCTCATTTCAGATCTTCCCCTCAGATCTACAGCGACTGCACTTCCAAGTGCATTTGAAGTGCAAAGTGGGTTTGCCTTTAGTAAATCAACCCCATAGTATAGTATAAACATGAATCGATGACTTTAGCTACTGTACATAAAGCTGACCTCTTTCCCACACAGATAAAAACATTGCAAAAGCTACATATTCCCTTGTAAATACATGTTGTAATATATTATTCTTCCATGTAACCCAAATGTGTTTTAAATAACAATGACACAAAATTTACTATAATATATAAACAAGTATTAATTTGTAGCCCCCTCCTATTTGTGGTTGCCACTAGGTATAGGTAAAAAAATAAATATTTTTTTTTTAAATTCTGGGCTTCACTGTAATCAGTGCAGCTGGGTTTGATTTTAACAAGCTGTTCTGGGTTCTGCAGCTGCAGGCTCACCTACTTTCCCCTGTATTCTAGAACGTGCTGGAACATAGTGGGCTGGAGGGGGTAGATCCTGGGCCGAATATTCATACTGCCTTAACCATTTCCTTGGTCAGGAGAGTGACCAGCAGGTGAAAGAGGAGAGTATAAATGGCCAGGGGCCTGGAACAGCAGGGTCCTTTGCCAATGGGAGAGTGACCCAGCCTGGAGGGACTGTTTGCCCTCCAGGGTGATCCAGAGAAGTGACTGGGAAGCTCATGGTACAGGTTCTGGCTGATACTGGAAGGAGGCTTCCATGTATACAGGGACACAGTGAGTAGAGGCCTGAGAGAAATCCTGGAGAGAGACTGTTGCTGTCTGTTCTCTTTTGCTGAAGAGACTGTTCCTGATTTTCTGACCAGGGCTGTTTCCAGTGTGGGATCCCCCTGTGCTGAATTTGTTCATATTCTTCTATCCCGAAAGCAAGAAAGAAGTTAACCATTGCAAGATAGTGCCCTCAACCAAGTTTTGGGTATCCCAAGGGTTGCCATAATCCCTATCACAGTTCTTCAAAAATAAAAACCACAAAAAAAAGACACCATTTGCCTGATCACTGTGTGAAATATTGAGAAATTCTGTGTGCCTGGCTGCTATGCACCAAATAGGGAATAGAACTTGGTATAAATAGCAGGATCAGTTTGGGGTCTGCTGAAAAGAGGGAGAGATGAGGACACTCTGGTGAGGCTGGATATCCTGTCCTTAGTATCAGTGGAGAGATGGCACTGAAGGCAGCGTTTTGTAGAGAAGAAGTAGCTCTGGAGGCTCATAAAGGAAAGAGAAAGGCGCCTCTAAGTGCAGTAGTTAAAAGATTTATTACAGGTACAATGGGATTAAAAACACACAAGAGAGTACGAGGCCATATAATTAGTCCTCATGCAGATCGCTGTAATCCTTGTCTGTCTAGGGGAGAGAGAGAGAGAGTCGACCTTCAGCTGTCAGATTCCCTGGTGATGTGGATGAGCGAGGAGGTGAAGATGCGATGAGGCGGCCTGAGTTCTGGAACCAAGCTGGAGCACACGCAGCCGATGTGACATCAGGTGAAGGCGGTGGCCGGTAACGTGTTTTGGAGCATGCGTGGCTCCCTTGTCAGACCTACACCCATGCTTGCCCGGCGGGCTTATAAGAGGTGAGGGGGAGGAGAGAGGGGAGGAGTTGGTGTCTGCTGATGGGCTGGGGGAAAGAGCGGTGGAGCGTAGACCTACTGATTGGATGGATCTGGAGCCAGGGTTGTGTAGCCGAGGCTCGATCAGGATGTAGTCTGTCAAGGGCATATACATATAGATAACATCGTGGGAATGAGAGAGATTGGTGATGCAAGACTGGGGGCACCTCTGGGGCATTGGAGAATGGTGAAGAATATATATGAGCCAGTGTTCATGGGATAAATATTAATATTAAAGTGCAGCATGCTGAACACGTGAGGGCTAGGATTAGAGCAGGATTAGCACAATGTAACAGCACAATGAGACGGAGGCGTGCGCATATATGTATATAAGTACCAGTCCATGTATATATATATATATATATATATATATATATATATACACACACACACACACACACACACATACACACACACAAGAACTGGAATATATATATATATATATATATATATATATATATATATATATATATAGTCACGACAAAGGGACACTTTCTCCAGTTTGCAGAAAACGAATTTACTTGTAATCTTCAAATCATGCCATATGCAGACAGAGAAATCAAAAAATCAAAAGCGTAGTAGGGATGAGCTTCGTGTTCGAGTCGAACATACATTCGACTCGAACATCGGCTGTTCGATCGTTCGACGAAGATCGAACGATTTGGGCCGTTCGCGCCAAATTCGAGTGACGCGAACGGCCCACAATGCACTACGCCATCGCAGTGTCATCCAGGCGCTGTGATTGGCCAAGCATGCACTGTGACCCCGCATGCTTGGCCAATCACAGCGCCGGCAGCGAGGAGAGCAATGATTGGCCACAGGCAGGATGCCTGTGGCCAATTATTGCTGAGGGTGTTTAGTACACGCCCCACACTATAAAAGGCCGCCAGCACGGCGGCCTAGTGTAGTGTGTTCCGGAGCAGGGAAAGAGAAGCATAGGCAGGGACAGTGACATTTTTTTTTCTTGCTTAACCTGGATTCCTTTAGTTTAGGGAAAGAGAAGGATAGGTAGGGAGAGTGTCAGTGTGTTTTACTGTGCTAAACCTTGTTTGTAGTGACAGGGAAGGACAGTGAGGGAAATTCTCATTGTGCTATACTGTGCTAAAGCATTCCTCATCAACCATCTTTAAAAAAAAATTTTTATAGGGACAGAAAACTATAGGTAGGGAGAGTGTCAGTGTGTTTTACTGTGCTAAACCTTGTTTGTAGGGACAGGGAAGGACAGTGAGGGAAATTCTCATTGTGCTATACTGTGCTAAAGCATTCCTCATCAACCATCTTTAAAAAAAAATTTTTTATAGGGACAGAAAACTATAGGTAGGGAGAGTGTCAGTGTGTTTTACTGTGCTAAACCTTGTTTGTAGGGACAGGGAAGGACAGTGAGGGAAATTCTCATTGTGCTATACTGTGCTAAAGCATTCCTCATCAACCATCTTTAAAAAAACATTTTTTATAGGGACAGAAAACTATAGGTAGGGAGAGGGTCAGTGTGTTTTACTGTGCTAAACCTTGTTTGTAGGGACAGGGAAGGACAGTGAGGGAAATTCTCATTGTGCTATACTGTGCTAAAGCATTCCTCATCAACCATCTTTAAAAAAAAAATTATAGGGACAGAAAACTATAGGTAGGGAGAGTGTCAGTGTGTTTTACTGTGCTAAACCTTGTTTGTAGGGACAGGGAAGGACAGTGAGGGAAATTCTCATTGTGCTATACTGTGCTAAAGCATTCCTCATCAACCATCTTTAAAAAAAAAATTATAGGGACAGAAAACTATAGGTAGGGAGAGTGTCAGTGTGTTTTACTGTGCTAAACCTTGTTTGTAGGGACAGGGAAGGACAGTGAGGAAAATTCTGATTGTGCTATACTGTGCTAAAGCATTCCTCATCAACCATCTTTGAAATCCTTGTTTTTTGGACAGTCAGGGAAATTGTCATTGTGCTATTCTGTGCGAAAGCAATCATCCTCAACCAGATTTAGAAATCCTTAAGTAAAGGGACACAGAAGGACACCTGAAGGTAGCCCTTATTGCTTTTTTTCCCATCTCCCTGCAGGCCATCCATTACAATGTCTGGAAGGCAAACAAGGAGAGGCAGACAGTCAGGAGGCAATAAAAGAGGGCAAGCAGGCTCTGTGTCTGGGGGCAACAGTGCTGGTCGTGGACGCGGTGCATTGTCATCAGCACATGGCCATGGGACACGCTTGTCCTTCTTTTCGGCAGCTGGACATGTTGAGCCACATCATGCCGAAGACTTGGTAGAGTGGATGACCAAGCCCTCCTCCTCCTCCTCATCCTCTCTCACCCAGGCTCAGGGTACTGGCAAAGCAGCTGGCAAAGCGTCCTCTTCCCTGGTATCAATGTCAGACTCATCATCAGTCACTCCTTCCCTAGACCCACCATGTTCTCCTCCTGAGGAGTCCCCCGAACTGTTTGAGCACAGTGTTGGGTACATGCTCCAGGAGGATGCCCAGCGTTTCGAAGGGTCTGATGATGAAACCCAGCTAGAGGAAGGCAGTAGCGTGAGAGCAGACAGAGGGGATGCTCAAGAAGGACACCAATCTGGCAGTCATGTTCCAGCAGCTGCAGCATACTGCCAGATTGGCTCCAGTGATGAGGAGGGAGGGGATGATGAGGTCACTGACTCCACGTGGGTGCCTAATAGGAGAGGAGGAGGAGGAGGATGAGGAGGAGGCACATCTCCAACGAGGCAGGATGCCCTTTGGTGGCCAGCGTAAGGGCAGTACACCGACGGAATCACACCGCAGAGCTCCGCCTGTGCAGGGCGCTGCCTCTGCCCGTCATTCAAAAAGTTCTTTGGTGTGGGCCTTTTTTGAGGCTAGTGCATCAGATCGCACAGCTGCTGTTTGCAACATATGTCTCAAGCGTATATCGCGTGGCCAAAACATCAGCCGCTTGGGTACCACATGCCTGACCAGACATATGTTGACCTGCCATGCAGCTCGTTGGCAAGCCTACCTCAAAGACCCACACCAAAGAACAAAGCGGACCTCTCCTTGCACCGCATCAGCTGGGATCTCCAACCCCACTATAACTTCAGTCCTCTCTGAAACATGCACTGAGAGGAATGAAGGTGTAGAATTAGGTGTGTCACAGCCAAGTACTTGCGGCCACTCTGCTAGCAGTACACCGACGTCCGATTCTAGCAGGCAAATTTCCCTGTCCCAGCTGCTGGACCGTCGAAAGAAGTTCACTCCCAGCCATCCACATGGCCAGCGGTTGAATGCTAGCTTGGCTAAATTGCTAGCGCTTCAACTGCTGCCTTTTCAGTTGGTAGACTCGGCCCCCTTCCGTGAGTTTGTGCAATGTGCGGTTCCTCAGTGGCAGGTTCCCAAACGCCACTTTTTCTCACGGAAGGCTATTCCGGCTCTCTACCGACATGTGGAAGGCAATGTCTTGGCCTCGCTGGACAGGGCGGTCAGCGGTAAGGATCACCATCCAACTTTCATAATAACTCTCACTCTTCCCAATATGGATATCCAGTCACATCTACTCACAATAGATTTTTTCCTCTTCAGGATCAATATGACGACAGAGTATATCCTTATCCCAATGCTGAGTTTGACCGATCTCCATATCCTAATCCTCATCCCTCTCAGGTTTTTCGGGAGGACCCCCCAAGAAGAAAAAGGGGTCCCGAAACAAGAGAGGGACCAGAGGAGGGAGGAGGACACAAAGGAGGAAAGAAAAGTCGAACATGACCTGTCAAGGTGTGTTCAACTTAAGCAGTGTCACACTTTCCAAAGAAGAAAAGATGGTCTTGGATAAGGGCCTTAAATTTGTCCCACCACGTAAACTGAATAAATTTAACACTTTTGTAGATATACATAAGTATGTTAGAAAAATTAATATTCAACGCTATATTACCTCAAATCCAACTAGAAATATAGTGAGAGCAGCTACGTCAGGTACTGTTCACTCAGGGTTGGCTAATCCTTCCCTTTTCAACCCTCCCAATAAGCTTGCTCCAGCTCTCAATATGTTTAGAGATTTAGTCCTTCAGGATTTGGCTAAATTACCCATTAAAAAGATTTCTAATAATCCTATACCTAGTCAGGGCCTAAAAACTCTATGTGACAATAAAGATCTAATCATACGCCCCGCTGACAAAGGCGGAGGCATCGTCTTGCTAGATAAAGCAAGTTATATGGCTGAAATGTATAATATTCTGAGCGATCAAGATACTTATAAGGAAATACATACTAATCCCACCATTAAATATAAAAAAGAGTTGACTAGTCTCATCACTAGAGGATTTGATTCTAAAATTTTAAATTCAAAAGAGAAGTCGTTTCTTGTTCCTGTGGCCCCCAGGATTCCAATCATATATTATTTACCTAAAATCCACAAAGATCCCCTCCATCCTCCCGGACGACCTATCATTAGTGGAATAGACTCCATCACTTCGAGGATAGGTAGATATATAGATTTCTTTTTGCAACCTTCCGTTAAGACCACACCTTCCTATTTGAAGGATACTAAGGATGTTATTCAACGCCTTATGTCAGTGACCTTCGAAGGCGAGCTCATTATGGCCACAGCGGACGTGGCGTCCCTATACACCTGTATCCCACATCACAGAGGCATGGAGGCGTCACAGGAATTTCTTAATTAGGGACCTCACGTTGGCAGCTCCACAAGTCAAGTTTATTATGGAATTATTAGAATTCGCGACGCATCACAACTATTTTTGGTTTGATGGACGTTATTTCCTTCAACAGAAAGGTGTAGCAATGGGGGCGAAATTCGCACCTAGTCTGGCCAATTTATTTATGGCCAAGTGGGAGGAGGATGTCGTCTATGCCCTACAGGAGCCTCAGCTCCTGTTTTGGGCCAGATATATAGACGACATCCTCCTCCTATGGACCGGCACCTTAGAAACCCTAGATGGCTTTTTTTGTCTGTTGAATGATAACGATAGAGGTATTTCTCTTACGTACGAATCTAGTCAATCTAGGATACATTTTCTAGATCTACAGATTGAAAGATCTGAACAACAATTCAAATTCAGTACCTATTTCAAGCCTACTGATAGGAATGGGTTTATACCCATGACTAGTTGCCATCACAAATCTTGGTTAAAGTCGGTCCCCAAGAGTCAGTTCCTACGTCTCCGTCGGAACTGTACAGAAACCGAAACTTTTGTGGCACAAGCCAATGTGCTCAAAAAGAGATTTCTGGAGAAGGGGTACAATCTGGTAGAGATAGATAATGACCTTAAACAGGTGCTTGATATTGAAAGACCCACATTGTTTGAAGCTAGACCACCTAAAGAAAGAAAGGATACTTTCAAATGGTCTTTTCTCACGACCTTTTCCACTCAATACAGACATATAAAAACCATTTTTGAAAAACATTGGGGGATATTGAAAAATGATAGGATTTTGGGCACATTGATACCAGAAAAGCCCAAAGTTATTTATAAAGGAGTACCCTCCCTTCAGAATCAAATCGCATCGAATATCATCAACCCACCTATAAAACCCACCTTTTTTCACAACTGGATGGGGTACTATCCCTGTAAAAAATGCATTGTTTGTAAACACAACACATGTGGAAGAAGGCCAACTAAGGAATTTAGATCTACGGTAACCAATAAAGTTTATCCCATTAAACATTTTTGTACGTGTGCCACTACCCATGTGGTATACCTGTTGACCTGTCCATGCGGGAAACAGTATGTGGGCAGAACGATCAGATCTTTTACCGCTAGAGTATCCGAACATGTGAATCTGATAAAATTTGGAAGTACTAAACATACTGTCCCCAGACATTACCGGCAATACCATGCCCGTAACCCTGTTGGCACCCAGTTTCTAGTTATAGATCAATATGTTGCTCCATGGAGGGGAGGAGCAACCACTAGAGGAGTATCCAGATTAGAAACATTCTGGATATATGAACTTCAGACTTATCAGCCACAAGGAATGAATGTCGAGTGGGACATTAATTCCTTTATTAATGCGTCCTGACCACTCTAAAATTATACGACCTCTCTTTCTTTCTCTCTCCTTTTTACTGATTTTAAACCTTTTAAAATATGTTTTTCTAAAACATGTTTATGTGTGTACATTTACACATTCATTTTTTATTTTATTAGCGTTTAATACACACATTTACATCTCTGGATGTGTTATATGTACCTCTATGTGCACATTATGTGCACTATGTATGATCTGATTGGATTACTAAATGCAGGCTGTTTTGTCACATATGCATTATTTCCCACTTTCAATCATGTATAATATATGTATGGTATCAATACCTTTTATATTTGTTAAATAGTTATCCTACACTAACGCCTTTTATTTGATCTGCGCACCCTGTCGGAGATACATTCCTTCCCCTTTAGAAGGGACGAGGTACACGCCCTTTACAGGGGCGGATTGACCAATAGACGCCTTAATTATGCCTGTATGTGTGTCTCGACGGAGTGACGCAGTTGAGGCAAGAGGCAGCCTAACGTCTCAACTTAGAGTGAGGCTTGGCTGCCGCTTCCGGTCCTCGTGGTTACGGCGGAAGTGATGTGCGGGTGCTGAGTCCATGCCTCGTTCTCATAGCGAGGCCTGGATACAGCCTGCTTCCTGCCGAGTAACCAGGGGATTGAAAACGAGGCTTGGATAGCGCCAGTATGTAAGGCGATTTAGAGCCCTATTATTACTATTAATGCCTTTTCTTTGTTATTCTGTTTTTTTGCATCATGCTGAGATACAGTCATAGATTTGTGCATAAGTATTGTGACCATCCATGACATATATCAAACAGGAAGTGAACCATGTGTGGTCCGCTTCCTGGGTCATGGAGGTCAATATGTTCATAAATTTGCGATGTTTGTGGGACAAGGTCCATACCCCAGATGATGACTTTTTAGTCGAAACTAGTCGGGTGGATTTGTCCATATACATCGCTCTTGTACCTGCATCCATGCTTTTAGACCATCTTTAAATGTGAGTGTTACATTGTATGATTTTTTATTAAATTCTTTCCAAACGGAATTATGCTATGTGAGCTTTTCTATCTCCACACATATGCATTGGATACCGAGTCCCCACATGAATTGGTGTTTTGTGTTATTGGATGTCCCGTCTGATTGAAGTGCTAAACCCCTTTGACTCCAGACTACCCCTCCACTCAAGACCATCTCCAGTGGCGTCCATTAACCCCCTAAGCAATCTCAGATTTGGGCGGCGTATGCCTCTCCAAATCCGAGACCTCTGGTAAGCCTCCTCAACATATACTTGGTGGCGGATCTCACATCACATCTCTATTTTTTAATGTTTGAGTGTTCACACTCTTCAAGTTTATTTGATTTGGGTGGCTTATGCCCCGCCAAATCCATAACTTCTGGTAAGCCTTCCTCTATTCACTTTGGTGGTGGCTACTTTCTCTCACAAACAGAAGACTGTTGATTACAATTTCACGTTTTGATTCATCACGTTCTCTCTGGACTGATCTTCATCACCTTCGTTTTATGGATTCCATTTCTAATGGACATTCATTTGCCTATTATGGACATTAATTTGCATATATTTGCATAATTGTGTTAATATAATTTGAGGACTTTATCACTGGAGTCACCCAGCACGTTATTTTGGGTGATACACGTGTTTATCACTATATTATCATATTCAGTTTTTTGTGTATATTTTCACATTTATACATATTTATTTAGTTAGCGCTACACTTTTAATTTTCGAGGTCAGCGGTAAGGTGCATATTACCGCTGACTCATGGTCCAGCAGGCATGGACAGGGACGTTACCTTTCTTTCACGGCCCATTGGGTCACTCTTTTGGCAGCTGGGAAGGATGCAGGACAAGGTGCAGTAGTGTTGGAGGTTGTTCCACCGCCACGCCTCCAAAATGCTACTACTGGTTGTGACACACCTCTCTCCTCCACCCCCTCCTCTTCTTCTTCCTCCATGGCCTCTTCCTGTGCTTTGTCCTCTGAACCAGCGGTGCTCCGTAGGCGTTCAAGGGGCTACGCAAGTACGCAGGCAAAAAGATGCCATGCCGTGCTTGCGCTGGTGTGTTTGGGGGACAGAAGCCACACTGGGGCAGAGGTCCTGTCTGCTCTGCAGGGCCAGGCCGAGAGGTGGTTGACGCCACGCCAGCTTAAGCCAGGAATGGTGGTTTGCGACAATGGCACCAACCTCCTCTCCGCCCTCCGACAGGGACAACTGACCCATGTGCCCTGTGTGGCTCACGTCCTTAACCTGGTGGTGCAGCGGTTCTTGGGCAGGTACCCGGGCTTACAGGATGTCCTGAGGCAGGCCAGGAAAGTCTGTGTGCATTTCCGCAGATCTTATAATGCCAGTGCTCGCCTGGCTGAGCTGCAAAAGGAGTTGAACCTGCCCAAGAACCGCCTTATATGTGACATGCCCACCAGGTGGAACTCAACGTTGGCCATGCTGCAGCGGCTGCACACGCAGCAGAGGGCCATCAATGAGTACCTGTGCGACTACGGCACCAGGACAGGGTCAGGGGAGCTTGGTTTTTTTCTCCACGCCAGTGGGGCATGATCAGGGATGCATGCACTGTCCTGGCACCATTTGAGGAGGCCACGAGGATGGTGAGCAGTGACAGTGCATGCATCAGTGACAATGTACCTCTTGTCCACCTGTTGGAGCACACGCTGCGTGGAATAATGGACAGGGCACTTGAGGCAGAACAGAGGCAGGAAGAGGAGGACTTCCTTGCCTCTCAAGGCCCCCTTTACCCAGACAGTGTTCCTTCTGTCCCACCCATCGCACAGGAAGAGGACGAGGAGGAGGAGGAGGAAGAGGAGGAGGATTGTGTCAGCATGGAGGTGGAGCCTGGCACTCAGCAGCATCAACAGCAGCAGTCTTTTAGGGATGATTTACAGTCCAAGAAACCCGTGGACTTGTACGTGGCTGGGAGGAGGTGGCTGCGGATCATGTCGTCCTTAGTGACCCAGAGGACTCCGGACCGAATGCCTCAGCTAACCTACGCTGCATGGCCTCCCTGATCCTGCAAAGTCTGCGGAAGGATCCTCGTATTCTTCGGATCAAGGAGAGGGACCATTACTGGCTGGCCACTCTCCTTGATCCACGGTACAAGGGTAAGGTTGCGGAACTTATGTTACCGTCGCAGAGGGAGCAGAGGATGAGACAACTCCGGGAGGCCTTGCAGAAAGGTCTGTGCAACGCGTTCCCAGAGACTGGGAGGTTACAAACTCCTGGTCCTGGACAACGAGTTGCTGAGGCTTCGGCCAGTCAAAGAAGGAGCGGTGGGGAAGGTGGCCGTCTGACCGATGCGTTCAGACAATTCTTTAGTCTGCAGCCCCAAAGTATGATCGGTTCAGGCAACCATCGCCAGCGTCTGATAAACATGGTGCAGGAATATCTAGGGGCAAGGTCAGACTTGGACACCTTCCCCACCGAAAATCCTCTGGCTTACTGGGTCTTGAGGATGGATCACTGGCCAGAGCTTGCACAGTATGCAATTGAGCTACTGGCCTGTCCTGCATCCAGTGTTCTTTCGGAACGCACATTCAGTGCTGCTGGAGGATTTGTCACGGATCACAGGGTGCGCCTGTCCACCGACTCGGTTGATCGACTGACTTTCATCAAGATGAACCAGTCTTGGATCACCACCAGCTACCACACACCTGATGCCGATATAACAGACTAATTGATTTTAACATGTCACATCCCTTCAAGACTGATGCTGATGCGGAGTGCCTGTGCTGTTATGTTGACTGGCTATCCTCCTCCTCCGAGTCCTCAATGATACGATTGATGATGATAGCTTGGAAGATCATTTTTGTTTATGGGTGCCGCCACCAGTGCCTAACGCCCAATTTTTCAGCCCCTGTTTAACAGGGGCGTGTAATTACAATTTTTGAAGCAATACTTTGCAACAGGGCTCATTGCTGTGCTCCAAGTACAGTATCTGTGAGGGGTTGCAGTGTTGTGCCACCAGTGCCTAAGGCCCAATTTTTCAGCCCCTGTTTAACAGGGGCGTGTAATTACAATTTTTGAAGCAATACTTTGCAACAGGGCTCATTGCTGTGCTCCAAGTACAGTATCTGTGAGGGGTTGCAGTGTTGTGCCACCAGTGCCTAAGGCCCAATTTTTCAGCCCCTGTTCAACAGGGGCATGTAATTACAATTCTTGATCTAATAATTCACAGCAGGGCCCATTGCTGCACCCACCAAGAGTAACTCTGAGGGCTTACAGTGTTGTGGCAACGCCACCACCACCACCACCACGAAAGGCCCAATTTTTCAGCCCCTGTTCAAAAGGGGCATGTAATTACAATTCTTGATCTAATAATTCACAGCAGGGCCCATTCCTGCACCTACCAAGAGTAACTGAGGGCTTACAGTGTTGTGGCAACACCACCACCACCACCACGAAAGGCCCAATTTTTCAGCCCCTGTTCAACAGGGGCATGCAATTACAATTCTTGATCTAATAATTCACAGCAGGGCCCATTGCTGCACCCACCAAGAGTAACTGTCAGGGCTTACAGTGTTGTGGCACCAGCACCACCATCAAAGGCCCAATTTTTACTACCACTGTTCAACAATTATATGTAATTACAATTCCTGATATAATAGTTGACAGCAGGGCGTTCCAGCACCAACCAAGAGTAACTGTGAGTGCTTACAGTGTTGTGCCAACACCAACAACTAAGGGGCCTATTTCTGCAGAGTATATACGGCAGGTCCCTACTTTCAAACATCCAACTTACAAACGACTCCTACTTGCAAACGCAAGAAGACAACAGGAAGTGAGAGGAAATCTACCCCTAGGAAGGAAAATTCTCTCCTGTAAGAATTAATATGGGAGAAAGGTGTCTCCTCTGTACTGATGCTTTATCACCAATCCTTGTTTCAATAAAAACACCACATTTCAAAAACAGTTGTCATTGGGACGGAAAGTGAGGTGAAATGTTCTGAACAGGGGCACAGACAGCAAAACAAATGTTACAGGGGTGATAACCCTTACCTATGTTTTCCAAAAAGTTTAAAAATAGATTTTTGGGCTGGAGCTACACTTAAACAATGTACCTGTTCAAAATTACAAACAGATTCTACATAAGAACAAACCTACAGTCCCTGTCTTGTATGCACCGCCTGTATACGGCTGTTCAGAGTATATAGGGCCTTTTTTATTTTATGTGCGGGGTTCCCCTTAATATCCATACAAGACCCAAAGGGGCTGGTAATGGGCTGGGGTAGGGGGGGGGTCATGGGGTAGCTATGCCATTTTTCTTAAAGATTTTCATCCATATTACCGGGACCAGACATTACATTAAAGTCGCAAGCAGTTTTAAATGGCTTTTTTTTCCTTTAGAAGTGTCATTTTGTGCAGGGACAGTTCTAAACACGGGAAACACGTGGCACTTCACAGGCATACTTTAGACACCCCCCAGGTACGATATTTAAAGGAATATTTGACTTTTTTTTTTTCACTTTATGCATCATTAAAATGACTGCTCCCGAAAAACGACCGTTTTTAAAACTTCTTTTTGCATTGATACATGTCCCCTGGTGCAGAACCCGGGTTCCCAAACCCTTTTTAGGACAATAACATGCATAATAGTCGTTATAATTAGCACTTTAGAATTCGAACGTTCGCATTCATTGTATTTAATAGGGTTCTAATGTTCGTACGAACTTTCGGTCCGTTCGCGGGTTCTGGTGCGAACCGAACCCGGGGGTGTTCGGCTCATCACTAAAGCGTAGCTACTGTACAGTTGTGAGCATCCCTGCTCTTCCTCAGGCTAACAGGCTAGGTGTGGAAGTAAAATTCAAAAAGGACCTTACTTTATCCTAACACCTGGGGGTGTAACCCGACAGGTGAGTCCCATCTCGTCTGATCGAGGAGAGATCTGACCAGGTGGCTGGAACTTAATTAGCCCAGTACAGATTAAGGAAGAGAATGCTACCCCACACTAAATAGCATATCGTACACAATACATCAATGCAGTATATCGATAGTCGTAGAAAAACACATTCCTGAAGATTTCCAATAAGAAGTTCAATACTGCAAAAAATTGCACATAGGTATATAGAATTTTTTTTTTTTAAAGAAAAAATAAAGAAAAAAGATTTAGAGCAGAAGACCTCCATAATTCAGAAGGATAGTTCATGTGTGTCAAAGAGCGACTTCCCACATATGAATACATAATTTCTCTCATTTTACGGCCCCCATCCGAAAGTGCTTGGTCATCTACAAAACAGACGTATAAAAATCTAAAAATGATCAAAAGATTTATAAAACAGATAAAGGTCATAGTCCCTGTTTATCCCTTCCGGATGCAGGGACTGTAACCTATTGATCCACCAAACTTCTTTGTTTCAATTTCAGTATCCTATCACCCCATCTTCTGTCTCTTGGAATTTCTTCCAAAACCATGTAACGTAAATCTGAATCCCGGTGTCACTTCTCCAGGAAATGCCTGGAGACTGGCAAACCAGGCTGTTTGTGTCTAATGGTACTACGATGCTGGGCGATCCTGTCCTTAATTTTCTGGGTAGTTTCCCCAACATAAATAAAATTGCATGGGCAGATAAGGATGTAAACAACATAAAAGGACTGACATGTAAAGACATTTTTGATAGTGATCCTATCCCCATTGCTGGGATTGATAAAATGATCACCCTTTAGAATAAGGTTGCACTGAATGCAATTCAGGCAGGGAAAACACCCTTTCCTTTTCTTTCCCCAAAAAAGTCATTTTCACCTCCCGTTCTTTGGGTCTATATTCAGATCTTACCAAAGAATCTTATTTCTTCTAAAAGCTTTGATTGGTATCTGCTGAAAGACCTCAATTTGTGGATAGGCACGTTTCAAAAGGGACCAGTGCTTGCTGATAATCTTAAATACATGGCGGAAATTGGGAGTCTACCCTGACATCTCTCCATTTGATCCAAAAGGAAAGAGGGAAGTAACCCACCCGAAGTTTTGATAGATATATATATATATATATATATATATATATATATAGAGATATATATATATATATATATATATATATATATATATATATATATATTGATAGATTACAACCAAAGTTACTTTGTTGGGTGATGGAGATGGAGGACCCCAGTCTTTGCTACAAATAAGTTTAAGCCAGTCAAAATTGTTTGTATTTTCCATCAACCGCTCATCGTGGACCCCTAAAAAAGTACTGAATCATTATAGCACACATGTCAGCTTGGGGTATACATTATACAAATCTTGATGATGTTCTATAAAATGCTTCAACTTAAAAACTGTTTTAACTAAATCTTGCCAAATGGTTGTATTTTTGAGTTTCTATTACTAGTAATGGTTAAAATACAGCTTAGCATAGAATGCCAATATATTTTCTTAGATGCCAATCTGTGGTGAAGCTGTGAACTAGGAAAGAAACAGTTTTGACCAGATTCACATTGGTTTATTCTTATGAGCAAGCCAAAGCATAATTGGTGACTATGGGCTGTTTATGATTCAACAATCATATATCATGAAAGCCAGTTCCTGTGTTCAAATACAGTACACTTAAATAAGAAACACATACAAAAACATCCTGATTGGTAACATGGTAACATGCCAAAAGACAACAGTAGGGGATTTTCAGTGTTTACTCATGCTATAAAAATATAGAGACTCCAAGATCTGGATCGTATCTGTGTTGACGATAATGTCTGGTATAAAACAAAGGTCAGTAAATAGCACTGAGGCATGTAAAGTGTTCTAGAGCTTCCACCTTAGAGGGCAGATGGAATTATTAAAATCATGAGTTAAAATGACACATCATACTAACATTTTTTATTAAACTTGTCCTTCTTGTGAATGCAAGATGGTAAAACAGTAGCTTTTAGCCACTGAGTATCCTTCAGTAGAGAATTTGAAGTAAGGAAAGTATGTTGTAGTAGGGGTTACTTTAGTGTAATGGATTGGGTCAGGTTATAAATGTATTAAGCACAGCGGTTAGGGCTCTCTTTTTAGGGGGTAGTATTAAGGTTTTAGGTTAAGAGTTAGGATAGGGTGAGAGTAAAGCCTCATACACACGGTCGGACTTCAAACATACTTTTCCGTGGATTTTTGTTGAAGGGCGTTGGCCGTGAACTTGTATAGCACACACACGACAGGACTTTTTCAGCAAACTTTCCCAACATCACGTGGTTTTTCTGCTCTTTTCTGCACTTTACCGCCACCCTTTGGTCAACTTCTGCTATTGTTGCTTGATTTTAACATAGAGTGAACTTTTGTCCGATGAAAAACGAAAAAGTTTGTCCGATGGAGCGTACACACGGTCGGATTTTTTTGAAAACCTGGGAATTTAGAAGTTTGTTGTCAAAAAGTCAGACCGTGTGTATGGGGCTTAAGAGGGAGTGAAACCGTTTAACCACTTGCTTACTGGGCACATAAACCCCCTTCCTGCCCAGGCGAAATTTCAGCTTTCGGCACTGCGTCGCTTTGAATGACAATTGCGCGGTCGTGCGATGTGGCTTCCAAACAAAATTGACGTCCTTTTTTTTTCCCACAAATAGAGATTTCTTTTGGTGGTATTTGATCACCTCTGCGGTTTTTATTTTTTGCGCTATAAACAAAAAAAGAGCGACGATTTTGAAAAATAAAACACAATATTTATTACTTTTTGCTATAATAAATATCCCAATTTTTAAAAAAAAAAAATTCTCAGTTTAGTCCGATACGTATTCTTCTACATATTTTTGGTCAAAAAAAATCGCAATAAGCGTTTATTGATTGCTTTGCGCAAAAGTTATAGCATCTACAAAATAGGGGATAGTTTTATAGCATTTTTATTAATATTTTTTTTTTACTAGTAATGGCGGCGATCAGCGATTTTTATTGTGACTGCGACACTATGGCGGACACATCGGACACTTTTGACACCATTTTGGGACCATTGTCATTGATACAGCGATCAGGGCTAAAAAAATGCACTGGTTACTGTAAAAATGACATTGGCAGGGAAGGGGTTAACACTAGGGGGCGAGGAAGGGGTTAAATGTATGCCCTGGGAGTGATTACTACTGTGGGGGGAGGGGAGTGACTGGGGGAGGAGACCGATCTGTCTCCCTATGTACAAGGGACACACATCGGTCTCCTCTCTTCCTGACAGGACATGGATCTGTGTGTTTACACACACAGATCCATGTCCTTGTCTCTGTACCGGCCGATCGCGGGTGCCTGGCGGACATCGCGGCCGCCAGGCACGCGCATCGGCATGTCAGTCACGCGCCGGGCACGCGCGCGCGCCGGCGGCGGCGCCCGCGCGTCCCCCAGTGGCCGGAGGAGCCGAGGACGTCTATTGACGTCCTCCCGGATTTTAAGAGCCACCTTGAGGCCGTCATTTGACAATGGCCGGGGCTCCAACTAGTTAATAATTTACCAGCCAGGAAAGGGGTGTTTTTAAAAGCACTGATTTTATTACAAAAATCTATTTAAAAAATGATGGGATATAAATCCCTAAAATGCATGTAGCATAAGTGCAATTCATGTTCAGCTCAGTCACCCTCAATATCATCCTTCCTCACATAATAGTCAAAATAAGATATGCAAGAATATAATCGTCAAATACACAAACAAGAAAGGAAGATGATGGTGTGATCCCAAGCTATAATTGTGAAACGTGTTGAGGTCACACCTTTATCTTCCTTCCTTGTTTGTGTTTTTGACGATTATGTAATTGTAGTAGTGTAGTTTACAAGGTACACAAGTAAAAAACAACATAATGAAAAACAAAAGACAAACATCAAAAATTCTAGGTTGATGCAGAAAGTAAATATGAAACGAAAATAAATAATAATGTATGTCAATTTGTACATGGGTAGCACAGAATTAATTCAAGGCTCCCATGAAACCATCAAAGGGGGAAGGGAGAGGTCCATTTACTAAGTATTTCTTTCTTAGCATAATACAGTAATTAAGAAATCAGTATTTTAGTGTTCATCGTCCTTGATGCCCAACAATGCAAGCTCAGGGAAGAGCAGGAAAGACAGCTGCAGACAGGTATTGATACATGCGCCACTCTATGGCAAGTCCAAAACATGTAATAATAGGTTCCAACACCTGAGTGACAGCAGGGACAATCAGGAGACCTTTGTAGATACATTCTGTGCAGTCTCTGAGGTGTGTAATATACTCTATGCAAAAATTATGTTTGAATTATTTGTCTCGTGAAGAAATAACCAACCTAGAGCTAGCCTCAAAATATTCCTCCCAGGACTCCCTATCCAGAGTTGGAATATCCATCCTCCACTGCTTCCACAATCTGTCCATTTTAGGAGACTCCACACTGAGGAGAGCCAGATAAAGTGAAGACAACGGTTTAGAGAGGGAGTCCTGCGAGAAAAGGTCCTCTATTGGATCAGCCGCTAAACAAGGAGGAGTGGGGAATTGCAATTGCACAGTATGACTAATTGATAGTAACAAAAGTACATCCATCTAGGCAATCTGTATTTAGAGGAAAGGTCCCGGAAAGATAATATTGTACCCATGGGCATAATGTCTCTTAGTGTCCTGACCCCATAACGGGCCCACACCTGGAGGTCAGGAACCAGTTTGAAGTGGGACAAAGAAGGATTATCCCACAGAGGGTGATACAGGGACCACTGGTTAGGTGGCATAAAATGTTTCCAAGCAGAACACTAGCAGAATGGGAAAGGGAAGTATAGGCCCTAGGGCGTCAATGCACCAACTTGCTGAGTTCCATAAGGGAGCCTAGAAGGCCGCTTCTAGACAGACCGCAGCATTTGCACTAGAGTGTATAAACCACCATCTAACGGTATATACTGTTTTCTCAGTGCAACGCTGTCTTATGATATGTGATCAAACGTGCTCAAAACATAACATGCGTGACAAATCCAACATTAAAATAACAAATTCTATCAATAAAATATTCACTTAAATAACATGCATAATGACCTTCTTTATAAACTAATATCATTAATCAATCAGTAAGTGCAGTATAGTCCTCCTATGTAGTCTGTGTGTCTCAAATAATTAGTGCTAATATATAAACGTGCCAAAGATATTATTCATACCCTAATTAATTAATGAAAATGAATCGATTTAATGTGCAATCCATATATTTCACTTGTGACTGTTCCACCAACTGTAGTGCTCTTCCCTTCACCGACAAATATATATATACCATCACCTCCAGTATTTGACCCAAATGAATGTTAGGTCAAATAACGCTTTTCTTTTTAAACTGGGTAGGTGTAAGTTCAGATGCTTCTCTAGCTCCAATTATCCCAGAAATTCAATCCATCTCCATCCTCCATCATTACATATTTCTTCCTCCAAAACTGAAATGAAGATAGAGTATCATAGTGTGAAACTGTTTCCAATAGTATTTATTAAAAACTAAATTGAAAACTCACATTTAAAAAGTGCATATCTGATTCACTGCAGACAACAAGCTCATTTTCCCTTAGGAGTCCTGGTCTCCAGACACTCACAAGATGGCAATCAAGTGCTTAGGTCAGTCTCACTATAGGTAGCCCTAGAGGAGTATACTGCTTGGTAATAGGGATGAGCTTCATGTTCGACTCGAACATCGGCTGTTCAAGTGTTCGCCGAATTGCGAACATTATGGGCCGTTCGCGCCAAATTCGAGTGGCACGTCACGGCCCATAATTCACTGCGGCATTGCAGTGCATTGCTGGCTGATGATTGGCCAAGCATGCACTATGACCCGCATGCTTTGGCCAATTACAGCGCAGAAAAAACGGAGAGCCGTAATTGGCCAAAGCTAGGGTGGCTTTGGCCAATAATGGCTCAGGGGGTTTAGTACACGCCCCACATTATATAAGGCCGCTGGCTTGGCGGCCTTGTGTATTGTGTTGGAGTTGTTTAATGAGAGATTACAGAGACAGACAGTGTCATTTATATTGCGTTAGATAGAGCAGGCAGGCTAGTCAGTTAGCTGCAGTTACAGTGTGTAGAGGATATATATGCATCCTAGGTGTTGTATATATTTATACACTGTATTCACTTTAGCTAGTTCCTGTTATTCTCTATACTGTGACAGGCAGGCAGGTGATTGTGCTAGCTGCAGACAGTCAGTGTTTCACTTAGTGTACTGTGTGCTTTGCATAGCGTTCACCTAAAGCTTACCTGAATACAGTTAGTGACTAATAGTGGTGTTCTCATAATTAAACCACAGGCAGAGAGCTGCAAGTATTTTCAGTTAGTGTACTGTATCCCTCTCTGCACAGTTTTCACCTAAAACTAACTGAAGGCAATTGCTGCTTTCCCCATACTAATACCACAGCAGGCAGTTGATTCTGATAGCTGCATTATCAGTACATATATATATATATATATATATATATATATATATATATATATATATATACACACACATCCCACCTTTGTGCAGCTACATCTCACTGCAGGCCATTAGTATGTCTGGAGGGCAAACAAGGACAGGCAGACAGTCACGAGGCAATAAAAGAGGGCAAGCAGGCTCTGTGTCTAGAGGCAACAGTGCTGCTGGTCGTGGACACGGTGCATCCTCATCAGCACGTGGCCGTGGGACACGTTTGTCTTTCTTTTCGGCAGCTGGCCATGTTGAGCCGCAACATGCCCAAGACTTGGTAGAGTGGATGACCAAGCCGTCCTCATCCTCCTTGTCCTCTCTCATACAGGCTCAGGGTACTTTCGCTGGCAAAGCAGCTGCCAAAGCGGCCTCTTCCCTCAGCTCAATGGCATCAGTCACTCCTTCCCGAGCCCCACCATGTCCTCTTGAGGAGTCCCCATAACTGTTTGAGAACAGTGTTGGGTACATGCTCCTGGAGGATGCCCATCGTTTTGAAGGCTCCGATGATGGAACCCAGCTGGAGGAAGGCAGTAACGTGAGCCCAGAGAGAGGGGGTAGTAACGTGAGCCCAGAGAGAGGGGGTGCCCAACAAGAACAGCTATCTGGCAGTCATGTTCCCCCAGCTGCAGCATACTGCCAGATTTGCTCCAGTGATGGAGGGAAGGGATGATGAGGTCACTGACTCCACGTGGGTGCCTGATAGGAGAGAGGAGGAGGAGGAGGAGACACATCTCCAATGAGGCAGGATGCTCTCCAGGGGCCAGCTTAAGGGCAGCACACCGACTGCATCACACCGCAGAGCTCCGCATGTGCAGGGCGCTGCTGTCTCTGCGCGTTATTCCAAAAGTTCTTTGGTGTGGGCCTTTTTTCAGACGTGTGCAGCAGATCGCACCATTGCCATTTGCAACATATGTCTAAAGCGTATCTCGCGTGGCCAAAACATCAGCCGCTTGGGCACCACGTGCTTGACCAGACATATGTCGACCTGCCATGCAGTCTGTTGGCAAGCTTACCTAAAAGACCCACACCAAAGAACAAAGCGCACCTCTCCTTGCTCCTCATCAGCTGGGATCTCCAACCCCACTATACCTTCAGTCCTCTCTGAAACCTGCACTGAGAGGAATGAAGGTTTAGAATTAGGTGTGTCACAGCCAAGTACTTGCGGACAATCTGCTATCGGTACACCGATGTTCGATTGTACCAGGCAAATTTCCCTGACCAAGCTGCTGCACCGCCGAAAGAAGTTCGCTCCCAGCCATCCACATGCCCAGCGGTTGAATGCTAGCTTGGCTAAATTGCTAGCACTTCAACTGCTGCCTTTTCAGTTGGTAGACTCTGCCCCCTTCCATGAGTTTGTGGAATGTGCGGTTCCTCAGTGGCAGGTTCCCAAACGCCACTTTTTCTCACGGAAGGCGATTCCGGCTCTCTACCAGCATGTGGAAGGCAATGTCTTGGCCTCGCTGGACAGGGCGGTTAGCGGTAAGGTGCATATTACCGCTGTTTTATGGTCCAGCAGGCATGGACAGGGACGTTACCTATCTTTCACGGTGCATTGGGTGACTCTGCTGGCAGCTGGGAAGTATGCAGGACAAGGTGCAGTAATGTTGGAGGTTGTTCCGCCACCACGCCTCCAAAATGTTACTACTGGTGATTCTGACACCTCTCTCCTCCACCCCCTCCTCTTCTTCTTCCTCCATGGCCTCTACCTGTGCTTTGTCCTCGGAACCAGCGGTGCTCCGTAGGCGTTTATGGGGCTACGCAAGTACGCAGGCAAAATGATGCCATGCGGTGCTTGAGCTGGTGTGCTTGGGGGACAGGAGCCACACTGGGGCAGAGATTCTGTCAGCTCTGCAGGGGCAGGCTCAGAGGTGGTTGACGCCACGCCAGCTTAAGACAGGAAAGGTGGTTTCTGACAATGCACCAACCTCCTCTCCACCCTCCGACAGGGACAACTGACCCATGTGCCCTGTTTGGCTCACGTCCTTAACTTGGTGGTGCAGCGGTTCTTGGGCAGGTACCCGGGCTTACAGGAGGTCCTGAAGCAGGCCAGGAAACTCTGTGGGCATTTCCGCTGGTCATATAATGCCAGTGCTTGGCTGGCTGAGATGCAAAAGGATTACAACCTGCCCAAGAACCGCCTAATCTGTGACATGCCCACCAGGTGGAACTCTACGTTGGCCATGCTGCAGTGGCTGCACACGCAGCAGAGGGCCATCAATGAGTATCTGTTGCAATATGGCACCAGGACAGGGTCAGGGGAGCTTGGATTTTTTCCCCACGCCAGTGGGCCATGATCAGGGATGCATGTACTGTCCTGGCACCATTTGAGGAGGCCACAAGGATGGTGAGCAGTGACAGTGCATGCATCAGTGACACTGTCCCTCTTGTCCACCTGTTGGAGCACACGCTGCGTGGAATAATGGACAGGGCACTTGAGGCAGAACAGAGGCAGGAAGAGGAGGACTTCCTTACTTCTCAATGCCCCCTTTATCCAGACAGTGTTCCTGCTGGCCCGAATATCACACAGGAAGAGGAGGAGGAGGAGGATTATTGTGTCAGCATGGAGGTGGAGCCTACCACTCAGCATCAGCAGCAGTCTTCAAGGGATCAATTACAGTCCCAAGACACCCATGGACTTGTACGTGGCTGGGAGAAGGTGGCTGTGGATCATGTCGTCCTCAGTGACCCAGAGGACTCCGCACCAAATGCCTCAGCAAACCTACGCTGCATGACCTCCCTGATTCTGCAAAGCCTGCGGAAGGATCCTCGTATTCGTGCGATCAAGGAGAGGGATCATTACTGGGTGGCAACCCTCCTTGATCCACGTTACAAGACTAAGGTTGCGGACCTTATCTTGCCGTCACAGAGGGAGCAGAGGATGAAGCATCTTCGGGAGGCCTTGCAGAAAGGTCTGTGCAATGCGTTCCCAGAGACTGGGAGGTTACAAATTCCTGGTCCTGGACAACGTGTTGCTGAGGCTCCGGTCAGTCAAAGAAGGAGCGGTGGAGAAGGTGGCCAATTTTTTAGTACGCAGCCCCAAAGTATGATTGTTTCCAGCAACCATTGCCAGCGTTTGGTTTACATGGTAAAGAAATACATAGGAGCAAGATCAGACTTGGACACCTTTCCCACTGAAAATCCTCTGGGTTACTGGGTCTTGAGGATGGATCACTGGCCAGAGCTTGCACAGTATGCAATTGAGGTACTGGCCTGTCCTGCATCCAGCATTCTTTCGGAACACACATTCAGTGCTGCTGGAGGCTTTGTAACCGATCACAGGGTGCGCCTGTCCACCGACTCGGTCGGTCGACTGACCTTCATAAAAATGAATTAGTCTTGGATCACCACCAGCTACCAAGCACCTGAGGCCGATGTAACCGAATAATTTTTTGGGAAATTTCAGATCTCTTCAAGACTGCCTATGCTGATGCTGAGTGACTATCCTCTTCCTCCTCAATAATCATGCTGATAGCTTGATAGAACATTTTTGGTTCTGGGCACCGCCACCAGTGGCTAAGACCCAATTTTTCAGTCCCTGTTTAACAGGGGCGTGTACTCACAATTTTTGATGCAATGCTTTGCAGCAGGGCTCATTGCTGTGCTCCAACTACAGTATCTGTGAGGGGTTGCAGTGTTGTTGCACCAGCACCAGTGACTAAGGCCCAATTTTTCAGCCCCTGTTCAACAAGGGCATGTAATTACAATTCTTGATCTAATAATTCACAGCAGGGCCCATTCCTGCGCCCACCAAGAGTAACTGTGTGTGCTTACAGTGCAACACCACCACCACCACCAAAAGCCCAATTTTTCTGCCCCTGTTCAACAGGGGCATGTGATTACAATTCTTGATCTAATATTTCACAGCTGGGCCCATTCCTGCGCCCACCAAGAGTAACTTTGAGTGCTTACAGTGCAACACCACCACCACCACTAGGGATGAGCTCGGTGTTCGAGTTGAACATACGTTCGGCTCGAACATCGGCTGTTCGACCGTTCGGCGAACATCGAACGATTTGGGCCGTTCACGCCAAATTCGAGTGACGCGAACGGCCCACAATACACTGCGCCATCGCAGTGCAATCCCGGCGCTGTGATTGGCCAAGCATGCACTGTGACCCCGCATGCTTGGCCAATCACAGCGCCGGCAGCTAGGAGAGCCATAATTGGCCACAGGCAGGTTGCCTGTGGCCAATTATATCTCAGGGGTTTAGCACACGCCCCACACTATAAAAGGCCGCCAGCGCGGCGGCCTTATGTAGTGTGTTCCGGTGCAGGGAAAGAGAAGAATCGGCAGGGACAGTGTTGATATTCTTTGTGCTATTCTTGTGTGCAGGGAGAGAGAAGGATAGGCAGGGAGAGTGTCAGTGTCATATTCTTTGCTAAACCTTGTGTGCAGGGAGAGAGAAGGATAGGCAGGGAGAGTGTCAGTGTCATATTCTTTGATAAACCTTGTGTGCAGGGAGAGAGAAGGATAGGCAGGGGACAGTGTCAGTGTCATATTCTTTACTAAACCTTGTGTGCAGGGAGAGAGAAGGATAGGCAGGGAGAGTGTCAGTGTCATATTCTTTGATAAACCTTGTGGGCAGGGAGAGAAGGATAGGCAGGGGACAGTGTCATTGTCATATTCTTTACTAAACCTTGTGTGCAGGGAGAGAGAAGGATAGGCAGGGAGAGTGTCAGTGTCATATTCTTTGATAAACCTTGTGTGCAGGGAGAGAGAAGGATAGGCAGGGGACAGTGTCAGTGTCATTGTTGCTAAGCCTCCTGCACAGTATACACCTGAAGCTAGCCCTTATTGCTGTGTTTTCCTGGTGTGTTACACTAACAGGCATTTGCAGCACTTACAGCGGGCGGAGTGTGCCTCCTGCACATTATACACCTGAAGCTAGCCTGTATTGCTATGTTTTCCTGGTGTGTTACACCAACAGGCATTTGCAGCACTTACAGCAGGCGTAGTGTGATTCCTGCAAAATATACTCCTGAAGCTAGGCCTTATTGCTGTGTTTTCCTAGTGTGTTACACCAACAGGCATTTGCAGCACTTACAGCGGGCGGAGTGTGCCTCCTGCACATTATACACCTGAAGCTAGCCCGTATTGCTGTGTTTTCCTGGTGTGTTACACCAACAGGCATTTGCAGCACTTACAGCGGGCGTAGTGTGATTCCTGCAAAATATACTCCTGAAGCTAGGCCTTATTGCTGTGTTTTCCTAGTGTGTTACACCAACAGGCATTTGCAGCACTTACAGCAGGCGTAGTGTGATTCCTGCAAAATATACTCCTGAAGCTAGGCCTTATTGCTGGTTTACCCATCTCCCTGCAGGCCATTAAAATGTCTGGAAGGCAAACAAGGAGAGGCAGACAGTCAGGAGCCAATAAAAGAGGGCAAGCAGGCTCTGTGTCTAGAGACAACAGTGCTGGTCGTGGAAGCGGTGCATCACCATCAGCACGTGGCCATGGGACACGCTTGTCCTTCTTTTCGGCAGCTGGACGTGTTGAGCCGCATCATGCCGAAGACTTGGTAGAGTGGATGACCAAGCCCTCCTCATCCTCCTCATCCTCTCTCACCCAGGCTCAGGGTACTGGCAAAGCAGCTGCCAAAGCGTCCTCTTCCCTGGTATCAATGTCATCATCAGTCACTCCTTCCCTAGACCAACCATGTCCTCCTGAGGAGTCCCCCGAACTGTTTGAGCACAGTGTTGGGTACATGCTCCAGGAGGATGCTCAGCGTTTCGAAGGGTCTGATGATGATACCCAGCTAGAGGAAGGCAGTAGCGTGAGAGCAGAGAGAGGGAATGCTCAAGAAGGACACCAATCTGGCAGTCATGTTCCAGCAGCTGAAGCATACTGCCAGATTGGCTCCAGTGATGAGGAGGGAGGGGATGATGAGGTCACTGACTCCACGTGGGTGCCTAATAGGAGAGAGGAGGAGGAGGAGGAGGCACATCTCCGAGGCAGGATGCCCTCGGGGGGCCAGCGTAAGGGCAGCACACAGACGGAATCACACCGCAGAGCTCCGCCTGTGCAGGGCGCTGCCTCTGCCCGTTATTCAAAAAGTTCTTTGGTGTGGGCCTTTTTTGAGTCGAGTGCATCAGATCGCACAGCTGCTGTTTGCAACATATGTCTCAAGCGCATATAGCGTGGCCAAAACATCACCCGCTTGGGCACCACATGCTTGACCAGACATATGTTGACCTGCCATGCAGCTCGTTGGCAAGCCTACCTTAAAGACCCACACCAAAGAACAAAGCGGACCTCTCCTTGCACCGCATCAGCTGGGATCTCCAACCCCACTATACCTTCAGTCCTCTCTGAAACCTGCACTGAGAGGAATGAAGGTGTAGAATTAGGTGTGTCACAGCCAAGTACTTGCGGGTACTCTGCTAGCAGTACACCGATGTCCGATTCTAGCAGGCAAATTTCCCTGCCCCAGCTGCTGGACCGTCAAAAGAAGTTCACTCCCAGCCATCCACATGCCCAGCGGTTGAATGCTAGCTTGGCTAAATTGCTAGCGCTTCAACTGCTGCCTTTTCAGTTGGTAGACTCGGCCCCCTTCCGTGAGTTTGTGCAATGTGCGGTTCCTCAGTGGCAGGTTCCCAAACGCCACTTTTTCTCACGGAAGGCGATTCCGGCTCTCTACCGGCATGTGGAAGGCAATGTCTTGGCCTCGCTGGACAGGGCGGTCAGCGGTAAGGTGCATATTACCGCTGACTCATGGTCCAGCAGGCATGGACAGGGACGTTACCTTTCTTTCACGGCCCATTGGGTCACTCTTTTGGCAGCTGGGAAGGATGCAGGACAAGGTGCAGTAGTGTTGGAGGTTGTTCCTCCGCCACGCCTCCAAAATGCTACTACTGGTTGTGACACACCTCTCTCCTCCACCCCCTCCTCTTCTTCTTCCTCCATGGCCTCTTCCTGTGCTTTGTCCTCGGAACCAGCGGTGCTCCGTAGGCGTTCAAGGGGCTACGCAAGTACGCAGGCAAAAAGATGCCATGCCGTGCTTGCGCTGGTGTGTTTGGGGGACAGGAGCCACACTGGGGCAGAGGTTCTGTCTGCTCTGCAGGGGCAGGCCGAGAGGTGGGTGACGCCACGCCAGCTTAAGCCAGGAATGGTGGTTTGCGACAATGGCACCAACCTCCTCTCCGCCCTCTGACAGGGACAACTGACCTATGTGCCCTGTGTGGCTCATGTCCTTAACCTGGTGGTGCAGCGGTTCTTGGGCAGGTACCCGGGCTTACAGGATGTCCTGAGGCAGGCCAGGAAAGTCTGTGTGCATTTCCGCAGATCTTATAATGCCAGTGCTCGCCTGGCTGAGCTGCAAAAGGAGTTGAACCTACCCAAGAACCGCCTTATATATGTGACATGCCCACCAGGTGGAACTCAACATTGGCCATGCTGCAGCGGCTGCACACGCAGCAGAGGGCCATCAATGAGTACCTGTGCGACTACGGCACCAGGACAGGGTCAGGGGAGCTCGGTTTTTTTTCACCACGCCAGTGGGGCATGATCAGGGATGCATGCACTGTCCTGGCACCATTTGAGGAGGCCACGAGGATGGTGAGCAGTGACAGTGCATGCATCAGTGGCACTGTACCTCTTGTCCACCTGTTGGAACATACGCTGCGTGGAACAATGGACAGGGCACTTGAGGCAGAACAGAGACAGGAAGAGGAGGACTTCCTTGCCTCTCAAGGCCCCCTTTACCCAGACAGTGTTCCTTCTGTCCCACCCATCGCACAGGAAGAGGAGGAGGAGGAGGATTGTGTCAGAATGGAGGTGGAGCCTGGCACTCAGCATCATCAGCAGCAGTTTTTTAGGGATGATTTACAGTCCCAACAAACCCGTAGACTTGTACGTGGCTGGGAGGAGGTGGCTGTGGATCATGTCGTCCTTAGTGACCCAGAGGACTCCGGACCGAATGCCTCAGCTAACCTACACTGCATGGCCTCCCTGATCCTGCAAAGTCTGCGGAAGGATCCTCGTATTCTTCGGATCAAGGAGAGGGACCATTACTGGCTGGCCACTCTCCTTGATCCACGGTACAAGGGTAAGGTTGCGGACTTTATCTTACCGTCGCAGAGGGAGCAGAGGATGAGACAACTCCGGGAGGCCTTGCAGAAAGGTCTGTGCAACGCGTTCCCAGAGACTGGGTGTCAAGGTCACCTGTGGCCAGGTGACAGATGCACACCGTAGGGGGACAGGAGTGCACCGCAAGGTAGTGAACCCTATGGCTGACTGCTGCGGATAGGAAACTGGGTGGTTGTGGAAAGCGGGACCAGAGGAGCACAACCGGGATCCTAACGGAAGCTAGAGCCAAGATTCCCCAGGGCGCGGAGTCTAAGACCCAGCAGGTCTTCTCCAGGGCCTCTAGTGGTGAGGATGTTATGCTGCAGGCTGGGACCAGGTCGCGGCCCCTGGAGTTTCCTAGCTCACGCCCCGTAGGATAAGGGGAAAAGAGGGGAAGCAGCAGCACAAGATATGAGAGAACCGAATAACAAGCTGAAGGTCAGGGGCCACAAGCAGACAAGGATAACGAAAGAACGAGCCGAAGGTCAAGGGTCACGAGCAGACAGGGATAGTCGGGGACAAGCCAAATATGTAACAGAGAGACAGACGTAGCACACGGCAGGCAGGAACCCAAACACACAATGCCTAACAAACACGTTGATCAGCAAAGCAGGCTTGCAGTGCACAGGTTAATATAGTGTTCTGTGATAGGGCCTGGGGTGGAGTCTGGCTGGGAGGAGATTATAAAGGAAGCCAGGTGAAAGGGCTCAGGCCTCTAAGATGAACACATGGGAAGGAAGGTAAGCTGACAGACAAACACTACTGCATATCCATGACACTGGGAGGTTACAAACTCCTGGTCCTGGACAACGAGTTGCTGAGGCTTCGGTCAGTCAAAGAAGGAGCGGTGGGGAAGGTGGCCGTCTGACCGATGCGTTCAGACAATTCTTTAGTCCGCAGCCCCAAGGTATGATCGGTTCCAGTAACCATCGCCAGCGTCTGATATACATGGTGCAGGAATACCTAGGGGCAAGGTCAGACTTGGACACCTTCCCCACCGAAAATCCTCTGGCTTACTGGGTCTTGAGGATGGATCACTGGCCAGAGCTTGCACAGTATGCAATTGAGTTACTGGCCTGTCCTGCATCCAGCATTCTTTCAGAACGCACATTCAGTGCTGCTGGAGGATTTGTCACGGATCACAGGGTGCGACTGTCCACCGACTCGGTTGATCGACTGACCTTCATAAAGATGAACCAGTCTTGGATCACCACCAGCTACCAAACACCTGAAGCTGATATAACAGACTAATTTATTTTCAAATGTCACATCCCTTCAAGACTGATGCTGATGCTGAGAGATTGTCCTGTTATGTTGACTGACTATCCTCCTCCTCCTCAATGATCCGATTGATGATGATAGCTTGGAAGAACATTTTTGTTTCTGGGTGCCGCCACCAGTGGCTAAGGCCCAATTTTTCAGCCCCTGTTTAACAGGGGCATGTAATTACAATTTTTTATGCAATGCTTTGCAGCAGGGCTCATTCCTGCACTCCAACTAGAGTATCTGGGAGAGGTTGCAGTGTCGTGGCACCAGCACCAGTGGCTACGGCCCAATTTTTCAGCCCCTGTTTAACAGGGGCGTGTTATTACAATTTTTTATGCAATGCTTTGCAGCAGGGCTCATTCCTGCACTCCAACTAGAGTATCTGGGAGAGGTTGCAGTGTCGTAGCACCAGTGCCTAAGACCCAATTTTTCAGCCCCTGTTTAACAGGGGCGTGTAATTACAATTTTTGATGCAATACTTTGCAACAGGGCTTATTGCTGTGCTCCAAGTACAGTATCTGTGAGGGGTTGCAGTGTTGTGGCACCAGTGCCTAAGGCCCAATTTTTCTGCCCCTGCTTAACAGGGGCATGTAATTACAATTCTTGATCTAATAATTCACAGCAGGGCCCATTCCTGCGCCCACCAAGAGTAACTGTGAGGCCTTACAGTGTTGTGTCAACACCACCACCACCACCACCACCAAAGGCCCAATTTTTTCAGCCCCTGTTTAACAGGGGCATGCAATTACAATTCTTGATCTAATAATTCACAGCAGGGCCCATTCATGCGCCCACCAAGAGTAACTGTGAGGGCTCACAGTGTTGTGGCAACACCAACATGTAAGGGGCAAATTTCAGCAGAGTATATACGGCAGGCCCCTACTTTCAAACATCCAACTTACAAACGACTCCTCCTTGCAAACGGAAGGATACAACAGGAAGTGAGAGGAAATCTACCCCTAGGAACAGTGCCGGCCCAAGACATTGTGCTGCCTGGTACCAAGAATGAAATGCTGCCCCCCCCCCCCAAATAAAAAATCACGCACACCGAAATGCCCCCACATCCATTATTTGATATGATAAATAAAGAGGAACTGTCATGGCTCTATACATGTAAAGGAGTATATAGAGGACCTGTCATGGCTCTATAAAATGGACCTGTTATGGCTCTATTCATGTATAGGAGTATAAAGAGGACCATCATGGCATTATGCGTGTATATAGAAGTATAATGAGGACCTGTCATGGCACTATACATGTATGTAGGAGTATAAAAAGGACCTGTCATGGCTCTATACATGTATGTAGGAGTATAAAGAGGACCTGTCATGGCTCTATACATCTATGTAGAAGTATAAAGAGGACCTGTCATGGCTCTATACATGTATGTAGGAGTATAAAGAGGACCTGTCATGGCTCTATACATCTATGTAGAAGTATAAAGAGGACCTGTCATGGCTCTATACATGTATGTAGGAGTATAAAGAGGACCTGTCATGGCTCTATACATGTATGTAGGAGTATAAAGAGGACCTGTCATGGCTCTATACATGTATGTAGGAGTATAAAGAGGACCTGTCATGGCTCTATACATCTATGTAGAAGTATAAAGAGGACCTGTCATGGCTCTATACATGTATGTAGGAGTATAAAGAGGACCTGTCATGGCTCTATACATGTATGTAGGAGTATAAAAAGGACCTGTCATGGCTCTATACATGTATATAGGAGTATAAAAGGACCTGTGCCTGGCCGGCGGCCGCAATGTCAGCCGTCCACCCACGATCGGTCCACAGAGAGCCAGAACGGGGAACTGTCAATGTAAATAGACAGATCCCCATTCTGACAGGGGAGGAGAGACAGATCTGCTGTTCCTAGTGATTAGGAACAGAGATTTCTCTCCTCCTCCAGTCATTCCCATCCCCCCCCACTGTTAGAAACACCTCCCAGGAAACACATTTAACCCCTTCCCTAACAGTGACATTTACACAGTAATCAGTGCATTTTTATAGCACAGATCGCTGTATAGATGTCAATGGTCCCAAAAATGTGTCAAAAGTGTCCGACCTGTCCACCGCAATGTCGCAGTCTCGCCAAAAAAAAATCTCAGATCACTACCATTACTAGTAAAAAAATAATAATAATAAAAATGCTTCAAGTGCATTATTTCTATTATTACATTGTTATATAAAATAAAATAGTTCAACTCACCATTATTGCAGAATCAGTGGGAGCCCCGAGCGTGTCACTTGCCAACGTCACCTGCCTTCAGATGCACATTGTCACCTGCCACACATTGCGGATTGTCACTTGCCACGATGTCACCTGCTACACGTAGCTGATTGTCACTTGCCACGTCACCTGCCACATGTAGCAGATTGTCACGTGCCACCTGTCACACATTGCGGATTGCCACTTGCCATGATGTCACCTGCCACACGTTGCAGATTGTCACTTGCCACGTCACCTACCACACGTAGGGGATTGTCACTTGCCACAACGCCACCTGCCACACATTGCGGATTTTCACTTGCCACGACGTCACATGCCACATGTTGCAGATTGTCACTTGCCACGTCACCTGCTACACGTAGCGGATTGTCACTTGCCACGTCACCTGCCACACATTGCGGATTGTCACTTGCCACAATGTCACCTGCCACACATAGCGGATTGTCACTTGCCACGTCATCTGCCACACATTGCAGATTGTCACTTGCCATGACGTCACCTGCCACACATAACGGATTGCCACTTGTTGTGTCCCAGAGTAAAGGAGGGCAGCAGAGAGATAATGTAATCTCTCTGCTGCCCACACAGTGGGGGCCGAACTGCAGCGATGCAGGGCGGGCAGTGAGAGATGATGTCATCTCTCTGCTCCCCCGCCCGCTGATTGGCCAGCAAGCCCGCTCACCTGCTGACTGTCACGCCCGCTGACTGTTCCCCTGTTCTGCCCGCACGCTCCTTTTACCTGGGCCCGACGCCCAGGTGAATTGAGCGTGCGGGCAGAACAGGTGGAGCGGAGCAGGCTGGCTGGCAGGCGGGCGTCAATTTGCCTCACAGTGAAGCGCGGAGCGGGCGGAACGAGTTGGCGACAATTTGCCTCACAGTGCAGCGGGGAGTGAAGCGGGCAGAACGGGCTGGCGGGCGGAACGGGCTGGCCAGTGGCAATTTGCCTCACAGTGCAGGCAGGGCCGGTGCTAGGCAATTTGGCGCCCTAGGCAAGACCAGCTATGTGCGCCCCCCCCCCCCCAAAAAAAAAATGTCCCTGCGTCCATCATATGTGATGTGCACCAGTAAATTAAGGGGGTGGGGTGGTAGGAAGCTGGCAGGGGGGGATGAAGATTACAGGGGGTGGTAGGAATATGACAGGGGTGGGTGGGTGGTAGGAAGCTGACAGGGAGGATGAAGATTACAGGGGGTGGTAGGAAGATGACAGGGAGGATGGAGATGACAGGGGTGGGTGGTAGGAAGCTTACAGGGAGGATGGAGATGACAGGAGTGGGTGGTAGGAAGCTGACAGGGAGGATGAAGATGACAGGGGTGGGTGGTAGGAAGCTGACAGGGAGGATGGAGATGACAGGAGTGGGTGGTAGGAAGCTGACAGGGAGGATGGAGATGACAGGAGTGGGTGGTAGGAAGCTGACAAAGAGGATAGAGATGACAGGGGTGGGTGGTAGGAAGCTGACAGGGAGGATGGAGATGACAGGAGTGGGTGGTAGGAAGCTGACAAAGAGGATAGAGATGACAGGGGTGGGTGGTAGGAAGCTGACAGGGAGGATGGAGATGACAGGAGTGGGTGGTAGGAAGCTGACAGGGAGGATGAAGATGACAGGGGTGGGTGGTAGGAAGCTGACAGGGAGGATAGAGATGACAGGGGTGGGTGGTAGGAAGCTGACAGGGAGGATGAAGATGACAGGGGTGGGTGGTAGGAAGATGACAGGGAGGATGGAGATGACAGGGAATATGGAGATGACAGGGAATATGGAGATGACAGGGGTGGGTGGTAGGAAGATGACAGGGAGGATGGAGATGACAGGGAATATGGAGATGACAGGGAATATGGAGATGACAGGGAATATGGAGATGACAGGGGTGGGTGGTAGGAAGATGACAGGGAGGATGGAGATGACAGGGGGTGATAAAATGTAAGACAGGCCTCAGAGGTAGGGTGGTGGGATCATGCCAGGAACAGGGGGATGACGAGGAGCATGATGATGACAGGAGACAGTAGATGGCATCATAGCATTAGGGCTGTGTGTGAGGTCATCACGGGCGGCTGGTAGCAGGGATGTTCGGGCTCCCTCGTTCAGGGAGTGACGTCACTGGATGCTGTCAGTGTCGGGCAGCGGACCGTCATTCACAGTACCTACGTCTTCCACACTACGGCCGTCCATCCTGGAGAGGAATTCAAGGAGCTGCTCAGCAGCGGCGGCGGCGGCAGCCATTATCCGCGCTCTGCACATGGTACTTGGTAGGAGATTCGCAGAGCGCGGGAGAAGGGGAGGAGCCGGGGGAGGGGAGCACATTGATCCACCTACTGACCCAACAACTGTTGGATGATCGAGGCTGCGTCAAGCTCCCAGTGCCTCTTCCTCCACAGGACTGCGCGGCGGCAAGGACTACTACTGTCACACATTGAGATAGGGAACCAGTGGCCATGGCTGCGCCCTAGGCGGCTGCCTAGTGGTACCGCCAGCCCTGAGTGCAGGGGGAGTGGAGTGGGCGGAACTGGATAGTGGCAACTTGCCGCTCCCCTGAATGTGCCGCCTGGTACAATGGTACCACCGGGTCCCATGGTAGGGCCGGCCCTGCCTAGGAAGGCAAATTCTCTCCTGTAAGAGTCAATATGGGAAAACAAGTGTCTCCTCTCCACTGATGCTTTATTACCAATTCTTGTTTCAATAAAAAAAACAAATTTCCCAAAAAATGTGTCATTAGGACGGAAAGTGAGGTGAACTGTTCTGAACAGGTGCACACTGCACAGACAGCAAAACAAATGTTACAGGGGTGATAACCCTTCCCTATGTTTTCCAAAAAGCTTAAAAATAGATTTTTTGGCTGGAGCTACACTTAAACAATGTACCTGTTCAAAATTACAAACAGATTCTACATAAGAACAAACCTACAGTCCCTGTCTTGTATGCACCGCCTGTATACGGCTGTTCAGAGTATATAGGGCCTTTTTTCTTTTGTGTGCGGGGTTCCCCTTAATATCCATACAAGACCCAAAGGGGCTGGTAATGGGCTGGGGTAGAGGGGGGGGGGGGGGTGATGGGGTAGCTATGCCATTTTTCTTAAAGATTTTCATCCATATTACCGGGACCAGACATTACATTAAAGCCGCAAGCAGTTTTAAATGGCTTTTTTTCCTTTAGAAATGTAATTTTGTGCAGGGACAGTTCTAAACACGGGAAACACGTGACACTTCACAGGCATACTTTAGACTCCCCCCAGGTACGATATTTAAAGGAATATTTGACTTTTTTTTTTTCACTTTATGCATCATTAAAATGACTGCTCCTGAAAAACTGCCGTTTTTAAAACTTTTTTGCATTGATACATGTCCCCTGGTGCAGAACCCGGGTTCCCAAACCCTTTTTAGGACAATAACATGCATAATAGTCGTTATAATTAGCACTTTAGATTTCGAATGTTCGCATCCATTGTATTTAATAGGGTTCTAACGTTCGTGCGAACTTTCGGTCCGTTCGCGGGTTCTGGTGCGAACCGAACCCGGGGGTGTTCGGCTCATCACTAACCACCACTAAAGGCCCAATTTTTCTGCCTCTGTTCAACAGGAGCATGTGATTACAATTCTTGATCTAATATTTCACAGCTGGGCCCATTCCCGCGCCCACCAAGAGTAACTGTGAGGACTTACAGTGTTGTGGCACCAGCACCACGACCACCACCAAAGGCCCAATTTTTCCTACCGCTGTTCAACAATGTCATGTAATTACAATTCTTGATCTAATATTTCACACAGCTGGGCCCATTCCTGCGCCCACCAAGAGTAACTGTGAGGACTTACAGTGTTGTGGCACCAGCACCAACACCACTACCAAAGGCCCAATTTTTCCTACCACTGTTCAACAATTTCATGTAATTACAATTCTTGATATAATAGCTCACAGCAGGGCGTTCCAGCGCCCACCAAGAGTAACTGTGAGGGCTTACAGTGTTGTGGCAACACCAACACCTAAGGGCCAAATTTCTGCAGAGTATATACGGCAGGCCCCTACTTTCAAACATCCAACTTACAAACGACTCCTACTTGCAAACGGAAGGAGACAACAGGAAGTGAGAGGAAATCTACCCTTAGGAAGGGAAATTCTCTCCTGTAAGAGTTAATATGGGAAATAGGTGTCTCCTCTCCACTGATGCTTAATCACTAATCCTTGTTTCAATAAAAACCCCAAATTTTCAAAAAACATTTGTAATTGGGACGGAAAGTGAGGTGAAATGTTCTGAACAGGTGCACAGACAGCAAAACAAATGTTACAGGGGTGATAACCCTTCCCTATGTTTTCCAAAAAGCTTAACCACTTGAGGACCGCCACACGCCGCTGTACGTCGGCAGAATGCCACGGCTGGGCACATGGGCGTACAGGTACGTCCCCTTTAAGAGCCCAGCCATGGGTCGCGAGCACGCATCCGGCGGCGCGCTCGTGACCTGGTCCTCTTCTCCGTGACCGTCCCCGCTGAAACAGCGGACCCGATCGCCGCTGGTGTTCCGCGATCAGGTCACAGAGAGGAAGAATGGGGAGAGGTAAGTGTAAACAAACCTCTCCCCGTGCTTCCTAATGAGCCTGCCACTGATCGTCTGTTCCCTGTCATAGGGAACGACGATCAGTGACGTCACACGCTAAGCCACATCCCCACAGTAAGTAAAACACATCAGGGCACACTTAACCCCTACAGCGCCCCCTCCCGGTTAACCCCTTCACTGCCAGTGTTATTTTCACAGTAACCAGTGCATTTTTATAGCACTGATCGCTGTGAAAATGACAATGGTCCCAAAAATGTGTCAAAAGTGTCCGATGTGTCCGCCATAATGTCGCAGTCACAAAAAAAATCACTGATCGCTGCCATTACTAGTAAAAAAAATTTTTTTTATAAAAATGCCATAAAACTATCCCCTATTTTGTAAACGCTAATACATTTGCGCAAACCAATCAATAAACGCTTATTGCAATCTTTTTTTACCAAAAATATGTAGAAGAATATGTATCAGCCTAAACTGAGGAAAAAAATGTTTAGATATTTTTGGGGATATTTATTATAGCAAAAAGTAAAAAATATTGCATTTTTTTCAGAATTGTCGCTCTATATTTGTTTATGGCGCAAAAAATAAAAACCGCAGAGGTGATCAAATACCCCCAAAAGAAAGCTCTATTTGTGGGAAAAAAAGGACGCCAATTTTGTTTGGGAGCCACGTCGCACGACCGCGCAATTGTCAGTTAAATCGACGCAGTGCCGAATCGCAAAAAGTGGCCTGGTCCTTTTGCTGCATATTGGTCTGGGGCTTAAGTGGTTAAAAATAGATTTTTTGGCTGGAGCTACACTTTACCTGTTCCAAATTACAAACAGATTCTACTTAAGAACAAACCTACAGTCCCTTTCTTGTTTGCACCACCTGTATACTGCTGTTCAGAGTATATAGGTATTATATATAACTGTATTATATATACTACATGGACTGCACTTTAAACTCTGAACTGTATTATATATACTACACGGACCGCACTATATACTCTGAACTGCATTATATATACTATACAGACTGCACTATATACTCTGAACTGTATTATATATACTACATGGACTGCACTATATACTCTGTGTAACGACACCCTAAATGCGAGAGGGGTTAAAGCCGTTTAGGATATTCCATTCCAGAACACAAGGCAGCTACCAGACACTCCAACCAGGCGAACCAAGCCCATAAGAATAATTCTCCCCCAGATACGAGACGACGCTCTGTATGAGGTTTAAGCAGGACTGACAATCTTTATTGAAAATACCACAAGTTTTATACACATGTAGCGGCCTCCACTCTCTCTATCTTGCTCCGGTTTCTTTCTCTCTGGCTTTTGTCTAGGGGTACCTTGGAGGAGAGAGTGCGGGGTCACCACGCCAAGCTTTCACCGCAGATGTTTGTGTGGTGTGAGCAAAGTTTCTTTACCTTCGGGTCGGTGTTCGGTGTTTGCAGCCTCCGCTTCTTCTGTGGAACAGTGTCTGCCAGTAAATGAGCCCCACACCAATAAAAGTCCAACACTCCTTTATTTTCCAATGTCAGGATGAAACACAATCAGTTGGACTCCCTCAACGAACAGACAGGGGGTGTGGATACGAGTAGGCCCAGGCACAATGAACTCTCCTATTCCTCTATCAGCGAAAAAGGTTGGCGCATGGTCTCCCCCACGTACCGTGAATATTTTGGTCGCTACCACCGACCGGGTGAACTGTGAACCTTCCTCCTGACTGAACTCGGCCCCTGTTCGGAAAGATACCCCTCCGGGCGGTCTCCCGAGGCTCACCCGGCACTGGCAATCTGCTGCACCAGGTCTTCGGGTGAGTAGCTCCTCCGGTCCCTTACGCCTCTGGATTCGGGCACCCCACTCCCGGGGCCCCCTAGGAAATCCTTCCCTCGCAGGGCCCAGCGAAGTAAACTGGGCCCCAGGCCTCCAACCGAGTACCTCACCCCAGGCTGAAGGTGCCTGGGATGGAACACGAGCTCCGGGCGTCCAGGCCTAGGCCGCCTGGACACCAACCACGACCAACAGCCCTCAGGCTGAAGGTGCCTGGGACTCGACCCCGTGACAAAGATGGCCGGCCCCTTTATACCCTCTCCCAGCAAGCACGGCGGGTATCCCCGCCCCACCATACAACCGCTGAGAGAGGCCAAAAAGGGGTACGGCACTCAGCAATGGTTCAACCCTAGCCCACAGGGACAGCGCCACCTGCTGGGCCACAGGGAACTATACATCACTGGTGTCTCTGCCAGTTTTAAACATGATAGAAAAGTATATGCCCGCTACACACAGTTAAAAGAGGAGGTGCATCATATTTCTCTGGAATTACACCTGTGACCAGACCTAATTACAATGCTAATTACCTAATTACTTTTAGCAGCCTGACATTTAGGCTAGACTTGCCGCCTTGTAGTTTAGAAGACACAATCAACATTAACACAGAATTCCCTCCCACAATAGCAGAGTTAATTGCCACAAGCCACAATGAAAAGACCCTTAGAAGCTATCCTAGACCCATTTGCATTACAACAGACAGGTGATGACATTAGCATCTTTCAACTAACATGTTGAGTTCAGAATCATACAACCAGTAAATATCCTGGCGACTATTGTGGATTAATATTACTGTCCCATTTTAAAGCAATCCAAAACATATTCTTAATGTCCATTATTTTCTTGCTCACCCTATGCCCCTAATGGACATAGGGTGATTTAGACATACGAGGTGCATGGGGATCTGAAGCAAGGGTATCCCATACTTTCTAAGGTATTCTGGGTTCCCCGGGCCCTCCCGTTACGCTCTGAACTGTATTATATACAGTGGGTCAAAAAAAGTATTTAGTCAGCCACCAATTGTGCAAGTTCTCCCACTTAAAAAGATGAGAGAGGCCTGTAATTGTCATCATAGGTATACCTCAACTATGAGAGACAAAATGTGGAAACAAATCCAGACAATCACATTGTCTGATTTGGAAAGAATTTATTTGCAAATTATGGTGGAAAATAAGTATTTGGTCAATATCAAAAGTTCATCTCAATACTTGGTTATATATCCTTTGTTGGCAATGACAGAGGTCAAACGTTTTCTATAAGTCTTCACAAGGTTGTCACACACTGTTGCTGGTATGTTGGCCCATTCCTTCATGCAGATCTCCTCTAGAGCAGTGATGTTTTGGGGCTGTCGCTGGGCAACATGGACTTTCAACTCCCTCCAAATGTTTTCTATGGGGTTGAGATCTGAAGACTGGCTAGGCCACTCCAGGACCTTGAAATGCTTCTTACGAAGCCACTCCTTCTTTGCCAGGGTGGTGTGTTTGGGATCATTGTCATCCTGAAAGACCCAGCCACGTTTCATCTTCAATGCCCTTGCTGATGGGAGGAGGTTTGCACTCAAAATCTCACGATACATGGCCCCATTCATTCCTTCATGTACACGGATCAGTCGTCCTGTTCCCTTTGCAGAGAAACAGCCCCAAAGCATGATGTTGCCACCCCCATGCTTCACAGTAGGTATGGTGTTCTGTGGTTGCAACTCAGCATTCTCTCTCCTCCAAACGCGATAAGTTGTGTTTCTACCAAACAGTTCTACTTTGGTTTCATCTGACCATATGACATTCTCCCAATCCTCTTCTGGATCATCCAAATGCTCTCTAGCAAACCTCAGATGGGCCCGGACATGTACAGGCTTAAGCAAGGGGACACGTCTGGCACTGCAGGATCTGAGTCCCTGGCGGCGTAGTGTGCTACTGATGGTAGCCTTTGTTACGTTGGTCCCAGCTCTCTGCAAGTCATTCACTAGGTCCCCCTGTGTGGTTCTGGGATTTTTGCTCTTCGTTCTTGTGATCATTTTGACCACATGGGGTGGAATCTTGCGTGGAGCCCCAGATCGAGGGAGATTATCAGTGGTCTTGTATGTCGTCTATTTTCAAAATTTTGCTTCCACAGTTGATTTCTTCACACCAAGCTGCTTGCCTATTGCAGATTCAGTCTTCCCAGCCTGGTGCAGTTCTACAATTTTGTTTCTGGTGTCCTTCGACAGCTCTGTGGTCTTCACTAGGGATGAGATTCGAGTTCGAGTCGAACCCATGTTCGTCTCGAACCTCGGCTGTTCGACCTTTCGTAGAATTTTGAACATTATGGGCCGTTCGCGCCAAATTCGAGTGGCGCATCACGGCCCATAATTCACTGCGGCATCGCAGTGCATTGCTGGCTGATGATTGGCCAAGCATGCACTATGACCCGCATGCTTGGCCAATCACAGCGCCGTAGGTATAGAGAGCCGTAATTGGCCAAAGCCAGGGTGGCTTTGGCCAATCATGGCTCAGAGGAGTAGGTACACGCCCAACACTATATAAGGCCGCCGGCTTGGCGGCCTTGTGTAGTGTGTTGGCGTTGGTTAAAGGAAAGAGACAGAGTGAGACAGTGTAATTTGATGTGAGTTAGATAGAGCAGGCAGGCGAGTCAGTTAGCTGCAGTTACAGTGTGTAGAGGATATATATGCATCCTAGGTGTTGTATATACATTTACAAACTGTATTCAGTTTAGCTAGATTCGTTCCTGTTATTCTCTATACTGACAGGCAGGCAGGTGATTGTGCTAGCTGCAGTGTTTCACTTAGTGTACTGTGTCCTTTGCACAGTGTGCACCAAAAGCTTACCTGAATACAATTGCTGGTGTTCTGATACAAATACAGGCAGGGAGCTGCAGTATTTTGCTTTAGTGTCCTTTGCACAGTGTGCACCAAAAGCTTACCTGAATACAATTGCTGGTGTTCTGATACAAATACAGGCAGGGCCGGTGCTACCACTAGGCAAACTAGGCAGACGCCTATGGCGCAATTCTGCCTAGGGCACCCGGCCACTGATGTTCCTACTCTCTTCTCTCTGCAGCAAGCAACTAAGTCTTAGCATCAGCAGGCAGCCGCTGCTCCATTTGCACATAGTGTCAGAGGAGCAGCGGCGGCAGAGGACTGTGTCTGTGTCCTTACTCCTGAATGAATGGAAGCAAGCAAACATTCATTGATGGGCATTGGTAGGCTGCATTGATGGGCACTGGTGAGGCTGCATTGATGGGCGCTGGTGAGGCTGCATTTGATGGGCGCTGTCGAGGCTGCATTTGATGGCTGCTGGTGGGCTGCATTTGATGGGCGCATCATTAAAAAGGTGGGGTATACATGGGCAGGGCAAAGGGGCTGGAGCCAGGAGGGCGGCAAAATTAGGTTTCGCCTAGGGTGTCAAAAATCCTTGCGCCAGCCCAGAATACAGGCAGGGAGCTGCAGTATTTTGCTTTAGTGTCCTTTGCACAGTGTGCACCTAAAGCTTACCTCAATACAATTGCTGGTGTTCTGATACAAATACAGGCAGGGAGCTGCAGTATTTTGCTTTAGTGTCCTTTGCACAGTGTGCACCTAAATCTTACCTGAATACAATTGCTGGTGTTCTGATACAAATACAGGCAGGGAGCTGCAGTATTTTGCTTTAGTGTCCTTTGCACAGTCTGCACCTAAAGCTTACTTCAATACAATTGCTGGTGTTCCGATACAAATACAGGCAGGGAGCTGCAGTATTTTGCTTTAGTGTCCTTTGCACAGTGTGCACCTAAAGCTTACCTGAATACAATTGCTGGTGTTCTGATACAAATACAGGCATGGAGCTGCAAGTATTTTCAGTTAGTGTACTGTGTCCTCTGCACAGTGTACACCTAAAACGAACTGAAGACAATTGCTGGTGTTCTCATACTAATACCACAGCAGTCAGTTAATTCTGCTAGCTGCAGTATAATCAGTATAGATATATACAGTATATATACATCCCACCTTTGTGCAGCTACATTTCACTGCAGGCCATTAGTATGTCTGGAAGGCAAACAAGGAGACGCAGACAGTCACGAGCGAATAAAAGAGGGCAAGCAGGCTCTGTGTCTAGAGGCAACAGTGCTAATCGTGGACACGGTGCATCCTCATCAGCACGTGGCCACGGGTCCTTCTTTTCGGCAGCTGGCCATGTTGAGCCGCAACATGCCGAAGACTTGGTAGAGTGGATGACCAAGACTCATCCTCCTCATCCTCTCTCACCCAGGCTCAGGGTACTTTGTCTGGCAAAGCAGCTGCCAAAGCGGCCTCTTCCCTCGGCTCAATGGCATCAGTCACTCCTTTCCTAGCCCCACCATGTCCTCCTGAGGGGTCCCCCGAACTGTTTGACCACAGTGTTGGGTACATGCTCCAGGAGGATGCCCAGCGTTTTGAAGGCTCTGATGATGGTACCCAGCTAGAGGAAGGCAGTAACATGAGCCCAGAGAGAGGGGGTGCCCAACAAGGACAACAATCTGGCAGTCATGTTCCCCCAGCTGCAGCATACTGCCAGATTTGCTCCAGTGATGAGGAGGGAGGGGATGATGAGGTCACTGACTCCACGTGGTTGCCTGATAGGAGAGAGGAGGAGGCACATCTCCAACGAGGCAGGATGCCCTCCAGGGGCCAGCTTAAGGGCAGCCAACCGACTGCATCACACCGCAGTGTTCAGCATTTTCAGGGCGCTGCTGTCTCTGCGCGTTATTCCAAAAGTTCTTTTTGGTGTGGGCCTTTTTTGAGACATGTGCAGCAGATCGCACCGTTGCTATTTGCAACATATGTCTGAAGCGTAACTCGCGTGGCCAAAACATGAGCCGCTTGGGCACCATGTGCTTGACCAGACATATGTCGACCTGCCATGCAGTCCGTTGGCAAGCATACAAAAAAGACCCACACCAAAGAACAAAGCGGACCTCTCCTTTGCTCCTCATCAGCTGGGATCTCCAACCCCTCTATGCCTTCAGTCCTCTCTGAAACCTGCACTGAGAGGAATGAAGGTGTAGAATTAGGTGTGTCACAGCCAAGTACTTGCGGGCAATCTGCTATCGGTACACTGACGTCAGATTGTACCAGGCAAATTTCCCTGCCCCAGCTGCTGCACTGCCAAAAGAAGTTCGCTCCCAGCCATCCACATGCCCAGCAGTTGAATGCTAGCTTGGCTAAATTGCTAGCACTTCAACTGCTGCCTTTTCAGTTGGTAGACTCTGCCCCCTTCCGTGAGTTTGTGGAATGTGCGGTTCCTCAGTGGCAGATTCCCAAACGCCACTTTTTCTCACGGAAGGCGATACCGGCTCTCTACCGGCATGTGGAAGGCAATGTCTTGGCCTCGCTGGACAGGGCGGTCAGCGGTAAGGTGCATATTACCACTGACTCATGGTCCAGCAGGCATGGACAGGGACGTTACCTATCTTTCACGGCGCATTGGGTGACTCTGCTGGCAGCTGGGAAGGATGCAGGACAAGGTGCAGTAGTGTTGGAGGTTGTTCCGTCACCCGCCTCCAAAATGCTACTACTGGTGATTCTGACACACCTCTCTCCTCCACCCCCTCCTCTTCTTCTTCCTCCATGGCCTCTTCCTGTGCTTTGTCCTCGCAACAAGCGATGCTCCGTAGGCACTCAAGGGGCTATGCAAGTACGCAGGCAAAAAGATGCCATGCAGTGCTTGAGCTGGTGTGCTTGGGGGACAGGAGCCATACTGGGGCAGAGATTCTGTCAGCTCTGCAGGGGCAGGCTCAGAGGTGGTTGATGCCACGCCAGCTTAAGCCGGGAAAGGTGGTTTCCGACAATGCACCAAACTCCTCTCCGCCCTCCGACAGGGACAACTGACCCATGTGCCCTGTTTGGCTCACGTCCTTAACTTGGTGGTGCAGCGGTTCTTGTGCAGGTACCCGGGCTTACAGAAGGTCCTAAAGCAGGCCTGGAAACTCTGTGGGCATTTCCGCCATTCATATAATGCCAGTGCTCGGCTGGCTGACCTGCAAAAGGAATACAACCTGCCCAAGAACCGCCTAATCTGTGACATGCCCATCAGGTGGAACTCCACGTTGGCCATGCTGCAGCGGCTGCACACGCAGCAGAGGGCCATCAATCAGTATATGTTGCAATATGGCACCAGGACAGGGTCAGGGGAGCTTGGATTTTTTTCCCCATGCCAGTGGGCCATGGTCAGGGATGCATGCACTGTCCTGGCACCATTTGAGGAGGCCACAAGGATGGTGAGCAGTGACAGTGCATGCATCAGTGACACTGTCCCTCTTGTCCACCTGTTGGAGCACACGCTGCGTGGAATAATGAACAGAGCACTTAAGGCAGAACAGAGGCAGGAAGAGGAGGACTTCCTTCCCTCTCAAGGCCCCCTTTATCCAGACAGTGTTCCTGTTGGCCCGCCTATCACACAGGAAGAGGATGAGGAGGAGGAGGATTGTTTTAGCATGGAGGTGGAGCCTAGCACTCAGCATCAGTGAAGTCTTCAAGGGATCAATTACAGTCCCAAGACACCCATGACTTGTACGTGGCTGGGAGGAGGTGATTGCGGATCATGTCGTCCTGAGTGACTCAGAGGACTCCGGACCAAATGCCTCAGCAAACCTATGCTGCATGGCCTCCCTGATCCTGCAAAGCCTGCGGAAGGATCCTTGTATTCGTGCTATCAAGGAGAGGGATCATTACTGTCTGGCAACCCTCCTTGATCCAAGTTACAAGGGTAAGGTTGCGGACCTTATCTTGCCGTCGCAGAGGGAGCAGAGGATGAAGCATCTTCAGGAGGCCTTGCAGAAAGGTCTGTGCAACGCGTTCCCAGAGACTGGGAGGTTACAAAATCCTGGTCCTGGACAACGTGTTGCTGAAGCTTCGGTCAGTCAAAGAAGGAGCGGTGGAGAAGGTGGCCGTCTGACCGATGCGTTCAGGCAATTTTTTAGTCCGCAGCCCCAAGGTATGATCGGTTCCAGCAACCATCGCCAGCGTCTAGTTTACATGGTGCAGGAATACCTAGGGGCAAGATCAGACTTGGACACCTTTTCCACCGAAAATCCTCTGGGTTATTGGGTCTTGAGGATGGATGACTGGCCAGAGCTTTCACAGTATGCAATTGAGCTACTGGCTTGACCTGCATCCAGTGTTCTTTCAGAACGCACATTCAGTGCTGCTGAAGGCTTTGTAACCGATCACAGGGTGCGCCTCTCCACCGACTTGGTCGATCGACTGACCTTCATAAAAATGAATCAGTCTTGGATCACCACCAGCTACCAAGCACCTGATGCTGATGTAACAGAATAATTTTCTTTGAAATGTCAGATCCCTTCAAGACTGCCTATTCTGATGCAGAGTGACTATCCTCTTCCTTCTCAATGATCATGCTGATAGCATGTAAGAAATTTTTTGGCTCTGGGCACCGCCACCAGTGGCTAAGGCCCAATTTTTCAGCCCCTGTTTAACAGGGGCGTGTAATTACAATTTTTAATGCAATACTTTGCTGCATGGCTCATTCCCGCACTCCAACTACAGTATCTGTGAGGGGTTGCAGTGTTGTGGCACCAGCACCAGTTCCTAAGGCCCAATTTTTCTGCCCCTGTTTAACAGGGGCGTGTAATTACAAATTTTGATGCAATACTTTGCAGCAGGGCTCATTGCTGCACTCCAACTACAGTATCTGTGAGGGGTTGCAGTGTTGTGGCACCAGTGCCTAAGGCACAATTTTTCAGCCCTGTTCAACAGGGGCATGTAATTACAATTCTTGATCTAATAATTCACAGCAGGGCCCATTCCTGCACCCACCAAGAGTAACTGAGGGCTTACAGTGTTTTGGCAACACCACCACCAAAGGCCCAATTTTTCCTACCACTGTTCAACAATGGCTTGCAATGACAATTCTTGACATAATAGTTCACAGCAGGGCGTTCCAGCGCCCACCAAGAGTAACTGTGAGGGCTTACAGTGTTGTGGCAACACCAACACCTAAGGGCCAAATTTCTGCAGAGTATATACGGCAGGCCCCTACTTTTAAACATCCAACTTACAAACGACTCCTACTTGCAAACAGAATGAGACAACAGGAAGTGAGAGGAAATCTACCCCTAAGAAGGGAAATTATCTCCTGTAAGAGTTAATATGGGAAAAAGGTGTCTCCTCTCCACTGATGCTTTATCACCAATCCTTGTTTCAATAAAAACGCCAAATTTTCTAAAAACATTTGTCATTGGGACGGAAAGTGAGGTGAAATGTTCTGAACAGGTGCACAGACAGCAAAACAAATGTTACAGGGGTGATAACCCTTCCCTATGTTTTCCAAAAAGCTTAAAACTGATTTTTGGCTGGAGCTACACTTTAAAAATGTACCAGTTCAAAATTACAAACAGATTCTACGTAACAACAAACCTACAGTCCCTGTCTTGTTTGCACTGCCTGTATACTGCTGTTCAGAGTATATAGGGCCTGGGGGCCCCACACCTTTCCTTTTTTTTATTTGGGTGCGGGATTCCCTTTAATATCCATATAAGACCCAAAGGGGCTGGTAATGGGTTGGGGGGGGGGATAACCATGGCATTTTTCTGAATGATTTTCATCCATATTGCCGGGACCAGACATTACATTAAAGCTGCAAGCAGTTTTAAATGTCTTTTTTTTCTTTTAGAAATGTCATTTTGTGCAGGGACAGTTCTAAACACGGGAAACACGTGCCACTTCCCCCCAGGTACGATATTTAAAGGAATATTTCACTTTTTTTTTTCACTTTATGCATCATTAACCACTTAAGCCCCGGACCATTTTGGTTAGTTAATGACCAGGCCCCTTTTTGCGATTCGGCACTGCGTCGCTTTAACTGACAATTGCACGGTCGTGCAATTGTCTCCCAAACAAAATTGACGTCCTTTTTTCCCCACAAATAGAGATTTCTTTTGGTGGTATTTGATCACCTCTGCGGTTTTTATTTTTTGCGCTATAAACAAAAATAGAGCAAATTTTTAAAAAAAATTCTATATTTTTTACTTTTTGCCATAATAAATATCCCCCAAAAATATATAAAAAAAAGTTTTTTTCCTCAGTTTAGGCCGATACGTATTCTTCTACATATTTTTGGTAAAAAAAAAAAATCGCAATCGGCGTTTATTGATTGGTTTGCGCAAAAGTTATAGCGTTTACAAAATAGGGGATAGTTTTATCACATTTTTATAAAAAAAATTGTTTTACTAGTAATGACGGCGATCAGTGATTTTTTTCATGACTGCGACATTATGGCGGACACATCGGACACTTTTGACAAATTTTTAGGACCATTGTCATTTTTACAGCGATCAGTGCTATAAAAATGCACTGGTTACTGTAAGAATGACACTGGCAGTGAAGGGGTTAACCACTAGGGGCGCTGAAGGGGTTAAGTGTGCCTAAGGGAGTCATTACTACTGTTATCTGATTACACAGAGCGGAAATCAGTGACAGTGTCAGTAGGCGAGCGGGGAGATGTTGTGTTTACACTAACATCTCCCTGCTCCATCCCTCCGTGAGACAATCGCTAGGGTCCCCGCGGCGATCGAGTCCACGGGACCCGCGGTCCGTCTCGCAGGGGAAAGTAGCGGGGTCGCGAGCGCGCCGCCGGCGGCACGTGCGACCCATACGTTGGGCAGTTAAAGGCGATGTACAGGTACGTTGATGTGCCTGTATGTGCCATTCTGCTGACGTATATCTACTGGAGGGGGTCCTTAAGTGGTTAAAATCACTGCTCCCGAAAAAACGTCCGTTTTTAAAACTTTTATTTGCATTGATACATGTACCCTGGGGCAGGATCCGGGCTCCCAAACCCTGTTTAGGAAAATAACTTACATATTAGCCTTCATAATTAGCACTTTTGCAGCAGGGCTCATTCCGTTCGAGTCCCATAGACTTTAATAGCGTTCTAAAGTTTGCGCGAACTTTCGGTCCGTTCGCAGGTTCTGGTGCAAACCGAACTGGGGGGTGTTTGGCTCATCCCTAGTCTTCACCATAGTAGAGTTTGGAGTGTGACTGTTTGAGGTTGTGGACATGTGTCTTTAATACTGATAACAAGTTCAAACAGATGCCATTAATACAGGTAATGAGTGGAGGACAGAGAAGCCTCCTAAAGAAGAAGATACAGATCTGTGAGAGCCAGAAATCTTGCTTGTTTTTAGGTGACCAAATACTTATTTTCCACCATAATTTGCAAATAAATTCTTTCCAAATCAGACAATGTGATTGTCTGGATTTGTTTCCACATTTTGTCTCTCATAGTTGAGGTATACCTATGATGACAATTACAGGCCTCTCTCATCTTTTTAAGTGGGAGAACTTGCACAATTGGGGGCTGACTAAATACTTTTTTGCCCCACTGTATATATTATACAGACTTCACTATATACACTGAACTGTATTATATATCCTATACGGACTGCACTATATACTTTGAACTGTATTATTTATACTATACAGACTGCACTATAAACTCTGAACTGTATTATATATACTATACAGACTTCACTATATACACTGAACTGTATTATATATACTACACGGACTGCACTATATACTTTGAACTGTATTATATATACTATACAGACTTCACTATATACTCTGAACTGTATTATATATACTATAGGGACTGCACTATAAACTCTATACCCTATTATATATACTATACGGCTTCACTATGTACCCTGAACTTTATTATATATACTACACGGACTGCACTATATACTCTGAACTGTGTATATATACTATACGGACTGCACTATACAGTAGTTGCACACTCCATTGTATAATATCACATATGTTTTATGAAGACCTGTTATAAAATAGTGTTGTTATTGTTCTAGATACAACTACTGATGTGTGCTAAGCCACAAATCCCAAAACGACAGTACACATGCTTTTTATGGTAATCTGCCAAATCTACTGTCCTTAAATACGTTAGCTTCAAACTTGGTTTAAAAATGTTACAGGGACATTTGAACAATAGCTGGGGACAAACTTGAGATGTGTGGTTCATTGAGGACAAAGAAACTTTATGGCACTAAAAAGAAAAGGAGCTTGATGAAAATACACATCGTTTCGATTCCTTAATATACTTATTTTGTTTCGTTAAAATTGGTTGATTCATTCAATTCGGGATAAACAGCATAAACAGCATAAACAGTAACAACGCCATCGGAAGAGCAGTAGCAAGCTGTAAAAAGATTTGATTTATCAAACTGCAGAAACTATACTGCCAGTGTGCACTAATGGTGGCTATGCTAGGCCTAAACTGACTAGGTAGGCACTGCCCTTATTTAAATGAAAAAAAGGGGTGAAGGGGACAAAAGGAATGTACTGGGAGATTAATGGGAGGGGAAGTCCCTAAAGTTGGTATTCTGCTGGCTATTGTTGGGGCCCTTTAAGCTTTGGTGCACTTGATGATTTTCTTTTTAACCTGTATGAATTAAAGTGTTGGGAGGTGCTGTACAGTGTTAACAAGAGGTGCCATAGATGCAGTCCAGATGTAATGATGGTATAACCACAGTGCAGGATTGATAAGGGAGTGGTACTTGCGGTATAGATTTGGTAAAAGTGTGGTGTGGATTTGGTGCAATAAATGTCCTGCTCTTAATGGCTCTGTTTTGGCTAGCAGTGTAAAGGCGGGCCATTGGCACACTCACCAACTCCCAGGAGGTGGCAACAGACTCTTGCGTTGGAAAAGGGCCCCCTCCTGCTTGTCCTTGCAATTTGGTCATTCAGCGATTTGAAGTGGAGGGTGAGATGAATGCTTCAGTCCCCTGGAGGCAGTAGTGCAAAGATAGCACCACTGACAGGGCTATTCAATCTCTGGTGTCCCCACTCCTGACCTTGAGTGCTGGCTGGCTTGGCCCCCTGCTGACATCTGAGTGCCTCTCAGCTGTGTCCACATGGATTCCCTCTGCGCCAAGAGAGTGGGCTTACCCAGGCAATTCAATATAAAACCCCCTACTATCTCTGGGCTCCCTTGACTTTAGCTTTCTCTCTGTTGGCAGGAGGAGAACAGTACAGCACAACATCAGCATCTTATTAGACAGAGGGAAGTATGTAAAGAGTAATGTCTCCTTCTGTCACAAAAATACATTGAATCCAATGAAGCTGTTCACATCTGTGTGTTGTGTTGATAAAATTAACCATGGTGATTTTCTGTGCATTTTTGTGCACTGTCATTGCCAACAGATTAATGAAAATGCTTAAAAAGACGTGTACAATGCACATTAAGAAAAATATATAAGTGGACATGGACAGATAAGTGGACACGGACAGATGTGAGAATATGAGACTATAGAGAGGGCTCTGCATAGCTGAGTGGACACGGACCTGTCATCCCCCTGCTCAGTGAGGATCAGCGGAGAGATCCCCTGCTGAGCAGGCGGATGCGCTTTATGAAGTCCGCCCAGTAGGAAAGGGGCCTTAGAGAGAGTTTCTGTTCTGCGGCAACCTGCTACCAGACAGGAAGCTAGGGAAAATCTGCAACAGGAAAACAGACAACAATAACAAGTTGACATAGGTTCTAGCATTCACCTACTTAAAAAGGAACTAAAACCTCCTGTCCTATAGGCTATCTGCATTTGGATCACTTTCCAAATGCACTTAACAGGAGGTGAAGAGGCAATGTAATTCCTCCTCACCACCTGTTTTAACCTTGTAACTGTTTTGCTGCAACTGCATGCACGCACTTGCGGGGTGTTTGCGGTGCTTCCTTATTCACTTGAATGGGTCACCTATGAAGGGCTTGCTTTCCCCTGAATTCAATGAATGATACAAACAAATTATAATTTTTGCTGTGGACACCAAGTGAAACATCACGACTGTGGCATGTGAACAACCTATTTTGCTGCTTTTACAGTTTAAGGGAGGGAGAGGAGTGGTCAGGGAAGGGCACTAAAAACATGGTTCAACTGCAAGTTTTTAATGCCCCCAAGTGCAAGCCTAAACTCGTCCTTACAGCCAAGGAAGATATCATCTTAGTCTTTCTTTGATCTGCAGTTGCCACCTTGCTGCACATAGATCAGTTATGGCACCAACTATTTGATGGCTTGGGAGCTTGGTTAAGAGCACATGCAAAAGTGACAGTTACAATATCATTAGTGGCATACCTTGAATGTCACTCTTTTGGGAAACATTGAAATCGATGGGTTTAGTTCCACCTTACAGTGTAACCCCACTTTTGCAGCCAATTTGGGATAAACCTACTTTATATTTGTTACATATTCCTGTTCATGTAGTATTAACTGAAAAATGTTACAACGTCATTTGCTGGCGACGGACGGCGCTGGTCGTTGTTGATCGGGTTAGGGACTATATAAAAAGGCTGTTGCCTGTTTGTTGGAGGAATGGATGCTTGCCCCGGGGGGGGGGGGGGGTACCTTGCACCTTTTGATCTTGAGGTAAATGAAAGCTTTGATACAGCTTTGGTGTTGCTCAATATAGTTTGTTTGGGCTAACACTGTGTACTTAATCTGGATATTTATCCAGGGCTATATGCGACTGTGATTCCCTTTTTATATTTGCAGATTCTTAATATATGCTGTGTGGTTTTACTCCCATTTGATGAACTGTTTTTGGGTTTCCTCATGTGTCCTTGGATTACTAAGGGGGCTAGCGTAACCTCTCATCTCTGGGGGTCTTTTATCTCCCCCCCCCCGCCCTACTTGCTTTTATTGCCTATAGCCAAAGTTAGTTGAGTAATTTTATCGGCATATTTTAAAGGTATTATCTGTCCTATGTGTCTTTATTTTCTTTAACTTTTCCCTCTCTTTTCCTTGTCAAAAGATTTTTATTGATTGAACAAAAATATCTATTACATAGAGGGTACAGTAAATAATATAAATATGACAAAAATGGTAAAACTCAATGGCTTACTATTCATCTACAGATAGGTATTTTGTACAATATCTTTAAAATAACGTTTGGTTATTGACTGATCAAAGATATAATGGAGATTATATGTCCATATAGGTTGTCTTTTGCTAGACCTGAGCTTTTGGAGATATTGATTAGTTAATACATTATATTAGTAATATTTAGAAAAAGATGAGTTTTTAAGATGTAAAGAAAAGGAAAGGAAAGAATAGTAGGAAAGATAGGAGTAGAAGAGAAAGAGTCCACAGGATTGACGCAGGTAACAGGGTAAGTTATCTGATGGCGCTGAGAACGCTAAGATTACTGATAAGTGAATTGGCTTCCAGGTTTTGGTAGTCTGGATTTCTAAGTTACTTTTGTCTGTGTATGACTATCAGCTACCATGGCTTGAGGATTGAAATGTCACAAATATGGGAATTTTGTCCCTTTCTATTGCCAGCATTTTGGCATGTGACATAAAAGTATTTAGTCTGTGTTTTATCTCGGGTATCCCTAGGTTAGCGGTCCTCCATGCCTTTGCGATCGTCTGCTTTGCAGCCGTGAGGAGTTGATTAAGGAGTTTAAATTGGTTATATGCAAGATAATCCGGTTTTAGGTTGAGGAAGGCTATGACAGGATCTGGTTGCAAGTCTAGTTCAAACATTCTGGAAGCTATTCCAAATATCTTTTTCCAATACGTTTGTACTGTCGGGCAGGACCACCATATATGTAAGTGGGTGCCTGGATCTGGACAGCCACGAAAGCATTGAGCTGCTTGGGTTGGCACAAATTTGGCCAACCTGGAGGGTACAATGTACCAACGAGTTAAAACCTTATAGTTAGTTTCAACTGCCAGGATGTTTGGCGAGGAAGATTTAGTTGCAGACCAGATTCTAGACCAATCAGCCATATCCAATGATCTTTCCAGGTCCTCCTCCCATTTCTGGGCGTAAGGTGGTTTATCGAGGCCAGGATTAGTTGAGATTTGGGAGTATATGGAAGATATCATACCTCTTGAGTGAGGGACTTTAAGGCAGGCTGATTCAAAGTTTGTAATTTGGAACAGGGGGTATTTGTGTTTACCAGTGGTGAGCAGAAGTTTTTAATTTGGAGGTATCTAAATAGTTCGGAGTGTGGTAAATTATAAGTATCGCAAAGGGTAGGGAAGGTGAGGAAGGATGTGGAGGAAATTAGTTTGTTTAGGCGTATAATGTTCAGTAAAGTCCAGGCTTTGAATGATTTGGGGGAAGCCCATGCCAGATAGAAAGCAGGATTTTTAAGGAATGATAATAAAGGGTTGTGGGGAGATTGTAATTGGTGTTTAAATCTGAGCTTGTCCCATAGAGATAAAAAATATTTAGTGATGGGGTTGCGCAAATTTTTACGTTCCTTGGGGTGGAGCCATAATAAATTCGAAATAGAGAGTGGGTCACATTCTGAAGCTTCTATTATTACCCATAAAGGCATTTCTTGCATTGCATGATATTTAGGGAGGCTGGCAATATGTGCGGCTCTGTAATAGTTTGCAAAGTTCGGAAAGCCCAGTCCTCCTTTGAGTTTTGGCAGATGTAGTGTGTGTAAAGATATGCAGGGTTTAGTGGAGCCCCAGATAAAAGTTGTTGCTCTTTTTTTGGATTATTCTTAGGTAGTATGACGAGATTGGGATTGGCAAAACTCTAAATAAATAGAGTAGTTTTGGCAGAATTGTCATTCTGATTGCATTGATTTTGCCTATCCATGATATTGGAAGGTGCGTCCATTGTTGTAGAAGTTTTATAATTTGTTTCAAAATCGGGGGATAGTTTGCTGCGAAGAGGTCAGAATATGAGGCTGACAAGTGAATTCCTAGGTAGGGAATTTACTTCTCAGCCCAAATAAATGGAAGTGCGTGTTTTACCGAATCCAACTCCACCTTGGAGAGAGATATGTCTAGGGCTATAGATTTTTTAGAATTTATTGAGAGACCTGAAAACATCGCAAATTTGTTGAGAATGGGCAAGAGGTTGGGGCCTGAAACTTGTGGGGATGACAGAAATAGTAGTATGTCATCTGCGAATAGACATAGTTTGTGTTGGTATCCAGCAGTTTCTATGCCAGTGATTGTTGGGTCTGATCTGATTAGTTGGGCTAAAGGTTCCACTAGAAGGGCGAATAAAAAGGGGGAGAGTGGGCATCCCTGGCGTGTTCCCCTTTCTATGTTGAAAGAATTAGATTTATAGCCCACATATTTGATGTATGCTTTAGGTTTATTATAAAGTGCTTCAATTCATTTCAAAAAGTGGGGGCGGAAGCCCCATTTTTGCAATGTATAGCGTAGATAAGGCCGTGATACAGAATCAAATGCCTTTTTTATGTCGAGAGATAGAAAACAAGAAGGAATTTGGCGAATTATGTGCTAATAAAACTGCCCGACACACATTGTCTCCGGCTTGGCGTGTTGGCATGAAACCAACTTGGTCCTTGTGGATTAGATTTCCTATAATCTTGTTTAGTCTTTTAGCTAAAATTTTAGCTAGAATTTTGATGTCTAGGTTTAAAAGTGAGATTGGACGGTAATTTGTGCATGAAGTGTCGTCGGTGAGAGGTTTGGGGATCATACAAACGATGGCCATTAGTGATTCTTGTCTAAAGGATTTTCCTTCTAGCAAAACATTAAAAGCTTCAGCTAAAATCGGTGATAGGGTTTCTGTATAAGTTCTGTAGTGTAAGGCAGAATAACCATCTGGGCCTCGTCTCTTGTTTATCTTTAGTTCTTTGATGGCATTGGTGACATCTTCAGGTGTGATGTGTTCTTCTAATAGATTTTTTTTTGGTTTAGGGAAAGTTCTGGTAAATTTATGTGAGAAAAGAAGGCATCCGCTGCTTTTGACTCAAAGTTGTTAGATGCTGTATATAAGGAGGTTAAGTGGGAATGAAATTTATGGACAATTTTGATAGGGTTACTCGTGTATATGTCTTTCGCCAGTTTCAAGCGAATTCGAATTGGTTTAAAGGGTTTGTTTAATGAGTTAAAGCCGAGCTCCATCCTAAAGTGGAACTTCCGCTCATCGGATTCCTCCCCCCTCCGGTGCCACAATTGGCACCTTTCAGGGGGGGGGGTGCAGATACCTGTCTAAGACAGGTATTTGCACCCACTTCTGGGCATAGATTCTGCGGGGACCTGAGGGTAATAAGTCAGTCCCCCCCGTTGTATTCTGGGAAACACACGGCTCCCAGAACACAGAGGGGAACAGTGAGGACGGCGCAGCACGACTTGCGCATGCGCAGTAGGGAACTGGGCAGTGAAGCTGCAATGCTTCACTTCCTGATTCCCTCACCGTTGATGGCGGTGGGTGCAGCCGAGAGACGAGTGATTGCTCGTCTTCTGCTGCCGACGTCGCTGGACTCCAGGACAGGTAAGTGTCCATTTATTAAAAGTCAGCAGCTGCAGTATTTGTAGCTGCTGGCTTTTAATAATTTTTTTTACGGCGGAGCTCCACTTTAAGTATATGTGCTAGGTATGTACCTGTCTTATTGGATTTCATGAAATAATTGTGTCTTTAACGTTTGAAAGATTTCTCAAGGGCTTCGGTTAGGAATAAGTCAAATGCAACACAAGTTTTATCTAAGTGGGATTTTGTTATTGGTGATGGATTGTCTTGGTGGGATATAAAGGCTGTATTAAATTCAGATTCTAATTTGCGAGCAAGGGTTTTTCGTTCGCGTTTGAATATAGCAAATTGTTTCTGAATTATGTTACGCAACACAGGTTTATGTGCTTTCCAAAGTGTTAAAGTGGTTATTTCTGGGCTGTTATTAAGTGCTAGATATTCTTTTATGGCTTGTTCGATGGTTTGACGATGAGGTGGGTGTTTGAGCATAATATCTGGGAGGTACCAGGTGGGGTCATGGCCCTTGGGTATTGTGGATTTAATAGAAGTGAGTACTGCATTATGGTCAGACCATGGGATGGGAATTATGTCTGCTGTAAGTATTTCAGGAATCATACCAATTGTTAAGAGTATGTGGTCAATCCATGAAGAGGTTTCATGGGGGTGGGAGTAGTATGTGTATCTACGTTTTGTTGGATTACATTCTCTCCATGATTCTACTAGGTTGTATTTAGTTAGGAGTTGGGAAAAATACATTTTAAATGTATTGTGGGTTGGAGTATATGGGGATTTGTCTGGAAATGGGAGGAGGACCTGGTTGGAGTCTCCACAAGATAACTGTTCCTATTTTATGGTCATTCACGACTTGTAGTAAATGTGATAGGAACAGGTTTGGTTGTTTGTTGGGCGCATAATATGAAATAACAGTAATAGCTGTATCCATAATATCGCCTGTAAGAATTATGTAACGTCCTTCTGGGTCTTTAATTTGAGATTGGAGGGTAAATGGAGTTGAGCTATGAAAGGCTATGAGGGTGCCTCGTTGTTTAGAGGTAGCCGAGGCTGTAAAAGTTTGCGGATAAAAGTGAGACATAAATTTGGGTGTAGAATTGTTTGTGAAATACGTCCCTTGTAAACAAACTATGTGTGCCTTCCTGGCATGAAATGTACGGAAGGCCTTGGTACTTTTCTGGGGAATGTTGAGTCCCTGAACATTCAGGGATAAAATGTTTTGTGGTGCCATGGTAGCTGAATAAAGAAATAAAACTTACCAAGTAGAGAGTTGTTAAGGTCAGGTGAGTCAATCCAGGTGGACTTGGAGAATGAGAAGGGGGGAGAAATATAGATAAATACTAAAGTGAGGAAAAGCAATAAGACAGAAATGGTTAAAGAATACAATGTATGAGTTAATATAGAGAAACATTCAGATATTTCCAGTGAGAGGGGATAAAAATCCCTCCCAGGGGAAAGGGTGCTTCCGTCAGACTTCCACATATTATATGTGGGCGAATGAGGGAGGCAGAGTAGGGCACACGGATCCCACGTACGTGGGAGAAGAGCCTTCCAGTGAGAACATCACAATGGTGTTCATATCTATATACCACACAACTTAGAGTAAAACTTGAAAAATTGCATCTAACAATATTAAAAGGGGTTGTAAAGGTACACGTTTTTTCACCATAATACATTAAGGTGAAAAAACAGCTGAGGATTAGCGGCCCCCTAGCCCCCCCCCCGTTTACTTACCTGACCCCTCGAAAGTCCCACGCCGTGAACGTGCTGGCTTCTCAAGCCTGGCTTCTCGGCTCATTCATTAGTTGATTGAAAGCAGCGCAGCCATTGGCTCGCGCTGCTGTGAATCACATCCAATGATGCGGCGCGCCGGGGCGGGGGCGAGTGATACAGTGAGCGGCTATAGCCGCCTGCTGCTTCACGAGAGCGTGCCCGCAAGAACTTACCACTATGCTCGCTCGCTCGCTCGCATGAAGGTGGTGAATTCTTGCGGGGAGGAGCCGAGACAGCCTCCAAGGGACCCCAGAAGACCAGGTTTGGGGCCACTCTGTGCAAAACGAGCTGCACAGTGGAGGTAAGTATAACATGTTTGTTATTTAAAAAAAATTACCATTACAACCCCTTTAAGGAATGGAGGGCAAGGGGAATGGAAGAGATGAGGGTGGAACCTGGCTTTTGTAAGGTCCCCTGGTAGGGGAGTGAATCAGGCTATGAGAATAATAAAGGGAATTGGAGGATGGAACAGAAACAGAAGGCCCCTAAACTTGTTGTAGGGGTATAACAATATTTCAACCGAAAAAAGAGCCAGCTGAATCTTGAGGACTAGAAAAAATAAGTCCTGTGGCCAGAATATTTATTAGATTTGCCAAAAGACTTTATATCAGTGGCCTTTCAGGAGGTCTAAAGTATCTTGGATTCTGTGCACTATATGTGCAATGAACTATAATCAGATTTTAGAACTTTGAATGTAACTTTTGAGTGTGCGGTCCTAGAAATTCAGCTGAAACAAAGGAAAATTAATAATGGTCATAGAACATGCCATTTTGTATATAAAGGAAATAAAATATATAATTTTGTACTAGTAATCTATTAGTTGCAAGGAGAGAGCGGAAAATGTGTCTACGATGAAGACTTTTATCTGGGTAAAGAATGAGCAAAAAGCTCTGCTTTAGATACTTCCTTCAGTCCATAGAGTCGTCTCGTTCTTGAGGAGGTGAAGTGTAGCGACCTCTCTTATAGGATGGATGGTTTCCATTTTTCCATTTTTCAGATTGGGTTGAGAGGAGTTGCCTGCGGATGAGAAGGATGTCGATCTTCTACGCGTTGAAGTATTACGTGGTAATGGATCCATTAGATGTAGGTCTATGAGGGTTTGTTGAAGTTCTTCATTAGATCTACAGGTTATATTTTTTCCCGTTATGAGCAAAGCGTAAGGAGAATGGGAAACCCCATTGATAGATGATGTTGTGGCGTTGTAGTTCCATGAGGAGAGGTTTCATTGCTCGCCTTTTTGATATAGTTAGCTGGGACAGATCAGCAAATAACTGGTAGTCATTACCTTGAAAATGTAGGTCTTTTTTATCCCTGGCTGATGATAGAAGCTGTTCTTTTGTGCGATAATAATGCAATTTCACTATTATATCGCGTGGGGGACAGTCTGATTTTTTTGCAGCAAGGGCTCGGTGGATTCTGTCAAATTCCAATCTTTCAATTGGGATAGCTGGTTGTAGTTCTTGAAAAAAAAGCCGTTATGGTGGATTGTAGGTCAGTAATCGTTTCAGGGATTCCCCTGATGCGTAGGTTGGACCTTCTGGCTCTGTTCTCATGGTCCTCCAATTTAGTTTGGAGCATTAGATTTTCCTCTTGGAGGTTTTCTATCTCAATAGTATGTTCTTGTGAGGTATTTTCCATGTCTTCCATTTTAAAGTGGTTGTAAACCCACTTTTGCAACTTGCACCTACAGGTAAGCCTAGATTAAGGCTTACCTGTAGGTGCAAGAAATATCTCCTAAACCTACACGGTTTAGGAGATATTTTACAAAAAAAAATGCACCGTTGTCTACGGCGCATGCCCGCCGTAGACAACAGCGCATTCATAGGATTGATCCCATTCACAAATCCGGCTTAGCTGGATTTGACGGCTCCCGTGCGCATGTGCGGCGGAGCGGCACTGATTGGCTGGAGCGGCGATAGCCGGAAGTAACCTTCCGGCTATCGCCGCAGCGATGGCTGCAGCTGGAGAGGGAGACGAGGACGCCTTCGGGGCCCCGATCTAAGGTAAGTGATGCATAATGAGCTAGTATGCTAGTCATACTAGCTCATTATGCCTTTGTCTTGCAGGTTAGTTAAAAAAATAAAATAAATTATAACAGGGTTTACAACCACTTTAAGTTCTAATGCTGCTGTGCGGTTGCCAAGTTCTCTTATTTCTCTAGTGAGATTAGTTGTAATTTGTTCAGATGTTTGTTTTAGGGCTTTGTGTAGCATACACTCAAACTGTTTTAATATGGCTGGAGCTATTTGAGAATTCTGAGAAGAATCTTGTGAGGTGACAAGTTCATTTTCTGAGTCAGATGGGGAGCCAGGCTGTGTCAGTTTATGCCTGTGAGAGTGCATAGAGGCGGTGTATGAAGAGGGGGGCGGCGCCATTTTAGCTGCGGCTTTCCCCTGTGAGTCCTTCATGAGAGGATTCTTTAGTTTCGTACTGCCGCCTCCCAGCACCATATTTTCTCACGAAAATTGAGCCCTGTGGTCCCGGGTCTTAGCTAAAGCTCGTGGATATGTCAGATACTTGCAGGTTTTGTTGTAATAACGGCTCTCTTCCCGTAAGGTGCGGAGCTCTAGCACTGCATGTCCGCACCATTAGATTCCGCGCATGCGCCTCTTTTTCCCCTCTCTTTTCAACCAATTTTCTCTACTATTTCTGTTTACTCACTATTTTCTTTTTTCCCCCCTTTCCCTTTCCAAAACCCCCCCCGTCTCTTTTTATTCTTCTTCCTCCCCTTTTTTCTCCCCTTCTTTTCAATTTATTTTTCTTACCCTATTTCCTACCCCTTTTCCCTTTGTTTTGACCCTCCTCCTTTTCCCCGTCCTTCTTTTCCCCCTCCTCCCTTTTCCTTCCTCTTCCCCCTTCCCCCATTCCCTCCCCTTCCTTTTTCCTTCTCAATGTGGTTTGACCAGGGCCCTGTGTGCTGAGCTATAGGTAAGTGTCAGTGCCTCCATTTTCCCCTATGTATTATGTTCTTTTTTCAAATTTTTGGTTTTTATGTTCTCATGTTCATGTTGTATTGATTACCATACATATCTTGCTACTCTATTGCAGATATTATCTTCCTGATGATGAAGCAGTAGAATCCTGCGAAACATGTAGAGGAATATAATCCCTGTGAGGATCCACTATATCTTGTTTCCTTATGGGAGTACATCAAGTACTAGTGGCACACATGTAATGATAGTTGGTAACGTTTTGCCTTGGTATGAACATTGTGAACCGTGTTTCTATCTGTATTCGCAAATTAATATCCTGTTTCTTTTTTGGATAAATACAATTTTCTCATTTTCTCTTATGTGTGTTTTGTCCCATTTAGTACCGAGATAGTCAGTCTTCTTTGCTTTTGGAGACCAGTATAGAGGACTGGCCTCCATTCCCAATTTTCTAGTGTCACTTGGATGATGGTACCTCCAACCTATATAAACTTCTGTTTCTAAGGGCTTGTTCTCACTTGACTAAATTTCTAACGCTCAACAAATGCTCCTATAGCGTTTGTATGGCGTTAGTGAGCTTTAGTATGGGAATTAGACAAGCGTTTTACAAGCATTAATCAGGAGTTAAAAATGCTCCCTAAACCCCCTATAGGCAGTTTTGAAGCGTTTGACGAGCGTTAAAATTGTTCCACAAACGCCTATTCCATTACAGTAAATTAACTAATCTTAACGCCCCGCAACTGCTCCGCAACTGCCTACCAGAGCATTTGTGGGGTGTTACCATAGACTTGAATGGGAGGCGTTAAAAGGCTTCAAACATCTCCTGACTCAACATGAGGCTTAAATTTTTAAGCGACGCGACGCTAATGCTTAGTGTGAACAGCACTATGTGCTGTCTATTGTACCTTGTGCATAGGCATTTGAGGTGCCTTTTTAACGCCTCTCAAATGCCTTCTCTTAATGCCAGTATGAACTCAGCCTAATAGAGGTAGTTTCTTGTCTTAGTTTGAATAAGAAGCAGCTTTACCATGAAAAGCTCCTACGCTGCCACAATTTCCAGCTTATTACACAAAGCAACCCTAGTACTCTAATGGAGAATCCATTTATTTGGGTACTCCTGTGGTCTAATTCATCTAGTTATTACCTCTTGCTAATTATAAATTGGATAGATATAAACAGCGCTGGCAGAATGTAACCATACAGCTTACTAAAGGTGCAAATAAATTACATAACCACAATAAAGATATAACCCTATACAAATTGGGAAAAATACATCAAACAATGAACAGATAAACTGTATATAAAGTGTTAAGTGCTCCAAAAGTGCATGAGTGCTCCAAAAATATTGCTAGTGATCCAAAAAATATTGCCGGTGTTGTGTGCCACACTGCCATCTTGTGACCCCGCTCACCAAACTGTATGGACCCATGGCTTTGCAGTCTGGGGTCAAAAGTGCTGCGATCTGTAAGATCTAATCTAGGACAAATGGATTTCCCACAAGCCTTTTACAAAAGTTGTTCTCATGGGTATTCAAAGTTGATCGATCATAATAGTGTAGCGGGTACTTGAATTTAGGGGAAGCATCTGGGTGGTAGTGTAACCCAGATGCCTTGATTGTTAGGAAATTCAAGGTTCCCTTTGTGAGTCTTGGAGGACTCTGGTGGTGTGAAGTTCCCGCCGGCCAATGGGTGGCGTTGTTGCCTTGGACCGGGGTTGGGCTCGCACCGCAAGACTGTGCCTTTTTGTCCTCCCCTGGAGCTGGTACAGCGGGGCGGGGAACCCGCTGTGGTGCGATGGGAGAGGTCATAAAAGGGGCGGACACCCTGATCATGGGGTTAGAGTCCGGAGCCAGAAGATGCGCCGCACCCAGGCACCTTCAGCCTGGGTGCTGGCGTTCCGGTGTTCCAGGCCTAGGTGCCCTTGACCTAGTCGGAGCGGAGATGGAGTCCATCTCATGCACCTTTAGCCTGGGGTGAGGTACTATGGCGGATGCCTGAGGCTCAGTACCTTCGACTGTGTTCCGTGAGGGTGGAGGAATCTGAGGGGGCCCTAACTCCTTGGGTGCCCGTGTCTGAGTTCGTGAGGACTGGTGTGCAGTAACTTCTCTGAAGAGTCCGGCGCAGCATCGCTGGTGACGGAGAGGCCTCCACTTCTCCCTTGGACGGATTTCTTTCCCTGACAGGGGCAGAGCAAGCGAAGGTAATTCACGTTCTACATCACCTAGTCAGTGGCAGTGACTATTCACCACTGGTGACAGCACAGTGGTCAGCATCAGAAGGGAAAGGATTGTGCCTCGATCTGTCCCCATTTTTCAAAGTAAACTGTTTTATTGCTTGCCAAGAAGAATAAAACTGAGTTGGACCTATTCACTGTGTTTAACTCTGGTTACTAGGAGCAAAGGAGTCAGGGACGAAGTACTGGACTTGACTCTAGGACACCTACACAAAACCAAATTTGCTGGCTTTCACCTCTTAGCTATGGAAGACATGGGCCGTGGTGGATCTCATCTCTCTCTCCCAGGTACCCCTAGACAACAGCCGCATAACCGATAAAGATGGAGAGAGGGGTGAGCCCCGCTACACGTGGGGGCATCGTATCCGGGATGTGTATGGTGTCTGAATTTGAACTTTGCTGCCCGGAGGAGTTCCGAGTAGGTCGACCATATTGGCCAACGCGCCACGAGGCAACCCACAGCTGCGTAGTTTGTGGGCGGGGAAAGGGAAAAGCCTGCGAACAAGTGCAGAAGGTGGGAGGAGTCTGGCCATGTGGACGTACGCACATGGAGATTCCGGCGCAGGTGGGTCAGTGAGCAATGGAGCAGCAAAGAGAGAGGATGGCTTCAAACGCTCCGTGGATTTCAGTTCCTTCCTTCGCGGATATGTCTTCTCTGGCTGCTCCGATTATGTATACGGGGATAAGACTAAGGCCCGGGGGCGATTGGCTCTGTACACCTGCAGAGACATGGAGGCCCTCGGTGTGATCTGTCCCGGCTGTTCGGGACTGGTGGTCCAGCTGAAGCCGTTCGGGCGCTGTGAGGTCTGCAAGGAATTTCTCTTTGAGGTGGAACCATCCACAGAAAAGCCTTGTGCTTTCCACCTCAACTACCTCACAGGCACTGCCACTCCGGAAGGAGAGATCGATGCTGGTGCGTTCCCCGTGCGCACTGATCCGGGCGAAGTGACTGCCCAAGCGGAGATCAAAAGAGAAAAATCAGAGGATGCTGCCTCGGTCACCAGCAGCTCCCTGCTCCGGCCACCGAAGAGGAAAGTCGGCCGAGTGATGGCCTCATGTGGTCGTGGAAGAGCTTCGCCCCACTGCTTGCCTGGCCTGGATGGATCCGGTAGAAAAAGTCCTGGACATCCCTGTTCTTCTAAAGGCCCAGGTGAGCCAGGGGTTGGGACTGTCTGCGTGGTTAAAAGTGGCGGAAGCCCACAGTCGGTAGAGGCCGTCAAGGGGGATAGTTCCGTGACTGGGAATTATCTGCCCGCTGAGTGCTACGACACCTCTGACCTGGATTCATTGTCTGACAATGGCGATGATGGGGAGATAGACGAAATCTTCCATCAGAAGGGATGGGACAAGATGAAGCTACCCTCGTCCCGTGTCACAAGGGACCTGCCCATGTCTACTGGAAATAGTACACCTCGGGTAGAGGCCTCAGCGCCAAGGGAAGAAGCTGGTCCTCTGTCTGAAGTTCCCCTTCTAGATTCAACATCCATTTCACCCGTTCCTGTTGCGGGAATGCAACGCCAAGCACTGCGGGCTCCTAGGCCCAGATCTACCGAGGTGGTGAACGCACCTCGCCACCCAGAAGCGATTGTTCGGCCTGGAGAAAGAGACCGAGCCACCATGCCACCTTTTTCAAGGCTGCAGCGTCTCTTTGGCCAGAAGGTTGCTCAGGAATATGGGTGGGAATACCCGTATCTGCCTCGGGAACTGCTTTATGAGGTGGAAGTTTTTCGCCAACGATGGTATGATACCTTTGTGTGGGACAAACTTAAAGTACAGCAAGCACGGCGGTACCTTTCCTGTTCACCTACAGTCACCAAGAAGTTCCAGGACTGTAAAGCTAAGTGGATGCTGGGAAGGCATATCCATGCGGACAGAGTGGTGATTTGCCGCAAGGAAGGAGGTAATGCTGAGTACCATGTGGAGGCTTTGGACAGACATTTGAAGCCTGTGTTCCTACCGCATCCAAGGTTTTACCTTTAGGAGAAAAGAAAGACTCCTGTGTGTACTGTTTGCTGTTTATCGCTGAACTTTCCGGAGTGTTTCACCGGAACACAGGGACTGTGCCCTAGTTTTTTTTGCATTTGGGCAGTTCTACTCTTCGGAGAAATGGGAGCTGTTTTTGTTTTGTTCTCCCTCCTTCTCCTTGCACTCAAGAGAAATAGTGACTTTGGGTTTTAGTTAGTGTAGAGTCAGAGAAAAGTTCATCTGGAAGTGATGAGTGTCTTGACCGCAGCATTGTCACCAGGTGGCAGTGTTGCGCAACGATTGTTTTTTTTTTACATTATGCAGCACTTATTGGAGTGAATGGGTTTCTTCTCGTATAGACTCATTCATTCCAAGCAAACACACATATGTTGTTAGGATGTCTGTTTCTTTTCTTTCCCTCTGCAGGAGATTCGTCTATCAAGGCTGCTGAGAATGGGTGGTCCTTAGATAGCCAGTGGGAGGGAAGAATGTAAATGTGTGAGATATTTACAGTGTTTTATTGAAAATGTTTTATAGTTATATTGTTTTAAGTTTTCCCTTTCCCATTCAGGTCTTGGCACAATTCAGGGCTAAATTGTGTAGTTTGGTTTCTGGGCTGAACTTATGTCACCACCCTTGGGGGATGTGAGTTTGTACCAGACACTAGGGGGAGAGTGTAGCGGGTACTTGAATTTAGGGGAAGCATCTGGGTGGTAGTGTAACCCTGATTCCTTGATTGTTAGGAAATTCAAGGTTCCCTTTGTGAGTCTTGGAGGACTCTGGTGGTGTGAAGTTCCCGCCGGCCTATAGGTGGCGTTGTTGCCTTGGATCGGGGTTGGGCTCGCACCGCAAGGCTGTGCCTTTTTGTCCTCCCCTGGAGCTGGTACAGCGGGGTGGGGAACCCGCTGTGGCGCGAAGGGAGAGGTCATAAAAGGGGTTGATGCCCTGATCACGGGGTTCGAGTCCGGAGCCAGAAGATACGGCCGCACCCAGGCACCTTCAGCCTGGGTGCTGGCGTTCCGGTGTTCCAGGCCTAGGTGCCCTTGACCTAGCTGGAGCAGAGATGGAGTCCATCTCAGGCACCTTTAGCCTGGGGTGAGGTACTATGGCGGATGCCTGGGGCTCAGTACCTTCGGCTGAGTTCCGTGAAGGTGGAGGAATCCGAGGGGGCCCTAACTCCTTGGGTGCCCGTGTCTGAGTTTGTGAGGACTGGTGTGCAGTAACTTCTCTGAAGAGTCCGGCGCAGCATCGCTGGTGATGGAGAGGCCTCCACTTCTCCCTTGGACGTATTTCTTTCCCTAACAGGGGCAGAGCAAGCAAAGGTAATTCACGTTCTACATCACCTAGTCAGTGGCAGTGACTATTCACCACTGGTGACAGCACAATGGTCAGCATCAGAAGGGAAAGGATTGTGCCTCGATCTGTCCCCATTTTTCAAAGTAAATAAACTGTTTTATTGCTTGGCAAGAAGAATAAAACTGAGTTGGACCTATTCACTGTGTGGAACTCTGGTTACTAGGAGCAAAGGAGTCAGGGACGAAGGACTGGACTTGACTCTAGGACACCTACACAAAACCCAATTTGCTGGCTTTCACCTCTTAGCTATGGAGGACATGGGCCGTGGTGGATCTCATCTCTCTCTCCCAGGTACCCCTAGACAACAGCCGCATAACCGATAAAGATAGAGAGAGGGGTGAGCCCCGCTACAATAATATGCGGGAGACAGAGCAGGAACTGCTAGTGAAGCACTGTTTTAATAGGCAAATTGCTCAACCTCTGCGCTACTTACAAAAAAGGCTGCCCTTCGTGCGTTCCATGAAGGGCAGGAGTTGCGGCAATGGTTATGAAACCGGAAGTCTTATAACTTTATTATCAAACCCACTCTTCCACTTAGACAAAGTTCTGGTCCTCTTATTTACCTATAGGTTTAGAGCACTATCCTGTTTGAGGAGGGTCATTTGTTATATGCCCCCCCCCCCCAAAAGAGGACTACAAAAGTCATCCAACACCAGGCAAAAACAAGTATAACATGGATATTATGGTATTTTTCAAAGGCTTTTTGTCTTATTACTTTTTGACCAGTATATTGTACTGTTATATGACTAGAGTATCAGTTCACCAACCCTTATGAATTAACGAGACAGACTTACCTATTTCAGCCTTATCCCTAATTTGACTGGACAAAAGATACGTGACGTGTGTGGTCCCACAGGTGATACATTTCTTAATCTCATAGGATCTACCATAAGAATGTGATGTAAATTGGATAGTTTTCCATTTTCTGTATTTAATGAAAATAAGGCTGAGAGAGCATGTTAATAGAATAAAAAACGGTTTTAAACATCAAAGTTTGTCCAACCATTTTAGACTAGTTCACAATAGGGATGCAAGGGGTTTGACCTTTTGTGGAATTGATAAGGTAGAGGGGCATTGGAGGGATTCCAATCTGAAGAAAGCTATTTCACAAAACGAGACTCAATGGATCCATAGGCTTGGTACTATGAGTCCTTTGGGCTTAAAGATAGAATTGGATCTAAATAGTTTTTTCTCCAATTGGTAGAATCTGCTTGTCTCACTGGTATTTACGTATCAATTTTATTATCATATATATCTTTTTATTTTCCTTTTTTTTTTTTTTGTATTCGTTTATTTTTAGGAGAACTAATTAATAATTTTTATTATCCAATTTATGTATGACAAATGACCCTCAAACAGGATAGTGCTCTAAACCTGTAGGTAAATAAGAGGACCAGAACCTTGGCTAAGTGGAAGAGTGGGTTTGATAATAAAGTTATTATTCCCAGGAAGAAATTCCCTTTCTGGTAAATTAACCAGTAACATAATAAAAGTAATTGGGAGCAGAAGAATTACTGCAAACATTTTTAGGGGAACTAATTAATAATTTTTATAATATTTTTTTTTTCTAATTATGACAATATTTCTGTTCACGTATTCCATTTCTAGTTCATAACATGATGGAATCATTTTTTTTAGTAAGATTATATGTATTATTCTTTGTAATAAAGATTTTTTTAAATTATGAGTAGGGTTGAGCGAACCCGAACTGTAAAGTTCGGGTCCGTACCGAACTTTAGCTTTTTCCCGAACCCGAACCCGGACTTTGCGCAAAAGTCCGGGTTCGGCAATCTAATTACGCAGTTAGAAATGCTTCAGGGGCCAGCCAATCACCTTTTGATTACCTGGTGTGCCCTTAGAAGCCATCATAGCCATGCCTACTAATGGCATGGCTGTGATTGGTCAGTGCAACATGTGACCCAGCTTCTATATAAGCTAGAGGCACACAGCACACACGTCACTCTGCTTCAGAATAGATAGGGAGAGGATCTTGTCTGCTGCTGCTGCTTTTAGGGACAGATTGAAAAATACATGAGTTAGTCCTGATTCTGGAATCTGAGGGAAAAGATAGAGAGACAGTGTAGTGTAGGGCCAGGTTCCTGTTTTTTGCTTTTAGGGAGAGAGATATATTATATAGGAATAGGAGTCCAGATTCAGAGATATAACTCAGCGATCTGCATAGGTTTACCTGTTTGTGTTGCAGTGCAGTCTTTTTACACTGCCATGAGCCCAGTGTCAGAGAAAATCTACCTTTTATCTGCAAGCTCAGTGCACCAGCAGTGCATATATTACGTTGAGAGATACACCGTTTCCATACTGTGGGTGTATTCTGCTCTTGGAAAAAGATCCATTTAGTGCAAAAAAAAAAAAAAAAAAGGCACTTTATTGTGCTCTTTTCCAAAAGACCCATTAAGGGCAAAAAAAAAATAAAAAAATTTGCATTTTATTTTGCTCGTGCAAAAAAAGACCCGTTTAGGGCAAAAAAATAAAATAAAAAATTGCACTTTAATGTACGCTTGCAAAAAGACCCATTTAGGGCCACAAAAAATATTTTGCAGTGTGTTATACATATGTGGAGGCGTGTGAAATAAACCATTTCTATATATTTGTCTTCTACTGTGCTATACTAAAAAAACAACATTTTTTTTGAATAGCATTTTCTGCAGTTCTGTAGCTGTGCGATTCAGCGGTTACGTACTGTGGGTGTGTTCTGCTCTTCCAAAAACACCCATTTAGGGCAAGATCCTAAATTTGGAAAATATGAGGAGAAGGTCAAAGGGACGTGGTGGCCCCGGTTGTGGTGCTGCTGGTGGAGCTCCTGTTGCAGGGAGAGGACGTGGTGGATCTGTGCCAGATACACGCACAAGTGAAACACCTTCCTCAGGTGCGAGTAGTCGACCGAGCCTGCGGCGGTATTTTGTCGCGCCTAATGAGGCTGTACGAATGTTTAGGCCAGGACAAGTACAGGCGATAGTAGATTGGGTTGCTGACAGTGCCTCGGGTTCCTTCACATTGTCTCCCACCCACTCTTCTGATGAAAGATCAGAGTTGGCACCTGAAACCCATGTCCATCAGTCTTTCACCTCACCCCCTTGCAAATCAGCCAAGCAGTCTGAGCCCCAAATCATGCAGCAGTCTCTTCTGCTTTTCGATGACTCTGTTAGCAGGGTTTCCCAGGGCCATCCACCTAGCCCTGCCCCGGAAGTGGAAGAGATTGAGTGTACCGATGCCCAACCACTTATGTTTCATGATGAGTACATGGGAGGACCATCGCAGCACGTCTCGGATGATGACGAAACACAGGTGCCAACTGCTGCTGCTTTCGCAATTGTGCAGACAGACAAGGAGGGCAGGGGTGAAGACTGGGTGGAAGATGATGTGGAGGACGATGAGGTCCTCGACCCCACATGGAATCAACGTTATGCAGGTGACCAGTGTAGTTTGGAGGAAGAGACGGTGGTCGCACAGAGCCACCAGCACAGCAGAAGAGGGAGCAGGGTGCAAAAGCGGAGCGTCCGTCCCCTAGACAGTATGTCTGCTACTGCCCAACGCAGCAAGGGACCGAGCACACCAAAGCCAGGTCCAAGGAGTTCCCTAGCGTGGCAGTTCTTCACACAATGTGCTGATGACAAGACACGAGTGGTTTGCACGCTGTGTAATCAGAGCCTGAAGCGAGGCATAAACGTTCTCAACCTGAGCACAACCTGCATGACCAGGCATCTAAGTGCAAAGCATGAGCTGCAGTGGAGTAGACACCTCAAAAACCAAGAAAGGTCTCTGGCTCCTCCTGCTTCCTCTTCTGCTGCAGTCTCGGCCTCTTCATCCACCTCTGTAGTGACAGTGGCACCTGCCACCCCGCAAACAGAGGATCTGCCAGCAACACTACCACCTGGGTCACCAACCATCTCCACAATGTCCCATGGAAGCATTCAGCTCTCTATCTCCCAAACATTGGAGCGGAAGAGGAAGTACCCCCCTAGCCACCCGCGATCCCTGGCCCTGAATGCCAGCATTTCAAAACTCCTGGCCTTTGAAATGCTGTCATTCCGTCTGGTGGAGACGCAGAGTTTTAAAAGCCTGATGGCATTGGCTGTCCCACAGTACGTCGTGCCCAGCCGCCACTACTTTTCCAGGCGAGCCATCCCTTCCCTGCACAACCAAGTGGGGGACAAAATCAGGTGTGCACTGCGCAACGCCATCTGTGGCAAGGTCCACCTAACTACGGATGCGTGGACCAGTAAGCACGGTCAGGGACGTTATATCTCCCTAACAGCACACTGGGTAAATGCAGTGGCGGCTGTGCCTGAGGCAGATAGCAGTTTGGCGCATGTCCTTCCACCACCGAGGATTGCAGGGCGCTTCAGTTTGCCTCCTGTTGCTAACTCCTCCTACTCCGCTTCCTCATCCTCTACCGCCTCCTCATCCGGTCAGCGTAACACCTTCACCACCAACTTCAGCACAGCCAGGGGTAAACGACAGCAGGCAGTTTTAAAACTTTCCTGTTTGGGGGAAAAACCCCACACCGCGCAGGAGTTGTGGAGGGACATGGAACAACAGACCAATGAGTGGTTGCTGTCAGTGAGCCTCAAGCCCGGCCTGGTGGTGTGCGATAATGGGCGAAATCTCGTAGCAGCTCTGGGCCTAGCCGGTTTGACGCACATCCCTTGCCTGGCGCATGTGCTGAACTTGGTGGTCCAGAGGTTCCTTAAAAATTACCCCAATATGCCAGAGCTGCTGCAGAAAGTGCGGGCTGTGTGTGCGCACTTTCGGCGTTCTCACCCTGCTGCTGCTCGCCTGTCAGCGCTGCAGCGTAACTTCGGCCTTCCCGCTCACCGCCTCATATGTGACGTGCCCACAAGGTGGAACTCCACCTTGCACATGCTGGCCAGACTGTGCGAGCAGCAGCAGGCGATAGTAGAGTTTCAGCTTCAGCAATCACGCGTGAGTCGCTCTGCGGAACAGCACCACTTTACCACCAATAACTGGGCCTCCATGCGAGACCTGTGTGCCTTGTTGCGCTGTTTCGAGTACTCCACCAACATGTCCAGTGCCAATGACGCCGTTCTTAGCGTTACTATCCCAGTTCTATGCCTCCTTGAAAAAACACTTCGGGGCGATGATGGAAGAGGATGTGGCACAGGAGGATGAGGAGGAGGAGGAGGAAGCGGGATCATTTCAAAGGCTTTCAGGGCAGTCTTTCACAAGTGGCTACGAGGGTGGGTTCCTGCACCAACAAACGCCAGGTACACAATTGTCCGGCAGAAAGGGCACAGTTCTGGAGGATGATGAGGTGGAGGAGGAGATGGAGGAGGAGGAGGAGGAGCCATTTTCACAGCAGGGTGGCACCCAGACCAGCTCGTGGCCATCACTGGTGCGTGGCTGGGGGGGATACAGAGGACACAGACAATACACCTCCCACAGAGGACAGCTTTTCTTTGCCTCTGGGCAGCCTGGCACACATGAGCGATTACATGCTGCAGTGTTTCCGCAATGACCGCCAAGTTGCCCACATTTTAACTGGTGCTGATTACTGGGTGGCCACCATGCTGGATCCCCGTTACAAGGACAACGTACCATCCTTAATTCCCTCACTGGAGCGGGATCGTAAGATGCGCGAGTACAAGCGCACGCTGGTAGACGCGCTGCTGGTGGCATTCCCACCTGACAGCGGGCGTACGGTGGAAGCACAAGGCGAAGGCAGAGGAGGAGGAAGAGGTCGCCAACGCAGCCGGGGCACCGGCAGCACCTCAGAAGGCAGGGTTAGAATGGCTGAAATGTGGAAAAGCTTTGTCAGCACGCCACAACAACCAGCACCACCAGCTGAGATGGAACGTCTTAGCAGGAGGCAGCATTTCACCAACATGGTTGAGCAGTATGTGTCCACAGGCCTACACGTACTGGATGACGGGTCTGCCCCCTTTAACTTCTGGGTCTCCAAATTGGGCACATGGCCTGAGCTTGCCCTTTATGCCTTGGAGGTGCTGGCCTGCCCTGCAGCCAGTGTATTATCTGAACGTGTATTTAGCACGGCAGGGGGCGTTATCACAGACAAGCGCAGCCGCCTGTCCAGAGCCAATGTGGACAAGCTCACGTTCATTAAAATGAACCAGGCATGGATCCCACAGGACTTGTCCATACCTTCTGCAGAATAGACATGTATACCGGTGTTGTGACAAAAACTGTCCGGCCATCGGATTGTGTCCGGCCCATACTGCGAAGGCGCAGCGCTTGCGCAGTACAGAGGACAAGGAGATTCACAAAATCTCCGAAGATGAACGGCGCCTGCGTCATGAGTGCAGGTTCAAGCCCCACCATCCAAGTGGACATACGGTAGCACATAGTAACAGGGCCCCTCACGGGCTCGGTTCGATCGCCACGCTTCGGGCACGGCCTCACTTGGCTCGGCTTGAACCACGGATGGTGTGGCCTTCACCTGAACTCACCACGCAGGCTCCGTTTGTCTTGGGAGATTTTCTCGAAATCCCCTTGTCCTACATACTGAGCAAGCGCAGTACAGGGTGGACACTATTTGACGGGGGACAGAATTCGACACATCACCGGCCTTACCCAGCCATTGTTGTATTTTTGAACCAGTGTTGGCTACCTCGTCCTCCTCCACCGCCGCTTCCACCTACACAGCCACATCCACCGCCACCTCAACCTCCTACTCCATATGGACCTCGTCCTCCTAGGTCAAGATTATAATTTTTATTTTATTTTTTTGTAGCGCACAGATCCTTTCCCCCTTACCTGCCTTTATGTTGTTGGCTCCTCGCAGGAGGGAGAAAGGCACACCGCACTACCAGCCCGTACCCTCCTATATAAAGAGGTTGAGCGGTGTACTTGACGGGCCGTGTCCACAGCCGGAGTCAAAACTCCTCCAGAGGATGATTCTCACCTCTACTGTAGGAAGAGGCAAGTCCTTTAATTCCCAGTAAAGTCAATGTCCACACCAGCTGAAATTACAACTCTTATTCTCTCATGGCAAAATAAACTCCACTCGGATAGAAAAGGTTAGAGCAAAGAAACAGGACAGCTTAAGGTGTGGAGGAGGTCCAGGCACAAACGTAGCACATTCACTTCACTGCTTAGGTTTCTCAAACAGTTTTAGGTGCACGGTCACTGCCACAGACCTTGAGGTTGGTCTCTGCCACAGACAGGGTGTACAAGGCCCCTGCCACGGACCTGGAGAACTTTGGTCTCTGCCACAGACCAGGGTGTATAAGGCCCCTGCCACGGGCCGGGTGAATAAGGCCTCTGATACAGTCAAAATGACCTTGAGCTTCTCCTTCTACGAACCTAGCCCATATCAAGGGGAAGACATCTCTCCAGGGAGTCAACAGACCCTTCCTTCACCGTGACTCCCGCATCGGTCCATCAGAATGATCCTCCCTTCCCTGGAACATGGTCCCCTACACGAGGCGGCACCCTAAGACTCCTCGACCCTTAGCGGACTCCAGACGAAGGCTCTGGACTCCAGGCTTTACTCCCGCACCTAGGCTTCCATACCCAGGGCAGCAGGAACTCCAGGATAGTACCTCACCCCGGGCTAAAGGTACCCGAGATGGAACAGGAACACATGCACCCAGGCCGAAGGCACCTGGGCATGGACCCCACTGGACATCAGCCCCCAGGCCAAAGGTCTGCCCCTTTTATATGCTCTCCCGGCATGCACAGCAGGTTCCCCGCCCCGCTGTACTACTGCCAAGAGGGGACACAAAAGGCACAGCACTGTATCGGCGGTTCAACCCTAGCCTACCATGGCAGCGCCACCTGTAGGCCGCAGGGAACTGCACACCAATACTGTCCCCCGAGGACAAAATGGTCCATGAATCCTACAGAATTAGGGTGTTTGAGCCTATTTACCACTCAAACACTTCCCTTAAATTTAGCACCCCGCTACATTTTTATTTCAAAGTATTTTATTTTCCCACTAGCTTATCCATTAAATTGAATAATTTATTCCAGAAAGGGCGTATTCTGGGGCATTCCCACCATATGTGTGGCATTGTGCCGTTGAGTTTCTGAGGTTCTTAATGACTTCCCGTACCTCTTCTGCTGAAAAGGGGGCCTCCAGCATATTTTTTTATTTTTTTAATGTTATTTTAAGTTATTTCCTTATCCACATTTGTTTGCAGAGCACTTGCCATGCTCTTAACAACATTTTGCTGCCATTTGCAGCCCTCTAGCCCTTTCCATTACTTTTTTAGAGCCTTTTTAGTCCTTAGAAGTCCGGGTCCCCATTGACTTCAATGGGGTTTGGGTTCGGATTAAAGTTCGGTCCCGAACCCAAACTTTTTTCCGAGGTTCGGCCGAACCCGTCGAACCCGAACATCCAGGTGTCCGCTCAACTCTAATTATGAGCATATTAGATGTAAACAGGATATGATGTCACACTAAGGAAGTTGGTGTTGTTACACCTAAAGGAATTGGCTGCTTCCTATTAGTTTTTGTGAGGGGAGGTATTCGCTCCTCGGATATAAATTAGATCAATTGAAACCGGAAGTGATGTTTTTGATGACACCCTGGAGGAGGGGCAAAACGCGTTGAAGTACTTCCGGTTTCGTAACCATTGACGCAACTTCCGCGCTCCGTGGAACGCACGCCAAACAGCGTCGCACCTGGAGCTCTGCACTGATGCCTGTTTGATCAGCCTTTTTGTAAGTAGCACCTAGGTTGCGCAATTTGCACATTACAAACAGTACTTCACAGTTCCTTCTCTGTCTCCCGCATAAGATTATGATCGATCAACTTTGAATACCCATGGGAACAACTTTTGTGAGAGGCTTCTGAGAAATCTATTTGTCCTAGACTAGATCTTACAGATCACAGCGCTTTTGACACCAGACTGCAAAGCCATGGGTCCATACAGTTTGGTGAGTGGGGTCACAAGAGGGGAGTGTGGCACACGACACTGGGAATATTTTTTGGAGCACCAGAAATATTTTTGGAGCACTCATGCACTTTTGGAGCACTTAACAATACAGTTTATCTGTTCATTGCTTGATGTATTTTTTACTATTTGTATAGGGTTATATCTTTATTGTAGTTATGCAATTTATTTGCACCTTTAGTAAGCTGTATAGTTACATTCTGCCAGTGCTGTTTATATCTATACATTCTTACCTTGAGGTCTTAGTACCTTTTGTGACAGCTGCTGCAGTAGGTTTAATTGTATTTCAATTTAAATTTTGCTTAAATGTATCAGCAATCTGTGTGGTTTGCACCATATCCTGCGAGCGCTGTTTATATTTACCACTCAATTATCATAAATTAGCATAGAGAAATAGATTGCTTGGAGAATTGTAAGCCCTTTTAAAAACTCATAATAAGAATGCACCAACAAATAGATATATTTATATATGTATATGTGGACATAGCATATAGATATAAATATATAGTAATAGCATACAGTACATTTGTTAAGCCCAATCCTGAAAATGGTCATGGCCAGATTTCTGGCTGTGCTTTGCTATGATGTTTGATCCTTTTAGTGGTATGCTAAAACTAGCTTCTTGACTGAGGTGGGTGAGGGTGGCACAAGGCAGCTGGTCTAAGTGGGCAGGAAGTATAAATCTGGCTCTGGTTATGACTGTAAAGGTTGTCTGTGGATGTTTGTATTGTCAAACTGCCTTTTAAATAAAATATTTGTTTTGGTTTCTGACTTTTGTTGGATTTTTATTACATATAATAAATATTTGAAGAAGAGGTTCTATTTAAAAAAAAAAAAACAAGACACTTTGCATACTCAATATGTCAATATGCCACTGGTCACTAATGCATCAGTGAGTACATTAACCCCCTCCATGCTGCATATTACAAATTGTAAATTAATTAACCCCCCCCCCACAAAGCATGAACCACTTCACACAGCTAGGACAATGTGACACAAAACTGTGCTCACTTACTCGCAGTGCACGTGGGTTTTGGTTGCTGTAGTTACATAATGATACTGCTGACTGTTGTTCATTCCCGCGGCGCGCTTCTCTGCCTATGGATCATGATGTCACGTCAGCCGGAACTAAATAGCTCCTGTCGGGCAGAGATCACTCCGCATGACAGGGAAGTGACTGAAAGACTTGTGCCCACTCGATGCAGGAGCGCGATGGGCACACTCGCAATGCTCCGCTGCAGCTCTGCAAGTAACAACTGTGTGTAGCGGCGGCCCCGGTGTCACTCCTTTGGCGGGTGTCACCCGGGTGCGGCCCGCACCCCCATAGCAACGCCACTGATCCTGGCGTGTCACCAGAACTAGGGTTTTATTGGAAGATTTCTCCTCTGTTACTTTTCTGATATCAACCCAAAATTTGGGATTTTATTTTACTTTCACTGTCGGTGACAATGGTAAACAGGGCAAATAGAGAGGGTGAATCTTACTGTGGATTAGACAGAATAAAAGAACAGGCAGGGGTTCTAATCACTGTATACTACATCCACAACTAAAACTAAAGTTTGCCTTAAGTTACCTCTTAAAAAAAAAATTGGGGTAAAAATTGTCAGGTAATATACTTACCTGTACTTTATTTCAGCTAAAGTACTGCAGGAGGTGACGTCACCAATATTGTGCAAAGATAATGCAACAGCACAGTACAGGATAAAACAGATTTCAGGTGCATAGCATTTCCCAGGATCTTGATGGAAGGATGGTGAGGGCACCCTCACATTGATACAGCAGGTGGAAGGTGAGGGTGAGGTAGATATCGTTAAAGCCCAAATGCAGTCAAAACCCAAGAACAGAAAAACAGCACAAGGGACATAATTTACAGTTCGTTAGGATGTATCCCTTTTGATGATTCCGCTTCTGTTAGTAGTAGTCCCCCTCCATCCTGCACCCTTCCCTTTCCTGCTGCTATAATCTTCTGGTGCAGCAGGGGTTAATACAATTAAAGGCTACTACTAGTTTTTTTTAAAACTAACAGCTCAGGTCGGAGCCGCTGTACTCAGGGCTGTCTTTAATGTTGATTGGACCCTGGGCAAAAATTTTCTTGGGGCCCCCCCCATGCAATTTTGCTTTCCACCTGCTCTGAGACATACAATAAATATCAGCTAGACTTAAAATCTGTTTACTGTATCAGATCAGGCAGTGATTGTGATTGGTTGCCAGAGGTTACAGCATATCATTACCACTTACTGACTGGATGCTAAAGGTTACAGCACACATTACGGCTCACTGATTAGTTGCTAGAGGTTACAGCACATGATTTCTTCTTGTTGATTGGCTGCTAGAGATTACTGTATGGTAATACTGCTCACTGATTGGTTGCTAGAGGTTACAGCACATCATCTCTTCACTGCAGAGGGGTATGATATACATATGAATGTCGCCTTTAATACGTATGAATGCCGCCGACCTCATGCTGCCACTATTTACATATTAATGCTCCTGTTATTTACATGTAGCACACAGACCTTTCCGCTACATCCATTTTTAGCAGTAAGGCACACCTGCTACTTGCTCGTTGTCCAACTCCAGATATGGAGAGGCGAACAGTGTTAGATTTTTTTGGGCCTTGCGGCGAGTTACCCCTCACGAATGGATCCATGGCCTCCGTTCTCTAAGGTAGTAAGTCTTTCACTTGAATAAAGCCAATGTCCACACATGAGTAAAAAACCTAAGCAGTTAGGTTTTATTCTTTGCTTGGGGTGGAACTTGGAAGAAGAGAGAGTAGAAGAAATAGCGTAGGGGAAGATTCAGGCACGCAACACCCTGAAAAACACTCTCGTCGCCACTCAGGCCTGAGTGTGTTTTTGCTCACCCGGATAGTCCCGTTATGAATGGTCCTAGCAGCCGGTGTGGAGCACGAAACAGCTACTTGTGATTTCCCTGGGATACGACCAGGAGATCCTCTGGCACAGAATCTTCAAGTCCCAATCTTCCCGGCCTAGTAACAACTAGAACTTAGGTGCCAATGGGGCACGTTACAAGGCTTTTAATGGATTGGAATCTTCCCTCTGATAGGTAACCAGGCCTCTCCCGAGACAGTGACTTCTTCACTAATCCCCTTGGGACCGATTCTCCCCTGGCTTCCTCTCCTTCAGAGTGGGTCACCCCTCACTTGAGTACCCTGGGACTCCTCTTTGGGTGTAGGCCTCAGCTAAAGGTGCTGGGCCTACCTGCAGCGATGCAGCCTCATGCTAAAGGTGCCTGGGGCTGGTACACGAACTGCTCCCCGAATAATGGCGTCTGTCCCTTAAGTACCCTCTCCCAGCATGCACATCGGGTAGAACACGCCCACCGCACAACTGCCGAGAGAGGACACCCAATAGTGTTGCAACGCTACCTGTGGTTCAACCTGGCGACAGTGCCACCCACAGGCCACAGGGAACTGTACTGCCAGGTAGCATCACACCCAGGCAGGAGCAAATTTGTACACAATCAATAGGTCTGAACTAAACTACTAGCTCAGACCACCCTTAAATTTAAGTATATAGAGCCCCAGAATTGGGGTGGGCGCTACACACATGAATGACGGTTATTTACATGTAAACACAGGGTCGGCAGGTGAGTCATCTGTACACAACAATAGGGCAGAGCTGGGCAGCATTAGTAGCAGCACTTCACACTGAGATGTCAGAACACAGCAAAGGACTAAAACTTCAAGGGACAAGGAAATTTAAACTGGGATAGTTGGCAAGTATGAGGCAGCTACTTTGGGCCCCACAACAATGACAGGGCCAATGGCAGCTGCCCCTTTTGCCCTGCCTTAAAGACGGCCCTGGCTGTACTAACAATCCGTTGTTAGCACAGTGATCTCCCCTGCTGAACTATTGTGTTCTGACAGGGGGATGGCTTCCCCACCAGACCATTTCGGTCAGCGCTCTCAGCCATTGGCTGAGAGCGCTGATAGGGAGCAGGTCGGCAGACCTTTTTCAGTCATGAGCCTTTGACAGAAGCCGGCTGGATGGCTGGCTTCTGTCAGACCAGCTGCCATACAAGGGCTGAATGGCCGGCATTCAGCCCGTGTGTACTAGGCTTAAGGGGCTGTCATGGAATCATCGAGAGCCCGACTATGTCTGTCCTTTCTGCCCTGCTGCTTCACTCATGAAAGCCATACTATAGAACATAATCTAAGAATGGAGGATGGTCCGATGATTGAAAGGTCTTCCCCTCCATTCATGGATCCTGTTTCATTCATAGAAGCTATAGTATAGCTTCTATGAATAGAGCAGCTTGGCGGAAAGGGACAGGCATAGTGGGACTCTCTTGATGAGAGCCTGTAAAAATCCCCTTTTGTATTAACTTTTTCTGTTTCTGTTTCTTGTTTGATTGTATAGTGTTATTTTCAATAGGATAGGAGGTTCTAATATATTAAGCAGCTCTAACCTTTCACTGCAAGATCTACTTTAAGACATGTCCTGTCAGTGCCTAGACAAATCTGAGAATCATTATTTGCTATCAAAGCCGTGCAGAGATCTCAAATCTCAAATATGGGCTCTCCTTTATTTACTTAGCACATACAGGAAACAATGGCAACAGCTAATGATTAACTAAAATACTTAATTGGTCTGTGCTCTAAATTACAGTATCATTTTGTGATTTGGAATGTTGCATTTTATTTTAGAACTCAAAATATCTGCAGAGTTAATGGCTTATTAATATTTTCTTTCAGAATATCAAAGGGTAACACAGTTATACTGTATATGTACTACAGACTTGGCAGGTCACATCTCCAGTTCCATCACGTTTTCAGTAGGACTTTGCCAACAGTGCCCTCCAGGAAATAACATGGTACAAAAGTGATGACAGGGGTGGTCAAATTGAGGAATATAGGTTAGTAAGCAAAGGAACCCAAGATTCTGAAAAGCTGCAAATCTTTTTTAATCTAGCAGATCAGTATTCTTTATTTCACCAACTCCTTTGGTTAAGTATCTTGAAAAATTAAATATAGTTGCTAAGCATAGTTTTATTCACCACAATGGGTGCACTGAGGGAAAGGCAATATTAAAACTTCTTTACAGACCGTGCAACGAACCAAACTTTCCGCGACATGTGAAGTTACAGTTAATAGTCTTAAAAAGTTGACCACAATGGCATAAAGTTTAGGATTTGAGCTAGGCTTGTTTATTTGTGGCATTTATTTCAACACATATCTGACCCCCTGGTGCTGCCTTATTTTGTGAGTTGCCAGAAAGTTACAACAGCCCTAGCGAGTGATCAATCGAGGAGGGGGAAGAAAAAAAAAAGTTCTTTACTGAGTCCGAGTTTACTGACTTTGAATGTTTTACAGATGCTATATATTATAAAGTGTCAGGAATGTAAAAATACAGAATTGTAAAGTTACTGATAAGTTCACTTTATATAGCAGTATATACTGTATATGCAGTCCTGGTTTTCCCCAGCACTCCCCTACTTCCATTGTCGCAGTTTCCACCAAAATATCCACGGAGCTCACAGGGAGAAATGTCACGCCATTTGTCTTGAGTTTTGGAATGATGAATACTTGAAAATACATTATGTATTTTGCAGTGACAGCCATGGAAGAGGAAGCAGAGGGGAGTGCTGGAAAAGTGAGCATTAAGTGAGCATTAAGCTGACCATACAGTACATTCTTAGATTTATTTTCAGTCAGCTAGCGGGCCAAATAAAAAAAAACTGATTCCTCAATCCATGTTATACAGTACTGATGGATGAATTTCCCTGCTGGTGGTGACTGAATACCTGCACAGCCTCTTCTGCCCAGCTCCTTTTATTTTTCAATCAAAGGATGTTGGGTGGGGGAGCAACAGGGCCACCCACAAAGCGTATTCCAACCGGTTCAAGGAGGAACTGGAAAAAATGTACACGGTGTGCGGACAGCTTAAGATAATTGGGGATGGGGATTACACAGGGTCTGTCACTTTGCTATGAATAGGCCTATTACAAGGCGTAAAAATATAAAAGGTGGTCAAAAACATGTTTTAAAATCTAGTGTGCACTGATCAACTACCCTTGTACAGTGAGCCGTGCACGCGCAGCTCACTTTACAAATTTGGCAATGCTGAATCTGACTGAACAAGTCGAAAACCGAATGTTCTGTTGATTGAAAAATGAAAATAGTGCATAAGATTGTGCCATCATTTGTTTTGTTTTTCTAAACAAAATCCAGCATGTTGGATCAGGCACTTTCGATTGCAGCATGAAAATCGAGTGTCGCAGCTGGCACACTAATGATGCAAAAAACGAGCGACCAAGAATTTTCATTCGGTTTTCAACTTGTCTATGGCCTGATTAAGATCCCTGATGGCTAGAGACATGATTAATGATCTATACTCAATTAGCACAACTCGACTAAAACCAAATAAAAATAGGTTTTTTTTTTTTTTTTAATCATCCACTTGCTACTAACACCACAAAGCGTTTTCACTATACTTGATAAAAATAAAATCTCAAATCCAGTGCAGTGCTACTTCAATTTCCGCATATGGCCGTAACGCGTATGGGGGATGGAGCCTGCTTATTTGACGTCATCCTGTGGCCATCTTGTTATGTGAGGATTCATATGACATGTGTTTAATAGCAAGCACTGCAAAAATGCCTTGCTTGTGAGTGTACTTATTTTTACCTTTTGAGAATAAATTCTTGTTAAATGGAGAGCAGTAGATTTTGTGCTTTGTTCCTCCACGGCAGTGACGGGACATCGAGGCAAGATGGCGGTGGCGGCGGAGGGGAACGAGGAGCAGTTCAGGGGCTTCGATCTCAGGTAAGTCATTCAAAATGAGCTAGTATGCTATACTAGCTCATTGTGCCTTTCTTTTGCAGGTTTTTTTTTTTTAAATAGGTTTATTTCCTCTTTAACAGTCTTGTAAAACCACACATATATTAAATTAAATAACCTGCCCCTAATTAAAGTACATGCTCTGCCTACAACGGCTTTCCAGACACAAAGAAAAAAAAGATTCCCTAAAAACTTTTTAAAATGTTGGCAACTATGCAGTGGGAGTGAGGTGACAGGATTAATAAGTTTGTGGAGACCAGTACATGCTCTGCAGTACACGCTTAGATATGCTGCACACAGGGAGGGAGAGGTGATGTCTTACAGAATTATGTCTGAAGTGTCAAAAGTGTATAAAAGTCAGCCACAAATTACAAAGAGTTAACCGTGCAGGTGCTGCCGGCGACATGGGTGTGCTGTGATTATACACAGCAGATGCCAATCAGTGGGTACCAGTCAGATAATTGTCAGCACCTGCCGGTCGTCGTAAAGACACACAGGACAGAGCCCTGCCTATGTAAACAAGGCAGGGCTCTGTCCTGTCAGTGAGGAAGTAATGGATTTTCTTTCCCCGCAAAGCAGGGAAAAAAATCCATTACTTTGTTAGTGAAAGCACCACACACAGTACACCAAAACCTTGGCTAGGCACACATTTAACCACTTTGATCATTAGATGTTTAACCCCTTCCCAACCAGTGTCATTAGTACAGTGACAGTGCATATTTTTAGCACTGATCACTGTAATAGTGTCACTGGTTCCCAAAAAGTGTCAAAAGTGTCAGTTAGTGTCAAAAGTGTCAGTTAGTGCCACAATATAGCAGTTCCGCTATAAGTCGTTAATCACCGCCATTACTAGTAAAAAAGTAAAGAAATAAAAATCCCAGTATATACAGTGCCTTGAAAAGTATTTATACACCTTGAAATTTTCCACATTTTGTCATGTTACAACCAAGAACATAAATGTATTTTATTGGGTATTTATGTGATAGACCAACACTAAGTGGCACATAATTGTGAAGTGGAAGGAAAATGATAAATGGTTGTCAACATTTTTTTACAAATAAATATCTGAAAGTGTGGCATGCATTTGTATTCACTGAATTCAGCCCTCCTGAGTCAATACGTTGTAGAACCACCTTTTGCTGCAATTACAGCTTTGAGTCTTTTTGGGGATGTCTCTACCAGCTTTGCACATCTACAGAGTGAACTGTTTGCCCTTTCTTGTTTGCAAAATAGCTCAAGCGTTGTCAGATTGTATTGCCACAGATTCTCAATTGGATTTAGGTCTGGGCTTTGACTGGGCCATTCTAACACATGAATCTGCTTTGGTCTAAACCATTTCTGATTGTAGCTCTGGCTGTATCTTTAGGGTCGTTGTCCTGCTGGAAGGTAAACCCCTGCCCCAATCTCAAGTCTTTTATAGACTCTAATGCCCCATACACACGATCGTTTTTCTTGCCATTTTTTTTCTTGCCGTTTTTCACGTCGTTTTTTTTCATGTTTCCTCTCAAGCCTGTCTTGCATACACACGATCATTTTAAAAAACGATCAAGCAAAGCGCAGTGACGTACAACACGTACGACGGCACTATAAAGGGGAAGTTCCGTTCGAATGGCGCCACCCTTCATGTTAGTAAAGTTTGTTGAGCGACGATTCGCTCTTTTCAGTCTCGTGCTTTTCAGTCCGTGACTGCGTGACGAATGTGCTATCTCCATTAGAAACGCTAGTTTTACCAGAACGAGCGCTCCTGTCTCATACTTGATTCTGAGCATGCGCGTTTTTTTTCACGTTGTTAAAGCATACACACTATCGTTTTTCACGTCGTTAAAAAAAACGACATGAAAAATGACGTGAAAAAAGAGAGCATGTTCGAAATTTTTAATGGCCGTTTTTCACGTAGTTAAAAATGCTCTGGAGCCTACACACGATCATTTTTAATGGCCATTTTTTTTAATGGCATTTTTAACGGCATGAAAAACGATCGTGTGTATGGGGCATAACAGGTTTTCTTCTAAGAATGCCCTGTATTCGGCTCCATTCATTTTCCCATCATCTCTGACCAGCTTCCCTGTCCCTGCTGAAGAAAAGCATCCCCACAAAATGATGCTGCCACCACCATATTTCATGATGGGGATGGTGTGTTCAGGGTGATGTGCATTGTTAGTTTTCCACCACACATAGCATTTTGCTTTTAGGCCAAAAAGTTAAATTTTGGACTCATCTGACCAGAGCACCTTCTTCCACATGTTTGCTGTGTCCCCCACATGGCTTTCCTGCAAACTGCAAACCAGACTTCTTATGGCTTTCTTTCAACAATGACTTTCTTCTTGCCACTGTTCTATAAAGGCCAGATTTGTGGAGTGCACGACTAATAGTTGTCCTTCTGACAGATTCTCCCACCTGAGCTGTGGATCTTTGCAGCTCCTCCAGAGTTACCATAGGCCTCTTGGCTGCTTCTCTGATTAATCCTCTCCTTGCCAGGCCTGTCAATTTATGTGGACGGCAATGTCTTGGTAGGTTTGCAGTTGTGCCATACCTTTTCCATTTTCGGGTGATGGATTGAACACTGCTCTGTGAGATGTTCAAAGCTTGGGGTATTTTTTTGATAACCTAACCCTGCTTTAAACTTCTCCACAACTTTATCCCTGACCTGTCTGGTGTGTTCTTTGGCCTTCATGATTGTCATGGATATGCAGTAATGTTTGTCTGTCATCTTACCTTCCTCCTCATGTGTTCACCTTAGAGGATGGAAGGTAATAGTGCAGCGCTACATATAGACCAGTAAAACTGGACTGCAACTCAAATGTGACTATAAACATAAACACAACAGAGGGGGCAGGTTAAATATCCAACCCAATGTACAAAGTGTCCACAACACTAAACGAAGTGATAAGTGTCCAAAAAAGTGAATAAATGGCGTGGAGTGGATGGAGTAATTCTTGCACAGATCTTCACGTGAATGATGACATAAATGTGTGCTTACCGGAAATGTTGGACCCGAATGTCATACGACAGCGGATCGATCAAGCTTAAGAGTATCCCCAACGGCTGTTCACAGGAACGTCACCGAATCGCTGATGGATGATGAAATATACCAGCTGGACAATCAGATGACCTCAATCCCGGATGGAACCAAACGGATCGAAAGTTTCTCAAAACCCTCAGGGCTGGAGATCTCTTTCTGGATCCTGGTACTCGACCGGACAGTGGGGTACAATCGAGCTTGAATATACAAATACCCCGACAAGGGTATTGCAGGGAGACCGAATGGAGAAACTGAAAAAAACTTTTCCTCGCCAAATCATGCAAAGAGAAGAAAAAATATGGTGCTCCACTGGTGTAGGTCAAAACAATGGGTTTTTAATAAAAAAAAACAACAAACAAAATAAAAAGTGATCACAGTTCATACATTAAAAGGCAATATGGGAAGCAAAATGCATAGCCAGACTCTCCTCACCTGGATGCTTTTATAATCCCTCCTCCCAGCCTGGCTCCACCCCAGGCCCTATCACAGAACTCTATTATAACCAGTTAACAACCACCTGCCGACAAATAACGTCGACAAGGTGGTTGCTTAACTCTGGGAGGACGTTATATAACGTCCTCCCAGAATCGCGCTCCCGCGCGCCCCCTGGGGCGCGCACACGGGAAACTCCGTGACCGCCGGGTCCAGAGGACCCGGCGCATCACGAATCGTGGTAAATCGCCGCTGATAGCGGCCGTTTACCACGTGATCGCTCCGTCAAATGACGGAGCAATCACTTGTAAACAGACCGGCGTCATTTGATGACGCCGGTTCCTCTCTCCCCTCTCTGTACCGATCGGTACAGTGTGAGAGGAGAGGGGAGGGAGCGGATGGCAGCAGCAGCACTGTGGGCTGGATCTGTGACAATTGCAGTCACAGATCCAGCCATCCATCCATCCCTGCTCAGCCATCCCTGTGCAATACCCTGCCAATACTCTGCAAAATACCCTGCAATACCCTGGTGCAATACTCTGCAATACCCTGGTGCAATACTCTGCAATACCCTGGTGCAATACTCTGCAATACCCTGGTGCAATACTCTGCAAAATACTCTGCAATAGCCTGCGCAATACTCTGCAATACCCTGCAATACCCTGTGCAATACTCTGCAAAATACTCTGCAATACCCTGCGCAATACTCTGCACAATACTCTGCAATACCCTGCACAACACTCTGCAATACCCTGCACAACACTCTGCAATACTCTGCAATACCCTGCACAATACTCTGCATCACCCTGCAAAATACTCTGCAAAATGCTCTTGGCTGCTTCTCTGATTAATCCTCTCCTTGCCAGGCCTGTCAATTTATGTGGACGGCAATGTCTTGGTAGGCTTGCAGTTGTGCCATACCTTTTCCATTTTCGGGTGATGGATTGAACACTGCTCTGTGAGATGTTCAAAGCTTGGGGTATTTTTTTGATAACCTAACCCTGCTTTAAACTTCTCCACAACTTTATCCCTGACCTGTCTGGTGTGTTCCTTGGCCTTCATGATTGTCATGGATATGCAGTAATGTTTGTCTGTCATCTTACCTTCCTCCTCATGTGTTCACCTTAGAGGATGGAAGGTAATAGTGCAGCGCTACATATAGACCAGTAAAACTGGACTGTAACTCAAATGTGACTATAAACATAAACACAACAGAGGGGGCAGGTTAAATATCCAACCCAATGTACAAAGTGTCCACAACACTAAACGAAGTGATAAGTGTCCAAAAAAGTGAATAAATGGCGTGGAGTGGATGGAGTAATTCTTGCACAGATCTTCACGTGAATGATGACATAAATGTGTGCTTACCGGAAATGTTGGACCCGAATGTCATACGACAGCGGATCGATCAAGCTTAAGAGTATCCCCAACGGCTGTTCACAGGAACGTCACCGAATCGCTGATGGATGATGAAATATACCAGCTGGACAATCAGATGACCTCAATCCCGGATGGAACCAAACGGATCGAAAGTTTCTCAAAACTTCAAAACCCTCAGGGCTGGAGATCTCTTTCTGGATCCTGGTACTCGACCGGACAGTGGGGTACAATCGAGCTTGAATATACAAATACCCCGACAAGGGTATTGCAGGGAGACCGAATGGAGAAACTGAAAAAAACTTTTCCTCGCCAAATCATGCAAAGAGAAGAAAAAGTATGGTGCTCCACTGGTGTAGGTCAAAACAATGGGTTTTTAATAAAAAAAAACAACAAACAAAATAAAAAGTGATCACAGTTCATACATTAAAAGGCAATATGGGAAGCAAAATGCATAGCCAGACTCTCCTCACCTGGATGCTTTTATAATCCCTCCTCCCAGCCTGGCTCCACCCCAGGCCCTATCACAGAACTCTATTATAACCAGTTAACAACCACCTGCCGACAAATAACGTCGACAAGGTGGTTGCTTAACTCTGGGAGGACGTTATATAACGTCCTCCCAGAATCGCGCTCCCGCGCGCCCCCTGGGGCGCGCACACGGGAAACTCCGTGACCGCCGGGTCCTCTGGACTCGGCGCATCACGAATCGCGGTAAATCGCCGCTGATAGCGGCCGTTTACCACGTGATCGCTCCGTCAAATGACGGAGCAATCACTTGTAAACAGACCGGCGTCATTTGATGACGCCGGTTCCTCTCTCCCCTCTCTGTACCGATCGGTACAGTGTGAGAGGAGAGGGGAGGGAGCGGATGGCAGCAGCAGCACTGTGGGCTGGATCTGTGACAATTGCAGTCACAGATCCAGCCATCCATCCATCCCTGCTCAGCCATCCCTGTGCAATACCCTGCCAATACTCTGCAAAATACCCTGCCAATACTCTGCAAAATACCCTGCAATACCCTGGTGCAATACTCTGCAATACCCTGGTGCAATACTCTGCAATACCCTGGTGCAATACTCTGCAATACCCTGGCGCAATACTCTGCAATACCCTGGTGCAATACTCTGCAATACCCTGCGCAATACTCTGCAATACCCTGCGCAATACTCTGCAATACCCTGCGCAATACCCTGCAAAATACTCTGCAATAGCCTGCGCAATACTCTGCAATACCCTGCAATACCCTGCGCAATACTCTGCAAAATACTCTGCAATACCCTGCGCAATACTCTGCAATACCCTGCACAATACTCTGCAATACCCTGCGCAATACTCTGCAATACTCTGCAATACCCTGCACAATACTCTGCATCACCCTGCGCAATACTCTGCAAAATACTCTGCAAAATACTCTGCAAAATACTCTGCAATACCCTGCGCAATACTCTGCAATACCCTGCGCAATACTCTGCAATACCCTGCACAATACTCTGCAATACCCTGCACAATACTCTGCAATACCCTGCACAATACACCCTGTGCAATACTCTGCAATACCCTGTGCAATACTCTGCAATACCCTGTGCAATACCCCCTGTGCAATACCCCATGCAATACCCTGCCATACTCCGCAATACCCTGCCATACTTCGCAATGCCCTGCCATACTCCGCAATGCCCTGCAATACTCCGCAATACCCAGCAATACTCCGCAATGCCCGGCAATACTCTGCAATAACCACTTCCTGCCCGCCGGCCGTCATATGACGTCCTTGACTTTGTGCTGGGATATCTGAATGATGCTTGCAGCTACAGGCATCATTCAGATATTAGCTTTTTCAGCCGGCGATTCCCTACACCATAACAACAATCATAGTGGCTGTTCCGCCGCTTGATCATTCTTATGGGAGGCGAGAGGGGATGTCCCCCCCCCCCGCCGCCCTCCGGTGCTTCTACCGACTCACCGCTACCATCAAAGCCAGGATTGTTTTTTTTTTTTTTTTTTTTTCAGACTTCCCAGCCTAGAGGTGGGATGTGGGGTCTTATTGACCCCATATCTCACTGTAAAGAGGACCTGTCATGCCATATTCCTATTACAAGGGATGTTTACGTTCCTTGTAATAGGTATAAAAGTGATCAAAAAAAAATTTGGGGCGGAAAAACATGTCAAACTAAAATAAATAAAGTAAAATGAACAATAAAATAAAACAATTTTTTTAAAGCGCCCCTGTCCCTGTAAGCTCGCATACAGAAGCGAACGCATACGTAAGTCCCGCCCACATATGAAAACGGTTTTCAAACCACACATGTGAGGTATCGGCGCGAACGTTAGAGCGAGAGCAATCATTTTGGCTCTAGACCTCCTCTGTAACTCAAAACATGTAACCAGTAAAAATATTTAAAGCGTCGCCTATGGGGATTTTTTAAGTAGCAAAGTTTGACGCCATTCCACAAGCGTGTGCAATTTTTAAGGGTGACATGTTAGGTATCTATTTACTCGGCGTAACTTCATCTTTCACATTATGCAAAAACATTGGGCTAATTTTACTGTTTTTTTTTAAGCACAAAACATTTTTTTTTCCGTAAAAAACGCGTTAAAAAAATTGCTGCGCAAATATCGTGCGAGATAAAAAGTTGCAACAACCACCATTATATTCTCTAAGGTCTTTGCTAAAAAAACATATATATATAATGTTTTGGGGTTCTATGTAATTTTATAGCTAATAAATAATGATTTTTACATGTAGGAGAGAAATGTCAGAATTGGCCTCGGTGCTCCAGAACGCCTGAAGGGGCTCCCTGCATGTTGGGCCTCTGTATGTGGCCACGCTGTGTAAAAGTCTCACACATGTGGTATCACCATACTCGGGAGGAATAGCAGAATGTGTTTTGGGGTGTAATTTGTGGTATGCATATGCTGGGTGTGAGAAATAACCTGCTAATATGACAATTTTGTGAAAAAAAAAAAGAGAAAAAAAAATCTTGATTTTGCACAGAATTGTGGGAAAAAATGACAACTTCAAAAAACTCACAATGCCTCTTTCTGAATACCTTGGAATGTCTTCTTTCCAAAAAGGGGTCATTTGGGGGGTATTTGTACTTTTCTGGCATGTTGGGGTCCAGAGGCGTAACTAGAAACCTCTGGGCCCCGGTGCAAGAAATCACGAAGGGCCCCCCCCCCCCGAAAAAGCATGATTTTGATACTTTTTTTTTGAGGGGGGTGGCAACGGCGGTAGTTGAGGGGGGTGGCTGCAGTGGTACTTGAGGGGGGGGGGGTGGCTGCGGTGGCAGTGGTGGTGCCATCCTCTCCCACCACCACCTGTGCCTCTTACTGATCCCATCCTCCCACCACTGATTTCATCCCTATCCCCCCATCACCTCTGTTATAGAAGTAATGGGGGAATAGGGATGAGATCAGTGGTAGGGGGATGGGATCAGTAAGAGGCACAGGTGGTGGAGGTTGGCATCGATTGCTCAGCTCTGCAAAATGTCACTTACCGTCAATCAATCGATTCCCCGGGAATTCCGTTCGATCGGTCACGGTGCCTTCTAATCTCCCGCCAGGATGCCTTCTTGCCTCATGGGTAGACGGTAAAGGTATTCCACGCAGAGAGGAAAGCTTTTCCCTCGCCTTCTCTCATTAGTGTCAGCATGTCTGCTGACTTAATTTTCAGTGTCTGCCCCCAGACTCAGCGCTGCCTCTGCCCAGGCCCAGATTTACTCCCTTTGTCGCCCCAAGGCCAGGTCCTTCAATACCGCCCCCCCCACACACACACCATCACATAGGGGGACTCCCCAGAGAGCCCCTCTTACATCAGGGCCCCCAGAGAGCCTCCCTACTTACATCAGGGTCCCCAGAGAGCCTCCCCTTACATCCGGGTCCCCAGAGAGCCTCCCCTTACATCCGGGTCCCCAGAGAGCCTCCCCTTACATCCGGGTCCCCAGAGAGCCTCCCCTTACATCCGGGTCCCCAGAGAGCCTCCCCTTACATCAGGGTCCCCAGAGAGCCTCCCCTTACACCAGGGTCCCCAGAGAGCCTCCCCTTACACCAGGGTCCCCAGAGAGCCTCCCCTTACACCAGGGTCCCCAGAGAGTCTCCCCTTACACCAGGGTCCCCAGAGAGCCTCCCCTTACACCAGGGTCCCCAGAGAGCCTCCCCTTTTACATTAGTGTCCCCAGAGAGCCTCCCCTCTTACATTAGTGTCCCCAGAGAGCCTCCCCTCTTACATTAGTGTCCCCAGAGAGCCCCTCCTTACATCAGGGTCGCCAGAGAGCCCCTCCTTACATCAGGGTCGCCAGAGAGCCCCTCCTTACACCAGGGTCCCCAGAGAGCCCCCCTTACACCAGGGTCCCCAGAGAGCCTCCCCTTACACCAGGGTCCCCAGAGAGCCTCCCCCTTACACCAGGGTCCCCAGAGAGCCTCCCCTTACACCAGGGTCCCCAGAGAGCCTCCCCCTTACACCAGGGTCCCCAGAGAGCCTCCCCTTACACCAGGGTCCCCAGAGAGCCTCTCCCTTACACCAGGGTCCCCAGAGAGCCTCCCCCTTACACCAGGGTCCCCAGAGAGCCTCCCCCTTACACCAGGGTCCCCAGAGAGCCCCCCTTACACCAGGGTCCCCAGAGAGCCCCCCTTACACCAGGGTCCACATAGAGCCCCCCTTACACCAGGGTCCCCAGAGAGCCCCCCTTACACCAGGGTCCCCAGAGAGCCCCCCCTTACACCAGGGTCCACATAGAGCTCCCCCACTTACACCAGGATCACCAGAGAGGCCCCCCCTAACATTAGTGTCCCCAGAGGCCCCCTTCCTTACATTAGTGTCCCCAGAAAGACCCCCCCTCTTACATCAGGGTCCCCAAACAGCTGACTCCCCCCTTGCAGGGGTTCCCCTGTACCTGGCTGGTGGAGGTGGGAGGTGGCGATCGGCAGCTCTATGGTGTCCACAGGCAGGGGGGTCTTGCTGGGGCTAGTAGTTCGATCTATACAGCAGAGGGGGGAGGGGCCTCTGACCCGGGCATCAGCAACATTGTACAAGCAGTGTGAAAGTGAAACTAATACCTGCCCGGGTCAGAGGCTCCTCCCCTTCCCTCCCCTCTCCTCTGTATACACACTGACACGAGAGAGAGAGAGAGAGAGTACTACAAGCCCCAGGGAGATCCCTGCCCACACAGGCACCATAGAGCTGCTGATCGCAGCCTTCCACCTCCTATGACATCCCACTGCACTCTAAACGGGCAGCCAGAGGTGCAGGTAGGGGAGATGTCTTGGGAGTCTTGGGGGGTTGCCGCGGTGCCGCCCCTGCATCCAGCGGTGGGCGGGCCTCTCACACGGGCGGCGGGCGGGCCCCAGGGACTTCATAGAACTACAGGCACCAGTCGCAACTGCGACTGCTGCGACCCTGAAAATTCCGCCACTGTTGGGGTCTCAAGAAATGAGATAGGCCGTCAGTACTTCAGGTGTGATCAATTTTCAGATATTGGCACCATAGCTTGTGGACTCTATAACTTTCACAAAGACCAAATAATATGCACCAATTTGTACTTATTTTTACCAAAGATATGTAGCAGTATAAATTTTGGCCAAAATTTATGAAGAAAAAATAGTAATTTGCAAAATTTTATAACGGAAACGAAAAAAAAAAACATTTTTTTACAGAATGTTCAGTCTTTTTTCTCTTATAGCGCAAAAAATAAAAAACCCAACAGTGATTAAATACCACCAAAAGAAAGCTCTATTTGTGTGAAAAAAAGGACAAAAAATTCATATGGGTACAGTGTTGTATGACTGAGTAATTGTCATTGAAAATGTGAGAGCACCGAAAGCTGAAAATTGGTCTGGTTATTAAGGGGGTTTAAGTGCCCAGTGGTCAAGTGGTTAACCTGTGCACTGCAAGTCTGCCTTGCTGATCAACGTGTTTGTTTAAGCATTGTGTGTTTGGGTTCCTGCCTGCCTTGTGCTACGTCTGTCTCTCTGTTACCGATATTGGCTTGTTCCCGACTATCCCTGTCTGCTTGTGACCTTGACCTTCGGCTTGTCCTTCGTTTATCCTTGTCTGCTTGTTGCCCTGACCTTGGCCTTTCCCCTCACTATTCTTGTATCCTGTGCTGCTGCTTCCCCTCTATCCTCCTTACCCTACGGAGCGTGAGCTAGGGGACTCTAGGGGCCGCGACCCGGAACCAGCTGCAGCGTAACATCCTCACCGCTAGAGGCTCTGGTGAAAACCTGCTGGTTCTTAGACTCTGCGCCCTGGGGAATCTTGGCTGTAGCTTCCTGTGGATCCCTGTTGTGCTCCACTGGTCCCGCTTTCCAAAACCACCCAGTATTCCATCCGCAGCAGTCACCTATAGGGTTCACTACCTTGTGGTGCACTCCTGACCCCCAATGGTGTGCATCTGTCATCTGGCCACAGATGACCTGACAGTTTGATCAGCCATGGACACGGCTGACATGCCGCTCCCCGCAGATGATCCATTGCAGGGCATAGTCCGCAGACTTGAGACCCAGGAATCCAATCAGGCCCAGGTCATGCGAATCCTTCAGGATTTGGCCTCCCGTTTTGAACAGGTTCAGGCTTCATTAGGACCCCCAGTTCAACAACCTCAACCGCTATCAGCGGCTGCACCTATTTCGGTCGCAGTTGAAGCCACACTTTCACTACAACTGCCAGCTCCATCCCGTTTCTCTGGGGACTTCCTTAGCCAATGCACGATTCATTTTGAGCTCCAGCCCCAAAACTTCCTGTCTGATTGGGCTAAGGTAGCCTATATAATTTCCCTCCTCTCCGGTGAGGCTTTAGCCTGGGCAGCCCCTCTGTGGGAACTGAATGATCCAGTGGTTTCTAGCCTGTCTGACTTCTTGAAACTTTTTCGGAATATCTTCGAAGAACCGGCTCGTGTCTCTTCAGCGGCCAGCTCCCTTTTACGTCTCCTCCAAGAGTCTGCTTCTGTGGGACAGTATGCTCTTTATTTCTGCATTCTGGCGGCTGAGTTGAGCTGGAACAATGAGGCCTTAGTCACAACCTTTTTGCATGGCCTTTCTGATAGAGTGAAGGATGAATTAGTAGGAAGAACCATTCCCACTGATCTGGACCGAGTTATCTCCTTGTGGAATCAGATCGATATTTGCTTTCAGGAAAGGACCCTAGAAAAGCGACGCCAGCACTCCTTGGTCCTTAGTCAGCCTGAGCTCCCCTCTCTTCGACCCGTGGAGCATCTCCTGCCAGCTGAGGAACCCATGCAGCTGGGCCAGACCAGGCTATCCCCAGAGGAACGTGCTAGGCGCAGAACTCTAGGCCCGTGTCTCTACTGTGCTGACAAAGGTCATTTTTGTGACACTTGCTCTCTTTGTCCAGAAAAACGTTCGGGTCCAATACATCTGGAAAGTGGAGTATTGGACCCAGAAATTTCACCCTCACCTTCTCGTCTTCTTCTTTCTGTGTTCCTTCATGTTGCTGCTGCTTCTCATTCGGTCGCAGCCTATCTGGATTCCGGAGCCGCTGGCAATTTCATGGACTGGGAAATTGCATCTTCTATGAGACTTACCCCTTTGCCACTCACCACGCCCTTGGTGGTCTTGGTGATTGATGGCACTGTTCTCCCTGGGGGTCCTATCCGCTTCCAGACCCTCCCTGTTAAGATGTCGGTAGGGACACTCCACCAGGAGTAGATATCCTTCCTTATCTTACCTAAGGCCTCAACTCCTATCATTTTGGGTCTCCCATGGTTACGGCTCCATTCTCCACATGTTGACTGGACTACTGGACAGATCCTGGCTTGGGGTTCCTGCTGTTCCTCGTCCTGCCTACCCAAGGTTGCCCCCTGTGAACCTGAGCCGATCATTCACTCCAGTTTGCATAACCATTTACATTTGTCTGTCCCTAATCACCCTTGGATGCACAGCCAGGCTAGCTTGTCTACAAGTTCTACAGTCCCTACGCCTTGCGATTCGATTCAGGTAGTCGCTACACCTCACATTGCTATTCACTCGGCCTCTGTACTAGTTATGCCAGTCCAGCCCATGTCCAGTGAGCCTCCTACTTTTTCTTATTCAGGACATTCTGCTTGTCTTTCAGCTATTCAGCTTGACTCCTGTAACATGTCACCTTCTAACCAACCTGACTTCAGGGTTCCACTGACATCTGCCCAGTCTGATGGTCCTGTGCTAGATGCCCAGTTCATCTTTAAGGGTCTGGGGGACTCTCCTCAGATTCCTGTTGATCCTTTCATGCCCTTGCTTTTTCCTAGAGAGCCTTTGGTCCTCAATAAATCTTCTCGTCATCTCCCTACCTCGGTTTCGGTCTCTGAGGATAATCTAAAGTACGAGGTTAGACAAGTTCTGGATTCTCGGCTCTGCAGAGGCATTCTTCAGTACCTTGTGCATTGGAGAGGTTTTGGTCCTGAGGAGGCGTCTTGGATCGCTGCATCTGAGGTCGTTGCACCTCGTCTGTTGAGGAGGTTTCATCTGAGATTTCCCTTTAAGCCTGGGTCCAGGCGGGGGAGGGGGAGGGCCCATAAGAGGGAGGGTACTGTCATGGATATGCAGTAATGTTTGTCTGTCAGCTTACTTTCCTCCTCATGTGTTCACATTAGAGGCCAGACTCTCCTCACCTGGCTGCTTTTATAATCTCTTCTCCCAGTCTGGCTCCACCCCAGGCCCTTTCACAGAACTCTATATTAACCTGTGCACTGCAAGTCTGCCTTGCTGATCAATGTGTTTGTTTAAGCATTGTGTGTTTGGGTTCCTGCCTGCCGTGTGCTACGTCTGTCTCTCTGTTACCGATATTGGCTTGTTCCCGACTATCCCTGTCTGCTTGTGACCTTGACCTTCGGCTTGTCCTTTGTTTATCCTTGTCTGCTTGTTGCCCTGACCTTGGCCTTTCCCCTCACTATTCTTGTATCCTGTGCTGCGGTTTCCCCTCTACCCTCCTTACCCTATGGAGCGTGAGCTAGGGGACTCTAGGGGCCGCGACCTGGACCCAGCTGCAGCGTAACATCCTCACCACTAGAGGCTCTGGTGAAAACTTGCTGGGTCTTAGACTACGCGCCCTGGGGAATCTTGGCTCTAGCTTCCTCTGGATCCCTGTTGTGCTCCACTGGTCCCGCTTTCCACAACCACCCAGTATTCCATCCGCAGCAGTCATCCATAGGGTTCACTGCCTTGTGGTGCACTCCTGACCCTCAACGGTGTGCATCTGTCATCTGGCCACAGGTGACCTGACAATGATGCTGTTTGTTCACTAAGGTTACCTAACAAACCTCTGAGGGCTTTACAAAACTGTTGTAATTATACTGAGATTAAATTACACACAGGTGGACTCTATTTACTAATTAGGTGACTTCTGAGGGAAATTGGTTCCACTAGATTTTAGTTAGGGGTATCAGAGTTAAGGGGGCTGAATATAAATGCATGACACACTTTTCAGATATTTATTTGTAAAAAAAAATTGAAAACCATTTATCATTTTCCTTCCATTTCACAATTATGTGCCACTTTGTTTTGGTCTATCACATAAAATCTTAATATAATACATTTGCATTTTTGGTTGTAACATGACAAAATATGGAAAATTTCAAGGCACTGTATATCCCATAGTTTATAGGCACTATAACTTTTGCGCAAACCAATTTAATATACGCTTATTGGGATTTTTTTACTAAATATATGTAGCAAAATACATATTGGCCTACATTTATGAAGACATTTTTTTTTTTATTGGCTATGTGTTATAGCAGAAAGTAAAAAATATTGTTTTTTTTTTTTCAAAATTGTTGGTGTTTTTTGTTTATTTCGCAAAAAAAATTAAAACGCAATGGTAATCAAATACCACCAAAACAAAGCTCTATTTGTGAGAAAAAAGCACATTAATTTTATTTGGGTTCAGTGTTGCATGACCGCTCAATTGTCAGTTAAAGTTGTGCAGTGCCGTGTCACAAAAAATGGCCTCGTCATGACTCTTCCCAGAGGTCAAGTGGTTAATGCGAATACATGGTAAGCGTATAGTGAATTCATGTAAACACATTGTAAATGTCAAATACATAATAAACACATGGTAAATCTATCTCAAATATTTATGTACAATGTCAAAGCCTGCCTAAAGGGGTTTGGTTATAAAAAAAAATTAGTCTTCTCTACGTAGGTCCTAACGCCATGATGACCCATGTTTTGTTTCTTCTATATATAGCGCACCCCACGTAGGAGCCCCAGGTGAAATGGGATACCCCACCCTGCACAGCCAAGCACACCAAAATTCCACAGTCTCCCAGAGTCAGAAAACAGTCCAGCACTTTGTTTTTGTGTTTTGTCGAGGGGATAAAACTTGGATGGGGAGTAGGGGTATTATGGGATGACCACTTGACTCCAAACAACTTCTGGGACAACTTTTCTATATACAGTCTATATACACTCCTCTGCTTTCTTCAGCACACTTGCTTGCAGAACTCCACTGGCACACTTGACGTGTGATGTCACACGCCAATCGTTGTGGGTCGGCACCGGGTAGGAGCCCCAGATAGATTGGGATGGGACACTCAGAGCACAGCATTGTGCTGCTGCAGCGTGGACGGGCGATAGTCAGTCTCCCATGGGACTGGTGAGTACTGGTTGGGATACATTTTGCTATTCTGTCTGATGGAATGACGCACAGTACATAGATTGTATCTGTGCTCTCTTATAGGAATCCCCTGTCCTTTTCATTGTTTGGTATGGCTAAACAATGACAGCACAGTAAACTGAAGCATTTTATCCAGCTTTAAAAAATAAGAGGAGTCACATGGATGGAACGTCTGATTGAATCTAATCTTCACCTGGTAATTGGACACAGCTGGGTGATCTCATCTTCCATCTATCCTGTATAAATACCCCCCTGTGCTGCTGACATCTGGGACTTAAATTAAGTTTAAGATAAATAAGATACTCTATTCCCTCTATACTGCTCTACAGTATATACTCCTTTCTTTATAAAGGAGTATTATTGTGCTGTATAGATTGGGGTACATATATTCCCCTTTTTTCCTTATAGTTGGCGATAGCTGTGAGTCTGAAGTGATCTGCATATACCTATGTTAGCAATATATCTCGGTACACCTACTCGTTATGATACACGGTCTTTGATGGCCATGGGGCTGAAATAATCTTCGTATGTCCATCCAAGCTATATATCCTGGTATGAAAAGTGATTTTGAATAACCAAAATAGTAGCGCTCAGTGTATTGCAACACACATCTAATTGTAAATTATATACACTCTGTGAAAAAATGCATACATATAAATTTATCAATATACACCCTGTGAAAAGATGTGCATATAATAAACTCATCAAGTGTCCATAACGTTCAAAACAGTGTTTTTTTTTTAAATTGCTGCAAAATGTTTGAAAAGTAAGTCCATAAATAAAACTGCATCCAAATAGTGACTTCAAATCGAAATTGTGTAGATTATATTTTCCTGTGTGTCCTTGAAAACCTTCACCACACCACCGTGCTCAGTGACGCCACTCCCTAAAGACTTGCACTCACCAATAGGATATGCCTCGCACTCTCATGCTCGGCTAATCAGCTTAATTACCCCCCAGGGTATCTGAAACGACTCCAAATGATGAAATTAGGTCAGTCAAGTCTCCCACATGGAAAAAAAACAAGTATCTCCAATAGTGAAGTATGTCACAACTTTAATTAAAATAGCACAGCACAAGTGACCTTCAATGGTTAAACTCACATTAGGCAGATAAAAATCAAGCACTTCAATAAAACTTCTCCAAACGCCAGGCAAGTATACAACAGGCAGCCGCGATGTATTGCGGTCTTGTTGGATCAAACAGCTATGTGTGTCTCACCCTCCCAGATTAGTTTCGTCGTAAAATACTTTTTCCAATGGGATCCCATTGGAAGAAGTCTTTTACAACTAAACTAGTCTGGGAGGAGCTACACGACAGTCACCTGGTGTGCAGCGTTCGGATCTTTCGACTACTCGTCGAATATACAATTTGGGGTTTTGGACGGAAGTTTGCGGTGATTCGATTGCAGTGGAGAGGCAAGCTTACATGAAGGAGGGTGAGACACACATAGCTGTTTGATCCGACAAGACCGCAATACATCGCGGCTGCCTGTTGTATACTTGCCTGGCGTTTGGAGAAGTTTTATTGAAGTGCTTGATTTTTATCTGCCTAATGTGAGTTTAACCATTGAAGGTCACTTGTGCTGTGCTATTTTAATTAAAGTTGTGACATACTTCACTATTGGAGATACTTGTTTTTTTTTCCATGTGGGAGACTTGACTGACCTAATTTCATCATTTGGAGTGGTTTCTGATACCCTGGGGGGTAATTAAGCTAAATAGCCGAGCATGAGAGTGCGAGGCATATCCTATTGGTGAGTGCAAGTCCTTAGGGAATGGCGTCACTGAGCACGGTGGTGTGGTGAAGTCACTATTTGGATGCAGTTTTATTTATGGACTTACTTTTCAAACATTTTGCAGCAATTTAAAAAAAAAAACACTGTTTTGAACGTTATGGACACTTGATGAGTTTATTATATGCACATCTTTTCACAGGGTGTATATTGATAAATTTAAATAAAAAGATACTAAAATAGCCTGGCCCTCCTTCCTAGTATCACTCTGCGCTTGTGGATTGAATACCGTAAAGATATAAACAATAGAAAAAATGTATAAATAAACAGCAGCTGCTTAAAATAAAATGCACATATAAAAAAACAGTGTTTATAAAACTCTTTTAAAAGAGTTCAGACTAAAACTGTAGCAGCGCTACGGACAAAAGTTTGTATGTTCGTCTTCTATAACAATCGCTTATATAGGTGATGAAGTAGTGGATGGTGAGTCTAGTTGTATTTAATCCAATTCTTATTCTTAGTGCTCCTTTCACCAAAGTGTATTTCACCGCGTGGGGGGATTTTTGAAAGTCCCCTTCAGGGGGCGCACTCACCAGATATAAGAGAAATGCAAGCCTAGATAAACCATCCTCCTTCAGCCATGATACAATCAAAATTCCTTTTCTTCTCCACCATAAACTCCACACGATAACACAGGTATATGTAAGGGCAAAGAATATGTCCACATAGGGTAATATTGTATAGACAATTTATTGAAAAATAAGACCCTTTAGTTCCCCCCTTACATAATCTGCGTACCACAATAATGTATTGTACAGGCAATAAAATGGAACAAAACAAGCGCTTCAGCGCTAGGAACTTGCCCCTGATGAACGCTGGACGTCAGATCCTATCAGCGTTTCCTGTGAGGCAGGTCCTGGAACGCATCCGCGTCACTTCCGGTTTGCTAAGCTGTGTTGGTCACGCCCTGACGTTTCGTCACTTCCTGACTCCTTCTGAGGGCGTGACCAACCGTCATAGCAACCGGATTATATACAGTGCCAGATCCCGCCCCTCGGCTGAACGTCAGACCGCGCCCTGCGCGCCTGCGTCGTCGCGCATGCGCACTGAGCGAGTGTGCGTCCATGCCCTGATGTGGGCGGAAGTGTTTCCAGGCGCAGCTCGATATGCCTCCCTCTGATTGGCATATGTATTTGGGCTGCGTCCTGATTGGTCACTCTGCGTTTACTTATCGGGACCAGCTGTGCAGTGCTGATGTGAATATCGAGGGGACATCTAAGTGTTGATCGTGAGGGATGATCCCAGATAAACCAGATCACCCCGTAATACACTCACCCCCGCAGCTGGCGTCTATGCCCTGGAGCTACATGGGCATGTTTCGATTGCAGACTGCAGCCCATATTGCCCCCGGTGGCCAAACTTGTTTGCTACTGTTTATGTTCTACCTCCGGGGTTTGAGATAAGTGCAATGCAATGTGAACTTAAAATATATATGTAGTAAACATATTGAGAATGCGCTGTGATGCCTGCAATATTTAACAAATCAATGAACCAGCGTTCCAACTCCCAAAAATAAAATTAAATAAATATAGCAATGAATTACTTATACATGTAAGACATATTATGGGTTTGTGTATAAAACTCTATCTATAAAACTTGTTTATAAGAAAGATAGATATCCCAATAAAAATGCATTAATATGCTGCTTCAATAAGATTCATTAATAAAACTTAGCTGATAAAAATTCCACTGATAAAAATTTGATAAAAATTCTTGCCTATAAAATTCATCAATAAAATCAATCAGTAAAATCATCAATAAAACCCACCAGTAAAAACCACCAAAAAAACACACATAAGATCCCGCCTCTGAAAGTGATTCATAATTGTTTGGGATTGTGGGTTATGTAAAGTAACCTGGTGTAAATCAACCTTTCATCATGAGCCCCTCACTTATGAGGTATTCTGTAGGAAATGTATGTTTGAACAGGTGAGATAAGATAAGATTATAGATCAGCCAACCGAAAAATCAAATAAGAATAAAAATACCAATAAAAGGGTAGGAGCCCTGCGTGTATACTTATGAACCTCCTGAATGTCACTTTGGTAATGTGTCGTCCTAATATTATGAATCACTAATAAAACAATTAATGTCCAGTTCTATGTTCAAACCTTTGGGCGCTAAAACTTTGGTTAGAAAAATCCATTTTGTTTCTTTCTTGGATAATTCACGCACCCTGTGCGAACCCCTCCAATGTGGTTCCAAGCTTTCAATACCCCAGAACTGAAGGCCTGAGGGGTCCTGGTTATGCTTGAGTTTGAAGTGTAGTGACACGTTGTGGTCTTTGTAGCCTATCTTTATGTTATTGACGTGCTCAGCTATTCGGATGCGCAGTAGTCTTTTAGTGCGTCCAATGTAAAGGAGCCCACATGGACATTTCAGAGCATAGACCACGAAGCTGCTATTACACGTGATAAACTGTTCAATGTCAAACTGTTTCTGATTAGAAGGAGAGATAAAATTTTCTAGACCCCTAATTGGTCGTGTCACTTCCTTACACGCTCTACACCTTCTGCAGGCGAAAAAAACATTTTTGTTCCAGAACGTCTGAGGTTTGTTAAGAGGGTTCAGTATTTTCTTCACCACCCGATCACCGTGATTGGGAGCTTTCCGGTATATAAATTGCGGTTTTGGGGGGAGCACTGGGCCCAATTTTTTATCCAAAAGTAATATGTGCCAGTGTTTTGTGAAAATGTCTTCTACCTCCTTAAATTGACTGTGGAATTGCGATATGAAGCCCCATTCCTTTGAGTTAGTGCCCACTGTTGCTGGTTTGGGTTTGTTCAGTAGGCACGTTTCCCTGGGCATTTGTTCAATTTCTTCTACAATTTTCTTCAATGGTCCTGGAGCATAGCCTTTTGCTATAAATCTATCGGACAGGACCTTTGCTTGCGTGAGAAAGTTCTCGTTGTCTGAGCAATTCCGTTTTACACGCATGATCTGCCCTTTAGGAATATTCTTTAGCTATTGTGGATGGTGCCCACTCGTAATAGGTAGATAGCTGTTCCTGTCTGTTGCTTTAAAATACACCTTGGTTCCAAATTCTGTGTTTTGGCGAAAAACCGTTACATCCAGGAAGTTTATCGTTTCACTGTTCCACTCAGAGGTTAGTTTAATATTATTGTTGTTAGTGTTTAGGGCTTTTAAGAAAGTTTGTAATGATTCTTCTGAACCGGCCCAAATTAAAAACATATCATCGATAAAACGTTTATAAAAAATGTTTATAAAAAATGAGCTCAGCTCTTCTGTCTTTAAAAATCATCTTGTCTTCCCATTCTGCCATAAACAAATTTGCAATGCTGGGAGCGAATTTGGCTCCCATTGCGACTCCCCTCTGTTGCAGGTAGAATTTATTGTCGTACCAAAAATAGTTATGAGATAAGCAGAAGTCTAGGGCATGGCCAATGAATACTTTCTGGTTGTGTGGGAGTTCCTCCCTCTTACTCAAGGCCCAATTTAGGGCTAATAATGCATCGTCATGTTGAATTATTGAGTAGAGGGAGGATACATCTGAGGTTACCAATAAAATTTCCTGGTCGTTTCTTAACGAAATGCTTTGTAGACAATTCAGGAAGTCTTTTGTGTCTTTCAAATAAGCTTGCGTAGTTGTCACACTTTTCTGCAAAAACATATCTAGATATTGTCCCAATCTAGCTGTGATGGAATCTATGCTATTTACAATCGGTCTAGGAGGTGGATTCATTGAGTCCTTGTGGATTTTTGGCAGTGTGTAAATTGTTGGAATTTTATTACTAGTTGGTACCAGGTACTGTCTTTCCTTATCAGAAAGTACTCCTGACTTCGTGCCTATCTCGACTAAGGTGACAAGTTGGTTCCTAAAAGCTTGTGTCGGATCCTTATCCAAAGCTTTGTAGGTGTTGACATCTGATAACATCTCAAGGATCTGTGCATGATACATCTCTTTAGGAAGGATGACGACCCCGCCCCCTTTATCAGCTGGCCTGATGATGATGTATTTTCTTTTCTCCAAAGCCACGATCCCATCTTGGATGTGTTTCAAACTTGGGTTCTTCTTAGGTTCCAATTGGTGAAGGTCACGTATAATCAGACCTTTGAATACCTCTACTTGATGGTTGGGGTTATTCAGGGGGTTGAACAGTGATTTGTTTTTCAAACCGCTGTTAATGATACCCTGGGAATTCTCTGTAGTGGACACCTTCTGTGTGGTTAGTCCCACAAAATGCTTCTTAATATTCAATTTCCTAATGTATTTGTGTACATCTATGTACACATTGAATTTATTTAGTGGCTGCTTTAATCCGCATTTGAGGCCCATATTTAGGATGTTTAACTCTTTATACGTCAGCTCCACTGGACTTAAATTAACTATACCGGTTATTGCTTGTTTCTCCTTATTTTTTTGGACTTTCTTTCCGGCCCTACATCCTCTGGTTCTGTGTTCCTTTGTTGAGCATAATAGGTTTGTTCTTTGGTCCATTGATACTGGGGATGAGGTTCTCTCCACTCTTGCTCTCTCTGATGTGCCGGGGGGTATTGGGGTTTTCCTCTGTGTGGGGGAAAGCCTCTGCCCCTTCTCTGCCCTCCCCCTCCTCTCCCTAAAAAAGGACGGGGTGGTTGATAATTATTTTGCTGTTCTAAGGGGTGAAATCTATTTTGCGTTGGCATTTGGTATGGTGTGTGTGGACGATTGTATTGTTGTTGATTGTATGCCTGATTATTCTTTCCACCTCCTCCTTTAATTTTCTCTTTCACTGGTGGAATTGGGGTGGAGAAATTTGCTGGCGAATCAAATATAATTTCGTCATCGCTTATAAAGCCCCGGACTCTGTCCATCAATGTGGTGATGGCCTGGTTGATTAGGGGTTCGGTTGGCTGTGGTTTTTCTACTAAATTTATGTTCTCCGGCAGGGTTTGTTGCCACGCATAAATACTATTAGTTTTAAAGTCACCCAAATCTCTATGATATTTCTTGATTTTCTTTTTTTGTGTATCTTTGTCCACTTTCTCTAGTCTTTTGTTTGTTCTGGTGTTGAAATCTGTGATTGGTTGAGTGTCTTTGATTGGGTCCAGTTGTTGCTGTAATGTATTGATTTTAGTTTCTAAAATATTCATTTTACGTTTCTTTCTCTGTAGGATCAATTCTTGTAATTTGAAGCCTACTCCGTTAAAGAAATCAAACCATTCTTGAATGGACCCTGGATCATCTAATCCATCCTGGGGTACAACTTCCCATCTTAAACTCCTGATGATAATTTTATATTTTATGTATTGCTCCAGGGTGCATATGTCCCACCATGTTCTGACCTGTTTTTCTAAAATGTTCCCCAACATTGACATTGCTCCGTTATAGTTCACCTGAGTGGCAGTGGATTCGCTTTGAGAAAATATTGTATCTACATTAATGTTCCTATTGCTTAAAAATCTTAAAGCATCCATAGCCGCGGAGTAAAAGGTAATGTGATATAAAAAGATACTGAAATAGCCTGGCCCTCCTTCCTAGTATCACTCTGCGCTTGTGGATTGAATACCGTAAAGATATAAACAATAGAAAAAATGTATAAATAAACAGCAGCTGCTTAAAATAAAATGCACATATAAAAAAACTGTGTTTATAAAACTCTTTTAAAAGAGTTCAGACTAAAACTGTAGCAGCGCTACGGACAAAAGTTCGTATGTTCGTCTTCTATAACAATCGCTTATATAGGTGATGAAGTAGTGGATGGTGAGTCTAGTTGTATTTAATCCAATTCTTATTCTTATGCCGCGTACACACGATCGTGATTCACGGCGGTGAAAACACCGCCGTGAATCACGACATGAAAAAAAATGAAAAACGAGGGAACGGCATTTTCCCCCACACACGACCGTTTTTCCCGTAATTTTTTTCTTTGTCGAGAAAAACGACCGTCTGTGGGCTCCGCGGCAGTGTCTCCCTATGGGAAAACTGCAGCGGAAAAAAATGATGGAAAAAACGATGAGAAAATTTAGAACATGTTCTAATTTTTCTCGTCGTTTTTCCTGCCGTTTTTCTCAACGAGAAAAACGGCATAAAGCCCACAGACGATCGTTTTTCTCGGCGAAAAAAAAAATTTCATTTTTCCCGACGGGAAAAATGATCGTGTGTACGCGGCATTAGTGCTCCTTTCACCAAAGTGTATTTCACCGCGTGGGGGGATTTTTGAAAGTCCCCTTCAGGGGGCGCACTCACCAGATATAAGAGAAATGCAAGCCTAGATAAACCATCCTCCTTCAGCCATGATACAATCAAAATTCCTTTTCTTCTCCACCATAAACTCCACACGATAACACAGGTATATGTAAGGGTAAAGAATATGTCCACATAGGGTAATATTGTATAGACAATTTATTGAAAAATAAGACCCTTTAGTTCCCCCCTTACATAATCTGCGTACCACAATAATGTATTGTACAGGCAATTTTAAAGACAGAAGAGCTGAGCTCATTTTTTATAAACGTTTTATCGATGATATGTTTTTAATTTGGGCCGGTTCAGAAGAATCATTACAAACTTTCTTAAAAGGCTTAAACACTAACAACAATAATATTAAACTAACCTCTGAGTGGAACAGTGAAACGATAAACTTCCTGGATGTAACGGTTTTTCGCCAAAACACAGAATTTCGAACCAAGGTGTATTTTAAAGCAACAGACAGGAACAGCTATCTACCTATTATGAGTGGGCACCATCCACAATGGCTAAAGAATATTCCTAAAGGGCAGATCATGCGTGTAAAACGGAATTGCTCAGACAACGAGAACATTCTCACGCAAGCAAAGGTCCTGTCCGATAGATTTATAGCAAAAGGCTATGCTCCAGGACCATTGAAGAAAATTGTAGAAGAAATTGAACAAATGCCCAGGGAAACGTGCCTACTGAACAAACCCAAACCAGCAACAGTGGGCACTAACTCAAAGGAATGGGGCTTCATATCGCAATTCCACAGTCAATTTAAGGAGGTAGAAGACATTTTCACAAAACACTGGCACATATTACTTTTGGATAAAAAATTGGGCCCAGTGCTCCCCCCAAAACCGCAATTTATATACCGGAAAGCTCCCAATCACGGTGATCGGGTGGTGAAGAAAATACTGAACCCTCTCAACAAACCTCAGACGTTCTGGAACAAAAATGTTTTTTTCGCCTGCAGAAGGTGTAGAGCGTGTAAGGAAGTGACACGACCAATTAGGGGTCTAGAAAATTTTATCTCTCCTTCTAATCAGAAACATTTTGACATTGAACAGTTTATCATGTGTAATAGCAGCTTCGTGGTCTATGCTCTGAAATGTCCATTTGGGCTCCTTTACATTGGACGCACTAAAAGACTACTGCGCATCCGAATAGCTGAGCACGTCAATAACATAAAGATAGGTTACAAATACCACAACGTGTCACTACACTTCAAACTCAAGCATAACCAGGACCCCTCAGGCCTTCAGTTCTGGAGTATTGAAAGCTTGGAACCACATTGAAGGGGTTCGCACAGGGTGCGTGAATTATCCAAGAAAGAAACAAAATGGATTTTTCTAACCGAAGTTTTAGCGCCCAAAGGTTGGCTGAAGGAGGATGGTTTATCTAGGCTTGCATTTCTCTTATATCTGGTGAGTGCGCCCCCTGAAGGGGACTTTCAAAAATCCCCCCACGCGGTGAAATACACTTTGGTGAAAGGAGCACTAAGAATAAGAATTGGATTAAATACAACTAGACTCACCATCCACTACTTCATCACCTATATAAGCGATTGTTATAGAAGACGAACATACGAACTTTTGTCCGTAGCGCTGCTACAGTTTTAGTCTGAACTCTTTTAAAAGAGTTTTATAAACACTGTTTTTTTATATGATAAATTTATATGTATGCATTTTTTCACAGAGTGTATATAATTTACAATTAGATGTGTGTTGCAATACACTGAGCGCTAATATTTTGATTATTCAAAATCACTTTTCATTTCTATATTTTTAAAGTAGCAGCTGGTAGGGTTAATTGGTCCGGAACTTATCGGAGGTTATTCCAAAGCGCAGTGGAGTGTATTAGGGAAAGCGGGCGATTTGTTTCTTATTATTTTCATTTTCTTTTATATTTCTTTTATATATCCTGGTATGTTTACTCGTTATAATGTACATTGAGATAGCAATAGGAAATACACTTAGAAAGTACTCTAGCATCTAAAATCATGTTTACCATACTCTTTGGACAGATCTCTTTGCTGCTTCCCTCTTTTGTCTGCGGGGGCTTCTGCGCCCTCCGGGGCAGGCCTATTCTTTTGGACCGCGACTCACGTTGCTGCTTTGGTTAAGGGTAGGGTTGAGCGAACCCGAACTGTAAAGTTCGGGTCCGTACCGAACTTTAGCTTTTTCCCGAACCCGAACTTTGCGCGAAAGTCCGGGTTCGGCAATCTAATGGCGCAGTTAGAAATGCTTCAGGGGCCAGCCAATCACCTTTTGATTAGCTGGTGTGCCCTTAGAAGCCATCATAGCCATGCCTACTAATGGCATGGCTGTGATTGGTCAGTGCAACATGTGACCCAGCTTCTATATAAGCTAGAGGCACACAGCACACACGTCACTCTGCTTCAGAATAGATAGGGAGAGGATCTTGTCTGCTGCTGCTGCTTTTAGGGAGAGATTGAAAAATACATGAGTTAGTCCTGATTCTGGAATCTGAGGGAAAAGATAGAGAGACAGTGTAGTGTAGGGCCAGGTTCCTGTTGGTGCTTTCAGGGAGAGAGATATATTATATAGGAATAGGAGTCCAGATTCAGAGATATAACTCAGCGATCTGCATAGGTTTACCTGTTTGTGTTGCAGTGCAGTCTTTTTACACTGCCATGAGCCCAGTGTCAGAGAAAATCTACCTTTTATCTGCAAGCTCAGTGCACCAGCACTGCATATATTACGTTGAGAGATACACCGTTTCCATACTGTGGGTGTATTCTGCTCTTGGAAAAAGATCCATTTAGGGGGAAAAAAAAAGGCACTTTATTGTGCTCTTTTCCAAAAGACCCATTAAGGGCAAAAAAAAAAAATTTGCATTTTATTTTGCTCGTGCAAAAAAAGACCCGTTTAGGGCAAAAAAAAAATTAAAAAAAAATTGCACTTTAATGTACACTTGCAAAAAGACTCATTTAGGGCCACAAATAATATTTTGCAGTGTGTTATACATATGTGGAGGCGTGTGAAATAAGCCATTTCTATATATTTGTCTTCTACTGTGCTATACTAAAAAAAACAAAAATTTTTTGGAATAGCATTTTCTGCAGTTCTGTAGCTGTGCGATTCAGCGGTTACGTACTGTGGGTGTGTTGTGGTCTTCCAAAAAACGCCATTTAGGGCCACAAAAAATATTTTGCAGTGTGTTATACATATGTGGAGGTGTGTGAAATAAACAATTTCTATATAGTTTTCTCCTACTGTGCTATACTAAAAAAACAATATTTTTTTTGAATAGCATTTTCTGCAGTTCTGTAGCTGTGCGATTCAGCGGTTACGTACTGTGGGTGTGTTGTGGTCTTCCAAAAAACGCCATTTAGGGCCACAAAAAATATTTTGCAGTGTGTTATACATATGTGGAGGTGTGTGAAATAAACAATTTCTATATAGTTTTCTCCTACTGTGCTATACTAAAAAAAAACATTTTTTTTGAATAGCATTTTCTGCAGTTCTGTAGCTGTGCGATTCAGCGGTTACGTACTGTGGGTGTGTTGTGGTCTTCCAAAAAACGCCATTTAGGGCCACAAAAAATATTTTGCAGTGTGTTATACATATGTGGAGGCGTGTTAAATAAACCATTTCTATATATTTGTCTTCTACTGTGCTATACTAAAAAAAAAATCATTTTTTTGGAATAGCATTTTCTGCATTTCTGTAGCTGTGCGATTCAGCGGTTACGTACTGTGGGTGTGTTGTGGTCTTAAAAAAAAACGCCATTTAGGGCCACAAAAAATATTTTGCAGTGTGTTATACATATGTGGAGGTGTGTGAAATAAACAATTTCTATATAGTTTTCTCCTACTGTGCTATACTAAAAAAACAAATATTTTTTTTAATAGCATTTTCTGCAGTTCTATAGCTGTGCGATTCAGCGGTTACGTACTGTGGGTGTGTTCTGCTCTTCCAAAAACACCCATTTAGGGCAAGATCCTAAATTTGGAAAATATGAGGAGAAGGTCAAAGGGACGTGGTGGCCCCGGTCGTGGTGCTGCTGGTGGAGCTCCTGTTGCAGGGAGAGGACGTGGTGGATCTGTGCCAGATACACGCACAAGTGAAACACCTTCCTCAGGTGCGAGTAGGCGACCGAGCCTGCGGCGGTATTTTGTCGCGCCTAATGAGGCTGTACGAATGTTTAGGCCAGGACAAGTACAGGCGATAGTAGATTGGGTTGCTGACAGTGCCTCGGGTTCCTTCACATTGTCTCCCACCCACTCTTCTGATGAAAGATCAGAGTTGGCACCTGAAACCCATGTCCATCAGTCTTTCACCTCACCCCCTTGCAAATCAGCCAAGCAGTCTGAGCCCCAAATCATGCAGCAGTCTCTTCTGCTTTTCGATGACTCTGTTAGCAGGGTTTCCCAGGGCCATCCACCTAGCCCTGCCCCAGAAGTGGAAGAGATTGAGTGCACCGATGCCCAACCACTTATGTTTCATGATGAGTACATGGGAGGACCATCGCAGCACGTCTCGGATGGTGACGAAACACAGGTGCCAACTGCTGCTGCTTTCGCAATTGTGCAGACAGACAAGGAGGGCAGGGGTGAAGACTGGGTGGAAGATGATGTGGAGGGCGATGAGGTCCTCGACCCCACATGGAATCAACGTTATGCAGGTGACCAGTGTAGTTTGGAGGAAGAGGCGGTGGTCGCACAGAGCCACCAGCACAGCAGAAGAGGGAGCAGGGTGCAAAAGCGGAGCGTCCGTCCGCTAGACAGTATGTCTGCTACTGCCCAACGCAGCAAGGGACCGAGCACACCAAAGCCAGGTCCAAGGAGTTCCCTAGCGTGGCAGTTCTTCACACAATGTGCTGATGACAAGACACGAGTGGTTTGCACGCTGTGCAATCAGAGCCTGAAGCGAGGCATAAACGTTCTCAACCTGAGCACAACCTGCATGACCAGGCATCTAAGTGCAAAGCACGAGCTCCAGTGGAGTAGACACCTCAAAAACCAAGAAAGGTCTCTGGCTCCTCCTGCTTCCTCTTCTGCTGCAGTCTCGGCCTCTTCATCCACCTCTGTAGTGACAGTGGCACCTGCCACCCCGCAAACAGAGGATCTGCCAGCAACACTACCACCTGGGTCACCAACCATCTCCACAATGTCCCATGGAAGCGTTCAGCTCTCTATCTCCCAAACATTGGAGCGGAAGAGGAAGTACCCCCCCTAGCCACCCGTGATCCCTGGCCCTGAATGCCAGCATTTCAAAACTCCTGGCCTTTGAAATGCTGTCATTCCGTCTGGTGGAGACGCAGAGTTTTAAAAGCCTGATGGCATTGGCTGTCCCACAGTACGTCGTGCCCAGCCGCCACTACTTTTCCAGGCGAGCCATCCCTTCCCTGCACAACCAAGTGGGGGACAAAATCAGGTGTGCACTGCGCAACGCCATCTGTGGCAAGGTCCACCTAACTACGGATGCGTGGACCAGTAAGCATGGTCAGGGACGTTATATCTCCCTAACAGCACACTGGGTAAATGCAGTGGCGGCTGGGCCTGAGGCAGATAGCAGTTTGGCGCATGTCCTTCCACCACCGAGGATTGCAGGGCGCTTCAGTTTGCCTCCTGTTGCTAACTCCTCCTACTCCGCTTCCTCATCCTCTACCGCCTCCTCATCCGGTCAGCGTAACACCTTCACCACCAACTTCAGCACAGCCAGGGGTAAACGACAGCAGGCAGTTTTAAAACTTTCCTGTTTGAGGGAAAAACCCCACACCGCGCAGGAGTTGTGGAGGGACATGGAACAACAGACCAATGAGTGGTTGCTGTCAGTGAGCCTCAAGCCCGGCCTGGTGGTGTGCGATAATGGGCGAAATCTCGTAGCAGCTCTGGGCCTAGCCGGTTTGACGCACATCCCTTGCCTGGCGCATGTGCTGAACTTGGTGGTCCAGAGGTTCCTTAAAAATTACCCCAATATGCCAGAGCTGCTGCAGAAAGTGCGGGCTTTGTGTGCGCACTTTCGGCGTTCTCACCCTGCTGCTGCTCGCCTGTCAGCGCTGCAGCGTAACTTCGGCCTTCCCGCTCACCGCCTCATATGTGACGTGCCCACAAGGTGGAACCTCACCTTACACATGCTGGCCAGACTGTGCGAGCAGCAGCAGGCGATAGTGGAGTTTCAGCTGCAGCAATCACGCGTGAGTCGCTCTGCGGAACAGCACCACTTCACCACCAATAACTGGGCCTCCATGCGAGACCTGTGTGCCTTGTTGCCCTGTTTCGAGTACTCCACCAACATGTTCAGTGCCAATGACGCCGTTCTCAGCGTTACTATCCCAGTTCTATGCCTCCTTGAAAAAACGCTTCGGGCGATGATGGAAGAGGATGTGGCACAGGAGGATGAGGAGAAGGAGGAGGAAGCGGGATCATTTCAAAGGCTTTCAGGGCAGTCTTTCACAAGTGGCTACAAGGGTGGGTTCCTGCACCAACAAACGCCAGGTACACAATTGTCCGGCAGAAAGGGCACAGTTCTGGAGGATGACGAGGTGGAGGAGGAGATGGAGGAGGAGGAGGAGCCATTTTCACAGCAGGGTGGCACCCAGACCAGCTCATGGCCATCACTGGTGCGTGGCTGGGGGTATACAGAGGACACAGACGATACACCTCCCACAGAGGACAGCTTTTCTTTGCCTCTGGGCAGCCTGGCACACATGAGCGATTACATGCTGCAGTGTTTCCGCAATGACCGCCGAGTTGCCCACATTTTAACTGGTGCTGATTACTGGGTGGCCACCCTGCTGGATCCCCGTTACAAGGACAACGTACCGTCCTTAATTCCCTCACTGGAGCGGGATCGTAAGATGCGCGAGTACAAGCGCACGCTGGTAGACGCGCTGCTGGTGGCATTCCCACCTGACAGCGGGCGTACGGTGGAAGCACAAGGCGAAGGCAGAGGAGGAGGAAGAGGTCGCCAACGCAGCCGGGGCACCGGCAGCACCTCAGAAGGCAGGGTTAGCATGGCTGAAATGTGGAAAAGCTTTGTCAGCACGCCACAACAACCAGCACCACCAGCTGAGATGGAACGTCTTAGCAGGAGGCAGCATTTCACCAACATGGTTGAGCAGTATGTGTCCACAGGCCTACACGTACTGGATGACGGGTCTGCCCCCTTTAACTTCTGGGTCTCCAAATTGGGCACATGGCCTGAGCTTGCCCTTTATGCCTTGGAGGTGCTGGCCTGCCCTGAAGCCAGTGTATTATCTGAACGTATATTTAGCATGGCAGGGGGCGTTATCACAGACAAGCGCAGCCGCCTGTCCAGAGCCAATGTGGACAAGCTCACGTTCATTAAAATGAACCAGGCATGGATCCCACAGGACTTGTCCGTACCTTCTGCAGAATAGACATGTATACCGGTGTTGTGACAAAAACTGTCCGGCCATCGGATTGTGTTCGGCCCATACTGCGAAGGCGCAGCGCTTGCGCAGTACAGAGGACAAGGAGATTCGCAAAATCTCCGAAGATGAACGCCGCCTGCGCAGTGAGTGCAGGTTCAAGCCCCACCATCCAAGTGGACATACGGTAGCACATAGTAACAGGGCCCCTCACGGGCTCGGTTCGATCGCCACGCTTCGGGCACGGCCTCACTTGGCTCGGCTTGAACTACGGATGGTGTGGCCTTCACCTGAACTCACCACGCAGGCGCCGTTCGTCTTGGGAGATTTTCTAAATCCCCTTGTCCTACATACTGAGCAAGCGCAGTACAGGGTGGACACTATTTGACGGGGGACAGAATTCGACACATCACCGACCTTACCCAGCCATTGTTGTATTTTTGAACCAGTGTTGGCTACCTCGTCCTCCTCCACCGCCGCTTCCACCTACACAGCCACATCCACCTTCACCTCAACCTCCTACTCCATATGGACCTCGTCCTCCTAGGTCAAGATTATAATTTTTATTTTATTTTTTTGTAGCGCACAGATCCTTTCCCCCTTACCTGCCTTTATGTTGTTGGCTCCTCGCAGGAGGGAGAAAGGCACATCGCACTACCAGCCCGTAACCTCCTATATAAAGAGGTTGAGCGGTGTACTTGACGGGCCGTGTCCACAGCCGGAGTCAAAACTCCTCCAGAGGATGATTCTCACCTCTACTGTAGGTAGAGGCAAGTCCTTTAATTCCCAGTAAAGTCAATGTCCACACCAGCTGAAATTACAACTCTTATTCTCTCATGGCAAAATAAACTCTACTCGGATAGAAAAGGTTAGAGCAAAGAAACAGGACAGCTTAGGTTTCTCAAACAGTTTTAGGTGCACGGGCTCTGCCACAGACCTTGAGGTTGGTCTCTGCCACAGACCGGGTGTACAAGGCCCCTGCCATGGACCTGGAGAACTTTGGTCTCTGCCACAGACCAGGGTGTATAAGGCCCCTGCCACGGGCCGGGTGAATAAGGCCTCTGATACAGTCAAGATGACCTTGAGCTTCTCCTTCTACGAACCTAGCCCATATCAAGGGGAAGACATCTCTCCAGGGAGTCAACAGACCCTTCCTTCACCGTGAATCCCGCATCGGTCCATCAGAATGATCCTCCCTTCCCTGGAACATGGTCCCCTACATGAGGCGGCACCCTAAGACTCCTCGACCCTTAGCGGACTCCAGACGAAGGCTCTGGACTCCAGGCTTTACTCCCGCACCTAGGCCTCCATACCCAGGGCAGCAGGAACTCCAGGATAGTACCTCACCCCGGGCTAAAGGTACCCGAGATGGAACAGGAACACATGCACCCAGGCCGAAGGCACCAGGGCGTGGACCCCACTGGACATCAGCCCCCAGGCCAAAGGTCTGCCCCTTTTATATGCTCTCCCGGCATGCACAGCAGGTTCCCCGCCCTGCTGTACTACTGCCAAGAGGGGACACAAAAGGCACAGCACTGTATCGGCGGTTCAACCCTAGCCTACCATGGCAGCGCCACCTGTAGACCGCAGGGAACTGCACACCAATACTGTCCCCCGAGGACAAAATGGTCCATGAATCCTACAGAATTAGGGTGTTTGAGCCTATTTACCACTCAAACACTTCCCTTAAAGTTAGCACCCCGCTACATTTTTATTTCAAAGTATTTTATTTTCCCACTAGCTTATCCATTAAATTGAATAATTTATTCCAGAAAAGGCGTATTCTGGGGCATTCCCACCATATGTGTGGCATCGTGCCGTTGAGTTTCTGAGGTTCTTAATGACTTCCTGTACCTCTTCTGCTGAAAAGGGGGCCTCCAGCATATTTTTTTATTTTTACATTTTTTTTATGTTATTTTAAGTTATTTCCCTATCCACATTTGTTTGCAGAGCACTTGCCATGCTCTTAACAACATTTTTCTGCCATTTGCAGACCTCTAGCCCTTTCCATTACTTTTTTAGAGCCTTTTTAGTCCTTAGAAGTCCGGGTCCCCATTGACTTCAATGGGGTTCGGGTTCGGGTTCGGGTTAAAGTTCGGTCCCGAACCCAAACTTTTTTCCGAAGTTCGGCCGAACCCGTCGAACCCGAACATCCAGGTGTCCGCTCAACTCTAGTTAAGGGCCATTATTACCTTTGGGGAGGGATACTGTGCTCACCATTACTTTGTGATTATGTTGTCATTTTTTGTGATGTTATATTCTGTTTATTTTGATTAATGTATTTTTCTTTTTCTATTCTATAGTATTATACACTATCTCTGTTTCTTTAATACATTATTATGCAAAAGAAAGCTCCTGAAGAAGCGGCGAATTTCCACGAAACATTTCGAGCATGTCAGCATAATTAAGATTTGGTGAATTGGTATTACCATCTATTTCAGTTGCACCTCTTATATGTTTAGATAGACAGAGCTGCTCTCTTAAATTTGTATGTTTTAAAAAAATTTATGTCAATTCAATAACACTTTATTTGTTTTATATACGTGTATCTTAAAGGAGTAGTAAAGGTACATGTTTTTTCACCTTAATGCATCCTATGCATTAAGGTGAAAAAACATCCGACAATACCGCCCCCCCCCGAGCCCCCGTTTTACTTACCTGGCCCCTCGAAAGTCCCGCGCTCGTCCCCGTCATCCTCTTTGGTTCTCAGCCTGGCCGCCGATTGGCTACACTGGATGGATTGAAAGCAGCGCAGCCATTGGCTGGCGCTGCTGTCAATCACATCCAATGACGCGGCGCACCGGGGGGCGGGGCCGACTGACACAGTCGGCGGCTATGGCCGCCGCTGTATCACGGGAGCGCGCCCGCAATAACTCCACACCATGCGAGCTTGCTCGCATTATGGTGGGGAGTCCTTGCGGGGAGGAGCCAAGACAGCCGCCGAGGGACCCCAGAAGACCAGGATCGGGGCCACTGTGTGCAAAACGAGCTGCACAGTGGAAGTAAGTATAAACTGTTTGTTATTTTTTTGCAAAAAAAAGGGAAGCTTTAGTGTCCCTTTAATTGTTATGGTACCATTAAAGTTCACCAGCCTCAAATACAAACTTTTCCAACTATGTACACTAGCACCTAGCTAGAGGTTGCTACATATATGTCACTGTTGGGATCAGGGGGGGAAATAGGCATCTGCCACACAGTTCTATAAACTTAGAAATTTGTTTTATTTGTCAACAATCAAGAACAGGCTCTTCAGCTTCAACTCAAACAAAACAGGTGCAGCTTTAATCAATGCAATATGCAGTCCTGAAACAGAAGCAGAAATGTGCTTAGCTTCAGCACAGATTCAAAACCCAAAAGGGCAGACTGACCACCGTGGAAAGTTTCAATTAAGCAAATCTTTCAGTGAGATCCAGGCCGCACACAGGTCTATTCTGTTCATGTGGTTAATAAACACAGCTGTGGGGCAAGTAACTGCCCTCCACAAATCTCACACTCTCAACCTTGTCCCAGGCTGACTCGCCACAGTCACTCATGTAGCTGCCAGCTTCTGTCCCTGCCTGCCACCTAGAAGACCTTTAGCATAGAGCCAAGGCCAGCACAATCAACCCCCTTCCTCATCACAAATTACTATTCTAGGTATAGAAAACATTGGTTGCTCTTGTACATATAATCTGTCCCAGTATTCTATCCATATCAGCCAATCGGCATTCACATCAAGAGAAGATGGGTTCTAATTAGCTGCTATGGGTGACCAGAGCACGATAGGCTAGCTTCTAATTGGTTTCTATGATATGCCACATGTTCCTTCTGAACAAGAGAAATTCCCTACCCTGGCTCAGAAGACTTTGATGTTTGGTGGACTGTCAGAGAGCCCTGAGCAGCCTGGAGGTGCTGCAAGTCACAGCATTTGAGGAGAGAGCTGGTGTGACAAAACTGTGTGTATGATACTACCAAGAATGTCATCTCAAATACTGTCTTCTTGACCATAATACCAGTCACAGACTCCATTTGTTATTTAACCACTTAACAACCACCTGCCGACAAATAACGTCGACAAGGTGGTTGCTTAACTCTGGGAGGACGTTATATAACGTCCTCCCAGAATTGCGCTCCCGCGCGGCCCCTGGGGCGCGCACACGGGAAACTCCGTGACCGCCGGGTCCTCTGGACCCGGCGGATCACGAATCGTGGTAAATCGCCGCTGATAGCGGCCGTTTACCACGTGATCGCTCCGTCCAATGACGGAGCAATCACTTGTAAACAGACCGGCGTCATTTGATGACGCCGGTTCCTCCCTCCCCTCTCTGTACCGATCGGTACAGTGTGAGAGGGGAGGGGGAGGGAGCGGATGGCAGCAGCAGCTCTGTGGGCTGGATCTGTGACAATTGCAGTCACAGATCCAGCCATCCATCCATCCCTGCTCAGCCATCCCTGTGCTATACCCTGCCAATACTCTGCAAAATACCCTGGTGCAATACTCTGCAATACCCTGGTGCAATACTCTGCAATACCCTGGTGCAATACTCTGCAATACCCTGGTGCAATACTCTGCAATACCCTGCGAAATACTCTGCAATACCCTGCGAAATACTCTGCAATACCCTGTGCAATACTCTGCAATACCCTGTGCAATACCCTGGTGCAATACTCTGCAATACCCTGGTGCAATACTCTGCAATACCCTGGTGCAATACTCTGCAATACCCTGGTGCAATACTCTGCAATACCCTGCGAAATACTCTGCAATACCCTGCGAAATACTCTGCAATACCCTGGTGCAATACTCTGCAATACCCTGGTGCAATACTCTGCAATACCCTGGTGCAATACTCTGCAATACCCTGGTGCAATACTCTGCAATACCCTGCACAATACTCTGCAATACCCTGCACAATACTCTGCAATACCCTGCACAATACTCTGCAATACCCTGCAAAATACTCTGCAATACCCTGCACAATACTCTGCAATACCCTGCAAAATACTCTGCAAAATACTCTGCAATACCCTGCACAATACTCTGCAATACCCTGCACAATACTCTGCAATACCCGCCACAATACTCTGCAATACCCTCCACAATACTCTGCAATACCCTCCACAATACTCTGCAATACCCTCCACAATACCCTGTGCAATACCCTCCACAATACCCTGTGCAATACCCTCCACAATACCCTGTGCAATACCCGTGCAATACCCTGCCATACACCGCAATACCCTGCCATAGTCCGCAATACTCCGCAATGCCCTGCAATACTCCGCAATGCCCGGCAATACTCCGCAATGCCCGGCAATACTCCGCAATGCCCGGCAATACTCTGCAATAACCACTTCCCGCCCTCCGGCCGTCATATGACGTCCTTGACTTTGTGCGGGGATATCTGAATGATGGGAGCAGCTACAGGCATCATTCAGATATCAGCTTTTTCAGCCGGCGATTCCCTACACCATAAGAACAATCATAGCGGCTGTTCCGTCGCTTGATCATTCTTACGGGAGGCGAGAGGGGATGTCCCCCCCCCCCGCCGCCCTCCGGTGCTTCTACCGACTCACCGCTACGATCAAAGCCAGGATTGTTGTTTTTTTTTTTTGTCTTATTGACACCCCCCCCCCATATCTCACTGTAAAGAGGACCTGTCATGCCATATTCCTATTACAAGGGATGTTTACGTTCCTTGTAATAGGTATAAAAGTGATCAAAAAAATGTTTAGGGCGGAAAAACATGTCAAACTAAAATAAATAAAGTAAAATGAAGAATACAATTTTTTTTTTTTTTAAAGCGCCCCTGTCCCCGTGAGCTCGCATACAGAAGCGAACGCATACGTAAGTCCCGCCCACATATGAAAACGGTTTTAAAACCACACATGTGAGGTATCGGTGCGAACGTTAGAGCGAGAGCAATCATTTTGGCCCTAGACCTCCTCTGTAACTCAAAACATGTAACCAGTAAAAATATTTAAAGCGTCGCCTATGGGGATTTTTTAAGTAGCGAAGTTTGGCGCCATTCCACGAGTGTGTTCAATTTTTAAGGGCGACATGTTAGGTATCTATTTACTCGGCGTAACTTCATCTTTCACATTATGCAAAAACATTGGGCTAACTTTACTGTTTTTTTTTTTTTTTAAGCACAAAACATTTTTTTCCCGTAAAAAACGCGTTTAAAAAATTGCTGCGCAAATATCGTGCGAGATAAAAAGTTGCAACAACCACCATTATATTCTCTAAGGTCTTTGCTAAAAAACATATATATAATGTTTTGGGGTTCTATGTAATTTTCTAGCAAATAAATGATGATTTTTACATGTAGGAGAGAAATGTCAGAATTGGCCTTGGTGCTCCAGAACGCCTGAAGGTGCTCCCTGCATGTTGGGCCTCTGTATGTGGCCACACTGTGTAAAAGTCTCACACATGTGGTATCGCCATACTCGGGAGTAATAGCAGAATGTGTTTTGGGGTGTAATTTGTGGAATGCATATGCTGTGTGTGAGAAATAACCTGCTAATATGACAATTTTGTGAAAAAAAAAAAAGAGAAAAAAAAAATCTTGATTTTGCAAAGAATTGTGGGAAAAAATGACAACTTCAAAAAACTCACAATGCCTCTTTCTGAATACCTTGGAATGTCTTCTTTCCAAAAAGGGGTCATTTGGGGGGTATTTGTACTTATCTGGCATGTTAGGGTCTCAAGAAATGAGATCGGCCGTCAGTACTTCAGGTGTGATCAATTTTCAGATATTGGCACCATAGCTTGTGGACTCTATAACTTTCACAAAGACCAAATAATATCCACCAATTTGTACTTATTTTTACCAAAGATATGTAGCAGTATAAATTTTGGCCAAAATTTATGAAGAAAAAATAGTAATTTGCAAAATTTTATAACAGAAACGAAAAAAAAATCATTTTTTTACAAAATTTTCAGTCTTTTTTCTCTTATAGCGCAAAAAATAAAAAACCCAACAGTGATTAAATACCACCAAAAGAAAGCTCTATTTGTGTGAAAAAAAGGACAAAAATTTCATATGGGTACAGTGTTGTATGACTGAGTAATTGTCATTCAAAATGTGAGAGCACCGAAAGCTGAAAATTGGTCTGGTTATTAAGGGGGTTTAAGTGCCCAGTGGTCAAGTGGTTAAACAAGACCCAAGTAAATAGGGTACCGTGCTAAAAAACAATAACATAAATAATATAAAAAGCAATATTAAACATGCAAATAACAACAATGCATATAAAGTGTTTAAGTACTTTAATCAAGTCCAATGTATCAATGTGACCAAAGTCCAAATCAGTGACAGTGCTCTGCGCCACTCCAAACACATCAACGCTGGTGAAACATGTGTTATTCATCCATATGATATCTTCCACATTACTGCCTTCATACACCCTCCAAAGGTGATCCCCAACTTTATACCGCACTCACCAGAAGAAACTGACTCCTTGTGCTAACAAGTGAGTCATAGCACCAATGAGCCCCAAGTATGGATGTATCCAATGCTCCAATCAGTATCCCACTATGGTCCTTTACACAGCTTCAATAACTCACATTGTAGCCCAGATGTGTATGGCAGATGCATAAAGAAAAGGGAGAAAAGTCCCTTAACCCGAAACAACATTTTATTAATAAAAATATTAAAAGCCACTTACATGTACAGTATCAATTATCACTAGTGATGAGCCGAACACCCCCGGGTTCGGTTCGCACCAGAACCCGCGAACGGACCGAAAGTTTGCACGAACTTTAGAACCCTATTAAATACAATGGATGCGAACGTTCGAAATCTAAAGTGCTAATTATAACGACTATTATGCATGTTATTGTCCTAAAAAGGGTTTGGGAACCCGGGTTCTGCACCAGGGGACATGTATCAATGCAAAAGAGAAGTTTTAAAAACGGACGTTTTTCTGGAGCAGTCATTTTAATGATGCATAAAGTGAAAAAAAAAGTCAAATATTCCTTTAAATATCGTACCTGGGGGTGTCTAAAGTATGTCTGTGAAGTGCCACGTGTTTCCCGTGTTTAGAACTATCCCTGCACAAAATTACATTTCTAAAGGAAAAAAAGACATTTAAAACTGCTTGCGGCTTTAATGTAATGTCTGGTCCCGGTAATATGGATGAAAATCTTTAAGAAAAATGGCATAGCTACCCCATCACACACCCCCCCTACCTAGGGTTGCCACCTGTCGGGTTTTAACCCGGACAGTACGGGTTTGGACACATGTGCCCGGTTTTCAAGCCGCCTGAAACCCGGGCACATAATAGCAACATCTAGAGCGGCGATTGCCGTGTCGGCCGCCATTACACACTCACTGTAACATCAGCCTGTGCGAGATTGGCTGCATGGGTCATGTGACGTCTGTGCAAGCGGTCTGTGATTGGGCCAGTGAAGGCTAGCTGGTGACTGGTCTCCGCAGACCAGGGATAGACCATTTGTGCAGGGGGGAACATTAGAACACCTGTCACTGTGGAGACAGCAGAAGAGGCATTTCCTCTAAATACACTGCCTGTGGTGTGTGTTGAGGATCTGAAGCTCCTTTCTGTCTCCCCCCCCCCCCTCCAGTCTCCTGCAGGCAGGGTCTCTCTGATCTCTGACTGATATCCCCCCCCCATTACTAGTTCGGTGTAGTGAGAGAATGGGAGGCGGAGCTCACTGGAACTACTGTGGGATGACGCTGGTTCACACTGCATGCAGGGAGAGGTGAGCTGAGTTTTGATTGTGACAAGTCTCTGTGAGTGGAAAGCTGTAAACTTTCAGGAAGATTTGTTTCACTGATGCAGTGAAGGGGACATTAGAATCGGAAGAGATAATGAGTGTGTGTGGGGGTGGGGAGTCTGCAGGATCACAGCTGACAGTCTATCTCCCAGGCCTGAACACACTTCTGTACAAACATCCCCAAATCCTCAGTCCAGATAATGTGAAGTCATTTATTCATGTAACCAGTGTGTGTATGTGGTCTGATTGTACAGACTCAGAGCCTGGATAACACCGTGTTACATGAATGGTCATCCTTAACTTCACATCATTCAGGTATACAGAGTTCTGGGAGCTGGCTCACAGTATATAGATATGTACTTCTTATACCAGATAGTTTCCATTGAGCAGTATTGTTGAATATAGTAGTGGATGAGCTTTTTTTTCATTATAGAGATCAATATCTGACCACTTCTCAGCCCCCCACTCCCCCCAGCTTGTATCACCCCCAGACCACTTCATACAGACATCACTCCGAGCTGCTTCCTACCCCCCCCCCCCCCAGCTGAGGGACATCATTCCATGGTCACTTTCCTCTTCCCAACATCACTCCCTGGTAACCCCATAGACACCGCAAGAAATCCTTCCCCATATTGCCCCCATCATCCCCTCCACATTCCTCTCCTGTACATACTGCCCCCATCATACCCACCACAGTCCTCTCCTGTACATACTGCCCTTATCATCCCCTCCACAGTCCTCTCCTGTACATACTGCCCCCATCATACCCACCACAGTCCTCTCCTGTACATACTGCCCCCATCATACCCACACACTACTGTCCTGTATATACTGCCACCATCATACCCACCACAGTCCTCTCCTGTACATACTGCCCTTATCATCCCCTCCACAGTCCTCTCCTGTACATACTGTCCCCATCATACCCACCACAGTCCTCTCCTGTACATACTGCCCCCATCATACCCACACACTACTGTCCTGTATATACTGCCACCATCATACCCACCACAGTCCTCTCCTGTACATACTGCCACCATCATACCCACCACAGTTCTCTCCTGTACATACTGCCCCCATCATACCCACCACAGTCCTCTCCTGTACATACTGTCACCATCATACCCACCACAGTCCTCTCCTGTACATACTGCCACCATCATACCCACCACAGTCCTCTCCTGTACATACTGCCCCCATCATACCCACCACAGTCCTCTCCTGTACATACTGCCCCCATCATACCCTCCACAGTCCTTTCCTGTACATACTGCCCCCATCATACCCTCCACAGTCCTCTCCTGTACATACTGCCACCATCATACCCACCACAGTTCTCTCCTGTACATACTGCCCCCATCATACCCACCACAGTCCTCTCCTGTACATACTGTCACCATCATACCCACCACAGTCCTCTCCTGTACATACTGCAACCATCATACCCACCACAGTCCTCTCCTGTACATACTGCCCCCATCATACCCACCACAGTCCTCTCCTGTACATACTGCCCCCATCATACCCACCACAGTCCTCTCCTGTACATACTGCCCCCATCATACCCTCCACAGTCCTTTCCTGTACATACTGCCCCCATCATACCCTCCACAGTCCTCTCCTGTACATACTGCCCCCATCATACCCACCACATTCCTCTCCTGTACATACTGCCCCCATCATACCCACACACTACTCTCCTGTACATACTGCCCCCATCATACCCACCACAGTCCTCTCCTGTACATACTGCCCCCATCATACCCTCCGCACACCTCTCCTGCAGATTTAGCTATAAAGGGAAACTCTGTGGATTCAGATGTAGAAGGGGAACTATGTTGACTCTGATGCAAAGGGGAACTCCTGTAATTAACTCCATATGATTAGAAATGTTATTTAATCAGAAAATTGCTGTGCATTGCTTTGTACAGAGGTAATTTACTACAAAAAAAATAAAAAATCGGCGTGCGCTGCTGAAGTGTTCGGGTTTGGCTTGACGAAAAGGTGGCAGCCCTACCCCTACCCCAGCCCATTACCAGCCCCTTTGGGTCTTGTATGGATATTAAGGGGAACCCCGCACACAAAATAAAAAAGGCCCTATATACTCTGAACAGCCGTATACAGGCGGTGCATACAAGACAGGGACTGTAGGTTTGTTCTTATGTAGAATCTGTTTGTAATTTTGAACAGGTACATTGTTTAAGTGTAGCTCCAGCCAAAAAATCTATTTTTAAGCTTTTTGGAAAACATAGGGAAGGGTTATCGCCCCTGTAACATTTGTTTTGCTGTCTGTGCAGTGTGCACCTGTTCAGAACAGTTCACCTCACTTTCCGTCCTAATGACAAATGTTTTTTGAAAATTTGGGGGTTTTATTGAAACAAGAATTGGTGATAAAGCATCAGTGGAGAGGAAACACTTTTTTTCCCATATTAACTCTTACAGGAGAGAATTTGCCTTCCTAGGGGTAGATTTCCTCTCACTTCCTGTTGTATCCTTTCGTTTGCAAGGAGGAGTCGTTTGTAAGTTGGATGTTTGAAAGTAGGGGCCTGCCGTATATACTCAGCTGAAATTTGCCCCTTACATGCTGGTGTTGCCACAACACTGTGAGCCCTCACAGTTACTCTTGGTGGGCGCATGAATGGGCCCTGCTGTGAATTATTAGATCAAGAATTGTAATTGCATGCCCCTGTTGAACAGGGGCTGAAAAATTGGGCCTTTGGTGGTGGTGGTGGTGGTGTTGAAACAACACTGTAAGGCCTCACAGTTAGTCTTGGTGGGCGCAGGAATGGGCCCTGCTGTGAATTATTAGATCAAGAATTGTAATTACATGCCCCTGTTAAACAGGGGCAGAAAAATTGGGCCTTAGGCACTGGTGCCACAACACTGCACCCCTCACAGATACTGTACTTGGAGCACAGCAATGAGCCCTGTTGCAAAGTATTGCATCAAAAATTGTAATTACACGCCCCTGTTAAACAGGGGCTGAAAAATTGGGCCTTAGCCACTGGTGCTGGTGCCACGACACTGCAACCACTCCAGATACTCTAGTTGGAGTGCAGGAATGAGCCCTGCTGCAAAGCATTGCATAAAAAATTGTAATTACATGCCCCTGTTAAACAGGGGCATAAAAATTGGGCCTTAGGCACTGGTGCCACAACACTGCAACCCCTCACAGATACTGTACTTGGAGCACAGCAATGAGCCCTGTTGCAAAGTATTGCATCAAAAATTGTAATTACACGCCCCTGTTAAACAGGGGCTGAAAAATTGGGCCTTAGCCACTGGTGCTGGTGCCACGACACTGCAACCACTCCCAGATACTCTAGTTGGAGTGCAGGAATGAGCCCTGCTGCAAAGCATTGCATAAATTTTTTTAATAACACGCCCCTGTTAAACAGGGGCTGAAAAATTGGGCCTCAGCCAGTGGTGGCGGTACCCAGAAACAAAAATGTTCTTCCAAGCTATCATCATCAATCGGATCATTGAGGAGGAGGAGGAGGATAGTCAGTCAACATAACAGGACAGTCTCTCAGCATCAGCATCAGTCTTGAAGGGATGTGACATTTGAAAATAAATAAGTCTGTTATATCAGCTTCAGGTGTTTGGTAGCTGGTGGTGATCCAAGACTGGTTCATCTTTATGAAGGTCAGTCGATCAACAGAGTCGGTGGACAGGCGCACCCTGTGATCCGTGACAAATCCTCCAGCAGCACTGAATGTACGTTCTGAAAGAACGCTGGATGCAGGACAGGCCAGTAGCTCAATTGCATACTGTGCAAGCTCTGGCCAGTGATCCATCCTCAAGACCCTGTAAGCCAGAGGATTTTCGGTGGGGAAGGTGTCCAAGTCTGACCTTGCCCCTAGGTATTCCTGCACCATGTATATCAGACGCTGGCGATGGTTGCTGGAACCGATCATACCTTGGGGCTGCGGACTAAAGAATTGTCTGAACGCATCGGTCAGACGGCCACCTTCCCCACCGCTCCTTCTTTGACTGACCGAAGCCTCAGCAACTCGTTGTCCAGGACCAGGAGTTTGTAACCTCCCAGTCTCTGGGAATGCGTTGCACAGACCTTTCTGCAAGGCCTCCTGGAGTTGTCTCATCCTCTGCTCCCTCTGCGACGGTAAGATAAGGTCCGCAACCTTACCCTTGTACCGTGGATCAAGGAGAGTGGCCAGCCAGTAATGGTCCCTCTCCTTGATCCGAAGATTACGAGGATCCTTCCGCAGACTTTGCAGGATCAGGGAGGCCATGCAGCGTAGGTTAGCTGAGGCATTCGGTCCGGAGTCCTCTGGGTCACTAAGGACGACATGACCCCCAGCCACCTCCTCCCAGCCACGTACAAGTCCACTGGTTTCTTGGGACTGTAAATCATCCCTAAAAGGCTGCTGCTGATGATGCTGAGTGCCAGGCTCCACCTCCATGCTGACACAATCCTCCTCCTCCTCCTCCTCTTCTTCCTCTGCGATGGGTGGGACAGAAGGAACACTGTCTGGGTAAAGGGGGCCTTGAGAGGCAAGGAAGTCCTCCTCTTCCTGCCTCTGTTCTGCCTCAAGTGCCCTGTCCATTATTCCACGCAGCGTATGCTCCAACAGGTGGACAAGAGGTACAGTGTCACTGATGAATGCACTGTCACTGCTCACCATCCTCGTGGCCTCCTCAAATGGTGCCAGGACAGTGCATGCATCCCTGATCATGCCCCACTGGCGTGGTGAAAAAAACCCGAGCTCCCCTGACCCTGTCCTGGTGCCGTAGTCGCACAGGTACTCATTGATGGCCCTCTGCTGCGTGTTCAGCCACTGCAGCATGGCCAATGTTGAGTTCCACCTGGTGGGCATGTCACATATAAGGCGGTTCTTGGGCAGGTTCAACTCCTTTTGCAGCTCAGCCAGGCGAGCACTGGCATTATAAGATCTGCGGAAATGCACACAGACTTTCCTGGCCTGCCTCAGGACATCCTGTAAGCCCGGGTACCTGCCCAAGAACCGCTGCACCACCAGGTTAAGGACGTGAGCCACACAGGGCACATGGGTCAGTTGTCCCTGTCGGAGAGCGGAGAGGAGGTTGGTGCCATTGTCGCAAACTACCATTCCTGGCTTAAGCTGGCGTGGCGTCAACCACCTCTCGGCCTGCCCCTGCAGAGCAGACAGAACCTCTGCCCCAGTGTGGCTCCTGTCCCCCAAACACACCAGCGCAAGCACGGCATGGCATCTTTTTGCCTGCGTACTTGCGTAGCTTCTTGAACGCCTACGGCGCACCGCTGGTTCCGAGGACAAAGCACAGTAAGAGGCCACGGAAGAAGAAAAAGAGGAGGGGGTGGAGGACAGAGGTGTGTCACAACCAGTAGTAGCATTTTGGAGGCGTGGCGGTGGAACAACCTCCAACACTACTGCACCTTGTCCTGCATCCTTCCCAGCTGCCAAAAGAGTGACCCAATGGGCCGTGAAAGAAAGGTAACGTCCCTGTCCATGCCTGCTGGACCATGAGTCAGCGGTAATATGCACCTTACCGCTGACCGCCCTGTCCAGCAAGGCCAAGACATTGTCTTCCACATGCCGGTAGAGAGCTGGAATCGCCTTCCGTGAGAAAAAGTGGCGTTTGGGACACTGCCACTGAGGAACCGCACATTGCACAAACTCACGGAAGGGGGCCGAGTCTACCAACTGAAAAGGCAGCAGTTGAAGCGCTAGCAATTTAGCCAAGCTAGCATTCAACCGCTGGGCATGTGGATGGCTGGGAGTGAACTTCTTTCGACGGTCCAGCAGCTGGGGCAGGGAAATTTGCCTGCTAGAATCGGACGTCGGTGTACTGCTAGCAGAGTGCCCGCAAGTACTTGGCTGTGACACACCTAATTCTACACCTTCATTCCTCTCAGAGCAGGTTTCAGAGAGGACTGAAGGTATAGTGGGGTTGGAGATCCCAGCTGATGCGATGCAAGAAGAGGTCAGCTTTGTTCTTTGGTGTGGGTCTTTAAGGTAGGTTTGCCAACGAGCTGCATGGCAGGTCAACATATGTCTGGTCAAGCATGTGGTGCCCAAGCGGGTGATGTTTTGGCCACGCGATATACGCTTGAGACATATGTTGCAAACAGCAGCTGTGCGATCTGATGCACTCGACTCAAAAAAGGCCCACACCAAATAACTTTTTGAATAACGGGCAGAGGCAGCGCCCTGCACAGGCGGAGCTCTGCGGTGTGATTCCGTCGGTGTGCTGCCCTTACGCTGGCCCCCCGAGGGCATCCTGCCTCGTTGGAGATGTGCCTCCTCCTCATCCTCCTCCTCTCTCCTATTAGGCACCCACGTGAAGTCAGTGACCTCATCATCCCCTCCCTCCTCATCACTGGAGCCAATCTGGCAGTATGCTGCAGCTGCTGGAACATGACTGCCAGATTGGTGTCCTTCTTGAGCATCCCCTCTGTCTGCTCTCACGCTACTGCCTTCCTCTAGCTGGGTATCATCATCAGACCCTTCGAAACGCTGGGCATCCTCCTGGAGCATGTACCCAACACTGTGCTCAAACAGTTCAGGGGACTCCTCAGGAGGACATGGTTGGTCTAGGGAAGGAGTGACTGATGATGACATTGATACCAGGGAAGAGGACGCTTTGGCAGCTGCTTTGCCAGTACCCTGAGCCTGGGTGAGAGAGGATGAGGAGGATGAGGAGGGCTTGGTCATCCACTCTACCAAGTCTTTGGCATGATGCGGCTCAACACGTCCAGCTGCCGAAAAGAAGGACAAGCGTGTCCCATGGCCACGTGCTGATGGCGATGCACCGCGTCCACGACCAGCACTGTTGTCTCCAGACACAGAGCCTGCTTGCCCTCTTTTATTGGCTCCTGACTGTCTGCCTCTCCTTGTTTGCCTTCCAGACATTCTAATGGCCTGCAGGGAAATGGGAAAACCAGCAATACAGGCTAAGTTCAGGTGTAATATGGTCAGGAGGCACACTCCGCCCGCTGTAAGTGCCGCAAAATCCTGTTGGTGTAACACACCAGGAAAAAGCAGCAATACAGGCTAAGTTCAGGTGTAATATGGTCAGGAGGCACACTCCGCCCACTGTAAGTGCCACAAAATCCTGTTGGTGTAACACACCAGAAAAAAGCAGCAATACAGGCTAAGTTCAGGTCTAATATGGTCAGGAGGCACACTCCGCCCGCTGTAAGTGCCGCAAAATCCTGTTGGTGTAACACACCAGGAAAAAGCAGCAATACAGGCTAAGTTCAGGTGTAATATGGTCAGGAGGCACACTCCGCCCGCTGTAAGTGCCGCAAAATCCTGTTGGTGTAACACACCAGGAAAAAGCAGCAATACAGGCTAAGTTCAGGTGTAATATGATCAGGAGGCACACTCCGCCCGCTGTAAGTGCCGCAAAATCCTGTTGGTGTAACACACCAGGAAAAAGCAGCAATACAGGCTAAGTTCAGGTGTAATATGGTCAGGAGGCACACTCCGCCCGCTGTAAGTGCCGCAAAATCCTGTTGGTGTAACACACCAGGAAAAAGCAGCAATACAGGCTAAGTTCAGGTGTAATATGGTCAGGAGGCACACTCCGCCCGCTGTAAGTGCCGCAAAATCCTGTTGGTGTAACACACCAGGAAAAAGCAGCAATACAGGCTAAGTTCAGGTGTAATATGGTCAGGAGGCACACTCCGCCCGCTGTAAGTGCCGCAAAATCCTGTTGGTGTAACACACCAGGAAAAAGCAGCAATACGGGCTAACTTCAGGTGTATAATGTGCAGGAGGCTTAGCAACAATGACACTGACACTGTCCCCTGCCTATCCTTCTCTCTCCCTGCACACAAGGTTTATCAAAGTAAATGGCACTGACACTCTCCCTGCCTATCCTTCTCACTCCCTGCACACAAGGTTTAGCAAAGAATATGACACTGACACTGTCCCCTGCCTATCCTTCTCTCTCCCTGCACACAAGGTTTATCAAAGTATATGACACTGACACTCTCCCTGCCTATCCTTCTCTCTCCCTGCATACAAGGTTTATCAAAGTATATGACACTGACACTCTCCCTGCCTATCCTTCTCTCTCCCTACACACAAGGTTTAGCAAAGAATATGACACTGGCACTCTCCCTGCCTATCCTTCTCTGTCCCTATACACAAGGTTTAGCAAAGAATGGATTTGACACTGTCCTTGCCTATCCTTCACTTTCCCTGCTCCGGAACACACTACACGAGGCCGCCACACTGGCGGCCTTTTATAGTGTGGGGCGTGTACTAAACCCCCTCAGCTATAATTGGCCACAGGCATCCTGCCTGTGGCCAATCATTGCTCTCCTCGCTGCCGGCGCTGTGATTGGCCAAGCATGCAGGGTCACAGTGCATGCTTGGCCAATCACAGCGCCGGGATTACACTGCGATGGCGCAGTGTATTGTGTGCCGTTCGCGTCACTCGAATTTGGCGCGAACGGCCCAAATCGTTCGTTGTTCGCCGAACGCGCGAACAGCCGATGTTCGAGTCGAACCTATGTTCGACTCGAACACCGAGCTCATCCCTAATGATCACATGTAAAACACCCAGCCTGCACTTCAAAGAGAGGTTATGATGTCACCAGGAAGTCCCACAACGCGTTTCATCATCAGTATGCAACATCCTCAGGAGCAAGTACTGCTGTATTCACCTCTGCTCAATATATATATATATAATATATATACAGTGGGTACAGAAAGTATTCAGACCCCCTTAAATTTTTCACTCTTTGTTATATTGCAGCCATTTGCTAACACTTATAACCTTATGTGTCACGTACCTTGGTGGGAGATCGAGCTGACGAGAGGGCTTCCCCTGCAGTTATGGTCCAAGCACCCCTTAAGGTGGTGTGACAGCAGGAAGGTAAAGTCACCTGGTTGCATCCAGGGGGGTAGATATATTTCTCCCAGATTCAGGCTTTATGCCGACTTATACAACTAGGGAGGGAGTTGAGGAAGCCCAGCTGAGGCTAGTGGGCTCATGGATGATTCATACCTCTAGGGAGAGTGCTGGGCGTCGTGCAGGCAGGGAGTTGATGAGACCAGCTGAAGCTTGTCAGCTCGTTTAAGGCCTCTATAAAAACTCCCAGCTTCATTAGGTGTTTGCTCATGCCTGGAACCAGACCTGTGTGGACTGTCTAGGGAGAGTGAACCCCTGTGCGGTGAGACAAAGCCTGTGTGGCTATTTGTTTGGACATTTACTAAACCAGGGACTTAGGGACTAGGACAGCACCAGGCTGATCCCAGTTGTTAGTTAGGGAAACCTGCATGTTTAGTCAGAGGTCAAGCTGACCAGGATTTATTTTGTTTATGTTTCTTTTTGCTTTGCTGTGTTTTTGTCACTGTAAATAGAGAAATAAACCGCACCTTTTGATCTTGAAAACCACAACCTCCGTCTGCTGGGCCTGTTTTTGTGTGGGGAGCCCATCCAGGGGGTCACACACACCCGCTACCGAGCTAACCCCCTCACAGTTGGTGGAGAACCAGTGGCAGTTTTTTTTTAAGCCAGCATGGAGGAGATACTGAAACAGCTGGCTCTAGCAAATGCCAATCAACAGCAGACAAATGCAGGTTTGCAAAAGAGCTTCGCAGCCCAGCAACAAGCCCAGCAGCAATCTGAGGCCCGCTTCATAGACCTGTTGCAGAAGCAAGAGCAGAGACTACAACAACAGATGGAAGCAGTAATGCAGCAACGTCCGCAGACCAGTGAGGAAAGCCGTCCCACTAATACCGCGTCCTTTGGGGTGAGTCGTTTATTGACAAAAATGACTGGAGAGGATGATCCAGAGGTATTTTTGACCACATTTGAAAGGACTGCTGAAAGAGAAAAGTGGCCTGAGGAGCAGTGGGCTAGACTGGTGGCTCCTCTGTTAACTGGTGAATCGCAGAAAGCTTACTATGACCTAGAGCCTGACCAAGCAAAAGACTATGTGATGCTAAAAGCTGAAATATTGGCAAGGCTGGGTGTCACCCTGGCTGTCCGGGCTCAGCGTGTGCATAACTGGACTTTCCAGCTTGGAAAACCCCCCCGGTCTCAAATGTATGATCTCATTCACCTGAGCAGGAAGTGGCTACAGCCAGAGACTTTGTCCGCACCGGAGATTGTGGAACGTGTTGTGATGGATCGTTTCTTGAGAGCTCTTCCTACCGCCATTCAAAAGTGGGTAAGCCATGGAGACCCAGAAACGGCCGGTAAACTTGTGGATCGTGTAGAGAGATACTTGGCTGCAGAGAACCTGACGGCCTCTTCCAGAGACTCTCGGACTTTCCACCCTAAGACCAGACCATCCCCAGGGGCGGATAAGATGATTCCAAGGGGTGAGGGTGGAGAGAGTGAGAGGGTGGGAGCTCTGCCCAGGGTTTGGCGAGAACAGCCTGGGAAGTCGGGGGCTCAAGAGGCAGCCAAAAGGATTGTTTGCTACCGCTGCCGGCAAACGGGACATATTGCAGCAAATTGCCCGGTTGTGGAGGAACCCATGCAATGTGACTTTCTGACGGACAGACGTCAGTCGCTGTGTGCGACAGTCGCATGCACTGCCATTCGGGGAACTGAGAAACATTTATGCAAAATGTGTATTAATGGTAGAAATGTTGTGGTATTACTGGATTCAGGTAGCCTTGTGACCCTGATAAAGGCTGAATTAGTTAAAACAGAGGTCTCTGGGAATAGCAAGGTAGCTGTTATTTGTGTGCATGGGGACACCCGAGAGTATCCAGTGACTACAGTGTGTTTCAAGACCCCCAAAGGTACCCTCTCTCATCCAGTGGGGTTAGTATCTCAATTACCGCATGATGCCATTGTGGGAAGGGATTTTCCGAAGTTCTGGGAACTGTGGGATGATCCTGAGCCCCCCACTGGTGCCCCTATGTACCAGGAAGGTGATAGCCAGAACTCCTCTGAGAGTGGTGAGGACTCTCCAGAATTTCCCTTGTCAGTATTGGCAGGCGAGACTCAAGAAACTGGAGAGGAGCCCACCTCCTCAGACGAAAACCTACCGTCTGTGGAGTTTTCTGATCTTGAGGTTCACAGGGAAAATTTTGCCACAGAACAGTTAAAAGACCCCGCCCTAATAAAGGCACGGGAAAACGTAGTGGAAATAGATGGCGAGTTAGTGAACCCAGATAATACCTGCACTTACCCATACTTCAGCGTAGAGAAGGACCTACTGTATCGGGTGGCAAAAAGGGCAGAAGAAACCGTTGAGCAGCTTGTGGTGCCCAAACCTTACAGGAAGTTGGTGTTGGAGTTGGCCCATGGGCACATTCTTGGAGGTCATCTGGGGACAGAGAAAACCCGAGAGAGGGTATTACAGAGATTCTATTGGCCTGGGGTGATGAAGGACATAGAAAATTATTGTTCCTCCTGCCCTGTGTGTCAGAGGTCGGCCCCGATGCCACATTTCCGTAGCCCGCTGGTCCCTCTACCCATCATTGAGGTCCCGTTTGAGAGGATCGCAATGGATTTGGTAGGTCCTATAATCAAGTCCGCTAGGGGGCACCAGTACATATTAGTTATAATGGACTATGCCACCCGTTATCCAGAAGCGATCCCTCTCCGAAATACCTCGGCCAAAACCATAGCCAAAGAGCTATCTCTTGTTTTTAGCCGGGTGGGTATTTGTAAAGAACTGCTTACGGACCAAGGTACACCCTTTATGTCCCGGGTTATGAAAGAGCTGTGTAAATTGTTCAAAGTGACGCAATTGCGTACGTCTGTGTATCACCCCCAAACCGATGGGCTGGTTGAAAGATTCAACAAAACCCTAAAACAAATGTTGAAGAAAGTGGTGGATAGAGATGGAAAGGATTGGGACTGTCTACTTCCTTATTTGATGTTTGCTATTAGGGAGGTGCCCCAATCCTCTACGGGATTCTCCCCCTTTGAGTTACTGTATGGGAGACACCCAAGAGGGCTGTTGGATATTGCCAAGGAAACTTGGGAAAGTGAGAGTTCTCCCCACAGGAGTGTGATTGAGCATGTCGCCCTGATGCAAGATCGAATTGCACAGGTAATGCCCATCGTGAAGGAACATTTGGCCCAAGCGCAGTTGGCACAGCAGAGAGTGTACAACCGTGGAGCCAAGACCTGTACCTTTTCCCCGGGGGATAGGATATTGGTACTTGTCCCTACGGTTGAAAGTAAATTCCTTGCCAAATGGCAAGGCCCCTACGAGATAATGGAAAAAGTGAGCGAAGTGAATTACAAGGTCAGACAACCAGGAAGGCGAAAGCCCGAACAGATCTATCACGTTAATCTGTTGAAAGCCTGGAGGGATAGAGAGTCCCTAGTCGCAGAAACTTGGTCACCAGCTCAAACTGGTTGCGTGATTCCGGAGGTTGGAATAGCAGCCACCTTGTCACAACCCCAACAACAGGAGGTTAAGGAGTTTGTGCTTCGCAACAAGGAGGTGTTCTCTGAGCTGCCGGGACAAACATCTGGGGTAGAGCATGATATTATTACCCCGCCCGGTGAAAGGGTGAAGTTAAAACCCTATCGGATCCCAGAGGCCCGACGGGAGGCAATACGGGAGGAAGTACAGAAAATGCTGAACTTAGGGGTGATAGAGGAGTCCCAAAGTGATTGGTCTAGTCCCATTGTGTTGGTGCCTAAACCGGATGGGAGCTGGCGATTTTGTAACGATTTTCGTCAGTTGAACAAAGTTACAAAATTTTACACCTACCCCATGCCACGTATAGATGAGTTGATCGACCGGCTGGGAACAGCCCGATACATGACGACTCTTGACCTCACAAAAGGGTATTGGCAAATTCCCCTGGCCAAGTCGGCCAAAGAGAAAACCGCATTTGTAACCCCAGACGGGGCGTTCCAATATAAGAGAATGCCGTTCGGGTTACAGAATGCGCCGGCCACATTCCAGCGGAAAATGGACCAGATACTGAGGCCCCATCGGAAGTATGCTGCGGCTTACCTGGATGACGTAATTGTCCATAGCACAGATTGGGCCTCACATCTGCCAAAAGTGCAAGCAGTCCTAGACTCTATCCGGGAAGCGGGGTTTACGGCTAACCCCAAGAAGTGTACCATTGGGCAGGAGGAGGCCAAATATCTTGGGTACACCATTGGCAGGGGAGTAATAAAACCCCAACTCAACAAAGTCGAGGCCATCCAGAGTTGGCCACGTCCCAACAGCAAGAAGCAGGTACGAGCCTTTCTGGGAATCGCGGGTTATTATCGGCGCTTCATTCCCCACTTTGCTTCTAAGGCTGTGCCCCTAACCAACCTGACGAAAGGGAAAGGGTCGGTCATGATTAAATGGACCCCCGAGGCTGAGGCAGCGTTCCAATTCTTGAAACAAGCCTTATGTAGCCAGCCAGTGTTGTACTCACCCGACTTCTCTAAAGACTTTGTCGTACAAAGTGATGCGTCAGATGTGGGGTTAGGAGCAGTATTGTCCCAGGTCTGGAACGGGGAAGAGCACCCAGTCATTTACCTCAGCAGGAAGTTGAAGTCCCATGAGGTAAATTACGCCACGGTTGAAAAGGAGTGTTTAGCGGTGAAGTGGGCTCTAGATTCCCTTCGGTACTATCTGCTAGGTAGGCACTTTGACATGGTTACGGATCACGCTCCGTTAAAGTGGATGGCTCAAAACAAGGAGACAAATAGAAGAGTAAATAGGTGGTTCCTGGCCCTACAGGAATTCAACTTCACAGTAAAGCATCGCCCTGGCGTTCAAATGGGGAATGTGGATGCTTTGTCTCGAGTACATGAATGCCTGATTGCTGGTGTTCCAACCCCAAGGTTAAAACAAGAGGGGGGGGTATGTGACAGCAGGAAGGTAAAGTCACCTGGTTGCAACCAGGGGGGTAGATATATTTCTCCCAGATTCAGGCTTTATGCCGACTTATACAACTAGGGAGGGAGTTGAGGAAGCCCAGCTGAGGCTAGTGGGCTCATGGATGATTCATACCTCTAGGGAGAGTGCTGGGCGTCGTGCAGGCAGGGAGTTGATGAGACCAGCTGAAGCTTGTCAGCTCGTTTAAGGCCTCTATAAAAACTCCCAGCTTCATTAGGTGTTTGCTCATGCCTGGAACCAGACCTGTGTGGACTGTCTAGGGAGAGTGAACCCCTGTGCGGTGAGACAAAGCCTGTGTGGCTATTTGTTTGGACATTTACTAAACCAGGGACTTAGGGACTAGGACAGCACCAGGCTGATCCCAGTTGTTAGTTAGGGAAACCTGCATGTTTAGTCAGAGGTCAAGCTGACCAGGATTTATTTTGTTTATGTTTCTTTTTGCTTTGCTGTGTTTTTGTCACTGTAAATAGAGAAATAAACCGCACCTTTTGATCTTGAAAACCACAACCTCCGTCTGCTGGGCCTGTTTTTGTGTGGGGAGCCCATCCAGGGGGTCACACACACCCGCTACCGAGCTAACCCCCTCACAGTGGTGACAGAGTTACAGTGCCTTGTAAAGGTATTCATATCCCTTGAAATTTTCCACATTTCGTCATGTTATAACCAAAGCAGGAATATTCTTATTCCTGCCTTGCTGAATGCATTGCCAGCACCTGTGGTTCCCGTGAGGTGGATTATCATCAAGGCTTCTTACCTGGAGCGGCTACCCTTTCTCCTTATGTTATAACCAAAACATAAATGTGTTTTATTGGGATTTTATGTGATAGACCAACACAATGTGGCAGATAATTGTGAAGTGGAGGGAAAATGATAAATGGTTTTCAACATTTTTTACAATAAATATCTGAAAAGTGTGGCGTGTATTTGTATTCAGCCCCCCTGAGTCAATACTTTGTAGAACCACCTTTCGCTGCAATTACAGCTGCAAGTCTTTTTGGGTATGTCTCTACCAGTTTTGCACATCTAGAGAGGGAAATTTTTGAAAAATAGCTCAAGTCAGATTGGATGGAGAGCATCCGTGAACAACAATTTTCAAGTCTTGCCACAGATTCTCGATTTGGACTTTGACTGGGCCATTCTAACACATGTATGTGCTTTGATCTAAACCGTTCCATTGTAGCTCTAGCTGTATGTTTAGGGTCATTGTCTTGCTGGAAGGTGAACCTCCGCCCCAGTCTAAATGTTTTGCAGACTCTAATGCCCTGTACACACGATCAGATTTCCGATGGAATAAAATCCGATGGATTTTTCCATCGGAAATCCTATGAAGCTGACTTCTATCAGTCTTGCTTACACACCATCAGTCAAAAATCCGACTGTCCCAAACGCTGTGACGTAAAACACTCCGAAGAGCCGATAAAAATGAAGTTCAATGCTTCTGAGCATGCGTTGACTTGATTCTGAGCATGCATGTTTTTTTTCTCCGATGGAGTGCCCCACAGACGATCAGAATTTGCTATCGTTCTTTTTTCCCATTGGTATAATTTAAAACATGTTCTAGTTTTTTATACCGATGGAAAAAAGACTGATGGGGCCCACACATGATCGGTTTGTCCAATGAAAAAAGTCTATCGGTCTTTTTTCATCAGAAAAACCAATCGTGTGTACGCGGCATTACAGGTTTTCTTCCAAGATTGCCATATATTTGGCTCCATCCATCTTCCCATCAACTCTGACCAGCTTCCCTGTCCCTGCTGAAGAAAAGCATCTCCACAACATGATGCTGCCAACACCATGTTTCACCGTGGCGATGGTGTGTTCAAGGTGATGTGCAGTGTTAGTTTTCCACCACACATTCAATTTTGGTGTCATCAGAGCACCTCCTTCCACATGTTTGCTGTGTCCCCCACATGGCTTTTTGCAAACTGAAAACGGGACTTGTTATGGCTTTCTTTCAACAATGGCTTTCTTCTTGTCACTCTTCCATAAAGACCAGATTTGTGGAGTGCGCAACTAATAGTTGTCCTGTGGACAAACTCTCCCACTTGAACTGTGGATTGCTGGATTTAACAGTGCTCTGTGAGATGTTCAAAGCTTGAGATATTTTTTTATACCCTAACCCTGATTTAAACTTCTCCAAAACATCATCCCTGACCTGTCTGGTGTGTTCCTTGGCCTTCATGATGCTGTTTGTTCATTATGGTTCTCTAACAAACCTCTGAGGGCTTCACAGAACAGCTGTATTTATACTGAGATTAAATCACACACAGGTGGAATCTATTTACTAATTAGGTGACTTCTGAAGGCAATTGGTTCCACTAGATTCTAGTGTAGCACCCTCTACCATAGGTAGGTGTTAGAGGTGTAGTGTTTGTAGGTTCTGTCAGTGCAGGTAAATTTAAGCAGGCCTATGCTGCGAGCTAGGCCTGTTTGTTTTTGATCTGGGGCAGGGAGTGGTTAGTGTAGCAGTGGGTGTGACTGACATGTGCTTCAGCTTTTGAGCGCCTCTCCTGCTTTCAGTGAGAATGTTCTGGAAGAGGGGCATGGCTGAGAGTTGGAGTACATGTGACGAGCCCTGACCAATCCCCAACTAGGATTGGCAGGGGGCAAGCCTCCTACATATACTCACGGTCAGCCTGCTGGGGGGGGGAGTTGTCGGCTGGGTGAACTGAAGGATGAAGTGCTAGACTGCATGCAGGAGAAACACTCCCATCTGGGGGGATGAGGATCCGGCGGAGGAGCTCGGGAGATGGGAGGGAGCCTCTCCTTACACGGTCATGGAGAGGTGTCCTGGAACAGGAGCTGGAGGAGCAGTTGGTTCGCATGGTCTGGGTAAATCCTTCAGGAAGGACTCAGGGCAGGAGTCGGTGAGTGAAGCACAGTGGAGATCTGGAAGAGGCATGCCAGGGGAGCTGGGTGCAGAGCCAGAGGAGAGACTGTGGGGTTTTGTGCAAAATCGTTGCAGCCTGAGGGCGCAGGATTTGCAAGTCGGGCTTGCTGGGATCAGTAGTCCATCATCAAATATTATTTCTAACTAAATGTTCAGGGCCATCAAGAAGGGGTACTGCAGGCCCCTGGCCTATTAAGAATCATCAAGTGAAACTACTCCTAGGACTTATTCAGAGTGAGGCCTAGTCAGCTCAAAATGGCGGGATAGGATGTCTAATGCTGTGACAGGAAAGTGATGCGCAGGAGGAAAAGTGTCCTGGAGGTAGAAGTCTGCAGGGAGAGTGCAGAGGAGGAGAATGGTTTGAAGTAACGCTGTCAAGATTAGAGTCCAACATTTTTGTTCTATCCAAGGAAATGTAAAGCATAACCACTATAACAATTGCCTTTATCAATTTTCTATGCATTATATGACTTGTGTGTTTTTTGGTCTTTTTTTCACCTTTATAGCTACGCATCAATTTCCATCAATGGCTGGATGTAATATGTTGTCATTGGCTCTTAGTGAATATATTCTACAATATGATGTGGAACTTGCAATAAGTTCCTATAGGTCAATTTATAGTGATTTTTGGGTTCTTTGCTGCACATTCCCCTGTCTGGAATCGATCCCGGCACGCGTGGGCCTCTTCGGCGGTTTGGCCTGGTCTCCTACGGATGTTTCCATCCGTGTGAGCCTGCTTCCTCGTCGGATCGGCCTACTTCTGCGGCAATCTTGGTTGCCTAGGAACCACTTCCATCTGACGTCAGACGGCTCGTCCTTCTGTCTTTGTCCAATGTTCCATGTGCGACTCTTTCGCGCTGCACCTACGTGTCGGTGGGGGCGTGGCGCATGACGCGGTTCTCCCCGATTGGCTACTCTGCCTTTGGGGAGGATTGCGTGGTGCGCCGCGCGCCCGCAGCGTCGGATTGGTTTGGCTCACGTGATGTCTGCTACTCACGTGGGTCGGGAGGAAGCCAATCACCGCACTTTGATTGTTATTTAAGGGCGATGGATTGACCACATCAGCAGTGCTGTGGCTGACAGGGAGAGATTACGTGGGGTAGGATACCAATCAGGTGAGATGTGCCCTCTTGCTTTTTGGACCATCAATGCAGGGTCAGATTAAAAATGCATCAAATTATGATGCAATTTATCTGCTCTCTTTTTTATACAGATTCCTGAAGCAATTTTGCTTCACGGTTGGATTTGCAATATAAGGCTGGGAGCTGCTCCTTTTCCTTTCTGAGTCCTACTATGATGGATCTGTGCAGGCTCTCTCCGCATCTATAAAACCTTGTTTGGGCTGAAAGATACAAGTGCTCTACGTCCTCCACCTGCCCGTTTCCTCTCCCCTTTCTTCTCTCTCTCTCCCCTCTAACTACACAGTACCCCATGTGAGGTAAAAAAATCTACTAAGCATATATGTGACTTGTATTTTATTTTATTTCATTGTAGATGCTAATATATGCTCACAATGTATGTATACATTTATACTTTTCAAACCCAGCAATCCTCCCCATAGAAACGGGGGACAAACTTTTGGATTTGAATTATATATTTTATTATACTATGTTTCTTTGACACATTAATATATAATATATCATAATGATTTGAAAACCCCCTTTTTGGCTCTTTGGTATATATCTCTATGCTTTCCTCTAGAGACACATGCAGTCCTGGTTCAGTGTCTGGACATTGTGTATGTGCAATTCCCACCCATCCCCCTTCAAAAGGGTTTCCTTTTACCACTTTTTTGCTAAACCACAATTCTCCATCTTTTTTGGGTTTTGTGGGTTCTATGACAACTATTCTCTGAGCTTGATCCGTGGCTGTCAAGGTGAGTACTTTGCCGACTGTATGTCCTCTATGACTATTGTTACTGGCATGTCTCTATTGTTTTTGTTAATGAATGCTATTATATGAGACAACTGTGTTCTTTTTGTTCTAGATTTCAATTTTGAATTATATGTCGGATTATCCCTGAAGAAGGAGTTATCTCCGTAACGCGTAGGATCTGATATATTTATGTACATTAGTAATCTTTTAACCTTGACATGTTCGTTTATTAGCATTGCAGTCCAGGGAAAAAACCTTTCTCCCTGAGCATGCTTTGCATCATATATGATCCACTGTCAATTCTGCGATTCATTGATTGCACCCATTGCACATATCAAGTCTCTTTGTATTTGTATATAATTTTTATTTATTTATGTTTTCTACTTTTGTAATAAAATATTCTATACTTTACCTCAGTGGTTGTGTAAATCCATGCCTACAAAGTCCCGCCTTGTGAGGGGAAACTCTCGTATTTGTAACATTTGCAAAGGTAATGAGTGAATCTCAATAACATTCTATCTGACTTTTCCTTGTTTTTTTGTCCGAACGAAGTTGGTCGGGAACACCCATAGCATACACACGCTCAGACTTTTCTGCAAACTTTCCCAAAACTTTTTGCAACATTACGTGTTTTTTCTGCTCTTTTCTGCTCTTTACCGCCACCCTTTGGTCAACTTCTGCTATTGTTGGTTGATTTTAACATTAGTTGTTTTGTCCATCGGACAAAAGTCCGATGGTTTTCTGTACACACGGTCGGACTTTGCTCCATCGGACTTTTGTTGGGCAAAAGTTTGTCCGTTTGCAGACCCAACTTTTGCCCGATGAAAACAAGAAAAAAACAAAAAGAGTTTGTCTGATGGAGCGTACACACGGTCGGATTGTTGGTTCAACTTGCTCAAAATGAAGTTTGTTGGCCAAAAGTCCGACCGTGTGTACGGGGCTTAACAAGTGCTATTTGTTCAATAAAATGAATTTAAAAAAAGTATTTTTTCCTTTTCTGCTTTGAACTTGATATATGAATGTTATCTGTAATGTCCTCACACAGGCCAAAACTAAAAACTAAAATTCTAATGAATAGTGTGGGTGTTAAAAAGACATTTGTTTAAGATAAAAATAGTTTAACCTCAAATTGTCCTTATGGAGTCCAGGGTGCCCACTCTCACACTAAAACGGACATTATTCAAATACAGCATTTATTACAATTTTTCCAGGTCACTCCAGTAATGTTTATAACTAGCCAGGCCACATTGAGCAATTTAAATAAAAGAGAACTTTCTGAATATGTGGGCTGCTTCCTGCTTGTGGTTTCCAAACTCACAGGCAGATGTGATGTATTATCTGCAGATGGTTAGCCCTAAACTTACATGCCACCAAACCATTATCTAGCAAGAGCTTGTGCCAAGTTAAGACTATTTCCTGTTTTTTTGGATACACAAAATATATTTTGCCATCATTTTATGAACTGGAAATGGGGTCATCATAAAAACTCAAAAAAAAAAAAACGACAGCAGAGCAAAAAAAAAAAAAAAAGGAGAAACTGTTCAAAACCTTTTTGTAACACTTGACAAATATGATTAGAAAGACAGTGGCTCACATGAAGTCATTTAGTATATGACACTCGTACAGATGTAACAATATGGACTACAAACATAAAGTACAGTGATCCTCTGGTATTTCCATGCATCGCATGTCCCTCTACTGCTCAGTGTTATCAAGTGACATCATATTTGTGAGCCAAACTAAAGGGATTGTGGGATGAATAGTCCCTCAGACTGATAATGGCTTTGCATGTTTTGGCGCCTGGACTACATATCCCAGAGATTTTCGTTACCATCAGGGAAATTGCTGGGAGTAGCTATAAAAGTATATAAACAAGAGGAAAATGAGATGAAGCTGACCAGTGGTTACACAATTCCAGTGCACCTAATCACATCCCGATTAAATATAGAAATTTGGAAGGAAATGCCCCTGGGATGGTACGGATTAGGAAAATAATATGGAATTGACAGACAAGTATATATCAAAAATAGAAAATATTTATTAAATATAGTAGGCATAGAAATGATAACAATATACAGAATTTGTAAAAAAGGGTTGATTAAAAACAAAGAACTGACATGCAGTTGGAAATGCCAAAATACATAGATAGCACACCCAAATGATGACTGGTGGGTCAATACATAAGGGGGTGAACAATACCCGACAATGTAACACATCTCAACAAGTTCTTTGGTTGCAGTGTCATTGATTAATATGTAAATCACATTTCTTATGAGAGATTGAAAGAAACAAATAATCTTATAATTTTTTACATTGATACTATGCTCTTTTTCTTTTTCATTAGAAAAATCAATTATACTATTTGCCCTAACATAAACCCTGAAGAAGGAACTACACATATGAGCTTTAAATAAACCCAGCCATTGTGTCTCCGAAACATGTCGAGTATTATTTACCCCCTTATGTATTGACCCACCAGTCATCATTTGGGTGTGCTATCTATGTATTTTGGCATTTCCAACTGCATGTCAGTTCTTTGTTTTCAACCCTTTTTCACTAATTCTGCATATTGTTATAATTTCTATGCCTACTATATTTAATAAATATTTTCTATTTTTGATATATACTTGTCTGTCAATTCCATATTATTTTCCTAATCCGTACCATCCCAAGGGCATTTCCTTCCAAATTTCTAGGAGTAGCTATAAAAGAAGCAAAAAGCCCACGCGGAGCTCTCCTTCTCCTGGGCCTGATGTGTGACGGACTTCTCTGTGCATGGAGAGAGGGGTCGCGGCCTACCACGTGGCATACCACATTCCAACCTGTATATGAGGGGCCTAGCTCTGTTGCTGTTCATCTGACATCCATCCAGCACCACTCCGGTCTGCTGCCAACCAGTGTACTGAGCTTCACATCTAGAGATCGATACAGTGGATCCGCTGCACGAGTGTCGCTACACGAGATACTTTCCGGAAGACATCTAATCGGCCTGGTAGTTGGTGAGAGGGCAATCGCCCAACCTTTACAAATCCTTTATCACGGTTCCACCGGGACACTTTGCACAGACACCTTTACTTTAGGAATCCTTTACTGAACTTACTTTGAACACTGCGCATAGACACCTTTAGTTTTCTTCTTTACAAGGAACCTATTGCATCTTACCACACCTTATTGGATTACAGTTAATAAACTCCTACATGCCGGTGAAGACCATCAGATCTGCAACGGGGAAATTACTGTCATTACTGCTATAAGGGCCCTTACCATCACCTTTAAGCCTGACCTCTCATTAGGGTAACAGTTAAGCTGGCCAAGTACTCCCTTATCAGAAGTGTGTCAGTATATTCATGTAGCTGTGTTTATCCTTTTTTGCTAGCAGTGCTTTATTGAGCTAGTGTATATAATATACTGTTTACTTTGCTGAGTTGGCGCTGTTGCCTAAAATTCAGCAGATCTATTACCTCTCTTTTGTGACAACATCCTTTTCAATCTGTTCTAGTAAACATTACCAGAACGTAAATACACAAAGTTGTCTGATTTATTACTTTAAGGTGGTGCAAGGATGTCGGAACCCAGAGTGTCAGATGGGTTGGAATGTTCACCAGGTCATGGTAGTGCAGATGAACAGGTAATCCCAAGCAGTCCCTTAGGGGGTCGTGCTACACATACACAAGATTTTACATATCCTAGACCTATATGATTAAAGGGGCTACCTTACCTAGTAAGTAGTAGAACTGGTGAAGGAATATAATTTGTACTCTATATCATTAGAAGGAAGAAATGCCCAGGCATTGGCGGGGGGCTTAGAGGCTTGGGGGGCTGTGTGATTCTTCTGGAGGTTGGAGGCACCTCTTGAATGGCCCAGCCAGAGCCCTGACTTAAACCCAATTGAGCATCTCTGGAGAGACCTAAAAATGGCTGTCCACCAACGTTTACCATCCTACCTGACAGAACTGGAGAGGATCTGCAAGGAGGAATGGCAGAGGATCCCCAAATCCAGGTGTGAAAAACTTGTTGCATCTTTCCCAAAAAGACTCATGGCTGTATTAGATCAAAAGGGTACTTCTACTAAATACTGAGCAAAGGGTCTGAATACTTAGGACCATGTGATATTTCAGATTTTCTTTTTTAATAAATCTGCAAAAATTTCAACAATTCTGTGTTTTTCCATCAATATGGGGTGCTGTGTATACATTAATGAGGAAAAAAAATGAACTTAAATGATTTTAGCAAATGGCTGCAAAGAGTGATACATTTAAGGGGGTCTGAATACTTTCCGTACCCACTGTATATAACCTACAAGGGGTACCTCTGACTACGAGCAACAAAATATATGGTCCCTGTGAAGCAGTAAATAGATAGTTGGCTCCTGGCTCTCATTCTTCTGCCAGCTATTTGCTGGGGTCCAGTCTTTAAGATGGTACACATAAGTATTGTCCCTTTACAGCTCTGCATGCAGTGCTTTGAGGCTAATATGTAGATAGTCAGTCCCTCTCTCTCTCCTTCCACTAGCAGTGGTAATTATACATATATGTAAAATGTTTTATCTGCCACAGTATTTGTGATTCTTTTCAGCTACTTTTGAAAATCACACTCTCTTGTCACACTCCATTACCAGAAGGGTGACACTAGTTTTCCCTTCAGGGTTAAATTGAATATTTCATGGAAAATGGACTACTGCCTCTCTGCTATTCCCCACTCATCCTGCAAAATCTCTAGACATTTAATAAATAATATTAATTGGCAAAACAAAAAAAAAGTTGCATATCAGGCATAACGGACCAGCTCAGGTCACTTACAACGGAATACTTCCCCCTCAACAAAGCCTATGCTGCTTTGAACAGAAACCTTTCCACATAACCCTCCAAACTTTCGGAAATACATTAGGTTCACCAGCAACCCTGCCAAAATTCTTGTGAAATTTCAACAGCAGCTTTCTCCACTGGGGCAGAGGAGAAGGACAGGGGGCCAGAGGAGGGGCCAGAGCACACAGGGGCAGAGGAGAAGGACAGGGACGAGGAGGACACAGGGAACAGCCGGGGATGATCGGCGTGGCGGAAGCCACGCAGCCATTACTTTGACAGACTTTTTCAGGCTGTCACTGAAACCCGCCCATCGAGCCATCGGCCCAACAGGAAACTCCCAGTAGTCCCGATGGCCAGTACATGTCTGATCCCAAGGTTCAGCCCGCATCCTATCCTAGTTAAATCAGCATTAAACAGCAAAAGGACCCGCACTGCCTGTTTCTTGAGTTGCAAGATTGTGAACTGCTGTGTGCCTGGCTGCCGTGTGCCTCACAGGGAATGTTACCTGGGATAAACCATCCAGTCTGGTCTGTGCAACATTTAAATCTGTAAATTCCATCCAGATCTTCTCACTTCCTCCAATCACATACTCATTTACCAGGAGACCCCCACATTGTTTAAAGAGACCCATCTCTTTCTGTGGCTGCACACAAGTTGTATTTGAGAGTTTGAGTAGAAATGCCATTGCAGTTGTTGGAGTAAGCAAACATGTTGTGGCTAAATTGATTTTACAAGCAAATAATTTTTCATTTTGATTAACTTAGTACCATGAATAATTAGTGTTTGTCTTTTGTGTTATGACAGATTGATGTTGTATGGCTTTCGCTGTACAAATTTACAGGGTTCCTTTTTAAAAAAAAAAAAAACCAAAACAACAACTTAAGATTTTGCAGTTTACCAGTCTTTAAGTGGAACTAAAGTCCAAAAAAAAAAACTACAAGCAGGCAGGCTGTTTATTGCAGAAGAGACATGCAATGTGTCTTCTGCAAAACAATGACCTGCCTGTTCACAGTATTCTTTAAAATTTTCACGAGCTGCACATATGTAGCTCAGAGTACATTCTCAGGTAGGTGGTGGAATGAATGAAGTTACCTCAACCTGAGCCAGCAAATCAAGATTGCTGAAAACCTGGCACCCAGAAGAAGCCAAGGAGAAGATGATGACGGTGGCGAGGGAGCTTGTGGTTGTCAGGGTTTTTGAGGGGAGGTTAGTATTGTGGACTTTAGTTCAACTTTAAAGCCCATCTAAACAAAAAAGCAAAAATGTGATGTAGCGGGCCCCTACCTAGGGGGGGTCGCTGTGCTTAAATTTAGGGGTGACGTGAGCGGTAGTTGGCTCGGGTCTTCTAATTGTTTGGACTCTGCCTTGCTGCTGTGTCACCTGGCGTGCAGTTCCCCTTTAGGCGTATAGGTGGTGCTGTCACTTATACCCGGGGTTGAACCACAGGTGATGGAGTGGCTATTGGATGTCCTCTCTCGGCTGCCATACGGTGGGCGGTTCTGGCCTGCTGTGCATGCTGGGAGAGGGTATATAAGGGACAGACGCCATTGTTCAGGGAGCAGTACCCGGGGACCTGTACCCGGAGGAGTGTGCCCCTATAAGGGGGGGGTGCGCCCAACTTTAACTAAGGAGTCTCGGGCACCTTTGGCCCAAGGCTGCGGAGTTCCAGGTAGGCCCAGTATCTTCAATTGGGTCTACAACCAGAGAGGAAACCCAGGGAGCCCAGGTGAGGCGACCGCTGTGACTGAGAGGAAGCCAGGGGAGGATCGGTCCCATAGAGGAGACGAGTGATACAAGATTGCTGTCTTGGGAGAGGCCTGGTGACCTGTCGGAGGGAAGGATTCCTTTCTTCGCAGACTGCCCTTGCGGAGTGTCGTTACTTAAGGAGGGATCTCCTTGACTTTGTCCTTGGAGGGGACTAAGTCATTGTTCGAGCTTCATGCCGGCTGCTAGTGCTATTGAGTGACTATCCGGGTGAGCTGTACCCACTCGGGACCGAGTGGCGACGAAGCCAAGTGTGTGCCTGAATCCATCCTATTTTGCTAACCCCTTTCCTCTCTTCAACTTTCTGGTTACTCTCGTTGGAGTTGAAGTGTTGTGTGGACATTGACCTTCTTTGGGAAAGGTAAAGACTTGCCTCTATAATCTAGAGGGGAGAACCAGTGAAAGGAAGCAACTCGCTGCGGGACCCAAATACATAACACCGCCCGACCTCTAATTTAGAGGACGCGGGCATGTGGCATGGTGTGTCTGACCCCCCTAAAAGGAAGGTAAGAGGGGGAAAAAGATCTGTGTGCTACAGTGATATCTTTCAGCCAGGGATGAGCCCAACACCCCCCTGTTCGGTTCACACCAGAACCTGCGAACAGACAAAATGTTTGTGTGAACTTTAGAACCCTATTAAATACAATGGACTTGAACGTTCGAAATCTAAAGTGCTAATTATAAAGGCTTATATGCAAGTTATTGTCCTAAAAAGTGTTTGGGGACCCGGGTCCTGCCCCAGGGGACATGTATCAATGCAAAAAGAAGTTTTAAAAACTGCAGTTTTTTCGGGAGCAGTGATTTTAATAATGCTTGAAATGAAAAAATAAAAGTGAAATATTCCTTTAAATTTCATACCTAGGGGTCGTGTATGATATGCATGTAAAGTGGCGCATGTTTCCCGTGCTTAGAACTGTCCCTGCAAAAAATGAAGGAAAAAAAGTCATTTAAAACTCACTCGCGGCTATTAATGAATTGTCGGCTCCCGGCAATACATAGAAAAGTCATTGATAAAAAGAAAAAAAAAGCGTGGGGGTCCCCCAGAATTCAATTACCAGGCCCTTCAGGTCTGGAATGGATATTAAGGAGAACCCCGCCGCAAATAAAAAAAAAAATGCGTGGAGTTCCTCCAAATATCCATACCAGGCCCTTCAGATCTGGCATGGATTTTAAGGGGAACTCCACCCCAAATGAAAAAAAAAATGGCGTGGAGTCCCCCCAAAAATCCATACCAGACCCTTATCCGAGCATGCAACCTGGCCGGCCGCAGGGGAAAAGGGGGTGATGAGAGAGCGGCCCCCCCTCCCTCCTGAACCGTACCAGGCCACATGCCCTCAACATGGGGAGGATGTCCCCATGTTGATGGGGACAAGGGCCTCATCCCCACAACCCTTTCCCAGTGGTTGTGGGGGTCTGCGGGCGGGGGGCTTATCGGAATCTGGAAGACCCCTTTTACAAAGAGGACCCCCAGATCCCGCCCCCCCTATGTGAATTGGTAAGGGGTACATTGTACCCCTACCATTTCACAAAGAAAGTGTAAAAAAAAAAAAAAAAAAAACACACAAACACCTTGAAAAAGTCCTTTATTTAAAAAAAAAAAAAACATTCCAGCGGAGAAATCCAGTGTCCCGCGGCGATCCGATGTCGAGCGCTGTCCGTCATTGGCTGAGCCTGAGCGGACCTGATGGGGAACTTCCTCCGCAGTCTATTACATGTATAGACCCGCCCCTTCTAAAGTTCCCCATCAGGTCCGCTCAGCCAATGACTCGGTGTAAGGCTGAGGAACATGAGAAGGGGCGGGTCTATACATGTATTACAAAGTGAGAGAAGTTCCCCATCAGGTCCGCCCCCTCGGTATGTCGGACCCCGCCTACGTCATTGGCCTGAGCGGGAAACTTCCTTCACTGTGTAAATTAAAATTACACAGTGAAGGAAGTTCCCCGCTCAGGCCAATGACGTAGGCGGGGTCCGACATACCGAGGGGGCGGACCTGATGGGGAACTTCTCTCACTTTGTAATACATGTATAGACCCGCCCCTTCTCATGTTCCGCATCAGGTCCTCAGCCTTACACCGAGTCATTGGCTGAGCGGACCTGATGGGGAACTTTAGAAGGGGCGGGTCTATACATGTAATAGACTGCGGAGGAAGTTCCCCATCAGGTCCGCTCAGGCTCAGCCAATGACGGACAGCGCTGGACATCGGATCGCCGCGGGACACTGGATTTCTCCGCTGGAATGTTTTTTTTTTTTTAATAAAGGACTTTTTCAAGGTGTTTGTGTGTTTTTTTTTTTTTTACACTTTCTTCGTGAAATGGCAGGGGTACAATGTACCCCTTACCAATTCACATAGGGGGGGCCGGGATCTGGGGGTCCCCTTTGTTAAAGGGGTCTTCCAGATTCCGATAAGCCCCCCGCCTGCAGACCCCCACAACCACCGGGGCAAGGGTTGTGGGGATGAGGCCCTTGTCCCCATCAACATGGGGACATCCTCCCCATGTTGAGGGCATGTGGCCTGGTACGGTTCAGGAGGGAGGGGGGGCCTCTCTCTCATCCCCCCCTTTTCCCCTGCGGCCGGCCAGGTTGCATGCTCGGATAAGGGTCTGGTATGGATTTTTGGGGGGACTCCACGCCATTTTTTTTTTAATTTGGGGTGGAGTTCCCCTTAAAATCCATGCCAGATCTGAAGGGCCTGGTATGGATATTTGGAGGAACTCCACGCATATTTTTTTTTAAAATTTGCGGCGGGGTTCCCCTTAATATCCATTCCAGGCCTGAAGTGCCTGGTAATTGAATTCTGGGGGACCCCCACGCTTTTTTTTTTTTTATCAATGACTTTTCTATGTATTGCCAGGAGCCGACAATTCATTAATAGCCACGAGTGAGTTTTAAATGACTTTTTTTCCTTCAAAAATGACACTTTGTGCAAGGACAGTTCTAAGCACGGGAAACATGCGCGACTTTACATGCATATCATACACACCCCCCAGGTACGAAATTTTAAGGAATATTTCACTTTTATTTTTCCATTTTAAGCATTATTAAAATCACTGCTCCCGAAAAAACGGCCGTTTTTAAAACTTCTTTTTGCATTGATACATGTCCCCTGGGGCAGGACCCAGGTCCCCAAACACTTTTTAGGACAATAACTTGCATATAAGCCTTTATAATTAGCACTTTAGATTTCTCCCATAGACTTTTCGAATTTGCCGCGAACACCCCAATTTGTTCGCTGTTCGGCGAACGGGCGAACAGGCAATGTTCGAGCCGAACATGAGTTCGACTCGAACTCAAAGCTCATCCCTACTTTCAGCTTACTGATTCTTAGTTGTGGTGGCTACAATAGTTTTCTTTTCTTAGGCTTTTTATTTTTTTATTTTGACCTAGTGATCCAGCCAGTAATTCTGTTATTTTTCAGCTTCCTTTAACAGACCACGCTGTCCAGCAAACAGAGTAGTTAAAGTGGGAGACCATGCAAAATCTAAAATCCCTGCATCTATAGACACCAGGGATCTAACACTAACCTCTCTATCCCTGTAAAGAAAAGATGAGTATACATATGAAGCGGGGGTCTAAATTTAGGGGGATACACCTGGGTGGTAGTATGACCCAGGTGTGTATAAATCATAGAGGATTTGGACCACTTTCAGTCGTGGAGTACTATTCTCCTTGGCCTGGGGTGGCGGTGTTCCCACAGGTCGAGGTAGAATCACTGCCGCAGTGCTGTCCTTTTTGTCCCGTTCCGGCGGTGGTAAACCGGGGGCGGAGAACCTGCTGTGGTGTCACGGGAGGAGATAAAGGGGAGAGATGCCCTCGCCATAAGGTCTTCTCCATCCGGCACCCAGGCACCTTAGGCCTGGGTGCGGTCGGTCCGGAGTTCCAGCCCAGGTGCCCATGGCCTGGTCGGAGCAGTGTTGGCGTCCATCTCAGGCACCTTAAGCCTGGGGTGAGGTACTACACCGGAGGCCTGGGGCCCAGTGACTTCGACTGGGCTCCGCAAGGGTGGATGAGTCCGAGGGACCATGAGGTGAATGGGGCCCATGTCTGAGGTGAGGAGGCCGGAGAGGTTACCCGTCTGAATAGTCCGGAGCAGCATCAACCCGGTGACGGAGGGGCCTCTGGTGAAACCACAGTGGTTTAGTTTTATCATTAGGACAGTGCCTCGACCTGCTCACCCCACCGTATTGAACTGTTTATGGATCTCAACTAGTTGGCTAACAAAGAACTGTTTATTGTGTGTTACAATAAAACAAGTGTTGGATCCTTATCGGTGTGTGGAACTCTGGTTAATGGGAGTGAAGGGGAGTGTCAGCACAGCAAGACTTGGTTGTGAATAGAAACACACAGGCCCGAGAAGAATACTTGGTACTGGCCTTCACCTCACCTGCTGCAATGGGGAGGACATGGGCCGTAGCGCATCTCACCCTCACGTACAACATACCCCTAGACCAAAAAGAGGGGGTGAGGCCGCTACACGTGGGGGCTCGTAAGTCCGGGATGATGTGTGTTTTAACCATGGAACTGAGAACGGCTGTGTTTGAACTTTACTGCCCGGAGGAGCTCCGAGTGGGTCGGCCATGTGATCGGCCAGAGTGCATCCCTGCTCAAAGTCGTGGACATGACCCTAAGATGGGAAAGGTCCATGCAGAAGAGCGAGAAGAGGGAGAAGTCCAGCCGTGTGACGTACTACATGTGGGGGCTTTTACTGCACTGCGCCATGAGGCACCCCATAGCTGCGCAGTTCATGGGCGGAGACTGATGGAAGCCCGCGAAAACGTGCAAGTTGTGGGAGGAGTCTGGCCATGTAAGGAGATACACGTGGAGACTCCGGCGCGTGGTCAGTGCGTGATGGAGCAGCAGATAGTCGGGATGGCCTCAAGCTCCCCGTGGATTCCGGTTCCCTACCCCATGAAGATGACTGCTTTTGCTGCTCCCCTTACAGACACAGGGATAAGACTTAGACCCCGAGGGAAGTTGGCACTGTACACTTGCAGAGACACGGAGGCCCTCGGCGTGATCTGTCCCGGGTGCTCGGGACTGGTGGTCAACCTGAAGCTATTCGGGCATTGCGAGGCATGCAAGCAGTTCCTATTCGAGGTGGAGCCATCCACAGTAAGGCCCCGGGCCCTTCGCCTCAACTGCCTCACAGGTACCGCTACTCCGGAAGGGGAGATCCAGGCCTTTGCGGAGGTCCCCATACGCACTGACCAGGGCGATGTGACTGCCCAACCAGAGACTGAGAAAGAAAAATCCGAGGATGCTGCTTCGGTCACCACAGATTCCCTGCTCCCACCTCCGAAGAGGAAAGTCGGCCTGGTACAGGCGTCCTGTGGTCGTGGTCGAGCTTCACCCTGTCGCTTGCCTGGCCTGGATGGATCCGGTTGGAAAAGTCCTGGACATCCCAGTTCTACGAAAGGTCAAGGTGAGCCAGGGGCTGGGACTGTGGTGGTGGTTGGAGGTGTCGGGGGTCCACAGCCAGTGGAGCCCACTAGGGAGGGTAGTTCCACGTCTACTAGGGACTACCTCCCCGCAGAGATGTATGACACCTCCGACCTAGAATCGCTGTCGGACTGTGGAGAGGACGGTGAAATAGATGAACTTTTTTCACCGCAAAGGTTGGGAAAAACTGCCATTGCCTGTGTTACGTGCACCACGGGATTTACCTATGTCCACGGGAGACAGCATGCCCCGGGCGGAAGCCCCGGAGCTCACGAGGAAGCCTAGTCCTTCGCTTGTCATTTCACCACCTGCAGCATCACCCGTTCCGGTGGCGGGGACACAGCGCCCATCACTACGGGCACCAAGATTCAAACCGACGGAGGTAGTGAAAGTACCTCGGCATCCAGAGGCCCTTGTTCCACCAGGAGAAGGTGAGCGGGCCACAATGCCTCCTTTGGCCCGATTGCAGCGGCTCTTCTGCCAGAGGGTTGCCCGTGAGTACGGATGGGAATATCCTTACTTGCCTCGGGACTTACTTTTTGAGGTTGAAGTCCTGAGACAGAGATGGTACGACGAGTTTGTTTGGGAGAAGCTTAAAGTGCTGCATGCCCGCCGGTACTTGTCCTGTTCACCATCAGTGTCCAAACAATTCAGGGACTGTAGAGCAGAATGGATGTGGGGCCGCCATATCCACGCAGACAAGGTGCTCATATGCCGGCAGGATGGAGAGGACATTGATTATTGAGTGGAAGCTTTTGGTAAGCACCTGAAGCCCCTGTTCTTGCCGCACCCGAAATTTTATTTGTGAGGAGAGAAAAGAAAAAAATAACTCTCCTGTATGTTCTTCTGCTGCTGAACTTTCTGGAAGTGTTTTACCAGAATATCAGAACTGGGCCCTAGTTTTTTATTTGGGCTTTTCTACTCTTTGGAGGAATGAGAGCTGTTTTGTTTTGTTCTCTCTTTCTTCATACATCGGAGACCCAGACTTTGGGGTAGAATCAGAGTAGGGACGCAGGAAGAGGGAAGGTTGCCTGGAAGATTTCACCAAGTGTCATTACCGCGGCACTGTCACCAGGTGGCAGTGTTGCGCAACGGCTGTTTTTTTTTTTTTTACATTTGCATCACCTTACTCATTGGAGCGAATGGGTCCCTCGGCTGATGGACCCATTCATTCCAAATTAACACAAATGTGTTAGGATGTTGTGTTTTTGTTTCCCTTCTGCAGGAGATTCATCTGTCAAGACTGCTGAGTATGGGGTGGTTCTTAGACAGTAATGGGAGGGATTGTATATGTGTATATGTTCAGATGGTTTTATTGAAAAGTTTTATTATTTCATGTTCCCTTTCCCTTGAGCAGGTCTTGGCACAATTAGGATCTAAATTTTGAGGGATGGCCTCTGGGGTCAGGCTTATGTTACCACTTTTTGGAAGACATGGGTTTGCAGCAGACGCTGGGGACCAGCGTCAAATCACTAGGGGGAGAGTGTAGCGGGGGTCTAAATTTAGGGGGATACACCTGGGTGGTAGTATGACCCAGGTGTGTATAAATCATAGAGGATTTGGACCACTTTCAGTCGTGGAGGACTTTGGTGGTGTACTATTCTCCTTGACCTGGGGTGGCGGTGTTCCCACAGGTTGAGGTAGAATCACTGCCGCAGTGCTGTCCTTTTTGTCCCGTTCCGGCGGTGGTACAGCGGGGGCGGAGAACCTGCTGTGGCGTCACGGGAGGAGATAAAGGGGAGAGACGCCCTCGCCACAAGGTCTTCTGCATCCGGCGCCCAGGCACCTTAGGCCTGGGTGCGGTCAGTCCGGAGTTCCAGCACAGGCGCCCATGGCCTGGTCGGAGCAGTGTTGGCGTCCATCTCAGGCACCTTAAGCCTGGGGTGAGGTACTACACCGGAGGCCTGGGGCCCAGTGACTTTGACTGGGCTCCGCAAGGGTGGATGAGTCCGAGGGACCCTGAGGTGGATGGGGCCCATGTCTGAGGTGAGGAGGCCGGAGAGGTTACCCGTCGGAAGAGTCCGGAGCAGCATCAACCCGGTGACGGAGGGGCCTCTGGTAACTCCCTTGGAGGGACATCTTCCCCCTGACAGGGGCCGCAACGCAGCGAAGGTACTCCATTCATGTTCTTCAGAGTCGCTGGTAGAGACTCATAAGTTTCAAGTTCTTCTCTCTAGCCAATGGCTATAGCAACCGCTGGTGAAACCACAGTGGTTTAGTTTTATCATTAGGACAGTGCCTCGACCTGCTCACCCCACCGTATTGAACTGTTTATGGATCTCAACTAGTTGGCTAACAAAGAACTGTTTATTGTGTGTTACAATAAAACAAGTGTTAGATCCTTATCGGTGTGTGGAGCTCTGGTTAATGGGAGTGAAGGGGAGTGTCAGCACAGCAAGACATGGTTGTGAATAGAAACACACAGGCCTGAGAAGAATACTTGGTACTGGCCTTCACCTCACCTGCTGCAATAGGGAGGACATGGGCCGTAGCGCATCTCACCCTCACGTACAACATACCCCTAGACCAAAAAGAGGGGGTGAGGCCGCTACACATACATTTTTGGAAGCCGATCTCACCCACTTTGACCCGATCTCCAGCGCCGGAAGCTCTGCAGAGGACACGTAGGACAACGGCTGTGAAATGAATGGGAAGTGACTTCACCCATAGAGTTACTATGGGGCTTCAGTTGTCCTCCGTCTCCTCTGCACCCGCCTACACAGAGAAGCCACGGCTGAGAGTTCAGTGTGGGATCCGGTCGGAGCAGGTCAGATCAGCTTCCAAAAAGGTATGTATACTAGTTTTTTCTTTACAGGGATAGAGAGGTTAGTGTTGGATCCCTGGTGTCTATAGAGGCAGGGATTTTAGATTATACATGGACTTCCACTTTAAATGGTTGACACAAACAATTTAACATTAACATGGGGTGCTTACAATGGTCAGCTTTTATTCATTTATGTAAAACTTCAAAAGGGAATTTCAGAAAGGGAAAAAAGTTACTGTTACTGCTTAAAAAGTGTTAGGCGGCGTTTGACTTTATTTGGTTAGTCAAGACCATTTCAATTTGTGAGTGCATCAAATACTATCTTCTCTACATGTTGACCATGCTGCTGTCCAAGGGTGGCTCCATTGCTCCTCCGTGGAGTAAAGCCACTTAAAGCATTTGCTACCCCAGCATTTTATATTTCTGATATGTGCCTGCTGTACCATGTGATTGTATGAGAATGTATCCTGTTCTTTTTGTATTGTTTCCTTTGTGTGAAATCTCTGCCGTTCTAGCCAGTCTCTCTGCTTTCCTATTAAAAACTTACCACACTAGGCAGGAGAGCAAAGCGTTGTCAGTCCTCTATCTGCTCTGGGAACTCAGTGTGCTCTCCTCCAATGGTCAGAGTTGTCCTGAATCCCCCCCCCCACACAGCCATTCACTGGGAAGTTTGGTGTGCTGTTGCTTTTCCTCCCCCCAGCTCAGAACAGATGGAATGTGATCACTTATAAAAAAGGGAGAAAAAGGTGCTTATATATTTTTTGTTTTATATCTATACACAAATGCTTTGCCTTTGGGTAGTTTTACAAGGTGAGGGTTTACAGTCACTTTAAAGACAGTAGGGGTTTTACTGGCTTGATCAGCATGTAAAACTAAAGGAAAAAAAGACTAAAAAAAACAAAACCTACGAAGCCAGGCAATGTGTGTGTGTGGGCATTGATGGTTAGGGGAAGTAAAGAACTGCTTACTTACCATGCATTGTATTGACAGGCACGCCTACTTCTACTGTTGGCATACAAAAAGAAAGGCCATGGTATTGCTACCAAGGTCAAAAAAGCGGCTACTTCTGCAACAGAGGGTCTTAGACTGGATGGTGATTGCAAAAAGGTACAAAATTTATTAATTTCAAAAAGAACGCACAATGCAAATTTTCATGATGCGATTATAAATATTTAAGACAGCTTCAATCAAGATAATGTTGACGATCTCCTTCCGGGAGAGGAAGAGACCCCAATAGATGATATATGGGACTTTTCATCTACTGCCGGGCAGGAGATGACTCTGCCTGCATAGTTTGTGCAAAGAGTTGAACCTGGATGACAGAACAAGTGTTTTGATGCTGAACTCCAGGACATGGCCCAAGGGTGCCCACCCCTTACCCCAAGGCAGGGCCGGTCCTAGACGGGGCGCAGGGGGTGCAGTTCACCCAGGCGCCACAGAGGTGGGGGCGCTGTGGCACCAGAGTGCTCCCTTCTATTCTCCTCCACCTCCTCTCCTTGTCCATGTCGAGAGGCGTCTCTCCCCGCCACCCCTGTGTTTACTAAGCCTGGCGTCCCCCCTCCCTCCTCCCTCCTCCTGTCACTGGAGGAGAGCGAAGCAGCCGCCGGAGATCGGAGCGGCTGTCTCTGTGTGGAGAGACAAGCCGCGCAGTGACGTCACTGAGGGGTCGGTCCGTGCCTGACACGTGTTCTCCTCCTCCTCTTTGTGTCTGAAACTCCTGCCTACTGCTGCTGCGATCTCTGCTCCACCCGGGCGGCGCGGCTGTATATTGTCCTCTCCTCTCCAGCTGCCAAAATGTACCGTATTGGAGGGGGGGGGTTGTCCTGGAGGGGAGTCTGTATTAATGGGGGGGTTTGTCCTGGAGGGGTCTGGACTAATGGCGGGGTTTGTCCTGGGGGGGTCTGTATTAATGGAGGGGGGTTTGTCCTTGGGGAGTCTGTACTAATGGGGGGGTTTGTCCTGGAGGGGAGTCTGTACTAATGGGGGGGGGTTGTCCTGGGGGTAGTCTGTATTAATGGGGGGGTTTGTCCTGGGGGAGTCTGTACTAATGGGGGGGGGTTTGTCCTGGGGGAGTCTGTACTAATGGGGGGGTTTGTCCTTGGGGAATCTGTACTAATGTTTTTTTTTTGTCCTGGAGGGGTCTGGACTAATGGGGGGGGGGGTTTGTCCTGGGGGGGTCTGTATTAATGGAGGGGGTTTGTCCTGCGGGAGTCTGTACTAATGGGGGGGTTTGTCCTTGGGGAATCTGTACTAATGGGGTTTTTTTTGTCCTGGAGGGGTCTGGACTAATGGGGGGGGTTTGTCCTGGGGGGGTCTGTATTAATGGAGGGGGTTTGTCCTGCGGGAGTCTGTACTAATGGGGGGGTTTGTCCTTGGGGAATCTGTACTAATGGGGTTTTTTTGTCCTGGAGGGGTCTGGACTAATGGGGGGGTTTGTCCTGGGGGGGTCTGTATTAATGGAGGGGGGTTTGTCCTGGGGAGTCTGTACTAATGGGGGGGTTTGTCCTGGAGGGGAGTCTGTACTAATGGTGGGGTTGTCCTGGGGGGAGTCTGTATTAATGGGGGGGTTTGTCCTGGGGGAGTCTGTACTAATGGGGGGGGGTTTGTCCTGGAGGGGTCTGTATTAATGGAGGGGGGTTTGTCCTGGGGGAGTCTGTACTAATGGGGGGGTTGTCCTGGAGGGGTCTGTACTAATGGAGGCGGGGTTTGTCCTGGGGGGAGTCTGTACTAATGGGGGGGGTTGTCCTGGGGGGAGTCTGTACTAATGGGGGGGTTGTCCTGGGGGGTCTGTACTAATGGAGAGGGGGTTTGTCCTGGGGAGTCTACTAATGGAGGGGGGGTTTGTCCTAGGGGAGTCTGTACTAATGGGGGGGTTGTCCTGGAGGGGTCTGTACTAATGGAGGGGGGGTTATCCTATGGGGAGTCTATACTAATGGGGGGGGTTTGTCCTGGGGGGTCTGTGCTAATTGGGGGGTTTGTTCTGGAGTCTGGACTAATGGAGGGGGATTGGTTTGTCCTGGAGGGTCTGTACTAATGGAGGGGGGTTGTCCTGTGGGGTCTTTACTACTGGAGGGGGGTCTGTACTAATGGAGGAGGGTGGTCTGTACTAATGGAGGGGGTCTGTTCTAATGGAGGGGGTGGTTTGTCCTGGGGGGTCTGTAGTGATGGAGGGGTTTATACTTAGTGGGGAGTCTGCACTGACGGAGGGGGTCTATACTTAGTGGAGTGGGTCTGTACTGAGGGGCGACTATAGGTGGTGGAAGGGGGGTGACACCATATTTTACCACACCGGGTGGCACCAACCCTAGTGACGCCACTGCAGCTGCGGGCTCTTCTTTCCCCCCTCCCTCTCTTCCTCCCACTCCCTCTTACTCTCCTCCTCGCACGATATGCTGTACTAGTGAGCGGCGCTTGCCAGCAAAGCCGCCCACTATGTTTCTTCCCCCGCCTTCATATCGGCCAGGGAAGAAATAGAATAGAAAAAGGAGCAGAGAAGAGGATTGCGGAACATGTAGTTCGAGGACTGGCAGCCCCACTGTAACAAAGAAACTGCAGCCCACACAGCATGCCCAGCTGAATGGGAGAGAGAGAGCCAGGAGCCAGAGAAAGCTTTCAGGGAAGTGCACCCAGGACTCCAGAGGGAAAGGACAGTGCTGAGAGAACACCATCAGAGAGAGAACCCCGCTGCCCTGCGCCACCAGAGTGAAAGCCACACAGCCTAGCGCCATCCCTGGTGAAAAAATGAATGGAGTCATTGCCAGAATACAGATCTGGGCTCTACCCAGCGGAGTCGCCACGGCCTTATCAGAGGAACCGTTGTTGCTGTATCGCTGGGTCAGGTAAGAGGGCCGATCGGCCATTATCTACTAACGTCCATAGGAACTGCAGTCTCTGACCATCTCCTGTATTATTTCTGCAGTCTCTGATCGTCTCCTGTATTATATCTCTAGTCTCTGACCGTCTCCTGTAGTATGTCTGCAGTCTCTGACCATCTCCTGTATTATATCTCCAGTCTCTGACCGTCTCCTGTAATATGTCTGCAGTCTCTGACCATCTCCTGTAATATGTCTGCACTCTCGGACCGTCTCCTTTAATATGTCTACACTCTCTGACTGTCTCCTGTAATATGTCTGCACTCTCTGACCGTCTCCAGTAATATGCCTGCACTCTCTGACCATCTCCTGTACTATGATTGCAGTCTCTGACCGTCTCTTGTATCATGTCTACAGTCTCTGACCGTCTCCTGTATCATGTCTGCAGTCTCTGAGCATCTCCTGTAGTATGTTTTGGAGCACTTTCTAACAGACTCTCTAACAGAAGCCCTCTCTGTGTGTATCAGAGAGACTCCCCTCCAGGTCTCATTAGTGTACACTCTTCCTGTATTTTCTTTATTGTTAAAGGATCATGGGAGGATCCCAGGGTAACGAAGACTTCTTAGGGGAGCATCTCTGTGTTTGAGTCGTTGCCATAGAAACATTTGTAAAGGGGAGGAGTTGGTAAGATGACCACGCCCATGTGGGGGCGCCATAAATATTTCTGCACCCAGGCGTCTGTGACCCTAGGATCGGCCCTGCCCCAAGGGTGCCTGGGTTGTGCTAAAATCTTGTGAGAGTCTTGCAGAATTTGGGACCACTGGGGAGTGTGTCTGTGGTCACAGGGTCACTTTAACTATTACCTACTCTATCCACAAAGTTTTGACTACAGATACACTTTACATCGTACTAGACATAGTTTGGTCTGCAGTTCAGAAACAAACACAATGAAAAAATGATGCTAAAATGGAGCACTGACTGTAAAAATCATAAGCTGTGCCTTATAAATTGGGTAATATAGGAAAAACTCTGGTATACTTAAATGATAGACAGGTAAAAAAAAAACCCAGACAGGAAGATATGGAGTTTAGACAAGACTAGACAGGCTGTAATTTGTACCAAGAGACAGCAAAATATTATTGTTTGTGTTCACCAATATTTTATGACTTATGACACGTTTTGTTTTATGCTATTTCTGTTTTTATAAGGTATACGTTACTTGTAATAGATTAAAGAATAAATAAAAAATCTGCAGTTTTTCAGGGAAAAATAGAAACTTTATAAAGTGCTATGTTTGAATACATATGGGGGAAATATATTGTTACATTTAGTTTAGGTATTGCATTAAATAGATAAATGAGCTAAAGCCCATTTTTCAGCATTCTTCCCAGCCAAGGAGTACAGTAAGCCATGCTCCAGGAAAATGCTTTTGCTGCCACTGGCATGATATCCACACCTTACACCAAATGCTACAGGGCTAGATCCCTTAGCTTGGTCAGCATAGCAGGTTTTGGCATGGTTTGGAAGGTTCACCACCCCCACCTGTACCCCATTACCCACCTCACCCCCTGCTCCGATAGCATACATCCTTAGCCACCTCTTCTCCACTCATGGGGCATTCCTGACAGTTCATCTGTCCCCAACATCCACCCGCCACCCTCCCCAGACATGGTACCTATCACCCATCCAGAGTGGTTATACAAGTAAGGTAATCTCCCCTATACACACCTTGTAACATTCCTAAATAAAAGCTAGAACACTTTTAGGGTACCTTGTCTATGCAGGTTGTGCTTATGCCTACCTTCCCTTTGCTCAACCACCATTCTGTTCAATGCAGGAGTGAAGAGAGGAATCATTGTGTAAGTTCTAAGTCATTCTCAATGGAACTTACACAGGGCTATAGACTCTCCGTGTCCCATGTGACAGTATTAGAGTTTATCATGTGGCCATATTGGCACCCTTGCTGCATTGTGGGAGGAAGCAGAAAGAGTCACATACTCCTCCCACTCTGAAGTACTGAGTATTTCTCTTAAATCCAGGTGGCTGAACCAATCAGAGGGGAAGCAAAGTAAAAGGCAGTAAAAACAGAGGTTGGGCTTGGCGTTAAAGAGAACCTGTTGCTTTGTTCTATGTTGGCAAATCATTGGTGCCTTTTAAACCTCACTGTGCTTTTCCAGAGTATTGGTATGTCGCGATACCCCCTAGAGGGCTGCTGGATTAAATTTGGGTCCTGCCGTTACCCCACCTTTCACCATCCCAGAACTAGAGCCGCATACACACGACCGTTTTTCACGACGTTAAAAATGCAATTTTTTAAATTGGGCATTAAAAACGACTGTGTGTAGGCTCCAGAGCATTTTTAACGACGTGAAAAATGGCCTAAAAAAAATGAGAACCTGCTCTATTTTTTCACGTTGTTTTTCATGTCGTTATTTTTAACGTCGTGAAAAACAGTAGTGTGTATGCTTTTACGAGGGGAAAAAAACCGCACATGCTCAGAATCAAGTATGAGACGGGAGCGCTCGTTCTGGTAAAACTAGCGTTCGTAATGGAGATAGCACATTCGTCAAGCTGTAACGAACTGAAAAGCACGAGGCTGAAAAGCGCAAATCGCCGCTCAACAAACTTTACTAACATGAAGGGTGGTGCCATTCGAACGGAACTTCCCCTTTATAGTGCCGCCGTACGTGTTGTACGTCACTGCGCTTTGCTCGATCGTTTTTTTTTCATGAACGTGTGTATGCAAGACAGGCTTGAGAGGAAACAAGAAAAATCACGTCGAGAAAAATTTCGTTTTTTAAAATGACATTAAAAACTAACGTGTGTACGCGGCATGAGAGTCTATATTAGAAAGTTTTAGATAGATGTGAGTGCCAGTCACTTCAGTCTTTTTCCAATGCTTTATTAAACAGAGTTTCAGTAGCAGAAGGATAGAGGGTTAGGGGAAGTTCAGATACCTTTGTAGCACACCCCCGTAGGAGCTGCTGGTTTAGATTTGGGCCTTGCACGTTACCTCTGTATTCGTTGTCTAGGGGAAGAAAGTCTGTAAGAACTCCAATGTCCACACAAGATGTAAAACCTTCTGCTGTTAGGTTTTATTTTATTTTGCTTAAAACTTGTGAAGAATAGTAGAAGGATGAAGGAGAAAGGGGTAGGTTCAGGTACTCAGTACAGATCACTGGGGAGAAACTTCTCAACTACAAAGTCATTCACCACTCCTCCTCGAGTGGGTATTGCTCACCCGGATAGGCCCCTCTCACCTGGCCTAGCAGCCGGAATGATGCACGGACAATGATCTGGACCAGTCTCTGCCACAGCCTGGTTGTGAGCAAAATTGGATAGTCCAGGATCCTCTGCCACAGGACTTAACGCCCGAACTTGCAGCCAAACAGTCAAAGAGCCTTTAAGCCGACCCGGCAGACTGTAAGGTAACTTTAGCTATGGTGTATCCTCCAACAGAATCACCAGGCCTTCCTCAAGACACCAGCCTTCTGCTCGGTCTTCTCCAGGACAGGTCCTCCCCTGGTTTCCTCCATTGAGTGGCTTCCTCCCGCAGGACGGACAGCACAGGATCACCTTCAAAGTGTAGGCCCCAGTCAGCATAACGGGGCCTACTTGGTAGAGCTGCAGCCTCGGACCAACATGGTCCCGAGGCCGAAATCACACAACACACTCCTCGCGCCAGGAGGGCCACGAGGGAAAATAGGACCCAGAACAATGACGTCTGTCCGTTAAGTATCCTTCCCCAGCATGCTCAGCGGGTAGACCACTCCCACTGAACTGTTCCCAGGGAAAGATACCCAATGCACCACAACCTGCCCATATTCCAATGCCGGCCTGTGGTTGTATCGCCACCTACAGGCAACAGTGGGAAATCCTGTCAGGCACAGCCACAGCTGAACAGAGGCCAATTTAGCATAATCACTTAAGTCTGAGCCCAACTATTGGCTCAGACACCCACTAAATTTAACATAGTGCCCAGTCATTGGGAGCAGGGCGCTACACCTTGATGGAAATCACTGATGAGGTTCTTGGATCCAGAGGACAAACAGCTTTCTGTCTCTGGATCTTGCGACAACCGGATAGGCCTCTCACACCAACCTAGCAGCCGGTATGAAGCACAGACAAGTCTCTGCCACAGACTTAGCGATACGTGGAACTCCTGGATAATCCTCTGCCACAGGATTGTGTAACCAGCAGTCAGTTAGTTGTAGGTCAGCTGCACAGTACCAGAACCTTTAAGCCATCCGGTGAGGTAGGTTAACTTGGGTGCATCCTCCAAACGAATCACCAGGCTCTTCCTGAGAAACCAGCCTTCAGCTTGGTTCTCTCCAGCAAGGGTCCTCCCCTGGAATCTTCTCAGTTTGAGTGGCTTCTTGCGCACAGGCAAGACAGCACAGGACCACCTTCAGTTAAGTAGGCCCCAGACAGACTTCTGGGCCTACTCGTAGTAGCACAGCCTCGAGCCAGCAGGGCCCGAGGTAGAAAAGAGCAACTGCCACATACCTTAGGCCAAGAGGGCCATGAGGTCAGAGAGAAATAATCATGGCGTCTGTCCCTTAAATATCCCTTTCCCAGCATGCAAAGCGGCGAAGAACCTCCTGATTGGGCTGTTTCTGGGAAAATATATATTCAATACACTTAGCTTGCTGTATTTCTCAGACTGGCCTGTGGTGACAGCGACACCTACTGGCAACAGTGAGAAATGCATACAACACAGCCAAATTGGAGCAGAATTTACTTTATGCAATCACTCTGAGCTATTTACAGCTCAGATAACACAAAATTTACAGATAGCCCCTATTCTTCGGGAACAGGGCGCTACAGGTATAACAGAGTATTGGCAATAGATGCTCATTATTAACAATACTTGGTCCTTTTATAGCCCATTCACTGTATATTCTTAACCATTTTATCTCTTCATGGTCTAATACACCTGCAAGTTTTCATTAGTAACTAATCTTTTTGGAAATGCCCTAAACTGCCTTTTAGTTTCAATGGAAGAGAAGGGAAGTGTCGGGCCAGCTATGCTACTGAGTGCTGGTAACTGAGTGCACCAGGTCTAACTCCGTGGACTACACAGTCATATTCAGACACACTGCACATGTTGATGAAATGATTTTGGACTGAGACGAGGTTTGGAAAGATCTAGATGGAGTGTTGTGTGGCTTGAAACATGCTGTGTATGATGTAATCCTGAAGCAATAAAGATCTGAATAAAACAACCTTTCCAACTGCAGGCACCTTAAAGTGGTTATAAAGGCTAGACAGTCCCCCCCTGCATTAAGGCAAACAATATTCTAGTAGTAGTAGTACTAAAAACCACCCCTAACCTTGCTTGTCACTGGTAGTGAAATTTCCCCCTTCCACCACCCCACATTGGCGGTCAGTGGCAATGAATGGTAACTCCCCCCACCCCACCTGCCTTGGTGGTCTTGACAGTGAACAATAACCCCCACATTAGTGGTCATAGCAATGAACATTAATAGGATCTATGAATGGACCCATCCTCCATTCATAGATCCTGTTTAATTCATCAAAGTTGTAGTACAATTTGGATAGAGAAGCTAGGCGGAAAATAATAGTGTAATAGTAATAATAAATCATCTGCATATACAAATGTTAATTCCCCCCAGTGACTACACAAAAGTAACCTGTCCCTTTGATACATCTCATATGTTGTAAAGAAGTCACACACTTTGGCATTACAGAAAGTTGACATTTGCATTGGCAGTTTGAAAAGCAGATGGGAGGAACCCAAGGGGGAAAGGGCTCCCAAATGAACCTGGAGGAATGATAAAAATAAAAAAGGGAAACACTTTATTTGGGCTAATTTGCATGGGATTATGGCGACCCCCTCCTCCTCCTCTATTGTTTTCCCACTTACATTTTCCCCTCTTGCTCCCTTTACATATTGAGTAAAGCCTCGTACACACGACCGAGTTTCTCGTCATAAAAAACACGTCGTTTTTTTCGACGAGATTTTTGTTAAGCTTGTCGATTTTCTCGTCAAGCTTTCTATGCGTACACACTGACATTTCCCAATTTCCTCGTTGTTCTCCGCGCTCACGTCCAGCACGTACGACGGCACTATAAAGGGGAAGATCTTTTTTCTTGGCGCCACCCCTTGGGCTGCTTTTGCTGATCTCGTGTTACCGCGTGTGAAGTAAAAGTTTGGGAAGAGACGATTCGCGCTTTTCAGTCTTCGTACTTTTAAGATCGTTTTCTGCGGTTCAGTTTGTGCTTGTGGGTTCGTATCTTGACTTTCAGGGCGTCTAGGCAGGTCGTATCTGTTTTACAGTGCGTTCTTGCCTGTTCGTTTCTGATTTTCAGTTCGTTATTCATAGGCCTTGCTGTTCTAAAGTGCGTTCTGTTCTGTACGTTCTGATAAGACGACCGTTTCTTATTAGCCATGTCGCCTGGACGTTCTCGTCGTCGAGTTCGTGCTGTGCGTGCGCTTGGTGTTGGTCTGCTTGTTTTGGACCAAGACCAGTCCATGAATGGTGTGAGGAGGAGTTCATGGACCAAGAATTGGTTGCTCCAGCGGGACCAATTCTGCCATATGCCTCTGCTGCGGGAGATCGTCGAGAATAATCCTGAGGACTACAGGAATTTTCTGCGGATGTCTGACCCCGTTTTCAGGAACTGTTGGCTTTGGTGTCCCCCTATATTACCAGGAAGGACACCGTTATGCGGGAAGCCATCAGTGCTGAGCAGAGGCTCATCGCCACGTTGCGTTACCTGGCGACAGGGAGAAGTCTTCAGGACTTGAAGTTCACGACAGGCATCTCCCCCCAGGCTCTGGGCCTCATAATCCCAGACACCTGTTCTGCCATTATACAAGTCCTGCAGGAGGACTATATTAGGGTAAGTTTTCTCCCTTAACATCACATTTTATGTATTACATGTATGCTAATGTATTGTATTTCTTTCATCCTTCCCTAATTACCATGATTGTAATATGCTGAGAATGATCCCCTTTGTCCCCATGCATGCTGGAAGCTTTAGATTGCCCCTTTTTTCTCCTCCATAAATATTTCCCTTCACTAACTTTTCCAGCAGGGGCGCCTGTTGCTCCAAATGTTTGGGGGTTCAAACACCAATTTAGGAAATAAACTTCTTCCTTTTTTGCTCTGATGCCTATTTTACGCCCCCAGTTGTCCCCTCTAATGCAGCCATTTTGTTCACTCCAATGCAGCCATTTAGTCCCCTCTAATGCAGCCAGTTTCCCCCCAGCCCTGCACTTACCTTCTTGTGGTCAGCGCCATCCTTCTTCTGTCCTTGATGTCTTCTCCTTCCCTTGATGTTGCATCAGCCAATCATGTTACCATTAAACAGACTTGGTGAACATGATTGGCAGAGCAGCCTGCCAGTGTTTCCCCAAGGAATGCCCCCCCCCCCCCTGCGTCCCCTATTTTACTTTTAGGAAGCCAATTACATCCCTCAGGTTGTAATGTGCAAGACTATTTTACTACCTGTTTCTGCTATGCAATTTGAACCCCCTAAATGCTGCAATTATTCATATGTCGGTCGCTTTACAAGAGGCCATCCACCTGAATAGTGGGCGGCATAGACAATACATAGGTTCATGCAACGCATGAACCTATGTATTGTTCTGAGTGATGGGCACAGGAGAGAGGGGGCAGTGCTCCAGCGCCCACTCTGGACGCACCGCCACTGCAATGCTATCCTGTGGCCAAACACATCCCCCCCCCAAAATAATTTAGTAATGGCCCATCAGAGGGGGTGATGAATATGATAAATGAGCCTTCCATTATACTTATTTTAAACACCTTAATAAAAATAGAATTTGATTGATGTTGGCCTCTAATTTTTTTTTATAGAATTTCCTTGTAATGTATGACTTTGGTATTCTAATATTATTTCATCTTGTTTCACTCCACAGCTTCCTTCCACGCCACAGGAATGACAGACTGTGGCATCGGAGTTTGCCATGCGGTGGGACTTCCCCAACTGCGGTGGTGCCATAGACGGGAAGCACGTCCGCATCGTGCCGCCACCCCGTTCTGGGTCCTACTACTACAATTACAAGGGGTTTCATAGCATTGTGCTGATGGCGGTGGTGTCAGCACGGTATGAATTCCTCTATGTTGATGTAGGGAAGAATGGCCGGATGTCCGATGGGGGATCCTTCATCCAGACGGAGTTTGCCCTCCGTCTCCAGAGTGACGACCTTGCATTGCCACCGGATGCAGGGAATATTGAAGGACTCCCCTTTGTTTTTTGGCTGATGAAGCCTTCGGACTCGGACGGCATCTTATGAGGCCATTTCCACACAGGAGCCTGACCCCAGACAAGAGGGTGTTCAATTACCGGCTGGCCAGGGGCCGAAGAGTTGTCGAAAATGCCTTTGGCATAATGGCCAGCCGGTTCCGCCTTTTTATGACTTCAATACACTTGGCGGACTACAAAATAAACAATGTCGTATTATGCTGCTGTGTGCTCAGTGGCGTATCCAGGGTATGGCACTCCATGGCAAGTGCCATGGGCGCCCTGGGGGGGGGGGCGGCAAAATAGACTAAACGGAAAAAAAAAAATCCCACCCGCACCTGTCCTCCTGCGGGCCGCCTCCCGCACTATTGCCCCCGGCGGCGGCAATGCGGCATGGCACTTCACTCTTACTTGGCTGGATGGCAGTGTGTAGGAGAGTGACAGGCGCGGGCGCCCCCATGTTTGTAGATGAGTGGGACCGTCCACTGTGTCTCCACTCTCCAGACCGTCATCCGGCTAACTGGCGGAGGCGGAGCTTTCTTCCTCTGCGCTGCTTCCATCTTCTCCCTGAGCGCGAGCGGGTCGGTGACGTCACGTGAGGTCGCCGTCGCTGAGGAGGAGAACTTCAACTGAACTGGACTCTGGAACCCGAACCCCAGAGCCAGGCAGCAACTGCAGCAGGTACTAGTCAGTGTACTTTGTAAATAAAGCATTTTTTTATTAGAGAAAGTTTTCACTGTGAAGTCAGTCAGTGTTAATGATGTGTGCCAGTATACTGTAGTGCCTGCTTGCTCAATATTGATTAAATAAATTGTAATTATGCATAGCCATAGTTATCATAAATAAAGTGATTTGTGCAAGTAGTACTTGCACAAATCACTTTATTTATGATATCTATGGCTACGCATAATTACAATTTATTTAATCCATATTGAGCAAGCACTATATTTGATTGGCTGCTTGCTTCTGTTTGGGCCCGTGCCTGGCACATGATGACTTAGGCTATTTTTACACTGGGGCGTTGCGCCGTCGGCGGTAAAGCAGTCTCTAGCGGGACGCATCAAAGATGCGGCTGGCAGGACTTTTTTGAGTGTCCTGCCAGCGCACCGCTAGCGGCCCAAAAAGGGTTAAAACCGCCCGCAAAGCGCCACTGCAGCGGCGATTCCGCAGTGCTGCCCTTTGATTTTAATGGGCAGGGGCGCTTTAGAATCAGTGTGTACACCGTTCCTACAGCGCCTCAAAGATGCGGCTAGCAGGACTTTTTTGAGCGTCCTGCCAACGCACCGCTCCAGTGTGAAAGCCCTTGGGCTTTCACATTGGGGTGAAAAAAGAGGCTCTTTCAGGGCGCTTTGCAGGCGCAATTTTGTAGCGCTGTAGCACCTGCAAAGCACCTCAGTGTGAAAGTAGCCTAAGACCCCTTTCTCACTGAGGCGCTTTGCAGCCGCTATAACGCTAAAAATAGCGCCTGCAAAGCACCCTGAAAGAGCCCCTTTATTCACTCCAGTGTTGGAGCGGTGCGCTAGCAGGTTGGTAAAAAATTTCCTGCAAGCAGCATCTTTGAGGCGCTGTAGGAGCGGCTCCTAAAGCGTCCCTGCCCATTGAAATCAAAGCGGCGCTTTGCAGGCATTTTTTTAACCTTTTCTCAGCCGCTAGCGGGGGTTAAAAGAGCCCCGCTAGGGGCTGAAAAGCGCAGCGAAAACAACGGTAAACAACGCCCCCCACCTCCCCAGTGTGAAAGAGGCCTTAAAGTCAACATCATGTGCGATTGAGCGTGTGTGCTAAGCAGACAGGACCCCTGGTGATCCTACTCCCTCTCTCCCTCTGTACAGTATCAGAGGCGCTGGCGCAGCAGTGGCAGAGGACTGTATCCATTATGAGGAAACATCCCCTGCACCGCTGCGTGTCCCTGTTCCATTCCACTCTGCCTTTCTGCCCAGTGCTGTGCCCGTACATCTCATGATCCGCTACATGGAGGCCGCTCTCTGTCTCTGTCCCTCCTGCTAAGTGCCCATACATCGCACGATTCCTCCGCATTTATGGGTGCTGATGTTACTGCATTTATGGGTGCTGATGTTACTGCATTTATGGGTGCTGGTAAGGCCGCATTTATGGGTGCTGGTAAGGCCGCATTTATGGGTGCTGATGTTACTACATTTATGGGTGCTGATATTACTGCATTTATGGGTGCTGATATTACTGCATTTATGGGTGCTGGTAAGGTCGCATTTATGGGTGCTGATATTACTGCATTTATGGGTGCTGGTAAGGCCGCATTTATGGGTGCTGATATTACTGCATTTCTGGGTGCTGGTAAGGCCGCATTTATGGGTGCTGGTAAGGCCGCATTTATGGGTGCTGATGTTACTGCATTTATGGGTGCTGATGTTACTGCATTTATGGGTGCTGATGTTACTGCATTTATGGGTGCTGATGTTACTGCATTTTTGGGTGCTGATGTTACTGCATTTATGGGTGCTGATGTTACTGCATTTATGGGTGCTGATATTACTGCATTTATGGGTGCTGATAAGGTCGCATTTATGGGTGCTGGTAAGGCCGCATTTATGGGTGCTGGTAAGGCCGCATTTTTGGGTGCTGATGTTACTGCATTTATGAGTGCTTATATTACTGCATTTATGGGTGCTGGTTTGCATCAGTGCATCAGCTGCAGTTTGCATCAGTGAAAGCAAGGAAGGTGCAGTTGTAATTTTTATGTAGTGCCAATCCATAATTTGTTAATTGGAAGATTAAAGAGTTTGACTTGTAGTTTTGTCAGCTGTTTTTTTTTGTTAAGGTTATCTGAAAGATGGGTTTTAAATGTTTTGACAGGGGCGCAGTTTCAGTTCTTGCCATAGGCGCCATTTTCACTAGATACGCCATTGTGTGTGCTACACAACTTTCTGAGCCAAAAATCTAATTCCTATATGGCCTCAGTTTTGCCAGAGGCTGGACTTTCCCCTGCAAATCCCCTGCCGGGCCTGGAATCTGCCCGTCCTGGCTTGCCCTCCCAAAATGCCCATGAGGTTCGGGACAAATACATGGAGTATTTCACGGGTAGGGGGGCAATTCCTATGCCAGCCTATGTCTAAGGATCCCAATAAAAAGCTTGTTTAAACCTTTAATTAATTGTTCTTTCCTGTCTCCTAGTTTGTCTTTGTGCATTTGTAGTGCCAAGTGTATTTTACTTTAGTAAATAACAACCATTTCACTATGTAACCTTACCAAATAACAAAATAAGCTTAGAGGGTATTATAAAAAGAAGCTACATGTTGTTTGTGGTCAAATATTTTACTCTGTGCACATTGTCACCATTTTTATTTTTTTCTGTTTTTTTGGGTTGGCCTGGCCCCAACCCGGCAATTTTTTGCTTATGAAAATACAAAAATAACACTTGCATTCCAAAAATTACAACATTGGATACCTCTGAGCAATCTGAGACATTCACTTACACAAACTATGTCTCTATGTGCCCGTCCTAATATGGGGTCCTGCCACCCCTTGCCCAGCCAAAAATTGAATATGCACACATTTGGGATTTTTTTCATCTAGGAAATTTACAATCCTGATCCCTATTGTCAACATGTGCTATCTGCCATCAGGGGTGATCAATGGACGTGTTTTGGGGTGCAACCCCTTCCTCAGTTCACCGACTTTAGATACGAGAAAGGGGTTGCACCCCCAAAAGACGTACATGGATATCCCCTAATGGCAGATAGCACATGTTGACACACTGTGTGCAGATTACATTTTTGGCTGGTTTGATTGTCCAAAAAATTCGAAAAGTTGCAAAAACAAACATGTAAAAACAAATGTGTTTGGATGGCTTATTGAATTCTCCCCAAAACATCGAGAATGTCTTTAAATGTTTGTTCCATCACATGGATTCTTTGTTTAATAAGGTCCAGTTCCGTGCTACATTCCATCACTTGCTGGATGAGGCGGAGGGCACTGTCAGCAGAGAACCGTGTACTATCCTTCACAACATTTATATCCCCTAAAAACAAAAAACAAAAGGTATTATAACTCTGCAGGCCTACATCTCTTACCTGAAGCTGTGGTGACAGATACTGACCTGTTGTGGTGACCAGATCCACAACGTCATCCACCTCTCCTTCCTGCACTTCTCCTTCCTCCACCTCAACTTCCTGCACATCTTTCGGTTGTGGGTCTTTGGGAGTTTGGGGTTGCTTGGAAGTTGTGGGGTGCATGTGCTCCCTGGAGTGTCCTCCTCCCAGTCTTCTCTCCCCTATGAGAATCAAACAAAAGGTCTATTTATCACACTGTAAATCTCAATGTTAAAATAAAAACAGGCTAAATTGCTTGGAAGTGTGGTACAAGTGTGTGTTTGGGCGGAATTTAAAGAAGAATGCATTATTTATGACCAAGAATATGTTTAGTATTCACCTTTGGATGCAATTTATTTGACATGGAGGCATCACAAAAATTCTCTGATGCACCTGTGTGGGACACCCAAAAAAGGCGGGTCTGGTAGCCCACACTATAGTGCTCCAAAGTACAGATGTGGAAGCAGCTGCTGAGTGTCCTCTCCTTTACACTGATAAAAGTTTGCATTTCATTCTCTTTACAAACACATCATCTAGACGAAAAAATTCGCCACAATATTGGAGCAAAAATGGCAGATGTCTAATTACTTTTGTGGCTCTAAAATAAGCCAAAACCGTGGATAGTGGCCGAACGAAGTGTCGGTAACGTAACGAACGATTACTGTGCCCAACCAAGTTCAAAATATTACATTTTGGAAGGGAGTCCAATATGAGAAACCAAAATAAAGAGCAACATGTCAGTTTAGAAAAAGATTAATAGCAGAAAAGTCTACATTTTACTTACTTTTAGCGAGCATTCTCTTTATGCTTCTCAACTGGTCTGGCTCCCTCAGTTTGAGGTCTGACCACCTCTTTCTGAGCTGCTCATTTGAGCGTTTCACCCCGAAATTCGCCTTCAGACTCTTCACGACTTTAGTGAGGATTTTGGCCTTCCTTCTATTTGGTTTGCTATACGGCCCATGCTTGGCATCATAATCAGCCTTGAGCAAGATGTCCACCATCTCCGCCATCTCCGCCAAAGACATATTCGATGCCTTGAATCTCCTCCTTGATCGTGACGTTTCCTCGGTCTCCGGGCTTGTCTCCTCCTCGTTAGTTGCGGAATTATCAGACACCTGCTGTAACTCCGCCATATCTGTCTGCGCGCCGAAAGAGAAGGGGCGGGAAAAGATGTTAGTTAGAACGTCATGGGCGGGCGACGTGTGCGGAGCGACGTGTTCGTATTTTGACGCATGCGTGGTGTGTATATAGCAAACACACATGTGACTATAGTACGTTCGGTGTGCGGAGAGAGGAGTTCAAGTGACGGACGTGCGAACGAAGGTATGTGATTTTGTGACTTGTACAAATTGTTGGCCTATACTGTCTTGAGAATGTTGGAGGATATATATGGTGACTAGGATGTTAAGGAGGTTAGACTGTTTGCCTCACATTAGTTATATATAATTTATTTAACTTGCAGATACAATATGAATGTCTTTATTAGCGACAAAGAGTTCCTGGCGGAATTTATTGACCGGGTAAGGGAGCTGCCGGCTCTGTGGGAGACGAAAAACCCCATCCACAAAAAAAGAGGGGTGAGAAAAGCAGCGCTTGAGAAGCTGCTCCCATTTGTGCATACCAAGGTGCCCACAGCCACAGCAAAACAAGTGGACACTAAAATTGGGAGCTTGAGAGGTACCTACAGGACTGAACACTCTAAGGTGCTGGCTTCTCAGAGGTCAGGAGCAGAAGCAGGTGATGTGTATGTCCCGATTTTGTGGTACTACAACAGGATGTCCTTCCTGGATGACCACATTGAGACAAGGCCATCACTCTCCACTCTTCCCCCCAGACTTCCCTGCAGCCAACCTGAGCCTTCTCTGGAGCAAGAGGAGGCAGCCATCCTGGATGATCCTGATTTGGCCATCTGGAGCCAGGTATAGTATTAAATGAAAATGTATTGGGATAAACTTAATGTTTGACAAATATGTCAAGATGACAAACATAAAATATTTTGGATTCCACAAGTGAAATCAAAATCTGTAGACATTATTCTGCACTTAATTGGGTGCTAAATAGTCAATCTGATGTAGTGGTAAATTTAAAGCAAGGATTTATGGATTTACATTCTAATTGCTTCAATCAGGATTACAAAGTTTGATGCAAAGATTAAACTAACATATTAAACTATGTCCCTTTTTCATACACAGGATGAAATCAGCCAGGAGGAGGGTCTGGAAACTGTCAGGCAGGAGGAGGAAGGGCCCAGTGGCAGCCAGGAGGTGGCAGGGCCCAGTGCCAGCCAGGAGGTGGCAGGGCCCAGTGGCAGACAGGAGGTGGCAGGGCCCAGTGGCAGACAGGAGGTGGCAGGGCCCAGTGGCAGACAGGAGGTGGCAGGGCAAAGGAGAAGCACCAGATCCCAGGTGCCTCCCATCCGGCTTCACAAAAGAGGCAGGAGGGACAGGAGCACGAGTGAGGCAGCAATGGCCCTTATTCATGAGGCCCATGCCACCCTCCAGGAGCCCACATCCCCTGAAGAGGCCATTGCCGGCCTAGTGGAGGCTAAGTTCAAGGTGATGAGCATGGAGCAACGCCTCCTATGCGAGCCCCTGCTCATCACCTTGCTCAACAAGGGGGTGATGGAGAAAATTACACCCAATACCGCCATATGTGAGGTGGCACAACTGACCCAACCTCAACCTCCACCTCCCCCTTCTTCTTCTGCCCCACCCCCTTCTGCTACACCTCCACCTTCTTCTTCTGCCCCACCCCTTCTGCTACACCTCCCCCTTCTTCTTCTGCCCCACCCCCTTCTGCTACACCTCCCCCTTCTTCTTCTGCCCCACCCCCTTCCGCTACACCTCCACCTTCTTCTTCTGCCCCACCCCCTTCTGCTACACCTCCACCTTCTTCTTCTGCCCACCCCCTTCTGCTACACCTCCCCCTTCTTCTGCTGCCCCACCCCCTTCTGCTACACCTCCACCTTCTTCTTCTGCCCCACCCCCTTCTGCTACACCTCCACCTTCTTCTTCTGCCCCACCCCCTTCTGCTACACCTCCACCTTCTTCTTCTGCCCCACCCCCTTCTGCTACATCTCCTCCTCCTTCTCCTGACAGGAGTACCCCTCCAGTGGGCCAGCCTCCAGCCAAACGAAGAAGGAAGGCTGCAGGGAAGGCTTCAGGGAAGGTTGCAGGGAAGATTGCCAGGAAGAAGAGGAAGTGATGGCCTTGCTTCATTGTGGTCGGACAGAAGGCAGCCTGTTGTAGTACCACAGACTTGGGACATATATCTCACCTGCTGCTGTTCCTGACCTCTGGGAGGCCAGCATCAGATTGTGTTCAGAAATGTTGGCCTTCTCAAGCTCCCAATTTTAGTGTCCACACAGGGTTGCTGTGTGCTCTGGGGTCCCTGGGATGCACAAATGGCAGCAGGTTCTCCAGCGCTGCCTTCTCTTTATTTTATTTCTAAACATGAATAAATGTGATTTTTGTTTAAGTTCATACTTGACTATGTGTATTTGTAAAAATTAAAAATCTAGCTTTGGAGTAAGCAGATACATTTGACTGACAATAAAAGGGACAGATATCACCCCCCCAAAAGAATAACTAAATCTGATTAGCAAAAAAACATGGTGGGAAATTTAACTAATATAGATTCCAAAATTAAATGGGAGATCACTATCAAAACATTGCGAAATTATAATTAACATCATTTTTAAAAATATAACCATTTAAATTATTCCTAAAAACTTGCACGATATAATACACATAAATCTTCTTAAGAGCAGCATGAAAAAGGTTAAAAAAAAAGTCATAACTCTGTGTGAATATCAGCAGCAAAAGAAGGTCACTCGTTTTGATTAATGTAACATTCTAACGAAGATTTCAATGCAGAACATTTAAACGATGCAATATTTTTGAGCGTGACGAATGTGCTCTCTCCATTACGAAGGCTTGTTTTACCAGAAGATGCGCTCCCGTCTCATAGTTTCTTGTGAGCATGCGCGCTTTTGGAAGAGTCGTAAAAGCATACACACGAACCATTTTCTCGTCACAAAACAGCCCGACGAGAAACACGACGAGGAAATCTGGAATCCTGATGAGAAAATAGAGAGCAGGTTCTCTATTTTCTCGTCGAGATTCTCGGCAATTTTCTCGTCGTAAAACCATACACACGAACGGTTTTCTCGACAAAAAAGCTCTCGCGACACTTTTCTTGCCGGTTTTGGACGAGAAACTCGGTCGTGTGTACGAGGCTTTAGTGGCCCTTTAAAATCTCAGCCTACCCGGCTCGTGTTCTTTGGTGGGAAAAATTATTATTTATTTATTATATTTAAACCAATAAAAGTGTCATTGTCACTTTACTGCCATTTCACTTGTGTGTTTTTATTTATAAATTTTTAATTACTTATGTATATGGTTGTTTTGGGGGGATGTGCAGCTTGCAATCCCATGTCACAGGAAAGGTATATACTGGGAAACCCGTATTCTGTGGGTTCCTATATTAAAAACGCACTGCATTTGCAATTTGCAGCGGGTGTCAGGGTTAACTTAACGACACCCCAAATGTAGACTGCAAACGCAGTGTGTTTGCCTGCATCGGATTGCATAGTAAAGTAGTACCATGTGACCTGGTTGCTGTGCATTTTGTAAAGTAGTCCATGCACTACTTTTGGTGAGGTCCGGTACGATTTCAGCCCATTCAAATGAATGGGCTGAAATCACACTGCACCCGGATCACATGTTCCTGTGCAATTCATAGTGTAAACCAGCCCTAAGGGCGCATGCACACCAGACACTATACATTAAGGCTGGGTTTACACTAGTGCGATGCCAGACATCGCATGAGATTCCCATCCCATTGCTCTGCAGATCACATGCAATGTCTGTGCGATGCAAATTCAGCCATACATACTGTATGGCTGAAAACGCATTTGCACCAAAAGTGTGCAGGACCCTTTTTTTGGTCTGCACTGGAATCAGATCACATAGGTGTTTACACCCATGCAATCCGATTCCTGTCACAGTTCTCACTGCGATCTGTGAACCAATTTGGGAGGTGTCATTAAGGCTACTTTCACACTGAGGCGCTGGATGCGCTGGCAGTATAGCGGCAGACAAGGGGCCGGACACCTGAATAGGGGGCAGCAGCGGCAACCATAGATAGATTCATGCAATGCATGAATCTATCTATGGTGATAGACAGGTGCAGGAGAGAGGGGGCGGCGCTCCTGTGCCCTTTATGGACGCACCGCCACTGTAGCAAACACAGCGTGTTTGCCTTCACCTGATCACTGGACCAATTTTCCTCTTTGATGTGTGTAGCGGGGTATACCCCTTTAATACAGAGAGACTACATTTCCCAGTACATCCTGCAGCACCCAGGGTGCATTGCCACAGAGCAGGGGCTGCTGGGGCAGACTTTATAACGGGGAGGCGGAGTTGATTCTCTCTTTTTGGACACCCCCTCTCCTAGCAAGAGGATCCCTGTGCTGAACTGCTGTGTGCACAAGGCCTGTAGCCTGGGCCTTGTGCTCTGTTCCAAAGAGCCCCTCTGCCAGCCTAGCTGAACCTGAGAGACATCTTCTCCTCCTTGCTGCAGTACACCAGAAGGACTGAAGGCCTGGATGTCGTGGATTCCTGTTCCTAGACGAATCGGCGGAGGAAACAGACTTGGACTGTTGGGGTGGTGAGAGAGCACTTGCTCATAGACAGATACTTTATCTTCACTATTCATTTGGATTATAAGTTTGTTCATCAAGTGCACCACCGAAAGATTTCATGTGAAGATTTGTGTTCCCTGAACTTCCTTTTAGATCAGTCAGGGCTGACTGTTAGGTAGATACTATTGAGAGTTAGTCTGCCAATGAGGGGAAGTGATTGAAAAGAGGCAGCGCTAGAGCCGCATCGCATTACTTGAGCTATATGATTGTTTGTTCATTTAAATACTGTTTATTTCTAAGATCTATGCTTTGTTATACTGTTATTTTATTACTTTCCCATTAGCCTTAGTAAAACATCTGGGTCAAGTACATTTGGTGTCAGCTTCAGTTACTTTAATAGTAGTTTTAAAGGTATATTGCTGTGCATGCTTGCTATAAGACTGCGTCACCAAGAGTTGCGGTCACGCGGTCTTATCCCACTACTACTATCTGTGCCACGGGAGGTTAGAGCCGATTGCCAGGGGTTGACAGCGGTGCATTACAGGGCCCAAATCAATACCAGCAGCCCTCTTAACTGAGGGTATCGCTATATGTGCTTGCAGTGTGTTTTAAAAAAAAGTGCATGCATACACCAGTGCGATTTTAGCCCATTAAAAATTAACACCAGAATTACACAGGAACATGTGTGACTCATGGAGTGAATCAGCTCTAAATGTTTTTTTTATTTTGTTAAAAAAAAATTCTGAACACTGCAAACTTTCTAGCAAGCAAAGTGCTCCATCTAGCGACCAATCCAGTACATAATTATAACTGGGTGATGTTATTCTCTACTTTAAAAATTCTACACTGCTAATTAATCTGGTGTTTTTTATATGTTATTAAAACTACCACTAATTTCCATAGGATTCACTGAATGTGTTTGTCTGCCCTGAGCTTGATAAAGAGGAGCTCCAGCCCCCCCCTCCCCCAAATTAAAAGTCAACAGCTACAAATACTTTAGCTGCTGACTTTTAATCAAAAGACACTTACCTGTCCAGAGGTCCAGTGATGTCTTCCCCCGAGCCAATTCTTCAATCGGCTTAGGGTGCAGACACCTGCATCCTAGGTATAGGAAACCAACAATGAAGCCTTCCAGCTTCACAACCAGTTCCCTACTGCACATGCGAGGATGTGTTTTTTGCATGCATGTTTTTTATGCGTTTTTGTCGCATTTTTTATGCATTTTTTATGCATTCCAGTGCATTCCGGTGTGTTTTTGATGCATTTTCCTGCGTTCCAATACAGTCCAGTGCAGGAAAAATGCAGCATGTTCTACTTTTTTCTGGAACTGTAAAGATCTGGAACTGACTGTACTGTTGTGAACGATGCCATTGAAAACCATATAACCTACTTTCCATGTGTTTTTGATGCAGAAATAAATGCACTGGACTGCATGTGGTGTGAACTGGCCCTTACTCTATCCAAAATGAAAAAAAGTATTTTTTTTGCAGTCCAGTGCATTTGTTTTCTAGTTCAAAAACGCATTGGAAAGTAGGTTATATCATTTCCAATGGCATAGTTCACATCAGTACAGTCAGTCCCAGGGCATTCCAGTTTCATACAAAAATGTTGAACATGCTGCAATTTTCTTGCACTGGACCAGTGGCGGTGCGTCCATAATGGGCGCAGGAGCGCCATCCCCTCTCTCCTGCACCCGTCAATCAACAATACAGAGATTCATGCATTGCATGAATCTCTGTATTGTCACCGGTGCCGCCCACTATTCAGGTGTCCGGCCCCCTGTTGAGCGCCGGCCATCTGAATAACAGCGGTGGGCGTGTTTTGGAAGTGCCTGGTTAGAGCCGCCCGCTCTATCGGCTTCCAAATGGTTAACCAGAGGGCGCACAGGCTGTGCGTTCCCTGGTTAAACAGTGCTGTGTTAGGGAATCACTTCCCTAACACTGACCCGCCTCTCAGCCAATCAGGTGCACCGGGTCTGGTTACCGGTCACCTGATTGGCTGAAGCGACAGGTGAGCAGAGATGACATTGAGGGAGCGTGGAGGAGGACGGCTGACCCGAGAAAGGTAAGTGCTGGGCGGGGGGGCAAACTGGCGGTATTTGAGGGGACAATCTGGCGGTATTTGAGGGGGCAATCTGGCAGCATTTGAGGGGGCAATCTGGCAGCATTTGAGGGGGCAAACTGGTGGTATTTGAGGGGGCAAACTGGCGGCATTTTAGGGAGCAAAGTGGCTGGATTTGAGGGGGCAAAGTGGCTGGATTTGAGGGGGCAAAGTGGCTGTATTTGAGGGAGCAAAGTGGCTGTATTTGAGGGGGCAAACTGGCTGGATTTGAGGGGGCAAAGTGGCGGCAATTGATGGGCACAGTGGCTGCGTTTTAAGGCACAGTGGCGACAGTTGATGGGCACAGTAGCTGTGCATTGATGGGCAAAATTTAGACATGAGGCCCCACTCACGCCCATATTTGATGAAAAAAATTCAAGCAAGTAAAAATAGCTGCAGAAAGATGTGTGGATCTAGCACACAGGCGATCAGCACCACTTCCAGGGCACCCTCCTCACCCATCAGACATATGCAGCTAATACAACATCTGGGACCCAGCAAGGTGACAAACCCTCTAGGATTTTCCCCTGTGCCTTGGGAGAATGGGAAGGGGGTGTCACTGAATCATTCCACATCCACAGAGGAAGGAGAGTGGGGGGATACCAGGGCAGAGAGAGAGAGAGAGAGAGAGAGAGAGAGGAAGGGTGAGGGAGGGTGAGAGAGAGGAAGAGAGAGTGGGGGAGAGAGGGAGGGAGAAAGAGAGGAAGAGCGAGTGAGAGGGGGAGAGAGAAGGAGGGGGGAGGGGGAGGGAGAGAGAGGGGGAGGGTGAGAGGGGAAGGGAGGGGGAGAGAGAGAGTGTGTGAGGGAGGGAGAGGGAGGGAGGGGGAGAGAGAGAGAGGAAGAGAGGGGGAGAGAGAGGGGGAGGGGAAGAGAGAGGGAGGGTGAGAGGAAGAGAGAGGGAGGGTGAGGGAGAGAGAGAGGGAGGGTGAGGGAGAGAGAAAGGGATGGTGAGGGAGAGAGGGGGAGGGAGAGAGGGGGAGGGAGAGAGGGGGAAGAGAGGGAGGGTGAGGGAGAGAGGGGGGAGAGAGAGGGAGGGTGAGGGAGAGAGAGGGGGGAGAGAGAGGGAAGGTGATCGAGAGAGAGAGAGGGAGGGTGAGGGAGAGAGAGGGAGGGTGACAGAGGGAGAGAAAGAGGAAGAGAGAGTGAGGGAGAGAGAGGGGGAGAGGGAGAGAGAGAAAGAGAGTGTAAGGGAGAGGAAGGGAGAGAGAGGGGGGGAGGGAGAGAGAGTGGGGAGAGAGAGGGGGGGAGAGAAAGAGAGGGGGTGAGATAGAGGGAGGGGAGGGAGGGGAAGAGGGGGGAGGGGGAGAGAGGGAGGGCGGGGGAGAGAGAGATCTCTAGCCCTGTCCCTGTCTGCAGCCTCTCCTGTGTACCATGTCCCAGTCTGCAGTGCCTGTCTGCGGGAAGCTGTGTGTGATGCTTGGTACGGTACCTTTCATGCCAGCAGGATGTTTATGATGGCCAGCAGCAGGCAGGGTCCGTTCTCATTCTGGGTAGGGACAGTGTCCTGCTCCTTCCAGAGGATCTGTTTTCTGTGAGATGGAGTGGTGAAAAATTCAAGCAAGTAAAAATAGCTGCAGAAAGATGTGTGGATCTAGCACACAGGCGATCAGCACCACTTCCAGGGCACCCTCCTCACCCATCAGACATATGCAGCTAATACAACATCTGGGACCCAGCAAGGTGACAACCCCTCTAGGATTTTCCCCTGTGCCTTGGGAGAATGGGAAGGGGGTGTCACTGAATCATTCCACATCCACAGAGGAAGGAGAGTGGGGGGATACCAGGGCAGAGAGAGAGAGAGGAAGGGTGAGGGAGGGTGAGAGGGAGGGAGAGAGAGAGGAAGAGAGAGTGAGGGAGAGCGGGAGGGAGAAAGAGGAAGAGCGAGTGAGGGGGAGAGAGAGAGGGGGAGAGAGAAGGAGGGGGGAGGGGGAGAGAGAGAGAGGGGGGTGGGGAGAGAGAGTGTGTGAGGGAGGGAGAGGGAGGGAGGGGGAGAGAAAGAGAGAGAGAGAGGAAGAGAGAGGGAGGGGAGAGGAAGAGAAAGAGAGAGAGGGCGGGAGGGAGAGAGGGAGGATGAGGGAGGGGGAGAGAGGGGGAGGGTGAGTGAGGGAGAGAGAGAGGGGGGAGAGAGAGGGAGGGTGATCGGGGGAGAGAGAGGGAGGGTGAGGGAGAGAGAGGGAGGGTGACGGAGGGAGAGAAAGAGGAAGAGAGAGTGAGGGAGAGAGGGAGGGAGAGGGAGGGAGAGGAAGAGAGTGTGAGGGAGAGGGAGGGAGAGAGAGAGAGGGGGAGAGATAGAGGGAGGGGGAGGTAGGGGGAGAGGGGGGAGGGGGAGAGATAGAGGGAGGGGGAGGTAGGGGGAGAGGGGGGGAGGGGGAGAGGGAGGGCGGGGGAGAGAGAGATCTCTAGCCCCGTCCCTGTCTGCAGCCTCTTCTGTGTACCATGTCCCAGTCTGCAGTGCCTGTCTGTGGGAAGCTGTGTGTGATGCTTGGTACGGTACCTTTCATGCCAGCAAGATGTTTATGATGGCCAGCAGCAGGCAGGGTCCGTTCTCATTCTGGGTAGGGACAGTGTCCTGCTCCTTCCAGAGGATCTGTTTTCTGTGAGATGGAGTGGTCCCTGGTCACCTTTACCTTCAACCTGTCCTCATATTCCGGTCCCAGTCAGCCTCTCCTCCAGTCCTGGGAGGTCTTTAGAGCTCTTCTCCCTCCAGAACTATCGATCCTTGCAAGCCTCTCTGCTCAATTTGCCCACCAGGCCTGGACTGGGACAAAAAATAGATTGAGCAGCCCATAATAGCGGTCCCTTCCCTGCTCCCCAGCCTGAGAGACCCCCGCAGCAGCCGGAGGGAAAAGAGGGGGGAACCTAGCAGAGCTGCCCGGGGGTGAGGGGGCCAGAAAAGAGAACAGGGGTGGCGGAGAGCACGGGAGTGAGGCTGAGAGCAGCAGAGGGGGGGGGGGCGAGAGTGTAGGGGGCAAGAGCACTGGGGGAGTGGAAAGCAGGGGGGTGGAGAGCACTGGGGGAGCTGGAGAGCACTGGGGAGCTGGAGAGCACTAGGGGGGTGCACTGACGGGAGTGGAGAGCCTGGTGGGGGCAGAGAGAATGGGGGGGATGATGGAGAGCATAGGGGCCAGAGAGTACTGGGGGAGGGGCAGAAGAGCATAGGGAGGGTGGGGGGGTGTTCAGCACCGGGGGAGCTGGATAGCACAGTGTGGTGGAGAGCATGGGGGGGAGCCAGGGAGAAAAGTGGGGGCTGGAAAGCACAAGAGGGGGAGCTGGAGAGCACTGTGGGGGGGATCTGGAGAGCATGGGGGAAGTTGAAAGCACAGGGGGAGCCAGGGAGCACTGGGGGGGGGCAGAGAGCACCTGGGGGGAACTGGACAGCATAGGGGGCAGAGAGCACTGGGGGTGCAGGTAGAACTGGGAGGGGTTAGGGAGCACGTGGGGAGCAGAGAGCTCTGGGGGGCTGGAGAGCACTGTTGGGGGAGCCAGGGAGCACGGGGTTGGAGAGCACTGGAGGGGGGTATGGGGGGGAGACAGGGAGGACCAGAGAACACTGTGGGGCGGATATCAGTGTGGGGGAGCCAGGGAGCACAGAGCACTGGGGGGAGGTGAAAAGCTATGGGGGATGACGACTGGACAGCACAGTGGGGTGGAAAGCATAGGGGCAGCCAGGGAGCACAGAGGGGACCAGAGAGCACTGTGGGGAAGCCAGGGAGCACAGAGGGGACCAGAGAGCACAGGGAACTGGGGAGCAGTGAGGGGGAAACTAGACAGCACAGTGGGGGGGAGCATGGGGGAGCACAGAGAGGACCAGAGAGCACTGTGGGGGGGAGAGCACTGTGGGGGAGCCAGGGAGCACAGGGGGAGGGGGACTGGACAGCACAGTGGGGGGGGGACTAGACAGCACAGTGGGGGAGTCAGGGAGCACGGGGGAACTGGGAGGAACCAGGGAGCACGTTGGCAGTAAAAGATGGATAGGAGAAGCTCCAGTGGATGGATCCCATCCCGGCGCCTGCTGTAGCCTGGCCGACCGCCCAGAGAGAAAGTGAGTGCCCGGCCGTGCCGTCCTCCTGTGTGCCTGGATAGGAGGAGCGGCCGGGGACAGCTGCATATGGAGGAATTTCTTTCTGCAGCCAATGAAAGCCCGCAAAAGAAGCGGTCATTCAGCCTCTGCAGGAGGAATATGGAAAGATCAATTCCTCCATATGCAGCTGTCCCCGCCGCCGCTCTCTGGGCGGTCGGCCAGGCTGAAGCAGGCGCCGGGATGGGATCCATCCACCGGAGCTCCTCCTATCCAGGCACAAAGGAGGGCGGCATGGCCGGGCAATCACATTCTCTCTGGGCGGTCGGCCAGGCTGCAGAAGGCGCTTGGAGGGGATCCATCCACCGGAGCTCATCCGAATCCTTCCCCTTCACAGACAGTCATAGGGCAGGAATAGTTTGCGCCGCCTTGCCAGACTCCTGACCCAAATAGTTAGCCGGCCAGACGCGGAGAGGCCAGGTGAGCGGCGCAAGCTGAAGGAGCAGCTCAGATGCTTTATGTGCCCTAAGCCTGTTGGTCAGTCCAGTGATGAGCAGAGGCAAATTAGGCGGCCGCGAGGCCCCTGTGAGTGCGAGGCCTTAGACGGCCGCCTAATTTGCCTTCTTAGAGAGCCGCCTCTGGTTTGTTTGGCACAGTGAGGCTGCAATTGATGTTTTTTTTTTTTAGTTTGTTTGCGCCCCCCCAAAAATTTTGAGCACCAGCCGCCACTGCACTGGACTGTACTGGAACGCGGTAAAACACATCAAAAATGCACCCGAATGCACTGGAACACATCAACAACGCAATAAAAAATGCACCTGACCCCAGTACATTGAAGAAAAAAAACAGGAAATAAAAAAAAAGCATCTGGAATGCATCCGGAAACGCATAAAAAACCGCAAAGGAACGCATCAAAAACATGGTAAAAACTTGCATGCAGTAACATATCCGGAATGGATGCGGAGTGTGTTTTTGTGGCGTGAACAGCCCTAAAAGTTAAGTATGGTGGTACATGAGAGATAAATGTGTACTAAATTAGTAGTTGAAACTACTGATGTGTGTCCTATCACTCAGTTGACAGGATTCCATTAATCCTCTACAATGCAGTACAGTATAATAACTAAAAAGGGGAAATATGCAAACAGGACTTTGATTGTAAGGTAACAGGGTGCTGAAACATTTTACCGTCAGAAGAGGGAGCCAGTGTATTTTAAATGAAACAACTGTCCTCCCCAAACTTTTTCCTGTATAGTAGTATAGAGTAAGAGGAGACTGTGCGATAGAAAATGTAGGGGATTAAAAAAGGTCCATGTATGCTTGCCATACAGGAAGTCTCATCTATACACTCTTAGAAAAAAGGAGCTTTTGTATATAAGCAGGATTTTTGAAGCACAACTCACACAAATATTTATAAAATACAAACAATTCTTTTGACAAAGTTTAAAGGAGAACTATTGAGTTCATAAAAGCATAATAGAAATAGAAACCGGGACACTCTGACACGGCATCAGGTGATACATGTGTACCCCCTTAGGAGCCGCTGGTGAATGTTGGTTATCTCCCACCCTGCACAGCCAGGCACATTAACCTTCCATACACTCTGGAGTCAAGAAACAGTCCTTACAGCTTTGTTTTTTTTATTTATTAGGGGGTTCAGGGACTCAACCTATATACATCCGATGTATACATGCTCCTCTTCTACCTCCAGCACACTTGCTTGTAGAACTACTACTCTCAGGACCAGCTTGCGCAGTTGGTTTGATCTAATACAGACTCAGTTAGATCCTTCAGAATGCCCTTTGCAGGCAGGGACCACAGGCCCCTTTTGGTGTGCCAAAAATAGAGAAGTATTTTGTGCTAGCTGTCCTTCTCTGTGGCTACTGCTCCCAGTACCACCCATTCAGGCACTACCAGCCTGCCTGGCTGCAGCTGCCCCTTTCACTAGCCCTCCTGACCACTTCTCCACAGTCCTCCCAGACTGACTCTGCATCCATCCCAGACTGCTTGCACCCAGTCCCTACAGTCCACTGTATCACTGATCAGCCCACTTAGCTGTCTTCCTTTCTAGAGATTTGCCTGGCAGTGTTCTCCTGCTGTCCTCTCCTTGCTCCCGTGCCTCCTGGTCAGGTTCCCCCTGTGTGTCATGAAGAGGGGTACCTTCAAGAGCCCAGGCCTGAGTTCACCGCCCCCCAAGACTGGAGAGCTACTTTTAAAGGTCCAGACAGCCTAACACTTCATCTCCATCTTCCAACCAAACTCCACACACTGCCCCTGCTGGGCTGACCCAGAGTATTTGAGGGGGCCTGCCCCCTGCCAACCCTTCTGTTGGGGATTGGTCAGGGCCCTCAAAATACTCCAGGCAGCTCCACCTTACTTCCCCTCTTATTCTTCTAGAAGGTTTCAATACATTCTAGAAGTAGGGGGAGGTTTCAGTGATGCTGCCTGTGAGTCATCCAGCTCTCCCTGCATCTCTGCCCAAACCAGACGAAAAAAAACCATTCAGGCCTCGTACACACGGCCGAGATTCTCGTCAAAAAAAACATGTCGTTTTTTTCGACGTGATTCTTGGACAAGAAAATTGTCCCGGCCGAGTGTACACACGCTCGATTCAAAGAACCCGCGGTTCTTTGAATGGAGCGTACGCGGTGACGTCATCGACTACGACGAGCATGCGCTCGTCACATTCGATGCCGTCGCCGCCATCTTGGTATACCCTACCTATGCCTAGGAAGCTACCGCGCATGCGTCGAATTCATTTCGAACATGCGCGGGCTTCCGGGAGGACAGGTAAGTGTACACACACTCAATTTTCTTGTCGAGAAACATGCCGACGAGAATCTCGACGAGAAAATAGAGAGCAGGTTCTCTATTTTCTCATCGAGATTACTTGTCGGTTTTCTCGACGAGAAACCATACACACGAACGAATTTCTCGGCAAGACATCTCTGCCAGCAAGTTTCTTGCTGGTTCTTGCCGAGAAACTCGGTCGTGTGTACGAGGCCTCAGGCTTGGCTGCCAGCCAAACCTGAAAATTCACCTACACTAACACAAAAACTCTGGCATTCTAGCAACACATCTAGGAGGTGCTACACATGCACAAGACAATCCATGCTCTGGGGTCAATATAGGGAAGTTATATCATCCAAATGATACTCCAATGCTAGACTAATTGGCTCGGACCTTGGCAATTTTTCTTTGTTGATTGGAGTGACTTAACCTCTTTTGAGAGATATCTTGTTGCTGTGCAGGCTGGTTTTGTTCTCCACTTTCTAGATGACTGAAGTGAATTAACTCCCTGCAGATATAAGAGATACAGCTAGGTGGCAAAGTCTATTTGTTAAATGAATACAGCAGGCATGCATGTTACCATGTGATGTTCATTACTCTTGGGAAGGCCACCAGTGCCCCGGTTTCAGGTCACTTTAACTTGGGCTAATTTTGTGCAAACTTGGCCATCTTTGTCAGACTCCAAAATTATCAGCCTTGCCCCTCTGTCAGCTCCCGAGGAAGTGGATGCTATACATCAGGGATCCTCAAACTACGGCCCTCCAGCTGTTGTGGAACTACAGATCCCATGAGGCATTACAAAACTCTGACATTCACAGACATGACTAGGCATGATGGGAATTGTAGTTCCTGAACACCTGGAGGGCCATAGTTTGAAGACCCCTGCTATACATGAAACGAGCTGAGCATATTGACACAGGAATAGTCATAATGTAAAAAGAAGGTGGTATTCTCCAACGGGTGATGTAATTGTTATGTTTGTAAATATTCTTAACACGCAAGCAGGGTCATGTTTTGGTCTTGAATTTTTCTATTATGGTTTCATACACTCAATAGTTATCTTTTTAACTTTGTCAATAAAAGCTATCTGTTTTTTATAAATATTTGTTGTGTCTAAAAAAGTCCTGCCTCTATACAAACCCTTTTTTTTACTCTTAATGATGTTAAGGGATGTGGCACATTAGAGCCAACATTACAAGTTTCTATAGACTGTAATGCCCTGTACACACGATCAGAATTTCCTATGCGATAAAATCTGATGGAATTTTCCATAGGAATTCCGTTCAAGCTGTCTTGCATACACACTGTCAGACCAAATTCCGACCGTCCAAAACGCAGTGACGTAAAACACTACGACGAGCCGAGAAAAATTAAGTTCAATGCTTCCGAGCATGCGTCGACTTGATTCTGAGCATGCGTGTTTTTTTTCTCCGTCGGAGTTCCACACAGACGATCAGAATTTCTGTTCTATTTCTAAACTCCTACGAAAAAAGTCTGATGGGGCCCACACACGGTCGGAATATCCAATGAAATAATTCTGTCAGACTTTTTTCATAGGAAATCCTGATTGTGTGTACAAGGCATTAGTCTATAAGATAACATTGAGAAAAATTCAGGGGCTGCTGAAAAAACACCAACATGCTTCTAAACGTCCGTTTACCAGCTGCAGTGTGCATGAGGCCTTAAGATGCAGACAGGGAGAAAAGCTTTGCTCCCTCATATCTCAACATTAGGAACCTGAGAATTAGCCCAGAAATACTTTGGGCTCATTCACTGCTGGGAGAAACAGTCTAAAGCCCTGTACACACGATCGGTTTGTCCGATGAAAACAGTCCGATGGACTGTTTTCATCGGACAAACCGATCGTGTGTTGGCCCCATCGGACTTATTTCCATTGGTGAAAAAAAAATACAACATGTTTTAAATTTTTCCGATGGAAAAAAAAACGATAGGAAATTCCGATCGTCTGTGTGGAACTCCATCGGAGAAAAAACCCACACATGCTCAGACTGAATTAGGAGACGGGATCGCTCGTTCTGGTAAAACTAGCGTTCGTAATGGAGATAGCACATTCGTCATGCTGTAACGGATTGAAAAGCACGGAGACTGAAAAGTGCGAATCATCTCTCACCAAACTTTTACTAACACGCGGTAACACTAAATCAGCAAAAGCAGCCCAAAGGGTGGTGCCATTGGATTTGAACTTCCCATTTATAGTGCCGTTGTACGTCACGGCATTTGGGACGGTCGGAATTTTGTCTTATGGTGTGTAGGCAAGACTGATGGAAGACAGCTTCATCGGAATTCCGATAGAAAAATCCATCGGATTTGATTCCATCGGAAATCCAATTGTGTGTACAAGGCTTTACAGGCATTTCCCAAATCTGCTTTGTTATGCCCTTTTACCGCAATTTTTTTTTTCACAAATTCAAAGTAGTAAAAAAACTTTACCACTGTCCTAAAACTCACAAACAGAAAAGAAGAAGCACAAACGGAGTTCCAGATTTGATTGACTGACAGCAGCACTGTTGCCTGAAATAGAGGGCTTTTCCATTTCAAAATAATTAAACATCTTTTGTAATCTATCACTTATCTAGGCTAATAATGAGTATTTTTAGGCTTGTGCTGTTTTAGTGCTCCGTGTTTTGGGGCATATAAAAATATATTCTGAGTTGAATAGAGTTGAAGCAGTGTTGCTAAAAAAGTAAGACGAAGAAAAATAAAAAGGAAGCAAGAACACATTTTTTGCACACCATAATGCGTCTTCTGGTATTGATGAGCCAGTTGTGGCCCGTCCATTCAGGGCGCACGGGCACCACCTCTGCTATCCATGTGTCCGCCCCCCTGATCTACATACAGGGCGCTAAACTATAGATTCCAATGGGGGAGGTGTGTTTTTTTGAAGCATGTGATTAGACCCATAGGCTCTAATAGGCTTCAAGAAAGTGTGGGCTCAGTTGTGTGACAATAGCGAATGAATATTCACTATTTTCACATTAATCTTCTCCCCGCCAATCTGGAAGTGGGTCATTAGACCAATTTCCCAATTGGCCAAAATGTCAGGCGATCCTATTGGATGCCAATCGCCTTGGAGGAGGAGAAAGGAGACGCACGACGAAAGTCGCTGTGCTGGAGATGTGGACACCGGAGCCACTGCAGAGGGGAGTTGCCGCCGCCAGCTGCCCAGGGGGGATGGTTGTTTGCCGCCCCCCCAAACACCAGCCGCCACTGGGATGAGCCTTAAGGTCTGATTTTTCTTTATTGATTTGAAAGATTTGAAATAATACCCCTACAAGAGCTGAATTTTGGTGCATTACTATTACCATTTAAGAACCAGGATTGGTTCCACATTTCTATTGTTGCCAGGTTAAGGGGTTTTGGCACTTACATGGATGCAAATATATGGCACCAAATATTTTTGATCAATTGTAACCTATTTCTTTTTCTGATTTACTTATGTTTTTTGAAGTGTATATACAATTTCCTTTTTTATAAAATGTATATAATTTGGGTAGTATGACTGAATAATTAGCCTTTAATAATATTTCAAATTAGCTTAACTCCTTTCCATTGTCTCCCAGTCTTTATTTATTTGTTATTTATATGTTTTTTTAAGCTGTAATTTATTTGCCACAATTTTTTGGAAAATGAAGAAAGTAAATACAATTTGCTCTTTTTGTTTACAAGTTGTCATTTTAACAAGTGTGTCGAGATGCATAAAAGGTACCCAAGATCCAAGAAGCACCTTCAGACTTTCAAGGGGCATACATTTTGTATCTGATTTTCCCACCACCTATTACATTTCTTGAGGTCCTAATGTGCAAGGGCAGGAGAAACACCAAAAAAGACCACACTTGTCAAAATAGACCCTTCAACATATTTAATTAGAGGCACGGTGAGTCTTTTGAAGATCATATTTTTGCCACAAGTTTTTGGAAAATGAAGAAAGAAAATGAAAATGTATTTTTTCACAAAAAAGTTGTCAATTAGTAAGAGACAGGTATTCTTCACATAGGAATAAGCTTACTTAGACTTTCACCCTAAAAACACATTCTGCTACTCCTCTCGAATATGGGGATACCAATTGTGTGAGACTTTTTCAACATTTGGACTGATTATGCGTGGGCCATGCCAATGAGAAAGGAAGTTCTCCCCCTAAGCATTTAACCTTTTTACACCTGTATCCAATGGACACCAATATTCTCCTCTCTCCTCTTCAAGGTGATTAAATGCTGTCTGGGGATGCAGAAAATACTCCATATACCTAACCAGTCTTTTATATCCTACAGGAAGCCACCATGCTTTCATAGTTGCAAGGCCTTGGTCTCTTGATTCTCCAGGCCAGGTCTCTAAGCCAACCCTGTGCCACAATGACTCCAGTTAGGGACATAAAGCACACCTATACTCGGTAAGTAGTTAAAGTGTACCTAAAGCCATATTTTTGGGGGTTTTAGATAGAAGGGTTAGAGCCTCTGTTGTCTGAGTGCTCACTAGGGAGATTAAACCTTTTCTTTTGTCCTGGTGATAATTGTCAGGTGAGAGAAAAACAAACAATTAATTGTCACAACAACAGCAATGATATAGAAAATGTCCAATTGGGACACTTTTTCTGGTAACAACTGTCTAAGAGCCGGTTCACACAGGGGCAACACGACTTCAACACGACTTCAGACTTCAACACGACTCAGACACGACTTGAGCATGAATCACAGAGTGACTAAGTGGTGATTTACATCACGACTGAAGTTGCCTCCAGTACAGGAGACATTCCAGTGGCCAATAAAACAAGAATCAGCTCTGTGGGAGGGAGGGGGAGGGAGGGGTTTTCCTGAGAAATGTATGTTCTCTTCCTGTAAAGTTGCCTTCAAAATGAACAGTTATCAGACTTCTAAGCGACTTCCATTGAAATCAATGGTACAAGTTGCCTACAGGTTGCCTAGAAGTCTGATTGAAGTAGTACAGGAACCTTTTTTGAAGTCGGAGCGACTGCAGTTGTGTGCATTAAAACATCTCCATTCACTTCAATTAGTTTTTAAAATAGCACGACTTGGGGCAACTCGGGGCGCCCAGAAGTCGCGTCCGGAGTCGCCCCTGTGTGAACCGGGTCTAAGAGGTAATTTCCCCTAGTCCCCACACTTTTGGAGATACTGTATTTCCTTTCACCTCTTGTTGTATCTATGTGGCAGTAAGTGAAGCCAACCCTCACCAATAGAACACAGATGGTATTAAAAACCTTACCCGTGTTCTAACTTGTATTATCTACTCAATCAATAGCAAAAAAAAGGAAAACGTTTTTGCTTTAGATATACCTTAGGCCTCTACCAAGATTGCATGATTTTTATGAGGAGCAAGAAAGTCATTGATCTGGATCAAGATGGTAGGTAAAAGATATCTCCCACATTTTAATCAAATCACATCTCCTTACTAATGACAGTTATCAATTGTTGCTTGCGCCGTTGTCCTTGATGGAAAATTAGGGTTATTAATCAGGAAGATAAAAAGGGAGGAATCATTTGTAATAATTAGTTTCTTTGCCAAGTTCACAAACTTAGACAGCTGCACAAATCAACAAATTATCAAACTCTTTAACCTTGGGTCTAGCCATAGATCTCCATAATATTGCAATTAAAAACAATTAGATGTATTTTTATAACACGTGTAGGCATTTGCTACCCTCTGCTATTTGTAAGTGGATCTGCTACTTAATGTTCCCAGTCATTATTTATGCACATCACTGTGGTCTCTGTGTGCCTGGGTCAGAAACCCCAGAAGGTGGAAGTGGAGAGAGAGACAGAACCACATGACCTTATACACACAGGGGCTTCTACAGCTGCTGTATTTTCACCCAGACAAGAAGTAGAGGTTATTAGGCAAGTTTTCCCATAGTCTAATAGTTTGACTGTAGTTGCCCATAGCTTTTTGGTTGTGTACCTTAATCCTTGTGACAGACTTATCTCTGTCCTATTGTTATCTCACATGTACAGTTCCAGATTGCTGGGTCTGTGCTACTGAATATGTGCAGTGGTCAACTTCCAGTATATTAGTAGGTGACCCTGTTTTTTGTAATAAAGTTTATATGCAGATCCTGTTATTTTAGGTAAACCTGTCCCTTCTGGCCTGGGATTCTATAGATCATTTTAGCTTAGGACTAAATAACTAGAAAAGGTTAGAACCAAGTTAGGCATCCAATGGCCAATTCTGTTAGTTGGAAGTCCAGTTGCATGACAGATTAGAAACTACTAGGGACGCAGAGTAGTTAGGCTGACACTGAGTTCTAGTGCCACACCACGGTTTCTGCGGGTGAGAATCTGCTTTCCAGGCTGGTTGGACAAAGGTTGGTTGATCTCCCCATTATTGCTGATCTTGTCTTCAGGTCTCTGACAAATGATGGACATTCATCTGGAAGTATCTTTATTAATAACTATATATTCCTGGATATATGCACACAATTCCACAAGGAGTCTTCTTGGACCCTTTGTTGGTAATACCTGTTTGTACATTGGATGTATGTACTGTTTTGAATCTTTCCTTTTTTAAAGCTTGTATTATTTCCATGCTAGTGTGCATCTATATACTTGTGGTTAATGTTATATGCTGGCTGCAGTAGTTTGCTCCAAATTACTTTGATTAGATTACTGGTTAATTTCCCAGGAAAGGAACCCTCCTGTTCTCAGAGGCCCTGTCCCTGGGTGGATGCACTGCTAACTTTTTTTTATCAAACACACTCTTTCACTTAACAAAGGTTCTGGTATTTGATAAATAAAAAGAAGATAAAAAGAAGCACTAGTAAGCAGGCTGGTGTCTCCTATTTCACAGAAGACCCAACTCCTTGTTTTCAATATGACATAGCAAATAAGTGAAAATGCCATCCTACTAAGCCCTTACGCACACTGGATGTTTTGAAAAGCTCATCTTGGCGCCCAAAGTCTTGGCAGGAAAACATGGCAGAAAATATGCTCTTTTTGATGCATTTTGCACACGTCTAGACGTGTTAATGCTTACAAGCGTTTTTCCACAAAACACTCCCCTCTTCTAATATTTCATTCTCAATTGCCTACAATGCATTGGAAAAAGATTATATATTTACAGTCTGTGTGGCATTTTGATGAGGGTAGAGAGAGAGAGAGAGAGAGAGAGAGAGCAGAGTGTGTACAGAGAGCTACTGTAGGTGTCTGTGTTTCCTGGCTGCATTCATGGATCCTGTCCTAAACAAAATTGATGAAGCAATTCTGTTTCTTTATCTACCGCCAATGGAGAGGAGATGGGGAGAATTGGATGAGAAGAGAACCTGCCAACAACACTGGACTCCTCCCTTGATGAGTCAGCGGTTAACCCCGGGATACTTTGCCAACATGATCACAGAACTGCAGAATTTTACAGAAAAATTCCACAACTTCACTAGGATATCATTGGGCACACTTGATGGGCTTCTGGAGAGGCTGTGACTCCAACTGATGCTCAGATAAGGAATAGTGTGTCATCTGAGGAACATCTCCTGGTGACATTTAGGTATGTTATTATGCTTAAATTTTTTTAGCGTGATTACATTTTTTTTTTTTTTTAAATGGTTGTAATTTTTCTTTAAATGGAAATTTATTGCAGAATATTTTTTTCCACATAATTATTTTTTAATTTCTAATGCTACTTTACCTATTTAGTACACCCATATTTTTGTTTTATATTAAAACATTTTATTAACTAAATTTTTTCATTATCATATTTATTTATTCCAGGTTTCTTGCCACTGGACAATCTTTTGCGTCCTTATGGCCAAAGTGACACTTGAAACTTGCCAGTCAATTTGCGAGCAAATGTGCGATGTTGTCATGCCTGAACCAACTGAAAAGATGTGGGAACCGGTTACCGATGAGTTTTGGGAGAAGAAGCCATTTTTAAATTGCATCAGAGCCTTCGACGGAAAACACTTCAGGGTGAAAGATCCGCCAAAATCTAGATCGCTTTATTTCAATTACTTTTCACTTGTACTTTTTGCATTGTCAGATGCACATCTACAGTTCATTTTAGTTGGTGTTGGAGCCTACGGCAGTCAAAGTGATTCCTGAATCTTCAGGGAATCTGTGATGGGGAGTCGCATATGCGAAAGACGTCTTTAGATTACCCAAAGTATGCTTATCCTATGCACAGCAGAGCCAAGTCTTCTGCTAGTCATCGAGGCAGATGAAGCTTTCAGACTAATAGAGAATCAAATGCATCCGTATAGCTGGTATGGACTTAGCCACAAACAGAAGATCTCTAATCATCGTCTGAGCTGGGCCCCTCGGGTTGCGGAGTGTGCATTTGTCGCCTGCATTGCAAAGTGCTGTATACTCCATGCAGTTGGATGTGGAGAATGCCATCCAAGTCTTCCTGGCCTGCTGTGTGCTCCATAATGTCCATTGGGATAAGGAGAGAGGTACCTCTGAACCAGCACCAACAAATTTTGGTCAGCATGTACAATTTATGGACTTATGCTCCAGTGCATGGGTCATGACCATCAAAAATCAATTTGCAGATTTCCTTGTGTCCCCAGAGGGTGAAGTGTCCTGGCAAGATCAATATGTGTAGGTCATCTAATATACAGTATGTAGGCTTTACATCATGGATATGCAATTAGCGGACCTACAGCTGTTGCAAAACTACAAGTCCCATCATGCTTCTGCCTCTGGGTGTCATGCTTGCTGCTGTCAGAGTCTCGCTATGCCTCATGGGACTTGTAGTTTGGCAACAGCTGGAGGTCCGCTAATTGCATATCCCTGCTTTACATTATCTCAAAATAAAAAAAATATTTTTGAATACTTTTGAATACCTTTGAATAAAGTTTTACAGATGTATCTTTTGTTTTGTTCTCTTTTGTCTCTCAGCATAGTTTTGTCTTTTTATTCTGTGGGAGGCAAAAAGCACAAAACACACTAGAGGGGCCTCTCCATTTTTACTCTACACCCAAATAAAATCTGTGACGTGGTATTTTCTTCTGTGGGAGGTAAAGGTTAAACATCCCGCTGGGGTAATAATGCGTCTGCCATGGGTTTGTCTCCCATCGTTGAGACATAGGTTCTTTAATTCTATTACTAGGGTAGGACCCACTAATTCGGAGTACTTTGTCGCAGTAAGTGGGCTAAGCACCAGGGATGAGCCGAACACCCCCCTGTTCGGTTCGCACCAGAATCTGCGAACAGACAAAATGTTCGTGTAAACTTTAGAACCCTATTAAATACAATGGACTCGAACGTTCGAAATCTAAAGTGCTAATTATAAAGGCTTATATGCAAGTTATTGTCCTAAAAAGTGTTTGGGGACCTGGGTCCTGCCCCAGGGGACATGTATCAATGCAAAAAAAAAGTTTTAAAAACGGCTGTTTTTTCGGGAGCAGTGATTTTAATAATGCTTAAAATGAAAAAATAAAAGTGAAATATTCCTTTAAATTTCGTACCTGGGGGGTGTTTATGATATGCATGTGAAGTGGCGCATGTTTCCCGTGCTTAGAACTGTCCCTGCAAAAAATGTCATTTTTGAAAGAAAAAAATGCATTTAAAACTGACTCGCGGCTATTAATGAATTGTCGGCTCCTGGCAATACATACAAAAGTCATTGATAAAAAATAAAAAAAAGCGTGGGGGTTCCCCAGAATTCAATTACCAGGCCCTTCAGGTCTGGAATGGATATTAAGGGGAACCCCGCCGCAAATTTAAAAAAAAATTGACGTGGGGTTCCCCCAAATATCCATTCCAGGCCCTTCAGATCTGGCATGGATTTTAAGGGGAACTCCACCCCAAATTTAAAAAAAAAATGGCGTGGAGTCCCCCTACATATCTATACCAGACCCCTTATCCGAGCACGCAACCTGGCCGGCCGCAGGGGAAAAGGGGGGGATGAGAGAGCGGCCCCCCTCCCTCCTGAACCGTACCAAGCCACATGCCCTCAACATGGGGAGGATGTCCCCATGTTGATGGGGACAAGGGCCTCATCCCCACAACCCTTGCCCGGTGGTTGTGGGGGTCTGCGGGCGGGGGGCTTATCGGAATCTGGAAGACCCCTTTAACAAAGGGGACCCCCAGATCCCGCCCCCCCATGTGAATTGGTAAGGGGTACATTGTACCCCTACCATTTCACGAAGAAAGCGTAAAAAATGTTTAAAAAAACACACAAACACCTTGAAAAAGTCCTTTATTTAAAAAAAAAACAAAAAAAAACATTCCAGCGGTGAAATCCAGTGTCCCGCGGCGATCCCGATGTCCAGCGCTGTCCTTCATTGGTTGTGCCTGAGCGGACCTGATGGGGAACTCCCTCTCAGTATTTTAAATGTATAGACCCGCCCCTTCTAAAGTTCCCCATCAGGTCCGCTCAGCGGACCAGATGCGGAACATGAGAAGGGGCGGGTCTATACATGTATTACCAAAGTGAGAGCAGTTCCCCATCAGGTCCGCCCCCTCGGTATGTCGGACCCGCCTACGTCATTTAAATTTAAATTACACAGTGAAGGAAGTTCCCCGCTCAAGCCAATGACGTAGGCGAGTCCGACATACCGAGGGGGCGGACCTGATGGGGAACTGCTCTCACTTTGGTAATACATGTATAGACCCGCCCCTTCTCATGTTCCGCATCTGGTCCGCTGAGCGGACCTGATGGGGAACTTTAGAAGGGGCGGGTCTATACATTTAAAATACTGAGAGGGAGTTCCCCATCAGGTCCGCTCAGGCACAACCAATGAAGGACAGCGCTGGACATCGGGATCGCCGCGGGACACTGGATTTCACCGCTGGAATGTTTTTTGTTTTTTTTTTTAAATAAAGGACTTTTTCAAGGTGTTTGTGTGTTTTTTTTAAACATTTTTTTACGCTTTCTTCGTGAAATGGTAGGGGTACAATGTACCCCTTACCAATTCACATAGGGGGGGGGGCACTCTCTCGTCCCCCCCTTTTCCCCTGCGGCCGGCCAGGTTGCGTGCTCGGATAAGGGGTCTGGTATGGATTTTTAGGGGGACTCCACGCCATTTTTTTTAAATTTGGGGTGGAGTTCCCCTTAAAATCCATGCCAGATCTGAAGGGCCTGGAATGGATATTTGGGGGAACCCCACGTCAATTTTTTTTTTAATTTGCGGCGGGGTTCCCCTTAATATCCATTCCAGACCTGAAGGGCCTGGTAATTGAATTCTGGGGAACCCCCACGCTTTTTTTTTTTTTTTTTTATCAATGACTTTTGTATGTATTGCCGGGAGCCGACAATTCATTAATAGCCGCGAGTGAGTTTTAAATGCATTTTTTTCTTTCAAAAATGACATTTTGTGCAGGGACAGTTCTAAGCACGGGAAACATGCGCCACTTCACATGCATATCATACACACCCCCCAGGTACGAAATTTAAAGGAATATTTCACTTTTATTTTTTCATTTTAAGCATTATTAAAATCACTGCTCCCGAAAAAACGGCCGTTTTTAAAACTTCTTTTTGCATTGATACATGTCCCCTGGGGCAGGACCCGGGTCCCCAAACACTTTTTAGGACAATAACTTGCATATAAGCCTTTATAATTAGCACTTTAGATTTCTCCCATAGATTTTTCGAATTTGCCGCGAACACCCCAATTTGTTCGCTGTTCGGCGAACGGGCGAACAGGCAATGTTCGAGTCGAACATGAGTTCGACTCGAACTCGAAGCTCATCCCTACTTAGCACTATATGACCATATAGTGTGACCAAACCACCGTATTTTTGAATATGTTCAGGTGTTTTTAACTAGCCTTGCAGGATAAATGTAATTTTTGCATGTGTGTGCTGTAATCTGTTTTGTACTGTTTTTGGTCTTATAGCAGCACTCTCTTAAATGTAAAGCATTTTAGGGTGTGCCCCCAAAGAATGTTTTTGTATGTTGTTTGTTTTTGCATTATTACCCCACACAGAAAAAAAAAATTGTGCTGTAGTATTTTCTTCTGTGGGTGGTAAAAACACACATCTCGCTAAGAGAGCATAAAGAGAAGATAAATTTAGCCTTTTTTAACCACTTCCCGCCCAGTCAATAGTGAATTGACGTCCGGGAAGTGGTTGCATTATCGATACTGGACGTCATATGACGTCCTGCAGGATAATGCCTTGAGCGCGCCCGCGGGGGCGCGCAGCGCGGTGATCGGGGACGGCATGTGTCCCTCGGACACAGCGCTTCTCCGATCACGGTAAACAGCCAATTTCATTGGCTGTTTACCATGTGATCGGCTGTGTCAAAGTCACAGCCGATCACCTGTCAAAACAAACTCGGCGGCGCGCTCCGTGCGCGCCGCCACAGGCTTGCAGAGTGGGGATCGGGGAAGGCGAGTGTCCCTTGGACACAGCGCGTCCCCGATCAGAGTAAACAGCCAATGAATTGGCTGTTTACCACGTGACCGGCTGTGTCCATTCACAGCCGTTCACAAATGTAAACAAACTCCACAGGAGTTACTACCTGATCCCTGCTCTCTCCTCACACACCGATCTGTGAGGAGAGAGAAGAGATCAGTAAGTTAGTTCAGTGTAGTTTGTCTACATAAGTTTACAGTGCACAACACGCCCCCCCCCCCCATAAAGAGGACCTGTCACACAGCCCAGCACATCAATCAGCCCAGCCAATCAGCCCATCTGTCAGTCAGCCCATCTGTCAGTCAGCCCATCTGTCAGTCAGCCCATCTGTCAGTCAGCCCATCTGTCAGTCAGCCCATCTGTCAGTCAGCCCATCTGTCAGCCAGCCCATCTGTCAGCCAGCCCATCTGTCAGCCAGCCCATCTGTCAGCCAGCCCATCTGTCAGCCAGCCCATCTGTCAGCCAGCCAGCCAGCCCATCTGTCAGCCAGCCAGCCAGCCAGCCCATCTGTCAGCCAGCCAGCCAGCCAGCCCATCTGTCAGCCAGCCAGCCAGCCCATCTGTCAGCCAGCCAGCCAGCCCATCTGTCAGCCAGCCAGCCAGCCAGCCCATCTGTCAGCCAGCCAGCCAGCCAGCCCATCTGTCAGCCAGCCAGCCAGCCAGCCCATCTGTCAGCCAGCCAGCCAGCCCATCTGTCAGCCAGCCAGCCAGCCCATCTGTCACAGGCCCACCTCCATCGGTACCACCATTGGCACCGCCACACAGGCTACCAGTACCGCCATCGGTACCAGTACCACCACCAGTACCGCCACCAGGCCCAGCATCTATACTGCCACACAGGCCCGCTACCAGTATCACCACTAGTGCTGCCATCGGTACCACCACTAGTGCCGCCACCCGTACCACCGTTGGTAGTGCCACCACCACCTGTACCACCACCTGTACCGCCATCGGTACCATCACCACCCGTACCGCCATTGGTACCACCACCACCCGTACCGCCATCGGTACCACCACCACCTGTACCGCCATCGGTACCACCACCACCCATACCGCCATCGCTACCACCACCACCCGTACCGCCACCTGTACCGCCATCGGTACCGCCGCCACCACCACCACCCATACCGCCATCGGTACCACCACCACCTGTACCGCCATTGGTACCACCACCACCCATACCGCCATCGGTACCACCACACAGGCCCACCACTAATACCTCCATCGGTACTACCACACAGACCGCCACCACTACCACCAGCAGTACCATTACACAGGCCCACCAATAAGCACTGCCATAATGTCCCAAAGGGTTTACACACCTGAGGAGGCATATGCCATTCTTGCCATGTCGGATGATGAGAGCAGCGGGGAGCTCCCATTATCCGATTCTGGTTCGGAATACGAGCCAGTGCAGGATAGTGGCTCAGAGTCCGAGTCCCCGGAGGAAACCGTCCCTCCCAAAAGAATGCGATCGGCACCAAGATCAGCACCAAGATCAGCACCAAGATCAGGAGAACTGCCCACCACCAGCAGTGCCATACCCCAGGAAGAGGAGCCCAGTACAAGCAATGGAAATGCACGCCCAACCCGAAGAATCCAGCCCCAATCCTACCTTCCCGATGCCCTGGCAAACCCCTTATGGTTGCCTGCCAACTCAGGATCCGCTATCATCCCCCCTTTCACCGCACAGCCAGGTGTGCAGCCCGACACTACGAATTTTTCTAAATTTGATTATTTTTGTTTATTTTTCCCACAAGATTTGCTGCAGAATATAGTGGATCAAACGAATCTGTATGCATCCCAATTTATTGCTGCCAACCCCGATTCTTCCTACGCCCGCATGTTCCAGTGGCGGCGTCTAACATTGGAGGAATTTAAATTATTTTTGGGCCTTATGTTCAATATGGGGCTTACAAAAAAGAACGAAGTCCATTCATATTGGTCCAAACGCCCCATCCAACACATGCCCATATATTCCGCTGTCATGTCCAGGAAAAGATACGACATGATTATGTGCTTTCTCCACTTCAATGACAATTCACAGTGCCCTCCCCGAGATCATCCCAACTACGACAAATTGTACAAGATACGCCCCCTAATTAATGCCTTTTCCCAGCGATTTGAAGAAGTTTTCATCCCAGACCAGTCCCTCGTACATTTCACCGGCCGACTGCAGTTCAAGCAGTACATACCAAGCAAGAGAGCCAGGTATGGGTTAAAATTAAATAAATTATGTGATCGAGCCACTGGATACGTCTGCAAATTCAGGATCTACGAAGGCAAAGACTCCCAGCTCCAGCCCCGTGATTGCCCCACATATATTGGAACCAGTGGGAAAATTGTCTGGGAGTTGGCATACCCCCTGTTCGGAAAAGGTTACCATTTATATGTTGATAATTATTATACCAGCCTGCCCCTTTTTCGGCACCTTTACAGTAAACAAACCCCGGCCTGCGGTACCTTAAAAAAAAAACGGAAGGGATTCCCACAAAATTTATTGACAAAAAAATTGCGACCTGGAGAATCGGCATCCATGAGGAACGACGAGGTGTTGGCCATGAAGTGGAGGGACAAGAAAGATGTCCACATCCTCTCTACGATCCACAATGACACCATGGTGGAGATCCCAAGAAGACGCGGCTCCATTGTAAAGCCCGAATGTGTCCACGACTACAATTTGTACATGGGGGGTGGATTTAAACGACCAGATGCTACAGCCCTACTTATCAACCAGAAAGTCCCGTTATTGGCACAAAAAAGTTGTGTTTCACCTGTTTCATATGGCCCTTTTTAATTCGTTTGTCTGCTACCAAAAAGCAACTCAAAATCACCGACTCCACTACCTCCAATATATCGAAGATATCATCGATGCCCTCATTTACCAACAAGATCCCGCCCCAGGAAGCATTCGCTCTGATAGTGTGAGTCGGCTTCACGAGCGACACTATCCCTTTAGCATCCCCCCCACAGAATCTGGAAGAAGACGCCAAAAGAAATGCCGTGTATGCAGCAGAGGAGGAGTAAGAAGAGACACCAGCTATTATTGTCCCGATTGTCCCTCCCAACCTGGCCTGTGCATCGGAAATTGCTTCAAAAATTATCATACATCCATTAGTTCCCCTTATTATTAACAGACTGCCATTTCCCTATTTGCCTGCTACCATGTTACATGTTAATTAACTGACCCTGGCCTGTTTACCGACGATGTCTTTGCTTGCCGATTTAAACCACGTTTCTGACCTCCACGTGCACCAACATCAGCCTGTTTACCGACGATGCTTCTGCCTGCCGATTTAAACCACGTTTCTGACTTCCACGTGTACTGACCTTGGCCTGTTAATCGACCATGTTTTTGCCTGCCACTTGGACTGATCTTTTGGCCATCTACTTTTAGTACACAGGGGTCTCACATATGTGAGGGGCTTCAGAATAGCGTTCTGAGTAGAGAAAACCAGTTTTTCGTTTTCTGTGCTCCAAGAACAGGGTCTGGTTGCCCGGAGGCTTCAAAGCGATTTGGGTGGGAGAAGCCTCTACCCCTGTCCCCCTGGCCCTAAGCTTGATGGTCCTTCCTGCTGCCTGTACCAATAATTTATTTATAAAAATTAAAACCCGCGCTTACAGACTGTGCAGTGATAATTGATAAATAAATTGATAGCTCCGCAGCTGCTGCAACAAGAGGTCTAACACCTCAAAAAGGAAAAAATATTGGGTATTTGCAGCGCTTGCAGAAAAGTAAGTGAGCAAAGAAAATGTGTCACAAATGCTTGTAGCACAAACATCTATAAGTAAATAACTTATCTGACATATCAACAATTATGGTATAAAACAATAGTGAACAAACTTAAAGTTCATCAAATAGCAGTTATATCACTCCTGGAGAACTGAGTGTTTCCACACCAAAAATCAGTTGTTGGTTCCTAGATGAAAAAATCCATTCTAATGGCCCCGCTCGTCAGATAGGGAAATAATAAGAGATCTCACCAACTAAAGTCCAGGCAGACTTCATCTCATGTGGATGGGCTCCATAGTACCAGCAGCAAAGACATTTAAATGACCATATGGAAAGAAAAGGAAAACATACATGTGAAGTACCGCTAGTAAACAGACAGCATGGCGCTGCTCGCAAAGAGACTCACAGGACTGCAGTGATAAACGAGCGTCAGTGTTGTTTCCCGGGTACACAGCGTGCGTTCCACCGAAACCGGAAGTAGCGTCACTGGTTCTGAATTGGCCGGAAATTACGTCAACGCGTTTCGCCCCTCCTCCAGGGCATCATCAAGGACATCACTTCCGGCCAAGAAAGTGAGAATTTATATGCGCCGAGGTCTCCGCCTCTTCAACACATAAACCAATTAGAATAACAACAGAACCTCTAGGCGTAAAAAAACGCCCACTTCCTGATCACATCATTGCCCATCACTTGTCAAGAAGGAAAACTTTAATATAACAAAACATTGACAATGATAGCAATAGAAACGATCCAATAGAAGTTCATTTAAACAGTAAAAACACTTATTGCATTATAAAAATCAATGTAAAAAAACAATATAAAAGCTATGCAATTTGTACCAATAATTTGGCTGTGCTGACCATATTACTGCCTGTAATGACCCATGACATTATGGACCATGTTTCTTCCTGCTGCTTGGACCAATACTTTGGCTGTGTTGACCATATATCTGCCTGCTGCCTCTACTGACTTTGGACAGCATTTCTGCCGGGACACCTCTGCCTGCTACCTGGACCTGTGCTTTGGCTGTGCTCTGGCTGTGCTGACAGTATCTCTGCCTGTGCGAACTATGGACAGTATTCCTGCCTGCTGCCTGGATGATTGCTTTTGCTGTCGCTGACCTCATCCCTGCCTGCTGCCTGGACCGATGCTCTCCTCTGTGGACCACTGCACTTCTAAAACCACAGGTAATCTTTTGTTATTTGGTATGTACCTGCTATGTGTTAGATATATGAAGGGCCTTCAAAAATGTGATCGGTAGTCAGAAAATGATATGTGCAATTAATGCTGCTAGAATGCCTGGAGGTGCTACTTGGATGTTGGGCTTCTGTATGTCGCTGACCTCATCCCTGCCTGCTGCCTGGACCGATTCTCTCCTCTGTGGACCACTGCACTTCTAAAACCACAGGTAATCTTTTGTTATTTGGTATGTACCTGCTATGTGTTAGATATATGAAGGGCCTTCAAAAATGTGATCAGTAGTCAGAAAATGATATGTGCAATTAATGCTGCTAGAATGCCTGTAGGTGCTACTTGGATGTTGGGCCTCTGTATGTGGCCAGGCTGTGTAAAAGTCTCAAACATGTGGTATCGCCATACTCAGGAGGAGTATCAGAATGCATTTTGGGGTGTAATTTTTGCTATGTACATTATATGTGTTAGAAATATCTTATAAATTGACAACTTTGCAATGCATTTTAATTTTTTCTCCACATTTTCCAAAACCTTCTGGAAAAAAATGAACCGTTCAAAAGACTCATAATGCCTCATAGATTATACGTTGGGGTGTGTGATTTCCAAAATGGGGTCATTTTGTGGAAAATTCTATTGTCCTGGTGCTCCAGGGCCTTCAAAATTGTAATAGGTGGTTGAGAAAGGATATGTGCGATTTATGCTTGTAGAACGCCTGAAAGTGCTACTTCAATGTTGGGCCTCTCTATATGGCCAGGCTGTGTAAAAGTCTCACACATGTGGTATCGCTATACTCAGGAGGAGTAGCAGAATGCATTTTGGGGTGTCATTTTTGCTATGTATATGCTATGCGTTAGAAATATCTTATAAATGGACAACTTTGTGTAAAAAAAATGCATTTTCATTTTTTCTCCACATTTTCCAAAACTTTCTGGAAAAAAATGAACCGTTCAAAAGACTCATAATGCTTCATAGATTATATGTTGGGGTTTGTGCTTTCCAAAATGGGGTCATTTTGTGGAAAATTCCATTGTCCTGGTGCTCCAGGGCCTTCAAAAGTGTAATAGGTGGTTGAGAAAGGATATGTGCGATTTATGCTTGTAGAACGCCTGAAAGTGCTACTTCAATGTTGGGCCTCTGTATGTGGCCAGGCTGTGTAAAAGTCTCACACATGTGGTATCGCTACACTCAGGAGGAGTAGCAGAATGTATTTTGGGGTGTAGTTGCAATTATGCATATGCTGTGTGAGAGAAAAAAACTGTTAATATGACCAGTTTGTGTAAAAAAAAAAAAAAAAAATTAAAATTTTCCCAAGAATTGTGGGAAAAAAATACAACTTCAAAAAACTCACCACGCCTCTCAGTAAATACCTTGGACTGTCTACTTTCCAAAAAGGGGTAATTTTGGGGTATTTGTACTTTCCTCGCTTGTTAGTGTCTCAAGAAATGAGATATCCCTTCAATACATCAGGCGTGATCAGATGTGATAAATTTTCAGTGATTGCCACCATAGTTTGTAGACTCTATAACTTTCACAAAGACCAAATAATATACACTAATTTGGGTTCATTTTACCAAAGATATGTAGCAGTATACATTTTGGCACAAATTTATGAAGAAAAATTACTTATTTGCAAAATTTTACAATAGAAACTAAAAAAAAGTGTTTTTTTAAAAAAAAAATTGCTGTTTTTTTGCTTATATCGCAAAAAATAAAAAACCCAGTGGCGATTAAATACCACCAAAAGAAAGCTCTATTTGTGAGAAGAAAATGATAAAAAAAAATTTTGGATACAGTGTAGCATGACTAAGTAATTGTCATTCAAAGTGTGAGAGTACTGAAAGTTGAAAATTGGTCTGGGCGGGAAGGTGCATAAGTGCATGGTATTGAAGTGGTTAAATAAATTTTGCAAATTTATATATATATATTTTTTTTCAAAACAGACAACTTTTTCAAAAAGATCTTCACCAAAAAAATTAACAAAAAAATCCCATAAAATCCCCCAAAAAATAACAAGGTTAAAGTTTTTGGTAAATGGCATAATTATCCCCCTGTGAATAATGCCTTGGGCATTGGGATTGGGGGGCGAATGTTGTTGGGTCCTGGTGTCTCCATGAGTGTATGAGGAGGTGGGGACAGGCATGCTCCAGGAGCACCATGATAGGTGGGGTCAAGAGGTCCAGAAGATGGACTAGGGATTGTCCCAGGGTACACAAATGTATCTGGAGAGGCAGTGTTTGGACAACTGGGGGGTGGCATGCCACTTCTTTTTGCTGACATATAGAGTATAGGTATAGATACCTGCACATCAGAATCTATACCAGGACCCTATCTAAGATAAGTTATTTTTTTTGTTTTTATATTTCCTGCAGGGCATGTGGCCTGGTAAGTTTTGTAAAGTGGATGGGAAGGGGTCATACCCTCACTTCCCCCCCTGGACTGCATACCTGGATAAAGCTGGCCATAGATGGATCAAAATTCTGTCAGTTTAGCAGGGACAATCTGCGTTTGGTCCATCTATGGCCATTTCTATCGACTTCTCTCAAACCAGCTTATTGAAAAAGTGTAATTTGCGATTAAATGCTCCAAAAAGGGGCTGGCGTACATAACGTCCCAATGCATCAGGAATTCAGAAGTGACCTATGCCACGTTGGGACCAGCTTTTTTTTTTTTACATAGGGCTGTTGTATGTTTAATTCATGTAAGTAGTTTAAGTGATCTTAATAAAGCATCCTGGCATGGTTTTAGGCTTCTTAACTTCTTCACATGCCCTTGTGAACATGCTCTTGCAAACCTGAGGCAACCTTTTTTTGTAAATTTATTTTTATTGATTTTCAACAACATATACAGTAAACAAAACAGCAGCCGTCCCAGCACAACACTGAGTCAGTGACGGGCCAACATGGCCCACATACTCAACATGTACAGGTACTGAACATGTCCTGTCTATCTAACATTAGGACTACCTAACATTTGAAACAAAAGCAAGGAAAACCCTCCCCCCCCCAGCAGCCCCTTTGCTCAGCTCTTACTCACCCATCCCATGAGACTTCCGGGATAATCAGATTGCCCCACCGCCCATTCCCATCCAGGATTCAAGGGTGACGCCCCATATATCCTGCCAGATCCACCCTATCGAAAATGTACAGATATACAAAGAAACCTGCCCCCAATATCAGGCGTTAACCTATAGTCAGATCCGAGGTATACTATGCCTGCCACACCCTGTCAAATTTTTTCCTGCATCCCCTAGATAGATACGTTGCCTTATATTATGGCATCATAGAGTTGATTAGGCCCTTCCAAAAGCGCAGATCAGGTGCCCTCGGTTTGCGCCACCTCAACAGAATGGCATTCCTTCCATAAAACAGGAGAATGTTGAGCAGGGTCCGATACGCCCTAGTCGGTACCACATCTTCAACCAAACCCAGCAAACATACTCTAACTGTCATCGGGACAGAAACCATCAAATCCGCTGATATGTAGAAGGTGACCTCCGATCAAAACTGTTTGATCTGATGGCAGCTCCAAAACACGTGCTCAGCAGCCGCCGGAGCAAACGTGCACCTCCAACACTCCGCTGACACGATGGGTATATAGCCGCCAGCCTGGCTGGCGTATAATATATCCCGTGCAGGAACTTAAAATGAATTAATCTATCCCTGGCTGCCACCAGATGTTGGAACGGATGTGCCCACATGTCATCCCAGTCCTCCCCTTGAATGTCCGGGATCTCAGCCTCCCACCTTTCTCTGCATTTGATTACCGCTTTTGGACTAGTCATGAACAGTTTCTTGTACGAAACCGAGAGTGTCTTGGGAAGGTCTTCCATTGTGAGCAAGTTTTTCAAGTCCGAGGGAAAGGATTCTATGGTCATTGTTTTAAACTGGGATCTAAATGCATGTCGCAATTGAATTTAGCGAAAGAACTGAGTGTTCGGCAGGTCATGTCTGGCTTTAAGTTGGTCAAACCTTAGCAACTCCCCATCCATAGTGATGTCCTTGAGCGTTTTGATTCCCCTGGTCACCCATCCCATGGGGTCGTCAAATGAGTAGAAATGTGACAGTTTAGGATTCATCCACAATGGAGTGGATGGAGAGAATCCCCGGTATCTGGGACATGCCATACCAACCGCTTCCCCCCACGCTTTTAACAAGGCTCTCATAGAAGCAGTAAGCGGAAGGTCCATCTTGACCCCTCTATGAATGGCCAGCCGCAGAGTTTAATAGGAGCCCAAATGCGCCGCTTCTAAAACCGTGGCCGAATCCCCATTATCTGAAGTCAGCCACCTATGAACAAACACTAGCTGTCCAGCCAAGTAGTATTTCCTCCAGTCAGGTCAGGCAAAGCCAACCCCCCCTCCCCCCAGGGTACCTGCAAGACCTTCAATCCTATCCTGGGTTGTTTAGGAGCCCACAAAAAAGTGCTCGTAAGCCCATCCAGTTTTTTAAAAAAGGACTTAGGGATCCAGATGGGAGCATTACGTAGAAAATACAGTATGACTGGGAGTATTTAAATTTTAAGTAAGTTTATCCGTCCTATAAGCAATAAAGGGAGTTTCTGCCAGGCCAGTACCTTCTGCTTGAAAAAGAGCAAGAGCGGTGCCAGATTAAGAGCCATGTAGTCACCTACCTCCGCCATACTCTTGACCCCTAGATAAGCAATCTGCGTGACCCACTGCAATGGCAGGGCCGGGGTTGCTATGTCTCTGGCCCCAGCATCCAGTGGTAAGATAGATGATTTGGTCCAGTTAACCTTTAACCCAGAAAACCGTGAAAATTCATTCAGAATGGACAGCGCTGCCTCCAGTGACTCCTTGGGGTCCTGCAGAAATAGCAACATGTCATCTGCATGAAGTGCCAGGCCCTCATCTATAGTCCCTACCCTAATCGCCTTAACTTCCCCGGCCTCTCTCAACGCGACCGCAATTGGTTCCATCATGAGCGCAAATAAAAAGGGCGACAGGGGACAGCCCTGCCTAGTGCCCCTACCAATTTAGAAAAAAGGAGAAGTGTGAGTTCCTATGCAAACCGCCGTCCTGGGATTATTGTATAGTAACGAGATCCACTTTCGAAAAGTTGGGCCAAAACCCATTTTCTCCAGGACTGCTAGCATACAGTGGAAAGGAAAAATGTACCGCTCAAAAGCTTGAGAATTCACCAAATGGCTGCTTCCGCCCGGTCACTCACACAGGTGCTGGCTCTGCACTGATGCATGGGAGAAAAAGAAACCCTGGACTGCCGCACTCTGTATAGACAGTTATTTATTCCAAAATTTCAAGTAAAAAATCCAAATTCAAAATAGATCCAAAACAACAAATGCAGATAGTGTGCATGCAGGGAAGGGTGGCTAACGCGTTTCACGTCACGAATTGAGGCTTACTCATAGCTGAGTAAGCGTCAATTTGTGATGTGAAACGCGTTAGCCACCCTTCCCTGCATGCACACTATCTGCATTTGTTGTTTTGGATCTATTTTGAATTTGGATTTTTTACTTGAAATTTTGGAATAAATAACTGTCTATACAGAGTGCGGCAGTCCAGGGTTTCTTTTTCTCCCATGCTAGCATACAGTGCCAGTCAATAGAGTCAAAAGCCTTCTCGATGTCAATAGATACCACTATCCTAGTGGGAGAGGCAAAGTTGGGAATCTGCAGGTGCATAAACAATCGTCTGAGGTTGGTGTCAGTAGACTTACCCGGCATGAACCCCGTTTGGTCGATATCTACCAGAGAGGAGAGAATGCCCGCCAGTCTCTTGGTCAGAACCTTCGTAAGGATTTTTAAATCCATGTTTAACAGGGCGATTGGCCTATATGATGCACACTCTAGAGCAGGGGTCTCCAAACTTTTCAAACAAAGGGCCAGTTTATTTTCCTTCAGACTCTAGGGGGGCCGGATTGTGGCCAACAGGGGCAGAAAATGTCATGGGCCCATCATCAGTGAGAATAAATATGGCCTCAGGGTTGGTGGTCAATAGGAGTGGTGCCCCTATTAGTAGGAAGAATAGTATCCCATCATTAGTATCCATAGAAGAAAAAAATGCCCCATTGTTGGTGTGAGTGGGAGAATTAGTGCCCTAAGGGCCGGATAAAAGCTACCAAAGGGCCACATCTGGCCCTCGGGCCACAGTTTGGAGACCCCTGCTCTAGAAGATCCTTACTCAGCTTAAGAAGCAAAATCATATATGCATCTAGCATGGATTGAGGCAGTTGCTGATTTTGTATACAGTACGCTAGCAGGGTTGTACTGTAAGTCTGGGTGCTATTTGATCCGCAAATACCTTATAAAAATCAGCTGGAAAACCGTCGGGACCCGGGGCCTTATGTGGGGGAAAAGAAAAAATCGCCGCCACCACCTCCTTGCTAGTGATCTCAGCCTCCAAGATCTCCCGATCCTCATCAGAAAGCCTCGGAAGAGAGAGACCTCCCAACAACTCCTCCAATGCTGACATGTCATAAGAAGGAATGGGCGCATACAGGGCCAAGAAAAAGTCCTGAAACTCTGTGGGTATATCAGTGGGGTCACTAGTCAGTCCTCCATCTTTACGTCTAATAACTGTGATGTTTGCAAGTTGATGAGAGTCAGCTACCAACCTAGCAAGGAGCTTCCCGTTCTTATCTCCCTCTGCGAATTGTGTATCTGTCCTATGCTTCGCCTCGGTATGTGCCAGATTGTTAAAACTAGGGGTGACCATCCTCTGGGCCCCTAACAATGTATGAGGAGTCAGAGGCATTGGACACGGCAGTAGTCTGGATACTGAGGACCCATACAGATACTTTTTTCTTGAATCAGAAGACTAGGACTATGTACACAGTTGCTTCACTGTTATAGTAGTGCATAATTGATGCAATTCTCTCTAATTGAGGATTTCCTCTATTTGTGAACTTTTTTCAAGTTCCCTCTTCTACTTGTTGACTTGGAGGTTTTTCACCATACTGAAAATAGACTCATTAATACCCATAGAGTCTCCCTCAGCTCTGCCGTCTGTCATTATCTGGGGACCCTTGCTGAAGTCCTTTGGACCCTGTCCACTCTTAAACCCCTATCCGTGGGGTGTTTGATCTTTCACCCCATGTTTATAACAATGCATGTGACCCATTGACGCATGGAATGTCGAACCAATTTTGGAAATATTTACTTAACTTCTGACTTTTATGTCTACAAATCCCCCGAAGAAGGGTCTACCGAAACAGCTGTCGGGTCTGACCATAAATGTAAATTTTTCTCCTCATTAATGCAACTAGCCTTCTGGATCTGTACATAATCCATGTGTTTTGTATTCAGACTGTGTTTGTATTTTTGTACTAATTTATTACATTTATATATTTTTTGATATACTTCTGTGTGTTTTCAGTCACTTTCAAAGTCTCACCTCCAAGGGGGTTTTTTGTTTTGTCTATTCAATTAGGGATGTGGTGACTGTTAAACAATTACAATTCTGCAAGTGTTGGTTTTCTTTTTCTTCCATTAGTGCAGTTTCATGTTGCATTCTTTGCCATAGGAATTGTCTATGGTATCAAGTCAAAAAAACACATAACGTATATGGTGTTTACTTCTCATTTAATGCTAGCTGAGTATCACATGGAACATTAACAAATAGGTTACCAATACGAGAAGCTAATATAACACATGATGAGAAAATTATTTTTACAAACCAATTAAGATATACAATACTGCAGTGCAAAGAGTAACAAGTGAAAAGGAAAGTAACCCATAGCAGCCAATCTGATTTTAGATTACAGAAGTCAGTATGCTGAGCTGTTGATGTGGCAGGCAGCAGTTGATATGAACTGATTGCCTTGAGATGTACACTGATGATATCTGTGCAATGGAAAAACAACAGTATTAAAGCGGAAGTAAACCCATACATTTAACTGTTTCTAATAACAGTTACATTTCCGGCATGTGCCGGGAATGTAACCCTCCCATTGGTTGTGCTCTCAACCAGACTGTCAAACCATCCAATGGCTAGCGTCATAACTGATCACATGTGCAGCATCATGACAGTTGTAGATTAAACAGAGGCCAAGATGGCAGCTTCCTTGGCTGAAGGGTTTACTTCCACTTTAATAGTAGCAATGAACATTGATACATTGCACTTATATTTAAAAAGTAATGTAACACTAGTTACCTTGCAACTCACAGTAACTGTCGCATTAAAGTGTTACTAAAACCACAACAATAACATCAGTCTGTACATGCAGTAACGCATGCTTGGTATACTCACTGTGGAACCTAAGGGGTTAATCCTCTGCATTGAGTAAAACGGCTGTTTGATCCTGTCTTCTCTGATCCTCTCCTCCTTCCACTGTCCCCAATATATTTCCTGATAATACAGAAGCAAGGGACATGCTCAGTTTGTGTATTGCTAGAGACTTTTTTTTCTTGGGAGAGTGCAATGTGATCAGCACAAGGCCAATCAGCACTGTCCAGATAGAGGGTCAGGGGTCCTGCATCCTGATAGGGGAGTAAGAGGAGAATGAAAACTCCACCTAAAAGCTTTAACCTGTCACTCATAGAAGTCACAAAACTGCCATATACTGCTGATGAGAAAAGGTTTTTAGCAGTTTATATTTACAAAAATAATTGCATTTCCATGTTCTGTGTACTGTGGGAGACCAGATATAGTGAATGCAGGGTCCTGGGTTTAGTCACAATTTAAGGCTTATTTACTAAATGATTTGAGAATGTCTACAGCTTCTCCTCAATTATGCATTCTAGTGTGATTGAAATTATTAGCAGGGATTTTTTTCCCCCATGATTCAATAGTTGAAGAATATCTTAACATATTTTCGTGTGTGTAAATATTCTCTAATCCTTAAGTAAATCAGCCTTATTATGATGGACCAGTTCACATATATAATGTACTGTAATGCTCAAGGAACATCTACTTCAAGGAAGGTTCTTCTCCTGAGTGTTAGGCAAAAGATGGGAACTAGTCACTTGGTAGATTAATATTATTAAACAATTCATTAGTGGATTGCAAAGACAGAAAGGAGGTTGATAAATAATCAGGATACCCCAAATGCGCACAGTTTCAAAGCTTGAGCAATCCTATTCAAATGTTTTCTGTGTTCCAAAGACTATGCTTTCACGTATAGCAACTTATAGATCTGTGGCTTCCAAGGAACTAAAGTTCATATGGTACCTTGGAAGCTGATATTAAAGCAGTAGTAAACTTTCGCCAATTAAAAAAACAAAACAACTAAATACTAACACATTATGAAAAACGTATCTGAAAACGAAGCCTTCCAGCTGCGCACTGTCATCACTGACAGGGCTTCCACTTTCACCCAGTCTTCCTTCCTGGGTTCGCGGGCTCTGGCCGGTTGAATGGCTAAGCCACAATGACATCGCTCACATGTATGTGCGCAAGAGTCATGGCCGCGGCACAGAGTTCTGAAGGGACGCCACGAGTTTGCCATCCCTTCAAAGCACATGCGCTGTGACGTCACTGGCTGAAGAAACAGAGAATATCCCCTAATCGGTGCATGTTTAGGAGATATTCCTTGTACCTAGAGGTAAGCTTTATCATAAGCTTAGATATAGGTACAAGTGTCCCAGCAGTGTTTACTACTACTTTAAGGCAGGGCAGCTAAGAAGGTTCCTGTCTAAAATTCTCCTTAAAGCGGAGTTCCACCCAAAAATGGAACTTCCGCTTTTCGGAACCCTCCCCCCTCCGGTGTCACATTTGGCACCTTTCAGGGGGGGGTACAGATACCTGTATAAAACAGGTATTTGCACCACTTCCGGGTATTGACTCCCGCGGGAGTCACGCCCCTTCGTGTCACCCCCCCGCTGTCTTCTGGGAAACACACTGTTCCCAGGAGAGAGCGGGACCAGTGACGGCGCGCCGTGCTACTTGCGCATGCGCATTAGGGAACCGGGCAGTAAAGCCGCAAGGCTTCACTTCCTGATTCCCTCACCGAGGATGGAGGCGGCAGCATCCGAGGACCAAGCGATGGCTCAGCCTCATCTGCCAACATCGCGGGCGTGCTGGATAGGTAAGTGTCCATTTTTTAAAAGTCAGCAGCTGCAATATATGTAGCTGCTGGCTTTTAAAAAAAAAAATTCGGGTGGACCTCTGCTTTAAGCCAGTGGCATTGCACATTTTTTTAAGTGTGAGACTACTGTCGGTGCTTTCTCAGAGCTAAAGTACGGAACTTATGTTCATTTATTAGGCCAGCATTTTTACAGTAGCCTTCCAGGAGGTGAGACCTCTCCAACACACAACCCCTGGAGCCTAGGTCAAAGGGACACAGAACTGAAGATCTTCATGAACAGGAGCCCAGGTAACTAAAACACTCTGGAAAGGCTGCGCCAAACATCAACTCCTCACCTTATATCTTTAGGATAAGTATCTCTGGTACAAAATGGATCAATAAATATTTTAGGGCTGTTACTGATTAAAATTTTCATGTTCGATTAATCGTTTTTTTTTTTAAATCGATTAATCAACTAATTTCGATTAATTATAATGCACATACAGATCCAACTACTTTTTAGCTGATCTCCTTGCAGGCTGATTCCCAGTGCAGCTAACAACCACTGGAAAAATGGATAGCAGGATACAAAAAGCACACAAAGACAGCGCTCGATGGGAATAGCATTAAAACTTTTATAGTCTTCAAGTAGGTAACAAAATAAATATTGCACTGGAGATAAAATCAATGTAGCTACATAAACTGTAAAAATGGTGCGAGGAATACCAAACGGTAGAAAAAGCAGTCATAAAAACGTGTAGCTAAGTATGATACTGGTATAAAAATGTGTACAACGATACCACTGCTGAATCCAGATGAGGAGGGGTTAACATCAGTCCGTCGGCATGTAGATGTCCCGTGAAGGGAACTATCACAACTCCCAGTGGATGGCTGTAGAATCCCAGGTTGATAGAGGGAAGTGATAGAGGGAAGTGTAACAGCCCTTGCGTGTGGCAGATAGTAAGGTCCCGCCGGCATGCAGATATGAAGGCACAGCAAAGGAGCCCTTCAGATGGACACGGCAAGCCCCGCCAGTGTCTGTGGCATCACCGGATCTCCGACGGAACTCCCTGAAGACCCGGAATTTTGATTGATTAAAATAATTTTGATCGATCAAAAAACGTAATCGATTAATCGAGGAATTAATAGTTAATTTTCACAGCCCTAAAATATTTATAACTCAAGTTAAGTTAAAGTGATATTAAACCCGCTACGTAGCATTACACATTAATGTCTGTCTCACAGTTTCCTTTTTTTTTCTAAATACCTTTGTTAATGCCTTGTACACTGCTGTGAACTGCCCCTAAAGCCTATACTGTGTGTGAAACATGAGACCAGTAACCAGCAAGAGAAAGCCCCTATCAATCACTGAAAAGTACTAGTGCAGCCCCCAGTCCTTACTTTGGATCCGCTCACCTAGCTGACATAAATTGTCAAGTGGGCGGCTAGAACTAAAAAAACAAGGAGATGAAAGCATTGAAAAGGAGACATTGTGGTGCATACACAATGCAATGCAGCAGCCACAACATAGGCTGCTATTGTATTGACACTAAAAAGACTAAGAAGAGGGAGGACAAAAGCTGTAAGATCAACCAGGTATTTATCTAAATTTATAGGATGAAAAAAGAAAAAGGTAAACAAAAAAAGAAAAGGGCATCATTATAGATATAAATTCTAAGAGAGAGGATTGGGGTTTAATGGCACTCTAAAGTGGTTGTAAAGGCAGGATTTTTTTTTACCTTAATGCATTCTCTGCATTAAGGTAAAAAACACTTCCTTGCTCAACTCCCCCTCCACTAGTCCCCCCTTACCTGAACCCAATCTTGGTTCACCGCTGTGCCCAAGAGCAGCAATGCTGTTCTCTCTCTCTTTCCTCACACGCTCAGAGACAGCAGTGGGAACCATTGGCTCCTGTTGCTGTTAATTAAATCCTGTGAGGAAGGAGCGGGGGGCTCTGTTGTGTTACACTATGTGATTATTCTTGCTCTGTGTCTTTAAGATCTGTCCCCTTCTTTCTAGCTGAACTCTCTCTCTCACCGTAGTTCTTTATATATCTCCTCCACTTCCTGATTCTGGTCATTACTCCTGTATTTCTTCCATGCTAAACATCTTACATGTGGCTTACAACTGCAACGTTTTTCTACCTATGAATATCCATCATTAAACGGAACATTCGAAAGGATTCATCGTCTGTCGTCCTAACTGTGAGTTTATTTATTGAGTTAAACTGCCTGTATCGATGCAAGGGATGAATATCAAACCAGCTTGAGTAAGGCCTACTTAAACCAGGAGATGAACTTTATCGCTTTGTAGTTGAGACAGAACAGTAGAAAAACGGAGTTTCACAGCCTAATTACAAGATTTCTGCATGTCAGTACTGAAACCGACAAGATTTACTGCCCTCATAGCACATGGCAGCCTTATAGCCTGAGACAATCTGCACAGTGTCATATTTCAGCACACAGATCCTGCCTGCTTTTACAGTCAGTCTGCTATCATGAGTGACCAAGCTTCTGCATGTGAACTCACATCTACCTCCCCACAAGTTCCTGAAGAAAATGAGTTACCCAAACGCTCAGTTAAACCCACTTGGAAAGTAATGGAGAATTATGAAGCTTCAAGGACTGAATTGTCAAATAGCTTGGAATTAGTCTGGGAGAAAATCCTTGCTGAAGCCAATACAGTGTCTGTTGAATGTGAACTACTGACACTAGAGGGCGCCATTAAACAACTTTCTGCCTCATATGAGCTTTATCAGCTTACCAGCAGCAAATTCACTAAAATCTTACAAAACATGAATACAGAAAGTGCGATGACGCAATTAAAGCGTGTCAATGCTCTCAATATTGAAAGAGACAGTTTTATCCAGCAAACAAGATTAAAGGCAGAAGCAAAAATAAAGCTGTTACAGGACACTGCATCTCACAGATCTGTTTCCACCAGACATTCTAAAAACTCGTCAAGATCCCATAGTTCAAGATACTCAACACTCAGTGAGCGACTTATTAATGCCCGCGCTGAAGTGGAAGCCAGCAAAGTGCAGGTGACATATGCAGAAAAAAGAGCAGAGTTGGAAGCGCAGTCAGCACGACAAAGAGCAACAATGGAAACCTTAAATGAACAGTGTAAACATGACGCAGCTGTGGCAAAGCTAAGGGTCCTACAGCAAGCTATCAGTGCAGACGAAGGTGCAAGTGAGAAAGACAGCATTAACCTAAACATAGCAGATATGGAAGACCCCCTCAAACGCACTAAAGACTATGTCCTAAGCCACTGCAGTGCGCACTCCATCGTCTTCAATGCTCCCGGCTACATAGAGATTACGTCACTTCGTAGGTCATTGACAGTTTTCCAAAGAGAATGTCTTTTAGCGGGGTGGTTGAGCCCATTTACATTGAGTGACAAAATATTGAGCGGCATAATATCGGTGTGAAAGGAGTGATATAAGTAGGTAACACTTACGATTGGTACTGCAGCTTCTGGATTCAGGGGTGGTGATGGTTTTGTGGTTGAGGGACAGAGGATGTCCGAGAGTGTCCTGCACCAAGTTTACTAGAACAGTGAATGGAGCAAACTGTCATGGAGATAAAAGCAGATATTGAAAGGCCGAACTTGCACACACTCTTATAACATAACAGGTAGACAATGCAAGCTAAAAGGTTGCAATTCGGAGGTGGAGCAGAGCAGCGCTACGACCTCTTTTGGGGGGTAAAAAGTTCAACCAACGGAGAAGTATTACAACTGTAGAGTTCCTCTGTCAGAACCCAGGGGAGTATAGGGTTATTATTATTGTGGCCCTTCATTAAGGTAGTAATTCAGGGTTACGGGACCTGAGGCTGGTCAAGTTTGCGTCTGGAGGATGATGGGCCGCTGCGCGGTGGCAGCGGGGTGGGCGGGTCGGGTAGGATACCCCATGTGTGAAGTAGGGCGAGACCTTCTTGCAGATCTTTAATCTTGTGTGATTTGCCGTTCATAGTTATGAGGAGTGAGGCCGGGTATCTCCATTTGTATTGTACTTTGCGGTTTTGGAGCCCTTTAGTTATTGGGCTCAGTTGTCTCCTCATTTGTAGGGTGAACTTGGACAGGTCAGGGAATAGTTGTAGCTCGGTAAATGGTGGAGGGAGGGGTGATGCGGCTTTGACCCCATACATGAGCTGTTCCTTAATATGGAAAAAGTGCACCCTCATTAGGATATCTCTTGGTACAGAGGCTGCAAGGTGAGACGGTTTTGCAATTCTGTGTATCCTGTCTATGATGAGGTCTCTAGGAGCCGCATCTGGTAAAATGACATGCATCAGTTCTTTTGCATATTTAGGTAGGTCCGCAGGTAAGATGGATTCTGGCACACCTCTCAGCTTAATATTATTCCTGCGAGACCTATCTTCTAAATCGGCCAGCTTGGCGCGCATCCAATTTTGTTCCTGTCTGATATCATCATATGCATCAATAACGCCGTTAACTGTGGATACACATCCTGACATATTCTCTTCTATATGGGTTACTCTGCTGTCCAGTGAGTGAATGTCAGATGTGACCTTGTGGAACAGCGAGGATAAGTCCATCATGAGCGAGGACTGTAGGGACAGTAACATGTCTTTTAGAGTTGAGTCAAGCACTGGTTGGCCTGATGTGGGAAAGGAGGCCATAGAGGAGTGCAGGGCCTGGTTAGAGATAAGGGGATTGAAAGCCTGGGCCTCAATTTGTGATTGCGCCGGGTGATGCGGAGGTGTATCCATCCGCATTCTGGCTTTGGCGGGGCTCCTGGTGAGGGGATCAGATTCAGGAGGGTGATCGGAACTGCTCGTGGACACTGGGGTGGGCGAATCGGCCGGAATCTCGTCCGGTAACTCTGAATAGGAGTCCCGTGATTCCCATGACGCGGCCGTGCCGGCGCCATCTTTACAAGCACTGACCTTCTCTGCTGGCTTGAAGGCGAATTCAGTCAGTTTTTGCGGCGTATAGTCTGTAAATCTCTTCCGAGACATCTCGGCTAGTGTCCAGGGATTCGCTGGAGTGGGGATGGCCTCGGATTGTGAAGCAGAAGGGCCTCTGTCGCTTCGTGATCACCCCTGGGTTGACGAGCTAAGGGTTTAAGCTGCCATCTTCTCCGACGGTCGGCCACGCCCCCCTGGTCTTACAAGTTTTGATGACCAACCTGAGAACTACAGAAGTTGGAAATGTGCCTTCAGAACTACAATCAGCAATATTGGCATTACAGCTGATCAAGAATTGAATCTGCTGATCAAATGGCTTGGTCCTCTATCTGCTGCACGTGTTAAGCCATTAAGATCGGTTTTCATGGACAATCCTACTGCAGGCCTCACAGCTGCATGGGAGTGACTAGCGCAAAGTTATGGCAGTCCAGAAGCTATAGAAAATGCTTTGTTCATACGTCTGGAAACTTTCCCAAAGATATCCGGTAAGGACAACAAGGAGTTCCAGAGACTGAGTGACCTTCTCCTTGAGCTTCAGCTAGCCAAGACAGACCCAAAACTACCTGGACTCAGTTACCTTGACACTCCAAGAGGGGTAAACCCAATTGTCTCCAAGCTCCCGTATGGTTTGCAAGAGAAATGGACTGCACTAGGGTCATCATACAAAAGAGAGAACAAGGTTTCCTTCCCTCCATTCTCTTTCTTCTGTGAATTCATCAGGGAAATTGCAGAGACCAAGAACGATCCAAGTTTTTCCTATGGTGCGTACAGCCTCTTCTCACCCTTTCCTAAGAGTACCAGTCTTCAGGGCAACTAAAGAAACCATAGAGGCCCAGTGTCCGTGAAAAAGACTGACATCCTTCCCACTCCTACCACAGTTCTGGCCACAAACAAACAGAGTAGGAAGATTGAAAACCCTAACAGAGAGTGTCCCATACACAAGAAGCCACACCCCCTCAATAAATGTATCGGCTTTAGGAAAAAGCCTCTGGAAGAGCGCAAGGAGCTTTTAAAGACATTTAGGGTATGTTTCAGGTGCTGTGCTTCTACAGAACATTTTGCAAAGGACTGTAATGTGTCCATCAAGTGCATAGAGTGTGGCTCTGAAGAACATGTGCAAGCCCTCCATTCTCTTGAGCCCAGCTCTGCACAACCTGCCAACACTCCTCCCAGGTTAACGCATGGCGGGGAGAATACAGACCAAGTGCCTAATTCTACCATCATTTCTTCATCCTGCACTGAAGTTTGTGGAGAAGACCGCTGTGGTAAGTCCTGTGCTAAGATATGCTTGGTGAACATATACCACAAGGATCAACCAGAAAAGTCTCTAAAGGCATATGCTATCTTAGACGATCAGAGCAATCGATCACTTGCAAAATCGGAATTGTTCAATCTATTTGAAATAAAAGGCGAAGCTCATCCTTACACCTTGGGTACCTGTAGTGGAACTATAGAGGTTTCTGGAAGAAGGGCTCATGGACTCATGGTATCTTCTCTCAAAGGTAACTTGCAATTACCCTTACCTACACTTGTTGAGTGCAATCAGATACCTGCTAACAGGGAAGAAATCCCTACTCCAGCTGCTGCTTTCCATCACCCTCACCTCAAGGTAATAGCAAATGAGATACCGCCGCTTGACAAAGATGCTCAGATCCTTCTTCTGTTAGGAAGAGACATTCTAAGAGTTCACAAGGTACACAGACAAGTCAGTGGACCCCCAGATGCCCCATTTGCCCAGCGCACGGATCTAGAGTGGGTCATCATAGGCAATGTCTGCATAGGCAAAATGAAAAGACCTACCAACATTTCGTCATTCAAGACAAATGTTCTGCCAAATGGCCGAAACACTTACTTTGAGCCATGCCCACATCACTACTGGGTGAAAGAGAAGATAGCCAGCCACGAATGGCAACATGGTATCTCAGGTGACACAAGCCCTTTCTCCTGCCATGATGGCGACTTCGGCTCTACAGTGTTCAAAGCAACCAGTGAAGATGACATACTGGCTCCTTCAATGGAAGACAAAGAATTCATCAAGGTAATGGACAATGAGTTCTTTCAAGATGACTCCAATAACTGGGTAGCACCCCTACCCTTTCGTCTCCCAAGAGAGAGATTGCCCAATAACTTACAGCAGGCCATCAGTACATTCTCCTCCTTAAAGCGAAACTTAAGCAGGAAACCAGAGATGCAAAAGCACTTTGTGGACTTTATGCAAAATGTATTTGACAGAGATCATGCAGAGCCTGCTCCCCCACTAAAGGAGGGAGAAGAATGCTGGTACCTTCCATCCTTTGGCGTGTATCACCCACGCAAACCAGACCAAATCAGAGTTGTCTTTGATTCCAGTGCTCAGCACAAAGGTGTTTCTCTTAACAACATGCTCCTTACTGGACCCAACTTGAACAACAGTCTAATAGGAGTCTTGATTCGTTTCAGACAAGCGCCTGTAGCAGTAATGGCCGACATTCAACAGATGTTTCACTGCTTCATCGTCAGAGAAGACAACAGAAACTACCTCAGGTTTCTATGGCACAAGGACAATGACCTCAACAAGGAAGTTATAGATTATCGCATGAAGGTACATGTCTTCGGTAACAGTCCTTCCCCAGCAGTGGCAACTTATGGGCTAAGGAGAACAGCTCAGACTGGAGAAGTTGAATATGGATCTGATGCCCGTCAATTTGTTGAAAGAAACTTCTACGTTGACGACGCACTTAAGTCCTTTCCAACTGCTAAAGAAGCAATTGATCTTCTCACCAGAACAAAGGAGATGCTGTCTGTAGCAAACCTTAGACTACACAAGATTATATCCAACAGCCAGGAACTTATGAATGCCTTTCACTCTGAGGACTAGTGATGAGCCGAACACCCCCGGGTTCGGTTCGCACCAGAACCCGCGAACGGACCGAAAGTTCGTACGAACATTAGAACCCTATTAAATACAATGGATGCGAACGTTCGAATTCTAAAGTGCTAATTATAACGACTATTATGCATGTTATTGTCCTAAAAAGGGTTTGGGAACCCGGGTTCTGCACCAGGGGACATGTATCAATGCAAAAAGAAGTTTTAAAAACGGTCGTTTTTCGGGAGCAGTCATTTTAATGATGCATAAAGTGAAAAAAAAAAAGTCAAATATTCCTTTAAATATCGTACCTGGGGGTGTCTAAAGTATGCCTGTGAAGTGCCACATGTTTCCCGTGTTTAGAACTGTCCCTGCACAAAATGACACTTCTAAAGGAAAAAAAAGCCATTTAAAACTGCTTGCGGCTTTAATGTAATGTCTGGTCCCGGTAATATGGATGAAAATCTTTAAGAAAAATGGCATAGCTACCCCATGACCCCCCCCCTACCCCAGCCCATTACCAGCCCCTTTGGGTCTTGTATGGATATTAAGGGGAACACCGCACACAAAATAAAAAAGGCCCTATATACTCTGAACAGCCGTATACAGGCGGTGCATACAAGACAGGGACTGTAGGTTTGTTCTTATGTAGAATGTGTTTGTAATTTTGAACAGGTACATTGTTTAAGTGTAGCTCCAGCCCAAAAATCTATTTTTAAACTTTTTGGAAAACATAGGTAAGGGTTATCACCCCTGTAACATTTGTTTTGCTGTCTGTGCCCCTGTTCAGAACATTTCACCTCACTTTCCGTCCCAATGACATGGGGGAGGATTATTTATGCATCATTTATTCATCTGATCCAGTGTGTTTCTGATGAGACAAGGTGTATTCCCACACCCATCCTTGCTTCTCTCCCTGCAATTAGCTGTTGCTATTTGGACTGCCATTTTGGCTATTTAGCACTTTATTTACATAGTCACTGTTTGGACGTTTTAATTTTATTTTATTATTGTTGATTTTGTCACCCCATTTATTTAATTTATGAGAAGTTAGACTTTATTAATAGCACTTTTAATATTAGCACTTTCTATTGACATTTAGCGCTGCTTCACTATATAAACTGTTTTTGAAATGTGGTGTTTTTCTTGAAACAAGGATTGGTGATAAAGCATCAGTACAGAGGAGACACCTTTCTCCCATATTAATTCTTACAGGAGAGAATTTTCCTTCCTAGGGGTAGATTTCCTCTCACTTCCTGTTGTCTTCTTGCATTTGCAAGTAGGAGTCGTTTGTAAGTTGGATGTTTGAAAGTAGGGACCTGCCGTATATACTCTGCAGAAATAGGCCCCTTAGTTGTTGGTGTTGGCACAACACTGTAAGCACTCACAGTTACTCTTGGTTGGTGCTGGAACGCCCTGCTGTCAACTATTATATCAGGAATTGTAATTACATATAATTGTTGAACAGTGGTAGTAAAAATTGGGCCTTTGATGGTGGTGCTGGTGCCAGAACACTGTAAGCCCTGACAGTTACTCTTGGTGGGTGCAGCAATGGGCCCTGCTGTGAATTATTAGATCAAGAATTGTAATTGCATGCCCCTGTTGAACAGGGGCTGAAAAATTGGGCCTTTCGTGGTGGTGGTGGTGGTGGTGTTGCCACAACACTGTAAGCCCTCAGAGTTACTCTTGGTGGGTGCAGGAATGGGCCCTGCTGTGAATTATTAGATCAAGAATTGTAATTACATGCCCCTTTTGAACAGGGGCTGAAAAATTGGGCCTTTCGTGGTGGTGGTGGTGGTGGCGTTGCCACAACACTGTAAGCCCTCAGAGTTACTCTTGGTGGGTGCAGCAATGGGCCCTGCTGTGAATTATTAGATCAAGAATTGTAATTACATGCCCCTGTTGAACAGGGGCTGAAAAATTGGGCCTTAGGCACTGGTGGCACAACACTGCAACCCCTCACAGATACTGTACTTGGAGCACAGCAATGAGCCCTGTTGCAAAGTATTGCTTCAAAAATTGTAATTACACGCCCCTGTTAAACAGGGGCTGAAAAATTGGGCCTTAGCCACTGGTGGCGGCACCGATAAACAAAAATGATCTTCCAAGCTATCATCATCAATCGTATCATTGAGGACTCGGAGGAGGAGGATAGCCAGTCAACATAACAGCACAGGCACTCAGCATCAGCATCAGTCTTGAAGGGATGTGACATGTTAAAATCAATTAGTCTGTTATATCAGCATCAGGTGTGTGGTAGCTGGTGGTGATCCAAGACTGGTTCATCTTGATGAAAGTCAGTCGATCAACCGAGTCGGTGGACAGGCGCACCCTGTGATCCGTGACAAATCCTCCAGCAGCACTGAATGTGCGTTCCAAAAGAACGCTGGATGCAGGACAGGCCAGTAGCTCAATTGCATACTGTGCAAGCTCTGGCCAGTGATCCATCCTCAAGACCCAGTAAGCCAGAGGATTTTCGGTGGGGAAGGTGTCCAAGTCTGACCTTGCCCCTAGATATTCCTGCACCATGTTTATCAGACGCTGGCGATGGTTGCTGGAACCGATCATACTTTGGGGCTGCGGACTAAAGAATTGTCTGAACGCATCGGTCAGACGGCCACCTTCCCCACCGCTCCTTCTTTGACTGGCCGAAGCCTCAGCAACTCATTGTCCAGGACCAGGAGTTTGTAACCTCCCAGTCTCTGGGAACGCGTTGCACAGACCTTTCTGCAAGGCCTCCCGGAGTTGTCTCATCCTCTGCTCCCTCTGCGACGGTAACATAAGGTCCGCAACCTTACCCTTGTACCGTGGATCAAGGAGAGTGGCCAGCCAGTAATGGTCCCTCTCCTTGATCCGAAGAATACGAGGATCCTTCCGCAGACTTTGCAGGATCAGGGAGGCCATGCAGCGTAGGTTAGCTGAGGCATTTGGTCCGGAGTCCTCTGGGTCACTAAGGACGACATGATCCGCAGCCACCTCCTCCCAGCCACGTACAAGTCCACTGGTTTCTTGGGACTGTAAATCATCCCTAAAAGACTGCTGCTGATGATGCTGAGTGCCAGCCTCCACCTCCATGCTGACACAATCCTCCTCCTCCTCCTCCTTCTCCTTCTCCTCTTCCTGTGCGATGGGTGGGACAGAAGGAACACTGTCTGGGTAAAGGGGGCCTTGAGAGGCAAGGAAGTCCTCCTCTTCCTGCCTCTGTTCTGCCTCAAGTGCCCTGTCCATTATTCCACGCAGCGTGTGCTCCAACAGGTGGACAAGAGGTACAGTGTCACTGATGCATGCACTGTCACTGCTCACCATCCTCGTGGCCTCCTCAAATGGTGCCAGGACAGTGCGTGCATCCCTGATCATGCCCCACTGGCGTGGAGAAAAAAAACCAAGCTCCCCTGACCCTGTCCTGGTGCCGTAGTCGCACAGGTACTCATTGATGGCCCTCTGCTGCGTGTGCAGCCGCTGCAGCATGGCCAACGTTGAGTTCCACCTGGTGGGCATGTCACATATAAGGCGGTTCTTGGGCAGGTTCAACTCCTTTTGCAGCTCAGCCAGGCGAGCACTGGCATTATAAGATCTGCGGAAATGCACACAGACTTTCCTGGCCTGCCTCAGGACATCCTGTAAGCCCGGGTACCTGCCCAAGAACCGCTGCACCACCAGGTTAAGGACGTGAGCCACACAGGGCACATGGGTCAGTTGTCCCTGTCGGAGGGCAGAGAGGAGGTTGGTGCCATTGTCGCAAACCACCATTCCTGGCTTAAGCTGGCGTGGCGTCAACCACCTCTCGGCCTGGCCCTGCAGAGCAGACAGGACCTCTGCCCCAGTGTGGCTTCTGTCCCCCAAACACACCAGCGCAAGCACGGCATGGCATCTTTTTGCCTGCGTACTTGCGTAGCCCCTTGAACGGCTACGGAGCACCGCTGGTTCAGAGGACAAAGCACAGGAAGAGGCCATGGAGGAAGAAGAAGGGGAGGGGGTGGAGGAGAGAGGTGTGCCACAACCAGTAGTAGCATTTTGGAGGCGTGGCGGTGGAACAACCTCCAACACTACTGCACCTTGTCCTGCATCCTTCCCAGCTGCCAAAAGAGTGACCCAATGGGCCGTGAAAGAAAGGTAACGTCCCTGTCCATGCCTGCTGGACCATGAGTCAGCGGTAATATGCACCTTACCACTGACCGCCCTGTCCAGCGAGGCCAAGACATTGCCTTCCACATGCCGGTAGAGAGCCGGAATAGCCTTCCGTGAGAAAAAGTGGCGTTTGGGAACCTGCCACTGAGGAACCGCACATTGCACAAACTCACGGAAGGGGGCCGAGTCTACCAACTGAAAAGGCAGCAGTTGAAGCGCTAGCAATTTAGCCAAGCTAGCATTCAACCGCTGGGCATGTGGATGGCTGGGAGTGAACTTCTTTCGACGGTCCAGCAGCTGGGGCAGGGAAATTTGCCTGCTAGAATCGGACGTCGGTGTACTGCTAGCAGAGTGGCCGCAAGTACTTGGCTGTGACACACCTAATTCTACACCTTCATTCCTCTCAGTGCATGTTTCAGAGAGGACTGAAGTTATAGTGGGGTTGGAGATCCCAGCTGATGCGGTGCAAGGAGAGGTCCGCTTTGTTCTTTGGTTTGGGTCTTTGAGGTAGGCTTGCCAACGAGCTGCATGGCAGGTCAACATATGTCTGGTCAGGCATGTGGTACCCAAGCGGCTGATGTTTTGGCCACGCGATATACGCTTGAGACATATGTTGCAAACAGCAGCTGTGCGATCTGATGCACTAGCCTCAAAAAAGGCCCACACCAAAGAACTTTTTGAATGACGGGCAGAGGCAGCGCCCTGCACAGGCGGAGCTCTGCGGTGTGATTCCGTCGGTGTACTGCCCTTACGCTGGCCACCAAAGGGCATCCTGCCTCGTTGGAGATGTGCCTCCTCCTCCTCCTCTCTCCTATTAGGCACCCACGTGGAGTCAGTGACCTCATCATCCCCTCCCTCCTCATCACTGGAGCCAATCTGGCAGTATGCTGCAGCTGCTGGAACATGACTGCCAGATTGGTGTCCTTCTTGAGCATCCCCTCTGTCTGCTCTCACGCTACTGCCTTCCTGTAGCTGGGTTTCATCATCAGACCCTTCGAAACGCTGGGCATCCTCCTGGAGCATGTACCCAACACTGTGCTCAAACAGTTCGGGGGACTCCTCAGGAGGAGGACATGGTGGGTCTAGGGAAGGAGTGACTGATGATGAGTCCGACATTGATACCAGGGAAGAGGACGCTTTGGCAGCTGCTTTGCCAGTACCCTGAGCCTGGGTGAGAGAGGATGAGGAGGAGGAGGAGGGCTTGGTCATCCACTCTACCAAGTCTTCGGCATGATGTGGCTCAACATGTCCAGCTGCCGAAAAGAAGGACAAGCGTGTCCCATGGCCATGTGCTGATGACAATGCACCGCGTCCACGACCAGCACTGTTGCCCCCAGACACAGAGCCTGCTTGCCCTCTTTTATTGCCTCCTGACTGTCTGCCTCTCCTTGTTTGCCTTCCAGACATTCTAATGGATGGCCTGCAGGGAGATGGGAAAAAAGCAATAAGGGCTACCTTCAGGTGTCCTTCTCTGTCCCTTTACTTAAGGATTTCTAAATATGGTTGAGGATGATTGCTTTCGCACAGAATAGCACGACAATTTCCCTGACTGTCCAAAAAACAAGGATTTCAAAGATGGTTGATGAGGAATGCTTTAGCACAGTATAGCACAAGGAGAATTTCCCTCACTGTCCTTCCCTGTCCCTACAAACAAGGATTAGCACAGTAAAACACACTGACACTCTCCCTACCTATAGTTTTCTGTCCCTATAAAAAATGTTTTTTTAAAGATGGTTGATGATCAATGCTTTAGCACAGTATAGCACAAGGAGAATTTCCCTCACTGTCCTTCCCTGTCCCTACAAACAAGGATTAGCACAGTAAAACACACTGACACTCTCCCTACCTATAGTTTTCTGTCCCTATAAAAAATTTTTTTTTAAAGATGGTTGATGATCAATGCTTTAGCACACTATAGCACAAGGAGAATTTCCCTCACTGTCCTTCCCTGTCCCTACAAACAAGGATTAGCACAGTAAAACACACTGACACTCTCCCTACCTATAGTTTTCTGTCCCTATAAAAAATGTTTTTTTAAAGATGGTTGATGATCAATGCTTTAGCACAGTATAGCACAAGGAGAATTTCCCTCACTGTCCTTCCCTGTCCCTACAAACAAGGATTAGCACAGTAAATCACACTGACACTCTCCCTACCTATAGTTTTCTGTCCCTATAAAAAATTTTTTTTTAAAGATGCTTGATGATCAATGCTTTAGCACACTATAGCACAAGGAGAATTTCCCTCACTGTCCTTCCCTGTCCCAAAAACAAGGATTAGCACAGTAAAACACACTGACACTCTCCCTACCTATAGTTTTCTGTCCCTATAAAAATTTTTTTTTTAAAGATGGTTGATGATCAATGCTTTAGCACACTGTAGCACAAGGAGAATTTCCCTCACTGTCCTTCCCTGTCCCTACAAACAAGGATTAGCACAGTAAAACACACTGACACTCTCCCTACCTATAGTTTTCTGTCCCTATAAAAAATGTTTTTTTAAAGATGGTTGATGATCAATGCTTTAGCACAGTATAGCACAAGGAGAATTTCCCTCACTGTCCTTCCCTGTCCCTACAAACAAGGATTAGCACAGTAAAACACACTGACACTCTCCCTACCTATAGTTTTCTGTCCCTATAAAATTTTTTTTTTTAAAGATGGTTGATGATCAATGCTTTAGCACACTATAGCACAAGGAGAATTTCCCTCACTGTCCTTCCCTGTCCCTACAAACAAGGATTAGCACAGTAAAACACACTGACACTCTCCCTACCTATAGTTTTCTGTCCCTATAAAAATTTTTTTTTTAAAGATGGTTGATGATCAATGCTTTAGCACACTATAGCACAAGGAGAATTTCCCTCACTGTCCTTCCCTGTCCCTACAAACAAGGATTAGCACAGTAAAACACACTGACACTCTCCCTACCTATAGTTTTCTGTCCCTATAAAAAATGTTTTTTTAAAGATGGTTGATGATCAATGCTTTAGCACAGTATAGCACAAGGAGAATTTCCCTCACTGTCCTTCCCTGTCCCTACAAACAAGGATTAGCACAGTAAAACACACTGACACTCTCCCTACCTATAGTTTTCTGTCCCTATAAAAATTTTTTTTTTTAAAGATGGTTGATGATCAATGCTTTAGCACAGTATAGCACAAGGAGAATTTCCCTCACTGTCCTTCCCTGTCCCTACAAACAAGGATTAGCACAGTAAAACACACTGACACTCTCCCTACCTATAGTTTTCTGTCCCTATAAAAAATGTTTTTTTAAAGATGGTTGATGATCAATGCTTTAGCACAGTATAGCACAAGGAGAATTTCACTCACTGTCCTTCCCTGTCCCTACAAACAAGGATTAGCACAGTAAAACACACTGACACTCTCCCTACCTATAGTTTTCTGTCCCTATAAAAATTTTTTTTTTTAAAGATGGTTGATGATCAATGCTTTAGCACAGTATAGCACAAGGAGAATTTCCCTCACTGTCCTTCCCTGTCCCTACAAACAAGGATTAGCACAGTAAAACACACTGACACTCTCCCTACCTATAGTTTTCTGTCCCTATAAAAAATGTTTTTTTAAAGATGGTTGATGATCAATGCTTTAGCACAGTATAGCACAAGGAGAATTTCCCTCACTGTCCTTCCCTGTCCCTACAAACAAGGATTAGCACAGTAAAACACACTGACACTCTCCCTACCTATAGTTTTCTGTCCCTATAAAAAATTTTTTTTTAAAGATGGTTGATGATCAATGCTTTAGCACATTATAGCACAAGGAGAATTTCCCTCACTGTCCTTCCCTGTCCCTACAAACAAGGATTAGCACAGTAAAACACACTGACACTCTCCCTACCTATAGTTTTCTGTCCCTATAAAAAACATTTTTTTAAAGATGGTTGATGATCAATGCTTTAGCACACTATAGCACAAGGAGAATTTCCCTCACTGTCCTTCCCTGTCCCTACAAACAAGGATTAGCACAGTAAAACACACTGACACTCTCCCTACCTATAGTTTTCTGTCCCTATAAAAAATGTTTTTTTAAAGATGGTTGATGATCAATGCTTTAGCACACTATAGCACAAGGAGAATTTCCCTCACTGTCCTTCCCTGTCCCTACAAACAAGGATTAGCACAGTAAAACACACTGACACTCTCCCTACCTATAGTTTTCTGTCCCTATAAAAAATGTTTTTTTAAAGATGGTTGATGATCAATGCTTTAGCACAGTATAGCACAAGGAGAATTTCCCTCACTGTCCTTCCCTGTCCCTACAAACAAGGATTAGCACAGTAAAACACACTGACACTCTCTCTACCTATAGTTTTCTGTCCCTATAAAAATTTTTTTTTTAAAGATGGTTGATAATCAATGCTTTAGCACACTATAGCACAAGGAGAATTTCCCTCACTGTCCTTCCCTGTCCCTACAAACAAGGATTAGCACAGTAAAACACACTGACACTCTCCCTACCTATAGTTTTCTGTCCCTATAAAAAATGTTTTTTTAAAGATGGTTGATGATCAATGCTTTAGCACAGTATAGCACAAGGAGAATTTCCCTCACTGTCCTTCCCTGTCCCTACAAACAAGGATTAGCACAGTAAAACACACTGACACTCTCCCTACCTATAGTTTTCTGTCCCTATAAAAAATGTTTTTTTAAAGATGGTTGATGATCAATGCTTTAGCACAGTATAGCACAAGGAGAATTTCCCTCACTGTCCTTCCCTGTCCCTACAAACAAGGATTAGCACAGTAAAACACACTGACACTCTCCCTACCTATAGTTTTCTGTCCCTATAAAAAATGTTTTTTTAAAGATGGTTGATGATCAATGCTTTAGCACAGTATAGCACAAGGAGAATTTCCCTCACTGTCCTTCCCTGTCCCTACAAACAAGGATTAGCACAGTAAAACACACTGACACTCTCCCTACCTATAGTTTTCTGTCCCTATAAAAATTTTTTTTTTAAAGATGGTTGATGATCAATGCTTTAGCACACTATAGCACAAGGAGAATTTCCCTCACTGTCCTTCCCTGTCCCTACAAACAAGGATTAGCACAGTAAAACACACTGACACTCTCCCTACCTATAGTTTTCTGTCCCTATAAAATTTTTTTTTTTAAAGATGGTTGATGATCAATGCTTTAGCACACTATAGCACAAGGAGAATTTCCCTCACTGTCCTTCCCTGTCCCTACAAACAAGGATTAGCACAGTAAAACACACTGACACTCTCCCTACCTATAGTTTTCTGTCCCTATAAAAAATGTTTTTTTAAAGATGGTTGATGATCAATGCTTTAGCACAGTATAGCACAAGGAGAATTTCCCTCACTGTCCTTCCCTGTCCCTACAAACAAGGATTAGCACAGTAAAACACACTGACACTCTCCCTACCTATAGTTTTCTGTCCCTATAAAAAATTTTTTTTTAAAGATGGTTGATGATCAATGCTTTAGCACACTATAGCACAAGGAGAATTTCCCTCACTGTCCTTCCCTGTCCCTACAAACAAGGATTAGCACAGTAAAACACACTGGCACTCTCCCTACCTATAGTTTTCTGTCCCTATAAAAAATGTTTTTTTAAAGATGGTTGATGATCAATGCTTTAGCACAGTATAGCACAAGGAGAATTTCCCTCACTGTCCTTCCCTGTCCCTACAAACAAGGATTAGCACAGTAAAACACACTGACACTCTCCCTACCTATCCTTCTCTTTCCCTAAACTAAAGGAATCCAGGTTAAGCAAGAAAAAAAAATGTCACTGTCCCTGCCTATGCTTCTCTTTCCCTGCTCCGGAACACACTACACTAGGCCGTCGTGCTGGCGGCCTTTTATATTGTGGGGCGTGTACTAAACACCCTCAGCAATAATTGGCCACAGGCATCCTGCCTGTGGCCAATCATTGCTCTCCTCGCTGCTGGCGCTGTGATTGGCCAAGCATGCGGGGTCACAGTGCATGCTTGGCCAATCACAGCGCCTGGATGACACTGCGATGGCGTAGTGCATTGTGGGCCGTTCGCGTCACTCGAATTAGGCGCGAACGACCCAAATCGTTCGATCTTCGTCGAACGATCGAACAGCCGATGTTCGAGTCGAACGTATGTTCGACTCGAACACCGAGCTCATCCCTACTGAGGACTATGCCACTAGTCTAAAAAGCCTTGACTTAGGTACAGATGTGCCGCCTGTACAGCGAAGTCTGGGTTTGTTGTGGAACATCAAGCAAGACAAATTCACCTTCCAAGTGTCAACTTGTGACAAACCCTTCACTAAGAGAGGAGTCCTGTCCGTGGTGAATAGCATCTATGACCCACTGGGTTTCCTTGCTCCAGTTACCATTCAAGGTAAGATTTTACTAAGGCAGTTGTCTACTGAGAACATAGACTGGGATACTCTCTTGCCTAGTGAGAATCAACACAAGTGGGAAAGGTGGAGATATTCTTTGAAGTCACTAGAAAAACTTCAGATTCCCTGTTGCTATGTTCCTGGTTCCACTTCAACTGCTAACCGGAGAGAGATTCATATTTTCTCTGATGCATCAGTTGAAGCTATTGCTGCAGTAGCCTATTTGAAGACCTCTGAACTGAATGGAGAATCACGCTGTAGTTTTGTCCTAGGCAAGGCAAAACTCACTCCCAAGCCTGCACATACCATACCAAGACTTGAACTTTTTGCAGCCGTGCTAGCAGTAGAAATTGCAGAGGTCATACGAAGTGAAATGGACACTACAATTGATTCTTTCACCTTCTATACAGACAGTAAGGTAGAACTTGGTTACATAAACAACCAAACAAACAGGGTTGAACGTATCAAGAGATTCTCTCTACCAAGTCAATGGCATCACGTTCCCACTGAACTCAACCCAGCTGACTGTGGGACCAGAGCCGTGTCACCTGCCGCTCTTCAGGACAGCTTATGGCTGTCACCTCCAAGGTTTCTGTGTGAGGACTCTTACTTACTCCCTATTGACACCACCTATGGGCTAGTAAACCCTGAAGATGATAAGGAAATAAGAACTGTGAACACCTCACTCCACACTTCTGTAAGTACAAAACAGAAGCTGCGGTCACACCATTACAAGCATCAATGGAAGCAGGTGCAGCATCTAGCCAATGTGTTCTGGGATCGCTGGAAGAAAAAGTATCTTCACCACCTTCAAGGTCGTAACAAATGGCAAGCATCTAAGCCGAATCTTAAGGTTGGAGACCTCATCCTTCTAAAAGACAAGGAAGTTTGTCGGAATGAGTGGCCTATGGGTCTTATTACTAAAGTTATGCCCAGCGACGATAACAAAGTCCGGAAGGTAGAAGTCAAGGTAACCAAGGGAGGATCGACACAAACCTTTAGTCGACCAATTACAGAGTTAGTACTCCTTTTGCCAGGTGAGTGACTTGTGCAAGGACTAGCCATGCTGTTGGCAAGGCGGGGAGTACATTGCTGCCATCTACAGGTTCTACTCAGAACTTTGGAATTATTTGAAGACATCATACTGTGACTTTATGTTCTTCATCCTGTTGAACTTACGTTTATTATTTGCTTGTTGCATGTTTTTCATTACAGGTTCCAGGACATTCGTCAGTATTAGACTTTTTGAAAATATATATTTTAGTTTAAGCTTATGAAATCTAAAGATTTCAGACGGGGAGTGTTGTATTACACTATGTGATTATTCTTGCTCTGTGTCTTTAAGATCTGTCCCCTTCTTTCTAGCTGAACTCTCTCTCTCACCGTAGTTCTTTATATATCTCCTCCACTTCCTGATTCTGGTCATTACTCCTGTATTTCTTCCATGCTAAACATCTTACATGTGGCTTACAACTGCAACGTTTTTCTACCTATGAATATCCATCATTAAACGGAACATTCGAAAGGATTCATCGTCTGTCGTCCTAACTGTGAGTTTATTCATTGAGTTAAACTGCCTGTATCGATGCAAGGGATGAATATCAAACCAGCTTGAGTAAGGCCTACTTAAACCTGGAGATGAACTTTATCGCTTTGTAGTTGAGACAGAACAGGCTCTGTGTGTGAATAGACACACACAGCCTGGCTAAAGAGCGAGCTCACAAGTGGCTTGCTATGGGGGCATTTGGGAGGGAGGAGGATGAGATAGAGCTGGCTGGTTGGCGACCCCAGAAGAGGAGGTTCAAGGCTCCTCTGTGCAAAACCATTGCACAGAGCAGGTAAGTATAACATGATTGTTACATTAAAGGAGTTGTAAAGGCAGAAGGTTTTTATCCTAATGCATTCTATGAATTAAGATAAAAATCCTTCTGTGTGTTAGTGTAGCAGTGTCCGCAGCACCCCCTAATACTAACCTGAGCCCCATCTCTGTCCGGGGATGTCCACAAGTCCCTCCTGATTGGCTAAGACACAACATCAGCGCCATTGGCTGTCAATCAAAATCAGTTAGCAAATCAGGAGAGAGAGGGGGAGAGATGGGGTGGGGCTGAACAGCAGCTCCATGTCTGAATGGACACGCGGAGCTGCAGCTTGGCTCGGGTGTCCCCATAGCGAGCTGCTTGCTGGGGGGGCACTCGACAGAATGGAGGGGCCAGGAGCACAGAAAAGGGACCCAAGAAGAGGAGGATCCAGGCTGCTCTGTGCAAATCTACTGCACATAGGAGTTAAGTAAAACATGTTTGTTATTTAAAAGAAAAAAAACAAGACTTTACAATCACTTTAGGTCTAATGCACGCTAGGCTCCTCCTAATGCCTTTTTTATAGAAAAAAATTAGCACATTTTTCAAATGCATTTAGGCTATTGGGGCGGGAGTGGCGGTGGCGGTAAAGCGCCGCTATTTTTAGCGGCGCTTTACCGCTAATTTCGCGGCGCTATTCGACCACTAGCAGGGCGGTTTTACCCTCCGCTAGCGGCCGAAAAAGGGTTAAAAACCGCTGCAAAGCGCCTCTGCAGAGGCGCATTGCCGGGGGTATAGCCGCGGTGTCCCATTGATTTCAATGGGCAGAAGCGGTGGAGGAGCGGTATACACACAGCTCCTTCATCGCTCCAAAGATGCGGCTAGCAGATCTTTTTTTTTCCGTCCTGCTAGCGCACCCGAGGGCTTTCACACTGGAGACACAGCTGTATAGGGTCGGTTTGCAGGCGCTATTTTTAGCGCAATAGCACCTGCAAACTGCTCCAGTGTGAAAGGGGTCTTAGGCATATTTAGATGCGTTCAGGTGTTTTAAGCGTTTGGACGTTCCTTAATTTTATCGGTCTGAATATTAATTTATTCTGGCCATTGAAATAAAGCACTAAATACACCTAGCTTTTAGGTAAGTTTAGATGCATTTTCATGCGTTTAGGCACATCAGGCATTTTTTAATGCCCAAATGCTCCTCTTCTGAATGCAATTTTGGTGCATTCAGATTTCTACCCCTAAACAACCCTGTCTTTTAAAGGCTGTAAATGCATATGTGTGCATGGATACATAGGCTAACATAGAGTAGGGTGACCAGACATCCCCGGTTTCAGGGGACAGTCCCCGGATTGAGGACACTGTCCCCGGACCAAGTCTGTCCCCAGTTTTGTCCCCGGATTGGATTTGAACAGGGGCTGGGGCAATTTCAAAGACAGTCAGTGCAGAATAAAAAATAAATAAATCTGAACTACACATTCCTGCTCCGCCACTCCTACTAGCTTAGGGGGGTGTATTTTTTTTTCCATTTTCTGTGCCCCTTTCTGATGATCATGTGCTGGTCGGAGTGGAGGGAATATTTCTTCAGTTTCGGGTGCATGCCCATTCCGCTCCCGCTTACATGTTCTTCTGCCTTGGCTCAAGTCCTGGCCAGCCGCCTGCCTGCTTATCTCCTTGCCTTCCCTGGCGGAGTGATCTTCCTCCTCTCCCCACCCAGTAGTAGCCGGGGCCCGGAGAGTAAGACTTGACAGGCTGTGAGGCGGGCGGCGACGGGCAAAGAGTCGCTGATTGCCGCCATTACTAGTAAAAAAAAAAAAAATATGTCCCCGGATTTCATTTAAAAAATCTGGTCACCTTAACATAGAGGGGCATTTAGGGGCAGAAAAAGAAAATTCAAACACCTGTAAAATGGGCATTTGACATCTGCAAACAACAGTAACAATAGTCATAGTAAACACTATTGTACTACACTTCTACTGTATGTTATTATAAAACTTGGTCACCAAATAAATCAGATGATTGTAGTACTATTTTTGTACCATTACATTTACAGTGAATTGAAATCCTGAACCTCATTTGTAATGGTCCATAAAGTTTACATTTTCCAAATTAAACAAAGCTAGGACTTAATATTTGCATTCATCCATTGGAATTCAAGTATAGATATATGTTCCCATAAGTGTAGAGTTTAACTGCAGCCAGCAAACACTGGCCTCAGTGCTGGTAATTACCTAGTGAAGTTTTGTATTTTTAAGCTTCTTAATTTCCCAGCAGCACAGATGTTTTGCTAATGTAAATGCCATAATTTACGGCTGCATGAGTCACGTTATTCTGAAGTTGATAAAGCAGGCAACTTATCTCAAAGTAACACATCCCCTTTAACGTATTTATTTCCATCGTTAATCACTGTAGTAGAAGAATTACAGTAGGTTTTCCTATCTGGAGTTTGCTGAGAGAAATCGTTGAATTGTCAAAAAGCACACTAGCATTACTCATTTCTTCCATCTTTAGAGCCATTGCACAAAATAGCATGCAGACCCAAAAAATATGTTTTTCATAATTAATCAGCTAACCATCCTCTCCAATTTCATTTCAATAATACATCAACAATAGAATGAAGATTATTAAATTAGAAAGTCGTATTTAGGTTTATTCAACTTTTAGCAGTTTACTTTTACTGTCAGACATTGTAAGGAGATTCAGTGAAGAAGGAGATTCTCAACATGCAGCCACTGTAAATATTAATGTCTTGCAGACATACACAAATGCCTATTAAAATTATTTGACTCTTCTTGTTCTCTTCTTTAAAAGTTCCCAATTTCCGCCATATACCCAGTGGCTATGTGCGGGACTAGCTGCATTTTTTCCCTAAACAGCTGTAGTATATTTTATCTTAAACTACTATTACATGTGCACTCTGTTTTTGCCATAACCAGCAGGATTTCCAACTGATCACTGTTACATATAGGGGGAGCTTTACTAAAACTGGTGCATTTAGAATCTGGTGCAGCTGTGCATGGTAGCCAATCAGCTTCTAACTTCACCTTGTTTAATTAAGCTCTGGCAATAAGACCTGGAAGCTGATTGGTTTCTAAGCAGAGTTGCATCAGATTTTGCACTCTCCGGCTTTTAGTAAATAACCCCCAGTGTATGTTCCACAGGTTTTGTGGCAGTATAAATGTAGGTAAGATCTGATTAACCATGAAATCCATAAAAAATAGATACTGTAAATGAGTAATTAATGTAATCCTTTATATTGCAAAAATGGTAAGAAACGACAGTGTAGATAAAGCACAGGAACCCTCAGTTGTCTTTAACTTCAGTATTGCATTGGGCCCAACAGGGCGGACTGACCATTCTGGTACTCAGGCATTGCCCAAGACTTTGGAGCCAATAGGGGGCCCCACAAGATGCTCCTGGTACCTCCTGCAGCAGGGCAAATCTGACAGTCGGGGGTGACCGGTGTGGCGGGGGTGACCGGTGTGGCGGGGGGGACCGGTGTGGCGGGGGGGACAATTACATTCACCCATCTATCTGTACAGCTCTCCATGCAGTAGCTGAAAGCCACTTCTCCTCCTCTTCCCCCTGCAGCTTTCAGCTGCTTCATGGAGAGCCATACAGGGAGATCGGTGCTTGTAGTTGTCCCCCCCACCTCACCAATCACCCCCGACTGTCCATTGGATTCCCCCTGCTCTTTGGGCCCCCTGTGTGCTCTCCTGGTCCTCCTCGTCCCCCCATAGTGCTGCTGGCTTCATTCCTCTCCTGAAAGTTGATGTGGGGGTGTGCCAGGATAGAGAGTGGAGGTAGGGACCGATAACTATGTCATTTATCATCCCCTTTCTTTTCTGAATGAACAGAGTCAGTAATTGGTCCAGATTACTGTGTTCTGAATGAACAGGAGCCTCTGTCCTGTTTATTCATCTGCAGTGCATCTGAGGCTACAGAGAAATGTTTACTCAGTCCTTTTCTCTGTCTCGGCCTGTTTAGACCCCTGATATTTCACCAAAGTCCCCCAACAGGGCTGTTCAAAAATTTTAATCAATAATAAAAACTTACCTTGTAAAAAAAGAAAAAAGAAAATCATAAAAAATACTAAAATGCTAAAAAAATGAATGGCACCGTGCACTGCTCTACTGACACCGTCCACTGCTCTAGTGACACCATCCCCTGCCCCCCTTCGCCAAAAAGCATTGTAAAAAAATGAAAAATAGTAAAACATTACATTTTAAAACGACTTAAAAAAATAGTAATAAAAAGAAAAAAATTATAATAATAATAAATAAAAAAAAACTACTGACACTGTCCACTGTTCTACTGACACTGTCCTCTGCCTGACTGATACAATCCACTGCCTCCCACTCTTCCCACACAAAAGCATTGTGAAAAAAAACCAAAACGTTAAATTGTAAAAAAAATTATAATAAAAAATGTAATAATTAAATAATTTAATTAATTAATAATAATAAAAAAACTACTGACACTGTCCACTGCTCTACTGCTTTACTGACACCATTCACTGCCCCCCCAAAAAGCATTTTGAAAAAAAAAGTAAAATATAAAAAAATGCAGCAAATAATAAAATGATGTAAAAATTATTTTAAAACATGTATAAATATATATAAAAAAAGGGTTCATTCACACATGTTCTCTTGCGCATACAGTGTGAATGAATGGTTTGTTTGTTTGGCTGGAGCCTCCTGTAACTCTTATACCCCTTTCACACTGGGGCAATGCGGGCGCTAGCAGTAAAGCGTCGCTAGTTTTAGTGATGCTGTTATAGCGGCGCTATTCGGCCGCTAGCGGGGTGCTTTTAACCCCCGCTAGCGACCGAGGAAAGGGTTAATAGCGCCCGAAAAGTGTCCCTGCCAAAGCACTTTTCAGGCGCTTCGGCTGCGGTGCCCATTTATTTCAATGGACAAGGGCGGTGGAGGAGTGGTGTATACACCGCTCCCGCACCGCTCCAAAGATGCTGCTTGCACTCGGACTTTCACACTGGGGTGTCTAGAGAGGCGATTTACAGGTGCTATTTTTAGCGCAAAAACGCCTGTAAAGCTCCTCAGTGTGAAATCGGTCTAAGGGGATGCAGCGGCTGTATAAACACAGCGCAGGTCCTAATTTGCCAGGTGTGGGTGAGTGGCCATTAATGCACACTGTCTGTGTTTGGGGCCATACACCTGCATCCACACGCCTGTCAAATTGTGACCTGCAGCTGTGTTCAAACAGTTGCTGCATCCCCATAGCGTAACATAGGCTCCCTGCACACAGCTACAGCCTCATAAAAAAAAAAATCTGTTTCACACTGTTCAGGCCTTAGCAAACATGTGAATGAGCACCAAGAGCTTATTCATAAACAGAGCTTTATGTATTAACTCAATACAGTTTGATCTTTTAGCAGGAATGATGTAAGTTATGTTGTGTTTGCATCTGCTAATATGAATTTGTGTGCATTTTTGAAAGGGAAAGGATGACACAGGAAATAGTCAGAAAACTCACAGAAAAAAAAGCAGCTAAATGCAATATGAGTTTAAAAAATGTGCATAAAAACGTAGGTAAATGCAAGTGCTTCCAAACTGCATTTTTGTATTTGCAAAACTGTGAACCAGCTCTTATTGGGTCACCAGCTTTAGGTCTCCTGCCACTCTGCATGTCACCGAGCTCGGGGGTAATGCATGGGGTGTGCAGGGGGTAATGTTCAGCTAAGAAGACATTTGTTGAACCTATTTTATTAGACTTCATTCACAAAACCATCTTAATTGTAGTATTTAGGTGCTCATTGCACATTTTGCCTAAATATCACATGCGATTCTGAAACTGTCAGTTCACTATACCGTTTTGCGGTATTTACCGCAAAACACTAAACACGCTTGTTCAATACGGCATGAACAGGCGTTAAACTCAATTCCCAGAAATAAATAAATAATTAAATGCATGCGGTAATTAAGTAGTGATACAGGCATGCAGTATTTATTAAAATATATGAAATGAATCTACCATACAGAACTGGACATGTGTATTAATACCCTGGACCCTGGACTTGAATGAATAGGAAAAAATAATTTTAATGTAAATATTTTTAAAGTATTCATTAACATTAATCAATCAAAAACTGAATTTTTTATTTTGTGTCGCCAAAAACTGTGCCAAGTAAATACTACATATGTTCATAAAAATATTTTAATAGGCAAAATAGTTACAGAGTTATTGTGAGGTTAACCAATGCATACCTGCAAACTTCTAGATGTGGCCTGGACATCCAGGTTTGCATGAACAATTGGTCATGAAAGGTTTAAGGCCCGATTCACACTTGTGCGATGCCAGACATTGCATGTAATTTGGATGTAATCTGCAGCACATTGCTGTTCACATTACATGCGATGTCTGTGCAGTGCGATATCAGCCATACAGATAGTATGGCTGATATCGCACTGCATTCGGTCCATAGACGCACAGGACCCTTTTTTCTGTTCGGACCAGAATCGGATCGCATGTGTGTTCACACATATGCGATTCGATTCATGTCCGAACTGTCAGTTCGCACTGCGATACTCAAGCTGAAATGGGGGTGTCGTTAAAGTGGAGTTCGACCTTAAAAAAAAATAAAAAATACACCAAAATCCTGCAAAAAAATAGAATTTTTAATTTTTTTTCTCACCAGAAAAGGTGGTTGCTATGCGGATGTTCCTAATCTGCCTCTTCCTAGTCCACGGCAGGTCTTCTTCCTCGTCCTCCTCGCGTTGCCTTCTGGTGAATGGGCGGGCTGCCTTCTGGGAACTGTGTGTATCCCAGAGAGCAACTGCCCATTCATACAGCGCTGCGAGACTTGCGCATTCGCAGTAGGAAACGGGCAGTGAAGCCTCAAGGCTTCACTGCCTGTTTCCCTTAGTGAGGATGGCGGCGCCAGGACCTGCTAGGATCGAGGGGTCGGCCTGGGGGGGGCTGACATTGCGGGCGACTAGGACAGGTAAGTGTCCTTATTAAAAGTCAGCAGCTACAGTGTTTGTAGCTGCTGACTTTTAAAAAAAAAAATGCGGCTGGAATCCCACTTTAAGATATAATGACACTCCCCAGCAGTTCGCATATGGCAGTGTGAACTGTCGTGCGTGTCAGGTGCGATGCGGGAGCCCACAGTGGATTTGCAGTGTTCTCGCATCGCACAAGTGTGAACCGGGCCTAAAGAAGTACTGTAGTGTGGCACTGGCAAGCAGTGGTAGCTTATGTTAATTTTTGTAAGCATGGGCACCATACTTACACATAACGGTGGACAGGACCATGCCGGGAGTGGGTGCCACCCGAGTTGGTTATTTTTGCTGCCCCCCCTTGCAGCAAGGATGACCGCCTCAGGTGGCAGTAGTGCTGTAATTAAGTACGTTTTGGTAGCACCAGGGTTGTCAACTGTCAGCAAATTTACGAGCAGTTTGTAAAAGTCAATGATTTTTATAACTGTCTGTGAATATCAGGGGCTGATAGTTTGTCACGCTGTGCTGAATTTTTAAGTGTAAACCAGGCAAATTACTTGTTATGGGGATTGTCAGTGTTTCTATATTGTGTAAGTCCCATTGTGATCAGTGCGCTTGTTCTGAAAAAGGGACTAAACCCGGCCATACATGATTCATTCTTTTCATTCAACCAGCAGGTTTAATGAAACAAAAATTTGCAGATTCCTTCCCACAGAGCTATTGCATTCTAACATCAGCGAAACTTACCAGCCGTCATAATACGGTTGCCGGTTATAGCCGGTGGCACTGATTGTTCGTCAAGAATAGTGATGAGCCGAACACCCCCGGGTTCGGTTCGCACCAGAACCCGCGAACGGACCGAAAGTTCGTACAAACATTAGAACCCTATTAAATACAATGGATGCGAACGTTCGAATTCTAAAGTGCTAATTATAACGACTATTATGCATGTTATTGTCCTAAAAAGGGTTTGGAACCCGGGTTCTGCACCAGGGGACATGTATCAATGCAAAAAGAAGTTTTAAAAACGGTCGTTTTTCGGGAGCAGTCATTTTAATGATGCATAAAGTGAAAAAAAAAAGTCAAATATTCCTTTAAATATCGTACCTGGGGGGTGTCTAAAGTATGCCTGTGAAGTGCCACGTGTTTCCCGTGTTTAGAACTGTCCCTGCACAAAATGACACTTCTAAAGGAAAAAAAAGCCATTTAAAACTGCTTGCGGCTTTAATGTAATGTCTGGTCCCGGTAATATGGATGAAAATCTTTAAGAAAAATGGCATAGCTAACCCAATGCCCCCCCCCCCCACTACCCCAGCCCATTACCAGCCCCTTTGGGTCTTGTATGGATATTAAGGGGAACCCCGCACATAAAATAAAAAAGGCCCTATATACTCTGAACAGCCGTATACAGGCGGTGCATACAAGACAGGGACTGTAGGTTTGTTCTTATGTAGAATCTGTTTGTAATTTTGAACAGGTACATTGTTTAAGTGTAGCTCCAGCCCAAAAATCTATTTTTAAACTTTTTGGAAAACATAGGTAAGGGTTATCACCCCTGTAACATTTGTTTTGCTGTCTGTGCCCCTGTTCAGAACATTTCACCTCACTTTCCGTCCCAATGACAACTGTTTTTGAAATGTGGTGTTTTTCTTGAAACAAGGATTGGTGATAAAGCATCAGTACAGAGGAGACACCTTTCTCCCATATTAATTCTTACAGGAGAGAATTTTCCTTCCTAGGGGTAGATTTCCTCTCACTTCCTGTTGTCTTCTTGCGTTTGCAAGTAGGAGTCGTTTGTAAGTTGGATGTTTGAAAGTAGGGACCTGCCGTATATACTCTGCAGAAATAGGCCCCTTAGTTGTTGGTGTTGGCACAACACTGTAAGCACTCACAGTTACTCTTGGTTGGTGCTGGAACGCCCTGCTGTCAACTATTATATCAGAAATTGTAATTACATATAATTGTTGAACAGTGGTAGTAAAAATTGGGCCTTTGATGGTGGTGCTGGTGCCACAACACTGTAAGCCCTGACAGTTACTCTTGGTGGGTGCAGCAATGGGCCCTGCTGTGAATTATTAGATCGAGAATTGTAATTGCATGCCCCTGTTGAACAGGGGCTGAAAAATTGGGCCTTTCGTGGTGGTGGTGGTGGTGGTGGTGTTGCCACAACACTGTAAGCCCTCAGAGTTACTCTTGGTGGGTGCAGGAATGGGCCCTGCTGTGAATTATTAGATCAAGAATTGTAATTACATGCCCCTTTTGAACAGGGGCTGAAAAATTGGGCCTTTCGTGGTGGTGGTGGTGGTGGCGTTGCCACAACACTGTAAGCCCTCAGAGTTACTCTTGGTGGGTGCAGCAATGGGCCCTGCTGTGAATTATTAGATCAAGAATTGTAATTACATGCCCCTGTTGAACAGGGGCTGAAAAATTGGGCCTTAGGCACTGGTGGCACAACACTGCAACCCCTCACAGATACTGTACTTGGAGCACAGCAATGAGCCCTGTTGCAAAGTATTGCTTCAAAAATTGTAATTACACGCCCCTGTTAAACAGGGGCTGAAAAATTGGGCCTTAGGCACTGGTGGCACAACACTGCAACCCCTCACAGATACTGTACTTGGAGCACAGCAATGAGCCCTGTTGCAAAGTATTGCTTCAAAAATTGTAATTACACGCCCCTGTTAAACAGGGGCTGAAAAATTGGGCGTTAGGCACTGGTGGCGGCACCCATAAACAAAAATGATCTTCCAAGCTATCATCATCAATCGTATCATTGAGGACTCGGAGGAGGAGGATAGCCAGTCAACATAACAGCACAGGCACTCAGCATCAGCATCAGTCTTGAAGGGATGTGACATGTTAAAATCAATTAGTCTGTTATATCAGTCGATCAACCGAGTCGGTGGACAGGCGCACCCTGTGATCCGTGACAAATCCTCCAGCAGCACTGAATGTGCGTTACGAAAGAACGCTGGATGCAGGACAGGCCAGTAGCTCAATTGCATACTGTGCAAGCTCTGGCCAGTGATCCATCCTCAAGACCCAGTAAGCCAGAGGATTTTCGGTGGGGAAGGTGTCCAAGTCTGACCTTGCCCCTAGATATTCCTGCACCATGTTTATCAGACGCTGGCGATGGTTGCTGGAACCGATCATACTTTGGGGCTGCGGACTAAAGAATTGTCTGAACGCATCGGTCAGACGGCCACCTTCCCCACCGCTCCTTCTTTGACTGGCCGAAGCCTCAGCAACTCGTTGTCCAGGACCAGGAGTTTGTAACCTCCCAGTCTCTGGGAACGCGTTGCACAGACCTTTCTGCAAGGCCTCCCGGAGTTGTCTCATCCTCTGCTCCCTCTGCGACGGTAACATAAGGTCCGCAACCTTACCCTTGTACCGTGGATCAAGGAGAGTGGCCAGCCAGTAATGGTCCCTCTCCTTGATCCGAAGAATACGAGGATCCTTCCGCAGACTTTGCAGGATCAGGGAGGCCATGCAGCGTAGGTTAGCTGAGGCATTCGGTCCGGAGTCCTCTGGGTCACTAAGGACGACATGATCCGCAGCCACCTCCTCCCAGCCACGTACAAGTCCACGGGTTTCTTGGGACTGTAAATCATCCCTAAAAGACTGCTGCTGCTGATGCTGCTGAGTGCCAGGCTCCACCTCCATGCTGACACAATCCTCCTCCTCCTCCTCCTCTTCCTGTGCGATGGGTGGGACAGAAGGAACACTGTCTGGGTAAAGGGGGCCTTGAGAGGCAAGGAAGTCCTCCTCTTCCTGCCTCTGTTCTGCCTCAAGTGCCCTGTCCATTATTCCACGCAGCGTGTGCTCCAACAGGTGGACAAGAGGTACAGTGTCACTGATGCATGCACTGTCACTGCTCACCATCCTCGTGGCCTCCTCAAATGGTGCCAGGACAGTGCATGCATCCCTGATCATGCCCCACTGGTGTGGAGAAAAAAAAACAAGCTCCCCTGACCCTGTTCTGGTGCCGTAGTCGCACAGGTACTCATTGATGGCCCTCTGCTGCGTGTGCAGCCGCTGCAGCATGGCCAACGTTGAGTTCCACCTGGTGGGCATGTCACATATAAGGCGGTTCTTGGGCAGGTTCAACTCCTTTTGCAGCTCAGCCAGGCGAGCACTGGCATTATAAGATCTGCGGAAATGCACACAGACTTTCCTGGCCTGCCTCAGGACATCCTGTAAGCCCGGGTACCTGCCCAAGAACCGCTGCACCACCAGGTTAAGGACGTGAGCCACACAGGGCACATGGGTCAGTTGTCCCTGTCGGAGGGCGGAGAGGAGGTTGGTGCCATTGTCGCAAACCACCATTCCTGGCTTAAGCTGGCGTGGCGTCAACCACCTCTCGGCCTGGCCCTGCAGAGCAGACAGGACCTCTGCCCCAGTGTGGCTTCTGTCCCCCAAACACACCAGCGCAAGCACGGCATGGCATCTTTTTGCCTGCGTACTTGCGTAGCCCCTTGAACGCCTACGGAGCACCGCTGGTTCAGAGGACAAAGCACAGGAAGAGGCCATGGAGGAAGAAGAAGAGGAGGGGGTGGAGGAGAGAGGTGTGTCACAACCAGTAGTAGCATTTTGGAGGCGTGGCGGTGGAACAACCTCCAACACTACTGCACCTTGTCCTGCATCCTTCCCAGCTGCCAAAAGAGTGACCCAATGGGCCGTGAAAGAAAGGTAACGTCCCTGTCCATGCCTGCTGGACCATGAGTCAGCGGTAATATGCACCTTACCGCTGACCGCCCTGTCCAGCGAGGCCAAGACATTGCCTTCCACATGCCGGTAGAGAGCCAGAATAGCCTTCCGTGAGAAAAAGTGGCGTTTGGGAACCTGCCACTGAGGAACCGCACATTGCACAAACTCACGGAAGGGGGCCGAGTCTACCAACTGAAAAGGCAGCAGTTGAAGCGCTAGCAATTTAGCCAAGCTAGCATTCAACCGCTGGGCATGTGGATGGCTGGGAGTGAACTTCTTTTGACGGTCCAGCAGCTGGGGCAGGGAAATTTGCCTGCTAGAATCGGACGTCGGTGTACTGCTAGCAGAGTGGCCGCAAGTACTTGGCTGTGACACACCTAATTCTACACCTTCATTCCTCTCAGTGCATGTTTCAGAGAGGACTGAAGTTATAGTGGGGTTGGAGATCCCAGCTGATGCGGTGCAAGGAGAGGTCCGCTTTGTTCTTTGGTGTGGGTCTTTGAGGTAGGCTTGCCAACGAGCTGCATGGCAGGTCAACATATGTCTGGTCAGGCATGTGGTACCCAAGCGGCTGATGTTTTGGCCACGCGATATACGCTTGAGACATATGTTGCAAACAGCAGCTGTGCGATCTGATGCACTAGCCTCAAAAAAGGCCCACACCAAAGAACTTTTTGAATGACGGGCAGAGGCAGCGCCCTGCACAGGCGGAGCTCTGCGGTGTGATTCCGTCGGTGTACTGCCCTTACGCTGGCCACCAAAGGGCATCCTGCCTCGTTGGAGATGTGCCTCCTCCTCATCCTCCTCCTCCTCCTCTCTCCTATTAGGCACCCACGTGGAGTCAGTGACCTCATCATCCCCTCCCTCCTCATCACTGGAGCCAATCTGGCAGTATGCTGCAGCTGCTGGAACATGACTGCCAGATTGGTGTCCTTCTTGAGCATCCCCTCTGTCTGCTCTCACGCTACTGCCTTCCTCTAGCTGGGTTTCATCATCAGACCCTTCGAAACGCTGGGCATCCTCCTGGAGCATGTACCCAACACTGTGCTCAAACAGTTCGGGGGACTCTTTAGGAGGAGGACATGGTGGGTCTAGGGAAGGAGTGACTGATGATGAGTCTGACATTGATACCAGGGAAGAGGACGCTTTGGCAGCTGCTTTGCCAGTACCCTGAGCCTGGGTGAGAGAGGATGAGGAGGAGGAGGAGGGCTTGGTCATCCACTCTACCAAGTCTTCGGCATGATGTGGCTCAACATGTCCAGCTGCCGAAAAGAAGGACAAGCGTGTCCCATGGCCATGTGCTGATGACAATGCACCGCGTCCACGACCAGCACTGTTGCCCCCAGACACAGAGCCTGCTTGCCCTCTTTTATTGCCTCCTGACTGTCTGCCTCTCCTTGTTTGCCTTCCAGACATTCTAATGGATGGCCTGCAGGGAGATGGGAAAAAAAGCAATAAGGGCTACCTTCAGGTGTCCTTCTCTGTCCCTTTACTTAAGGATTTCTAAATATGGTTGAGGATGATTGCTTTCGCACAGAATAGCACAATGACAATTTCCCTGACTGTCCAAAAAACAAGGATTTCAAAGATGGTTGATGAGGAATGCTTTAGCACAGTATAGCACAATGAGAATTTCCCTCACTGTCCTTCCCTGTCCCTACAAACAAGGTTTAGCACAGTAAAACACACTGACACTCTCCCTACCTATAGTTTTCTGTCCCTATAAAAATTTTTTTTTTTAAAGATGGTTGATGAGGAATGCTTTAGCACAGTATAGCACAATGAGAATTTCCCTCACTGTCCTTCCCTGTCCCTACAAACAAGGTTTAGCACAGTAAAACACACTGACACTCTCCCTACCTATATAGTTTTCTGTCCCTATAAAATTTTTTTTTTTTAAAGATGGTTGATGAGGAATGCTTTAGCACAGTATAGCACAATGAGAATTTCCCTCACTGTCCTTCCCTGTCCCTACAAACAAGGTTTAGCACAGTAAAACACACTGACACTCTCCCTACCTGTAGGTTTTCTGTCCCTATAAAAAATGTTTTTTTAAAGATGGTTGATGAGGAATGCTTTAGCACAGTATAGCACAATGAGAATTTCCCTCACTGTCCTTCCCTGTCCCTACAAACAAGGTTTAGAACAGTAAAACACACTGACACTCTCCCTACCTGTAGGTTTTCTGTCCCTATAAAAAATGTTTTTTTAAAGATGGTTGATGAGGAATGCTTTAGCACAGTATAGCACAATGAGAATTTCCCTCACTGTCCTTCCCTGTCCCTACAAACAAGGTTTAGCGCAGTAAAACACACTGACACTCTCCCTACCTATAGTTTTCTGTCCCTATAATTTTTTTTTTTTTTAAAGATGGTTGATGAGGAATGCTTTAGCACAGTATAGCACAATGAGAATTTCCCTCACTGTCCTTCCCTGTCCCTACAAACAAGGTTTAGCGCAGTAAAACACACTGACACTCTCCCTACCTATAGTTTTCTGTCCCTATAAATTTTTTTTTTTAAAGATGGTTGATGAGGAATGCTTTAGCACAGTATAGCACAATGAGAATTTCCCTCACTGTCCTTCCCTGTCCCTACAAACAAGGTTTAGCACAGTAAAACACACTGACACTCTCCCTACCTATAGTTTTCTGTCCCTATAATTTTTTTTTTTTTAAAGATGGTTGATGAGGAATGCTTTAGCACAGTATAGCACAATGAGAATTTCCCTCACTGTCCTTCCCTGTCCCTACAAACAAGGTTTAGCACAGTAAAACACACTGACACTCTCCCTACCTATATTTTTCTGTCCCTATAAAAAATTTTTTTTTTAAAGATGGTTGATGAGGAATGCTTTAGCACAGTATAGCACAATGAGAATTTCCCTCACTGTCATTCCCTGTCCCTACAAACAAGGTTTAGCACAGTAAAACACACTGACACTCTCCCTACCTATAGTTTTCTGTCCCTATAAAAAAATTTTTTTTTTAAAGATGGTTGATGAGGAATGCTTTAGCACAGTATAGCACAATGAGAATTTCCCTCACTGTCCTTCCCTGTCCCTACAAACAAGGTTTAGCACAGTAAAACAGACTGACACTCTCCCTACCTATCCTTCTCTTTCCCTAAACTAAAGGAATCCAGGTTAAGCAAGAAAAAAAAAATGTCACTGTCCCTGCCTATGCTTCTCTTTCCCTGCTCCGGAACACACTACACTAGGCCGCCGTGGTGGCGGCCTTTTATAGTGTGGGGCGTGTACTAAACACCCTCAGCAATAATTGGCCACAGGCATCCTGCCTGTGGCCAATCATTGCTCTCCTCGCTGCCGGCGCTGTGATTGGCCAAGCATGCGGGGTCACAGTGCATGCTTGGCCAATCACAGCGCCTGGATGACACTGCGATGGCGTAGTGCATTGTGGGCCGCGAATTAGGCGCGAACGGCCCAAATCGTTCGTTGTTCGGCGAACGATCGAACACCGAGCTCATCCCTAGTCAAGAACTCAACAGGCTGATTGTACACAAGTTAATCGATAGATTGACTTATATAGCCTGCCCATACATGGATTGAAATTTGGCCTGTCCAGTGTATCCATGTGTTTTAAAAATAAATACAATTTTAATGGAAAGGAATTGCGCAAAACTTTGCATATCTACAAAAGTCTGACCTGTTTCTTACCCTATAATCTGGCTACCGTAATGACATGTAAATTAAAATATACAAGAGGTCAGTCCTCATTCACCTACTGTAATTGATACAGATTTATCATGTACCCCGGATCGTTGGAAGCAGAATTTGGCACTGCCACTGAACATGTGGTCCTTAAATAATTAATCATCCTATGTCTTATGTAGTAGGTATGTCTGCCAAACTCTTAAAAATATAACATTGCAAAAATTAGTTTACAATGTACCCTGAATATGGGACATTTATGAACTCTTCTGGTAGGTTCCATTTTCCTCTTATACATCTGTTTTCCCATTTTCTAATACCCTCTATTAGGGATGAGCTTTGAGTTTGAGTCAAACTCATGTTCGACTGGAACATTGCCTGTTCGCCCGTTCGCCGAACAGCGAACAATTTGGGGTGTTCATGGCAAATTCGAAAAGCAGCGGAACACCCTGTAAAAGTCTAATGTGAGAAATCTAAAGTGCTAATTTTAAAGGCTTATATGCAAGTTATTGTCATAAAAAGTGTTTGGGGACCCGGGTCCTGCCCCAGGGGACATGTATCAATGCAAAAAAAGTTTTAAAAACAGAAGTTTTTTCGGGAGCAGTGATTTTAATAATGCTGAAAGAGAAACAATAAAAGTGAAATATTCCTTTAAATTTCGTACCTAGAGGGTGTGTATAGTATCCCTGTAAAGCAGCGCTTGTTTCCCGTGCTTAGAACTGTCCCTGCACAAAGTGTAATTTCTGAAGGAAAAAAAGTTATTTAAAAGTACTCGCGGCTGTAATGAATTGTCGGCTCCCGGCAATACAGAGAAAAGTAATTGAGTCATTGATAAAAAAAAAAAAAAATGCGTGGGGGTCCCCCAAATTCAATTACCAGGCCCTTCAGGTCTGGTATGGATATTAAGGGGAACCCTGCGTCAAATAAAAAAAAAATTACGTGGGGTTCCCCCAAATATCCATACCAGACCCTTCAGGTCTGGTATGGATTTTAAGTGGTACTCCACGCCAAATTTTAACAAGGGTCTCATCCCCACAACCCTTGCCTGCTGGTTGTGGGGGTCTGCGGGCGGGGGGCTTATCAGAACCTGGAAGACCCCTTTAAGAAAGGGGACCCCCAGATCCTGGCAGGGACGGGGTCACGTGACAGGTTGCCCCGTCCTTAGCTACATAAGACCTGTCAGGCTGCGGTGACGATATTCCTGGGGTGTCTCCGGTGAAGACAGGATGCGCTGCGCTGGACATCTCATCGCTGGAGCCTGGACCTGGATGGAGAGGAGATCATCCACCGCTGGACCCCGGAGAGGAGAGCATCCATTGCAGGATACTGACAGCATTGGAGTGAAGACCGAGAGTGGATTACCACTGCTGGAATCTTTTTTTTTATTTTTATTTAAAAAAATTTAATAAAGGACTTATTTCAATGGTGTCTGTGTGTTTTTTTTTTTATTTTTTACACTTTCTTTGTGAAATGGTAGGGGTACAATGTACCCCTTACCAATTCACATAGGGGGGCAGGATCTGGGGGTCCCCTTTGTTGAAGGGGTCTTCCAGATTCCGATAAGCCCCCTGCCCGCAGACCCCCACAACCACCGGGCAAGGGTTGTGGGGATGAGGCCCTTGTCCCCATCAACATGGGGACATGGTGCTTTGAGGGGTCACAGACCCCCAAAGCATCCTCCCCATGTTGAGGGCATGTGGCCTGGTACGGTTCAGAAAGGGGGGGCGGTCTCTCACCCCCCCCTCTTTTCCTGCGGCCTGCCAGGTCGCGTGCTCGGATAAAGGGTCTGGTATAGATTTTTGGGGGGAACTCCACACCATTTTTTTTATTTGGGGGGGAGTTCCCCTCAATATCCATACCAGACCTGAAGGGCCTGGTAATTGAATTTGGGGGGACTCCCACGCGTTTTTTTTTTTTTTTTTTATCAATGACTTTCAATTACTTTTCTCTGTATTGCCGGGAGCCGACAATTCATTAATAGCCGCGAGTACTTTTAAATGACTTTTTTTCCTTCAGAAATGACACTTTCTGCAGGGATAGTTCTAAGCACGGGAAACAAGCTTTACAGGCATACTATACACACCCCCTAGGTATGAAAGTTAATGGAATATTTCACTTTTATTGTTTCACTTTAAGCATTATTAAAATCACTGCTCCCGAAAAAACAGCCGTTTTTAAAACTTTTTTTTGCATTGATACAGGACCCGGGTCCCCAAACACTTTTTATGAGAATAACTTGCATATAAGCCTTTAAAATTAGCACTTTAGATTTTTCATGTTCGAGTCCCATAGACTTTAACGGTGTTCGGATGTTCGAACAAATTTATTGCCTGTTCGCAAGTTCTGGTGCAAACCGAACTGAGTGGTGTTCGGCTCATCCCTACCCTCTAGGTTTAATAGCATTGCTATCATATTAATTATTACATCATTTAATATTACTTATCATATTAAATATTATAATAATTATCATATTATATAATTTAATATAAAAAAAACGGAATTTCTCTGAAAAACTGCTTTGGGTTATCAGAAAATCAATTGTACTGCACGCCCATGTATGGACTGGGAAAATAATGGGAGAAAAAAGATAGTCGATCTCCTCAGTTTGCTCCAGAACACACTGGGTGCAGATAGATGACCAGGAGTAGAGAAATGTGAGGTCACCAGCCTAACTCTGCTCTCTGGCGCAGGACTGGGTGGGCAGAAATTCAACTACTTTGGCAGTTAAAACAGCTCCTATATCCTATTTATGTATTTCAGCAGAGTATTCTACAGCTTGCCTGTTTTAAATAAGGAAATTGGTTACAAAATACAACTAATCTTCTTGTATAATCTAATGCTTAAAAACTGGAGACAGAGCTTTTTGTTTAGAAGCATATGATAAATGCTCCTCTTCTAATGTGAAGATTGTGTATTACATCTCACAGAAGGATCTTGGCTAAACAAGTAGAGCAGACTTGCCTTTTATTGGCTTTATTTCTTTCTTAATTGTAATCCAGTGCTAAACTATTATTATCCTGAGTTTGTATGGTCTCCTTTATTATCACAAACTAAGTTTCAAAAAAGGAAAATTGAATTCAAATACTTACCGTAATTTTCATTTCCTGACAAGCTCCATGGCAGCACAGCTGGGTGAGGCCCCGCCATGCACCCCCTACTTAATCAGGACTTAACTATAAATTGTTAGTTCACCTCAGCCTCAGCGTTCCGTAACTTTTACTACTTAACTGGGGAGGCATTGTGCTGCCATGGAGCCTGACAGGAAAGGAAAAGAAGTATTTGAATACAATTTTCAGTTTTCCGGACGGCTCCATGTCAGCACAGCTGGGAATTAACTAGCCGTGCATGGGAGAGTAATGCTTGAGAACATGTTTTAATCTACACTGGAGGCAAAAGCCAGAACACTCCTGGCAAAATCTACAGAAGTCAGAGCCAGCCGGCTCTATGCAATAGTGCGTCATGAAGGTATGTATGGACGTCCATGTGGCTGCCTTGCAAATTGTTTCCAAGGACTCTTGCCACGCCACTGCCCAGGAGGTTGAGACTCCTCTAGTTGAATGCGCTGTGACCCCCTCAGACACAGGCAAATCCTTTGCTTTGTAGGCCAAAGATATAGCCTTGACTAGCCACGAGGTGATTACTCTACCAGAAGCCCTCAGGCCCTTCCGAACACCATTAGAGATGACAAAGAGATGGTCCGACTTTCTGAGTTCAGTCGTCGCGTCCACGTTTCAGTTTTCAGTGAAGATCCCACATCGAGTGGATTTGGATTCTGAGAGTTCTCTGCGGGAATTATTGGGAGCATAATTTTTTGTGTCATATGAAATCTAGAGGCTACCTTCAGAACAAATCCCAGCATTGGCCTGAGCACCACTCTATCTGGGAAGAAAGAGAGGAAGGGCTCTTTAAACCCCAAGGCCGCTATCTCAAACAACCTTTTGTCTGAAGTTATTGCCACGAGAAAGTCAGTCTTCAATGAGAGATGCCATAGTGAGACAGGGGGAACGAAGGTGTCTGATGAAAGGAAATCCAAGATTAGAGGCAAGTCCCACTTCGGAAATCTTAGAGACCTTGGCAGTCTTATGCCTTGTACACACGACCGGTTTTCCTGACATGCCAAAAACCAACGCTTTTCCCGACGTGATTCCTCTCAAGCCTGCCTTGCATACACACGTTCAGGCAAAAAAACGTTTGACCAAAGCACGGTGACGTACAACACGTACGACGGCACTATAAAGGGGAGGTTCCATTCAAAAGGCGCCACCCTTTGGGCTGCTTTTGCTGATCCTCCTGTTAGCAAAAGTTTGGTGAGAGACGATTCGCGCTTTTCAGCCTCGTGCTTTTCAGTCCGTTACAGCGTGATGAATGTGCTATCTCCATTCCGAACGCTAGTTTTACCAGAACGAGTGCTCCCGTCTCATACTTGATTCTGAGCATGCGCGTTTTTTTCCCCTCGGAAAAGCATACACACAAGCGTTTTTCGCGACGAGAAAAAGACTGACGGGAAACACGACGGGAATAAATAGAGCAGGTTCTAAATTTTTTGCGGCCAGTTTTCTCGTCGGGAAAACTTCTATGGAGCATACACATGACCGGTTTTCCCGACCAATCTAAAAAATTGCAGTTTTCTCGTTGGGAAAACCGGTTGTTTGTATGTACGAGGCATAAGGCAGATGGCCGCTCTGAAGAATTGTATCACCAACTTATCCACGGCCCACTGGGTACCAGTGAAAGCCGAGATAGCAGACACGTGGGCCTTAAATGGAGAGGCCTAGTTTAAATCCCGTGGCAGACCCTTGACGAATCCAGCAAAATGTCATGTCTGCATGCAAATTCCAATTTTTTTTCTAAATTCTGGTATAGGCACTGTTGGTACTGTCTTTTCTGGCTTTCATTAGGGTATTCGTGACCCTGGTTGAGCATCCCAGACTGATTAGCCTTCGCCTTTCAAGACCCAGGCTCTCAACTTCAGACTCCCTGGGGCCCGGTGGCAGATTGACCCCGGCATCAGCAGGTCCGGTGTTACTGGTAGGGGCATGGTTCTCTGATAATCAGCTAGAGGTGCAGAGTATACTAAGGCCTCTTTGGCCAGTCCGGTACTACCGCCAGAATGGACACCCTCTCCTGTTGCAATCTGCACAGAAAAAGGAGGATCACCAGGATCGGAGGGAAGGCATATGCTGTTCTGAAATTCCATTCTGCTGTTATTGTATCCACCCCCGTCGCTTGCGGGTGACTGCACTTGGCAAAAAAACATGGTAGTTTGGTATTGGCTGAAGAGGCAAACAGGTCCACCTACAGAAAGAAGGCCCATGCCACCAGGCTCCAAAAGACTTGTGGTAACAGAGCCCACTCGTTGTCTAAGTCAGACAGGTAGTCTGTTTGAGTGTTCAGATAACTGGGGACATATACTGCTGTTAGCAGCTGAAAGTTGGCTTGAGCCCAATCTATAATTGGGGTCACCTCTCTCAGGGGAGAGCACTGCTGCGAGTGCCTCCCTGCCTGCAGATGTAAGCCACTGCCGTCACATTGTCTAGCTTCAAAAGGATGGGCGCTCCTTGAATCTGCCTCTTGAAAGCCAGGAGAGCCTGGAAGGCTGCCCTCAATTCCAGTATATTGGAAACCACATTGGCAGCCTGAAATGTTCAATGGCCTTGGGCCCAGTGATCCTTGTATAGCACTCGCCAGCCCATTCCACTGGCATGCGACTGGACTATTTGCCACCTCGTTGTAAATAAGGAATGGCACTGAAGAAGATTCTGCTGCTTCAAGTCCAAGTTGACCCTCATCTGGGCTGTGATCTGGATTCTCTCATCAAGATCCCCACTTGGAAGAGTCAGGAGTTCCATTGAGCCCATTTGACCATCGGAATGATTGAGATCATTTTACCGAGAAGTCGCATGCAGTCTATTGTTGGTAGGTACAACTTCTTACGAGCTTCCAACATCGTCTTCAGGATACAGGACATCTTGTCTTTGGGTAATGCCACTGATGCTTTCCGAGTATCTATTTTTGTGCCTAAGTACACCAGAGACTGAGTAGGCACAAGGTGACTCTTCTCTTGATTGATCAGCCAGCCAAAGCTCTCCAACGTCAACAAGGTTGTCTTCCGGTGTGCCAGGAGCGTGTCCTTTTCTTGGCTTAGGAGCAAAATGTCGTCCAAATAGTGACATATTTGGATTCCCTGCAATTGTAGGTGTGCCACCAGGGCCGCCAGGATCTTCGTGAACACTCTGGGAGATGTGGTTAGCCCAAAGGGCAGGCATACAAACTGATAGTGAAGTTGTCCCGCTGCGAACCGACAAAATCTCTGGTAGAACGGGGCCATGGGCATGTGGAAGTATGCATCCCTGAGATCATCTGACAGTATGACCTTCAGGATTGTTTGGAGCGACTCCATCCTGAATCGATCCTTCTTGATTAACTTGATGAGGTCCCTGAGGTCTATTACTGGCCTCCAAGTCCCTGACTTTTTATGAACCAAGAACAGGGGTGAGTAGATTCTGGAAAAACGCTCCTGTTGAGGGAATGTGACTATCGCTTCTTGCTCCAGAAGGGTCTTTATGTATTTCCAAAAGACATCCTGTTTTTCCTTTTCTGAAGGCATCTTTGTTGAGACAAAGGCTCTGCAGGGCTGTTTGAGCTGTGACCGTACCTAATGGTCAATATCACCCATGGCTCCTTTATCCTTTTTACCCACACTTGATGGAACCTGAATAACCTGGCTCCTACCTGGCAAGTGTGAGCCGGTGGGTAGTCAAAAAGACTTCTGAGGTTCTTGCCCCAGGGAAGAGGTTGGTCTTCTAGATTTGCAGTTTGTCGCAGAGTTCGGCCATTGCCGGCAAAACTCCCTTTCTGGCCTGAAGGACCAGGCGTCTCTGCCTCTAGGTCTTGCCATGTTTCTGAAGGTTGTGTTTTTCTTATGCAGCAACCTCTGATCCTGCAGGATAAACCCTGATTTTCCACAAGTTGCCTTTGCGATGATCGTGTCTAATTTATTTCAAACAGAAGGTGACCCTCAAATGGTATCCTACACCATCCCTGCTTGGATGCTGGGTCAGCTACCCAGGGCCTGTCAGTTACTGCGTTTAGCATAACTTTAGTCAGAATCTTGAACAAGTTGATGGATGCCTCGGCCATAAACAAAGCTGTTAGCTTCAAATTTTCTAACGAGGCTAGGACCTCGTCTTTGCCCAGGTCTTTTTACACCGCCCCACCTTTGGATTTATGAATCCAGACCTCCATGGACTTAGAAATAGCGGCCAATGCCATTGACAGCCTACTGTACATGCCCCACCAGCCAGTGTATAGATCTTTTTAAGATCTACATCCATTCTCCTATCTAGTACGTCCTTGAAGGATACTGAGTCATCCAGTGGCAGGGTTACGTGTCTGGTGAGGCGCATAAGTGCCGCGTCTACTTCCTCCAGAACCTTCGCCTTCTAAGTTTTAAACGGATATAGCTTTGTGAACCGATTCTTAAATGCAATCCTTTTATCTAATTGCTACCACTTGTCAAAGATCACCTTCTGGATCTCTTCCATGAAGGGAAAATTAACTGCCTCCCTCTTCATGTTTGCAAAGTACTTCCTTTGCTTTTTCTGCAGTTCTTCCGTCACATCTTCCTACAGCAGGGCCTGCCTAATCTCCTCCACAAAAGGTTGGACTAAGGAGAAGTCGAATCCATCATACTGGGTAACCTTTTCTTCAGCAGAAGATGCATCTGAAGCCAAAGACACTTGTGCCTCTGGGCTCCCCTGAGCGGGCGGAGTTATTTGAGGTGATAGGGAGAGAGTGGTAGAAAGAACTGGAGCAGTTGAAGCCTGCGTTGCAACCGACTTCAGTGTGTCCTCAAACGCCTGTTTCAATAATGATATGAGCTCCATCTTATCAGGTTCCTGGCTTTTTGTTGCTTCTTTGAAGCAATCCTCACAAGCCGTCTTACCCGCCATAGCCTTTTTAGCCCAGCAACCTCCTTGCCTGGGCTGTTCATGATGCGATTCCCTGCGATGACGCGATGGAGAGCGCCAACACCTTGAGGGGGAGCGGGAACGAGAAGCCTCTCTCCTTCCATGGGAGCGCCAATCTTCACATGAGGATGAATGTCTCCCATTCCTTCCCGAGCTTCTATCTTCTGATCGCCGAGAAGAGCCATGACCGAGACCTGATGTCACAATCAGGCATCGGGCTTGAAGACCAGTTGCTATAGCAGTTTCAGGACAGGTATAAAGGCAGTCACTTCTGGTAGATGACACAGGCTCACCTGAGGTGCGGAGTCTAAGTACTAGCTGGTTTTCCTCAGAGCTCCGGGTGGTGGAGATGGATTTGGCTGCAAGCTAGTACCAGGTCGCGGTCCTCAGGTTTGCCCCACCAGGGTGTGAGCAGGCCGGGGTCCAGTGGCGGATCAGCAGATAAGGATTAAACAGCAGCGTGGTCAGTAACAAGCCAAAACGTCAATCACGAGTGGTTGCAGGTTGGGATCAGGCAGCAGAGTAGTCAAAGAACAAGCCAAGGGTCAATCACGAGTGGTAGCAAAATACAGAAGGCAGCAGGGATGTCAAGAGCTAGGCACTGGCTGAGAAGGCACAATAACCTGGCAAAGAGGAAGTGCTGAGACAAGGCTTATATAGGAAGTTCATGGGAGGAGCAAGGAGTTCAAGGTTCATCGGTAATCAAGACTCAAGGCAGGGTTGTCCATTGGATCAGATAGGTTTGTCCAGCAGATCAGGTAGGGAGCTGTCCAGCATCCCAGATAGCTCAGTGGGAAGAGTAAACGCCAGACACAGACGAGGTCCCAGGTTCAAGCCCAGGTCCTGACAGTACTCCCCTCCTCTGGACGTCTTAGGGCTGGGTTTGTGAGGAAACCTCTGGTGGAATTCTCTTGTCAATCTAGGGGCATGAACGTTCTCCTCAGGCTCCCAAGAATTTTCTTCTGGCCCATATCCTTCCCATTGGACCAGATACTGTAGTTTGTTTCTAAATATCCTGGAATCAAGAATTTTCTCCACCACAAATTCTACTTCACCCTGTACCTCAACAGGTGGAGGAGGTGGAAGAATTCTTCCAGAAAAGGGATTTTCATTAAATTGTTTAAGTAATGACATGTGAAAAACGGTGAATTTTCATACTATCAGGAAGTTTTAAGCGAAAGGTAACTGGATTGACTTGATCAGAAATCTTGAATGGTCCTACAAACTTCTGGCCCAGCTTTGCAGACGGAACATGGACCTTCAAATTTTTGGTTGATAACCAAACGTTGTCACCCACATGAAATGTAGGAAGTGATCTGCGATGTCTATCAGCAGCCTTCTTGTAACATTCCTGAGCCTCCTTCAAAGTTTCGATCAATTTTTCACGAATCTCCTGCAATGTAGTTAATCTGTTGGTAACAGAAGGAATTGGAGTTGAGATAGGGAGATCAGGAATAAAAACGGGATGATACCCGTTGTTTAAATAAAAAGGACTTTGAGAAGTGGAGCTATGTTTAGAATTGTTATATGCAAACTCTGCTGTAGGAAGATAATCCACCCAGTCATCCTGAAGATAACTGACAAAACATCGAAGGTACTGCTCTAAGGTTTGATTGGTCCTCTCAGTCTGACCATTAGACTGGGGTTGAAAAGCAGAAGACAGATTAACTGTTACACCTAAGGCTGAACAAAAGTTTTTCCAAAATTTTGAAGTAAACTGTACTCCTCTGTCAGACACCACATCGTCAGGAATTCCATGTAGTTTAAATACTTCTCGAAGCATTAACTCAGCAGTTTGTTCAGCTGAAGGTACCCCCTTAACAGGTATAAAATGAGCCATCTTAGTGAGACGGTCAACAACAACCAAAATAGTGCTCATTTCTCTTGAGGGAGGTAAATCTACCACAAAGTCCATAGAAATTGATCCCCATGGTCTTGATGGAACAGGGAGTGGCTGGAGCAACCCCAAAGGAGAAGCTCGGGGAGTCTTACTACGTGCACAGGTCAGGCATGAGGCCACATAGTGTTTGACGTCTTTCTTATAGCTGGGCCACCAAAATGAACGTGACAAGAGCTCTTCTGTTTTGGAAATCCCAAAATGCCCAGCAAGTTTTGAGTCATGAACCAACCTGCAGGCTTCAGTCCGAGCAGATTCAGGTACATAGAGACTATGTGCATGAGTCCGAAAGCCATTCTTGTACACAAGGTTAATATCCGCAGGCGGATGATTGAGAAGAGGGTCATTTTCATACCCCTCCTTTAGGACACTCAAGAATGTCTTGAAACCCGTGGCCCCTATGAAGTTCTTTTGAGGCAGAATCATACATTCAGGGTTGTCTTCCTGGCATGGTTCAGTCAACATTCTTGATAATGCATCGGCCTTACCATTCCTTGACCCAGGTCGATACGAGATGATAAAATTAAACCGGGAAAAGAACAGTGACCAACGTGCTTGTCTAGAAGACATCCTCTTGGCAGAGCGAATGAATTCTAGATTTTTATGATCAGTGAGAACAGTTACTGGATGCTTAGCCCCTTCCAGCAGATGCCTCCATTCAGAAAAGGCTTCCTTAATTGCCAGCAATTCCTTATTCCCGATGTCATAATTTCTTTCGGCTGATGAAATTAAGCGAGAGAAATACGCACAAGGATGAAGCTGCATCTTTTCTCCTTTTCGCTGGGAAAGGATAGCTCCCACAGCAGAGTCTGAGGCATCCACTTCCACTATAAAAGGAACTTCAGGATCAGGATGTACCAATATTGGTGCAGAAGTGAAAAGAGTCTTTAGCTTAATAAAAGCAGTCTGTGCCTCAGCTGACCACACAAAGGGCATCCCTTTCTTTGTCAGGTGTGTAATTGGTGCTATCACTTTAGAGAAATTTCTTATGAATTTTCTGTAGAAGTTGGCAAAACCAACAAATCGTTGTATCTCTTTAACATTACTAGGGGCAGGCCAATCCACCACTGCTTTGATCTTCTCAGGATCCATGCTTACTCCTCTAGGAGAAATAATATATCCCAAGAACTGCATCTGGGTTCGTTCAAACTCACATTTCTCCAATTTAATATAAAGTTGGTTCTTCCTTAGCCTTTCAAAGACAGTGCAAACATGTTTGCGATGTTCCTCCAGGTTATTTGAAAAGATGAGAATATCATCCAGATAAGCAATCACAAACTGGTCCAATAGGTCTCGAAAAGCATCATTGATGAAGTGTTGGAAAGTAGCAGGGGCGTTGCAGAGGCCAAAAGGCATAACCAGGGACTCAAAATGGCCATATCTGGTTCTAAAGGCGGTTTTCCATTCGTCTCCTTGACGCATGCGGATGAGGTTATATGCCCCCCGTAAGTCTAGTTTTGTGAAGACTTTGGCAGAGCGGAGTCTTTCCAACATTTCAGAAATTAAAGGAAGTGGATAGCGGTTTTTAATAGTGATTTTATTAAGGTCACGGTAATCAATGCATGGACACAAGGTGGAATCTTTCTTTGCAACAAAGAACAGGGCTGCCCCTGCAGGAGACGTTGAAGGTCTAATGAAGCCCTTTTCTAAATTCTCATCAATCCATTGAGAACTTTTAATTCAGGTTCTGAAAGATTGAAAAGGCGACCAAAAGGTATTTCAGCCCCTGGGAGCAGTTCAATCGGACAATCATATGGGCGATGAGGAGGTAACTTATCGGCATTCTTCTTATCACAGACATTCCGGAACTCATGATATTGTGGAGGCAGGTTGTCATATGACTGTGTAGTAACAACATCCACCTGTGATTCCTTGACTGGCAAAGAACTTGTTTGACAAGGTTCTCTACAGAATTCCTCGCAATGGGGGGATGTAAAGTTTATAATCCGTGCTTCCCAGTTGATGGAGGGATTATGGGTGGAAAACCAAGGAATGCCTAGGATGACGGGAAATTTGGGTGATGTAATCAGCTGAAAACTGATGGTCTCATGATGATTAGCCTCAAATTGCAATACCAAAGGGACTGTCTCATGGGTAACAGGTCCTGAAGTTAAGGGTGAACCATCGACCGTCTCCATATCGATAGGAGCAGACTTATTTCTTGTTTGCATATTATTACTGTGGGCAAAGTCTATGTCCATAAAGTTCCCCCCAGCCTCAGAGTCCAGCATAGCAGAGCAAGGAATTTCAATACCATCAAAGATGAGTTTAATAGGGATTATAAAATGGGATAGTACAGAATTTACTTTATTCTCTTCATGAATCAATGGGGAGATCGACTGGGTAATAGAGTTTATTTGTTTAGGCAAAACCACATCAGTCGCCGCAATTGTTCTTCTAACCTTGTTCGGACAATTAACTGCGTAATGCCCAGAGTCCCCGCAATATAAACACAGGTTTTCTGAACGTCTTCTTTCTTTCTCCTGAGTAGAAATGGATCTCTTAATTGCATCAACCTGCATAGGTTCAGCTGTGTCAGAATCTGAAGAAACTCTTGGATCCTTCTGAACAAATTGACTAGAAAAACGCATGCCACCATTGCTTCCAAACATTCCCAGTCTCTCCTTCCTCCTTTCTGTAAGTCTTTGATCAATTTGAATACATAGTTGGATGAAGGCCTCAAGATCATTAGGAGTCTCCACTCTGGCAAGCTCATCTTTTACCTGTTCAGAAAGCCCTTGGCGGTACTGACTTTTTTGCGCTGCTGGGTTCCAAGTGGTATCTGTGATCCAACGTCTGAATTCAGCTGTGTACTCAGCAACAGAACGTTTACCCTGCCGTAAACTATGCAACTTTGCTTCAGCAGTAGCACAGCGATTGGGATCATCAAAAACCTGATTCATCGCAGCCTCAAAAGTCTGGAAACTATTCAGCGTGGCACTGTCTTGTTCTATATAAGGGGAGGCCCAGGCTAATGCTTCCCCAGTCAGGAGGTTGATAACAAACATTACCTTCTGTTTTTCAGAAGTAAATGCAGCGGGTCGCATTTGGAAATATATGCGACACTGGTTAAGAAAACCTCTGTAATGGCGGCGATCTCCATTAAACTTGGGTGGGTGAGGCATATGTGCATTAGCATCATCTCGGGAACGTAGGTCCAGCAATTGTTTTTGCAGGGCATGGATCTCTTCACGTTGCCCTTTCACCACACTTTCCAGTTCGCCAAATTTTTTTTGGTAGGTGACACCAAACTCCTGCAGCTCCGCAATTTGCTGCCTGAAAGGAGCCACAGCATTTGCTATAGCGGCCTCCATGTTTTAGGCCAGGTTATTCTGTCACGATCAGGCGTCGGGCTTGAAGACCAGTTGCTATAGCAGTTGCAGGACAGGTATAAAGGCAGTCACTTCTGGTAGATGACACAGGCTCACCTGAGGTGCGGAGTCTAAGTACTAGCTGGTTTTCCCTAGAGCTCTGGGTGGCGGAGATGGATTTGGCTGCAAGCTAGTACCAGGTCGCGGTCCTCAGGTTTGCCCCACCAGGGTGTGAGCAGGCCGGGGTCCAGTGGCGGATCAGCAGATAAGGATTAAACAGCAGCGTGGTCAGTAACAAGCCAAAAGGTCAATCACGAGTGGTTGCAGGTTGGGATCAGGCAGCAGAGTAGTCAAAGAATAAGCCAAGGGTCAATCACGAGTGGTAGCAAAATACAGAAGGCAGCAGGGATGTCAAGAGCTAGGCACTGGCTGAGAAGGCACAATAACCTGGCAAAGAGGAAGTGCTGAGACAAGGCTTATATAGGAAGTTCATGGGAGGAGCAAGGAGTTCAAGGTTCATCGGTAATCAAGACTCAAGGCAGGGTTGTCCATTGGATCAGATAGGTTTGTCTAGCAGATCAGGTAGGGAGCTGTCCAGCATCCCGGATAGCTCAGTGGGAAGAGTAAACGCCAGATACCGACGAGGTCCCAGGTTCAAGCCCAGGTCCTGACACCTGAGGAGCTGGAGCAGCACAGGTAGGAATTAGTCTGCTAAAATTGGGGAATTTAAAAGAATATATTCCTTGGTTTCTCCCCTACCTTCTTTGCGAGCGCTGATCTTTAGAGGGGGTAGGCATTTTTATCCTGCTGGAATAAAATATAAGACATGTTATGTCAAGGACAAAAACGTTATAGCAGGCTATCTTCAGATGTAAACCTTAAAGTTGCAGGATATACCTAAGGGGAGGGGCGCAGGAGACACAGGCAGCCTTAGAGCACACAGCACAGACAGCTGTAATAGCAAATGCTTCTCTGAGGAGAAGCATCTTTTAATACTGGCTTGCTCTGCCTCCCCCTCCCCTGATTGGCCGGGCAGCTCCGCACATGCTCAGAGCTGACGCCCAGCGTGCGTTCCACGCTGACCCGCATCTCTAACTGGGGAAAACAGAAAGGGCAGAGAATGAGCGTGGCTCGCCCCTAACAGGCACAGCTATCCGCCGCTCTGAAAGAGAAATACACAGCACGCCGCCCAGCCCCCCACAAGCAGACTGTTTAAGGCAGCATGAAGCCACCCTGAGGCTCAGCAGTGGGGCTCCCTGACAAGGTTGCTATTAGCAGCTTAGGAAGCAGGGACTGCATCCAGCAGCAGACAAATCTGGACGGACAGCCAGCACTTTACACCAGCTAGGAGGGGAGACACCATTAGTCCTGACCTAGGAGGATGCTTTTTCTTACAGCTCTATGCAGAGCTTAAAATAGTACAGTGATAATTAAAAGTGTAGCGCTAATCAAAAAAATGAACAAGAATGCATGACGCACTCAAATGAGTATATAAAAACGGTGCAATATAAAAAAAGACACTCAAATATTAAGTAAAAACAGTAAGAAGCCCTCATATATACAAAATGTCTATATGCGAAATACGAGTGAAAACTTGTGCAACTGAGTGTTCTAAAGTAATTAAAAAATGAAGGCAATGGTGAAATTCAAAAGTGGGTGAAGACTTTGAAGGGAAAGGTGACGGTGAGAAGATGAAGAGAACCACCACCAATAGGTAAGGAGCTTACCAGATAGTTTGAACCCAGAGTAACATATGTTCAGTGCAGTCAAACGGGCTTGGTGTGGTGGAACCACGATGGAACCTGGACAATCTGTATGCTGCAAATTGCTGTGCTGGAAATGGCCAAACATCAACATGGAGAGATAAACCGCAGAAGAAAGATGACCTCTTAGCAGATAACCTCACATGCAGTAGTGGTCCGGGAAAATCCCAATCAATATGAGCAGGTAAGTATCATGTAATAGAGAAAAGAAACAGCCACATAGCGTAACTCTGTATATAAATCAAAATTTAATGTAGTGGAAACACTTACATTTAGGTTGATATAAAAGTGCTTTGCAAAGAATGTGGCAACAATGGATTCCTACCGACGCGTTTCGTCTCCTAGGACATCATCTGGGGTGTCCCTCCACTGTTGCCCTCCTTGTATATATAGGAAGTAATGCCATTTCCACTGACAATGCAGCCGGGGATGAACTCTCTTGATTGGGGTCACTTTTCCTATATATACAAGGGGGGCAACAGTGGAGGGACACCCCAGATGATGTCCTAGGAGACGAAACGCGTCGGGAGGACTCCATTGTTGCCACATTCTTTGCAAAGCGCTTTTATATCAACCTAAATGTAAGTGTTTCCACTACATTAAATTTTGATTTATATACAGAGTTACGCTATGTGGCTGTTTCTTTTTTCTATTACATGATACTTACCTGCTCATATTGATTGGGATTTTCCCGGACCACTACTGCATATGAGGTTATCTGCTAAGAGGTCATCTTTCTTCTGCGGTTTCTCTCTCCATGTTGATGTTTGGCCATTTCCAGCACAGCAATTTGCAGCATACAGATTGTCCAGGTTCCATCGTGGTTCCACCACACCAAGCCCGTTTGACCCACTGAACATATGTTCCTCTGGGTTCCAACTATTTGGTAAGCTCCTTACCTATTGGTGGTGGTTCTCTTCATCTTTTCACCGTCACCTTTCCCTTCAAAGTCTTCACCCACTTTTGAATTTCACCATTGCCTTCATTCTTGAATTACTTTAGGACACTCAGTTGCACACGTTTTCACTCGTATTTCGCATATAGACATTTTGTATATATGAGGACTTCTTACTGTTTTTACTTAATATTTGAGTGTCTTTTTTTATATTGCACCATTTTTATATACTCATTTAAGTGCGTCATGCATTCTTGTTCATTTTTTTGATTAGCGCTACACTTTTTGTTTCCACGCTCTTTACTATTTGTCTACTTGTTGTGTTAGCAGCTTATCCAGAGGGCAGCGCGGAATTATTTTGTATGCTACTCTTGTTTTTTTGACCACATACTGCTGCAGCCCCATCTATTTACGGCCATATAACATGGATGTATTTGACTACAGAGCTTCCCATACCTTTAATACGGAGGGTGTCTTCATAGCTACTGGTAGTGACACAGAGATAGGAGGTCTATTTCTGAGGCTAAAAATGTGATGTCATCAGAACTCCATTTACAATGGGATCTCGCATTTTTAGACCAATACATCTCAGATCGTAAGGTCCCAAGAAGCCTCAGATGGGATGTCCACCCCCAACAAGGGGAACCTGACATTGATTCCTGGTATAATTACTTCAATGATGCCGGCATCAAATTTCTGAGCTTTTTGATCTCTAAAAAAAGGAATAAACTTTCCCTTTTGGATAGGGAGATCAAAGAACTCAGAGAGAAACTGTCTTCACACAAAAACTCTCTGGAGTACAACTCTCTCTCTTCTAATTTACAGAATTATCTGGAAAAAGAGGATAAGGATCAGAAGTTCAAAAAACACAAAAAATATTCTAGAGATGTAGGTGATTATAAAAACGGTACCGTTTTTGGGTGGCAGAAGCTTCTTGCTTCCACTTCAGCCATAGATATGGATTTAACACCTGCCCCACCACTTACATCCTCTGCAGTCCCTTCAGCAACAGGTGCCGTGGGGAGTCAACCCCCCATGAAACCCAAGGCTGTTCCTGTAAGGGACCAACATCATGGTAATTCCTACCCTTTACCACCTAGGGTTCGCCATTACAGTCCCCATACTCCAAATAATCAACCACGGGGTCGGGGTAAGTCTAGAGGTAGGCAAGGAGGAAGGGGCCAATCAAGAGGCGATCCTCGCTACTCCCATACTTATTATAATTATGATCAGAGTGATCATCATTCTTATGATGTTTCTCCAGCCCGGTATGGAGAACACTCTGAATCATATTACAACCATTCTCCTTATTACCAACAGCCTCCCGTACCCACTCACAATAGGTTCTCTCCACTAAGGGATTCCCGTAATCATAACAACTATGCCCATACAAGAGACACACAGGAACAACTAACGTATAGGTATGATCATTCTAATCCTAATACGCATAGAGAACAGGTTTTTCACGCAGACCCCCTATCACGAAAAAGGGGTCCAGACCTAAGAGAGGGACAAGAGGGGGGAGGAGAATACAGAAGAGAAAAAAAGCAGCGCATCTAGCTGGACAGGGTGTATTCAATTTAAGTACCAAGACATTCACAAATGAGGAGCAATCAGTTTTGGATAAGGGCCTCAAGTACGCCCCCCCCAAGAGATTGGACAAATTTGGTACCTTTATTGATGTCCATAAATACATCCGAAAATTGAACATACAACGCTATTTGATTTCTAATCCTTATCGAGGTGGTGGCACAGCGGCCACTTCTGGAACAGTACATTCGGGATTGGCTAATCCGTCCTTGTTCAATCCCCCTGTTCCGGCGGCACCTGCTGTCACCATTTTTAGGGACTTAGTTCTTAAAGACTTAGCGGATATGCCAGAGAAACGTACATGCCACCAACCAGTGTCTAGCATTGGTCTAAAGTCCCTGTGCCAACAAAAGGACCTTGTCATTCGACCAGCAGATAAAGGTGGTGGCATTGTAATTTTAGACAAGCTGGATTATGAGACAGAAATGTATAGAATTTTGAATGAACCAAATACGTATAAGGAATTGCCTAACAATCCTACTTCCTCTTATAAAAAAGATGTCCAGAGTTTGATACAGAAGGGTTTTGATTGCAGTATTCTGAATCAGAAGGAGAAAGCATTTTTAATTCCTAAAGCACCAAGAATACCCACCATTTACTACTTGCCCAAGGTCCACAAGGACCCACTCCACCCACCAGGCCGGCCTATCGTGAGTGGGATTGATTCCATCACCTCACGCATAGGTCGGTACATAGACCATTTTCTACAGCCACTGGTCAGACAGACACCTTCCTATCTTAGGGACACTGGTGCCACCATCAGGTTGCTAGAAAATGTTGACATACGGGACGACTACATTTTAGTCACAGCTGATGTGGCCTCATTATACACTTGTATACCACAAGAAAGGGGCATCAAAGCTGTTAAATACTTTTTGGACAAGGAACCATCATTTGCTCCGTTCCAATGCAAATTCATTATAGAGCTTTTGGAATTCGCTACAAAACATAGTACCGCTGGTTGAACCAGAAATAACTATCTACAACTATGTGGCGTGGCTATGGGCGCTAAATTTGCCCCTAGCCTCACCAATCTTTTTATGGCCAAGTGGGAGGAGGATGTCGTCTATGCCACAGACACCCCCTCTTTGGTGTTGTGGGCCAGGTACATAGATGACATCCTCCTCCTATGGAACGGCAGTTTGTCCTCTCTCGAGACATTTTTTGACGATAGGGGTATTTCATTAACCTATGAGGCTAGCATGGAGAAGATTCATTTTCTAGATTTGGAAATCAGAATTGTCAACAGACAGTTTGAGTTCCAAACTTTTTTAAAACCTACTGACCGTAATGGGTTCATCCCCATAGATAGTTGTCATCATCGTTCATGGTTGGGGTCGGTCCCCCGTAGCCAATTTTTGAGGTTACGTAGAAATTGTACAAGTACTGAGACCTTTAAAACACAGGCTAATGTTTTGAAACAAAGATTTCTAGACAAGGGCTATAACCCTATTGAGATTGACCAAGAATTACACAATACTTTGGAGATTAGGAGAGAATCTCTTCTAGAAGTCAAGCCCAAAAGAGAGGCAGATGACAGTTTCAAGTGGGCCATGGTAACGTCCTTTTCTACTCAACACAAACACATCAAAGCTATCATGGCCAAGCATTGGGGCATTCTTCAAAACGACCGTGTTTTGAATTCAGTTATACCTGATAGGGCTAAGGTTATTTTTAGGGGAGCTCCCACTCTGCAGAGTAGGATAGCACCCAACATTATTAATCCTCCTGTTCGCCCATCTTTTTTTCATCATCTCGTGGGTTTTTATCCGTGCAAAAAATGCACAGTGTGTCAGTACAACATTTCAGGGAGGAGCAAAACTTTTTACATCTACCATCACCCATAAGAAATATCCCATAAAAAAGTTTTGCACATGCGCCACCAAGCATGTGGTGTATTTGATCACATGCCCCTGTGGCAAACAATATGTGGGCCGTACTATCCGTACCTTTTCAGTAAGGGTGGGAGAACATATTGCCCTTATCAAAAGTGGGGACACTAAGCATACCGTGCCCAGACACTACAAATTACACCATGATCGTAACCCAAAGGGCACCCAGTTTCTGGTTATTGACCAGTTCATTCCACCCTGGAGGGGTGGAGCTATGACTAGGGGGGTCTCCCAATTAGAGACTTTTTGGATATACGAACTACAGTCCCATACACCATCAGGTCTAAACGTTGAGTGGGATATCAATTCATTTATCAATAAATCTTAATGAACATCGGGCATTGCTAAATGGGGGTACTCTAACTCTTTCCCATTCTTTTATTTTTTGATTTTTTTATTTCATTCTTTATTCCCTCTTTTTATATGTATTTTTATATGTAATTTTATATCATACATTTTATGTATAAGAGATTTTTATACATGTAATATGCTCTATAACTGAGTCACTGTCTATGCCAGATAGGTCTATCATAATGTTTATGACCCATACAGGAGAGTTCATTTCACGGGTATTCTCATGTGATTATACCAGCAACCGTGAGGTTTTCACCTAGGGATGCGATTATAGTATTTTGCTGACAGTGTCATTTTTTTAATATATATTTATGCATATATTTTATATACGGTTTTTACTTAATATCTAATAGCACCTTTAACAGGATTGGCTAATGTTTTTACATAACCTTTTTCCTATTATATAGGGTTTTTTTCTTCATTATACAATTTTTTTATCATTTATGTTGACCATTTTAAGAGTGGCGATATATATGTCATATTTGACCCAATTAAGGTACTTCCCCTTTAAGTTCTCTGTCTTTCGGATTAATATACTGCATCAGGCTTTCTTGGAGCGAGGCTTGGAACTCATTATCATGTCACATGTCTCTGCAGCCAGGACGAGGCTTGGATACATCATCCACACAGTGAGAGCTTCCTGGCATTCAGTCAGGGAGTCGAGTGATATCAGCGACCAAAACGAGGCTTGGCCTTGTCAGAGGCACCCAGATGGAGGCTTGTAACACAAGCCCAGCGGCCATCTTAGCAAAACCAGGAAGTAATGCCATTTCCACTGACAATGCGGCCGGAGATGAACTCTCTTGATTGCTTCCACAGTGAGAGCTTCCTGGCATTCAGTCAGGGAGTCACGTGATATCAGAGACCAAAACGAGGCTTGGCCTTGTCAGAGGCACCCAGATGGAGGCTTGGAACACAAGCCCGGCGGCCATCTCAGGAAAACCAGGAAGTAATGCCATTTCCACTGACAATGCGGCCGGGGATGAACTCTCTTGATTGGGGTCACTTTTCCTATATATACAAGGGGGGCAACAGTGGAGGGACACCCCAGATGATGTCCTAGGAGACTAAATGTGTCGGGAGGACTCCATTGTTGCCACATTCTTTGCAAAGCGCTTTTATATCAACCTAAATGTAAGTGTTTCCACTACATTAAATTTTGATTTATATACAGAGTTACGCTATGTGGCTGTTTCTTTTCTCTATTACATGATACTTACCTGCTCATATTGATTGGGATTTTCCCGGACCACTACTGCATATGAGGTTATCTGCTAAGAGGTCATCTTTCTTCTGCAGTTTCTCTCTCCACGTTGATGTTTGGCCATTTCCAGCACTGCAATTTGCAGCATACAGATTGTCCAGGTTCCATCGTGGTTCCACCACACCAAGCCCGTTTGACCCACTGAAAATATGTTCCTCTGGGTTCAAACTATCTGGTAAGCTCCTTACCTATTGGTGGTGGTTCTCTTCATCTTCTCACCATCACCTTTCCCTTCAAAGTCTTCACCCACTTTTGAATTTCACCATTGCCTTCATTTTTGAATTACTTTAGAACACTCAGTTGCAAAAGGTTTCACTTGTATTTCGCATATAGACATTTTGTATATGAGGACTTCTTACTGTTTTTACTTAATATTTGAGTGTCTTTTTTTATATTGCACCGTTTTTATATACTCATTTGAGTGCGTCATGCATTCTTGTTCATTTTTTTGATTAGCGCTACACTTTTTGTTTCCACACTCTTTACTATTTGTCCACTTGTTGTGTTAGCAGCTTATCCAGAGGGCAGCGCGGAATTATTTTGTATGCTACAGTGAGAATTACACTGTAAGAGAAGAAAGTTTGCATATGCGTTCACAACTGCTCCCAGCTATATACGCATAATCTGAGAACCAGACATTAAATTTTATTGCTATTGGAGTTGTAGATTGCTTTGAAAATTTACAGGTTTTAGAGAAAAAAATCAGGCTTCCTGATCCATGAGCATTTTTGTTGTAGCTATGGAAATATCTCAGAAAATGGTGAGCTAACAGAGAACCCTGGAGGAAAGGATCTGTCTGAGTTTGCCATTGTTGATAAATATGCCCCTATATCTATCAGATTTAATCGCAATTTCCATTAATGTATGTCTTTTTTATATCAGCCTGGAGTTTCCCTTTAAAAATATAGTGGCTATTATTTTCAAAAGCAATCTTCATTTAGAGTTGTATGCATTTGTTATTGCTGCAGTAAACCCTTGCTTTGTCTACCTTTCAGAATTTCTTTAAAAAAATAATAATAATAATTTTTAGTATTTGTAGAGTACACAATCAAACTGATTCCTGAATCTAGCCCCATTTTACTAGTTGCAGTTACAGTTTTTATGTGCAGCACCGCCTGCCAGTGGCGTAGCGTGGGTTGTCAGCGCCCGGGGAAAGGCAAGAAATTTGTGCTCCCCCAATCTGCAGACTTTTCCACTACACTACACACGACCACTAACCCGCACACCACTACCTTGCACACCTGACCCCTACACTGACCCACCTCACACCTACACTGACCCACCTCACACCTACACTGACCCACCTGACCCCTACACTGACCCACCTCATGCCTACACTGACCCACCTCACTCCTACACTTACCCACCTCACTCCTACACTGACCCACCTCACTCCTACACTGACCCACCTCACTCCTACACTGACTATTACACTGACTGACACATACACTCACCCACCGACCTTACACCTACACTGAAATATGTAAAATGAGGTGCAGCGCTAAATGAATAAATAAATGAATGTCAATAGGTGTAATGTGAAAAATTGGTGAAAAGGAAAACTAATGCAGAGTCTCCAATTTCTTAAATTCATATGAGTAATTTTCAATTGAATGAAATTAAGACATAAAAATTAGTGAAGGAGGAAAAATATTGCAGAATCCTAATCACATAAAATTGATATATCTGGGCAAGATACCAATAGCATAAACAAATGAGATGAAAAAAATATCAACAAGTGAAAAAAACTGTGAGAAAGGAAAACTATTGCAGAATATCAATCTAATAAAGTTCATGTAGGTCTATGCAAAATTAAAATAAAGGAATTATGAGTGGTGAAAAATTCAGCGGGTGAAAAAATGGTGAAAAATAAATAAAACTAATGCATTGTCCCAATCACAATGAAGTTTATAAGATTCTGTACAATGCTTGGCATCCAAATGAGTGAAAAATAGATAAGTGACACAAATCTTCACATCAGCCACCGTGACTGTGCAAATAGCTCGACACCCAATTAAGAAGTAGCCTGCTTACCAGAAGGCCGGGATTGTCACACAGTCTCACCAAGTATAGGGAATTTAACTGTCTCCCTAAGACTCAAGTGATATCCGGAAACAGCAAAGTGTAATTGAGGTGTTACTCGCGGACATGGAAGGTAAAAAATATTCTCATGGTGCAGTATGTAAACTCAAATAAATGTATTATAAGAATTATTGCACTTACAAGAGTGATGTTGGTATATCAGCGAAAGAGAGCTGCGGCGTCTCCATTAACCTCTCTCTACTCCCTATCATCAATCCACTGTCTGGAAAAGAAAAACGTGATGACGGGTGGAGCCCTGGTGACGTCATCACGTTTTTCCTTTCCATTACATGACCGCATATGTGATTGCTGTTTCGCTGATATACCGACTCTCCTCTCCTTAACTGCTGCTGACCAGGCCCGGCGTCTGCTCCATCCATCTGAGATGGCTCCCTGCCTCACTCACCTCCTTTTTTTATTGTCCATCGATCGAGACACTGCCGCGTTACTTCCACTTCCCGGGTCCCAGATGAAGGCACTGCACCACTTCCAGATCCGGTCACGGAGGAAGGGTGGAGGAGAAGACGGCGGCTTACAGAAGCGCGGGCCGGCCTTCGCGCATGCGCCACCCGCGTTCAAGGACTGCCCAGCCCCGCCGGAGCACATGACCACATTCGCCCAATCACAGGGCGCCAGCTGCCGCAAGATGGCGGCCGGGCCCGGCCGTGACACAGTAAATGGAATTTAACGGGCCTTGAGAAAAGTGACACAAACGGTGCGGAAATTCGCCCCCCCAAATATTGCGCCCGGTGCAACGGCCCCCCCTGCCCCCCCCACGCTTCGCCTCTGCCGCCTGCAAGTAAAACCTGTTACGGAGTCCCCAGAATTTCACCTTTAATGTTTTGGAATGAAATCAGGATGGTGGTATAGTGATTATACCTGTGGCATTGCAGTGCTAAAGTCCTGAGTCATCATTTTAAACCACATAGAGTTTGTATGGTCTCCCTCTTCTTAAACGACATTCTTTTCAGGTATTCTAGTGCATCATCAAGCTTACTCTGATAAAGATGGGTTACCTCATTGTTTAGATGGGGGTAGGGGTGGGTGCCATCATCCTGAGTATGAAATTAGAAAGGGGGAAGGAGATACATCAAGGGTCACTCCCACACAAGACCGTAATCGCCAGTAGTGATAGGACTGTTACGGCACCCAGATACGAGACAATAGGTTGATAAAACTTAACAGTTTATTACAACATAATTAACACAAATTTACAAAATTCATCAATTGTCAGTCACGAAAATGACAAGACACCAGCTTTAAAATCATTACAGCTCCACATGTGTATAGAGCACAAATTGAATGTGGCTATTGACAATTCCTTGACATGTTTCGTGACCAGGTCACTTCTTCAGGAGGCGTGTCTAGCTCTGACATCTGGAACGATATATTGTATAATCAAAACATATTCCATTGTAGCAAAGCTACAGGTGATACGGTTTGTTTGAGGAGTGTGGTAATAAACAAGAAAAACAGGGACCCTTCACAATGTGCAGTGCAGCTAGCGCATATGCAGTGGGCACCCGGCTGTGAAGCTGAAAGCCTCCCCTCAGGTGAACACGACACTGGATCCTGGTACAGGTAAGTTTCCCCCAAATCCATTCGCCTGGCCCCTAATCTACATGCAGGGTGCCGGACGCATGGATTCCAATGTTTTCTTTGAAGCACGTGATTAGAGCCAGAGGCTCTAATTGGCTTAAAAAAGGGTGGGCTTGGGGCGCAGAGCACTGCGCCCTGAGCCCACCCAGTTGTGTGACAATAGTGAATTAATATTTGCTATTGTCTTCCTCATTCTCCTCCTGGCCAATCAGGAAGCTGGTGAGACCCGATTGGCCGAGGGGAGAAGAGATCATATTGGCCGCCGCGCCAAGAAAAGGAGGAGGAAAGCCGTCGAGGAGGAAGCCGCCGTGAAGCCCAAGATGCAGAGGAGGACGAGATGCAGGAAGGAGCCGTGAAATTTCACGGTTACCTGTTAATTAAGGTATTTAGCAATAAAAAAATAAATGATTGCAATCGCATACAGTGGATCATAGGAACAGAGCTACCGAATTTGGACACAGCATATGCCAGCCAATTAAAAAAGCGGGCAAAAGCTATTAGTACTGATCCAACCCACCCAGGTTACAGTGTGTTTGTCCCATTGCCATCAGAGAAAAGAGGAAAAGATATAGGACACTTAAAACGCACTCTAATCGCTTAAAGTATCGTTTTTTCCCTAGGGCTGTATTGTCCATAATTCCATCAGGTAAAGTGTTTTAGGAATTTTATGTGGAATTCTAAAAAAAAAAAAATATTTATTTATTTTTAAATAACATTTTATATTTTGATATATTTAAATAGATATGTGGGCATGTGCTAGGAGTATGTATGTGTGGTTTTGTTGAGAAGTGGTTTATTGCTGCTGTAAAGATTACCCGGAATTTTTTTGTTGTATGTATACAATGACAATAAAATACAGTATATCTATATCTTTTGCGAGTGGTCATTGTCTTGCAAAGATCATAAAAAATGGGTAGAACTCCGCTTTAAGAGAATTGGCATTTATAAGCTTTTTTTTATACACTCCCCTCGCAAAAAATATTTATTAATGTTTTGGTCCTGAAAGAGCACCATGAGAGCACAGATCTATCTGTCTTTCTTGACTGCATTCATGGATCCAGTTATCAACAGGATTGATGAAGCAATCCTGGTGATTCAGTTGCGGAGGGTGAAAAGAAGAACAACCATGAGAAGAACAGCCATTGTCACTATTGGACCCATCTCTTGCTGTTTCAGCAGCTATCTTCGGGTAATTTCACCAACATGTATGTGGAACTGCAGAAAAATCACAACAAATTCTTCAACTTCACACAGATGTCTGCTGGCACCTTTGTTGAGCATGGGCACCCAAATGAGGATGAGAGCATCACCTGAAGAATGTCTCCCATTCACACTCAACTATGTATTATAGTAACCACTTTATACCACTGTTAGACCCGGGACAAAAAATAGGCCCAGGCATTTTAGACTGAGCAGCCCGGGGGGGGGTATGCGCGGCGCTTCGCGGCGGCGGTTAATGATGGGATGTGGGGTTCCAGCACCTTGTACCTCTGGACCCCTTTACATTACACAGCACCCTGCACCTCTGGACCCCTTTACATTACACAGCACCCTGGACCCCTTTACATTACATGGCACCACACCTCTGGACCCTTTTACATTACACAGCACCCTGCACCTCTGGGCCCCTTTACATTACACAGCGCCACCCTGCACCTCTGGACCCCTTTACATTATACAGCACCCTGCACCTCTGGACCCCTTTACATTACACAGCACCCTGCACCTCTGGACCCTTTTACATTACACAGCACCCTGCACCTCTAAACCCCTTTACATTACATAGCACTGCACCTCTGGACCCCTTTACATTTACAACAGCCCCCCACAGTTTGTTACACAGACACCACCTAACAGTTCTGGACCCCCTGCATGTTACACAGACCTCTCTACAGTACAGACCCCCTCCCTACAGTGCAGACCCCCTCCCTATAGTACAGACCCCCTCCCTACAGTACAGACCCCCCTACAGTACAGACCCCCTCTACAATACAGACCCCCCTACATTACAGCCCCCCTCTACAATACAGACCCCCTACATTACAGACCCCCCCCTACATTACAGACCCCCTCCCTACAGTACAGACCCCCCTACATTACAGACCCCCCTACATTACAGACCCCCCTACAATACAGACCCCCGTACAATACAGAACCCCCCTACAATACAGACCCCCCCTACATTACAGACACCCCTACAATACAGACCCACTACAATACAGACCCCCCCTACATTTCAGACCCCCCTAAAATACAGAACCCCCCTACATTACAGACACCCCTACAATACAGACCCCCCTGCATTTCAGACCCCCCTAAAATACAGAACCCCGCTACATTTCAGACCCCCCCCTACATTTCAGACCCCCATACAATACAGAACCCCCTACATTTCAGACCCGCTTCAATACAGAACCCCCCTACATTACAGACCCCTTACAATACAGAACCCCTCCTACATTACAGACCCCCCTACATTACAGACCCCTTACATTACAGACCCCCCTACAATACAGACCCCCCTACATTTCAGCCCCCCCTACAATACAGAACCCCCCTACATTACAGACCCCCCTACAATACAGAACCCCCCTACAATACAGAACCCCCCTACATTACAGACCCCCTACAATACAGAACCCCCCATACATTTCAGACCACCCCTACAATACAGAACCCCCCTACATTTCAGACCACCCCTACAATACAGAAACCCCCCTACAATACAGACCCCACTTCAGACCCATAATGTACCTCAGATCAGCGCAGGACTGCATGTTGGGTCCCCTCCCCCTGTGTGGACATAAAGGAGGAGGGGGAGGCGGCTTCACTCTGATTGGCTGTGTGAGACAGCCAAGCCGAGACTAATCAGATCATCAGTGCCGCGGCCACCTTGCCAGAGAGAAGGGGATCGTTGCGGGTCCCAGCCCCCTGATGTGCCGACGGGTGTCACTGTCACTCAAGTGCGGATCCGACTCGCAGCTGAGAGTGCACTGGGGCAGTGGCGTCACTAGGGTTGGTGTCACCTGGTGCGGCAAAACATGGTGTCACCCCCTCCTGTCTATCCTGCCCAGCTCCCTGCAGGCAGCGCACGGTCACGAGGCACACCCTCAAATGACCCCTGTAAATTAAAATATAGGGTGGTATTGGGCCGGCTGGGGCGATATAGAGCAGATTGCGGTTATATAGGGCAGGCTGGGGTTGTATAGGGCAGGCTGGGGTGGTATAGAGCAGGTTTGGGTGGTATAGGGCAGTTTGCGGTGGTATATGGCAGGCTGGGTGGCATAGGGCAGGTTGGGGTGATATAGGGCAGGGTGTGGTGGCATAGAGCAGGTTGCGGTGGCATAGGGCAGGTTGGGGTGGTATAGATCAGTTTGCGGTGGCATAGGGCAGGTTGGGGTGGTATAGAGCAGTTTGCGGTGGCATAGGGCAGGCTGGGGTGGTATAGGGACGTTTTCGGTGGTATAGGGCAGGTTGCGGTGGCATAGGGCAGGTTGGGGTGGTATAGAGCAGTTTGCAGTGGCATAGGGCAGGTTGGGGTGGTATAGAGCAGTTTGCGGTGGCATAGGGCAGGTTGCGGTGGCATAGGGCAGTTTGCGGTAGCATAAGGCAGGTTGCGGTGGCATAGGGCAGGGTGCATGGCATAGGGCAGGGTGCGGTGGCATAAGGCAGGTTGGGGTGGCACGCATAGGGCAGGGTGCAGTGGCATAGGGTAGGCTGGGGTGGTGTGGTGCCAGGTTAGGACTCTATGTAGTGACATGTGCAGCAGTGCAGTAACATACAGCATGCCTGGAGATGAAGACACTCTGACTGCTGTGTCCTCGTTTCTTTCTCCTTCAGATGTAGGATCGAGTCTGTGGGAGGAGTGGAGGGGCAGCCACACCCCCAGCTCCGCCCACCAACTGCCTCCGGAGACATTGGAGATGATGGGGAAGACGTGACATGCTGCCCGGTATGCCCTATGGCCAGTCTGGGCCTGGTTAGACCCCAGATCTCTCCTCTGGCCCCCCATGCAGCCGATCAGGCACCGAATCAACAAGCAAAATCTAAGGGAGTCTCAATACTGATTTCCAACCGAGTCCCCTGGTCCTTAGTAAACAAACATTTAGACTCAAATGGTAGATTCCTTTTCCTTAAGGGCTGTATTGGAGGTCCCAAAGTGACGCAGGCCACACTATACGGACCAAATGCACACCAAGATTATTTTCTGAAGAAAGTTCTTTCAAAGTTAATAGAATTTGCGGAAGGTAAATTGATCCTTGGAGGAGATTTTAACATCTCCTTAGATCCCAGAATAGACACTTCCTCTGGGCAACATCGAACCCAGGGGGTATCAGAAGGGGTATATTGCGGAAGATGCACGAACTACAACTAGTAGATGTTTGGAGGACTTAACATACAGAAGAAAGGGATTATACCTTCTTCTCCAATCCCCACCAAGCGTACTCTCGTATAGACCTATTTCTGATTCCCCACTATTTGCTATCATCAGTTTTAGAAACAAGTATTGGCAATATAACTTGGTCGGATCACGCCCCGGTCAGCTTGTGTCTCTCCCTGTCCAACACGGCTATCTCTCAAGAGAGATGTTGACGATTAAATGAGAGCCTACTTCAGAACTATGAAGTGAGGGAAGATGTAGCCAAAGAGATGACAGCATACTTCCAAGTAAATGATACCCCAGGGAGTGAACCGTGTATGGTCTGGGAGGCACAGAAGACTGTGATCAGAGGGATCCTGATCAAACATGGATCAATACTGAAGAAGAAGCGAGAGAAACAGATCAGGGAGTTATTAGAGGAAATTCAAGCCTTGGAAGTTCAGCATAAAACGACACAACTACCCTCGGTTGGCGGGGATCTGGGCCAATTGAGAAGACAGCTCACAGACCTTTTGCTTTTCAAAGCCAAAGCAATAATACAACGAGGAAAGAAGACAAATTATGAGCTGGGAGATAAATGTAGTACACTGCTAGCGGGGAAAATCAAAGAAAAAAACATATACAGTGCTTTTGGAAAGTATTCAGACCCCCTTAAATGTTTCACTCTTTGTTATATTGCAGCCATTTGCTAAAGTCATTTAAGTTAATTTTTTCCTCATTAATGTACATTAACAGAACCCCATATTGACAGAAAAACACAGAATTGTTGAAATTTTTGCAGATTTATTAAAAAAGAAAAACTGAAATATCACATGGTCCTAAGTATTCAGACCCATTGCTCAGTATTTAATAGAAGCACCCCTTTGATCTAATACAGCCATGAGACTTTTTGGGAAAGACGCAACAAGTTTTTCACACCTGGATTTGGGGATCCTCTGCCATTCCTCCTTACAGATCCTCTCTAGTTCTGTCAGGTTGGATGGTAAACGTTGGTGCACAGCCATTTTTAGGTCTCTCCAGAGATGCTCAATTGGGTTTAAGTCAGGGCTCTGGCTGGGCCATTCAAGAACAGTCACGGAGTTGTTGTGAAGCCACTCCTTCGTTATTTTAGCTGTGTGCTTAGGGTCATTGTCTTGTTGGAAGGTAAACCTTCGGCCCAGTCTGAGGTCCTGAGCACTCTGGAGAAGGTTTTCGTCCAGGATATCCCTGTACTTGGCCGCATTCATCTTTCCCTCGATTGCAACCAGTCGTCCTGTCCCTGCAGCTGAAAAACACCCCCACAGCATGATGCTGCCACCACCATGCTTCACTGTTGGGACTGTATTGGACAGGTGATGAGCAGTGCCTGGTTTTCTCCACATATATCGCTTAGAATTAAGGCCAAAAAGTTCTATCTTGGTCTCATCAGACCAGAGAATCTTATTTCTCACCATCTTGGAGTCCTTCAGGTGTTTTTTTAGCAAACTCCATGCAGGCTTTCATGTGTCTTGCACTGAGGAGAGGCTTCCGTCGGGCCACTCTGTCATAATGCCCTGACTGGTGGAGGGCTGCAGTGATGGTTGACTTTCTACAACTTTCTCCCATCTCCCGACTGCATCTCTGGAGCTCTTCTTTACCTCTCTCACCAAGGCTCTTCTCCCCCGATAGCTCAGTTTGGACGGATGGTCAGCTCTAGAAAGGGTTCTGGTCGTCCCAAACGTCTTCCATTTAAGGATTATGGAGGCCACTGTGCACTTAGGAACCCTAAGTGCAGCAGAATTTTTTTGTAACCATGGCCAGATCTGTGCCTTGCCACAATTCTGTCTCTGAGCTCTTCAGGCAGTTCCTTTGCCCTCATGATTCTCATTTGCTCTGACATGCACTGTGAGCTGTAAGGTCTTATATAGACAGGTGTGTGGCTTTCCTAATCAAGTCCAATCAGTATAATCAAACACAGATGGACTCAAATGAAGGTGTAGAACCATCTCAAGGATGATCAGAAGAAATGGACAGCACCTGAGTTAAATATATGAGTGTCACAGCAAAGGGTCTGAATACTTAGGACCATGTGATATTTCAGTTTTTCTTTTTTAATAAATCTGCAAAAATTTCAACAATTCTGTGTTTTTCTGTCAATATGGGGTACCTTGAGAATTACGGCTAGGATATGTCGAGATGTAAAATTTTCATCAAGACAATCACCCTTATTTCCCATCCTGGGAAACCCTAGTTTCACACCAGGAATGGAGGCAGGAGCATTTAAAAATCTTAAAGAGTGAAGCCTCGTACACACGGCCGAGATTCTCGTCGAAAAAAACATGTCGTTTTTTTCGACGAGATTCTTGGACAAGAAACTTGTCCCGGCCGAGTGTACACACGCTCGATTCAAAGAACCCGCGGTTCTTTGAATGGAGCGTACGCGGTGACGTCATCGACTACAACGAGCATGCGCTCGTCACATTCGATGCCGTCGCCGCCATCTTGGTATACCCTACCTATGCCTAGGAAGCTACCGCGCATGCGTCAAATTCATTTCGAACATGCGCGGGCTTCCGGGAGGACAGGTAAGTGTACACACACTCACTTTTCTCGTCGAGAAACATGCCGACGAGAATCTCGACGAGAAAATAGAGAGCAGGTTCTCTATTTTCTCGTCGAGATTACTTGTCGGTTTTCTTGACGAGAAACCATACACACGAACGAGTTTCTCGGCAAGACATCTCTGCCAGCAAGTTTCTTGCTGGTTCTTGCCGAGAAACTCGGTCGTGTGTACGAGGCCAAAGGCTTATACCAGGTGTCACATTTTCTTCAGTCTGAAACCTGGCCAACCATTAAATTACTTAGGCAACCGGGGGGAGACTTTGAAATAAATTTTTGGCAGGCGCTTCAAGTAAGCCACTTTCTGAGATCTTTGGGGTCACCAATAAATTTCCAACGTCAATTAACTGCATTCGAATCATATTGTGATGATAAGGAACCACTCTCTCGGGTGGTTTCTAAGATGTACGGACTACTAAATACACCCTTGGATGACTTTGAGATGCCGGGTATCAGTAAGTGGGAAAGAGATTTAGATAGGATCTTTACCCAAACCCAACGTAAACATATTATCTATCTGGCCTTAACCACTTAAGCCCCGGACCAATACGCAGCATAAAGACCAGGCCCCTTTTTGCGATTCGGCACTGCGTCGCTTTAACTGACAATTGCGCGGTCGTGCGACGTGGTTCCCAAACAAAATTGACGTCCTTTTTTTCCCACAAATAGAGCTTTCTTTTGGTGGTATTTGATCACCTCTGCGGTTTTTTTTTTGCGCTATAATCAAAAATAGAGCGACAATTTTGAAAAAAATTCAATATTTTTTACTTTTTGCTATAATAAATATCCCCCAAAATATATAAAAAAACATTTTTTTCCTCAGTTTAGGCCGATACGTATTCTTCTACATATTTTTGGTAAAAAAATCGCAATCGGCGTTTATTGATTGGTTTGTGCAAAAGTTATTGCGTTTACAAAATAGGGGGTAGTTTTATGGCATTTTTATGACTTATTATTTTTTTTTTTACTAGTAATGGCGGCGATCAGTGATTTTTTTTTGTGACTGCGACATTATGGCCGACACATCGGACACTTTTGACACATTTTTGGGACCATTGTCATTTTCACAGCGATCAGTGCTATAAAAATGCACTGGTTACTGTGAAAATGACACTGGCAGTGAAGGGGTTAACCACTAGGGGCGCTGGAGGGGTTAAGTGTGCCTAGGGGAGTGATTACTACTGTGTGGGGGCATGCCTACGAGTGACACGTCACCCATCTCCGCTCTGATTACACAGAGCGGAGGTCGCTGACATTGTCAGTAGGGGAGCGGGGAGATGTTGTGTTTACACTAACATCTCCCCGCTCCATGCCTCCGTGAGACGATCGCGGGGATCCCCGCGGCGATAGAGTCTGCGGGACCCACGGTCCGACTCATGGGGAAGGCAGGGGGGTCGCGAGCGCGGCGTCGGCGGCGTGCGCACGACCCCGACGTCGGGCAGTTAAAGGGGACGTACAGGTACGTGATTGTGCCTGTATGAGCCTTTCTGCCGACGTATATATACAGTGAGCGGTCGGCAAGTGGTTAAATTCCTCGGTCTGTTCACGGACCCAGGAATCTAACTATAAACTCTTGACGCAATGGTATTATACACCAGTACGGCTCCATAAATTTGCGATGGAAACCTTGGTTAGCTGTTGGAGATGTGGGAAGGAGCGAGGGACACTGTTACACATATTTTGGTCCTGTAAAAAAATGAGACAATATTGGGTAGAGATCCAGAGAATCTTACAAAAATTTACAGAAGTTCGGATACCATATGACTCTGCCTTTCTACTTCTTTATTATTCACAGATCCCGGTCCAGACTTATAAAAGATCGGTGCTGTGTTAAATGATCAACGCAGCTAAAGCCGGGGTCACCTTGCATTGGAGAGATTCTAGGCCTCCCTCAATTACAGAGTGGCTCAATATGGTAAGAGAGACAGGGGCCATGGAGGACCTGGTCCTCTCAGACCAAAATAAGAAAGAACAGTATAACCAAACATGGAGGAGATGGAACTTATTTATGTATTCAGAGGAGGGAAAGAGTTTATTAGACGGGACACCGGAAGAGTGATGGTTATCCAATAGGAGTTATTTATTTGGGAAGGGTGGTATGTACCTGCATATAGGGAAATATAGAAATCAAATCCCTCCATCTCTTTTCCATTTTTTTATTCTCTTTGGGGCTGCGGGGGGGGGGGGGGGAATTATATATTTTTTTCCCATTTGGGGGGTGAGGGGGGTCTTTTTTCTTTTTCCTCTGTGAGAAAGGGGAAAAGGAAGAAAAAGAAAGGGGGAAAAATAGAGAGAGACCATCAAGTAACATTTTAAGGCTTGAAGCACACGGCAATGAGGAAAGTGGGAAATATAAATAAACAAAATTGAATGTCTAGGTATAACTACTGTGGATTGCCATGGTGACTTAAATGTACTAAGGCGGGGGGGGGGGGAAGATAAATGAAAATGTATATGTACTTGATGGATTGTAGTTGTGACAACATGTATGTTGATACTTGCCTTTTTGACAAAATAAAATATTAAAATATGAAAAGAACTCCGCTTTAAGAGAATTGGCGTTTGTAAGCTTTTTTTTATACACTCCCCTTGCAAAAAATATTTATTAATGTTTTGGTCCTGAAAGAGCACCATGAGAGCAAAGATCTATCTGTCTTTCTTGACTGCGTTCATGGATCCGGTTATCAACAGGATTGATGAAGCAATCCTGGTGATTCAGTTGTGGAGGGTGAAAAGAAGAACAGCCATGAGAAGAACAGCCATTGTCACTATTGGACCCATCTCTTGCTGTTTCAGCAGCTATCTTCGGGTTATTTCACCAACATTAGGGATGAGCCGAACACCCCCCAGTTCGGTTCGCATCAGAACATGCGAACAGGCAATAAATTAGTTCGAACATCCGAACACCGTTAAAGTCTATGGGACTCGAACATGAAAAATCGAAAGTGATAATTTTAAAGGCTTATATGCAAGTTATTGTCATAAAAAGTGTTTGGGGACCCGGGTCCTGCCCCAGGGGACGTGTATCAATGCAAAAAATAGTTTTAAAAACAGCCGTTTTTTCGGGAGCAGTGATTTTAATAATGCTTGTGAAACAATAAAAGTAAAATATTACTTTAAATTTCGTACCTAGAGGGTGTGTATAGCATGCCTGTAAAGTAGCGCTTGTTTCCTGTGCTTAGAACTGTCCCTGCACAAAGTGTAATTTCTGAAGGAAAAAAAGTCATTTAAAAGCACTCGCGGCTATAATGAATTTTTGGCTCCAGGCAATACAGATTAAAGTCATTGATAAAAAATAAAAAAAATGCGTGGGGGTCCCCCCAAATTCAATTACCAGGCCCTTTAGGTCTGGTGTGGATTTTAAGGGGAACTCCACGCCAAATAAAAAAAAAATGGCGTGGAGTTCCCCCCAAAAATCCATACCAGACCCTTTATCCGAGCACGCAATCTGGCAGGCCGCAGGAAAAGAGGGGGGACAAGAGAGCGCAACAGAAACCTCTAGCGCAGGTTTCCGTTGCATCAGAGGGGGGCGGGGTCACCCGCACTTTACTGGGGAAGCCTGGGTTTCCCCTTGCGTCAGAGGGGGACAGGGTCACGTGACGGGTGGCCCCGTCCTCAGCTACATAAGAGACCTGTCAGGCTGCCGGGATACCCGGGTGTCTCCGGTGGAGGCAGGATGCTTTCTGTTCCTCGCTGTGCTGGACATCATCGTTGGAGCTTGGACCTGGGGAGGAGATATCATCCATCGCTGGACCCCGGAGAGGAGATCACCCATCACAGGATACCGACAGCATTGGAGTGGAGACTGAGAGTGGATTACCACCGCTGGAATCTTTTTTTTTTTAATAAAGGACTTATCCCAACGGTGTCTGTGTGTTTTTTTACAATTTTTTACACTTTCTTTGTGAAATGGTAGGGGTACAATGTCCCCCTTACCAATTCACATAGGGGGGCTGGAATCTGGGGGTCCCCTTTGTTAAAGGGGTCTTCCAGATTCCGATAAGCCCCCCGCCCGCAGACCCCCACAACCACCAGGCAAGGGTTGTGGGGATGAGGCCCTTGGTGCTTTGAGGGGTCACAGACCCCCAAAGCATCCTCCCCATGTTGAGGGCATGTGGCCTGGTACGGTTCAGGAGGGGGGGGCACTCTCTCATCCCCCCTCTTTTCCTGTGGCCTGCCAGGTTGCGTGCTCGGATAAAGGGTCTGGTATAGATTTTTGGGGGGAACCCTACGCCATTTTTTTTTTAAATTTGGTTGGAGCTCCCCTAAAATCCATACCAGACTTGAAGGGTCTGGTATGGATATTTGGGGGGGAACCCCACGTAATTTTTTTTTAAAATTTGACTCAGGGTTCCCCTTAATATCCATACCAGACAATTCATTATAGCCGCGAGTGCTTTTAAATGACTTTTTTTCCTACAGAAATGACACTTTGTGCAGGGACAGTTCTAAGCACGGGAAACAAGTGCTACTTTACAGGCATACTATACACACCCCCTAGGTACGAAATTTAAAGGAATATTTAACTTTTATTGTTTCACTTTAAGAATTATTAAAATCACTGCTCCCAAAAAAACGGCCGATTTAAAAAAAAAAATTGCATTGATACATGTCCCCTGGGGCAGGACCCAGGTCCCCAAACACTTTTTATGACAATACCTTGCATATAAGCCTTTAAAATTAGCACTTTAGATTTCTCCCATAGACTTTTACAGGGTGTTCCGCGGCTTTTTGAATTTGCCACGAACACCCCAAATTGTTCGCTGTTCGGCGAACAGGCACTGTTCGAGTCGAACATGAGTTCGACTCAATCTCAAAGCTCATCCCTAACCAACATGTATGTGGAACTGCGGAAAAATCACAACAAATTCTTCAACTTCACACAGATGTCTGCTGGCACCTTTGATGAGCATGGGCAACCAAATGAGGATGAGTGCATCACCTGAAGAACGTCTCCCATTCACACTCAACTATGTATTATAGTAACCACTTTATACCACTGTTAGACCCCAGATCTCTCCTCTGGCCCCCCATGCAGCCGATCAGACAGAGAACGGTCCGATTGGCTGCTTTCTTAGCCTCCGGTGGCCATGTAAACAATGGGGCGGAACCAGAAGAGACAAACTACTAGTTTTCCAGGGTTACAGAGAGAGGGGAATGAAGTCAGTTCCTCTCTCTCTGTACGGGGCAGCCATCGCCGCTGGCCGCAAGGCTCCCGGCCTCCGCAATATGACCAGAGAGCCCAGGAGAGGCAGCAGCGGCGGGAGGAGGGTTGGGACCCCCCTTCTGCCACTCACAGAAGTAATCGAGTGGCTAATAAGCCACTCAGATCCCATCTGCCTTATTTAGAATCACCAACTGAAAAGATTGATACTGGGATGATGCCTGTAGGTACAGGCATCATCCCGGTATAATCACTAAAACCCAAGGAAACACAAAAAAGAAAGTATGTGGTAATCACCATATACATAAGGAAAAACAAAAAGTGTAACATATAGTTTTCTTGTGTGGGAGGTGAAGCGGACATACTGCATGAGAATGGCACATTTACCCCACACACAAGAAAAAGTGTCAATTGTAAATTTATTGTGTGGAGGGTAAAGCAGCTCATGGGAATTTCAGCATTACTTTATACAAAAGAAAAAATTTGATTTGTAATTTTCTTGCGTAGGAGGAAAATCAGCCATTCTGCATAGGAATGGATGCATTTACCTCACACAAAAGAAAAAGTGTCATGTGTAATTTTCATGTGTGGAGGGCAAAGCGGCCATTCTGCATTAGAATGGATACATGCATCCCACATATAAGAAAACATGTAACGGGTAATTCTCTTGCGTGGAAGATAAATCGACCAGAGCAAAAGCTGGCAGGATCAGCAGGTATTTTATAAACCTTTACTCACACCATTATTTTAAAAAGACAGTACATCTACAATATATATCCAAAAGTATTGGGCCGCCTGCCTTTATACACATGAACTTTAATGGCATCCCAGTCTTAGTCCGTAGGATTCAATATTAAGTTGTCCCACCCTTTGCAGCTACAGCAGCTTCAACTCTTCTGGGAAGGCTGTCCACAAGGTTTAGGAGTGTGTCTATGGGAATGTTTGACCAGCATCATGGCAGTTGAAGATTAAACAAAGGTCAAGATGGCAGCTTCCTTGGCTGAAAACGATAGGAGGGTTTACTTCCACTTTAAGTGTATGCAAACCCCAACACTGAAGTTGTATTAGTACCTCTATTTTTGCCTTGCAAATATACACTATATTACCAAAAGTATTGGGATGCCTGCCTGTTGTATTAGTACCTCTATTTTTGCCTTGCAAATATACACATGAACTTTAATGGCATCCCAGTATTAGTCCATGGCGTTCAATATTGAGTTGGTCCACCCTTTGCAGCTATAACAGCTTCAACTTCTGGGAAGGCTGTCCACAAGGTTTAGGAGTGTGTCTTTGGGAATGTTTGACCAATCTTCCAGAAGCACATTTGTGAGGTCAGGCGTTGATGTGGGAAGAGAAGGCCTGGCTCACAGTCTCCGCTCTAATTCATCCCAAAGGTGTTCTATCGGGTTGAGGTCAGGACTCTGTACAGGCCAGTTAAGTTCCTCCACCACAGACTCGCTCATCCATGTCTTTATGGACCTTGTTTGTGCACCGGTGCGCAGTCATGTTGGAACAGGAAGGAGCCATCCTCAAACTGTTCCCACAAGGTTGGGAGTATGAAATTGTCCAGAATGTCTTGGTATGCTGACGCCTTAAGAGTTTCCTTCACTGGAACTAAGGGGCCAAGCCCAACCGCTGAAAAACAACCCCACGCCATAATCCCCCCTCCACCAAATGATTTGGACCAGTGCACAAAGCAAAGTCCATAAAGACACGTATGAGCGAGTTTGGGGTGGAGGAACATGACTGGCCTGCACAGAGTCCTGACCTCAACCCAATAGAACACTTTTAGGATGAATTAGAGCAGAGACTGCGAGCCAGGCCTTATCGTCCACATCAGTGCCTGACCTCACAAACGCACTTCTGGAAGATTGGTCAAACATTCCCAAAGACACACTCCTAAACCTTGTGGACAGCCTTCCCAGAAGTTGAAGCTGTTATAGCTGCAAAGGGTGGACCAACTCAATATTGAACGCCATGGACTAATACTGGGATGCCATTAAAGTTCATGTGTATATTTGCAAGGCAAAAATAGAGGTACTAATACAACAGGCAGGCATCCCAATACTTTTGGTAATATAGTGTATATTTGCAAGGCAAAAATAGAGGTACTAATACAACTTCAGTGTTGGGGTTTGCATACACTTAAAGTGGAAGTAAACCCTCCTATCGTTTTCAGCCAAGGAAGCTGCCATCTTGACCTTTGTTTAATCTTCAACTGCCATGATGCTGCACATGTGACCAGTTATGACACCAGCCATTGAATGGTTTGACAGTTTGCATGAGAGCACAACCAATGTGGCAGTTAGCATTTCCGGCATGCCGGGCATTTAACAGTTTTTTTTAAACTGTTAAATCAATGGGTTTACTTCCACTTTAATATATTAATTACTAGCTTTTATTGTATAGCATAGATTGCTGATCCTTAACCCTAAATATCTGCAATTTTAGACTATTCTGATTTTCTTTTCTTTTTATATTTAATTATTTCGATTTACTTTAGTTTGCTGAAATGCCACATCAGCAAGATATGCGATTTTTCCATAGATACCATAGGATAATGCAGGGCTTGAAAAATGCACTCGCCCGCTCGCCAAATGCGAGCATAAATTGCCATTGGGCGAGTGCTCAGGTGCCACACACTAGGGGGTGTCAGCCCGGCACCCTCCCTCCATGACTGAAAGGAGACAGCGCCCCGCCGCCGCGGGTTTAACAGCAGATCGCGCGGTGACAGAACATGTCTGTTCTGTCACCGTGCGATGCTGCTGTTAAACCCGCGGCGCTGTCTCCTTTCAGTCACGGAGGAGGAGGGGGGGGCCGAGCAGGTAGTGGCTTTGCAAGGGGTGGGCAGAAGGGGCGGATCCATTTACTGGAGGAAGGGGGGGCGCAGTCAGGGAGAGCAGCCGATCCCGCCACCCCGCCGCGCTCCCACATTATAACAGGAGAGCGGGACAGCTGCGGGCTTCATGTGCTTGAGCCTGCCCATCCCGCTTCTCCCTCTGTCAGAAGCTGCGGACCGGAGAGTGACAGGGAATGAAGCAGAGCAGTGCTCTGTGTTCCTTCCTCCCCACCCCCGCCTGGCAGACCCTTGTAGCACACAGCCGAGTGAAGTGTTGTGGCTGTGTGCTGGGTCTGATAGCCGGAGACTGCACTGTGATGCACCGCTGAGGTACTGAATGGGGAGGGGGGTTTGCACTGATGGGGGTCTTGCACTGAGGGGGGTCTTGCACTGGGGGGTCTTGCACTGGGGGGGCTTGCACTGAGGGGGCTTGCACTGAGGGGGTTTGCACTGAGGGGGGTCTTGCACTGGGGGGTCTTGCACTGGGGGGGTTTGCACTGAGGCGGGTTTTCACTGAGGGGGGTCTGCACTAAGGGGGGTCTGCACTGAGTGGGGTGTCTGCACTGAAGGGGGATGTGAACTGAAGGGGGTCTGTGTAACATGCAGGGGGTCCAGAGCTGTGGGGGCTGTATAATGTAAAGGGGTCCAGAGCTGTGGGGGCTGTATAATGTAAAGGTGTCCAGTGATTCAGGGTGCTGTGTAATGTAAAGGGGTCCAGAGGTGAAGGGGGATGTGTAATGTAAAGGGGTCCAGAGGTGCTGTGTAATGTAAAGGGGTGCAGGGGGGCTGTGTAATGTAAAGGGGTCCAGAGGTGCAGGGTGCTGTGTAATGTAAAGGGGTCCATAGGTGCAGGGTGCTGTGTAATGTAAAGGGGTCCAGAGGTGCAGGGTGCTGTGTAATGTAAAGGGGTCCAGAGGTGTAGGGTGCTGTGTAATGTAAAGGGGTCCAGTGATGCAGGGTGCTGTGTAATGTAAAGGGGTCCAGAGGTGCAGGGTGCTGTGTAATGTAAAGGGGTCCAGTGGTGCAAGGGGCTGTGTAATGTAAAGGGGTCCAGTGATGCAGGGTGCTGTGTAATGTAAAGGGGCCCAGAGGTGCAGGGTGCTGTGTAATGTAAAGGGGTCCAGAGGTGTAGGGTGCTGTGTAATGTAAAGGGGTCCAGTGATGCAGGGTGCTGTGTAATGTAAAGCGGTCCAGAGGTGCAGGGTGCTGTGTAATGTAAAGGGGTCCAGTGGTGCAAGGGGCTGTGGGGACACTGATGTATGGGGGGGCTCTCTGGGGACACTGATGTAAAGGGGGGCTCTCTGGGGACCCCGATATTAACGCTATTGCTGTTATGTTTAAATTGAATAAAGCTATGTTATAATTGCATTTTTTTTATATTTTGGATTCTTTATTCTTAAGAAAAATGTAATTTCATAAGCTTTAAGGGGGCGGGGTTGGGGGACGGACCTGGGAAAGGTTTGGTGGGGCAACTAGTGGAGAGTAAGGTTTTTGCCTGGCTAGTAGGTCTAGACTTGAAATTTTAAGCCCTGGGATAATGAATATGTACTGCAATTTACATTCAGCAGCAATTGTAATCATTATCACTTTATAAATGGTCCACTATTTCTCTTTACTTTGAGCAGATTTCATTCATGATTTTTTGCTTAGTAGTCAGTCATTCATCACGTTCTGTTCTTTTGTTTAGATATTCATTTTTGGTTTTTGATTGCTTAAGCTTTGTGCCAAATTAGCTGTGAGGTAGCCTTGCCAAAACCTAATGCATGCACCCCAGTTCCAGAAAGCAATAAAGAACTTTAAAAGCTTTATTGCTTGAGTCGTTGTCTTTGGGTTGCTTCCAAACTGAAGGAAGTTGTTCTGTAAACTATTAGGGGTCCTTGGTGTCAGATTGTTTACTCTGGATCTACCATAACAGTCCACTTTGTGCCAAACCTGAAGTATCATGCAGGTTTATTGTCAAACATCACTGATTGACCCAGCAAGTGTGGTCTTAATACTACATAAATTCTTAGTCTATTTCTTATGTATAATTTCTTTGTCTGGGATCTATTTCAAAAGTGTAATTTATAAGATCAAAAATACAAAAGACAGCATGAACATCTGCGTTCAGAGTCTGAACTTTTAATGTCATGGATCTCATTTGGAAAAACACTCTCAACGTTTCAGTATTTTCACATTTAGTATAAGGTTTAGGCTTAATCACTGCACTTTATGAACCGTGCAGAATACCACACACTGGTCAGGGACTTAATGTGGAGACTAGCACTGATATTTTCTAAAATAGGTTAATGCCTAATTCATCTTCCGAAAAATGAAATACAGGACATTTTTACAATCAGAGGAATGAAATGGGTCTTTCTTTAATCATAACAAAAGGAAGTTGTACTGAAATACTAAGGTTGCTCTGCTCTTCTGGAGGCTGAAATTATGGTTACGGTAAGTCTCTAAATGTACAAATAATTTTTATTTATTTCAGTCTCACTAGAATGAGTCTGATAGCAGCAGCAGGGAAATTTAAGTATATGTATAGCCCAATTTTTATGGAAGATTTAAAGTCCCTGCACTTAACTTGCTGATCTACAGATATGCTGGTCCATATTGATGGGTGAATCTATCCAGGTTAGAAGTTTGGAATCCTGCAAGCTGGGGCCCCGTGGTGGTCCTACGCATTACCTACTCTACATCCGACTAGTCTAGGATTCTAAATTTCATTTGACACTGTCTCCAGCCTGGGGGACCCTCCTTTCTCTTACCCACTTCCTCTGTCCCTCTTTCTGACTCGTCCTACCGCTCTGTTCTACTCCTACCCCACCCCCACTGTTGTGCATGTTTTGTGTTTTTATTTTTTTTCTTAATTATTTTTTCTCCCCCCGTACTGCAGCTCCGCTCCCCTTTGTCTACCTTAGCCCCTGGGTCTTAAGGCTCAGGCATAACGCACTGACCCCCGGCCCCCGGCTGGCGGGTCGGTGTCAGTTTATAATCTATACCCTCATAATATATGTTTTATTATGTACTTTTACGTGAACTTCTATCTTATGTTTCATATCCATATGCCCTGCGTGGGAATTTGTTATCTGGTTTCCCCCTTTTCATATCTCAATAAAAAACATTGTACCAGAAATCCTGCAAGCTGGAACTTAGAGGTCAATCAATCCCATTGAGTCTATGAGGGATAAAATTCTGGCCAAATGTAGAGATAATAGGCAAACTATTGTCAAAAAATGACCACTAACTCACATTAATATATATATATATATATATATATATATATATATATATATATGTAGCGGCTATTTAAATTGGGGGGGAGCATCTGGGTTATTTAACCCAGATGTACTAATTGTTAGGGAATCTGAGAATCCCTTTTTGTGGTTCTTGGAGGACTCTGGTGGTGCAGGGTTCCCTGTGGCCTGCTGGTGGCGTTGTCGCCCTGGGCTGGAGTTGAACCTGCACCGCAAGACTGCTCCCTTTTTGTCCTTTCCTGGCGCTGGTACAGCGGGGCGGGGAACCCGCTGTGACGCAGGGGGAGAGGAGATAAAAGGGGCGGACGCCCTGACCTTGGGGTTCAGAGTTTGAGGACGCGGCCGCACCCAGGCACCTTCAGCGTTCCAGGGTTCAGCGTTCAGCATTCCAGGTTTCCGGGCCCAGGTGCCCTTGACCTGGCCTGAGCGAGAGATGGAGTCCATCCCAGGCACCTTAAGCCTGGGGTGAGGTACTACTGCCGGAGCCTGGGGCCCAGTAACTTCGACTGGGTTCCGCGAGGGTGGAGGAGTCCAAGGGGCCCTAAGGTGTTGGGACCCGTATCTGAGGCGAGGAGGCCGGGGAGTGTAACCCTTCCGGATAGTCCGGTACAGCATTAACCCGGTGACGGCGGGGCCTCTGGTAACTCCCTTGGAGGGATGTCTTCCCCCTGACAGGGGCTGCAACGTAGCGAAGGTAACTCCAGTTCCTGTTCACTAGAGTCGCTGGAAGAGACTCTGAAGCCAAAAATTCCATTTAACAGCCACTGAGCTTAGCAACCGTTGGTGAAACCTCAACGGTTTAGTTTTCTTTGAGGATTGTGCCTTGACCTACTCTCCACCAATACTGAACTGTTCTATGGGTCTCAAACTGTCTGCTCACAAAGGACTATTTGTTTGCCGTTATGGAATAAATAAGTGTTGGACCTTTTCAGTGTGTGGTACTCCAATTACTGGGAGCAAAGGGGGTTATCAGCAGAACAGACTTGGCTCTAAGCGTATACACAGGCCCGAATACAACTAGATACTGGCCTTCACCTCTACATGCTGTAATCGAGAGGACATGGGCCATGGCGCACCTCGCTCTTCCCTCCAAGATACCCCTAGACCAGAGTCAGAATAACTGATAAAGAAGGGGATGAGGGTGAGAGGGCGCTACACGTGGGGGCTCGCAAGTCCGGGATGTGTGTTTCGTGTATGGAGCTGGGAACGTCTGTGTTGGAACTTTGCTACCCGGTGGAGTTCCGAGTAGGTCGGCCATGTTGGCAGGCGCGCCACGAGGCACACCATAGCTGCGCAGTTCATGGGCGGGGAGAAGGGAAAGCCCGCGAACAAGTGCAGACTGTGGAAGGAGTCTGGCCATGTGGAAGTAGTCACGTGGGGATTCTGGCGCGTGTTGGTCAGTGCGCAATGGAGCAGCAGACAGTCGGGATGACCTCAAGTACCCCGTGGATTCCGGTTCCTTACCCCACGAAGATGACTTCCTTTGCTGCTTCCATAATCGATACAGGAATAATACTTAGGCCCCGAGGACGTTTGGCTCTGTATGTATGCAGAGACATAGAGGCCCTCGGTGTGATCTGTCCCGGCTGCTCGGGACTGGTGGTCAGTTTGAAGCCATGTGAGGCCTGCAAGGAGTTTATTTTTGAGGTGGAACCATTCACAGAAAGGCCCCGAGCCTTCCACCTCAACTGCCTCACAGGTACGGCCACTCCTGAAGGGGAGATCCAGGCCTTTGCGGAGATTCCTGTGCACGCTGACCAGGGCAAGGAGAGTGCCCAACCAGAGACTGAGAGAGAAAAATCAGAGGATGCTGCTTCGGTCACCACAAACTCCCTGCTCCCACCTCCGAAGAGGAAAGTCGGTCTTGTACAGGCATCCTGTGGTCGTGGAAGAGCTTCGCCCCGCTGCTTGCCTGGCCTGGATGGATCCGGCGGGAAGAGCCCTGGACATCCCTGCTCTTCTGAAGGCCCAGGTGAGCCAGGGGTTGGGACTGTGTGTGTGGTTGGAGGTGTCGGGAGTCCATTGTCAGGGGAGCCTGTGAGGGAGGGCGATTCCCCATCTACTGGGAATTACCTGCCCGCGGAAATGTACGACACCTCCGACCTGGAATCGCTGTCCGATGCTGGTGAGATTGACGAGGTCTTTCACTGCAAGGGTTGGGACAGGATGCCGTTACCCGTGCTCCGCGCACCAAGGGATCTGCCCATGTCAACAGGGGATAGTACACCCCGGGTGGAGGTCCCGGAGGCCGGGGAGGAATCTGGTCTCTTGCTTGCCCTTCCATCCTGTGAATCACCTGCTGTTTCATCCGTTCCGGTGACGAGAACGCAACGTTCATTGCTGCGGGCTCCCAGGTCCAAGCCAACGGAGGTAGTTAAAGTACCTCGGCATCCGGAGTCCATTGTCCAGCCTGGAGAAGGAGACCATGCCACCATGCCACCTCTGGCCCGGCTACAGCGGCTCTTCTGTCAGAGAGTTGCCCGTGAATATGGGTGGGAGTACCTATACCTACCCCGGGACTTGCTTTTTGAAGTGGAGGTCCTGCGGCAGCGATGGTACGATGAGTTTGTCTGGGAAAAGCTCAAAGTGCCCCATGCTCGCCGATATCTTTCATGCTCATCCCCCGTGTCCAAGAAGTTCAAGGACTGTAAAGCGGAGTGGATGTTGGGTCGGCATATCCATGCGGACAAGGTGCTTATTTGTCGCAAGGACGGAGAGAACATTGAGTATAATGTGGAGACTCCTAATAGGCACCTGAAGCCCTTGTTCCTGCCGCACCCAAAGTTCTACCTTTAGGAGAAAAAGACTCCAGTGTGTTTTCTGTTACTCATTGCTGGACTTTCCGGAGAGCCTTTGCCGGAACGCAATGACTGTGCCCTATTTTTTTTTTTGATTTGGGCGTTTTACTCTTTTGGAGAAATGGGAGCTGTTACTGTTGTTCTTCCTCCTTCTCCTTGCACTTCAGAGAAATCATTGACTTTGGGGTTTTAGTCAGTGTAGAGAAAAAGAAAAGACGAAAGTTGTCTGGAAGATTCAACCAAGTGTTATTACCATGGCACTGTCACCAGGTGGCGGTGCTGCGCAACAACTGTTTGTTTTTTTTACACTTGCATCACCATGCTCATTGGAGCGAATGGGTCTTTTCAAGGAGAGGCCCGTTCATTCCAAGAAAGACACACATTGTGTTAGGATGTTTGTTTTTTTTCCCCTCTGCAGGAGATTCGTCTGTCAAGGCTACTGAGTATGGGTGGTCCTTAGATAGTCAGGGGGAGGATGATGCATTTGTAAATGTCAGAAGTGTATTACTGAAAGTTTTACTGTTTTATATTTTCCCTTTCCCATTCTAGGTCTTGGCACAATTCAGGGTCAAATTGTGTAGTTGGTCTCTGGGTCAGACTTATGCTGCCATTTTTTGGGAGACGTGGGTTTGCACCAGACACTGGGGACCAGTGTCAAATTACAGGGGGGAGAGTGTAGCGGGTATTTAAATTGGGGGGGAGCATCTGGGTTATTTAACCCAGATGTATTAATTGTTAGGGAATCTGAGAATCCCTTTTTGTAGTTCTTGGAGGACTCTGGTGGTGCAGGGTTCCCTGTGGCCTGCTGGTGGCGTTGTCGCTCTGGGCTGGAGTTGAACCTGCACCGCAAGACTGCTCCCTTTTTGTCCTTTCCTGGCGCTGGTACAGCGGGGCGGGGAACCCGCTGTGACGCAGGGGGAGAGGAGATAAAAGGGGCGGACGCCCTGACCTTGGGGTTCAGAGTTGGTGGACGCGGCCGCACCCAGGCACCTTCAGCCTGGGTGCTGGCGTTACAGGGTTCCGGGCCCAGGTGCCCTTGACCTGGCCTGAGCGAGAGATGGAATCCATCCCAGGCACCTTAAGCCTGGGGTGAGGTACTACTGCCGGAGCCTGGGGCCCAGTAACTTCAACTGGGTTCCGTGAGGGTGGAGGAGTACGAGGGGCCCTAAGGTGTTGGGACCCGTTTCTGAGGCGAGGAGGCCGGGGAGTGTAACCCTTCCGGATAGTCCGGTACAGCATTAACCCAGTGACGGCGGGGCCTCTGGTAACTCCCTTGGAGGGATGTCTTCCCCCTGACAGGGGCTGCAACGTAGCGAAGGTAACTCCAGTTCCTGTTCACTAGAGTCGCTGGAAGAGACTCTGAAGCCAAAAATTCCATTTAACAGCCACTGAGCTTAGCAACCATTGGTGAAACCTCAACGGTTTAGTTTTCTTTGAGGATTGTGCCTTGACCTACTCTCCACCAATACTGAACTGTTCTATGGGTCTCAAACTGTCTGCTCGCAAAGGACTATTTGTTTGCCGTTATGGAATAAATAAGTGTTCGACCTTTTCAGTGTGTGGTACTCCAATTACTGGGAGCAAAGGGGGTTATCAGCAGAACAGACTTGGCTCTAAGCGTATACACAGGCCCAAATACAACTAGATACTGGCCTTCACCTCTACATGCTGTAATCGAGAGGACATGGGCCGTGGCGCACCTCGCTCTCCCCTCCAAGATACCCCTAGACCAGAGCCAGAATAACCGATAAAGAAGGGGGTGAGGGTCAGGGCCGCTACATATATATATAGCTATATATATATATATATATATATATATATATATATACATATAGATATATATTTATTTTTTCTTTATGTATACAATTTTCTAATGGAATTATGGATTTTAGTATATTTGAGGTTCCATTACCTGTTACTAATGAGAGTTAAAGTGGTTGTATACCCTTTACAACCACTTTAGACTACAGGCAAGCCTATAATTAGGCTTACCTGTAGCTTTACTGGATATCTCCTAAACCTGCATGGTTTAGGAGATATCCCTGTATTTGCATGTGACGTGCCGTTGCTTCAGTTGTACTGTGCCGTTCCCGGTGGCTCCCGCGCCCATAACCTCCAGGATAGATGTCGCCGGCCAGAGGGGGAGACGACGACGGCTGCGGGGGCTTCGTTCTCGGGTAAGTAATTCATTATGAGCTAGTATGCTATGCATACTAGCTCATTATGCCTTTATCTTGCAGAGTGTTTTTTTTTCAGGAGGGTTTACAACCTCTTTAACCTCTCCTGGTATGATTGATGGTAGGGGAGGTGACACAACTCTTGATAAAAAGCCGTGAACTTCTGGTATAGGCTTCGCTTGATAAAGGAGGCCACACCTCTAAAATGTGGTGTCATAGCAACCCTACATGCTGACGTATTGCTCCCGTCTCCTCCACTTTCCCTAGTGCTTCAGTCCTCTATGTCGATGCGTAAAGCCAGCTGGTCCGGGCACATGCGCAGTCCACCGTGCACGCTGTAGCCCGTTGTGAGCTGCTTGTGATTTGTCATCCTGCTCCAGGGAGGTTGGATGTCCCTCAGTACATCTTGTAGCGACAGTCCAGGTGAGGGGAACATATAGAATCACATGCCTGTTTACATACTTCCAAATATGAGTGCAACTTTTAAGAGCTGTTATTGTGTGTATTAATTAAAAAATATTACACTAGGGCGGACGTGCGCTCTCTTTTTCTTTCCTTGTCTTTGTGTAGATGCCTTTCCACTACCCAGTGGATCATCAAGAGAGCTGCAGCGCTGTAGTAAAAGAAGATTTTCACACACTAACATTACCACCCGGGCTTGAGGGCTTTTTGATTAGCGCATGAACTGGTGATTTGTTGTTTTTGTATTCTGAACTTTCCCCTTCTTCCAACTGCAAGTACTGGGGGTAACCAAGTACCTGTAGGCCTGCTTGTCTTATGGGAAAGGGGGCTACTATAGGTGAAGAACACAGAAACTAGCTATAGTGTCTGGCCACCTGCATACGGGGTAAGTGTGACAGTGGCCCAAACCTAATCTATACTGTTTTGTACTTACTTGGCTTAGTACCCAATACTACTCTAGGAAAATAGATGGTTCTCTTATTTCTCTTTATCTCTGTGTCAAGTGTCTGTGGTAATGAGCCGCTGTAGAATGCCAACTCTGGGTTTTCCTAGATTCTAAGCTCCAGTTTTTTCTCCAGAGTCCTTGATGGTGGGGATGGACAACAAGCTGGAACCAGCTAATACCTAATGCCTAGCTGAGGATGAAGAGATCACTCACGTGTGCAGAGTACAAACAGCAGGAGACAACAGGAAATCCAGGAGACAAGCCTAGATCAGGACGGGCAGCAAACAAGCACAGGTGGTGAACAAAGCCCGGGTGGGTACATGGGTAGTCAGGCACAGGATACACAAGTAACAAGTAAATGGGAGCTCAGGGAACTGTGAAGTTGCTCAGGCAATGTGGGCTACACTAAGCATGTCTTATATAGGCAAGTAGGGATGAGTTTCGAGTTCGAGTCGAACTCAGGTTCGACTCGAACATTGCCTGTTCGCCCGTTCGCCGAACAGTGAACAATTTGGGGTGTTTGCGGCAAATTCGAAAAGCCGCGGAACACCCTGTAAAAGTCTATGGGAGAAATCTAAAGTGCTAATTTTAAAGGCTTATATGCAAGTTATTTTCATAAAAAGTGTTTGGGGACCCAGGTCCTGCCCCAGGAGACATGTATCAATGCAAAAAAAGTTTTAAACACTGCAGTTTTTTCGGGAGCAGTGATTTTATTAATGCTTAAAGTGAAACAATAAAAGTGAAACATTCCTTTAAATTTCGTACCGGGGGGGGGAGTGTATAGTATGCCTGTAAAGTAGCGCTTGTTTCCCGTGCTTAGAACTGTCCCTGCACAAAAAGTCATTTAAAAGCTATCGCGGCTATAATGAATTGTTGGCTCCCGGCAATACAGAGAAAAGTCATTGATAAAAATAAAATAAAAAATGCCTGGGGGTCCCCCCAAATTCAATTACCAGGCCCTTCGGGTCTGGTATGGATATTAAGGGGAACCCTGTGTAAAATAAAAAAAAAATGACGTGGGGTTCCCCCCAAATATCCATACCAGACCCTTCAGGTCTGGTATGGATTTTAAGGATAACTCCACGCCAAATAAAAAAAAAATGGCGTGGAGTTCCCCCCAAAAACTCATACCAGAGCCTTTATCTGAGCACGCAATCTGGCAGGCTGCAGAAAAAGAGGGGGGGACGAGAGAGCGCCCTCCCTCCTGAACCGTACCAGGCCACATGCCCTCAACATGGGGAGGATGCTTTGGGGGTCTGTGACCCCTCAAAGCACCATGTCCCCATGTTGATGGGGACAAGGGCCTCATCCCCACAACCCTTGCCCGGTGGTTGTCGGGGTCTGCGGGCGGGGGGCTTATCGGAATCTGGAAGACCCCTTCAACAAAGGGGACCCCCAGATCCCAGCCCCCCTATGTGAATTGGTAAGGGGTACATTGTACCCCTACCATTTCACAAAGAAAGTGTAACATTTTTTAAAAAACACAGACACCGTTGGGAAAAGTCCTTTATTAAAAATAAAAAAAATAAAAAAAAGATTCCAGCGGTGGTAATCCACTCTCGGTATCCTGCGATGGATGCTCTCCTCTCCGGGGTCCAGCGTGGATGATCTCCTCTCCATCCAGGTCCAGGCTCCAGCGATGAGATGTCCAGAGCAGCGCATCCTGTCTCCACCGGAGACACCCTGGGAATCCCGGCAGCCTGACAGGACTCTTCTGTAGCTGAGAGCGGGGCCACCCGTCACGTGACCCTGTCCCCCTCTGACGCAAGGGGAAACCTGGGCTTCCCCAGTGACGTGCGGGTGACCCCGCCCCCCTCTGATGTAACGCAGGTTTCCGTTGCATCAGAGGGGGGTGGGGTCACCCGCACGTCAGAATATACAAGCAGGAAACTGCAGGCTAACTTGTGACACTCTGTTTAATAAGTAGATGAGCAATATTTTGTGAAAAAAAAAATAAGTAGATGAGCAAGTCACCTAGAGAATGCTGACCCTTATGCCATGTACACACAACCATTTTTCATGACGAGAAACATGCCATTTTTTCAATTAGTTGTGAAAAATGGTTGTGTGTAGGGTCCAGAGCATTTTTCTCTACGAGAAAAATGGGCATTAAAAATTCAGAACCTGCTCTATTTTTTCTCGTTGTTTTTCACGTCATCGTATTTCTCGTCGTGAAAAAAAATGCGCATGCTCAGAAGCAAGTTATAAAAAGGGAGCGCTCATTCTGGTAAAACTAGCGTTCGTTATGGAGATAGCACATTCGTCATGCTGTAACGGACTGAAAAGCACAGAGACTGAAAAGTGCGAATCGTCTCTCACCAAACTTTTACTAACACGCGTGTAGCGCCTGCCCCTCTCCTCTCTCCGTGCGGCTCGCACTGTCTCTCGTCCAGGGGTATCTGGTAGGGTGGAGAGAGAGAGAGCGGGTGGGCTACGCCTAGCTTCCACCACGTGGGAATACCTGTGGTATCAGCAATGTCTCATTTACCTTCGGGTCTGTGTTGTGCACCCGGATCCTCCCTCCAAGAGTCACCGTGAACTTCGTCCGCCAGGAAGTGAGCCTCACACCATTAAAGTCCAACACTCCTTTATTAGAACACACCATACATGGACTCCCTTGATCGATAGAACAGGAAAGGAGGTGTGAGTGTGAATAGGCCCAGACACAAATTCGCTCCTCCACTCTCCTCCTGGAGAGTGGGATATGGTCTCTGCACGAGAGGAAGGGGATCCTTCTGGACGGTCTCCGACAAGAGACTCACCCGTCACCGGCAGTCTGCTGCACCGGGTCTTCGAGTGAGGAGCTCTCCCCGGTCCATTGCGTCTTACTCAGATTCAGGTCTCCATCCCCGAAGTGCCTTAGGACCCTTCCCTCGCGGAACTCAGTGTTGGGCACTGAGCTCCGGACCTTCTTGCAAGTACCTCATCCCAGGGCTGAAGGTGCCTGGGGTGGAACACGATCTCCGGTGGTCCTCTAGGCCGAGGCCTCCTAGAGGACGGGCACGAACCCACGTCCGCAAGCTGAAGGTGCTTGGGACGAAGACCCCGTGACCAAGATGGGCGGCCCCTTTATCCCCTCTCCCAGCAAGCATGGCGGGCTCCCCGCCCCACCATACCGCTACCCAGAGAGGACAAAAAGGAGGCTCAACCCACAGTGAGATTCGTCCCTCTGGCCACGGTGACAGCGCCACCTGGTGGACCGCAGGGAACATAGCACTGATGTCACAGCTAGATTAAAAAAATGCACCCGGGAAAGTAAGTACCCGCTACACGCGGTAACACGAAATCAGCAAAAGCAGACCAAAGGGTGGCGCCATCCGAATGGAACTTCCCTTTTATAGTGCCGTCGTACGTGTTTTCGTACGTGTTGTACATCACCGCGCTTTGCTCAAGCATTTTTTTCTCACGATAGTGTGTGTTCTGCTTCGCGTTATTGAATTGTTGTATAACACTAGTCAGACAGCTTAACAATAATTCAGAAGTCAAGAAACGGGAGACATCAAATCTGTATGTATTCTTTTTCCGAATAACTTTGTAAAACTACAACATAAGCATAAACAAACATATGTGTCAGTACATTAAAACATTATACAGCAGCCTCACTCTACCAGTGAAAGTAGTCACAGACAATTCTACCATTAGTCCAAGAATAGACAGGAGCTCTTCTACATGCAGTCTACTTGGATCAGAGAGCAGACACGAAATGAAGGAAATGCAGTTCCAGGTTAAAGGTTACTGCCTTAACTGTGAAGGAATTCCTTTTCCTGTGACAAAATAATAACTAACTCTGGCCACTAGATGGCAACAATGTCAAACCAACATTGCAATATAATCTGTAACAGCACATAGCACATATTATTATGATGATATGGGCAGAACACTCCCTGCCTGGCATAATTTATTATGTCATTACATAAATACCACTGCTATGCAGAAAAACATATAAACAAGAAAATGAAATCCTAGCTAGTCCAAGATCAAAACTATAATGTCAGTTACAGGTCTGAGATAAATTCTGGTGGTCTCATTTTTCACAATCTTGACCTCCACCTTTCTGACCTTGCCATCTCTGCTTGGTAGAGCATTGACAATAAGTCCTACGGGCCACTCATTTCTGCTCTCTTGGTTGTCCTTTAACAGAACAACATCACCCACTTTTACATTTGGGCGATCCTCAGTCCATTTCCTGCGGCGTTGCAAATTTGACAGATACTCCCTCTTCCATCTTTTCCAAAAGGTGTCTGCCAAGCATTGTACTTGCTTCCATTGTTTTGCATGAACTTCTGTTGTACTTATGGTTCCAGATGGAGCAGACAAAGAGTTCACCTTTTGAGTCAACAACATTGCTGGGGTAAGGACCATAGGAGTATCTGGGTCTGAAGACACAGGAACTATAGGCCTGGCATTCATAATAGCTGAAACCTCTGCCATAAAGGTGCTTAACGTCTCATGGGTCAAGTGAGCAGGTTTGGTTTGTAGCAACATAGCATCCAAGATTCGTCTAGCAATACCTATAAGTCTCTCCCAGACACCACCCATATGTGAGGAGTGTGGAGGATTAAAAACCCATGTACATCCTCTGTCTTGTAGAAAGTCTTGTAATTGTGATTCACTGTCACAAATGTTAAGTTCTTTGCAGGCTCCCACAAAGTTTGTTCCTCTGTCAGAACGGAGCAGTTTTGCTGGGCCACGAATTGAGAAGAATCTCCTCAAAGCGTTAATAAAGCTTGATGTTGACATGGCTTCAAGTAGCTCTATGTGTACAGCTCGGGTGGACAAACAAGTAAAAAGGACTGCCCATCGTTTACTGTCTGCACTGCCTCCTCTAGTGCGACGGGTTAAAACAGACCATGGCCCAAATACATCTAAGCCCACATTGGTGAAAGGTGGTAGAGCAATTTCTCTGTCCTCTGGTAGCTCTGCCATCCTTTGACTTTGTAATCTTCCCCGCAGCTTGCGACAGATGACACATTTGTGTATAGCAGCTGATACCAAGCGTTTGCCACCAAGAATCCAGAAACCTGCGGATCTAATTGCACCTTCTGTGATGTGTCGCCCTTGGTGAACTACTTGTTCGTGATAGTACCTAACAAGCAGTGCTGCAATGTGGTGATCATAAGGTATGATGACAGGCTGTTTCTGCAGGGGAAGGGTGTCTGTACTCAAGCAAAGATCTTTAAGGTCTTTAGCCCTGTCTGCTACAGGGAAGGCTTCCATTACTTTTTGGCTGTTGGAAGCGATTTTATGAAGACGCAGGTTGGATTCTGCCAGCATTTGCTTTGCTTTTCTAAGGATAGAAATTGCCTCTTCAGGTGTGCTAGTAGAAGCGAGTCCATCATCTACATAAAAATGTCTCAATACAAAACGTTTGGCCTCTTGTCCATAGCACTCTGCATTTTTCTGAGCAGCCTTTTGCATGCAGTATATAGCGACAGCAGGAGAAGGGCTATTACCAAATACGTGTACTTTCATTCTGTACTCGACAATTTCTTTGTCTATGTCATGGTCTTTGTACCAGAGAAAACGTAGAAAGTCTCTGTGATCTTCTCTTACAAGAAAGCAGTAAAACATTTGTTGCACATCTGCTGTGAAGGCAACGGGCTCTTTTCTGAAACGCATGAGGACACCTAGCAAAGTATTGTTTAGGTCAGGGCCACTCAACAGTACATCATTTAAAGAGACTCCTTTATACTCTGCGCTGGAATCAAAAACTATTCTTATTTGGTTGAGTTTGTGTGGATGGTAAACACCAAACATTGGTAGATACCAGTGTTCCCTGTCTGCTTCAAGTGGTCCTGCAACTTCAGCGTGATTGTTGTCTAGCATCCCTTTAATGAATTCAGTGAAATCTCTTTTCACTTCTGGCCTTCTCTGCAGAGTTTTGCTGAGTGAATGCAGACGCTTCATGGCTTGCTCCCTGTTACTAGGCAAAACACGTCTTGGTGTGCGAAAGGGAAGAGGGGCTACCCAACTGTGATTGTCATCTTGGTAAGCCTCTTTATCCATAATCTGCAAGAAGGTCTGATCCTCTATAGAGAGGGCCTGTTTATCGTCATCTTTAGTTTTCTGGAACACTGTAATCCCTAGATTGTCTGTCTCAATGTTGGAATTGACTTCTTCTTCACCACATAGTGTAGGAGAGTCAAAGAGTTGTGTTGACCTATCAAAGCTTTCCTTGACAACAAAGCTGTTGTGACAGGGACTGAGAAGAGATGTGCGTCCATTTGTTAACACAGACGTCTTCAAAGTGCTGATATTGTCAGGCTGGTGCACTGTTCCCAGGCAAACTTCTTCTACAATGACCCACCCCAGGTCCAGTCTCTGTGCATAGGGGGCATTATAAGGTCCATTGATTTTCTGGCGCACCTTGTGTACCTGAAGGATGTCTCTCCCAAGAAGTAGTAGAGTTGAAACATCTGGCTCAACAGCTGGGATAAGGTGAGCAATTGAGCGGAGGTGAGGGTGGTGTTGGGCTACTTCTGGAGAGGGAATCTCAGTTTTGTCATCAGGTATCATGCCACACTCTATTAGGGTAGGAAGTGGGAGCTGTACTTTCTTATTGAAGGATTCAATGGTAAAGTCGGAAGCTCTTCTCCCTGTGGTATCAATTGTCCCCGCACATGTCCTTAGAGTGTATGGAACCGCACTTGCTTTAAGATTAAAGATATCAAAGAATTCTGGCTTTGCAAGGGATCTGTTGCTCTGTTCATCTAGCACTGCATACATTTTCACTGCCCTTTCTCTCTTGCCAGTGGGATACACAGTCACTAAACAGATTTTCGAGCATGAACGTGCACTCTTGCCTTGTCCACATACTTTAGTGCAATTAGACATCACTGAGGAGAGTGGGGTCTCTTGTTGCTCCCTGCCCTGATCTTTCCTGGGTTCTACAGTCTCTAGTGAGACGTGAGCAGGACCTGGGTGTAGAGCTGCTATATGTCTCTCACTGCCACATTCTGTACATTCTACTTGTATTTTGCAGTCTTTGGCAATGTGATAAGTGGATCCGCAACACTTGAAACAGATGCCATTCTGTTTAAGGAAGGACATCCGCTCTGCAATGGATTTGCTTCTAAAGCCTTTGCATTTCTTTAGTGGATGTGGTTTTTTGTGTATCGGGCAATGTCTATCAGGGTTTTCTATGGTGTGTACCTTGTGGATGCTTTGATAGTCTGTGACTTCTGAAGGTACAGTTGTTTTGTGTGTGGATACAGAAGTCCTACCGTGAGGTCTGTGAGGTTTCTCAGGTCTGATTGATTGCCACTGCTGGTGAAGGCGAAACTGGGATCACTTCGGATTTTTGCTTGCTGTCGGACAAATCTAGAAAACACAGAGAAAGGGGGGAAAGCAACACCATAATCTTCTTTGAATTTACCTCCCACAGACATCCACTTGTCTTGCAGATTTGAGGGTAGTTTCTCTACTATGGGATTGGTGCCTCTAGCTGTATCTAGATATGAAAGTCCTGGCAAGTATCCATCCTCTTTGGCATATTCTATCTCTAATAGAAGATCACTTAGTTCTTGTAGACATTGTCTCTGTAGCCCACCTTGGGAAAGACTTCAAGTTTTTTCAACAGTGCTCCTTCTATTACCTCTGGGGATCCATACGTTTCTTCTAGTCTTTTCCAGGTCATATTGAGTCCTGCTGCAGGGTTGAACAGGTTTGCTCTTCTCATCCTCTTAGCATGCTCTGCTGACTCGGTACCGAGCCATTTTATCATCAAATTAAGTATGTCTGCTGATGAAAAGTTTAGACCTTCAGTTGCATTCAGAAAGGAGGATTTCCATGCCCAATAGTTTTCAGGACAGTCATCAAATTGGAGAAAGCCTGAGCTAATCATTTCTTTGCGGATGAGATATTTGGTGACATCCACTGCACATTGTTGTTCGCCCATGTAATCTATATGTTGAGGTGATGGGAACACTTGTTTTTTGTTCTTAGGGGTTTCTGGTGCTTCCCTCTTGATTTGCTGGCAGCCGCTGACCTCATGTGGTTGATTGGGCCTGCTCAGGGGGCATGTTGATCTCGGTCTGAATTCCTTTGCTTCAGGTTTAAGAGGCTGTTCTTTTGCATGCGCATCAGTAAGGTTCTGGATGTACTTACTTGTACGATCTGTAGAGGATAGAGGTTTTTCTGGAACCTCTGGGTCTTTATACGATTTTTCACTTCCTGACCGACTAGTTCCCATGTAGGCAGTGTCCTCAGCTTCAGCAGCTGCAGCAGCGGTCTGTCGCTTCAGGATGAGCAATTTTGCTTCTTCTTGTGCTAACTCCTGCATCATCATGGCTTATTTTTGTGCTATGGTAGCTTTCTTTTCTGCTAACTCCCGCATCATCATGGCTTCTTTTTCTGCGTACTGTAGCTGGATGCGGGCAGCTTCTGCCTTGGCACAAGCTTTAACTGCTAAGGAACTTGCTGAGGACATCTTGCTAGCTCGTGAAGATCTGGACACATGCGATTGTGCATCCTCTTGCTGGGCACTGGGAATGTTCTCCCTGTCTTGCTGTGTTGGCGATAGCGTGTCATCAGCCTGGTACTTTGTTCCTGATCTTAGACTCATGCTGTACTGATGGCGTCTCAGTTTATTCCAGACTGCCACGTGGTTGTCTTTTTACTGTTCTGCTTCGCGTTATTGAACTGTTGTATAACACTAGTCAGACAGCTTAACAATAATTCAGAAGTCAAGAAACGGGAGACATCAAATCTGTATGTATTCTTTTTCCGAATAACTTTGTAAAACTACAACATAAGCATAAACAAACATATGTGTCAGTACATTAAAACATTATACAGCAGCCTCACTCTACCAGTGAAAGTACTCACAGACAATTCCACCATTAGTCCAAGAATAGACAGGAGCTCTTCTACATGCAGTCTACTTGGATCAGAGAGCAGACACGAAATGAAGGAAATGCAGTTCCAGGTTAAAGGTTACTGCCTTAACTGTGAAGGAATTCCTTTTCCTGTGACAAAATAATAACTAACTCTGGCCACTAGATGGCAACAATGTCAAACCAACATTGCAATATAATCTGTAACAGCACATAGCACATATTATTATGATGATATGGGCAGAACAGTGTGTATGCAAGGCAGGCTTGAAAAGAATCACGTCGAGAAAAACTTTGTTTTTTTCCATGAAATTTAAAACGGTCGTGTGTATGCGGCATCAAAGTTATTTTTTTGGGGGGATGGGGGGGGCTAGGCTTATTTTTTAAGTTGTCAACAAATCTAGGTAGATGACAAAACTGTGTTCTGGGCAGGTCTATAATGGGCTGTAGAAAGTGAAGACTGTATGGCCAACACCATCTGTAGAACTGTCCTTTTACCACTCCCCCTTCCCTGATGAGTTACAGTGTTAAATTCTCATTATTCTCCTTATGTGGCTCCCCCATTATAACTGCCAGTCGCTCATCAGACTAGTCATAACCCTCTTTTCCACCAGCCACTTATGCCAGGTACAAACACTGCCTAAATATCAGCAGAAATCAGCCATTACAGTAGAAACTGGCCTACTTTAAGCCTGTGTGTACAACCGCCAGTTCGACTGATCTTACAATCAAATTCTGTCAAACAAGCATGCTTGAAAACCAGGAGCCGACGAGCATCCGATCAGCGCTTGCAGTTAATGGCTGAGAACCCTGACTGGTGTGTGAGTGAGTGAAAACTTGTATAGCGCTACAAATGCAAACCAAATTGCCTCAAGGCGCTTGTATCCATTGTTGTCATGATTAGGGTTGAGCGAACCCGAACTGTAAAGTTCGGGTTCGTACCGAACTTTAGCGTTTTCCGAACCCGATCCCGAACCCGAACAATTGCGTGCAAGTTCGGGTTCAGGTTCGGTGTTCGGGGATGTAATGGCGCTTTTAGAAAAGCTTCAGGGGCCAGCCATTCACATTTTGTTTAGCTGGTGTGCCCTTAGAAGCCATCATAGACATGCCTACTAATGGCATGGCTGTGATTGGCCAGTGCAGCATGTGACCTAGCTCAGTGCAGCATGTGACCCAGCTTCTATATAAGCTAGAGGCACACAGCACAGCACGTCACTCTGCTAGACAGAATAGGGAGAGGTTCCTGGCTGCTGTTGCTTATTAGGGAGAGATTGAAATACATGAGTTAGTCCTGATTCTGCAATCTGAGAGAAAAGATAGAGAGACAGTGTAGGGGAAGGTTCCTGATGGTGTTTTCAGGGAGAGAGATTTATATAGGAGTCCAGATTCAGAGATCTAATAACTCAGCGATCTGCATAGGTTTACCTGTTTGTTTTGCAGTGCACAGTCTTTTTACACTGCAATGAGCCCAGTGTCATTGAAAATCTAACTTTTATCTGCAATCTCAGTGCACCAGCACTGCATATGTTACGTTGAGAGATACACCATTTCCATACTCTTGCAAAAAGACCCATTTAGGGCAAAAAAAGGCACTTTATTGTGCTCTTGCAAAAAGACCCATTTAGGGCAAAAAAAAAAGCACTTTATTGTGCTCTTGCAAAAAGACCCATTTAGGGCAAAAAATAAATTAAAAAAATTTACATTTTATTTTGCTCGTGCAAAAAGACCCATTTAGGGCAAAAAATAAATAAAAAATTTGCACTTTAATGTACTCTTGCAAAAATTCCCATTTAGGGCAAAAAAAATATATTTTGCAGTGTTTTATGCATATCTGGAGGTGTGTGAAATAACCAATTTCTATATATTTTTCTTCTACTGTGCTATCCTAAAAAAAAAAAAAAAAAAAAAATTTTTTTGAATAGCATTTTCTGCAGTTCTGTAGCTGTGCGATCCATTGGTTACGTACTGTGGGTGTGTTGTGGTCTTGCAAAAAGCCCAATTTAGGGCCACAATTTTTTTTTGCAGTGTGTTATGCATATCTGGAGGTGTGTGAAATAAACAATTTCTATATATTTTTCTTCTACTGTGCTATTTTAAAAAAGCAACATTTTTTTTGAATAGCATTTTCTGAAGTTCTGTAGCTGTGCGATACAGCGGTTACGTACTGTGGGTGTGTTGTGGTCTTGCAAAAAGCCCCATTTAGGCCACAAAAAATATTTTACAGTGTGTTATACATATCTGAAGGTGTGTGAAATAAAAAATTTCTATATATTTTTCTTCTACTGTGCTATCCTAAAAAAAATAAAAAAATTTTGAATAGCATTTTCTGCAGTTCTGTAGCTGTGCGATCCAGCGGTTACGTACTGTGGGTGTGTTGTGGTCTTGCAAAAAGCCCCATTTAGGGCCACAATTTTTTTTGCAGTGTGTTATGCATATCTGGAGGTGTGTGAAATAAACAATTTCTATATATTTTTCTTCTACTGTGCTATTTTAAAAAAGCAAAATTTTTTTTGAATAGCATTTTCTGCAGTTCTGTAGCTGTGCGATACAGCGGTTACGTACTGTGGGTGGGTTGCGGTCTTGCAAAAAGCCCCATTTAGGGCCACAAAAATTATTGTACATGGGAGGACCATCGCAGCACGTCTCAGATTTTTGTAGCGCACAGATCCTTTCCCCCTTACCTGCCTTTATGTAGTTGGCTCCTCGCAGGAGGGAGAAAGGCACATCGCACTACCAGCCCGTACCCTCCTATATAAAGAGGTTGAGCGGTGTACTTGACGGGCCGTGTCCACAGCCGGAGTCAAAACTCCTCCAGAGGATGATTCTCACCTCTACTGTAGGTCCATCAGAATGATCCTCACTTCCCTGGAACAGGGTCCCCTACACGAGGCGGCACTCTAAGACTCCTCGACCCTTAGCGGACTCCAGACGAAGGCTCTGGACTCCAGGCTTTACTCCCGCCCCTAGGCCTCCGTACCCAGGGCAGCAGGAACACCAGGATAGTACCTCACCTCGGGCTAAAGGTGCCCGAGATGGAACAGGAACGCATGCACCCAGGCCGAAGGCACCTGGGCGCGGACCCCACTGGACATCAGCCCCCAGGCCAAAGGTCTGCCCCTTTTATATCCTCTCCCGGCATGCACATCAGGTTCCCCGACCCGCTGTACTACTGCCAAGAGGGGACACAAAAGGCACAGCACTGTATCGGCGGTTCAACCCTAGCCTACCATGGCAGTGCCACCTGTAGGCCGCAGGGAACTGCACACCAATACTGTCCACCGAGGACAAAATGGTCCATGAACCCTACAGATTTAGGGTGTTTGAGCCTATTTACCACTCAAACACTTTAGCACCCTATTTACCCTTAAATTTAGCACCCCGCTACATTTTTATTTCAAAGTATTTTATTTTCCCACTAGCTTATCCATTAACTTGAATAATTTTTTACAGAAAGGGTGTATTCTGGGGCATTCCCACCATATGTGTGACATCGTGCCGTTGAGTTTCTGAGGTTCTTAATGACTTCCTGTACCTCTTCTGCTGAGAAGGGGGCCTCCAGCATATTATTAATTTTTTTTATTTTTTTTATGTTATTTTAAGTTTAAGTTTCCCTATCCACATTTGTTTGCAGAGCACTTGCCATGCTCTTAACAAAAATTTGCTGCCATTTGCAGCCCTCTAGCCCTTTCCATTACTTTTTTAGAGCCTTTTTAGTCCTCAGAAGTTCGGGTCCCCATTGACTTCAATGGGGTTCGGGTCAAGTTCGGTCCCGAACCCGAACTTTTTTCCGAAGTTCGGCCGAACCCGTCGAACCCGAACATCCAGGTGTCCGCTCAACTCTAGTCATGATCCTTCAAAAGAGATGGGTCTTAAGTTTTTTCCTGAACGCCCGGTGGTTTTCAGAACCACGGTGGTTTATTGTGTCAGAACACAATAACACAGCAGGGGAGATTGCTTGTGTTGGTACAGTGGTCTGTCATTTTTGTTTTATTCAGCCAGCTGTGTTGAACAAAAAAAAAAACGTTAAAGTGATTGTAAAGTATCATTTTTTTTCCCATAAAAATAACAAACATGTTATACGTACCTGCTCTGTTGCAGTGGATTTGTACAGAGCTGCCTTGATCCTCCTTTTCTCTGGTCCCTCTTCTGTGATCCTGACCTCTCCCTCCTGTTCAGTGCTCCCAACAGCAAGAAGCTTGCTATGATGGGGGGACCCGAGCCGGGTCACAGCTCCCCATGGAGCCTCGACCCTGACCTGCTCCCTCTCCCCCCTGATTGGCTAGCTGACTTTTATTAACAGCAGCGACAGCCAATGGCGCTGCTGCTGTGTCTCAGACAATCAGGAGGGAGAATCTTGGATGGCTGAGACACTCGTAGACATCGCTGGGCAGAGAGGGATCTCAGGTAACAATTAGAGCGTGTTGGGGCTGCTGCTGCAAACAGAAGGCATTTTATCTTAATGGATAGAATGCATTAGGATAAAAAAAAACTTCTGCCTTTACAACCCCTTTAAGTGTGTACCAGGCTTTAGGCGGAAACCAATTCAAGAGTAGAAGTTGTGGCATCTGGTTCTTTTTGCCCACCCTTGTACCCAGAAGTAAATTAAAACGGAAGTAAACCCATCGATTTAACAGTTTCAAAAAGCAGTTACATTCCCGGCATGCCTGGAATGCCAACTGTCACATTGATTGTGCTCTCAATGATCACATGTGCAGCATCATGGCAGTTGAAGATTAAACAGAGGCCAAGATGGCAGCTTCCTTGCCTGAAAATGATAGGAGGGTTTACTTCCACTTTAAAAGGAATGGTGCTTTCCTGTAAAGACTGTGAAGGCAATAGGGAACTGACACCAACTGTCTGCCGGTGTTGGCTTCCCTCCCAATGACAGTTGTTTTCAGGTGAGTTCAATGAGATTTGAAAATCACATTCACATGGCTGAAAATAGAGGGGTTGTGTAAAGCTTTGTGGGTTGACACTAGACAGATGGAACTAGAAGTAGGAGGACTTACAGCACCACTAAAATGACAGTTTGAATGGAAATCTCAAAAATGGAACCTCGGATAACAATAAAAACCTGACATGGGGCTCTACCCTTTCCCACTCAAAACAAATACTAGAACAAAAGGTTTTGGCTTGACAAAAGGAGGGAAGGGAGGTGGATGAAAGTCACAGCCTCCCCCTGTCCATTTACCAAATGCCTTGTAGTCCGTGAAAAGAGGGGGATCCTCTGTGTTTTACTGTACTGGAGCCAGAACTGTGAGTTCAGCACTGGAAGTTCAGTGCTTACAATAGTGTACAGGATGAATGAAACTAAGAGGTTCACCTAAAGTAGCAGCCTATACACATGGGAAACTTATCATTAGAGGTAATTTATTTTTACATAGCAAATGTTCAAAAAAAATAAAACATTTTCCCCCTGCATTCAGTTTTAAAGTGTCATCAAAGTCAAATACAGTCAGTTGGCGCCAAATGTATTTTGCTGATCTTAAACTCCTTTCAGTTAGAAAACTGCCAGCCATTCTCAAAGGTAAACAATGGAGTCAATCATCTTTGGAAACATAAACAAATTCCTCAGTTCTGAAGGCCAATACTATGATGGTTACAATTCAATTTTTTTTATATATTTCTTGTGAATTTTTATTATAGCAAAAAGTAAAAAATATTGTTTTTTTTTCAAAATTGACGCTCTTTTTGTGTTTATAGCGCAAAAAATAAAAACCGCAGAGTTGATCAAATACCACCAGGGGCTGAAGTGATTAATAAGCAAAGATATACCATATAGGTAGCGATTACTCTCCAATTTCCCATCTGATGGATGGGTCCCCTGATTCCAGATGACAACCCTTCTGGCAATGCCACCCCTCTGACACATCAAGGCTAAAGAAAGAAGTTTTATTTGGGGAAATTCTCCCCACAAAGCAGTATACAGAATGTCAAAGAAATGACAGATACAACTTTTGTACAATACTGCAAACTAAAGCCTGGTACACACAATCGGATTTTCTGCGGGCAAAGCGTAGGACTTTTGTCCGAAGGGCGTTGGCCAGGACCTTGTATTGCATACAAACGGCAAAGAATTGTCGGCCAACAAACACAAAACTACGTGTTTTTTTCAGCTCTTTAGCGCCACCCTTTGGGCAACTTCTGCTAATGTTGTGTTATGATTAGCATTGCTTCTGAGCATGTGTGTTTGTACCTTGGAGTTTTGTCCGAAGGACTTCTGTACACACAATCGGATAATCCAACAACACACATTTGTTGGTGGAAAATTTTAAAGCATGGTATCAAACATTTGTTGGCGGAAAATCCGACAACAATTGTCCGATGGAGCATACAAACGGTCGGATTTGCCATCACGCAATTCCCATCGAATAATCCGATCATGTGTACGGGCCTTAAGAAAAGGCCTCTTAAGCTCCATACATACTATTTGATTTTCTGCAGATTTTTGTCTTCAGATTTACCCAAACCATATAATATGAGGTCAAACCTTAAGAGTTTAAATTTGCATGCAATCAGGCAGGCCCTTGCACTACATGGTTTTGGTAAATCTGAAGACAAAAATCTGCAGAAAATCTAATAGTGTGTATGGGGCCTGAGAGTGTTTTTTTTTACCTGAACCCTAAATCAAGGGAGGTCCTAACTAAAGGGGAAGTACTGGCAGCTAAAATGTCCTTCAGTCTCTCAAAACCCCTACCACTGACCAGTGTACTAATAATCACTGGGGCCTGTAGTTCCTGCAATGGAACACTCAGGTATAAGAGTACCACAGTACAGGGTGTAAATACCCAAATTGTATCCCAAGACAAGGTGACACCATCCTTTAGAAGTGGGAAAGTTGTGTCCAGTTGCCTCTCACCACCATACAGTTTGTGAACTGGATAACAAAGTTGTGGCCCTCGACCTATCACCACTTTGCAGTCTGTAATTAAGCCTCTTCCAGTTCTTGGGTGTCAGGAACCAAGGTGTCTCAGGACTCTATAGTCATAATCTCTCATGGTAATGGTGATGCACCTTTTCTCCAGCTCATTGGAACTCTCCAACAGCTGTACCCTTTGAGTAGATGTGGCAGCCTAGACTCTCTCCAACGTCGTAGTGAACATTCACAGCAGGCAGCTCTGCAACTCGGCAGCCCAGTGTCGGGTCCCAGTCACCTCTCCCATCCCATATGAGACTGCCCCAAGCCTGGGCTTCTCCTTCCTTTTTCTCCTGTTGCAGCTTTCTGTTCTCCTGAGACTTGTAGTCACAGCCAGTCCATTGGTTGATATAGAACCGTCTTCTGGGGACTACTTCTCCCATATTTCCAGGCAGCTACCAGCAGTCTGTTTTCTCTCCTATGGTGGACAGCAGCCAATCCCAGCGTGTTCCCGGAGGTGATTTTATGCTCTCATTAGGCCCTACTGCCGTTGTTGTAATGTATATGTCCTTTAAATCACCTCTCCACTTTAAAAACTACAATGAATGGCAAAAAGACCCAAGTGAGTGGAACCTGATTATTGTCAGAGTTTTTTTCAGTGAGCTGCTAGATCAGTGGTTCTCAACTCCTGTCCTCAGGACCCACTAACAGGCCAGATTTTAAGTATTACCTTGGTGAGATGCAGACTAGAATACTGCAATCCCTGAGCAGCAAATTATATCACCTGTGATGCATTTCAGTTATCTTGCAAACCTGGCCTGTTGGTGGGCCCTGAGGACTGGAGTTGAGAACCACTGTGCTAGATCTAGATACAGGGCATGTAGCCACCGAACAGGTAGGAGAATCCAATTATTTCCAGAGGCTCCCTAGATGTATGATACTCTGGACTGGTCAATTTTGTACATTGTGTTGGGGGTACTTTACAAAGCCTCCTCCCATGACGGAGAGTGCCTTCACTTCTCAACTCGACAGGAAGTAAGAGAATAACTTTCCAACATACAGGAAATCCTGTCTTAGACAGTTGTCACAGGAACCTATAGAAAGATTTCTTCACCGTTCTTGCTTAAGTGGTAACCCAAAATTTTGGAACTAACCTTACTTTCATTCCCAGTGCCATTGGTGATCAGAACAATTAACAAGAGCAAATCTCCTTAACAGGGACACAGGCAGCAATAAAAACTTGACAGGGGTCTAAACCCTCACCACTCTATTCAGATCCCCAAAAAATTATATGTAATGTATGCTTCTTCTTGGCTGTATAAATCACTACTCCAGTCTGCCTGCCTTAGGACCGAGGATATTAATGTAGTGAACTCTGTGTATGTAGTGAAATAGGCAGAGTTCAGAAAGAAGGATCCTGCTGTGTCTATTAACCACTTCAATACTGGGCTTTTTTTACCACATCAATACCGGGCCTAGTCTGGCACTTCTCGCCTTCATGTACAAATCATCATTCTTTTGCTAGAAAATTACTCAGAACTCCCAAACATTATATATGTTTTTTTAGCAGACACCCTAGGGAATAAAATGACGGTCATTGCAACTTTTTTTCTTGCACGGTATTTGCGCAATAATTTTGGTTTGAGCGGCGTTTACATATGTGGGCGGGACTTACGTGTGCGTTCGCTTCTGATCGTGAGCTACCGGGGACAGGGGCGTTTTAATTTTTTTTTTTATTTTACTTATTTTTATTTTTTTTCACTTATTTTACTTTTTTTACACTGTCTGAGTAGAAGTGAGACCACCATCTTGTGGAGCTCAGAGGAACTGCAGCCCTGAGAAACGTCTTGTAGTGTGAACACGGCCTTGTGCTGTGTACAGTATCTCACAAAAGATATCACTGTGGTCATTCTGCCTATTTGCTGTGTTAGTCTCGTTTGAAGAGGTGGACGTAGGAGCCTATACCATCCAATTGGGAGTACTTATATGCGGTTTGAGGTCCTCTGTCATAGGGGACCAATATAATCTGGTAAGCTGCTGACCTGTTTTTGGTGGTGGATATCACTCTTCAGACAAGCACGGTGGAATTTTGGATTTGTTTTTCACGGGTGTCTTCACTCCAATAATCATTTTTGGACTGATTTTATTTGTGTACACATAGATTGACGCCTTGTGTGTCATCCTTATAATATGTCATTTGTATGGTTTATTAATTTGCATCACGTATAACACAATTTATTTGTTATGTCAATTGAGTTTTTAGGTTTGTTCATTATTAATTGACACATTACTAATAAGGGTTTTACGCACTACATATGTGTGGTGATCAGCACGTTAAAAATTATATTCATAATTTATATATTTTTTTCATTTAATCTTGGTTTAGCGCTACTATATATATTTTTCTTTCCTCAATGGGTATTTGAGTTTCTCAAACCATAGAAATACAAAAAGAAGCACCCGACCAAAACTGAATGAAAGAGTCCAAAATAATTGTATTTGTTGGTAAAAAATTTTTTTTGTAAAAACAGCCAATGCGCCGAGGGGCAACGCCACTCCCTCTTCATGGGGGCCCAACACAGAATAAGTGGCGGTTCACACAGGGGCAACACGACTCTGGGCGCGACTTTGCGAGGCGACTTCATTGCGACTTCAGCACGACTTGGGGCGACTTACAAGGCGACTTCAAGTCGCCTCCAGGACAGGCGACTTTGCCAGTGGCCAATCAAACAATAATCAACTCTGTGGGAGGGAGGGGTTTGCCTATGAAAACTAGTTTCTCTTCCTGTAAAAATGCTTCAGTTAAGACACTGATCCGACTTTGGAGGCGACTTCCATTGAAATCAATGGGTACAAGTCAGCTATAAGTCGCCTTGAAGTAGTACAGGAACCTTTTCTGAAGTCGGAGCGACTTCAGTAGTGTGCATTAGGACGGCTCTCATTCACTGCCATGGAATTTCTCACGTCCCGCGACTTGGGGCGACACAAGTCGAATCCCAAGTCGCGGTACTGTGAACGGGCACTAAATCTTGACAGCAGTTGCTGAGCAGCAATAAATGCATCTATTAAAACAACAGGCAGCATGTATGGGATTACTTGCAGGTTGCAGCTGCAAAGTCTGAGATTTGAGTAACACCGCAGGTTCATTGAAAAAGGATGTGATGAACACAGCGTACCACAGCATTTTCACTGTGTGCTCAGCGACGACATAAAATGCCTAGAAGTTTTTGTTACAGAGACCATCCCCAAGGGGACTTTGACAGCAAACGAGAGATTTTCTCTCCTATGTAGAAGAGAAGTATTCTGGATCTACATGCTTGATTCCCTCACTCCCAAATGGTTAAACGAGGAACTGGAGTCATGTAGTTTTATTTAGTTCTATTCTGTTTTTTAGTCCTATTTAGTTTATCCAGTTCCCCCTTTGTACCATCCGTCATCAACAGATGGTCAGTATGCGGATACATATGTTGTGATACATCATCCCATGGGTCCACTTTACGCTCTCTGTTTATAGGTATACATGCACTCATACTCGTAGGCACATATGGGGATAATACATATATGGTATACACATCCCCTCTAGGTGACAGATGTTTCTGAGGTTATTCATTTTAGTTCCTTATTCCCCACACCATCTTATACATCAATACTCGTGTCTACTACTCATGTTGATACTAGTTTTTTAACCACTTCAGCCCCGGAAGGTTTTCCTGACCAGGGCACTTTTTACAATTTGGCACTGTGTCGCTTTAACTGGTAATTGTGCGGTCATGCAATGCTGTACACAAACAAAATTTGTGTCCTTTTTTCCCCACAAATAGAGCTTTCTTTTGGTGCTATTTGATCCCCTCTGTGGTTTTTATTTTTTGCGCTATACACAAAAAAGCGTGACAATTTAAAAATATATATATATATATATATATATATATATTTTTTTTTTTAACTTTTTTCTATAATAAATATCCCCAAACATGTTTTAAAAAACAAATTTCTTCATCAGTTTAGGCCAGTATATATTCTTCTACATATTTTTTTTTTTAAATCGCAATAAGCGTATACTGATTGGTTTGTGCAAAAGTTATAGCGTCTACAAACCATGGGAAAGATCTATGGTATTTTTATCTTTTTTTTTACTAGTAATGGCGGTGATCTGCGATTTTTAGCGGTATTGCGACGGACAGATCGGACACTTTTTCAGGACCATTGACTATAAAATGGGACTATAAAAATGCATTGATTACTGTGTAAATGACACTGGTAGGGAAGGGGTTAACACTAGGGGGCAATCAATGGGTTAAGTGTGTGTTCCCTCAGTGTGTTCTAACTGTAAGAGGATAGAACTGAGTAGAAGAGGAGACATGTCGCTGTTCCTACTTACTAGGAACAAACGACATGTCTCCTTTCCTCTGACAGCACAGGGATTTGTGTGCGAAAATGTGGAAAGAGATTCTTGGACAGCTGCACTCCAAAAAAAGGTTCCTTTATTGAAAAATCACAAAAGTCCACACCACAGCAAAATAAAAGCAGACAGGCTGACGTGTTTCACACTGTAAAATCAGTGCTTACTCATAGCTATGAGTAAGCACTGATTTTACAGTGTGAAACGCATCAGCCTGTCTGCTTTTATTTTGCTGTGGTGTGGACTTTTGTGATTTTTCAATAAAGGAACATTTTTTTGGAGTGCAGCTGTCCAAGAATCTCTTTCCACATTTTTGCATTATCGTATGCATTGTCTGCACCCGAGGCTTGGGATAAGGAGTAAAAAGCAATCAAGTACATCTGAGCGGTAAACTTATTTTTTCGCAGGGATTTGTGTGTTTACACACACAAATCCCCTTTCTGGCGCTTGTGCACGCGATTGCACGTGTCCGGCGGTGACCGCAGGCCATGCACATTGGGTCCCCTAATTTGCAACGGGCGCGCGCCCACTGGCGGCTCTTAAAGGAACCCCGTACCCGTACGGGGTTTTGCTCAGGGGAGCCATTCTGCCCCCGTAAATGCACGTGAGCAAATTGGTTAATATATTTTCAGTAGATTTTTTAATACACATGGTTAATGACTATCTGTCTTTTTTCATCAGTTTTATTATTCATGTTTTTGTAGATCAATCTTTGTCATTGTGTTTTTCATCCATATCCATTTCTTACTCAAATCGGGTGCTTTTTGTGTTTTTTTTTTTGTGTTTTTTGTTTGTTTGTTTCTTTTGCTTTTTTTGCTTTTGTGTTTTTGCTTTATTTTTTGCTTTATTTTTGAATTTTGGTCCTTTTATGTGTTTTAGGTATTTATGAGAGTACACAATTGGATTGCATTGTTTATAATATGCTCATGGACTTTGTATTGCTTCTGTAATGTTGTAAAGTATCACGTTGAGCAATAACGAGTTAACGGCAACATTTCTGCCTCAATGCTCTGCTCATTTCCCGGCCTCCACTGGGTATTTAAAAAAACTGGTTGCCTGTTCCCGTGACTTTGAAAAAGTGCATGCACATGAAATGCATCATCACGGCAACCCTTCACCCTGCGCCTCACGCTGGTTCCCGAGGATTTCCGACTTCCAGTTACCACCATCCTGACTAGGGCTCTACATCACCCGCACAAACCTTCCCCGGCTTTCCGTGACTTCAGGCTCGAGATTGTAGTGGCTTCTACGCTTCACCCCATATCCCTGTGACAGGGATATGGAGACCGCGGCTTTCCCCTCCACATCCATCTGCACGCCAGCCTGTCCAACGAGCTGCCTTGTGGAGAGTGGCTAGGTTCTCTGACCGCCGCCGCAGCTACTGTTTTGCTCCATCTGCACGCCAGCCTTTCCAGTCCACCGTTTGGGTCAGGACTTCCCAGTGCATAGGGATCATTGGCACCCCCCCAAACTGCACTGTTCCACCGTTGGACACCGTTAGCTCCTTATTGCTCTGGGAACCTCCAGTGACACCTTAGGCTCATTTAATCCTATTTATCCATTTTTTTCATACATTACATGTATGTGGATTCTTGGTTTTCATTTTATAATGGATATTAATTAAACTTGCCTTGGTTTACTATTACCACTTGAATTGAATATCTTCATTAACTTATTGCTTGCTGATATTCCTTTTGGCAATTCATGCTCTCTGCCAGTGTTATGGTCATCTAATGTTACCCATTGAGCACTAACATTGTTTGTTTTGTAAAGTTTGAGATTTGTCAACATCATTGGAAATTAAGAAGGGATGAAATTAGGCAGTACCTCTTCAATACAGCCATGCTCCAGGTCCCTGTTCAAACAGTTAGATTTTTGACATCCGGTAGAAACTACCTTGGAGGGTTTACTAAAATGTCAATAGGACTGTAGCTTGAAGATACATCGTTAACAGAAGGCTTTTCCCAGAAACAGTAGCCTTACACTCAACTTCAACCTTCTTACACATTGTAACTGTCCGCTTCTTACTTTTTAACCTTGTTCAGCACTGACTGACAGGTGGAACCTTTATGCCTTCCTCTTATTTCCCTGGGAAATGTTTTGATCATCAGACCCTTTCTTCTTCCTCTAGTTTTGGAGAAAGGGGGGTTCTCGTAATTCAGCATTCAGAGGCAAAGCAAGTCAGCAGTACCTCGTGGGAAGGCGATTGTTTATTGAAGTTTTTTAAAGTTTAAAGTTGCACCCCTTGGCAAGCGGAGCAAGTAAAGGTGCATTGTCTATAAAAGTATATGTTTTTAGGCATAAATGGAGTCCATGCTGTTAGTTAAAAGCTATGCTGTGGACAATCCAAATCCTTGAACATATAGTCATGTTTCCTTGGATATTTAATGTTAATTTAGATATGTGTGAGTTTCCTCTGAGGATCCAGGACAGGGACATGTGATGCTTGTTGCTGCCAGCCTGGAAGTGTGCAGACAAGGACAGGGGGACAGTCAGTGAGCTGCCACACAGACACAGAGCGAGGAGAGAGAACCCGAGAGCCAGGATAGCACTTCAGTAACTCAGTTTTCACGGTGTTTAAGGAGTTAAAATGATTAACGTCTGTGGTGTTCAACCCTACTGCACACCTTTGAGGCAAAAGAATAAAAGTACTGCACCTGTCGGAAGCACTCCTCTTGTTATTTACTCAAATTCAAAGGGGCCGCTACACGCATTGTACTTCAACAGGTTCAGTCAACTGGAAGTAGTCCTGTTTTTAATATATACAGTATATATATATATATGTAGCGCACCAACCCCAGACTTTACCTTATTTTCTTCTGCTTGGCTCCTCCGCAGGAAAAGAATGAGCCACACCGCACCACAAGCCCGTACCCTCCTGAATAGGGAGGTTGAGCGGTGTTAGTTTCTCGGGCCTGCTTGCAGCCAGTGTAAAAAGAGCCTCCAGTGCTGACCTCGCTTCTGCGGCAGTCAGAAACAAGTCTTTAGTTCTCCCCAGTAAGCAACTGTCCACACCAACTGAAAGGTCCAACACTTATTTATTCCTTTTTGCACAATAAGCAGTCTCTTTGAGAGCAGACAGGTTGGGACAAGACACAGGCCAGACAAGGTGGGAGGAGGTCCAGGCACAAACTTGAATTGGGTTTTCTCCTGCTCTGATTAGCACGAACAGGCTTGGCGCACGATCACTGCCACAGACCATGAGGTTGTTCCCTGCCACTGACCGGGTGAAAAAGATGAAAGTCACTGCTACTGACCTTGGGTGCGTAGTATCACTGCCACTGTGACTTAAAGAACACGCACTTCCTTCCGTTAGTGAACTAGCCCTTATAGGACAAGAACATGCCTCCGGAGAGTTACCAGAGGCCCCATCTGTCACCACGACTCTGCGCTGGGTCTTCAGAAAGGGTCACCTCCCTGGCCTCCTTGTCCTGGATATGGGTCCCCTCGCAAGGCAGATCCCTGGGAGTCTCGGTCCTCGGCGTATCCCAGCCGAAGGCTGCTGGGCTCCGGGCCTTTCTCCAAAGTACCTCACCCCAGACTGAAGGTGTCTGAGATGGAACAGCAGCTCCGTCTCTGGGCCTAGGGCACCCAGAGACAACCTGACCAGGCCTCCGGGCCTAGGGCACCCGGAGGCGACACACACGCACCCAGGCCTAAGGTGCCTGAGCGCGGAACCGGCCCCTCTGGAAGATGGCCGCCCCCTTTTATATCCAGTTCCCCACCCCGCCGTACTGCTGCCAAGAGGGGACAAAAAAGGAAGGACACAACCTTGTACTGCGGTTCAACCCGGGCCCATGGCAACAGCGCCACCTATAGGCCCCAGGGAACTTACACACCAGTACTATCTCCCAGGGATAGAAATGGTCCATGAGACCTAACAATTAGTGCATCTGAACCTAGTTACCACTCAGATGCTTCCCCCTAAATGTAACCACCCGCTACATATATATATATATATATATATATATATATATATATATATATGTAGCGCCCCTCTACTTTAAGGGGTGCTATTTGCCTAAATTTAGGGGTTGGTCTGAGCTAGTAGCCAGGCTCAGACCGCTTTTATTGATAGGTTCTGTTATTTTGTTCTGCAGGTGTTGTACTGGTGTGCAGTTCCCTGTGGCCTGTAGGTGGCACTGCCATGACAGGTCAGGGTTGAACCACTGGTGACAGTGCTGTGCCTTGGGGTGTCCTCTCTCGGCAGTAGTACAGTGGGCGTGGTCAACCTGCTGTGCATGCCGGGAGAGGATACATAAGGGGCAGACGCCGCCTGGAGAGGGAGTTCCAAGAGTTCCGGGGTCCCGGAATCCGTGACGCGTGACCTGGCCCTCCAGGCAAGGGATGCGCGTGTGCATCGGTCCCAAGCACCTTTAGCCTGGGGCTGCAGCTTCGCCAATGAGCCCAGCACCTTTAGCTGGGGCTCATCTCTAAAAAGGAGGAATCCCAGGGTGCCCCTGAGAGGGGACCCGCTCTAAGAAGAAGAGACCGGGGGAGGACCTTTCTGATGGACCGGTGAGAGTTCACGGAGAAAGAGAGGCCCAGTAAACTTCTGGAGGGATTCCACTATACATCTAAGGCCTTGTAATGTGCAGCAACTTGCACCTGTTCTTGAATTACAAGCGCTGAGAAGTTCGGGGCTCAGAGATTCTGTGGCAGAGGATCTCCCGATCGTATCTCCAAGGAAAACCTAAGTGAATGCCCGAGTGTCATTCCGGTTGCTAGGACGGTGAGAGGGGACTATCCGGATAAGCAGAGACACTGGTGATTTAGTGGTGAGATTAAGTGCCGCGTGCCTGAACCTGCCTCCCTGTTCCTTTATTCTTCAACTTCAACTTTCCTATCCAATTTTCAGCATAAAGAAAATAACCCTTCCTTCATTAAGGTTTAACCTTGTCTGGACATTGGCCTTATTGGTGCACCTACAACAGACTCTTCCCTACACTCTAGGGGTGAGAACCAGCCGAGGGAAGGTAACTCACTGCGGGACCCAACAATTGTGAACACCACTCACCCTCTTATTCAAGAAGGAACCTGGGCATTGTGGTACGGTGTGTCCCACCTTGAGGAGGTAAGGCCAGGGATCCGTGTGCTATATATATGTGTAGCGGGGTCTCCTTTAAGGCCCCGGGACTACGTTACCCAGAACCCTGTTCGGCACCCAGAGTGCAGTTAGCCATCGCAGAGACTCATGGGAGGGGTTATTTAAGGAGGAGGCGAGGCGGAGCTCGGCCTCTTTGGACACCACGCTGCAAGCAAGAGTTTCTTCCTGTGCAGGTCTGCTGCAGTGCAAGGCCTGAAGCCTGGGCCTTGCGCAACTTCCAAAGAGCCTTCCACCCCACTGCGGAGCCTGGGTGGCATCTGACTTGTCGAGTGAGGACATCAGTTGGATCGGGGACCCGATCGTTGCAGACGCTGTGTGCGGATACACAGCAGGGTGGACGTTCCGGACTGGGATCGCGTCCGGAGTGGTGAGCGGCCACCTGCCCAGACCAATAGACTGTGCCGTGTTGAGGCCTATAGACTGCATAGGCCCACAGTTTCGTTTATCTGCTGTTCTCCGGGGGGACCGGTAGCAGGACAGAGTTGAAGTGTTCCCCCCAGTATAGTGTTCCAAGTTATTGCCTGGTTGTGGATTACAAAGTACTATTCATCAAGTGCACCACCGAAAGCTGGCATGCGAAGAAATCCCTATAGGAGGTGACTGAGATTTACTCCATGTCAGGCCTGACCGGGGTGGGAAGTTAAGATATTGTTTAGGGTGCGCATACCATAAGAGCTACACGTGGTGAAGTACCGCACAGCGCCATTATTGTATGCTGTATTGATTTCGGCAGGGCTCTGCAAGCCAATTGCATGTGTTGTGTTCTGCCTATGCTACCTTTGAGATAAGAGTAAACTGTTATATTTAATCTCTTGCCTCAGTGTGTTGTCTTATTGCTAAGAGATTATTCCTTGCAATACTAATCGAATGTGATACAAATATAACCCCTAGACTAGCTGTGCCAGAGTGGGTCGAGTAAGATTCCCGGGGGTTGGTGGTGCTGCACACAGGGCCCGAAAAACAAATCCAGCGACTCTCTTAACTCGGGGTAGCGCTACACGTGGGGGCTCTCGAGTCCAGGATCCTGTTGCAGCAAGTAACGCGCCAAAAGTACCAGCATGGACCCACTAGAAGTAGGACAGTGGTATAAAACGGTCGGCACAGATCCAGCCGGGATAGTAGTTATAGAACTCCCAGGGATCTGGCAAGAAGAAGCGGTGAAGCAGCTAGTGATGTCACTGTCACCGTATCAGTAAGCATGGGTGGTGGATGTCAGGACGAATTCCTCACTGACCCACGCACTAATAGAGTGGAAGGACGGAGTAACAGAACATTTCAAGAATCCAAGTATAGAAGCTATAGATGATCAGACTTATAGCCTAATACACGCGCTGCCGCTCAAGCCAGGAGGACCGAAACTATCTCCATCACCCACCCCAAAAGTAGAAAGACAGGTGAAAAGGGAAAGTCCCGGGTCGCCATCTGCCACTCTCAGCGCAGAGTTGTGCGCAGTCCTGGGGGAACTTGTGGCACAGTGTAAGAAAGATCCTACAGATTACCAGATGTCAGGATACAGAAAGCTTAGAATATTCTCAGGAAGGAAACCTGTACCCTCGGGTGAAGAGGGGTTCGAGGAGTGGTTAGACGGTGCCACTCAGGCCCTAGAAGAATGGGAAGTCCCAGACCACAGAAAGAAGCAGAGAATTGCTGAGAGCTTGAAGGGGCCTGCTCTAGAGGCCATACACAACCACAAGATGAGTAGGACAGACTGTAATGCTCAGGACTATCTGGACATCCTGCAGAATGTGTTCGGTGGAACAGAGAAAATCACTGAGCTCACCTATCAGCTGGAGCACTGCTACCAAAAGACAGGAGAGAAGCTCTCAGAGTTCATGAGGCGCCTGGATAAGATCCTGCATAAGATGATTCTTAAGAAGGGGATTGGCCCACGGAAGGTGGATGAGGCCTGTGTTCAACAGGTGATGAGAAGATCTCAGCCCCTGGACCCCATCGCATTGGCGCTACGCACAAGACAGGACGGGAAGAGCCTGGAGTACCCTGACTTGATCCGAGTGGTCAGAGAGGAAGAAGCTATGCTGGAGGAGAAGAAGAGGAGCCTACCAATTGAGTCGGTGAATCCTCCTCCAGTGATGGTCAGGACGGCCATGACCCTGGAAAGAGACTCAGAGGTGGATACCTTGAAGTCACAGATGTCCCAAGTATTGGGGATACTGACCTCCCTGATGGAAAAGAAGTCAAGGGAACCAGAGAGGGAAAGTCCGAGGAGGGAGCTGTTTCCAAATACCTCCGCACCCGCATCCCTACAAGATTGGGGGGACATGACTTGTTTCAACTGCGGAGGGGTTGGTCATGCGGCCAAAGTATGTACCAGTCCGAAGAAAAAAATATGAATAACCGCAAGCCGCCGGAAAACTTCAGCGGGCTCCGGTGAAGGAGTCAACCGGGTGTCCATCATCTCCGGTGAGCTCCAAACTGAATGAGAAGCACATGAAAAGAGTGGAGAAGACCCCTCAGAAGAAACGCAAACTTCCTCAGAAGGAACGCACCCCAAAGAAAGAGAGTAGTGTCCCTCAGCGGGTAGTTACACCCACTAAAAGGAGGGAGATCAATGCATACCAGGCCCAAGAGGGACGTAAGTCCAAGGAGAAATGGAAGAAAGAGAGTCCAAAGGGAAAATGCAAAGATCAAAAGAAAGAGACCACCTTGAAGCGATATCCAGAGAAGCTGGTGGGTCCCTCCCCGATAGTACCCGTTCAAGTGGAGGGAGTCTACACAAGAGCCATATTGGATACTGGGGCACAAGTGACCCTGTTGTACCGGCACTTTTATGACAAGCATTTAAGTCACTTACCCATCCAGAAGATTGAAGAGCTGGAGATATGGGGAATTGGGACAGAGAGTTTCCCTTATGATGGCTATCTGCCTATAAAACTGAATTTTGACCCGTCCATAGCCGGAAAGGCTGAAGTGTTCAACACCTTAGCTGTGGTGTGCCCCCGACCGCCTGGAGCTAACAAGAGTTCCCTGATAATAGGGACGAACACGGGTCTGGTCCGAAGACTTTTGGCCCCTCTGACAAGAAGGAAAGACCACACAGTCACTGAGATCCACCCAATGTTGAAGACCGCCTACCAACGGCTGATCTTGGAACAGAAGGCCCCGGAAGAGGGGGTAGGGAAGGTCTGGAGGCTGGGAAGAAGGGGAATAGTGCTGCAGCCCGGTGAAGTAACCTGCTTGAAAGCCACAGTGAAACTCACTTGGGAGCAGCCTGGCCCTTTTGTCATGTTGGAACCCGACCCAAGGGAAGAACATTCGGGCTTAGAAGTAGTCCCAGAAGTGGTCCCGGTGAGGGCCCTGAAGAAGGCTCATTGTAAAGTGCCTGTGAGCGTCAGAAATACCACGGATGGTCCCATGGAAATCCCAGCTAGGCTGTTACTGGGCCGGGTGAGCCCAGCTACCCCAGTTGCTTCGCCAGATGTGGAGAAGACAGATGGAGAAAGTACTGTGTGGGAGAAACTTTCCATGGAGAATCCAAATCTGCCCTGGGCTTGGAAAGAGAGAGCCAAGGCCCAGTTGACCAGGTGGAAAAGGATCTTTTCTCAAGATGAATTCGATGTGGGGTGTGCTAGGAGTGCCACCCATCGAATCCGCCTCCAGGAAGACAAACCCTTCAGGGAAAGGGTTAGGCGGGTTCCGTTAGCAGACCTCGAAGACTTGAGGAAGCAGCTCGCCGAGCTCAAGCGAACAGGGGTGATTCAAGAATCTAGAAGTCCCTATGCCTCCCCTATAGTGGTGGTCCGGAAGAAGAATGGGTCACTGAGGCTGTGCATAGACTATAGGACCCTCAACAGGAGAACCATACCGGATCAATATACCACTCCAAGGATAGAGGATGCCCTACAGAGCTTGTCTGGAGCCAAGTGGTTCAGTGTTATGGACCTCAAGAGCGGGTACTATCAGATCCCGATGCATCCGGAAGACAAAGAGAAGACAGCTTTCATAACCCTGGTAGGGTTCTTTGAATTCAACCGAATGCCTCAAGGTCTGTCTGGAGCTCCAGCCACCTTCCAACGTCTCATGGAGAAGACTGTGGGAGATATGAACCTCATCGAAGTCCTCGTATACTTGGATGACCTCATTGTCTTCGGAAGAACCTTGGAAGAGCATGAAGAGAGGCTGGAGAAAGTTTTGAAGAGACTGAGTGAGGAAGGACTCAAGCTCTCACCTGAAAAATGCCAATTCTATCAGTCATCAGTCAACTATCTGGGGCACATAGTGTCTGAAGATGGGGTAGCCACAGACACCGCAAAATTGGAGGCAGTCACCTCCTGGCCCAGGCCCACCACTGTGACAGAGCTCAGATCCTTTCTGGGGTTCTGTTCCTATTACAGGAGGTTTGTGGAGGGGTTTGCTCGGATAGCCAGGCCTCTGAATGAGCTGCTAAAGATGGAGGGGGAAGAGGATGACACAGGCCCCAGAAAGCCAGGGGAGTCAGTCAAGGACCAGTGGAACGAGAAGTGTGAGAATGCCTTTCAGATGTTGAAGAAGACATTAACCACTGCCCCTGTCCTGGCCTACGCAGACCCCAAGAAGCCTTATGAACTTCATGTAGATGCCAGTCATGATGGTTTGGGAGGAGTGCTGTACCAGGAGCACGAAGAGCAACTGAGGTCTGTTGCGTATGTGAGCAGAAGTCTGACTCCCTCCGAAAAGAACTACCCCACCCATAAGTTGGAGTTCCTGGCCCTTAAGTGGGCGGTAGTTGACAAACTTAGAGACTATTTATATGGGACGGAATTCACAGTGAAAACAGACAACAACCCCCTCACCTATCTCTTCACCACAGCAAAGTTGGATGCCACAGGACATAGGTGGCTGGCGGCGCTGTCTGCCTTCGACTTCGGCCTGAAGTACAGACCTGGGGCTGGAAACCGAGATGCAGACGCTTTGTCTAGAAGATCTCACATCCCCACTTGCAGTACAGAAGACTGGGCCCAAGTGGCACCCGACGGGGTGTGGGCCCTCTGCCAAGGGGCTGAATTCCAAGCCAGTGGCGGCTCAAGAGCAGAAGTGATAGGGGTTACCATAGTAGGAGTTCCCAAGCAATATTGTGGAGTAACCCAACTGGGGGAAGATAACTTGCCAAAACTGTCCAAGAAGGAGCTGAGATCCGACCAATTGGAAGACCCTATGGGGAGATTGGTCCTAGAGGCCCTGGAGAATCAGGACCCGAATAGACTCTTACACCACCCTTCAAAGGAAGCTCGCCTGTTGAGGAAAGAGTGGGACAGGTTACAGGTGCATCAGGGAGTGGTCTACCGAAGGGGCCCCTCTGATGACCTAGAAGACAAATGGCAGTTATTCTTGCCTGAGAAGCACCGAGAGACAGTCATGGTTGCTCTGCACGACAACCATGGTCACCTAGGGGCGGAAAGGACTTTCCAACTCGTTAGGGACTGTTTCTATTGGCCCTGCATGAGGGCTGAAGTTGAGGAATACTGCCACTCATGTGCACGATGCATCCAGAGAAAGACTTTACCTCATCAAGCTGCCCCAATGGGCCATCTGCAAAGTCAAAGCCCACTTGATCTGGTATGCATTGATTTTCTCTGCCTCGAACCCGACCTGAGTGGACTAGGAAATGTTCTGGTAGTAACCGACCATTTCACCCGGTATGCCCAGGCCTTTCCAACCAAGGACCAGAAGGCTTCCACCATGGCCAAAGTGCTGATGGAGAAATACTTCGTAAATTATGGGCTACCACAACGGCTCCATTCAGATCAGGGAAGGGATTTTGAAAGTCGATTGATCCGGAAACTCTTGGATTCTTTGGGGATCAAGAAGACAAGAACTACCCCCTATCATCCACAAGGTGATGCTCAGCCGGAGAGGTTCAACCGAACCCTGCTCAACATGCTGGGGACCCTAAGTAGTGAAAAGAAGCAGCATTGGAGCAACCACATAGCGGCAGTCGTGCATGCATATAACAGCACCACCACTCACCCTATCGCCTTTTTTTCGGGAGAGAAGCAAGACTACCCGTAGATCTGGCCTTTGGCACTTCCATAGACCATTGCTCTGCTACTTCCCACAAGGGATATGTCGATAGGCTCAGACGTAATTTGAAATTGGCCTATGAACAGGCCCAGGCGGCCTCGGAGCAAAGGGGGGCCCGCAACAAGAACATTTTTGACTTAAAGTTAGGATCCAAGAGCTACAATCTGGAGACAGAGTGTTGTTGCGGAATTTGGGGATCCCTGGAAAACACAAGCTTGCAGACAGATGGAGACCTGAACCTTATGTTGTTTGCAAAAGACTGCCGGGCCTACCCGTTTACAGACTTAAACCAGAAGGGAAGGTGGGGCCCTTGAAGACCTGGCATCGGAACCACCTACTCCCACTAGCGGAGGCAGTTCGGATACCCCCTGTGACGGATTCCCCTGAGCCAACTTCCATCCTGGATACTCCCAGACCGAACACTCAGTCTCAGACCCCTCAGATTGGGGATACAGAGACCTCGGAGATGAGTGAAGATGAGGGAGAAGAACTTGACTGGCTTTGGCCTTCACATGCCCCAGGAACCTCTGCTATTGATCTTACACCTGAAGAAGACACCATAGATCAGACGCTGAATGCAGAAGCTACTGAGTTCATTCCATCCAGTCCTTGGTCGGATTCTTGGGAGAGTGCTTGTGACTTGTGATCCAAGGGAGTCCCTGTACCTCCCTGCCCCGGAGTCCAGTGCTCCCGAACCAGAAGTAATTCCTGAGTTGGTTCCAGAGGAGGAACCTGTTCTAACAGAGAGCCCAAGAGGACAGAGGAAGCGAACAGCCATAAAGCCTCCTAGAAGATTAACTTACCCACAGATGGGGAGAAGTGCGGAAGACACTGTGGTTACTGCCAGAAGGAGTATGGAACAGCCTGACCCTCCCACTGTTCATTTAGTGGGGGGCAACCCCAGCTCACTCTCTGGCACAGTTAGGCAGGACACTAGTGATGGTGTGACCTGTGGGCAGGGGAGTTCACTGCCTCGGTTTTGGTGGGAATTTCCTCTGCCAACATCATACGAAGCTTTGATTGATGTTGTACGTTCTGTGATCTAAGTTTATGTTATCTTTGGGGACCAAAGAGTTTAAGTGGGGGGAGTGTGTAGCGGGGTCTCCTTTAAGGCCCCGGGACTACGTTACCGAGAACCCTGTTCGGCACCCAGAGTGCAGTTAGCCATTGCAGAGACTCATGGGAGGGGTTATTTAAGGAGGAGGCGAGGCGGAGCTCGGCCTCTTTAGACACCGCGCTGCAAGCAAGAGTTTCTTCCTGTGCGGATCTGCTGCAGTGCAAGGCCTGAAGCCTGGGCCTTGCGCAACTTCCAAAGAGCCTTCCACCCCACTGCGGAGCCTGGGTGGCATCTGACTTGTCGAGTGAGGACATCAGTTGGATCGGGGACCCGATCGTTGCAGACGCTGTGTGCGGATACACAGCAGGGTGGACGTTCCGGACTGGGATCGCGTCCGGAGTGATGAGCGGGCACCTGCCCAGACCAATAGACTGTGCCGTGTTTGGGCCTATAGACTGCATAGGCCCACAATTTCGTTTATCTGCTGTTCTCCGGGGGGACCGGTAGCAGGACAGAGTTGAAGTGTTCCCCCCAGTATAGTGTTCCAAGTTATTGCCTGGTTGTGGATTACAAAGTACTATTCATCAAGTGCACCACCGAAAGCTGGCATGTGAAGAAATCCCTATAGGAGGTGACTGAGATTTACTCCATGTCAGGCCTGACCGGGGTGGGAAGTTAAGATATTGTTTAGTGCGCCATAGGGCGCGCATACCATAAGAGCTACACGTGGTGAAGTACCACGCAGCGCCATTATTGTATGCTGTATTGATTTCGGCAGGGCTCTGCAAGCCAATTGCATGTGTTGTGTTCTGCCTATGCTACCTTTGAGATAAGAGTAAACTGTTATATTTAATCTCTTGCCTCAGTGTGTTGTCTTATTGCTAAGAGATTATTCCTTGCAATACTAATCGAATGTGATACAAATACAGGTCCTTCTCAAAAAATTAGCATATTGTGATAAAGTTCATTATTTTCTGTAATGTACTGATAAACATTAGACTTTCATATATTTTAGATTCATTACACACAACTGAAGTAGTTCAAGCCTTTTCTTGTTTTAATATTGATGATTTTGGCATACAGCTCATGACAACCCAAAATTCCTATCTCAAAAAATTAGCATATCATGAAAAGGTTCTCTAAACGAGCTATTAACCTAATCATCTGAATCAACTAATTAACTCTAAACACCTGCAAAAGATTCCTGAGGCTTTTAAAAACTCCCAGCCTGGTTCATTACTCAAAACCGCAATCATGGGTAAGACTGCCGACCTGACTGCTGTCCAGAAGGCCATCATTGACACCCTCAAGCAAGAGGGTAAGACACAGAAAGAAATTTCTGAACGAATAGGCTGTTCCCAGAGTGCTGTATCAAGGCACCTCAGTGGGAAGTCTGTGGGAAGGAAAAAGTGTGGCAGAAAACGCTGCACAACGAGAAGAGGTGACCGGACCCTGAAGAAGATTGTGGAGAAGGACCGATTCCAGACCTTGGAGGACCTGCGGAAGCAGTGGACTGAGTCTGGAGTAGAAACCTCCAGAGCCACCGTGAACAGGCGTGTGCAGGAAATGGGCTACAGGTGCCGCATTCCCCAGGTCAAGCCACTTTTGAACCAGAAACAGCGGCAGAAGCGCCTGACCTGGGCTACAGAGAAGCAGCACTGGACTGTTGCTCAGTGGTCCAAAGTACTTTTTTCGGATGAAAGCAAATTTTGCATGTCATTCAGAAATCAAGGTGCCAGAGTCTGGAGGAAGACTGGGGAGAGGGAAATGCCAAAATGCCTGAAGTCCAGTGTCAAGTACCCACAGTCAGTGATGGTCTGGGGTGCCATGTCAGCTGCTGGTTTTGGTCCACTGTGTTTTATCAAGGGCAGGGTCAATGCAGCTAGCTATCAGGAGATTTTGGAGCACTTCATGCTTCCATCTGCTGAAAAGCTTTATGGAGATGAAGATTTCATTTTTCAGCACGACCTGGCACCTGCTCACAGTGCCAAAACCACTGGTAAATGGTTTACTGACCATGGTATTACTGTGCTCAATTGGCCTGCCAACTCTCCTGACCTGAACCCCATAGAGAATCTGTGGGATATTGGGAAGAGAAAGTTGAGAGACGCAAGACCCAACACTCTGGATGAGCTTAAGGCCGCTATCGAAGCATCCTGGGCCTCCATAACACCTCAGCAGTGCCACAGGCTGGTTGCCTCCATGCCACGCCGCATTGAAGCAGTCATTTCTGCAAAAGGATTCCCGACCAAGTATTGAGTGCATAACTGAACATACGGTAATTATTTGAAGGTTGACTTTTTTTGTATTAAAAACACTTTTCTTTTATTGGTCGGATGAAATATGCTAATTTTTTGAGATAGGAATTTTGGGTTGTCATGAGCTGTATGCCAAAATCATCAATATTAAAACAAGAAAAGGCTTAAACTACTTCAGTTGTGTGTAATGAATCTAAAATATATGAAAGTCTAATGTTTATCAGTACATTACAGAAAATAATGAACTTTATCACAATATGCAAATTTTTTGAGAAGGACCTGTATAACCCCTAGACTAGCTGTGCCAGAGTGGGTCGAGTAAGAGTCCCGGGGGTTAGTGGTGCTGCACACAGGGCCCGAAAAACAAATCCAGCGGCTCTCTTAACTGGGGGTAGCGCTACATATATATATATATATATATATATATATATTGTTGCATCAGTTTCCTTGATCCATGTGATCAGAAATGATGATGAATGAGATAACCTTGTCCTTAAAATGTTTTTAAACCCCAAAGCAAACATTTATTATATTGCAGGTTATCTATTCTAAAACGGGGTGACTGCATTAATTTTCTTCTTTAGGCTTTCTTTCTTTTATTTTCACCTTGTGATCTTCCCAGCAAGTCTGTCATTTCTTGTTCATACATCACGGGACACAGAGCGGCATAGTCATTACTATGTGGGTTATATAGAATTACCTTCAGGTGCTGGCACTGGCAACTTCCAAAACAGGAAGTACCCTCCCCTATATAAGCCCCTCCCATCCGGGAGCACCTCAGTTTTTTGCCAGTGTCTAAGGTGTTGGCCAAGGTTAACATGTATTCATCTGGGCTTGTGTACAGGTTCTCTGGGCCTTAGCAAGCTATTCCGGATCCGACCAAAAAAGCTTCATAGCTAAACGGTCGGTACCCGGGCCTTGCAGAGAAGAGCAGGGTTTTGCCTGTAATGCCTCTCTTAGGAGGGCTAGACCCTGGGATCCAGAGCTCTGGTCATACCCAAAACCAAGAGGCTATCTGTGCAGGGTGCTATACAGGTCCAGGGGAGTGGAATCCTTGGGAACCCGGTCCCTGAAGGTCTAGTACAATGCCTGCCGTGAGAGGTGAAGTTTGGGCTTCTGTGGACCAAACAAAGTCCTGCGGCGGGGAAAAGGTAAGTGGGGGCCCCTCAGGAACTTGGTTCTATTGAGGGGACCCCCAAGCCTAATATGTCTTTCTGCCTGTTACCTAAAGGTATTCCCGCTAATAGCTGTATATGCCTAAGAAATCCTAGAAATGTCTTTTCATAAAGGAAGTTTTAAAAACTGTAAACCTAGAAATGTTTTTCATAAAGGAGGTTTTAAAAAAAAAAAAAAGACAAAAGTGCGGTACCTGTGTTTGTCCACTAGAGGCCGCTGTGGAACGTCTTTTTTTCTTGGGACTATTCCTTCCATGGTGAAAGTCCAGGCAGATGAGTGAGCTCTCTATCAGGGAAGCTGCATTCCTCTGTCATGCTGCCAAGAGGTTTCCTTCCATCCCCGAGTCCTGGTGAAACAGGGACCCTGGCTCCTCTCCCTACATGGCGCCAAGAGCGCACACGTGCACGCGCGCGCGCGCACACACGCTTTCTTTTTATAAGATTTAGCTTCAAAAAAGGGGGCGGAGCCTGGCGGATGACGCGCTCTGTGCGCCCAGCGCTTCTGCGCATGTGCGGGCGTCCCAGCAAGATAAAAGGACTCAGTCCACGCTGCTTGCTATGGACACAGAGCATGAAAAGGAGCTGGTAGCATGGTATAGGGGCTTACAGCGGGCGGTTGATACAGGCATCCCCAGAAAGACGCATTAGTAGACACCCACTGATGTACATAGCAGCAAATTGCATTAGACTATTTCAGTAAAGGGGTGTATTGCGGCTGGAATACCTCAGCTTTGAACTAAGGAATATGCCGCCTAAAAAACTCCGAGATATACCTCTCAGGAAGTGTAGGGGGTCTCCATCGGGCTCTGAGGATCTGGAGCAGTCATCTGCACCTTCCTCCCCTGAGAAATCAGAGGTTAATACCCATAAGGAACCCCCGGGAGTGCCAGGTACTGCGGCTGTCCTCAGTCCACCTGCTCCTGCATATATAACAGAGGAGGTTTTTGCCTCAACTCTGGAGGGATTGGAGCAGAGATTGGCAGCATTGATCGCTTCTTCTCTACAGGAAAGAAAGCGCGCCAGATCTCCATCCCCTCCATTAGAGTGCCTGTTGGCAGAGCAACAGTCCCAGGAAGGGACTGACCTTCCTGAAGGGGATCAGGAGGAGGTTAACTCTGTTTTTGAGGAATCGACAGTAGATGAACCATTTTCAGCATCACAGACTGAAAGATTGTGGGTCCAGACCCTAACTGACATGGTTCGATCTGCATTTAAAATGCCTCTTGTTGAACCATCAACTACTGCTGTCTCCTCGTTGGGGTCGCTAAAAGCTCCCCAGATTAATTGCTCCTTTCCAATTCATCCATTATTGGAAGGACTTATATACCAGGACTGGGAACATCCTGATAAACTATTTGTTCCACCTAAGAAAATTCAGGTGATCTATCCCATGGAGGAAAAATTCACCCAGAGATGGAATGTTCCTACGGTGGACGCAGCCATTTCTTCTGTGAACAAATCACTGACATGTCCAGTAGATAATGTTCAAATGTTCAAAGATCCAGTAGATAAAAAATTGGAATCTTTATTAAAATCTGCTTTTTCCACAGCAGGGGCTGTTACACAGCCAGCAGTGGCAGCTATTGGGGTCTGCCAAGCTTTAAAGGATCAAATGAAAATGGTCCTGAGGGATTTGCCAGACCAGCAGGCCCAGGCTCTGGCTGATCTGCCTAGAGCATTATGCTTTGCTGTTGACGCCATCAAGGATTCTATCCATCAGGCCTCCCGCCTCACGCTGTCTTTGGTACATATGCGTAGGCTTCTGTGGCTCAAGAACTGGTCTGCTGAGGCTCCCTGTAAGAAGCTCTTAGTTAGCTTCCCATTTCATGGAGAACGCCTTTTTGGCGAAGACCTGGATAAATATATCCAGAAGATTTCCAGTGGTAAAAGTACTCTCTTACCAATTAAAAAGAGGTCTAGGGGTCCGTCTTTTAAGAGGACTACCTCTCCTATCCCTGGGACGTCTGCTACTAAGCAGTTCCGACGGCCTCCTCGGTCAAACTCAGGAGGTAAAAATCAGGGACAGTCACAGGGTAATAAAAAGCCCTGGATCCGAAGAGGTACTAAACCAGCCTCCAAGTCAAGCCTATGAAGGGCTGCCCCCACTCAAACGGGTGGGGGGAAGACTTCAGTTGTTCACAGAGACCTGGCGGGAGACGATCAAAGACAGATGGGTGCTCTCCGCAGTAACTCGGGGATACAAGTTGGAGTTAAAAGAGTCTCCTCCTTCCCATTTTATGTGGTCAGGCATGCCAAAAGACCCTCTGAAAAGAAGGTGTCTCCTAGTGGCGTTAGAACAACTATTGCTCCAAGGAGTAATTATGGAGGTTCCTATGGAAGAGTGGGGGTTGAGTTTCTACTCAAACCTTTTCACAGTCCCGAAACCAAACGGGGACATAAGACCCATATTGGACCTAAAGAGTCTAAACAAATTTCTAAACGTCCGGTCCTTCCGGATGGAGTCGATCCGATCGGTCACCGCTGCCCTACAGGGGGAGGAATGGTTAGCCTCGATCGACATCAAAGATGCTTACTTGCATGTTCCCATCTTTCCAGGTCATCAAAAATTTCTACGCTTTGCAGTAGAAGGGCGCCATTTTCAGTTCAGAGCCTTACCATTCGGTCTGGCCACAGCACCACGAGTGTTCACAAAAATTCTGGCCCCACTGTTGGCCGATCTAAGAACACGAGGTGTAACGATAATGGCATACCTACACGACCTGTTGTTGATGGACCACTCAGTTGCCAAGCTAGAAGTGGTAATTGTCGATACAATCAAGTATCTAGAATCTCACGGTTGGGTCATCAACCTGGACAAGTCAGCCCTACAGCCAGTGAAAAACCTGGTATATCTAGGGCTACGGCTGGATTCAGACCAGAGGAAGATTTTCTTACCTCTAGACAAGGTATCCTCTTTGAGGGGCTTGGTCCGTCTGCTTTGTGCAAAAAGACAGCCGTCCATACGCCTGTGCATGAGGCTGCTAGGAAAGATGGTAGCATCATTCGAAGCTGTGCCATACGCCCAATTCCACTCAAGGAATTTACAGAGGGCCATATTGTCAGCCTGGAACGGAAAAATTCAGGCTCTAGACTTCCCGATGGCTTTGTCCCCTTCCGTTCGGAAGAGTCTCTGCTGGTGGTTGATCCCCCAGAATCTCCAGAAGGGAAAACCCTTCAGTCCGATAGCCTGGAAGGTGGTCACTACAGATGCCAGCCTTATAGGCTGGGGGGCAGTACTGGAGCAATGGTCTCTCCAGGGCAGATGGTCAAATGTAGTAAAAACCCTGCCCATCAATCTCTTAGAGATACGAGCAGCCCGGTATGCCCTAGTAGCCTGGGCATCCAGACTCCAAGGGTCCCCTGTCAGAATTCAATCAGACAATGCCACAGCAGTGGCATATATCAATCATCAGGGAGGCACCAGGAGTCGTGCAGTCCAGAGGGAAGTAAGTCACATCCTGGAATGGGCAGAAAAGCATGTCCCATGTATATCAGCTGTCTTCATTCCAGGGGTGGAGAATTGGAAGGCGGACTTTCTAAGTCGCCAACAGTTATGCCCAGGGGAATGGTCCCTTCATCCCGAGGTCTTCCGAGCAATATGTCAGCGGTGGGGAACACCGGATGTAGATCTGCTAGCATCCAGATTCAACGCAAAGGTGGACAGATTTGTCTCCCGGACAAGGGATCCCCTCGCTTGCGGCTCGGATGCTCTGGTGTTCCCTTGGAATCAGTTCAGACTGATATATGCATTCCCTCCGCTACAATTGTTGCCTCGACTCCTTCGCAGAGTCAGGTTGGAAAAGAAGCCGGTGATCTTGGTGGCTCCAGCGTGGCCCCGAAGGGCCTGGTACGCGGAGATCATCAAAATGTCTGTGGGGAGTCCTTGGACCCTTCCACGTCGTCCGGACCTGCTTTCGCAAGGGCCGATATACCACCCTTCCTTACTAACTCTAAGTTTAACGGCCTGGCTATTGAATCCCACATCCTAAAGAAGAGAGGTCTCTCTAACTCTGTGGTATCAACTATAATCAATGCCAGGAAGCCTGTATCCAGGCAGATCTACTATAGAGTTTGGAAGGCGTACATCACTTGGTGCGAGGCCAGAAAGTGGCATCCACGTAAGTACGTGATAGGCATAATTCGGGACTTCCTACAGTGGGCTGTAGACAGGAAGTTTGCCTTAAGTACTATTAGGGGTCAGGTTTCGGCCTTATCAATACTATTTCAAAGGCCCCTGGCTATGCATTCACTTGTCAAATCCTTTATGCAAGGGGTGACTCGTATTATTCGACCGATTAAAGCTCCCATATGTCCATGGGATCTAAATTTGGTTCTGTCGGTTCTGCAGAAGCAGCCATTTGAACCTTTGCGGCACATTTCCTTGGTTCTACTCACCAGAAAATTGATATTTTTAGTAGCCATATGCTCGGCTAGAAGAGTGTCGGAAGTAGCCGCCATGTCCTGTAAAGAGCCATATCTGGTTATTCATGAGGACAGAGTAGTATTACGTCCTCACCCAGCCTTTCTTCCTAAGGTGGTATCGAGGTTTCACTTGAACCAGGATGTGGTTCTTCCTTCTTTTCCCCAAACCGAGCTCGGTAGAGGAAAAGTTATTGCATTCTTTGAATGTAGTAAGAGCAGTTAAAGCTTATCTAAAAGCCACTGCTCAGATTCGTAGAACGGATTCCTTGTTTGTTCTGCCGGAAGGCCCCAGAAAGGGTCAGGCAGCATCAAAATCTACTTTAGCCAAGTGGATTCGACAGGTCATAATACAAGCCTATGGCTTGAGAAGTAGACCGCCTCCGTTCAAAGTTAGGGCGCACTCCACGAGAGCAGTTGGAACTTCATGGGCAGTGCATCACGAGGCCTCCCTGGCTCAAATTTGTAAGGCCGCAACATGGTCTTCAGTACACACGTTTACTAGGTTCTACCAGGTGGACGTTAGAAGTCAGGAGGATGTCGCCTTTGGGCGCAGTGTGTTGCAGGCCGCAAAAGATCCTCATGCCTGATGGCGCCCAGCTTATGTATGGTATATCCCCCCCCCCTCATTTGGCATTGCTTTGGGACGTCCCACATAGTAATGACTATGCCGCTCTGTGTCCCGTGATGTATGAACAAGAAAGTAGGATTTTTAAAACAGCTTACCTGTAAAATCCTTTTCTTGGAGTACATCACGGGACACAGAGCTCCCACCCCTCTTTTGGGGACACGTATTGCTTTGCTACAAAACTGAGGTGCTCCCGGATGGGAGGGGGTTATATAGGGGAGGGTACTTCCTGTTTTGGAAGTTGCCAGTGCCAGCACCTGAAGGTAATTCTATATAACCCACATAGTAATGACTATGCCGCTCTGTGTCCCGTGATGTACTCCAAGAAAAGGATTTTACAGGTAAGCTGTTTTAAAAATCCTACTTTTTCAAAAGAACACGCTCTCCTGTAATTTTAGCGGTTACAGAAATGAGGCAAACCATTTATTACTGACAGAGGTGCTTACAGCAATCAGCTTTTATTTATTTAAGTAAACCCTTTATTCCAAAAGAAAAGAACTGTTCCTGTAACTGCCTATTGTAAGCTGGCATTCAGCTTCAATTTGTTAGTGGATGACGTAAATCTGCTAGTCTATCTAACACCCCCCCCCCCAGACTGACAATGCTGCTGTTCAAAGGTGCCCCCTGTACTACTTCACCCAGAGTGGGGGCACTCTAATACAGGGGGTGTGTTACTGGTCAGATCATCAGGTAAAACAGGCGGAAAAAAAACCTAAACAAGGAAAACAAATGCAGCTGCCACATTTAATGATTGGTAAGCTGCAATATATAAAAAAGTTTTTGATTTATAGCGCTTTAGTCTGAAAATGTATAATGACTTTGCAAGGTTTTTAGGAGAAAGACAATTTAAAAAAAAAACTTTTTTTTAATTTATTTTTTATTATATTTTCTTTATTAATTTGCTTCATCATTAAAAATACCATTAAACATACATATTTGTATAAAAGATTTCATAATTTAAATGCACAATTATTAACTATAACACATTTTCACTCTATTAACCCTTACCCCTCCCTCTCTCCTCCCCCCAGCTCTACCATTCCTCGTACTAGTTTTCCTAACTTATTTTCTTTCCTTTTTTCACACATTTATCTATTCTTCTTAACCCGTTCTTCTTACTACCTTACTTCTATTTTATTTATATTTTACGCAAGATACCCCATATTTTCCAACCATGGTTTCCACACTTTTTCGAACTCTCTAATATTCCTTCTCTTGGTATAGGCTACTTTCTCCTTCCACATTGTTTCCGTAACTACATTAACCCAATCTTTTACCATAGGAGGTTTCTCTGCTTCCCATCTTTGTGCAATTAATTTTCTTGCATGAAAGAGGCACCTGAGTACCGCTTTTGTTGTACTAGCCTCTCTGCTTATTTCTTCCCCTAGTCCCAGAATACACAATCTGGGATCCATTTCTAATGCTATTTTGTATATCCTATTTATGGTGCTAAGAACCTCTGACCAATACCTGAATAATTTCGGGCACCTCCATATCATATGCATCAAGTCCCCCGTGTCCTGACACCTGGGACACCCTGCATCTGCCCTCCATCCAAACTTAAACAGCCTTTTTGGTGTATAGTATGTCCTATGTAGCAGCATGAAAAATTAGAACTTCTGTGCGGGTGAGACTGTTACCTGATGTCCCCTTTCTAATATCCTCTTCCATTGCCCCTCTGTTATGGGCCCCAGGTCTTCCTCCCATTTCCCTCTACTTTTGAGATGTTCAGGACCCTCAATACTTCCTTTACATATATGTGCGTAGATTTCTGAAATAAAACCCCCAGTCCTACTCTGATTACCCAATCTTTGAAGAATGGGGGTTCTACACCAGACCGGTCCTTCTCTATCAAACTGAGTATTTAAAGCGTGTCAGATTTGGAGATATCTATAAAAAGTATATTTAGGAATATCATATTCCCCTCTCAGCGCATTGAAAGTTTTTAAGGTTCTTCCATCATACAGCTGGGCTAACCTGACTATCCCCTTTGCTTCCCACTCCTTGATTTTCCCCACCGTTTCCAGCTCCTGAAGATTCCTATTGTCCCATAGAGGCATATATTCTGTCACTCTATCTTGTTCCCCTATTACTTTTATTGCTTTCCACAACTTTATGGCCATCTTAACCGTGGGGGATTTATTGACAAATGAGTTAGCCTCCAAGACCTCCATCACTATTTTATGAGGTGCCCCCACTGTCATTAGTCCCCCATGTATATCTCCTCCTGGCTCTGGCCTTACTCCTATATGCTGCAGTTGTGCTGCCAGAAAATAGCACCGTGGGTGTGGCACCACCATACCTCTCTTCCTTGTTGGTAGCTGTAGGGTTTGTAACCTTATCCTGGGTTGGCCTCCTTTCCATATTAGTTCTCTAAATAATGTATCAATTTTCCTAAACCATTTATTATGTAGCCATATTGGCGTATTATGCAATAAGTATAATAACTGTGGCATCCACAGCATCTTAATCAGATTACATCTCCCTGCAACTGATAATGGGAGGCGCCGCCATATTTGGATTTTATTTTTAAATTTAGACAAAAGGGGAACTATGTTATTATTTATATATTTATTAGGATCAGGCGTTATATATATTCCCAGGTATTTCATTGTGTCAACTATTTCCAACTGGGAAATTTCTACCAAGGTTTGGTTTACAATGGGGTCCACCGGCATCAAAGCTGATTTCTCCCAGTTTATAACCAATCCTGAGAGTCTTCCAAATTCTCTAAAGATACTCATTGCCTGCTTGAGTGATTGATCTATATCCCCAAGGAAGATGAGAACATTGTCCGCGTAAAGTGCAATTCTCTCCTCTCTGGTCGGTCTCACAAAACCCTCAATTTTTGTATTTACTCTTATTGCAGCCGCTAATGGCTCCATTGCAAGTGCAAAAAGCAGGGGTGACAATGGGCACCCCTGCCTTATGCCTCTCTCCAGTTGAATCTTACCTGAATAATCATTGTTAACTCTATTTTTCGCGCTGGGCTCCCTATACAATATTTTTATCCACCTAATGAACGTTGGGCCGAAACCAAATGCTCCTAAAACATGCCAAATATACCCCACTCCAAGCTATCAAAGGTCTTTATCACATCTAGGGACACAACTGCTCTTGTACCCATATTCTCTGTTGGTGTTTGCAGATTAAGAAATACCCTCCTGATATTCATGCTAGTTGATCTCCTTGGTATAAACCCAGTTTGATCCTGATGTATAAGTCTTGAGATAATCTTATTTAGCCTGGCTGCCTTTATTTTGGCCAGTATTTTGGCGTCTGAACAAAGGTGGGAAATAGGTCTGTAAGATGTAGTCTCTAGTGGGTCTTTCCCTTCTTTATGCAGAACTATAATTGTTGCCTCTGTCATTGATATAGGCAATTTCCCATCCTCCCTTGCCCAGTTCAACACTTTGAGTAGTTCCGGGAGTAACACTTTCCCATAATATTCATAGGTTTCTATAGGGAGACCATCAGGTCCAGGTGATTTCTGATTAGCCATCTCTGCGACTGCTAACTGTATTTCTTCAAGAGTTATCGGGGCCTCTATTCCCTACTTCTCTGCTTCAGTAAGCGTCTGCATTTTTTTTTTCCTAAAATAGGTTTCCAATTCCTCCTCTCCCGCTGCTCCCTGCGACTTGTATAATTTATCATAATATTCTGTGAATGTATCTGTGATTACAGACACCTGGGTGGAGATCTCTCCACTCAGTGTCCTAATCGCAGGTACTGCAGATAGGGAGGAATTGGTTCTCACCAGGTGTGCTAACATTCTTCCGATGTTTTCCCCCTCCCCGAATGCGACTTGCTTCTGAAATAATCTCTTATTCCCTGATTTTTTTATCATTGCTACTTTATATTCCTGTTGCTTATTTAGCCATGTTCTTTGTTTCTCTGTTGTTGGATTTTAAACATATTCCTTTTCTGCCATCGCTAATTCCCTCCTAATCCCATTCTCCCACTCTCTTGATGCTCTTTTAATTTTCGCCACTTGTTGAATGCATATACCCCTGAGGAATGCCTTTAGTGAATCCCACATCACTCCTCTTGTTACGGTTCCTTCGTTATATTATTTAAATTCTTTTAATTTGAATAGTATCTCCTCTGGGTTCCCCATTACTTCAAACCACAGATGGTTCATCTTCCATACTCTAATAGATCTATTCCCTTCAATATTTACTGAAACCGTCACTAATGAGTGATCTGACACCCCTCTAGGCTGATATACTATATCCTTTATTGTCTGGGATGCTTCCACATTACCCAGGACTAAATCTATCCTAGAGAGTGTAGAATAGGAACTAGAAAAACAGGAGTACTGTAGCACATCCGGGTTCCTCACTCTCCACATATCAAATAGCCCGGTTTCCTGTAAAATATGGTGCAGCCGGCTCTCTGTGGTATTCTGTTCTCTTCCCACTGGAAACCTATCCCATTTTTTATTTATAACCTCATTAAAGTCCCCCACTGCTATAACTGGTATCCCAGTTTTATCCAACATAAACTCCAATAATTTATATATAACTTCCAGTTTGAAGGGAGGGGGAATATAAATATTCTCTATTGCACAATGAAGGAAAATATAACGCCCCTCCTCATCTATACTGGTCTGCCTACAAGTGAACACCACCCCTCTCTTAACCACTACACACACACCTCTTGAGTAGGAGGTGTGCACCGAGTGGTATTGATGTTGAAACTTCCTACTTTGAAATTGTTGCTTAGCAATTTTAGTCAGGTGCATCTCCTGAAGACAGAGCAGTCCCACCTCATACATTTCTAGCATGTCAAACACTGCAGTTCTCTTAGCAGGGGTACCTGTGACAGGGGTCACTTTGGGCACAAGGTGAATGAGAACCCCACTATGATCGGTGCTAGTCAGATTCAATGCTGTATATACATTGTATATATTGTGTGTATATTGTGTGTTGGTTGCTGTGTACTACTTGCTGTGATGGGGTAGGGTGTGATTGCATTCTATTGTCTATTGTGGCTTGTGGTAATTAAGTCTGTAATTATAGGTATTATAAACTAGCAGACAGACAGTCTGAGAAACATAAAGGTTATGCATAGTCATTTAAGATGTAATGGGATTAGCTAATAAACCCACCTGTTGTCTGCTAAGAACTGTCAGATGTGTATTGGGAGCTCGTTATGTAACTATTGTGTGAAGTCCTTTGATACTGGGTACTGTAGTTTAAAAGACAGTGAAGCTAGCCTAAAGGTCATGTGTCTGAGTCATCAGCTGTAGTTAATTAGCTCATGTAAATTAGGTCTGGTCAAAGGTGTATTGTCAGAGGAAAATGAGGAATGTAAGAACCTCCTCTCTGTGGGTATAAAACTTGAAGTTTGTCAATAAAGAATGTCAGACCTGCTGGAAACTTCATACAGAGTGTTTGTCTCGTATATCTGGGAGGATTATTCCTATGGGAAGCGGTCGCCTGACTGTGGAGTGTCTAGTAGCTGCTGTGTGTTCGGAAATGGAATATATCTAAACAATGTTAACCCCTGTCGTTACAGTACCCAACCCACGGACATTCCAAGACCCTATTTTCATTACTCTAGACTGCATGTAAACGTTCAAACATTTAAAAAGGAGTGAGGTGAGCTAATCAAGGGCTTCCCAAATTAGGTCACAAAGCTCCCATAACAATATTCTGTGTTTAAAACTTTTGTCTTCCCCCTATACCACACAGTGTCTAAGTATATATATTTTAATTTTTTTCTCTTTTCCCCCTTCTTTTTTCCTTTTTTCTTGAGAAGTGTGGATATGTGTTTTTTCACTCCTTTTATTTTTAATTTGCTTACTTGTTTTGCCATTATACATTTTCCTATAAAGTGTGCTATATGTGCGTATATAAATATTACTCTCAATAGAAAATGTGCTATATGTATGTGTGTGTGTTTAACCCTTGTTACTTTCAAGAATTCTACAATTTGTTTACGTGTATCTTCCCAAAGGGTGACACCTTGGATACACTGGTACAAATATGCCACCGTCCCGATATAAGTGAATTTTCTAAACTAGGAACTAGTAATTGGACTTTGAAGGCATACAAAATAGATAGGGGTATAAAACTAAGGGTTTATTAATATACAAAACATTTGACATATAAAACAATTATAAAATATCAATTTAATTGATCGGTTTTTATGACTGGTCCAAGAGGGTTATCAGTGTATTTTTTTAACAGTACAATGTATTCTCCTTATATTGACTCAACTGAGTACATGGAAAAGAAAGGAGCCCTGGACTGCCGCACTCTGTATAAACGATTTATTTCCAAAATTTCAAAATAAAATCCAAAATTAATCCATAAATTCAAAAAATCCAAAAACAGGCAAAACAGAAAACTGACATGCAGGGATGGGTGGCTGATGCGTTTCACATCAAAGTAGATGCTTACTCATAGCTCCAGCTCCATCTCCTCTGGATCCATCTGCTGGTTATCTGGTTTATAACTACACAATTATAATTTCTCTTTTGTGCGTTATGTACTCAGTTGAGTCAATATAAGGAGAATACATTGTACTGTTAAAAAAATACACTGATAACCGTCTTGGACCAGTCATAAAAACCGATCAATTAAATTGATATTTTATGATTGTTTTATATGTCAAATGTTTTGTATATTAATAAACCCTTCGTTTTATACCCCTATCTATTTTGTATGCCTTCAAAGTCCAATTACTAGTTCCTTGTTACTTTCAAACCCTTTTGTGTCCTCTGTAGTAACCTGCTTTGATAACTTACCACCCCATCCCTCCTTATATTCTCCCTCCCTCCTCCCCTCCCCTCCCTACACCTTTCTAGGTAACCCCTGGGGGGCTTTTTTTGTGATCGGTCCATACATCCCCACACTTTCCTCTATTATACCAACTCCAATAACTTCCTTCCTTGGTCTCACCATAGAAAATATTCCCCATCTGTCTACCCTTTCTCAATAATGTTATTTTATCCCGGTAATTAAGAAATTTCATTAACATTGATCGAGGGTGACCTCCTGGGGGAGGAGGCTTAAAGGGAACTCTGTGCGCTCTTTCTATCGAAAACTGTTGTGAAAAACGTTCTCTTCCAAATAGCTTTATAAACCAATTTTCCAGAAACTCCATAGGATTAGTCTCTTCACATTTCTGCGGCAGTCCCACCAGTCTTACATTGTCCCTACGGAGTCTGTTTTCCATTTCATAAATTTTTTGATCAAACTTGGACATTTGTTCTTTCAATATTTTAACCTCTTGTTTTACTGGGTATAATTCATCCTCTATTTGAGATATCCTTCCTTCTGCCTCAGTTATCCTCTCATTGGTTTTTTGGAGTTCAAGTCACATTGAGGACAATTCCTCTTTGATGCCCTTCATTTGGTCACATACCTCTCCCAGTGACTGTTTACATGCATTAACCACCAGAAACACGTCATTTAATGTGGGGGTTCCTTCTGCAGGGATGGATGGTACCGGGTTTATCTCAGTCCCTTTATCAGCCACGCCCATGTTTTTATTATTAATATTTTTGACTGTGGTTACCGCCGTCTGTCCTTGGATTCCTTGGCTTTTTCTGTCTGCTGTCCCTTTACCCTGGGCCAGTGGCCCCCCTTTAGTTGGAGTATAGTCTGGGGTATGATCAAATTTCTCAAATTTAGCAGCGGCTGATATGGCCTGGCTACTCTTGGCTGACCGTAGGGATTGTGGACCCACGTTCTCCTGGCTGACATTCTCATCCCCTCTTCTCCTTGCTGACATGGTACCTTTTTCTTCTATCTTACTCTATTCCTTAGTCCGCAACCTATACTCTATATGCAGTCTATACACGAGCAGTTAGTAAGCGTCCACAAGTCAGTTTTTGTGAGATTTAGATGACATTTAGGTAACCAGCCTCAAGTTGTACTTCGTTATGACTAACGCAAGGACTAAAGCAGGGGCTATATACCGTATTCTGTGCGATCTCGTGCACTATACCATATGTGGCTCCTCTTACTCACATAACCTCTCAAGGCTTATCGGGTCTCCCCCAGACCTAGTGGATATCGAGACCACAGCTCCAGCTGGCCCACTAGCCAACTTTAAACAGAGAGTAAATAACGAGAGGGCGAGAGGGCGAGATCACCTGGGGTTGATGGCTGCGTTTTTAAGCACCAAGAAAAACAGGGGGAAAAAAAAGGTTGTAGTACTAAGGATATTGCCCTCTTTTGTTTCAGTCCAAGAGAAAACAATTAATAGAATTAAGCCGGCATTATAGAGTATTTTCAAATGCTTCCCTGGTAAACATATATATCAAGCCTTCATCCCTTGCTATATTGCATCTGAATAAACCGATTATACAGTCTATTGCGATTATTCCAACCAAACTTGCATAACTCTGGACTTTATCTGTTACATCTGCATCTTTCCTTATACACAGTCTCTGGGTCTCTAAGTGACCTTATTACAGCTTGTAACACAGACATTTTCTCCTTTTAACTCACGTGACCTTCAGACCATTATAGGGAACAGGGCTCCAACATTCATCCTCTATTCACTTGGCCTTTTCACTTAAGGGTCTCCTTTAAGCCAGGGTGCAAAATGCAGGAATGCAGGGATGCAGGAATGCAGGAATGCAGGGATGCAGGGATTATGGCTTGCTCCCAACTTACTCCGTGCTTTCTCCAGACACAGGATTCGGCTTAAACATGCATCCCTTCGTGGCTATGAGTTTCCATCAGCTGTTTCGCGGGTTTTGCGGGTCTCGCGGGTCTCGCGCGTGTTACCGGCTCCTTTACACCTCAGTGCTGTTCACCATACCCCTGCTGCCTGCTGGTTTCATCTCGATATTTCTATTCCTCATTTGGCATCAGGGATCCCCACAAACACAAGCCGCCCAGGAAAGGCCTTGAGAGCTGGCAGCGTGGGCTGCGGGCTGCGTAGATCACACACTGCAGCTGACTAATTCCCCAAGCTAGAGGTTGGCACAGAGCGCTCCACGAAAGGCATCCAGTGAGATGGAGACACACACACCCGTTCCTCCTCACTCCACGCTCGCGCTCCACTCCTCCATCCAGTCACGCCCCCTAAAAAAAACTTAAATAGTAGCGGTCACATAATGAAAGGGCTACTTACAAATTTTAAGTTATATTTATAGCACCAAACATGTAAAACTTTTGGTATCTTAAACCAACCATTGAAAAATGTGAATAGGTCCTTTGCACTACTGTGAGTACATAGGAAAATGTGTAGAATACAGAAAAAGTGATATATACTCAAAAGCTGCAAAATCTAGTAGTGTTCACCATACACAAATAGAAATAAATGCAAAAAAGGTGATCTTGCACTAAAAAGTGATAACGCTGTACACACTGGAACACCCTCAAGGGGGAAATATAATACCAAGTAAAAATAAATGAACTAATAAGTGATAACACTGTGCACACTGGAACACCCCCTAGGGGAAATAATATACCAAGTGAAAAATAAATAAATTAACTAATGATGTGATCAATACATAATGTCCCACAACATCAAAAAATATTTGAAAAGACCTTCCAAAAAATAAGTCGGTGAATAGTCCACGTGAAATACAATATTAGAATGATGGATCTAGGACATTCCTGAAAATCAACAACAATCTGCGGGGAATAAATGGATCCCAGTGACACTATCCAAGATAGTTTCCAGGATAAAGTAAATGGTGCTAAATATCCACAGACTGGTCTCCCAGAACTCTCACCTCATTAAATGTGGCAATTCGCATTGATTGTATGTAAATGTAGTATAACCTCAGGCAAATTGGTCACCAAACCCTCTCTCCAGATCTCTCCGGCTCTGTAGCAGCTCCAACTGTCAGCCTATGCAGTTCCTGTAAGCCGCAAGTTACTTCCACTAATCTGTCTCCATACACTCCAATATATGGAACATGCAGGTGGGGAAGGAGAGAAGAAGAGGCCTCCAATAGTGTAGTATGTTAGATAAAATACAATATACTTTTATTGGGCACTTAGAGGGTGGACTCTTACATGCAAAATATAAAAACAAGCAAAATCGTAAAATTGCGTCGTTTCCAGCGCCTTCTTACGTCACTTCCGGTTTACATCAGCCTCTAGCCATTATTATTTATTTTTCACTTGGTATATTATTCCCCTAGAGGGTGTTCCAGTTTTTACAGTGTTATCACTTTTTAGCGCAAGATTACCTTTTTTTCATCTTTAACCAACCAGTTGACCTTTTTTATCCTTCTACCAGATACATCAGTTGTAGAAGCTATTTTAGTTTGTGCCTTTAGTTTGTGTCCTGTACAACATGAGGGTGACCTGTGCAACAAAAAAATAAAAAAAATAAACAAAAAACATATCATAGAAACATTATTTGTGCCCGAGACCATGTTACATTTATGAGACGTGAAAAACATACTTATGTATGGAGTAATTCTCAGGATACTCCAATTTATATAATAAATTGGATTTAGGATACATAGCAAAAAATAGGTCATCGCCATTTCAAAACATATACTGTATTTATTGGCATATAACACTCACTTTTTTTACCTTGAAAATAGAGGGTAAACTGTGCCTGCGTGTTATACGCAGGGGGCTGTGGAAAGTTTTTTTCCTGAAACTTCCCTCTTAAAGTTAGGGTGCGTGTTATATGTCTGTGCGTGTTATACGCCGATAAATACGGTAACTACAAAGTATATGAATATAGAGGACAATACATAGAATATTTTTAAAATATCCACCCTAAATTAAATCTGATCCATCTTTCTTAATGTTTTTCTTTATCGTCTGACAACACTGGAAGTCATATATTTTTCCAAATGCCACTCTGTAAAGAGTTTTCTTTATTAGTTGGGAAAAAGATTTGTTAGCATGACTACACACTTTAGATTTTTCTTATTTCATTTTGGAGCTTTAGAATAGGGTTTCTTATTACATAACTTCAAAAGTTAAAACATGATAGAGTCTGGGTTGAGGGGGTTTGCTTGTGAAAACACCTAATCATTCAACTGTAAAAAGATAGTAGCTTGATTAAATCAAATCTCATGTGTGTTCAAAGGCAAAGCTGTTACTCCCTGGAGATGTATGGGTTTAAACCTCAAAGTTTATCTTTCAAAAGTAAAATCTAATAAACGAGTAGTAAAGTTTTGCTAAAAAAACATTAATAATAAAGAAAGCTATTTTGGACTTACAAATATGTGTGAAACAAACAATTTTTCATAGCAAAAGGTGTTTTATTGTGTGATATTGCCATCCATCCATCTATAAAAATACCTAAAACCAGGAGGTATTCTTTTTATGCAAAACTTTGTGATGGGCACTGAAGTGTATTTCATACCTTTTAACTTCTTTAATAGTAACACACGAATTCTGGGCATGTAGGTAAAAACAATATATATTTTTTTAATGGTGTTGAATCTATTTGTTATCAGGTAAAATAAGAGTATAGCAATAGTACAAATAAAATGAAAAAAGGAAGCAAAAACATTCCATGCATTCAGTGAGTTAAACTGAGATTGCAACCAAATAATCAGAACTCAGTATGCAATGTTGTGACTTCCGTAAAGTAACTTATCAACCAATCAATACAGAAATGATTTTGTTTAAAATACAAAAACTTACCAACCAATCTATAGCAGCTCATTAAACAAAGTTCACTATGTGTGCAGTAATGGCACAATTGGCAGTAAGATATGCTCACTGTCTCGAAGAGGGACTTTCTAACTTATTAGGAATCTACCTACAAGCAAACCTAATTATTTTCTTTATGATCACACTTCTGCCATTGCCAGAAGTTATTCTCACAACTTATGTGAGAATGGTTAGATATCTCTGGCCATGTCTACCTTCTGTCCATTACCATAAAATACAGTTAATAGTACTTAAAGCATATTAAGGCATATCTATGGTAAACATGTTAAATCATATATTAATTTCTATATGGCATTTTTTCATTATTTCTAGCCTACTCCTATTACTCCAAATGATCTTGAAGTTTGTAAACCTACTTTGTAGAAGATCCTCATGCATTTAATTCCATGAATTTTGTGACACATGTTCACTATACCCTGTTGATAGGCATTGAGGGAGATTTACTAAACCTAGTGCACACAAATTTGTGTAGCTTTTCATAGTAACCAATCAGCTTCTAGGTTTTATTGTTAAAGCTTAGGCCTCATGCCCACGGGCGTTTTTTCAGCCGCGTTTTTGAGCGTTTTTTACAGCTTAAAAACGCCTGTCCATGTTAGTCTATAGCTTCATGCCCACCTCTGCGTTTTTGAGCTGTAAAGAGCATAGGCGTTTGTAAGCTGTAAAAAAAACCCAGGGCCAGTGCGTTCCTCAGCGTCAGAATTAGGCAGAAAAAAACGCGAGCGTCAAAAAACGCGCAAAAACGCGCACTAACGCGCAAAAAGCGCGGTCGCGTTTTTAGCTCCGACGTTTTTTTTTTTTTTTGTTTTTTTTCAAAAAAAAAAAAATATTTACAATAACATGGACAAATATTTACAATAACATGGACAGGCGTTTTTAAGCTGCAAAAAACGCAGCTGTAAAAACGCCAGTGGGCATGAAAGTGGTTGTAAACCCTTACATATTCCAGATGAAGGGACTAGCCTCAAGTGATACACAGAGATGAAACAAATCCTCCTAAGTTGTATATGTCTATCTGCAGTGTTCTCTTTTCTAAACATGTGCGGTTCGTTTTGTTCCGAATCGAAATTCTGACAAATTTTTTAATATTCGGAAATTCCCAAATCATAATAAGAATGAATTTAAATTAATCCAAATTCAAACGAATTCAAAATGTATTACTGATTTCCAAAAACTGTGTGCAAGTATACCTAAAAGAATAAAAAAAATTCTTCTGTTCACTCACTCTGCATTTTTTCAATTGACAAAAATAAACTAGTAAAATATATATTTTTGAAAGTATCCTTACCTTGCATTATTTCTTCAAACCTGTTTAAAACTTTTGCACACTAATGTACATAGCAACAGCAAAATGTTGAGAGATATTTATTTTATAACTTAGAACACTTCACATATTCTGAATACATTTTATTAGTACAAAGTAGATTAAAGTATAAAAAACCTGTTAATATTTTTAGTGAATAAATAATTTTAGCGTCATTTGTGCCCAGTTCAACATATACAGTGATACCTCGGTTCACAAACGCTTCTGTTCAAAAGCAACTCAGTTCACAAACAGAAGAGTTCACAAAAACTTCCTGTAGGTGAGATCGTGGTCACAGAGAGACACTGAAAGGAAGTGGTAGACAGGGAGGAGGTTAGCAGTGATGCCATAAAATCCATTATGGAAAAATGGAATGAGTGCCATGATTTTGTTGAGAAGCACCACCCCAACATAACTGTAACAAACAGAGTGTTAAATGTGATGAACGATAACGTGGTCTCTCATTTCCAGAGGGTTATGCAGCGCAGGAATAGACAAGTGACACTAGACAGATTTTTCACCAAAACTGAGCCTGCGGCTAAGAGACAAGGAAGAGAAAAAAACCCTGAAGGAGATCTCCCCAATGTCGTTATGGAGGGGGACTCTCCCTCCGAACAATAACTGTCTCCCACCCGCCTTCCTTCACGCCAGAAGTCGTCTCAAGCAAGGTTAGTGTTCTCTCTCTTCATACTGTACTGTACTGTACTTTGTTTCATATTTTTGTGGTTCATACATTGAACCCTATGGGAAAATTTGCATTGGTTTGCGACCAGAGTCGTGGAATGAATTAAGTTTGTGAACCGAGATAGCGCTGTACAATATGCCTTTTATAACCTGGGACCCTTTAATTTTTTTTTTGTTTCAATCTTTTTAATAAAGGTTTAATTTGGCCATAGATGGTGCGATTTTCTTTTCTGCAGGAAAGAAAATCGCTTGATTCCCCCATAACCCAGTGATTCAAATGATTCAAACCATCTATGTCCACTTTAATTTAAGTACAAATAGAGAACAGTACAGCCATAGAAGTTTTATGTCAAATCTAGGTAGCACTTGCAAGCAACGCAGGCAAGACACAGTTTGAAAATTACAAACAACGGTGTTGTATGTACCGTATTTTTCGCTCCATAAGGCGCACCTGACCATAAGACGCACCTAGGTTTTAGAGGAGGAAAACAAGAAAAAAAATATTCTGAACCAAACGGTGTACTAAAATATTTTATATTATATTATTACTATAGGTGGGTGGTGGACACACAGCAATACCAGCCCCCTATCAAATCAGCTCAGCTACACTATATCTGGTGGTGGTGGTGGACACAGCAACCTCCCCCCTTCCCAGATCAGCTCAGGGTGCCAGGGCAGACACAAACACCCCTTAAGCCAATTCTATCACAACAGCTCAGGTGACTGGGCTGTGGATGCCATGCCAGCTTACACCTCCCACCCCCTTATCAACAGCTCACCTCAGGCAGCGGAGGACACTGCCATTACAATCCACAACCCCCTCTTGCTGGCTGGCTGGCTCTCAGCCTCAGATGTACCCAGGAAGCAGCTAGAAATGAGGACTGGGGACAGAGTTTACAGCAGCAGATCCCGGGGGAAGGAGCAGGAAGTCAGACTGGACCAGACCACGGCGCTGGGGGGGTTCAGGCTGCAAAAAAAAACCAGCAAGGGCTCTCACAGCTTTCGGGATGGTGTCACCTCTGGCGGGTGACACCCGACCTGGGTACGGAGCACACCCCCATAGCAATGCTACTGACACCCCCCATGTTTTGACACCCGGGGCAAAACGCCTCCCCCCGCTCCCCCTTGGTATGCCCCTGCCAGGATGCTCCTCACTTCCTGTCCTCTCTCCTTTACAGAGAAGCCGAGCGCTGTAATTCTGACGCGGCGACGGGGGGGGGGGGCAGTGCCTGGTCAGTATTCGCTCCATAAGACGCAGGGACATTTCCCCCTATTTTTTGGGGGGGGAAATGCGTCTTATGGTGCGAAAAATACGGTACATGGTAGGTGCAGCAAACTCATAAGGACCATCAAAACCAACCAGGGATGGTTAAAAAAGAAATAAAAAATATTGGGTGCGCTAATTCCAAGAGTGCTTGTCAAATAGGGTAAAACCTATTTTTTTTCCGATCATGTTCAATATTTCTCATGTGATGTTTTATTGTACGAAACCAGTACACATTACACAAAAGTTCTGTTCAGTAACGAGACAAAATTTGCTCCTTCAGTAATTTTGTTTTGGAAGGTCTGAATTGGTTCTTGAAATTTGTGTACACACTATATAAAAATCTTATGATCATTCTGAATACAGAATTTTCCCTCCGATTAACATAAAATATGTAGGCCCCTTTAGTAATGGCCAAATCTGTTACAGGGTAGACATAACATTCTAGAGATATGGTCATATACAGTTAGGACCAAAGTTTGTAAATTTGGGCCAAATTTTACATTTCCAAATCCATCAAAAATTGTTCGTTCCCTTTTGGCCCCAGGGGAGGGGACAATGTTAAATGACAGGGCTTCCTCAGCTAATACAATCACCAAAAAACATTCTGTTTTTGGGAACATATCTGCATATGACAAGAACCAGTTATCATTTACAAATTAAAGTTAACCTTATTCATATTAATCAACTTGAAACAGCCTTCTACTAATCTATCTCTACTGAAAAGGATTGTAGTAATTTGACATGGGTTAGGGTTACAATTACTGCATCGTGTATGCTCATCTTAGCTCTTGCACTAACTTACCTAATGAAACTGTCACTTTTATTTTCATAGATTACATTATTTGATGATTAGAAGGTGAGCTGCCTTTACATGTAGTGGAATGGATCTACTGTGCATAAAGTGTACCAAATATAAAATAGGAATGTATTGTACAGTACATATCCAATCCATTACCATTAACAGTATTTAACTCATTGGATCCTCTTAAATGACATTGTCTATGTAAACTATATTTATTCTACCGTAGTTCTCCTTGTTTCCCCCCTAATTCCTATTTTGGCAGCAGTGGATGGTGTGCGCAAGTGAAGGCACGACATGCTTGTAATGACTAGACTCAACTTAATTGTTATGCATGTGTGTCTTAGGGTATAGAAAAAGACAGTAGTTTCATGTTAGTAATAGTAATTCAATTTTTATACAATGAATAAAGTTGCCGCTATCATTTCCAGTAGAAGGATTTAGCAGTATTTCACGAATAGCATCAAGGTGTTTGGGGTCCGGCATATGTTGATACTCTTGTAGTTCAACAATTTTTATATATTATAATTATGATAACGTACCCTTAATTTCATGTTACATATTCTGTTGGGCCCATAACGGAGGCTTTCATGTTGTGAAAACATACTTGTATCTGAGAAAATCACAAATATTTAAAGTCTATGAACATGTACTAAGTACCTAACAAATTTTCGGATATTCGATTTGAATCGATATTGGTTCAAATCTAATTAAATTCAAATACAGACAAACAATTTTAACCACTTCCCACTGGGAGGGTGTACATGGACCTCCCCCTATTTCAGTGGTTATACCGGGCTGATGCCTGCACCTACAGGCATCAACCTGGTATAGTACTCTTCAGCCGGCGATTCCCTTCACCGTAAAAACAATCATAGCGGCAGTTCCCCCCCTCCTGCCGTCCTCCGGTGCTTCTCCCAATTCACCTGTGCTATCCGTGAGCCGGAGAAGGAATCCACCGGTGGCGGAAGTTGAGCATATAGATTTCCGGTGAACAGATGGTCCCCGGTCATCTCTATGACTCTTGGAGGTCCGGGCGCGACATTATGATGTCACGCCTGGCAGTTGTAAATACTGCCCTGTACTCGGCTGGAAAGCCAAGATTGTTTTTTTTATCTCGGTCTTTCCAGCCTGGAGGAGTCTTATAGGCTGACAATCAGCTGAAGATTCCTCCCCTGTCACCATTTTTCTCTTGGTGTCAGGAAAAACTGTGACAAGTATTCATGCTGATAGCAGAGGAACAAATTAGCAGACAGAAATGATACTTAGTGCTTTTAATTGATATGTTTTGTTCATATTTGATGTCTGATGTTTAGAACCACTTTAATTGAACAAGCTGAAGTTAGAAGCTAATTGGTTACTGTAATGCACAGCTGCATCAGACTTTGTGGGGTTGATTTACTAAAGGCAAATAGACAATGCACTTTGCAAAGTGCAAAAGTGCAAATGAACGCTAAAACTGCAGTTGCTCTAGAGCAGGGATATGCAATTAGCGGACCTCCAGCTGTTGCAAAACGACAAGTCCCATCATGCCTCTGCCTCTGGGTGTCATGCTTGCTGCTGTCAGAGTCTTGCTATGCTTCATGGGACTTGTAGTTTGGCAACAGCTGGAGGTCCGCTAATTGCATATCCCTGCTCTAGAGCTTAGTGCTGAGCAGAAGCTCTACTGACTTTTTATTTTCCTTGCATGTGATTGAGTATTCTTTTTAAAGTAAAGCTTTCCTCACTTACTGGAGCACCTGCACTTGCAGAGTGCAACTGCTCTTTTCAAAGTGCACAGTCTATTTGCCGTTAGTAAATCAACCCCTATGCGCACCAATTCTAGTAAATCTCCCCCACTGTTGTGTCACACCTTTCATGGAGTCTGCCTTCTGAGGTGCTTAGAGGGGGAGTTACAGGAGGCAGGAGTCACGGCTTGCAGGTGCAAAGTAACTTGGGATATATAGTCCTTGGAAATGTAAAGTAAACAGAAAAGGAAAAGCTGCCAATCATGCAGGGAATCCAGGAAGTTGTGGAAGTGGATGGCCAGCAGTAAAGCAGAATTCATCAAATTAAAGATTTCTCAAGAAAGCTTATATTGGGAAAAGTATTTATTATTTGTATTGCTGTTACAATGCAGATGTTATAAAATGAAAGTGACCATAGATGCCTTTTCATTTCTATTTTTTTTTGTTCTCATCTATGTATTTTATTGTAGTTTTTTTTTTTTTTTTTGCTGCATCTTTGATGTGCAGGAGATGCACACAAAATACAGAACTATCTAGTATTAATTTTTTTTTAGAGAAAACAAGGAAAAATACACTAGAAACAGACTAAACCACAATAAAAACTCTGAAAATGCAATCATATTTAAAGGTTCAAGGTATAAATGTATGCTGCTAGTAGAAAAAAGCACTGCATACTTTAATATTTAGCAATAGTTAAGTTATTATTAGTTAGTTATTATTTCAGATTTTCGAGTTTTTGGGTTTTTTGAATTTTCAGATTTTTGTTCTTGATTTCTGATTTTAGTTTTTTTGAATTTTCGGATTTTAATTCCTATTTTTGGATTTCCGAATTTTCTTATTTTTTTTCATTTTAAATTTCCTAATTTTCGAATTCTGAATTTCCAAAATTTAAAATTTTAGAATTTAGAATTTCCGAATTTCCGAATATTCAGAAAAATTTAGCAATTTGTAAATTCGGATATTTCCAAATTAACAAATTTGTCTAAATTTGTTAAAAAACTAATTTGTAACTAAACTAATTGCACATGTCTAGCTGCTTGCATTGGTAAATAGATCGGAAGATATAGATAGGAAAGAATATTATATTTACTTGCTTTAAACTGTTTTACAATTCTTCCATTACTTCCTGGTTTCCAGGCCTAGATAAATTACAGTATGTCCTACATCCTAGGAGTATTCAGAAGGGGAGGAGAGGTTTTCTCTGCTAACCACACCCTCTTGTTTGCATGCCTGAGCTAAGGGCTAATGGATTCCAGTAAGTAAATGCTACATTAATCATCTGCACTTACTCAAGATGGTCAAGGCCAGAAATGCTATGGGGTGTTTTTTAAAGTGATCCCCCAGCAAAATAAAGCACAGAGACAAGAATGGATCGGTGAGTTTGCTTTGAATAATACAAATGAATTAAATAGTGTTTTGTTGATAGACATTTTTAAGTCACTAAAAATATAATTCAGAAAATGGAACTCACTATAGCAACTTAGATTTCACACATTTTAAAGTGTGCGCAATATTTACAGGCATGGCCAAAAATATTGGCACCCCTGCAATTACTGTCAGATAATGCACCACTTCACCCAGAAAATTGTTGCAATTACAAATGTTTAGGCATTATCATGTTTATTTATTTTGTTTGTATTGGTATGACCCAAAAAAGTGGAGAAACAAAATGGCAAATCTGACACATCCCATGCAAAACTCCAAAATTGGAATGGACAAAATAATTGGCACCCTCAATTTAATATTTGGTAGCACACCCCTTGGAAAAAATGGCTGAAACCAATTGCTTCCTGTAACCATAAAGAGTTTCTTACACCTCTCTACTGGAATTTTACACCCCTCCTCTTTCGCCAACTGCTCCAGGTCTCAGATTGGAAGGGTTCTATTTCCCAATTGCTGTTTTGAGATCTCTCCACAGGGGCTCTATGGGATTTTGATCTGGACTCATTGCTGGCCAGTTCAGTACTCTCCAGCTCCTTGTCTTAAACCATTTCTGGGTGCTTTTTGATGTGTGCTTTAGGTCATGCTCTGTCATGTCCTGCTGTAAGATCCATTACCTCTGACAGAGACACAACTTTCTGACATTGGGCCCTACATTGCACCCCAGAATTCTTTGGTAGTCTTCAGATTTCATAATGCCATTCACACAGTCAAGACATCCAGTACCTGAAGCAGCAAAGCAACCCCAAAACATCAATGAACATCCACCATGTTTGACTTTAGGGACTGTATTCTTTTCTTTAAAGGCCTCAATTCCATTAAGCTTCTTGACAATGTTGTGCACAGTGGACACAGGAAAATGAAGATCTCTGGAGATGGACTGGTAACCTGGAGATTGTCCATGCCTTTCCACAATTTTTTCTTCTCAAATCCTCAGACAATTCTTTGCTGCTCTTTCTCTTATCCATGCTCCGTGTGGCACATGGAGACACACAACAGAAAGGTTGAGTACATTTTTCACCATTTGAACTGATTGCTGGTGTGATTTCTTTTTTTTTTATGTTTCAGAAATGCTGGTGTGATTTCTATATCGTCAGCACCTGTTAACCTCCCTGGCAGTATGAGTATGTCAGATTTTTGATGCTGAAAGTGGTACAATGTTTCGCATGGAAATTTGGCGTTTTAAATTGTAGGTCTGTAATTCTTAGAAATAACTCACTTAATTCTGTCCAAACAAGAGTCTAATAGACATCCCGGGTATAATAAAGTTTGAAACACGAAATCATAAATTATAATATAATAAATAACTATAAATAATTATAACAAATAATAATATAATAATAATAAAAATTATTCAATAATGTAATCAAATCAAAAACACTGAAATTTGCTCAGAAATTTGCTCAACTGAGCTCGGCACTGTGAATCGAGCGGAGACACGGCTGCGCACAGACACAGCGGGGAGACATTGCAGAATCCAGGGGACAATGCAAGTAAGCTGTACATGGATCCTGCGATGCGATCCCGAGTGTGGCTCGGGGTTACCGCTTTTGGTACTGAAAATTCCCCCCCCGAACCACACTCGGGAATACCGCTAGGGAGGTTAATTGATAGAGGTGAGTCTAATTACAAAATACAGGTGTATCACAAACTTGGAATTCAATTATTTCTTACAATTTTGAGAAGGTGTCAGTAATTTTGTCCGGTCCAATTTTGGAGTTTTGCGTGCAATGCGTCAGATTTTTTTTGTGTCATACCAATACAAATAAAGAAATAAACATGAGAATGCCTAAACATTTGAAATTGCAACAATTTTCTGGGCCAAGTGGTGCATTATTTGACAGGAATTCAGGGGTGCCAATATTTTTTAGCCATGATTGTAGACACAATAAACAAATAAGCAGGGCCTTTCATTTCCTTGTTCCTTTTAAGACAACAAAATGTATTATTTAGAAGTACACAAAACATATTGTGGGCAATCTGATATTTCGGAGCTTGACCTTCAAGCTAAGCTTTAAAACATGGTCTCTTCTAGACGTGCATTAGTTTTCGTCCAAATGCATTTTCGTCCGAATTTCAGAGATTTTCACATTCGTTTTAACAAACGATAACGAACGCGCAGAACCCGAAATCCGAAAGATCCAACATAAAAAATGCTTTATTTTCGCTTTGTTGCGACAACAGTTCGATATAAATAGAAGATTCGACATGACGTTGACAATAGCGATCTGTGTCTATCGAACCTGCTGTTGAATGTGGCTAACCCAACTCTATTAGTCCGAGATAATTTGACATAGAGAGAAAATATTCAACATTATAGAAACATGAAGATTCGACGAAGCAGCTAAAAACATCCGATCGCCACGAGCGGACATTTATGGTCAAATGCTCCGCCCATTGGCTATAGAAGAATTCTAATGTTGGTTGACTAGTAATAATAATTAAAAAATATAATTATTACTAGTCATACAACGTTAGAATTCTACTAAAACTTGTGGGCAGAGCATTGGACCGGAAATGTACGATTGCGGCATCGTACAGTTCAGCTGCTTCGTCAAATCTTCTTAGAACATTCGACAGACACCATAAGCCTTCAATTGACAGATTCTACCTTAATTTGGATTTTCAGACAACAGCATTTTTTATTGAAACAAAATAAATAAAAACGAATTTCGGAAGTCACTAAATAAATTTATTTTTCGGACTAAACCGAAATTCTGAAACAAAATATTTCAGTGTTCACATGTCTAGTCTCTTCCAGTATTGTTGCTAATTTTGTTCTTTTGAAAAGTGAAAGCTAATCTAGGATGTGACTAACAAATGAATTGAAGAGGAAACTTTAGACAATTATACATTTTGAAGTTTTAAACCCCCTTAAATATTTTTCATGCAAACCTTTCCCTAGCACCCCTCACTTAACAAAGTTATATGACCAAATATATATAAATTTTAATATATAGACCAACAGGGGACATATACAAGAACCTTCCACAAATTATGCATAATACAACACTATTTTATGAAATGATATGAAAAATGCACACAAATTGGCAAATTTATATGTGAAATGATATGTTCTATATCTTTTGGAATGGTTCTTGTCTATACAACAAGGATTGACAGGCCATGTTACTCTTTAGGCTGTGCATTGTAAAGAACATACAAGCACTGTGTCATTTGAGGTCTGTCTGCAATGTGTGCCTGCCCAGCCTTCAATTTTCAGCTCCCTATGGTTTCTCTTTCCAGACAAAGTTTCACATTACTGTTTCATTCCTGCTCAAGGAAATTGTTCTCCTAACTTCATTATTCTTTTTACATTTCAAAGCTCCTTGTTAAAGAGAAGAATGTAATTCTGTCACATATATGTGAAAAAAATCATAATGTTGCAAAGTTATAGGAGTGACTAAGATTACAATGAACGGGGGATTAATTTAAACAGGCAGGAATAAGTGAACAGCTGCTATAGTTTTTATGGTCAGACCCTCACCTAAACCGAATGTCAATATAAACATAGACATGACCACTTTAACATACAGAGAGGGAGGCCCGTGTCATATTGCTTAAAGCTGAACTCCAGACAGATGTCCAACGATGTAAATAATTGCAGCTTTGTGTTTCGTAATACATCCTCAAATAATTTTTTTTTTAAATGCAATCGATGTAAGTACCTGGATTTGACTTGTATCAGATGCTTGTAAATTCTGTACAACAAAGCTCAAAGTGAAAGAGGAAGAAGCAGCACAATGAGCCAATACATTTGTGTGCTAACAAGGGGCTTGCTGGCAACAGAAGAAAGCAGTGACAAAAAAGATGAGCTCATTACTGTGCTCTTTCTCCTTCACTATCCAGCCACAAGCTGGGAACAGGTCTGTGATGGCTTGGGTTCAGAGGACGTGGGTTGAATGATGCTGGCGATCATCTAACCCAGAAGACTGGGGGTATCTAGTGAAAAGGAGGAAAGAATAGCACACTCACATTTAGGAAGCTTGTGTCCAGCATTAATGGGTAGAGAACAGAGGCACACTAGGCTCAGTTTGTAATGGCAAAGTAGGAGAGAGACATCCTGGTGCCAATCGGCAGGAACTTGTCCACACCACTGACCCAGAGCAGCGCTCTCCTCTGCTGTATGCTCTCCTAGCTAAACCGTGCATCAAATGAAGGAGTGGCATTGTATTTCAAGGGAGGTTCCTCTTTCTCAAGACCGCCTCGATAACAGAGGGACTTAAATGCTAAAACGGGAAAGCAGCTTTGTACCATACCAGCATTGGGATATGACAGCAACGAACACTGCCACTGCAACTTCAGAAGAAATAAAAACCATATTGATATTACAACGTTGTAAATATAAGTAGAGTTTACAGATCTGAAGAAAAAAGGTGACCCCTGTAGGGATTTGGGCCCTTTAAAGTGCAGCAATTGTGGCTATTGTAAATACATACATATGGAAAAAGATCCTATGCTATCTAATGGTAGAAAATATCAGCCCAAACACTTTGTGAATTACAACACCAATGGGTGTGGTCTATATGATCTTTTGCTCATGTGGGGCAAAACATACATTTTGGAAATGTTTCTCTGATCACATCTCTGCCGCTCAGATCTAAAACATTTATTAACCTATTAGCAAACATCCGGGCATACAGTACGTGGAAGCGATTGGAATAAAATGATCTTACAAAAAGAACTTAGATGAAGTTTTAATTTAAAAGCCACTACTCCTCCTGGACTCAATGCTAGTGTAAGTAGAAAACACTTTTTGGAGGGTTTTATCCCTGATACTCCTGATGTTTAATCTATGGTTGCATGGTCTTATTATGCTTATAGGAGTTGATATAATGTTGTTTATTCATTTATTTATGTATAGTTAGTCTGGATGTGCCAGGTTTGTACTAATTTGTGTATATTGTATATAGCTTTAGTTTATGCCTCTTTGTATTTTGTACTGTTGTTATTTTATTACTGGTCTGTAGGCTGTACTTGTCTCGTGCCTTCTTTTGGAAGATTGGACTGACACTTGCCATACGTAGGCCCATCTTGGTTTTTAAATGGTGCCTTTAGTGGGCCTGTATGTTTCCCCAGAGCAAGCTCCCTCTTCTCCATCTGGGCTGATTTTGGGTGGGAAGTGTTCTGCCCCTTTTTTTTCCCCAACTGATGATACTTGTGGGCATCCACCCTTTTCTTTAATGGTGGATTTGAGGACTCCGCCAGTTGGTGCGCCTTCCTGGTTTTCACCACGTCATCTTCCGACAGCATGTTTTTGACATTGGCAGTACTTTAAGGGGACGAGAGTCCATATTTGGTCCTGTTTGGTCCTTGTTTGTGTTAATTTTTTTATATTAAATTTTACAGTCTGTGTGGTGCCATTGATCATGTGATATCATTAGCCAATACTTGGATCAGTATATATTAGTGTTGGTCAAACGGTTCGGGCCTAGCAAAAGTTTGGCCTAAACATCGTCTGTTTACCGAACACCCAAATGTGTAGGTCGCCCGGTGGGCTCCCCACGTTGCACTGCGTGCTGCACACTGCATTCTAGTGCCCTAATTGTTCCCCCTTTTTTTTATACATTTTACATTTCTGTCAGCATCAGTCCTCAATTTAAAGCGAACCATATCCCACTTTTCATTCAATAAAGTGCATCCAATCATACATTTCCCTGTTTTTAATAAATGTAGGAAATAAGCTAATTAAGGAAAGGTTTCTTCACAGTAAGAGCTGTGGAATAGACTCCCTCAAGAGCTGGTTCTGTCAAACTCAGTAGATTGCTTTAAAAAAGACCTAGATTCCTTTTTTAATGTACATAATATACATATGTATAGGTAAAAGTTGATGCAGGGAATATCCGATTGCCTCATGGGTAGTGTTGAGCGAACCCGAACTGTAAAGTTCGGGTTCATACCGAACTTTAGCGTTTTCCGAACCCGATCCCGAACCCGAACAATTGCGTGTAAATTTGGGTTCGGGTTCGGTGTTCGGGGATGTAATGGCGCAGTTAGAAAAGCTTCAGGGGCCAGCCAATCACCTTTTGTTTAGCTGGTGTGTCCTTAGAAGCCATCATAGCCATGCCTACTAATGGCATGGCTGTGATTGACCAGTGCAGCATGCGACCCAGCTCAGTGCAGCATGTGACCCAGCTTCTATATAAGCTAGAGGCACACAGCACAGCACGTCACTCTGCTAGACAGAATAGGGAGAGGTTCCTGGCTGCTGTTGCTTATTAGAGAGAGATTGAAATACATGAGTTAGTCCTGATTCTGCAATCTGAGAGAAAAGATAGAGAGACAGTGTAGGGGAAGGTTCCTGATGGTGCTTTCAGGGAGAGAGATTTATATAGGAGTCCAGATTCTAATAACTCAGCGATGTGCCTAGGTTTACCTGTTTGTTTTGCAGTGCTCAGTCTTTTTACACTGCAATGAGCCCAGTGTCATTGAAAATCTAACTTTTATCTGCAATCTCAGTGCACCAGCACTGCATATGTTACGTTGAGAGATACACCATTTCCATACTCTTGCAGAAAGACCCATTTAGGGCAAAAATAAAATAAAAAATTTGCACTTTAATGTACTCTTGCAAAAAGACCCATTTAGGGCAAAAAATATATTTTGCAGTGTTTTATGCATATCTGGAGGTGTGTGAAATAACCAATTTCTATATATTTTTCTTCTACTGTGCTATCCTAAAAAAAACAAATTTTTTTTTAATAGCATTTTCTGCAGTTCTGTAGCTGTGCGATCCAGCGGTTACGTACTGTGGGTGTGTTGTGGTCTTGCAAAAAGCCCCATTTAGGGCCACAAAAAATATTTTGCAGTGTGTTATACATATCTGGAGGTGTGTGAAATAACCAATTTCTATATTATTTTCTTCTACTGTGCTATCCTAAAAAAACACATTTTTTGGAATAGCATTTTCTGCAGTTCTGTAGCTGTGCAATACAGCGGTTACGTACTGTGGGTGTGTTCTGCTCTTCCAAAAACACCCATTTAGGGCAAGATCCTAAATTTGGAAAATATGAGGAGAAGGTCAAAAGGGACGTGGCGGCCCCGGTCGTGGTGCTGCTGGTGGAGCTCCTGTTGCAGGGAGAGGACGTGGTCGATCTGTGCCAGCTACACGCACAAGTGAAACACCTTCCTCAGGTGCGAGTAGGCGACCGAGCCTGGGGCGGTATTTTTTCGCGCCTAATGAGGCTGTACGAATGTTGAGGCCAGGACAAGTACAGGCGATAGTAGATTGGGTTGCTGACAGTGCCTCGGGTTCCTTCACATTGTCTCCCACCCACTCTTCTGATGAAAGATCAGAGTTGGCACCTGAAGCCCATGTCCATCAGTCTTTCACCTCACCCCCTTGCAAATCAACCAAGCAGTCTGAGCCCCAAATCATGCAGCAGTCTCTTCTGCTTTTTGATGACTCTGTTAGCAGGGTTTCCCAGGGCCATCCACCTAGCCTTGCCCCAGAAGTGGAAGAGATTGAGTGCACCGATGCCCAACCACTTATGTTTCATGATGAGTACATGGGAGGACCATCGCAGCACGTCTCGGATGATGACGAAACACAGGTGCCAACTGCTGCTGCTTTCGCAATTGTGCAGACAAGGAGGGCAGGTGTGAAGACTGGGTGGAAGATGATGTGGAGGACGATGAGGTCCCCATCCCACATGGAATCAACGTTATGCAGGTGACCAGTGTAGTTCAGAGGAAGAGGCGGTGGTTGCATAGAGCCACCAGCACAGCAGAAGAGGGAGCAGGGTGCAAAAGCGGAGCGTCCGTCCCCTAGACAGTACGTCTGCTACTGCCCAACGCAGCAAGGGACCGAGCACACCAAAGCCAGGTCCAAGGAGTTCCCTAGCATGGTAGTTCTTCACACAATTTGCTGATGACAAGACACGAGTGGTTTGCACGCTGTGCAATCAGAGCCTGAAGCGAGGCATAAACATTCACAACCTGAGCACAACCTGCATGACCAGGCATCTAAGTGCAAAGCACGAGCTGCAGTGGAGTAGACACCTCAAAAACCAAGAAAGGTCTCTGGCTCCTCCTGCTTCCTCTTCTGCTGCAGTCTCGGCCGTTTCATCCACCTCTGTAGTGACAGTGGCACCTGCCACCCCGCAAACAGAGGATCTGCCAGCAACACTACCACCTGGGTCACCAACCATCTCCACAATGTCCCATGGAAGCATTCAGCTCTCTATCTCCCAAACACTGGAGCGAAAGAGGAAGTACCCCCCTAGCCACCCCTGGCCCTGAATGCCAGCTTTTCAAAATTCCTCACCTTTGAAATGCTGTCATTCCTTCTGGTGGAGACGCAGAGTTTTAAAAGCCTGATGGCATTGGCTGTCCCACAGTACGTCGTGCCCAGCCGCCACTACTTTTCCAGGCGAGCCATCCCTTCCCTGCACAACCAAGTGGGGGACAAAATCAGGTGTGCACTGCCATCTGTGGCAAGGTCCACCTAATTACGGATGCGTGGACCAGTAAGCACGGTCAGGGATGTTATTTCTCCCTAACAGCACACTGGGTAAATGCAGTGGCGGCTGGGCCTGAGGCAGATAGCAGTTTAGCGCATGTCCTTCCACCACCGAGGATTGCAGGGCGCTTCAGTTTGCCTCCTGTTGCTAACTCCTCCTACTCCGCTTCCTCATCCTCTACCGCCTCCTCATCCGGTCAGCGTAACACCTTCACCACCAACTTCAGCACAGCCAGGGGTAAACGACAGCAGGCAGTTTTAAAACTTTCCTGTTTGGGGGAAAAACCCCACACCGTGCAGGAGTTGTGGAGGGACATGGAACAACAGACCGATGAGTGGTTGCTGTCAGTGAGCCTCAAGCCCGGCCTGGTGGTGTGCGATAATGGGCGAAATCTCGTAGCAGCTCTGGGCCTAGCCGGTTTGACGCACATCCTTTGCCTGGCGCATGTGCTGAACTTGGTGGTCCAGAGGTTCCTTAAAAATTACCCCAATATGCCAGAGCTGCTGCAGAAAGTGCGGGCCGTCTGTGCGCACTTTCGGCGTTCTCACCCTGCTGCTGCTCGCCTGTCAGCGCTGCAGCATAACTTCGGCCTTCCCACTCACCGCCTCATATGTGACGTGCCCACAAGGTGGAACTCCACCTTGCACATGCTGGCCAGACTGTGCGAGCAGCAGCAGGCGATAGTGGAGTTTCAGCTGCAGCAATCACGCGTGAGTCGCTCTGCGGAACAGCACCACTTCACCACCAATAACTGGGCCTCCATGCGAGACCTGTGTGCCTTGTTGCGCTGTTTCGAGTACTCCACCAACATGGCCAGTGCCAATGACGCCATTCTCAGCGTTACTATCCCAGTTCTATGCCTCCTTGAAAAAACGCTTCGGGCGATGATGGAAGAGGATGTGGCACAGGAGGATGAGGAGGAGGAGGAGGAAGCGGGATAATTTCAAAGGCTTTCAGGGCAGTATTTCACAAGTGACTACGAGGGTGGGTTCCTGCACCAACAAACGCCAGGTACACAATTGTCCAGCAGCAAGGGCACAGTTCTGGAGGATGACGAGGTGGAGGAGGAGATGGAGGAGGAGGAGGAAGAGGAGGAACCATGTTCACAGCAGGGTGGCACCCAGACCAGCTCATGGCCATCACTGGTGCATGGCTGGGGGGATACAGAGGACACAAACGATACACCTCCCACAGAGGACAGCTTTTCTTTGCCTCTGGGCAGCCTGGCACACATGAGCGATTACATGCTGCAGTGTTTCTGCAACGACCGCCGAGTTGCCCACATTTTAACTGGTGCCGATTACTGGGTGGCCACCCTGCTGGATCCCCGTTACAAGGACAACGTACCGTCCTTAATTCCCTCACTGGAGTGGGATTGTAAGATGCGCGAGTACAAGCGCATGCTGGTAGACGCGCTGCTGGTGGCATTCCCACCTGACAGCGGGCGTACGGTGGAAGCACAAGGCGAAGGCAGAGGAGGAGGAAGAGGTCGCCAATGCAGCCGGGGCACCGCCAGCACCTCAGAAGGCAGGGTTAGCATGGCTGAAATGTGGAAAAGCTTTGTCAGCACGCCACAACAACCAGCACCACCAGCTGAGATGGAACGTCTTAGCAGGAGGCAGCATTTAACCAAGATGGTTGAGCAGTATGTGTCCACAGGCCTACACGTACTGGGTGACGGGTCTGCCCCCTTCAACTTCTGGGTCTCCAAATTGGGCACATGGCCTGAGCTTGCCCTTTGCACCTTGGAGGTGCTGGCCTGCCCTGCAGCCAGTGTATTATCTGAACGTGTATTTAGCACAGCAGGGGGGCGTTATCACAGACAAGCGCAGCCGCCTGTCCAGAGCCAATGTGGACAAGCTCACGTTCATTAAAATGAACCAGGCATGGATCCCACAGGACTTGTCCGTACCTTGTACAGAATAGACATGTATACCGGTGTTGTGACAAAAACTGTCCGGCCATCGGATTGTGTCCGGCCCGTACTGCACAGGCGCAGCGCTTGCGCAGTACAGAGGACAAGGAGATTCACAAAATCTCAGAAGATGAACGGTGCCTGCGCAGTGAGAGCAGGTTCAAGCCCCACCATCCAAGTGGACATACGGTAGCACATAGTAACAGGGCCCCTCACGGGCTCGCTTCGATCGCCACACTTCGGGCACGGCCTCGCTTGGCTCGGCTTGAACCTCAGATGGTGTGGCTTTCACCTGGACTCACCGCGCAGGCGCCGTTCGTCTTGGGAGATTTTTGAAATCCCCTTGTCCTACATACTGAGCAAGCGCAGTACAGTTAGGACACTATTCGACAGGGGACAGAATTCGACACATCACCGGCCTTACCCAGCCATTGTTGTATTTTTGAACCAGTGTTGGCTACCTTGTCCTCCTCCACCGCTGCTTCCACCTACAAAGCCACATCCACCCCCACCTCAACCTCCTACTCCATATGGACCTCGTCCTCCTAGGTCGAGATTATAATTTTTATTTTATTTTTTTGTAGCGCACAGATCCTTTCCCCCTTACCTGCCTTTATGTTGTTGGCTCCTCGCAGGAGGGAGAAAGACACACCGCACTACCAGCCTGTACCCTCCTATATAAAGAGGTTGAGTGGTGTACTTGACGGGCCGTGTCCACAGCCGGAGTCAAAACAGTTTTAGGCGCACGGTCTCTGCCACAGACCTTGAGGTTGGTCTCTGCCACAGACCGGGTGTACAAGGCCCCTGCCACGGACCTGGAAAACTTTGGTCTCTGCCACAGACCAGGGTGTATAAGGCCCCTGCCACGGGCCGGGTGAATAAGGCCTCTGATACAGTCAAGATGACCTTTAGCTTCTCCTTCTACGAACCTAGCCCATATCAAGGGGAAGACATCTCTCCAGGGAGTCAACAGACCCTTCCTTCACCGTGACTCCCGCATCGGTCCAGCAGAATGATCCTCCCTTCCCTGGAACAGGGTCCCCTACACGAGGCGGCACCCTAAGACTCCTCGACCCTTAGAGGACTCCAGATGAAGGCTCTGGACTCCAGGCTTTAATCCCGCCCCTAGGCCTCCATACCCAGGACAGCAGGAACTCCAGGATAGTACCTCACCCCGGGCTAAAAGTGCCCGAGATGGAACAGGAACACGTGCACCCAGGCTGAAGGCACCTGGGAGCGGACCCCACTGGACATCAGCCCCCAGGCCAAAGATCTGCCCCTTTTATATCCTCTCCCGGCATGCACAGCAGGTTCCCCGCCCCGCTGTACTACTGCCAAGAGGGGACACAAAAGGCACAGCACTGTATCGGCGGTTCAACCCTAGCCTACCATGGCAGCGCCACCTGTAGGCCGCAGGGAACTGCACACCAATACTGTCCCCCGAGGACAAAATGGTCCATGAATCCTACAGAATTAGGGTGTTTGAGCCTATTTACCACTCAAACACTTCCCTTAAATTTAGCACCCCGCTACATTTTTATTTCAAAGTATTTTATTTTCCCACTAGCTTATCCATTAAATTGAATAATTTTTTACAGAAAGGGCGTATTCTGGGGCATTCCCACCATATGTGTGGCATCGTGCCGTTGAGTTTCTGAGGTTCTTAATGACTTCCTGTACCTCTTCTGCTGAGAAGGGGGCCTCCAGCATATTATTTAATTTTTTTATTTTGTTTATGTTATTTTAAGTTATTTCCCTATCCACATTTGTTTGCAGAGCACTTGCCATGCTCTTAACAACATTTTGCTGCCATTTGCAGCCCTCTAGCCCTTTCCATTACTTTTTTAGAGCCTTTTTAGTCCTCAGAAGTTCGGGTCCCCATTGACTTCAATGGGGTTCGGGGTTCGGGGTCAAGTTCGGTCCCGAACCCGAACTTTTTTTCCGAAGTTCGGCCGAACCCGTCGAACCCGAACATCCAGGTGTCCGCTCAACTCTACTCATGGGGGATTAGAAAGGATTTATTTCCCCTGCTGGAGCAAATGGGATCATGCTAAGCTGGAGTTTTTCACCTTCCTCTGGATCAACCGTGGGTATAGGATTGTGTATATGGAATCGTATACATTTTTTTTTCTCTTCTATTGGTTGAATTAGATGGACTTGTGTCTTTTTTCAGCCAGACTAACTATGTAAAGAGCTAAAGGTGAATTCCTTTGCAAAGTACAAGTCCCTTTGCAAAATGAATTGCCTATTTGCCTTTAGTAAATTAGTTCCAATATTACTATTCCTTCTTTCAGTAAATGTTTCAATCACTGTTTGTGCATTATTTATGTGCTTCGATTTTTGGGCTGTAGGGATCCCTGCCAATGTAAGCAGCAAACAATCTTTGAGCATCGCACGTTTCCTCTTCTATTTGTGAGCAGTGTAGAAATCTGCAATAGCTGTTATGCATAAAAGAAATCCACTGTGTTTTTTCAGCTTGTAATTGCATTTCATTTTGGTTACCCTAATACGTCCCATTGCTGTAGATCCAAAGTAAAATGCTAACTGCAGACATCAAAGAAAAATACAATATTTACTTGAAGAGCCATAAACACGAGTTCCTGACAAATAGGTGGCAATTCACATATGTATGAAAAATGAATGTCACTGAAGACTATACAAATATTATTGTCTTTGTCTCTAAATAAAATGCAGTAGTCATGTTGTACATACACAGAGAATGATTAACATGAGCCTAATGATCCCCAAAGACAGCAGATCGCTACCCACTAAACACGTGTATTCCTTCTTGGAATGTGTTTTGCCTTTTGATGTCCCTTATACAAAACGCAGTGCATAATTCTGTGAAAGAGTAATTTGCTAAATTGTTTCCTTATGACTACAATACAAACACTTTAGAAATGCTGACAAGAAGAAAATGCCTAGCAACTGTGGAAATCAACATATTATTTGGAATGGAGTCTAGCAATTTTTTTTTTTACTTTTTCCTAGTCCTCAACATAACATTTAAAATCATTATATGTAATATAATGTAATACATAGAGTGGAGGTGATGGACTTCAGTCACTGGATATCTTACCCTCTTGGGCCTAAAATATAACTTTTGTTTCACAAACTTAGTTAATAAGTTACTAACTAAGTCAGAAATAAGTTTAAATATACCAAAGTGGGTAAGATGTGCATCACTTCCACTGTAATATTAGATTTACGTTCTCACACTGGGGTCTTTTGAATACTAGCACTAATAATTAGGCTATATTTTCTAATACTTCATTATATATAAAAGGAAATAAATATATAGGGAGAACCCATCCATAGGGGGCGCACAGGCGCTACCCCCCTGTCCATGCGTCTGGTTCCCTAATCTACATGCGGGTGCCGGGCGTAGCAGCCCTACCCCTCCTCATCTCCTAAGGTAAGGCTGCCTCCCCACGTGCAGGGGGTGGCAGCATCAGCGGGTGCCCGCCCCGACACCACTCCTCATATACCACCTACATACTGACTGGGCACCACTACTCGCACTGCACAAACCCCAGTCACTGTTACCTGTACACCGCCTGGCCACTGCTATCCTTCCCGTATATACTGCCTGGATACCTCTCCTCATACTCCCCGCATAATGCCCCTCATAACACCCTAACACCGCTCCTCACATTGTGCCTGACCCCAGTCACTGCAGCGTGTACACCGCCCAGACATTGTTCCCCTCCACGTATATGCTGCCTGGGCGCCTCTCCTCACACCAAACACTGACTCCGTACAGCGCTCCTCACCTGTTACCGACGGCGGTGTGAGTGGGGGGTTGGCAGCGGTGCGTGTCACGGAGGTGCAAGTGAGGGGGAGGTTTATTTGCTGCCCCCGCCTCAAAATATTGAGCACCAGCCGCCACTGGGAGAACCACAAAAAGATTACATGATCGGCTGAGAGAACACATATACAGAATAAAAAGAGGTTTTAGAGGTCATAGTCATTCTGCATATTTCAGGAAAAATCATCACAAAAACCCTAAGGGAATTAAATTCATGGGTATATATGAGCTACATCCTCATTGGAGGGGGTTGCAATTGGACCCTCAAAGTGTATAAGTTAGAGATGCACTGGATCCATGAATTAAAAACTTTTGTACCTAATGGTTTACCCCTTCACTGCCAGGTCCATACGGTATACATCCTACAGCACTGCTTTCAGCTGGCCAGGTCCGTACGCCGTACAGACCTGACATTCCTCCTTCTGCTATAAGCTCATGGTCACTCTAAACTCTGCTTTAGACTCCGCTGACCAAACCAATAGCTCTGATTAGTGGCTAACAAGGTGCTGATCAGAACTATTCACCTACAATGTGACCCCCTCCAACCGTCACCTCTTTTTATGCTCTCTCGCACCCCTGCTTCTTCCTGCCCCTTCACATGACCACCTCCACCTGCCTCCTTTTTCTGCTCTCTCGCCCCCTACTTCTTGCTGCCCCTCCACATCCCTGCAGAACTTCATGATAAAATGCTCCCCTTTTTCTTCTGCACTTTTGTCCCACAATACTGATTCTCCCCCACCAGCACCGCCCCCTCTTTGGGTACTGCATGGGAGCCATAAATGATACAAATATCTGAATAGATCCCGCTGCAATTATGAGCCCCCCTGCAGTGGATCCCCCAGTCACCGCTCCCTGGTATTCCCTCCCTGCAGCGCTGCTGCTCAGCTTTCCCTCCCCCTCCAGCTGCAGCTGTCAGGATAAAGGCGCATTGGTAAACATTTGTTTACTAGCCCCCTTCCTTTCCTGAATGAACACAGAGAGCAATCAGTACCGCCTGCTGATCACTACAAGTCGGGTCAGCTTCGCCACAGGCACACACAACGTTTTTAAATAACTCAATACAGGTTGATATTTTATATTTAGTAGAATTTTGCAGAAATTGTGTAAAATTTGCTGTGTTTATATCTGCTAATAATGAGTGTATTTTTCGAAAAAATATTGCTTTGAGAAACATTTACGCCAATATCACGGGGGCCTTAAAAATCATTAGCACCTTCTTCTTATTCTACTGCTCATGTTATTTAAAAAAAATGTATTGTTGGGGGGGGGGGGGGGCTTTTACAAATTCTGAAAGTTGTAAGGGAAAAATAAAAAAGCAATGGAAAAATTGCAAAAATAACATGAGGTTAAAAGTGGAGCAGAGGGCCTGGCTGCCTGGCAGCAAAAGGGTTAAACATGGACTGGGACATCAATTGTTTTATTGAAACTAGTTAATCATTGAATCCCAATTGAATAGGTTGTTCCTTTGCTTAGATATTAGGCCCTCTTAATTTATTATATAACTGTTGTTTTGTCTCTGTATCAATTTTAATATTGAAGGTGGAACGAAGATGTAGCGCTAAGTGAAGAAATGAAGCCCAATATTTTGGGCCTCCAATCAAACCAAAGTGATAAATAATATCAATATAATGAGTCCATACAGTGTCCATAGAAAATTTTCGTGTTGTGAAGAAAGAACATGTAGCACTGAAGGGTCATCACATAACTCTTGTAGAAAAAAAGAGGTAGAATACTCTTACCGGAACATTAGACCTGTGGTTTAGGCAGGTCAAATAGGCATACAAAATCCCAGTGGCACTCCTCATCAGTGAGGCCTCGTACACACGGCCGAGATTCTCGTTGAAAAAAACATGTTGTTTTTTTCGACGAGATTCTTGGACAAGAAACTTGTCCCGGCCGAGTGTACACACGCTCGTTTCAAAGAACCCGCGGTTCTTTGAAAGGAGTGTACGCGGTGACGTCATCGACTACGTCGAGCATGCGCTCGTCACATTCGATGCCGTCGCCGCCATCTTGGTATACCCTACGTATGCCTAGGAAGCTACCGCGCATGCGTCAAATTCATTCGAACATGCGCGGGCTTCCGGGCGGACAGGTAAGTGTACACACACTCACTTTTCTCATCGAGAAACACGCCGAGGAGAATCTCGACGAGAAAATAGAGAGCAGGTTCTCTATTTTCTCGTCGAGGTTTCTTGTCGGTTTTCTCGACGAGAAACCCGCTAGCAGCGTACACACGACCGATTTACTCGGCAAGACCTCTCTGCCAGCAAGTTCTTGCTGGTTCTTGCCGAGAAAATCGGTCGTGTGTACGAGGCCTTAGTCTGGAAACTGGATCAGATGGGTCCCCCAATGTAGACTGTCCGGTAGGCTCCCCGACTTGACAGCAGACTCTGGGTTTCACACTGATCCAGGTGGTCCTCCGATGGAACTGGAACCGCCACTCAGCAAGGAGACTCTTTACCACGGTGAATAATAGTAACCAGTGGCCAAAGGAAGCTATTACTTGACCAATCACCCATGTGAGGAGAAAAGAAGGGAAGGAATGCTCCAATGGTGCTGGTCAATGAAGGGTTTATTCAACCAACATAAAAGTGATCACAAACAATAAAACGTTTAAAAAGGGGCAGTGAATGAGGTAGTGTACCAAGCCCTACGCGTTTCGAACAAATGTTCTTCAACAGGGGCATCAACGATTTTAACCACTTAACGACCGCTCACTGTATATATACGTCGGCAGAATGGCACCGACAGGCACAATCACGTAGAGTGTAAGTGATTGCCTTTGTATAGTTGGGGGTCCAATCGGACCCCCCTCCTATACAGTGAGCGGTGGCTAAGTGTCCGGGAGCGTTCCGGGATGAGGGGGCAGCCATTCGTTTCCGGCCACCCCCTCGCGATCGCTCCCGGCGAATGGAAATGCCCCCTCTGTCTGTGTCAGACAGAGGGAAGCAGGAGGAAGTGATGTCATCTCTGGTGCGGCGCTCACATATACCGAGCGCCGTACAAGAGTAGACATCAGGGTCAGTGCACACAACACTACACTGACACCAGGACACATAGGGACATAAATCGCCCCCCCCAGGCCCCCCCAGGACACCCCAGATCACCCCCCAGATCACCCCCCAGCCCCCAGTCACAGTGTCACTGATTGCAGTGACCATTTATTTAGTGATCACTGCAATCAGTGACATTTGTGACTGTAAAAGTGTCACCAAAGTTTAGTCTTAGGTCCAGTGTAGCCCCCTAACCCCCCCTAATAAAGGTTTAACCCCCTGATCACCCCCCAGATAACCCTTTCACCCCCCTATCACCACTGTCGCTAAGCGATCATTTTTCTGATCGCTGTCTTAGCGTCAGTGATGCCGATCGGCAGCCAGTAATTTTTTTTAGGGTTCGCTGCATGTTTTTATAGCGTCAGGTACCCCAATATATTAACTAATAAAGGTTAAACCCCCTTGATCGCCCCCCAGGTAACCCTTTCACACCCCCTATCACCACTGTCACTAAGCGATCGTTTTTCTAAACGCTGTCTTAGTGTCTGTGATGCAGATCGGTAGCCGGTAATTCTTTTTTAGGTTCGCTGCAGGTTTGTTATAGCGTCAGGTACCCCAATATATTATCTAATAAAGGTTTTAACCCCCTTGATCGCCCCCCAGGTAACCCTTTCACCCCCTATCACCACTGTCGCTAAGCGATCGTTTTTCTAAACGCTGTCTTAGTGTCGGTGATGCAGATCGGTAGCCAGTAATTTTTTTTAGGTTTGCCGCATGTTTTTATAGCGTCAGGTACCCCAATATATTATCTAATAAAGGTTTAACCCCCTTGATCGCCCCCAGGTAACCCTTTCACCCCCATCTCCACTGTCGCTAAGCGATCGTTTTTCTAAACGCTGTCTTAGTGTCGGTGATGCAGATCGGTAGCTGGTAATTTTTTTTAGGTTCGCCGCAGGTTTTTATAGCGTCAGGTACCCCCATAGATTATCTAATAAAGGTTTTAACCCCCTGATTGCCCCTAGTTAACCCTTTCACCAGTGATCACCATATAAGTGTTACGGGTGACGCTGGTTAGTTAGTTTGCTTTTTATAGTGTCAGGGCACCCGCCGTATAATAACCCAATAAAGGTTTAACCCCCTGATCGCCCGGCGGGTGATATCAATTAGGTTTTAGCGTCAGAGAGGGTCTGCGGTCACACCCCAGGCAGCGTCAGGTTAGTGCCAGTAGCGCTAACACCCACGCGTGAAGCATACACCCCCCTTAGTGGTATAGTATCTGAACAGATCAATATCTGATCTGATCAGATCTATACTAGCGTCCCCAGCAGTTTAGGGTTCCCAAAAAACGCAGTGTTAGTGGGATCAGCCCAGATACCTGCTGGCACCTGCGTTTTTGCCCCTCCGTCCAGCCCAGGCCACCCAAGTGCAGTATCGATCGATCACTGTCACTTACAAAACAAAAAACACACTAACTGCAGCGTTCGCAGAGACAGGCCTGATCCCTGCGACTCCAGTGCTGTAGGAGGTGATTTCACCACCACAGTTAAAAAAAAAAAAGCAAATATGCCGAAGCATTGGGGGGCAGCAGTGGCGGAGGAGCGATTTTGCTCCTAATGCCGCGTACATACGTCGAAATTCCGACGGAGGCTTGCCCGTGGAAAGTCCGACCATGTGTGTGCGGCATAACTTTTTTGCGGGAGGATGCCCCCCATGCTTCGGCATATAATAAATGGTGCGTGTATGCCCATCATTGGAAGTGGGTGGGATGAAGGGCGGTATTCTAATGGTGGGCATACCCACCGATCAATCTCTTTTTTCATTCAGCCAACTGGCTGCATGAAAAAAAAGATTACAATACATGTCCAACAAGGACCAGCAACGTACTGGTATGTTGCTGGATTTTGAATGTTTATACCAGAATGATGCCTGCGGGTTTAGGTATCATCTTGGTAATCATTCTTTCAGCCTGCGGCCAGGCTTTCATGTAAAAGCAATCCTAGCAGCTAATTAGCCTCTGGACTGCTTTTACAAGCAGTGGGAGGGAATGCCCCCCACCCGGATATAAAAAGCGCCATTGGGAAATTGGGAAAGCATTTTATCACACCGATCTTGGTGTGGTCAGATGCTTTGAGGGCAGAGGAAAAATCTAGGGTCTAGAGACCCCAGTTTTTTCAAAAAAAGAGTACCTGTCACTACCTATTGCTATCATAGGGGATATTTACATTCCCTGAGATACAATAAAAATGATAAAAAAAAAAAATACTTGGAAGGAACAATTTAAAAATAAAATAAAAAAGCAAAATTAATAATAAAAAAAAAAAGCAAAAAAAAAAAAGCACCCCTGTCCTGCCCTGCTCTTGCCCAAAGGCGAACGCAAGCGTCGGTCTGGCGTCATATGTAAACAGCAATTGCACCATGCATGTGAGGTATCACCGCAAAGGTCAGATCGAGGGCAGTCATTTTAGCAGTAGACCCTCCTCTGTAAATCTACTGGGGTAACCTGTAAAGGCCTTTTAAAGGCTTTTAAAAATGTATGTAGTTTGTCGCCAATGCGCGTTTGTGCAAAATTTAAAGCATGTCGTGTTTGGTATCTATGTACTCGGCCTAAGATCATCTTTTTTTATTTCATCAAACATTTGGGCAATATAGTGTGTTTTAGTGCATTAAAATTAACCCAAAAAATGCGTTTGAAAAATCGCTGCGCAATACTGTGTAGAAAAAAAAATGCAACACCCACCATTTTAATCTGTAGGGCCTTTGCTTTAAAAATATATATAATGTTTGGGGGTTCAACATAATTTTTCCTTGCAAAAAAAAAAATGTTTTCATGTAAACAAAAAGTGTCAAAAAGGGCTTTGTCTTCAAGTGGTTAGAAGAGTGGATGTAAGCTTCCTAATGTTGTCGTATAAAATGCCAGAACAGTTCAAAATGACCCCATTTGGAAAGTAGACACCCCAAGCTATATACTGAGAGGCATGTCCGAATCCATGGAATATTTTATATGTTGACACAAGTTGCGGAAAAAACGACAATTTTTTTTTTTTTTTTTTGCACAAAGTTGTCACTAAATGATATATTGCTCAAACATGCCATGGGCATATGTGGGAATTACACCCCAAAATACATTCTGTGGCTTCTCCTGAGTACGGGGATACCACATGTGTGAGACTTTTTGGGAGCCCTAGCCACGTACGGGACCCCAAAAACCAAGCACCGCCTTCAGGCTTTCTAAGGGTGTAAATTTTTGATTTCACTTCTCACTGCCTATCACAGTTTCGGAGCCATGGAATGCCCAGATAGCACAAAACCCCCCCAAATGACCCCATTTTGGAAAGTAGACACCCCAAGCTATTTGCTGAGAGGTATTGTGAGTATTTTGCAGATCTCGCTTTTGTCCACAAAGTTTTGAAAATTGAAAAAAAAAAATATATATATATATTTTCTTTCTTCATTTTCAAAAACAAATGAGAGCTGTAAAATACTCGCCATTCCTCTCAGCAAATAGCTTGGGGTGTCTATATTCCAAAATGAGGTCATTTGGGGGGGTTTTGTGTGATTTTGGCATTTTATGGCCTTCGAAACTGTGATAGGTAGTGAGGAGTGAAATCAAAAATTTGTGCCTAGAAATCCTGAAGGCGGTGCTTGGTTTTCGGGGTCCCGTACGCGGCTAGGCTCCTAAAAAGTCCCACACATGTGGTATCCCCGTACTCAGGAGAAGCAGAAAAATTTATTTTGGGGTGTAATTCCACATATAACCATGGCATGTGTGAGCAATATATCATTTAGTGACAACTTTGTGTAATTTTTTTTTTTTTTGTCATTATTCAATCACTTGGGACAAAAAAAAATATATTCAATGGGCTCAACAGGCCTCTCAGCAATTTCCTTGGGGTGTCTACTTTTTAAAATGGGGTCATTTGGGGGGGTTTTGTGCTATTTTGGCATTTTATGGCCTTCGAAACTGTGATAGGTAGTGAGGAGTGAAATCAAAAATTTGCGCCCTTAGAAATCCTGAAGGCGGTGCTTGGTTTCCGGGGTCCCGTACGCGGCTAGGCTCCCAAAAAGTCCCACACATGTGGTATCCCCGTACTCAGGAGAAGCAGCAAAATGTATTTTGGGGTGAAATTCCACATATAACCATGGCATGTGTGAGCAATATATCATTTAGTGACAACTTTTTGTAATTTTTTTTTTTTTTTGTCATTATTCAATCACTTAAGACAAAAAAAAAAAAATTCAATGGGCTCAACATGCCTCTCAGCAATTTCCTTGGGGTGTCTACTTTCCAAAATGGGGTAATTTGGGGGGGTTTTGTACTGTCCTGTCATTTTAGCACCTCAAGAAATGAGATAGGCAGTCATAAATTTAAAGCTGTGTAAATTTCAGAAAATGTACCCTAGTTTGTAACTCTATAACTTTGGCGCAAACCAATAAATATACGCTTATTGACATTTTTTTACTAAAAACATGTGGGCTAAATACATTTTGGCCTAAATGTATGACTACAATTGAGATTATTCGATTTTTCTTATAACAAAAAGTAGAAAATATCATTTTTTTTCAAAATTTTCGGTCTTTTTCCGTTTATATCGCAAAAAATAAAAATCGCAGAGGCAATCAAATACCATTAAAAGAAAGCTCTATTTGTGGGAAGAAAAGGACGCAAATTTCGTTTGGGTACAACATTGCATGTCCGCACAATTTACAGTTAAAGCAGCGCAGTGCAAAATTCTGAATTCACCTCTGGTCCTTTAGCTACCAAATGGTCCGGGGCTTAAGTGGTTAATATTGCAAATTTTTAAGTTTTAATTTTTTTTATGTAAAATGTTATACACTTTTATTTAACTAAATTTAGTGGCCGGATTCTTTTATTTTTATTAATTTAAAAAGTTTTCTATTTATTCTCCTGTGGTGTTGTACTGATTGATTTCAATACAGGTAATATACAGTGTTGTTATTGGTATATTTTTCTGGCTTTGTTTATACAATTACTGGTCCACAAAAATATGATGGTGCTTAGGGTCTGGACAACATGGCCACCAACAGTAATGTGACCGCTGGTTTGGTATGTTGGAATTCAATTTCCACAAACATGGTGGAAGTAGAGAAGTTTTTTGGCTATGAAAATATTGGTTCAGATCTGTCCCCTTGCCTTGATGGGAAAAGATGTGGGAACGCTGGTGCTAGAGGTCCCCTGAAGAGGACGTTCTATTGGACAAAATGCTTAGGGAGGTATCTAAGCCCTGATGATATGGCACTGTCTTGGATGCTGAGCAGTGGTACTATTACAATTTTAAATGAAATTACTACTATAGTTTCACTTTGCTTGCTCCTGTGGTGAGCTTTATTGATATAGTGCAGTGCTGGTTTGCCATTTTCCCTGCTGTCATTCGCAGGCAAAGTATGTAGTTCCCTTGGGCTGAGTTTGTGATGATAGAGAAGGAGTGAGCTCCGTTTAATGCACCATGCTGGCAGTGCTGCACAGTTTGTAGCACATACTTCTGGTGAGTTTGTAATTGACTAGATGGTATGGTGTGGATATACATTAGAACATTTTTTTCCGATTGGACATGGTGGTGGATATACAGTACATTACTTTTTCACTATGATGAACTCTTTCTGTACAATGTTTTTGTGTCATTAAGTGGACATTTGGTTAATACTAAAACTGCTGTTTATTCATATACTGATTATGTCACATTTTTTACATATTGATTGTATCATTGATAATATTTTGGTGCTGCAAAGATCTTTTTCTTTTTTATTGTTAAGGTTTGTGTACCAACCAAGCTGCCTTCCCCCTAGGCGCTGACTATTATTATACATTTATATAGTGTAGTATTAACTGAAGTTATTAATCACCAGCATTGTACCATAATTTTTTCAAGAACATGGAAGCTTAGGATGGTATGGTTTTGATGGGTGGATGGATGTGCAGGCATTGAGGTTGGAAACCTCCAAAGGGCTGCAGAGTGCCTCATGAACTTGCAGTGTTGGCTCTGCCAATTCTATATCAATCTGTGAAGGTGCGAAGAGCAGCAAAGGTAGACACCAGGGCCACCACTGATTTCATAGCAATACAAAAGTGATCAGGTTCGAGATAACTTGTCAATTAAAAGTTCTTCAGGTGTACAAATACTATGTTAAATTGTTATGCAACAGATAGAAATTTCACTCAAGACAAAAAACATTTTTCAAGATACTGTAGAACTTTTGCAGAACTCTTGCAAAGTGAACAGCCTATTTGCATTTGGAAAATCAAACACAGCATGTCTTTGTTTTAATATTTCTGTAAACTATGATCTGTTTAAATTATCCAGGCTTACCATGTATTGTTAACTTGTGTTATTCTGTCCTGTTTTGAGTGTCAGGCCTCGTACACACGACCGATTTTCTCGTCGTAAACAGTCAAGAAAAGTGCCGCGAGAGTTTTTTTGTCTAGAAAAACGTTCGTGTGTATGGTTTTACGACGAGAAACTTGACGAGAATCTCGACGAGAAAATAGAGAACCTGCTCTCTATTTTCTCGTCAGGAGTCCAGATTTCCTCGTCGTGTTTCTCGTCGGCCTGTTTTGTGACGAGAAAATGGTTCGTGTGTATGCTTTTACGACTCTTCCAAAAGTGCGCATGCTCACAAGCAACTATGAGACGGGAGCGCATCTTCTGGTAAAACAAGCCTTCATAATGGAGAGAGCACATTCGTCACGCTCATAAATATTTCATCGTTTAAATGTTCTGCATTGAATTCTTCGTTAGAATGTTACATTAATCAAAACGAGAGACCTTCTTTTGCTGCTGATATTCACACAGAGTTATGCCTTATTTTTAACCTTTTTCATGCTGCTCTTTATAAGATTTATGTGTATTATATCGTGCAAGTTTTTAGGAATAATTTAAATGGTTAGATTTTTCAAAATGATGTTAATTATAATTTCTCAATGTTTTGATAGCGATCTCCCATTTAATTTTCTAATCTATATTTTTAAAATTTCACACCATGTTTTTGAGCTAATCAGATTTAGTTATTCTTTTGGGGGGGTGATATCTGTGCCTTTTATTGTCAGTCAAATGTATCTGCTTACTCCAAAGCTTGTTTTTTTTTATTTAAAAATACACATAGTCAAGTATGAACTTAAACAAAAAACACATTTATTCATGTTTATAAATTAAATAAAGAGAAGGCAGCGCTGGAGAAGCTGCTGCCATTTGTGCATCCCAGGGACCCCAGAGCACACAGCAACCCTGTGTGGACACTAAAATTGGGAGCTTGAGAAGGCCCACATTTCAGAACACAATCTGATGCTGGCCTCCCAGAGGTCAGGAACAGCAGCAGGTGAGATATATGTCCCAAGTGTGTGGTACTACAACAGGCTGCCTTCTGTCCGACCAGTGCGACCACAATGAAGCAAGGCCATCACTTCCTCTTCTTCCTGGCAACCTTCCCTGCAGCCTTTACTGAAGCCTTCCTTCTTCGTTTAGCTGGAGGCTGGCCCACTGGAGGGGTACTCCTGTCAGGAGGAGGAGGTGGAGGTGTAGCAGAAGGGGGTGGGGCAGAAGAAGAAGGTGGAGGTGTAGCAGAAGGGGGTGGGGCAGAAGGTGGAGGTGTAGCAGAAGGGGGTGGGGCAGAAGGTGGAGGTGTAGCAGAAGGGGGTGGGGCAGAAGAAGAAGGTGGAGGTGTAGCAGAAGGGGGTGGGGCAGAAGGTGGAGGGGTAGCAGAAGGGGGTGGGGCAGAAGAGGAAGGTGGAGGTGGAGGTTGAGGTTGGGTCAGTTGGGCCACCTCACATATGGCGGTATTGGGGGTAATTTGCTCCATCACCCCCTTGTTGAGCAAGGTGATGAGCAGGGGTTCGCATAGGAGGCGTTGCTCCATGCTCATCACCTTGAACTTAGCCTCCACTAGGCCGGCAATGGCCTCTTCAGGGGATGTGGGCTCCTTGAGGGTGGCATGGGCCTCTTTAATAAGGGCCATTGCTGCCTCACTGGTGGTCCTGTCCCTCCTGCCTCTTTTGTGAAGCCTGATGGGAGGCACCTGGGATCTGGTGCTTCTCCTTTGCCCTGCCACCTCCTGTCTGCCACTGGGCCCTGCCACCTCCTGTCTGCCACTGGGCCCTGCCACCTCCTGGCTGCCACTGGGCCCTGCCACCTCCTGGCTGCCACTGGGCCCTGCCACCTCCTGGCTGCCACTGGGCCCTGCCACCTCCTGGCTGCCACTGGGCCCTTCCTCCTCCTGCCTGACAGTTTCCAGACCCTCCTCCTGGCTGATTTCATCCTGTGTATGAAAAAGAAACATAGTTTAATATGTTGGTTTAATCTTTGCATCAAACTTTGTAATCCTGATGGAAGCAATTAGAATGTAAATGCATAAATCCTTGCTTTAAATTTACCACTACATCAGCTTGACTATTTACCACACAATTAAGTGCAGAATAATGTCTACAGATCATGATTTCACTTGTTGAATACAAAATAATGTATGTTTCTCATCCTGACATATTTGGGAAACATTAATTTTATCCCACTACATTTTCAGTTAATACTATACCTGGCTCCAGATGGCCAAATCAGGATCATCCAGGATGGCTGCCTCCTCTTGCTCCAGAGAAGGCTCAGGTTGGCTGCAGGGAAGTCTGGGGGGAAGAGTGGAGAGTGATGGCCTTGGCTCAATGTGGTCATCCAGGAAGGACATCCTGCTGTAGTACCACAAAACCGGGACATAAACATCATCTGCTGCTGCTCCTGACCTCTGAGAAGCCAGCACCTTAGAGCGTTCAGTCCTGTAGGTACCTCTCAAGCTCCCAATTTTAGTGTCCACTTGTTTTGCTGTGGCTGTGGGCACCTTGGTATGCACAAATGGGAGCAGCTTCTCCAGCGCTGCTTTTCTCACCCCTTTTTTTTTATGGATGGGGTTTTTGGTCTCCCACAGAGCCGGCAGCTCCCTTACCCGGTCAATAAATTCCGCCAGGAACTCTTTGTCGCTAATAAATACATTCATATTGTATCTGCAAGTAAAATAAATTATATTTAAATAATGTGAGGCAAACAGTCTAACCTCCTTCACATCCTAGTCACCATATATATCCTCCAACAATCTCAAGACAGTATAGGCCAACAATTTTAACAAGTCTCACAAAATCACATACCTTCGTTCGCACGTCCGTCACTTGAACTCCTCTCTCCGCACACCGAACGTACTATAGTCACATGTGTGTTTGCTATATACACACCACGCATGCGTCCAAATTCGAACACGTCGCTCCGCACACGTCGCCCGCCCATGACGTTCTAACTAACATCTTTTCCCCGCCCCTTCTCTTTCGGCGCGCAGACAGATATGGCGGAGTTACAGCAGGTGTCTGATAATTCCGCAACTAGCGAGGAGACAAGCCCGGAGACCGAGGACACGTCACGATCAAGGAGGAGATTCAAGGCATCGAATATGTCTTTGGCGGAGATGGCGGAGATGGTGGACATCTTGGTCAAGGCTGATTATGATGCCAAGCATGGGCCGTATAGCAAACCAAATAGAAGGAAGGCCAAAATCCTCACTAAAGTTGTGAAGAGTCTGAGGGCGAAGTTCGGGGTGAAACGCTCAAATGAGCAGCTCAGAAAGAGGTGGTCAGACCTCAAACTGAGGGAGCCAGACCAGTTGAGGAGCATAAAGAGGATGCTCGCTAAAAGTAAGTAAAATGACGACCTTTCTGCTATTAATCTTTTTAGAAACTGACTTTTTTTTTTTTTAAAGCATATTGGACTCCCTTCCAAAATGTATTATTTTGAACTAGGTTGGGCACAGTAATCGTTCGTTACGTTACCGACACTTCGTTCGGCCACTATCCGTGGTTTTGGCTTATTTAAGACCCCCAAAAGTAATTAGACATCTGCCATTTTTGATCAAGTATTGTGGATAATTTTTAAGTCTAGATGATGTGTTTGTAAGGAGAATGAAATGCAAACTTTAATCAGTGTAAAGGAGAGGACACTCAGCAGCTGCTTCCACATCTGTACTTTGGAGCACTATAGTGTGGGCCACCAGACCCGCCTTTTTTGGGTGTCCCACACAGGTGCATCAGAGTTTATTTGTGGTGCCTCCATGTCCAAAAAATTACATCCAAATGTGAATAATAAACATATTTGGGGTCATAAAGAATGCATTTTTTTCTTTAAATTCCGCACAAACACACACTTGTACCCCACTTCCAAACAATTTAGCCTGTTTTAAGTTTAAAAATGAGATTTTTACAGTGTGATAAATAGACCTTTGGTTTTATTCTCATAGGGGAGAGAAGACTGGGAGGAGGACACTCCAGGGAGCACATGCACCCCACAACTTCCAAGCAACCCCAAACTCCCAAAGATCCACAACCGAAAGATGTGCAGGAAGTTGAGGTGGAGGAAGGAGAAGTGCAGGAAGGAGAGGTGGATGACGTTGTGGATCTGGTCACCACAACAGGTCAGTATCTGACACCACAGCTTAAGGTAAGCGAGGTAGGCCTGCAGAGTTTTATTAATTTTTTTTTATGGTTTTTAGGGGATGGAAATGTTGTGAAGGATAGCACACCGTTCTCTGCTGACAGTGCCCTCCGCCTCATCCAGCAAGTGATGGAATGTAGCACGGAACTGGACCTAATTAAACAAAGAATCCATGTGATGGAACAAACATTTAAAGACATTCTCGATGTTTTGGGGAGAATTCAATAAGCCATCCAAACACATTTGTTTTTACATGTTTGTTTTTATATTTTTACTAATTTTTTGAGTAACAAAGCAGCCAAAAATTGAATATGCACACAGTGTGTGAACATGTGCTATCTGCCATCAGGGGATATCCATGTACGTCTTTTGTGGGTGCAACCCCTTCCTCGTATCAAAAGTCGGTGAACTGAGGAAGGGGATGCACCCCCAAAACACATCCATTGATCACCCCTGATGGCAGATAGCACATGTTGACAATAGGGATCAGGATTGTAAACTTCCTATTTGCAAAAAAGTAAAAATGTGTGCATATTGAATTTTTGGCTGGGCAAGGGGTGGCAGGACCCCATATTAGGACGGGCACATAGAGACATAGTTTGTGTAACTGAATGTCTCAGATTGCTCAGAGGTATCCAATGTTGTCATTTTAGAAATGCAAGTGGTATTTTTGTATTTTCATAAGCCAAAATTTGACGGGTTGTGGTCAGGCCAACCCCAAAGTAAAACAAAAAAAAATGTGCAGAGAGTAAAATATTTGACCACAAACAACGTGTAGCTTCTTTTTATAATACTCTCTAAGCTTATTTGGTTCTTTTGTAAGGTAACATAGTGAAATTGGTTGTTATTTACTAAAGTAAAATACACTTGCCACTACAAATGCACAAAGACAAACTAGGAGACAGGAAAGAACAAATAATTAAAGGTTTAAACAAGATTTTTATTGGGATACTTAGACATAGGCTGGCATAGGAATTGCCCCCCTACCCGTGAAATACTCCATGTATTTGTCCCGAACCACACGGGCATTTTGGGGGGGCAAGCCAAGACGGGCAGATTCCAGGCCCGGAAGGGGATTTGCAGGGGAAAGTCCAGCCTCTGGCAAAACTGAGGCCATATATGAATTCGCTTTGCGGCAAAGAAAATTGTGTAGCACACAGCAGCATAACACTACATAGTTTATTTTGTAGTCCGCCAAGTGGATGGAAGTCATAAAAAGGCGGAACCGGCTGGCCATTATGCCGAAGGCATTTTCAACGACTCTTCGGGCCCTGGCCAGCCGGTAATTGAACACACTCTTCTCTGGGGTCAGGGTCCTCTGTGGAAATGGCCTCATAAGATGCCGTCCGAGTCCGAAGGCTTCATCAGCCAAGAAAACAAAGGGGAGTCCTTCAATATTCCCTGCATCCGGTGGCAATGCAAGGTCGTCACTCTGGAGACGGAGGGCAAACTCCGTCTGGATGAAGGATCCCCCATCGGACATCCGGCCATTCTTCCCTACATCAACATAGAGGAATTCATACCGTGCTGACACCACCGCCATCAGCACAATGCTATGAAACCCCTTGTAGTTGTAGTAGTAGGATCCAGAACGGGGTGGCGGCACGATGCGGACGTGCTTCCCGTCTATGGCACCACCGCAGTTGGGGAAGTCCCACCGCGTGGCAAACTCCGATGCCACAGTCTGCCATTCCTGTGGCTTTGAAGGAAGCTGTGGAGTGAAACAAGATGAAATAATATTAGAAAAACAAAGGCATACATTACAAGCAAATTCAAGACCAAAAAATTAGAGACCAACATCAATCTAATTATACGTTTATTAAGGTGTGTAAAAAAAGTATAATGGAAGGCTCATTTATCATATTCATCACCCCCTCTGATGGGCCATTACTAAATTATTTTGGGGGGGGGGGAGATGTGTTTGGCCACAGGATAGCATTGCAGTGGCGGTGCGTCCAGAGTGGGCGCTGGAGCACTGTCCCCTCTCTCCTGTGCCCATCACTCAGAACAATACATAGGTTCATGCGTTGCATGAACCTATGTATTGTCTATGCCGCACACTATTCAGGTGGATGGCCTCTTGTAAAGCGACCGACATATGATTAATTGCGTCATTTAGGGGGTTAAAATTGCAGAGCAGAAACAGGTATTAAAAAAGTCTTGCAAATTACAACCTGAGGGATGTAATTGGCTTCCTCAAAGAAAAATCGGGGACGCAAGGAGGGGGCATTCCTTGTGTAAACACTGACAGGCAGCTCTGGCAATCATGTTCACCAAGTCTGTTTAATGGTAACATGATTGGCTGATGCAACATGAAGGGAAGGAGAAGACATCAAGGACAGAAGAAGGATGGCGCTGACCACAAGAAGGTAAGTGCAGGGCTGGGGGGAAACTGGCTGCAATAGAGGGGACTAAATGGCTGCATTGGAGGGGACAACTGGGGGCGTTTATTAGGCAACAGAGCAAAAAAGGAGGAAGTTTATTTCCGAAATTGGGGTTGTAACCCCCCAACATTTGGAGCAACAGGCGCCCCTGCTGGAAAAGTTAGTGAGGGGAAATATTTAGGGAGGATAAAAAAGGGGCATTTAAAAACTTCCAGCATGCATGGGGACAAAGGGGACATTCTCAGCATATTACAATCATGGTAATTAGGAAAGGATGAAAGAAATACAATACATTAGCATACATGTAATACATAAAATGTGATGTGAAGGGAGAAAACTTACCCTAATATAGTCCTCCTGCAGGACTTGTATAATAGCAGAACAGGTGTCTGGGATTATGAGGCCCAGAGCCTGGGGGGAGATGCCTGTGGTGAACTTCAAGTCCTGAAGACTTCTCCCTGTCGCCAGGTAACGCAACGTGGCGATGAGCCTCTGCTCAGCACTGATGGCTTCCCGCATAACGGTGTCCTTCCTGGTAATATAGGGGGACACCAAAGCCAACAGTTCCTGAAAAACGGGGTCAGACATCCTCAGAAAATTCCTGTAGTCCTCAGGATTATTCTCGACGATCTCCCGCAGCAGAGGCATGTGGCAGAATTGGTCCCGCTGGAGCAACCAATTCTTGGTCCATGAACTCCTCCTCACACCATTCATGGACTGGTCTTGGTCCAAAACAAGCAGACCAACACCAAGCGCACGCACAGCACGAACTCGACGACGAGAACGTCCAGGCGACATGGCTAGGAAACGGTCGTCTAATCAGAACGTACAGAACAGAACGCACTTTAGAACAGCAAGGCCTATGAATAACGAACTGAAATTCAGAAACGAACAGGCAAGAACGCACTGTAAAACAGATACGACCTGCCTAGACGCCCTGAAAGTCAAGATACGAACCCACAAGCACAAACTGAACGGCAGAAAACGATCTGAAAAGTACGAAGACTGAAAAGCGCGAATCGTCTCTTCCCAAACTTTTACTTCACACGCGGTAACACGAGATCAGCAAAAGCAGCCCAAGGGGTGGCGCCAAGAAAAAAGATCTTCCCCTTTATAGTGCCGTCGTACGTGCTGGACGTGAGCGCAGAGAACCACAAGGAAATTGGGAAATGACAGTGTGTACGCATAGAAAGCTTGACGAGAAAATCGACAAGCTTAACAAGAATCTCGTCGAAAAAAACGACGTGTTTTTTACGACGAGAAAATCGGTCGTGTGTACGAGGCCTGAGGCCTCGTACACACGACCGATTTTCTCGTCGTAAACAGTCAAGAAAAGTGCCGCGAGAGTTTTTTTGTCTAGAAAAACGTTCGTGTGTATGGTTTTACGACGAGAAACTTGACGAGAATCTCGACGAGAAAATAGAGAACCTGCTCTCTATTTTCTCGTCAGGAGTCCAGATTTCCTCGTCGTGTTTCTCGTCGGCCTGTTTTGTGACGAGAAAATGGTTCGTGTGTATGCTTTTACGACTCTTCCAAAAGTGCGCATGCTCACAAGCAACTATGAGACGGGAGCGCATCTTCTGGTAAAACAAGCCTTCATAATGGAGAGAGCACATTCGTCACGCTCATAAATATTTCATCGTTTAAATGTTCTGCATTGAATTCTTCGTTAGAATGTTACATTAATCAAAACGAGAGACCTTCTTTTGCTGCTGATATTCACACAGAGTTATGCCTTATTTTTAACCTTTTTCATGCTGCTCTTTATAAGATTTATGTGTATTATATCGTGCAAGTTTTTAGGAATAATTTAAATGGTTAGATTTTTCAAAATGATGTTAATTATAATTTCTCAATGTTTTGATAGCGATCTCCCATTTAATTTTCTAATCTATATTTTTAAAATTTCACACCATGTTTTTGAGCTAATCAGATTTAGTTATTCTTTTGGGGGGGTGATATCTGTGCCTTTTATTGTCAGTCAAATGTATCTGCTTACTCCAAAGCTTGTTTTTTTTTATTTAAAAATACACATAGTCAAGTATGAACTTAAACAAAAAACACATTTATTCATGTTTATAAATTAAATAAAGAGAAGGCAGCGCTGGAGAAGCTGCTGCCATTTGTGCATCCCAGGGACCCCAGAGCACACAGCAACCCTGTGTGGACACTAAAATTGGGAGCTTGAGAAGGCCCACATTTCAGAACACAATCTGATGCTGGCCTCCCAGAGGTCAGGAACAGCAGCAGGTGAGATATATGTCCCAAGTGTGTGGTACTACAACAGGCTGCCTTCTGTCCGACCAGTGCGACCACAATGAAGCAAGGCCATCACTTCCTCTTCTTCCTGGCAACCTTCCCTGCAGCCTTTACTGAAGCCTTCCTTCTTCGTTTAGCTGGAGGCTGGCCCACTGGAGGGGTACTCCTGTCAGGAGGAGGAGGTGGAGGTGTAGCAGAAGGGGGTGGGGCAGAAGAAGAAGGTGGAGGTGTAGCAGAAGGGGGTGGGGCAGAAGGTGGAGGTGTAGCAGAAGGGGGTGGGGCAGAAGGTGGAGGTGTAGCAGAAGGGGGTGGGGCAGAAGAAGAAGGTGGAGGTGTAGCAGAAGGGGGTGGGGCAGAAGGTGGAGGGGTAGCAGAAGGGGGTGGGGCAGAAGAGGAAGGTGGAGGTGGAGGTTGAGGTTGGGTCAGTTGGGCCACCTCACATATGGCGGTATTGGGGGTAATTTGCTCCATCACCCCCTTGTTGAGCAAGGTGATGAGCAGGGGTTCGCATAGGAGGCGTTGCTCCATGCTCATCACCTTGAACTTAGCCTCCACTAGGCCGGCAATGGCCTCTTCAGGGGATGTGGGCTCCTTGAGGGTGGCATGGGCCTCTTTAATAAGGGCCATTGCTGCCTCACTGGTGGTCCTGTCCCTCCTGCCTCTTTTGTGAAGCCTGATGGGAGGCACCTGGGATCTGGTGCTTCTCCTTTGCCCTGCCACCTCCTGTCTGCCACTGGGCCCTGCCACCTCCTGTCTGCCACTGGGCCCTGCCACCTCCTGGCTGCCACTGGGCCCTGCCACCTCCTGGCTGCCACTGGGCCCTGCCACCTCCTGGCTGCCACTGGGCCCTTCCTCCTCCTGCCTGACAGTTTCCAGACCCTCCTCCTGGCTGATTTCATCCTGTGTATGAAAAAGAAACATAGTTTAATATGTTGGTTTAATCTTTGCATCAAACTTTGTAATCCTGATGGAAGCAATTAGAATGTAAATGCATAAATCCTTGCTTTAAATTTACCACTACATCAGCTTGACTATTTACCACACAATTAAGTGCAGAATAATGTCTACAGATCATGATTTCACTTGTTGAATACAAAATAATGTATGTTTCTCATCCTGACATATTTGGGAAACATTAATTTTATCCCACTACATTTTCAGTTAATACTATACCTGGCTCCAGATGGCCAAATCAGGATCATCCAGGATGGCTGCCTCCTCTTGCTCCAGAGAAGGCTCAGGTTGGCTGCAGGGAAGTCTGGGGGGAAGAGTGGAGAGTGATGGCCTTGGCTCAATGTGGTCATCCAGGAAGGACATCCTGCTGTAGTACCACAAAACCGGGACATAAACATCATCTGCTGCTGCTCCTGACCTCTGAGAAGCCAGCACCTTAGAGCGTTCAGTCCTGTAGGTACCTCTCAAGCTCCCAATTTTAGTGTCCACTTGTTTTGCTGTGGCTGTGGGCACCTTGGTATGCACAAATGGGAGCAGCTTCTCCAGCGCTGCTTTTCTCACCCCTTTTTTTTTATGGATGGGGTTTTTGGTCTCCCACAGAGCCGGCAGCTCCCTTACCCGGTCAATAAATTCCGCCAGGAACTCTTTGTCGCTAATAAATACATTCATATTGTATCTGCAAGTAAAATAAATTATATTTAAATAATGTGAGGCAAACAGTCTAACCTCCTTCACATCCTAGTCACCATATATATCCTCCAACAATCTCAAGACAGTATAGGCCAACAATTTTAACAAGTCTCACAAAATCACATACCTTCGTTCGCACGTCCGTCACTTGAACTCCTCTCTCCGCACACCGAACGTACTATAGTCACATGTGTGTTTGCTATATACACACCACGCATGCGTCCAAATTCGAACACGTCGCTCCGCACACGTCGCCCGCCCATGACGTTCTAACTAACATCTTTTCCCCGCCCCTTCTCTTTCGGCGCGCAGACAGATATGGCGGAGTTACAGCAGGTGTCTGATAATTCCGCAACTAGCGAGGAGACAAGCCCGGAGACCGAGGACACGTCACGATCAAGGAGGAGATTCAAGGCATCGAATATGTCTTTGGCGGAGATGGCGGAGATGGTGGACATCTTGGTCAAGGCTGATTATGATGCCAAGCATGGGCCGTATAGCAAACCAAATAGAAGGAAGGCCAAAATCCTCACTAAAGTTGTGAAGAGTCTGAGGGCGAAGTTCGGGGTGAAACGCTCAAATGAGCAGCTCAGAAAGAGGTGGTCAGACCTCAAACTGAGGGAGCCAGACCAGTTGAGGAGCATAAAGAGGATGCTCGCTAAAAGTAAGTAAAATGACGACCTTTCTGCTATTAATCTTTTTAGAAACTGACTTTTTTTTTTTTTAAAGCATATTGGACTCCCTTCCAAAATGTATTATTTTGAACTAGGTTGGGCACAGTAATCGTTCGTTACGTTACCGACACTTCGTTCGGCCACTATCCGTGGTTTTGGCTTATTTAAGACCCCCAAAAGTAATTAGACATCTGCCATTTTTGATCAAGTATTGTGGATAATTTTTAAGTCTAGATGATGTGTTTGTAAGGAGAATGAAATGCAAACTTTAATCAGTGTAAAGGAGAGGACACTCAGCAGCTGCTTCCACATCTGTACTTTGGAGCACTATAGTGTGGGCCACCAGACCCGCCTTTTTTGGGTGTCCCACACAGGTGCATCAGAGTTTATTTGTGGTGCCTCCATGTCCAAAAAATTACATCCAAATGTGAATAATAAACATATTTGGGGTCATAAAGAATGCATTTTTTTCTTTAAATTCCGCACAAACACACACTTGTACCCCACTTCCAAACAATTTAGCCTGTTTTAAGTTTAAAAATGAGATTTTTACAGTGTGATAAATAGACCTTTGGTTTTATTCTCATAGGGGAGAGAAGACTGGGAGGAGGACACTCCAGGGAGCACATGCACCCCACAACTTCCAAGCAACCCCAAACTCCCAAAGATCCACAACCGAAAGATGTGCAGGAAGTTGAGGTGGAGGAAGGAGAAGTGCAGGAAGGAGAGGTGGATGACGTTGTGGATCTGGTCACCACAACAGGTCAGTATCTGACACCACAGCTTAAGGTAAGCGAGGTAGGCCTGCAGAGTTTTATTAATTTTTTTTTATGGTTTTTAGGGGATGGAAATGTTGTGAAGGATAGCACACCGTTCTCTGCTGACAGTGCCCTCCGCCTCATCCAGCAAGTGATGGAATGTAGCACGGAACTGGACCTAATTAAACAAAGAATCCATGTGATGGAACAAACATTTAAAGACATTCTCGATGTTTTGGGGAGAATTCAATAAGCCATCCAAACACATTTGTTTTTACATGTTTGTTTTTATATTTTTACTAATTTTTTGAGTAACAAAGCAGCCAAAAATTGAATATGCACACAGTGTGTGAACATGTGCTATCTGCCATCAGGGGATATCCATGTACGTCTTTTGTGGGTGCAACCCCTTCCTCGTATCAAAAGTCGGTGAACTGAGGAAGGGGATGCACCCCCAAAACACATCCATTGATCACCCCTGATGGCAGATAGCACATGTTGACAATAGGGATCAGGATTGTAAACTTCCTATTTGCAAAAAAGTAAAAATGTGTGCATATTGAATTTTTGGCTGGGCAAGGGGTGGCAGGACCCCATATTAGGACGGGCACATAGAGACATAGTTTGTGTAACTGAATGTCTCAGATTGCTCAGAGGTATCCAATGTTGTCATTTTAGAAATGCAAGTGGTATTTTTGTATTTTCATAAGCCAAAATTTGACGGGTTGTGGTCAGGCCAACCCCAAAGTAAAACAAAAAAAAATGTGCAGAGAGTAAAATATTTGACCACAAACAACGTGTAGCTTCTTTTTATAATACTCTCTAAGCTTATTTGGTTCTTTTGTAAGGTAACATAGTGAAATTGGTTGTTATTTACTAAAGTAAAATACACTTGCCACTACAAATGCACAAAGACAAACTAGGAGACAGGAAAGAACAAATAATTAAAGGTTTAAACAAGATTTTTATTGGGATACTTAGACATAGGCTGGCATAGGAATTGCCCCCCTACCCGTGAAATACTCCATGTATTTGTCCCGAACCACACGGGCATTTTGGGGGGGCAAGCCAAGACGGGCAGATTCCAGGCCCGGAAGGGGATTTGCAGGGGAAAGTCCAGCCTCTGGCAAAACTGAGGCCATATATGAATTCGCTTTGCGGCAAAGAAAATTGTGTAGCACACAGCAGCATAACACTACATAGTTTATTTTGTAGTCCGCCAAGTGGATGGAAGTCATAAAAAGGCGGAACCGGCTGGCCATTATGCCGAAGGCATTTTCAACGACTCTTCGGGCCCTGGCCAGCCGGTAATTGAACACACTCTTCTCTGGGGTCAGGGTCCTCTGTGGAAATGGCCTCATAAGATGCCGTCCGAGTCCGAAGGCTTCATCAGCCAAGAAAACAAAGGGGAGTCCTTCAATATTCCCTGCATCCGGTGGCAATGCAAGGTCGTCACTCTGGAGACGGAGGGCAAACTCCGTCTGGATGAAGGATCCCCCATCGGACATCCGGCCATTCTTCCCTACATCAACATAGAGGAATTCATACCGTGCTGACACCACCGCCATCAGCACAATGCTATGAAACCCCTTGTAGTTGTAGTAGTAGGATCCAGAACGGGGTGGCGGCACGATGCGGACGTGCTTCCCGTCTATGGCACCACCGCAGTTGGGGAAGTCCCACCGCGTGGCAAACTCCGATGCCACAGTCTGCCATTCCTGTGGCTTTGAAGGAAGCTGTGGAGTGAAACAAGATGAAATAATATTAGAAAAACAAAGGCATACATTACAAGCAAATTCAAGACCAAAAAATTAGAGACCAACATCAATCTAATTATACGTTTATTAAGGTGTGTAAAAAAAGTATAATGGAAGGCTCATTTATCATATTCATCACCCCCTCTGATGGGCCATTACTAAATTATTTTGGGGGGGGGGGAGATGTGTTTGGCCACAGGATAGCATTGCAGTGGCGGTGCGTCCAGAGTGGGCGCTGGAGCACTGTCCCCTCTCTCCTGTGCCCATCACTCAGAACAATACATAGGTTCATGCGTTGCATGAACCTATGTATTGTCTATGCCGCACACTATTCAGGTGGATGGCCTCTTGTAAAGCGACCGACATATGATTAATTGCGTCATTTAGGGGGTTAAAATTGCAGAGCAGAAACAGGTATTAAAAAAGTCTTGCAAATTACAACCTGAGGGATGTAATTGGCTTCCTCAAAGAAAAATCGGGGACGCAAGGAGGGGGCATTCCTTGTGTAAACACTGACAGGCAGCTCTGGCAATCATGTTCACCAAGTCTGTTTAATGGTAACATGATTGGCTGATGCAACATGAAGGGAAGGAGAAGACATCAAGGACAGAAGAAGGATGGCGCTGACCACAAGAAGGTAAGTGCAGGGCTGGGGGGAAACTGGCTGCAATAGAGGGGACTAAATGGCTGCATTGGAGGGGACAACTGGGGGCGTTTATTAGGCAACAGAGCAAAAAAGGAGGAAGTTTATTTCCGAAATTGGGGTTGTAACCCCCCAACATTTGGAGCAACAGGCGCCCCTGCTGGAAAAGTTAGTGAGGGGAAATATTTAGGGAGGATAAAAAAGGGGCATTTAAAAACTTCCAGCATGCATGGGGACAAAGGGGACATTCTCAGCATATTACAATCATGGTAATTAGGAAAGGATGAAAGAAATACAATACATTAGCATACATGTAATACATAAAATGTGATGTGAAGGGAGAAAACTTACCCTAATATAGTCCTCCTGCAGGACTTGTATAATAGCAGAACAGGTGTCTGGGATTATGAGGCCCAGAGCCTGGGGGGAGATGCCTGTGGTGAACTTCAAGTCCTGAAGACTTCTCCCTGTCGCCAGGTAACGCAACGTGGCGATGAGCCTCTGCTCAGCACTGATGGCTTCCCGCATAACGGTGTCCTTCCTGGTAATATAGGGGGACACCAAAGCCAACAGTTCCTGAAAAACGGGGTCAGACATCCTCAGAAAATTCCTGTAGTCCTCAGGATTATTCTCGACGATCTCCCGCAGCAGAGGCATGTGGCAGAATTGGTCCCGCTGGAGCAACCAATTCTTGGTCCATGAACTCCTCCTCACACCATTCATGGACTGGTCTTGGTCCAAAACAAGCAGACCAACACCAAGCGCACGCACAGCACGAACTCGACGACGAGAACGTCCAGGCGACATGGCTAGGAAACGGTCGTCTAATCAGAACGTACAGAACAGAACGCACTTTAGAACAGCAAGGCCTATGAATAACGAACTGAAATTCAGAAACGAACAGGCAAGAACGCACTGTAAAACAGATACGACCTGCCTAGACGCCCTGAAAGTCAAGATACGAACCCACAAGCACAAACTGAACGGCAGAAAACGATCTGAAAAGTACGAAGACTGAAAAGCGCGAATCGTCTCTTCCCAAACTTTTACTTCACACGCGGTAACACGAGATCAGCAAAAGCAGCCCAAGGGGTGGCGCCAAGAAAAAAGATCTTCCCCTTTATAGTGCCGTCGTACGTGCTGGACGTGAGCGCAGAGAACCACAAGGAAATTGGGAAATGACAGTGTGTACGCATAGAAAGCTTGACGAGAAAATCGACAAGCTTAACAAGAATCTCGTCGAAAAAAACGACGTGTTTTTTACGACGAGAAAATCGGTCGTGTGTACGAGGCCTAAGACCTCTTCCATTTCATGGAAATGATCAATATAATCCATCTATTCCTTCACAGTTGGCAGTAGTTCTGTCCTCCAATGTCTAGAAATTAACAGATTTTTATTATTGCCTTGTTACATGTTTGAAACATTTCCATTCCCTTTTTCTTCCAAAGACCACTGTCACTGGGAAAGAAAAAGAGGAGAATTCCTCCAACAGATGCGCAAACAATAAAATTCTAACAGAGGTTCTAATCTCTCCCCACTCTACTAAAACTGTATTTTTTTGGTCTGTGTCCCTGTTTCCCTTATTTCCTGACCCAGTTACCACAGGGGGGGACACAAACAGCAACAGCGATCTGAAAGGTCCCAACCCTTTTGATCTATCTAAAGCTATTAAAAAGTTTGGCTAGAGCTCATAGGCGTGCGCAGCCTATTGCATTAGGGTGTGCACCCCAAAGCTCAAACAGACAAAAGCATTGGGATGCCTGCATTTACACGCACACAAACTTTAAAGGAACACTAAAGGCAATTTTTTTTTTTTTAAATATCAAACATGTTATATTTACCTCCACTGTGCAGATCGTTTTGCACAGAGTGGCCCCGAACCTGGTCTTTTGGGGTCCGTCGGCAGCTGTCTCGGCTCCTCCCCGCAAGAACTATCCACATTCATGCAAGCTCTCTCGCATGGTGGATAGTTTTTGCAGGCACGCTCCCGTGATACAGACGGTGGCTATAGCCGCTCACTGTATCACTTGGGGCCCCCCCCCCATTAAGGTGAAAAAACTTGTACCTTTACAACCCCTTTAATGGCACCCCAGTCTTAGTCCGTAGGGTTCAATATTGAGTTGGCCCCGCCCTTTGCAGCTATAACAGCTTCAATTCTTCTGGGAAGGCTGTCCACAAGGTTTAGGACCTTGTTTGACCATTCTTCCAGAAGCACTTTTGTGAGGTCAGGCACTGATGTTGGATGAGAAGGCCTGGCTCGCAGTCTCTGCTCTAATTCATCCCAAAAGTGGTCTATTGGGTTGAGGTCAGGACTCTGTGCAGGCCAGTCAAGTTCCTCTACCCCAAACTCGCTCGTCCATGTCTTTATGGACCTTGCTTTGTGCACTGGTCCAAGTCATTTGGTGGAGGGGGGGGGGATTATGGTGCGGGGTTTGTTTTTCAGGGGTTGGGCTTGGCCCCTTAGTTCCAGTGAAGGGAACCCTTAAGGTATCAGCATACCAAAACATTTTGGATAATTTCATGCTCCCAACTTTGTTGGAACAGTTTGGGGATGACTCCTTCCAGTTCCAACATGACTGTGCACCAGTGCACAAAGCAAAGTCCATAAAGACATGGATTTAGCAAGGGTGGTGAAAAATTACCTTCAAGTGCAAAATGTCACATTATAATCGTAACTAAAACATCTAAAATGAAGTGTAACAATCTAAAAAAAAAAATTCCAAAGTGCTATAATGGTGGGAACCTCCCAACCAAAAGGTTGTTTCACTTGAGATTAATCTGTATGGTAAATATTTATAGGAGGGGTTTCCACCATCCCTGCTAAGTTTATTTTTATACAGTCAGTCTTATTTTCAGCTTGATGTGTATTATGTGAAGTTGCGTATCACAGAGACCGGTATTGTGATAATATTGAAGTTTATTGAGATTTCCATACATTAGAGGGTTCTACCATTATTGTTAAGTTATTGATTAGTAAGTTAGCTCTGCACTTTTTTTTTATTTTTCTTTGTGGTGTGGGAACACATAACAGTGCTTAGCGGCAGGCCTTTCCATTACACTTTTTTATTGTAAATAGTAGTTTGGTGATTACCTACTATACTAAAATCGGCATGTGGCATTAATAAACAACAGATTTCAGCTGTGACCCACCAGGCCGGCACCCCCTTGGACAATGTGCCTGTCTTCTGAATTCACCACCCCATTCCTGCACTAACAGCACTGATTGGCAGCACTGATAAGCGTCGCTGATTGGCACTCATTTGCACTGGCGTGGAACTGACTGGCAATGACAGGTGGCACTGATTGGAAGTACTGATTGGCACTGACAGGCAGCACTGACACTGATTGGCACTGCCAGGTGGTACTGATTGGAAGCACTGATTGGCACTCGGCACTGACAGGCGGCACTGATACTGATTGGCACTGATTGGCACTAGTTAGAAGCACTGACAGAGGAGAGGGGGGTTTCCAGGGGCGTACCTAGAGCATTTGGCACCCGGGGCAGATCCTATATCTGGCACCCCCCCTCACGTTAAAATGTAAAAACACCCCACTGTGCCCCCTGCATCCTTCAATATCTCTTTTTCACTACTGTATCACTGGTCCCCTTTACATTACACAGCACCCTGCACCACTGGACCCCTTTACATTATACAGCCCCCTACGTACAGAGTGCAGGGTTGAGAGGGTGCCACGTACAGAGTGCAGGGTTGAGAGGGTGCCACGTACAGAGTGCAGGGTTGAGAGGGTGCCACGTACAGAGTGCAGGGTTGAGAGGGTGCCACGTACAGAGTGCAGGGTTGAGAGGGTGCCACGTACAGAGTGCAGGGTTGAGAGGGTGCCACGTACAGACTGCAGGGTTCATGTAGTCTGCAGATTTCAGGAGTCCCATATTTCAGCTAAAATAAAGCCCTTAGTAGTATACAGTACAAACACTGTCTGCGGCCATGAATAATACAGCCACAGCACCTGTGATCATTATTATAATGCTGATGATTGATTACACTATACAGCCTTTATACACTACAGTAAGACACAGGCTGTATAGTGTGATCATCAGCATGATAATAATGATCACAGGTGCTGTGGCTGTATTATTCATGGCTGCAGACAGTGTTTGCACTGGATACTTGTACTACTCCCTGAGGCCTGGTTCACACTGGGGCGACAAACGCTCCGACATTGGGAGCTCATGTCGCATGACGTGTGAAAATCAATGTTTCCCTATGGGAGCCGTCCTAACTGGTCCGACACATGTCGGTCCGACTTTGAAAATGCTCCCTGTACTACTTTGGTCCGACTTTGATCCGACTTCAGCCCATTGACTATCATTGAAGTCGGATCAAAGTCGGACCGCAGTCTTGCATGGTCCGACTTTGGCATGCGACTTGTGCTGTGCTGCTCTTGAGGGGGAACTCCAAGCCAAATTTTAAATAAAAAACCGGCGTGGGTTCCCCCTCCAGGAGCATACCAGGCCCTTGGGTCTGGTCTGGATTTGAACGGGCGCCCCTATGCCGAAAAAACGGCGTGGGGGTCCCCCCAAAATCCAAACCAGACCCTTATCCGAGCACACAACCTGGCAGGCCGCAGGGGAAGAGGGGGGACGAGAGCGGTCCCCCCCTCCCTCCTGAACCGTACCAGGCCGCATGCCCTCAACATGGGGGGTTTGGTGCTCTGGGGCAGGGGGGCGACCTGTGGCCCCCCCACCCCAGAGCACCCTGCCCTCATGTTGATGAGGACAGGGCCTCTTCCCGACAACCCTGGCCATTGGTTGTCGGGGTCTGCGGGCGGGGGGCTTATCGGAATCCGGGAGCCCCCTTCAATAAGGGGGCCCCCGGATCCCGGCCCCCCACCCTATGTGAATGAGTATGGGGTACATCGTACCCCTACCCATTCACCTGGTGGACAAAAAATTGCAATAAAAAAACTACACAGGTTTTTAAAGTAATTTATTACACAGCTCCGGGGGTCTTCTTCCGACTTCCGGGGGTCTTCTTCCGACTTCCGAGGGTCTCCGGTGTCGTCTCCCGCTCTCCGGTTCTTTCTTCCGCCGGGCCTCCGCTAACTTCTTTTTAGCTCTCTTGCTAACAGAGGCCCGGTCTTCCCGTTGTCTCGTCCGGCTCTCCGTTGTCCTTCTGCCGGCCCCTCCACTAACTTCTTGGTAGCTCTTTCGCTAGTGGGGGGGCCGGTCTTCCCGTCGCTGTCGCCGTCGGCTTCTTCTTCCCTCTTCTCCTCCTCGATGTTGACGCGTCGCTTCTTCCCGCTGTAATACTGGCTGTCCGCTCCGCTCCGCATTAATATAGGCTTCTCATGACGTCACAGTCACATGTTCCAGGGCACATGGCCCCGGAGCATGTGACTGTGACGTCATGGGAACATGTGACTGTGACGTCATGAGAAGCCTATATTAATGCGGAGCGGAGCGGAGAGCCAGTATTACAGCGGGAAGAAGCGACGCGTCAACATCGAGAAGGAGAAGAGGGAAGAAGAAGCCGACGGCGACGGGAAGCCCGGCCCCTCCACTAGCGAAAGAGCTACCAAGAAGTTAGTGGAGGGGCCGGCAGAAGGACAACGGAGAGCCGGACGAGACAACGGGAAGACCGGGCCTCTGTTAGCAAGAGAGCTAAAAAGAAGTTAGCGGAGGCCCGGCGGAAGAAAGAACCGGAGAGCGGGAGACGACACCGGAGACCCTCGGAAGTCGGAAGAAGACCCCCGGAAGTCGGAAGAAGACCCCCGGAGCTGTGCAATAAAGTACTTTGAAAACCTGTGTAGTGTTTTTTTATTGCAATTTTTTCCCCCCAGGTGAATGGGTAGGGGTACGATATACCCCATACTCATTCACATAGGGTGGGGGGGCCGGGATCCGGGGGCCCCCTTATTGAAGGGGGCTCCCGGATTCCGATAAGCCCCCGCCCGCAGACCCCGACAACCAACGGCCAGGGTTGTCGGGAAGAGGCCCTGTCCTCATCAACATGGGGGCAGGGTGCTCTGGGGTGGGGGGGCCGCAGGTCGCCCCCCTGCCCCAGAGCACCAAACCCCCCATGTTGAGGGTATGCGGCCTGGTACGGTTCAGGAGGGAGGGGGGGGCGCTCTCTCGTCCCCCCCTCTTCCCCTGCGGCCGGCCAGGTTGTGTGCTCGGATAAGGGTCTGGTTTGGATTTTGGGGGGACCCCCACGCCGTTTTTTCGGCGTAGGGGCGCCTGTTCAAATCCAGACCAGACCCAAGGGCCTGGTATGCTCCTGGAGGGGGAACCCATGCCGTTTTTTTAATTTAAAATTTGGCCTGGAGTTCCCCTTCAAGATTCATACCAAACACAGTGCCTGATATTGGCGGGGATCCAAGTCGGATCCCCGTTCATTGAAAGTCGGACATATGTCGGCTTCATGTCGCAGGGCAAAGTCGGATCCAAAGTAGGACGGATGTCGTGTCGCACTAGTGTGAATCCGGCCTGAAGGACTGCAAGGAATGTACCAGGCCGAAAACAGAACAGTTAAAAGACATAAAAAGAATGCCTGGGTGGAAGTGCAGATTTATGTGAGTGGAGAGCAGAAACAGAAGAAAGTGAACTGGAAATGGGAGGGGTGATGAGGATCGGTGTGAATTACTGCATGGTCTTACCGAGAAGATGACATGTAGTACATGGAGGGGAAGTGCAGCTGGGGGTGAAAGGTCCCATCACTCCCATGTATCAGGAGAACTTATCAGGAGGAAGGGCTGAGTGACTGGGAAGGAGAGGGTGATGATGGGAGTGGAGAGAAGAGCTCAGTGAAGGAGAAGAGCAGTCAGTAGAAGATCACTCACCTCGGATCACGGCAGGACTTTCACTTATTGCATGCAGCTCTTGTTCAGGCTTCTCCCCGCATGGGCGCTGCTTCATCCCGCACCCACTAACACAGGAAGCCTGCGGGACGAATTTGAAGAGAAGGAGAAGGCTCTTTGTGTACCCATTGGCCGAGGAAGCAGCTGCACCGCCCCCTGCTGCCTACTCAGCCAATGGGTAGCTGAAGCTCATCGTAAATGCCTCCCTTTTGACAGGAACAAATGAATTTTGATTAGGGGCGGTTCCATGCACTGTGTGTGTCAGAGGCAGAGGGGAGCGATGCGGCTGCTATACAAGTGTAGTTTGCGGCATGCGGGAACCATGGCAACCCGCACACTCAGCCCTGATTGGGAGGTATGGATTAGGGTGTGCCTGGGCACACCCGGCACACCCCGTGGGCACGCCTATGCTAGAGCTTCACTTTAAGTGCGTTCAGCTTCATAATAAATGTAGAAGAGCATTGGTCTACAAACAAAGTTTTCTGGAGGTAAACTACTCATCTGGGATTAGCCCATTTATTGCTATTTAACACAGCTCACAGATACAGCCCAGTAGTGTATGATGTTTTCTACACTTGGATGTGGTTACTGGTGTACTGAGTATGTTCCTGCAGTGAGATACATATACTGTATTCCAGTTATTAAGCTGCTGGAAGGAAATGCTACAAAAGTTTAGCACATTATTTACCATCATTTAAAAATAGTAACTATATGGGAAAGAGACATCCACAAACACGGAAGAATAGTGCCAATAACCCTTCTGAAAGTGATAGGACTGGTGTACTGCCCAAATTTGTACAAATTTGTACAGTAGGAAATATTATAAAAGGCTTAAGCCTCGTACACACGATCGGATATCCTATGGATTCTAATCCGATGGTTTTGTCCATCGGAAATCCGATGAAGCTGACTTCCATCAGTCTTGCCTACACACCATCAGTCAAAAAACCGACCGTTCCAAACGCGGTGACGTAAAACACTCCGATGAGCCGAGAAAAATTAAGTTCAATGCTTCTGAGCATGCGTCGACTTGATTCTGAGCATGCGTGGGTTTTTTATCCGATGGACTTGCCCATAGACGATCGGAGTTTTCGATTGGTTTTTTATCCATCGGAAAAATTTAAAACATGTTCTATTTTTTAAAACCGATGGAAAAAAGACCGATGGGTCCCATACACGATCGGTTTGTCTGATGAAAACAATCCATCGGACGGTTTTCATCGGTAAAATCGATCGTGTGTACAGGGCTTTAGACCTTCTTGATGGCATTGCATGATTGATTGCATGATGGCATTTTTTCAAAATTAGGAAGAATGTTCATTGAAAACTTAAAATTACAATTTCAGAGCAATCAAAAGTTAAAGCAGACAGTTGGCATAGACAACTTCTGAATCCATCCATTGTGTGACTATAGAGCGATACATTCAAATAATACAGCACTGATATCATTGAGACATCTGCTATAACAGGGAGTTAAGTGCAAATACCGTTAGCCTAAATGGCAGTGTGCAAATTAAACACAGTCAGGTCAATTACAGAATCCTATTAGTTATTAAATCTAAATGACTAAGTCCTGGGGGCCAGGGTCCCCATATTTTTACAAATTTATCCGGGAAACCTCTATGCTGATAAATATATTTTCTGAATGGAGTGTGTCTCCCAAATACCCTATTCATTTAGGGTGTGAGTGGATCTGTGGATTTTAAGTGGGATAGGAGCAGTCTATGGGCTTGGAACAGAGCCCTCGAAATTGCCGCCCTGGTAAATTTTTGCAGTCGTATCGAGTCTATGATACCAGAGATACACTGCTTGGGATCTGTCTAAATTGTTATCTGAAATACTGAGTTCAGAGTTTGGATGACTTCTCATCCAGTAGCTATGAAGCTTGGGGCACCACCATAGTAAATCAATTAAATCTCCATGATCCCTTTGGCATTTACTGCATAGGGGAGCTTGCGAGTCATGAAATATACCCTTAAAAGAATATAGATTTGCTGAGAGTTTCTGGGATCTTTCCTGGACCACCTGGATCGCCTCCTCTGATTGGTCCTCTTCAAATTAGCCAACTTCAGTAGCCCAATAACTCTCCATCTTGAAAGGGTAACTATCAAGAAAGGTAACTAATAACATAGCATATCATTTTTAAATAAACCTATTAGGGGCAGTGGTGTTTTGCATCATACTGAAGATCGAGGTAAGGGACTGACTCCGCATGGTTGCGTTTGAGCTTTAACTGCAACGTCCAAAACAATCCAATCTCAAATGACCATGAAATTAGTACAAGAGAACATGTATAAAGCAGCAAGAATTTTACCTTGGGATCATAAATGTAGTTCGCAGGTCGCCCTCCATCTATGGCTATGGCGCTGCCTGAGAAGCAGGCATAGCCTCCCTGGCGGTATGATTATGTCAGATTTTTGATGCTGAAAGCGGTACCATTATTTTGTATGGATATTTGGCGTTTTATGTTTTAGGCCTGTAATTCTTAGTAATAACACACTTAAATCTGTCCAAACAAGAGTCTAGTAGACATCCCGGGTATGATAAAGTTTGAAACACAAAATCATAAATTATAATATAATAACTATAAATAATTTAAAAATAATAATAATATAATAATTGTATTAAAATTAATTTCCCCACTATTCACTATCGCTCAATTCTGCAAGTGTACTTATTTACTATCGCTGTTTTCTAGCTGGTCTCAAACCACTTTTGACATAAAGGGACACTTTTTGGTTGCTATGGACAATCTCAAGTTTCCAGGCAGAAAGAACAGTATATATAATATAAAAGTGCATGCAGGGCACTGGAAAAAACACTAGGGACAAATGGGATATGAAACAATTTCATACAGTAATGTAATCTGTAAGATTACAGTGTACTGTATGTATTATGAATTTTGTCATTTTTGAATTTGCCGCCAGGCTTAGCCCCCATGCGTCGCGGAACCGAGCCTGGCACACAGAGGCATCGGGTGGAGGAGAGAGCCCGCTGACACAGCGGGGGGATATCGCAGGATCCTGGGGACAAGGTGAGTACACTGCAACAGGATCCTGCAATGCAATTCCGGGATTACCGCTAATGGTACTGAAATCTCACCCCAAGCCACACTCGGGAAAACCGCCAGGGAGGTTAAATTTGTTCTCCATTTGGTCGGCGTCTGATGTTACCGACCAAATGCAGATGTGATGGCCCCACCGCGTGTGCGCTCCAAATAGTCTCTCAAAGTACAATGACCAGGCTGCCTAGCGGCGGGCAGCGGAGGGCGCGGCCAGAGGCAACGACATGGAGAGAGAAACAACCAACCAGTCATTGAATCAGGGGACAGCCCTCCCAAGTATAACAAACCCCACGGCAGATCAGATGGTTAGAGAGAGAGAGAAACACCACACTGATAGGTGGACTTAGTGTGCTGAGAAAGAGTGATGGACACCATGAGATAAGATATCTCTGGAAATGGAGTATATATGCGCTGCACAGTGGCGTGGAGCGGGTGCTGACTGGGGCCTGGGCGTCCATATGGTTGCAAATGTGTCCATATAACCACAGCCCCATCGGGGCAAGAGGCAACAAGATCCCAAAATAGGGGATATGGGACCGATGACCACATATCAGTGACCCACAAAAAAGGAAGGTGGACAGGGCAAATAAATACATAATTCAATAAAGAATTGTTATTGCAATTTCATATATTTAAACATACAGTGCAATATTTACAGTCAAAAATCGATATCTGGTACAAAAAAGCATACAATAATCGCAGTACTTTAAGCAATTTACATAGTAAACAAAAAAGGGGGGATGAAAAGAGAATGGAAAATAAAAAGGAAGGGAAAGGGGAAAGAGGGAAAAGGGATGGAAAAGAGGGAGGAAAAAAGAGAAAAGAAAAACGGCTGGCTAAATAAACCACCCCATAAGCGGGACAGAGGGGGAAGGTTAATTAACATGACATTATAAAAATGGCTTGAAACTCAGTTTCGTTAAAACGTTTAAGTTATAAATCCATCGAGCCTCAAGTTGTAGCAGTGTTTTGTTGTATTGGTATGTGTTCCAAAGCCATACATTTTATCATGTTGGGTTTAACTTGATGGTATGTGCCCACATGTAAGCTGATGGCCGTCTCCATCTTACACTTGTGAATGGGTTTAATGTGGTCTCTAATGCGCTTAAAGAACGGGCGCTTAGTTTTTTTTTATAATGTCATGTTAATTAACCTTCCCCCTCTGTCCCGCTTATGGGGTGGTTTATTTAGCCAACCGTTCTTCTTTTCTCTTTTTTTCCTCCCTCTTTCCCCTTTCCCTTCCTTTTTATTTTTATTTTCCATTCTCTTCTCCTCCCCCCTTTTTTGTTTACTATGTAAATTGCTTAAAGTACTGCGATTATTGTATGCTTTTTTGTACCAGATCTAGAATTTTGACTGTAAATATTGCACTGTATGTTTAAATATATGAAATTGCAATAATAATTCTTTATTGAATTATGTATTAATTTGCCCTGTCCACCTTCCTTTTTTGTGGGTCACTGGTCATCGGTCCCACATCCGCTATGTTGGGATCTCGTCGCCTCTTGCTCTGATGGGGCTGCCGTTATATGGACCCCCCTCTGGGGTGTCGGACACATTTGCGACCATATGGACACCCAGTCAGCGCCCGTTCCGCTGCGCGTATATCCTCTATTCCCAGAGATATCTTATCACATGGTGTCCATCTCTCTTTCACAGCACACTAAGTCCACCTATCAGTGTGATGTTTCTCTCTCTCTCTTTCTAACCATCTGATCTGCTGTGGGTTTTTTTCTTCTGGGGAGGGCTGTCCCCTGATACAATGATATAGTTGTTTCTCTCTCCATGTCATTGCCTCTGGCTGCACCCTCCGCCCCCCGCCCCTAGGCCGCCTGGTCATTGTAGTTTGAGAGACTATTTGGACCTCTCATGCACGCACGGTGGTGCCATCACGTCTGCATTTGGTTGGTGATGTCAGACGCCGACCAAATAGAGGACACATTTAAGCCGAGTTCTCAGGCAGCACCATTGCCAGAGACAGAGGGCGACCTGCGAACTACTTCTTTATGTTCACAATGTAAAACTCTTGCTGCTTTATACATGTTCTCTTGTACTAATTTCACAGTCATTTGAGATTGGATTGTTTTGGACATTGCTGTTTTAAACACACCACTATTCAATTAGTCCTATAGATGCCCTTTGGCTATTGCTGGCTAACCAGGTGTCTTTATTGTGGGCTCTATATCTACTGTTCTCAAACATCTCTTCATATATATTGTACCTTTCATTAATCGCTATTCCGTATTTTTTTTTTTTTTTTATCACTATATCCTTTTTTTGTTTAAATATCCTAGATTACATTTTTTCACTGAACAGATTGAGACAGTAGCCCGGTGTACCTTGTGGTACCGTTTCATGAAACCTAACCTTTAAAAGGATATCTTATATGCACCTTCTTGCAATTTTGGTGTGACTTTTTCAAATGACTGATATTGCAAACATTTAGGTTTTACATATTTTCCTTCAGTTTTCTTTTCAGTTTTTTAGCCTGGTCATTGTGTGTCCTCTGTGGCTGCGTAGTGCCTTCCCCTCGTGGTGGTCCCTCTGTTGGTGGTGGCCCTCTCTGGGAATTTTGAGGCGGTAAGCTCCCCTTTTTGGGTGGACATTTGCAAATGATGTAATTTTGTCTGTTATACACATTGATGTATGTTTATATTTGATATATTTTGTTTATGTTATATTCTCTATTTTTTGTACAGTCTCATGGTTGATTTGTATATCCCCTGATGAAGCCATAAGGCAAAACATGTTGGGTTAATATACGAGCATGAGATCCCTGTTCAACATGTGCTTTTGCCACGTGACCACCATCACAATGAAATGTTAAATATTACTTAACAAACGGCTTTGTTTGGTTTTTAATCTTGTTTTTTTTTTCTTTCAAAATATTTTATTTTTCAATAATCATAAAATAAATCATAAAATAAAACAAATAATATACAGTATAACATACGAATAATTCATACAGGAGAATAATAATATAGACAGCACAAATAATATTCCATATTCAAAAAAATTTATAAAAATAAATAAATAAAAGAGCAATATGTATCTTTACTTTCAATAGAAGATTTATCCGATAAAGGCCAGAAAGCCTAAAAAATGTTATATAGATTTACTTTAGCTAAACCAGAATAAAAAGAAAAAATTTATTAATCGAGATCCACGCCCCCCCATGGCACCCCTATAGGGATCATGCTGTGCCAGAAGAGGGGATCCCACGTGTATATCCTACGTGCTCTTAATAAAGCCCTCTAACCCTTACAAATCAAGAGATAAAACCAATGAAACAGGATGAAGGGTCGTCCACACTATAATCTTACAATCAAAAAATGGTGTAAAGACCCTAGGAATATCATAAGAATATGTTTCTTATAAGGATCTCCAAGATTCATATCAGAAAAAATAAAGATAAAAATAAAAAGACAAAAACACAATAAAAGATGGAAGGAGGGGGGGGGGAGGAGAGGGGTGTACACGCCTGATTTAACGATCCCAAGCTGGAAAACAATGGAACAATTCAATGAAGAGATAATCCAATATAATTCGCCCAAGGTTCCCATATCTCTTCAAATTTTGGAACTGTGTTATTTAATATACTAGCTAGTTTTTCTTGAGTCATAATCCAAGAAATCTTTCGTTTGACATCAAAAAGGAAGGGTTTTTGTTTTTTCCAAGCTTTTGCTATGGTGATCTTGGCTCCGGTGAGAATTAAGTGAATCAGTAATTGAGTAGGTTTAGATATACGAGGAACATGTGCATTCAGGAGAGCAACAAATGGGGATCTGGGAATCTGGTTTCCAGTGACTTTAAAGATTAAATTAAAAACTTTATTCCAAAAGGGGCGAATCCTAGGACACTCCCACCATGTGTGGGCCATTGATCCTATAAGTTGGCAACCTCTGAAGCATGAAGGATCAGCTGAAGGGTAAATAGTAGCTAATTTAGAGGGGGTAAGATACCACCTTGTTAAAACTTTTACATTGGCTTCCACCAGATATACATTCTGAACGCCTTTAAAGGACTTCGAACAAGCAGTATGCCAGACTTTCAGGTCCAAAGTACAACGGAAGTCCTTTTCCCAAGCTGTCATGTAGGGGGACTTCTCATTAGAATGAGTGAGGGACGAATACACTAGAGAAATACCTCCCCTTGGTTCCATAGCTCTATCGCACCATGTTTCGTAATTAGTATATTGGATAGAGGAAGGGATATCCTTCCATGTACTAGTCAGGAATTGTGAAATTTGGCGATAATGTATTTTTTCAGAGTCTGGGAGTTTTAATATTTTGATACAATGATCTAGGGATATAAGACACCCAGATTTAATGAAGTTTCCTATACGGTATAGTCCCCTATTAGTCCACCATCTGAAATCATCAACATTCAGACCAGGGGGAAAATCTGGATTATTAAATACAGGTGTGAGAGGCCGTCCAGCAGATGTAAGGGTTGGAAGATTTCTAAATTTGTCCCAAAGCGCTATAGATTGCGACAAGGTAGGAGACATTTTTATAGGAGGACGAAACTTGGTAGGGCACCATAGGAGATAATCCAAGGAAAAGCTGGGTACTGCTTCATTTTCTATTAAGACCCAATCAGGCTTTTCAGTCTTAGAGTATATTGAGGAGAGTTGTGCTAATCTTGCTGAAACAAAGTATTTGTATAAGTCTGGGAGACCTAGTCCCCCTCTATTTCTATGAAGAAAAAGAGTGCTCTGTGATACACGGTAACCAGAGGAACCCCAAAAAAAATTGAGATTCTTGTTTTGAAATGACTTCAAATTATTTTTTTTAATAGGGATGGGCAATGATCTAAAATAATAAAGAATCCTCGGGAGTAAAGTCATTTTGACAGAATTTATTTTGCCAAGCCAGGACATATCATATTTGGACCAGGCTTTGAGATCAATTTCCAATTTCTTAAATAGGGGAGGGTAGTTACAGTCATATAGATTTTCCGTTCGTGCAATTAGAGTTATACCTAGGTATTTGATAGAATCTTTCCATTCAAATTTGAATGATTGCTGTAATGAGGAAACAACGGAACAGGGGAGCGAGATGTTTAGGGCCTGTGATTTCGTATAGTTTACTGTTAGACCTAAAATTTTAGAAAAGTCATTAAGTACTTTGCAAATGTTTGGTAAAGAAATTAAAGGGGAAGTAACAAACAAAAGAATGTCATCCGCAAATAGCCCACATTTATGTGTCTGATTTCCGCATACCACCCCCTGAACGCTAGGGTTTTGACGAATTGCTATTGCTAGGATTTCTATCACAATGGCAAAGACGAGCGGAGAAAGCGGGCAACCTTGCCTGGTGCCTTTTTCTATGTTATTCGGTTTTGAATAATGACCTTGGAGACGAAGCAATGCTGTGGGATGAGAGTATAGGGAGTGAAGAAGACCCCTAAAGCGCATTCCAAAACCCCAACGTTCCATAAGGGTAAAAATATAAGTCCATGAAACCAAATCAAAAGCCTTATGAAGGTCCAATGATAAAAGGAATCCATGTTGCCTCGTACCCCCATCCCAATTAGTCTGAAGTATAGAGATTAAATCTATTGCTCTCCTTATCTGGTCAGGCCCTTGTCTACCAGGGATGAAGCCAACTTGATCTTTATGTATATACACATTAATAAAAGAGGCTAGACGATTGGCTAGTATCTTCGTCATTTTTTTTATATCATCGTTTATCAAAGAGATTGGACGGTAGTTATTAATTTCTTCAGGATTTTTATCAGGCTTAGGTAAAATTGTGATATATGCAGTATTTAATTGGACATCTAAAGGAATACCCACTGTTTTAGCATTGAAAAATGTAGTTAAATGTGGAGCTAATGTTTCCGCAAAGGCCTTATAATAGGGAATAGAGAACCCGTCAGGACCCGGAGCCGAACCCGCTTTGAGACCTTTAATGACTTCAAGATCCTCCTCCTCAGTAAAGGCAGATTCAAGTAAATCCCTATGCGAAGAGAGAAGGGTAGGAATGGGAAGATCATCAAGGAATTTAGTAACTGAGTCTGTATCAATTTGGGAGGAAGATTTATAGAGGTCGGAAAAAAACTCATGAAAGGCCTCCAGAACTTTGACAGGGTTAGCTGTGGAAGGCTGACCAGAAATTCTGATTTTAGGAGTAGTATTGATTCGAACCCGGGGGGAAAGCTTAGCAGCTAATAAGGGTCCTATTTTGTTAGCATGAACATAGAATTTGTTACTCGTCCAGCGAATAGCTTTATCAGCTTGAGTAGTGAGGAGTAAGTTTAGATCAAGTCTAGCTTTATCAATGAGGGCAATAGGAACTTTGGACGGGTCCTTTTTGTGTTTAGCTCTGAGAGAGGCATATTCTTTTTCTAAGCGGTCTATTTTATCTTTACGTTCCCTTTTGAGTTGCGTTGCTAGCTGAATTATTTTACCCCGTATGAAAGCCTTCTGAGCCGCCCAAAGCGTTTCAACCGAGACTTCTCCAGTATCATTGAGAAGAAAATAATCTTGAAGAGCTTTATTAATCGTCTCAACTCTTAATGGATCAGAAAGAATGGATTTGTTGAGTTTCCAATTGCCCCTCTTTCCGCTCAAAGCATTAGAGTGAAGAGCTATAAGTACAATTGAGTGATCTGAAAGGACAGTATCTTTAATACGAGCATTGAGAATAAATGGGAGAAGAGATGTGGACGTTAAAATATGATCAATTCTAGCATATGTATTATGCGGATGAGAGAAGTGAGTGAAATCTCTTTTTGAAGGATTCAGCTCCCTCCATATGTCAGCCAGGTTATGGGTCAAAAGTAATTTTGCAAATTTGTGGCTTTCTCTAGTAGGTCTAGTTAGTTGAGTACCTTGGGGTTTAGATTTGTCCAAAGCCTGGTCCAAAGCAAGATTGGAATCGCCTCCAAGAAGGATCGTGCCTTCTAGTAAGGGATTGAGGGAATCCATCATGACTTTAAAAAAAGAAGCTTGACCCTTATTAGGGGCATAGTAGGAAACTAAAGAATAAAGGTGCCCTTCAATGGTACCTTTTAGTAGAATAAACCGTCCCTCAGGATCTAAGTATTCAGCAATCTTTTCAAATTTACAAAATTTAGAAAAAAGAATGGCTACCCCCTTTGTCTTATTCTCGGCATTGGCTAGGTGAAATTGTGAATAATGTGAATGTAGGAAAGTAGGAGTATACCGTACAGGAAAGTGTGTCTCTTGGAGTAGGAGAATATCAATTTTAAGAGTTTTATAATAGTCTAAAATTTTTCTCCTTTTGGTTGGAGAGTTTAGGCCCTGTACATTGTGCGAGGCAATTAGTAGGTTGGAATGTGTGGTATTAGCCATGGAAGTCAAGGTGGAAGCATCTATTACAGTCGTACCCACTCACCCAGAAGAGATAACTGGTAGAAGTTGAGCTCAGAATTTCTCTCAGCAGATACCCATATGTGAATGTGCTCACTGTAAATCTGGTGGATGTGATCTGTAAAATACAGATAAGTCAGGCATGTACACAGAGGGGAAGAAAAGAAGGATGAGGGAGAAGAAAAAAAAATGGAAAAAGTAGAACCAATAAAAAAAAGAAAAGTCTCCTAGCATCAAATATCAGGATCCGGGGGGGGGGGGAGACAACCCCCCAGAGCCCTTCAACAAAAATGTCTAACCCAAAGGTACAGACAACCTATCCTCCAAAGACTACTGGTCTTCAAGAGATAGGTGGAGGCGCATGTGAGCCATCCCTCCACAGAACACCCCCAAAAGAAAAATGTTGTAACACGGTTATATAACATTTTGAACTGAACATATCAGGATGTCCACAAGTGACCTATATAGGATTAGCGAATCACCACCCCTCAAAAAAAAATACACATATACATACATATTTACATATATATACACATACATATACATATATATATATATATATACACATATACATACACACATACATATATATATACATATACATACATACACATACACATACATATATTTGAAGAGAGATAATAAGAGTCTCAAGTCCATATATAAGTCTATGTATGGAAGTTTAGAATTTATCCATATACACATATATATATGTATACACATACATAAAAAATTTAAAAAAATAATAAAAAAAATAAGATAGGACAGGTTGTTGTTGTAAATTTAAGTCACTAGGGGCACAAAAAATGCGGAAGGGGGAGAACAAGCGACAGACTTCCCCAAAGGGAAAAAGTTGGACCCTCGGTCCAAACGAGAATTAAGGGAAGAAAAAAAAAACAGACAATACAATCAAATCAAGTAGCGCCAGCATCCTTCATTTTCTTAGCTCTTCCATTGTTCCATTGGGGAGAATTTGAACTCGTCGGCGTTGGTCTTTTAGATGATCCAGAACTGGGCGGAGAAGTATCCATTTCTGCCTCATGCGAGATTAATTTAAGTTGTAAGAACAACTTTTCACCTTCTTGAAAGTTGGAGAAAGAATAGGATTTCCCATTGATAGTAAATCTAACAGCGAATGGAAAGGCCCATCTGTATCTGATATCCCTTTTAGTGAGGACTAACAATAAAGGTTTCAATGACCTCCTGCGCTGTATAGTGGACGGAGAAAGATCAGCAAACAATTGAATTGAATGACCCTGGTATGTCAGTTGTGCAGAAGATCTAGCTTGCTTCATAATATCTTCCTTCACTGCATAGAAATGAGGCTTGACAATAATGTCCCTCGGATTGCCATCCTTCCTAGGTGGTCCCAGGGCTCTGTGTGCCCTATCCAGTTCCAGTCGGTCAAGTGGGGTATTAGGAAGCATATTTCTAAATAAGTCCTGGACCACTTTGGGTACATCAATTACAGATTCAGGAAGTCCCCTAATTCTGACATTGTATCTGCGGGACCTATTTTCGAGTTCATCGATTTTAGACAATGCAATATCCAGTTGTTCCTGAACAGATTTGATATGTTCCATATTTTGATTAGTAGCTGCAGCAGTTTCATCGATTTTATTTTCAATGAAGTCAATTCTAGAGCCTAAGCTTTTAAAATCTGCTTTCAGATCCCTTGTGATTTTATTAGCAGTTTGTGCCAGACCTTTGTCAAGTAAGTCAGAGAATTTCTTAAATAAGTCCGCCATTTGATAAGCCTCTATTCCCTGACAGGCGTCTGAGGTAAAAGAAATGGCCTGAATAGCAGTGTCATGCCCCAATGCAGTAAGGCTATATTCTGAGGCAGAGAGGTTAGTTATGGTTCCAGATGTAGTTGGAGTGGTGGTAATTACCTGAGTAAGTACCTCTTGAGTTCCTGACGATAACTTAGCAGTGGAAGAGCGGGTATTCTGTCGTTTTTCCGTCAGAAATGGCAGATCAGGGATCAAATGCTGTGATGCGGCAGCCATCTTGGATTTTACATCCGCCATTAGTAAGCCAAATAATGGCCTGAAAACCTCTAAAAAATAGGATTAGGTAAGCTGGGGATGTTCTCTGGTCTTCCGGTAGTCAGCTGTGTCGAAATGAGGGCAGAACCGCCACCGTGTTTGCCGCTATTGGCACCGCTGTGGAGGGATGGAGCGGAGCTCTCGGCTCAAGCAGCCATCTTAGGAGCCTCGCGCATGCACCGTTTTTAATCTTGTTTTTATTCAACTATAACTTTTTATATATATGGTTTTTATTTTTATGCAAGAACCGTGATAATCCCCTCCCAACTTCTCCCCCCCTTTTTTTTTTATATTTGACATACATATCTCAGAAAATTGGAATATCATCAAAAAGTTCATTTATTTCAGTAATTCAATTCTAAAAGTGAAAATCATATATTACAGTTCCTTGCAAAAATATTCACCCCCCTTGGCATTTTTCGTTTTTTGGTTGCCGCACAACCTGGAATTAACATGGATTGTTTGAGGATTTGCATCATTTAATTTACAGAACATGCCCACAACTTTGAAGATGTATTTTTTTTATAGTGAAGCAAACAACAAATAGGACAAAATAACAGAAAAAGTCAATGTGCATAACTATTCATCCCCCTAAAGTAAATATTTTGTAGAGCCACCTTTTGCGGCTATCACAGCTCCAAGTCACTTTGGATAAGTCTCTATGAGCTTGCCACATCTTACCACTGGGATTTTTGCCCATTCCTCCTTGCAAAACTGCTCCAGCTCCTTCAAGTTGGATGGTTTGCGCTTGTGAACAGCAATCTGCCCACAGATTTTCTATTGGATTGAGGTCTGGGCTTTGACTAGGCCATTCCAACACATTTACATGTTTCCCCTTAAACCACTCAAGTGTTGCTTTAGCAGTGTGTTTGGGGTCATTGTCCTGCTGGAAGGTGAACCCCCATCCTAGCCCCAAATCACACACAGAGTGGTACAGGTTTTACTCAAGAATATCCCTGTATTTAGCACCATCCATTTTTCCCTTAACTCTAACCAGTTTCCCAGTCCCGGCTGCTGAAAAACATCCCCACAGCATGATGCTGCCACCACCATGTTTCACTGTGGGAATGGTGTTCTTTGATGTGATGTGTTGGGTTTGTGCCAGACATAGTGTTTTCTTTGATGGCCAAAAAGTTCAATTTTAGTCTCATCAGACCAGAGAACCTTCCTCCATACATTTTGGGAGTCTCCCACATGTCTTTTTGCAAACTCAAAATGTGCCATTTTGTTTTTTGCTGAAAGTAATGGCTTTCTTTTGGCCACTCTGCCATAAAGCCCAACTCTATGGAGCGTACGGCTTATTGTCGTCCTATGTAAAGATACTCCAACTAGTATAAGCTGGAGTGGGGGGCGTGACCGGATGTGGAGGGATGAGGTGAGGTGAGAGGCCGTAGCAGCACGGACCGCACACCCGCTCCCATGCCACTCGTTGTTTGAACCGTCTCTACTACCCTGTGTGGAGGAGGAGGGAGAGCAGAGGGAGAGCAGAGGGAAGGTGGAGATGCTGGACACACAGTTACGGGGACCCCGCACATCAACTCGAGCCGCCTGAGCTGCCGCCGCCGGAGCTGCCTGAACAGCCTTACATGGAGGAGGTAGGAAGAGGGTAATGTCCGGATGCCCAGCCGCCGCAACATCGCTATCCTGTAATCTCATAACGCCGCAATAGTATACACTATATACAGTATATATAGTATATATATATAGTATACACTGCCGGTAGTATTTTCAGCTGCCCTGCATGGAGGAGGAGGAGGAGGAGAAGCCCTAGGGTGGACACTCTGGAGATTCTGGACGTGGCAGCCTTACAGCATACACGGTAAGGCTGCTTATGCAGTGGATATAACATATACCTCTTTTTTTCTCAAAAAAATTAATATAATAGACTGTCCCTTTGAGATTACTATTTTTACGGAGAAGCGGGCAGCCGGGGACTGCGGAGATGGTGGTGAATATAAGGTAGCCTCCCCAGCTGGACTGTCGCCTTGTTTTTTCAAAAAGAAAAGGGGAAAAAAAAGAAAAAAAGTTTTGTCCTTTCTCCCCCTGTCTGTGACTTATTCTTTGACTACACGACTGGATGTGTGGCTCTTTGTGTCAGCCGGAGTACAAGCAAGGTTAGGTAACCGGGACATTAAAAGGAAGAACTGTGGGGTACTGTGAGACATTGTGAAGCATTTTTTGAACAGGGGTCAGATTCAATGTAACTTAGTGTAAACCCTGTGCAAACCCTGTGCTTATAGATACTCTGTATGTCAATCTGTATTGGGGTCACTGCAGGGATTGATGGAATAGTGACACAGAGACAGGAAGAGACAATATAAAAATCTTTTCAGAGGCACTATACCGGATACAGATCCCCCACAGGGACCCGCTACATTGGCACCCTGCACCTTGCATTTGAAAATATATACCCTGTCTCCTGAGATTTGTGATAAAGGAGACTAGGGGGCAGAGTTATACAGCTGTATGGCTTGGAAGCCGGGAGAATTGTAGGAACAAGATTGTTTGACTACGGAAGAAGTAAAAGCTATAGAGCCGTACAGCCTTATAATTCCACAGTTCTAATAAAAACTGAAGGATAACGCCGGATGCCCTGTCAGTAATGACAAAGAAAAAAGGTGTGGAAGTTAACTCTCAGGAAAGAACCAGCTCAGGCGGCAAGGAACAGTTGTATGTACAGTCGCAGCCACAGGCACAGATACACACAACGCGAGGAACCAAGGCAAGTCAGGCCGCAGCGGCGGCTGCGGCAGCCAAGTTGGAGAGATTTGCACATACGACAGGCCATACACCGAGCCATACGGCAAGCTATACACTGAGCCAGACACCCAAAAAAACACAGGGGGAGCAACAACCCACTTCTCTGAGGAGAAGTCAGGGAAAGCTATTAACAATGGACATATCAGCAGTTGCGGCTGGCAATACAGGTGCAAAGAAAAAGACACAGAAGGAAAATGCAGAACCGATTGCAGAACAGGCAAAAGAGGGTGAACCATCCATGAGAGAGATTCTCCAAGCAGTGAATAACTGCAAGTCTTCATTAACTGATATATTTGGTCAATTAAAAGTTATAAGAGAAGACATGTCAACGCTTAAGCAAGATGTGCAGGGAATTGGGGAACGGACATCTGTTCTAGAGGGGAGACTTAGTCAGGTAGAAGACGATGTGGACCCATTAAAAAATGAGATAAAAGTAATGCGGGAACAGCTAAATATATGCATGAATAAGATGGACGATATGGAGAATAGATTACGTAGGAAAAATATTAGGGTACTAGGTCTCCCCGAAAAAAGTGAAGGTAACAATCCCACAGAGTTTATGGAAGACTGGCTTGGAGAAATGCTCGGTAAAGATTGCTTGTCAAAATTCTTCACAATTGAACGAGCCCACAGAGTGCCATCTAGGAACCCCACTACTGGAGGCCAGCCTAGACCCCTCCTCATTAAACTGCTCCATTTTAGGGACAAGGTTGCAATTCTGCGAAAGGCAAGAGAAATGGGGGAGATACAATATAAAGGTGTGAGAATTTCAATCTATCCAGATTTCTCCCCGGAACTACAGAGGCAAAGGGCAACATTTTCGGACTGTAAGCGTAGGCTGCAACATAATAAATTGAAATACGCAATGTTTTATCCAGCGCACCTAAGGATAACGGATAACGGGGAGCATACCTTTTTTTCTACACCTGCAGAAGTGACACTGTGGTTGGACGGGAGGGATGGGAGGGAACGGGGTGGAGGGGTGGAGGGTAGGGGATAGAAGGAATAGGAGGGTAAGGGACAAAGTTTGTATCCCCTTCTTTTTTTTTTCTCTGCCCTCCGCCTTGTCTTCTCCCTCCTTCAATCCCTCCCCCCTTTCTTCTTCTTCTTCTTCTTTATCCTTTTTCTTTTTTTTTCTTTTTTTTTTTTAATATTATTTTTTTTGACGGTTAGGACACGGGGAAACAGGGAAAAGGGTGGAGTGGGGAAGTGCTGTAACATGGCCAATCTGAAATGTGTATGTGTTTTGTTTATTTTTTGCTTGATACCATGTGTGAAGGGGAAAAGGAAGTATACAATTATAAATGGTTGAAATCTGAAAAATCTGGAACACAGGGAAACACAGTGAAAGATAAAATAACACTAAGCACCTTAAAGGGAACACTTGGTCACTTTAGAAGCCCTCAATATAGGCCCAAAGGAGGGCAGGGAAGGGGAGGGGGAGGGGAGAGAGAGCAAGGGTGGGATGAAGATACGAGTGAGGAGTATGAATGTGTGAATCCACTAAACATAAAACACGACTTTTGGAAAGGAATTAAAAACAAGGACATGAAAATTAAAAGGTTTTTGAGGCACAAATGTTTGAGACACAGAACTACAATATGGGAAGTACACTGATAAATTTGAATAATGGTAGTTAAAAGACAGGATAAAGGGGTATTCCTGGGACAGACTAAAAGTATTAAGGTATGTTCCTGGAACGTTCGTGGGGTAACAGAGCCAGTTAAAAGAAGCATAATTTACTCGATGGCAGAGCTGGATAATATTGGGATACTGTGTCTGCAGGAGACGCATTTGGAAAAGGAAACCATCAGCACACTAAAACATAGAAAATATCAAGTACAATACCATGCCACGCATACCTCATATTCAAGGGGTGTCAGCGTGCTGGTTGATTCTGGAATAGTGTTCTCCTGCAGGAAGAGTAAAGTGGATGATAAAGGGCGGTTTATATTCCTTTTTTGTCAGATAGAGACAAGGGAATATGTACTGGCTAATGTCTATATCCCACCACCCTTTAGTACCGAAATTTTAGAGGAGCTAATAAAGTTTTCCATGGACAAGGAAGGGGTCCCAGTTATAGTGACAGGAGATTTCAATATGACTATGAATACAAAGGTGGATAGGTTTCCCCCCGGGGTCTCCCCCGGTGGCACGCCTGGCAGCCCCCTCCTCCAATTTTGTGGAGAGATGGGACTGGTGGACGTGTGGAGGGTGAGACACCCGGAGGAAAAACAGTTTTCTTGCCACTCAAAAACGCACGCGACCCTGTCCAGAATAGATTTGGTGCTTTGTAGTGAGGATGCCCTGAGGGATGTGGGGGAAGTGAAATATGAACCAAGAAGTATTTCAGACCATGCTGCAGTAATTTTTGAAATAAATACAAGTAAGAAACTTAGTAAAGGGGATTGGAAGTTGAATCCATTCTGGTTAGAAATAATTAATGATGTGGGGGGAGTCTGTGCCAGCCTAGAAGAATTTATAAAACTAAATGTAGGATCAGCATCTAAGGGAATTATTTGGGATGCCCTGAAAGCCTTCCTTCGGGGAGTCTTAATACAAAAAATTTCATATGTAAAAAAACAAACACAAGTCAAGGAAGTTACAGCAAGGGAAAAGGTGAGAAGGTCTGAAGTAAAATATGTAGAAAGTCCAACAACAGGGAAATATAAAGAATGGGTAAAATGTCAGGAAGAATATAAAGACTTGTTATTAAAAAAAGCAGAAAATAAAATGCTGTTTCAAAAACAGACCTTTTTTGGGGAGGGAGAAAGAGTGGGAAGGATGCTGTCCCTGATTGCTAGGGCCAATGCCCCCTCCTCGGTTATATCGGCTATATGTGATAAAGAAGGGGAGATTAGGAGAGGCACTAGTAAAATAACAGAGGTCTTTAAAAACTACTACCAAAACCTGTACAGCAGTACTCCACCAGAAAACGTAGAAAGGGAGATGGGAACCTTTTTTGAAGGGCTACAGGTCCCCCAACTATCAAGGGAAGATAGAGAAGGACTGGAGGCACCACTGACGCTGGAAGAGCTACAAAAAGCAACAGCAGATATGGCGAACCAGAAGGCCCCCGGACCTGATGGTTTGCCAATAGAAATATATAAGACTTACAGTAAGGTGCTGCTTCCAAGACTTCTGGAGGTACTTAACTGGGCGGCTGTAGAGGGGAAGCTGCCAATGTCTATGACAGAGGCAACAATTATAGTGCTTCCTAAGGAGGGGAAAAGTCAATTTGACGTAGCATCATATAGGCCGATATCTCTCTTATGTTCGGATGTGAAGATATTGGCTAAAGTACTGGCAACAAGACTTAATAGGATAGTTGCAAAACTGGTGCATCCGGACCAGACTGGATTTATTCCAGATAGATCTACAAGTATTAATATAAGAAGGACATATCTAAACATTCAACTGCCAATAGAGAATAAAGGGACAAGAGCTATTCTGTCCTTGGATGCAGCCAAGGCATTTGACAGCCTTGAGTGGCACTTTTTGTGGAGGGTACTGGCTGAGTTTAAGTTTGGTCCGAGATTCATCCAATGGGTCAAGATTCTGTATGAGGGTCCAAGAGCAAAAATAAGAATAAATGGTGAGTGTTCAGAATGGTTCCAGTTGGCGAGGGGGACAAGGCAGGGGTGTCCGCTGTCGCCCCTGCTGTTCGCCCTCGCAGTGGAGCCTCTGGCCATATCAATAAGGGCATCCCCAGAGGTACATGGATTTAAGAGGAAACTTGGGGAAGAAAAGATTGCCATGTATGCAGATGACATCTTGCTTTTTCTGGGGGACACACAGTCCTCATTAGATGCAGCAATGGGGATTATTGGAGAATATGGGAAAATTTCAGGGTTGAGGATTAACTGGGAAAAATCGGCACTTTTGCCGGTGGACCCAATAACACAGCAGATAACCCAAGTTAAGGTTGTGAGTCAGATGAGGTACCTGGGAATAAATGTAACAAAAGATCCAGGACATTATATAGCCAATAATCTGGTACCACTAATGACAAGGTTGAGACAGAAGTGCCGTGTGTGGAACAGACTCCCACTTTCGGTGGTCGGACGTTGCAACCTTGTCAAAATGGTCTGGATGCCTCAGATCCTATATGTACTGCATAACTCCCCAGTATGGATTCCAAAGTACTGGTTCAAAAGAATAGACAGTGTATTCAGGGAACTGATATGGAGAAATGGAGCAGCAAGAGTCCGCCTTAGTACTTTACAGCAAACTAGTGAAAGGGGGGGACTGGCAATGCCTAACCCGAGATACTACTTTCTAGCTGCACAAATGCAGCATATGAGGGGAAGTAACCTACCAGGGAGTAGGGAGAGGGGGAAGAATCTATTATTGAATGATACAAGTCATGATACAGAAGTTGAGGCAGTGGAGGCTGACTCTTTCTGCTCCAGATGCCCAACAGAAAAACTGATGGTAAAATGTTGGAAGACGGTTAAGGAGATATTGGGGTACAGCGGATTCTCAGAATTCTCTCCCATTTGGGATAATTGTAACCTAGAAGAGCTCAAAAAGATGGGAAAAGTTGAGGAATGGGATATATGTGGAGTACACCTCCTGATACAGCTTTTTAAAGAGGGAAGAATAAAAACATTTCAAGAGCTAAGAGAGGAGTACTCAGTCCCTAATAAATCATTCTACAGATATCTACAAGTAAGGCATGCTCTGAATGCACAATTCAGGCAAGAAATACCAGTATGGAATGAAATGACCCAACTCAGTAGGTTAGTGAATGCCGATATATCCAGAGGGATAATATCGGAGATGTACAAATGTATAAGTGAGGTAGATCAGAAAGAGAGATTCGAAAGTAAGGGAAAATGGGAAAGAGATCTGGGCCCAGTAACACAAGATCAATGGAAAAGGATACTAGAGGCAGGTCCGAGAGTTACACTTTCCCCCTCTCAAATGGTTTCACAATTATATTTAGTACACAGAGCATATTATACACCCCGAAGAATGTATCAGTTTGGTGGTAGGAAAGATGCGAAATGCCAGAGATGTAGAACTGAGGAGGGAGATTTGGTGCACATGATGTGGAGATGTCCCAAATTGTATTGGTATTGGAAGGAGATAATAGATAGAATAAACTTTGTATTTGGGACATCTTTTCAACCAGAAGCTAAACTATGTGTGCTAGGATTGATAGAAGATAGGGGAATATCAGTAGACACCCAAACGGCAATATTAAGGTGTTTGTTCCAAGACAGGAAGCTTATAGCGCAAAGGTGGCAAGCAAAAGACCCCCCAACAGGGATAGAATGGAGGAAATTAATAGACAATACCATTAGAAAAGAAGAATTTATATATAATAAGAGGGGAAATAGGAAGAAATTTATGAACATATGGAAACACTGGCTAGAGGTGGAGGCACAGTAGAGAGTGAGGGGTGGAGTGTGGGGAGGGAGGGGGAGAGGAAAGGATGTGGGAAAATGTGATGGGGTGGGAAGAGGGGAGGAGGGTGCTCTATTGTTGTTTGTGTTTATGTGATATATGTATTGTTTATGGAGGAGAGTGCCATGTATATGTGTGGGAATGTTTATATGGAAAAAAAAAGAAGAAAAGGAAATAAAGAATATTTGATTAAAAAAAAAAAGATACTCCAGTCTTTGCTGTGGAACTCTGCAGCTCCTCCAGTGTTACCTTAGGTCTCTGTGCTGCCTCTCTGATTAATGCCTTCCTTGCCCAATCCATGAGTTTTGGTGTGCGGCTGCCTCTTGGCAGGTTTGCTGTTGTGCCATGTTCTTTACATTTGGTTATGATAGATTTGATGGTGCTCATAGGGATCATCAAAGATTTGGATATTTTTAATATTTTTTTTTCAATTATTTTATTTAGTCATAGGACACAGTCAAGTTCATACAACTGGGTATTTCAAGAAAAAAAACATACGTAAACATAACATAACATTGAAATGAAACATCCCAGATTTAGAACACAGCATTACTTCAGCAAGGCAGTATATGGTTCGCCATCCAGAGTTTCTCTCCTATTCCACAATAATAATGCTAAAAATAATACGTTAACTCCTGACACCCTCAACGTATAGAAACCAACAAACCCTGTATGCTGCCTCCTCTATAGTCCCGGACCCGTCCTAATCAATTTTATAGCTTTATATATTAAAGAAAGGTTTTGGACCCCAGGGGTCTGGGTCCAAGGAACCAGGAGAGGAACAGAAAAAAAAATGTTGAAAAGGTGGGGAAAAAGGGGGGGTGGAAAACAGGTATACGGAGGTAAACCCTGTGTGAGCTCGCAGAACGCTGGGGGGAATAAGATGAAACCCTTAGGTGCTACCCCTAGCTGTTCAAGTTACTGTCAAGAAGGGTTCTTCCCTCCTCTTAGGCCAGGAAGACATTCCAGAGCGACCAGGTCTTTGAATAGCGTTCCTGCTGATGCTGTGAAGAGAGAACCAAATCTTCTATTTACTGATCTCTTTTACTTTACGTAGCCACATCCCTACTGTCGGGGGTAGAGGCGATTTTCACGCCAGAGGGATGCATGCCTTAGCGGCGTCTAGGAGGTTACGGATAATAGATTCCTTGGATACCTTTTCTGGTATATGGGACGCATGGAGGAGAAAAAAGGCCGGGTCCTCCGGTATCGTACGGTCTGTAAAAATTTGGAGGATGACCTCTGTCCAGAAGTGCTTTAGTTTGGGGCAATTCGAGAAAATATGTAAAAAGGTGTCTCTATCTCTCTGACATCTCCAACACAGATCAGAGTTGTCGGGAAAGATTCTCTTCAGTCTCACTGGTGTTCTGTACCACCGGGTGAGAATCTTAAACTTGATCTCTTGTGTTTTCGTACAAATCAATGATTCGTACATAAGTCTAAGAATACGTTGTCGCTGTATTGTACTAAAAGATTTACCTAACTCCTGTTCCCATTCTCGAACACAGTTCAGGGAGTGGGTTTCCACAGGTGTAATTAGTAGTTCATAATTGGCCGATAGCGTATGGGGCATTGCTCCCGTCTTCGAGCAAAATTTCTCAAAGATGGTAAGAGGCCTAGTAAACAGTCCCGGGGCCGGAAGAGTGCTAAAAAAGTGGGTGATCTGAAGAGCACTCCAAAATCTTAATCTAAATGTGCCCAGCTGTGCAGTCAGATTGTTGGCCATGCTCCCTCTTTTATGTAACAGGAAGCTTGTGTACAGCCCGCTCTCAATAAATGCCCGCGCTCAATAAATGCCGAAAGGCAGCGTCACCAAAACCCGATACTTGGAAAAAGAGGATTTCCAAGTATCGGGTACAGGGGGGAGCTCTCAGATGATATACCAATGGTGGAGAACAGGACCGAACAGAGTTTGGCAGTGTTGCCTATTAGAGGATGGTTAATAACCTCTCTAGAGAGGGAGGCAAAGCACCAAGGGGCTCTGCCCAGGGGCACGGATAATTGGGTGTGTTAAATCTGCACCCATAATTTAAGATCTGTATGTCTATTCCAGTCAAATACTCTACTCAAATGTATAGCTTGATAATATTTACGTATATCTGGCACTGCCAGTCCTCCGTGCCCCCTGGGGATCATTAGTTGGTTGCCTTGCAGCCGAGGATGCTTATAAGCCCAAAATAAATCAAAAAATAACTTCTGGCTCTGTTTGAAGTAGGTAGACGGGATACGCACCGGCAGTGCCTGTAGTAGGTAGAGAAATTTGGGGAGAATGCTCATCTTAATAATATTGCAATGCCCAAACCAGAAGTGGAGGCCAGTGTTCCATCTGTCCAATAGTATCTTTACTTTTTGCAATAATGGGGGGAAATTTAACTCAAAGATCTTGGCTATGTTGGGTGGGATCAAAGTACTCAAGTACGTTAGCGCTTTGTCACTCCATTTAAACTTAAAATTTTGCTTGAGTTGCGCAATTGATGTTTGAGGAAAATTAACCCCCATTGCCTTCGGCTTGGTGAAATTAATGCGAAGGTAAGAGAAGGTTAGAGAGCGTGCCATACCTTTCAAACTCCCTCATCAGATTTGGGAGCGTGATCAAAGGGTTCGTAAGAGAGAATAACATATTATGGAAGCTATCGACTGATCTCTTTGCTGGAACCGTTTCTCTGCACAGTACGCCTAAATCAGGACATTACAGGAGTACAGATAGGAGATATCCAACATAAAATCTTGGCTTATGCCGACGCATTCGGCATAAGCCAAGATTTTATGTTGGATATCTCCTATCTGTACTCCTGTAATGTCCTGATTTAGGCGTACTGTGCAGAGAAACGGTTCCAGTGAAAGGGCGAAGAGGAGTGGTGACAGGGGGCACCCCTAGTGTGTCCCATTTGAAATTTGAAAAGTATCTGATAATACTCCGTTGGCCCTTACCTGGGCCGCCGGGCGAGAATAAATGGAGGTAATCCACTGTAGCATTTTACTGCCAAAACCTCCAAAACGTAGAACTGCCAGCATAAAACTCCAATTCACCCTGTCAAAGGCTTTCTCCGCATCTGTACTTAAAAACACGCATTGTGTCCGGGATGTGTTAACTGCCTGTAATAAGTTCAGAACCTTTGTGTTATCTCTTGCTTATCTTGTGGGAACAAATCCCAGATGGATCAGGTATAATGTTGGATCCTGTTTGCCAGTATTTTGGCGAAGAGTTTGAGATCTAGGTTAAGCAAAGAGATCAGTCGATAGCTTCCATAGGAAGCCATGTCTTTCCCCTCTTTAGGTATCACCGAGATGTGGGCTAGCAGAATATCATTTGTTAAAGTTGCAGAAGAACCAAGGGCATTAACTAGTTTGACCATATATTGAGCAAGAGAGGGAAGCAGAGTCTTATAATATTGGGCGGTCAGACCATCAGGACCAGGTGCTTTGCCCAATTTGGTGGCACCTACTGCTCCCTGGAGTTCTTCCATTGTTATGGGGTTTTCAAGATTATTCCTATCTGCGTCCGATAATCGAAGCATTAATAACGATGAGAGATACAAGTCTATTTGAGCTTGGGTAGGGGACTTAATCGGATTCCCACGCTATGTCGTGAGGTTTTCGTGACCCTGGGCCTATTAGGCGGAACCAGATGCGGGATGTAGTTCATTTGTTTATGCTCTCGCAAAGTTCTGGCTAATAATTTCCTGCATTTGTCCCCAGATTCATACGAAAACTTCCTACAAACCTGTAGTGCCGCCTTGGCCTAAAATTGAAGGAGGTCCGAGATTTGTGTCCGTTTGACAAGGAGGTCTCTCTCTAAAGAAGGGGACTGGGCCTGTTTATGCTGGAGCTCCAGGGTGGCCAGGTCTTCAAGTAATGATTTAAGCTGTTCAGAGCGTTTCCGCTTAATCCTGGCTCCATGCTTAATCAGCACGCCTCGGATAACCACCTTGTGTGCCTCCCAGACAATTCCGGGGTCACAGTCTGGGGTGTCGTTAATGCTAAAATAAAAATCTAGCTCCTTAATTACATCCCCTAGGACGCCTTTATCCTGTAAGAGGCTCTCATTCAATCTCCACTGGGTAGGCCTAGTCGTCTGAAAGTCATGTAGGGCATATGTCAAGGAAATAGGTGCGTGGTCTGACCAGGTAATAGAGCCTATGGCAGCGGCTCGTACCGCATGGAGTTGGGCATGTGGGACAAGGAAGTAATCAATACGGCAGTACGATTTGTGAGGAGGGGAGTAAAAGGTATAATCTTTTTCTGTAGGGTGAAGTAAGCGCCATACGTCAATCAATTGACTTCTATGCAAGGCTTGGGCGATACGATTACGTGCACTAAACAAAATAGATGACAGTCCAGAGGATGTATCCTCTGCTGGGGCTAGTGGAATATTTAGGTCTCCCCCTACAATCAGATGTCCCTCTGTAAACTCGATCAGCCTCCCAAGCGTCCTATTTACGAGGGTCTCTTGGTGGTCGTTAGGAACATACAATGTCGCCAGCGTGACCCCAATGTCACCCACCGTGCCCTTCACGAACAGGAAACACCCTCCAGGATCCCTAACAGAGTCTATATAAGACCAAGGTACCCTGCCCGAGAGAAGAATAGAAACCCCCCTTGACTTAGCCAATTGATTGGTAGAGTGGTAAACCGTCGGAAATAACCGACTTTTTAGGATGGGCACTTTGTCGTCCCTAAAATGTGTCTCCTGTATAAAAGCCACATCTGACTTGAGACGTTTCAGGTCATGCAGGAGCATCCTCCTTTTCTCCGGCGTGTTGAGACCATTGGCATTGAGGGCCTCCATAACAAGGATTAGGGTAAGGGAGGGGTAAGGAGAGCAAAAATAAGAGTAAAATAAAATAAGGAGGAACTAAGATTAACAACAAAAAATAAATAAAAAAAGAGGAACAGGTAGAAAAATATCTACCCAAAATAAAAAGCAAAATATTGCTGAAACGCTTACCGGTTTAAACCCGGTATTCGAGCGTCAACCTATGTGGGGGTGTGGATGGAAACAGCCAGAAGTAGACCTCCGCCTCTCCCGACTGCAAAAAAATAGTGTTAGTAATAAAACCGAAATTCTGAAATGTAAAAATCTACATATGATCCTGCAACATAATAACCTAAAAGCATGAGAATGGTACAATACAGTACAATGCTATTAACAAATTATAGTCATCCTCAACATCCAATCCCAGAAATGCAGTAAACATAAATATAAGAAGAAAAAATAAATGCAACAGAGCATGTAACCTTTTCTCATCTCTTATGCCCTGTACACACGATCAGAGTATCCGATGGTCTAAAATCCGATGGAATTTTTCATCGGAATTCCGTTCAAGCTGTCTTGCATACACACTGTCAGACTAAATTCCGACCGTCCAAAACGCGGTGACGTAAAACACTCAGATAAGCCAAGAAAAATGAAGTTCAATGCTTCCGAGCATGCATCGACTTGATTCTGAGCATGCGTGGGTTTTTTCTCCGTCGGAGTTCCCCACAGACGATCGTTTCTTTTTCCATCAGACGAATTTAAAACATGTTCTATTTCATGCTATAAAAATGCAACCCAGGGAAATGTATTACTAACAATATATACGAGGAAAGATAACTATTACATCAGTGCAATAAAGAAAAAAACTAGTGCATTAAAAATCTATCGTATACGAGTTGCAGGGGACACAACAGAGAGAAATAAGTGCTACAGATGTGCCACAAAGGAAATCAGTTATATTTTGGGAAGAAAAAATAAATAACAAGTGCTTGAAAATACAAAAGGGAAAAGCAAAAACCCCTAAAGTGCAATCAAATAAAATAGATAAATACTATAACAATAATACGGAAAATAAAAACAAATGAAAAATGAAATGGACAAAATAAATGCTATAACCGGGGGGTAAACACGTGTCTTCTAGTCCCAAACTAGCTTATGCAGCAGGGATAAGCACTGAGCAAAAAAAAAACAGAAATGAATGGAAAATGAAAATAACAAACCCCCTAAGCCTCCCTAACTGGAGAGCTTGCAGCTTTCTAATCCCACAAGTAGTTCTGTTCATTGGTTCCCCCAAGAGACTCAAGGCTAGTACCTATAGCCTATAGCTTCACATCAGGAGCTGCAAAATGAGTGTCTAATGTCTTAGTGTGTGAGGCAGGGACCGGAGTCAAGATCCCCCGGGATACTCAGGGGTTGCGGGGACTACTAAGAACGTCCGCCAGTATCTCCACTGTCACCTACCTCACACTTTGAAGATGTAGGCAAAGGTTGGTCATAACTCCTGGTCCTGATCCCCAGAGGGGCCTTGGGATCCACGTCGGGGCTGTTGTTGTTGGAGAGCTTGAGAGCGATTCCGATGCCCTTGTGCGCTCGGGGGGCCCAAACAACCCCCCATGCGTGGAATAAACAAAAGCCAGTTAGGGATCTGGATAGGTGCCACCTCTAGGAATGCAAATAGTCCCGGGAGGTCATCCAAGGTGCGGAGAGTAAATGTTGATGATGCCCTACGGAACGTCACCGCCAGTGGGTATCCCCATTTGTATGTGCATCCCTAATCTCTGGCTAGGTCTAGGACTTGACACAAGCGGGCTCTGTGTTGGAGAGTGGCCCGGGATAAATCTGGTAAGATCTTAATGAGAGCCCCTTCAAAGTCAGTGTCACCTGCTTCCCATGCCGCCCTGAATATCTGCTCCTTCTGCGGGAAATTATGTATGTGGCAGACAACGTCCCTGGGTCTTTCTGGGTCTCTTGATCTAGGGCCTAGGGCTCTATGCACCCTGTCCAGTTCTACTGTCGTCAGAGGGGACTTTAGAACCGCCTGGAATATAGCACTCACAGTTGCCTGGAGGTCCTCCACGCCAGTCGCTTCAGGGAGACCCCGGAGTCGTAGATTGTTCCGACGGCTTCTGTCCTCGAGGTCCTCCATGTGAAGCTGGAGGTCCACCGATGTGGCTGTGTGGGTGGTCCGTGCTCTTTCAAGGGCCCCAACCTGCTGCTCCAGGGAGGACACAGATTCCTCTCCAGCGTTCACCCTCTCTACGAGAACATTGATATCTGTCTTTACCGCTTGGATGTTTCGGCGGTGCGTCTCCTCCACCCGGAGAATCAGGGCCTCGATATCCTAGTGTTTAGGCAGCGCCCTCAGCAATGCATGGCTGTCCCCCTCCAGACTGACTGCAACCTCGGCCTGCAAAGGGTCAGCTACTTCTGGCGGACCAAGGTGAGGGAACGCCAAGGTTTCTGGCTTAGAGTCCGACCTGGGGGATGAGGCAGGAGGGCTCAGCCTAGTGCTTGCAGCACGGCCCGTGGTGCCGCCACTATGGTGCCTGGGGATGTTCATGAGGGTAGAATGAAATACTGCTCGATATCCCCTTGAGAGGTACGACGAGGATGGTCTCTCCTTGTTGCGGATCATGTCTTGTACCTTCTGCCTGTGTTCATGCCGCAGTATCGGCTACAATTCAGCGGTTATTAGTCGGGGCAGGCATGGAAGTCCCGGAGCACTAGTAAAACGTGTCTTCATGCCGCCATGTCCAGGCCACGCCCCTGGATATTTTTTTATAACCTAACCCTGACTTGTACTTCTCAACAACATTGTCCCTTATTTGTTTGGAGAGTTCCTTGGTCTTCATGGCAGTGTTTGGTTAGTGGTGGCTCTTGCTTAGGTGTTGTAGCCTCTGGGGCCTTTCAAAAAGGTGTGTATATGTAATGACAGATCATGTGATTCTTAGATTGCACACAGGTGGGCACCATTTCACTAATTATGTGACGTCTGAAAGTCATTGGTTGCACCAGAGCTTTTTATGGGCTTCATAACAAAGGGGGTGAATGCATACGCACATGCCAATTATCAGTTTTTTATTTCTGAAATATTGTTTTATGTATATATTTTTCTAATTTTACTTCCCCATCTTAGACCATTGTGTTCTGATCCATCACATATAATTCAGATTAAAAAAACATTGAACTAAAGGCTGTAATGTAACAAAATAGGTAAAAAGCCAAGGGGGGTGAATACTTTTGCAAGGTATACAGTTACATTTTATTTTAGGTGATAAAAAAAAAATGCAAATGAGACAAGAATGTAGACTATAAAGGATTTCCTTATTGGGTCAGCATATAAAAATTTACAAAACAAACACTGCTAAAAAAAAAAAACTAATTTAAAATATTAAAATATAAATTCTAGAACTAATTAAAAAATCAGCAATCTGTTGTAATATAATGTCTTTAATAGGGATTAACCGAACACCCCTGGGTTCGGTTCGCACCAGAACCCGCGAACGGACCGAAAGTTCGCACGAACGTTAGAACCCTATTAAATACAATGGATGCGAACGTTCGAAATCTAAAGTGCTAATTATAACGACTATTATGCATGTTATTGTCCTAAAAAGGGTTTGGGAACCCGGGTTCTTCACCAGGGGACATGTATCAATGCAAAAAGAAGTTTTAAAAACGGACGTTTTTCGGGAGCAGTCATTTTAATGATGCATAAAGTGAAAAAAAAAAGTCAAATATTCCTTTAAATATCGTACCTGGGGGGTGTCTAAAGTATGCCTGTGAAGTGCCACGTGTTTCCCGTGTTTAGAACTGTCCCTGCACAAAATGACATTTCTAAAGGAAAAAAAAGCCATTTAAAACTGCTTGCGGCTTTAATGTCATGCCTGGTCCCGGTAATATGGATGAAAATCTTTAAGAAAAATGGAATAGCTACCCCATCACCCCCCCCCCCCCCACCCCAGCCCATTACCAGCCCCTTTGGGTCTTGTATGGATATTAAGGGGAACCCCGCACACAAAATAAAAAAGGCCCTATATACTCTGAACAACTGTATACAGGCGGTGCATACAAGACAGGGACTGTAGGTTTGTTCTTATGTAGAATCTGTTTGTAATTTTGAACAGGTACATTGTTTAAGTGTAGCTCCAGCCAAAAAAACTATTTTTAAGCTTTTTGGAAAACATAGGGAAGGATTATCACCCCTGTAACATTTGTTTTGCTGTCTGTGCCCCTGTTCAGAACATTTACCTCACTTTCTGTCCCAATGACAAATGTTTTTGAAAAGTGGGGTTTTTATTGAAACAAGGATTGGTGATAAAGCATCAGTAGAGAGGAGACACCTTTTTCCCATATTAACTCTTACAGGAGAGAATTTCCCTTCCTAGGGGTAGATTCCTCTCACTTCCTGTTGTCTCCTTCCGTTTGCAAGTAGGAGTCGTTTGTAAGTTGGATGTTTGAAAGTAGGGGCCTGCCCTATATACTCTGCTGAAATTTGCCCCTTACATGTTGGTGTTGCCACAACACTGTAAGCCCTCACAGTTACTCTTGGTGGGCGCATGAATGGGCCCTGCTGTGAATTATTAGGTCAAGAATTGTAATTGCATGCCCCTGTTGAACAGGGGCTGAAAAATTGGGCCTTTTGGTGGTGGTGGTGTTGACACAACACTGTAAGCCCTCACAGTTACTCTTGGTGGGCGCATGAATGGGCCCTGCTGTGAATTATTAGATCAAGAATTGTAATTGCATGCCCCTGTTGAACAGGGGCTGAAAAATTGGGCCTTTAGTGGTGATGGTGGTGGTGTTGACACAACACTGTAAGCCCTCACAGTTACTCTTGGTGGGCGCAGGAATGGGCCCTGCTGTGAATTATTAGATCAAGAATTGTAATTACATGCCCCTGTTAAACAGGGGCAGAAAAATTGGGCCTTAGGCACTGGTGCCACAACACTGCAACCCCTCACAGATAATGTACTTGGAGCACAGCAATGAGCCCTGTTGCAAAGTATTGCATCAAAAATTGTAATTACTCGCCCCTGTTAAACAGGGGCTGAAAAATTGGGCCTTAGGCACTGGTGCTGGTCCCACGACACTGCAACCTCTCCCAGATACTCTAGTTGGAGTCAGGAATGAGCCCTGCTGCAAAGCATTGCATAAAAAATTGTAATTACATACCCCTGTTAAACAGGGGCTGAAAAATTGGGCCTTAGGCACTGGTGGCGGCACCCAGAAATAAAAATGTTCTTCCAAGCTATCATCATCAATCGATTCATTGAGGAGGAGGAGGATAGTCAGTCAACATAACAGGACAGTCACTCAGCATCAGCATCAGTCTTGAAGGGATGTGACATTTGAAAATAAATTAGTCTGTTATATCAGCTTCAGGTGTTTGGTAGCTGGTGGTGATCCAAGACTGGTTCATTTTTATGAAGGTCAGTCGATCAACCGAGTCGGTGGACAGGCGCACCCTGTGATCCGTGACAAATCCTCCAGCAGCACTGAATGTGCGTTCTGAAAGAACGCTGGATGCAGGACAGGCCAGTAGCTCAATTGCATACTGTGCAAGCTCTGGCCAGTGATCCATCCTCAAGACCCAGTAAGCCAGAGGATTTTCGGTGGGGAAGGTGTCCAAGTCTGACCTTGCCCCTAGGTATTCCTGCACCATGTATATCAGACGCTGGCGATGGTTGCTGGAACCGATCATACCTTGGGGCTGCGGACTAAAGAATTGTCTGAACGCATCGGTCAGACGGCCACCTTCCCCACCGCTCCTTCTTTGACTGACCGAAGCCTCAGCAACTCGTTGTCCAGGACCAGGAGTTTGTAACCTCCCAGTCTCTGGGAACGCGTTGCACAGACCTTTCTGCAAGGCCTCCCGGAGTTGTCTCATCCTCTGCTCCCTCTGCGACGGTAAGATAAGGTCGGCAACCTTACTCTTGTACCGTGGATCAAGGAGAGTGGCCAGCCAGTAATGGTCCCTCTCCTTGATCCGAAGAATACGAGGATCCTTCCGCAGACTTTGCAGGATCAGGGAGGCCATGCAGCGTAGGTTAGCTGAGGCATTCGGTCCGGAGTCCTCTGGGTCACTAAGTACGACATGATCCGCAGCCACCTCCTCCCAGCCACGTACAAGTCCACGGGTTTCTTGGGACTGTAAATCATCCCTAAAAGACTGCTGCTGATGATGCTGAGTGCCAGGCTCCACCTCCATGCTGACACAATCCTCCTCCTCCTCCTCCTCTTCCTCTTCCTGTGCGATGGGTGGGACAAAAAGAACACTGTCTGGGTAAAGGGGGCCTTGAGAGGCAAGGAAGTCCTCCTCTTCCTGCCTCTGTTCTGCCTCAAGTGCCCTGTCCATTATTCCACGCAGCGTATGTTCCAACAGGTGGACAAGAGGTACAGTGTCACTGATGCATGCACTGTCACTGCTCACCATCCTCATGGCCTCCTCAAATGGTGCCAGGACAGTGCATGCATCCCTGATCATGCCCCACTGGCGTGGTGAAAAAAACCCGAGCTCCCCTGACCCTGTCCTGGTGCCGTAGTCGCACAGGTACTCATTGATGGCCCTCTGCTGCGTGTGTAGCCGCTGCAACATGGCCAATGTTGAGTTCCACCTGGTGGGCATGTCACATATAAGGCGGTTCTTGGGCAGGTTCAACTCCTTTTGCAGCTCAGCCAGGCGAGCACTGGCATTATAAGATCTGCAGAAATGCACACAGACTTTCCTGGCCTGCCTCAGGACATCCTGTAAGCCCGGGTACCTGTCCAAGAACCGCTGCACCACCAGGTTAAGGACGTGAGCCACACAGGGCACATGATTCAGTTGTCCCTGTCGGAGGGCGGAGAGGAGGTTGGTGCCATTGTAGCAAACCACCATTCCTGGCTTAAGCTGGCATGGCATCAACCACCTCTCGGCCTGCCCCTGCAGAGCAGACAGAACCTCTGCCTCAGTGTGGCTCCTGTCCCCCAAACACACCAGCGCAAGCACGGCATGGCATCTTTTTGCCTGCGTACTTGCGTAGCCCCTTGAACGCCTATGGAGCACCGCTGGTTCCGAGGACAAAGCACAGGAAGAGGCCGTGGAGGAAGAAGAAGAGGAGGGGGTGGAGGAGAGAGGTGTGTCACAACCAGTTGTAGCATTTTGGAGGCGTGGCGGCGGAACAACACTACTGCACCTTGTCCCGCATCCTTCCCAGCTGCCAAAAGAGTGACCCAATGGGCCGTGAAAGAAAGGTAACGTCCCTGTCCATGCCTGCTGGACCATGAGTCAGCAGTAATATGCACCTTACCGCTGACCGCCCTGTCCAGCGAGGCCAAGACATTGCCTTCCACATGCCGGTAGAGAGCCGGAATCGCCTTCCGTGAGAAAAAGTGGCGTTTGGGAACCTGCCACTGAGGAACCGCACATTGCACAAACTCACGGAAGGGGGCCGAGTCTACCAACTGAAAAAGCAGCAGTTGAAGCGCTAGCAATTTAGCCAAGCTAGCATTCAACCGCTGGGCATGTGGATGGCTGGGAGTGAACTTCTTTCAACGGTCCAGCAGCTGGGGCAGGGAAATTTGCCTGCTAGAATCGGACGTCGGTGTACTGCTAGCAGAGTGCCCGCAAGTACTTGGCTGTGACACACCTAATTCTACACCTTCATTCCTCTCAGTGCAGGTTTCAGAGAGGACTGAAGGTATAGTGGGGTTGGAGATCCCAGCTGATGCGGTGCAAGGAGAGGTCCGCTTTGTTCTTTGGTGTGGGTCTTTAAGGTAGGCTTGCCAACGAGCTGCATGGCAGGTCAACATATGTCTGGTCAAGCATGTGGTGCCCAAGCGGCTGATGTTTTGGCCACGCGATATACGCTTGAGAAATATGTTGCAAACAGCAGCTGTGCGATCTGATGCACTCGACTCAAAAAAGGCCCACACCAAAGAACTTTTTAAATAACGGGCAGAGGCAGCGCCCTGCACAGGCGGAGCTCTGCGGTGTGATTCCGTCGGTGTGCTGCCCTTACGCTGGCCCTCCAAGGGCATCCTGCCTCGTTGGAGATGTGCCTCCTCCTCATCCTCCTCCTCCTCCTCTCTCCTATTAGGCACCCACGTGGAGTCAGTGACCTCATCATCCCCTCCCTCCTCATCACTGGAGCCAATCTGGCAGTATGCTGCAGCTGCTGGAACATGACTGCCAGATTGGTGTCCTTCTTGAGCATCCCCTCTCTCTGCTCTCACGCTACTGCATTCCTCTAGCTGGGTATCATCATCAGACCCTTCGAAATGCTGGGCATCCTCCTGGAGCATGTACCCAACACTGTGCTCAAACAGTTCGGGGGACTCCTCAGGAGGACATGGTGGGTCTAGGGAAGGAGTGACTGATGATGACATTGATACCAGGGATGAGGACGCTTTGGCAGCTGCTTTGCCAGTACCCTGAGCCTGGGTGAGAGAGGATGAGGGGGATGAGGAGGGCTTGGTCATCCACTCTACCAAGTCTTCGGCATGATGCGGCTCAACACGTCCAGCTGCCGAAAAGAAGGACAAGCGTGTCCCATGGCCACGTGCTGATGGCGATGCACCGCGTCCACGACCAGCACTGTTGTCTCTAGACAGAGAGCCTGCTTGCCCTCTTTTATTGGCTCCCGACTGTCTGCCTCTCCTTGTTTGCCTTCCAGACATTCTATTGGCCTGCAGGGAGATGGTAAAACCAGCAATAAGGCCTAGCTTCAGGAGTATATTTTGCAGGAATCACACTACGCCTGCTGTAAGTGCTGCAAATGCCTGTTGGTCTAACACACTAGGAAAACACAGCAATACGGCCTAGCTTCAGGAGTATATTTTGCAGGAATCACACTACGCCTGCTGTAAGTGCTGCAAATGCCTGGTAGTGTAACACACTAGGAAAACACAGCAATACGGGCTAGCTTCAGGTGTTTAATGTGCAGGAGGTACACTACGTCCGCTGTAAGTGCTGCAAATGCATGGTAGTGTAACACACCAGGGCTAGCTTCAGGTGTTTAATGTGCAGGAGGCACACTACGTCCGCTGTAAGTGCTGCAAATGCCTGGTAGTGTAACACACCAGGAAAACACAGCAATACGGGCTAGCTTCAGGTGTTTAATGTGCAGGAGGCACACTACGTCCGCTCTAAGTGCTGCAAATGCCTGGTAGTGTAACACACCAGGAAAACACAGCAATACGGGCTAGCTTCAGGTGTATAATGTGCAGGAGGCACACTACATCCGCGGTAAGTGCTGCAAATGCCTGGTAGTGTAACACACCATGAAAACACAGCAATACGGGCTAGCTTCAGGTGTATAATGTGCAGGGGGCTTAGCAACATTGACACTGACACTGTCCCCTGCCTATCCTTCTCTCTCCCTGCACACAAGGTTTAGCAAAGAATATGACACTGACACTCTCCCTGCCTATCCTTCTCTCTCCCTACATACAAGGTTTAGCAAAGAATATGACACTGACACTCTCCCTGCCTATCCTTCTCTCTCCCTACACACAAGGTTTAGCAAAGAATATGACACTGACACTCTCCCTGCCTATCCTTCTCTCTCCCTACACACAAGGTTTAGCAAAGAATACGACACTGACATTCTTCCTGCCTATCCTTCTCTGTCCCTACACACAAGGTTTAGCGAAGAATACGACACTGACATTCTTCCTGCCTATCCTTCTCTCTCCCTACACACAAGGTTTAGCAAAGAATACGACACTGACATTCTTCCTGCCTATCCTTCTCTGTCCCTACACACAAGGTTTAGCGAAGAATAGATATGACACTGTCCCTGCCTATCCTTCTCTTTCCCTGCTCCGGAACACACTACACGAGGCCACCGCGCTGGCGGCCTTTTATAGTGTGGGGCGTGTACTAAACCCCCTCAGCTATAATTGGCCACAGGCATCATTGCTCTCCTCGCTGCCGGCGCTGTGATTGGCCAAGCATGCAGGGTCACAGTGCATGCTTGGCCAATCACAGCGCCAGGATTGCACTGCGATGGCGCAGTGTATTGTGGGCCGTTCGCGTCACTCGAATTTGGCGCGAACGGCCTAAATCGTTCGTTGTTCGCCCCTAGTCTTTAACCACTTCAATTTCCCCCCCCCTTCCTACCCAGGACAATTTTTAGCTTTCAGTGCTGTCGCATTTTGAATGACAATTGTGCAGTCATGAAACACTGTACACAAATTAAATTTTTATCATTTTTGAGACAGAACTTTATTTTGGAGGTATTTAATCAACGCAGGAGGCGTACAGTGGGCGGGATTCAGGCAGGACCTCTATGGATGCCCTCCCAGAACTATACTGTGCTGTAGCTGTCTTTTGGCTATAGCGTGGTAACAAAGTGTTTAAAATTGGATTCTTCAATCATTTTTGGGGATATAAATGATACATTTTTCAAATAGTTTAGTAAACACTTTAATCTTTACTGATTTTACAAGAGGAATATTGAATCTTCAAATTTACAAATCCAAAGCATTGTAAATATGAGAATACTTGTAACTTGTTACAAGTATGAAAGATACCATGATATACGTTAATAAATGTTATTTGTTAGATACTTTTACCTACAGGTACGCCTATATAATAAGGATTACCTGTAGGTACCGAAAATATCTTCTAAACTTTTTTAGGAGATATTCACTGTATCAGCATGTGCCGACATTATCGGCACATGCACACTGAAGAAACGGCACACTCATGCCGTTTCTTCAGCTGCTGTGCCATTATTGGCAGCTCCCGCGTGCATGCGCAATTGTGACGTCATTGCAGCTCTGGCTAATCACAGCGCCGGAGCCCGCGATACCCGGAAATAACTTCGGGAGACATGACGACCACAGTGGTGTGCCGGTACAGCTGTGGAGGCTTCGATATAAGGTAAGTATTTCATAATGAGCTAATATGCTATGCATACTAGCTCATTATGCCTTTGTCTTGCAGGTTTTTTTCTTTTTATTCTGTGGGTTTACAACCATTTTAGGATGATCTACCTACCATCAGTGCACATTTATAGTCCACACATTTCTTAGTAAGTACAAAGAGTGCTTATACCATCTTGAGAATTCAGGACAAATTCCCTGACCCTGACAGAAAGTAAGTTGATTTCAAGTGGCTTTCTGGGTACTCAGCAGCAGAGATGGCATACATGTTAATTTTTTTATACTTTTTGGACTGAATCCTTATTGTCCTAACTTGTGTTCCAAAATCATTTTTACCCACAGAGACTACAGTTCCCAGCACGCTTCAGGGCACCCAGGGTGCATTTCCCCGCGCAAGGACTGCTGGGGTGGACTTTAAAAGGGAGAGGTGGGGCCGGTTTTTCTCTCTCTTTGGACACCGCCCTCCCAGCAAGGAGATCCCTGTGCTGACCTGCTGTGCGTGCATGGCCTGAAGCCTGGGCCTTGCATTTTCTTCCAAAGAGCCTTCTGCTCCACCGAGGAGCCTGCGGAGCGTCTGATCCTGTTGTAAAGAGTTGTCATCAGGAGGACCGAAGACCTGGGCGTCGTGGACACTGTGAAGCGAGTCACAGTAGTGGAGGTACCGGACAAGGACTGGTCCGGTCGGGTGAGAGAGCGCCTGCTCAGAGCCACATATTATTAACTTTGTGCCTATTTAACTTAATTCAGGCCCATCAGTAAATACAGTTACACTCTGGGGAGACTGTCTGCTGAACTGAGTTTACTAGTCTCTCCAGCTTTATAAAGTTAGCGATCATCGCTACCCCATTGGATTACAATTTGTTCTTTAAGTGCACCACAGTGTTTTGCTAGCAAAGATTTCTTCATTAAACTATTCCCCAAGTTATAGTCAGGCCTGACTGGGTAGTATAGGACATTGCTGGGCGCCATCTTGCTCACGAGGGAGGATAGCTGCAGCGGGATCTGTTAAACTTTCATTACATTGCTGAATGTTTTATCTTTTGATAAGTATACTTATATTGCAGGGATCTGCATGTGACATTGCATACTGTTTTACCCTTTTAACCTTTACTAATAGTAAAGAACCTATAGTTAAGTATATTGGTTGTCAGTGTCAATTACTGTGCTATATTATAAAGGGGACTGAGTCATATAGAAAACGAGAGAGAGAGAGTGCAATTCTACCATCCCCTTTCCTAACTGTGTCACAAGAGGTTAGAGCCAATTGCCAGGGGTTGACAGCGGTGCACTACAAGGCCCAAAAACAAACAAGGCAGCCCTCTTAACTGGGGGTACCGCTACACGTGGGGGCTTGTCCGGGATCCTTGTGGGTTGCACGCTGCAATCAAGCCGGTCGGAAGTACCAGCATGGACCCTCAGGCAGTGACACAATGGTGCGCAGAGTGGGTCGTTGATCCAATCCGGGCGGTAGCTGTTGAACTCCCGGAAGGGATCCAGGAAAAAGAAGAGGTAAAGCAGCTAATAATGTCAATATCTCCAAAATGGAAAGCATGGGCAGTGGATGTAAAGTCAGATACCTCGGGGGCATATGCACTAGTGGAATGGACAAGAGGAATCCCAGAAGAGTTCAGAGGGCAGAGTGTAAATGCCATAGATGACCAAACGTATCGCTTAGTGCATACTGAGGCTGTGAATAAAGAGTCTCCACGAGCCTCCCCATCATTATCTCTGCTACTCTTCTCCAAAATGAGAAGCAGTCATGAGACAAAAGCTCCGGAATCACCCCTGGCCGCCATAGGCCCGGAACTGCTGACTGTTTTGGGAGACTTTGTTACTAAGTGCCAGAAAACCAGCACGGTACATGTGGAAGCCGGGTACCGGAAGCTCCGGGTGTTTTCAGGAACACAACCTGTGCCACCCGGGGAAGAAGACTTTGACACCTGGATTGAGCAGGCAATGCAGGCAGTAAAAGGTTGGGAAGTTCCAGAAGCGCAGAAAAAGCAGCGCATCAACGAAAGCTTGAAGGGTACTGCTGCTGAGGCTGTAAAGAATCTTAGGTGCAGCGATACTGTGTGTACAGCAATGGATTATCTGTCTATGTTGCAGGAGGAATTTGGCCAGCTGGAGAAGGTGTCGGAGTTGGTGTATCAATTTGAACATACCCTCCAACAGCCGGGGGAGAAGTTGTCTGAATATGTTCGGAGACTGAACAGGATGCTGTGCCAAATTGTACTGAGAAAGGGAATGCTGCCACAAGTCATAGACACTACCAGGATGAAGCAGATCCTGAGGGGAGCCTTACATTCGGATCCAGTTTGGCTTCACTCGAAGACCTCTGACGGAGTCATGGCTTTGAGTTACCCAGACCTTGTGCGGATCATAAGGGACGAAGAGGCCTTGCTGAAGGATCAACAGGGGGTTGAGAAGACCACCCCACCTGCTTCCGTGGGAGTCAGAACAGCAGTAGCTACCGAACGTGACTCAGAAGTAGAAACCCTGAAGTCTCAGATGGCCCAAGTACTGGATTTATTGACCTCTTTATTGGCCAAGGACTCAGGAACCAAGGAGAAAGGAGAGATCAAGAGTGAACCGGACCGGAATGTTCCCATTCCAACATCCCCAAAAATAAGGAAGGAAATTGTCTGCTTCAACTGTGGAGGAGCCAGCCACACTGGGAAAGTGTGCCCCAGTCCAAGGAAGAACCGAGGCACTCAATACCAGCAGGCGGAAAACTTCAGAGGGCCCCGGTGAATGAGTAAGCCGGGGCGCCCGCTACTTACAGAAAGCTCCAAAAAGATGCAAAAACCAGCAGAGCAAAAAGAGAAGGGAAACAATGCCCCTCCTAAAACCCCCCATACCGCCTGTCGGGAGTTGAAATTTGACAACCGGAGAGAGATCAATGCATACCAGGTCCAAAAAGGGTTGAGGTACAGAGAAAAATGGAAGAAGAGGAAAACACCATTAGGAAAATCAAGGAGTCCAAAGGAGGAAGCACTTCAGAAGAAGTTCCCAGACAAGTTAATAGAACCCTCCCCTCTAGTCTCCGTTAAAGTGGAGGGAGTCTACACCAAGGCCCTCCTAGATACAGGAGCCCAAGTGACTCTTTTATACAGAGACTTTTATCTGAAGTATTTGAGTCATGTGCCTTTACAGAAGCTGGAAGACCTACAGATAGGGGGGATTGGCACTCGTAGCTTTCCCTACGACGGTTATGTCTCAATCAGGCTGGCCTTTGATCCATCAATGACAGGAAAGGCGGAAGTCTTTGACACCCTGGCGGTAGTTTGTCCTCGCCCGTCAGGGGCCAACACCAGTTCCATGTTGATAGGGATCAACACTGACTTGGTCAGGAGACTGCTGACCCCTTTAGTGCAGGAGCGAAGTCCTCCCAAACAGAAAATTCACCCCATGCTGCAACAGGTCTATCAGAAGTTGATCCTGGAACAAAAGGCCCCGGAAGAGGGGGTGGGAAGAGTCTGGAAACTGTCGAGGAAGGAGAAGATACTGCAGCCTGGTGAGGTGACCTGTCTTCAGGCTACGGTAAAACTCTCCTGGGAGCAGCCTGGCCCCTTTGTGGTCTTGGAGCCAGACCCCTTCAACACTCACCCAGGATTGGAAGTGATCCCTGAAGTGGTCCTGTTGAGGGCATTGAAAAAGGCGAAGGGCCAGATTCCAGTGAGCATCAGAAATGTCACTAGTTCTCCTGTGAAGATCCCAGCTCGGGTACTACTGGGCAAAGTAAATCCTGCTACCCCAGTGACCCTGTCTGAATTGAAGGGGACGGACAAAGGAGAAGTCACCCTGGAGGGACTCTGTTTGGAAGATGCCACCTTGCCACTGAAGTGGAAGGAGAGAGCCAAGGCCCAGCTGACCAGATGGAGGAAGATATTCTCAGAAGATGAGTTTGACGTGGGGTGTGCGAGGAGTGCCACCCATAAAATCCGTCTGCAGGAAGACAAACCCTTCCGGGAGAGGGTCAGACGAGTCCCCCTAGCTGACTAGGAAGATTTGCGTGAGCAGTTAACAGAGCTCAAGAGGACAGGGGTTATTCAAGAGTCAAGGAGTCCATATGCTTCCCCCATCGTGGTGGTAAGGAAGAAGAAGGGGTCGCTGAGGCTCTGCATAGACTACAGGACTCTCAACAGGAGGACCATACCCGACCTGTACACTACTCCCAGGATAGAAGATGCTTTGCAGAGTCTGTCTGGGGCCAAGTGGTTCAGTGTCATGGACCTGAAGAGTGGGTATTATCAAATTCCAATGCACTCTGAAGACAGAGAGAAGACGGCCTTCATCACCCCAGTGGGATTCTATGAGTTCAATAGGATGCCTCAAGGCCTGTCGGGAGCTTCTGCCATATTCCAGAGGTTGATGGAGAAGATAGTGGGGGACATGAATCTTATCGAAGTCTTGGTGTACTTAGATAACATCATTGTCTTCGGGAAGACTCTGGAGGAGCATGAAGAGAGATTGGAGAAAGTCCTGAAGAGACTCAGTGAAGAGGGACTAAAACTCTCCAGAGAAAAATGGCAGTTTTACCAGTCCTCGGTCCACTATTTTGGACACATAGTATCTGCAGAAGGAGTGTCTACAGATCCCGACAAACTGGACGCCGTTACCTCCTGGCCCAGGCCAACTACAGTGACTGAGCTCAGATCCTTCCTGGGGTTCTGCTCTTACTACCGTAGATTTGTGGAAGGGTTTGCGAAAATTGCAAAACCCTTGAATGAGCTGCTAAAGACAGAAGGAGAGGAGGATGATACTGGCCCCAGGAAACCTGGAGAGTCTGTGGAAGGCCAGTGGACAGAGGAGTGTGAGGAAGCCTTCCAAATGTTGAAGAAGAGTCTGACCACTGCCCCAGTCTTGGCCTATGCTGATCCCAAGAAACCATATGAACTGCATGTAGATGCCAGCCATGATGGTCTAGGAGGGGTGCTGTACCAAGAGTATGAAGGACATTTGCGCCCAGTTGCCTATGTTAGTAGAAGTCTGACACCAGCAGAAAAGAACTACCCCACCCACAAGTTGGAATTCCTGGCCCTAAAGTGGGCAGTCGTGGATAAGCTCAGAGATTACCTGTATGGGGCTGACTTTACAGTAAAGACTGACAATAATCCACTCACCTATCTCTTCACCACGGCCAAGATGGATGCCACTGGTCACCGTTGGTTAGCAGCTCTAGCCAGGTTCAACTTCAGCCTGAAGTATAGGCCCAGGGCTGGAAATCGTGATGCAGATGCATTGTCCAGAAGAGCTCATGCACCCACCCACCATCCAGAGGACTGGACCCAGGTAACCCCAGATGGGGTACGGGCCTTGTGTCAAGGAGCACAACTTCAAGCTAGTGGTGTGTCAAGGGCTGAAGAGATCGAAGTTTCGGTAGTAGGGGTGCCCAAGTGTTATTGTGACGTGACCCAGATTGGAGAGGACGACCTGCCAAAGCTGTCAAAAAAGGACATAAGAAAAGACCAGTTGGAAGATCCCTGGGGAAGATTGGCTTTGAAGGCACTGGAAGATCAGGATCCAGGCAGGCTTCTGAAGGATCCCTCAAAGGTGGCTCGACTGGTCCACAAAGAATGGGACAAGTTGCAGGTGCATCAAGGGGTGGTCTACCGAAGGGGCCCCTCTGATGACCTAGAAGAGAAGTGGCAACTGTTCTTGCCGGAGAAACACAGAAGAACTGTCTTGGCTGCCCAACACAATAACCATGGCCATTTGGGGGCTGAACGAACATTTCAGCTTGTAAGGGATAGGTTCTATTGTCCTTGTATGCGGGCTGAAGTGGAGGAGTACTGTCACTCATGTGCTCACTGCATTCAAAGGAAGACATTGCCACATCAAGTTGCCCCAATGGGTCATCTGCAGAGTCAAGGACCCTTGGACTTGGTATGCATTGACTTCCTCTGCCTAGAACCTGACTTAAGTGGACATGGAAATGTTCTGGTGATAACCGACCATTTCACCCGTTATGCCCAGGCTTTTCCAGCTAAAGACCAGAAGGCCTCCACCGTAGCCAAAATCTTGGTGGAGAAATACTTTGTGCATTATGGGCTATCACGGCACCTACACTCAGACCAAGGGAGAGACTTTGAGAGTCGATTGATCAAAAAATTGCTGGACTCTTTGGATATCAAGAAAACCTATACTGCCCCTTATCACCCTCAGGGTGATGCTCAACCGGAGAGATTCAACAGGACTCTGTTAAATATGTTGGAGACTCTGAGCAGCGAGCAGAAGCAGCATTGGAGCAAGCACATAGCAGCAATAGTGCATGCTTATAACAGTACAACTAGTGATGCTACAGGGTACTCTCCATACAGACTAATGTTTGGCAGGGAAGCAAGAGTTCCTGTGGATCTGGCCTTCGGTATATCAATGGATCACACTTCAGCCGCCTCACATAATGGATATGTGGATAGACTGAGGAAGAGTTTGAAGCTAGCTTTTAAACAGGCCCAAGCGGCATCAGAGCAAAGAGGAGCCTGGAATAAGAGGAACTTTGATCTCAAAGTTCGAATCCAGGACTTGCAACCTGGAGACAGAGTGCTGTTGCGAAACTTGGGAGTCCCTGGGAAGCACAAATTGGCAGACAGATGGAGACCCGAACCTTATGTGATCTGCAAAAAGTTACCAGGCTTGCCGGTGTATTAGCTGAAGCCAGAAGGGAAGATAGGGCCGCTGAAGACCTGGCACAGAAACCACTTACTTCCACTTTCAGAAGCAGTACGGATACCTCAGGTATCTCAGTCTGGAGGAATGGATGTCTCTGATCAAAATGAAGAAAAAGAGCTTGGATGGTTGTGGCCGTCTCAGGCCCCTGAGCCTCTGTCCATAGATCTTCCACCCTCTGAAGGTACCCTGGATAGTACATTGAATGTGGAAGCCACTGAGTTTGTCCCGTCCAGCCCTCTGTCTGAGGAGTGGGGAGATGCCATAGGGTCGCCTTCTGCTGAAGATCAAGGGAACTCTCAATATCTTTTTGCACCTGATCTGGATGTCCCAGAAATAGTGGAACCCAATGCAGTCACCCAAAGAGAACAGAGAGCCAAGAGAACCATTCATCCACCTCGGAAGTTAGCCTATGCCCAAATGGGGGAAAGTTCTGAGGATACTGTAACTACTGCTAGAAGGACAATACCAACACCTGGTCCCCCACTGTGCATTTGGTGGAGGGCAACCCCAGCTCACTCTCTGGCACAGTTAGGCAGGTTACCCCCATTGATGTGACCTGTGGGCAGGACAAGCTCCCTTCCCCGTTTTGGTGGGAGTTTCCCCTGCCAACTTCTCGTGCAGCCCTCAATGAGTTTGTGTTTCGTACTGTTGATACTGTCATTGGGGACCAAAGGTTCTAAGTGGGGGGAGTGTGTAGCGGGGTATCATTTTTACCCACAGAGACTACAGTTCCCAGCACGCTTCAGGGCACCCAGGGTGCATTTCCCCGCGCAAGGACTGCTGGGGTGGACTTTAAAAGGGAGAGGCGGGGCCGGTTTTTCTCTTTGCACACCGCCCTCCCAGCAAGGGGATCCCTGTGCTGACCTGCTGTGCGTGAAAGGCCTAAAGCCTGGGCCTTGCATTTTCTTCCAAAGAGCCTTCCGCTCCACCGAGGAGCCTGCGGAGCGTCTGATCCTGTTGTGAAGAGTTGTCATCAGGAGGACCGAAGACCCGGGCGTCGTGGACACTGTGAAGCGAGTCACAGTAGTGGAGGTACCGGACAAGGACTGGTCCGGTCGGGTGAGAGAGCACCTGCTCAGAGCCACATATTATTAACTTTGTGCCTATTTAACTTTATTCAGGTCCATCAGTGATTACAGTTACACTCTGGGGAGACTGTCTGCTGAACTGAGTTTACTAGTCTCTCCAGCTTTATAAAGTTAGCGATCATCGCTACCCCATTGGATTACAATTTGTTCTTTAAGTGCACCACCGTGTTTTGCTAGTGAAGATTTCTTCATCAAACTATACCCCAAGTTAAAGTCAGGCCTGACTGGGTAGTATAGGACATTGCTGGGCGCTATCTTGCTCACGAGGGAGGATAGCTGCAGCGGGGTCTGTTAAACTTTCATTACATTGCTGAATTTTTTATCTTTTGATAAGTATACTTATATTGCAGGGATCTGCATGTGACATTGCATACTGTTTTTACCCTTTTAACCTTTACTAATAGTAAAGAACCTATAGTTAAGTACCGTATTTTTCGGACCATAAGACGCACTTTTTTCCCCAAAAAATATGGGGGAAAATGTCTCTGCGTCTTATGGTCCGAATGTACATCAGGCACCGCCCCCCGCTGCTGCTGTCAACGCCCCCCGCCACTGCCTGCAAAAAAGCCGCCCCCCCCCCACTCAACCCCCCCCCCCCCACCTGTACTCCCGAGCCTCGGTTCCCGCGGCCTCCTCCCGCACAGATAAAATATCCCAATCAGTGCACACTCGCGGCCGCATCTGCCGATGCCTAGCTTATTGCTCCAGCCGCCACTGCAGCCATGGAGGTGCCTGGCCAGTGGCAAAGTGATCTGCAGCCTTGTGTGCTGCGGGTAGGAGGGGTCTGGGAGCCGGGACGTATCTTGCGAGAAGAGGAAATCATGCCCACTGCCCCACTATGCAGCGCGACATGCCGCCCAGACTCAGGTAGGACACTATTGTAAGGGGAGAGTGGGGAGGAGTGTATGGCAGCCAAGGAGTGAGTGGATGGAAGGCTGTGCAGTCTCCTAATGCTGTGTTTGGAGGACAGGCGACAGCCCGCTCTGCTGGGACTTGTAGTGCCTCTGTGGGGGTGCTGAAATATGGCAACCTGCTCTGCTGGGACTTGTAGTGCCTCTGTGGGGTTGGGGCTGAAATATGGCAACCTGCTCTGCTAAGACTTGTAGTGCCTCTGTGGGGGGGCTGAAATATGGCAACCTGCTCTGCTGGGACTTGTAGTGCCTCTGTGGGGGGGCTGAAATATGGCAACCTGCTCTGCTGGGACTTGTAGTGCCTCTGTGGGGAGTGCTGAAATATGGCAACCTGCTCTGCTGGGACTTGTAGTGCCTCTGTGGGGGGCTGAATTATGACAACCTGCTCTGCTGGGACTTGTAGTGCCTATGTGGGGGGCTGAAATATGGCAACCTGCTCTGCTGGGACTTGTAGTGCCTCTGTGGGGAGTGCTGAAATATGGCAACCTGCTCTGCTGGGACTTGTAGTGCCTCTGTGGGGGGCTGAATTATGACAACCTGCTCTGCTGGGACTTGTAGTGCCTATGTGGGGGGCTGAAATATGGCAACCTGCTCTGCTGGGACTTGTAGTGCCTCTGTGGGGAGGGCTGAAATATGGCAACCTGCTCTGCTGGGACTTGTAGTGCCTATGTGGGGGGCTGAAATATGGCAACCTGCTCTGCTGGGACTTGTAGTGCCACGGGTCGGGCTGCAATAATGGCACAGGTCGGGCTGCAATAATGGCAATGGTCAGGCTGCATTTCTTTGGCACAGGTCAGGCTGTATTTCATGGGCACTGGTAAATATTTTAGTAGACCATTTGGTTCAGAATATTTTTTTTTCTTGTTTTCCTCCTCTAAAACCTAGGTGCGTCTTATGGTCAGGTGCGTCTTATAGAGCGAAAAATACGGTATATTGGTTGTCAGTGTCAATTACTGTGCTATATTTTAAAGGGGACTGTGTCATATAGAATACGAGAGAGAGAGAGTGCAATTCTACCATCCCCTTTCCTAACTGTGTCACGAGAGGTTAGAGCCAATTGCCAGGGGTTGACAGCGGTGCACTACAAGGCCCAAAAACAAACAAGGCAGCCCTCTTAACTGGGGGTACCGCTACATTTGTTTAATGCAAGTGCAACAAATTCTATGTGTAATACCTTTTTATGTTATGTGTTATAAAGTTGACTTAAACAAACTTTTTTGGTGGAACAACACTTGTCAAGGGGACAATGACAATAGAAGCTAACATTTCATCCCAACAAAACTTACCTCCATAACTCTTCAAGTGCCACCATAACACTGTAGCCACACTGGCGGTATATATCAGATTTTTGCGTCTCAAAGAAGTACATTGTTTTGCATAGAAATTTGGCGTTTTATATTGTAGGCCTGTAATTCTTAGTAATAACACACCTAAATCTGTCCAAACAGGAGTCTAGTAGACATCCCGGGTATGATAAAGTTTGAAACACAAAATCATAAATTATAATGTAATAAATAACTATAAATAATTATAATAAATAATAATATAATAATAATAAAATTAATTTCGTCGCGATTCACTCTCGCTCAATTCTGAAAGTGTTCTAATTTACTATCGCTGTTTTCTAGCTGGTTTAAAACCACTTTTGATGTAAAGGGACATCTCAAGTTTCCAGGCAGAAAGAAGAGTATATATAATATAAAACTGCATGCAGGGCACTGGACAAAGCATTAGGGACAAAAGGGAGGTGAAATGATTTGATACAGTTAGGTAATCTGTAAGATTACAGTGTACTGCATGTGTTATGTTTTGTGTACTTTTTGAATTTGCTGCCGGGCCCCATCCCATACGTCGTGACTCTCGCAGGGAACTGAGCCTGGCACACAGAGCTTTGGGCGGAGGGCACAGCCCGCAGACACAGCGGGGGGGACATCACAGGATCCTGGTGACAAGGTAAGTAAGCTGTAACAGGATCCTGAGATGCAATGCAGATTTAGGTGTGCCTCGGGGTTACCGCTAATGATACTGAAATTTAGCCCCGAGCTACACTCGGAATTACGGCCAGGGAGGTTAAATGTGTTATTATGTCTCCAATTAAAAAGAAAAAAAAAACACTGCCCCAAATATTCTTAAATATTCTCTTTTAAAGTGTATATGCAAAGAGTTTGTGAAAAACAGGATTAGAAAACACAATATTTTTAATGGGATCCATATACGACCAGCAAAAAGGCTGTTAGCTTTACAAAGGAATTTTTCCCAGAGCTTAGTGAATGAGGTGAAATTTCTTTCTGCAAAGAATACCCAATCACGTGCAAGGAAAAACAAAAAACAAAACGATTTTGCTTGCACATGATTAGACAAACAATTACCAAATGTGTGTCCTGTGATAGAAGGGATCAGATCGACATTACTTTCTCACTTTCTCAAAACACATGCATCAGTTGGTGTATGTTAGTTTTCAGTTGGCTGAGAAATGATTGTAAAAGACAGCATGCCGATGTGTGCCATGGATGGTAATGACAGAGGATATCACAGTTCCTTTGTCAGCAATTACAACACAACCTTGACTTATTAACTGGGCAAGCAAGAGCTGACTAAGTTTTAAATTTGTTTATAAACCAACAATATTGTGCTAGAATGTACATTGCTTAAAGCGTAAGCCTGCCCTAGGGATAGAGATCTATTCAATTATTTATTAGTGTAGTCATCATCTGCAAAACCCTTCCCACAGTGGTAATAATTATCATCTCTCTTTGATAATGTCAAATTCCTTGAAAAATGTATTACCATAAAGAATCTAAAGGGGGAGAATATGTATTCTCTTGCACCACCAAAAAATACAATTACTTGCTGCAAGGAACACCTTGTTGCCTTCATCCGTCTGACTGTGTCTTTATCAAACTGGTATGACTGATCATTTCTTTGTGTAATAGGCATGAGTCTGCTTGGTAGATGCAAGATTATCCATCTAGCAGCAAAAAAAGAACAGGCTCACACTGGTGCCCATGCAGAGATTTGAAGAATACAATGTTCCTTTTAAGAAGGTCATAGGCAGGTACGGTCATAGATGGACAGGTAAAGGTGAACAGACCAGAGGGACCCCACATGCAGCACTGATGTCTTTACATAAGACCAAAGTTAATTAGGATTGTTACAGAACTGTCTGCCAGCAGCATTGACCGTTTATTTAAAAAAAAAAGAACTGTTAGTATCATGCTAAAGGATTTGAGATAACTGTAATAAAGTTTTATCTATCTTTTATCTATGCTCAATTGCAATAATACAGGATGGAACTGAAAACTCTGGTAAGGGGCCTGCCTACAAGCCAGAGCTTTGGAGAGATTAGCACAAGCTGCTGGGGGAGTTTTAGAGTAAGTATAAGTGCTTTTTGTTGGTGCACTAGGAAAAAAATTGTATTCAATCTTTGAAGTGTGTGGAGAGCATCGCTCTAAGGGTATTTTTTATATTTTATTTATTTCAGCCTTGAACAAAGATCAAAACCATACTTCAAACAATGTGGAAAGCTTACTTTAGCATTTTGTGTAGTAACTTAATAAATTACATGTAAGTTCAGAAGACTGGATAAGACGTTGGTGTTGAACTCCTTTTTTGGGTAGAAATGTAACATTTATTTATTAAAATTATCTATAAAGATTTTCAAAGATGAGACATTTGACAGATTTAACAGTTGTCCCGGAAACGCTTTTCTAAAACAGAAAAATTCTTCTCCATTCTTCTTCTTTTAGTAAAAACATTTCTGAATTTAGCCATAATTCCATTTTCCTGACACAGCATGACAGCATATAGGTATGGGAAGGCTCCGCCTCCCTGCCCAATTCAGGACCAGTTATATTATAAAAGTAGGTCTCCTCCCTTCCTGCAGTATTCTCTTTTTTTTCCTCACTGCTACAGCCGGTTATGCTACTGCTAAAAAGCAGAATTTTTATTTTTCCCTCACCTTGCCGGACGCTTCTGGCCAAGCCGCACAGGTTCAAGCCTCTCCTGTGACGAAGCTCCCCGCTGTAAAGGCAGACATGAACGTCTATATGGGGGAGACCCCACCCCCTCTCAAGATCCAGGAAGATATGGGGGTGAGGGCATCTGGTCTCTAGGGAGTGCTCCTTTATCATGATGCCATGGATGGACATTCATTGGACTTTCTGTTTGGACATGAAGCATGCAGGTGGTAAGGCACCACATGGTGCACAATTCCATTCAGTTACTGCTGCAAGTATGTGGTTAAGCTTGCATTTCTGAAGGGTTGTGGTTGTGTCTGCAATACTGCTAATGATGATAGCAGGTGTGCTGTGCTGGGCTGAAGCCTTCCTACTAACTGAACAAGCCTGGCCCTACAGTCTTGACTTATTTTCTGCAGGTATGCTGTTAGTTTGCATTTCTGAAAAGCATATATCACACATGTGAATCTAACTGGCTATCCATAGTGCCACTTTGTTTACTAATGTGTCACAGATTGGAGTCTATGTCTGCAGTTTTGCTAATGCTTGAACTGATAACAGGTGATATTGAGCCCTTTCCTTTTAATGCAGGGCCTGGCCCTGCAGGCTGGGCTCACTGTGTATTGATGCTTGGTTGTGGTATGATCCTTGGTGGTACATGTGTCTAAGGTAGGTTTAACCTGCTAGTGCTAATTGTCAGAGGACTATTAACTTGCGCTGCTTGTCTATGATTACATTAACTCTACAGTGTGAATGACTGTGATGTGTTTATTTCTATGCATTTACATGCTGACCTTGGTTCTAAAATAAAAGTCAGAATCTGTTTAGTCACATTCCTTAGTACTTACCTGTTAGCAATAGGTAATTGCTTGTGTTATTTGGGGTGCCCCACAGAAAGATGTGGTTGTAGTGGTTACTACTTATGGCAAATACCCCAGGCATTGCTCCAGGCTTCAGCTCATCTGTGAACCAGTAGCAATCAGCCTTCCTAGAGACCAGCAACTTTAACTAAGGTGAGGGCAGGTAGGTATATGGTATATCCTAAAAGAGTGCACATTATGGGCATAATGAGCGTAAATTTCTCCAGCCCTCAACACCAACACCAGTCAACCTACTTCTGCAACAGGGGACAGATCCTCTTCAGCCCTGAAAGAACCACTATGTAGTTAACTGCCAGTGGAGGCAGATCAAGAAGTCTCTACAGTAATCATAGTGGTCTGGTGGTAACTGGTGTGTCGGCCAAAATGCAAAACAAGGTTGCAGGCCAAAGACAGTGACAAATGGGCAGAGACCTGAAAAGGCCTACAGTCACTAATGGTTCCATACCAAGCCTAATCAAACAATTGTGTTTGTTTAAAGGCAACATCTACCTCAGAGCTTGCTTCTGGGAAATTGCTATGACAAGTTGGCATATCAGAAGCAAAAGGTGGATACTTTAACCCCATCCAAACTGACTGTGTGGAGCTCAGGGACTAAGCTATTCAAACAAAGGCATTTAAAGGGTACCTCTGCCTCAAAAGCAGCCGGCCAAACAGGCTGCATCAGATTAACCAAGGGCACCATTCTTGCAACAGAAGAGGCAATATCCTTTGCAGAGACCCTGGGACAGCAAATAGATCCAGAGATGAAGATGGTTCATACTACTGTTAAGTAGTGTTTTGTGTCCTGCGATTGTGCTCACTTCGGTAGCCAGACTGTCAGGACCCCAGACAAGATGAAAGCAGAGCTCTGCTCAGTGATAAACTCTCTATGATGGCGGATCCTAGATTGAAAATGGAGTAGCCAATGATGCAGTTCAGACACTGCGAATACAAAACTATATGCGGTTTCTCCAGTAATCATTGTGGTCAGTGAACCCTTATGTCCCATCCCACAAGTAAACACATGCCGCTTTAAGTCAGAGTGGTGACTGTTCATGTCGGATCTGGTGATATTTAGAAGGAGGATTAATTCCTTATGTTAATCACCAATGACCAGAGGATGGCCAAAAGGCAAAGTAACAAAGAGTGAATGACAGGTTAGACCTGGGAGAACTATAGCGGAGAATAAAGAATCAAGAATTATCTTTATTTGCCTAAACCCAAGCCGCCCAATAGGGTCAGCTGACAGTTATATGTAAATTTGAGCTTAGGATCCGTGGGTCCTGTGCATTAAGGAAGCCAATGGAATTTTTTTCATTTCTCTACCAATTCATTGCATTCCCTTCATGATGCATCAGAGCACAAGGGTTGAGATTACATGGTCGTTAGTCAAAAGTAAGACTTGAATAACAGGCGGAAGGTTAAGGATCCCAAAAATTGCACAGGCCATCGTTGCAATTAATCTCTCCGGCCGTCAGTAAGGCTTGACCTCCACAAATCATACCCCATGATTTCCAAGGAGTATCGTTCATAGCGGTGCGACCCCCCAAGTCGCTGCAACGATAAAGTAGTCCCTACACTACTTTTAATCCCACTATGATCTAACTTGGGGCCATAGACATCAAGAATACACAGGCATTGATTCAAGACACATAGAAATCACAGTAAATTGCATGATTTTAGGTCGCAATAGTGGAAACTTAGGCTAAGACTGTCGATGGTCTTTAGACCTAGCAAGTTGTATATTTGCATGGTTGCATAGGGGGTGAGGTTGAGGATGGACACAGGTCCATCAAGTCCAACCTATGTGTGATTATATGTTGATATTACCTTATATATCCTGTATGTTGTGGTCATCCACAAGTGTGGGTGTGTGTGTGTATACTGTATACACACTTCAAAATACCCATGTTGCAGCAAGTACCTTCGCTTGGCAATTAGAGTTCACTACGAGTTCATCTGGCAGACTGTGACCTTTCCACAAACTCCGGACATTTCCTGGGATATTGGGTCCAGTAAGGGCCGACTTGCGGGACCAAGGACTTCTGGTGAGCCTTGTCTGGACAACAGACTGGCGCAATGACTTCCAGATTCTGGGAAAAGAGTCCCAGTACAGACTCTGATCGAGTTGGGAGGAACCATCATCAAGAGACCAACTAGTCTCATCACAACAATGACCTACCGGGAAGCAATTCTGAATCTCTGAAAAAAAAATACAATAAAGTTACACTCAGAGAGAGCAACAGTATAAGTATCTCACTAGAACAAATGGCTCTTTCCCATTGGTTGCATCCCACAGTCGCAAGAGCAATAAAGTAGCCGGTAGTAATCCATGAGGTCCAAGGTGCCCAAGGGAAGGTTGACAACTGTGTTAACTGGTTTTGTAGTAAGGAAAGACTTACTTCCTGCACTAGAAACAGTAACTCCACAGAGGAGAAAAGTCCCCTCTTGGGGAGGTAGCTAAACAAACTAATCTTTCAGCGTATCAGCTATTAGGCATACCAATCATCCCAAGTGGTTACTCGTCGGGTATTCATGCCAATGGAGGACAAGGTGTCCAAAAGTCAGAGTTATAGCGGTCGCAGACTGGAGTCTTTCCGAAACGCAACAAAAGAGCCTCAACTATGCTGAAAAGACTCAGCAAAATAGGGAAGTCCTATCTTCGCTGTCAAGAAGGAATGCAAAACTAGTCAACTTCTGTCAGATGTATCTCCCAGCACGTTAAGTAGGGTTTTCTAGAACTTACGGCCAGATGGCGTAAGATACAAAAGCCGTCGGATGACAAGGGATGGTCTCCAAAACAAAAAGCTGGTCAAGAGATCGGCAACAAATAAGGCTATCAAGATATTGGTCTGACTGTAACCTGGGTGGCTTCCCAGAGGTGGAAGCAGAGAAACTAATGACAGCCAACAGGGTCGGCAAATTAGCCAATATGTATATTCAACAAACCTAATACTCTCTAGGATCCTTATCCGGATTCGCAGTCATTCGGTGGTGATAACAATAATTGCCCTGTGGCTTGCAGGCCATAATATCCGCGGGTACAGTCTCAGATCCAAGAACCACCTCCTATTCTCCTTTCTGAGATCCAACACCTCATACAGCGTAGCCAACGGTATCTTCCAAATTTCATACAAGTTATATCTAGAGGCTGGAGACCAAGAAGTAGAGGTCTCACCGTTTAGTGTTTGAAATCCTATGGAGGTCAGAGCGCCTACTCCAAACTTCAAGTACATTAGATACGAGAAAAACCTACAGAATTTAAAGGATGGAATTCTCTACTCCTTACTGTAAGGATTGCATTGTATACAAGTAAGCCTAGATACGGCATTAACGGATATATGAAACTCAGTCGTGTCCTCACTCTATGGGATCCAGTAATGGTGGGATCCAGTAACGGTGGGATCCACTAACGGTTGCATATCTTAGCAACCAATTCTGAAAGACCTGGGCAAGTTATTCTTTTCCCCATTTAGTCTTCCAAATGGTGTGAGACACATTATCTCACTCTCCGTTTAGAGGGATAGGACATCCTAAATATGGCCAGTAACATGGAATAAGTATTCCTTTTGGCGAATAGGTCTAGGAAGATCTCAGACATCCAAGTGTCAAGCTATAAACTACCTTGTTGCTGAAATTATCAGGCAAAATGGCTCTAGTCTCTTCCTCAACACTATACAAAGGTTGGTATCTTTGCAATCTGGGATAGAACATCAGCCTTCTGGCATATCCAAACTAAAGTGTTTTGAAGTACCACGAACATTGAAAATAGTCAAGGTGTAAAAGAGACATAGAATTGGCCCTTCTTCTTGGAGAAAAACAATAGACTCATTAGGCCTAACGGCATCGGAAAAAGACAATCACTGTCTAACGAAGACAATCGCAATGGTGCGGATCAAGTTAGTCAAAGCTTAGATGCACTAGGATAAACCCATCAGATGAGGGCAGAGACCGCTCTTTCAGTCTGATTGCGCATGCATTGACGGAACTCCAGAATAGTTCCTCCAGAGTTAATATGTAAACTACGACCTGGTCTACGTTCAACACGTTTGGGGGTCCATTCTTGTGGACCCAGCAGTCTTAACTACAATACATCTCAGTCGTTAGTGGGGATAGAGCTAATCCTCTTAAACACTTGAGCAGTACCCACCCTTGTTGTCTGGTGATTTGGTACATCCCATACGTATATGCTGTCATGCTGTGTCAGGAAAAGGGAAAATTTTATACTTACCTGACGGTAATTTTCCTTTCCTGATGCAAGCATGACAGCATATAGGTCCCCTCCCAAAAAAAATAAAATAAAAAAAATAAAATAAAATAAAAATATCACGAAAATATAATAAAGGCCTTCACAGTGATACTAAGTTACGAGAATACTGCAGGAAGGGAGGAGACCTACTTTTATAATATAACCGGTCCTGAATTGGGCAGGGAGGCGGAGCCTTCCCATACCTATATGCTGTCATGCTTGCATCAGGAAAGGAAAATTACCGTCAGGTAAGTATAAAAATTTCCCTTTTCCCTACAAATATTGATGTGGGCAATTGGAAAGAGTTAATCTCTGCAAATTGTACAGCTGATAACCATATCAAGTATACAGTGGCATTAAACCCCTCACTTAGTTATTAAAATCCTAAAAAAAATATTATTTAGACTCTATCTACACCATTTTAAGACATACGTTCATGCTTTTTTTTTTTTTCTTTCCACTAATAGTAAATTCTAAGTAGACAGCACGTAAAATTAAATGATGAGTTTAAAATAAATGTTTATTAGACATTGATATCTACATTTATTTGTAAAATCTCAAAACTTTTCAAATATTTCAAGTATAATTTACATGCTGTCATTATTTTTACATTGTAAAAAAAAATTTTCAAGGTGAACTCCATCTAGCACCAACTTGTACAAGAAGAAATCTCTCTACTCCTCTTTGGTGTCCTTTATTATGTAATAATAGTTACATACTTCTTTTGTTGTGTAATCTCTTTTAGCCCCTGTGCCATCAATACAAGGTCTGATAAAGAGCCAAGACCTAAAACATGCCAGTGCTTGCAAAATAAGTAGTAGATCTATGTATTCCTCTCACAGCTTGCCATCCTAGAGCTGGTTTATAGCTACCGTTGTGAAGAGAGCACAATTACCCTGGATATCCTTATTAGTGCTGCAGTACATACATTTCCAAATTGCATCCAGGTCATACTATGTAGGCATTCTGTAAATTTGTATTATGTATTGTTAAGCCCTAGAAAAATTGGGGGAAATCGCGCTAACCCGTGACCAATCACTATGACAGTAATGGGGTAAATAGAAATTAACCAATGAAAAACACAAAAATCTATTAAAACTAATGAATGAAATCAAAAGTATATATACAAAGAATAAACTATAAATATATGGTGTACTTTGATCTACATCAAACATAAATAGTCCATCAAAGAAATCCTTGAATGAAATCCAAATAAATAACACCAGTGCTTCATGTGAAAATCATATAAAATGTTGTGTCCACATTCATCTGTGACGTTCCACCACCAAATAGCAGGATTTCTCCTTACCAGCTGTACACGACCCCCCGTGACAGAGGGTCAGTATATGCAGAAATCAAGTGGTTTCTCCCACGAATCACCGCAGCACACAGCACATAAGGTTCCTAAAGCACCGACCTCCGGTTTTCATCAATAGGAACATATGTATGAAAAGAATGGAACACACTCCACATAGTGCATTAAACTTTTAAAAAGGTATTCCATTAAAATTAAGTTGCACTTACACTTATGCAGATTAAAATCGCCTGTTTACGTCTGGAGTGCCGGCCGTAGCACATTCAACAGACACCCGTCCTTGTCAAAGGGGTTAGAGGTGACGTCAGCGAGCGTGTTAGGGCGAGCGGCGCGCTGACGTCACCTCTAACACTTCCGACAAGGACGGGTGTCTGTTGAATGTGCTACGGCCGGCACACCAGACGTAAACAGGCGATTTTAATCTGCATAAGTGAAAAGCCCTGTACACACGATCAGTTTGACTGATGAAAACCGTCCGATGGATTGTTTTCATCAGACAAACCGATCGTGTATGGGACCCATCAGTCTTTTTTCCATCGGTTTTAAAAAATAGAACATGTTTTAAAATTATCTGATGGATAAAAAACCGATGGCAATTTCCGATCGTCTGTGGGGAAATCCATCAGATAAAAAACCCAAGCATGCTCAGAATCAAGTCGACACATGCTCAGTAGCATTGAATTTCATTTTTCTCAGCTCATCGGAGTGTTTTACGTCACCACGTTTGGAACGGTCGGTTTTTTAACTGATGGTGTGTAGGCAAGACTGATGGAAAACAGTTTCATCGGATTTCTGATGGACAAATCCATCAGACGAAAATCCATTGGATATCTGATCGTGTGTACAGGGCTTAAGTACAACTTAATTTTAATGGAATACATTTTTAAAAGTTTAATGCACTATGTGGAGTGTGTTCCATTCTTTTCATACATATGTGCCTATTGATGAAAACCGGAGGTCGGTGCTTTAGGGACCTTATGTGCTGTGTGCTGCGGTGATTCGTGGGAGAAACCACTTGAAGGGCGAGCGGCGCGCTGACGTCACCTCTAACACTTCCGACAAGGACGGGTGTCTGTTGAATGTGCTACGGCCGGCACACCAGACGTAAACAGGCGATTTTAATCTGCATAAGTGAAAAGCCCTGTACACACGATCAGTTTGACTGATGAAAACCGTCCGATGGATTGTTTTCATCAGACAAACCGATCGTGTATGGGACCCATCAGTCTTTTTTCCATCGGTTTTAAAAAATAGAACATGTTTTAAAATTATCTGATGGATAAAAAACCGATGGCAATTTCCGATCGTCTGTGGGGAAATCCATCAGATAAAAAACCCAAGCATGCTCAGAATCAAGTCGACACATGCTCAGTAGCATTGAATTTCATTTTTCTCAGCTCATCGGAGTGTTTTACGTCACCACGTTTGGAACGGTCGGTTTTTTAACTGATGGTGTGTAGGCAAGACTGATGGAAAACAGTTTCATCGGATTTCTGATGGACAAATCCATCAGACGAAAATCCATAGGATATCTGATCGTGTGTACAGGGCTTAAGTGCAACTTAATTTTAATGGAATACATTTTTAAAAGTTTAATGCACTATGTGGAGTGTGTTCCATTCTTTTCATACATATGGGCCTATTGATGAAAACCGGAGGTCGGTGCTTTAGGAACCTTATGTGCTGTGTGCTGCGGTGATTCGTGGGAGAAACCACTTGATTTCTGCAAATACTGACCCTCTGTCACGGGGGGTCGTGTACAGCTGGTAAGGAGAAATCCTGCTATTTGGTGGTGGAACGTCACAGATGAATGTGGACACAACATTTTATATGATTTTCACATGAAGCACTGGTGTTATTTATTTGGATTTCATTCAAGGATTTCTTTGATGGACTATTTATGTTTGATGTAGATCAAAGTACACCATATATTTATAGTTTATTCTTTGTATATATACTTTTGATTTCATTCATTAGTTTTAATAGATTTTTGTGTTTTTCATTGGTTAATTTCTATTCACCCCATTACTGTCATAGTGATTGGTCACGGGTTAGCGCGATTTCCCCCAATTTTTCTATTTCTCTACCATGTATGGTAGTTCACATTCTTAAATCGCAGCTCCCAAATCCACGAAGCTACCAGCGTGAACGTCTGGGGTTTCTTCTTATTTAGCTCATTTAGCGCAGTTTTACTTTCTTTTCTTTTTTTTCTTATGGTTAAGCCCTGGTTCACACTGGTGCGATTTACAAATCTCATGTTTTGAGAGCGATTTGGCACTCCGATTTCTTTCCCAGTCACTTATGATTTTGTTCCGATTTTCTTTTGTATTTGTTTGCGATTTCTGGAGCCTACTTGCGATTTGCAGATAGTATAATTTGTACTTATTCCAATGAAAAGCAAGCTGATTTGTGACATAATAAAGATAGCAGCGCTGGCTGTGGAAAAAAAAAAGGCTTGCTCCAAACTCCTCACTGTAACACCTTCTAGGGGAGGGGACAGGTCAGCTGTTTTCATACACATAGCAGCACTGGCAGGGTTAAAAAAAAGTACTGCTCCAAACTCCTCGCGAAAACACCTGCTAGGGGAGGGGACAGATCAGCTGAAGCTGCAATGACATCCCCCCCAAAAAAAAGACTGCTCCAAATCGCACTGATATAAACAGTACTGCGATTTCAGGTCGATTTACATAGCACTCTATGGATGTTAAATCGACCTGAAATCTCAAAAAAAGTAATACAAAAACCTATTGGAAATCGCTAGTGTCTTATGTCGCACCAATTAGCACATTTCCACTGAAATCCATGGGGTGCGACTTCAGGTACGATTTTGAAATCACATGTCGCACCTGAAATCGCACCAGTGTGAACCAGCGCTTAGACAAATTTTTAACTATCACATTTACTGTCTACAGAACAACCCTTTTTTTACTAATAAACCACAGCTGTTAGTCAATAACCTTTATCTTCCATAACAAATAGCTGGGACTGTGGGGTTGATTTACTAAAACTGGAAAGTGCAAAATCTGATGCAGCTGTGCATTGTAGCCAATCGGCTTCTAACTTCAGCTTGTTTAGTTAAGCTTTGACCAAAAATCCTGGAATCTGGTTGGTTTCTATGCAGAGCTTCACCAGATTTTGCCCTCCCCAGTTTTAGTAAATCAACCTGACAGAGCCAAACAGAGCAGTAGAGTGAAGATGGGCTAATGAAGGTGGCTTTTTTCTGAGCATTTAGAGCTAAGACAAGACTGCTAATTTGAATACAAATCTTTTCCAGTTTAGGTAGATTTATGATGTAAACACTCAAACAAACAAAAAAGGTAGGGTGTTGTGATGCAAACAGTCTCACATAACAAGCTGAAAGCATTGAATGATTGCTATGCTGATTTTCTCTTTGAAGTGCCGAAAACTGTGCCAGGTAGCAGTTAAAATACATTCTACTATTCTAGGCAAGTGATTTAAAAATGTGTTTCGGAATGGCGTTCACCTGTAGTAGTACCTACTACAGTGGTTTCTAGCTTTGATAGGGATCGTCCAGGTATGGCACATGCATACTTACATTCATTCAAGCTGGACCATAATTATGAAAAAATAAGCCATAACTACACATCAACTTTAATCTTTCTAAGCAAACTTTGAAAGCTTCTATTTCTGACAGCAATGGTTCATGTTTTTAACTGCTACATTTGGAAAATCATTTTTTTTTGGCACAATATCCAAAAAATGTTACATGACTTATTTGGCTAAATGGCCAGGTGAATTAAAACTACCATCTCCTTAAATTGCAAGGAGCTTGTTTTTCAACTCTCCCAGGCCTTCCAATCTGTTTATCTTCCACTGAAAATTGGTTGTTGGAAATAGGAAAATGTTCTGATTATCACAGTGTGTAGATTTACTGATGTTGTAGATTCCATTAAAATTGAGTCAAGTATTTAACCTATAACAGTAAGCTGAAATCTTTATGGCTGCAATACAATATTTTACAATCTTTGATTTCTTTGAAACCATTACATTCTACATTGCATTGAAGAAGAATCTCATCCAGAAAAGTTTTGAAAACAATAGGTTTATTTTCATGAGCTTCATCTTTGCAAGGACTTTATAGGTCCATAAAATAGTAGAATTGCCAATGGTATTGGGATACTATATACACATATTCTTTGGCAAGTATTTTGTTTTGAAAATCCTCTTTTTCTTCTTCAGTTGGCTTGTAACTGACAACTTTGTTCTGTAATGTCATTGATGGAATTCATCCATATGAATATGAAAATCAGGGTCTGGTGTGATGTTCGAACAGGAAGGAGAATCTATTCCAAGTTCCCAAATGTTCTCTTGTAGATTTTCATGAATTGTCATTTCTAAATGAAGTGTCCTTACAAACAGATTATTCTGTCGGTTTGACACATTTTTTGTTTAATTGCACATATACATTTTCTTTGTCTTAGGTGGGTATAGCTTTGAATTTTCAGAAGTAATGCATTGATTGTCTTGAAAATGAAGAAATCTTTGGGAACACATGGGGACAGTATTCTTCATCTCTTCCCTTTCTTGAAAGGCAACCATTCACTTAGCAACGAGACATCTTGGAAAAAAGTGTTATAACCAATCCACATCTACATTCTGCTGCATACCCTCATTACTCTCTTCTGATTGCTCAAGATAAAACTCCCACTAGGAAAAACCATCCACAGCCCTTAAAGAGTTTACACTCTAATTGTGTAAGATAAAGAACGTTCAAGTGCCTGCAATCTATAAAGGTATAAGAAAGGATAGAGGGAGCTTACAATCTAGTTGGGTATTAGGGAGTATAAGAAATGTGGAAAAGCTTACAATCGGTATGGGTAGAATGAAGAAAGAGTGGATGTAAAGGCTCACAATCTGTAGGGCTATTAGGGATGATAACAGTTGGAAGAGCTTACATTCGGTATGTATAGGAAAAGATAGAAAGACAGGAAGATCTTACAATCTGTATAGGAATATGGGAGAATATAGGGAGGGTGGGCATCTTACCATCTTTATGCATCTAAGGGAGCATATAAGGAGGGTGGAAGAGTTTGCAACCTGTATGTAACTAAAGGAGGATGCAGAGGGTGGATGAGCTTATAATCTGTATGGGTATAAGGGAGAATAGGCAAGGTGCAAGATTTTGCATTCTAAATTGCTATAAGGTGGGACAGAACAGGTAGAAATATTCCATATGTGTATAAAAAATATTAGAGAAGGGTCAAAATCTGGAAATTCATAGAGGTATAATAGAGGAAATGGAATATTGTATAATCTAAATTGGTTAAAGGGAGGATAGAAAGGATTGAAAACCTGTATGGCTATAAAGGAGGATAGAGAGGGTACAAAAGTTTGCAATCTGAATAGGTATAAGGGAGCATAAAGCTGGTGAAAGAGCTTACAATCTGTATGTGTATAAGGGAAGATAGAAAGGTTGAAAGAGCTTACAAACTTCAGGGTTATAAGATAGGGTAGAGAAGGTGGAAGAGTATATAATCTGTATGGGAGCAGGGCTGCTGTTAAAAATCAAGGAACCCCATACAGCCTACCTGACAGTCTCACCTGAAAATATCAAAACAATATTTTTGCTAAAAATACACTAAAATGGGCAGACACAAACATAATATTACAAAAAAAGTCCTGCTAAATCTAAAAAAGAAACCTGTACTGAGGTTATAAATAAAGCTCTGTGCGTAAATGAGGTCTTGGGGCTGTGTGAAGGCAGCCTGTGTTACTCTATGGCAGGGATATGCAATTAGCAGACCTCCAGCTGTTGCCAAACTACAAGTCCCATGAGGCATAGCGAGACTCTGACAGCAGCAAGCATGACACCCAGAGGCAGAGGCATGATGGGACTTGTAGTTTTGCAACAGCTGGAGGTCCGCTAATTGCATATCCATGCTCTATGGGTACGCAGCAGCTCTATGGATGTAGCTGCAAGTCCTAACTGGAACGCTGTAAAACGCATCAAAGACGCACTGGAATGCACCTAAATGCACCAAAAATGCACTAGAACACACTTGGCCTTATCTAAGGCTAATAAAAAGAGGGGTGAAAAAAGCACTGGACTGCATCAAAAACGTACCAAAAACGCACTGGAACGCATCAAAAACGCGCATGCAAAAAAGCACCTGGAACGCATCCGGATTGCGTTTCTATGGTGTGAACTGGCCCTAAGAGAACCCATGTGAATAACCCCTTCATTTTTTTTTATAATTTTTCAAAATTAAAAATAAATAATTTTTTTTACAGTTTTTTAAAGTTGTTTTTTCACAATGCTGTTGGGTGGATGGGTGGGGGATTAGGGGTCTAAATGGATTAATTTTCAAGAGGACACAGATCCCTAGTACTTTCTCTGCAGATGAGCTGCACTGCAGATGAATAAACAGGAGGTGCTCTGTACATTTATTCATTCCTAAAATAAAGCATTGTAAACACAGCTTGCTAGGTTTCAGTTATGAATGAACACAGGGGATTCCCCCAGAACATAAGGTGCTAGCAAATGTGAGCACAAAAGTGTTCCCCATGTAAGCAATTTCTTCCCACTTTCTGCCTATTTGACAGGTCTCAAACAGAATAGGAAGTACGGTAAGTAAAACATTTCCCAGCAGGTAACATATTTTCTTGAAGAGTGGGAAACAGTTAGAAATGACAATACTGTTACTGTCCCATGAGGTACATTTTCCACCCTGTACTAGGGATGAGCTTTGAGTTCGAGTCAAACTCATGTTCGACTCGAACATTTCATGTTCGCCCGTTCGCCAAACATCGAACAATTTGGGGTGTTCGCGGCAAATTCGAAAAGTCTATGGGAGAAATCTAAAGTGCTAATTATAAAGGCTTATATGCAAGTTATTGTCCTAAAAAGTGTTTGGGGACCCGGGTCCTGCCCCAGGGGACATGTATCAATGCAAAAAAAAGTTTAAAAAAAATGATTTTTTTTTAGGAGCAGTGATTTTAATAATGCTTAAAGTGAAACAATAAAAGTGAAATATTCCTTTAAATTTCGTACCTGGGGGGTGTGTATAATATGCATGTAAAGTCGTGCTTGTTTCCCGTGCTTAGAACTGTCCCTGCACAAAGTGTCATTTCTGAAGAAAAAAAAGTCATTTAAAACTCACTCGCGGCTATTAATGAATTGTCGGCTCCCGGCAATACATAGAAAAGTCATTGATAAAAAAAAAAAAAGCGTGGGGGTCCCCTCAAGTTCAATTACCAGGCCCTTCAGGTCTGGTATAGATATTAAGGGGAACCCCTCCGCAAATTAAAAAAAAAATGCATGCGGTTCCCCCGAAATATTCATACCAGGCCCTTCAGATCTGGCATGGATTTTAAGGGGAACTCCACCCCAAATGTAAAAAAAAATGGCGTGGAGTCCCCCCAAAAATCCATGCCAGACCCTTATCCGAGCACGCAACCTGGCAGGCCGCAGGAAAAGAGGGGGGGACGAGAGAGCGCCCCCTCCCTCCTGAACCGTACCAGGCCACATGCCCTCAACATGGGGAGGATGTCCCCATGTTGATGGGGACAAGGGCCTCATCCCCACAACCCTTGCCCGGTGGTTGTGGGGGTCTGCGGGCGGGGGGCTTATCGGAATCTGGAAGACCCCTTTAACAAAGGGGACCCCCAGATCCCGGCACCCCCTATGTGAATTGGTAAGGGGTACATTGTACCCCTACTATTTCACAAAGAAAGTGTAATTTTTTTTTAAAAAAAACACAAACACCTTGGAAAAGTCCTTTATTAAAAAAATATTTTTTAAATTTGCGGCGGGGTTCCCCTTAATATCTATACCAGACCTGAAGGGCCTGGTAATTGAATTTGGGGGGACCCCCACGCTTTTTTTTTTTTATCAATGACTCTTCTATGTATTGCCGGGAGCCGACAATTCATTAATAGCGGCGAGTGAGTTTTAAATTACTTTTTTTCCTTCAGAAATCACATTTTGTGCAGGGACAGTTCTAATCACGGGAAACAAGTGCAACTTTACATGCATATTATACACACCCCCCAGGTACGAAATTTAACCACTTCCATACAGGGCTTTTTATACCACTTCAATACCAGGCCTATTCTGGCACTTCTCTCCTACAAATCATCATTCTTTTGCTAGAAAATTACTCAGAACTAAAAACATTATATGTGTTTTTTTTAGCAGACACCCTAGGGAATAAAATGACGGTCGTTGCAACTTTTTATCTTGCACGGTATTTGCGCAATAATTTTTCAAACGCCTTTTTTTGGGGAAAAAAATGGTTTCATGAATTAAACATTTTTTTTGTAAAATATGAAAGCTTATGTTATGCCGAGTAAAAAGATACCTAACATGTCACGCTTTAAAATTGCGCACACTCATGGAATGGCGCCAAACTTCGGTACTTAAAAATCTCCATAGGCGACGCTTTGAAAATTTTTACAGGTTACCAGGTTAGAGTTACAGAGGAGGTCTAGTGCTAGAATTGTTGCACGCGCTCTAACGCACGCGGCGATACCTCACATGTGTGGTTTGAACGGCGTTTACATATGTGGGCGGGACTTACGTGTGTGTTCGCTTCTAAGCGCGAGCTATTGGGGACGGGCGTTTTAAAAAAGTTTTTTATTATTTTTTTTTATTTTACTTATTTTTTTTGTATTTTTACTTATTTTTTTTTATCACTTTTATTCCTATTACAAGGAATGTAAACATCCCTTGTAATAGGAATGTGTGTGACAGGTCCTCTTTATGGAGAGATGCGGGGTCAATAAGACCTCACATCTCTCCTCCAGGCTGGAAAGCATGAGATCAGTGAATTTTTTTTCACGATCTCATACTTACAGCCACAATGGCGGCTTTGTTTTCATTTGAGGACCCGGGCGTGATGTCATCACATCACGCCCGGGCCTCCGACGATCATAGAGATGACTGGTGACCATCTCTATGCTCATCACGTGACCCACCACCGGTGCAGACGATTCTCTCCGGGTCCCCGATCGCACTGAAGAGCCCGGAGAAGCACCGGATGGCGGCGGGAGGGGGGATGTCCCCTCCTGCCGCCTATAAGAACGATCAAGCGGCGGAACCGCCGCTATGATCATTCTTATGGTGCGCAGGATCGCCGGCTGAAAAAAAGGATATCTGGATGATGCCTCTAGCTGCAGGCATCATTCAGATATCCCCCCTCAAACCCAGGACGTCATATGACGTCCACCCGGAGGGAGAGAGGGTTTCTGCCTGCGTCATTTTGCTATGGCCCGGTATGGAAGGGGTTAAAGGAAAATTTCACTTTTATTTTTTCATTTTAAGCATTATTAAAATCACTGCTCCCGTAAAAACGTAAATTTTTAAAACGTTTTTTTGCATTGATACATGTCCCCTGGGGCAGAACCCGGGTCCCCAAACACTTTTTAGGACAATAACTTGCATATTAGCCTTTATAATTAGCACTTTAGATTTCGAACGTTCGAGTCCATTGTATTTAATAGGGTTCTAAAGTTCACGCGAACATTCTGTCTGTTCGCAGGTTCTGGTGCGAACCGAACAGGGGGGTGTTTGGCTCATCCGTGCCCTGTACTAGCAACAGGTGTGAAATACAACAGAAAGAGAAGGATGTTATCTCTTATGCCTTAGAATTTTCCATCGGAATTCAGATGAAGATGACTTCCATCAGTCTTGCATACACACTGTCAGACTAAATTCTGACCGTCCAAAACGCGTTCAATGCTTCTGAGCATGCGTCGACTTGATTCTGAGCATGTGTGAATTTTTCTCCAATGGAATTACACACAGACGATCGGAATTTCCCATCGGAAAAATTTAAAACATGTTCTATTTTTTTACTCCGATGGAAAAAAGTCAGATGGGGCCCACACACGATCGGAATTTCCGATGAAATAAGTCCATCGGATTTTATTCCATTGGAAATCTGATCGTGTGTACAAGGCATTAGGGGGGAGAAACAGCATTTAAAATCATTCTGGTTGATTTATATAGTGACATACAATACAACAGGAAACCTCGTAAATGTGTAAAAGTCCCATAGAAAACATGAATCTGCTTTTATCTTCAATCGGAGTTTATTGAAGAGTTATATAAATAAAGACAGAATGTAAGGTATACAGTTACAAAACATGGTACATTAAGATGGGTCACTCAATTATATTGGAAATGTAAACAAATAATCAGACTATGAGAGCCCATTCACACAGGGGCAACTTTGGATCTGACTTCAAGTCGCCCCAAGTCGCCCCTAGTCGCCTCAAGTCGCGCTGCATGAGAAAATCAATGTAAGTGAACGGAGCTGTTTTAATGCACACTATTGCAGTCGCTCCGACTTCAAAAAAGGTTCCTGTACTACTTCAATCCGACTTCTAGGCGACTGCTAGGTGACCTGTACCCATTGATTTAAATTGAAGGCGCCTCAGAAGTCGGATCCCCTGTCTTAACAGAAGCAACTTTCCAGGAAGAGAACATACATTTCTTATTCAAACCTCTCCCTCCCCCTCCCTCCCACAGAGCTGATTCTTGTTTCATTGGCCACTGGAATGTCTCCTGTCCTCGAGGCAATTTGAAGTTGCCTTGTAAGTAGCTCCATGTCATGCTGTGATTCATTCTCAAGTCATGTCCAAGTTGCCTCCCAAAGTCGCGCTGGAAGTCGTGTTGCCCCTGTGTGAATGGAGTCTGAAAGTATAGCAGTAGAAAACAAAATGGTTATATGGCTTGGGGATCAAGTCTGCAGGTGGGGGGCTTATCGGAATCTGTAAGCCCTCATTAACAAGGAGGCCCCCAGATCCTAGCTCCCACCTATGTAAATGGATATGGGGTACATTGAACCCATACCCATTCTCCAAAAAAAGTGTCAAAAAGTAAAAACCACAATAGATAGTTTTTGACAATTACTTTATTAAAAAAAGAAGAAGAAGAAGAAAAAAAAGTGTCCCGCAATGTCCATCCATCTTCAATCACGCTGCCCGACGGACCCTAAAAAATAAAAAAATTAAAATATACCTCCATGGGAGGCCTCCAGGCGCCTGCTGTCTTTTCCTTTTGACAGCTCTTATATAGGCAAGGGTGGGGCCACCCGCTGACGTAATCGGCTGACCACGCCCCCTCTGACATCACATGATGTCAGAAGGGGGGAGTCACTCGGTTACGTCACGGGGTGGCCCCGCCCTTGCCTATATAACAGCTGTCACAGCCAAGAGACAGCAGTTGCCGGGAGGCCTCCCATTGAGGGGGAGCTTTTTTTTTCTATTTTTCAAGTCCATCGGGCAGATGGACATCGCAGGACCCTTTTTTTTTAAATTAAGGAATTGTCAAAAACTGACTATTGTGGTTTTTATTTTTTGACACTTTTTTGGTGAATGGGTAGGAGTACAATGTTATCTTCATTAAAAATAACTGATTTACCTTGCTTTTTTTCTGCAAACACAGGCAATGTAATAGCTAATATAAATATTTTGCCCGCATGCCTACTGGCCAATTTTATTAATTTTTTTCTTTATTTTTTACATATTAGACCCTGCATTTTTTTTGCTAGAAAATTACTTAGAACCACCAAACATTATATATTTTCTGAAAGCAGAGGCCCTGGAAAATAAAATTGTGGTTGCTGTCATTTTTTATGTAACAGGACATGTTTATGAAAAGCATATTTTCACAAAAAATACACTTAAATTAATTTTAGTGCTCACAAACACAATGTAATAACCAATTTTGATAAAATATAAAATATGATGTTGAGTAAATAGATATCAGACATGTCAAGATTGAAAATTACGCATGCCTGTAAAATGGCGGCAACAAAAACAGTGCCTAAAATTGTCCGTAGGCAACGTTTCAAAAGCCTTTACAGGTTATCAGTTAAAAACTTGAGCAATGGTGCTAGAATCTTTGCATTCACACAGGCATATGTGGTGATATCTCACATGTGTAGCTCAATAACCGTTTACATATCTGCACATTTCCACGTGAGAACGGGGTAATGGGGGTGCTTTTCCATTTTTTTAAATAATTTTTTATTTATTTTTCTTAAATTATTTTACACCTTTTGCATATTTTTTATTTACCTTTATTGCTATCACAAAGGAGTGAACAAGCACCCTTGTTATAGTCTTGGGCAGTGACAGGTATACTGTATGGAGACATCAGGGGTCTATTAGACCCCTGATGTCTGCCCTGCCCCCCAAGGCAACTGATCGAATACAGATCGTGTTTGTTCAGCTGCTTCCCTGGCTGTAATGGCCAGCAAATGACAGCTCTGAAACCAGAATAGACAAAATCCTCTTCGCTTTCAGCTTCATTTGTCACAGAAGAGATCGAAGAACAGATGTGGGCAGCAGTCGTGACTGCATATCATAGTCCTGGGCTCACTGGTGGCACAGGAAAGCCTGAGGACAGCGGTGGACCGTAGTGAGGGAGTTTCCAAGTGTAAACTCAAAGAGGAAATTAGATTGCTCATCACTGCTTTATCACTGAATCATTGCTACAGATACAGCCATACTGGTATAATGACTTGTTGCCCAGGACATTTATATACTGTACATATGCTGGGCACCAAGCACTTAAAGGATAAATCACCAAAACCCTTCTTTGGATAGTAAATGGAAAGGGGGTTAGTACCTCTGTCAGGTGTTTATTACTGTCTGTGTCACGGAAGAAAAAATATCCACTAATGTCCTCTCCCTCTGTCACACACAAAACAAGAAAACACCTTTACACTTTTCTTTGGGGGAGGGGGGAGGAAGGGAATGGATGCAAGGGTTAGAGCCATTGTCAGCTGTTTACTGCTTCCATGGCCCTGTTAAGAACATTTCCCTCACGTCGGGATGTTGCCAGCACTTTAAGTGAGAGGAAATATTTCCATTGAGAACAGAAAGCAATAAGGTCAGGAGTTCTGATCATTCCTTTCTGTCAAAAACTAAATGGAAAAAGGAGTGGAACAGGTCTTTAAAAATAGCAGTTAATTCATTGATAAAACAATGGTTTGGTAATCAGAATATAATCTATTCCTACAAGTGTTAACATATGCCAAGACATGAACTACAGATCTGTAATATCTGTCAAAATGTCAAAAATAGAACCTGCCTGATGATTGACAGAGCTTTTGCATTAACCTAATTATCTCTATTCTGCACTGTGTATATCATACCAAAGTTGTGCAAAATGTTATTGAATCTAAAAATACATTGATGTAAAACAAGATATCCAGATGATTAATTATCCTCTTGAGATCATTTTTTGCATCATGATCTCCTCTTCCTACAGCCCTTGTGTTCGTAGAATTGATATTTTAAACTGTAATGAATTCACTGTATACAGGAATAAAATTGTCTTTGAAGGGAACATATAGTGGATTTTTGTACTTGTCTTCTTTCCTTATTATGGTAAGAAAATTATATTTTGGAAAATATGAAGAAAAGCATAATTATATTTTGTACTCCCTTCCAGTTTCTCTTTATATCTCAGAAACCTGTTTGTATACAGCGCTCAGTAGCCCAAGCTGACATTTTCCTCATATGCGCCTTTCTTTGTCTCCTTGCATAAGTCTCTGTCCAAAGTCTCAGTGGTGAAACAGCATGTCTGAAAGGAGATAGATACTGCTGTTCGCCTTCTTTGGAACCTTTGGAATTTTTATTCATTCATTAAATGTTTATTTGTAAAACAAAGATTGTATATAATATATGTTATAAAATGTATCTATGAAGTGACCCCCTTTCCCCCGCACTACATGGATTAAATGCCTGTTTTGTCTAGAGCAGTGGTCTCCAAACTGCGGCCCGAGGGCTGGATGCGGCCCTTTGCTTGCCTTTATCCGGCCCTTGGAGCATTATTCCTCCCAATGATACGAGACACTATTCTGCCATCTGACACCGACAATGGAGCACCATTTCTCCCACTGACACCACTAATGGGGCACTATTCCTCCATATGATACCGACAATGGGGCACTATTCCTCCCCCTAATTCCAGATGTTTACTCCCACTGATGCCAGAAAATTTTTCACTCCCGCTGGCCAAAGTTCGGCCCTCCAAGAGCCTGAAGGACAATAAACCGGCCCTTTGTTTAGAATGTTTGGAGACCCCTGGTCTAGAGGATGATAAATAGGCTGACTTATCTATCTTATTCATCCATCCCACAGGCCTCCTCTGCACTTTTCACAGGTCCCCCAAAGCCTCTTCTCTTTGCTGCTCTACTGGTCACAAACTCTTCAACACCATCACTTACTTTGCATATAAGGATGTTGAGGGTCTGCCCAATTCCTGGGAGGGCAGGAGAGAGGAGACTTTAAGCATTATTAAAGTCACTGCTCCTGAAAAAATGGTAACTTTAAAAACGTTTTTTGCAATAATACATGTCCCCTAGGGCAGTACCCGGGTCCCCAAACACTTTTTATGGCAATAACTTGCATATAATCCTTTAAAATTAGCATTTTTGATTTTTCATGTTCGTGTCCTATAGTCAGCAGCAACCAATCCAACAATTAAAATTGTTACTGTGTAAGACTGAACTTCATGGTAGATCATTTGGTTAAGACTGTCCAAGAGTTGCTACAATCTTATGAAAAAGATATCAAAACTAAAGGAAAATACTTTTAAAATAACACATAACTGTACGGTAGATTGTTTGGAAAGACTATACTGGATAGTTTTCAATCTGTAAAACCAGAGGAACATCATTCATTTCTTCTAACTAAACACAGGCCAGTAAAAGTTTACAGTAATATACAAATTGCAGTGTAATTACATACTGCATGTTTAAAATGTCATCATAAAGTTAAAAAGTACACAAGTAACAGACAGAAAATACATTACATTCTGTTTTGGTTTCCTTGGGTTTTCCATAGGGAGTTAAAACATATTCACTAGGCAGAGCTGCAGTAAATCAGTATACCTAAAAAATTCAGACAAAGCAACAAATCACTGTATCTTTTAAAATGACACTAACTTCTAAATACTGTTAGAAAGAGTTCATGTGTAATGGGTATTAAAGCATTATACTGGGTTTTTTATTTTTTCTCAGACTGATTGCAAAGGGCAGCTCTTATATCTAACTAGCCATTGTAGTAGATTAGATGTGTATCATCCTAATTTTATTTAAAATTGCTTGGCCAGACAAGAGCTGAACAAGGATTATAATGTAAAAGATATTGCCAGGGGTGCTTATGTTTTCCTTGCCAATAAGTTGTGCTCTTGCATTAAAAAAAAATAGACATTATTGTGGTTTGAAAATGTATAGCTAAAGCAGTCCCGTGAACACAAAGTTTACATGATGGATAGCATTTACCCAAACAGTTCACATAGGAAGATTACAATAGAAGTTTGCGGTAGTAGCAATTTATACTTCTCTGAAACCAAATATGGTATGCTCTTTCTGCTTTTTTCCATGTACATTTTAAGTAACAGCCTACATCTCTTCTTTTAGTATAGAATGTTTTGTGGTTTTTTTTTCTACAGTTTATCCTCATAAATTATAAACATTATATTCCCAAAATGATACCATATTTATGTTTGAAAGAAAATGGGTGATTCCGCGCAAAGGAAAGGGCAGTACTGAACAAGAGAAAAGAACTGCTGCCCCCACAGATTACTACCACTAGGTGGAGTATGATGATGATTTAAAAATGGTGTAGGTGTAGCGCTGTTCTTAATTGATTTAAAAGTTTAAAGTGACGGGTGCTACTTGTTCCTGTGCATGGATAACAGAAAATTTATTACCAAATACTTACCGTAATCTTCCTTTCCTGATGGACTCCATGGCAGTCTATGTGTGGGTTAACCCCGCCTCCTCTCCAATGCTATAGGACCCCCTACCCTATAAGTTTGAGCTCACCGGTAGGGACTGTGTTCCGTAACTAGCCTACTCTTGACCGATGGGGGGGAACTCCGACTTCCATGTAGTCCATCAGGAAAGGAAAATTACGGTAAGTAGTTGGTAATAAATTTTCAGTTTTCCTGACAGACTCAATGGCAGTCTACATGTGGGAAATAACTAGCACATAACGGGTGGGTATGCTGAACAGAAATAAATTTAATTTGACCCGTCAACCGACAGGATTTACAAACCAAAGATCACAGAAGATAGTGAAGCAGGCTCAATACAGAACTGTGACCTAAAAGTTATTAACCACTTAACGACCGCTCACTGTATATATACGTCGGCAGAATGGCACCGACAGGCACAATCACGTAGAGTGTACGTGATCGCCTTTGTACAGTTGGGGGGTCCGATCGGACCCCCCTCCTATACAGTGAGCGGCCGTTAATCGTTGGGGAGCGATCAGAGATGAGGGGGTGACCATTCGATTTCGGCCACCCCCTCACGATCGCTCCCGGCCAATGAAAATGCTTCCTCCGCCATGTGCTGTAAACACAGGCAGGAGGAAGTGATGTCATCTCCCTCGCGGTGGTCTTTTCGATTCCGGCGCCGAGGAGAGAGGAAGCAGGTTAGTGCACCAACAGTCCACTGACACATAGGTACACATAGGCACACATTTCACCCCCCGTCACCCCCAGATCACCCCCAGGTCACCCCCCAGCCCCCAATCACAGTGTCACTGATTGCAGTGATCATTTATTTTACTGATCACTGCATTTAGTGTCATCTGTGATAGTAAAAAGTTGCAGGGCAGTTAGGTTTAGGCCCCTTTAGGTCCAGGGTAGCCCCCTAACCCCCCCTAATAAAGGTTTAACCCCTTGATCGCCCCCCAGGTAACCCTTTCACCCCCTAACGCCAGCGTCACTAAGCGATCGTATTTTCGATCGCTGTATTTAGTGCCGGTGGTGCCCTAGATAGCCAGTTATTTATTTTTAGTTTCGCCGCAGGTTTTTAGAGCGTCAGGTACCCCCATATATTATTTTAACCCCCTGATTGCCCCTAGTTAACCCTTTCACCAGTGATCACCATATAAAGGTTACGGGTGACACTGGTTGGTTAGTTTGCTTTTTATAGCATCAGGGCACCCGCCGTATATAACCCAATAAAGGTTTAACCCCCTGATCGCCCGGCGGGTGAGATCAATTAGGTGTTAGCGCCAGAGAGGGTCTGCGTCGCCCCAGGCAGCGTTAGGTTAGTGCCAGTAACGCTAACACCCACGCGCAAAGCATACACCTCCCTTAGTGGTATAGTATCTGATCAGATCTATACTAGCGTCCCCAGCGGTTTAGGGTTCCCAAAAACGCAGTGTTAGCGTGATCAGCCCAGATACCTGCTAGCACCTGCGTTTAGCCCCTCAGCCCAGCCCAGCCCACCCAAGTGCAGTATCGATCGATCACTGTCACTTACCAAACACAAAACACATAACTGCAGCGTTCACAGAGACAGTCCTGATCCCTGCGACAGCTAACAGTTTTTTTTGTAGCGTTTGATATATTTGCTGACTACAGTCGGGTGCTTTTTTTCCTGTGAATCTTACTAGTGTACCCCTAAATTTAGAGCCCAAAATGGCAAGTCGAAGGTACACTAGTAAAGAGGCCTACGAGATTCTGAGCATGACAGATAGTGAAGAGGAGGTCACGTATCTGTCAGATTCAGGCTCAGAATATCTTCCCGTAGAAGACAGTGACGTCAGCGGCCCCACGTCAGATAGCTCTGACGACGAAGTTGAGGTCCCTGCTAAGGTCAGGCGTACCCGATTCCGATCTTCTGAGGTTGTTGAGGAGCAAGAACCGCAGGGCTCTCGTATCATGGAGCAGAGGAGTACTAGCGCCGCTATTCCTTCTGGTGAATTGGCAAGCACCAGCGGCCTAGTACAGCCTGGGCATACATCCAGCACTGCAGTATCACGTGGTGACGTGGCGAGTCCCATAAGTGCAGTTCAAGCTGGCGAGGTGGCAAGCCCAAGTAGTGTCCCGCTGCCACCAAGAAGACAAAGGCAGGCCCGTCGTACCCATAGTGCTCTTCCTGCAGAATTCGCCTATCCTGATTGGGTCCCCACCACTTCTGCAGAACCCGTACTTCCCCCATTCACTCCCCAACACGGTATTCAGGTGGAAACAGCTGATTTTATGCCAATCGATTATTATTCGCTGTTTTTCACGGAAGATCTCTATAGATCTATTGTGGACCAGAGTAATTTATATGCTGGTCAATTCATCGCCGCTAATCCCCAGTTGCCTTCCATTGCCAAAGATTGGAAACCAATTACGGTTTCCGAATTTAAGACCTTTCTGGGCCTTTCCCTCAACATGGGCACACATAAATTCCCGTCATTGCGTGCTTATTGGTCCACGCACCCAATTGACCACATGCCCGTGTTCTCTGCCTCCATGCCCAGGAAACGATACGAGCAGATTTTGCGGTTCATGCACTTTAACGACAATGAACTTTGTCGTCCACGTGGGGACCCTGAACACGACCGGCTCTATAAAATTCGGCCCCTCATAAACCACTTCAACGAACGTTTTGCAGCCTTGTTTATTCCCGATCAAGCTGTCTGCGTTGATGAGTCCCTGATTAAATTTTCTGGCCGCTTGGCTTTCAAGCAGTACCTTCCCAGCAAGCGTGCCAGATACGGGGTCAAGCTCTATAAGTGCTGTGACAGGGCAACAGGCTATGTATGGAGCTTTATGGTTTATGAGGGAAAAGATAGTCAGGTTGAGCCGGTCAACTGCCCGGATTACATAGGGAGCGCTGGCAAGATAGTGTGGAACTTGGTGTCACCCTTATTCGGAAAGGGGTACCACTTGTATGTGGACAATTATTACACGAGCGTGCCACTGTTTAGTCACTTGTTTGATCATCAGATTGGAGCATGTGGCACCGTGCGACCTAATCGCCGGGGCTTTCCCCAGCGGCTTGTAGATGCCCGTCTTAGGCTGGGGGAGAGAGCCTGCGTAAAGTGTAATAACTTGCTCGCTATGAAGTGGAGGGACAATAAGAATGTTTTCCTTCTTACCTCCCTTCATGCAGACACGACTGTCCAAATTCGTACGGCGACTGGTGTTGTGGAGAAACCCCTCTGTGTCCACGAATATAAGAAAAATATGGGAGGGGTGGACCTCAACGACCAGTTGATGGCGCCGTATCTAATTGACCGTAAGGCGAGACGCTGGTACAAAAAAGTGTCTCTATCCTTATTCCAATTGGCTTTGCTGAACGCTCATGTGCTATACAGAGCTTCAGGCGGGACTTTATCTCTTCTAAAATTCCAGAATGAGATAGTCACAGAACTCCTGTATCCAGGCGGTTCTGCACCTCACCATCCCCTACCAAATGCAGTAAGCCGGCTGCATGAGAGGCATTATACACATCTCCTCCCGAGTACCCCTACCCAACGAGCCCCCCAAAAAAGATGTCGTGTCTGTAGGAAGCGCGGATTTAGGCGTGACACCTGTTATTATTGTCCACTCTGTCCTGACAAACCTGGTCTTTGCCTTGGTGAATGTTTTGAACGCTACCACTCAAAAGTGAAGTTTTAGCGTAGGGTACAGCATTTCACAGACTAGGACACACTTACACAGGGTCTCCCAAGATGCCATTACATTTTGAGAGACCCGAACCATTACAGTTGTTAAAGTTTAAAAAAAAAAGTGTAAAAAAGAAAAAAAAAACGTAAAAAACAAAAAACACAAAAAAATATAAAATAAAAAAAACAAAAATAGTTGTCGTTTTATTGTTCTCTCTCGCTCTCTCTATTTTCTCTCTATTGTTCTGCTCTTTTTTTACTGTATTCCATTCTGCAATGTTTTATCATGCTTGCTTTTCAGGTATGTAATTTTTTGTTTTCAGGTGCGCCATTCAACTGCAGCGCGGAATTATTTATCTTGACAGCAACAGCGTTTCCTCCCACGATACATAAAGCCGTGACTCCAGTGATGTAGGAGGTGATTTCACCACCACAGTTAAAAAAAAAGAGCATATATGCCGAAGCATGGGGGCAGCAGGGGCGGAGGAGCGATTTTGCTCCTAATGCCGCGTATATACGGTCGAAATTCCGACGGAGGCTTGCCCGTGGAAAAGTCCGACCGTGTGTACGCGGCATAACTTTTTTGCGGGAGGATGCCCCCATGCTTCGGCATATATATATTTTAGGCACAGGTTGCGTTAAAAAAATGTTTTATTTTTTACTAGGTTTTGTTTTGGTATTTGCTTTGCAGGTATGGTATGGTAAGGTCTTACTGTTGTACTGTAATGTTACTTTGTTTTAATGTTAACCATCATTTGCTTAGCAGGTACGCCATTCAGTTGCATCGCGGATTTATTTATCTTGACAGCAACAGCGTTTGCTCCCACGATACATAAAGCCGTGACTCCAGTGCTGTAGGAGGTGATTTCACCACCACAGTTAAAAAAAAAAGAGCATATATGCCGAAGCATGGGGGCAGCAGGGGCGGAGGAGCGATTTTGCTCCTAATGCCGCGTATATACGGTCGAAATTCCAACGGAGGCTTGCCCGTGGAAAAGTTCGACCGTGTGTACGCGGCATAACCTTTTATGCTGCGTACATACGGTCGAAATTCCGACGAAGGCTTGCCCGTGGAAAAGTCCGACCGTGTGTACGCGGCATAACTTTTTTGCGGGAGGATGCCCCCATGCTTCGGCATATATGCCCATCATTAGAAGTGGGTGGATGAAGGGAGGTATTCTAATGGTGGGCATACCCACCGATCAATCTCTTTTTTTCGTTCAGCCAACAGGCTGCATGAAAAAAAAGATTACAATACATGTCCAACAAGGACCAGCAACGTACTGGTATGTTGCTGGACTTTGAATGTTTATACCAGAATGATGCCTGCAGGTTTAGGTATCATCTTGGTATCATTCTTTTCAGCCAGTGGCCGGCTTTCATGTAAAAGCAATTCTAGCAGATAATTAGCCTCTAGACTGCTTTTACAAGCAGTGGGAGGGAATGCCCCCCCCCCGGATATAAACAGCGCCATTGGGAAATTGGGAAAGCATTTTATCACACCGATCTTGGTGTGGTCAGATGCTTTGAGGGCAGAGGAAAGATCTAGGGTCTAACCCCCCATTTTTTTTCAAAAAAAGGGTACCTGTCACTACTTATTGCTATCATAGGGGATATTTACATTCCCTGAGATAACAATAAAAAAAAAAAAAAAAAAATATGGAAGGAACAGTTTAAAAAAAAGCAAAAAAAAAAAAAAAGCACCGCTGTCCCCCCCTGCTCTTGCGCAAAGGCGAACGCAAGCGTCGGTCTAGCGTCATATGTAAACAGCAATTGCATCATGCATGTGAGGTATCACCGCGAAGGTCAGATCGAGGGCAGTAATTTTAGCAGTAGACCTCCTCTGTAAATCTAACGTGGTAACCTGTAAAGGCTTTTAAATGCTTTTAAAAATGAATGTAGTTTCTCGCCGCTGCGCGTTTGCGCGCAATTTTAAAGCATGTCGTGTTTGGTATCCATGTACTCGGCCTAAGATCATCTTTTTTATTTCATCAAACATTTGGGCAATATAGTGTTTTTTAGTGCATTAAAAATAAAAAAGTGTGTTTTTCCCCCAAAAAATGTGTTTGAAAAATCGCTGCGCAAATACTGTGTGGAAAAAAAAATGCAACACCCACTATTTTAATCTGTAGGGCCTTTGCTTTAAAAAAATATATAATGTTTGGGGGTTCAACATAATTTTCTTGCAAAAAAAAATGTTTTCATGTAAACAAAAAGTGTCAGAAAGGGCTTTGTCTTCAAGTGGTTAGAAGAGTGGATGATGTGTGACATAAGCTTCCTAATGTTGTGCATAAAATGCCAGGACAGTTCAAAACCCCCCCAAATGACCCCATTTTGGAAAGTAGACACCTCAAGCTATTTGCTGAGAGGCATGTTGAGCCCATTGAATATATTTTTTTTGTCCCAAGTGATTGAATAATGAGAAAAAGAAAAAAAAAAAAATGTACAAAAAGTTGTCACTAATATATATATTGCTCAAACATGCCATGGTTATATGTGGAATTGCACCCCAAAATACATTCTGTTGCTTCTCCTGAGTATGGGGATACCACATGTGTGAGACATTTTGGGAGCTTAGCCGCGTACAGGACCCCGAAAACCAAGCACCGCCTTCAGGATTTCTATGGGTGTAAATTTTTGATTTCACTCCTCACTGCCTATCACAGTTTCGGAGGCCATGGAATGCCCAGATGGCACAAAACCCCCCCAAATGACCCCATTTTGGAAAGTAGACACCCCAAGCTATTTGCTGAGAGGTATGTTGAGTATTTTGCAGATCTCGCTTTTTGTCACAAAGTTTTAAAAATTGAAAAAAGAAAAAAAAAATATGTCTTTCTTCATTTTCAAAAACAAATGAGAGCTGTAAAAGACTCACCATGCCTCTCGGCAAATAGCTTGGGGTGTCTACTTTCCAAAATGGGGTCTTTTGTGGGGGTTTTGGGCTATCTTGGCATTTTATGGCCTTCAAAACTGTGATAGGTAGTGAGGAGTGAAATCAAAAATTTGTGCCCTTAGAAATCCTGAAGGCGGTGCTTGGTTTTCGGGGGCCCGTACGCGGCTAGGCTCTCAAAAAGTCCCACACATGTGGTATCCCCGTACTCAGGAGAAGCAGCCAAATGTATTTTGGGGTGCAACTCTGCATATAACCATGGCATGTTTGAGCAATATATCATTTAGTGACAACTTTTTGTACATTTTTTTTTTCTTTTTGTCATTATTCAATCACTTGGGACAAAAAAAAAAAATATTCAATGGGCTCAACATGCCTCTCAGCAATTTCCTTGGGGTGTCTACTTTCCAAAATGGGGTCATTTTGGGGGGTTTTGTGCTATCTTGGCATTTTATGGCCTTCAAAACTGTGATCGGTAGTGAGGAGTGAAATCAAAAATTTATGCCCTTAGAAACCTTGAAGGCGGTGCTTGATTTTTGGGGTCCCGTACGTGGCTAGGCTCCCAAAAAGTCCCACACATGTGGTATCCCCGTACTCAGGAGAAGCAGCAGAATGTATTTTGGGGTGTAATTTCACATATGCCCATGGCATGTGTGAGCAATATATCATTTAGTGACAACTTTGTGCAAAAAAAGGTTTGTCATATTCCCGCAACTTGTGGCAAAATATAAAATATTCCATGGACTGAACATGCCTCTCAGTAAATAGCTTGGGGTGTCTACTTTCCAAAATGGGGTCATTTGGGGGGGTTTTGTGCTATTTTGGCATTTTATGGCCTTCGAAACTGTGATAGGTAGTGAGGAGTGAAATCAAAAATTTACGCCCTTAGAAATCCTGAAGGCGATGCTTGGTTTTTGGGGCCCCGTACCCGGCTAGGTTCCCAAAAAGTCCCACACATGTGGTATCCCCGTACTCAGGAGAAGCAGCAGAATGTATTTTGGGGTGCAATTCCACATATAACCATGGCATGTGTGAGCAATATATCATTTAGTGACAACTTTTTGTACATTTTTTCTTTTTTTTTTCTTTTTATCATTATTCAATCATTTGGGAGAAAAAAAAATATTCAGTGGGCTCAACATGCCTCTCAGCAAATAGCTTGGGGTGTCTACTTTCCAAAATGGGGTCATTTGGGGGGGTTTTGTGCCATCTTGGCATTTTATGGCCTTCAAAACTGTGATAGGTAGTAATAGGTAGTGAGGAGTGAAATCAAAAATGTATGCCCTTAGAAACCTTGAAGGCGGTGCTTGGTTTTTGGGGTCCCGTATGCGACTAGGCTCCCAAAAAGTCCCACACATGTGGTATCCCCGTACTCAGGAGAAGCAGCAGAATGTATTTTGAGGTGTAATTTCACATATGCCCATGGCATGTGTGAGCAATATATCATTTAGTGACAACTTTGTGCAAAAAAAATAAAGTTTGTCATATTCCCGCAACTTGTGGCAAAATATAAAATATTCCATGGACTAATCATGCCTCTCAGTAAATAGCTTGGGGTGTCTACTTTCCAAAATGGGGTCATTTGGGGGGTTTTGTGCTATTTTGGCATTTTATGGCCTTCGAAACTGTGATAGGTAGTGAGGAGTGAAATCAAAAATTTGCGCCCTTAGAAATCCTGAAGGCGGTGCTTGGTTTTCGGGGGCCCGTACGTGGCTAGGCTCCTAAAAAGTCCCACACATGTAGTATCCCCATACTCAGGAGAAGCAGCAGAATGTATTTTGGGGTGCAATTCCACATATAACCATGGCATGGGTGAGCAATATATCATTTAGTGACAACTTTTTGTAATTTTTTATTTTTTTTGTCATTATTCAATCACTTGGGACAAAAAAAAAATATTCAATGGGCTCAACATGCCTCTCAGCAATTTCCTTGGGGTGTCTACTTTCCAAAATGGGGTCATTTTGGGGGGTTTTGTACTGCCCTGCCCTGCCATTTCAAGAAATGAGATAGGCAGTCATAAATTAAAAGCTGTGTAAATTCCAGAAAATGTACCCTAGTTTGTAGACGCTATAACTTTTGCGCAAACCAATAAATATACGCTTATTGACATTTTTTTTACTAAAGACATGTGGCTGAATACATTTTGGCCTAAATGTATGACTACAATTGAGTTTATTCGATTTTTCTTATAACATAAAGTAGAAAATATCATTTTTTTTCAAAATTTTCGGTCTTTTTCAGTTTATATCGCAAAAAATTAAAATCGCAGAGGCAATCAAATACCATTAAAAGAAAGCTCTATTTGTGGGAAGAAAAGGATGCAAATTTCGTTTGGGTACAACATTGCATGTCCGCACAATTTACAGTTAAAGCAGCGCAGTGCAAAATTCTGAATTCACCTCTGGTCCTTTAGCTACCAAATGGTCCGGGGCTTAAGTGGTTAATGGAGGCCCATGAGGCCGCTTTACAGATAACATCTGGAGCCATATGCTGGACTGCTGCCCATGAAGCCAATATACTCCTGGTGAAATGTGCCTTTTCCGGCTCCGGAGGAACCAAGCCCTCAGCTCTATAAGCCTGTTGGATGGACTGGACGATCCAGGCCGCAATCGTTCTGATCGAGGCTCAATTCTCTTTGTTACTGCCAGCGTGCAGGACGAACAGGTAGACAGAGCATCTGAAATGGAGGAAGTAGCTTGCAGGTATACCCCCAGAATTTCATCTACGTCCAGAGGATGAATTTTAGTGGACTCCTGGGTCCTGAATGGAGGTAGGATGATTTCCTGGCTCTTATGAAACCTTGAGGTAATTTTTGGATTTGAGTTGAGCATAGGAATAAGGACCACCCAGTCCGGAAAGAAGGACAGAAAAGGTTCTTCGTAACCTAGGAACCCAATCTCCGAGACCCTCTTAGCCGTGGTAACGGCTACTAGGAAGTGATTTTAACTGAAGGGTCTCCGGTAGAAAGCAGAAAGGACCCCGTGTTACTGAGTTCAGACAGTCAGTGAGTTGAGAACAATGGGAAGATCCTAAATGGGGAATCTTGGTCTCCTTTGAGGGCTGAGTTTTAACGCCCCACGGAAGAACTGCTGGAAAAAGGGTGAACAGCCCGCAAAGTTTTGGAGAAGACCGGCAAGGTTGAGACTTGGACTCTAAGAGAGCTGATAGATAGAGATAGATCTAGGCCGGAAAAAGAAGCTGAAGATATCCTGAACTTTTGGATTTCTACAGGATCTGCCCATAGAGGATGAGAACTCGGCAGACATGGCCCATATTCCCCTATAGACTTAATTCATGCTCATCTCCGTAGAGCTAATGAGAGTGGAAATTGCCCTTGAAGCGCACCCGAGCTGGACAGGGGTGCAGGACTGCCCCTTGAGAAAAAAGGTCCGGTCCGAGAGGACAAGGCATCGGATCCCGAAAGCTGAGCTGGCTCAGGAGGGGAAATCAAGGCTTGTACGGCCAATAAGGAGCTACTACCACCACTTTGACCAGTTCCGCATGAGGTCTTCGTAAGAACGTGAGGATGATTGAGAGCGGTGGAAAGGCGTATATCCTCTTGAAACGTAATCGATCCGTCAGGGCATCCATTCCGGAGGCCTAGTTGCACAGCCCCGAGTGTAATGCCTCTTCAGCTTGAAGTTGCCGGGGAAGAGAATAGATCCACTTCAGGATTGACTCCCAGGGACACAATCCACTTGAATGTCTGCACATGAAGAGACCACTCATTGATGTCTAACCGAATACGCGACAGGAAGTCCGCTCGGACATTCTGGACTCCGGGGATGTAAGCCACTGAAATGCCGGTCAGGTTCTTCTGGGCCCAAGACATGATGGGCTCGACCTCCCGGAAAAGTGTGGAGCTCCGAGTGCCCCCATGACTCTTCACATAAGAGATCGCCGTGGTGTCGACCATTATTAAAACTGACTCTCCCTTCCGGAGACGGGATAAGGACTGAAGGACACACTAGTCTCCCCGAAGTTCCAGGACGTTCTAGCCCGGGTTGAGAAGACGCGTACCTAACTTGCCTTGAGCAAGATCTGATCTGCAGAACTCGACCGAAACCGCTGGCATCGGTCGTGACCGTGATCCATGACATGGGAGCAATGGAGTGGCAATTGAGCAGGTTTTGCGCTGAAGCTACCAAAAGAGGCTGCTCCTCATCATCGATGATATGTGAATAGGTTCACTGTTGCCCCTTGATTTCCATTGTTGCATAAAACCTGACTTGAAAAGGCGTAGCCTCTGCAGAGACCACTTGACCATAGGGGTCGTGGAGACTATCGAGCCGATAGTTTTTCGGCACTGTGAGGCCCTCGGCCATGAAGAGATTAGAGATCATGAAATTCTCTTTGGGATAACTGGGATCTTCCCCACTGGGGGAGAGATGGTGCTTTCCACTGTAATAAACTGGGCCCCAAAGTACAACAGGTGCTGGATTGGTTCTAGTTGGCTTTTTCCCAGACTTAGGAGCCACCCGAAACTGGACAAGGTAGAGATTACCTGCTCCCTGTGAACCAGCAGCTGCCCTTGGTCTTGGGACAGCAACAGGAGGTCGTCAAAGTAGTGATAAAGACGTACCCCTCTCGTTCTGATGAGAGCCACTATGGCCAGAGAAATTTTTGAGAAGATTCAGGTGAGGTTGTCAGCCCGAAAGGGAGATAGATGAACTGTAGATGTTCTTGTTCAACTTGGAACCGGAGGTACAGTATTTGAGAAACTCCTTTGCCACCGGAATATGGAGGTAAGCATCCTTTAAGTCGATTGAGATTAGCCAATCGCCTGGCTGTACAGATGGTTGACAGAGTCTCCATTTGAATCTTTCTATTTTATATTCTTTGTTTAGGTAAGATATACCTATCACTGGTTGCCATAAACCGTTGTCTTCTGTGCTAAGAAGAGGGGGGAGTATACCCCCTGGAAATTTCTGTCCCTCGGGATGTGTACCGCTGCTCCCTGAGACTTCAGCAAGTCCCATAGGATAGTAACGCCTGCTCCTGCTCTTCCGACCGAGGTAGCAGAGTGGGAATAAATCTGGGGGAAGGAGTATCAGTGAAGGACCATGTGTGGCCCGATAAAACCATCTTGACGGCCCCGTAATCCTTGCCTTCTGCTCCAACTCTTTCTGAAGTCCTGGCCAGGCCTTTAAGAGCGAGCTTCTCCTGATGCTGTGTACACACGACCGTTTTTCTCGTTGAGAAAAGCGAATTTTTTTCCTTTTGACGAGAAAAACGATCGTCTGTGGGCATTTTGACGCTTTTCTCGACGAGAAAAACGCCATTAAAAACGACGAGAAAAATTAGAACATGTTCTAATTTTTCTCGTAGTTTTTTCCAACATTTTTTCCACGGCAGTTTTCCCATAGGGAAACACTGCAGCGGAGCCCACAGACGGTCGTTTTTCTCGACAAGAGAAAAAATGACGTGAAAAACGACCGTGTGTGGGGAACAAGCCGTTCCCTCGTTTTTAATGTCATTATTCACGGCGGTTTTTTAACCGCCGTGAATAATGATCGTGTGTAAGCGGCATGAGCGTTCGGCACCTTCTGCATTGGGGACTCTTCTGACCGAGCAGGCACCTATCCTGGGGAAGGCGTAACTATAAGGCCCACTTAGCGGTGACCGAGGACAACTTAGTCCGAGCCAACAGGAGGATCAGATCGATAGAAGCCTCCCCCAAAAAGACTGCAGCCAGCTTCAGCTCCTTAACTGCTGAACTTCTGGCCAAGTCTTCTGGAACGCCCCTGAATATGGAGACTATGTTCTCAGGCTTCCAAAGCCTTAGCCATAGCTGCTAGAGCCAGGGCAGGTTATCAGCCATACCGGCAAGCCCATAAAACTTTCTTGGGTCTTGATCTACTCTCCTCTCAAGCCGGTCCTGAAGGACACAGCATCTTCCAAAGGAAGAGTAACCTGTTTTGCCAGACGTATCAATGTGCTTGACATAGAAGTTTTCTTGTCCACCTTGCTCCATTCCACATCAGTGATATCCTTTGATTCCGTAAGGAACGACAGGAGAGAACGTTCTTTCCCCGGGTGCTTAAAGAACTTTTTTGCTTAGCTGGGGGTGGAAGGGTCTACCCAATTAAGGGCTTCCTTAACCGTCTTGAGTAGTGGAGGAACCAGAGAGTTGTCAAAGCTTCCGACACATTCGTCACCTTCCAACTCGCTGTCCGAAGAATCCGGAGAAGCAGCGTAGAGCTGGGAAGGACCTGAAACTTTTTGGGCCACATCAGCCAAGGAGCCAGGTAGAATGGTGGACTGGCTCCGTGTGTGGGATGTATCCCATTTTTAGGGATTGCTGCACCACATGTTTCACAAGAGACTCTATATTTGCTTTCCGTCTCTTTATTCCGTCAACTGACCAGGCATAACATTGGTCACATAAAGACTTTCCCTCTGGGATTCCCGTCCCACATCCCCAGCAGGCTCTGCGATCAGAACGGCTGACATGGCGGTGGGTGCGGTGACTGGAGGAGGAATGGAAACATCTCCTCTGGTTAAATGAGGAATGGAAACCTCTCCTCTAGTTGGAGGAGGAATGGAAACCTCTCCTCTGCTGCCCAGATGGAGATTCTCATCTAGATCTGGACAATGAATGGAAGAGTTGTGGCCTGGCAAGGTCTCTGTCGTCCCGGACCACGACTTCCGGGTCCGATCTGGAAGGGCTGAAAAAAAAAGATGGGGGGGTGACACCAAATGCAATCTCAAAACCCTTGAGATAGCAACCTCGGCCCCCTCCCCTCGCAGGCACGTACCTTGTGCGTGAGGGCTGGCCGCATGATGGCAGTGACCTGTCCATAACCTCTGGACAGAACGTCAACATAAGTAGGGACGGTCTGCAGATGACCCATGAATGCTACATGTACCGGGGAAGCCAACCAGAAGATATATATATATATATATATATATATATATATATATATGTAGCAGCCTCACCCTCTCTCTCTTCTTTAGTGGTCACTTTGGCTTCGGTCTAGGGGTACTTTGAAGGGGAGAGCGAGGTGCGCCACGGCCCGTGTCCTCTGGATTACTGCATGTAGAGGTGAATGCCAGAATCAGATTACACCCAGGCTGTGTATACGTTCAGAGCCAAGTCTGTTCTGCTGATAACCCCCTTTGCTCCCAGTAATTGGAGTACCACACACTGAAAAGGTCCAACACTTATTTATTCCATAACGGCAAACAAATAGTCCTTTGTGAGCAGACAGTTTGAGACCCATAGAACAGTTCAGTATTGGTGGGGAGTAGGTCAAGGCACAGTCCTCAAAAAAAACTAAACCGTTGAGGTTTCACCAACGGTTGCTAAGCACAGTGGCTGTTAAATTGACTTTTTGGCTTCAGAGTCTCTTCCAGCGACTCTAGTGAACAGGAACTGGAGTTACCTTCGCTACGTTGCAGCCCCTGTCAGGGGGAAGACATCCCTCCAAGAGAGTTACCGGAGGCCCTGCCGTCACTGGATTAATGCTGTACCAGGCTATTCGGAAGGGTTACACTCCCCGGCCTCCTCGCCTCAGATACGGGTCCCAACGCCTTAGGACCCCTCGGACTCCTCCACCCTCGCGGAACCCAGTCGAAGTTACTGGGCTCCAGGCCTCGGCCATAGTACCTCACCCCAGGCTTAAGGTGCCTAGGATGGAATCCATCCCTCGCTCCGGCCAGGTCAAGGGCACCTGGGACCGGAACTCCGGAACGCCAGCACCCAGGCCGAAGGTGCCAGGGTGCGGCCGCGTCCTCCAACTCTGAACCCCGAGGTCAGGGTATCCGCCCCTTTTATCTCCTCTCCCTTTGCGTCACAGCGTGCTCCCCGCCCCGCCGCACCGGTGCCAGGAAAGGACAAAAAGGAACAGTCTTGCGGTGCAGGTTCAACTCCGACCCAGGGCGACAACGCCACCTGCAGACCACAGGGAACCTTGCACCACCAGAGTCCTCCAAGAACCACAAAAGGGACTCTCAGATTCCCTAACAATTAGTACATCTGGGTTAAATGACCCAGATGCCCCCCCCCCAAATTTAAATACCCGCTACACTCTCCCCCCTGTGATTTGACACTGGTCCCCAGTGTCTGGTCCAAACTCACATCCCACAAAGGTGGTGCATAAGCTTCGCCCAGAGACTAAACCATACAAATTAGCCCTGAATTGTGCCAAGACCTAGAATGGGAAAGGGAAACATAAAACAGTAAAACTATAAAACTTTCCTTAAAACACTTCTGACATTTACACATGCACAATCCTCCCTCTGACTATCTAAGGACCACCCATTCTCAGCAGCCTTGACAGATGAATCTCTTGCAGAAGGGAAAAAAACAAACATCCTACCACAATGTGTGTTTTCTTTGAATGAACGGGCCTGTCCTTGAAAAGGCCCATTCGCTCCAATGAGTATGGTGATGCAAGTGTAAAAAAAAAAAAACAGTCGTTGCACAGCACTGCCACCTGGTGACAGCGCCACGGTAATGACACTTGGCCAAATCCTCCAGACAACTTTCCTTTTTTTCTTCTTTGTGTCTACACTAACTACACCCCAAAGTCTTTATCTTCTTTGCAGTGTAGGGAGAAAGAGGGAGAACAAACAGTAACAGCTCCCATTTCTCCAAAGAGTAAAACGGGCAAATAAAAAAAAACTAGGGCATAGTCCTTGTGTTCCGGCAAGTTCAGCAATGAACAATAATCAGAGCATACAGGAGTCTTTTCTTCCTAAAGGTAGAACTTTGGGTGCGGCAAGAACAGGGGCTTCAAGTGCTTATCGAAAGTCTCCACATTATACTCAATGTTCTCTCCGTCTTTGCGACAAATAAGCACCCTGTCCGCATGGATGTGCCGACCCAACATCCACTCCGCTTTACAGTCCTTGAACTTCTTGGACACAGGGGATGAGCACGAAGGGTATCAGCGAGCATGGGGCACTGAGCTTTTCCCAGACAAACTCATCATACCATCGCTGCTGCAGGACCTCCACTTCAAAAAGCAAGTCCCAGGGTAGGTATGGGTACTCCCACCCATATTCACGGGCAACTCTCTGACAGAAAAGCCGCTGTATCCGGGCCAGAGGTGGCATTGTGTCACGGTCTCCTTCTCCAGGCTGGACAATGGACTCCGGATGCCGAGGTACTTTAACTACCTCCATTGGCTTGGACCTAGGAATCCGCAGTAATGAACGTTGCGTTCCCGTCACCGGAACGGATGAAACAGTAGGTGATTCACAGGATGGAAGGGTAGGCAGGAGACCAGATTTCTCCCCGGGCTCCGGGACCTCCATCGGGGGTGTACTATCCCCTGTAGACATGGGCAGATCCCTTGGTGCACGGAGCGCGGGTAATGGCATCTTGTCCCAACCCTTGCGGTGAAAGACCTTGTCAATCTCGCCATCATCGCCAGCATCTGACAGCGACTCTAGGTCGGAGGTGTCGTACATTTCCGCGAGCAGGTAATTCCCCGTAGATGTAGAATCACCCTCCCTTACGGGCTCCACCAACAATGGACTCCCGACACCTCCAACCACACTCACAGTCCCAACCCCTGGCTCACCTGGGCCTTCAGAAGAACAGGGATGTCCAGGGCTCTTCCCTCCGGATCCATCCAGGCCAGGCAAGCAGCGGGGCGAAGCTCTTCCACGACCATAGGATGCCTGTACCAGGCCGACTTTCCTCTTCGGAGGTGGGAGCAGGGAGCTTGTGGTGACCGAAGCAGCATCCTCTGATTTTTCAGTCTCAGTCTCTGGATGGGCACTCTCTTTGCCCTGGTCAGCACGCACAGAAATCTCCGCAAAGACCTGGATCTCCCCTTCCGGAGTGGCGGTACCTGTGAGGCAGTTGAGGTGGAAGGCTCAGGGCCTTTCTGTGAATGGTTCCACCTCAAAAAAAAACTCCTTGCAGGCCTCACATCGCCCGAATGGCTTTAAGCTGACCACTAGTCCCGAGCAGCCGGGACAGATCACACCGAGGGCCTCTATGTCTCTGCAGACATACAGAGCCAAACGTCCTCGGGGCCTGAGTCTTATTCCTGTATCCGTTATGGAAGCAGCAAAGGAAGTCATCTTCGTGGGGTAAGGAACCAAAATCCACTGGATACTTGAGGTCATCCCAACTGTCTGCTGCTCCATTGCGCACTGACCAACACGCGCCAGAATCCCCACGTGACTACTTCCACATGGCCAGACTCCTCCCATAGTCTGCACTTCTTCGCAGGCTTTCCCTTCTCCCCGCCCACGAACTGCGCAGCTATGGTGTGCCTCGTGGCGTGCCTGCCAACATGGCCGACCTACTCGGAACTCCACCGGGCAGCAAAGTCCAAACACAGACGTTCCCAGCTCCATATACACGAAACACACATCCCGGACTTACGAGCCTCCACGTGTAGCGGCCTCACCCTCTCTCTCTTCTTTAGTGGTCATTTTGGCTTCGGTCTAGGGGTGCTTTGAAGGGGAGAGCGAGGTGTGCCACGGCCCGTGTCCTCTAGATTACTGCGTGTAGAGGTGAAGGCCAGAATCAGATTACACCCGGGCTGTGTATACGTTCAGAGCCAAGTCTGTTCTGCTGATAACCCCCTTTGCTCCCAGTAATTGGAGTACCACACACTGAAAATGTCCAACACTTATTTATTCCATAGCGGCAAACAAATAGTCCTTTGCGAGCAGACAGTTTGAGACCCATAGAACAGTTCAGTATTGGTGGGGAGTAGGTCAAGGCACAATCCTTAAAGAAAACTAAACCGTTGAGGTTTCACCAACGGTTGCTAAGCACAGTGGCTGTTAAATTGACTTTTAGGCTTCAGAGTCTCTTCCAGCGACTCTAGTGAACAGGAACTGGAGTTACCTTCGCTACGTTGCAGCTCCTGTCAGGGGGAAGACATCCCTCCAAGAGAGTTACCGGAGGCCCTGCCGTCACCGGTTTAATGCTGTACCAGGCTATTCGGAAGGGTTACACTCCCCGTCCTCCTCGCCTCAGATACGGGTCCCAACGCCTTAGGGCCCCTCGGACTCCTCCACCCTTGTGGAACCCAGTCGAAGTTACTGGGCTCCAGGCCTCGGCCGTAGTACCTCACCCCAGGCTTAAGATGCCTAGGATGGACTCCATCCCTCGCTCCGGCCAGGTCAAGGGCACCTGGGCCCGGAACTCCGGAACGCCAGCACCCAGGCCGAAGGTGCCTGGGTGCGGCCGCGTCCTCCAATTCTGAACCCAGAGGTCAGGGCATCCGCCCCTTTTATCTCCTCTCCCTTTGCGTCACAGCGGGCTCCCCGCCCCGCTGCCAGGAAGGGACAAAAAGGAACAGTCTTGCGGTGCAGGTTCAACTCCGACCCAGGGCGACAACGCCACCTGCAGGCCACTGGGAACCTTGCACCACCAGATATTTTTATTTATTTTTTCTGACATCATCAAAGGAAATATATATTTTTATTGATTGTAGAGGGGGGAAGGGGGAGGGGAGAAGTGGGACTTTAAATGAAGCACACAGCAGTAAATTAAATAGTCAAGCGAGTAGAAAAAGTGGGATTTATTTTGCATTGTACATTCATTTATAGCATACATTGGGCATACAGCCTCTCAACCATGAATGCTCAGACGTTTACAAAACAAATGCATGAAACCACATAATTTGATGTATATTTAACATAATGAGTACAGAAATCGCATGATGCTAGTAACAAACAATTAAAAACATAATTGCGGTCAAAAAATAAGAGGGGGTCCATGGTAAGAAATGTTGGTAAGGAGTAGTGGCTCTACGCGTTTCGCGACCCTTTAGTCGCTCATCAGGAGCATAAACCATGGCATTAAAATCTAAAAAAGAAAAAAAAAATATATAGATCTAAATACCAGATAATTTGGGCTGGACATTAAAGATGGTCAGGAGGATAAGGAAATTTTAGGGGGGAGAAGGAAAGAGGAGTTCAATAGTTACAGAGAACTTACATCTGCACATCGTGCGAGCTTGGCGTGCCAACCGAAATCGCCAATGCGACTCTAGGCTCCCTCTCGAGGCACTGTAGAGGTCTGGAAAGGCAGCATCAGCCACATAAAGGCACGTCCCAGGCAAGTAATGTATGTGGATACCCTGCATAAGGGTGGAGAAAGTGGCCCCATAAGGTGCCTGACCCAGAGGTCAGGGCATCCACCCCTTTTATCTCCTCTCCCTTTGCATCACAGCGGGCTCCCCGCCCCGCTGCACTGCTGCCAGGAAGGGACAAAAAGGAACAGTCTTGCGGTGCAGGTTCAACTCCGACCCAGGGTGACAACGCCACCTGCAGGCCACTGGGAACCTTGCACCACCAGATATTTTTATTTATTTTTTTCTGACATCATCAAAGGAAATATATATTTTTATTCTTTTTTATTTTTTGTATTATTACCGTATATACTCGAGTATAAGCCGGCCCAAGTATAAGCCAAGGCCCTAATTTTACCACAAAAAAACTGGGAAAACTTATTGACTCGAGTATAAGCCTAGGGTGAGAATGCAGCAGCTACTGTAAGCGGAAAAGAGGGTCAACAATGCCCATTTGCAGCTTCACTGTGCCCATTTGCACGCCTCACTGTGCCCATTTGTAACCTCACTGTGCCCATTGCAACCTCACTGTGCCCATTGCAGCCTTACTGTGCCCATTCTCACTGTGCCCATTGCAGCCTTACTGTGCCCATTCTGACTGTGCCCATTGTAGCCTTACTGTGCCCATTGCAGCCTTACTGTGCCCATTCTCACTGTGCCCATTGCAGCCTTACTGTGCCCATTCTCACTGTGCCCATTGTAGCCTTACTGTGCCCATTCTCACTGTGCCCATTGTAGCCTTACTGTGCCCATTCTCACTGTGCCCATTGCAGCCTCAGTGTACCTGTATTCTTGACCGGCTGCTGGCATCCATTTTTCAAAAGTTGCGGCTTCCTCCTGGTCCCGTTCCGTTCCGTGATAGTCAGTGTACCTGTCGGGTCGTGGGCGTACATTTTTCAAAAGTCGCGGCTTCCTCCTGGTCCGTGATAGGCGTTTGACACTCTGTTCCTGTACCGCCTATCACGGAGGTCCTCTCATCCTCGGACTCAGTTTCCCAGCAGACATTGTGTTCAGTGTTCCGCCAATCACGGACCTTCTTTCATCCTCGGACAAGAGGACGTCCATGATAGGCGGAACACTGAACACAGTGTCTGCTGGGAAAGTCTGAGGATGAGAGGACCTCCATGAAAGGCGGTAGCGGAACACAGTGTCAAACGCCTATCACGGACCAGGAGGAAGCCGCGACTTTTGAAAATGGACGCCCGTGACCCGACAGGTACACTGACTATCACGGAACGGAACGGGACCAGGAGGAAGCTGCGACTTTTAACTTAAAAAAGGGCTGAAAAACTCGGCTTATACTCGAGAATATACTGTATATAATATGTCAATATGTATACTGTATATATACTTTTTCACTTTTCTTTTATTTCATTTACTTCTTTTTTGCTTTTTTAATAAGGGGAGAAAGGACATTCATCAGACAACTGCAGACCAGGCTGGGGGGAAGCCGCCGCTCACTGTCTGTGGGTGTTCAAATCCCCCCGCCTGGGTGATGTCACCGCTCCCCCACCTCACGCCTGCGCCGTGGGAGACAGCTGAACGGCGCCTCCGCGGCCGCCAGACAATCCACCATCCCGCGCATGCGCGAGCCAAGCCTCGCTATTGCGGAGGCCCCCCGCATGCACAGAATGACAGCGGGGGCCGTAACCCGGAAGCACCGCGGTGGGCTGGAACGCAGAAGCATTCCAAGCGCCGTGAGGGGGATTGGAGGTACCAGGGAGTACCGGGGAGACGGGAGAACAAAGACAAACATGTAAACAAAGATGCGACTGCCATGAGAAGGAGTAGGAAATTGCAGACCTTGCCAGCCGTTGATGCGTCCCCCTTCAGGCATACCGAGGCAACCTCCCTTCCATCACTGGGGTATCTAGGGCCCTGAGCTGCACCGCATGAATGGTATGCCAGATTCCAAAAATATTCTGACCGGACGCAAACAGGAACAATCATGATGTAGGTCCATGGAGGAGGACAAAAAAAGAACACAGTCTCTACCGGTGAGCTCAAACTTATAGGGTAGGGGGTCCTATAGCATTGGAGAGGAGACGGGGTTAACCCACACGTAGACTGCCATGGAGTCTGTCAGGAAAGATAAATAAAGTGCTAGTGGAGTGTTACACCCTCGGCTGGGTGTTGGCTAAATTAAGATGTGCTAGAAAATCACTTAATTGATCTGACACATATAAAGTGCTATGTCCAATAAAAACACATAGCAATAATACACCAGATGATAAATAATACATAAACAGAATTTAAACCTTATAATTGGTGATAGAATAGTGACTTGTGCTCATGAAAAATGTATCAAATATATATCAAAAATAAAAATAAAAATGAAATACGGATAAAAATAAAGTCCAGTGATGGTGAGCAAATGCTTAATCTTGCTTTCTTGCGGTGTGCGTGACTATCCGTGCTCGTTCTATATATGCACTCACCAGAAACTTCTTACCCTCCTGGGGTATGACACAGCCACAGTATTTGCCACTGTGTAGCAAACTGGGAAATAGTCAGCTCTGGATGTCTTTAGCGTTCCTCTAAAAATGATTATGCAGAAGAGAAAAGGATGCCCATAGCATAATACCGCTTGGAACTCTTTATTTTATAAAATTTTGGTGGAAATATACTCACATTCTGACATAATGTTTAAAGACAAAACAAAGCAAACACTGGCGCTGAAAAAACGTTGTTAACGGCCCAGACTGGAAGTGATGTACCGACGTGCTGAGACTCCGCCCATATTTATGTTTGTTTGAGTTTATATCATGCAATATGTTCTTTTCGTTTTTATTATTTATTTAGATTAACATTGATGCAAAAAACAAAACAAAAAAAAAACATATATTTTAATCTGAAAGAGATCTTCAGTTTTACTGTGGAATTTTCTTGCTCAAGTATTTTATTAAAGATTATTAGAAAACATTGAATGTAATGAGTAAAGAGAACATTTTAACTGTGGTATTTTTTGATGAACTGTTAACTGTTTTACATTCTGTTTCACTCACTTGTACCTTAAACACTTAACGACCGCCCCATGTACATATACGTCGGCAAAATGGCACGGACAGGCACAATCACGTACCTGTACGTGACTACCTTCGTATGGGTGGGGAGTCCGATCGGACCCCCCTCCGGTACATGGAGCGGTCGTTTTCCGTGCGGGAGCGATCCGTGATGAGGGGGCCGCCATTGGTTTCTGGCCACCCCCTCGCGATTGCTCTCTGCCTGTGTAATGTAAACACAGGCAGAGGAAGAGATGTCATCTCTCCCTGTGGCGCTTTATTCGTCCAGAGCGCCATGGAGAGAAGACATCAGGTTAGTGCACAAACAGTACACTGACACCAGGACACATAGGTACATAAATCGCCCCCCCCAGTCACCCCCCAGATCACCCCCCAGCCCCCAGTCACAGTGTCACTGATTGCAGTGATCATTTATTTACTGATCACTGCAAACAGTGTCATCTGTGATAGTAAAAGTGTCAGGGATATTAGTGTTAGGTCCCTTTAGGTCCAGGGTAGCCCCCCAACCCCCCCTAATAAAGGTTAAACCCCTTGATCGCCCCCCGGGTAACCCTTTCACCCCCTATCACCACTGTCACTAAGCGACCGTTTTTCTGGTCGCTGTTTTAGTGTCGGTGGTGCCGATAGGTAGTATTTTTTTAGGTTTGCCGCCAGGTTTTTATTGCGTCAGGTACCTCCATATATTACCTAATAAAGGTTTAACCCCTTGATCGCCCCCCAGGTAAACCTTTCATCCCCTTTTGCCTGTGTCACTAAGCAATCGTTTTTCTGATCGCTGTATTAGTTATGCTGGTGCCGCTAGGTAGTCAGTTATTTTTTTAGGTTCGCCGCCAGGTTTTTATAGCGTCAGGTACTCCCATATATTATCTAATAAAGGTTTTAACCCCCTGATTGGCCCTAGACAAATGAAAGGAAGATCCTGGACTGCCGCACTCTATGGAAAATGCTTCTTTATTCAAATAAAATTCATCCATTAGCGTCAGAGAGGGTCTGCGTCGCCCCAGGCAGCGTCAGGTTAGTGCCAGTAGCGCTAACACCCACGCGGTAAGCATACACCTCCCTTAGTGGTATAGTATCTGAACAGATCAATATCTGATCTGATTAGATCTATACTAGCTTCCTAGCAGTTTAAGGTTCCCAAAAACGCAGTGTTAGCGGGATCAGCCCAGATACCTGCTAGCACCTGCGTTTTGTCCCTCCATCCAGCCCAGGCCACCCAAGTGCAGTATCGATCGATCACTGTCACTTACAAAACACAACACACATAACTGCAGCGTTCGCAGAGACAGGCCTGATCCCTGCGACTCCAGTGCTGTAGGAGGTGATTTCACCACCACAGTTAAAAAAAAGAGCATATATGCCGAAGCATGGGGGCAGCAGGGACAGAGGAGCGATTTTGCTCCTAATGCCGCGTACATACGGTTGAAATTCCGATGGAGGCTTGCCCGTGGAAAAGTCTGACCGTGTGTACGCGGCATAACTTTTGTGGGGGGATGCCCCCATGCTTCGGCATATATAAATGGTACATGTATGCCCATCATTAGAAGTGGGTGAATGAAGGGAGGTATTCTAATGGTGGGCATACCCACCGAGCAATCTCTTTTTTTCGTTCAGCCAACAGGATGCATGAAAAAAAAGATTACAATACACGTCCAACAAGGACCAGCAACGTACTGGTATGTTGCTGGATTTTGAATGGTTATACCAGAATGATGCCTGCGGGTTTAGGTATCATCTTGGTATAATTCTTTTTAGCCAGCGGCCGGCTTTCATGTAAAAGCAATCCTAGCGGCTAATTAGCCTCTGGACTGCTTTTACAAGCAGTAGGAGGGAATGTCCCCCCCCTGGATATAAAAAGTGCCATTGGGAAATTGGGAAAGCATTTTATCACACCGATCTTGGTGTGGTCAGATGATTTGATGGCAGAGGAAAGATCTAGGGTCACCGCGAAGGTCAGATCGAGGGCAGTAATTTTAGCAGTAGACCTCCTCTGTAAATCTAATGTGGTAACCTGTAATGGCTTTTAAAGGCTTTTAAAAATGTATGTTGTTTGTCGCCACTGCGCGTTTGTATTTGGCGTCCATAGCCACCAACTACAGGACTTGGCCCCGCCCCCTGGCCCTCGTATCATTGGAGTTGATTGACAGCAGCGCGAGCCAATGGCTGCACTGCTATCAATCGATCCAATGAAGAGCCGAGAACAGCCGAGAATCCCGGGCCGAGAAGCCAGTGCGTTCACGAAGCAGGACTTTCAAGGGCTCGGGTAAGTAAACGGGGGGGGGGGCTGGGGGGCTTGTAAGCATTGGATGTTTTTTCACCTTAATGCATAGGATGCATTAAGGTGAAATAATGTGAAGCTTTACAACCCCTTTAATTGATTATAAGCTCTTTCACCTGAAGGTACATTCATACCTCTGCATAGGGATATATGGTAGTGCATGTTAAATACATACAAAATGCCCAACACCTACAAGTGGAAATGGGCGAATGTAGACTAATGGGTTCTAAGCTTTTTCAACTGCTGTATCTCACCCTCATACACTAAGAAATTGCTAACTCTTTCAACTTCTGTAACCCTTCCTTGTACCCACAAGGACAACAAGCTTTCCAACATTTGGTATGCATCCATTATATCTTGATTAATGGTAAGCTCCTCTACGTTCTTCATTCCTAAAGTGATACTAAAAGATCCTTTTTTATTTTTATTAAATAACAAACATGTTATACTTACCTCCACTGTGCAGCTCGTTTGGCACAGAGTGGCCCTGAACATCCTCTTCTGGGGTCCCTCGATGGCTCTCGTGGCTCCTTCCCGCATTAGATAACCCCCTAGGACAGTGGTTCTCAACCTGGGGGTCGGGACCCCCGGGGGGGTCGAATGATGATTTGCCAGGGGTCACCGAATCCTGGGCTGTTTCTGAAGCCCGTACTGCTCTCCCAGGCTTTTTGCGGCTGCCCAGCTTGGCTGTTCCTGGAGCCTGCGGCCGCCCAGCCACTTTGCAGCCACCCATTCAGTTCACGGCATGACTGGGGGGCAGTTGACTGGTGAGGAATGTGAAGTGGGAGGGGCTGGAGGAAACTGTATCTCCTGATATTGGCATAGGTGTCACTGCTACAGCAGATGACCTTGATCAAGAGCACCTAAGTTGGCTGATCAGAACTCCCCCCAGCATTGCCACTCATCCCATTCTTCCCACCAAGGAGTAAGAGAAGGAATAAAAATAGAAAATACATGGAAGAGAGAGGAAAAAAGGGGAAGGAACAAAGAAAAAGGGAGAGACAGATTAAGAGAAAGAACAAGAAAAACAGCTAGTGAGAGGGATGAAAACAAAAAAAGAAATTAGGTTAGAGAGAGATAAGGCCCCTTTCACACTGACGGATAGAATTGTGCTTTTAGCTGCGGATTCTTAAGTTATCTACCGCAGCTAAACACACACAATGGAAAAAATCAAGAGATGGTGTTGCGCTCCAATAGCATAGAATGGTGTAAATGGTAAAATGTATAAATAACCAAAATAATATAATTGATAAATGAATGTGCAAATATGCAAATAGACTGACTGAAAGATAAAATTGCTTTAAATGCTAAGATAGGTGCGTCCAAAGGTGAAATGAATAAATGTGCAAACAGTGCAGATAAGGTGACTCAGTCCAAGAGGTGATGCAATTTAATCAAAAGAAATTGCAAGGTGCAGGTAGGGTGCTGGGTGCATAAATAAAATCACAACGTGAAGATAATAATATATGCGGTCGCAGGGGAAATCGCAGGATGGTGTTATGCTCCAATCAAAATGAATGACTGAACATAACTGATATACAACAATGATGGATGAATAAAACAGTGAACTCAATAAGAGTGCAAATAAATACAAATAGGTGACTGTATGATGTGAGTAAAATCACATTGTATGAATGGTAGGTGGAACCACAAAATTGTTCAATTGTTACAAAGTGCAAATGGTGCAGCTGCGACTCAGTCCAAGAGGTGATGCAGTTTAATCAAAAGAAATTGCCAGGTGCAAGCTGGGTGCTAAATGACATCAGCAGGTGGCAAGGTGACTTGTTGGTGAATCTTCGGTGTATGGTGACACCCGAAGGTGTGCTAGCAAATTACCTTACGGCTGCAAGGTAGGCAGCATTCAATAAAACCAACGGAATCAATCAGGGGTAGAGGGGATAACAAATAGATAGGGAATATAACTCTCCCCTTATAGAATTAAAAGAAAACGAATATTTTGCACCGGGAAAAAAAATAGTGGGAGGAAATTGGATTAAAAAAGAGAGAGCAGAGTTAAGAGATATAATAAAAAAAGGGAAAATTATACCACTTCAAGAATTGAGACACAATAGGGAATTAATGATAGTAGATGAATGGAGGTACCACCAGTTGACCCACTTTGTACAAAGCCTTCCCTAGCCAATTAGGTCTGGGGAGGAACTTACGACGTTGGAACGGCTTTGTATGGCCGATAACTTAACAGGAACTATATCAAAACTCTACAAATTACTGATGACAGTGGATGAACTGGTGATGCTCCCATTTATAAAGAAATGGGAAAGAGAATTGGGAACACGTAGGGATAAAAGGACTATAGAGAAAATAATAAAATTGGCCCACTCGTCTGCCATGGACAGCAGGACCGCAGAGATGAACTATAAATGTATTACAGGCTGGTATGCCACACCAGATAAATTGAGTAAATTTCAAGTAGAACAGAAGGCAGAATGCTGGAGAGAATGTGGGGGGAGGGGAACAATGGCCCACATATGGTGGCAATGCCCTAAAATTCAAACTTACTGGGAAAAGATACTGGAAATGATAAAAATAATTACAGAGAAGGAGATTAAAAAAGATCCTTGGATAGTTTTATTCCACGGAGGGGATGGAGGAATGAAACAGTATAAAGAGTCACTGATCCCACATTTATTAAACGCGGCCAAAAGGTTGATCCCAAAAAAATGGCGAAAAGTGGAAAGTCCATCTATATGGGAGTGGGTAGATTCCGTGGAAGAAACATACAGTATGGAGGGACTGAAGTACGGTGTAGAGGAGGAAAAAAAAGGATTTAAAAACAAGTGGGAATGTTGGAAAGATTTTAAGAAAACATGGAGCTATGTAGAAAATCTGAGAAAGTAGTAGAGAAATGGTAGAAAATAAGAGGTTGAAGGGGGGAGGGGGATATAAAAGGGGAAAGGGGGGGGATGAAATCGAGATTTTAGAAATGTGAGTATAAGGAGAGAGCCAGGAATCTCTTAGTACTCAGTATTATTTTTGTATGCTTATTATCTTGGCTGGATCAATGGAAATGTATTGATGTAACATAATTGAAATCTTGATAAAACAAAATAAAGAATAAAAAAAAAAAAAAAAAGAAATTGCCAGGTTCAAGTAAAGTGCTGGGTGCTAAATGAAATCAGCAGATGGCAAGGTGACTTGTTGGTGAATCTTCAGTGTATAGTGACACCCAAATGTGTGCTAGCAAATTACCTTATGGCTGCAAGGTAGGCAGCATTCAATAAAACCAATAGAATCACTCGGGGGTAGAGGGGATAACTCCTATCCGTCCTTCCAGTAGTGTGGTGCCTAGGGGGTTAAGGCTTCCTTCCAGGCTGGGTGGTCAGCAAGGTAAGACAGCTCCAAAGTGTGTCTCCAGGCAGGGTAGAGAGGAGGCTCTCTAGTGTAATATGTTTTAAACACTCAGCAGTTTATTCAAACATATAACAAACAGGGTACTCACATTTAAAACAGTAAAGGGAGGCCCAGAATGGAAATACAGAAATAAAGAGTAATGGCGGGCTGGGCATGATAAGGTGGAGAGTAAAGGCAACAGAGGGTTAAAAAAAGCTGGGAAGATGAGAGAAGGAGGAGACAGGAGTAATATGTGCTGTAGGGGAGGAGAGCTTTAAATAGGAAGGGGCGGGAACGCCCGGGAACATTTTGTGAATGGACAGTTAGGGAGAGGAAGTTTTGCATTTTTCTCCTTCAGAAAATGGACGTGGACTTCATTTAAGCCCGGCTAAGAACGGCGGCTGTGTCCAGGGCGCCTGACTGGCTTCAGTCCCAGGTGGGTCCCCTCATAGCAGATCAGGCGGGGGGGTCGGGGGCCAGCAGCGGACCGCCGGAGTGTGTTCGGAGGTCGAGACCACCGGAGCGTTTTTCGCCGCCGCCGCCAAACAGATCGCGCCACCCGAGGAGCCCGCAAACAGACTCGCCGGCACCCCCGGCAAAGCGCACTTCAGCCTTGGCCGGGGTGGGTGCTGGACGGTGCACACAGCAGCAGCGCGGCTCAGGGGGCGAAGCTACGGGCCGTAATGGCGCCCGTCCCTCGCCCTCGCGGCAGAGAACTACAGAGACTGCGATCCCCCCTTCTACACAGGCCTCATCGAGGGGAGGGATTAGTCGGGGGAGGGATTCATCGGGGGAGGAGCGGTTTCACGCCCGCGGGGCCTCTACCAGACGAGGCTGGCAGTGTCACTACCGGAGGCGGGCTGAGAGAGGTGCAGGACGGCGGGGGGGGGGATGGTGACTCGGCCTTCCAGGGGCTCTTTCAGAGGGCGCAGGTGCAGCAGTGAGGTGGCGGTCGGTTCACCTGGAGGGGACAACAGTTCGGCGCGGAGGGGACCCACGGCCTCTGGGCGGTCTTCGCCTGGGGGGCTCATCTCATTCATGCCACAAGCCTAGGAGCGCAGGTCTGAAGGAGATCTGTCCGGATCGGATGGGGAGAGTCGAGTGGAGGTCGCGGCACCAGGGGAGTTGAGAGCAGCGGCTGTGGGGGACGTGCCCAGTCAGCCCGGTAAGTCAAACACTCTTATTTCTCCTGTTGATTTAACTTATGCTTTGTGTAAACTGTTGGGTGTAGGGGTTGGGGGGACAGGTACCAGTGGGGGGGGTTCCTCTGGGTGACAAGGCGGTGGTGAGAACTGTAACAGGGGGGCGGGCAGTCAGCCTGCTCCCCATGGGACAGATGGTCAGTTGTCTGATTTGCTGGGGGGGTTGAAGGATTTGTTGCAGAAATTTTCAGGAGCGAAGGAGGGTTCCCCGCAGGTAGCCCCATGGGTAGGTGGGCTGTCTGGGGTGGCGGACAAGGGGGTGACGCATGGAGGGCCCCCGCAGGGCCCTTAGCAGTGCAATCTGGAGCTGTGCAGGTGAGTACAGCGGTGGGGGAGAAGGCGGAGGAGCCTGTTGCGGCAGCCCGTGCGGATATGGTACGTATCGCCGATGCTGCTAAGTGTGAGGTTTACGTTTGCTTTGAAGGGCCTTTGGGCGCTCATTTAAAACAGGAAGTAAGGGACAAAATCGGCATGGGTGAGTATGTTGAGATTTTCTCCCTGCTGCCCCTGGAAAAGTTTAATTTGGATAGGGTGAAGCCGGATGATTCCAAAAAGGAAGATGAAGAAAAGAGGAGGTATACGTTGATCCCGAGAACATTCGGGAATTGGCTACAGGCATTCGCCATTTTGGCTAGCGTGATAGGCGAGAAAACCCCAGAACATTGATCGGCCTTGTTCTGTTATATGGACGCGATAGGTGAGGCCCATAGGGTACATGGTGGGACTACTTGGCTGCGTTATGACGAGCAGTTTAGGCAGCGTAGGGCGGTTCGACCTACTCTACGGTGGGACCACAAGGACATAAGCCTTTAGATGCGTCTGATGTCTTCGGTGCGGACGCCGAGCCAGTTTCTTCAAGGGGGGGTCGGAGGGAAAAATGCCTCAGTGCCACCGACTGGAAAAAAATGGTGTGTGTGCTGGCAGTACAACGAGGGTTCCTGCAAGTTTGGGGGATCTGTTGTTTCAAACATGAATGCTCTGGATAACCAATCCCTTGTCATGATGCTTTAAAAAAGGGAAGCGTGCTGGAGACGTTGCTCACAAGAGGGACGATGGTGGTGAAGGAGGAAAGGATGCGTTTTTTTATAAGTTGATACCCAGATAGGGCTGCTGCAGAGCTATTGACAGTGGGATTTTCGGAGGATTTTCACATACCGTGCTCTCTTGAGGTAGTGCCTCCAGAAGCAAGGAATTTGTGGTCGGCCCTGGCTAACCCGGGGGTGGTTTCAGACAAATTGGCGAAAGAGGTGGCATTGGGTCGTATGGGGGGGCCATTTCAGGAGAAGCCACTCTGTAACCTGGTGGTGTCACTGCTGGGGGTGGTGCCTAAGAAGGAACCAAATAAGTTTTGGCTTATTCACCACCTTTCATTCCCTAAAGGGGGGTCTGTCAATGACTCCATAGATCCGGAGGCATGCACGGTGTCGTACACGTCATTTGATGCGGCAGTGGATTGGGTGCGGCATTATGGGCGTAGGGCATTGAGTCAGCCTTCCGTCTGCTGCCGGTACACCCGGACAGTTTTGGCTGTTGGGGTGCTGCTGGGAGGGGGCGTTTTATGTGGAATAGTGCCTGCCCATGGGCTGCTCCATCTCATGCACCATGTTCGAAAAATGTAGTTCCTTTTTGGAATGGGTGGTGGTGCGTGACGCGTCGGGTGTGGATTCGGTAATCCATTACCTGGACGATTTTTTGTTTGTGGGTCCCCCCTCCTCCAAGGTGTGTGCAATTTTATTTACGATGTTGCAGCACATTGCAGGTAGGTTTGGGGTACCGTTAGTGGCGGAGAAGACTGAGGGCCCTAGGACGAAACTTCGTTTTCTGGCCACCGTGATTCATTCTGAGGCACTGGAATGTAGGTTACCAGCGGATAAGGTGGACGCGCTTCGGGTGGGATTAGGGAGATGATGGGGATGAGGAAGATGCAACTGCATGGACTTCAATCCTTGCTGGGTAAGTTGAATTTTGCGTGTTGGATTATTCCCATGGGTCAGGATTTTTGCAGACGGCTGTCGGCTGCTATGGCAGGGGTGCGGGCCCCTACGCACTTCATTAGACTCAATGAGGAACATAGGGATGATTTGAAGGTGTGGCGCGCGTTCCTAGAAACTTACGGGCGGTCGGTGTGGATGGGGGGCCCGGTGTGCAATTTTGATTTAGAATTGGTTACTGATGCAGCAGGGTCCACGGGTTATGGTGCATTTTTCCAAGGGCAATGGAGTGCAGAGGCCTGGCCCAAGTCTTGGATGGAAGTGGGGTTCATTCGTAACCTGGTATTGCTGGAACTGTTTCCGGTGGTATTGGCTATGGAACTGTGGGGTGCGAGGTGTAAGGACCTGAAGATTAGGTTGAACTGTGACAATATGGGGGTAGTGCAAGTCATCAACCGGATTACCGCATCGGCGAGACCGGTGGTACGATTGCTGCGCCACCTCGTATTGCGTTGCTTACAGTTGAACGTTTTTCTATATGCTGTGCATATCCCCGGGGTTGACAACACACTAGCTGATTCACTGTCTCGGTTTCAGTGGGACCGGTTCAGGGAATTGGCGCCAGCTGCGGAGAGGAATGGGACGCCTTGCCCGGGTTGGCTTTGGGAGGTTGCCTTGGAGCCACCACAGGCTGGGTCAGGAAGTCCGTAAGTGGGTTGACATGGGTAGCATATTACAAAAATCTGGAGTGAGTGGGCTGCGTTCACACGGCTAGCGAATGATGAGCTGGGTGCGCCCGAGACGAGGTTGCTGGTAGTTTACTTTGTAACTCGGCACATGGAAGTAGGGGGTTCAGTGTCAGGGATCGAGAAGAAGCTGGCAGGCTTGGCGTTTCTGTTCAAGCTCCAGGGCGTGCTGGATTTCACTAAGGATTTCTGGGTAAAGCAGGCGTTAAAAGGGTATCGAAAGGATCACCCTCATAAGGATACAAGGCGACCTGTGTCTTTTTCTATTTTGCAAATGATTTGCGAGAAATTGGCCTGGGTGTGTTCATCTGTTTATGAAGTTAATTGTTCTATACAGCGTTTTCTATCACATTTTTTGCGGCATTTAGGGTCGGGGAGCTGGTGTGCCCTTCAAAACTGAGGGCTGGGGGGTTGCTGGTACAGGACGCAGAGTTGTTGGGCGATAGGGTAAGGTTGCGGTTGAGGAAGTCAAAAACGGATCAAAAAGGGAGAGGGGTGACGGTCCAGCTGTTTTCCTTGCCCGGGGCTCGGGTTTGTCCAGTAAGGGTAGTGAAGGAATTTCTGGTAGTTAGGCCGGCCGGGGGTGGGCCTTTTTTGGTGCATGGGGATGGATCATTTCTATCACGGTTTAAATTCGTGGCAGTTTTCCACAAATGCAGGCGGCGGGGCTCGACTGTGCGCAATTCACTTCACACTCCTTCCACATGGGGGCAGCCACTGAAGCTGCCCGGTGCGGGTTGGATGAGGCGGCGGTTAAACGGATCGGGAGATGGGAGTCCAGGAGGTTTCGTTCTTATGTACGCCCAGGGCCGTCGCAACAGGACAGGCAAAACAAGCAATTGCTTGGGGCCCCGAGCTGACCTGGGGCCCCAGTCTAGGGTGCCTGCCTGCTGCCTGTCACTGTCCTGGATTTCCACCCTGGGTCCAGGGCTCGAGTCCTGCGGGAATGCATGGGAACGGCGTCCCTGCACTTTTTTCACAGCAGGAACGCCGTTCCCTTTGCAGGACTCGAGCAGCCGAGCCGATCCGCGGATTGCGGCCATAGGAAAGGCTGCGGCTTCGGCCTAGCTCCAGAGCGGAGGCCATCTTGGTACACCCGGCGGCAGCGGGCAAGCTGAGATGTGGGGAGATGTGTACAGGGGGGACATGTGGACATTAAAGGGGGGAGATGTGGACAGTACAGGGGGGAGATGTGGACAGTACAGGGGGGAGATGTTGACATTACAGTGGGGGAGATGATGTGTGGATATTACAGTAGGGGAGATGATGTGGATATTACAGTGGGGGAGATGATGTGGATATTACAGTGCGGAGATGACGTGGACATTACAGTGCTGAGATGACTTGGACATTACAGTGGGGGAGAAGTGAACAGTACAGTGGGGGAGATGTGGACAGTACAGTGGGGGAGATGTGGAAATTAGAGGGGGGAGATGTGGACATTACAGTGGGGGAGATGATGTGGATATTACAGTGGGGGAGATGATGTGGATATTACAGTGGGGGAGATGATGTGGATATTACAGTGGGGGAGATGACGTGGATATTACAGTGGGGGAGATGACGTGGACATTACAGTGCGGAGATGACGTGGACATTACAGTGCGGAGATGACGTGGACATTACAGTGCGGAGATGACGTGGACATTACAGTGCGGAGATGACGTGGACATTACAGTGGGGAGATGACGTGGACATTACAGTGGGGAGATGACGTGGACATTACAGTCCCACGGTCCCCCTGTCCATCCCACTGTCCCCCTGTCCATCCCACGGTCCCCCTGTCCATCCCACGGTCCCCCTGTCCATCCCACTGTCCCCCTGTCCATCCCACTGTCCCCCTGTCCATCCCACTGTCCATAAACAGTCAGTCCTAAACAGCATCTTAATGTTAATGTGAGTGTGTATGTGTTTTAAGTTTGTTGGATTACCGTATTTTTCGGACCATAAGACGCACTTTTTCCCCCAAAAAATATGGGGGAAAATGTCTCTGCGTCTTATGGAGCGAATGTGCATCAGGCACCGCCCCCCCCGCCGCCGCTGTCAACGCCCCCTGCCACTGCCGGCAATGCCCCCCGCTCAGTACTGTGTTTTGGACTAGGGGAAAAAGCCAAGCCCCCCACCCGTCTTCCCGCGGCCGCCTCCCGCACAAATGCAGCGGCGCTTGCAGGGGCGGACTGACCTGTGCTGTGTTTCACACACTGAACGCTGCAAGCCCAGCTTAGCGATGGGCGACTAGCGCCCTGTGATTGGCCGAATGGGGTCATGTGTGGACGGCCGACATGGGCGTCTGCGATTGGCCCCGGCGGTGGATGTGGAGGCGGGACTGGTCTGTGAGTGACCGTGGTGTTCCGTCAGATATGGCGACCGGAACAACTGCATGTGTGAGTCCCGCCTCTCTGCCTGGCACGCTGTGTGTCTCCTGAGGTCTCCCTCTGATCGCTCTCAGACCCTCTCCCACTCTATCTATCAGCCCACCCCTCTGTCAGTCAGCCCACCTCTGCCAGCCAGCCCACCTCTGTCTGTCAGTCAGCCCACCTCTGTCTGTCAGTCAGCCCACCTCTGTCTGTCAGTCAGCCCACCTCTGTCTGTCAGTCAGCCCACCTCTGTCAGTTAGTCAGCCCACCTCTGTCAGCCAGCCCCCCTCTGTCAGCCAGCCCCCCTCCCCCTCTGTCAGTCAGCCCACCTCTCTCTATCAGCCTCCCCCCATCAGTCAGCCCACCTCTCTCTATCAGCCTCCCCCCATCAGTCAGCCCACCTCTCTCTATCAGCATCCCCCCGTCAGTCAGCCCACCTCTCTCTATCAGCCTCCCCCCATCAGTCAGCCCACCTCTCTCTATCAGCATCCCCCCGTCAGTCAGCCCACCTCTCTCTATCAGCATCCCCCCGTCAGTCAGCCCACCTCTCTCTATCAGCCTCCCCCCGTCAGTCAGCCCACCTCTCTCTATCAGCCTCCCCCCGTCAGTCAGCCCACCTCTCTCTATCAGCCTCCCCCCGTCAGTCAGCCCACCTCTCTCTATCAGCCTCCCCCTGTCAGTCAGATCACCTCTCTGTAAGCAGCCCCTCCCCCTCTCTATCAGCCCCCCTTTCTATAAACCCACCCCTCTCTGTCAGCGCCTCCCCCTCTCTATCAGCGCCCCCTCCCTGTCAGCACCCCCTCCCCCTCTGTCAGTCAGCACCCCCTCCCCCTCTGTCAGCCAGCCCACCTCTGTCAGCCACAGCAGGGTGCATTGTGCCAGCCACCCACTCACTGACTCACAGTAGGGAGCCAGGCCAGCCTCCCGCAGCAGGGTACACCGTGCCACCCACCTGACTCACAGCATGGAGCCAGGCCAGCCAGCCAGCCACCCACAGCAGGGTGCACCATGCCAGCCACCCACTGACCCGCAGCAGGGAGCCAGGCCAGCCACCTACAGTGACATACCCACAGCAGGGCCAGGGTGCCAGCTAGCCACCCAGGGTGACCCATCCACACCGGGAAACCAGCCAGCCACACACAGGAGCCAGCCAGCCACGGTGACCCAACCACAGCAGGGAGCCAGCCAGCCACGGTGACCCAACCACAGCAGGGAGCCAGCCAGCCATGGTGACCCAACCAGTCACAGGAGCCAGCCACAGAGGACGCCGGAGCCAGCCAGCCACAGCTACAGTACCCATAGTTAAGGTAAGAGGAGCGCTACACAGTGCCAATTTTATTTCTACTTTGTGAGAGGTTGGGGCAGGGGTGAGAGTTGTGGTACAAGGAGGGGGTCCCGTAAGGACCAGAGTGAATGAATGTATTCACTGTACACTCTGTTAGGAAGAGGCCCCCCTCCAGGTACCATTATACTCCCTTTCAGTCTCTAATGGGGCCTGGATGGGACTCTAACAGACACTGAAAGGGCCATTGTTAGAGATACCCCCCCAGGTCCCATTAGACTTCTTTTGAAGTCTCTAATAGGTCCTGGAGGGGGGTCTCTCTCTAACAGACTTTCTAGCGGACACTGTTAGAGAGAGACCCCCACCCAGGTCCCATTAGACTCTGTTGTAGTCTGCACTGATAGGGCTGCACGGGCAGGGCGGGTATTAAACAGGAGGGGGTGTGGCCTTGACAGGAAGGGATGGCTCATATTTAAATTAGGGGGTGCAAGAGTTTAGTCAGGCCTAGGGCAGCACAAAACCTAAATACATCATTGCTTCCGCTGCCGTCGCCACGTTAGTACCAGAAGTTACTACCAGAAGAGAGCAGGGGAAAGACATCCCAAGCCCTCACGAGCGCCGGGCGATCTCCCGACATGTCCTGACACTTGCTGAGAAGACAAAGCAGCCCAAGCGATGGCACAGGTAAGGCAGCAATAATGGCACAGGTCGGGCTGCAATAATGGCACAGGTCGGGCTGCATTTCTTTGGCAATGGTCAGGCTGCATTTCATAGGCACTGGTAAATATTTTAGTACACCATTTGGTTAAGAATATTTTTTTTTCTTGTTTTCCTCCTCTAAAACCTAGGTGCGTCTTATGGTCAGGTGCGTCTTATAGAGCGGAAAATACGGTATATGCAACAGCAGTATTTGCACTGTAAGCCTTTTTTATTTATATAAAGTGTGGGTGAGCTTAAACTGTATCGCTATGCTGTGGTTCCTGTAGGCTTTGCGTGAGTGCGGGGGGGGGGGGGGGGTTGGGGGGGCCTTCATGTCCATTTTGCTTGGGACCCCCAAATTCCTTCAAACGGCCCTGTGTACGCCCCCATTTATTAGCCGATGTGAGTGGGAATGACTAGGACGTGAAGGGTGTGCGAGGGTGGTTATTGGCAATAATGTGGTGTTTTTTCTGGTGTTTGAATTATGTTGTGGTATTTTCGTTTCAGATGGAGGTCCAACACGCCTCATCTGGATTCTTGGGCATTCATATGTCTTTTGGGGGGCAAAGAGAGCGGACGTCAGACAGGAGGGCAGGCAGTTGGGGATACCCAGGAGGGAGGCTTGCGTTAGGTGGATAGGCATCCCGGGCATGGTATGGAGTAGGGTTGTGCCAGAGGTGTACCGTTACGCCCAGTTGGATAGACCGCCGGACGTATTGGTACTACATATGTGGGGGAATGACTTGGGGATCAGAGCCATTGGGGCTCTGTTCTCGGCCGTGAAGTTGGATTTCTTGGCGCTTAGAGAGGCTTTTCCGGGGATGTTGGTGGTCTGGTCTGACATTGTGGCGCGCACCTCGTGGCGGATGGCGAGATCAGTGGCGCGGATTAACAAAGCGAGAATTAAGTTGAACAAACTAGTGGGTAGGTTCGTTGCCAATAACGGGGGTCTGGTTGTAAGGCACATGGAGTTGGAGGTAAATGTGGGCATGTACTTACGGAGGGATGGTGTGCATATTTCTGATGTGGGGATGGACTTGTGGGCAATGGGGATTCAGGATGGGATCCAGCGGGCCCTGCGGGTGTGGAGGGGCCCTTAAGGGTAAGAGGTTACCCTTGCAGGCTGTGGCGGTGTCTTTGGTGTTTGACGGTGGCATAAAACAGATGTGATGGAGGTGGTGGGGGGCTCATCGGTGGTATGTGCCCCTCTGGTGTATTCCAGTGGAACGGTGTCTGTTGGAATACGGGTATGGTTGCACTGCGGGAAGGGGTTGTCTCTGAGCTGTGATACGGCTGGAGGCCTGGTATGGTAAAATTTTGGTCCCGCAGTGTATTGGTGGAAAAAGTGTTAAAAGTTCAGGGTGCCATCAGAGACCAACAGACTGGGAGTTAAACTGTTATTTGGTAGATGTGCTAATAAACTTATTTAAGTGAAAGTCTAATTTTATTGTAGCGCTACCCCCAGTTAAGAGAGCCGCTGGATTTGTTTTCGGGCCCTGTGTGCAGCACCACCAACCCCCAGCAATCTGCTCGACCCACTCTGGCACAGTTAGTCTAGGGGTTATATTTGTATCACATTCAAATATTATTGCAAGGAATAATCTCCTAACAGTAAGACAACACACTGAGGCAGAGATGAAATATAACAGTTTACTCTTATATGGAAGGTAGCATAGACAGAACACAACATATGCAATTGGTTAGTAGAGCCCTGCAGAATTCAATACAGCATACAATAATGGCACTGCGCGGTACTTCACCACGTGTAGCTATTATGGTATGCGCGCCCTATGGCGCACTAAACAAAATCCTAACTTCCCACCCCGGTCAGGCCTGTCATGGAGTAAATCTCAGTCACCTCCTATATGGATTTCTTTGCATGCCAGCTTTCGTGGTGCACTTGATGAATAGCAATTTGTAATCCACAATCAGGCAATACTTTGAACACTATACTGGGGGGGGACACTTCAACTCTGTCCTGCCACCGGTCCCCCCGGGGAACAGCAAAGAAACAAAACTGTGGGCCTATGAATTCTACAGGCCTGAACAAGGCACAGTCTATTGGTCTGGGCAGGTGCCCGCTCACCACTCCGGACGCGATCCCAGTCCGGGACTTCCACCTGCTGTGTATCCGCACACAGCGTCTGCAACGATCGGGTCCCCGATCCAACTGATGTCCTCACTCGACAAGTCAGGTGCCACCCAGGCTCAGCAGTAGGGGTGGAATGCTCTTCGGAAGTTATGCAAGGCCCCAGGCTTCAGGCCTTGCACCGCAGCAGATCCGCACAGGAAGAAGCTGTTGCTTGCAGCGCGGTGTCCCAAAGAGGCCGAGCTCCGCCTCGCCTCTTCCTTAAATAGCCCCTCCCATGAGTCTCTGTGGTGGCCAAACGGGGTTCTGGGTAATGGAGTCCCAGGGCCTTAAAGGAGACCCCGCTACATTATATTGAAGTTTGTATCTAATTATGTTTTAATAAAAAAGGCTGTTATGGCCAGGTATACTCCAACTCTGGTGTGGTCTAATTATTATAGATTGGTTAAGATAAGGGAAAGGTAATATAAGGGGGTAGAATGGTATGGGTAAAGTGTTGGGAATATCTTGATTACACTGGTCATGTAGTGTGTATCAAAAACGAGCAGCGAGCTTGCACCATGCAAACGTCACATCCGGTGTCCTAGTGTCTACAACACTGGAAGTGACATTTGCACGGTGCGAACTCGCTGCTCGTTTTTGATACACACTACATTACTGTTTTAAATGTGTATACCCTGTTTGTTATATGTTTGAATAAACCGCTGAGTGTTTTAAAACATATTACACTAGAGAGCCTCCTCTATGTTTTCTCTTCCCTGCCTGGAGACACACGTTGGAGCTGTCTTACCTTTCTGACCACCCAGCCTGGAAGGAAGCCTTAACCCCCTAGGCGCCACACTACTGGAAGGACGGATAGGAGTTATCCCCTCTACCCCTGATTGATTCCATTGGTTTTATTGAATGCTGCCTACCTTGCAGCCGTAAGGTAATTTGCTAGCACACCTTCGGGTGTCACCATACACCGAAGATTCACCAACAAGTCACCTTGCCACCTGCTGATGTCATTTAGCACCCAGCTTGCACCTGGCAATTTCTTTTGATTAAATTGCATCACCTCTTGGACTGAGTCGCAGTTGCTCCATTTGCACTTTGTAACAATTGGACAATCTTGTGGTTCCATCCACCATTCATACTGTGTGATTTTACTCACATCATACAGTCACCTATTTGTATTTATTTGCACTCTTATTCAGTTCACTGTTTTATTCATCCATCATTGTTGTATATCAGTTATGTTTAGTCATTCATTTTGATTGGAGCATAACACCATCCTGCGATTTCCCCTGCGACCGCATATATTATCTTCACGTTGTGATTTTATTTATGCACCCAGCACTCTACCTGCACCTTGCAATTTCTTTTTATTAAATTGCATCACCTCTTGGACTGAGTCGCAGCTGCACCATTTGCACTTATTATTATCTTCACGTTGTGATTTTATTTATGCACCTGAGTCACCTCACCTTATCTGCACTGTTTGCACATTTATTCAGTTCACCTTTTGGATGCACCTATCTTTGCATTTATAGCGATTTTATCTTTCAGTCAGTCTATTTGCATATTTGCACATTCATTAAACAATTATATTATTTTGGTTATTTATACATTTTACCATTTACACCATTCTATGCTATTGAAGCGCAACACCATCTCTTGATTTTTTCCATGTCTCACTGTGGGTAGTGGTTGGCCCATATGGTAGTTGCCGCACCTTTACCCTCTGCACACATAGTTTCCACTGTAGCGCAGGAATAACTACTTTACCCATCTCTAAACGCACACAATGCTTTCCAATGGCCCCATTCACACACTGCGTTTAGCTGCGGTTTTGTTACATGTGGTTTAATGCAGATAGAAAAAATAAAATATACTGCGTCCAGGAACCATTTAGCGCAGCTATCTGCACATAACTGCAGGTAATCACAGTGATTTGTGTCAGCTGCGGATAGCGGCGTGAAAAAAAAAAGAACAGGAAGCACATTATAATCACTAGGTATACCTGGGAATGACACAGGAAGTTGATTAGAGAGATGGAGGAAAGAGGAGAAAGCAGAATGGTGATGGCGGCGCGTGACATCTCACATGAGGCCAAAATATCCCTGGTGCATGACCGACCGGAGATATGGGACTCAGAATGCCCAGGATACACAGACAGAGTAATGAAGAGATTGCAATGGGAGGAAGTGTACCGATTTGTGACACCAAACTGGGGCAATATGTCTGCAAGTAGACAGGATAACCAAGGTAAGTGCAACGTTTGTTGTGTCTATGTAGCAGGGTACACATACATCATAGCTGTTTCCCATAGTAACCAAACTTTAACCACAACCTGAAGATTTACCCCCTAAATGACCAGGACATTTTTTGCGACACAGCACTGCGTCACTGACAATTGTACGGTCGTGCAATGCTGTAAACAAACCAAAGTGTCTTTGGGAAAGGTTTATGGCATTTGTGTTTTTTTTCTGTACTAGTAATGAAGGTGATCTGTGATAAAAAAATTGCGGGAGGGACTGCGACATTTTGACAGGCAGATTGGACACTTTTGGCACTTTTTGGGGACCAGTGACAGTAGCAGTCAGAGTTAAAAAATACTCCTGATGAAGTCACGTGACCGTGACGAACACGCGTCGAGACACCAGAGGCACCGGAGGTGACACTTGCGAGCTCGCTGCTCGTCTTTTACATGCTTTCTTCCATGCACTTTTTGTAAGTACCTTTTATTGCCAATAAATGTATTTTAAAAACATACTACACTATTGGCGCATCCATCTCCCTTTTCTGTGAGGGTTACTATTACTACACCAAGCGGGAGTCCAGTGGGAAACCCCATTAAAAGATAGAGGTCATACAGCGCTAGGAGATGCCACACCAGGGATTGACCGGAGTATACGCCGGATCCACCAATAAAGATCTTTATATTCTGTTACCTTACAGCAGTAAGGTAAGGGGACATCCACACTAATCACAAGGGAAATAGGAAATTTCCCTTCTCCCTGCAACAACAACACTTCACTTTGGAATACCTGGCACCAGCACCTTCACCAATTGTTTTCTAAACCAGTCACAGTTATTTGTTTGCACAAGATCAACGCTTTCTACCATTTAAATGACTTTTATTGTAGCAATCATGGTTTGAGACATTTCAGCCACAGTCTGAGGATTTTTTCTGGCGCATGTTCACCAGCACTTAGCACCTTATTGTATTTTCACCTTGGATTCATTCACTTTTATGTTTATTATTATTTTATGCATAACTTCATTTTGTTGCTTATTGATTGATCATCACCTTTTAGTCTACTAGATGTACCTATTATTTTCACCTTTCCTTCCCATCCCCTAATCAGCGCAGCATTATCACTTTTTCAGTTAAAAAGTAAAAAAAATAGCCACTGATTACTGTATTCATGTCACTGGCAGTGAAAGGGGTCAATACTAAGGGGAAATTAAATGGTTAAGTGTCTTCCCTGAAAGTGTTTCTTATGGGTGGGGGTGAGAGCAGATCTCTCAACTTTTGTTCATAACATGCGTTATGTTTGATATATAACAAATTTATACAATGAAATATATATTGCAGGAAAGGAGATTTATACAAGATGGAGGTCCCTATGTGACCGCTACAAGAAATAACTCAACGAAGAGAGGTCTGCAGATAGAAGCGGAGCACCCTCAACACGTCGCAGGTAGGGATGAGCTCGATGTTCGAGTCGAACATAGGTTCGACTCGAACATCGGCTGTTCGCCGCGTTCGGTGAACAACGAACGATTTGGGCCGTTCGCGCCAAATTCGAGTGACGCGAACGGCCCACAATACACTGCGCCATCGCAGTGTAATCCCGGCGCTGTGATTGGCCAAGCATGCACTGTGACCCTGCATGCTTGGCCAATCACAGCGCTGGCAGCGAGGAGAGCAATGATTGGCCACAGGCAGGATGCCTGTGGCCAATTATAGCTGAGGGGGTTTAGTACACGCCCCACACTATAAAAGGCCGCCAGCGCGGCGGCCTTGTGTAGTGTGTTCCGGAGCAGGGAAAGTGAAGGATAGGCAGGGACAGTGTCAAATCTTGTCAAATCTATTCTTTGCTAAACCTTGTGTGTAGGGACAGAGAAGGATAGGCAGGGAGAGTGTCAAGCCTCGTACACACGACCGAGTTTCTCGTTGGTAAAAACACATAGTTTTTTTCAACGAGATTCTTGTTAACCTTGACGAGTTTCTCGTCAAGCTTTCTATGCGTACACACTGACATTTCCCAATTTCCTCGTTGTTCTCCGCGCTCACGTCCAGCACGTACGACGGCACTATAAAGGGGAAGATCGTTTTTCTTGGCGCCACCCCTTGGGCTGCTTTTGCTGATCTCGTGTTACCGCGTGTGAAGTAAAAGTTTGGGAAGAGACGATTCGCGCTTTTCAGTCTTCGTGCTTTTCAGTTCGTTTTCTGAGGTTCAGTTTGTGCTTGTGGGTTCGTATCTTGACTTTCAGGGCGTCTAGGCAGGTCGTATCTGTTTTACAGTGCGTTCTTGCCCGTTTGTTTCTGATTTTCAGTTCGTTATTCATAGGCCTTGCTGTTCTAAAGTGCGTTCTGTTCTGTACGTTCTGATAAGACGACCGTTTCCTAGCCATGTCGCCTGGACGTTCTCGTCGTCGAGTTCGTGCTGTGCGCACGCTTGGTGTTGGTCTGCTTGTTTTGGACCAAGACCAGTCCATGAATGGTGTGAGGAGGAGTTCATGGACCAAGAATTGGTTGCTCCAGTGGGACAAATTCTGCCACATGCCTCTGCTGCGGGAGATAGTCGAGAATAATCCTGAGGACTACAGGAATTTTCTGCGGATGTCTGACCCCGTTTTTCAGGAACTGTTGGCTTTGGTGTCCCCCTATATTACCAGGCAGGACACCGTTATGCGGGAAGCCATCAGTGCTGAGCAGAGGCTCATCGCCACGTTACGTTATCTGGCGACAGGGAGAAGTCTTCAGGACTTGAAGTTCACGACAGGCATCTCCCCCCAGGCTCTGGGCCTCATAATCCCAGACACCTGTTCTGCCATCATCCAAGTCCTGCAGGAGGACTATATTAGGGTAAGTTTTCTCCTTTAACATCACATTTTATGTATTTCATGTATGCTAATGTATTGTATTTCTTTCATCCTTCCCTAATTACTATGATTGTAATATGCTGAGAATGTCCCCTTTGTCCCCATGCATGCTGGAAGCTTTAGATTGCCCCTTTTTTCTCCTCCATGCATATTTCCCTTCACTGACCTTTCCAGCAGGGGCGCCTGTTGCAACAAATGTTTGGGGGTCCAACCCCAATTTAGGAAATAAACTTCCTCCATTTTTGCAAAGGTGCCTATTAAACGCCCCCAGTTGTCCCCTCCAATGCAGCCATTTTGTAACCCTCCAATGCAGCCATTTTGTCCCCAGCCCTGCACATACCTTCTTGTGGTCAGCGCCATCCTTCTTCTGTCCTTGATGTCTTCTCCTTCCCTTGATGTTGCATCAGCCAATCATGTTACCATTTAACAGACTTGGTGAACATGATTGGCAGAGCAGCCTGTCAGTGTTTACCCAAGGAATGCTCCCCCCCCCTGCATCCCCTATTTAACTTTTATGAAGCCAATTACATCCCTCAGGCTGTAATGTGCAAGCCTATTTGCCTCCCTGTTTCTGATATGCAATTTTCACCCCATAAATGCCGCAGTTATTCATATGTTGGTCGCTTAACAGGGGGCCATACACCTGAATAGTGGGCGGCATTGACAATACATAGGTTAATGTAAGGCAAGAACCTATGTATTGTTCTGAGTGACGGGCACAGGAGAGAGGGGGCAGTGCTCCAGCGCCCACTCTGGACGCACCGCCACTGCACTGCTATCCTGTGGCCAAACACATCTACCCCCCCCCCAAAATAATGTATTAATGGACCATCAGAGGGGGTGATGAATATGAAACATGAGCCTTCCATTATACTTATTGAAAACACCTTAATAAACGTAGAATTTGATTGATGTTGGCCTCTAATGTTTTTTATTATAATCTCCTTGTAATGTAATATTATTAAATTCTAATTTTCTTTCATCTTGTTTGACTCCCCAGCTTCCTTCCACGCCACAGGAATGGCAGACTGTGGCATCGGAGTTTGCCACGCGGTGGGACTTCCCCAACTGCGGTGGTGCCATAGACGGGAAGCACGTCCGCATCGTGCCGCCACCCCGTTCTGGGTCCTACTACTTCAATTACAAGGGGTTTCATAGCATTGTGCTGATGGCGGTGGTGTCAGCACGGTATGAATTCCTCTATGTTGATGTAGGGAAGAATGGCCGGATGTCCGATTGGGGGATCCTTCATCCAGACGGAGTTTGCCCTCCGTCTCCAGAGTGACGACCTTGCATTGCCACCGGATGCAGGGAATATTGAAGGACTCCCCTTTGTTTTCTTGGCTGATGAAGCCTTTGGACTCGGACCGCATCTTATGAGGCCATTTCCTCACAGGACCCTGACCCCAGAGAAGAGGGTGTTCAATTACCGGCTGGCCAGGGGCCGAAGAGTCGTTGAAAATGCCTTTGGCATAATGGCCAGCCGGTTTCGCATTTTTATGACTTCCATACACTTGGCGGACTACAAAATAAACTATGTAGTTTTATGCTGCTGTGTGCTACACAATTTTCTCAGCAGAAAATCCAATTCATATATGGCCTCAGTATTGCCTGAGGCTGGACTTTCACCTGCTAATCCCCTGCCGGGCCTGGAATCTGCCCGTCCTGGCTTGCCCCCCCAAAATGCCCGTGAGGTTCGGGACAAATATATGGAATATTTCACGGGTAGGGGGGCAATTCCTATGCCAGGCTATGGCTAAAGATTCCAGGAGAATGAGTTAAATAAAATTCTGATTTCTAATTTTAACTTAGGTTTGTTTCCTGTCTCCTAGTTTGTCTTAGTGCATTTGTAGTGCCAAGTGTATTTTCCTTTAGTAAATAACAACCATTTCACTATGTAACCTTAAAAAAAACACAAATAAGGTTAGAGCGTATTGAAAAAAGAAGCTACACGTTGCTTCTATTCAAACATTTCACACACGTTTCCTTTTTTTTTTTTTTTTCCTGGCCACAAACCGCCAATTCTTTTCTTAGGAAAATACAAAAACAGTTGCATTCCAAAAATTACAACATTGGATACCTCTGAGCAATCTGACACATTCACTTACACAAACTATGTCTCTATGTGCCCGTCCTAATATGGGGTCTTGCCACCCCTTGCCCAGCCAAAAATTGAATATGCACACATTTTGTATTATTTTCCACTAGGGATTTGAGACTCCTGATCCCTATTGTCAACATGTGCTATCTGCCATCAGGGGTGATCAATGGACGTGTTTTGGGGGTGCAACCCCTTCCTCAGTTCACCTACTTTAGATACGATCAAGGGGTTGCACCCCCAAAAGACGTACATGGATATCCCCTGATGGCAGATGGCACATGTTGACACACTGTGTGCATATTCAATTTTTGGCTGGTTGCATTGTCAAAAACAGTATAAAAGGTTGATGAACAGTCATTCCTGAAAAAAAAATGGGGGTTTGGTTGACTTATTCGATTCTCCCCAAAACATCTAGAATGTCTTTAAATGTTTGATCCATCACATGAATTATTTGTTTTATTCTGTCCAGTTCCGTGCTACATTCCATCACTTGCTGTATTATTCGGAGGGCACTGTCAGCAGAGAAACGTGTACTATCCTTCACCACAACATTTACATCCCCTAAAAACAAAATAAAAAGGTATTATAACTCTGCAGGCCTACATCTCTTACCTGAAGCTGTGGTGACAGATACTGACCTGTTGTGGTGACCAGTTCCACAACGTCATCCACTTCTCCTTCCTGCACTTCTCCTTCCTCCACCTCAACTTCCTCAACATCCTTCGGTTGTCGGTCTTTGGGAGTTTGGGGTTGTTGTGAAGCTGTGGGGTTCCTGTGCTCCCTGGAGTGTTCTCCTCCCAGTCTTCTCTCCCCTATGATAATCAAACAAAAGGTCTATTTATCACACTGAAATTCGCTATGAAAAATAAAAACAGGCTAAATTGTTTGGAAGTGGGGTACAAGTGTATGTTTGTGCAGAATTTAAAGATGAATGCATTATTTTGAACCAAAAATATGTTTAGTATTCACCTTTGGCTGTCAGTTTTTAGACATGGAGGCACCACAAAAAATCACTAATGCACCTGTGTGGGACACCCAAAAAAGGCGGGTCTGGTGGCCCACACTATAGTGCTCCAAAGTACAGATGTGGAAGCAGCTGCTGAGTGTCCTCTCCTTTACACTGACTAAAGTTTGCATTTCATTCTCTTTACAAACACATCATCTAGCCTAAAAATTTGGAACAAAAATTTTAAAAAAACACGCAGATGTCTAATTACTTTTGTGGCTATAAAATAAGCCAAAACAGCGGATAGTGGCCGAACGAAGTGTCTGTAACGTAACGAACGAATACTGTGCCAAACCAAGTTCAAATTATTAAATTATGGAAGGGAGTCCAATATGATAAAATCACAAAAAGGAGCAACATGTAAGTTGAGAAAAACATTAATAGCCGAAAAGTGTACATTTTACTTACTTTTTGCTAGCATTCTCTTAATGCTCCTTAACTGCTCTGGCTCCCTCAGTTTGAGGTCTGACCACCTCTTTCTGAGCTGCTCATTTGAGCGTTTCACCCCGAAATTCGTCTTCAGACTCTTCACGACTTTCTTGAGGATTTTGGCCTTCCTTCTATTTGATTTGCTATACGGCCCATGCTTTGCGTCATAATCAGACTTGAGCAAGATGTCCACCTATCTCCGCCATCTCCGCAAAAGACATATTAGATGCCTTGAATCTCCTCCTTGATCGTGACGTTTCCTTGGTCTCCGGGCTTGTCTCCTCCTCGTTAGTTGCGGAATTATCAGACACCTGCTGTAACTCCGCCATATCTGTCTGCGCGCCGAAAGAGAAGGGGCGGGGAAAAGATGTTAGTTAGAACGTCATGGGCGGGCGACGTGTGCGGAGCGACGTGTTAGTAGTTTGACGCATGCGTGGTGTATATATAGCAAACACACATGTGACTATACTACGTTCGGTGTGCGGAGAGAGGAGTTCAAGTTACGGACGTGCGAACGAAGGTATGTGATTTTGTGACTTGGACAAATTGTTGGCCTATACTGTCTTGAGAATGTTGTAGAATATATATGGTGACTACGATGTTAAGGAGGTTAGACTGTGTGCCTCACATTAGTTATATATTATTTATTTTACTTGCAGACCCAAAATGAATGTGTTTATAAGTGACAAGGAATTCCTTGCGGAATTTATAGACCGAGTAAGGGAGCTGCCCGCTCTGTGGGAGACGAAAAACCCCATCCACAAAAAAAGAGGGGTGAGAAAAGCAGCGCTGGAGACCCTGCTCCCATTTGTGCATACCAAGGTGCCCACAACCAGAGGCGTATCTAGTGAAAATGGCGCCTATGGCAAACACTGAAACTGCGCCCCTGTCAAAACATTTGAAACCCGTCTTTCAGATAATACTGTCAGTATATACAGGTATATAGTGAGAACAGTAGATTAGTGGTTGGGACTTGCCTCACTTGGTTTGAATCTGGGCCAGGAAGCTATCTGCATGTAGTTTGCATGTTCTCTTGGTGTGGGCACACTCCAAAGCCATGTTGGTAGGTGATGGTCCCCTGTCTGTATAAAGTGGCAATCTACATGGGTGATCACCCCATGTCCGAAAAATGATCCAAGATGAGCAATGGCCTAAAATCTGCCAAGAGCTGGACAGGACTGAATGGAAGTATACATAGATATGTGTAGAGTCCTCTATGATTGTAGGGTCAGTTTTTAATGTGATCAGCCATGTACACTGCTGGGTACAATTCACCTACCTGCATGTGTTTGGAGTAGGAGAGGAACCACACAGGGAGAACATGCTAACTCCATGTAGCTAGTGTCCTGGGCAGGAATGGAGCCCAGTATATATAGGTAGACGTTGGTAGGTGGATACCTGCTTCTCCATGCTCTTCTTGCCCTCGCTGCCCACTATGGGTGGGGTGGGATCCTCTCACAGCTGGCACCCTCCAGCATGTAGAGCCTGGAGGGTCAGGTGCTCTGCTCTCCCTCGAAGCAGAAGAGGGAGAACCACTTGTCATGCTAACTGTTGGTCTTGGTGAGTTGCCCCCTCTTGGTGCCCTCTTTGCAGGCCAGGAGAGCTAGGTACAGAGTGTAACCCTCGTTATAGCACACACTCTTCTGCATGATCCCGAGCCACAGGACATAGCGATACTCGAGCAACGGTGCGATCAGTGCCCGGCACCCCGCACCATCTGTCCCCACCGATCACTCCGGGACAGCGCTGTGCCTCCGATTGCTGCACAAGTAGCCCCTGAATCTCCTGTTGCTGCGCTGTCACTCTGTCTTCTGTGCAACAGTGGTATCGCTGGCGTTCATATTTAGGGGGGGCACATGGGAGGGACAGGAAAAAGTAGGGGGCCCAACTATATATATATATATATATATATATACATATACACACACACACACAGTGCCTTGAAAAAGTATTCATAACTCTTGAAATTTTCCACCTTTTGTCATGTTACAACCAAAAATGTATTTTATTGGGATTTTATGTAATAGACCAACACAAAGTGCCAGGTTAGGTGATATACAGTAGTGCCAGGCTAGAGTGGTAGAGTGCCAGGTTAGGATGGTAGTGTTAGGGTGGTATAGTGCCTGATTAGGGTGGTAGAGTGCCTGGTTAGGGTGGTAGTGTGCCAGGTTAGGGTGGTAGTGTGCCAGGTTAGGGTGGTAGTGTGCCAGGTTAGGGTGGTAGTGTGCCTGGTTAGGGTGGTAGAGTGCCTGGTTAGGGTGGTAGAGTGCCTGGTTAGGGTGGTAGTGTGCCTGGTTAGGGTGGTAGAGTGCCAGGTTAGGGTGGTAGAGTGCCAGGTTAGGGTGGTAGAGTGTCAAAGTAAATATATGACAACATGCTTAGATAAAAGAATACTGATCCTGATCCCCTCTTCCTCCATCACCTGCATTAAAAGCACAAATCTGCTGCAGAACCTTCTTCTCCCCCTCCCTGAACTTAAGTAAACATAAAGAAAAAAACTCACATGGCTGCTGGCACACTGAGGACTGATTCTGGCTTCTTCCTGGAAGTGAAGTCAAAATGTGGCGGGTGGGAGGGGCTGCAACATGAGCAACGTTTTATTGGCTGATGAGATGAGATGCAAATATCCCGCCTCCCTGTGATGGTCGGGAGTCGGGACACTCAAATATCATCATGTGAGCACTTCACACAGTACAGAGCGATTCTCTGTCTATCCCTCCAGCAGCTGAGAGCTTACAGGAGGGGAAGGGAGACACACACACACACAGAGAATCGCTCTGCAATTGCCGTGACTCTTGTTGTAATTGGGGAGTTGGGGAGGGGGGGATGGGCACAGATGTGCAACAACTCCGCTCTTCTCATGTGCAGCAACTTCCTCCCACTGCCCACCCGTATACACGGAGAGTGAGCGCCCACCCTGCAGGGAGAACATTGCTGGGATGTGCCGAGGGGGGGGGGGAGTCACCTGACCCACACACTAAACACTTTCCCAGACCTTCATGGAGAGGAGAGCACCGACTGTGTGCTTTGCTTGGGGTCATCTCTGAGCAGTGTGTAGACTGCCAGCCACTCACCAGTGCCCCCTTCATTTAGCGCCCATGGCACTTGCCATGTCTTGCCATACCCTGGATACGCCACTGCCCACAACCACAGCAAAACAGGTGGACACTAAAATTGGGAGCTTGAGAGGCACCTACAGGACTGAACGCTCTAAGGTCCTGGCTTCTCAGAGGTCAGGAGCAGCAGTAGATGATGTGTATGTCCCGAATTTGTGGTACTACAGCAGGATGTCCTTCCTGGATGACCAGATTGAGGCAAGGCCATCACTCTCCACTCTTCCCCCCAGACTTCCCTGTAGCCAACCTGAGCCTTCTCTGGAGCAAGAGGAGGCAGCCATCCTGGATGATCCTGATTTGGCCATCTGGAGCCAGGTATAGTATTAAATGAAAATGTATTGGGTTAAAATTAATGTTTGCCAAATATGTCAAGATGACAAACATAAACTATTTAGAGTTCCACAAGTGAAATCAAGATCTCTGGACATTAGTCTGCACTTAATTGGGTGCTAAATAGTCAATCTGATGTAGTTGTAAATTTTAGAAACTGATTTCAGGATTTACATTCTAATTGGTTCAATCATGATTATAAATTTGGAGGCAAAGATTAAAGCAACATATTAAACTATGTCCCTTTTTCATACACAGGATGAAATCAGCCAGGAGGAGGGTCTGGAAACTGTCAGGCAGGAGGAGGAAGGGCCCAGTGGCAGCCAGGAGGTGGCAGGGCCCAGTGGAAGGCAGGAGGTGGCAGGGCCCAGTGGCAGCCAGGAGGTGGCAGGGCCCAGTGGCAGGCAGGAGGTGGCAGGGCAAAGGAGAAGAACCAGATCACAGGTGCCTCCCATCCGATTTCCCAAAAGAGGCAGGAGGGACAGGACCACCAGTGAGGCAGCAATGGCCCTTATTAAAGAGGCCCATGCCACCCTCAAAGAGCCCACATCCCCTGAAGAGGCCATTGCCGGCCTAGTGGAGGCAAAGTTCAAGGTGATGAGCATGGAGCAACGCCTCCTATGCGGGCCCCTGCTCATCACCTTGCTCAACAAGGGGGTGATGGGAAAAATTACCCCCAATACTGCAATTTGTGAGGTTGCACAACTGTCCCAACCTCAACCTCCTCCTCCACCTCCACCTTCTTCTTCTGCCCCACCCCCTTCTCCTCCACCTCCACCTTCTTCTTCTGCCCCACCCCCTTCTCCTCCACCTCCTCCTCCACCTTGTTCTTCCGCCCCACCCCCTTCTCCCCCACCTCCACCTCCACCTTGTTCTTCAGCCCCACCCCCTTCTCCTCCACCTCCACCTTGTTCTTCTGCGCCACCCCCTTCTCCTCCACCTCCTCCTCCTCCTGACAGGAGTACCCCTCCAGTGGCCCAGCCTCCAGCCAAACGAAGAAGGAAGGTTGCAGGGAAGTTTGCCAGGAAGACGAGGAAGTGATGGCCTTGCTTCATTGTGGTCGGACAGAAGGCAGCCTGTTGTAGTACCACACACTTGGGACATATATCTCACCTGCTGCTGTTCCTGACCTCTGGGAGGACAGCATCAGATTGTGCTCAGAAATGTTGGCCTTCTCAAGCTCCCAATTTTAGTGTCCACACAGGGTTGATGTGTGGTCTGGGGTCCCTGGGATGCACAAATGGCAGCAGGTTCTCCAGCGCTACCTTCTCTTTATTTTATTTGAAACATGAATAAATGTTATTTTTGTTTAAGTTCATACTTGACTATGTGTATTTGTAAAAATTTAAAATTTAGCTTTGGAGTAAGCAGAGACATTTGACTGACAAAAAAAGGGACAGATAACAACCCCCCTAAAAAATAAAAGAATCTGATTTCCCAAAAGAGGGTGTAAAATTTTACAACTATATATTAAAATATTCAATGGGAGATCACTATCAAAACATTGTGAAATTAAAATTAACATCAGTTTGAAAAAGATAAAAAATTTAAATGTTCATAAAAACTTGCACGATATAATACACATAAATCTTCTTAAGAGCAGCATGAAAAAGGTTAAAAAAATATAGTCATAACTCTGTGTGAATATCAGCAGCAAAAGAAGTTCTTTCGTTTTGATTAATGTAACATTCTAAAGAAGATTTCAATGCACAACATATAAACGATGCAATAATTTCGAGCGTGACGAATGTGCTATCTCTATTACGAAGGCTTGTTTTACCAGAAGATGCGCTCCCGTCTCATACTTGCTTCTGAGCATGCGCGCTTTTGAAAGACTCGTTAAAGCATACACACGAACCATTTTCTCGTCACAAAACAGGCCGACGAGAAACACGACAAGGAAATCTGGAATCCTGACGAGAAAATAGAGAGCAGGTTCTCTATTTTCTCGTCGAGATTCACGGCAATTTTCTCATCGTAAAACCATACACACAAACGTTTTTCTCGAGAAAAAAGCTCTCGCGGCACTTTTCTTGCCGGTTTTGGACGATAAAATCGGTCGTGTGTACGAGGCTTTAGTGTCATATTCTTTGCTAAACCTTGTGTGTAGGGAGAGAGAAGGATAGGCAGGGAGAGTGTCAGTGTCATATTCTTTGATAAACCTTGTGTGCAGGGAGAGAGAAGGATAGGCAGGGGAGAGTGTCAGTGTCATTGTTGCTAAGCCTCCTGCACATTATACACCTGAAGTTAGCCCGTATTGCTGCTTTTTCCTGGTGTGTTACACCAACAGGATTTTGCGGCACTTACAGCGGGCGGAGTGTGCCTCCTGACCATATTACACCTTAACTTAGCCTGTATTGCTGCTTTTTCCTGGTGTGTTACACCAGCAGGATTTTGCGGCACTTACAGCGGGCGGAGTGTGCCTCCTGACCATATTACACCTTAACTTAGCCTGTATTGCTGCTTTTTCCAAGTGTGTTACACCAACAGGATTTTGCGGCACTTACAGCGGGCGGAGTGTACCTCCTGACCATATTACACCTTAACTTAGCCTGTATTGCTGCTTTTTCCTGGTATGTTACACCAACAGGATTTTGCGGCACTTACAGCGGGCGGAGTGTGCCTCCTGACCATATTACACCTTAACTTAGCCTGTATTGCTGCTTTTTCCTGGTGTGTTACACCAACAGGATTTTGCGGCACTTACAGCGGGCGGAGTGTGCCTCCTGACCATATTACACCTTAACTTAGCCTGTATTGCTGCTTTTTCCTGGTGTGTTACACCAACAGGATTTTGCGGCACTTACAGCGGGCGGAGTGTGCCTCCTGACCATATTACACCTTAACTTAGCCTGTATTGCTGCTTTTTCCTGGTGTGTTACACCAACAGGATTTTGCAGCACTTACAGCGGGCGGAGTGTGCCTCCTGACCATATTACACCTTAACTTAGCCTGTATTGCTGCTTTTTCCTGGTGTGTTACACCAACAGGATTTTGCGGCACTTACAGCGGGCGGAGTGTGCCTTCTGACCATATTACACCTTAACTTAGCCTGTATTGCTGCTTTTTCCTGGTGTGTTACACCAACAGGATTTTGCGGCACTTTCAGCGGGCGGAGTGTGCCTCCTGACCATATTACACCTTAACTTAGCCTGTATTGCTGGTTTTCCCATTTCCCTGCAGGCCATTAGAATGTCTGGAAGGCAAACAAGGAGAGGCAGACAGTCAGGAGCCAATAAAAGAGGGCAAGCAGGCTCTGTGTCTAGAGACAACAGAGCTGGTCGTGGACGCGGTGCATCGCCATCAGCACGTGGCCATTGGACACGCTTGTCCTTCTTTTCGGCAGCTGGACGTGTTGAGCCGCATCATGCCAAAGACTTGGTAGAGTGGATGACCAGGCCCTCCTCATCCTCCTCATCCTCTCTCACCCAGGCTCAGGGTACTGGCAAAGCAGCTGCCAAACTGTCCTCTTCCCTGCTATCAATGTCATCATCAGTCACTCCTTCCCTAGACCAACCATGTCCTCCTGAGGAGTCCCCCGAACTGTTTGAGCACAGTGTTGGGTACATGCTCCAGGAGGATGCCCAGCGTTTTGATGGGTCTGATGATGATACCCAGCTAGAGGAAGGCAGTAGCGTGAGAGCAGAGAGAGGGGATGCTCAAGAAGGACACCAATCTGGCAGTCATGTTCCAGCAGCTGCAGCATACTGCCAGATTGGCTCCAGTGATGAGGAGGGAGGGGATGATAAGGTCACTGACTCCACGTGGGTGCCTAATAGGAGAGAGGAGGAGGAGGAGGAGGAGGAGGATGAGGAGGAGGCACATCTCCAACGAGGCAGGATGCCCTCGGGGGGCCAGCGTAAGGGCAGCACACCGACGGAATCACACCGCAGAGCTCCGCCTGTGCAGGGCGCTGCCTCTGCCCGTTATTCAAAAAGTTCTTTGGTGTGGGCCTTTTTTGAGTCGAGTGCATCAGATCGCACAGCTGCTGTTTGTAACATATGTCTCAAGCGTATATCGCGTGGCCAAAACATCACCCGCTTGGGCACCACATGCTTGACCAGACATATGTTGACCTGCCATGCAGCTCGTTGGCAAGCCTACCTTAAAGACCCACACCAAAGAACAAAGCTGACCTCTTCTTGCACCGCATCAGCTGGGATCTCCAACCCCACTATACCTTCAGTCCTCTCTGAAACCTGCTCTGAGAGGAATGAAGGTGTAGAATTAGGTGTGTCACAGCCAAGTACTTGCGGCCACTCTGCTAGCAGTACACCGACGTCCGATTCTAGCAGGCAAATTTCCCTGCCCCAGCTGCTGGACCATCGAAAGAAGTTCACTCCCAGCCATCCACATGCCCAGCGGTTGAATGCTAGCTTGGCTAAATTGCTAGCACTTCAACTGCTGCCTTTTCAGTTGGTAGACTCGGCCCCCTTCCGTGAGTTTGTGCAATGTGCGGTTCCTCAGTGGCAGGTTCCCAAACGCCACTTTTTCTCACGGAAGGCGATTCCGGCTCTCTACAGGCATGTGGAAGGCAATGTCTTGGCCTCGCTGGACAGGGCGGTCAATGGTAAGGTGCATATTACCGCTGACTCATGGTCCAGCAGGCATGGACAGGGACGTTACCTTTCTTTCACGGCCCATTGGGTCACTCTTTTGGCAGCTGGGAAGGATGCAGGACAAGGTGCAGTAGTGTTGGAGGTTGTTCCACCGCCACGCCTCCAAAATGCTACTACTGGTTGTGACACACCTCTGTCCTCCACCCCCTCCTCTTCTTCTTCCTCCGTGGCCTCTTCCTGTGCTTTGTCCTCGGAACCAGCGGTGCTCCGTAGGCGTTTAAGGGGCTACGCAAGTACGCAGGCAAAAAGATGCCATGCCGTGCTTGCGCTGGTGTGTTTGGGGGACAGGAGCCACACTGGGGCAGAGGTTCTGTCTGTTCTGCAGGGGCAGGCCGAGAGGTGGTTGACGCCACGCCAGCTTAAGCCAGGAATGGTAGTTTGCGACAATGGCACCAACCTCCTCTCCGCTCTCCGACAGGGACAACTGACCCATGTGCCCTGTGTGGCTCACGTCCTTAACCTGGTGGTGCAGCGGTTCTTGGGCAGGTACCTGGGCTTACAGGATGTCCTGAGGCAGGCCAGGAAAGTCTGTGTGCATTTCCGCAGATCTTATAATGCCAGTGCTCGCCTGGCTGAGCTGCAAAAGGAGTTGAACCTGCCCAAGAACCACCTTATATGTGACATGCCCACCAGGTGGAACTCAACGTTGGCCATGCTGCAGCGGCTGCACACGCAGCAGAGGGCCATCAATGAGTACCTGTGCGACTATGGCACCAGGACAGGGTCAGGGGAGCTCAGGTTTTTTCACCACGCCAGTGGGGCATGATCAGGGATGCATGCACTGTCCTGGCACCATTTGAGGAGGCCACGAGGATGGTGAGCAGTGACAGTGCATGCATCAGTGACACTGTACCTCTTGTCCACCTGTTGGAACATACGCTGCGTGGAATAATGGACAGGGCACTTGAGGCAGAACAGAGGCAGGAAGAGGAGGACTTCCTTGCCTCTCAAGGCCCCCTTTACCCAGACAGTGTTCCTTCTGTCCCACCCATCGCACAGGAAGAAGAGGAGGAGGAGGAGGAGGATTGTGTCAGCATGGAGGTGGAGCCTGGCACTCAGCATCATCAGCAGCAGTCGTTTAGGGATGATTTACAGTCCCAAGAAAGCAGTGGACTTGTACGTGGCTGGGAGGAGGTGGCTGCGGATCATGTCGTCCTTAGTGACCCAGAGGACTCCGGACCGAATGCCTCAGCTAACCTACGCTGCATGGCCTCCCTGATCCTGCAAAGTCTGCGGAAGGATCAAGGAGAGGGACCATTACTGGCTGGCCACTCTCCTTGATCCACGGTACAAGGGTAAGGTTGCGGACCTTATCTTACCGTCGCAGAGGGAGCAGAGGATGAGACAACTACGGGAGGCCTTGCAGAAAGGTCTGTGCAACGCGTTCCCAGAGACTGGGAGGTTACAAACTCCTGGTCCTGGACAACGAGTTGCTGAGGCTTCGGTCAGTCAAAGAAGGAGCGGTGGGGAAGGTGGCCGTCTGACCGAAGCGTTCAGACAATTCTTTAGTCCGCAGCCCCAAGGTATGATCGGTTCCAGCAACCATCGCCAGCGTCTGATATACATGGTGCACGAATACCTAGGGGCAAGGTCAGACTTGGACACCTTCCCCACCGAAAATCCTCTGGCTTACTGGGTCTTGAGGATGGATCACTGGCCAGAGCTTGCACAGTATGCAATTGAGCTACTGGCCTGTCCTGCATCCAGCGTTCTTTCAGAACGCACATTCAGTGCTGCTGGAGGATTTGTCACGGATCACAGGGTACGCCTGTCCACCGACTCTGTTGATCGACTGACCTTCATAAAGATGAACCAGTCTTGGATTACCACCAGCTACCAAACACCTGAAGCTGATATAACAGACTAATTTATTTTCAAATGTCACATCCCTTCAAGACTGATGCTGATGCTGAAAGACTGTCCTGTTATGTTGACTGACTATCCTCCTCCTCCTCAATGATCCGATTGACGATGATAGCTTGGAAGAACATTTTTGTTTCTGGGTGCCACCACCAGTGGCTAAGGCCCAATTTTTCTGCCCCTGTTTAACAGGGGTGTGTTATTACAATTTTTTATGCAATGCTTTGCAGCAGGGCTCATTCCTGCACTCCAACTAGAGTATCTGGGAGAGGTTGCAGTGTCGTGGCACCAGCACCAGTGGCTAAGGCCCAAATTTTCAGCCCCTGTTTAACAGGGGCGTGTAATTACAATTTTTGATGCAATACTTTGCAACAGGGCTCATTGCTGTGCTCCAAGTACAATATCTGTGAGGGGTTGCAGTGTTGTGGCACCAGTGCCTATGGCTCAATTTTTCTGCCCCTGTTTAACAGGGGCATGTAATTACAATTCTTGATCTAATAATTCACAGCAGGGCCCATTCCTGCGCCCACCAAGACTAACTGTGAGGCCTTACAGTGTTGTGTCAACACCACCACCACCACCAAAGGCCCAATTTTTCAGCCCCTGTTTAACAGGGGCGTGTAATTACAATTTTTGATGCAATACTTTGCAACAGGGCTCATTGCTGTGCTCCAAGTACAGTATCTGTGAGGGGTTGCAGTGTTGTGGCACCAGTGCCTAAGGCTCAATTTTTCTGCCCCTGTTTAACAGGGGCATGTAATTACAATTCTTGATCTAATAATTCACAGCAGGGCCCATTCCTGCGCCCACCAAGACTAACTGTGAGGCCTTACAGTGTTGTGTCAACACCACCACCACCACCACCACCAAAGGCCCAATTTTTCAGCCCCTGTTTAACAGGGGCGTGTAATTACAATTTTTGATGCAATACTTTGCAACAGGGCTCATTGCTGTGCTCCAAGTACAGTATCTGTGAGGGGTTGCAGTGTTGTGGCACCAGTGCCTAAGGCCCAATTTTTCTGCCCCTGTTTAACAGGGGCATGTAATTACAATTCTTGATCTAATAATTCACAGCAGGACCCATTCCTGCACCCACCAAGACTAACTGTGAGGCCTTACAGTGTTGTGTCAACACCACCACCACCACCACCAAAGGCCCAATTTTTCAGCCCCTGTTCAACAGGGGCATGCAATTACAATTCTTGATCTAATAATTCACAGCAGGGCCCATTCATGCGCCCACCAAGAGTAACTGTGAGGGCTCACAGTGTTGCGGCAACACCAACATGTAAGGGGCAAATTTCAGCTGAGTATATACGGCAGGCCCCTACTTTCAAACATCCAACTTACAAACGACTCCTCCTTGCAAACGGAAGGATACAACAGGAAGTGAGAGGAAATCTACCCCTAGGAAGGCAAATTCTCTCCTGTAAGAGTTAATATGGGAAAAAAAGTGTCTCCTCTCCACTGATGCTTTATCACCAATTCTTGTTTCAATAAAAACCCCAAATTTTCAAAAAACATTTGTCATTAGGACGGAAAGTAAGGTGAACTGTTCTGAACAGGTGCACACTGCACAGACAGCAAAACAAATGTTACAGGGGTGATAACCCTTCCCTATGTTTTCCAAAAAGCTTAAAAATAGATTTTTTGCCTGGAGCTACACTTAAACAATGTACCTGTTCAAAATTACAAACAGATTCTACATAAGAACAAACCTACAGTCCCTGTCTTGTATGCACCGCCTGTATACGGCTGTTCAGAGTACAGTATATAGGGCCTTTTTTATTTTGTGTGCGGGGTTCCCCTTAATATCCATACAAGACCCAAAGGGGCTGGTAATGGGCTGGGGTAGGGGGGGGGGGTGTGTGATGGGGTAGCTATGCCATTTTTCTTAAAGATTTTCATCCATATTACCGGGACCAGACATTACATTAAAGCCGCAAGCAGTTTTAAATGGCTTTTTTTCCTTTAGAAATGTAATTTTGTGCAGGGACAGTTCTAAACACGGGAAACACATGGCACTTCACAGGCATACTTTAGACACCCCCCAGGTACGATATTTAAAGGAATATTTGACTTTTTTTTTCACTTTATGCATCATTAAAATGACTGCTCCAGAAAAACGGCCATTTTTAAAACTTCTTTTTGCATTGATACATGTCCCCTGGTGCAGAACCCGGGTTCCCAAACCCTTTTTAGGACAATAACATGCATAATAGTCGTTATAATTAGCACTTTAGATTTCGAACGTTCGCATCCATTGTATTTAATAGGGTTCTAAAGTTCGTGCGAACTTTCAGTTCATTCGCGGGTTCTGGTGCGAACCGAAACCGGGGGTGTTCGGCTCATCACTAGTCGCAGGACTAACCCCCATGCATATATATATATATAAACTTTATTTTAATTTTGAACTAATGCTTTGTGGGCGGTATAGCTGCGGTGTCCCATTGATTTCAATGGGCAGGAGAGGTCAAGGAGCGCTATACACACCGCCCCTTCACCACTCCAAAGATGCTGCTAGCAGGACTTTTGTTCACGTCCTGCCAGCGCACCGCTCCAGTGTGAAAGCCTTCGGGCAGCAGCAGCTGTTTAGGGCCGGTTTGCAGGCGCTATATTTAGTGCAATAGCGCCTGCAAACCGCTCCAGTGTGAAAGGGGTCTAAGGCACCTGAAAAACACCCCAGTGTGAAAGGGGTCTAAACCCTTTTTTTGAATGTTCCCCCAGCTACAGATAGAGGGCTATTCTGTAGTGTACAAATGACAGTATTCTGTAAACACTGCAATCATTGTATGTTTTTTTTAAACTTGTGTAGTGGGGGTTTAGGTTTGGGAGGTCCTGATGGTGTATTATTCTCCTTGACCTGTGGGTGGCGATATTCCCACAAGTCGAGGTAGAATCACTGCCGTAGTGCTGTCCTTTTTTGTCCCGTTCCGGCGATGGTACAGCGAGGGCGGGGAACCTGCTGTGACGTCGCGGGAGGAGATAAAGGGGAGAGACGCTCTCGCCAGGAGGTCTTCTGCATCCGGCACCCAGGCACCTTGGGCCTGGGTGCGGCGGTCCGGAGTTCGGACCAGGCACCCTAGGCCTGGTCGGAGCAGAGTTGGCGTCCATCCCAGGCACCTTAAGCCTGGGGTGAGGTACTACACCGGAGGCCTGGAGCCCAGTGACTTCGACTGGGCTCCGCAAGGGCGGATGAGTCCGAGGGACCCTGAGGTGGATGGGGCCCATGTCTGAGGTGAGGAGGCCGGGGAGGTTACCCGTCTGAAGAGTCCGGAGCAGCATCAACCCGGTGACAGATGGGCCTCCGGTAACTCCCTTGGAGGGACATCTTCCCCCTGACAGGGGCCACAACGCAGCGAAGGTACTCCAAATCATATTCTTCAGAGTCGCTGGTAGAGACTCAAAAGCTTCAAGTTTATCTCTCTAGCCAATGGCTGTAGAACCGCTGGTGAAACCACAGTGGTTTCGGTTACTATCAGAACAGTGCCTCGACCTGCTCACCCCACCGTATTGAACTGTTTATGGGTCTCAACCAGTTGGCTGGCAAAGAACTGTTTAATTGTGTGTGTGACAATAAAACAAGTGTTGGACCCTTATCGGTGTGTGTGTGTGGTGCTCTGGTTAATGGGAGCAAAGGGAAGTATCAGCACAGCAAGACTTGGTCATTAACTAAAACGCACAGGCCCGGGGAATATAACTGGTACTGGCCTTCACCTCACCCACTGCCATGGGGAGGACATGGGCCGTAGCGCATCTTACTCTCACGTACAACATACCCCTAGACGAGAAGGAAGGAGTGAGGGCGCTACACTTGTAATGTTTTTATTCTTACCTAGAACTGACTCAAGTGTTCCTGCAAGAGCGAGGCGTGCAAGTACGTCACCAGAAAATGATTTAGACGCTGACGCAAGTCAAGAAATAAATTTAGAGACAGTTTCACCCAATGATAATCAACCAGTCACTCAAGAACCTGTGGTATGTATTTTCAAAATGTCACAATCTCCATCCACAAACAACTTATTACTGACATATTAAATGGCAGCTGGTGTTGGTACATTTAAATATTCTTAGAGGAGGAACAACAACGGCTTCTGGTTTTGGGTAAAGTTCCACATCAGGCTTTGGGGGGACAACATTGACCTCTGGTTTTGAGCAAAGTACCACATCAGTCTTTGGAGGTTTTCCCAATACTTCTGGCTTTGGAGGTCTTGCTGCTAATACAGTGACATCAGGTTTTTGGGGCAAAAATAAGTGCCTGTGTCTGATCTATTCAAAACAGGTGCTGCAAGCTCTGCCACTACTTCAATATTTGGGCAAGCATCAGGTGTGTCAGTATGCTGTCCACCAAGTGTGACCTCAACATCAGAAGCATAATCTGTATATTCTATCTATTTGCAGGCAAATCTTGATAGGAGAGTCCAGTCTAGTTCCACCACTCGTCGAACACGCCGTACTCAGCATGAGCCCCCTTTTGAAGAATATTTTGATAGTTTAATTGAAGAAATGAGAAACCATTCACAAACCCCAGCCTCAAAAGATTATGAATTCCTCAACATTTCGGACCCTGATGTGATGTTTTTGAGAATGTTACTGTCTGTAATCAGGGAGGTTCCTCCTGATAAGCGTACTGAAGTCAGGGGTGATATATATGCATATCTTACATACGTAGTTTCTTCTTGCAAAGAGCAACGCCCATATCCAAGATTTCAGCCATGGGGTCTGGGTTTTAACCACTTCCCTACCCAGCCATAGTCAAATGACGTCCACAGATGGGATCTCCCATCCTGGGTGGATGTCATATGACGTCCTGGCTTTGTAGGGGGATATCTGAATGATGCCTGCAGCTAGAGGCATCATTCAGATATCCTTTTGAAGTGCCGGCGATTCTGTGCACAATAAGAGGCCCGGGCGCGATGTGATGACGTCACGCCCGGGTCCTCAAATGTAAACAAAGCCGCCATTGCGGCTAGTAAGTATGAGATCAGTGAAAAAATTTTCACTGATCTCATGCTTTCCAGCCTGGAGGAGAGATGTGGGGTCTTATTGACCCCACATCTCTCAATAAAGAGGACCTGTCACACACATTCCTATTACAAGGGATGTTTACATTCCTTGTAATAGGAATAAAAGTGATCAAAAAAATAAAAAGTAAAATAATTGTAAAAAAATAAATAAATAAGTAAATAAAAAAAAATAAAAAAATTTAAAACGCCCCTGTCCCCGGTAGCTCGTGATCAGAAGCGAATGCACACGTAAGTCGCCCACATATGTAAACGCCGTTCAAACCACATATGTGAGGTATCGCCGCATGCGTTAGAGCGCGTGCAACAATTCTAGCACTAGACCTCCTCTGTAATTCTAACCTGGTAACCTGTAAAAAAAATTAAAGCGTCGCCTATGGAGATTTTTAAGTACCGAAGTTTGGCGCCATTCCATGAGTGTGAGCAATTTTAAAGCGTGACATGTTAGGTATCTATTTAAAAATTATTGCGCAAATATCGTGCAAGAAAAAAAGTTGCAATGACCGTCATATTATTCCCTAGGGTGTCTGCTAAAAAAACATATATAATGTTTCGGGGTTCTGAGTAATTTTCTAGCAAAAGAATGATGATTTGTACATGTAGGAGAGAAGTGCTAGAATAGGCCCGGTATGGAAGTGGTACAAAAAGCCCTGTATTGAAGTGGTTAATACACCTAGTGTTTTTTTACTAAACCAATGCCCAGTCATCAGTACCATGACACCACACCTGCCATGAACCCAAACGCAGGACTCCCACCAATGTATACACCTTTCCCATCTCATCCTGGTTTTCAAAGAATGCATGCGCAGCCACACCCAGTTTGTTCACCCTCATCTTCCCAATCTGGATTACCCATAGATGTTGGCAGTGAACCAAGCCATTCTTCCCTGCGTTCCCCTAACCCAGTTTATGAAAAATTGTAGTTTTGTTCTTCTAATTTGTTATTTATATGACTGTTTTATTTTTCAGTTCTTGTTAATGTAATGTTATCGATACCTTTACACGAACGAACATTTATAACCCCTTTAAGTTAAGCAGAGAAGGTTAGGTTCCTGACACTTTTTCAATGGGGCCATCTCTCAGCAGAATGTTGGACACACTCTGAAGCACTTAAAAAGCGTTTTTAAATTGTTTCCTTTAAACCAATACATTTGGACATTGTAAGACTAGTGTGTACCATCAAGCATCCACTACACAGCGGTTAGTAAAGTTGTGGAGATGTTACCTACAATTCCAAATTGGATGCCTGATGTTGCTACCTGCACCCCTCTTTTGAACAAGCCACGCATGCATACATACATTTTGTTGTTGTTTATAGCAATTATCTTAAAAAAATAAATAAATTTCAGTGCTGTTTACTGCACTCACAGTGTCCACATGTAAAGTCAAAAAATGGTTTTGTAACATCACATTAGGAATACTCTATATTATTGAGGGTTAATATAAGGGATTTTTGGGACTCCTGTTATCTGTTGTACTGAGTCAAATGATTGTTTTATACTTGAAACTAAAAAAAAATCTCAACATTCCAAAGGAATAAAAAAAATTGTTTTCTATGCATGCAAGCATCAATGTTTTGGAAGGTTTGTCTATTTTTTATACCCTTTGTTACTTTACATAGCAAAGATAAAAATAAATCCAATTTATTTGGACAAAGTTGTCAACTACTTTATTTCATGCAAAAATGTAAACAGTGATATAACAAGAAGGTTGATGCAACATGGGTAACAAAGAAAACACTACACAAAGTCATATCGCCATGGAAGCTGTCCATCATCGGTAAGAAAATTATCAGCAAAATGTTCACGCACTTGTAGCGCTTGATTACTGGGACAAGTGCCAGTAACACAAGCTCTGGGTTCTTCAGAAACAGGTAACGGGGATTCAGTGGACACAATCTCCTTACCACTCAGAAAGTTATGGAGAACACAACATGCCAAAACAACATTGACCGCATGATCCACTTTCAGGTGCATAGCTGTCAATAATACACGCCATTTGGCTGTGCAAATACCGAATGCGCACTCCACCATTCTGCAAGCTCTGCTCAGCCGATAGTCGAAAATGCGCTTCCTGGCAGTGAGATCATGCCTCGTATAGGGCCTGAGAAGGTGGGTGGATAAGGCAAATGCCTCATCTCCTAGCACTACTAAGGGCAGATCCGGCCCAGCAGTACCAGGTAGAGACCTTGACTGTGGCACATGAAATTCTCCATATTGCAAACGCTAGCGCATCATGGAATTCCGAACAATTCTGGAATCTTCAGAACTCCCGTAAGCTCCAACATCCACAGCTATGAATCTCATGTTAGCATCACTCCCAGCAGGACAATGGAGAAGTAATTTTTATAATTTAAATTGCGGAAACCGGATGTTGGTGGCTTGATGAGTCGGATATGTTTCCCTTCTAATGCCCCAATGCAATTTGGGAAGTTAGTCTTCTTCCAGAATTCTTCCGCTATTTCTTCCCACAGACTGGATGTTGGTTCCGGCTTCACTGTGGTTTTAAGTTCTTCCCAAAGGACAAGACAGGTGTCATGGACTATTGTAGACACAGTGGAAATTCCCATTAGGAATTGATGATGAAGGGGGGTGAAACTGGCACCAGTGGCAAGGTATCTGCAATACAAAATTGAGAACAATTCAGAAAATATAAAAAAGGTAAAATCAATAGACATAAGGAGTAAAAGCAGAGTTCTGCATGGGGAAAAAAATCAGCAGCTATAAAAACTGTAGCTGCTGACTTTTAACTCATCACAGCCCAAAGACGACACCTCCCTTGGCTCCGGGTGCAGGTGCCGGCATCCTTACTAAGGGAAACAGGAATTAAAGTCTTGTGGTGGATGGGGCTAATAAAAAATAATTTGGAGGTACCTTACATGATCTTTAATGAAAATTTCTACCTTTGTGTTTGGAGCTCACCTACATAATTATTATAGAAAATAAAACTACTGAAATACTATGAAGTTTCATATTTTCATAAAAAAGGACATTTACAATTTTCACTATTTAAAATAAGTAAAACATTGCAATGACAATAGTGAACATTTTCTTTGTTGGGACAGAAATGTTATGCACCTCCACCCAGATTTGGCCTTATCGCATTAAGGATACTGATAAATATAAGGTAAGGAACAGAAAGAAAGAAACTGCAAGGCACGAAAAATACATTTCAAGGCTGAAAAATAATGCCAGCTATTGGGTAAGGGCAGTGATGCCAGAAACATCGCTGCTGTAATATAGATTTTATATACTGTATATATATATATATATCTATATATACACACACACATATATATATTGTGCAAGAACATACATTGTGAGGGGGTTAGCTTGGCAGCGGGTGTGTGTGACCCCCGGGATGGGCTCCCCACACAAAAACAGGCCCAGCAAACGGAGGTTGTGGTTTTCAAAATCAAAAAAAAGGTGCGGTTTATTTTCTATTTACAGTGACAAAACACAGCAAAGCAAAAGAAACATAACCAAAATAAATCCTGGTCAAGTTGACCTCTGACTAAACATACAGGTTTCCTAACTAACAACTGGGATCAGCCTAGTGCTGTCCTAGTCCCTAAGTCCCTGGTTTAGTAAAAGTCCAAACAAATAGCCACACAGGCTTTGCCTCACCGCACAGGGGTTCACTCTCCCTAGACAGTCCACACAGGTCTGGTTCCAGGCATGAGCTAACATCTAATGAAGCTGGGAGTTCTTATAGAGGCCTACATGAGCTGACAAGCTTCAGCTGGCCTCATCAACTCCCTGTCTGTACGACGCCCAGCCCTCTCCCTAGAGGTATGAGTCATCCATGAGCCCACTAGCCTTATACAACTCTCCACCTAGTTGTATAAGTCGGCGTAAAGCCTGAATCTGGGCGAAATATATCTACCCCCCTGGATGCAACCAGGTGACTTTACCTTCCTGCTGTCACATACCCCCCCCCTCTTGTTTTAACCTCGGGGTTGGAACACCAGCAATCAGGCATTCATGTACTCGAGACAAAGCATCCACATTCCCCATTTGAACGCCAGGGCGATGCTTTACTGTGAAGTTGAATTCCTGGAGGGCCAGGAACCACCTATTCACTCTTCTATTTGTTTCCTTGTTTTGAGCCATCCACTTTAACGGAGCGTGATCCGTAACCATGTCAAAGTGCCTACCTAGCAGGTAGTACCGAAGGGAATCTAGAGCCCACTTCACCGCTAAACACTCCTTTTCAACGGTGGCGTAATTTACCTCATGGGACTTCAACTTCCTGCTGAGGTAAATGACTGGGTGCTCTTCCCCGTTCCAGACCTGGGACAATACTGCTCCTAACCCCACATCTGACGCATCACTTTGTACGACAAAGTCTTTAGAGAAGTCGGGTGAGTACAACACTGGCTGGCTACATAAGGCTTGTTTCAAGAATTGGAATGCTGCCTCAGCCTCGGGGGTCCATTTAATCATGACCGACCCTTTCCCCTTCGTTAGGTTGGTTAGGGGCACAGCCTTAGAGGCAAAGTGGGGAATGAATCGCCGATAATACCCAGCGATTCCCAGAAAGGCTCGTACCTGCTTCTTGCTGTTGGGACGTGGCCAACTCTGGATGGCCTCGACTTTGTTGAGTTGGGGTTTTATTACTCCCCTCCCAATGGTGTACCCAAGATATTTGGCCTCCTCCTGCCCAATGGTACACTTCTTGGGGTTAGCCGTAAACCCCGCTTCCCGAACAGAGTCCAGGACTGCTTGCACTTTTGGCAGATGTGAGGCCCAATCTGTGCTATGGACAATTACGTCATCCAGGTAAGCCGCAGCATACTTCCGATGGGGCCTCAGCATCTGGTCCATTTTCCGCTGGAATGTGGCCGGCGCATTCTGTAACCCGAACGGCATTCTTTTATATTGGAACGCCCCGTCTGGGGTTACAAATGCGGTTTTCTCTTTGGCCAATTTGGCCAGGGGGATTTGCCAATACCCTTTTGTGAGGTCAAGAGTCGTCATGTATCGGGCTGTTCCCAGCCGGTCGATCAACTCATCTATACGTGGCATGGGGTAGGTGTCAAATTTTGTAACTTTGTTCAACTGACGAAAATCGTTACAAAATCGCCAGCTCCCATCCGGTTTAGGCACCAACACAATGGGACTAGACCAATCACTTTGGGACTCCTCTATCACCCCTAAGTTCAGCATTTTCTGTACTTCCTCCCGTATTGCCTCCCGTCGGGCCTCTGGGATCCGATAGGGTTTTAACTTCACCCTTTCACCGGGTGGGGTAATGATGTCATGCTCTACCCCAGATGTTTGTCCCGGCAGCTCAGAGAATACCTCCTTGTTGCGAAGCACAAACTCCTTAACCTCCTGTTGTTGGGGTTGTGACAAGGTGGCTGCTATTCCAACCTCAGGAATCACGCAACCAGTTTGAGCTGGTGACCAAGTGTCTGCGACTAGGGACTCTCTATCCCTCCAGGCTTTCAACAGATTAACGTGATAGATCTGTTCGGGCTTTCGCCTTCCTGGTTGTCTGACCTTGTAATTCACTTCGCTCACTTTTTCCATTATCTCGTAGGGGCCTTGCCATTTGGCAAGGAATTTACTTTCAACCGTAGGGACAAGTACCAGTATCCTATCCCCCGGGGAAAAGGTACGGGTCTTGGCTCCACGGTTGTACACTCTCTGCTGTGCTAACTGCGCTTGGGCCAAATGTTCCTTCACGATGGGCATTACCTGTGCAATTCGGTCTTGCATCAGGGCGACATGCTCAATCACACTCCTGTGGGGAGAACTCTCACTTTCCCAAGTTTCCTTGGCAATATCCAACAGCCCTCTTGGGTGTCTCCCATACAGTAACTCAAAGGGGGAGAATCCCGTAGAGGATTGGGGCACCTCCCTAATAGCAAACATCAGATAAGGAAGTAGACAGTCCCAATCCTTTCCATCTCTATCCACCACTTTCTTCAACATTTGCTTTAGGGTTTTGTTGAATCTTTCAACCAGCCCATCGGTTTGGGGGTGATACACAGATGTACGTAATTGCGTCACTTTGAACAATTTACACAGCTCCTTCATAACCCGGGACATAAAGGGTGTACCTTGGTCCGTAAGCAGTTCTTTACAAATACCCACCCGGCTAAAAACAAGAGATAGCTCTTTGGCTATGGTTTTGGCCGAGGTATTTCTGAGAGGGATCGCTTCTGGATAACGGGTGGCATAGTCCATTATAACCAATATGTACTGGTGCCCCCTAGCGGACTTGATTATAGGACCTACCAAATCCATGGCGATCCTCTCAAACGGGACCTCAATGATGGGTAGAGGGACCAGCGGGCTACGGAAATGTGGCATCGGGGCCGACCTCTGACACACAGGGCAGGAGGAACAATAATTTTCTATGTCCTTTATCACCCCCGGCCAATAGAATCTCTGTAATACCCTCTCTCGGGTTTTCTCTGTCCCCAGATGACCTCCAAGAATGTGCCCATGGGCCAACTCCAACACCAACTTCCTGTAAGGTTTGGGCACCACAAGCTGCTCAACGGTTTCTTCTGCCCTTTTTGCCACCCGATACAGTAGGTCCTTCTCTACGCTGAAGTATGGGTAAGTGCAGGTATTATCTGGGTTCACTAACTCGCCATCTATTTTCACTACGTTTTCCCGTGCCTTTATTAGGGCGGGGTCTTTCAACTGTTCTGTGGCAAAGTTTTCCCTGTGAACCTCAAGATCAGAAAACTCCACAGACGGTAGGTTTTCGTCTGAGGAGGTGGGCTCCTCTCCAGTTTCTTGAGTCTCCCCTGCCAATACTGATAAGGGAAATTCCGGAGAGTCCTCACCACTCTCAGGGGAGTTCTGGCTATCCCATTCCTGGTACATAGGGGCACCAGTGGGGGGCTCAGGGTCATCCCACAGTTCCCAGAACTTCGGAAAATCCCTTCCCACAATGGCGTCATGCGGTAACTGAGATACTAAGCCCACTGGATGAGAGAGGGTACCTTTGGGGGTCTCGAAACACACTGTAGTCACTGGATACTCTCGGGTGTCCCCATGCACACAAATAACAGCTACCTTGCTATTCCCAGAGACCTCTGTTTTAACTAACTCAGCCTTTATCAGGGTCACAAGGCTACCTGAATCCAGCAATACCACAACATTTCTACCATTAACACACATTTTGCATAAATGTTTCTCAGTTCCTCGAATGGCAGTGCATGCGACTGTCGCACACAGCGACTGACGTCTGCCCATCAGAAAGTCACACTGCATGGGTTCCTCCACAACCGGGCAATTGGCTGCAATATGTCCCGCTTGCCGGCAGCGGTAGCAAACGATCCTTCTTGCCGCCTCTTGAGCCGCTGATTTCCCAGGCTGTTCTCGCCAAACTTGGGGTAGAGCTCCCACCCTCTCACTCTCTCCACCCTCACCCCTTGGAATCCTCTTATCCGCCCCTGGGGATGGTCTGGTCTTAGGGTGGAAAGTCCGAGTGTCTCTGGAAGAGGCCGTCAGGTTCTCTGTAGCCAAGTATTTCTCCACACGATCCACAAGACCATCGGCCGTCTCTGGGTCTCCATGGCTTACCCACTTTTGGATGGCAGTAGGAAGAGCTCTCAAAAACCGATCCATTACAACACGTTCCACAATCTTTGGTGCGGACAAAGTCTCTGGCTGTAGCCACTTTCTGCTCAGGTGAATGAGATCATACATTTGAGACCTGGGGGGTTTTCCAAGCTGGAAAGTCCAGTTATGCACACGCTGAGCCCGGACAGCCTGGGTGACACCCAGCCTTGCCAATATTTCAGCTTTTAGCATCACATAGTCTTTTGCTTGGTCAGGCTCTAGGTCATAGTAAGCCTTCTGCGATTCACCAGTTAACAGAGGAGCCACCAGTCCAGCCCACTGCTCCTCAGGCCACTTTTCTCTTTCAGCAGTCCTTTCAAATGTGGTCAAAAATACCTCTGGATCATCCTCTCCAGTCATTTTTGTCAATAAACGACTCACCCCAAAGGACGCGGTATTAGTGGGACGGCTTTCCTCACTGGTCTGCGGACGTTGCTGCATTACTGCTTCCATTTGTTGTAGTCTCTGCTCTTGCTTCTGTAACAGGTCTATGAAGCGGGCCTCAGATTGCTGCTGGGCTTGTTGCTGAGCTTCCAGACTCTGTTGGTGAGCTTGCTGCTGGGCTGCGAAGTTCTGTTGTTGAGCTGCAAGGCTCTTTTGCAAACCTGCATTTGTCTGCTGTTGATTGGCATTTGCTAGAGCCAGCTGCTTCAGTATCTCCTCCATGCTGGCTTAAAAAAAAACTGCCACTGGTTCTCCACCAACTGTGAGGGGGTTAGCTTGGCAGCGGGTGTGTGTGACCCCCGGGATGGGCTCCCCACACAAAAACAGGCCCAGCAAACGGAGGTTGTGGTTTTCAAAATCAAAAAAAAGGTGCGGTTTATTTTCTATTTACAGTGACAAAACACAGCAAAGCAAAAGAAACATAACCAAAATAAATCCTGGTCAAGTTGACCTCTGACTAAACATACAGGTTTCCTAACTAACAACTGGGATCAGCCTAGTGCTGTCCTAGTCCCTAAGTCCCTGGTTTAGTAAAAGTCCAAACAAATAGCCACACAGGCTTTGCCTCACCGCACAGGGGTTCACTCTCCCTAGACAGTCCACCCAGGTCTGGTTCCAGGCATGAGCTAACATCTAATGAAGCTGGGAGTTCTTATAGAGGCCTACATGAGCTGACAAGCTTCAGCTGGCCTCATCAACTCCCTGTCTGTACGACGCCCAGCCCTCTCCCTAGAGGTATGAGTCATCCATGAGCCCACTAGCCTTATACAACTCTCCACCTAGTTGTATAAGTCGGCGTAAAGCCTGAATCTGGGCGAAATATATCTACCCCCCTGGATGCAACCAGGTGACTTTACCTTCCTGCTGTCACAACATACACATACACACATTATATATATATATATATATATATATATATGTATATATTGTGACAGCAGGAAGGTAAAGTCACCTGGTTGCATCCAGGGGGGTAGATATATTTCTCCCAGATTCAGGCTTTATGCCGACTTATACAACTAGGGAGTTGATGAAGCCCAGCTGAGGCTAGTGGGCTCATGAATGACTCATACCTCTAGGGAGAGTGCTGGGCGTCGTGAGGCAGGGAGTTGATGAGACCAGCTGAAGCCTGTCAGTTCGTTTAAGGCCTCTATAAAAACTCCCAGATTCATCAGATGTTAGCTCATGCCTGGAACCAGACCTGTGTGGACTGTCTAGGGAGAGTGAACCCCTGTGCGGTGAGGCAAAGCCTGTGTGGCTATTTGTTTGGACTTTTACTAAACCAGGGACTTAGGGACTAGGACAGCACCAGGCTGATCCCAGTTGTTAGTTTAGGAAACCTGCATGTTTAGTCAGAGGTCAAACTGACCAGGATTTATTTTGTTTGTTTCTTTTTGGCTTTGCTGTGTTTTGTCACTGTACATAGAGAAATAAACCGCACCTTTTGATTTTGAAAACCACAACCTCCGTCTGCTGGCCCTGTTTTTGTGTGGGGAGCCCAACCAGGGGGTCACACACACCCGCTACCGAGTTAACCCCCTCACAGTTGGTGGAGAACCAGTGGCAGTTTTTTTTAAGCCAGCATGGAGGAGATACTGAAACAGCTGGCTCTAGCAAATGCCAATCAACAGCAGACAAATGCAGGTTTGCAAAGGAGCCTTGCAGCCCAGCAGCAAGCTCATCAACAAGCCCAGCAGCAATCTGAGGCCCGCTTCATAGACCTGTTACAGAAGCAAGAGCAGAGACTACAACAAATGGAAGCAGTAATGCAGCAACGTCCGCAGACCAGTGAGGAAAGCCGTCCCACTAATACCGCGTCCTTTGGGGTGAGTCGTTTATTGACAAAAATGACTGGAGAGGATGATCCAGAGGTATTTTTGACCACATTTGAAAGGACTGCTGAAAGAGAAAAGTGGCCTGAGGAGCAGTGGGCTGGACTGGTGGCTCCTCTGTTAACTGGTGAATCGCAGAAGGCTTACTATGACCTAGAGCCTGACCAAGCAAAAGACTATGTGATGCTAAAAGCTGAAATATTGGCAAGGCTGGGTGTCACCCTGGCTGTCCGGGCTCAGCGTGTGCATAACTGGACTTTCCAGCTTGGAAAACCCCCCAGGTCTCAAATGTATGATCTCATTCACCTGAGCAGGAAGTGGCTACAGCCAGAGACTTTGTCCGCACCGGAGATTGTGGAACGTGTTGTGATGGATCGTTTCTTGAGAGCTCTTCCTACCGCCATTCAAAAGTGGGTAAGCCATGGAGACCCAGAAACGGCCGGTAAACTTGTGGATCGTGTAGAGAGATACTTGGCTACAGAGAACCTGACGGCCTCTTCCAGAGACTCTCGGACTTTCCACCCTAAGACCAGACCATCCCCAGGGGCGGATAAGAGGATTCCAAGGGGTGAGGGTGGAGAGAGTGAGAGGGTGGGAGCTCTACCCCAAGTTTGGCGAGAACAGCCTGGGAAATCAGCGGCTCAAGAGGCCGCAAGAAGGATCGTTTGCTACCGCTGCCGGCAAGCGGGACATATTGCAGCAAATTGCCCGGTTGTGGAGGAACCCATGCAATGTGACTTTCTGATGGACAGACGTCAGTCGCTGTGTGCGACAGTCGCATGCACTGCCATTCGGGGAACTGAGAAACATTTATGCAAAATGTGTATTAATGGTAGAAATGTTGTGGTATTACTGGATTCAGGTAGCCTTGTGACCCTGATAAAGGCTGAATTAGTTAAAACAGAGGTCTCTGGGAATAGCAAGGTAGCTGTTATTTGTGTGCATGGGGACACCCGAGAGTATCCAGTGACTACAGTGTGTTTCGAGACCCCCAAAGGTACCCTCTCTCATCCAGTGGGGTTAGTATCTCAATTACCGCATGATGCCATTGTGGGAAGGGATTTTCCGAAGTTCTGGGAACTGTGGGATGATCCTGAGCCCCCCACTGGTGCCCCTATGTACCAGGAATGTGATAGCCAGAACTCCTCTGAGAGTGGTGAGGACTCTCCAGAATTTCCCTTGTCAGTATTGGCAGGGGAGACTCAAGAAACTGGAGAGGAGCCCACCTCCTCAGACGAAAACCTACCGTCTGTGGAGTTTTCTGATCTGGAGGTTCACAGGGAAAATTTTGCCACAGAACAGTTAAAAGACCCCGCCCTAATAAAGGCACGGGAAAACGTAGTGGAAATAGATGGCGAGTTAGTGAACCCAGATAATACCTGCACTTACCCATACTTCAGCGTAGAGAAGGACCTACTGTATCGGGTGGCAAAAAGGGCAGAAGAAACCGTTGAGCAGCTGGTGGTGCCCAAACCTTACAGGAAGTTGGTGTTGGAGTTGGCCCATGGGCACATTCTTGGAGGTCATCTGGGGACAGAGAAAACCCGGGAGAGGGTATTACAGAGATTCTATTGGCCTGGGGTGATGAAGGACATAGAAAATTATTGTTCCTCCTGCCCTGTGTGTCAGAGGTCGGCCCCGATGCCACATTTCCGTAGCCCGCTGGTCCCTCTACCCATCATTGAGGTCCCGTTTGAGAGAATCGCAATGGATTTGGTAGGTCCTATAATCAAGTCCGCTAGGGGGCACCAGTACATATTGGTTATAATGGACTATGCCACCCGTTATCCAGAAGCGATCCCTCTCAGAAATACCTCGGCCAAAACCATAGCCAAAGAGCTATCTCTTGTTTTTAGCCGGGTGGGTATTTGTAAAGAACTGCTTACGGACCAAGGTACACCCTTTATGTCCCGGGTTATGAAAGAGCTGTGTAAATTGTTCAAAGTGACGCAATTGCGTACATCTGTGTATCACCCCCAAACCGATGGGCTGGTTGAAAGATTCAACAAAACCCTAAAACAAATGTTGAAGAAAGTGGTGGATAGAGATGGAAAGGATTGGGACTGTCTACTTCCTTATTTGATGTTTGCTATTAGGGAGGTGCCCCAATCCTCTACGGGATTCTCCCCCTTTGAGTTACTGTATGGGAGACACCCAAGAGGGCTGTTGGATATTGCCAAGGAAACTTGGGAAAGTGAGAGTTCTCCCCACAGGAGTGTGATTGAGCATGTCGCCCTGATGCAAGATCGAATTGCACAGGTAATGCCCATCGTGAAGGAACATTTGGCCCAAGCGCAGTTGGCACAGCAGAGAGTGTACAACCGTGGAGCAAAGACCCGTACCTTTTCCCCGGGGGATAGGATATTGGTACTTGTCCCTACGGTTGAAAGTAAATTCCTTGCCAAATGGCAAGGCCCCTACGAGATAATGGAAAAAGTGAGCGAAGTGAATTACAAGGTCAGACAACCAGGAAGGCGAAAGCCCGAACAGATATATCACGTTAATCTGTTGAAAGCCTGGAGGGATAGAGAGTCCCTAGTCGCAGAAACTTGGTCACCAGCTCAAACTGGTTGCGTGATTCCGGAGGTTGGAATAGCAGCCACCTTGTCACAACCCCAACAACAGGAGGTTAAGGAGTTTGTGCTTCGCAACAAGGAGGTGTTCTCTGAGCTGCCGGGACAAACATCTGGGGTAGAGCATGATATTATTACCCCGCCCGGTGAAAGGGTGAAGTTAAAACCCTATCGGATCCCAGAGGCCCGACGGGAGGCAATACGGGAGGAAGTACAGAAAATGCTGAACTTAGGGGTGATAGAGGAGTCCCAAAGTGATTGGTCTAGTCCCATTGTGTTGGTGCCTAAACCGGATGGGAGCTGGCGATTTTGTAACGATTTTCGTCAGTTGAACAAAGTTACAAAATTTGACACCTACCCCATGCCACGTATAGATGAGTTGATCGACCGGCTGGGAACAGCCCGATACATGACGACTCTTGACCTCACAAAAGGGTATTGGCAAATTCCCCTGGCCAAGTCGGCCAAAGAGAAAACCGCATTTGTAACCCCAGACGGGGCGTTCCAATATAAGAGAATGCCGTTCGGGTTACAGAATGCGCCGGCCACATTCCAGCGGAAAATGGACCAGATGCTGAGGCCCCATCGGAAGTATGCTGCGGCTTACCTGGATGACGTAATTGTCCATAGCACAGATTGGGCCTCACATCTGCCAAAAGTGCAAGCAGTCCTGGACTCTGTTCGGGAAGCGGGGTTTACGGCTAACCCCAAGAAGTGTACCATTGGGCAGGAGGAGGCCAAATATCTTGGGTACACCATTGGCAGGGGAGTAATAAAACCCCAACTCAACAAAGTCGAGGCCATCCAGAGTTGGCCACGTCCCAACAGCAAGAAGCAGGTACGAGCCTTTCTGGGAATCGCGGGTTATTATCGGCGCTTCATTCCCCACTTTGCTTCTAAGGCTGTGCCCCTAACCAACCTGACGAAAGGGAAAGGGTCGGTCATGATTAAATGGACCCCCGAGGCTGAGGCAGCATTCCAATTCTTGAAACAAGCCTTATGTAGCCAGCCAGTGTTGTACTCACCCGACTTCTCTAAAGACTTTGTCGTACAAAGTGATGCGTCAGATGTGGGGTTAGGAGCAGTATTGTCCCAGGTCTGGAACGGGGAAGAGCACCCAGTCATTTACCTCAGCAGGAAGTTGAAGTCCCATGAGGTAAATTACGCCACGGTTGAAAAGGAGTGTTTAGCGGTGAAGTGGGCTCTAGATTCCCTTCGGTACTATCTGCTAGGTAGGCACTTTGACATGGTTACGGATCACGCTCCGTTAAAGTGGATGGCTCAAAACAAAGAGACAAATAGAAGAGTGAATAGGTGGTTCCTGGCCCTACAGGAATTCAACTTCACAGTAAAGCATCGCCCTGGCGTTCAAATGGGGAATGTGGATGCTTTGTCTCGAGTACATGAATGCCTGATTGCTGGTGTTCCAACCCCAAGGTTAAAACAAGAGGGGGGGGTATGTGACAGCAGGAAGGTAAAGTCACCTGGTTGCATCCAGGGGGGTAGATATATTTCTCCCAGATTCAGGCTTTATGCCGACTTATACAACTAGGGAGTTGATGAAGCCCAGCTGAGGCTAGTGGGCTCATGAATGACTCATACCTCTAGGGAGAGTGCTGGGCGTCGTGAGGCAGGGAGTTGATGAGACCAGCTGAAGCCTGTCAGTTCGTTTAAGGCCTCTATAAAAACTCCCAGATTCATCAGATGTTAGCTCATGCCTGGAACCAGACCTGTGTGGACTGTCTAGGGAGAGTGAACCCCTGTGCGGTGAGGCAAAGCCTGTGTGGCTATTTGTTTGGACTTTTACTAAACCAGGGACTTAGGGACTAGGACAGCACCAGGCTGATCCCAGTTGTTAGTTTAGGAAACCTGCATGTTTAGTCAGAGGTCAAACTGACCAGGATTTATTTTGTTTGTTTCTTTTTGGCTTTGCTGTGTTTTGTCACTGTACATAGAGAAATAAACCGCACCTTTTGATTTTGAAAACCACAACCTCCGTCTGCTGGCCCTGTTTTTGTGTGGGGAGCCCAACCAGGGGGTCACACACACCCGCTACCGAGTTAACCCCCTCACAATATATATATATATTAGGGCTGCAGAAATTAACAATTAATTCCTCGATTAATCGTTATTTTTTTTGATCGATCAAAATTATTTTGAACGGTACTCACCTCTCCACCGGCTTCCGGGTCTTCAGGGAGTTCTGTCGGACATCGACGTCACCGGACTCCTCCCCCTTCCCCAGCGTGAGGCGGTGGACACGCAGGATGAGTCGTAGGACCCGCACTTTGGGCAGCGTGGAACGCAGGCGAGTCTACTTGCGTCCCAGGCACTGCCTCTGTGCTGGAGATCACCATTCCCTGGTTCGATCGGCGTCTATGGGGTGCCACATCCAGTAGCCAGCCTGAAGCGGGTAAGCACCCACCACCTTTTATGCACTCTGCAAAGACACCCTGTCCTCCATTGGCACGCATTCGTTAGTGCTATTATCATCCATGGTGGTACTTGGGCATGTGTTTGGCGCTACTTATGGTCATTTACCTGTCTGCACAAGTGCTCCCTGGTACTGACTTGCTTACCTATAGACATCCATTACTGTTGTCAGTAGTACTAGTATTATTATTACTAGTGTAGTTATTGCTATTGCTGCTATGACTGTCAGTGCTATTGTAAGCTCTTGGCCCCATCTGCTGATCTTGTCACGGTTGTCAGTGGAGCTTTTTTTGTTGGGGACTCGTGTAAGGCTGCTTTGGATTCCGTTGTTTAGCCCTACCCAGTATGTGCATTATAATTAATCAAAATTAGTCGATTAATCGATGATTAAAAAAAAATTTGATTAATCAAATAGAAAAATTGTAATCAGTAACAGCCCTAATATATATATATATATATATATATATATATATATATATACACACACTATTGTCAATAGTATTGGTACACCTGCATGTACATGAATTTAAGCATCTGTTCAAGATATGGAAAACCTACCTTAAAGTAACTAACAGCAGTTCTTCTGCACTAATGCTTCGTCTCATGTTGATCCTGCTTCTGCTCAGGCGTCCTCTAACAAGTCCCAACAGTTCATCAAAGCTTGCCTCCGACATCCTTGTGTAATTATAGAACTTGTCTCCGTGAGTCCTCAGTTCACCGAACATTAGACATGTGCATTCGTTTTCGTCCGAATGCATTTTCGTCCGAATTTCGGGTATTTTCGTTATCGTTTTAACAAATGATAACGAAAGCACAGAATCCGAAATCCGAAAGATCCGACATGAACAAATGCTTTATTTTTGTTTTCGTTGCGACAACAGTTTGATATAGATAGGAGATTCGACATGACGCTGACAATAACGATCTGTGTCTATCGAACCTGTAGTCGAATGTGCCTAACCATAACTCTATTAGTCCAAGATTATTCTACATAGAGAGAAAAGATTCCACATTATAGAGACATGAAGATTCGACGAAGCAGCTAAAAACATGCGATCGCAGCGAGTGGACATTTATGGTCAAATGCTCTGCCCATAGGCTATAGAAGAATTCTAATGTTGGTTGACGAGTAATAATTAATAAATATACCGTATTTATTGGTGTATAACACGCACTTTTTTCCCCTTAAGATCAGGGGAAAATCGTGGGTGCGTGTTATACGCTGATCCCCACTGTCTGAGGGGAAGAGAGGAGCGAGCGCCGCCGATATACACATAGCCGAGTGTACTGTGTACTCGGCTAAGCTCGGCTCCACTCGCAGTCATGCCCAGTCCCGCCACAACTGTGTTATGTCCATCATAGGAGCCTGGCCGAGGGGCGGGACTGGGCGGGACTGCGAGAGGAGACGAGAGGAGCCGAGTACAGCCGAGTACACAGGACATCCGGCTCTGTATATCTCAGCGTCACGGCGGTAAAATTTAAACGAACATGCTGCAAGGACACTGGGCAAGGCTGCAAGGACACTGGGCAAGACTGCAAGGACACTGGGCAAGACTGCAAGGACACTGGGCAAGACTGCAAGGACACTGGGCAAGGCTGCAGATGGACACTGGGCAAGGCTGCAGATGGACACTGATCATTCTGCAATGATGGACAAGGCTGCAGATGGACACTGATAAGGCTGCATTGATGGGCTTTTAAATGTAAGTTTTTATCCTTAATTTTCCCTCCTAAGAGTTTTTTTCCTTTAAATTTCCTCCTAAACTTGGGGTGCGTGTTATACGCTGGCGCGTGTTATACGCCGATAAATACGGTAATTATTACTAGTCATACAACATTAGAATTCTACTATAGCTTGTAGACAGAACATTTGACTGGAAATGTACGATTGCAGTGTCGTACGGTTTAGCTGCTCCGTCGAATCTTCTTAGAACATTTGACAGACACCATTAGCCTTCAATGACAGATTCGACCTTAATTCATTTGGATTTGCGGACAAATGCATTTTTTAACGAAACAAAATAAATAAAAACAAATTTCGGGAGTAACTAAATTAATGAATTTTTCGGACGAAAATATTTCAGTGTGCACATGTCTACCGAACATAAGGGAAAGTAGCCGATCGATAGACGCTGGGAGGTTAAGGGATGCACCCAGTAATGATGAGGACGTCGCCTCCACTGGATCTCTCTCCTCCTCTTCATCCTCATGAGCAGCAATATGAGCATTGCGATCAAACTACTCATATACACATTCATCTTCAAAAGATCTCAGGCACAATACACTGATCACTCCTCTCACTGCAATACTCCAACACACACACAGGCAGTGAACAAAGACACAGGAAACAGATGGTTTGAAATGCAGAGGACCAAAATGTCTCATGGGTAGATTCAAGGGACCAAAAATAAAATAAAATAAAAGGGTTGCTATGGGAATGACTAAAATTTGCAAACCGCAGCTAAACGCACGTAAACGCAGGTAATCGCACTGTACAAATGCAGCTGATCGCTGCACCTGGAGTCTTGAATTTCACAGAAAATAAACATGCTTTTAACTGCGGCAGTGTGAAAGGGGCCTAAAAGGGAAAGAAAGGAGAACAAATAGAAAGAGTGGTACATCCTAAAATGTACCATAAGGAGTTTTAATACTGTACGAGTGGAGGGGACTCAGGGAGTGCTAAATGTCCGTGGGTTAGGGGAGCAAATTACTTGTCTTGCCTTGGGTGCTGACAACACAGGCTACAAAAATAAATTTACTGTTAGGGGTCCCCACAACTTGGGAAATTTTATCAAGGGGTCACGGCACTAGTAAGGTTGAGAACCACTGCCCTAGGAGAAGTGCTCTCCCGAGGGGGTTACCTTGTGGGCGCGCTCCTGACTTTACCGCTCTTTCACCGCTCCTTCCCGTTGAAAGTAATGGGAAACTGCGGTAATACCGCCGGCAATGCGCCTCTGCAGAGGCGGTATTAACCCTTTTTCGGCCGCTAGCGGGGGTTAATACCGCACTACTAGCGGCCGAATACCGCCGCAATTCCGCGGCAATTCTGACGGTATAGCGCCGCTAAAAATAGCGGCGCTATACCGCCACCGCACCCACCGCCCCAGTGTGAAATGGGCCTAAACCACTTCTCCGGTGCCTTTTTTTTTGCCCTGAAATATACCTGGGAGGTCCTGTAAAACTTTTGGAGAGGTGTCATAAACAGACTTGCAAAAAAAACAAACATGATAACAACACTTATAAAGGTAAAAATAAAATAATTAAAAAAATCATAATTAACAAAAACAACAAAAAAAGTGCTATAGCTATGGCTTTTCAGATCCATTGTATTTATATTAGAAGTTCTTATATTGCCTCTTGCTTAGGTTGCAGCTTAGCTCCTGCCCCCATTAAAATATTTCTTCTATTTATAACTGAAACTCATGTTTTATTTGTGTTGTTACCTTATATATCCTTACTAACTATGTTTGGTCTTGCAGTCTCCCACAGCGTATCATAATAAAGCAACAGTGGTTCTTTTTGGCCTCTGACTCAGGGAAAATAAATGACCGTTTTTGTACTTTGCCAACTAAACAAAAGAAGGTAAAGGCCACACACTACCTTTGTTAATGTAATGTGAGCATCCAGCATGCAAATTCTGGATGAGACAATTTCCAGTCCACTGTATCGACACCCCCCCCCCCATTATTTTTACGGTGGTGCATACTGCGAAGCCATCATACAGCTGGCCTTTGCGAATGCTTATTAACCACATGTGTTGATAATTCAGCGTGAGCCAAGATACATTGTGCTGAAACTGCTATTACTTTTGTGATGGACTAAAGCAAAAGTCTGCGTACTGGGATTTTCTATTCGCCCCATGCTGTGCATCCAACTCCCACCAAAATCTCTGGTAATTGGATAAAGGAAAGAACATGTTTTCCTCTTCGCATAAGCCAAAATACTTAGTTAACCCTGTGCTTCGATTATTTTAGGCTACATTTTCGGCCTAGCAAGGTTGTAATGAGGTGAATTACTGATAAATTTACTGCTGGTTCTAGACTTATGTATACATTGTAGCAATGAAATTTGGAGACTAGGAAAATATGAAAGGAAATTAGTCTTGGGGTTTCAAATATGTAATACTATAGATCAGTCTAGTTACTTTTTTAGACCACACAATATATTTAAAAAATCCCATTAGGGATTTCTTTTACTGTTTATGATTGTACTATTTTTATCTCAGCGATGTAAAAGCTAAATTCCATAAGATTTCCTGTTTTCATACTTTCTCAGTTGATGGAGTAGATTTGAATTCATTTTTTTTTTTAAGGTATCTATAAATATAGTCTATATTATATATTTCTTGACAACATTTGCCAAATCCTCTAGTCAGTTACATGCTGTTCTTAAAAAAAATATACAGTTTGTTAAAACTGATCTGTATAATTACTGTACAAGCTGTTTTGTAATTTATTGTTATTAAAAAAATTACCTTTTCATTTCAATCCACAGTCACCCATTATTTCTATTACTGGCAAAAAAATATGACTGCTATTCCTATATTTCTTATAGAGTTTTTAGACAGGACTTCACTGAATCCTTTGTGTCTTGCTTCTTCTGTATATTTGGCTCACTATCTATACCAAACATAAAATAATAGGCTGTCTGTTAAAGGAGAAGTACAGCCAAAACTCGTTTGGCTATAAGAAAATAAATGGCTGCACATCCAGGAATTCCGATTGCCTTTTATCGTTTAAAGTGATAACACCAACACAAGGTCACGTAGATGCGTTTCACACATACATCTTGTGCTTAACCACTCGACAACTGGGCACTTAAACCCCCTTCCTGCCCAGGCGAAATTTCAGCTTTCAGCACTGTCACGCTTTGAATGACAATTGCGCGGTTGTGCGACGTGACTCCCAAACAAAATTGACGTCCTTTTTTTCCCCACAAATAGAGCTTTCTTTTGGTGGTATTTGATCATTTCTGTGTTTTTTTTTTGCGCTTTAAACAAAAAAATTGCGACAATTTTGAAAAAAACACAATATTTTTTACTTTTTGCTATAATAAATATCCCAATTTTTATTTAAAAAACGATTTTTTTTCTCAGTTTAGGCTGATACGTATTCTTCTACATATTTTAGGTAAAAAAAATCGCAATAAGCGTATAGTAATTGGTTTGCACAAAAGTTATAGCGCCTACAAAATAGGGGATAGAATTATGACATTTTTTTTATTTAATTTTTTTATTAGTAATGGTGGCGATCTGTGATTTTTATTGTGACTGCGACATTATGGCGGACACATCGGACACTTTCGACACATTTTTGGAACCATTCACATTTATACAGTGAACAGTGCTATAAATATGCACTGATTACTGTATAAATGTGACTGGCAGGGAAGAGGTTAACACTAGGGGGCGATCAAGGGGTTAAGTGTGTTCCCTGCTAGGTGATTGTTACTGTGGGGGGAGGGGACTGACTGGGGGAGAAGACCGATGGTTGTCCCTATGTACAAGGGACACACCATCAGTCTCCTCTCCCTGACAGGACGTGGATCTCTGTGTTTACACACAGAAATCCACGTCCCTGGCTCTGTGACAGCCGATCGCGTTTCCTGTCATTACACTTATGTTGAAAGATTGCAGCAGGTATGTATCTGAAATGAAAGAAACCGTGTTAGATCTCTAAAGATCTCAAAACCCAGTTCCATGCAGCAGAAGAGGTAGTATAACCATCAGCTTGACCATCTGCCCATTCTCATTATCCATGGTGGCCCCAGACAAGCTATTTTTTTTTTTTATAAATTATTTTTATTTGGTTTTTATACAATACAAATAAAACAAACACACAAACATATGTAGCGATACCCTCAACTAAGAGGGCCGCAGATTTGGCTTGGGCCCTGAATACAGCTCCGCCAACCCCCGGCAATCTACTCAACCCTTTCTGGCACAGTTAGTCTAGGGGTATACACATTTAATACTTATACTCTATGAGAGACTCAGACACAGAATAGTTGTAAAGGAATAACAGATTTTACTTTCGGCTATGCAAAGAGAATGAACAGTGATGACAACTTAACCTAGATTATATGCAAAGCCCTGCAATATCAGTCACACTACACCATAGAGAAGAGGGGGGGGTGGATGAGGAAACGCCACGTGGGGCGACTGTTAACTAGGCGCCCTGTGGCGCAATAACTAAACTGGGTACCTAATGAATCAGGCCTGATTCCTAATTCTAGAACTCAGTCCTGTATGGATGATGGATTCTTCACCGGCAATCTGTAGAGGTGGTGCACATAAGAATAAACAACATTTGTAATCCAAGAAAGGGGAAAGTTGATAACTGGCAACACTTCACTGGAGATCCTCTGGATCAGTCCTGCTGTGGATCTCCAGTGAGAGTCTTTAACATGAGGTAGTAGGCCTTGGCAGTCTATAGGCACAGTACTATCAAACAGGTTATGGAATGAGCTTGCGCTCGCTCACCCGCCGGACGCGATCTCCATCCGGGACTTCCACCGGCTGTGTCCTCACTCGCCCACAGCGGTCGCTGCGATCGGGTCCCCGATCCAATCTAGGCTGTAAGTAGAGATGTCGGATGTCACCCAGGCTCGCAGTGGGGTGGAAGGCTCCTTGGTCAGCTCCGGAAAGGCCCCAGGCTTCAGGCCTTACCCAGTGCAGGTCCGCACAGGTGTATCAGTCTCTGCCGTCCCGTGTCCAAAGAGGCCGAGCCAGGCCGAGCCCCTTCCTTATATCTCCGCACCCATGAGTCTCTGGGGCAGAAGCAAAACATCCTGGGAACCAGTGGGGTTCTGGGAACAGTAGTTCAAGAGTCTTTAAAGGAACCCCGCTACACACTCCCCCCACTTAAACTCTTTGGTCCCCAAAGATAAACTTCAACAAATGCTATGTACAATTTTGGACAGTGTCGAGTATGATGTTGGCATAGGGAATTCCCACCAAAATTTTGGGGTGGAACTCTCTTGCCCACAGGTCACACTACCATGAGTGGCCTGCCTAACTGTGCCAGAGAGTGAGCTGGGGTTGCCCTCCACCAAATGGACAGTGGAGGGATCAGGATGCTCAACACTTCTCCTAGCCGTTACAACAGAGTCCTCTGAGCTCGTCCCCATTTGGGGGTAAGTTAGTCTCTTGGGAGGCCTGATAACTCTGCGAGCCCTCTGCTCTCTTGGGGCTTCTGGCGCCACAGGCTCTTCTTCAGGAGTAAGTTCAGGTAACATTGCTGGTTCTGGAACCTCTGATTCAGAAGTTGACTGGTAATTGGAATCCCTAGGATCCTCCTCTGAACAAGTATCAGGAACATCTTCCCAGTAATCAGCTGAGGGACTGAAGGGTATGAATTCAGTGGCCTCCGGATTCAGCGTTGCATCTGGAGTATCCCTTGTATTTGGGAGATCTATGGCGGACGTTCCCGGAGTCGAGGAAGGCCACAGCCAGTCCAGTTCTCCTCCTTCATCTGTACTCAGTTGAGAGGCCTCCCCATCTTCAGCTCGAGAGGTCTGAGACCGAGTGCTCGGCCTGGGAATATCCAGGATAGAGACTGATTCCGGGGGGTCCCTTGCTGGGGGTATCCTGACTGCTTCAGCAAGTGGGAGCAGGTGGTTTCGATGCCACGTCTTCAGGGGCCCCACCTTCCCTTCTGGCTTTAGTTTGTAAACAGGCAAACCGGGCAACTTCCTACAGACGATATAGGGTTCCGATCTCCATCTGTCTGCAAGCTTGTGCTTTCCAGGGACCCCCAGATTGCGTAGCAGTACTGGGTCCCCGGGCTGCAAATCCTGCACTCGAACCTTCAGATCGAAATTTCTCTTGTTGCGGGCTCCCCTTTGATCCGAGGCCGCCTGGGCCTGTTCATAGGCCACCTGCAAGCTGCGTCTAAGTCTGTCCACGTATCCCTTGTGAGATGTAGCTGAGGTATGATCTAAAGAAGTGCCAAAGGCCAGATCCACGGGCAGCCTTGCTTCTCTCCCAAACATGAGTCGATAAGGGGAGTAGCCAGTAGCATCACTTGTGGTACAGTTATAGGCATGCACTAGGGCTGATATGTGTTGGCTCCAGTGTTGCTTCTTCTCTGTTTCTAAAGTTCCCAACATGTTGAGCAGGGTCCGGTTAAACCTCTCCGGCTGAGCATCTCCTTGTGGGTGGTAAGGTGTGGTTCTGGTCTTCTTTATTCCCAATGAGTCCAGAAGTTTCCGGATCAACCGACTCTCAAAGTCCCTTCCTTGATCTGAGTGAAGTCTCTGTGGTAATCCGTAATGGACAAAATACTTCTCCATAAGTATCTTGGCCACGGTGGATGCCTTCTGATCTTTGGTTGGGAAAGCCTGGGCATAGCGGGTGAAATGGTCGGTTATTACCAGAACATTCCCCAATCCACTCAGGTCGGGTTCGAGGCAGAGAAAATCAATGCATACCAGATCCATTGGGCCTTGACTCTGTAAGTGGCTCATTGGGGCAGCTTGATGGGGTAGAGTCTTTCTCTGAATGCATCGTGCACAGGAATGGCAATACTCCTCTACTTCTGCCCTCATGCAGGGCCAATAGAACCGACTTCTGACAAGCTGGAAGGTCCTTTCTGCCCCTAGGTGGCCATGATGGTCATGTAAAGCAATTAGTACAGTCTCTCGGTGCTTCTCTGGGAGGAACAGCTGCCACTTATCTTCTGAGTCATCAGAGGGGCCCCTTCGGTAGACCACTCCCTGATGCACCTGCAGCCTGTCCCATTCCTTCCTCAACAGGCGGGCCTCCTTTGAGGGTTGATGTAAGAGTTTGTTGGGATCCTGATTCTCCAGTAGTGATGAGCCGAATACCCCCGGGTTCGGTTCGCACCAGAACCCGCGAACGGACCGAAAGTTCGCACGAACATTAGAACCCTATTAAATACAATGGATGCGAACGTTCGGATTCTAAAGTGCTAATTATAATGACTATTATCCATGTTATTGTCCGAAACAGAGTTTGGGAACCCGGGTTCTGCACCAGGGGACATGTATCAATGCAAAAAGAAGTTTTAAAAACGGACGTTTTCCTGGAGCAGTCATTTTAATGATGCATAAAGTGAAAAAAAAAAGTCAAATATTCCTTTAAATATTGTACCTGGGGGGTGTCTAAAGTATGCCTGTGAAGTGCCACGTGTTTCCCATGTTTAGAACTGTCCCTGCACAAAATAACATTTCTAAAGGAAAAAAAGCCATTTAAAACTGCTTGCGGCTTTAATGCAATGTCTGGTCCCGGTAATATGGATGAAAATCTTTAGGAAAAATGGCATAGCTACCCCATGACCCCCCCCCCCCCTACCCCAGCCCATTACCAGCCCCTTTGGGTCTTGTATGGATATTAAGGGGAACCCCGCACACAAAATAAAAAAGGACCTATATACTCTGAACAGCCGTATACAGGCGGTGCATACAAGACAGGGACTGTAGGTTTGTTCTTATGTAGAATCTGTTTGTAATTTTGAACAGCTGCATTGTTTAAGTGGAGCTCCATGCCAAATTCCTTTTTTTTAGCTTTTTGTAAAACATAGGGAACGGTTATCACCCCTGTCACATTTTTTTTGCTGTCTGTGCCCCTGTTCAGAACATTTCACCTCACTTTGCGTCCCAATGACAACTGTTTTTGAAATGTGGTGTTTTTATTAAAAGAAGGATTGGTGATAAAGCATCAGTAGAGAGGAGACACCTTTCTCCCATATTAATTCTTACAGGAGAGAATTTTCCTTCCAAGGGGTAGATTTCCTCTCACTTCCTGTTGTCTTCTTCCGTTTGCAAGTAGTAGTAGTTTGTAAGTTGGATGTTTGAAAGTAGGGACCTGCCGTATATACTCTGCAGAAATTGGTCCCTTAGGTGTTGGTGTTGGCACAACACTGAAAGCACTCACAGTTATTCTTGGTGGGTGCTGGAACGCCCTGCTGTCAACTATTATATCAGGAATTGTAATAACATATAATTGTTGATCAGTGGTAGTAAAAATTGGGCCTTTGATGGTGGTGCTGGTGCCACAACACTGTAAGGCCTGACAGTTACTCTTGGTGGGCGCAGCAATGGGCCCTGCTGTGAATTATTAGATCAATAATTATAATTGCATGCCCCTGTTGAATAGGGGCTGAAAAATTGGGCCTTTGGTGGTGGTGGTGGTGGTGGTGGTGATGGTGGTGCTGGTGCCACAACACTGTAAGGCCTGACAGTTACTCTTGGTGGGCGCAGCAATGGGCCCTGCTGTGAATTATTCGAACAATAATTATAATTGCATGCCCCTGTTGAACAGGGGCTGAAAAATTGGGCCTTTGGTGGTGGTGGTGGTGGTGATGGTGGTGCTGGTGCCACAACACTGTAAGGCCTGACAGTTACTCTTGGTGGGCGCAGCAATGGGCCCTGCTGTGAATTATTAGATCAATAATTATAATTGCATGCCCCTGTTGAACAGGGGCTGAAAAATTGGGCCTTTGGTGGTGGTGGTGGTGGTGATGGTGGTGCTGGTGCCACAACACTGTAAGGCCTGACAGTTACTCTTGGTGGGCGCAGCAATGGGCCCTGCTGTGAATTATTAGATCAATAATTATAATTGCATGCCCCTGTTGAACAGGGGCTGAAAAATTGGGCCTTAGGCACTGGTGGCACAACACTGCAACCCCTCACAGATACTGTACTTGGAGCACAGCAATGAGGCCTGTTGCAAAGTATTGCATCAAAAATTTTAATTACACGCCCCTGTTAAACAGGGGCTGAAAAATCGGGCCTTAGCCACTGGTGGCGTCACCCATAAAACAAAATGATCTTCCAAGCTATCATCATTAATCGTATCATTGAGGAGGAGGAGGAGGATAGCCAGTCAACATAACAGCACAGGCACTCAGCATCAGCATCAGTCTTGAAGGGATGTGACATTTTAAAATCAATTAGTCTGTTATATCAGCATCTGGTGTGTGGTAGCTGGTGGTGATCCAAGACTGGTTCATCTTGATGAAAGTCAGTCGATTAACCGAGTCGGTGGACAGGCGCACCCTGTGATCCGTGACAAATCCTCCAGCAGCACTGAATGTGCGTTCTGAAAGAACGCTGGATGCAGGACAGGCCAGTAGCTCAATTGCATACTGTGCAAGCTCTGGCCAGTGATCCATCCTCAAGACCCAGTAAGCCAGAGGATTTTCAGTGGGGAAGGTGTCCAAGTCTGACCTTGCCCCTAGGTATTCCTGGACCATGTATATCAGACGCTGGCGATGGTTGCTGGAACCGATCATACTTTGGGGCTGCGGACTAAAGAATTGTCTGAACGCATCGGTCAGACGGCCTCCTTCCCCACCGCTCCTTCTTTGACTGCCCAAAGCCTCAGCAACTCGTTGTCCAGGACCAGGAGTTTGTAACCTCCCAGTCTCTGGGAACGCGTTGCACAGACCTTTCTGCAAGGCCTCCCGGAGTTGTCTCATCCTCTGCTCCCTCTGCGACAGTACGATAAGGTCCGCAACCTTACCCTTGTACCGTGGATCAAGGAGAGTGGCCAGCCAGTAATGGTCCCTCTCCTTGATCCGAAGAATACGAAGATCCTTCCGCAGACTTTGCAGGATCAGGGAGGCCATGCAGCGTAGGTTAGCTGAGGCATTCAGTCCGGAGTCCTCTGGGTCACTAAGGACGACATGATCCGCAGCCACCTCCTCCCAGCCACGTACAAGTCCACTGGTTTCTTGGGACTGTAAATCATCCCTAAAAGACTGCTGCTGATGATGCTGAGTGCCAGCCTCCACCTCCATGCTGACACAATCCTCCTCCTCCTCCTCCTCCTCTTCCTGTGCGATGGGTGGGACAGAAGGAACACTGTCTGGGTAAAGGGGGCCTTGAGAGGCAAGGAAGTCCTCCTCTTCCTGCCTCTGTTCTGCCTCAAGTGCCCTGTCCATTATTCCACGCAGCGTGTGCAACAACAGGTGGACAAGAGGTACAGTGTCACTGATGCATGCACTGTCACTGCTCACCATCCTCGTGGCCTCCTCAAATGGTGCCAGGACAGTGCATGCATCCCTGATCATGCCCCACTGGCGTGGTGAAAAAAACCCGAGCTCCCCTGACCCTGTCCTGGTGCCGTAGTCGCACAGGTACTCATTGATGGCCCTCTGCTGCGTGTGCAGCCGCTGCAGCATGGCCAACGTTGAGTTCCACCTGGTGGGCATGTCACATATAAGGCGGTTCTTGGGCAGGTTCAACTCCTTTTGCAGCTCAGCCAGGCGAGCACTGGCATTATAAGATCGGCGGAAATGCACACAGACTTTCCTGGCCTGCCTCAGGACATCCTGTAAGCCCGGGTACCTGCCCAAGAACCGCTGCACCACCAGGTTAAGGACGTGAGCCATACAGGGCACATGGGTCAGTTGTCCCTGTCGGAGGGCGGAGAGGAGGTTGGTGCCATTGTCGCAAACCACCATTCCTGGCTTAAGCTGGCGTGGCGTCAACCACCTCTCGGCCTGCCCCTGCAGAGCAGACAGGACCTCTGCCCCAGTGTGGCTCCTGTCCCCCAAACACACCAGCGCAAGCACGGCATGGCATCTTTTTGCCTGCGTACTTGCGTAGCCCCTTGAACGCCTACGGAGCACCGCTGGTTCCGAGGACAAACCACAGGAAGAGGCCATGGAGGAAGAAGAAGAGGAGGGGGTGGAGGAGAGAGGTGTGTCACAACCAGTAGTAGCATTTTGGAGGCGTGGCGGTGGAACAACCTCCAACACTACTGCACCTTGTCCTGCATCCTTCCCAGCTGCCAAAAGAGTGACCCAATGGGCCGTGAAAGAAAGGTAACGTCCCTGTCCATGCCTGCTGGACCATGAGTCAGCGGTAATATGCACCTTACCGCTGACCGCCCTGTCCAGCGAGGCCAAGACATTGCCTTCCACATGCCTGTAGAGAGCCGGAATCGCCTTCCGTGCGAAAAAGTGGTGTTTGGGAACCTGCCACTGAGGAACCGCACATTGCACAAACTCACGGAAGGGGGCCGAGTCTACCAACTGAAAAGGCAGCAGTTGAAGCGCTAGCAATTTAGCCAAGCTAGCATTCAACCGCTGGGCATGTGGATGGCTGGGAGTGAACTTCTTTCGACGGTCCAGCAGCTGGGGCAGGGAAATTTGCCTGCTAGAATCGGACGTTGGTGTACTGCTAGCAGAGTGGCCGCAAGTACTTGGCTGTGACACACCTAATTCTACACCTTCATTCCTCTCAGAGCAGGTTTCAGAGAGGAGTGAAGGTATAGTGGGGTTGGAGATCCCAGCTGATGCGGTGCAAGAAGAGGTCAGCTTTGTTCTTTGGTGTGGGTCTTTAAGGTAGGCTTGCCAACGAGCTGCATGGCAGGTCAACATATGTCTGATCAAGCATGTGGTGCCCAAGCGGCTGATGTTTTGGCCACGCGATATACGCTTGAGACATATGTTGCAAACAGCAGCTGTGCGATCTGATGCACTCGCCTCAAAAAAGGCCCACACCAAAAAACTTTTTGAATGACGGGCAGAGGCAGCGCCCTGCACAGGCGGAGCTCTGCGGTGTGATTCCGTCGGTGTGCTGCCCATACGCTGGCCACTCAAGGGCATCCTGCCTCGTTGGAGATGTGCCTCCTCCTCATCCTCCTCCTCCTCCTCCTCTCTCCTATTAGGCACCCACGTGGAGTCAGTGACCTCATCACCCCCTCCCTCCTCATCACTGGAGCCAATCTGGCAGTATGCTGCAGCTGCTGGAGCATGACTGCCAGATTGGTGTCCTTCTTGAGCATCCCCTCTCTCTGCTCTCACGCTGCTGCCTTCCTCTAGCTGGGTATCATCATCAGATCCTTCCAAACGCTGGGCATCCTCCTGGAGCATGTACCCAACACTGTGCTCAAACAGTTCCGGGGACTCCTCAGGAGGAGGACATGGTGGGTCTAGGGAAGGATTGACTAATGAAGATAATGATACCAGAGAAGAGGACGCTTTGGCAGCTGCTTTGCCAGTACCCTGAGCCTGGGTGAGAGAGGATGAGGAGGATGAGGTGGGCTTGGTCATCCACTCTACCAAGTCTTCGGCATGATGTGGCTCAACATGTCTAGCTGCCGAAAAGAAGGACAAGCGTGTCCCATGGCCATGTGCTGATGACAATGCACCGCGTCCACGACCAGCACTGTTGCCCCCAGACACAGAGCCTGCTTGCCCTCTTTTTTTGCCTCCTGACTGTCTGCCTCTCCTTGTTTGCCTTCCAGACATTTTAATGGATGGCCTGCAGGGAGATGGGAAAAAGAGCAATAAGGGCTACCTTCAGGTGTATACTGTGCAGGAGGCTTAGCAACAATGACACTGACACTGTCCCCTGCCTATCCTTCTCTGTCCCTAAACACAAGGATTGAAAATATGGTTCAGCAAAATTGGTTTAGAACAGAATAGCACACTGACACTTTCCCTCACTGTCCTACTCTGTCCCTCCCTACAAACAAGATTTAGCACAGAATAGCACACTGATAATTTCCACGAGTGTCCTTCTCTGTCCCTAAACTCAAGGATTGAAAATATGGAACAGCAAAATTGGTTTAGAACAGAATAGCACACTGAAACTTTCCCTCACTGTCCTACTCTGTCCCTCCCTACAAACAAAATTTAGCACAGAATAGCACACTGATAATTTCCACGAGTGTCCTTCTCTGTCCCTAAACTCAAGGATTTGAAATATGGAACAGCAAAATTGGTTTAGAACAGAATAGCACACTGACACTTTCCCTCACTGTCCTACTCTGTCCCTCCCTACAAACAAGATTTAGCACAGAATAGCACACTGATAATTTCCACGAGTGTCCTTCTCTGTCCCTAAACTCAAGGATTGAAAATATGGAACAGCAAAATTGGTTTAGAACAGAATAGCACACTGAAACTTTCCCTCACTGTCCTACTCTGTCCCTCCCTACAAACAAGATTTAGCACAGAATAGCACACTGATAATTTCCACGAGTGTCCTTCTCTGTCCCTAAACTCAAGGATTGAAAATATGGAACAGCAAAATTGGTTTAGAACAGAATAGCACACTGTCAGTTTCACTCACTGTACCTCTCTGTCCCTAAACTCAAGGATTGAAAATATGGTTCAGCAAAATTGGTTTAGAACAGAATAGCACACTGACACTTTCCCTCACTGTCCTACTCTGTCCCTCCCTACAAACAAGATTTAGCACAGAATAGCACACTGATAATTTCCACGAGTGTCCTTCTCTGTCCCTAAACTCAAGTATTTGAAATATGGAACAGCAAAATTGGTTTAGAACAGAATAGCACACTGACACTTTCCCTCACTGTCCTACTCTGTCCCTCCCTACAAACAAGATTTAGCACAGAGTAGCACACTGATAATTTCCATGAGTGTCCTTCTCTGTCCCTAAACTCAAGGATTTGAAATATGGAACAGCAAAATTGGTTTAGAACAGAATAGCACACTGACACTTTCCCTCACTGTCCTGCTCTGTCCCTCCCTACAAACAAGATTTAGCACAGAATAGCACACTGATAATTTCCACGAGTGTCCTTCTCTGTCCCTAAACTCAAGGATTGAAAATATGGAACAGCAAAATTGGTTTAGAACAGAATAGCACACTGAAACTTTCCCTCACTGTCCTACTCTGTCCCTCCCTACAAACAAGATTTAGCACAGAATAGCACACTGATAATTTCCACGAGTGTCCTTCTCTGTCCCTAAACTCAAGGATTGAAAATATGGAACAGCAAAATTGGTTTAGAACAGAATAGCACACTGTCAGTTTCACTCACTGTACCTCTCTGTCCCTAAACTCAAGGATTGAAAATATGGTTCAGCAAAATTGGTTTAGAACAGAATAGCACACTGACACTTTCCCTCACTGTCCTACTCTGTCCCTCCCTACAAACAAGATTTAGCACAGAATAGCACACTGATAATTTCCACGAGTGCCTTCTCTGTCCCTAAACTCAAGGATTTGAAATATGGAACAGCAAAATTGGTTTAGAACAGAATAGCACACTGACACTTTCCCTCACTGTCCTACTCTGTCCCTCCCTACAAACAAGATTTAGCACAGAATAGCACACTGATAATTTCCACGAGTGTCCTTCTCTGTTCCTAAACTCAAGGATTTGAAATATGGAACAGCAAAATTGGTTTAGAACAGAATATCACACTGACACTTTCCCTCACTGTCCTACTCTGTCCCTCCCTACAAACAAGATTTAGCACAGAATAGCACACTGATAATTTCCACGAGTGTCCTTCTCTGTCCCTAAACTCAAGGATTGAAAATATGGAACAGCAAAATTGGTTTAGAACAGAATAGCACACTGACACTTTCCCTCACTGTCCTACTCTGTCCCTCCCTACAAACAAGATTTAGCACAGAATAGCACACTGACACTTTCCCTCACTGTACCTCTCTGTCCCTACAAACAAGGATTAGCACAGAATAGCACACTGACACTTTCCCTCACTGTACCTCTCTGTCCCTACAAACAAGGTTTAGCACAGAATAACACACTGTCACTGACACTCTCCCTACCTATCCTTATTTGTCCCTAAACACAAGGAATCCAGGATTAGTAAAGGAAAAAAAATGACACTGTCCCTGCCTATGCTTCTCTTTCCCTGCTCCGGAACACACTACACAAGGCCGCCGCGCTGGCGGCCTTTTATAGTGTGGGGCGTGTACTAAACCCCCTCAGCAATAATTGGCCACAGGCATCCTGCCTGTGGCCAATCATTGCTCTCCTCGCTGCCGGCGCTGTGATTGGCCAAGCATGCGGGGTCATAGTGCATGCTTGGCCAATCACAGCGCCTGGATGACACTGCGATGGCGTAGTGCATTGTGGGCCGTTCGCGTCACTCGAATTTGACGCGAACGGCCCAAATCGTTCGATCTTCGTCGAACGATCGAACAGCCGATGTTCGAGTCGAACGTATGTTCGACTCGAACACGAAGCTCATCCCTATTCTCCAGGGCTTCGAGGACCAATCTCCCCATGGGGTCTTCCAGTTGGTCACACCTCAACTCCCTCTTGGATAGCTTCGGCAGGTTATCTTCTTCTATCTGCGTTACTCCACAATAGTGTTTAGGGACTCCTACTATTGTAACTCCTATCTCCTCTGCCCTGGAGCCTCCTCTGGCTTGAAATTCAGCTCCTTGACAAAGGGCCCGTACTCCATCGGGTGCTACTTGGGTCCAGTCTTCCCAGTCATTGGTCATGGCATGAGATCTCCGGGACAGGGCATCTGCATCCCTATTTCCAGCCCCTGGTCTGTACTTCAGACTGAAGTTGAATCCAGACAATGCAGCCAACCACCTGTGTCCGGTTACATCTAGTTTTGCGGTGGTGAAGAGGTAGGTCAGGGGGTTGTTATCTGTCTTCACAGTAAACTCTGCCCCATAGAGGTAGTCTTTTAGCTTGTCTACTACTGCCCATTTGAGAGACAGGAATTCCAGCTTATGAGTGGGGTAGTTCTTTTCTGAGGGGGTCAGGCTCCTGCTCACATAGGCCACTGGACGCAGTTGTCCTTCATGTTCTTGGTAGAGCACTCCGCCTAGGCCCTCATGGCTGGCATCCACGTGTAATTCATAAGGTCTGGTAGGGTCGGCGTAGGCCAGGACTGGGGCAGTGGTTAAGCTCCTCTTCAGGGCCTGGAAGGCCTCTTCACACCTTGAGTTCCACTGATCTTGAACTGACTCACCAGGCCTCCTGGGCCCTGAGTCATCCTCTTCCCCTTCTGCCTTTAGCAATTCATTCAACGGGCGGGAAATCCGAGCAAACCCCTCCACAAACCTCCTATAATAGGAGCAGAACCCCAGGAAGGATCTGAGCTCTGTTACCGTGGTGGGTCGTGGCCAGGAAGTGACTGCTTCCAACTTCTCAGGATCTGTGGCCACCCCTTCTTCAGACACGATGTGCCCCAGATAGTTCACAGAAGACTGGTAGAACCGACACATCTCAGGAGAAAGCTTAAGTCCCTCTTCACTGAGTCTTCTCAGTACTTTCTCCAGCCTGGCTTCATGTTCTTCCAAGGTTCTCCCGAAGACAATGACATCATCCAAGTACACAAGGACTTCTATCAGTTTCATGTCTCCAACAGTCTTCTCCATAAGGCGTTGAAAGGTAGCAGGAGCTCCAGACAGACCCTGAGGCATCCTATTGAATTTGAAGAATCCCACCGGGGTTATGAAGGCCGTCTTCTCTCTGTCTTCTGGGTGCATAGGGATTTGATAGTACCCACTCTTGAGGTCCATCACACTGAACCATTTGGCTCCGGACAAACTCTGTAAGGCATCTTCTATCCTTGGCGTGGTGTATTGGTCAGGGATGGTTCTCCTGTTGAGGGTCCTGTAATCGATACAAAGCCTCAACGATCCATTCTTCTTTCTGACCACCACTATTGGGGAGGCATAGGGGCTTCTAGACTCCCGGATCACACCAGTCTTCTTCAGTTCTGCAAGTTGTTCCCTCAGATCCTCCAGATCTGCCAGGGGAACCCGCCTGACCCTCTCTCGGAAGGGCTTATCTTCTTGGAGGCGGATTCGATGGGTGGCACTTCTTGCACACCCCACATCGAATTCATCTTCGGAAAAAAATCTTCTCCCATCTAGTCAGCTGGGCCTTGGCTCTTTCTTTCCAAGCCCTGGGTAGGTTCGGGTTTTCCATAGACAGCTTCTCCCAAACATCTCCTCCGTCACCCGTCCCTTTGACTTCTGACAGAGTGACCGGGGCAGCAGGGCTCACCTGGCCCAGCAACATTCTGGCAGGGATCTCCATGGGCCCTCCCGTAGTGTTCCTCAAACTCACCGGAACTCTGCCATGGGCCTTCTTCAGGGCCTTGAGCGGGATCACTTCTGGTATCACTTCCAGGCCTGAGGACTCTTCCCTTGGGTCGGATTCCAGCATAACAAAGGGGCCAGGTTGTTCCCACGTAAGCTTCACAGTGGCCCTAAGACAGGTTACTTCTCCGGGCTGCAGCACTACTCCTTCTCTGCCAAGTCTCCACACCTTCCCTATCCCCTCTCTCGGGGTCTTCTGCTCTAAGACCAGTCGTTGGTAGGCCTTCTTTAGCATGGGATGGATTTTGGTGGCTGAATGGTTCCTCTCTTTCACTAGAGGGGTCAGGAGTCTCCGGACTAGATCTGTGTTTGTCCCTATAATCAGGGAAGTCTTGCTGGCTCCCGGCGGCCGAGGACACACAACTGCCAGGGTGTCAAACACTTCAGCCTTCCTAGCTACGGATGGGTCGAAAGTCATCTTTATGGGCAGGTAACCATCGTAAGGGAAACTCTAGGTTCCAAGTCCCCATATCTCCAGCTCTTCTATCTTCTGGATAGGCAGATGACTCAAGTGCCTATCATAGAAGTCTCGGTATAGTAAGGTCACCTGTGCTCCGGTGTCCAAAAGAGCTTTGGTGTAGACTCCTTCCACTTGAATGGGCACAGTAGGGGATGGGCCCACCAGCTCCTCTGGGTATGGCCGGACTGGGGCCACCTTCTTCTTTGGACTTTTCCTCGCCCAGCTCCTTTTGGACTTTATTCTTTCCTGAGCCTGGCATGCATTGATTTTCTCCCTCTCAATGGGGGTACAAACCCGCTGAGGGATGTTATTGTTCCTCTTAGGTGTATGTTCTTTCTTCGGGGTGCTGTATTTCCACTGAGGGGTCTTGCCCCCTCCCTCTGGGGTATATCTTGGTGGGGGGTACTATATCTCCTCCTAGGAGTTTTGTCTCCTCCATTCTTGGCCTTTTTATTCAGTTTGGAGCGCACTGAAGATGATGGGTACCCGGTTGATTCCTTCACCGGGGCCCTTTGGAGTTTCCCGCCGGCTTGTAATTATCTGTTCTCTTCTTCTTTGGACTGGAGCATGTGTTAGCAAAGTGGCCACTCCCTCCGCAGTTATAGCAAATCATCTCTTCTCAGTCCTGTAAGGAGGCCGGTGCTGAGGTGTTCGGAAACAACTCCTTTCTTGGACTTGGTTTCTCTGGTCTTCTTTGATCTTTCTTCATCAAAGAGGTCAGCATCTCTAACACTTGGGCCATTTGCGATTTCAAAGTGTCGACCTCTGCATCTCTTTCCGGGCTTTTGACCGAATTGACCAACACTGGTACAGGGGTAACATTCGCCTTGGCTACTTGCTGATCTTTCTGCAGCGCCTCTTCGTCTCTAATAATTTTTATTAGATCAGAGTAGGTTAGTGACATTCCTCCTCCTGAGGTTTTCAGGTGCAGCCAAACCAGGTCTGAGCGCCATGCTCCCTTCATGATCTGCTTCATTCGTGCTTCATCTGCATCTTTGGGCAGCATTCCCTTCTTCAGAACAATCTTGCAAAACTGCCTGTTCAGCCTTCTAACATATTCTGACAGTTTCTCATTCGGCTGCTGGAGAGTGTGTTCAAATTGATAGATCATCTCTGACACCTTCTCCAGCTGACCAAACTCTTCCTGCAGCATGGCCAGACAATCTTGAGCTGTACAGTTTTCATTTCCAAACCGGAAGCTCTTCACCGCTTCTGCCGCGGCACCTTCCAGACTGTCAGGGTCACCTGTGGCCAGGTGACAGATGCACACCGTAGGGGGACAGGAGTGCACCGCGAGGTAGTGAACCCTATGGCTGGCTTCTGCGGATAGGAAACTGGGTGGTTGTGGAAAGCGGGACCAGAGGAGCACAACCGGGATCCAAACGGAAGCTAGAGCCAAGATTCCCCAGGGCGCGGAGTCTAAGACCCAGCTGGTCTTCTCCAGGGCCTCTAGTGGTGAGGATGTTAGCTGCAGGCTGGGACCAGGTCGCGGCCCCTGGAGTTTCCTAGCTCACGCCCGTAGGATAAGGGGAAAAGAGGGGAAGCAGCAGCACACGATAAGAGAGAACCGAATAACAAGCTGAAGGTCAGGGGCCACAAGCAGACAAGGATAACGAAGAATGAGCCGAAGGTCAAGGGTCACGAGCAGACAGGGATAGTCGGGGACAAGCCAATAACGTAACAGAGAGACAGACGTCGCAGGCAGGAACCCAAACACACAATGCCTAACAAACACATTGATCAGCAAAGCAGGCTTGCAGTGCACAGGTTAATATAGTGTTCAGTGATAGGGCCTGGGGTGGAGTCAGGCTGGGAGGAGATTATAAAGGAAGCCAGGTGAAAGGGCTCAGGCCTCTAAGATGAACACATGGGAAGGAAGGTAAGCTGACAGACAAACACTACTGCATATCCATGACACAGACTTTCCAAGACTCGCTGTCTCTTCTGTGCCTCAGGCACCTCCCATGCCTCTACTGCCTGTAATGCCTGTTCCACCCAAGTGTCAAAATTTTCCTGCCCCGCAGGGACGGGAAGCTTCCCCAAGAATGTCTTTAGCCTCCGGTAGCTAGTCTCTACGTGCACCGTGCTTGTCTTCTGACAGTTTGTTAGTAGGTCCCCTAACACCTTTATCAGTTCGGGTGATATGGCCGTGGCAGGTGCAGGCGTCACCGGAGGTGTCGCTCCGTCTCTCCTCTCTGGTGAGGTACGGGCCGCAGTCTGCGGTGGTCCCGTTTGTGGTGGCTCTCTCTTAATAGCGTGCGCCAGACTATAAGATCTGTTATCCGACGTCTGCGTATATTTGCGCTTGCAAGCCTCTGGCTTCCCATCTGAATACTCCACTAGCGCATACTGGTGTAAGGTGTCTGGAGTCACTGACTTCATTAATCCTTCCACCGTTTCGGTCGACCATTCCTGACCCGGCATGTTAATGACCACTGACTGGCTTGGATCTGTCTTAGCTACTCCACACCACGTTCTGATGTCTTTCGGGTCCATGCCGGTACCTCTTGGCGGGTTTTCCCGCTGTATCAGGATCCCGGACGAGAACCCCCACGTGTAGCGATACCCTCAACTAAGAGGGCCGCATATTTGGCTTGGGCCCTGAATACAGCTCCGCCAACCCCCGGCAATCTACTCAACCCTTTCTGGCACAGTTAGTCTAGGGGTATACACATTTAATACTTATACTCTATGAGAGACTCAGACACAGAATAGTTGTAAAGGAATAACAGATTTTACTTTCGGCTATGCAAAGAGAATGAACAGTGATGACAACTTAACCTAGATTATATGCAAAGCCCTGCAATATCAGTCACACTACACCATAGAGAAGAGGGGGGGGGTGGAGGAGGAAACGCCACGTGGGGCGACTGTTAACTAGGCGCCCTGTGGCGCAATAACTAAACTGGGTACCTAATGAATCAGGCCTGATTCCTAATTCTAGAACTCAGTCCTGTATGGATGATGGATTCTTCACCGGCAATCTGTAGAGGTGGTGCACATAAGAATAAACAACATTTGTAATCCAAGAAAGGGGAAAGTTGATAACTGGCAACACTTCACTGGAGATCCTCTGGATCAGTCCTGCTGTGGATCTCCAGTGAGAGTCTTTAACATGAGGTAGTAGGCCTCGGCAGTCTATAGGCACAGTACTATCAAACAGGTTATGGAATGAGCTTGCGCTCGCTCACCCGCCAGACGCGATCTCCGTCCGGGACTTCCACCGGCTGTGTCCTCACTCACCCACAGCGGTCGCTGCGATCGGGTCCCCGATCCAATCTAGGCTGTAAGTAGAGATGTCGGATGTCACCCAGGCTCGCAGTGGGGTGGAAGGCTCCTTGGTCAGCTCCGGAAAGGCCCCAGGCTTCAGGCCTTACCCAGCGCAGGTCCGCACAGGTGTATCAGTCTCTGCCGTCCCGTGTCCAAAGAGGCCGAGCCAGGCCTCGCCCCTTCCTTATATCTCTGTACCCATGAGTCTCTGGGGCAGAAGCAAAACATCCTGGGAACCAGTGGGGTTCTGGGAACAGTAGTTCAAGAGTCTTTAAAGGAACCCCGCTACACACTCCCCCCACTTAAACTCTTTGGTCCCCAAAGATAAACTTCAACAAATGCTATGTACAATTTTGGACAGTGTCGAGTATGATGTTGGCATAGGGAATTCCCACCAAAATTTTGGGGTGGAACTCTCTTGCCCACAGGTCACACTACCATGAGTGGCCTGCCTAACTGTGCCAGAGAGTGAGCTGGGGTTGCCCTCCACCAAATGGACAGTGGAGGGATCAGGATGCTCAACACTTCTCCTAGCCGTTACAACAGAGTCCTCTGAGCTCGTCCCCATTTGGGGGTAAGTTAGTCTCTTGAGAGGCCTGATAACTCTGTGAGCCCTCTGCTCTCTTGGGGCTTCTGGCGCCACAGGCTCTTCTTCAGGAGTAAGTTCAGGTAACATTGCTGGTTCTGGAACCTCTGATTCAGAAGTTGACTGGTAATTGGAATCCCTAGGATCCTCCTCTGAACAAGTATCAGGAACATCTTCCCAGTAATCAGCTGAGGGACTGAAGGGTATGAATTCAGTGGCCTCCGGATTCAGCGTTGCATCTGGAGTATCCCTTGTATTTGGGAGATCTATGGCGGACGTTCCCGGAGTCGAGGAAGGCCACAGCCAGTCCAGTTCTCCTCCTTCATCTGTACTCAGTTGAGAGGCCTCCCCATCTTCAGCTCGAGAGGTCTGAGACCGAGTGCTCGGCCTGGGAATATCCAGGATAGAGACTGATTCCGGGGGTCCCTTGCTGGGGGTATCCTGACTGCTTCAGCAAGTGGGAGCAGGTGGTTTTGATGCCACGTCTTCAGGTGCCCCACCTTCCCTTCTGGCTTTAGTTTGTAAACAGGCAAACCGGGCAACTTCCTACAGACGATATAGGGTTCCGATCTCCATCTGTCTGCAAGCTTGTGCTTTCCAGGGACCCCCAGATTGCGTAGCAGTACTGGGTCCCCGGGCTGCAGATGCTGCACTCGAACCTTCAGATCGAAATTTCTCTTGTTGCGGGCTCCCCTTTGATCCGAGGCCGCCTGGGCCTGTTCATAGGCCACCTGCAAGCTGCGTCTAAGTCTGTCCACGTATCCCTTGTGAGATGTAGCTGAGGTATGATCTAAAGAAGTGCCAAAGGCCAGATCCACGGGCAGCCTTGCTTCTCTCCCAAACATGAGTCGATAAGAGGAGTAGCCAGTAGTATCACTTGTGGTACAGTTATAGGCATGCACTAGGGCTGATATGTGTTGGCTCCAGTGTTGCTTCTTCTCTGTTTCTAAAGTTCCCAACATGTTGAGCAGGGTCTGGTTAAACCTCTCCGGCTGAGCATCTCCTTGTGGGTGGTAAGGTGTGGTTCTGGTCTTCTTTATTCCCAATGAGTCCAGAAGTTTCCGGATCAACCGACTCTCAAAGTCCCTTCCTTGATCTGAGTGAAGTCTCTGTGGTAATCCGTAATGGACAAAATACTTCTCCATAAGTATCTTGGCCACGGTGGATGCCTTCTGATCTTTGGTTGGGAAAGCCTGGGCATAGCGGGTGAAATGGTCGGTTATTACCAGAACATTCCCCAATCCACTCAGGTCGAGTTCGAGGCAGAGAAAATCAATGCATACCAGATCCATTGGGCCTTGACTCTGTAAGTGGCCCATTGGGGCAGCTTGATGGGGTAGAGTCTTTCTCTGAATGCATCGTGCACAGGAATGGCAATACTCCGCTACTTCTGCCCTCATGCAGGGCCAATAGAACCGACTTCTGACAAGCTGGAAGGTCCTTTCTGCCCCTAGGTGGCCATGATGGTCATGTAAAGCAATTAGTACAGTCTCTCGGTGCTTCTCTGGGAGGAACAGCTGCCACTTATCTTCTGAGCCATCAGAGGGGCCCCTTCGGTAGACCACTCCCTGATGCACCTGCAGCCTGTCCCATTCCTTCCTCAACAGGTGGGCCTCCTTTGAGGGGTGATGTAAGAGTTTGTTGGGATCCTGATTCTCCAGGGCTTCGAGGACCAATCTCCCCATGGGGTCTTCCAGTTGGTCACACCTCAACTCCCTCTTGGATAGCTTCGGCAGGTTATCTTCTTCTAGCTGCGTTACTCCACAATAGTGTTTAGGGACTCCTACCATTGTAACTCCTATCTCCTCTGCCCTGGAGCCTCCTCTGGCTTGAAATTCAGCTCCTTGACAAAGGGCCCGTACTCCATCGGGTGCTACTTGGGTCCAGTCTTCCCAGTCATTGGTCATGGCATGAGATCTCCGGGACAGGGCATCTGCATCCCTATTTCCAGCCCCTGGTCTGTACTTCAGACTGAAGTTGAATCCAGACAATGCAGCCAACCACCTGTGTCCGGTTACATCTAGTTTTGCGGTGGTGAAGAGGTAGGTCAGGGGGTTGTTATCTGTCTTCACAGTAAACTCTGCCCCATAGAGGTAGTCTTTTAGCTTGTCTACTACTGCCCATTTGAGAGACAGGAATTCCAGCTTATGAGTGGGGTAGTTCTTTTCTGAGGGGGTCAGGCTCCTGCTCACATAGGCCACTGGACGCAGTTGTCCTTCATCTTCTTGGTAGAGCACTCCGCCTAGGCCCTCGTGGCTGGCATCCACGTGTAATTCATAAGGTCTGGTAGGGTCGGCGTAGGCCAGGACTGGGGCAGTGGTTAAGCTCCTCTTCAGGGCCTGGAAGGCCTCTTTACACCTTGAGTTCCACTGATCTTGAACTGACTCACCAGGCCTCCTGGGCCCTGAGTCATCCTCTTCCCCTTCTGCCTTTAGCAATTCATTCAACGGGCGGGAAATCCGAGCAAACCCCTCCACAAACCTCCTATAATAGGAGCAGAACCCCAGGAAGGATCTGAGCTCTGTTACCGTGGTGGGTCGTGGCCAGGAAGTGACTGCTTCCAACTTCTCAGGATCTGTGGCCACCCCTTCTTCAGACACGATGTGCCCCAGATAGTTCACAGAAGACTGGAAGAACCGACACTTCTCAGGAGAAAGTTTAAGTCCCTCTTCACTGAGTCTTCTCAGTACTTTCTCCAGCCTGGCTTCATGTTCTTCCAAGGTTCTCCCGAAGACAATGACATCATCCAAGTACACAAGGACTTCTATCAGTTTCATGTCTCCAACAGTCTTCTCCATAAGGCGTTGAAAGGTAGCAGGAGCTCCAGACAGACCCTGAGGCATCCTATTGAATTTAAAGAATCCCACCGGGGTTATGAAGGCCGTCTTCTCTCTGTCTTCTGGGTGCATAGGGATTTGATAGTACCCACTCTTGAGGTCCATCACACTGAACCATTTGGCTCCGGACAAACTCTGTAAGGCATCTTCTATCCTTGGCGTGGTGTATTGGTCAGGGATGGTTCTCCTGTTGAGGGTCCTGTAATCGATACAAAGCCTCAACGATCCATTCTTCTTTCTGACCACCACTATTGGGGAGGCATAGGGGCTTCTAGACTCCCGGATCACACCAGTCTTCTTCAGTTCTGCAAGTTGTTCCCTCAGATCCTCCAGATCTGCCAGGGGAACCCGCCTGACCCTCTCTTGGAAGGGCTTATCTTCTTGGAGGCAGATTCGATGGGTGGCACTTCTTGCACACCCCACATCGAATTCATCTTCGGAAAAAATCTTCTCCCATCTAGTCAGCTGGGCCTTGGCTCTTTCTTTCCAAGCCCTGGGTAGGTTCGGGTTTTCCATAGACAGCTTCTCCCAAACATCTCCTCCGTCACCCGTCCCCTTGACTTCTGACAGAGTGACCGGGGCAGAAGGGCTCACCTGGCCCAGCAACATTCTGGCAGGGATCTCCATGGGCCCTCCGGTAGTGTTCCTCACACTCACCGGAACTCTGCCATGGGCCTTCTTCAGGGCCTTGAGCGGGATCACTTCTGGTATCACTTCCAGGCCTGAGGACTCTTCCCTTGGGTCGGATTCCAGCATAACAAAGGGGCCAGGTTGTTCCCACGTAAGCTTCACAGTGGCCCTTAGACAGGTTACTTCTCCGGGCTGCAGCACTACTCCTTCTCTGCCAAGTCTCCACACCTTCCCTATCCCCTCTCCCGGGGTCTTCTGCTCTAAGACCAGTCGTTGGTAGGCCTTCTTTAGCATGGGATGGATTTTGGTGGCTGAATGGTTCCTCTCTTTCACTAGAGGGGTCAGGAGTCTCCGGACTAGATCCGTGTTTGTCCCTATAATCAGGGAAGTCTTGCTGGCTCCCGGCGGCCGAGGACACACAACTGCCAGGGTGTCAAACACTTCAGCCTTCCCAGCTATGGATGGGTCGAAAGTCATCTTTATGGGCAGGTAACCATCGTAAGGGAAACTCTGGGTTCCAAGTCCCCATATCTCCAGCTCTTCTATCTTCTGGATAGGAAGATGACTCAAGTGCCTATCATAGAAGTCTCGGTATAGTAAGGTCACCTGTGCTCCGGTGTCCAAAAGAGCTTTGGTGTAGACTCCTTCCACTTGAATGGGCACAGTAGGGGATGGGCCCACCAGCTCCTCTGGATATGGCCGGACTGGGGCCACCTTCTTCTTTGGACTTTTCCTCGCCCAGCTCCTTTTGGACTTTATTCTTTCCTGAGCCTGGCATGCATTGATTTTCTCCCTCTCAATGGGGGTACAAACCCGCTGAGGGATGTTATTGTTCCTCTTAGGTGTATGTTCTTTCTTCGGGGTGCTGTATTTCCACTGAGGGGTCTTGCCCCCTCCCTCTGGGGTATATCTTGGTGGGGGGTACTATATCTCCTCCTAGGAGTTTTGTCTCCTCCATTCTTGGCCTTTTTATTCAGTTTGGAGCGCACTGAAGATGATGGGCACCCGGTTGACTCCTTCATCGGGGCCCTTTGGAGTTTCCCGCTGGCTTGTAATTATCTGTTCTCTTCTTCTTTGGACTGGAGCATGTGTTAGCAAAGTGGCCACTCCCTCCGCAGTTATAGCAAATCATCTCTTCTCGGTCCTGTAAGGAGGCCGGTGCTGAGGTGTTCGGAAACAACTCCTTTCTTGGACTTGGTTTCTCTGGTCTTCTTTGATCTTTCTCCATCAAAGAGGTCAGCATCTCTAACACTTGGGCCATTTGCGATTTCAAAGTGTCGACCTCTGCATCTCTTTCCGGGCTTTTGACCGAATTGACCAACACTGGTACAGGGGTGACATTCGCCTTGGCTACTTGCTGATCTTTCTGCAGCGCCTCTTCGTCTCTAATAATTTTTATTAGATCAGAGTAGGTTAGTGACATTCCTCCTCCTGAGGTTTTCAGGTGCAGCCAAACCAGGTCTGAGCGCCATGCTCCCTTCATGATCTGCTTCATTTGTGCTTCATCTGCATCTTTGGGCAGCATTCCCTTCTTCAGAACAATCTTGCATAACTGCCTGTTCAGCCTTCTAACATATTCTGACAGTTTCTCATTCGGCTGCTGGAGAGTGTGTTCAAATTGATAGATCATCTCTGACACCTTCTCCAGCTGACCAAACTCTTCCTGCAGCATGGCCAGACAATCTTGAGCTGTACAGTTTTCATTTCCAAACCGGAAGCTCTTCACCGCTTCTGCCGCGGCACCTTTCAGACTTTCCAAGACTCGCTGTCTCTTCTGTGCCTCAGGCACCTCCCATGCCTCTACTGCCTGTAATGCCTGTTCCACCCAAGTGTCAAAATCTTCCTCCCCCGCAGGGACGGGAAGCTTCCCCGAGAATGTCTTTAGCCTCCGGTAGCTAGTCTCTACGTGCACCGTGCTTGTCTTCTGACAGTTTGTTAGTAGGTCCCCTAACACCTTTATCAGTTCGGGTGATATGGCCGTGGCAGGTGCAGGCGTCACCGGAGGTGTCGCTCCGTCTCTCCTCTCTGGTGAGGTACGGGCCGCAGTCTGCGGTGGTCCCATTTGTGGTGGCTCTCTCTTAATAGCGTGCGCCAGACTATAAGATCTGTTATCCGACGTCTGCGTATATTTGCGCTTGCAAGCCTCTGGCTTCCCATCTGAATACTCCACTAGCGCATACTGGTGTGAGGTGTCTGGAGTCACTGACTTCATTAATCCTTCCACCGTTTCGGTCGACCATTCCTGACCCGGCATGTTAATGACCACTGACTGACTTGGATCTGTCTTAGCTACTCCACACCACGTTCTGATGTCTTTCGGGTCCATGCCGGTACCTCTTGGCGGGTTTTCCCGCTGTATCAGGATCCCGGACGAGAACCCCCACGTGTAGCGATACCCTCAACTAAGAGGGCCACAGATTTGGCTTGGGCCCTGAATACAGCTCCGCCAACCCCCGGCAATCTGCTCAACCCTTTCTGGCACAGTTAGTCTAGGGGTATACACATTTAATACTTATACTCTATGAGAGACTCAGACACAGAATAGTTGTAAAGGAATAACAGATTTTAATTTCGGCTATGCAAAGAGAATGAACAGTGATGACAACTTAACCTAGATTATATGCAAAGCCCTGCAATATCAGTCACACTACACCATAGAGAAGAGGGGGGGGGTGGATGAGGAAACGCCACGTGGGGCGACTGTTAACTAGGCGCCCTGTGGCGCAATAACTAAACTGGGTACCTAATGAATCAGGCCTGATTCCTAATTCTAGAACTCAGTCCTGTATGGATGATGGATTCTTCACCGGCAATCTGTAGAGGTGGTGCACATAAGAATAAACAACATTTGTAATCCAAGAAAGGGGAAAGTTGATAACTGGCAACACTTCACTGGAGATCCTCTGGATCAGTCCTGCTGTGGATCTCCAGTGAGAGTCTTTAACATGAGGTAGTAGGCCTCGGCAGTCTATAGGCACAGTACTATCAAACAGGTTATGGAATGAGCTTGCGCTCGCTCACCCGCCGGACGGGATCTCCGTCCGGGACTTCCACCGGCTGTGTCCTCACTCGCCCACAGCGGTCGCTGCGATCGGGTCCCCGATCCAATCTAGGCTGTAAGTAGAGATGTCGGATGTCACCCAGGCTCGCAGTGGGGTGGAAGGCTCCTTGGTCAGCTCCGGAAAGGCCCCAGGCTTCAGGCCTTACCCAGCGCAGGTCCGCACAGGTGTATCAGTCTCTGCCGTCCCGTGTCCAAAGAGGCCGAGCCAGGCCTCGCCCCTTCCTTATATCTCCGCACCCATGAGTCTCTGGGGCAGAAGCAAATCATCCTGGGAACCAGTGGGGTTCTGGGAACAGTAGTTCAAGAGTCTTTAAAGGAACCCTGCTACACACTCCCCCCACTTAAACTCTTTGGTCCCCAAAGATAAACTTCAACGAATGCTATGTACAATTTTGGACAGTGTCGAGTATGATGTTGGCATAGGGAATTCCCACCAAAATTTTGGGATGGAACTCTCTTGCCCACAAGTCACACTACCATGAGTGGCCTGCCTAACTGTGCCAGAGAGTGAGCTGGGGTTGCCCTCCACCAAATGGACAGTGGAGGGATCAGGATGCTCAACACTTCTCCTAGCCGTTACAACAGAGTCCTCTGAGCTCGTCCCCATTTGGGGGTAAGTTAGTCTCTTGGGAGGCCTGATAACTCTGCGAGCCCTCTGCTCTCTTGGGGCTTCTGGCGCCACAGGCCCTTCTTCAGGAGTAAGTTCAGGTAACATTGCTGGTTCTGGAACCTCTGATTCAGAAGTTGACTGGTAATTGGAATCCCTAGGATCCTCCTCTGAACAAGTATCAGGAACATCTTCCCAGTAATCAGCTGAGGGACTGAAGGGTATGAATTCAGTGGCCTCCGGATTCAGCGTTGCATCTGGAGTATCCCTTGTATTTGGGAGATCTATGGCGGACGTTCCCAGATTCGAGGAAGGCCACAGCCAGTCCAGTTCTCCTCCTTCATCTGTACTCAGTTGAGAGGCCTCCCCATCTTCAGCTCGAGAGGTCTGAGACCGAGTGCTCGGCCTGGGAATATCCAGGATAGAGACTGATTCCGGGGGGTCCCTTGCTGGGGGTATCCTGACTGCTTCAGCAAGTGGGAGCAGGTGGTTTCGATGCCACGTCTTCAGGGGCCCCACCTTCCCTTCTGGCTTTAGTTTGTAAACAGGCAAACCGGGCAACTTCCTACAGACGATATAGGGTTCCGATCTCCATCTGTCTGCAAGCTTGTGCTTTCCAGGGACCCCCAGATTGCGTAGCAGTACTGGGTCCCCGGGCTGCAGATCCTGCACTCGAACCTTCAGATCGAAATTTCTCTTGTTGCGGGCTCCCCTTTGATCCGAGGCCGCCTGGGCCTGTTCATAGGCCACCTGCAAGCTGCGTCTAAGTCTGTCCACGTATCCCTTGTGAGATGTAGCTGAGGTATGATCTAAAGAAGTGCCAAAGGCCAGATCCACGGGCAGCCTTGCTTCTCTCCCAAACATGAGTCAATAAGGGGAGTAGCCAGTAGCATCACTTGTGGTACAGTTATAGGCATGCACTAGGGCTGATATGTGTTGGCTCCAGTGTTGCTTCTTCTCTGTTTCTAAAGTTCCCAACATGTTGAGCAGGGTCCGGTTAAACCTCTCCGGCTGAGCATCTCCTTGTGGGTGGTAAGGTGTGGTTCTGGTCTTCTTTATTCCCAATGAGTCCAGAAGTTTCCGGATCAACCGACTCTAAAAGTCCCTTCCTTGATCTGAGTGAAGTCTCTGTGGTAATCCGTAATGGACAAAATACTTCTCCATAAGTATCTTGGCCACGGTGGATGCCTTCTGATCTTTGGTTGGGAAAGCCTGGGCATAGCGGGTGAAATGGTCGGTTATTACCAGAACATTCCCCAATCCACTCAGGTCGGGTTAGAGGCAGAGAAAATCAATGCATACCAGATCCATTGGGCCTTGACTCTGTAAGTGGCCCATTGGGGCAGCTTGATGGGGTAGAGTCTTTCTCTGAATGCATCGTGCACAGGAATGGCAATACTCCTCTACTTCTGCCCTCATGCAGGGCCAATAGAACCGACTTCTGACAAGCTGGAAGGTCCTTTCTGCCCCTAGGTGGCCATGATGGTCATGTGAAGCAATTAGTACAGTCTCTCGGTGCTTCTCTGGGAGGAACAGCTGCCACTTATCTTCTGAGTCATCAGAGGGGCCCCTTCGGTAGACCACTCCCTGATGCACCTGAAGCCTGTCCCATTCCTTCCTCAACAGGCGGGCCTCCTTTAAGGGGTGATGTAAGAGTTTGTTGGGATCCTGATTCTCCAGGGCTTCGAGGACCAATCTCCCCATGGGGTCTTCCAGTTGGTCACACCTCAACTCCCTCTTGGATAGCTTCGGCAGGTTATCTTCTTCTAGCTGCGTTACTCCACAATAGTGTTTAGGGACTCCTACCATTGTAACTCCTATCTCCTCTGCCCTGGAGCCTCCTCTGGCTTGAAATTCAGCTCCTTGACAAAGGGCCCGTACTCCATCGGGTGCTACTTGGGTCCAGTCTTCCCAGTCATTGGTCATGGCATGAGATCTCCGGGACAGGGCATCTGCATCCCTATTTCCAGCCCCTGGTCTGTACTTCAGACTGAAGTTGATACCAGACAATGCAGCCAACCACCTGTGTCCGGTTGCATCTAGTTTTGCGGTGGTGAAGAGGTAGGTCAGGGGGTTGTTATCTGTCTTCACAGTAAACTCTGCCCCATAGAGGTAGTCTTTTAGCTTGTCTACTACTGCCCATTTGAGAGACAGGAATTCCAGCTTATGAGTGGGGTAGTTCTTTTCTGAGGGGGTCAGGCTCCTGCTCACATAGGCCACTGGACGCAGTTGTCCTTCATGTTCTTGGTAGAGCACTCCGCCTAGGCCCTCATGGCTGGCATCCACGTGTAATTCATAAGGTCTGGTAGGGTCGGCGTAGGCCAGGACTGGGGCAGTGGTTAAGCTCCTCTTCAGGGCCTGGAAGGCCTCTTCACACCTTGAGTTCCACTGATCTTGAACTGACTCACCAGGCCTCCTGGGCCCTGAGTCATCCTCTTCCCCTTCTGCCTTTAGCAATTCATTCAACGGGCCTCGCCCCTTCCTTATATCTCCGCACCCATGAGTCTCTGGGGCAGAAGCAAAACATCCTGGGAACCAGTGGGGTTCTGGGAACAGTAGTTCAAGAGTCTTTAAAGGAACCCCGCTACACAGCGGCCATGTTAGGCCCAAACTACTAGACTAACATAGTCCATCTACATCTACAAACCCCCCCTCCCCCCCCCCCATCTCGACCAAAGCCCGGTAGTTGACAATCAAACCAAAAGATATATGCACCAAACACCAATCAGAGTAACAATTAGAGTAATAGTTATGCTCTATCCCCCCTCGATATCAGATACATACTTTCAGAGGACACTAACTAGGATACCCTGTGAAAGATGTATGGCAGATGACCAGTAATGACCAGCAATAGAACTACCGATATGTAAACGCTGTCCAGCCACCAATATCCAGTAGGTAATCAACCCACTGTTGCCGATGAATCCAGCCACGCCCGCCAAACCTTCATAAATTTTTTTGCACAACCCCTAGTCCTGTAGGTGGCCTTATACAAATGGATAACTGAATTGACCAAGCCCTTCCAGAAAGAGTGTGGGGGCGCTAGAGTTCTTCCACTTAAACAAAATAGCCTTCCTGCCATAAAATAGCCCAATATTTAGCAGCGTACGGTGTGCCAAGGACGGAACCACCTCCTCCACCAATCCTATGAGGCAAACCCTGGGTGACAGAGGGACCGGAGCACCCAGCACCTCCGACAGGCAACCCACCACTCCAGACCAGAAAGCTTGAATTTGGGGGCAGGTCCAAAAAATATGTTCCGAATCCACCGGGGTGTGTGAACACCTCCAGCATTGACCGCTAGATGATGGATATATACGAGAAAGCCTGGCAGGGGTGAGGTAGACGCGGTGTAAAAATTTGAACTGGATCAAACGGTCCCTAGCCGAAACCAAATGTTTGAAGGGGTGATCCCACATATCCTCCCAATCCTCCCCCTGAATCTCCGGGATTTCTCTTTCCCACCTCTCTCTACACCTAGAGACCCCCAGGGGCATCTTTTTAAATAGGGATTTATAAACCGTGGATAGGGGTTTGGCCAGGTCCTCATCCTTCAAGAGGGTCTCCAGCGCTGATGGAAGGAACTCAACTCTTCGGCCACTGAACTGCGCCTGAAAAGCATGGCGCAGTTGCAGATAGTGGAAGAAGAAGGAATTTGGCAGGTCATATCTAGCTTTCAATTGATCAAACAAAATAAGCTCCCCTTCCCTAGTGGCATCCTACAATAGTTTAACCCCCCTACATGCCCATATAATGGGATCAGGGAGAGAGAAAAAGTCTGGTAGGCTTGGGTTCAGCCACAAGGGGGCCGAGGGGATACTCCTGTATAAGATGGTGACATCAGGGAGGTGGTGACCTCCCTTGCCTTAATGGTGGCTTTCATTCATACAGTTAAGGGTAGACTAGATTTAGAGCCCCTGTAGAGGGCCAACCTCAGGCTTTCGTACGACCCTAAGTGTGCCGCTTCCAGGACTGTGGCAGAATCTCCTTCATCAACCAGCAGCCAGCACCTGACAAACACCATCTGGCCGGCCAGATAATACTTTTGCGGGGACCAGAGAAAGGATCCCACTATACCATTAAGTGTGTTAAAGAAATTCTTGGGGACCCACATTGGGGAGTGACGCAAGTAATATAGAAGTACAGGCAGGAATTTCATTTTAATGAGACTGATTCTCCCCAGTAAGGAGAGAGGCAGTTTCCGCCAAACCTGGGTTCTCTGTTTGAGACTAGATACCAGCGGGAGAAGGTTTAGAGGCATGAAATCTCTAATATCGGCAGTTACCTTGACACCCAGATAGGTAATAGAAGACACCCACTGTAATGGCAACTCGCTATCTCTTAAGCCCCGTACACACGATCAGTTTAACTGATGAAAACCGTCCGATGGATGGTTTTCATCAGACAAACCGATCGGGTATGGTACCCATCGGTCTTTTTTCCATCGGATGGAAAAAATAGAACTTGTTTTAAAATTTTCCGATGGATCAAGAACCGATGGTAATTTGCGATCGTCTATGGGCAAGTCCATCGGTTAAAAAACCCATGCATGCTCAGAATCAAGTCGACGCATGCTCAGAAGCATTAAACTTAATTTTTCTCGGCTCATCGGAGTGTTTTACATCACCACGTTTGGAACGGTCAGTTTTTTGACTGATGGTGTGTGGCCAAGACTGATGAAAAACAGTTTCATCGGATTTCCGATGGTCAAATCCATCGGACGAAAATCCATAGGTTATCCGATCGTGTGTACAGGGCTTTAGTGTCTGAGCTTCTGGACCCAGCGTCAAAATAGAGGACTTGCCCCAGTTCACACACAGGTCCGAAAAGGAGGCAAACTGGTCCATGATTCGTAAGGCAGCTCTGAGAGAAGGTCCCGGATCCCTAAGGAACAGGAGCAAATCATCAGCGTATAGCGCCACACATTCTTTAATGGAGCCAACCTGTATACCCCTACCCCATCGGACTGTCTAAGGGCTCTGGCAATGGGTTCCATCATCAGCGCAAAGATAAACGGAGACAGCGGACACCCTTGTCTGGTACCCCTGCCCAAGGGAAAAAACTCAGAGACTGCCGTACCAAGCCGGATCTCCGTCTGAGGATCCTTATACAACAAAGCGATCCACTGACGGAAACCAGGCCCAAACCCCATTACTTCAATACTTTGTGCATGTAACGCCAGTCCACAGAATCAAAAGCCTTTTCTATATCGATTGTAACAATTACCCTGGCCGGGGCATCTGCAGAATCAAGTTGGAGATGAGTAAACAATCTCCTCAAATTGGTATCTGTCGACATGCCAGGAATAAAGCCCATTTGGTCAATGTCCACAAGGGTTGAAATTACCCTGGCCAACCTTGACGCCAGCACCTTGGCAAGGATCTTCAGATCCATATTTAAAAATGCTATAGGGCGATACGACGAGCACTCCAAGGGGTCCTTCCCCGGCTTCAGAAGGAGGACCATATAAGCCTCCATCATTGACGCCGGTAAGGCCCCCTGTTCCCAGCAATGCCGAAAGAGCACATTGAGTCTAGGGGCCAAGTGAGACTTAAACGTTCTGTAGAAATCCACCGGGAACCCATCTGGCCCCGGTGCCTTCTGTGGAGGGAAAGCGAGCATGGCCGCCTCAATTTCTAGGACAGAAATGGGTTCATCTAACATTGTCATATCAGTATCTGACAGTCTTGGCATAGAAAGGTTCAGCAATATCTCATCTAATTCTAAGGGGTCATAAGAGGGAATAGGCGAATATAGGGTTGAATAAAATTTAACAAATTCCTCCAGAATATCCTTGGGGTCTGTAACCAAGGATCCCCCGTATTCCGCACCACCGGTATACTGACCGGTGTCTTATGGTCAGCAGCGAGGTTGGCCAACAACTTGCCATTTTTGTCCCCCTCAGCAAACACCATTTCTACCCTCTGTCGTACCTCGTTGTGTGCCAAGTTCGTAAAGTGTAATGCAACCGAGCGTCTAGCTTCCAATAAGGAAACATAGTTGGCCTCTGAGGGAGAGTCTGCATGTATTTTAGCACTCTCTCGCTCGTGGGCCATGAGAAGCTCACTCTTGATTGTGGTCCTTCCTGACTGACTTGATGGCAGAAATACACTCCCCCCTCGTCACCGCTTTGAAAGCATCCCATACCACAGAGGGCTCAGCCGAGCCCTCATTATTCTCCCAGTAGGCGGCCATCGAAGCTTGACCATGAGCAATCACTTGATCTTCCAGTAACCATCCTGGCGATAGTCTCCAACCTCCCTTTCTACCCCCATAGGAAAGGCTAAGGTGACCAGAAGTGGATTGTGGTCCGACGCTCTTCCAGGTAAGTAGGCAGGTAAGTAGGCAGACTCAGACACAAACTGCAAGATGGGAGCATTACCAAAAGCCAAATCAATCCTGGCGGAGGATTTGTGTGTAGAAGACAAATGAGAATATGACACAGAGTCTGGATGCTTCCACCTCCACAATTCAGTCAGACCCGCCATTAGGGATGAGCTTCGAGTTCGAGTCGAACTCATGTTCGACTCAAACATTGCCTGTTCGTCCATTCGCAAATTCGAAAAGTCTATGGGAGAAATCTAAAGTGCTAATTATAAAGGCTTATATGCAAGTTATTGTCATAAAAAGTGTTTGGGGACCCGGGTCCTGCCCCAGGGGACATGTATCAATGGAATTTTTTTTTTCAAAAGGGACGTTTTTTCGGGAGCAGTGATTTTAATAATGCTTAAAGTAAAACAATAAAAGTGAAATATTCCTTTAAATTTCGTACCTGGGGGGTGTGTATGATATGCATGTGAAGTGGCGCATGTTTCCCGTGCTTAGAACTGTCCCTGCACAAAGTGTCATTTTTGAAGGAAAAAAAGTCATTTAAAACTCACTCACGGCTATTAATGAATTGTCGGCTTTTATCAATACATAGAAATGTCATTGATAAAAAAAAAAAGCGTGGGGGTCCCCCAGAATTCAATTACCAGGCCCTTCAGGTCTTGAATGGATATTAAGGGGAACGCTGACGCTAAGCGGACCTGATGGGGAACTTTAGAAGGGGCGGGTCTATACATTTAAAACACTGAGGAGGAAGTTCCCCATCAGGTCCGCTCAGGCACAACCAATGAAGGACAGCGCTGGACATCGGGATCACCGCGGGACACTGGATTTCTCCGCTGGAATGTTTTTTTTTTTTAATTAAGGACTTTTTCAAGGTGTTTGTGTGTTTTTTTTTACATTTTTTTTATGCTTTCTTCGTGAAATGGTAGGGGTACAATGTACCCCTTACCAATTCACATAAGGGGGGGCCAGTATCTGGGGGTCCCCTTTGTTAAAGGGGTCTTCCAGATTCCGATAAGCCCCCCGCCCGCAGACCCCCACAACCACCGGGCAAGGGTTGTGGGGATGAGGCCCTTGTCCCCATCAACATGGGGACATCCTCCCCATGTTGAGGGCATGTGGCCTGGTACGGTTCAGGAGGGAGGGGGGGGCGCTCTCTCGTCCCCCCTTTTCCCCCTGCGGCCGGCCAGGTTGCGTGCTCGGATAAGGGTCTGGTATGGATTTTTGGGGGGACTCCACGCCATTTTTTTTTAAATTTGCGACGGGGTTCCCCTTAATATCCATTCCAGACCTGAAGGGCCTGGTAATTGAATTCTGGGGGACCCCCAAGCTTTTTTTTTTTTTTATCAATGACTTTTGTATGTATTGATAAAAGCCGACAATTCATTAATAGCCGCGAGTGAGTTTTAAATGCCTTTTTTTCCTTCAAAAAAGACATTTTTTGCAGGGACAGTTCTAAGCACGGGAAACATGCGCCATTTTACATGCATATCATACACACCCCCCAGGTACGAAATTTAAAGGAATATTTCACTTTTATTTTTTCATTTTAAGCATTATTAAAATCACTGCTCCCGAAAAAACGGCCGTTTTTAAAACTTCTTTTTGCATTGATACATGTCCCCTGGGGCAGGACCCGGGTCCCCAAAAACTTTTTAGGACAATAACTTGCATATAAGCCTTTATAATTAGCACTTTAGATTTCGAACGTTCGAGTCCATTGTATTTAATAGGGTTCTAAAGTTCACACGAACATTTTGTCTGTTCGCAGGTTCTGGTGCGAACCGAACAGGGGGGTGTTCGGCTCATCCCTGCCCGCCATAGACGCCCAGGAGCCGAGGTCCACCGAGGCTGACCTACCAGCATTGGAGGAGTCCAGCACCGGGTCCAAAATGGCATTATAATCCCCCAAAAAAATCATTGGGAGATGGAGATGAGGAGCCAGCGTTAACAACCAATCACATAGTAAAGTTACCTTAAATGGAGGGGGCAGATATAGGTTGACCAGCAGGATTTTATGAAAAAATACATCCAAGAGGACTGCCACATATCAACCTCCCGGGTCCGTAAATACCTGATGTATTGTGTACGGAATTGCCTTACTTATCAAAATAGAAACCCCTCTAGCGTAGTTAGAGTAAGTAGAATGACTGCCCGTTGAATCCAGGGCCTGCGCAAAGACAATATTTTACTGCCCTCCAAGTGGGCCTCCTGCAGGAGGACGAATTGTGGTTTGACCTGCTTGAGGTACTGGAACACCGCCGCCCTCTTAAATTTGTTGTTTAAACCCCGGACATTCCAGGAAAGTATCTTGAGTCTATTATCCAAAAAAAATTGAAAACCTCATAAATACATGTACTGGAGGAAGGACAAGTGAGGGTATCACATAAGAGGACATATACAGTACAGTTGGTAATGGTGCAGTACTAGCATAATCCCCCTGGCTTTGGTCAAAAAAACAAAAAAACATCCCTGCTGTTATACCAGAAACCTCTAGGCTACTAAAAAACTTGAACACAAAAACAAAAAACCCGAAGGAGTTCAACCTGAAGTGTCGACAGTTCGGCAATGGAAGATGAAAAAAGTGTTTGTGTCCGTCACACCAGACTCCCTCGGCTGTCTATGACAGGAGGTGCGCAGCTGATGCACATATAACCCCAGGTGGGGATAACCTGAGTTGAGGAGTGTAGTATACACTACAAAAGCACCACACAACGAGTCATGGGTTAGCGAACCATTGAAAAAGCAAAGCACTCCCAAAAATAAAAGTTAATTGTGGCAGCACAGAAAGAGAGAAACCCCCCCCCCCCCCTCCGCTTCCAGACTGAAAAGGGGAAAAATTAAAAAATAAAAATTCAACAAAAATAAACCCCCTCAGCAAAACAGTAGAACAAAAGGGAAAAGTAGACTTTGCGTGTGAAGCAACATCACTGAGCTTGATCCAGCCAATCAATCACAGGCATCTTGCGGTGTTTCGAAGAACTTCACAGATCCCTTGTATTGCACGCGGAGATGGCTGGGGTACAACATACTGTATTTCAGCTCTTTCTCACAGAGCCTTCTTTTACATCTGTAAAGGAGTGACGCCTCCTCTGAGTCTCCGCCGAGAAATCTGGGAATAGCATGATGCGGGCATTCTCATATTTCAGATCCTTATGTTTCCTTGCTTCCGCCAGCAGCATGTCACGGTCCCTGTAATTTAGGAACCGGACTAGAAAGGGGCGCGGTAGGGCATCCGATTGCTGGGTTCCAGTGGGCACCCTGTGTGCTCGTTCAGCTACATAAGTGGGGGGGAACCCAAAGCCAGTAAAGTTTCAAAGAACTGCTCGGCAAAAGTAGTTGTGGCAACCCCCTCAGCCCCTTCAGGTAACCCCACCACTCTTACATTGTTTTTCCTCTGGCGGTCCTCGGCGTCGTTTGCTCTGTGTTGTAGTGCCTGGACCATATCCTTCAGCTCAGCAAGTTGGGAGCCCTGGGCATGTGAGGTGTCTTCCACCCCAGAGATACGATCCTCTGCTGTAGTCAGCCGGCCTCTGATCTTGTCCAGATCATGCCGGATAAAATTACACTCCGACGCCAGACAGTCAATGCACGTCATGAGCTCCGACTTGGACGCCGCAATGGCCTTGAGGATCGGGCCCGTTATAGCCACTGTGTCCACCTCGATTTCCTGCAGGAGGACTGAAGGGGCCTCTGGGACCTGTGGTGCTGCACCCACCGACTGCGCCATCTTGGATGTCAGTGATTTGGCGCGCAAAGCAGCAGGAATCAATATAGCGTGGGCGGAGCCAGCCGCTATGCTGCCCTGGGAGTGGAGCTGCCTCTGCTCCAACGGCGGCTGGTTAAGTTGCTTTAATTGCTTCTTGGAAGCCGAGCATGGCATTGTTGTGTGCCCCGTCAGTTCCCCCCAATCCCGGTATAAAGTGCAGCAGGTGAAAGGCAGTTAGTCAGCTGCTAACAGGATGATAGGACGGAGAAGAGCCGGAGCTCAGGGAAGACACGTCCTGCCGCGATCACATCCGGCCACGCCCCCCCCCCAGGCAAGCTATTTAAACATGAGCCCTGCCTGGCCTCAGTGGAGAGTGTTCCCTCAAATGTCGATTGATGCAGTGACATACCTCCATAGACCCTCTCTGTATGGATAGCAAGGTCAACTGCTGACTGGGCACTATCTACAGACAGCTTAACTCTTCAACAAGACATAGAAGTTGAAACAGACACAATTTTACTTCAGCTAGTTGCAGTACAGGGGATGTTTATCCAGTCTTTTGAAGACAATGACTTTTCTAAGCCCTGTGTTTGTGAAGAACTGACACTGAACAACGGGACAACAAAGAAACAGGGAGGGACTAGCTAGGCCTGAACAAACTAGCACTAAACGGAGGCAGGACAGAGGAAGATACCATATCACATAAGCAAACAACTTTTAGTGGCCCTAAATCACCACTAGATGTCATCAGAACAAAAGTAACCTAGTACAGCTCAATACCACAACAACAACAACAACAAAATACATATAGGTGGGACAGAACACTGAGAGTTCTTTAGCTGTATACCTATTTCCAGTGATTCTGCAATGTAATGTCAAACTGGTACTGTCTTTCCCATCTTTTGTTGACCTCAGCTTGTTTCCAAACTCTTCTAATTGGAGACCTTCATCCCTCTGTCACTTATACCACTTGATGGCAGTGCTCTCGAGTTCCAGTGGCACCAGGATAATTCACTGACACTCATCCCCACACTCCCTGTCCTCCTATCTAAAGGTTTTTGGACTGGAACAGTAAGAAAGGCTGCTGTCATCATCTTGGGATCCTTATCTAGTTATGTTACACATATATACAATTTGTAGATGCTATAATGGAGACTTTTTCTACTCTTTCCTGAGGCTCTAAGGATTGCCGCTAGGTTATCTATTACAACTTATTCCTGCAGCTCTGCATTATGTGATGTCTTACATGAGGCAGAGCCACAAGGTAGTCTGGGGTGGATGATATTCCTTACATTTAAGCAAGTTTAAGTTACTGTGTTAAATTGCTGGGTGAGAGAGCAGTTAATTAACATTAAAGTTATGTGAAGTTACTGTAAAAGGGCATAGTGGATATATAATCATTATATTACCAAACATTGCATCAAATGTTGATACTCCAGGCTGTAGTTAAGCATCAGCTTTGGCTATCCTAATTCCCTAGGACAAGTCTTATGTGGCCTTGTAATAAATTCAGCCCTGATAAGTTTTAAGAGTCTTGAACAATAGCCTGTTGTAATTTAAAGTGAATTCCTACTTTGCCCAGGCAGATTTGCATATCATTGGAAATGGACCCTTTACATAAACATGATGAGCTGAATACTAAATAATAAGTTGCCTAGTCTAAATATAGGAAGTAAATAGTGGCTTTTTGCTCAGTACTGTATGGCCATTTTTAAGCAGAGCAGAACTTGGACTGGTTGCTTTTCTGAGGTCAGACTTCAGCCCCTTTCACTGCTGCAGACTAGGGGAGGGGAGCCCACCTTCTGGGGGAAAGAGAGCCAGAAGGGGAGCATTAGCCAGGGCTGCAGAGCAGAGACAGAGAGACACAGGTTGCAAAGACTACTGATGTGCTGCTGTGATTTGCGTGCACAGTAAACTGTCTGTTAAGGGAGAGCTGCAGTGTATAGAGTCTGGAGAGACTGTTTTATATTTTGTAGGAAGGAGAGTCAACCATCCTGGAATTTGCATTAAGGTCTTCACAGAGGTAGAGGGCACAGGCTTGAAAGGGGAGCCTGAGTTTGGCATGACCTCTCACCTGGCCTTCAGGGAGGATGCTTGGACTGACTGCTAACCAGAGGACATCTGCATAGCCCTAAAGTAGTGAGAGGCCTTTAGCTATCTTTGTGTTCAAGGACCTTTTTTGCTGTTGTTGAACTTTGTTGTCACTTGTAGAATCTACATGGGAAACTTTGGGAGCCTTCCTATTCTTAACTTGTGGATTACAAAAGCTCTCATTTGAGAGCGGGAGCTGCCATAACATTTTAAAGGATCCCAATGCCTGTAGACTTTATATCCATTCCTCGACTGGCAAGTTGTATAGATAGGGGGACATTTACAGTAGATGGAACATATTATTTATTACATCTCCTTGTGTTCTCTTGTTACTGTGTTCTATTACTTTGTGATCATTCTGCTCCTAACAACCCAGTGTGTTTGGCAGGGCTTTTAACAAATGAAATGAGGAAAGTAAAGTCATAGACCATAAATTATTGATTTTGTTCCTGAATTTATTTTAGACTAAGCCTCGTACACACAATGAGAATATTGGACAAGTGATCATCCTTTTTTTTTTTTTTGCATGCTCTTGGTCTTCTGATTTTTTTCAGATGAATGCTGTACTGAGTAAACAAAAAATGTTCATTCTGGTATCATACGAGAACATTTTTTGTGTTTTTTCCTTAGGATAATTTAGCATGAACTGCCGCGATCGGCTCTCAAAAGCTGTGTACTAACGATCAGATTATTATACAATCGCTTCAAAACAGGTATTTTTCTTCCGATTTTCTGATTATGTGTACTAGGCTTAACTCTGGTATTGCACAAACTTTCCTTTGTGGTGCTTGTCCAGGCCCTAATAAAACCTTTCTTGCATTAATACTGGTGTAACGGTAAGTGTCAGGTCCAATTAATGACAGGTCACCCATGGAAATGGCAGAAGAACCTTAACATCTCAGTGGCTCCTTTGGGAGTGAGTGCTACAGATTTTTGCAGGAATATGTAAAAAATATATCTGAACAATAATCTTTAAAGGAATTGTAGTTTGTCCATTGATTCCTTAAATATTCAAAGGAGGATTGATTACAATCCATGTACCCACGATTAACAACACAACAAACAATAAAGCCTACAAATCACAGCACTGAATCTAAACAATGACTGCATTTTCTCTAACAAATGTTTGTTTGATTAGGGTTCCCCTGAATGATTTTCCTCTGTGAAGTGTAAAGATTTCCTCTTCATTGAAACCTGTAGCTAATTGAGCTGGAATGCTTCCAGCCTCTGGAAGCTTTTATCTTGAAATTCAAAATAATTGCTTTGGCAACGCATGGTGTTGTGGACGCAAGACGCACAAATTCCCAGAACCTTTAAGAAGATGTATTTCTCTGATTAAAAGAGAAAGGTCTACTAAAGGTTATTAAAGAATTACAGCATAAAAAGTACACAAGAAACATTCAGCACTCACCGCTTGGCATTGTAGTCTGTGATGTAAGACAGATTCAACCTTAATTAACATTACCACCCTTATAATTTCTCATTTGGGTAAAACGAATTCTAAACCTGTCTGCTCTACTATCTTTTGAAATAAATAATGTAAGTCTTTAAAAATAAAAATTGCTTTTGTATGCTACCTTTTTTTGCGCTAGTACAATTACGTTTTCGAGAAAACAAGCTAGCTTAGTAGTTCCAATCATTGGCATTTGTGTCAGGACTGTTGGATTTAATCTACTGGCTTTGATTTAATGTCTGCTAGTTGTACATGAGATATTTTCATGAGCCTGTATTGCAGTGTTTTAGAAAATAAGGAATCATTGTTACATAGTTAGTCAGGTTGAAAAAAGACACACGTCCATCTAGTTAAACCATAAAAAAATAAAAATAAAATATCGTACAATCTCATATATCCAATTCTATACCCACTGTTGATCCAGAGGAAGGCAAAACCCTCAGCAGGGCATGCTCCAATTTGCTACAGCAGGGGAAAAAAATCCTTCCTGATCCCTCGAGAGGCAATCGGATTTTCCCTGGATCAACTTTACCTATAAATGTTAATACCCAGTTATATTATGTACATTTAGGAAAGTATCCAGGCCTTTCTTAAAGCAATCTACTGAGCTAGCCAGAACCACCTCTGGAGGTAGTCTATCCCACATTTTCACAGCTCTTACTGTGAAGAAACCTTTCCGTATTTGGAGATGAAATCTCTTTTCCTAGACATAAAGAGTGCCCCCGTGTCCTCTGTGTTGACCGTAAAGTGAATAACTCAACACCAAGTTCACTATATGGAGCTCTTATATACTTGTACATGTTGATCATATCCCCCCTTATTCTCCTCTTCTCAAGAGTGAATAAATTCAGTTCCTCTAATCTTTCCTCATAACTGAGCTCCTCCATGCCTCTTATCAGTTTGGTTGCCCTTCTCTGCACTTTCTCCAGTTCCCCGATATCTTTTTTGAGAACTGGTGCCCAAAACTGAACTGCATATTCCAGATGAGGTCTTACTAATTCATAATTCCTTACACATGGAGAAACCTAATTTAGTGATCATTAATGGAAACTTGTCATGAGGAATATACAGTATATAGGCTCAAAATAGTCCTACAGGTAAACTTACTTTCCTGACATCTCCATGGCATCACATATGGCTTGACTCTGCCCCTGCTCAACACCAGGACATTTATCCATACATGTGTGTTCCTCCCTAGCAGGAGCATTTCTTTTTTTCCCTTCTGTCCCCAGGATAAAGACTCCCTACCTAACTCAGTAAATCAGAGATGCAAAGAATTTGGTGGTGTGTCTTGGGCCTCTAATAGGAGTCTTTAAATTATTGGCTTATTCCAGGGTTCTAAAGGCCAATTCGTGACTGCCAGAATGATTCATGTTAGATTGTGTCCCTTACATGGATTATCCTCTAGCTTGGAATTCATCTGCCTGCTTAGCCTGCCCTGCAAAGCCTTTACCTCTTACTTGCTTGTTTTTGCAGTATTTTACACTCACCTGCTTTTTCAATGCAACCTGCCACTTAATATCTGCTTTGTATTATGCAGTCTCCCACTTTCTGCCTGCTTTCCACTATGAAGCCTGCCACGTTATTTCTGCCCTGTATTAAACAGCCTCCCACTTTTGCCTGCTAGTACTGTGCAACCTTTGCCATTTCTTTAATAGATTTATATTGGGCTGCTTTCTCTTTTTCAGGTTTCCCTAAGGCTTTGAGGCTTTGATTTCAACCTTGTGCAACCATACTGTATGTCAAGCTGTAAGTCAGGTCCTTCAATTGGTGGAAACAATTGAAGTTCTATCTTAAAAAAGGCTTTACAAGTACCTCAAAAAGCAGACTATCACTTTTAGGCAAGATTAGACCCAAGAATAAAAAAGCTGGTGTGGGAGGAAATGGAACAGGGTGAATCAGAAGTAACCCTTCTATAATCTTCTATACAAGCTCTATTCTTTCAAACAATCAGTTTCATGCTCAAGTTAAGAATTAGATATTGATGTTTTGGGGGACCCCCACACATTTTTTTTGTTGGAGGCCCGCTTAAAATTTGTACCGTAGAGAGTTTAGTATGGATTTCCTGGCAGACGTCACACATTTTTTTTTATAGTCTTTTGCATGGAGTATCCACTTAAAATCCATACCAAACTTAAAGGGCATGATTTAGTAAAACCTGAGAGTGCAAAATCTGGTGCAGCTCTGAATAGAAACCAATCAGCTTCTATGTTTTTTTGTCAAGCTGAAGTTAGAAGCTGACTGGCTACCATGCACAGCTGCACCAGATTTTGCACTCTTCAGTTTTAGTAAACCAACCCCAAAGAGTGTGATATGTATTTTGGGGTGACCCTAGACATTTTTTTTTGGAAATTTTGCTGTAGTATGTACTACATCCTATTGCTGACTTCTTAAAAAAAAACAAAAAAACAGCACATATACCTTTCCAAAGGTCCCTCAAAATACACATCCCACCCTTGGAGGTTCCTGTGTGTTTGCTTAAAAACAATGACATGTCATTTGCTGCTGAAATCACTGCTCTTTTGGCATTGACATATGTTCCTTAGGGCAGTTCCCCCCAAGCCATTTTGTGACACCCCCGTGCCTATCAGCCCTGAAAATGGGCATTTGGGATTTGATAGATTCTGCTACCATTGATGTCATTCGGTTTTAGGTTCGGCATCCAAATTTCTTTGGGGTTCAACAAATCCTTTATGAACCAAACGCAGGGCAGGTCAGCTCATCGGGTATGCAACACTGCCACTAGATAATGTGGTGTCATCCAGGATTTGCCGAATAGGAAAATCTAATGGATTTAGAAAAGATCTACTTATATTCCTGCAGAGCGTACCATCCAGCAATAGCACTGACAGTGGTGGTGGCAAAGGCAAAAGTTGAAGTTGTGCCACAAACTTACCAAGACGTGGAGTGCTAGGGGAATTAAAGTTATTCTCTGATTTCATCAGGGAAGCAGAAATTGATGTTATCAGGGCCTCTACTAGATCCATGCTTCACACAGTGACGGCAAAGAGGGCTTTGTCCCTTGGCTCTTGGATGCATAGTTCTTTGTCCAAACAGGTCTTATGCAAAATATTATGTAGCACCCTCCACTCTCTCTCTCTTGCTCCGGTTTCTTTCTCTCTGGCTTTTGTCTAGGGGTACCTTGGAGGAGAGAGTGCGGGGTCACCACACCAAGCTTTCACCGCAGATGTTTGTGTGGTGTGAGCAAAGTTTCTTTACCTTCGGGTCGGTGTTCGGTGTTTGGAGCCTCCGCTTCTTCTGTGGAACAGTGTCTGCCAGTAATTGAGCCCCACACCAATAAAAGTCCAACACTCCTTTATTTTTCAATGTCAGAATGAAACACAATCAGTTGGACTCCCTCAACAGACAGACAGGGGGTGTGGATACGAGTAGGCCCAGGCACAATGAACTCTCCTATTCCTTTTTAGCGAATAGACTTGGTGCACGGTCTCTGCCACCGACCGTGAATTGGTAGCAGCCACCTACCGGGTGAAACTGTTGAGGCCCCTGCCACAGGCCCAAGTGCAGGCCTCTGCCACTGACCCGAGCCAACCAGCTGAACCGCTGCCACCGGTCATGGAACATGAACCACCTTCCGTGTGAATAAGGCCCCTATTTGGTGAAGGCATCCATCCGGAGGCCCTGTCCCGGCACTGGCAATCTGCTGCACCAGATCTACAGGAAGGTCACCTGCGCGGTCCATTACGTCTTAGATTCAGGTACCCAGTCCGTCGGGCACCTTAGGATGATCCCTCCCGGGCAGAACCCAGTGGAAGTAGCTGGGCCCCAGGCATGGAACAAAGTACCTCACCCCACCAGGAGTTCGGGAGTCTGGGGTGGCTCCCGAACTTCTGGTGTCCAGGCCTAGGCCACCTGGACACCGACCACGGACAGCAGCCCTCAGGCTAAAGGTGCCTGGGACTCTAAACCCCGTGACAAAGATGTCCGCCCCCTTTATCCCCTCTCCCAGCAAGCACAGCGGGTTCCCCGCCCCGCCGTACAGGTGCTGCGAGAGGCCACAAAGGGTACGGCACTGCAGTGATGGTTCAACCCCAGCCCACAGGGACAGCGCCACCTGCTGGGCCACAGGGAACCATACATCACTGGCATCTCTGCCAGTTTTAAACATGATAGAAAAGTATATACCCGCTACACTCTCCCTCTGGTTGTTTGACACTGGTCCCCAGTGTCTGGAATAAACTATGCCCTCAAGGGCTGACATAGTCCAGTCCAGAAACCAACTGAAAATTTCAAAAGCACAAACATTTTGAAAAAACTAACTAGAGCAGTTGTGCCTGAGCCTCACATGAAAGGGGAGGGAAGGGAAACATAACATATAACTATAAAACATCTCAAAAGTCACATCATTGACATTTTCCCCCCGCCCACATCACTGACTAAGACCCGCCGCATTCCCAGCGGTCTTGATGGGATGTTCTCCTGTAGAGGGGAAAAGAAATGTTAAGCACACAAATTCCTGACACATATGTTCGTGTGAGAATGAAAGAACCTCTCCGTAGAGAAACCCTTTCCTTCAAAAAGTGTGTGTGTGAAAAGTGAATGCCAATGCACGACACTGCCACCTGGTGACAGCGTCACGGTAACTGCACTTTTAAAGACCTCTTCTTCTTTGGCCCTCTTTATCCCAGAGTCCAAGATCACTTGTTGGAGAATGAAGAACAACAACAGGAACAGTCCTTCAATTCCTCCGAAGAGCACAAACACCCATTTCTTGGGTACAGTCACTGAGTTCTTCAGGGAAACAAACAACAAACAGCAAACCCAGAGAGTTCAGCAACAATAAATGGCAAGAACGGAGTCTTTTATCTACTACAGATAGAAACGAGGGTGCGGCAGGACAAGTGGTTTCAAATGCTGGTCCATGGTCTCTAGATGGTATTCAACATCTTCCCCTTCCTTGCGTCGAATCAGCACCTTGTCCGCGTGGATATGCCGCCCCAGCATCCATTCTGCCTTGCAGTCTTTGAAGCGCTGAGATGCCTTGGGAGAACACGCGAGGTACCTGCGGGCGTGTGGGACCTGAAGGTGGGTCCATACAAAAGTCATTGTACCAGAGCTCCCGGCAAACTTCCACTTCATACAACAACTCTTTAGACAAGTATGGGTACTCCCACCCATACTCAGCAGCAACCTTCTGGCAAAATAGGCGTTGTAGTCTCACCAGTGGAGGCATGGTGGCTTTGTCCCCTTCACCTGGCAAAACTATAGCATCCGGGTGACGAGGTGCTTTGGTCACCTCTGTTCTGGGCATAGGCGCCCGCAACAACAGTCTCTTTTCCCCGGCATTAGGTGCAGGTGGCACCGGGGATGTGTAGGTAGGCTGGGAATGGGATCTCTCCTCAGGCGCTGGTGCCTCCACCCGGGGTGTACTATCCCCTGTAGACATGGGTGGATCCCTAGCTTTGCGGGACGAGGAGAGAGGCATCTTGTCCCAACCCTTGCTGGCAAAGAGTTCATCTATGGCAACATCATCTCCCAGATCGGAGAGCGACTCCAGGTCGGAGGTGTCACACTCCTCCACGGGCAGGTAGCCTGTAGTGGAGACTGAACTGCCGCCTCCCGCGGACACACAGGGCCGTGACTCCCCAACACCTCCACCCACACACCAAGTCCCTCCGCCCGGCTTACCTCGGCCTTTACTTGAAACGGGATGTCCGGGACTCTTCCTATCGGATCCATCCGGCCCGGGCGTAGGCGGGCAGGATGGTCCACCGTGACCGCTGGATGGGGCTACCATGCCGGTCTTCCTCTTCGGCGGTGGACGCTGGGAAACCGTGGTGACCGAGTCAGCATCCTCGGATTTCTCCCGTACTTCGGTGATCGCGACCTCCCTCGCGGTCGCTGCAGTGCGCACAGGGATGGCTGTCAAAGCGGTGATTCCTCCTACTTGAGTGGTGCTGCCTGTAGTGTGGTTGAGGTGGATGGTTCTTGGCTTTTCGATAACTGGGTCCACCTCAAATAAGAACTCCCCGCAGGCCTCGCATCGCCCGAATGGCTTCAGCTGACACACCAGTCCCAAACAGCTGGGACAAATCAAACCCAGGGCCTCAACGTCCATGCACGAGTACAGGGCGAATCATCCCAGGGGCTTTAGCCGGATCCCCGTATCTGTCACTGGAGCAGCAGTAGTCAAGGTCGTGGTAGAATGGTGAAGTGGAATCCACAATGCATTTCCGAACATGGTGACTTGCTGCTGATCCATGGCGCACTGCAAGGTTGGCACTAAAGTCCCCACGTGTAGTCCTTCACATGGCTGGACTCCTCTCCTCTTGCACTCCAATTTGCAGGCTTTCTCCTTCCCTGGGTCACGCCCATGAACTGAGCAGGGAGGGTTTGCCTCGTGGCGCAGTGCGATAGAAGCCCCCACGTGTACTACTTCACACGGCTGGACTCCCCCCTCTTCTCGCTCCTCTGCGTAGTCCTTTCCCTTCTTAGGGTCATGCCCACGACTTCGAGCAGGGTTGCACTTTGGCCAATAATATGGCCGACCTACTCGGAACTCCTCCGGGCAGACACGTTCAAACTCCGTCCATTCTGCTCCATAGTAGCACGAACACCATCCTGGACTCGGAGCCCCCACGTGTAGCGCCCTCAACTCTCTCTCTCTTGCTCCGTATCTTTCTCTCTGGCTTTTGTCTAGGGGTACCTTGGAGGAGAGAGGGCGGGGTCACCACGCCAAGCTTTCACCGCAGATGTTTGTGTGGTGTGAGCAAAGTTTCTTTACCTTCGGGTCGGTGTTCGGTGTTTGGAGCCTCCGCTTCTTCTGTGGAACAGTGTCTGCCAGTAATTGAGCCCCACACCAATAAAAGTAAGAATATGAATGAACTAAAGAATGGACTTTAGGCGGCACATGGATAGATATTGTAAAAAACTAAGGGTTTTTATTTTAGAAAAAGTAATAAGAAAATACATATAAACATTCAAAAAATTACAGTCTATTCGTACGTAGATACAAGGCTCAGGCTAATGCTCTAATGCTTCAGAATTATACAACATATATGCACTCCATCCTAAATGAAATACATAACCAGCAACCAAAGGCTAGTAAAACAGTGAACGTATGAAGCAGGTGGCGTTAGCCATGGGTCCAATGTATCAGATGTAGTCTTAAATTGTACAACACAAAGGCGTTAACCAAGCGCACTCGAGATAAAGGTATATGCAAACTGATATAGAAGCAGAGGGAGAGTGATTGGGAGACTGATAAACGTATTTAGTCCATGACATATTAGTCCATACGTGTACAATAACAAGTCCGCAAAGAAGGCTGCCAGCTGACAGATAGAAGTGATCTGAAATAGCCAAAAAGAAAACAAAAAGCAGCGCCTTCTAAGCGTAGCAGTCAAATAGAATTTAATAAAGATAAAACCAAATGCAAGTGATACACTCACAAACGAACAAATTAGAGAGGCTTATCTGGAGAGATGTATGGTTCATCCGCTCTTCCCAGGAAGGGGATGCTGTATGTCCGGATGTGAAGGAGGGATGGTATCTCTGGATGTCCTCTCAAGAATCGTCTGCGTTCGGTGATTCACACACTCATACCCTCGTTTAGGCCCCCAGGCGAGAGGCGAGAGGCTATCGAGGGTAAAGATCCAGTAATTTTCACGCTCACATAATCTCTTATAGCGCTCAGCTCTGGGGAGATGTTTAGAGATAGCTTCTATTACCCAAACACGTAGACCCTCAGATGATTGATGATGAAACTCCTTAAAGTGTCTAGCTACACTATATTTATCAAGACCTTTCTCAACGAAGTTTCGATGTTCTCCAAACCTTTTTCGGAGAGTGCGAATGGTGCGGCCTACATAGAATAGGCCGTACGGACATGTCAAGCAATACACCACATATTCAGAAGAGCATGTATAGAAGTCAAGTAAGGTGTATTGCTGCTTTTTTTTTTCTTCTTGTAGTCTTAAATTGCTCTACCAGTTTCGCGAATTAACGCTTCTTCAGGAGCATAATAGTAGGCCGAATGTGCTGCCACATGCGACACACATCTTGGTAAAATTAGAGTGGCTATTTGTCTGTAGCAAGTAGCCAATAATGGTAAAAATCACAATGAATGACAGCTGGGTGAACTGCTAGGTAGTCAGCTGTCTGCTAGGTTTGCTCTGGACTGGTGGGAACTTCCTCTCTCTCTTTTAAGGTGCAGGCTGACAGCCTGGCCACCTACTGTAGGCTCTCTGGGGTCAGACACCCTCTGCCCCAATATACACCAGGATTCACAATGGTGTATATCTAGCCTCTTTCCCTCATATTTTGGTACTTATAGCTTCAAAAGTCCTGGAGGACATTACCTGTTGCTGCTTACCAGCAGCCCCTACCTAGCAGTTCACCCAGCTGTCATTCATTGTGATTTTCACCATTATTGGCTACTTGCTACAGACAAATAGCCACTCTAATTTTACCAAGATGTGTGTCGCATGTGGCAGCACATTTGGCCTACTATTATGCTCCTGAAGCAGCGTTAATTCGCAAAACTGGTACAGCAATTCAAGACTACATCTGATACATTGGACCCATGGCTAACGCCACCTGCTTCATACGTTCACTGTTTTACTAGCCTTTTGTTTCTGGTTATGTATTTCATTTAGGATGGAGTGCATATATGTTGTATAATTCTGAAGCATTAGAGCATTAGCCTGAGCCTTGTATCTAAGTACGAATAGACTGTTATTTTTTGAATGTTTATATGTATTGTGACAGCAGGAAGGTAAAGTCACCTGGTTGCATCCAGGGGGGTAGATATATTTCGCCCAGATTCAGGCTTTACGCCGACTTATACAACTAGGTGGAGAGTTGTATAAGGCTAGTGGGCTCATGGATGACTCATACCTCTAGGGAGAGTGTGGGGCGTCGTGCAGACAGAGATGAGGAGACCAGCTGAACCTTGTCAGCTCATTTAGGCCTCTATAAGAACTCCCAGCTTCATTAGATGTTAGCTCATGCCTGGAACCAGACCTGTGTGGACTGTCTAGGGAGAGTGAACCCCTGTGCGGTGAGACAAAGCCTGTGTGGCTATTTGCTTGGACATTTAAAACCAGGGACTTAGGGACTAGGACAGCACTAGGCTGATCCCAGTTGTTAGTTAGGAAACCTGTATGTTTAGTCAGAGGTCAACTTGACCAGGATTTATTTTGGTTATGTTTCTTTTGCTTTGCTGTGTTTTGTCACTGTAAATAGAAAATAAACCGCACCTTTTTTGATTTTGAAAACCACAACCTCCGTTTGCTGGGCCTGTTTTGTGTGGGGAGCCCATCCCGGGGGTCACACACACCCGCTGCCGAGCTAACCCCCTCACAGTATTTTCTTATTACTTTTTCTAAAATAAAAACCCTTCGTTTTTTACAATATCTATCCATGTGCCGCCTAAAGTCTATTCTTTAGTCCATTCATATTCTTCCTACTATATCGGGACATTGGCACATTTATACCTGTGCATCCACAGTGTCACCCTGTGAGGATGCACGTTTAGGCAATTTCTTCCACACCAATAAAAGTCCAACACTCCTTTATTTTTCAATGTCAGGATGAAACACAATCAGTTGGACTCCCTAAACAGACAGACAGGGGGTGGGGATACGAGTAGGCCCAGGCACAATGAACTCTCCTATTCCTTTTTAGCAAATAGGCTTGGCGCACGGTCTCTGCCACCGACCGTGAATTGGTAGCTGCCACCTACCGGGTGAACTGTTGAGGCCCCTGCCACAGGCCCAATTGCAGGCCTCTGCCACTGACCCGAGCCGACCAGCTGAACCGCTGCCACCGGTCATGGAACATGAACCACCTTCCGTGTAAATAAGGCCCCTATTTGGTAAAGGCATCCATCCAGACGGTCTCCGGAGGCCCTGTCCTGGCACTGGCAATCTGCTGCACCAGATCTACGGGAAGGTCACCTGCGCGGTCCATTGCGTCTTAGATTCAGGTACCCAGTCCGTCGGGCACCTTAGGACGATCCCTCCCGGGCGGAACCCAGTGGAAGTAAATGGGCCCCAGGCCTGGAACAAAGTACCTCACCCCAGACTAAAGGTGTCTGGGGTGGCTCCCGAACTCCTGGTGTCCAGGCCTAGGCCTCCTGGACACCGACCACGGACAGCAGCCCTCAGGCTAAAGGTGCCTAGGACTCGAAACCCTGTGACAAAGATGTCCGCCCCCTTTATCCCCTCTCCCAGCAAGCACAGCGGGTTCCCCGCCCCGCCGTACAGGTGCTGCGAGAGGCCACAAAGGGTACGGCACTGCAGTGATGGTTCAACTCCAGCCCACAGGGACAGCGCCACCTGCTGGGCCGCAGGGATCTATACATCACTGGTGTCTCTGCCAGTTTTAAACATGATAGAAAAGTATATACCCGCTACAATTATATGAAGGCCGGTTCAATGACAAACTAGACAAAGATATTTCCAAGGTGACAAGTGGAAGTCAGGGCACATACCCCAGGATGGGAAACTTTTCAAACAGAGAAGATTCCAATCCCATCGGATACCTACAGAACACGCAAGAGAAGCAAAAACAAACAGATTAGTTACTGTATGGTATGGTGGGAGCTTGTTTTTTTTTTTTTGCTTTCACCATGTCTGGGCAGAAAATGTTACAGGTGTGTGGATCCCAAAGACAGTAAGTCAGAGTCATAGCTGGTCTCTCTGGCAAACCCCAAAATACCCCCTTGCTGCAAGTTGCTAAGCCACTTTCCAAACTGAAGCCTACAGTAAAAGTTTTCAGTGATGGCGGATCTAAAAAAAAAACAGCAAACTTTGGTTCACTACATTTCACAGGGTCCTCATTAAAGTTATCCTTAAGCCCCGGTCGGACTTCAAACAAACTTTTCCGTGGATTTTTGTCCGAAGGGAGTTTGTCACGCATGCTCTGACTTTTCTGCAAACTTTCCCAAAACTTTTCCAACATCACGTGGTTTTTCTGCTCTTTTCTGCTCTTTACCGCCACCCTTTGGTCAACTTCTGCTATTGTTGGTTGATTTTAACATTATTTGTTTTGTCCATCGGACAAAAGTCCAATGGATTTCTGTACACATGGTCGGACTTTGCTCCATCGGACTTTTGTTGGCAAAAAGTTTGTCCGTTTGCAGACCGAACATTTGTCCGATGGAAACCAAAAAAGTTTTTCCTATGGAGCGTACACACGGTCGGATTTTTTGTAAAACTTGCTCAAAATGAAGTTTGTTGGCAAAAAGTCCGACCGTGTGTACGAGGCTTAATTCACAGGGGGCCCTGCAGAACACCCAAGGACCATGAGACATGGGGGCCCAGGTTGCCAGGTGCATGTATCCAGGGGAATCGTTCCTACGACCAATGAACAGATGGACCTTCCTACACTAGGCCATCGCTCATTCCCAACCAAAACCAGTTTTAATAATTTTAATTCCCTAGGTCAGTGATGGTGAACCTTGGCACCCCAGATGTTTTGGAACTATATTTCCCATGATGCTCAACTACACTGCAGAGTGCATGAGCATCATGGGAAATGTAGTTCCAAAACACCTGGGGTGCCAAGGTTCGCCATCACTGCCCTAGGTATAGGAAAAAGAGACCTGCTTCCATTTTTCCAAGGCATTTACTGAACTTCTTAGCAACAACATATGAAAGTCCAAATTTATATTTTACCAAGTCCAAAGATATGGTAAGTAAATCCAAAGCTAGGGTAAAAACACAAAAGCAGTGGTACCCCTACTCATTCACTAAAAAAGGTAAATAAAGACACGCACACACACAATTGTTTACAAGTTCTTTCATTAAAATAGTCCCATGATGTAAAGCTGCGATCAATCATGTCATCCAGAGATGCGAATCCACGTCAATCACAATGCCTAATTCCCCATGATCCGCCAAAAGAAAAAAACGCCACCTGCTGACATGCCCAACCCCATCGCTTGACTCTCGCTGAATGTCATTCCCTGATCCCCGCCAATTCAATATAGGCAAAGGTATGGAGTCTCTGGGTGATGTAATTGACCATATACGAACATTACTATATTTGTTTATTGACCTTACAGGGATCCCAGTGATGTCATTGACTAAATATGGTCTGTCTAGTGGTTATATTCCAATTTGATGGTAGTGCTGCATAGTACTGTCCTTATGCGCCCTTGTGTCTGCCCGCGGGACAGTTTTTTTTAAATTAAAGGTTTTAGTTTAATACAAACGACATATGTATGTATTCATGAACATTTTTAAGCATGTAAATTGAGTTAAATGGTGGTTTTGTTATCAGATTTTGTATGTTTTAATGGTAGGGTTCTGAATATTATGTTTTATTTATTTTTTCAGAAAACATCACAGATATTTCCTGAAAAGAAAACTAAACCTGACTGTGAAGGACATTAAAAATGAAATGCCACCATTGACCAGGAGAATGCTACATACAAATATCTGCAGGTATACATATTGTATTGATGACACCATAACACGGATCATAAGGCTGCATTCACACCTGAGCGTTTCGTTTTCACGCGTTTTTTGCAGCCGTTTTTGTCGCAATTTTGCACAGGTTGAAAGGTCACCAATGTAAAAAGCAGAAAAATGCCTGTAAACTGCCCGAAAAGAAGTTCATGTACTTTTTTGAGCTTCAGGCGTTTTGCGTCAGGCTACAAAACGCTCAGATGTGAACAGGGGCCATTTAAATTAATGGGGTTTTGCTTGTTGGACGTTTTTCGGGCTTTTACTAGTGTTCTACGAGCTGAAAAAGCTCAGGTGTGAATGCAGCCTAAAGATGTGAAAAATAAAATCACGCAACCACACAGTTACAAATGCGATACCCCAAAAATACTCCCTATTAATTTTGACTACTGCTGGCACTATAATCCTATAGTGTTCAACACACAACATATCAATATTTGAATTCTCACGATACAGCCCTGCAGTAAAATATACACACATGTGCTAATAACAGAATAATGTAAAATATATCACAGTCCCAAATTTTTCATATATATATCAATCTTGTGATTCACGATCTTCTCTAGTGAATCATCACGTGTCCACTCTCCTCCACCAAAAACTGCTCACCTGGTACTTTGACCTATAGAAATTAGGTCAGCATGCGCCTTCCCCTTTAACCGATTGCCGACCAGCTGTCGTCATTATACTGCGGCAGGTAGGCATGATCCCGCGAACCGTCTGTACATCAGCTCCTTTAAGTGGGATACCGATGACCGCTGGCCACGCGCGATCGTGGGCACGAGAGGCAGAACAGGGACGTAAACACACACATCCCAGTTCTGTGAGGAGAGAGAGATTGTGAGTTACTACGAGCTGGGAACCACAATCTGTCATCTCCTATAGTCAGTCCCCTCCCCCCACAGTTAGAACACACACATAGGGAACACAGTTAACCCCTTGATCGCCCCCTAGTGTTAACCCCTTCCCTGCCAGTGACATTTACACAGTAATCAGTGCATTTTTATAGAACTGATCGCTGTATAAATGCCAATTGTCCCAAAAATGTGTCAAAAGTGTCCGATATGTCCGCCATAATGTCGCAGTCCCAATAAAAATCGCAGATTGCCACCATTACTAGTAAAAAATAAATAAATAAATAAATAAATCCATAAATCTATCCTCTATTTTGTATACGCTATAACTTTGTGCAAACCAATCAATTTACGCTATTTGCAATTTTTATTGCCAAAAATATGTAGAAGAATAAATATTGGCCTAAACTGAGGAAAAAATTAGCTTTTTTTAAAAAAAAATTGGGGCTATTTATTACAGCAAAAAGTACAAAATATATATATTTTTTTTGGGGTGTTAAGAAGGTCCTTCATGTACTCATTTGTATGGTGATATCCATTGGATTTGTATATTCTTAACTCTTATATTTCATTTTTTGCTAATTATGTTCAATTATGAATAAAAACCTTTTTACTTCAATATCTATATATATTTTTAAATCAATTTAATCAGTGCCTAAAAAGTCCACCCAGGTGAACACTTTTCCATTTTTTATTACAAATGCTGGATGTGGCACAGCATATATTCACCATTCGCCCCTCTTCTTTATCAGATCCAGCTATCTGAACGAGCGCAGCAGCTCCCACCACTATCAGTGGGAGAAATTGGCTCCAGCTGCTGTCATTGCACAGAGCAGGTAAGTATAGGAATGTTTGTTATTTTTACAGTTCTTAGCTAGCGGTTGCTGACAGTTTTTTTTTTTTTTTTTGGCTACCTGTAAGGCAAAAGGCATAATGAGCAAGTATGCACTGCATACTAGCTTATTATGAAATACTTACCTTAGAACGAGGCGTCGGTAACTTACCTGGTCCACGCCGAGGGAGATGATATGTTGCCTCGGCGTGTCTTTCGGGTATCGCGGCTCCAGCGCTGTGAGTGGCTGGAGCCGTGATGTCGCGCGCGGGAGACTTCTTTCCGGCAAGGTCCGGCGTCTGCCGGGTTTTCAGCCGAGAATCCCCGATGCGCATGCGCCGCTGCTGTCAGCGGTGCATTGCAAGGGGAATATCTCCTAAACCATACAGGTTTAGGAGATATTCTTATTACCTACAGGTAAGCCTTATTATAGGCTTACCTGTAGGTAAAAGTAAAACATTTGACTATACAACCGCTATAATGACATTGGATCATTGTTTGGGGTCATTTTCCTGCTGCAGAATAAATTTGGGGTCAATCACATGCCTCCCTGATGGTATGGCATAGTAATAAATATCTGCCTGTATTTCTCAGCATGGAGGACACCATCTAACCTGAACAAATTTACAACCCTGCAGCCCCAAACTTGCAAGGAACCTTCACTATGCTTCACTGTTGCATGCAGACCCAGACACTTATTATGTACCATTCTCCAGCCCATCAGTGAAAGAACCTCCTCCTGCTACAGCCAAATGTTTCAAATTTTGGCTCATTATTCCAGAGCACCTGCTGCCATTTTTCTGCACATGTTCCTGTTTTTGTATGTAGCACTACCCCCGTAGGAGCTGCTGGTTCAAAGTTTTGGGCCTACTGTTACCTTTCTGTTCACCACACTCGTGTCTGGGATCCCTCTTGAAGAGCTTTTATGAATGTTCACACCAACGCTTGGTTACTTTTTCTTCAAGAGCTTTATTATACCAGTTCCAACAGAGGGGTAGAGGGATAGGGGAGGTTCAGGTACCTTGCTTTGCGGATCACGGGCACAATCTTAGATCCAGAGGACAAATCAGTTCCACGCTGGATTCAGCAACCACCGGATAGGCCTACTCTCACTGGCCTAGCAACCGGTGCGAAGCTCGCTCAAAGTCTCTGCCACAGACTTGATGAGTGCCGTCGCGTTGTTCCACAATCTTCCGCCACAAGATCGTGTAACCACACTGACTATTTGCAAAAGTTCCTTCAAAAGTACACAGCTCACGGTGCCAGAATATTTCAGCCAGCCGGCAGCACCGTGAGGCAAACTGGCCAGGATGTGTCCTTCAATTGAGTCCCCAATTGTTCCAAGGCAAGACCGCGTAGGACCATCCCTGGACTAGTAGGCCCCAGCAACTCCTGGGCATACTTTGCAGTTGCGGAGCCTCGGGCCAGCAGGCCCCAATGCGAAAATGACTCGCACATCCCTGAGGCCAGGAGGGCCCTCAGGTCAGGATCCGGCAACGAACCCCGATAGAGCGGTCTCTGTCCCTTAAGTACCCCCTCCCAGAATGCACAACAGGTTGACCACGCCCCCTGAGCCACTTCTGGGAAGTGAATACCCAATACACCTAGCCTGCTGCATTTCCAACCCTGACCTGTGGTGACAGTGACACCTACTGTCAGGTGGAAAACGCGCAACCCAGCTAGACTGAAACAGAGCCATCAATTTAGCATAATCCTTCTGAGCTAAACTACAGCTCAGATAACTAAATTTAACACATAGCGCCTACCCAACAGGAGTAGGGCGCTACATGTACATAGCCTTGTTTCCATGTTCAAGGTATGGTTTTTTGACTGCAATTCTTCCATGAAGACCAGTTCTGGCCAGACTTCTACAAACAGTAATTAAGTATACCTGGGTCCCACTGGTTTCCCCCAGTTCTGTGCTGATGGTACTGCTGGACATCTGATGTCGAAGGGAAGTAAGGGAAGTTCCATTTGCTGTCCTCAACATTACCCTTTTCTTTGTGCTTCTTCAAAAGAGCTTAAACAGAACATATTGAAACCCCAGTCTGCTTTGAAATCTTTGCCCGGGAGAGACCTTGCTGATGCAGTATAACTACCTTCTGTCTTGATGCTCTGCTGAGTCTTGCCATGGTGTATGACCTGTGTCATGAAACAGTCTTCCACAACCTCACCTTTGTAGCAAAGTTTGGCTGTTCCTCACCCAGTTTTAAGTCTCCTACACAGCTGTTTCTGTTTCAGTTAATGATTGTGTTTCCACCTACATATAAAATTGATGATCATTAGCCCTTTGCTTGGTATACTTGGTTAATCATACATCTGACTCTAATCCTACAAAATCCCTGACTTTGTGTAAATGTAGAAAGTATGCAAGTGTTGCAAATGCAACTGATGCTGGTTTGAAGCTAAAGAGTAGTCAGGGCCGGCCCTACCATGGGACCCGGTGGTACCATTGTACCAGGCGGCACATTCAGGGGAGCGGCAAGTTGCCACTATCCAGTTCCGCCCACTCCACTCCCCCTGCACTCAGGGCTGGCGGTACCACTAGGCAGCCGCCTAGGGCGCAGCCATGGCCACTGGTTCCCTATCTCAATGTGTGACAGTAGTAGTCCTTGCCGCCGCGCAGTCCTGTGGAGGAAGAGGCACTGGGAGCTTGACGCAGCCTCGATCATCCAACAGTTGTTGGGTCAGTAGGTGGATCAATGTGCTCCCCTCCCCCGGCTCCTCCCCTTCTCCCGCGCTCTGCGAATCTCCTACCAAGTACCATGTGCAGAGCGCGGATAATGGCTGCCGCCGCCGCCGCTGCTGAGCAGCTCCTTGAATTCCTCTCCAGGATGGACGGCCGTAGTGTGGAAGACGTAGGTACTGTGAATGACGGTCCGCTGCCCGACACTGACAGCATCCAGTGACGTCACTCCCTGAACGAGGGAGCCCGAACATCCCTGCTACCAGCCGCCCGTGATGACCTCACACACAGCCCTAATGCTATGATGCCATCTACTGTCTCCTGTCATCATCATGCTCCTCGTCATCCCCCTGTTCCTGGCATGATCCCACCACCCTACCTCTGAGGCCTGTCTTACATTTTATCACCCCCTGTCATCTCCATCCTCCCTGTCATCTTCCTACCACCCACCCCTGTCATCTCCATATTCCCTGTCATCTCCATATTCCCTGTCATCTCCATCCTCCCTGTCATCTTCCTACCACCCACCCCTGTCATCTTCATCCTCCCTGTCAGCTTCCTACCACCCACCCCTGTCATCTCTATCCTCCCTGTCAGCTTCCTACCACCCACCCCTGTCATCTTCATCCTCCCTGTCAGCTTCCTACCACCCACTCCTGTCATCTCCATCCTCCCTGTCAGCTTCCTACCACCCACCCCTGTCATCTCTATCCTCTTTGTCAGCTTCCTACCACCCGCCCCTGTCATCTCCATCCTCCCTGTCAGCTTCCTACCACCCACCCCTGTCGTCTTCATCCTCCCTATCAGCTTCCTACCACCCACCCCTGTCATCTCCATCCTCCCTGTCAGCTTCCTACCACCCACTCCTGTCATCTCCATCCTCCCTGTCAGCTTCCTACCACCCACTCCTGTCATCTCCATCCTCCCTGTCAGCTTCCTACCACCCACCCCTGTCATCTTCATCCTCCCTGTCAGCTTCCTACCACCCACTCCTGTCATCTCCATCCTCCCTGTCAGCTTCCTACCACCCACCCCTGTCATCTCCATCCTCTTTGTCAGCTTCCTACCACCCGCCCCTGTCATCTCCATCCTCCCTGTCAGCTTCCTACCACCCACCCCTGTCGTCTTCATCCTCCCTATCAGCTTCCTACCACCCACCCCTGTCATCTCCATATTCCCTGTCATCTCCATATTCCCTGTCATCTCCATCCTCCCTGTCATCTTCCTACCACCCACCCCTGTCATCTTCATCCTCCCTGTCAGCTTCCTACCACCCACCCCTGTCATCTCTATCCTCCCTGTCAGCTTCCTACCACCCACCCCTGTCATCTTCATCCTCCCTGTCAGCTTCCTACCACCCACTCCTGTCATCTCCATCCTCCCTGTCAGCTTCCTACCACCCACCCCTGTCATCTCTATCCTCTTTGTCAGCTTCCTACCACCCGCCCCTGTCATCTCCATCCTCCCTGTCAGCTTCCTACCACCCACCCCTGTCGTCTTCATCCTCCCTATCAGCTTCCTACCACCCACCCCTGTCATCTCCATCCTCCCTGTCAGCTTCCTACCACCCACTCCTGTCATCTCCATCCTCCCTGTCAGCTTCCTACCACCCACTCCTGTCATCTCCATCCTCCCTGTCAGCTTCCTACCACCCACCCCTGTCATCTTCATCCTCCCTGTCAGCTTCCTACCACCCACTCCTGTCATCTCCATCCTCCCTGTCAGCTTCCTACCACCCACCCCTGTCATCTCCATCCTCTTTGTCAGCTTCCTACCACCCGCCCCTGTCATCTCCATCCTCCCTGTCAGCTTCCTACCACCCACCCCTGTCGTCTTCATCCTCCCTATCAGCTTCCTACCACCCACCCCTGTCATCTCCATATTCCCTGTCATCTCCATATTCCCTGTCATCTCCATCCTCCCTGTCATCTTCCTACCACCCACCCCTGTCATCTTCATCCTCCCTGTCAGCTTCCTACCACCCACCCCTGTCATCTCTATCCTCCCTGTCAGCTTCCTACCACCCACCCCTGTCATCTTCATCCTCCCTGTCAGCTTCCTACCACCCACTCCTGTCATCTCCATCCTCCCTGTCAGCTTCCTACCACCCACCCCTGTCATCTCTATCCTCTTTGTCAGCTTCCTACCACCCGCCCCTGTCATCTCCATCCTCCCTGTCAGCTTCCTACCACCCACCCCTGTCGTCTTCATCCTCCCTATCAGCTTCCTACCACCCACCCCTGTCATCTCCATCCTCCCTGTCAGCTTCCTACCACCCACTCCTGTCATCTCCATCCTCCCTGTCAGCTTCCTACCACCCACTCCTGTCATCTCCATCCTCCCTGTCAGCTTCCTACCACCCACCCCTGTCATCTTCATCCTCCCTGTCAGCTTCCTACCACCCACTCCTGTCATCTCCATCCTCCCTGTCAGCTTCCTACCACCCGCCCCTGTCATCTCCATCCTCCCTGTCAGCTTCCTACCACCCACCCCTGTCGTCTTCATCCTCCCTATCAGCTTCCTACCACCCACCCCTGTCATCTCCATCCTCCCTGTCAGCTTCCTACCACCCACCCCTGTCATCTCCATCCTCCCTGTCAGCTTCCTACCACCCACCCCTGTCATCTCCATCCTCCCTGTCAGCTTCCTACCACCCACCCCTGTCATCTCCATATTCCCTGTCATCTCCATCCTCCCTGTCAGCTTCCTACCACCCACCCCTGTCATCTCCATCCCCCCTGTCAGCTTCCTACCACCCACCCCTGTCATCTCCATCCTCCCTGTAAGCTTCCTACCACCCACCCCTGTCATCTCCATCCTCCCTGTCATCTTCCTACCACCCCCTGTAATCTTCATCCTCCCTGTCAGCTTCCTACCACCCACCCACCCCTGTCATATTCCTACCACCCCCTGTAATCTTCATCCCCCCCTGCCAGCTTCCTACCACCCCACCCCCTTAATTTACTGGTGCACATCACATATGATGGACGCAGGGACATTTTTTTTTTGGGGGGGGGGGGGCGCACATAGCTGGTCTTGCCTAGGGCGCCAAATTGCCTAGCACCGGCCCTGCCTGCACTGTGAGGCAAATTGCCACTGGCCAGCCCGTTCCGCCCGCCAGCCCGTTCTGCCCGCTTCACTCCCCGCTGCACTGTGAGGCAAATTGTCGCCAACTCGTTCCGCCCGCTCCGCGCTTCACTGTGAGGCAAATTGACGCCCGCCTGCCAGCCAGCCTGCTCCGCTCCACCTGTTCTGCCCGCACGCTCAATTCACCTGGGCGTCGGGCCCAGGTAAAAGGAGCGTGCGGGCAGAACAGGGGAACAGTCAGCGGGCGTGACAGTCAGCAGGTGAGCGGGCTTGCTGGCCAATCAGCGGGCGGGGGAGCAGAGAGATGACATCATCTCTCACTGCCCGCCCTGCATCGCTGCAGTTCGGCCCCCACTGTGTGGGCAGCAGAGAGATTACATTATCTCTCTGCTGCCCTCCTTTACTCTGGGACACAGCAAGTGGCAATCCGTTATGTGTGGCAGGTGACGTCATGGCAAGTGACAATCTGCAATGTGTGGCAGATGACGTGGCAAGTGACAATCCGCTATGTGTGGCAGGTGACATTGTGGCAAGTGACAATCCGCAATGTGTGGCAGGTGACGTGGCAAGTGACAATCCGCTACGTGTAGCAGGTGACGTGGCAAGTGACAATCTGCAACATGTGGCATGTGACGTCGTGGCAAGTGAAAATCCGCAATGTGTGGCAGGTGGCGTTGTGGCAAGTGACAATCCCCTACGTGTGGTAGGTGACGTGGCAAGTGACAATCTGCAACGTGTGGCAGGTGACATCATGGCAAGTGGCAATCCGCAATGTGTGACAGGTGGCACGTGACAATCTGCTACATGTGGCAGGTGACGTGGCAAGTGACAATCAGCTACGTGTAGCAGGTGACATCGTGGCAAGTGACAATCCGCAATGTGTGGCAGGTGACAATGTGCATCTGAAGGCAGGTGACGTTGGCAAGTGACACGCTCGGGGCTCCCACTGATTCTGCAATAATGGTGAGTTGAACTATTTTATTTTATATAACAATGTAATAATAGAAATAATGCACTTGAAGCATTTTTATTATTATTATTTTTTTACTAGTAATGGTAGTGATCTGAGATTTTTTTTTTGCGAGACTGCAACATTGCGGTGGACAGGTCGGACACTTTTGACACATTTTTGGGACCATTGACATCTATACAGCGATCTGTGCTATAAAAATGCACTGATTACTGTGTAAATGTCACTGTTAGGGAAGGGGTTAAATGTGTTTCCTGGGAGGTGTTTCTAACAGTGGGGGGGGATGGGAATGACTGGAGGAGGAGAGAAATCTCTGTTCCTAATCACTAGGAACAGCAGATCTGTCTCTCCTCCCCTGTCAGAATGGGGATCTGTCTATTTACATTGACAGTTCCCCGTTCTGGCTCTCTGTGGACCGATCGTGGGTGGACGGCTGACATTGCGGCCGCCGGCCAGGCACAGGTCCTTTTATACTCCTATATACATGTATAGAGCCATGACAGGTCCTTTTTATACTCCTACATACATGTATAGAGCCATGACAGGTCCTCTTTATACTCCTACATACATGTATAGAGCCATGACAGGTCCTCTTTATACTTCTACATAGATGTATAGAGCCATGACAGGTCCTCTTTATACTCCTACATACATGTATAGAGCCATGACAGGTCCTCTTTATACTCCTACATACATGTATAGAGCCATGACAGGTCCTCTTTATACTTCTACATAGATGTATAGAGCCATGACAGGTCCTCTTTATACTCCTACATACATGTATAGAGCCATGACAGGTCCTCTTTATACTTCTACATAGATGTATAGAGCCATGACAGGTCCTCTTTATACTCCTACATACATGTATAGAGCCATGACAGGTCCTTTTTATACTCCTACATACATGTATAGTGCCATGACAGGTCCTCATTATACTTCTATATACACGCATAATGCCATGATGGTCCTCTTTATACTCCTATACATGAATAGAGCCATAACAGGTCCATTTTATAGAGCCATGACAGGTCCTCTATATACTCCTTTACATGTATAGAGCCATGACAGTTCCTCTTTATTTATCATATCAAATAATGGATGTGGGGGCATTTCGGTGTGCGTGATTTTTTATTTTATTTGGGGGGGGGGGGGCAGCATTTCATTCTTGGTACCAGGCAGCACAATGTCTTGGGCCGGCACTGAGAGTAGTCACAACAAATATTGATTTGATTTTGAGTTTTCTTCTGCTTGCTCACTTTGCATTTTGTAATTGATAAAAATAAACAATTACAATATATATTTTTGACAGAATTCTTATTTTTTTTTTTTTACAGTTTACATTAGAAAAAAAAAAACTAGCCCACGCAGGGGCCGAACATTTGCCCACGCAGGGGCAGTTCCTCTGTTGTGGCAACACACTGCAACAGGGAACAACACACAACATAAACAGCCTTACTTAGCTTATACTATAACCCCAATGTGGGGAGAAGTTCAGTTCAGGATAATCTGTGCTCAAATTGGTACCGACAGGATAATGCAACATGAGAATAGTTGGGTCAATAAACTAACAGACTAAAGATATATTGTCAATCTAGGCATTGGTTACTGAATCATTTGCAGTGGTATTATCATCTAGCCAACAGTTCCATACCTTCTCAAATTTTTGTGAACATCCCCTGCCCGAGTAGGTGGCTTTATATAGGGGCAAATTGGCATTCACTAGGCTTTTCCAGAATCTGACAGAGGGGGGAGATGATTGTTTCCAGTTCATCGTAATGGCCTTACGAGCATAATCTAGTAACAGGGATATGAGTATTTTCCTGGCTCTGATCATTAACATTTGTTCCACCAGCCCCAGCAGACAATATGTAGGATCATAACGAACACAAGTCTTAGTGACCTTAGTAATCACCTGGAGTACTTTTTCCAATAATGTTCGATTGCCGGGCAAACCCAACAGAATTCTTACTTTACAGCATTTCTTCACACCTGCCTAAAACTTTTGCACAATATCGTATATATAAATGTAGCGGCCTCCACTCTCTCCCTCTATAGATCAGTTCTTCTGGCTCTGGCTTTTGTCTAGGGGTACTCTGAAGGAGAGAGTGCGGGGTCACCACGCCAAGTCCCACTGCAGATATACGTGCAGTGAGAGACAATCCTCTTTTACCTTCGGGTCGGTGTTCTGCTTCTGGAGCCTCCTTCTGGTGGTTTCTTGAGCAATGTCTGCCAGAAAATGAGCCCCACACCAATAAAGTCCAACACTCCTTTATTCTTCCGATAACAGAGTAATGCACAGACAGTTGGACTCCCTCAATGAGTAGAACAGACAGAGGGGTGTGGATACGAGTAGGCCCAGACACAATGAACTCTCCACTTTCCTTCCTGAAAGTGGGTTGCGGTCTCCAATCGAGGGGAAATATCTTTCCAGGCGGTCTCCGGTGGAGGCTCACCCGTCACTGGCGATATGCTGCACCAGGTCTTCAAGCAAGTACCCCCTCCCGGTCCATTACGCCTCTGGATTCGGGTACCCACTCCCGGGGTCCCCTAGGTTCTCCTTCCCTCGCGGAAGTCAGTGGTGGGCACTGAGCTCCGGACCTCCACCTGAGTACCTCACCCCAGGCCAAAGGTGCCTGGGATGGAACACGACCTCCAAACGTCCTCCAGGCCTGGGCCGCCTAGAGGACCAAAACGAACCACCGCCCTCAGGCTGAAGGTGCCTGGGACTCGACCCCGTGTCAAAGATGGCCGGCCCCTTTATACCCTCTCCCAGCAAGCACGGCGGGTTCCCCGCCCCACCATACCACTGCCGAGGGAGGACAAAAAGGGGTATGGCACACAGCAATGGTTCAACCCCAGCCCAAGGTGACAGCGCCACCCGCTGAGCTGCAGGGAACTGCACATTACTGGTGTCTCTGACAGTTTAAATACACAGGGAAAGTGCATGCCGGCTACATAAATATGTTTAATAAAATAGTAAAAATAGCACAGAAATAAAACATTTCATAAGAGTGCATGCAGTTTAAGTATTGCCAAAGGTATATGTTTTCTGGAACAAACAGATTTTAAAGGGCCCTAGTAGGAGGGGATAATACTGGCCAACTGAACAGTGTGTCACAATGCTAGTTTGTGCCACTGTGCCAGATTAAGAATTCTGAAGACCATTTTCTAGTCCTGTGCCAGTTCTATGTGATTTTGCCAGTGCAAGGAATATGTCCATAAACACAGATATGGAGATTATGTAGTCACTTCTTCTTTAAGTAAAATAAGTTAATTTGCCTTTTCAGTGCATATCCTATAGTATTTCTTTACATTTTGCTTTGACCTGGACCTTGAATCATAACCGTCCTGTCATTCTGGAAGGGATGATATATTACAAATATTATTTGAATGAATACTGTATTTGTTGGGTTTTTTTTTTTTTTTTTTACAAGAGACATGAACTCATCTGTCTACTCATTTAGACGTCTGTCAAAAACATATAATAACTCTTATGACCACAATAGAAGACTTTGTTTATAGATGGGGTTATAAAGACATGGTGGAATTAACATATGGATATGTCGTTACTGTCAAGCCTCCGGCATACTGTACGTCATACTGTACGTCTTCATAATGTTTACCGTTATCGCTACTGGAGCTTGAGATCCAACCAGTGACCAAACTGCATTACCTCTTAAAAGTATATAAATTGTTTGGCAGTGTGTTGGCCTTACTATGTCTTTGTACCCCTCATAATTATTCAATCCCAGGAAGGACCATTGGGTTAAGCACTTCCACATGACAACATGTCACAAAGTAGGGCATCTTCATATATGTTTGAGCAGCCTTTGCTAAAACAAGAAATTTAGCTAATAAAATAGAGGAGTGGAGTGGAGGTAGAGGCAGAGAAGGCACAGCAAGAGGCATCCATAGAAATGCAGAAATCACAATTAATTACACAGCAGAAAGCCCTCAAAGAATCAGATGCCCTACTATCAGCTGTATACCCTGTCAGTGAATGCAGCAGTGTTCTTGGACCAGAGCTTGAACCCTTAAGAATCTCTGCATTGCACTTCAGAGCACATCTATCAACACTTAAAAAGCAAAGTAGCAACACTCACTTTTAAAGCACACTTGAAGATTGTATTGTACTCCCCAGTGCTCATCAGCTCAGCCTCATCAGTGCCCATTAGTGCAGCCTCACCAGTGCCCATCAATGCAGCCTCACCAGTGCCCATCAATGCAGCCTCACCAGTGCCCACAAAATGCAGCCTCATCAGTGCCCATCAATGCCACCTCACCAGTGCCCATCAATGCAGCCTCACCAGTGCCCATCAATACAGCCTCATCAGTGCCCATTATTGTAGCCTCACCAGTGCCCATCAATGCAGCCTCATCAGCGCCCATCAGAGCAGCCTCACCAGTTCCCAACCATGCAGCCTCACCAGTGCCCATCAATGCAGCCTCATTAGTGTCCATCAGCTCAGGCTCATCAGTGCCTATCAGTGCAGCCTCACCAGTGTCCATAAATGCAGTCTCACCAGTGTCCATCAATGCAGCCTCACCAGTGCCCATCGGCTCAGCCTCATCGGTGCCTATCAATGCAGTCTCACCAGTGCCCATCAAAGCAAACTCATCAGTGCCCATCTGCTCAGCCTCATCAGTGCCCATCAATGCAGCCTCACCAGTGTCCATCAATGCAGCCTCACCAGTGTCCATCAATGCAGCCTCACCAGTGCCCATCAATGCAGCCTGATCAGTGCCCATCAATGCAGCCTCACCAGTGTCCATCAATACAGCCTGTTCAATGCCCATCAATGCAGCCTGTTCAGTGCCCATCAGCTCAGCCTGTTCAGTGCCCATCAATGCAGCCTGTTCAGTGCCCATCAATGCAGCCTGTTCAGTGCCCATCAGCTCTGTATGTCCAGTGCCCATCAATGGAGCCTGTTTAGTGCCGAGCAGATCAGCCTGTTCAGTGCCCAGAAATGCAGCCTGTTTAGTGCCTATCAATGCAGCCTGTTCAGTGCCCATCAGCTCAGCCTGTTCAATGGCCATCAATGCAGCCTGTTCAGTGCCCTGCACCTCAGCCTGTTCAGTGCCCATAAACACAGCCTGTTCAGTGCCCAGCAGCTCAGCCTGTTCAGTGCCCATAAATGCAGCCTGTTCAGTGCCCATCAATGCAGCCTGTTCCATGCCCATCAGCTCAGCCTGTTCAGCGCCCATCAATGCAGCCTGTTCAGTGCCAAGCAGCTCAGCCTGTTTAGTGCTCATCAGCTCAGCCTGTTCAGTGCCCAGCAATTTAGCCTGTTTAGTGCCCAGCAATGCAGCCTGTTTAGTGCCCATCAATGCAGCCTGTTCAGTGCCCATCAGCTTAGCCCAGTGGCAGAACTACCAGGGTCCTAGCAGTCGCACTTGAGATGGGGCCCTGGCATTCTGCCACTGTCAGGGGGCCCCAGTGGGGTTACTAATCGCAGGTCTCTGAGCTGAGAGCATGTCTCTAATACAGCTCACAGCCGTCATTGACAGTTCTCCCTCTCTCCTCTCTCACACGGATGAGAGAGGAGACAACCAATCTGCTCCATCTCCAACCAGTCCCACCCCCTCTCCTGTGTGTGTTCTGCAGGAATTCAAGTGTGAAGCTAATGAGTTCACACTTCCCGCAGAGCACACACAGGAGAGGGGGGGTTGGAGACAGAGCAGACCAGCTGTCTCCTCTCTCATCCCGTGCGAGAGAGGAGAGAGGGAGAACTGTCAATGATGGCTGTGAGCTATATGAAAGACACGCTCTCAGCTCAGAGACCTGCTGGGGAGGCAGGCAGCATTGATCGATGAGCACTGATAGGAGGCACCATTGGGCACTGATAGGTGGGATTGATAAACACTGGAAGGCTGCACTGATGAGCACTAATAGGTGGCATTGATGGGCACTGATAGGCTGCACTGATGGGTGACACTGATGGGCATTGAACACTGATAGGCAGCCCTAATAAACACTGATAGGCAGCACTGATGGGCACTGATAGGTTGCACTGATGAGCACTAATAGGTGGCACTGATAGGCAGCACTGATGGGCACTGATAGACATTGATAGGTGGAATTGATGAGCACTGATAGGTGGCACTGATGGACACTGATAGGCAGAATTGATGGGCACTGATGGGCGGCATTGATGAGCACTGATAGGTGACACTGATAGGCAGCTTTGATGCGCACTAATAGGCTGCACTGCTGATAACAAACAAGTCTGTTTTACATGTGATCTGCTGTAAAGGGCCGCTGTAATTGTGCTGGATGCACGTCCCAGGGGGCACGTGGGAAGCAGGGTTCTGAGAGGATTTCCATGGACACCCTCCCAAAATTGGAAGCCTGGGGTTCAGATGGAAGGGTGGGTCAGGGGGGCCCATCATGGTTTCTTGCACCAGGGCCCTGAAGGTTCTAGTTACGCCTCTGCAGGGAACCATTCATCCAGCAGCAGCAGTAGAAGTCTCTAACAGCAAGTTTATTATGCAGCCTTTGTGCATAGGTCTTAGCTCTCTGCACAGTCAGTCCCAGTCTCCATGGGCAGAATTGGCTATGTAGTCCTACAACAGCACAGCTCAGTCCAAACAGTTAGTGTTTCTGTCCTTGCACACGGCAGCAGCAGCAGCAGCAGCAGCAACAGATTTCCAACACTCAACAGCAAATGGTGCAGCACAGATCCCAGTATTTACTGTAGGTGGGTACAGCACAGGTCACTGTGCTCTCTGTCCTTCTACCACACAGGTTCATCTCACAAGTAGCGCTGCACAGAGTGTGTTGGCAGCAGCAGTCTCTGATCAGCGCTCTTCTCCTAGGAAGCACAGCATCAGATAGCTGCAGCCAATTCTCTGGCCACACACATCCCTCTTCTCCCTTCACTGCCACCTTGTGACACTCTCGCTCTCAGCTGCCTACCCCTTTCCTTTGCTTTGTTGCATCATCCAATCACTATCCTCAAGGATCAAATTACACCCAGCCAAGATGGCTGCCCCTGCACTGAAAACACTCCATAGATAAGCGTTTCAAAGAGGTCTAAAATAAAATATTCGGTTTAACCCTGTCCACACTGCAGAAGGATACTACAGCAGCAACAATTGAAGACGTTCCTCAGAAGCTATAAGCTACAGTCAAGTACATATAATATGTGGCACAACAGATAATAATTTTGGGGGCTAGTATGTCATTCATAAATCCCCTATCATTTTTCTGTAGTGATGAAAACATTTAAAGGGGCAGGATTGAATTTTTCTCGAACAAACTAATTTCTAACAGTGTATGTGGTGTTCGTTCGGTAAAAGTCCATTTATTCCAAAATTTTATTCTAAAAGTAAATTAAATCTTGAACTACTTTTGAGCGACGGAAGACAAGGAAGATCCGGAAGGCTACACTACACTTTATTCAGTAAAAAAATTAAAACCAAATGACAAATGGAACAAGTACAATGGGGGACACAATGTTCTATGAATTTGTGTTCAAATTTTGTACAAAAAGCGATGTGCAAACTATTGGCACTATATAAATCCTGTATAATAATAATAATAATAATAATAATATAATATTAATCAGAGATTCTACAAGTGTATACTCAGCTATAGTAAAGCAGTTTGGTTTGTTAATTATCACAAGAGAGTATCTTTCCCAATATTGATCCTCTGGGAATAAAGCTTTAGAAATTTACCAAACTGAAGTAATGTTTACCATATAGACAGAAAAATACCACTTGGTTTGTTAATAACTATGCATATATTTACATCTCTTTGTATATACAAGCAAAGGCATGCATAGTAAATTATTTCATCTGATTTGAAATCCAAGTTCCAGCCAGGAAAAGAAACAGATGTACAATCTCAGAATAAAAATGAACACAATTAGATATGTGGCACAACAGTTATTCACTTTGAAGACTAGTTCATCATTCATAAATCCCCCACTATTAGGACTTATTTTCTCTGGGGTGTGTAAAATGCTATTACAGGGGCTGTCACGTTGTTTTTTGTTAGGCCCAGGTCACATACGTTTTTTTTTTTTTTTAATTGTTTATTTATGTAAATTTTTATGAGGCATTACAAGCATATATCACAATCAGCAAATATGAACATTGTACAACTTGCATGTGCAGACATAAAGTTATATAACAAGGGTAGAAAACAAGTCGTTCGAGTGAACCATTAGACAGTGTAAGGGTCACGTAAAGGGGAGGTAATGTGGTATTTAATAGCATATCAAGGTATCATGTTAACACGAAGGCAATCAGTGATGGGAACTGGAGCTAAAATTTCCTGAACATACAGTGTGATCCTAGAAAGACCATTTCCTTATCTCGGTGTGAGGGTCTAGTATTCCGAATTATTATATTCCGATGTATCCCATTTTTCCCAAATGACCTCAAATTTTGATAGTGCATCCTCTATGATTGCCGTGATATGTTCCATTTTACGAATATCAGTGACCGCAGAAAGGAATTGCGCAAAGGTAGGCGGAACAGTGGAACGCCAATGTTGCGGGATCACTCGTTTAGCTGCTAGTAAGATGAATGTCAGTAGTTTGTTAATAGTTTTGGTGGTATTCCGAAGAGGTAAGCCTAATAGCAGGTGTATGGGTTGGAAAGGGATCTGGATCTCCAATATCTTTTCCAGCAAGGCATGAACATTGGTCCAAAAGGGGACCAAAACAGGGCATTCCCAAAATATGTGGAAGTGCGAGCCCACAGAGGAGCCACACCTCCAACAGTGACTAAATGGAGCTAGTTTATGAGTTGCTAGAAATTCAGGGGTCCTGTACCAAAACATTAAGATTTTGTATGCCGTTTCCCTCTGGGCCACGCATCTGGAGACTTTAGAGGTAGCATCCCATATCGCCCCCCACTGAGCTATAGAGATAGGACTATGAAGGACCTGGGCCCATTTCCTCATATATGAGTGGGTCTGTTCAGAAATGGGATCAGTGCTCTGGAGGATCTTGTAGATGCAAGAAATTTGTTGAGGTTCATGTGGGCCATACGAGCATAGCTTTTCAAATTCTGTAGGAACCACCAGGGTCAATTGGGGTGATCTAGATACAAAATAATGTTTTACCTGCAAGTAAGAAAAGAGTAGTGTGTTCGGTAAGTTATGTTTGGCTTGCAGTTCCGAAAAAGGGAGTAAAGTGCGTGTTACTGGATGCACCAGATGTCGCAATTGAAATATGCCTGCCTGGGTCCACGGCATCATGGAGTCATAGGATAAGCTGTCGGGAATTTCTGGGTTAAATAAAATGTTTATCAGTGGGGGGCATTGGGAAGATAGAGCATATTTACTTGAGCAGCGTTTCCAGATTGAGAGTGTGAATATCATAGGGCTCAGGCAGATCTTCCGTATTTGAGATGTAAATTTATCTGAAGAGGGCCAAAGTAGACTACATGGATGTGCAGGGGAAGTAATATTTATCTCGATTTCTGACCATCTGTTTGATGCATAGCGACACATAAGTTTTTTTGTAAGAGGGATTGGTGTTTTTCGTTGAACAAAATTCCAAGTGATTAGTAGCCCAGTTTCTGAATGATTGACTTTTGCAACATTTGGAGTCATCTGCAGGCTAGCTGCAAGATAGCCAGGTTCAATATCTTTGCAGACACCTGGCGAAGACTGAGTAGATAAGGGAGCTCCTCTTCCACCTCTTGCACAACACTCCTGAAGGAGGTGACACAAAGTAGCATGAGTGGGAGTTTGCAAGTCAAGTCAGGTCTGTGTTGCAGCCAGATATGTAGAACTGGGAGCTGTTTTACTGGGCAGGAATCAGACATTATTATTATTATTATTTAGGTACTTATATAGCGCCGTCAATTTACGCAGCGCTTTACATATACATTGTACATTTACATTGGTCCCTCCCCTCAAGTAGCTTAGACATAGAAACAACATGGTACTGGATCAGTTGACAAAGACAGGGTCCAGGAAAAAATCCAAGGTCACTAACAGCCAGGCATCATGGTACCGAATCAAGAGGCAAGGGCAGGGTACAGGAAAGTCAGTATAAGTTGGGCAGCATGGTATGGAGTCAGGAGGCAAAGACAAAGTTCAAGAAACAAGCTGAGGTCGGTAACAGCTGAGCAAACAGGATACGAGGCAGTTGGCAGTAGCAGAGTCCAGAAGTGAAGCCGGGTCATACACTTTGGGGCATAATAAATAGATCAGGTCTCAGGTAAACAAGGACAAGCTGAAGACTACTCAGTAATGTCCTTCTGCACTGCTATGAAGAATCTAACATTTGGATTTAAAACTATTTTTTGCGTGCAGTTGAAAATATATTTAAAGCCATGCAAAGCCACCACTTTAAAGTGTAGGCCTATTCCAATACCTAAGAGAACCCAAATTGTGATCAAGGCAGAGCAGGATTTCTAGCAGGTCTATACACCAAATACTTTCTAAACAGAAACTGGCAGTGAAGAAAAGGTGCGTGCAGGTGAGGCAATTCACCAATAGAACACTCCCCTGATTTTGGGAGACTTCCCCTAACTTCCCATCGTGTCTCTGGAACAGGAAGTGAGGGTAAATTTACCCACTGGTGCACAGACAGTGAAAAAAAAATGGCAGGGGTTTTTAATCGTTCCCTACTTTATGCAAAAGTAAAATAAAACTTTGACTATACGTACACTTTAACTCCAGAAACAGCGCCTGTGTTTTATGTACTGGCTAGTAGGATTTCATGCTGGGAAATGTTTGCAATGCTCTTTGCTCTGCATTGCCCCACTGGAATATACCTGTCTTCTGATACTTAAAAAATGTATTTGCGCAGTTGTCACATTTTATTTTTGCTGTTGTTTGCAATGATAAGCTTGCATATGCACGTGAAATATCAAAAAAACATTTGAAGAACTGTTTTACTAAATGAAAATGCTGCTAGTGTATGGCCAGTAATACATGTACAAACTCATGAACACTTTCCCTATCCCAGTAAACACTACAGCAACAGAGCATACTCTTCATTTCATTAATACCATAACATGAATAGTTTACTGCCAGACAGTCTAATCAAAGTCAGCTTTGCAATACAGCATTGTTCATTTTAAATAAGTGCAGTGCCAGTAAAAACACAACTCATAACAGATGCAATTTCAAACTAAAAGCCGTGGGAGGAATGACTTTACAAAAATAGCTAGAGATTTATTGTGTATCCCAAGTAAAAATATGTATAGTCTAGGGGACATTTTATTTGCCATATTCTCTAAACTAGAAATATTAACTGGTTAAGAAATAATTTTATATTTGTGACTAAACATTGGTGTTTCTTTTCCCTTTCCAAAAACCTTGCATGACGTAGAAATGTTTAGCACCACAATATTAATTCATGCTTTGTAAAGTTGGGGTTACACAACTCATACGTACATGCAGTTGGTTTTATGTAGGTCAAAGTGCACAGAAATTTGTGGGTAGATTTACAACGTACAATACTTTTCAATGTCAATTATACAGATGCGTCACATTAAATATGATATCATGGGTTGTAAATGTATGTATCTAAAATAGACTGTAGTGCATTGTAAATGTATACATTTACATTTTTTATTTGTGATAGTTAGTGATATGTGCATGGATTAAAATGTAGGTAAAGGCTACAGCTGAATATAATATACATAAACAGAATGCCTTGATGACACTTTTTAATGTAGTGCACGGTGCACCCCCTAAGGAGCCGCAAGTAGAAAGGGACCCCCCACCCTGCACAGCCAGGGACACCGAATCTTTACAGTCATTCCAAGTCAGAGAACGGTCCAGTGCTTTGTTTTCTTGTTTTATTGAGGGATTAGAACTTGGATAGGGATTGGGAATTATGGGATGCCCACTTTACTTCAAAACAATTCCAGGGACACCTTCTCCTATATACAGTCTATATACACTCCTCTGCTTCCTCCAGCACACTGATAGAAACTATTATTTTTATACAGGATTTAAATAGTGCCAACAGTTTGCATAACGCTTTAGAACATGAGGGCAGACAGTACAGTTACAATACAATTATATACAGGAGGAATCAGAGGGCCCTGCTCGTTAGATCTTACAATCTAGGTGGGAGGGATGATCTGACACAAAGCATGTTATAGGCAGGAACTCAAGGCCCCTCTAGGTGTGTGGAAAAAGTCAGTGTCCAGCTTATATCTCTGTGGCTACTGATTCCAGCACCACCTATTCAGGCACTGCCAACCTGCCTGGCTGCAGAATTGTTTGGGATAGAATCTATATCTATGTCCATTCCAGAAGGGGAAAGATTTGCCCGCCTTTGTAGATGAGAATCCTATTGGATATTCACTCTTAACAGTATGTCACCTGATGGGTTAAATGAAGAATTAGAGATAGGAACACTTATATAAGCTACATTTATACTTTTGCTTTCCCTCTTTGTCATCCAATTGTCCCCCCTTTTTCTCTGTGTCCCCCCCTGAAAATATATATAATTGTATTTTATGTATCACTTTTTATTTTATTTCTTATTTTACTTTATTTCTTATTAATTAATTGATTTAATTTATTTTATTTTATCTCCTCGTTTTTTATTGTTCATTATTTTTTTTATTTTTTTATATGTGACATATGTTGTATGATAATAAAACATAACACATATTGTTTTTTATACTTTCCATTTAATAGGTCCCTATTTTCTAATTATTTTTATTTCCTTTAATACCCACACATATATATTTGCCCTTTAATATATACATTATATATATATAATTTTCATGTATACATATATGTGTTCATGGGAAAAGTATAATTTTATCAATGTATATAGACTTTCTAGTACTATATATTTTAATTAATTTCTTTAATTAATTCTTATAAGGTATATACATAGATATAATATCAAAACTTTAATTTAGCAATGATATCAATATTTTTATATATAGACATTTATGACAATTTTGTATTCCACATACAAGCTGTATATACATCAATAAGATATGTGGGATATTATGTACCAATTATTAATTACCAATTATAATACATATTTTATATATATATTAATTATTTAATTTATTCTATTTCCTATGTAGTTCCCGCTTAAATGCTGTAAATACTGTAGATAGCATTTGTAACTATGAATATATGTATAATGTTTATATACTCATAGTGGATATGTGTTGATGACTAGAAATATCTAGTTATTTATTGTATATTTTATATTTTATATTATATTTTAAGTGCTGATTGTATTTTTATCCATAGAGGTATAAATTGCAATAGTAGTGATTACAAAATCACTCTAAGGATGTTGTTGCCATCCAAACTCCAAAACCCAAGCTTCCTGTCATGTTAATCAGCTGTACACCTCCAGCTCCTGGTCTATTGCAGTCTATTGGCTGCGGTGTAGGAGTGGCGATTAATGAGACATATATAATACCATTAGAGGGAAAGGGGGAGTTACCTGATGAAGGAGGAAACTCTGAAACATGTCGTCATAGCAACAGAAAACGCTTAGAGGAAGCAGCACGCATGGCTTGCCCCCCCCCCCCCTCTTAGCTGTGGTTGACGTCACGCTCGGCCGGCTGGTCCGTTCGTTAGTGGATGTCAGCGGGGAGCACGGCGAGGAACACAGGGTAGCTGATCCGGAAGGCATATCCCTACACCGCTGCTGTTGCCCCACAAGTCAATCGCCCTGCATAGGCCAGGAGAGGAGGTCGGAACTGAGAGCCAATTGTCGATGTGAACGTACAAGTTCCTGTTTGTGAGTGCAATATTCCTCATTTTTAAATCTCAAACTTCTACAATAAACAGTGTTACACTATGGCGCGTGCGCTCCTCTCTCCCTTTCTATATGTTTTCACCAGCCTACCTGGCTGACTTCTCAGAAGATCTCAGAGACGTGCTGACCTGCTCCCGCTGATCTCTTCCTGCTCCCATGCCTCCAGGAAGGGATTCCTCCGTGTGTTGTGGGGGATCCTTCAGCACCCGAGCACCCGGTCACACACCCCAGACTAGGGGGCACCCTCAAGGGCCACCGACAGCCTCCTCTATCTCCATCTTCCACCCACTACCCCTGCTGGCATGACTCATTGGCTGGGGCCCTCATAAATATGCCAAGCAGCTCCTCCTAGCTTCCGCCTACTACGTCTGGAAACTTCTCTAAGGTTCCAGAAACAGGGGAAGGAACAAGAGATGCTGCCTGCTACATCATCCAGCCTCCCTAAGTCACTCAACCCTGACCCAAATTCAACCCAGGCCTGGCTCTCAGCCAGACCAATTTACCTACACTAACAAAACTATTTAAATCTAGCACACTAGCTAGAGGGTGCTACATTAACGTATACTTAGTTCTGGATAGAACCCTGTTTAACTTTTGGAAAAAAAAAATCCTGCCATGGATATAGCAATTGCTGAAGATGTTCCTTAGCATTGTGCACAAGGTAAGATTTCTTACCTTGTGATTGACCAATTTGCTATTGCAGGAAAAGGAAATATATGAAAACCCTAAACCCCTGTACACACGATCGGATATCCTATGGATTTTCGTCCGATGGATTCTTTTCATCAGACAAACCGATCATGAATGGGACCCATCGGTCTTTTTTCCATCCATAAAAAAACGATCGAAAACTCCGATCGTCTATGGGCAAGTCCATCGGATCAAAAACCCACACATGCTCAGAATCAAGTCAACGCATGCTGAGAAGCATTAAACTTCATTTTTCTCGGCTCATCGGAGTGTTTTACGTCACCGCATTTGGAAACCGTCGGTTTTTTGACTGATGGTGTGTGGGCAAGACTGATGGAAAACAGTTTCATCGGATATCCGATGGACAAATCCATCGGACGAAAATCCATAGGATATCCGATCGCGTGTACAGGGCTTTATGGAGAAAATTTTTGGTTAATTACTTTGTATAATTTGTGTTTTGTTTTTCTCTAGGCTCACAGTATCTAGTAATTTTTTTTTTAAATTGGGCCCTCAGCACTTTCTATATAAGGTTGACTATGCTACTACTGTTTGTGAGGGGGCTAGCTCGGCAGCGGGTATGTGTGACCCCCGGGATGGGCTCCCCACCCAAAAACAGGCCCAGCAGACGGAGGTTGTGGTTTTCAAAATCAAAAAAGGTGCGGTTTATTTTCTATTTACAGTGACAAAAACACAGCAAGGCAAAAAAAACAAACACAAAATAAATCCTGGTCAACTTGACCTCTGACTAAACTTACAGGTTTCCTAACTAACGACTGGGATCAGCCTAGTGCTGTCCTAGTCCCTGGTTTTAAATGTCCAAGCAAAATATAGCCACACAGGCTTTCTCTCACCGCACAGGGGTTCACTCTCCCTAGACAGTCCACACAGGTCTGCTTCCAGGCATGAGCTAACACCTAATGAAGCTGGGATTTCTTATAGAGGCCTAAATGAGCTGACAAGGTTCAGCTGATCTCATCAACTCCCTGTCTGTACGACGCCCCACACTCTCCCTAGAGGTATGAGTCATCCATGAGCCCACTAGCCTTATACAACTCTCCACCTAGCTGTATAAGTCGGCGTAAAGCCTGAATCTGGGCGAAATATATCTACCCCCCTGGATGCAACCAGGTGACTTTACCTTCCTGCTGTCACATACCCCCCCCTCTTGTTTTAACCTCGGGGTTGGAACACCAGCAATCAGGCATTCATGTACTCGAGACAAAGCATCCACATTCCCCATTTGAACGCCAGGGCGATGCTTTACTGTGAAGTTGAATTCCTGGAGGGCCAGGAACCACCTATTCACTCTTCTATTTGTTTCCTTGTTTTGAGCCATCCACTTTAACGGAGCGTGATCCGTAACCATGTCAAAGTGCCTACCTAGCAGGTAGTACCGAAGGGAATCTAGAGCCCACTTCACCGCTAAACACTCCTTTTCAACGGTGGCGTAATTTACCTCATGGGACTTCAACTTCCTGCTGAGGTAAATGACTGGGTGCTCTTCCCCGTTCCAGACCTGGGACAATACTGCTCCTAACCCCACATCTGACGCATCACTTTGTACGACAAAGTCTTTAGAGAAGTCGGGTGAGTACAACACTGGCTGGCTACATAAGGCTTGTTTCAAGAATTGGAATGCTGCCTCAGCCTCGGGGGTCCATTTAATCATGACCGACCCTTTCCCCTTCGTCAGGTTGGTTAGGGGCACAGCCTTAGAAGCAAAGTGGGGAATGAATCGCCGATAATACCCAGCGATTCCCAGAAAGGCTCGTACCTGCTTCTTGCTGTTGGGACGTGGCCAACTCTGGATGGCCTCGACTTTGTTGAGTTGGGGTTTTATTACTCCCCTCCCAATGGTGTACCCAAGATATTTGGCCTCCTCCTGCCCAATGGTACACTTCTTGGGGTTAGCCGTAAACCCTGCTTCCCGAACAGAGTCCAGGACTGCTTGCACTTTTGGCAGATGTGAGGCCCAATCTGTGCTATGGACAATTACGTCATCCAGGTAAGCCGCAGCATACTTCCGATGGGGCCTCAGCATCTGGTCCATTTTCCGCTGGAATGTGGCCGGCGCATTCTGTAACCCGAACGGCATTCTTTTATATTGGAACGCCCCGTCTGGGGTTACAAATGCGGTTTTCTCTTTGGCTGACTTGGCCAGGGGGATTTGCCAATACCCTTTTGTGAGGTCAAGAGTCGTCATGTATCGGGCTGTTCCCAGCCGGTCGATCAACTCATCTATACGTGGCATGGGGTAGGTGTCAAATTTTGTAACTTTGTTCAACTGACGAAAATCGTTACAAAATCGCCAGCTCCCATCCGGTTTAGGCACCAACACAATGGGACTAGACCAATCACTTTGGGACTCCTCTATCACCCCTAAGTTCAGCATTTTCTGTACTTCCTCCCGTATTGCCTCCCGTCGGGCCTCTGGGATCCGATAGGGTTTTAACTTCACCCTTTCACCGGGCGGGGTAATAATGTCATGCTCTACCCCAGATGTTTGTCCCGGCAGCTCAGAGAATACCTCCTTGTTGCGAAGCACAAACTCCTTAACCTCCTGTTGTTGGGGTTGTGACAAGGTGGCTGCGATTCCAACCTCAGGAATCACGCAACCAGTTTGAGCTGGTGACCAAGTGTCTGCGACTAGGGACTCTCTATCCCTCCAGGCTTTCAACAGATTAACGTGATAGATCTGTTCGGGCTTTCGCCTTCCTGGTTGTCTGACCTTGTAATTCACTTCGCTCACTTTTTCCATTATCTCGTAGGGGCCTTGCCATTTGGCAAGGAATTTACTTTCAACCGTAGGGACAAGTACCAATATCCTATCCCCCGGGGAAAAGGTACGGGTCTTGGCTCCACGGTTGTACACTCTCTGCTGTGCCAACTGCGCTTGGGCCAAATGTTCCTTCACGATGGGCATTACCTGTGCAATTCGATCTTGCATCAGGGCGACATGCTCAATCACACTCCTGTGGGGAGAACTCTCACTTTCCCAAGTTTCCTTGGCAATATCCAACAGCCCTCTTGGGTGTCTCCCATACAGTAACTCAAAGGGGGAGAATCCCGTAGAGGATTGGGGCACCTCCCTAATAGCAAACATCAAATAAGGAAGTAGACAGTCCCAATCCTTTCCATCCCTATCCACCACTTTCTTCAACATTTGTTTTAGGGTTTTGTTGAATCTTTCAACCAGCCCATCGGTTTGGGGGTGATACACAGATGTACGTAATTGCGTCACTTTGAACAATTTACACAGCTCCTTCATAACCCGGGACATAAAGGGTGTACCTTGGTCCGTAAGCAGTTCTTTACAAATACCCACCCGGCTAAAAACAAGAGATAGCTCTTTGGCTATGGTTTTGGCCGAGGTATTTCTGAGAGGGATCGCTTCTGGATAACGGGTGGCATAGTCCATTATAACCAATATGTACTGGTGCCCCCTAGCGGACTTGATTATAGGACCTACCAAATCCATTGCGATTCTCTCAAACGGGACCTCAATGATGGGTAGAGGGACCAGCGGGCTACGGAAGTGTGGCATCGGGGCCGACCTCTGACACACAGGGCAGGAGGAACAATAATTTTCTATGTCCTTCATCACCCCAGGCCAATAGAATCTCTGTAATACCCTCTCTCGGGTTTTCTCTGTCCCCAGATGACCTCCAAGAATGTGCCCATGGGCCAACTCCAACACCAACTTCCTGTAAGGTTTGGGCACCACCAGCTGCTCAACGGTTTCTTCTGCCCTTTTTGCCACCCGATACAGTAGGTCCTTCTCTACGCTGAAGTATGGGTAAGTGCAGGTATTATCTGGGTTCACTAACTCGCCATCTATTTTCACTACGTTTTCCCGTGCCTTTATTAGGGCGGGGTCTTTCAACTGTTCTGTGGCAAAGTTTTCCCTGTGAACCTCAAGATCAGAAAACTCCACAGACGGTAGGTTTTCGTCTGAGGAGGTGGGCTCCTCTCCAGTTTCTTGAGTCTCCCCTGCCAATACTGACAAGGGAAATTCGGGAGAGTCCTCACCACTCTCAGAGGAGTTCTGGCTATCATATTCCTGGTACATAGGGGCACCAGTGGGGGGCTCATGATCATCCCACAGTTCCCAGAACTTCGGAAAATCCCTTCCCACAATGGCGTCATGCGGTAACTGAGACACTAAGCCCACTGGATGAGAAAGGGTACCTTTGGGGGTCTCGAAACACACTGTAGTCACTGGATACTCTCGGGTGTCCCCATGCACACAAATAACGGCTACCTTGCTATTCCCAGAGACCTCTGTTTTAACTAACTCAGCCTTTATCAGGGTCACAAGGCTACCTGAATCCAGCAATACCACAACATTTCTACCATTAATACACATTTTGCATAAATGTTTCTCAGTTCCCCGAATGGCAGTGCATGCGACTGTCGCACACAGCGACTGACGTCTGCCCGTCAGAAAGTCACACTGCATGGGTTCCTCCAAAACCGGGCAATTTGCTGCAATATGTCCCGCTTGCCGGCAGCGGTAGCAAATGATCCTTCTTGCCGCCTCTTGAGCCGCTGATTTCCCAGGCTGTTCTCGCCAAACTTGGGGTAGAGCTCCCACCCTCTCACTCTCTCCACCCTTACCCCTTGGAATCATCTTATCCGCCCCTGGGGATGGTCTGGTCTTAGGGTGGAAAGTCCGAGTGTCTCTGGAAGAGGCCGTCAGGTTCTCTGTAGCCAAGTATTTCTCCACACGATCCACAAGACCATCGGCCGTCTCTGGGTCTCCATGGCTTACCCACTTTTGGATGGCAGTAGGAAGAGCTCTCAAAAACCGATCCATTACAACACGTTCCACAATCTTTGGTGCGGACAAAGTCTCTGGCTGTAGCCACTTTCTGCTCAGGTGAATGAGATCATACATTTGAGACCTGGGGGGTTTTCCAAGCTGGAAAGTCCAGTTATGCACACGCTGAGCCCGGACAGCCAGGGTGACACCCAGCCTTGCCAATATTTCAGCTTTTAGCATCACATAGTCTTTTGCTTGGTCAGGCTCTAGGTCATAGTAAGCTTTCTGCGATTCACCCGTTAACAGAGGAGCCACCAGTCCAGCCCACTGCTCCTCAGGCCACTTTTCTCTTTCAGCGGTCCTTTCAAATGTGGTCAAAAATACCTCTGGATCATCCTCTCCAGTCATTTTTGTCAATAAACGACTCACCCCAAAGGACGCGGTATTAGTGGGACGGCTTTCCTCACCGGTCTGCGGACGTTGCTGCATTACTGCTTCCATCTGTTGTTGTAGTCTCTGCTCTTGCTTCTGCAACAGGTCTATGAAGCGGGCCTCAGATTGCTGTTGGGCTTGTTGCTGAGCCTCCAGACTCTGTTGTAAAGTTGCAAGGCTCTGTTGATGAGCTTGCTGCTGGGCTGCAAGGCTCCTTTGCAAACCTGCATTTGTCTGCTGTTGATTGGCATTTGCTAGAGCCAGCTGTTTCAGTATCTCCTCCATGCTGGCTTAAAAAAAAACTGCCACTGGTTCTCCACCAACTGTGAGGGGGCTAGCTCGGCAGCGGGTATGTGTGACCCCCGGGATGGGCTCCCCACCCAAAAACAGGCCCAGCAGACGGAGGTTGTGGTTTTCAAAATCAAAAAAGGTGCGGTTTATTTTCTATTTACAGTGACAAAAACACAGCAAGGCAAAAAAAACAAACACAAAATAAATCCTGGTCAACTTGACCTCTGACTAAACTTACAGGTTTCCTAACTAACGACTGGGATCAGCCTAGTGCTGTCCTAGTCCCTGGTTTTAAATGTCCAAGCAAAATATAGCCACACAGGCTTTCTCTCACCGCACAGGGGTTCACTCTCCCTAGACAGTCCACACAGGTCTGCTTCCAGGCATGAGCTAACACCTAATGAAGCTGGGATTTCTTATAGAGGCCTAAATGAGCTGACAAGGTTCAGCTGATCTCATCAACTCCCTGTCTGTACGACGCCCCACACTCTCCCTAGAGGTATGAGTCATCCATGAGCCCACTAGCCTTATACAACTCTCCACCTAGCTGTATAAGTCGGCGTAAAGCCTGAATCTGGGCGAAATATATCTACCCCCCTGGATGCAACCAGGTGACTTTACCTTCCTGCTGTCACATGTTCTATAGCATTGTCTCCCTAAATACGCATGTCTGTCTAACTGACAGGGTATCCAAGAAGAGGCAGTACTGTGTATGGGATCACACGCTAACTTATAATTAGAACAAAGAGCAGTGGCGCCATTTTTTTTATGGGGGAGGGGGATGAAGGGTTAAAAGACACATGTAATAGACTCAATTTAGAATAAATATCCTTATGTTCAAAAAAGTACCACTTATGTTCCAGTCCAATGTGATTTTAAAACTGCAGTCACATGGCTTAAGCCCCGTACACACGGTCGGACTTTTGCCCAACAAACTTAGTTTTAAGCAAGTTGGACCAACAATCCGACCGTGTGTACGCTCCATCGGACAAACTTTTTTCGTTTGGTTTTGGATTTCATCGGACAAAAGTTGGGTCTGCAAACGGACAAACTTTTGCCCAACAAAAGTCCGATGGAGCAAAGTCCGACCGTGTGTACAGATAACCATCGGACTTTAGTCCGATGGACAAAACAACTAATGTTAAAATCAACCAACAAAAGCAGAAGTTGACCAAAGGGTGGCAGTAAAGATCAGAAAAGAGCAGAAAAAACACGTGATGTTGTAAGAAGTTTTAAGAAAGTTTGCAGAAAAGTCAGAGCGTGTGTATGCTATGGGTGTTCCCAACCAACTCAGTTCGGACAAAAAAACACGGAAAAGTCAGATGGAAGTCCGACCGTGTGTACGAGGCTTTAGGCTGGTGTTAAAGCTTTGAGAACTCATCTGCAGGCATGTTAAAGCATGGACATAGGTTTTCCATTGTTTGTTAATGATTCTAGTTCACATGTATACAGGTCATTGTGGTGTGTTGGCCAAAAAATATTTTAGTTTTTTTCATCTGTTGAGGTGCATTCTAAGGACTATTGCTAGCACCTGCCCAAAGCATTAAAACATTGCATGAAAATGGAGATACATACTATATATACAGGTGAAGCCAGCTTTAATACTATGTACAGCAGATTCTGACCAAAACAACTACGTTTCACAGTTAAACCAGGATTTGTCAGACTAGGCAATAGTTTTTATTCCTCCTTCATCCAGTCCACTATAGGCCTGTTGTCCTGATATTACCTGACTGATGGAATTCAGTATAGTTTTTTGCAGCCTATGCTTTTCAAGGTTTAACAAACCATGCATTCAGAAATGCAGAAACACCACTGTTATACAGTAATTTAAGCAGTTGTGCTCTTCTGTTAGCTTGAACAAGTCTGATCATTCTATTGTAATCTCCCTCACTAACAGAATTATTTCAAACAGATAGCTGCTATTATTTTTACTTTATTTTTGTTGCTGTTTGCACCATTTTCTGTAAATTCCGATAACTGTAGTAAAATCCAAGGAGGGTTCTGAGAAATTTCCACCATTATGCCTGGCACCAACAGGTCCAAGGTTTGGTTAAACAAATTCTAAATCTCAGCCAATTAGGTAGCACATTACATTATATATTGGAGATTAAAAAGAAAACAAAGAGATCAGAGAGCAAGGATTTATTTTTAAAAAAAAGGAAAATTATTGCACCCACAAAACCAGGGGTTAACAAACATGTAAACCAGGGGTCTTAAACTGGCGGCCCTCCAGCTGTTGTGAAACTACAAGTCCCATGAGGCATTGTAAGACTGACAGTTACAAGCATGACTCCCACAGGCAGAGGCATGACGGGACTTGTAGTTTCGCAACAGCTGGAGGGCCACCAGTTTGAGTGCCACTTGTGACTTCTAAAAACAGCAAGGCTTGGTGGTCGATATCCATTTATAGTCTAATGAAAACTTTTCTCTTTCAGCCATGTTTTCTTTCATATTTACAGTGGCTACTTTTTTCTTGTTTTTACTTTTTTGGCATAGAGCAAAGTATTACAATATATTACATTTAGTATGTATGTCAGTTCAGTTTTAAAGTTTCTAGAGTCGTTATAGCAAACTCTGAAGTTTCCTATATTATTATTCCTAGGTATATTGTTTTTATTGGGGAGAGAGCACAAGTGCCATACTAAGCGGATGGGTGAGTGAGCGGTCGGCTGGGCGGGCGGCTCGGTGGGCAAGCGGGAGGACAGGTCGGTGGGTGAGCGGGCAGACCATTCGGCAGGTGAGCGGGTGGCTGGCCAATCAGTGGGCCGGCGAGTGGGGGAGCAGAGAGATGACCTCACCTCTCACCGCCCGGCGCCCTGCAGTTCCGCCCTCACTTTGCAGGCATCCGCGGGCAGCAGAGAGATTACATCATCTCTCTGCTGCCTGACTTCACTCTGGGACACAGGAAGTGGCAATCCCCACCTTAGCAGGAAAGTGACAATTGTAGCAGACAAGTGACAATCTGGAACGTGTGGCAAGGGTCGTGGCAAGTGACAATCCACAACATGTGGCAGGTGACGTGGCAAGTGACAATCCGCAACGTGTGGCAGGTGACGTTGCAAGTGACAATCCACAACGTGTGGCAGGTGAAGTGGCAAGTGACAATCCACAACGTGTAGCAAGTGACAGTCCGCAACGTGTGGCAGGTGACGTGGCAAGTAACAATCAACAACGTGTGGCAGGTGACGTGGCGAGTGACAATCCACAACGTGTGGCAGGTGACGTGGCAATTGACAGTCCGCAATGTGTGGCAGGTGACGTGGCAAGTGACAATCTGCATCTGGTGACAGGCGACGTGGCAAGAGACAATCCGCAACGTGTGGCAGGTGACGTGACAAGTGACAATCCGCAACTTATGGCAGGTTATGTGGCAAGTGACAATCTGCAACTTGTGGCAGGTGACGTGGCAAGTGACAATCCGCAACTTCTGGCAGGTGACGTGGCAAGTGACAATCCACATCTGGTGGCAGGCGACGGTGGCAAGTGACACGCTCAGGGTTCCCACTGATTCGGCATTATGGTGAGTTGAACTATTTCACTTTATATAACAATGTAATAATAGAAATAATGTGCTTCAATCACCCTGACACCTTAACAACCATGGTGCCAGGATAATTGAAGCGCCAACATCAGCCATTTCCCCGATAAATTGCCCACAAAAAATGTATTTTCTGCCAGTGCCCCTCCCGAGACTAGACTCTGGATCTGCCCCTGATATTACCGTATTTATCGGCGTATAACACGCACAGGCGTATAACACGCACCCTAACTTTAAGAGGGTATTTTAAGGAAAAAAACTTTCCACAACCCCCTGCGTATAACACGCAGGCACAGTTTACCCTCTATTTTCAGGGTAAAAAAGTGAGTGTTATACGCCAATAAATACAGTAAGTGTAGCGTATATGGACTTTATTGTTGATAACAAGAATGTAACTCGCAAAGGGTGCTCTCTCCTCAGTTACAACCAAGCTGCTTCTTGCTTGTACACTGAGCTGCCATCCAAGTGAGCCCACCTATGGACTTTTTGGACATCATGAACTTTTCTATGAAGGTTTTAAGTCTTATTCATTTATTGTTTTGTGAAGCCCTGGGGCAATTATCATAGTTTATTATATTATTTTTATTGCCTATAAGTGTATAATTTTGAGTAAAACCCTCATAGAGAAATTGAAATAAAATATTTTAAGATAATGCATAGTTCCTTCCTTTGTGTTTGCCTTGCACACACGATCGGATTTCCGATGGAATAAAATCCGATGGACTTGTTTCATCTGAAATTCCGATCGTGTGTGGGCCCCATCTGACTTTTTTCCATCGGAGCAAGAAAATAGAACATGTTAAAAAAAATTCCGACTGGAAATTCCGATCGTCTGTGTGGAATTCCATCGGAGAAAAATCCATGCATGCTCAGAATCAAGTAGACGCATGCTAGGAAGCATTGAACTTAATTTTTCTCGGCTCGTCGTAGTGTTTTACGTCACTGCGTTTTGGACGGTCAGAATTTAGTCTGACTGTGTGTATGCAAGACTGATGGAAGTCAGTTTCATCGGAATTCCGATGGAAAATTTCATCGGATTGTATTCCATCGGAAATCCGATCATGTGTAAAAGGCATTACAATTTTCAAGAACTAGCTATTGCTGTCCACACATTACATTTACACATTATACTTATTGTACTACTCTATCAGGTCAACAAATGAATGTACCTTCTACACGAAATTTGCTGATTAGGTTGTTTTTCAAAGCAATTCGCTCATCACTACCTCTCACCACGTCAGTAGTATAGTAGAGAGCTTACATATTTTCCTTTGCATGCTGAATCACTGGACCAGAATAACAACAAAACACCCAGAACAGCACATATTGTGGGATGGTTACATGCTCATGGGTCACAAGGTTAAGCATATTATTTACCATATGGAGAGTTTGTGGCCTATTTTAATCACAAATCATCCCAGAATTTTAAAGACAAAGTGTACTTTTGGATAAAGTACACTAAGCCACCCTTCATAGCTTTACTTAGCTAAACTACTCTCAATACCCCATCTCATCCCCCAGTTGTGCTTACTTACTTCAGTAGGACTAATGTGACCTGCCTGAATATTTATATCTAGCTGAATTATTTTTTCCATTGCTGACCATGTCTGTGCACTGAGGCTAGAGACTCTCAGGAGACAACCATATACATAGTGTATCTATGTGGACTCACCGCATAGTCCAGCCAGTGATGAAGAACATTTTGGCAGAAGAAGATTTAAATAAAGCCAAGTCTGGGCTGTATTTGTCCTAATGAAGTAAAAATGACACTCGAGTGAGAGTTTTAGTGTGGTTTAGCTCAGGAGGGCTAGAAACAGTAAGCGTACTTTGTCTGAAAATACACTTGTCCTTTAACCATCCGTCCACATCAAGAACATTTTACATTACAACAACATGTTGGTTATACAAAGACCAAAAGAAGCAATTGTATTTCTTTTTATTAGATATGTTTTATGTTTAATCCAAGCATTTCGCACCTATGTGATGATTTGGCATTAGTTTTAAAAATCAAAGCATGACATGACTACAATTTCTGTTTATCTGTTACCTATTATGTTCTTTAATATTGTGCATATAAGCATGAGCCAAATAAATTCCAATTTACCATGGAAAAAGTCTTAATGAAACTTGTAAAGGTGCGTTATTTTAACACTGGCATTTATAAATCCCTATGGAACATTGTGGAAGTAAAGCCAGGAAAATAAGCATATGGTACTCTTCAATAAAAACAATGTGACATTATAGATCCTGCCAATAAACCTAAACGTGAACAGTTTCACAGTATAGCACTGGTGAAAATGTCCTGTATATTTTATTTATATATTTATTTTTAAAAGATAAATGAGGAAGGTAAATTAATGTACCAAAATGTTTTTGGCTAAAACATTGTAACACCTCTGTTGTTTTGCAATATACTGACATGAAGCATACAATTATTCAAATGCTGCGTCAACTATATAAGATGAAAAACAGTACACTCAAACAAACACACAAAATAATCTATTGCCTGCAAGCACGCCACATAACAAACAGCAGACTACTGATGACGTAGTTTTGAGTTAAAGAATAACTTTGCATTTAATGAAGTTGTTCTTTAACGCTTTCCTCCTTAGTGCAACCTACAGAGTAAAATACTGACTTTCAAGCCTCGTACACACGACCGAGTTTCTCGTCCAAAACCGACAAGAAAAGTGCAGAGAGAGCTTTATTGTCGAGAAAACCGTTTCTGTGTCTGGTTTTACGACGAGAAAACTGCCGTGAATCTCGACGAGAAAAATAGAGAACCTGCTCTCTCTTTTCTCGTCCGGATTCTAGATTTTCTCGTTGTGTTTCTCGTCGGCCTGTTTTGCGACGAGAAAATGGTTTGTGTGTATGCTTTTACGACTCTTCAAAAAGCGCGTATGCTCAGAATCAAGTATGAGACGGGAGCGCATCTTCTGGTAAAACAAGCCTTCGTAATGGAGATAGCACATTCCTCCCGCTGTAAATTATTGCATCGTTTAAATGTTGTGCATTTAAATCTTCTTTAGAATGTTACAATAATGAAAACTAATGAACTTGTTTTGCTGCTGATATTCACACAGAGATCAGACTATCTATTTTAAACCTTTTTCATGCTGATCTTAAGAAGATTTAGCTGTATTATATCGTGCAAGATCTTCTGAATATTTTTATGTTTAAAATTTTTTAGACAGATGTTAATTTTAATTTGTCTTTTTTTTGATAGTGATCTCCATGATTTTATTTTTTATTTTTGTTGTGTCAAGTTTACACCCTAATGTTTTTTTAGAACACCTTTAATGATATTTTTTGTGTTATCTGTCTCTTTTCTTTTTTTTGGTTCAAATGTATCTGCTTACTCCAAAGGTAAATAAATAATTATTATTAAAACACATAGTCAAGTATGAACTTGAAAAAAAAAAAACATTTATTCAGGTATAGAACAAAATAAGTAGAAGGCAGCGCTGGAGAACCTGCTGCCATTTGTGCATCCATGGGACCCCAGAGCACACATCAACCCTGTGTGGACACTAAAATTGGGAGCTTGAGAAGCACAACAGTTGTGAGCACAATCTGATGCTGGCCTCCCAGAGGTCAGGAACAGCAGCAGGTGATATACATGTCCCAAGTCTGTGGTACTACAACAGGCTGCCTTCTGTCCGACCACAATGAAGTAAGGCCATCACTTCCTGGTCTTCTTGGCAGCCTTCCCTGCAGCCTTCCCTGAAGCCTTCTCTGCAGCCTTCCTTCTGCGTGTGGCTGGAGGCTGGGCCACTGGAGGGGTACTCCTGTCAGGAGGAGGAGAAGGAGATGGAGGAGAAGGGTGTGGTGGAGAAGAAGAAGGTGGAGGAGGAGGAGGAGGAGGAGGAGGAGGTTGAGGTTGGGAAAGCTGGGCGACCTCACATATGGCCGTATTGGGGGTAATTATCTCCATCACCACCTTGTTCAGCAAGGTGATGAGCAGGGGCTCGCATAGGAGGCGTTGCTCCATGCTCATCACCTTGAACTTGGCCTCAACTAGGCCGGCAATGGCCTCTTCAGGGGATGTGGGCTCCTGGAGGGTAGCATGTGCCTCTCTAATAAGGGCCATTGCTGCCTCACTTGTGCTCCTGTCCCTCCTGCTTCTTTTAGGAAGGCGGATGGGAGGCACCTGCGATCTTGTGCTGCTTCTCGGGCCGGCCACCTCCTGTCTGCCACTGGGCCCAGCCACCTCCTGTCTGCCACTGGGCCCAGCCACCTTCTGGCTGACAGTGGGCTTTGCCACCTCCTGGCTCACAGTGGGCCCTGCCTCCTCCTGGCTCACAGTGGGCCCTGCCTCCTCCTGCCTGACAGTTTGCAGACCCTCCTTCTGGCTGATTTCATCCTGTGTATGAAAAAGGGACATAGTTTTTTTTTTTGGTTTATTCTTTTCACACAAATTTGAGATCATGAATGTAGCAAATTGAATGTAAATCAAGAGAAAAGACAATTAATTTTTTGACCACATCAGATTTCATTTTTTCCCCCCAATTTATGGCAGACTAATGTCTATAGATATTGATTTCACTTTTGTATCCCAAATTTTTTGGGAATTTACATATTGGCTTATTTTTCCGGCATTAATTTTCTGACAATAAATTTTCATTAATTACTATACCTGGCTCCAGATGTCCAAATCAGCTTCTTCCAGGATGGCTGCCTCCTCTTGCTCCAGAGAAGGCTCAGGTTGGCTGCAGGGAAGTGTGGGGGGAAGACTGGACAGTGATGGCCTTGCCTCAATGTGGTCATCCAGAAAGGACATCCTGCTGTAGTACCACAAATTCGGGACATATACATCAGCTGCTGCTGCTCCTGACCTCTGAGAAGCCAGGACCTTAGAGCGTTCAGTCCTGTATGTGCCTCTCAAGCTCCCAATTTTAGTGTCCACCTGTTTTGCTGTTGCTGTGGGCACCTTGGTCTGCACAAATGGGAGCAGGGTCTCCAGCGCTGCTTTCCTTACACCTTTTTTGCGATGTCTGGGGCTTTTGGTTTCCCACAGAGCGGGCAGCTCCCTTACCCGGTCTATAAATTCCACAAGGAATTCCTTATCACTAATAAACACATTCTTTTTTTTTCTGCAAGCCAAAAATAATGAAAAAAAAAATAATGTCAGTCACACAGTCTAACCTCCTGTAAATCTTATTCACCATATATATCCTCCAACATTCTCTAGACAGTATAGGCCACCAATTTCACAAAGTCTCAAAATCACATACCTTCGTTCGCACGTCCGTCACTTTTACTCCTCTCTCCGCACACCGAACGTAGTATAGTCACATGTGTGTTTGCTATATATACACCACGCATGCGTAAAACTACGCACACGTCGCTCCGCACACGTTGCCCGCCCATGACGTTCAAAGTAACATCTTTTCCCCGCCCCTTCTCTTTCGGCGCGCAGACAGATATGGCGGATTCACAGCAGGTGTCTGCTAATTCCTCAAATAACGAGGAGGAGACAAGCCCGGAGACTGAGGAAACGTCACGATCAAGGAGGAGATTCAAGGCCTCGAATATGTCTTACGCAGAGATGGTGGAGATGGTGGACATATTGCTAAAGTTGGATTATGACGCAAAGCATGGGCTGTATAGCAAACCTAATCGAAGGAAGGCCAAAATCATGAAGAAAGTCGTGAATAGGGATGAGCTTCGAGTTCGAGTCGAACTCATGTTCGACTCGAACATTGCCTGTTCGCCCGTTCGCCGAACAGCGAACAAATTGGGGTGTTCGCGGCAAATTCGAAAAGTCTATGGGAGAAATCTAAAGTGCTAATTATAAAGGCTTATATGCAAGTTATTGTCCTAAAAAGTGTTTGGGGACCCGGGTCCTGCCCCAGGGGACATGTATCAATGCAAATTATTTTTTTTAAACGCCCGTTTTTTCGGGAGCAGTGATTTTAATAATGCTTTAAGTGAAACAATAAAAGTGAAATATTCCTTTAAATTTCGTACCTGGGGGGTGTGTATGATATGCATGTAAAGTGGCGCATGTTTCCCGTGTTTAGAACTGTCCCTGCAAAAAATGTCATTTTTGAAGGAAAAAAAGTCATTTAAAACTCACTCGCGGCTAATAATGAATTGTCGGCTTTTTTCAATACATACAAAAGTCATTGATAAAAAAACAAAAAAAAAGCGTGGGGGTCCCCCAGAATTCAATTACCAGGCCCTTTAGGTCTGGAATGGATATTAAGGGGAACCCCGCCGCAAATTTAAAAAAAAATGGCGTGGGGTTCCCCCAAATATCCATACCAGGCTCTTCAGATCTGGCATGGATTTTAAGGGGAACTCCACCCCAAATTAAAAAAAAAATGGCGTGGAGTCCCCCCAAAAATCCATACCAGACCCTTATCCGAGCACACAACCTGGCCGGCCGCAGGGGAAGAGGGGGGATGTCCCCATGTTGATGGGTATAAGGGCCTCATTCCCACAACCCTTGCCCGGTGGTTGTGGGGGTCTGCGGGCGGGGGGCTTATCGGAATCTGGAAGACCCCTTTAACAAAGGGGACCCCCAGATCCCACCCCCCCTATGTGAATTGGTAAGGGGTACATTGTAAATTTAAATTTACACAGTGAAGGAAGTTTCCCGCTCAGGCCAATGACGTAGGCGGGTCCGACATACCGAGGGGGCGGACCTGATGGGGAACTTCTCTCACTGTGGTAATACATGTATAGACCCGCCCCTTGTCATGTTCCGCATCTGGTCCGCTGAGCGGACCTGATGGGGAACTTTAGAAGGGGCGGGTCTATACATTTAAAACACTGAGGAGGAAGTTCCCCATCAGATCCACTCAGGCAAAACCAGTGACGGACAGCGATGGACATCGGATCGCCGCGGGACACTGGATTTCACCGCTGGAATGTTTTTTTTTTTTTTTTTTTTTAATAAAGGACTATTTCAAGGTGTTTGTGGTTTTTTTTTACATTTTTTACGCTTTCTTCATGAAATGGTAGCGGTACAATGTACCCCTTACCAATTCACATAGGGGGGGTGGGATCTGGGGGTCCCCTTTGTTAAAGGGGTCTTCCAGATTCCGATAAGCCCCCCGCCCGCAGACCCCCACAACCACCGGGCAAGGGTTGTGGGGATGAGGCCCTTGTCCCCATCAACATGGGGACATCCTCCCCATGTTGAGGGCATGTGGCCTGGTACGGTTCAGGAGGGAGGGGGGGCCGCTCTCGTCCCCCACTTTTCCCCTGCGCCGGCCAGGTTGCGTGCTCGGATAAGGGTCTGGTATGGATTTTTGGGGGGACTCCACTCCATTTTTTTTAAATTTGGGGTGGAGTTCCCCTTAAAATCCATGCCAGATCTGAAGGGCCTGGTATGGATATTTAGGGGGAACCCCACGCCATTTTTTTTAAAATTTGCAGCGGGCCTAGTAATTGAATTCTGGGGGACCCCCACGCTTTTTTTTTTTTTTTATCAATGACTTTTGTATGTATTGATAAAAGCCGACAATTCATTATAGCCGCGAGTGAGTTTTAAATGACTTTTTTTCCTTCAAAAATGACACTTTATGCAGGGACAGTTCTAAGCACGGGAAAGATGCGCCACTTTACATGCATATCATACACACCCCCCAGGTACGAAATTTAAAGGAATATTTCACTTTTATTTTTTAATTTTAAGCATTATTAAAATCACTGCTCCCGAAAAAACGGCCATTTTTAAAACTTATTTTTGCATTGATACATGTCCCCTGGGACAGGACCCGGGTCCCCAAACACTTTTTAGGACAATAACTTGCATATAAGCCTTTATAATTAGCACTTTAGATTTCGAACGTTCGAGTCCATTGTATTTAATAGGGTTCTAAAGTTCACACAAACATTTTGTCTATTCGCAGGTTCTGGTGCAAACTGAACAGGGGGTGTTCGGCTCATCCCTGGTCGTGAAGAGTCTGAAGAAGAATTTCGGGGTGAAACGATCAAATGAGCAGCTCAGAAAGAGGTGGTCTGACCTCAAACTGAGGGAGCCGGAGCAGTTAAGGAGCATTAAGAGAATGCTTGAAAAAAGTAAGTACTTTTTTCACTGTTTTCCTATTATTGTATTTCACAACTTGCATGTTGCTCCATGTTATTGCATTTTTCTATTGTCCCTTACAAAATGTCATCATTTGAACTTGGTTTGGCACAGTAATCGTTCGTTACAGACACATCGTTCGGCCACTATGCACGATTTTTTGAGATTTTACAGGGTTCAAATAATTTACACAGCTGCCTGTTTTTATTCAATAGTTGTTATTACATTGTTGGCTAGATGATGTGTTTGTAAAGAGAATGAAATGCAAACTTTAATCAGTGTAAAGGAGAGGACACTCAGCAGCTGGTTCCACATCTGTACTTTTGAGCACTATAGTGTGGGCCACCAGAACCACATTTTTTGGGTGACACACACACAGGTGCATCAGTGCATTTTTGGGGTGCCTCCATGTGTAAAAAATGTCAGCCAAAGGTGAATAGTCAAGAATATATTTTTTCTAAATAATGTCTTCATCTTGAAATCCCGCCCAAACAGACACTTGTCCCCCACTTCCAAGCAATGTATCATGTTTTTATTTAAAAAAAAAAATTATGTGTGATAAGTATACCTTTTGTTTGATTCTCATAGGGGAGAGAAGACTGGGAGGAGAACACTCCGGGGAGCACAAGAAACCCACAGCTTCTAAACAACCCCAACCTCACCAAGACCCACAACCTGAGGGTGTTGAGGAAGTTGAAGAGGTGGAGGAAGGAGAAGTGCAGGAAGGAGAAGTGGATGATGTGGTGGAACTGGTCACCACAACAGGTCAGTATCTGTCACCACAGCTTCAGGTAAGAGATGTAGGCCTGCAGAGTTATAATTTCTTTTATTTATTTTTATTGGGGATGAAAATGTTGTGGTGAAAGAAAGTACGCGTTTCTCTGATGACAGTGCCCTACGAATCATACAGCAAGTGATGGAATGTAGTACAGAACTGGACAGAATTAAGCAAAGAATTAATGTGATAGATTAAATCTTTAAGGACATCCTAGATGTTTTGGGGAGAATTGAATAAGGCAACAAAACCCCCATTTTTTGTTTGAGATTGTTTTTCCCCATTTTTTAAACTTTTAGACAATCAATCAAGCCAAAATTTGAATATGCACACAGTGTGTCAACATGTGCCATCTGCCATCAGGGGATATCCATGTACGGGTTTTGGGGGTGCAACCCCTTCCTCGTATCTCAAGCAGGTGAAATGAAGAAGGGGTTGCACCCCCAAAACACGTCCATTGATCACCCCTGATGGCAGATAGCACATGTTGACAATAGGGATCAGGAGTCTAAAATCCCTATTGGAAATGACTTCAAATTGTGTGCATATTCAAATTTTGGCTTGGTCACGGGTGCCAATACCCCATATTAGGACAGCCAGTAGTGATGAGCCGAACACCCCCGGGTTCGGTTCGCACCAGAACCCGCGAACGGACCGAAAGTTCGCACGAACTTTAGAACCCTATTAAATACAATGGATGCGAACGTTCGAAATCTAAAGTGCTAATTATAACGACTATTATGCATGTTATTGTCCTAAAAAGGGGTTGGGAACCCGGGTTCTGCACCAGGGGACATGTATCAATGCAAAAAGAAGTTTTAAAAACGGCCGTTTTTCTGGAGCAGTCATTTTAATGATTAGGGATGAGCCGAACACCCCCGGGTTCGGTTTGCACCAGAACCTTCGAACGGACCGAAAGTTCGCGCGAATTTTCGAACCCTATTCGTTATAATGGACGCGAACGTTCGAAATCAAAATTGCTAATTACAACGGCCAATATGCATGTTAATGTCATAAAACAGGTTTGGGGACCCGGGTCCTGCCCCAGGGGACATATATCAATGCAAAAAGAAATTTTAAAAACTAAAGTTTTTTCGGGAGCAGTCATTTTAATGATGCATAAAGTGAAAAAAAAAAAGTGAAATTTTCCTTTAAATATGGTACCTGGGGGGTGTCTAAAGTATGCCTGTGAAGTGGCATGTGTTTCCCGTGTTTAGAACTGTCCTTGCACAAAATGACATTTGTAAAGGAAAAAAAGAAGCCATTTAAAACCACTTGCGGCTTTAATGTCATGTCTTGTCCTGGCCGCCATATGGCTGAAAATCCTTGAGAAAAATGGCATGGCTACCCCATCACCCCCCCCCCCACCCCAGCCCCTTTGGGTCTTGTATGGATACTAAGGGGGACCCCGCACCCAAAATAAAACCCTATACCTACAACCCTATATACTCTGAACAGCAGTATATAGGTGGTGCAAACAAGACATGGACTGTAGGTTTGTTCTTAAGTAGAATCTGAACAGGTACATTATGAAGTGTAGCTACATCCCAAAAAAATCAATTTTTAAGCTTTTTGGAGAACATAGGGAGGGGTTATCACCCCTGTAACATTTGCTGTCTTTGCACATCTGTTCAGAACATGTCACCTCACTTTCCGTCCCAATGACAAATGTTTTTGGAAAAGTGGGGTTTTAATTGAAACAAGGATTGGTGATAAAGCATCAGTAGAGAGGAGTTACCTTTTTCCCAAATTAAATCTAACAGGATAGAATTTTCCTTCCTAGGGGTAGATTTCCTCTCACTTCCTGTTTTCTCTTGCCGTTTGCAAGTAGGAGTCGTTTGTAAGTTGGATGTTTGAAAGTAGGGGCCTGCCGTATATACTCTGCAGAAATTTGCCCTATTAGATGTTGGTGTAGCCACAAGACTGGTGGGCACAGGAATGGGCCCTGCTGTGAGTTAATAGATCAAGATTTGTACTTGCATGCACCTGTTGAACCGGCCAGAAAAATTGGGCCTTTGGTGGTGGTGGTGGTGGTGGTGGACGGTGTTGCCACAAGACTGTAAGCCCTCACAGTTACTCTTGGTGGGTGCAGGAATGGGCCCTGCTGTGAGTTATTAGATCAAGATTTGTAATTGCATGCACCTGTTGAACAGGGCAGAAAAATTGGGCCTTTGGTGGTGGTGGTGGTGGTGGACGGTGTTGCCACAAGACTGTAGGCCCTCATAGTTACTCTTGGTGGGCGCAGGAATGGGCCCTGCTGTGAACTATTAGATCAAGATTTGTAATTACACGTCCCTGTTAAACAGGGGCTGAAAAATTGTGCCTTAGGCATTGGTGCTGGTGCCACAACACTGCAACCCCTCACAGATACTGTACTTGGAGCACAGCAGTCACACCTGTTGCGAAGCATCTTTTTAAAAAATTGTAATTACACGCCCCTGTTATACAGGGGCTGAAAAATTGTGCCTTAGGCACTGGTGCTGGTGCCACAACACTGCAACCCCTCACAGATACTGTACTCTGAGCACAGCAATGAGACCTGTTGCAAAGCATTGCCTAAAAATTGTAATTACACGCCCCAACAGGGGCTGAAAAATTGTGCCTTAGGCACTGGTGCTGGTGCCACAACACTGCAACCCCTCACAGATACTGTACTCTGAGCACAGCAGTCACACCTGTTGCGAAGCATCTTTTTAAAAAATTGTAATTACACGCCCCTGTTATACAGGGGCTGAAAAATTGTGCCTTAGGCACTGGTGTGGTGGCATGGATCATTGAGGAGGAGGAAGAGGATAGACAGTGAACATAACAGGACAGTCACTCAGCATCAGCATAGGCAGTCTTGAAGGGATGTGACATTATAAATTATTCCGTTATATCCGCTTCAGGTGTCTGGTAGCTGGTGGTGATCCAAGACTGATTCATTTTTATGAAGGTCAGTCGATCAACCGAGTCGGTGGACAGGCGCACCCTATGATCGGTGACAAATCCTCCAGCAGCACTGAATGTGCGTTCTGAAAGAACGCTGGATGCAGGACAGGCCAGTAGCTCAATTGCATACTGTGCAAGCTCTGGCCAGTGATCCATCCTCAGGACCCAGTAAGCCAGAGGATTTTCGGTGGGAAAGGTGTCCAAGTCTGACCTTGCCCCTAGGTATTCCTGCACCATGTATATCAGACGCTGGCGATGGTTGCTGGAACCGATCATACCTTGGGGCTGCGGACTAAAAAATTGTCTGAACGCATCGGTCAGACGTCCACCTTCCCCACCGCTCCTTCTGCTACTGACCGAAGCCTCAGCAACTCGTCGTCCAGGACCAGGAGTTTGTAACCTCCCAGTTTCTGGGAACGCGTTGCACAGACCTTTCTGCAAGGCCTCCCTGAGATGTCTCATCCTCTGCTCCCTCTGCGACGGCAAGATAAGGTCCGCAACCTTACCCTTGTACCGTGGATCAAGGAGAGTGGCCAGCCAGTAATGGTCACTCTCCTTGATCCGAAGAACACGAGGATCCTTCCGCAGGCTTTGCAGGATCAGGGAGGCCATGCAGCGTAGGTTAGCTGAGGCATTCGGTCCGGAGTCTTCTGGGTCACTGAGGATGACATGATCGCCAGCCACCTCCTCCCAGCCACGTACAAGTCCACTGGTTTGTTGGGACTGTACATCATCCCTAAAAGACTGCTGCTGCTGATGCTGAGTGCCAGGCTCCACCTCCATGCTCACACAATCCTCCTCCTCCTCCTCCTCCTCTTCCTGTGTGATGGGTGGGACAGAAGGAACATTGTCTGGATAAAGGGGGCCTTGAGAGACAAGGAAGTCCTCCTCTTCCTGCCTCTGTTCTGCCTCAAGTGCCCTGTCCATTATCCCACGCAGCGTATGCTCCAACAGGTGGACAAGAGGTACAGTGTCACTGATGCATGCACTGTCACTGCTCACCATCCTCGTGGCCTCCTCAAATGGTGAGAGGACAGTGCATGCATCCCTGATCATGCTCCACTGGCGTGGGGAAAAAAAGCCAAGCTCCCCTGACCCTGTCCTGGTGCCGTAGTCGCAAAGGTACTCATTGATGGCCCTCTGCTGCGTGTGCAGTCGCTGCAGCATGGCCAACGTTGAGTTCCACCTGGTGGGCATGTCACATATTAGGCGGTTCTTGGGCAGGTTCAGCTCCTTTTGCAGCTCAGTCAGCCGAGCACTGGCATTATAAGATCGGCGGAAATGCACACAGACTTTCCTGGCCTGCCTCAGGACATCCTGTAAGCCTGGGAACCTGCCCAAGAACCGCTGCACCACCAGGTTGAGGACGTGAGCCATACAGGGCACATGGGTGAGCTGCCCCTGTCGCAGGGCGGAGAGGAGGTTGGTGCCATTATCAGAAACGACCATTCCTGGCTTAAGCTGGCGTGGCGTCAACCACCTCTCGGCCTGCCCCTGCAGAGCTGCCAGAACCTCTGGCCCAGTGTGGCTCCTGTCCCCCAAACACACCAGCGCAAGCACGGCATGGCATCTTTTTGCCTGCGTACTCGCGTAGCCCCTTGTATGCCTACGGAGCACCGCTGGTTCCGAGGACAGAGCACTCGAAGAGGACATGGAGGAAGAAGAAGAGGAGGGGGTGGAGGAGAGAGGTGTGTCACAACCAGTAGTAGCATTTTGGAGGCGTGGTGGCGGAACAACCTCCAACACTACTGCACCTTGTCCTGCATCCCTCCCAGCTGCCAATAGAGTGACCCAATGGGCCGTGAAAGAAAGATAACGTCCCTGTCCATGCCTGCTGGACCATGAGTCAGCGGTAATATGCACCTTACCGCTGACCGCCCTGTCCAGCGAGGCATGGACATTGCCTTCCACATGCCAGTAGAGAGACGGAATCGCCTTCCGTGAGAAAAAGTGGCGTTTGGGAACCTGCCACTGAGGAACCGCACATTGAACAAACTCACGGAAGGGGGCCGAGTCTATCAACTGAAAAGGCAGCAGTTGAAGTGCTAGCAATTTAGCCAAGCTAGCATTCAACCGCTGGGCATGTGGATGGCTGGGAGTATACTTCTTTCGACGGTCCAGCAGCTGGGGTAGGGAAATTTGCCTGCTACAATCGGACGTCGGTGTACTGCAAGTACTTGGTTGTGACACACCTAATTCTACACCTTCAGTCCTCTCAGAGCAGCTTTCAGAGAGGACTGAAGATATAGTGGGGATGGAGATCCCAGCTGATGAGGAGCAAGGAGAGGTCCGCTTTGTTCTTTGGTGTGGGTCTTTTATGTGTGCTTGCCAACGAGCTGCATGGCAGGTCGACATATGTCTGCTCATGCTTGTGGTGCCCAAGCGGCTGATGTTTTGGCCACGCGAGATACGCTTGAGACAAATATTGCAAATAGCAGTGGTGCGATCTGATGCACTCGTCTCAAAAAAGGCCCACACCAAAGAACTTTTGTGATAACGTGCAGAGGCAGCGCCCTGCACAGGCGGAGCTCTGCGGTGTGGTACAGTTGCTGTGCTGGCCTCTAGCTGGCCTCCAGGGGGCATCCTGCCTCGTTGGACATGTGACGCTGCATCCTCCTCCTCCTCCTCCTCTCTCCCTTCAGGCACCCACGTGGAGTCAGTGACCTCATCATCCCCTCCCTCTTCACCACTATAGCAAACCTGGCAGTAAGCTGCAGCTGGTGGAACACTACTGCCAGATTGCTGTCCTTCAGCATCCCCTCTCTCTGCGCGCACACTACTGACTTCCTCAAGCTGGGTATCATCATCCGAGCCTTCGAATCGTTGGGCATCCTCCTGGAGCATGTACCCAACACTGTGCTCAAACAGTTCGGGGGACTCCTCAGGAGGACATGGTGGGTCTAGGGAAGGGGTGGCTGATGATGCCATTGAGTACGCGTTGGCAGCTGCTCTGCCAGTACCCTGAGCCTGGGTGAGAGAGGATGAGGAGGATGAGGAGGGCTTGGTCATCCATTCTACCAAGCCTTCGGCATGATGCGGCTCCACATGTCCAGCTGCCGAAAACAAAGACAAGCGTGTCCCATGGCCACGTGCTGATGACGATGCACGACCACGTCCACGGCCAGCACTGTTGTCTCTAGAAACAGAGCCTGCCTGCCCTGTGTTCTTGCCTCGGCACGCTCTGCCTCTCCTTGGCGGTCTTCCAGCCATTGTAGTCGGTAGTGTATATAGTATAAAAAATAGAACTCCTATGTGTGCTCACAACACACTGTAGGTCCTATGGGTGCTGACACTAACACACTATAGGTACTATGTGTGCTGCTGACAAGAAAATATAGGAGCTCTGTTTGCTGCCACTAACACACTAGAAGTCCTATTGGTGCTTCTGAGATGAAAATATAGGAGCTCTGTGTGATGCCACTAACACACTAGAAGTCCTATGGGTGCTTCTGAGATGAAAATATAGGAACTCTGTGTGATGCCACTAACACATTAGAAGTCCTATGGGTGCTGCTGAGAAGAAAATATAGGAGCTCTGTTTGCTGCCACTAACACACTAGAAGTCCTATGGGTGCTGCGGAGAAGAAAATATAGGAGCTCTGTGTGATGCCACTAACACACTAGAAGTCCTATGGGTGCTTCTGAGATGAAAATATAGGAGCTCTGTGTGATGCCACTAACACACTAGAAGTCCTATGGGTGCTGCTGAGAAGAAAATATAGGAGCTCTGTTTGCTGCCACTAACACACTAGAAGTCCTATGGGTGCTGCTGAGAAGAAAATATAGGAGCTCTGTGTGATGCCACTAACACACTAGAAGTCCTATGGGTGCTTCTGAGATGAAAATATAGGAACTCTGTGTGATGCCACTAACACACTAGAAGTCCTATGGGTGCTGCTGAGAAGAAAATATAGGAGCTCTGTGTGATGCCACTAACACACTAGAAGTCCTATGGGTGCTTCTGAGATGAAAATATAGGAGCTCTGTGTGATGCCACTAACACACTAGAAGTCCTATGGGTGCTGCTGAGAAGAAAATATAGGAGCTCTGTTTGCTGCCACTAACACACTAGAAGTCCTATGGGTGCTGCTGAGAAGAAAATATAGGAGCTCTGTGTGATGCCACTAACACACTAGAAGTCCTATGGGTGCTTCTGAGATGAAAATATAGGAGCTCTGTGTGATGCCACTAACACACTAGAAGTCCTATGGGTGCTGCTGAGAAGAAAATATAGGAGCTCTGTTTGCTGCCACTAACACACTAGAAGTCCTATGGGTGCTGCTGAGAAGAAAATATAGGAGCTCTGTGTGATGCCACTAACACACTAGAAGTCCTATGGGTGCTGCTGAGAAGAAAATATAGGAGCTCTGTTTGCTGCCACTAACACACTAGAAGTCCTATGGGTGCTTCTGAGAAGAAAATATAGGAGCTCTGTGTGATGCCACTAACACACTAGAAGTCCTATGGGTGCTTCTGAGATGAAAATATAGGAACTCTGTGTGATGCCACTAACACATTAGAAGTCCTATGGGTGCTGCTAAGAAGAAAATATAGGAGCTCTGTTTGCTGCCACTAACACACTAGAAGTCCTATGGGTGCTTCTGAGAAGAAAATATAGGAGCTCTGTGTGATGCCACTAACACACTAGAAGTCCTATGGGTGCTTCTGAGATGAAAATATAGGAACTCTGTGTGGTGCCACTAACACATTAGAAGTCCTATGGGTGCTGCTGAGAAGAAAATATAGGAGCTCTGTTTGCTGCCACTAACACACTAGAAGTCCTATGGGTGCTGCTGAGAAGAAAATATAGGAGCTCTGTGTGATGCCACTAACACACTAGAAGTCCTATGGGTGCTTCTGAGATGAAAATATAGGAGCTCTGTGTGATGCCACTAACACACTAGAAGTCCTATGGGTGCTGCTGAGAAGAAAATATAGGAGCTCTGTTTGCTGCCACTAACACACTAGAAGTCCTATGGGTGCTGCTGAGCAGAAAATATAGGAGCTCTGTGTGATGCCACTAACACACTAGAAGTCCTATGGGTGCTGCTGAGAAGAAAATATAGGAGCTCTGTTTGCTGCCACTAACACACTAGAAGTCCTATGGGTGCTGCTGAGAAGAAAATATAGGAGCTCTGTTTGCTGCCACTAACACACTAGAACTCCTATGGGTGCTTCTGAGAAGAAAATATAGGAGCTCTGTTTGCTGCCACTAACACACTAGAAGTCCTATGGGTGCTTCTGAGATGAAAATATAGGAGCTCTGTGTGATGCCACTAACACACTAGAAGTCCTATGGGTGCTGCTGAGAAGAAAATATAGGAGCTCTGTGTGATGCCATTAACACTCTAGAAGTCCTATGGGTGCTTCTGAGATGAAAATATAGGAACTCTGTGTGATGCCACTAACACATTAGAAGTCCTATGGGTGCTGCTAAGAAGAAAATATAGGAGCTCTGTTTGCTGCCACTAACACACTAGAAGTCCTATGGGTGCTTCTGAGAAGAAAATATAGGAGCTCTGTGTGATGCCACTAACACACTAGAAGTCCTATGGGTGCTTCTGAGATGAAAATATAGGAACTCTGTGTGATGCCACTAACACACTAGAAGTCCTATGGGTGCTGCTGAGAAGAAAATATAGGAGCTCTGTTTGCTGCCACTAACACACTAGAAGTCCTATGGGTGCTTCTGAGATGAAAATATAGGAGCTCTGTGTGATGCCACTAACACACTAGAAGTCCTATGGGTGCTTCTGAGATGAAAATATAGGAGCTCTGTGTGATGCCACTAACACACTAGAAGTCCTATGGGTGCTGCTGAGAAGAAAATATAGGAGCTCTGTTTGCTGCCACTAACACACTAGAAGTCCTATGGGTGCTTCTGAGATGAAAATATAGGAGCTCTGTGTGATGCCACTAACACTAGAAGTCCTATGGGTGCTTCTGAGATGAAAATATAGGAGCTCTGTGTGATGCCACTAACACACTAGAAGTCCTATGGGTGCTGCTGAGAAGAAAATATAGGAGCTCTGTTTGCTGCCACTAACACACTAGAAGTCCTATGGGTGCTGCTGAGAAGAAAATATAGGAGCTCTGTGTGATGCCACTAACACACTAGAAGTCCTATGGGTGCTGCTGAGAAGAAAATATAGGAGCTCTGTTTGCTGCCACTAACACACTAGAAGTCCTATGGGTGCTTCTGAGAAGAAAATATAGGAGCTCTGTGTGATGCCACTAACACACTAGAAGTCCTATGGGTGCTTCTGAGATGAAAATATAGGAACTCTGTGTGATGCCACTAACACATTAGAAGTCCTATGGGTGCTGCTAAGAAGAAAATATAGGAGCTCTGTTTGCTGCCACTAACACACTAGAAGTCCTATGGGTGCTTCTGAGAAGAAAATATAGGAGCTCTGTGTGATGCCACTAACACACTAGAAGTCCTATGGGTGCTTCTGAGATGAAAATATAGGAACTCTGTGTGATGCCACTAACACATTAGAAGTCCTATGGGTGCTGCTGAGAAGAAAATATAGGAGCTCTGTTTGCTGCCACTAACACACTAGAAGTCCTATGGGTGCTGCTGAGAAGAAAATATAGGAGCTCTGTGTGATGCCACTAACACACTAGAAGTCCTATGGGTGCTGCTGAGAAGAAAATATAGGAGCTCTGTTTGCTGCCACTAACACACTAGAAGTCCTATGGGTGCTGCTGAGAAGAAAATATAGGAGCTCTGTTTGCTGCCACTAACACACTAGAAGTCCTATGGGTGCTGCTGAGAAGAAAATATAGGAGCTCTGTGTGATGCCACTAACACACTAGAAGTCCTATGGGTGCTGCTGAGAAGAAAATATAGGAGCTCTGTGTGATGCCACTAACACACTAGAAGTCCTATGGGTGCTGCTGAGAAGAAAATATAGGAGCTCTGTTTGCTGCCACTAACACACTAGAAGTCCTATGGGTGCTGCTGAGAAGAAAATATAGGAGCTCTGTTTGCTGCCACTAACACACTAGAAGTCCTATGGGTGCTGTTGGGGTGCAATGCTGTGCTAACAGCACTGCGGTTGGTACTACTGCAATACTGTACTAACAGTAAGCACGCACCAGACTAATCCCCAGCAGCAGCTAATAACATGCTAACTGTGCAATCAGCAGCAATGAACGATCAATGACTTAGGTAGCAATGGTTTAGCAAAGAAATAGCCAATGGTTTAGCAAAGAAGAGCAAATCTTTCAGTATGAAGCAAAGACAGAATCAGCAGACTGATCTCTCCTAAAGCCGGAACTCATGTGACCGGGGCCGATGGCGTGGCGGCCTTTTAAATGGTGGGGCATGTACTAAAGCCCCTGAGCTGTAATTGGCTACAGGCGTCCTGCCTGTAGCCAATTATTGCTCTCCGAGTTTCGGGCGCTGTGATTGGCCAAGCATGCGGGGTCACAGTGCATGCTTGGCCAATCATCAGCCAGCAATGCACTGCGCCGGCCGCGCCGGCCGCAATGCATTGCGGGGCCGCTCGCATCACACGAATGTGATGCGAACGGCCCAAATAGTTCTGGGCTCGACGAGCGAGCGAACGCCCGGTGCTCGATTCGAACATGGGTTCGAATCGAGCACCGGGCCCATCCCTATTAATGATGCATAAAGTGAAAAAAAAAAGTCAAATATTCCTTTTAATATCAAACCTGGGGGGTGTCTAAAGTATGCCTGTGAAGTGCCACGTGTTTCCCGTGTTTAGAACTGTCCCTGCACAAAATTACATTTCTAAAGGAAAAAAAGCCATTTAAAACGGCTTGCGGCTTTAATGTAATGTCTGGTCCCGGTAATATGGATGAAAATCTTTAAGAAAAATTACATAGCTACCCCATCACACCCCCCCCCCCCCCTTACCCCAGCCCATTACCAGCCCATTTGGGTCTTGTATGGATATTAAGGGGAACCCTGCACACAAAATAAAAAAGGCCCTATATACTCTGAACAGCCGTATACAGGCGGTGCATACAAGACAGGGACTGTAGGTTTGTTCTTATGTAGAATCTGTTTGTAATTTTGAACAGGTACATTGTTTAAGTGTAGCTCCAGCCAAAAAATATATTTTTAAGCTTTTTGGAAAACATAGGGAAGGGTTATCACCCCTGTAACATTTGTTTTGCTGTCTGTGCAGTGTGCACCTGTTCAGAACAGTTCACCTCACTTTCCGTCCTAATGACAAATGTTTTTTGAAAATTTGGGGTTTTTATTGAAACAAGAATTGGTGATAAAGAATCAGTGGAGAGGAGACACTTTTTTTCCCATATTAACTCTTACAGGAGAGAATTTGCCTTCCTAGGGGTAGATTTCCTCTCACTTCCTGTTGTATCCTTCCGTTTGCAAGGAGGAGTCATTTGTAAGTTGGATGTTTGAAAGTAGGGGCCTGCCGTATATACTCTGCTGAAATTTGCCCCTTACATGTTAGTGTTGCCATAACACTGTGAGCCCTCACAGTTACTCTTGGTGGGCGCATGAATGGGCCCTGCTGTGAATTATTAGATCAAGAATTGTAATTGCATGCCCCTGTTGAACAGGGGCTGAAAAATTGGGCCTTTGGTGGTGGTGGTGGTGGTGGTGTTGACACAACACTGTAAGGCCTCACAGTTAGTCTTGGTGGGCGCAGGAATGGGCCCTGCTGTGAATTATTAGATCAAGAATTGTAATTGCATGCCCCTGTTGAACAGGGGCTGAAAAATTGGGCCTTTGGTGGTGGTATTGACACAACACTGTAAGGCCTCACAGTTAGTCTTGGTGGGCGCAGGAATGGGCCCTGCTGTGAATTATTAGATCAAGAATTGTAATTACATGCCCCTGTTAAACAGGGGCAGAAAAATTGAGCCTTAGGCACTGGTGCCACAACACTGCAACCCCTCACAGATACTGTACTTGGAGCACAGCAATGAGCCCTGTTGCAAAGTATTGCATCAAAAATTGTAATTACACGCCCCTGTTAAACAGGGGCTGAAAAATTGGGCCTTAGCCACTGGTGGCGGCACCCAGAAACAAAAATGTTCTTCCAAGCTATCATCGTCAATCAGATCATTGAGGAGGAGGAGGATAGTCAGTCAACATAACAGGCATCAGCATCAGTCTTGAAGGGATGTGACATTTGAAAATAAATTAGTCTGTTATATCAGCTTCAGGTGTTTGGTAGCTGGTGGTGATCCAAGACTGGTTCATCTTTATGAAGGTCAGTCGATCAACAGAGTCGGTGGACAGGCGCACCCTGTGATCCGTGACAAATCCTCCAGCAGCACTGAATGTGCGTTCTGAAAGAACGCTGGATGCAGGACAGGCCAGTAGCTCAATTGCATACTGTGCAAGCTCTGGCCAGTGATCCATCCTCAAGACCCAGTAAGCCAGAGGATTTTCGGTGGGGAAGGTGTCCAAGTCTGACCTTGCCCCTAGGTATTCCTGCACCATGTATATCAGACGCTGGCGATGGTTGCTGGAACTGATCATACCTTGGGGCTGCGGACTAAAGAATTGTCTGAACGCTTCGGTCAGATGGCCACCTTCCCCACCGCTCCTTCTTTGACTGACCGAAGCCTCAGCAACTCGTTGTCCAAGACCAGGAGTTTGTAACCTCCCAGTCTCTGGGAACGCGTTGCACAGACCTTTCTGCAAGGCCTCCTGGAGTTGTCTCATCCTCTGCTCCCTCTGCGACGGTAAGATAAGGTCCGCAACCTTACCCTTGTACCGTGGATCAAGGAGAGTGGCCAGCCAGTAATGGTCCCTCTCCTTGATCCGAAGAATACGAGGATCCTTCCGCAGACTTTGCAGGATCAGGGAGGCCATGCAGCGTAAGTTAGCTGAGGCATTCAGTCCGGAGTCCTCGGGGTCACTAAGGACGACATGATCCGCAGCCACCTCCTCCCAGCCACGTACAAGTCCACTGGTTTCTTGGGACTGTAAATCATCCCTAAAAAACTGCTGCTGATGATGCTGAGTGCCAGGCTCCACCTCCATGCTGACACAATCCTCCTCCTCCTCCTCCTCTTCTTCCTGTGCGATGGGTGGGACAGAAGGAACACTGTCTGGGTAAAGGGGGCCTTGAGAGGCAAGGACGTCCTCCTCTTCCTGCCTCTGTTCTGCCTCAAGTGCCCTGTCCATTATTCCACGCAGCGTATGTTCCAACAGGTGGACAAGAGGTACAGTGTCACTGATGCATGCACTGTCACTGCTCACCATCCTCGTGGCCTCCTCAAATGGTGCCAGGACAATGCATCCCTGATCATGCCCCACTGGCGTGGTGAAAAAAACCCGAGCTCCCCTGACCCTATCCTGGTGCCGTAGTCGCACAGGTACTCATTGATGGCCCTCTGCTGCGTGTGCAGCCGCTGCAGCATGGCCAACGTTGAGTTCCACCCGGTGGGCATGTCACATATAAGGCGGTTCTTGGGCAGGTTCAACTCCTTTTGCAGCTCAGCCAGGCGAGCACTGGCATTATAAGATCTGCAGAAATGCACACAGACTTTCCTGGCCTGCCTCAGGACATCCTGTAAGCCTGGGTACCTGCCCAAGAACCGCTGCACCACCAGGTTAAGGACGTGAGCCACACAGGGCACATGGGTCAGTTGTCCCTGTCGGAGAGCGGAGAGGAGGTTGGTGCCATTGTCGCAAACTACCATTCCTGGCTTAAGCTGGCGTGGCGTCAACCACCTCTCGGCCTGCCCCTGCAGAGCAGACAGAACCTCTGCCCCAGTGTGGCTCCTGTCCCCCAAACACACCAGCGCAAGCACGGCATGGCATCTTTTTGCCTGCGTACTTGCGTAGCCCCTTGAACGCCTACGGAGCACCGCTGGTTCCGAGGACAAAGCACAGGAAGAGGCCACGGAGGAAGAAGAAGAGGAGGGGGTGGAGGACAGAGGTGTGTCACAACCAGTAGTAGCATTTTGGAGGCGTGGCGGTGGAACAACCTCCAACACTACTGCACCTTGTCCTGCATCCTTCCCAGCTGCCAAAAGAGTGACCCAATGGGCCGTGAAAGAAAGGTAACGTCCCTGTCCATGCCTGCTGGACCATGAGTCAGCGGTAATATGCACCTTACCGTTGACCGCCCTGTCCAGCGAGGCCAAGACATTGCCTTCCACATGCCGGTAGAGAGCCGGAATCGCCTTCCGTGAGAAAAAGTGGCGTTTGGGAACCTGCCACTGAGGAACCGCACATTGCACAAACTCACGGAAGGGGGCCGAGTCTACCAACTGAAAAGGCAGCAGTTGAAGCGCTAGCAATTTAGCCAAGCTAGCATTCAACCGCTGGGCATGTGGATAGCTGGGAGTGAACTTCTTTCGACGGTCCAGCAGCTGGGGCAGGGAAATTTGCCTGCTAGAATCGGACGTCGGTGTACTGCTAGCAGAGTGGCCGCAAGTACTTGGCTGTGACACACCTAATTCTACACCTTCATTCCTCTCAGTGCAGGTTTCAGAGAGGACTGAAGGTATAGTGGGGTTGGAGATCCCAGCTGATGCGGTGCAAGGAGAGGTCCGCTTTGTTCTTTGGTGTGGGTCTTTAAGGTAGGCTTGCCAACGAGCTGCATGGCAGGTCAACATATGTCTGGTCAAGCATGTGGTGCCCAAGCGGCTGATGTTTTGGCCACGCGATATACGCTTGAGACATATGTTGCAAACAGCAGCTGTGCGATCTGATGCACTCGCCTCAAAAAAGGCCCACACCAAAGAACTTTTTGAATAACGGGCAGAGGCAGCGCCCTGCACAGGTGGAGCTCTGCGGTGTGATTCCGTGGGTGTGCTGCCCTTACGCTGGCCACCCAAGGGCATCCTGCCTCGTTGGAGATGTGCCTCCTCCTCATCCTCCTCCTCCTCCTCTCTCCTATTAGGCACCCACGTGGAGTCAGTGACCTCATCATCCCCTCCCTCCTCATCACTGGAGCCAATCTGGCAGTATGCTGCTGCTGCTGGAACATGACTGCCAGATTGGTGTCCTTCTTGAGCATCCCCTCTCTCTGCTCTCACGCTACTGCCTTCCTCTAGCTGGGTATCATCATCAGACCCTTTGAAACGCTGGGCATCCTCCTGGAGCATGTACCCAACACTGTGCTCAAACAGTTCGGGGGACTCCTCAGGAGGAGGACATGGTGGGTCTAGGGAAGGAGTGACTGATGATGACATTGATACCAGGGAAGAGGACGCTTTGGCAGCTGCTTTGCCAGTACCCTGAGCCTGGGTGAGAGAGGATGAGGAGGATGAGCAGGGCTTGGTCATCCACTCTACCAAGTCTTCGGCATGATGTGGCTCAACATGTCCAGCTGCCGAAAAGAAGGACAAGCCTGTCCCATGGCCATGTGCTGATGACAATGCACCGCGTCCACGGCCAGCACTGTTGCCCCCAGACACAGAGCCTGCTTGCCCTCTTTTATTGGCTCCTGACTGTCTGCCTCTCCTTGTTTGCCTTCCAGACATTCTAATGGCCTGCAGGGAGATGGGAAAACCAGCAATAAGGGGTAGCTTCAGGTGTTTTTGTTTTGCAGGAAGCACACTCCGCCCGCTGTAAGTGCTGCAAATGCCTGTCAGTGTAACACACCAGGAAAAAACAGCAATAAGGGCTAGCTTCAGGTGTATACTGTGCAGGAGGCTTAGCAACAATGACACTGACACTGTCCCCTGCCTATCCTTCTCTCTCCCTGCACACAAGGTTTAGCAAAGAATAGGACACTGACACTGTCGACTGCCTATCCTTGTCTGTCCCTACACACAAGATTTAGCAATATGGTTCAGCACACTAGGTTTAGCAAAGAATATGACACTGACACTCTCGACTGCCTATCCTTGTCTGTCCCTACACACAAGGTTTAGCAATATGGTTCAGCACACTAGGTTTAGCAAAGTTTATGACACTGACACTCTCGACTGCCTATCCTTGTCTGTCCCTACACACAAGGTTTAGCAATATGGTTCAGCACACTAGGTTTAGCAAAGATTATGACACTGACACTCTCGACTGCCTATCCTTGTCTGTCCCTACACACAAGGTTTAGCAATATGGTTCAGCGCACTAGGTTTAGCAAAGATTATGACACTGACACTCTCGACTGCCTATCCTTGTCTGTCCCTACACACAAGGTTTAGCAATATGGTTCAGCGCACTAGGTTTAGCAAAGATTATGACACTGACACTCTCGACTGCCTATCCTTGTCTGTCCCTACACACAACGTTTAGCAATATGGTTCAGCACACCTGGTTTAGCAAAGATTATGACACTGACACTCTCGACTGCCTATCCTTGTCTGTCCCTACACACAAGGTTTAGCAATATGGTTCAGCGCACTAGGTTTAGCAAAGAATATGACACTGACACTCTCGACTGCCTATCCTTGTCTGTCCCTACACACAAGGTTTAGCAATATGGTTCAGCACACAAGGTTTAGCAAAGAATATGACACTGACACTCTCCCTGCCTATCCTTCTTTGTCCCTACAAACAAGGTTTAGCAAAGAATATGACACTGACACTCTCCCTACCTATCCTTGTCTGTCCCTACACACAAGGTTTAGCAATATGGTTCAGCACACAAGGTTTAGCAAAGAATATGAAACTGACACTCTCCCTGCCTATCCTTCTCTGTCCCTACAAACAAGGTTTAGCAAAGAATATGACACTGACACTCTCCCTACCTATCCTTCTCTGTCCCTACACACAAGGTTTAGCAAAGAAAAAATATGACACTGTCCCTGCCTATCCTTCTCTTTCCCTGCGCCAGGACACACTACACGAGGCCGCCGCGCTGGCGGCCTTTTATAGTGTGGGGCGTGTACTAAACCCCCTCAGCAATAATTGGCCACAGGCATCCTGCCTGTGGCCAATCATTGCTCTCCTCGCTGCCGGCGCTGTGATTGGCCAAGCATGCGGGGTCACAGTGCATGCTTGGCCAATCACAGCGCCAGGATTGCACTGCGATGGCGCAGTGTATTGTGGGCCGTTCGCGTCACTCAAATGTGGCGCGAACGGCCCAAATCGTTCGATCTTCATCGAACGATCGAACAGCCGATGTTTGAGTCGAACGTATGTTTGACTCAAACACCGAGCTCATCCCTAACGGCCAGATAGAGACATATTTTGTGTAATTGAATGTCTCATATTGCCAAGAGGTATCCAATGTTGTAGTTTATTGAATGCTAAAAAAAAAAGGCCGGTTTCTGGCCAGCCAAAAAATAATATATACATACTGTTCTATTTACCATGTGTGTGAATGTGCACAGAGTAAAATGTTTGAACAACAACAAAGTGTAGCTTCTTTTTCAAATACGCTTTAACCTTATTTGTGTATTTTTTTGGTGTTACTAGTGAAATGGTTGGTATTTACTAAAGGAAAATACACTTGGCACTCCAAATGCACTAAGACAAACTAGGAGACAGGAAAAAAAAAAGTTTAACGATTTAATCAGATTTGTATTTTGTTCTTTCTCCAAGCATATTTAGACATGGCCTGGCATAGGAATTGCCCCCCTACCCGTGAAATATCCCAGATATTTCTGACGAACCTCACGGGCATTTTGGGGGGGCAAGCCAGAACGGCCAGATTCTAGGCCCGCAAGGGTATTGCCAGATGAAAGTCCTGCCTCAGGCAATATTGAGGCCATATAATTTGGTGATTTTCGGATCAGAAAGTTATGTAGCACACAGCAGCAGAAAACAACATAGGTAATCTTGTACTCCGCCAAGTGAAATAGAGTCATGAAATGGCGGAACCGGCTGGCCATTATCCCAAAGGCATTTTCTACGACTCTTCGGGCCCTGGCCAGCCGGTAGTTGAACACCCTCTTCTCCGGGGTGAGGGTCCTCTGGGGAAATGGCCTCATGAGGTGCGGTCCCAGTCTGAAGGCTTCATCAGCCAAAAAAACAAAGGGGAGTCCTTCAACATTCCCTGCATCTGGTGGCAATGCAAGGTCATCACTCTGGAGACGGAGGGCAAACTCCGTCTGGCTGAAGGATCCCCATCGGACATCCGGCCATTCTTCCCCACATCCACATAGAGGAATTCATACCGTACTGACACCACAGCCATCAGCACAATGCTTTGAAACCCCTTGTAGTTGAAGAAGTAGGACCCAGAACTGGGTGGTGGCATGATGCGGACGTGCTTCCCGTCAATGGCTCCACCGCAGTTGGGGAAGTCCCACCGCGTGGCAAACTCCGATGCCACAGTCTGCCATTCCTGTGGCGTGGAAGGAAGCTGTGGAGTCAAACAAGATTAAAAAAAAAAGAGTACTTTTGTACATAACATTGCAAGCAGATTATACTAAAATACATTCTAGCCCAACATCAATCTAAGTTTCCGTATAATGTGTTTGTAAAAAGTATAATGGAAGCCTCAAGTATCATATTCATCAGCTCCTCTGATGGTCCATTATAATCAAATTTGGGGGGGGGGGCTAGATGTGTTTGGCCACAGGATAGCATTGCAGTGGCGGTGCGTCCAGAGTGGGAGCTGGAGCGCTGCCCCCTCTCTCCTGCGCCCGTCACTCAGAACAATACATAGGTTCATGCCTTGCATGAACCTATGTATTGTCAATGCCGCCCACTATTCAGGTGGATGACCCCCTGTTGAGCGACGGCCATATGAATAACAGCGGCAGTTTTTTAGGGGAAATTGCCAGCGGGTCAAATAGGCTTGGCGATTACAGCCTGAGGGATGTAATTGGCTTCATAAAAGTTAACCAGGGGACGCAGGGGGGGGGTGCATTCCTTGGGTAAACACTGACAGGCTCCTCTGCCAATCATGTTCACCAAGTCTGTTTAACGGTAACCTGATTGGCTGATGCAACATCGAGGGCAGGAGAAGACATCAAGGAGAGAAGAAGGATGGCGCTGACCAGAAGAAGGTAAGTGCAGGGCTGGGGGTGAACTGGCTGCATTGGAGGGGGCAAACTGGCTGCATTGGAGGGGGCAAACTGGCTGCATTGGAGGGGGCAAACTGGCTGCATTGGAGGGGGAAAACTGGCTGCATTGGAGGGGGAAAACTGGCTGCATTGGAGGGGGCAACTGGTGGGGTTTAATAGGCACAGTCGCAAAAATGGAGGAAAATTCTAGATAAAATTTTGGGGTGTCCCCCAAACATTTTGAGCAGCAGTCACAACTGGCGAAACTGTAGAATTTTTCACAGACGCACTTTTGCAGCTGATATTACCTAGTGACTGCCTTGTGTTAGGTAGTAGGTGTATACCTGTGATAGTCATATATGTGTGTATATCAGTGCATTTTTTATGTATGTAATTAATAAATATTTTCTATTTTTCTATATATCACTTGTCTCGTGATCTATACAATTTGTCAATCATCACCCTTAAAGTCCCATATCCTGTTTTGCTAGTTTTCACATTTTTACAGGGATTATGGTGCGGTTAATTAATTGTTTATATATATGTTGACACCCGACCACCCTCACTAACCACTGCTGGAAAGGTTAGTGAAGTGAAATATGCATGGAGGAGAAAAAAGAGGCATTTCTAAACTTCAGGCATGCATGAGGACAAAGGGGACATTCTCAGCATATTACAATCATGGTAATTAGGGAAGGAGGAAAGAAATACAATACATTAGCATACATGAAATACATAAAATGTGATGTTAATGGAGAAAACTTACCCTAATATAGTCCTCCTGCAGGACTTGGATAACGGCAGAACAGGTGTCTGGGATTATGAGACCCAGAGCCTGTTGGGAGATGCCTGTCGTGAACTTCAAGTCCTGCAGACTTCTCCCTGTTGCCAGGTAACGTAAGGTGGCGATGAGCCTCTGCTCAGCACTGATGGCTTCCCGCATAACGGTGTCCTGCCTGGTAATATAGGGGGACACCAAAGCCAAAAGATGCTGAAAAACGGGGTCAGACATCCGCAGAAAATTCCTGTAGTCCTCAGGATTATTCTCAACGATCTCCCGCAGCAGAGGCATATGGCAGAATTGGTCCCGCTGGAGCAACCAATTCTTGGTCCATGAACTCCTCCTCACCCCGTTCATGGACTCGTCTTGGTCCAAACCAAGCAGACCAACACCAAGCGCCCGCACAGCACGAACTCGACGACGAGAACGTACCCGTGACATGGCTAGGACACGGTCGTCTGATCAGAACGTACTAAACAGAACACACTTTAGAACAGCAAGGCCTATGAAGAACTGAAACGAACGGGCAAGAACGCACTGTAAAACAGATACGACCTGCCTACACGCCCTGAAAGACAAGATACGAACCCACAAGCACAAACTGAACCGCAGAAAACAAACTAAAAGCACGAAGACTGAAAAGCGCGAATCGTCTCTTCCCAAACTTTTACTTCACACGCGGTAACACGAGATCAGCAAAAGCAGCCCAAGGGGTGGCGCCAGTGAAATCGATCTTCCCCTTTATACTGCCGTCGTACATGCTGGACGTGACCGTGCAGAACAATGACGAGATTTGGAATTGTCAGTGTGTACGCATGGAAAGTTTGACGAGAAACTCGTCAAGGTTGACAAGAATCTCGTAGATAAAAACGACGTGTTTTTAACGACGAGAAACTCGGTCGTGTGTACGAGGCTTAAGTCACACTCCAGAGGTCTTTATAGTGTGGCCTTGCCTAGCAATGCACAGCAAGTGTACATAAAAGTTCTGGAAGGGCCTGCACCTATGGCATGGGGCCTCATTCATTCCTATGACTGATGGGTACACATGGCAGACACAGATAACTTGATAGATTTTTATTGTTTTACATAAATATACAAATATTACAGCAGTGGGGAAGTAGTCCAGCATAAAGGTTTACAACAAATAAGAAGGCTAAAGCCTCGTACACACGGCCGAGATTCTCGTTGAAAAAAACATGTTGTTTTTTTCGACGAGATTCTTGGACAAGAAACTTGTCCCGGCCGAGTGTACAGACGCTCGATTCAAAGAACCCGCGGTTCTTTGAATGGAGCGAACGCGGTGACGTCATCGAATACGACTAGAGCATGCGCTCGTCACATTCGATGCCGTCGCCGCCATCTTGGTATACCCTACCTATGCCTAGGAAGCTACCGCGCATGCGTCGAATTCATTTCGAACATGCGCGGGCTTCCCGGAGGACAGGTAAGTGTACACACACTCACTTTTCTCGTCGAGAAACAGGCTGACGAGAATCTCGACGAGAAAATAGAGAGCAGGTTCTCTATTTTCTCGTCGAGATTACTTGTCGGTTTTCTTGACGAGAAACTATACACACGAACAAATTTCTCGGCAAGACATCTCTGCCAGCAGGTTTCTTGCTGGTTCTTGCCGAGAAACTCGGTCGTGTGTACGAGGCCTAAGACATGTTTGTAGTAAGAATATGTTAGTAGTCTTGATGGAAGTAGAACATCCCATGAATTGGTTACAAATTGGGGTGCATAAGTTGTATACAAGTAAACTTAAAACAAGTCATAAAGTAAAAGCTAACATTAGTCATGAAGGTAATAATAATAATAATAATAATAATACCAATAACGCCAGCCTTGATACCCTGATCTTGTAATCTTAACTGGTTGTATACAGAAGGCTGTACAATGGCTTCATTTTTGTACCTCTAAAACTGACTTTCATACGTAAAAACCTCCCTTATTTAAATTGATACTACCCCCCAAAGAGAACAAAAAACAAAGAGAACAACGCAAACAGAATTTAAAAAGTGCTTCCAGTGACACTATTAGTTGCAACTTAAATGGGTTGTAAAGGTTCTTTTTTTTTTTCTAAATAGGTTCCTTTAAGCTAGTGCATTGTTGGTTCACTTACCTTTTCCTTTGATTTACCTTCTAAATGTGTTTTTTCTTTGTCTGAATTTCTCACTTCCTGTTTCTCCTCAGTAAACTTCACACCATCATCTGAGTGGTGTGGAGTCAGCCAGAACAGCTTACTGAAAAGCTTACTGAGGAGGAACAGGAAGTGAGTAATTCAGACAAAGAAAACAAAGAAAAAAAATATTTAGAAGGGAAATCTAAGGAAAAGGTAAGTGAACCAACAATGCACTAGCTTAAAGGAACATATTTAGAAAATAAAAAACGAACCTTTACAACCCCTTTAACATAGTCACAGAAAACAGAAGGGGATGCATCCCAATGTAATCAAATATTAAAGACCTTTAATAGACATATCACTAAATCTGCAGCCACCCCTACCAAAACATTAATTAATATACATTGGCAATGAAGTATACAGTAGACAACTGGGATTCAACAGATCATTGAATTACGGCAATGTATATAAAATCAGCGGCAATAGAACAAGAAAAATCTTTAAAACAAATTAACAACAAATGTAGTTGCAAATTATGTATGTTTACAACCCTTGCACAATCCTGGAAAGTCAACAAAGAACAATTTGCACAGATTTGCAATCGATATACTACTGCAGATGAGACGGGTTTTCACTCAGAACAGATGCACAATTAAGACGTAGTCAGGGGTAGAATTCATTCCATAACAGTGCTACCTGAGAGAAGCAAAAGGAGAACTCTATGAGGGCCCACTGACACTTAAAGTGTGTGTCAAAGTGTGTTGTGCTAAAGCAAACCATTCATTATGAATGGATTTCCAACACACCACAATGGTTGCAAAAATGCACATGACCCTTTTATACCAATGCTGGTGTGCTGCATTGTGTACGCTGTATTGGGGTGGCATTCACAATTTATGACACCACGCATGTGTTGGCACAATGAATGTGTGAATGGGCCCTGAATGAAGCTTTTTTTTTTGTTAATCTCTTCATAAAATAGCTCTGTAAATAAAAATAAACTTTGCTACAGTGGAGAGCCATAATACCATAGATAGCACTCTAGCTCAAAGTGGTGTGAACTCCACAATGTAGGTCCAGAAGAATTGGGTGCAGGTATGGTTTATGTGTTGTCAGTAATATCCTAGAGAATTAACTGTACACTCATAGTCTACTTCCACTCAGAAATGTTATTTTGTTTTTTATGCAGCACTGGTGATTTCACAATGTGATAGGATTCGTGTTTCTAAGCTTCACCCAGATGTAAAAAAAAAAAGTTTACTATGAGTGTAGCTTTCAATTTCTGTTTGAGATACAGTGAGACAGAACATAAAAATGAGCAGTCCCTAATCAACTGTACACCTTTATATCACATATCTCTTAGCAAACCTAGGCATTACCTCTTACACATTTTGTATACTGGATAGATGTAATTTTCCGTCTCTGCAATTTCCCTACAAAAAACAAACAAACATGTATTACACCTAGTAAATGGATGCACAGAGATTGGATTCCACTGTGCAAGCCAACAGTGAGAGATGGTGGATGCAATTTATTATCCAGAGTGAATTTAACCACCTGAGAGCCGGGCCATGTACAAATGACGGCCTCAAGGTGGCTCTATAAATCCGGGAGGCCATCAATAGACGGCCTCGGGTATTACGGCCATTGGGGGGGCGCGCGCCCGGCGCATCACTGAGATGCCGATGCGCGTGCCTGGTGGCCGCGATGTCAGCCAGGTACCCGCGATCAGCCGGTACACAGAGCAGGGAAGTGGATCTCTGTGTGTAAACACAGAGATCCACATCCTGTCAGGGAGAGGGGACCGATGCTGTGTCTCTTGTACATAGGGACACAGATCGGTCACCTTCCCCAGTCAGTCCCCTCCCCCACACAGTAGTAACCACTCCCAGGTTACACATTTAACCGCTTCCTCGCCCCTTAGTGTTAACCCCTTCCCTGCCAGTGTAATTTTTACAGTAACCAGTGCATTTTTATAGCACTGGTCACTGTAAAAATGACAATGGTCCCAAAATGGTGTCAAACGTGTCAGATGTATCCGCCATAATGTCGCAGTCACAATAAAAATCGCTGATCGCCGCCATTACTAGTAAAAAACAAACATTATTAATAAAATTGCTATAAAACTATGCCCTATTTTGTAGACGCTATAACTTTTGCGCAAACCAATCAATAAACGCTTTTTGCGATTTTTTTTTACCAAAAATATGTAGAAGAATACGTATCGGCCTAAACTGAGGAAAAAAATATAAAAAAAAAAAATTGGGATATTTATTATAGCAAAAAGTAAAAAATATTGTGTTTTTTTCAAAATCGTCGCTCTATTTTTGTTTATAGAGCAAAAATTAAGATCGCAGAGATGATCAAATACCACCAAAATAAAGCTCTATTTGTGGGAAAAAAAGGACGTAAATTTTGTTTGGAAGCCACGTCGCACGACCACGCAATTGTCATTCAAAGCGTGACAGTGCTGAAAGCTGACAATTGGCCTGGGCAGGAAGGGGGTTTAAGTGCCCAGTAAGCAAGTGGTTAAGTTTACAGTGGAGCAGGGAACAGCTTATTCCTTAGATGTAAGAGGCAACATCTTTACCAGCATAAAGAGGATTCTCTGCTGACAGTGGTCAACACTACATTGCTGCAGGCTTTACTTTCTGCTTCTTCCAGTTGCTAAATACCTATAATACTGAACACTTGTGTTACTGTGGTGTCTATGATAGTATAGTTAAAGCGTTTGTAACCCTAAAAAATAAATTGATACTCTGTTCCTTTAAAGCATGCTAAACAGCACAGTGCTTGTGCTGTGTAATTTGTCCCTTTGTATGATGTAATATACTTGGCTGATCCTGCCTATTCCTGTGTCCCCCTGTCTCTGCTGACCACAGTAATCATGGCTGCTGAGCCATGGTACCATGGTTTGTTTACGTACCCCCATCATCACGCTGTCTCTCCTCTCTGCCTCCTCCCTGCCCCTCCCCTCCTACTGCTCATCCCTGTGGCTTGCAAATATTATTAAAATGGAAGAGGTATCGGCACCACACTGAGTGTAGCAGGAAGTGAAAAGCATCAAGTTTAATGGGTCATATTCAACTCACATTTGAGTTGGGCAGAGGAGATTGTCAGTCTCGGCTGCTCTGGTTGTGTTCAAGGCTCGGAGGCTGGGGATGATCATCTGGGCAAGCAGGGAGCGTGTCAGCCGTAATCGACAGGGGGCGTGGTGGAGCTCTATCAAGCCCCCTGTCTGTCATGGCTGACACACTCTCTGCTTGCCCAGCTGAGTGTATAGGCAATTAGTTATCTAATATCATGAAGAATACAATATCATGCACTACAAGGCTGAATTGCCAAATCTTGAAAGTATATTTACATTCCTCATGTGTCTACGCGTTTCTCATTAAAGCTTCATCAGGACTCATGAAGAATAAAGCATAAAACATAAAATATGAAGCAAAGCATGCTTTTTTCTTTATATAGTTATGATATTTTATTTATACAGTTATGATATTGTATTCTTCATGATATTAGATAACTAATTGCCTATACGCCCCATAAATACTATGTTCATTTGTTTTTATTAAGCTACTTTGAAATGCTTTTAATATTACATGGAACAAAATTTGAATTTTTATATTTGTTCTCCTTATTATGTCAGTCAAGTCCGACATCTTTGTAGAACGTTAAAAAAAAAAAAATGTACACAGTACTGGCCAAGGAGAACATGTGCCAAATTCGCTCTACATACTGTATAAAATATTTTAAAAATGCAATATAATGAATAGAGTCCACATAAAAATGGTGAAAGAATATTAAAGCAATCTTCTTTAAAAATTCATTCAGAGCTCCAGCACCTCAAGTGAAAAATACTCCTTGTGTGAATGCCACCACCTCTGATAACAATGGCGCTTACCAGATCTTATTGACCTTCTATCTCTGGATAAGTCAAGCGAGCAATAATCACAACCATTGGTGAGATGTTGTATGCCCTTTTATGGACCTCTCTCCTCTACTCCAGACCAGCTACAAAAATTCACATGGACGAATGTATAAAGGGGAAGAGATGCTCCAATAATGCAAACATTTTTACTAGTTTATTAAAACAATCAAAAGTTGCACTTACATCCAATTAGAGATATATAGGCCAACTGTACAGTCTTTTTTTGCCGGCAAAACCCACACTTCGGGGATCAGTGTAACCGCGATGACATCAGCACGCAGCACCGCCCTACATGTTTCGAGATAGATGACCTCTTCCAGGGAAAGACTGGTTGGCGTATACATATCTCTTATTGGATGTAAATGCAACTTTTAATTGTTTTAATAAACTAGTAAACGATTTTACATTATTGGAGCATCTCTTTCCCTTTATATATTCATCCATGTGAATTGACGTGGCTGGTCTGGAGTTGAGGAGAGACTGTCCAAGGTCCATAGAGGGGAATACAACATTTCACCAAAGGTTGTGATAATTGCTCGCTTGACCTTTCTAGAGATAGAAGGTCAATAAGATCTGGTAAGCGCCCTTATTATCAGAAGTGGTGGTATTCACACAAGGAGTCTTTTTCACTTGAGGTAAAAAATGAATTATATGTAGCGTGACTTTGTTGATTTATATTTGTTTTACTATGCTGATATCACATGTTTAAGTCGCTGCTTTTCACTGTTATTTTGTTGTTTTACACTGTTATTTTGGAGAACTGTATTGACATTAGCGTGGTACCAAAGCAAAAAAAAAGTTAAAAATTTAGTTTACAGGGAGCAGCAAATTTAGTAATGCTTAAAGTGAAACCACTAAAAATGCAAACTTCAGATAAATGCCTGGGGGTGCCCTGATCCTGCCTGTTAAGTGCGATGCATACAACCTACTACAGCAAAACTAACATTTACAAAGAAAAAGCATGTCTAAATTGTGGGCAAAATGACAGCTTCTCTGTTCTGTTTATAAACAAACAGGCCGGGGATCCTATTCATCTATACCAGATTTTTTATCCTACATGGGGGTCTGAAATAGATGTCAATATGGGATTCCTACAAAAAAAATGTTGTGGGGTCCATCAGGTCTGGTATGGATTTTAGGTGGAACCCTGTGCAAAAATGAAGAAAACAAGAGGTGAGGTTCCCCTAGAAAACCTGTACCAGACTCTTATCCCATCTTGTAACCTGGCTGGCCAGTAGAAGGGGGGGGGGGTCATTGAAGGAAAGAAACAGCTGCACATCCAGAGATTCCGATTACCTTTTATTGTTCACAGTGATGACACCAAAGACACCAACATGAAGTCACGTAGACGCGTTTCACACATACATCTTGTGCTTAATCATTACAATTGTATTTGAATTGGAATTGTAATGATTAAGCACAAGATGTATGTGTGAAACGTGTCTACGTGACTTCATCTTGCTGTCTTTGGTGTCATCACTGTGAACAATAAAAGGAAATCGGAATCTCTGGATGTGCAGCCGTTTCTTTTTTTCTCTTACAAGTTTCCCACGGTGGCAGGCCGGGGCTGGCACTCTATGAGACACTCCATTTCAGGCTCTCATCATACACCTGGAGCAGCAGTTCTTTTTCCTTGTATAGTGGGGGGGTCAGCACGTGGTCTCTTTCCTCCTGGACCATACAAATGCCCTCTAAATAGGGAGATGACGTGCCAAGGTAAACCACACAGGCAAAGTACCTTGGCCCCAACCCTGGCCCAGTGGTTATAGGGGTCTGTGGGTGGGAGGCTTATCAGAATCTATATTTGAGTGACCTGGTAGGAATTATAAGGGAACCCCACGCCTTTTTTTTATGAACTTGGCTCCTTAGGTTCCATGGATTCCTGGCCAGTAAATAAAAGGGACCAAGTGACATCAGTGGTTGCTAAGGATGTAAACAACCATTGACAGAGAAAGAAGAAAGCAGCAGGAGGAAAACCCAATGCTTTGTATAACTTTTGCCTCCTGCCAATTGGGAAGAAGTCTGGTGTTTGGAGGAATGCCCGAACAAGGAATGAAAGCTGGGACCTCATGCCTAGCGGAGATTGCAGTGTGCTTTATGATATCTTAATTTTTCTGTACCTCAATATAAATTGTTTATTGAAATATTACAAAGTGAGATAGCGTTAAATGTTTCTAAATAAAATTAAATTTATATTGTCTTAGTATTTACAATTACTCCAAAGGATGTATTTATAAAGAAAATTACGGTACATTTCAGTTCTCACAGTGAAAATGCATGTACATTCATTCTGTGCAAGTGGGCAATTTAGGCTATCTGTGCTAGGTGAATTTTTAATGATCATAGGAAATATTGGTATGAGACAAATAAAAAACAGACAGTTAAACTTTTCCCTCAAAATGTAAAACTGGCACGAGTTAGGCTTCAAATATTACACAAATAACCAAGCAAATCATAATCAACATATCAACATATGGATAAAACATATTTTCATATACAGTGCCTTGCAAAAGTATTCACCCCCTTGGCTTTTTACCTATTTTGTTAGATTACAGCCTTTAGTTCATTGTTTTTTTAATCTGAATTATGTGATGGGTCAGAACACAATAGTCTAAGTTGGTGAAGTAAAATTAGAAAAAAATATACATAAAACTATTATTCAGAAATAAAAAAATGATAATTGGCATGTGCGTATGTATTCACCCCCTTGGTTATGAAGCCCATAAAAAGCTCTGGTGCAACCAATTACCTTCAGAAGTCACATAATTAGTGAAATGATGTCCACCTGTGTGCAATCTAAGTGCCACATTATCTGTCATTACATATACACACTTTTTTGAAAGGCCCCAGAGGCTGCAACACCTAAGCAATAGGCACCACTAACCAAACACTGCCATGAAGACCAAGGAACTCTCCAAACAAGTAAGGGACAATGTTGTTGAGAAGTACAAGTCAGGGTTAGGTTATAAAAAAATATCAAAATCTTTAATATTCCTTAGGAGCACCATCAACTCTATCATAACCAAATGGAAAGAACATGGCACAACAGCAAACCTGCCAAGAGACGGACGCACACCAAAACTCATGGACCGGGCAAGGAGGGCATTAATCAGAGAGGCAGCACAGAGATCTAAGGTAACCCTGGTGGAGCTGCAGAGTTCCACAGCAGAGACTGGAGTATCTATACATAGGACGACAATAAGCCGTACGCTCCATAGAGTTGGGCTTTATGGCAGAGTGGCCAGAAGAAAGCCATTACTTTCAGCAAAAAACAAAATGGCATGTTTTGAGTTTGTGAAAAGGCATGTGGGAGACTCCCAAAATGTATGGAGGAAGGTGCTCTGGTCTGATGAGACTAAAATGTAACTTTTTGGCCATCAAAGAAAACACTATGTCTGGCGCAAACCCAACACATTACATCACCCAAAGAACACCATCCCCACAGTGAACATGGTGGTGGCAGCATCATGCTGTAGGGATGTTTTTCAGCAGTCGGGACTGGGAAACTGGTCAGAGTTAAGGGAAAGATGGAAGGTGCTAAACACAGGGATATTCTTGAGCAAAACCTGTACCACTCTGTGTGTGATTTGAGGCTAGGATGGAGGTTCACCTTCCAGCAGGACAATGACCCCAAACACACTGCTAAAGCAACACTTGAGTGGTTTAAGGGGAAACAGGTAAATGTGTTGGAATGGCCTAGTCAAAGCCCAGACCCTAATCCAATAGAAAATCTGTGGTCAGACTTAAAGATTGCTGTTCACAAGCGCAAACCATCCAACGTGAAGGAGCTGGAGCAGTTTTGCAAGGAGGAATGGGCAAAAATCCCAGTGGTAAGATGTGGAAAGCTTATAGAGACTTATCCAAAGCGACTTGGAGCTGTGATAGGCGCAAAAGGTGGCTCTACAAAGTATTGACTTTAGGGGGGTGAATAGTTATGCACATTGACTTTTTCCATTATTTTGTCCTATTTGTTGTTTGCTTCACAATAAAAAAAAAAAAATCGTTAAAGTTCTGGGCATGTTCTGTAAATTAAATGATGCAAATCCTCAAACAATCCATGTCAATTTCAGGTTGTGAGGCAACAAATCCCGAAAAATGGCAAGGGGGTGAATACTTTTGCAAGGCACTGTATTCTATACCATAATGAGCAAGTCACAAGTCATGATGATTAGCTTGCACATATTAAGCACCCTTTACTGTAACTTCTAGACGAGCAGTGGTATGCATGTGTAGTAAAATGGGTCAATAAAGATACATTCCAGAGGAATGCTGTCTTTACATTCAGCAGGGCTCTGTCTGGAGTCAGTTATATACAACAATCAGTTATAAGCAAATTGTACTCTGCTGTATTCTCTGGGCGCTATTCTAGAGGTTGCTCTAATGACAGAAGTGCTATCCCAGCTAATTAGACTGACATGTCTAAAGTTAGTATAGGGATTGGTTCATTTACAAGGCAGCTACAGTATTCATCAATGTTGCATAATTCTCCTGACACTGTATTTTTTTTTTTTACTTTTTTTGCACATTTGTTTTGAAGTTTTTTGGAACTCAGATACCTTATTATAGGTAACAAGTAAATGCAATTAAACTGTTTTGTGTTCTAGACCAGTGGTCTTCAAACTGTGGCCTGTGGGCCGGATGTGACCCTTTGCTTGCCTTTATCAGGCCCTTGGGACACTATTCCTCCCACTGATGCAAGGCCATATTCCTTCTACACCAACAAAGGGACATAATTACTGTCACTGATACCAACAATAGGACGCTATTCCTACCACTGACTTTAACAATGGGGCACTATTCTTCCCACTGATACCAATGATGGGGCACTATTCTTCCCACAACATCAATGATGGGGCACTTTTTCTTCCCCTAATGCCAACAGTGGGGCACTATTCCTCCCAGTAATACCAATGATGGGGCATTCTTTATTCCCATTGACGCCAGGACATTTTCTACTCCCACTTGCCACAGTCCAGCCCCCTCAAAGTCTGAAGGACAGTAAACTGGCCCTTTGTTCAGAATGTTTGGAGATCCCTGTTCTAGACAATAGACAATAGACACTGGGGGTTATTTACTAAAGGCAAATCCACTTTGCACTACAAGTGCAAAGTGCAGTCGCTGTAGATCCGAGGGGGACATGCAAGGAAAATAAAAAACAGCATTTTAACTTGCACATGATTGGATGATAAAATAAGCAGAGCTTCCCCTCATTTCAGATCTACCCCTCAGATTTACAGCGACTGCACTTCCAAGTGCAATTTCAAGTGCAAAGTGGATTTGCCTTTCGTAAATAACCCCCAGTGTCTATTGCCAGTAAAATCCAGCATGTAGAGATTCTGTACTGGTTTTGTCATTTTGGTGATGCTGTAGTAGTTTGAACTTTCCTGCTCCTGGTTCTAAATGTCATTCCTAAGGGTATGATGCAGCAGAAAGAAAAACAAGCTGTACAGTTGGCAATGTTATAATGTAAATCCAATACTGAGATACAAAGGGAGTATGATATAGAGATTACTAATGGCTGTGGTCCTCAGATCTTTTCTTAGAGACTGATGTTAATCTCGGTGTTGGGCAAAGAGTGATTCAATGACAGTTGGGGGTGGATTCAATTCAATATTAAACAATTCAAGTGGGCCAGCAGGAACAGCCTGCTAAATAGTTGGTGTGCTGTGTAAAATGAGAATCCCCTATGTACTGTATATTCTTCATGGGGAATTTGCAGCCATTCTAGAACTGTACTGTATTTTAACGATAATGCTTGTTTGGGCTATTCTAATCCATAATGTAAACATAGTTACATAGTAAGTGAGGTTGAAAAAAGACACAAGTTCATCAAGTCCAACCTATGTGTGTGATTATATGTCAGTATTACATTGTATATCCCTGTGTGTTGTGGTCATCCAGGTGCTTATCTAATAGTTTTTTGGAACTATCAATGCTCCCAGCTGAGACCACCGCCTGTGGAAGGGAATTTTTACATCCTTGCCGCTCTTAAGTAAAGAACCCTCTATGTAGTTTAAGGTTAAACCTCTTCTCTTCTAATTTTAATGAGTGACCACGTGTCTTGTTAAACTCCCTTCTGCAAAAAAGATTTATCCCTATTGTGGGGTCACCAGTACGGTATTTGTAAATTGAAATCATATCCCCTCTCAAGCGTCTCTTCTCCAGATAGAATAAGTTCAGTGCTAGCAACCTTTCCTCATAACTAATATCCTCCAGACCCTTTATTAGCTTTGTTGCCCTTCTTTGTACTCGCTTTATTTCCAGTACATCCTTCCTGAGGACTGGTGCCCAGAACTGGACAGCATACTCTAGGTGCGGCCGGACCAGAGTCTTATAGTGCGGGAGAATTATCTTTTTATCTCTTGAGTTAATCCCCTTTTTAATATGCATGCCAATATTCTATTGGCTTTGTTAGCAGCAGCTTGGTATTGCATGCCATTGCTGAGCCTACCATCTACTAGGACCCCCAGGTCCTTTTCCATCCTAGATTCCCCCAGAGGTTCTCCCCCCAGTGTATAGATTGCATTCATATTTTTGCCACCCATGTCAGGGTCACCTGTGGCCAGGTGACAGATGCACACCGTAGGGGGACAGGAGTGCACCGCGAGGTAGTGAACCCTATGGCTGGCTTCTGCGGATAGGAAACTGGGTGGTTGTGGAAAGCGGGACCAGAGGAGCACAACCGGGATCCTAACGGAAGCTAAAGCCAAGATTCCCCAGGGCGCGGAGTCTAAGACCCAGCTGGTCTTCTCCAGGGCCTCTAGTGGTGAGGATGTTATGCTGCAGGCTGGGACCAGGTCGCGGCCCCTGGAGTTTCCTAGCTCACGCCCCGTAGGATAAGGGGAAAAGAGGGGAAGCAGCAGCACAAGATAAGAGAGAACCGAATAACAAGCTGAAGGTCAGGGGCCACAAGCAGACAAGGATAACGAAAGAACGAGCCGAAGGTCAAGGGTCACGAGCAGACAGGGATAGTCGGGGACAAGCCAATAACGTAACAGAGAGACAGACGTAGCACACGGCAGGCAGGAACCCAAACACACAATGCCTAACAAACACGTTGATCAGCAAAGCAGGCTTGCAGTGCACAGGTTAATATAGTGTTCTGTGATAGGGCCTGGGGTGGAGTCAGGCTGGGAGGAGATTATAAAGGAAGCCAGGTGAAGGAGGTCTGGTCTCTAGATGAACACATGAGGAGGAAGGTAAGATGGCAGACAGACATTAATGCATATCCATGACAGTACCCTCCCTCTTACGAGGCCTCCCCTTTCCCCGCCTGGGCCCAGGTTTAGAGGGAAACTTCAGATGAAACTCCTTTAACAGACGAGGTGCAAAGACCTCAGATGCAGTGATCCAAGACCTCTCCTCAGGACCAAACCCTTTCCAATGAACGAGGTACTGAAGAACGCCTTTACAGAGTCGGGAGTCCAGAATTTGACTGATCTCGTACTCCTGATTATCCTCAGAGACAGGCGCCACGGTAGGGAGAGGACGAGAGAATTTATTGAGGACTAAAGGCTTTAGAAGAGCAACATGAAAGGAGTTAGTGATTTTAAGGCTCTTAGGAATCTGGAGTTTGAAACAAACCGGATTCAGTTTAGCAGTTACCGTGTATGGACCGATGAATCGTGGAGCAAACTTCAGAGAAGGAACTCGGAGCTTGATGTTCCTGGTAGAGAGCCAGACTTTGTCCCCTGGCTGAAGAGAAGGCGGTTTACGCCTGCGGCGGTCGGCAAAGCCTTTGAATTTTTCAGCAGCTGCCCGGAGGGAATCATGAACGTGACCCCAAACGGAATTGAGAGACTCCTGAACCGAAGCCAAAGCTGGAATGTCTGGAGAACAGATCATGGGAAGAGGAAGTTGAGGGTGTTTTCCATAAACTGTGAAAAAGGGTGTCTTCTGCGAACTGGTATTCACATGATTGTTATTGGAGAATTCTGCCCACGGGAGTAGAGAGGACCAATCATCATGGTGAGAAGACACGAAGGTGCGAAGAAAGACCTCTAACTCCTGATTAACCCTCTCAGTCTGTCCATTGGATTGGGGATGGTAAGAAGAAGAAAAATCCAAGACAATATTGAGGGATTTGCAAAAGGCTCTCCAAAAACGAGACGTGAATTGGACTCCCCTGTCGGAAACAATATGAGAAGGGACCCCATGTAGGCGGAGAATTTCCCGAATGAAAATGGGAACCAAGGCAGGGGCAGAAGGAAGACCAGGAAGAGGAACAAAATGAGCCATCTTGGAGAATCGATCGATTACCACCCAAATGACTGTATTATTCTCAGACAGTGGGAGATCGGTGATAAAATCCATGGCAATATGGGCCCAGGGTTCCTTAGGAATGGGCAAGGGCATGAGGAGACCAGCAGGAGCTTGTGTGGAGGATTTGGACTGAGCACAGACATGACAAGCTTTAACATAGTCTTTGACGTCTGAGCGGAGATTAGGCCACCAGTAGTGACGACTGGTAAGTAGGAAGGATCGGAGGAATCCAGAATGCCCTGCCACCTTGGAATCATGTCCCCAACGAAGGATCTTAGCTCTTAGCTCAGTGGGGACAAAGGTCTTACCAGGCGGAATTTTTGACTTCAGGGTGGTAGAGTGGGCAACAATGCATGAGGTTGGAATGATCGGCTCAGGTTCAGGGACGGACTCCTCGTCCAAAGTGTCAAATGACCTAGAGAGCGCATCAGCCCGACCGTTGCAGGAACCAGGTTTGTAGGTAATCATGAAATTAAAACGGGCAAAGAAGAGACTCCACCTGGCCTGTCTAGGATTCAGACGTTTAGCATTCTGTAGATACTGTAAATTCTTGTGATCGGTAAAGATCGTTATGGAGTGAGGGGAACCCTCCAAGAGATGACGCCACTCCTCTAACGCCAATTTAATTGCGAGAAGTTCCCGATCACCGATGGCATAATTCCTCTCTGCCTGAGAATTTTTTTTGGAGAAGAACGCACATGGTTGGCGTCTCTTCTCAAAGATTTGAAGAAGCACAGCTCCCACCCCCATTGAGGAAGCGTCCACTTCAATAAAAAATGCATTCCTAGGATTTGGTCTCCTCAAGAGGGGGCCAGAAACAAAGGCCTGTTTCAGGTTGTGAAATGCAGAGACAGCTTCGGGAGGCCAGTCTCTGGCATTCACACCCTTCTTGGTCAAAGCGATAATAGGCGCGGCAATGGAAGAGTAATTCCTTATGAACTGCCTATAATAATTAGTGAAGCCAAGAAAGCGCTGTGTGGCCTTGAGGCTAGCAGGAAGAGGCCAGTTGGTGATAGCCAAGACCTTCCCAGGGTCCATACGAAGACCCGAACATGAGACGAAGCACCCCAAAAACAGGACCTCAGAACATTCAAAGGAACATTTCTCCAGCTTGGCATAGAGATTGTTCTCTCTAAGACGTTGAAGTACAGTGCGGACATGGTTTCTGTGGACGAGCAGATTTTCAGAAAAGATCAGAATGTCATCCAGATAGATGACAACAAACTGGTACAGCAGATCTCTGAAGATTTCATTGACAAAGTTTTGAAACACGGCTGGAGCATTACACAGACCAAAAGGCATCACCAGATATTCGTAATGCCCGTCTCTAGTGTTGAATGCAGTCTTCCATTCGTCACCCTCCCGTATTCGAATGAGATTGTACGCGCCTCTGAGATCCAACTTGGTGAAAATGGAGGCACCCTTCAACCTATCGAATAGCTCAGATATTAAGGGTAAGGGGTATCGATTTTTAATAGTAACCGCATTTAAACCCCGATAATCGATGCAGGGTCTTAAGGTACCATCCTTTTTGGCAACAAAAAAGAACCCTACCCTGCAGGCGATGAGGATTTCCGGATGAAACCTCTCTCCAGATTCTCTGCGACATACTCCGACATGGCCTGGGTCTCTGGGATGGACAGAGGGTAGGTACGACCCCTGGGTAGAGTTGCTCCGGGGACAAGATCAATAGCACAGTCAAAAGACCTGTGGGGAGGAAGCACCTCAGCTGATTTCTTACAGAACACATCCCGGTAATCGCTGTATGCAGCAGGAAGATCAGAAGAAACAGAAGTGGCAGCAACCGGAAGACTCTCCTTGGGGGTCACCTTGAGAAGACACGACGAGAAACATGAGGAACCCCAGGCCAGGATCTGCCCAGAGACCCAGTCCACATGTGGAGAGTGGAGCTGTAGCCAAGGGAGGCCCAATACAACTGGGGTAGAGGCCTTGGGTAGAATAAGAAAGGATATCCACTCCTGGTGGAGAATCCCTACCGACATCCTAATGGGTAGCGTCTGGAAGCGAATAGGGCCCCCTGGGAGAACAGTGCCATCAATTGCCGAGACTACCAATGGGGTAGTGAGAGGTGAAAGGGTAAGCTTCATAGAAGAAGCAGTTCTCCAATCCATAAAATTGCCGGCAGCCCCGGAATCCAGGTATGCAAGGGTTGACTGAGGAGAAGTGCCTACATGAAGGAACACCGGCAAGAGCAGGCGAGAAGGTGATGTTTCTGGGTCCAATACTCCACCTTCCAAATGTATTAGACCCGAGCGTTTCCCGGACGAAGCGAGCAGGAGTCACGAAAATGACCCTTGCCCCCACAATAGAGGCACAAGCCCAGAGTTCTGCGCCTAGCACGTTCTTCGGGGGTTAGTCTGGTCCGGCCCAGCTGCATAGGTTCTTCAGCAGGTAGAGGATGCTCCACGGAATGAAGGGAGGGGAGCTCAGACTGGCTAGGACCCAGAGAGTGCTGGCGTCTTTTTTCTAAGGACCTCTCTTGAAAACGAATGTCGATCTGGTTGCATAATGAAATTACATCGTCCAGACCGACGGGAATGGCTCTTCCCGCTAATTCGTCTTTCACTCGGTCAGAGAGGCCATGTAAAAAGGTAGCGACCAGGGCCTCATTATTCCAGCTCAATTCAGCTGTGTGGATACGGAACTGAAGAGCATATTGCCCCACTGAACTAGATTCTTGGCGAAGACGTAAGACAGCACTAGCCGCTGAAGAAGCCCGAGCCGGCTCTTCGAAGATATTACGAAAGAGCTTCAAGAAATCGGACAGACTGGAAACCACCGGATCGTTCCTCTCCCACAGGGGGGCAGCCCAGGCCAAAGCTTCACCGGAGAGGAGGGAAATGATATAGGCTACCTTAGCCCGGTCAGACAGGAAGCTTTGAGGCTGAAGCTCAAAATGAATTGTGCATTGGCTGAGAAACCCCCTGCAGGCCTTGGAGTCCCCAGAGAAACGGGACGGAGCTGGCAATCTTAGTGAGTGTGAGGCTGCGACTGGTGCGATAGGTACAGCCGCTGGTTGTACTTGGGGTTGCGGATTCGGGGTTCCCAAGGAGACCTGAAGCTGCTCGAATCGAGAAGCCAGATCCTGGAGGAATCGCATCACCTGAGTCTGATTTGATTCCTGGGTTTCAAGTCTGCGAACTATGCCCTGCAATGGATCATCTGCGGGGAGCGGGATGTCAGCCGGGTTCATGGCTGATCAAACTGTCAGGGTCACCTGTGGCCAGGTGACAGATGCACACCGTAGGGGGACAGGAGTGCACCGCGAGGTAGTGAACCCTATGGCTGGCTTCTGCGGATAGGAAACTGGGTGGTTGTGGAAAGCGGGACCAGAGGAGCACAACCGGGATCCTAACGGAAGCTAGAGCCAAGATTCCCCAGGGCGCGGAGTCTAAGACCCAGCTGGTCTTCTCCAGGGCCTCTAGTGGTGAGGATGTTATGCTGCAGGCTGGGACCAGGTCGCGGCCCCTGGAGTTTCCTAGCTCATGCCCCGTAGGATAAGGGGAAAAGAGGGGAAGCAGCAGCACAAGATAAGAGAGAACCGAATAACAAGCTGAAGGTCAGGGGCCACAAGCAGACAAGGATAACGAAAGAACGAGCCGAAGGTCAAGGGTCACGAGCAGACAGGGATAGTCGGGGACAAGCCAATAACGTAACAGAGAGACAGACGTAGCACACGGCAGGCAGGAACCCAAACACACAATGCCTAACAAACACGTTGATCAGCAAAGCAGGCTTGCAGTGCACAGGTTAATATAGTGTTCTGTGATAGGGCCTGGGGTGGAGTCAGGCTGGGAGGAGATTATAAAGGAAGCCAGGTGAAGGAGGTCTGGTCTCTAGATGAACACATGAGGAGGAAGGTAAGATGGCAGACAGACATTAATGCATATCCATGACAACCCAAATGCATTATTTTACATTTTTCTACATTAAACCTCATTTGCCATGCAGTTGCCCACCCCATTAATTTGTTCAGATCTTTTTGCAAGGTTTCCACATCCTGCGGAGAAGTTATTGCCCTGCTTAGCTTAGTATCGTCCGCAAATACAGAGATTGCACTTTACCCCATCCTCTTGGTCATTTATGAACACATTAAATAGGATTGGTCCCAGCACAGAACCCTGGGGGACCCCACTACCCACCCCTGACCATTCCAAGTACTCCCCATTTATCACCACCCTCTGATCTCGCCCTTGTAGCCAGTTTTCAATCCATGTACTCACCCTGTGGTCCATGCCAACAGACCTTATTTTGTACAGTAAACGTTTATGTGTAACTGTGTCAAATGCTTTTGCAAAATCCAGATACACCACATCTACGGGCCTTCCTTTATCTAGATCAAAACTCACCTCCTCATAGAAGGTTAATAGATTGGTTTGGCAATGATCTTCATGAATCCATGCTGATTACTGCTAATGATACCGTTCTCATTACTAAAATCTTGTATATAGTCCCTTATCATCCCCTCCATGAGCTTGCATACTATTGATGTTAGGCTAACTGGTCTGTAATTCCCAGGGATGCATTTTGGGCCCTTTTTAAATATTGGTGCTACATTGGCTTTTCTCCAATCAGCTGGTACTATTTCAGTCAGTAGACTGTCAGTAAAAATTAGTAGGGTTGTCCCGATACCGATACTAGTATCGGTATCGGGACCGATACCGAGCATTTGTGCGAGTACTTGTACTCGCACAAATGCTCCCGATGCCTGACCCGATACTTGGTCGGTGGCGAGCGGACTCAGTGGGCGGAGAGGGCGGGCGGAGTCAGTAGGCGGAGTGGGCCGCCTCAATGGGCGGAGCGGGAGAGCGGATTCAATGGGCTGGAAGGGCGGTCGGCGTCAGTGGGCGGGGAGAGCGGCCGGCATCAGTAGGCGGATCGGGCGGAGTGGGCGGAGTGGCCTCAGTGGGCGGAGCGGTCGCCTTCAGCTTGGACATCCCGACGCCCATCTTGGCAAACCCTGCACTTGGCCACAGTAAGCCAGCAGCTGACATCTTGTTACACCCAGCCCATATATTTCGGGCTGGGTAAAACAAGATGTCTGCTGATACTTACTGATGCCGAGTGCAGGGTGTACCAAGATGGGCGCTGCAGCAAAGCATTTCCTCATGTCGTTTATTGCTGCATTTCAGTGCCTGCCCGTAAGTACCAGCCACCTTTCAGTGCCAGCCACCGGTCAGTGCCAGCCACCTGTCAGTGCCATCAGTGCCCATATGTGCTGCCTATCAGTGCCATCTAACAGTCCCAGCCACCTATCAGTGCCCATAACTGCCGCCTATCAGTGCCAGCCACCTGTCAGTGCCAATAAGTGCTGCCTATCAGTGCCATCTAACCGTGCCAGCCACCTATCAGTGCCCATAACTGCCGCCTATCAGTGCCAGCCACCTGTCAATGCCCATAAGTGCCGCCTATCAGTGCCATCTAACCGTGCCAGCCACCTATCAGTGCCCATAACTGCTGCCTATCAGTGCCAGCCACCTGTCAGTGCCATCAGTGCCCATAACTGCCGCCTATCAGTGCCAGCCACCTGTCAGTGCCATCATTGCCCATAACTGCCGCCTATCAGTGCCAGCCACCTGTCAGTGCCATCAGTGCCCATAACTGCCGCCTATCAGTGCCACCTGTCAGTGCCACCCATCAATGCCAGCCACCTGTCAGTGCCAGTGCCCATATTTGCCACCTATCAGTGCCACCTATCAGTGCCATCAGTCAGTCCCCATCAGTCAAATTGTCACATGGCATTAAAAAAAAAGTATCGGTATCGGCGAGTACATGAAAAAAAGTGGTATTGGGACCACCCTAAAAATTAGGAACAATGGTCTGGCAATTACTTGACTGAGTTCTCTAAGTACCCTCGGGTGCAAGCCATCTGGTTGCAGTGCTTTATTAAAGTTTCCCAAGTCTAATTTTAATTCTGTCCTCTGTTAACCATGGAGGTGCTTCCTGTGATGTGTCATGAGGATAAACACTGCAGTTTTGGTTACTGAAGCTCCCCGATTCCCTTGTGAAGACTGAGGAGAAGAATAAATTCAATACCTTTGCCTTCTCCCAATCCTTTGTAACCAGATGTCCTTCCTCATTCTTTATGTGGCCAATATGGTCTGTCCTCCCTTTTTTATTGTTTACGTACTTAAAGAATTTCTTGGGATTTTTTTTTTGCTCTCCTCTGCTATGTATCTTTCATGTTCTCTCTTAGCCGCCCTAATTGCACCCTTACATTTCTTGTTGCATTCTTTATAAAGTCTGAATGCTGATGATGATCCCTCAACCCTGTATTTTTGGAAGGCCTTCGCCTTTGCTTTTATATGCATTTTTACATTGGAGTTAAGCCATCCAGGACTTTTGTTCGCTCTTTTAAATTTATTACACAATGGGATGCATTGGCTAATGCCTTTATTTAATATGCTCTTAAAGCAAACCCATCTCTCCTCCGTGTTCTTTGTTCCTAAGATTTTATCCCAATTTATGCCTACTAGCAAGGTTTGTAGTTTAGGGAAGTTGGCTCTTTTGAAATTCAGTGTATTCCCCTTATGTTTCCTATTTGTGTGATTTAAACTAAAGCCAATTGATCCGTGATCGCTGTTTCTTAAATTGCTCCATATTTCCACATCCGTTATCAGGTCTGTATTGTTGGCAATCAGTAGATCCAGTAACGCTTTATTTCTTCTTTAAACAAAGGATAGGAATTTTGGGAGGGGGGGGTCAGAGGGAGTTGAGCTGCTGAGAATGACTTGAACAACCTCAGTGTTTTTCCTAAGAAACTTAAAGATGAATTGATCCCAAGTGCCTGAACCTACAGAGGTCAGTGAGTTTTTTTTAAAGCTTGGTTATGCTTGTTATGAATATACCATATACGTTTTTGAGGGTCTGTAGCCTGTATCCCCGGTTTCCAGAATTCACCTAGGCAAATGACGTGGTGCCCCCGTGCCTTCTGGGATATGTGACATGCAGTCCCATTCAACAAAGAGGTTGGGGCGGGCCTTGTGGTGCCTGCACCCAGAGGAGCTGGCAGCTGTCACAGACAACATGGCGGCGCCGGACCCGTGCAGCGGCTAAGGAGAGAGGAGGATCCCAGAAGCTCAAGGGGGGGGGGGGGGAGAGAGAAAAGGCTGCCGTTCCTCTTTAAAAAAGTATCCTGTTCTCTTTGTATTTCCTCCTTTGTGTGAAATAGCTGGTGATCCTGCCAGCCCCTCTTCCTTTTTCAAACTGACCATGCTAGGCATGAAAGCACATCTACTTTAGCATAGTCAGTTTTCTGCCTGTGCGGGGGGAACAGCTTGCCTGTCCTTCAATTGCAAAGACTTGTGCTGAACCCCCCCATCCCCCCTTGCACAGTCATGTACTGCTGTTTCTCTACCCCTAGCTCTGTAAGCTCATTATGCAGCTGAGAACAGAGATTATGTGATCACTTATAAAAAAAAAGGAAAAAAAGGTATTTATATTTTTTTATACACACACACACACTCACATGTTTTGTATTTTATTTCTATTTAAAACTGAATGGGTTGTTTTACAAGGTAAGGGTTTGCATATACTTTCAAGTTATAAGGTCTAAAACTTTGGGATTAACATCATTTTTGGTCAACTTGAGATCTAAAATATAGAATTTACTAAATGTCCAGTGACATGCAGCTGGTCAGTCGGCTTTATTTTACCTGTTTCATTTAAATAAAAGCATATTTCCCATCAGCAAGGTAAGCTAGTAAAGATATAGTGGCTCCTGGGCCACCCTAGAGGATACCTGATGATATGTGCAGGCTGCTCTAGGTGTCTGTATGATGTTGCTTTCTTAGGTGTATAGGTTAGGGTGACCAGACATCCCCGGTTTCAGGGGACAGTCCCCGGATTGAGGACACTGTCCCCGGACCAAGTTTGTCCCTGGTTTTGTCCCCGGATTGGATTTGAACAGGGGCTGGGGCAATTTCAAAGACAGTCAGTGCAGAATAAAAAATAAATAAATTCTGAATTACACCCCCCCCGCTCCACCACTCCTACTAGCTTAGGGGGGGTGTATTTTTTCCATTACCTGTGACCCTTCCTGATGATCATGTGCTGGTCGGAGCGGAGGGAATATTTCTTCAGTTTCGGGTGAATGCCCATTCAGCTCCGCTCACATGTTCTTCTGCCTTGGCTCAAGTCCCGGCCAGCCGCCTAACTATCTCCTTGCCTTCCCTGGTGGAGTGATCTTCCTCCGCTCCCCACCCAGTAGTAGCCGGGGCCTGGAGAGTAAGACTTGACAGGCTGTGAGGCAGGCGGCAACGGGCAGAGAGTCGCTGATTGCCCATATCACTAGTAAAAAAAAAAAATGTCCCCGGATTTCATTTTAAAAATCTGGTCACCTTAGTATAGGTCCACTTTAAGGCTAGGTTCACACTATTGTGAACTATCCCCACACTATTGTGAACTATCCCCACATCCAAGTCGCATAGCAGGAGATTGTGACCGGCTCTCTATGGAGCCGATTCACACATCTCTGGAGCAGCTCCAGTGCGAATTGCACGGGAGTCCTGTGCGTCTTTTGGTCCGTTTCAGGTCCGAATTCAGCTAAAAATTTGGGCTGAAATCAGACCTGAACCGGTGAATGGAGACACAACGGACACCCTGCTGTGAGACACTCCGTGCTCAAGTGTGAACCCAGCCCGATGCTTAAAGCGGAGCTCCGCCGGAAAAAAAAATATTAAAAGCCAGCAGCTACAGCTACAGCAGCTGCTGGCTTTTAATATTTGGACACTTACCTGTCCTGGAGTCCAGCGACGTCCGCAGCAGAGGACAAGCGATCGCTCGTTGCTCTGCTGCTCCCTCCGCCATCCTCGCTGAGGGAACCAGGAAGTGAAGCCCTGCGGCTTCATACCCGGTTCCCTACGGCGCATGCGCGAGTCGCGCTGCGCCGTTCTGATTGGTGCTCCTGTGTTCTGGGAGCCGAGTGTCTCCCAGAACACTACGGGAAGTCTGGGGGAAGTGACGTCACTCCTGCAGATTCCCGGAGAGAGGACTCCCGGATGTGGGTGAAAATACCTGTCTTAGACAGGTATCTTCACCCCCCTCCCCCCTGAAAGGTGTCAATTGTGACACCGGAGGGGGGGAGGGTTCCGATAAGAGGAACTTATAATTTAGGGTGGAGCTCCACTTTAACTCAAAGGTGTGATGTGTTGTGCATTTTAGGTGTGTTTTACATGCATTATACAGTATATTCCATTTCTATTTAATGCATGCTTTGCTGTAAACCGCAGCAAACTTGCAAGAGTTTTTTTTTTTCTAAACCCATCATATTTGCAGTGCACCTAAAATGCATGTGTCTGAATGATCCCTATCCCCAGAGATTCTAGTTCCTGCTGTAATATGATCTCTGGTAAGACCTGCACCTGCATCAACTGTACACTGTACTCTAACAGACTGACGTAAGAAAGGGGAGGAGTAGAGAGGGGAAAGATTTGGTTCCATGCAATACAGTGCAGGCAAACACATTGCGTTTGCGATCTGCATTTGGGGTGTCATAAGGAACACATTCACACCTACAGCAGATCACACACATTTTGAACACAGTGCTTGAAACACTCACGAAATGTGGGTTTACTACACCGTGTTCTGGTGTGAACGGGCCCTGAGCGCTGTTCAAAGATGGTTTTGCTTTTCTGTTGATAAAAAGTAGCTTAAGGCATTGTCAAGGGAAGTACTGTGAGCTGTCAGCTGTATGAGAGGTAATCGATTACAAATGCACACCACATTTTTCACATATTTATTTGTAAAAAATGTTAAAACCATTTATCATTTTCCTTCCACTTCACAATTATGTGCCACTTTGTATTGATCTATCACATAAAATCCCAAGAAAATAAGTTTTTGGTTGTAACATGACAAAATGCGGAAAATTTCAAGGGGCATAAATACTTTTTCAAGACACTGTGTATATATATATATATTGTGACAGCAGGGAGGTAAAATCACCAGGTTGCATCCAGGATGGGAGGTATATATGTCCTAGATTCAGGCTTTAAGCCGATTTATACCACTAGGGGGAGTACTGGGAGTCTTGTAGGGGAAGAGTTAATGAGCCCAGCTGAATCAAGTGGCTCATTGAGGCCTCTACAAGAACTCCCAGCATGCTAAGGGAGATGCTCCAACCTGGAACCAGATCTGTGTGGATAGTCTGGGGAGTGTAATCTCTGTGCGGTGAGCCAAAGCCTGTGTGGTTATTGTAAGAACTTCAAAAAAGCAGGGAGCTAGGGACTGGGACAGCACAAGGCTGTACCCAGTTGTTAGTTAGGGACACCAACGTGTGTAGTGAGCGGTCAAGTTGACCAGGATTTCTTTTCATGTTTCTTTTTGTTTTGTTGTTTTTCCCTTGTAAATAGTTTGAATAAACTGCACCTTTCGTTTTTCCAACTATAAACCCTGTCTGCTGTGCCTGTTTTGTGTAGTGAACCCATCCAGGGGGTCACACACACCCGCTGCCGAGTTAACCCCCTCACAATATATATATATATATATATGTATATATATATATATATAATTTATTTATCATTTATTGAAAAGTATTCAGGCAAGTTCACTTTTCCTAGCCCTTTTGGGAGGATTTACATATTGGCAGATGCCATGTGTCTGTTTTAAAACATGTAGGAAGTTCCTGCAGAACTCTATCGAGATATACTGTAAGTGAATTGTTCAAACCTTCATTTTTGGTTGAGTAACTAGTCAAAGTAGAAATATGAGGAAAATAAACAAAAAAGCATATAATATTATATAGTAAAGATTCAGTAAAATAACATTCTTAAGCCTGATAAACACAGGCAGTTTTTTACGTATAACTCATCAATCTCCCTGCTGAGCTATTGCATTCTAACAGGGGGGCTGCGTCCCTTCCCAGCCACAATACAGTGGTCAATTCCCTCAGCCATCAGAATTTTTTTTTCCAGCATGCCCGTTCAACAGATGCCGCACGTTCAGCTGGCTTCTGTCAGCCGATTCAGCCGAATGTCGGATGGATTCTGTTGAACCGGTTTATACCGGCCAATATTTGGCCCATGTGTACCAGGCTTTACTCAAAAGGGACCAATGTTAATTAAAGGGACTCCGTCATGAGTAATGTTTTGGTGCTGCCATTGCTTACCTTCCTATGAAAAGTCTAGTTTCTTGGCTGCCATGCTGATGTACAGTAAAACCTTGGATTGCAAGCATAATTCGTTCCAGAAAAATGCTTGTAATCCAAAGCACTTGTATATCAAAGCAAATTTCCCCATAAGAAATAATGGAAACTCAAATGATTCGTTCCTCAACCATTTATTCGAAGGTCCTTCAGGATATAGTCCATATAAAAAAAATTATAGCAATGTGATAGGTTTTGTAACCATAAAATGTCCATCCACAAATAGAAGCCTCCACAAGGGGATTAGAAGCACAATCCAGCAGGAGCTACAGAGTATCAAAGAGAAGAGAGACATTGGTTAAGAAAGCTCTAGTAGATCAAGTCATCGACAAAAAAGAAGCAGCCTTTTTACGAAAAAACTACTACAGTACGCCGTACTTTTATCATTTACCTAAAGTACACAAAGATCTAAAGAACCCTCCCGGTAGGCCGATCGTTGCCTCTATGAACAGCGTAACTGGTGGCTTCTCACAATACATTGATTCTTTTCTACAACCGCTCGCTCAGGATCTCCCATCATATATACGGGACTCTATACATCTCATGGAACTTCTGTCTCCATATACTTGGCTTGACAGCTATTCTTGGCTGTCATTAGATGTTAACTCCCTATATACCTCCATCCCCCATAATATAGGCCTTTTGGCCGTACAACATTATCTATCCTCCAACCCTATGCTCAACAATAAACAAGCTGAATTTATTCTGGACGCTACTCTGTTTTGCCTTACGCATAATTATTTCCATTTCGAGGGAGATTTCTACCTACAGACCCATGGTACAGCGATGGGGGCTAATTTTGCCCCCTCCTATGCCAACCTGACCATGGGACTGTGGGAGAATCTACTCATATGGAAAAATAACCCCTTTGCTAGATACATAGTATTCTATGGCAGGTATATCGACGATATTGTCATCATCTGGGATGGCTCCTCCTCCCAGGTTGATGACTTTGTCACATACTGCAATACCAATGACATGGGACTCTCCTTTTCCGCTGTCTGGAATAAGGACAGTTTGGCCTTCCTTGATTTAGAACTCAATCATGAGCTAGATAAGATCTTTACTCGTAATTATACTAAACCCACTGCAGGTAACTCTTACCTCCATTACGATAGCTGTCACCATCCCCTCTGGGTAAAAAATATACCTAAGGGTCAATACTGTAGATTAACCACTTAACGACCGCCCACCGCCGATTTACGTCGGCAGAATGGCACGGACAGGCAGAATCACGTAGATCTACGTGACTGCCTTTGTACAGTTGGGGGGTCCATCCGGACCCCCCTTCTGTGCCGTGAGCGGTCGTTACTTCACCGGGAGCGATCCCAGATGAGGGGGCGGCCTTTCGATTCCGGCCCCCCCCTCGCGATCGCTCCCGGCGAATGGAAATGCCTCCTCTGTCTGTTTCAGACAGAGGAGGCAGGAGGAAGTGATGTCATCTCCTGTGCGGCGCTCACATATACCGAGCGCCGTACAAGAGAAGACATCAGGTCAGTGAGCACAACACTACACTGACACCAGGACACATAGGAACACTAATCGCCCCCCCCAGGACCCCCAGACCCCCCCAGATCACCCCCCAGATCACCCCCCAGCCCCCAGTCACAGTGTCACTGATTGCAGTGACCATTTATTTAGTGATCACTGCAATCAGTGACATTTGTGACTGTGAAAGTGTCACTAAAGTTTAGTTTTAGGTCCAGTGTAGCCCCCTAACCCCCCCTAATAAAGGTTTAACCCCCTGATCACCCCCCAGATAACCCTTTCACCCCCTATCACCGCTGTCGCTATGCGATCATTTTTCTGATGGCTGTCTTAGCATCAGTGATGGCGATCGGTAGCCAGTAATTTTTTTTAGGTTCGCCGCAGGTTTTTATAGCGTCGGGTACCCCAATATATTATCTAATAAAGGTTCAACCCCCTTGATCGCCCCCCAGGTAACCCTTTCACCCCCTATCACCGCTGTCGCTAATCGATCGTTTTTCTGATGCTGTCTTAGCATCAGTGATGGCGATCGGTAGCCAGTAATTTTTTTTAGGTTCGCCGCAGGTTTTTATAGCGTCAGGTACCCCAATATATTATCTAATAAAGGTTAAACCCCCTTGATCGCCCCCCAGGTAACCCTTTCACCCCCTATCACCGCTGTCGCTATGCGATCATTTTTCTGATGGCTGTCTTAGCATCAGTGATGGCGATCGGTAGCCAGTAATTTTTTTTAGGTTCGCCGCAGGTTTTTATAGCGTCGGGTACCCCAATATATTATCTAATAAAGGTTTAACCCCCTTGATCGCCCCCCAGGTAACCCTTTCACCCCCTATCACCGCTGTCGCTAATCGATCGTTTTTCTGATGCTGTCTTAGCATCAGTGATGGCGATCGGTAGCCAGTAATTTTTTTTAGGTTCGCCGCAGGTTTTTATAGCGTCAGGTACCCCAATATATTATCTAATAAAGGTTAAACCCCCTTGATCGCCCCCCAGGTAACCCTTTCACCCCCTATCACCGCTGTCGCTATGCGATCATTTTTCTGATGGCTGTCTTAGCATCAGTGATGGCGATCGGTAGCCAGTAATTTTTTTTAGGTTCGCCGCAGGTTTTTATAGCGTCGGGTACCCCAATATATTATCTAATAAAGGTTTAACCCCCTTGATCGCCCCCCAGGTAACCCTTTCACCCCCTATCACCACTGTCACTAAGCGATCGTTTTTCTGATCGCTGTCTTCGTGTCGGTGATGCCAATCGGTAGCCAGTCATTTTTTTTAGGTTCGCCGCAGGTTTTTATAGCGTCAGGTACCCCCAAATATGATCTAATAAAGGTTTTAACCCCCTAATTGCCCCTAGTTAACCCTTTCACCAGTGATCACCATATAAGTGTTACGGGTGACGCTGGTTAGTTAGTTTGCTTTTTATAGTGTCAGGGCACCCGCCGTATATAACCCAATAAAGGTTTAACCCCCTGATCGCCCGGTGGGTGATATCAATTAGGTTTTAGCGTCAGAGAGGGTCTGCGTCACACCCCAGGCAGCGTCAGGTTAGTGCCAGTAACGCTAACACCCACGCGTAAAGCATACACCCCCCTTAGTGGTATAGTATCTGAACAGATCAATATCTGATCTGATCAGATCTATACCAGCGGTTTAGGGTTCCCAAAAACGCAGTGTTAGCGGGATCAGCCCAGATACCTGCTAGCACCTGCGTTTTGCCCCTCCGTCCAGCCCAGGCCACCCAAGTGCAGTATCGATCGATCACTGTCACTTACAAAACACAACACACATAACTGCAGCGTTCGCAGAGACAGGCCTGATCCCTGCGACTCCAGTGCTGTAGGAGGTGATTTCACCACCACAGTTAAAAAAAAAAAAGCATATATGCCGAAGCATGGGGGCAGCAGGGGCAGCAGGGCGGAGGAGCAATTTTGCTCCTAATGCCGCATACATACGGTCGAAATTCCGACGGAGGCTTGCCCGTGGAAACGTTTGACCATGTGTGTGCGGCATAACTTTTTTGCGGGAGGATGCCCCCATGCTTCGGCATATATAAATGGTGCATGTATGCCCATCATTAGAAGTGGGTGGATGAAGGGCGGTATTCTAATGGTGGGCATACCCACCAATCAATCTCTTTTTTCGTTCAGCCAACAGGCTGCATGAAAAAAAAAGATTACAATACATGTCCAACAAGGACCAGCAACGTACTGGTATGTTGCTGGACTTTGAATGGTTATACCAGATTGATGCCTGCGGGTTTAGGCATCATCTTGGTATCATTCTTTTCAGCCAGCGGCCGGCTTTCATGTAAAAGCAATCACAGCGGCTAATTAGCCTCTGGACTGCTTTTACAAGCAGTGGGAGGGAATGTCCCCCCCCCGGATATAAAAAGCGCCATTGGGAAATTGGGAAAGCATTTTATCACACCGATCTTGGTGTGGTCAGATGCTTTGAGGGCAGAGGAAAGATCTAGGGTCTAGAAGACCCCAGTTTTTTCAAAAAAAGAGTACCTGTCACTACCTATTGCTATCATAGGGGATATTTACATTCCCTGAGATAACAATAAAAATTATAAAAAAAAAAATATATGTAAGGAACAATTTAAAAATAAAATAAAAAAGCAAAATTAATAATAAAAAAAAAAAAAAAAAAAAAAAGCACCCCTGTCCTGCCCTGCTCTTGCCCAATGGCGAACGCAAGCGTCGGTCTGGCGTCATATGTAAACAGCAATTGCACCATGCATGTGAGGTATCACCGCGAAGGTCAGATCGAGGGCAGTCATTTTAGCAGTAGACCTCCTCTGTAAATCTAACGGGGTAATCTGTAAAGGCTTTTAAAGGCTTTTAAAAATGTATGTAGTTTGTCGCCAATGCGCGTTTGTGCGAAATTTTAAAGCATGTCGTGTTTGGTATCTATGTACTCGGCCTAAGATCATCTTTATTATTTCATCAAACATTTGGGCAATATAGTGTGTTTTAGTGCATTAAAATTAAAAAAAGTGTATTTTTTCCCCAAAAAATGCGTTCGAAAAATCGCTGTGCAAATACTGTGTAGAAAAAAAAAATGCAACACCCACCATTTTAATCTGTAGGGCCTTTGCTTTAAAAATATATATAATGTTTGGGGGTTCAACATAATTTTCTTGCAAAAAAAAAATATGTTTTCATGTAAACAAAAAGTGTCAAAAAGGGCTTTGTCTGCAAGTGGTTAGAAGAGTGGATGTAAGCTTCCTAATGTTGTGTATAAAATGCCAGAACAGTTCAAAACCCCCCCAAATGACCCCATTTTGGAAAGTAGACACCCCAAGCTATATACTGAGAGGCATGTCGAGTCCATGGAATATTTTATATGTTGACACAAGTTGCGGAAAAAAGACAATTTTTTTTTTTTAATTTTTTTTTTGCACAAAGTTGTCACTAAATGATATATTGCTCAAACATGCCATGGGCATATGTGGAATTACACCCCAAAATAAATTCTGTTGCTTCTCCTGAGTACAGGGATACCACATGTGTGAGACTTTTTGGGAGCCTAGCCGCGTACGGGACCCCAAAAACAAAGCACCGCCTTCAGGCTTTCTAAGGGTGTAAATTTTTGATTTTACTTCTCACTGCCTATCACAGTTTCGGAGGCCATGGAATGCCCAGATGGCACAAAACCCCCCCAAATGACCCCATTTTGGAAAGTAGACACCCCAAGCTATTTGCTGAGAGGTATTGTGAGTATTTTGCAGATCTCGCTTTTTGTCACAAAGTTTTGAAAATTGAAAAAAAAAAAAAAAAAAAAAAAATTTTCTTTCTTAATTTTCAAAAACAAATGAGAGCTGTAAAATACTCACCATGCCTCCTCAGCAAATAGCTTGGGGTGTCTACTTTCCAAAATGGGGTCATTTGGGGGGGTTTTGTGCTATTTTGGCATTTTATGGCCTTAGAAACTGTGATAGGTAGTGAGGAGTGAAATCAAAAATTTGTGCCTAGAAATCCTGAAGGCGGTGCTTGGTTTTCGGGGTCCCGTACGCGGCTAGGCTCCTAAAAAGTCCCACACATGTGGTATCCCTGTACTCAGGAGAAGCAGCAAAATGTATTTTGGGGTGCAATTCCACATATAACCATGGCATGTGTGAGCAATATATCATTTAGTGACAACTTTTTGTAATTTATTTTTTATTTTTATTTTTTGTCATTATTCAATCACTTGGGACAAAAAAAAAAATATTCAACGGGCTCAACAGGCCTCTCAGCAATTTCCTTGGGGTGTCTACTTTCTAAAATGGGGTCATTTGGGGGGGTTTTGTGCTATTTTGGCATTTTATGGCCTTCGAAACTGTGATAGGTAGTGAGGAATGAAATCAAAAATTTGCGCCCTTAGAAATCCTGAAGGCGGTGCTTGGTTTCCGGGGTCCCGTACGTGGCCAGGCTCCTAAAAAGTCCCACACATGTGGTATCCCCGTACTCAGGAGAAGCAGCAAAATGTATTTTGGGGTGCAATTCCACATATAACCATGGCATGTGTGAGCAATATATCATTTAGTGACAACTTTTTGTAATTTTTTTTTTTTTTTTTGTCATTATTCAATCACTTGGGACAAAAAAAAAAAATATTCAATGGGCTCAACATGCCTCTCAGCAATTTCCTTGGGGTGTCTACTTTCCAAAATGGGGTCATTTGGGGGGGTTTTGTACTGCCCTGCCATTTTAGCACCTCAAGAAATGAGATAGGCAGTCATAAATTTAAAGCTGTGTAAATTTCAGAAAATGTACCCTAGTTTGTAAACGCTATAACTTTTGCGCAAACCAATAAATATACGTTTATTGACATTTTTTTTACTAAAGACATGTGGCTGAATACATTTTGGCCTAAATGTCTGACTAAAATTGAGTTTATTCGATTTTTCTTATAACAAAAAGTAGAAAATATCATTTTTTTTCAAAATTTTCGGTCTTTTTCCGTTTATATCGCAAAAAATAAAAATCGCAGAGGCAATCAAATACCATTAAAAGAAAGCTCTATTTGTGGGAAGAAAAGGACGCAAATTTCATTTGGGTACAACATTGCATGTCCGCACAATTTACAGTTAAAGCAGCGCAGTGCCGAATCCCAAAAACAGGCCTGGTCCTAATGGCCCGAAATGGTCCGGGGCTTAAGTGGTTAAGACAGAACTGCACCAGGGACAGCGACTACATACTACAAAGTGCACACTTGAAACAAACATTTTTGGATAAAGGATACCCAGAAAAAATTATAGACCATGCCCATACCATCTATCTTTCTGGCAAGAAATCCAAGAGAATAAAATCGCCAGAAAAAACGGTTGTTCGATTTGTCACTGGGTTCCATGGACAGTATAGAAAAATGGAACATATCATTCATAAACACTGGAACATCTTGAAGCAAGACCCCCACCTAGCTACAATTGTTTGTGATAAACCTAAAGTTACCTACAGAAGGGCACCGACTCTAAAAAACAAAATAGCGCCTAGCAAGTTAAAACACACTAAACCAATTAGTGCTATTTGTCCGGCCCCCCTTAAAGGGATGTATAGATGCAATAAAGCCCTGTGCAAAACTTGCAATTTTGTCCAACATGGACAAAAAAACTTCTCTCATAGGGATAAGACTTATCAACTTGACAATTTTTTCAACTGTTCAAGTGATTATGTCGTTTATTGCCTAACATGCCCATGCAAAATGCTATATGTGGGTCGCACTATTAACCCACTAAGACAGCGTTTTGGCAAACATCGTCGCTTTGTGGAAACTGGTTGTGATGAACACAGTGTACCACGGCACTTCTTGGAATTTCATGGCCAGTCCACGGAGGGCCTACAGGTTTGGGTGATAGAAGCCATACCTAAAGGCCTATCTGAGGCCGAGCGTTTTTCCAGACTGTGTGAGCGCGAAACTTATTGGATTTTTACTCTGGATACCCTTGTGCCGAATGGGTTAAACGAGGAACTAGAGGTTAACACGATCCTCTAAAAAATGTTCCCCTTTTCTTATTTGCCCTCTCCCTATGATGCACGGTTGCAAGTGTGCATGTACATATTGTAGTGTTAGCACCTATATGTGTGTGCTTTTCCATTAAGGAATCTTATGGCTTCTTCTTTTTACATATTTACATATATATAATCCCTTCATTTATTATCATTTATTATAATTATACAATACTATTATTACCATTATCATTTTTTAATATTAGCTCTTCTGTTACACAGCGCAAGCCTCCACGCATGTGTGGGCGAGCGCTTGTGTGCACTAGCATATATGTGTATGTGTGTCCCTTTATACGTGTGTGTGTGCACGTGGGCACACATAGGCACACAAGCATATATATATATATATGTGTATATATATATATATATATATATATATATTTTATTCTTATTATTTCCTTCTGTTTTGTATACAGCTACGCTGATAATCCTCTATAATGACTAGTGATTGATGATTATTCACTGTGCCTATATCATACTCATTATATTTTATTACTTTGATTGTATTTATCGTAACATTTAAGAGCTTGCACCCAAACATTTTGTTGGCAGGCATCATATCCCTGTCATATATTAATAATTTTTTTTTAAAAAAAATTTAACACTAAAATGTCTATATAGACATTCCCTTAAAAAGCTTTTATCATACAATAATAGTTTTTTGCTATTATAAACGTTATGCCTTAATTACTTCATAATTATTTTATTATGAGCAATATTATTTCATTACTTCTTTAATTATTTTATTATGAGCAATATTATTTCATTACTATTCATTACCTTTATTATCATTATTATTTTTATTATATATATATTTTTTTATTAATTTTATTATTTTCTATTTTATTATTATTATTTTTCTGCTATTTAAGCTATCCCAAGTTAGTGGGGTTAAAACTCCCGTTTTGTTCCATGCAACACACTTGTCATAGCAATTATTGAATTCTGCTGCGCTGACGGGCAGAATTACTTTTAAAACATCCGTCCTTCCTGTCTCCTTGTACACTTGAGAAAGGAGCGCGCATGCCCTGTACGAGAGCTGCGCATGCTCTGAAACGCGTTGTGGTTCCCTGCACCATCCAGCTGACGTCAGACGCTCCTCTCCGGACCGACCGTTGCCATCTTTCGCTGCTGTCTCCTATCACGGACAAGCCAGCCTGCATCCCGGCTACTTGCGACCGCCATAACCGGGACCTGGGAAATCCGTGGACTAGCGTCAGAGATCCTGGACGCAATATAAACATTGATCCTACTGGATGACACCTGAAACTTACCATGATGTAAGTGTTTGATACAAATTGTCTGCTACATAATAAATCTGTTTTGCTAAGAGGCGCTTTTCTATTTTTCCTTTCATGTCATTTTCCTTGAGTCGGCTGCCCTGGGCAACTGAGTTTTTATTAAAGACTTCCTATCCACAATTGTTACTATAGAGTTTTTCAAAACCGTATGCTACCTGCCATCCCTTGGTAACAATAATAACTTTATGTCCATCCGATTGGAATACTTTTTTAGTTTTTTGATTTTCAACCTTTGTATAATATCCTTTACACATTTAGGATTAATAGTGTTTGTCTGTGCAGGCTTCCCAAGCGCTTGCATTTGCTATTGTTTCTCTTTTATACTCAGTTGTGACATGAAGCTACTTGTATATCAAGACATCGCTTGTATATCAAGTCACAATTTATGAAAAAATGTTGCTTGTCTTGCAAAATGCTCTTAAACCAAGTAACTCTCAAACCAAGGTTTTACTGCATTAGCTTCACTGTTTTCTTAGCAACTGACTTAAAACAAGTTTGTAGATATGAAATGCTGACTCTTTTCTTACATCCATTTAAAACATACCGTATATACTCGAGTATAAGCCGACCCGAATATAAGCCTAGACACCTAATTTTACCACAAAAAACTGGGAAAACCTATTGACTCGAGTATAAGCCTAGGGTGTCCATCTGCATGCCTCACTGTACCTCACTTTGCCTTACTGTGTCCATGTGCATGCCTCACTGTGCCTCACTGTGTCCATGCCTCACTGTGCCTCACTGTGTCCATGCCTCACTGTGCCCATGCCTCACTGTGCCCATGCCTCACTGTGCCCATGACTCACTGTGCCCAATCTCCCTACCTGATCTCCGGCGCTGTGTGACTAGACTGACATTTAACATGGGAGTCTATGGAAGGGGTGCCCGGCTTTGAAAAATCAGTGCTCCCCGGCCATGGGTCCCCTGGACAACAAACTTTGCACACTTGTAGATGAAGAGAGGGGCTACGTGTGTGCCAAGATTGGAGGTCGGAATCAGGCGCACAAAGATGAAGATGAAGATGGACACAGACTCGAGTATAAGCCGAGGGGGGCATTTTCAGCACAAAAAAATGTGCCGAAAAACTCGGCTTATACTCGAGTATATACGGTACATGTTTTAGGACAGTGTCTCAAAATATGAAAGTGCTATAGACAGCTAGCATTTTCAGTAGGCCATCAATGGCAGTTCCAAAACTTCTCTCACAACAGAGTCCTTTTGAAATAACAAGAACATCAGTAAGCTTTGCGAGTGGAAAACAGTCTATGTTGCTTTTTCTGATTACCGTTAACATTATTTTTAATAGCCATTGGGAGAAGTTTCAGACACACTCATGACTGGCTGGCACATACAATTATAAGAACAAATAAACACGGTAACCTTTGTAGGTATAGGCTTTGGAGCCTTTACCACTTTGAATCTAATATGCCTTCCGCTCTTGATGCTAATAACTCTGAAGCAGTATACCCTATGGAGTCTTTATGTTTCCTCTGACAAATCAGTCCCCATCCATAGCTACTGTGGAGATGCTAATACCCTGACACGTAGTTCAAAATAACTTGGCACAGCCAATTTCGGTCAGAATTACCTCACTGCCTAAACACGACAGAGCAGAAAATGTAGACAATCACTGAAATAGCACATGCATATTAACTAGGTGTGAGTCAGTGTAGAGCAAACAGAAGTGGTAAAGGCCACATTCCTACATTCCCCTTGTTATACGTTCACAATAAAACAAACATCTGGAGACTAATCCCAAATATTATCATGCTAACAGAAATGTCTATATGATTTAATCATTTTCTGCTGTCAAAATCAGTAGTTCTTGCTTGGTTTGCTAACACATTTTAAAACAAATATTAAATTTCTAAGAAAAGGGGGGGGGGGTGAATGGCAAATATATGCTTGTGCCACATCCAGTATATATGAGCAAAGAAAAAAGGGGTTCCCCTGGGTGGACTTTTAAGGCACTAGTAGTATTCATTCCAAATATATAGGATATTGAAGTAAAAAATAGTTTTTATTCACAATTATACATATTTATCAAAAAATGAAATATTAAATTAAAATATACAGTTCCAAAGATTGTCAACATATAGGTAAATACATGAAAACCTTCTTTACACCCGACGCGTTTCGGGGTAACCTTCTTCAGGGGTGTGTAGAGAAGGACAATTAGTTCATGTATTATAAATGTAGTAGAAGAATGATGAATATTTAATTGGATGCGATTTTTTAAGCTCTCTTTGCTGGACTGTCATGGTGTGAGGTTGACTCTGTCAATAATACAGTGTACTGTTTGACAGCGGACATTATTAGGTCTTTTACGGATCTCATATACTCAGGGACCTCTATCCCAGTCCCAGTATATCTCTTCTGGTTGATCCACCGGCTTCTCGATCTTTGGAATAATTTCTCCCTAACGGGATGAACACCTGTTCCTTATAAATGTCCTTCTCAAACCTGCATTAATTGTATATTCTGATACCCACTTCTTGCTTGACTGGCAACCCCATTGACAGAACCCAGCGTGCTGTTTATATTTTCAATGCTTTTAAAAAATCGCATCCAATGAAATATTCATCATTCTTCTACTACGTTTATAATACATGAACTAATTGTCCTTCTCTACACAGCCCTGAAGAAGGTTACCCCGAAACGCGTCGGGTGTAAAGAAGGTTTTCATGTATTTACCTATATGGTGACAATCTTTGGAACTGTATATTTTAATTTAATATTTCATTTTTTGATAAATATGTATAATTGTGAATAAAAACAATTTTTTACTTCAATATCCTGTATATTTGGAATTAATACTACTACTGCCTTAAAAGTCCACCCAGGGGAACCCCTTTTTTCTTTTTTTTTTCTTTTCTCATTCAATTTCTAAGGCTCACAGGTGGTTATTTTTTATAGTAACTTCAGAATAAATTAAAACTATAATGGTTTTAGACCAGTCCTATTTTAGATTCAATGGTAATACATTTTTACCTGATGCTTTATACACAACTTTGGAGCAGGTGAAATTGATCTCCATTTAACTTTGATATAAAATTTAAATATGCATTGGGGCAAACAGACTACTGATTCAGGCATGTGGAATCGTGGATGAAACTAACTATTAAATGCTGGGTGAGCAGTGTCACTGCCTGAAAAACTACTTGAAATTGTTCAATATGGGGTATTTGTGAGGACACATCTGTTAGGACTGCCAGCTTGTTAGGAGCAAAAGTGCAATTCCCACTATTTCAGCCTGTTTTTGCCATTTTAAGAGATCAAAGGTCACATAAATAGATCCAAGGACAACGATTACATTTTCTGACCCATTGGGTAAGTCTTGGATACGATTTTTGGGGACCTGAGTGTTTTAAATGTATATTAAAGGAAGATTTTTTTTTTTTAAATAACAAACATTTCATACTTACCTGCTCTGTGCAATGGTTGCAGTGGTGAAGTGGAGCAGCTCTGACTCTCCTATTCTTGGGTCCCCCATCTGCACTCCTGGCTCCTCCCTCCTGCCCCCATAGCCAGCAGCTTGCTATGGGGGCACCCGTCCCTGCTCTCTCCTCATTAGCTCATTAAATGTGATTGACAGAAGGTTTTTTACCCTTACGCATTGAATACGTAAAGGTAAAGAACCTTGAGCCTTTATAACCACTTAAAACATGCATAGAACCTTGTGTGTGAGAGCTGTAGTGAGGATGAGTATGCTAGCTAAATAACTTGTTTATTTTATCTATTTTTCCTTTTTATTTTAAGTATATATATATATATATATATATATATATATACCTATTTATAAGTAAGCCAAACCCTTAATTCCAGTTGTGGTTCTTTAGAGCACATTCTATATCTAGTTATATTAAGAAACATATAAAATGTTTTTTTTTACTAAAAAATATTTAATTTTGGGTATACCCAACCCATAACACTGGGTTTGCAGAGATTCTAAAGATTCTAAAGAAAGAGCAGAACAGAGCTGTTAACTTTCAGGTATTCTCTCTCTGATTGAGTACCCATACCAACAGATCAGGCAGAGAGAGAGAGGGAGGAAAGCTATGTAACCCCCCTGATCAAATAGTTGTTGTAACGAATGTCACGTCTACCCCAACGCAGGTGGTCAGACACATTGGGGGTTTTTTACTAAAGGCAAATCCACTTTGCACTACAAGTGCAAACTACAAGTGCAAAGTGCACTTGAAAATGCACTGAAAGTGCACTTGGAAGTGCAGTCGCTGTAAATCTGAGGGGTATATTTGAAACGAGGGGAAGCTCTGCTGATTTTATTATCCAATCATGTGCAAGCTAAAATGCTGTTTTTTATTTTCCTTGCATGTCCCCCTCGGATCTACAGTTACTGCACTTCCAAGTGCAATTTCAAGTGCACTTTGCACTTGAAGTTTGCACTTGTAGTGCAAAGTGGATTTGCCGTTCGTAAATAACCCCCTATAGCTGGCTACTGTGTGCTTCACCTATAGCAGCCCCCTTTCTCTTAAGGCAAGCAGGCCTACCTGTACTTGGTTGCCCCAGGACTTAAACGCCATGCTATAGAGTCTGCCAGTTGCCAGCATTGCTGCAGAGGTTGAAGGGGTGGGGGGTCAGCCTGTCAGTGCTCAGACCATAAGCTGCACACTGCATCAAATTGGTCTGCGTGGTTGTCGTCCCAGAAGGAAGCCTCTTCTAAAGATGATGCACAAGAAAGCCTGCAAACAGTTTGCTGAAGACAAGAAGACTAAGGACATGGATCACTGGAACCATGTCTTGTGGTCTGATGAGAACAAGATAAACTTATTTTGTTCAGATGGTGTCATACGTGTGTGGCTGCAACCAGGTGAGGAGTACAAAGACAAGTGTGTCTTGCCTACAGTCAAGCATGGTGGTGGGAGTGTCATGGTCTGGGGCTGCATGAGTGCACTGGGGAGCTACATTACATTGAGGGAACCATGAATGCCAACATGTACTGTGACACACTGAAGAAGAGCATGATCCCCTCCCTTTGGAGACTGGGCCGCAGGGCAGTATTCCAACGTGGTAATGACCCCAAACACACCTCCAAGACGACCACTGCCTTGCCAAAGAAGCTGAGGGTAAATGTGATGGACTGGCCAAGCATGTCTCCAGACCTAAACCTTATTAGGCATCTGTGGGGCATCCTCAAATGGAAGGTGGAGGAGCGCAAAGTCTCTAACATCCACCAGCTCTGTGATGTCATTATAGAGAAGTGGAAGAGGACTACAGTGGCAACCTGTGATGCTCTGGTGAAATCCATGCCCAAGAGGGTTAAGGCAGTGCTGGAAAATAATGTTGGCCACACAAAATATTGACACTTTGGGCCCAATTTGGACATTTTCACTTAGGGGTGTACTCACTTTTGTTGCCAACGGTTTAGACATTAATGGCTGTGTGTTGAGTTATTTTGATGGGACAGCACAGTTACACTGCTATACAAGCTGTACATTTACTACTTTACATTGTAGCAAAGTGTAATTTCTTCAGTGTTGTGACATGAAAAGACATAATAAAATATTTACAAAAATGTGAAGGGTGTACTCACTTTTGTGAGATACTTTATTTGGATGGAGTCAGGTGATCGAGTTCTGTGCAACCTGGACGACTGTCTGGGTGGATGTGTGTTATGTCACTAGGCCGGAAGCCTGAGGCCTATTCCAGGAACACCTGGCTGCTAAGCTGCCTGAGGCCTATCCAGGAGCAGGAGAAGCAGCATAGGGTCAGGATTGCAGAATTGGAGTCCAACCGAGTTGAGAAGGTTCAGCCAGATGGGGAACCAGTTGTAGTCGGAGGTAGAGGGGAAGCTGTCGCCACTAAGGGTCCAACCACCTTGTTACCGGAGACTACTGTGAGTAAGCTGAGGCAAGTACCTGAGCAGTCTTCTCACCAGCCGGGGATGGTGAAGAAATGGGAAAGCATCAGCAAGTGCCAAGCCAGGGACCCAGCAGGATAGCAAGGGTGACGCTTGAGGAGTATACAGTGGGATAGCTGTGGAAGAGCTCAGAGGATCCAGTGACGACTGGGATCTGAAAGTCTAGTGAGAGACTGGGAGCTCAGTGAGTGAACATCTTCAGTGGGATACTGTGAGATAAGTAAAAGGACTGTTCTGTGTTACTAAGAGTTATGTACAACTACCATTAGTGACTGTTGCAAGACTAGTTGCCATAGGAGACAGCGGTCTTACCTATACAGAAGTGTTATCCGGCTGGAGGCCTTCCACTGTATAGTTGTCTACCTATAGAAGTCTCAGAGTCTGCCAATTATCATTGCATCTTTTCAGGAGTGTCCTGGCCCTAACCTGCTCTCCCCCAGTTCTGTTAAGAGACAATACATCTCCCGTTTGGATTCAAAGCGTAACTGGCGCCCATCATTCTTCTTGCATCACACCCACCATGCCTGGTAACCCACTCTACAAGGAAGGATGTCAGCTCTCCCTAACCTTTGAGGTCACATTTGGGCCTCTTGGGCCCCGGGACCTTGCTACATATATATTGTGAGGGGGTTAGCTCGGCAGCGGGTGTGTGTGACCCCCGGGATGGGCTCCCCAGACAAAAACAGGCCCAGCAAACGGAGGTTGTGGTTTTCAAAATCAAAAAGGTGCGGTTTATTTTCTATTTACAGTGACAAAACACAGCAAAGCAAAAGAAACATAAATAAAATAAATCCTGGTCAACTTGACCTCTGACTAAACATACAGGTTTCCTAACTAACAACTGGGATCAGCCTAGTGCTGTCCTAGTCCCTAAGTCCCTGGTTTTAAATGTCCAAGCAAATAGCCACACAGGCTTTGTCTCACCGCACAGGGGTTCACTCTCCCTAGACAGTCCACACAGGTCTGGTTCCAGGCATGAGCTAACACCTAATGAATCTGGGAGTTCTTATAGAGGCCTAAATGAGCTGACAAGCTTCAGCTGGCCTCATCAACTCCCTGTCTGTACGACGCCCCACACTCTCCCTAGAGGTATGAGTCATCCATGAGCCCACTAGCCTTATACAACTCTCCACCTAGTTGTATAAGTCGGCGTAAAGCCTGAATCTGGGCGAAATATATCTACCCCCCTGGATGCAACCAGGTGACTTTACCTTCCTGCTGTCACATACCCCCCCCTCTTGTTTTAACCTCGGGGTTGGAACACCAGCAATCAGGCATTCATGTACTCGAGACAAAGCATCCACATTCCCCATTTGAACGCCAGGGCGATGCTTTACTGTGAAGTTGAATTCCTGGAGGGCCAGGAACCACCTATTCACTCTTCTATTTGTTTCCTTGTTTTGAGCCATCCACTTTAACGGAGCGTGATCCGTAACCATGTCAAAGTGCCTACCTAGCAGGTAGTACCGAAGGGAATCTAGAGCACACTTCACCGCTAAACACTCCTTTTCAACGGTGGCGTAATTTACCTCATGGGACTTCAACTTCCTGCTGAGGTAAATGACTGGGTGCTCTTCCCCGTTCCAGACCTGGGACAATACTGCTCCTAACCCCACATCTGACGCATCACTTTGTACGACAAAGTCTTTAGAGAAGTCGGGTGAGTACAACACTGGCTGGCTACATAAGGCTTGTTTCAAGAATTGGAATGCTGCCTCAGCCTCGGGGGTCCATTTAATCATGACCGACCCTTTCCCCTTCGTCAGGTTGGTTAGGGGCACAGCCTTAGAAGCAAAGTGGGGAATGAATCGCCGATAATACCCAGCGATTCCCAGAAAGGCTCGTACCTGCTTCTTGCTGTTGGGACGTGGCCAACTCTGGATGGCCTCGACTTTGTTGAGTTGGGGTTTTATTACTCCCCTCCCAATGGTGTACCCAAGATATTTGGCCTCCTCCTGCCCAATGGTACACTTCTTGGGGTTAGCCGTAAACCCCGCTTCCCGAACAGAGTCCAGGACTGCTTGCACTTTTGGCAGATGTGAGGCCCAATCTGTGCTATGGACAATTACGTCATCCAGGTAAGCCGCAGCATACTTCCGATGGGGCCTCAGCATCTGGTCCATTTTCCGCTGGAATGTGGCTGGCGCATTCTGTAACCCGAACGGCATTCTTTTATATTGGAACGCCCCGTCTGGGGTTACAAATGCGGTTTTCTCTTTGGCCGACTTGGCCAGGGGGATTTGCCAATACCCTTTTGTGAGGTCAAGAGTCGTCATGTATCGGGCTGTTCCCAGCCGGTCGATCAACTCATCTATACGTGGCATGGGGTAGGTGTCAAATTTTGTAACTTTGTTCAACTGACGAAAATCGTTACAAAATCGCCAGCTCCCATCCGGTTTAGGCACCAACACAATGGGACTAGACCAATCACTTTGGGACTCCTCTATCACCCCTAAGTTCAGCATTTTCTGTACTTCCTCCCGTATTGCCTCCCGTCGGGCCTCTGGGATCCGATAGGGTTTTAACTTCACCCTTTCACCGGGCGGGGTAATGATGTCATGCTCTACCCCAGATGTTTGTCCCGGCAGCTCAGAGAATACCTCCTTGTTGCGAAGCACAAACTCCTTAACCTCCTGTTGTTGGGGTTGTGACAAGGTGGCTGCTATTCCAACCTCAGGAATCACGCAACCAGTTTGAGCTGGTGACCAAGTGTCTGCGACTAGGGACTCTCTATCCCTCCAGGCTTTCAACAGATTAACGTGATAGATCTGTTCGGGCTTTCGCCTTCCTGGTTGTCTGACCTTGTAATTCACTTCGCTCACTTTTTCCATTATCTCATAGGGGCCTTGCCATTTGGCAAGGAATTTACTTTCAACCGTAGGGACAAGTACCAGTATCCTATCCCCCGGGGAAAAGGTACGGGTCTTGGCTCCACGGTTGTACACTCTCTGCTGTGCTAACTGCGCTTGGGCCAAATGTTCCTTCACGATGGGCATTACCTGTGCAATTCGGTCTTGCATCAGGGCGACATGCTCAATCACACTCCTGTGGGGAGAACTCTCACTTTCCCAAGTTTCCTTGGCAATATCCAACAGCCCTCTTGGGTGTCTCCCATACAGTAACTCAAAGGGGGAGAATCCCGTAGAGGATTGGGGCACCTCCCTAATAGCAAACATCAGATAAGGAAGTAGACAGTCCCAATCCTTTCCATCTCTATCCACCACTTTCTTCAACATTTGTTTTAGGGTTTTGTTGAATCTTTCAACCAGCCCATCGGTTTGGGGGTGATACACAGATGTACGTAATTGCGTCACTTTAAACAATTTACACAGCTCCTTCATAACCCGGGACATAAAGGGTGTACCTTGGTCCGTAAGCAGTTCTTTACAAATACCCACCCGGCTAAACACAAGAGATAGCTCTTTGGCTATGGTTTTGGCCGAGGTATTTCGGAGAGGGATCGCTTCTGGATAACGGGTGGCATAGTCCATTATAACTAATATGTACTGGTGCCCCCTAGCGGACTTGATTATAGGCCCTACCAAATCCATGGCGATCCTCTCAAACGGGACCTCAATGATGGGTAGAGGGACCAGCGGGCTACGGAAATGTGGCATCGGGGCCGACCTCTGACACACAGGGCAGGAGGAACAATAATTTTCTATGTCCTTCATCACCCCCGGCCAATAGAATCTCTGTAATACCCTCTCTCTGGTTTTCTCTGTCCCCAGATGACCTCCAAGAATGTGCCCATGGGCCAACTCCAACACCAACTTCCTGTAAGGTTTGGGCACCACAAGCTGCTCAACGGTTTCTTCTGCCCTTTTTGCCACCCGATACAGTAGGTCCTTCTCTACGCTGAAGTATGGGTAAGTGCAGGTATTATCTGGGTTCACTAACTCGCCATCTATTTTCACTACGTTTTCCCGTGCCTTTATTAGGGCGGGGTCTTTCAACTGTTCTGTGGCAAAGTTTTCCCTGTGAACCTCAAGATCAGAAAACTCCACAGACGGTAGGTTTTCGTCTGAGGAGGTGGGCTCCTCTCCAGTTTCTTGAGTCTCCCCTGCCAATACTGATAAGGGAAATTCCGGAGAGTCCTCACCACTCTCAGGGGAGTTCTGGCTATCACATTCCTGGTACATAGGGGCACCAGTGGGGGGCTCAGGATCATCCCACAGTTCCCAGAACTTCGGAAAATCCCTTCCCACAATGGCGTCATGCGGTAACTGAGATACTAAGCCCACTGGATGAGAGAGGGTACCTTTGGGGGTCTCGAAACACACTGTAGTCACTGGATACTCTCGGGTGTCCCCATGCACACAAATAACAGCTACCTTGCTATTCCCAAAGACCTCTGTTTTAACTAACTCAGCCTTTATCAGGGTCACAAGGCTACCTGAATCCAGCAATACCACAACATTTCTACCATTAACACACATTTTGCATAAATGTTTCTCAGTTCCTCGAATGGCAGTGCATGCGACTGTCGCACACAGCGACTGACGTCTGCCCGTCAGAAAGTCACACTGCATGGGTTCCTCCACAACCGGGCAATTGGCTGCAATATGTCCCGCTTGCCGGCAGCGGTAGCAAACGATCCTTCTTGCCGCCTCTTGAGCCGCTGATTTCCCAGGCTGTTCTCGCCAAACTTGGGGTAGAGCTCCCACCCTCTCACTCTCTCCACCCTCACCCCTTGGAATCCTCTTATCCGCCCCTGGGGATGGTCTGGTCTTAGGGTGGAAAGTCCGAGTGTCTCTGGAAGAGGCCGTCAGGTTCTCTGTAGCCAAGTATTTCTCCACACGATCCACAAGACCATCGGCCGTCTCTGGGTCTCCATGGCTTACCCACTTTTGGATGGCAGTAGGAAGAGCTCTCAAAAACCGATCCATTACAACACGTTCCACAATCTTTGGTGCGGACAAAGTCTCTGGCTGTAGCCACTTTCTGCTCAGGTGAATGAGATCATACATTTGAGACCTGGGGGGTTTTCCAAGCTGGAAAGTCCAGTTATGCACACGCTGAGCCCGGACAGCCTGGGTGACACCCAGCCTTGCCAAAATTTCAGCTTTTAGCATCACATAGTCTTTTGCTTGGTTAGGCTCTAGGTCATAGTAAGCTTTCTGCGATTCACCAGTTAACAGAGGAGCCACCAGTCCAGCCCACTGCTCCTCAGGCCACTTTTCTCTTTCAGCGGTCCTTTCAAATGTGGTCAAAAATACCTCTGGATCATCCTCTCCAGTCATTTTTGTCAATAAACGACTCACCCCAAAGGACGCGGTATTAGTGGGACGGCTTTCCTCACTGGTCTGCGGACGTTGCTGCATTACTGCTTCCATTTGTTGTAGTCTCTGCTCTTGCTTCTGTAACAGGTCTATGAAGCGGGCCTCAGATTGCTGCTGGGCTTGTTGCTGAGCTTCCAGACTCTGTTGGTGAGCTTGCTGCTGGGCTGCAAGGCTCTGTTGATGAGCTTGCTGCTGGGCTGCAAGGCTCCTTTGCAAACCTGCATTTGTCTGCTGTTGATTGGCATTTGCTAGAGCCAGCTGTTTCAGTATCTCCTCCATGCTGGCTTAAAAAAAAACTGCCACTGGTTCTCCACCAACTGTGAGGGGGTTAGCTCGGCAGCGGGTGTGTGTGACCCCCGGGATGGGCTCCCCAGACAAAAACAGGCCCAGCAAACGGAGGTTGTGGTTTTCAAAATCAAAAAGGTGCGGTTTATTTTCTATTTACAGTGACAAAACACAGCAAAGCAAAAGAAACATAAATAAAATAAATCCTGGTCAACTTGACCTCTGACTAAACATACAGGTTTCCTAACTAACAACTGGGATCAGCCTAGTGCTGTCCTAGTCCCTAAGTCCCTGGTTTTAAATGTCCAAGCAAATAGCCACACAGGCTTTGTCTCACCGCACAGGGGTTCACTCTCCCTAGACAGTCCACACAGGTCTGGTTCCAGGCATGAGCTAACACCTAATGAATCTGGGAGTTCTTATAGAGGCCTAAATGAGCTGACAAGCTTCAGCTGGCCTCATCAACTCCCTGTCTGTACGACGCCCCACACTCTCCCTAGAGGTATGAGTCATCCATGAGCCCACTAGCCTTATACAACTCTCCACCTAGTTGTATAAGTCGGCGTAAAGCCTGAATCTGGGCGAAATATATCTACCCCCCTGGATGCAACCAGGTGACTTTACCTTCCTGCTGTCACAATATATATATATATATATATATATATATATATATATATATATATATATATATACAGTATGCGCTGACGTCACCTCGTGTTACAGTTCGTTTGCCCAGAAGGACGGGTTTGTCTGATCGTGCGCCGGCCGGCACATCAGACTTCAGGCTTTTATTGACGCTACAATTGTAAATTGGATACTTTGTTTTTTAAAATAAATTTTAAAAGGTTTTACACTATTTGGAGCATTTATGTTTTATATGTACTATGTACACCCACCCACCCATCGGTCTGTTTGGCTATGAGGCAATCTGAAGAGCTTTGAGTGTGCTCGCTGCATATTGGAATCAAGCTGTGCTTTTTCTACACGCTCTCACTGATCCTCTGTAATGGGGGATCACGTCATCTGGTAAGAAGTGATTTCTTCTTATCTGGTGGTGGATTCAGCATGTTTTTTCTAATAACGTTTGGTGACGCCATTGCACATTTGGATGGACTTCACTGATTTGAGCACTGGTGGATGTCATATTGATATTTGATGGACTTTATTAATTTTATGAACACTGGTGGACTTTATTTATGTTTCAATATTCATATGATTTGTCTATGATTCACATATTTGTTGAACACTGGTGGATTACACATTGATTTAGAATTCATTTAATTATGACTCATAGGTTTAGCGCGATTCTATTTTCTTCCAATATATTTTTACTGTGTTATTGCTATACAGGAGAATTGCAGCTTCCGACATAGTTTTGGGAATAATTTGTGTATCTTTGTTTGCATATAATTTTTTTTCATAGTGCAGTTTCTTTTCCTTTTTTCTATATACATATTCCTGGCTGGAAAAATTTGCCTGAATTTTCACATTAAAAAAATTAAATTGCAAGGAACAAATGTAGTGACATTTTAACCATAAGGCCACTATACACTGATCAATATGTGTTCAGATCCTGCAGAATAGGCCAAATTCGAGCTGAAGGTGACCCTGTGGGCACCACTCAGTTCAACAGAAGCCGATTGCTCACTTGACTTTTGTCAAAGCAGCAGGGTGGAAAACTATCTCTACTAACCAGTGCCTGCATCCAGTGAGATGCAGGCACTGTTGGGTTATTCTGGCAGCCGTGGTGCAAGCTGTTAAAAAAGAATAGCAACACAGCAGAATTATCCATTTGTGCTGTTTAGTGTGGATGGAGGAATTAGTTAGATTTCGCAGGCTGAGCAAAGAGAAATCTATGTGTGTATGGGCAGCTTTAGAATATCTTGCACTGCCAGGACAGAGGGGATTACCTGAGGCAGATCAGGTAAAATTTTAGAACTGCAAATAACAACAACTCAACTTTATCATATGTGCCTATATCCTAAATCTAAATGAATAGTTTTGACCTTTTTAAAAACACCATGATGCAGGCTTGAATTTTCTTTTAACTCAGTGAATAAATATATTATTAGTGTAGCACCCACTACCTTTTTTGGTAGGTGCTATAATGGGGTTTTTGTGTCTCAGGTTTTAGTATAGGCAAATCTAGGCAGGCCTGTGCATTATGCTAGTCCAGTTTGTTTTGATCTGGGACTGGGAGTGTTCTAGTGCAGCAGTGGGTGTGGCCACTTGTGTTCAGACTCAGAGACGCCTCCCCTGGTTTTCAGTCAGTAAGTTCTGGAAAAGGGGTTGGACTTGATGTTCTGAGTGACAGACAGCTTGTGTAGGAGCTCTGACCAATCCCCAATTAGGATTGGCAGGGGGCGGGCCTCCTATATAAGCTGAGGTAGCATGCCACTGAGGAGAAGTCTATAGAGGAAAGAAGATGGAGCAGTAGTGTTTTCTGTGTGGAGGCCCCTGCCTGGAGCCTGGGGCCTACCAGGTGCTGAGGAGAAAGTCCTGGAGGAGGACCATTCTTCTTCAACACTGCAGAGGAAAAATTCAGGATTAAGAGAAAGGAGTATTGGAACTGTTACTGCTGGACTGTGTGGTTGAACCACGTTTCTTCTATGGACCGGGGACCATGGAGAAGGTCAGTGGGTAAAGCAAGTGATGGAACCGGAGGAATCTATTACATTTAGTGCGGATGGCCGTGGCCGGGGAACTCAGCTTCTGCAGTAGTGGACTATCTGGGCCTAGTAGTCCACCAGTTGCCATATGCTATTAGGGTACTGGGCCGTCGGGGTGAGGTGTGTGGCTACACCTCTGGTTCAATGCTGGCATTTGAGTAACTGTTAGTATGTGGTAGAGTTATTCAGAGTGACTCTTCACAGAAAAGCAATCAATTCAGGAACAGTTTGTAGCAAAGACTTTACTCAGGGATCTTGAGGTGATACTCTGCAGGAGTCAGTGCAGCATTAAAGGAGAAATAGTCTGCAGTGACGCAGCACCAAAGGCTGTAACCGTTGCTGTGCCTTATTTTCCAAATAGAAATCTTCAAAAATGTTAAGTGCTATGGGCATCCCATGTCATTCCTATTCTTTTCTACTCTACCCAAGTTAATCCCGCAATAAAAATACGGCAAGGCAAAGCAAGTGACTTTTCATTTGGTTGGTCAAGAGTGGATGAATAGAGGGTCAGGCAACAGGGTGATGTGTGGATCTTTTGAACTCGTGCTCAGTGCACCGCTACATTAATTAATGTTCTATATACGGTACATCTAATTAATGAAACAGGCAACTGCATCTGACCCTGAGAGTCTTTGTGCTTAGTAAAGTAGATGATATTTTGTGGAAACCCATTGGCTAAGCAAGAAAACTTCAAGAAAGGACAGCAATAAAATAAACTTAACACATGTATGCAATAAATTACTTTTTATACACTTAAATGTGTTTCATATTTTTATTTCATTCCAGCCAAAAAGTATGAGTTGTGTATTAATGAGTTGAAAATTGAAATCAAACTTTTGGCCCATTAACATGAATTGTCCTGCAGCTAAGACATAGCAGTTTGGAGCATTTCTTTAAATATATATTTAACAAAATACCATACTGTGGAAAATTCTTTGCAAATCCCCTCCTCCACCAATGAAATGCGTAGGTGGTTATCCCTTCCATCTACAATTACAGGAACAAACTGTAGGGACCTGTAAGCATTTTTTCGATGGCTGCATAAATGACTTTCAAAATCAGAAGTCTATTTTAAAGTATGTCCATGTACGTCCTTGTTGCAGTATACCAAAAACTGAATTCAGATCAGCCCTTAAAATAGGTATTGTCTGGCTACCCTCTTCAAGGATTGAAAGGGTTACATTTTCAAGCATAAAACTGAAACATACTTACCTCATTCCCTGCTTCCCTGACAGCTGGCACTTTCTACTGCTCCTGAATGCCAGACCCTAATCCACAATGTATCACTATTGCTAGTAGTAGCAGATTTGGCTTCTGGCAATTTGAGGCCATCAGTGACTAGTGCCCTGAGGGGATTACACTTTTACTTACTGACAGGCAGTGTAGAAGATCTAGGGCACAATCTCCCAATCCCTGTACGTTGACATAATTGCCATCTTGTAGAAAACAGCCACCCAGTATGGATCTGTACAATCAGAAGTTAGTCCTGGTTCAAGATTCAAGAAGATGGATTTACTCATCACTTATCGCTACTCTGATGTAACTGTCCTATAAATATTAGTGCAAGGACATCACATTCAAGATGATTTTTTTTTTTTATTGGAAATGATAGATAAAACAAAACCCTACATAACAGCATAAAATGTTATCTCTTTAATAAAGGATGAGTCACTGTGAAGAGACATTAAGTTATTTTTGGAAGTTGCAACTTTAGCTATAGGGCCTGTAAACCACCAATTTTTTTTCTGCTAAGCTGTCTATAGAAGACATGTAAACAGAAGTAATCCTCTACGGCAGGGGTGTCAAACTCAATTTCATCGTGGGCCGCATCAGCATTATGATTGCCCTCAAAAGGGCCTGTTGTAACTGTAAGATTAGATGTCCAGTGCATCCCCTCCCCTTACATTAGATGTCAAGAGCCACCCCATCATTAGAAGTTGGGTCCCCCACCCTCCCTTACATCACAGTGCACCTCCCTTACCTTATGCTGCTTCTGGGAAGAAGATAGATGCATTGCTTGAAAGCAGAAAGTATAGGGTCTAGAGGGGTGTGAGGGCCACATGAAATGGCCTGCGGGCCTTGTGTTTGACACCTGTGCTCTACAGGCTCCTACTAGCTACAAAATGCAAAATTTTAATATACAATACTTTGCATTTATTCCTCACCGAAAAACCCTTTTAGAGATACTATATGGGGGACATTTGTCTCAACAGGGATCATGTCTCACTGTAAAACATATGCAAATGTGCTGTATGTATCTGTTGTACTGGAAACTGACAGCAACAAGATAGAACAAATACAACGAGTCTGCTTGTAAGCGGGTTGAAATTAACCCAGTTAGGTGTTGTCCCAAACGGGAGGGTGAAGATTAATGACTTTTCCAGTTCTTTGATTTTGGCAGGTTTTTCTTTGGGTCCAACCCACTGATCCTGTGCTATAAGAGAGGGACTGTGGTCCGGAGCAGAGAGCCCCATAAAGGAGGGAATCTGAGAGAAGAGTTAAGTGACGTTAATTCCATGCATGGAGACTGTGCTAGGTGCACGGCGAGACCCCATACCATTACTGGGAGTGAGGTAGCGGTGATGTGCTGGACGGATGGATATGGACAGGGCACAGCAAGTTACAGAGAAGGTGTACATTGTCACTGTGACCCGAGAGTTCACTGGAGAACAGTTGTGATGCAATTGTACACAGTGTATGCTCATCTCTAAAAGTGGAGGTCAAGTACTTCCCCCACAGTGGCCTCAGTCTTGTCCTGGGCATTAATGAAGACAGCACAGAAGTAAAGGTACCCCATGTGTAGAGCCTGTCGCAGTTGCCTAGTGTGGCCCAGAAGAATCCAACCCGGGAAGGCCCTCTATGTGACCCACACTTAGCGCCCAACGAGTAGGGGAACATAGAAGAGTGTCAGCCATCTCCCTTATCCTCTGTCTACATTCTTAGTTTAAAGCATTAAAAAGGATATCCACAACTAGAGTTTCTCATGAACAATGGGGTCATCTGTGCTAAAGTTTTAGCACTATGCAGCTCCACCAGAAATACCTAAAAAGAGATAAAAAAATGAAGAGGAAAATTATAAATACCCAGGGTATTTCCAATAACACCATGACTACAGTATCTGTACACCTTGAATCAGATACCACCTGTTTTAACTGAAACACATCCCATTGCTCAGAAATAAAGTAACAGAAATATTAAAAAAATAAAAATGCAGTCTCAGGGTGCCGCCTTGCGAGGGGACCCGTATCTGAGTAGAGGAGGCCGGGTAAGGAACCATTTCGAAGGACTGATGCGGTAGTCACGGTGAAGAAAAGGGTCCCGGTAACTCTCCGGAGGGATGTCTTCTCCCTAGGCCAAGGTCAAGTTCACCAGGTCTGTGATAGAAGCCTTGAGTAAAGCGTGAGTGTCATTTGGCTGCTAGTCTTGTCCTAAATAGACTGAAGTTGAGTCTGTTCGAGGAGCTGAACAGTGAAGTGACTGAGATTGTGCCTGGACCTCTCCCCATATCTTGTGCTGTTTTTTTTCTTGCTCCAACCTTTGTTTCTATTAAGAGACTATAATTTGCTAAGAGAAGAAATAAACTCTCTGTTGGAGTTATAGCAAGTGTGGACATTCTATTCACTGGGGGAAACAAGTACTCAAATCTGTTATCCACAGAGGTGAGAAAACATTTTCTGGCTCGACTGTGAAATGACCCACCAACAACACCGCTCAACCTCTTAATACAGGAAGGTACGGGCTTGTGGCATGGTGTGCCCCTTCTTCCTGCGAAGAGCCGAAGAACAAGGCAGGTAAATAGGGGGTCTGTGTGCTACATGTGGGGGCTTGAGTCCGGGATTATTTCACAGGAAAAGAGGCCCAGAATTTGAACTTGTTCCGCTGTGAAGTTCTGTGGAGGTCGGCCATCCTAAAAGTGACTGCGCCACAAGGAGAACCCATGCTGTGTAGTTCGTAGGCGTGCCTACAGAAGAGAAGCCCGCGAACATTGCAGGAGATGGGAGCAGCCTCGCCATGTGAAGAGTTGCACGTGGTGACTTTGGCGCCAGAGAGACATTGCGTGATGAATCGGCAAGTGAGTGACATGGCGTCTAATGCCACATGGATTCCGAGTTCAACCACCATGAATGTTACCTCCTTTGCTGCTTCCGTTACGGATATGGGGATCCAACTGAAGCCCCGGGGCCGCTTCGCGCTCTATGTATGCAGAGAAGTGGAGGCCCTTGGAGTGGTTTGTCCCAGATGCCAGGGACTGGTGGTACATCTTAAACCCTTCGGGAGATGTGAGCAGTGTAAGGAGTTCTTGTTTGAAGTGGAACAACCTACGGAAAAGCCTTGGGACTTCCACCTGAACTGCCTTACAGGCGCCACCACTTTGGAAGAAGGAACCAAAGCTTCCACAGTCACCCCTGCGCGCACTGTTGAGACTTAGGAGGAAGTCGCGAGTGAAAGTGTTCCAGTTGTTGAGAAACCGGAGTTCGAGAGACCGGGGGTGCTGTTTCGGTCTTTACGGAGTCCTCGCTCCCACCGCCCAAGAGGAAGGTTGGCTATGTTACAGCTTCCTGCGGCCGTGGTAGAGTCACACCCCAGCGCTTGCCCGGATTGGATGCTTCCGTGCAAAAAAGTTCCGGACGTCCCGCTTCAGCTACAAGCCAAGGTAAGCCGGGGAAAGGGACCTTGGCTAAGATCCGAAGTATCGGGGATGCTTGGGTCAGGGATCCCAGGGCCCTTGAACTGGTTAGAGGCGGTGATTCATCGTCTGCCAGGAGTTACCTGCCGGCGGAGTAATGTGATACCTCCGACCTGGAGTCAGTCTCCGATCCAGGGGATGATGTGGCCATTGATGAGTTGTTTGAGCGGAAGGGTTGGGATAAGATGCCCCTGTCCTCGTCCCGAAGGAAAGCGGACTCACCCATGTTCACTGGGGATACCACACCCCGGGTGGAGGCCTCAAATAGTGAAATATTGTAAAAAAACTCCAATGCTTTATTAATAAAATGTATGGACTCTTACATCAAACAAGTTAAAATAGGCATATATATCTCGTGACTTCATCAGGGGACTTCATCAGTCCCCTGATGAAGTCACGAGATACGTGACGTAGCGACGTAGGGATCACGTGAGACAGACACAGACCGGAAGTGACCGGAGGAGACGTAAGACGGCTGTAACGCCGCGTCTTGTTGTTATATGCCTATTTTAACTTGTTTCATTTAAGAGTCCATACATTTTATTAATAAAGCATTGGAGTTTTTTTACAATATTTCACTATTGGAGGCATTTTCTCCTTTTTCCTCCCTTGTGTCACATGGTTATGGTATACCATGGTAAGTGAATAGGAGCCGCTGAGACGAGAGGGATCATTACAGGCGGGCCACTTCACTGCATACACCATTGGAGAGGATTTGGAGAAAAGTGTGAGACATCATCTTTAAGACACCAATACTATATGCAAGTTTTTAATGATATCAAGGTGAGAGTTCTGGGAGACTGGGCATGGATATAGTTGTAATACAGCAGTATTTCCAGCACAGACAGCTATAGAGGAGAGGCTCAGCTAACTATACCACATCACTTTGAGGTATACCAGATGTATAGGAGGAACCCTCCATATTGAGGACTTTATTCCCTTAGATTCACCCATTGTGACTTTCAGCCATTTCTATTAGATGTGCACACTGAAATATTTAGTTTCGGAATTTCGTTTTCGTTAGAAAAATAAATTTATTTAGTTACTCCCGAAATTCGTTTTTATTTATTTTGTTTTTCGTTAGGCCGGGATCTGGGGGTCCCCTTTGTTAAAGGGGTCTTCCAGATTCCGATAAGCCCCCCGCCCGCAGACCCCCACAACCACCGGGCAAGGGTTGTGGGGATGAGGCCCTTGTCCCCATCAACATGGGGACATCCTCCCCATGTTGAGGGCATGTGGCCTGGTACGGTTCAGGAGGGAGGGGGGGCCGCTCTCTCGTCCCCCCCTTTTCCCCTGCGGCCGGCCAGGTTGCGTGCTCGGATAAGGGGTCTGGTATGGATTTTTAGGGGGACTCCACGCCATTTTTTTTTATTTGGGGTGGAGTTCCCCTTAAAATCCATGCCAGATCTGAAAGGCCTGGAATGGATATTTGGGGGAACCCCACGTCAATTTTTTTTTTCATTTGCGGCAGGGGTTCCCCTTAATATCCATTCCAGACCTGAAGGGCCTGGTAATTGAATTCTGGGGAACCCCCACGCTTTTTTTTTTTTTTTTTATCAATGACTTTTGTATGTATTGCCGGGAGCCGACAATTCATTAATAGCCGCGAATGAGTTTTAAATGACTTTTTTTCTTTCAAAAATGACATTTTTTGCAGGGACAGTTCTAAGCACGGGAAACATGCGCCACTTTACATGCATATCATACACACCCCCCAGGTACGAAATTTAAAGGAGTAGTAAAGTTACATGTTTTTTCACCTTAATGCATCCTATGCATTAAGGTGAAAAAACATTCGACAATACCGCCCCCCCCGAGCCCCCGTTTTACTTACCTGGCCCCTCGAAAGTCCCACGCTCATCCCCGTCATCCTCTTCGTTTTTCAGCCTGGACGCCGATTGGCTACACTGGATGGATTGAAAGCAGCGCAGCCATTGGCTGGCGCTGCTGTCAATCACATCCAATGATGCGGCGTGCGGGGGGCGGGGCCGAGTGATACAGTCGGCGGCTATGGCCGCCGCTGTATCACGGGAGCGCGCCCGCAATCACTCCACACCAATGCGAGCTCACTCGCATTATGGTGTGGAATCCTTGCGGGGAGGAGCCAAGACAGCCGCCGAGGGACCCCAGAAGACCAGGATCGGGGCCACTGTGTGCAAAACGAGCTGCACAGTGGAGGTAAGTATAACATGTTTGTTATTTTTGGGCAAAAAGAAGGGAAGCTTTAGTGCTCCTTTAAAGGAATATTTCACTTTTATTTTTTCATTTTAAGCATTATTAAAATCACTGCTCCCGAAAAAACGGCCGTTTTTAAAACTTCTTTTTGCATTGATACATGTCCCCTGGGACAGGACCCGGGTCCCCAAACACTTTTTAGGACAATAACTTGCATATAAGCCTTTATAATTAGCACTTTAGATTTCTCCCATAGATTTTTCGAATTTGCCGAGTTAGTTCTAGCTATTTTACTGCTCCTCCTCTTTGGTTACAATCAGCCAATAACATTCATCATCATCATTTTTTTATTTTACTTCCCCCACCCAATTCCAGCAGTGATCTTTTCTCTCTATGTCGAATCTTTTCTCTCTATGTCGAATCTTTTCTCTCTATAATGTTGAATCTTTTCTCTCTATAATGTCAAATCTTTTCTCTCTATGTCGAATCTTTTCTCTCTATAATGTCGAATCTTTTCTCTCTATAATGTCGAATCTTTTCTCTCTATAATGTCGAATCTTTTCTCTCTATGTAGAATAATCTTGGACTAATAGAGTTAAGGTTAGGCACATTCGACCACAGGTTCGATGGACACAGATTGTTATTGTCAGCCTCATGTCGAATCTCCTATCTATATCGAACTGTTGTTGCAACGAAAACGAAAATTAAGCATTTTATTATGTCGGATCTTTCGGTTTTCGGATTCTGCGTTTTCGTTTTCGTTTGTTAAAACGATAACGAAAATACCTGAAATTCGGACAAAAATGCATTCGGACGAAAACGAATGCACATGTCTAATTTCTATATAGACACTTTAAATCGGATGGTTTAGATTTGGTGTTTTTATTTGTATTCACTATATGTTCACATTTCTTTGATGTATTATTTTGTGCATATTGTCAGTTATTATCCCTAATGGGATTTCTTTAGCGCCAATCACCATTTATAATTTATCCATTTATTGTGTACAATGAACACTGCTAGATTTTGCTGCTTTAGAACACATCACATCCTTTTGGTCACATTTTTTTACTCACTAGTAGCGCAAAAGCCCTTCACTATTATATATCTCCTACATTTGCCACCTTTAGGAGATCCCTAAAAATTCATCCCTTCAGGGAAGCATATCCCACCTCCACCTAACAGATTAACTTTTAATTCTTTCACCAGCTCATCCCTCACAGTTATCAAAGTATATCTTTTTAGCTTTGGATAGAATGGAGAGGGATTAGAATGCTTGTCAGTTCATATTGCTGTCTGTGACTCTGGTAGGGAGATCCCCCCTCTCTATATGTTCTGTTTACAATTATCATTGAAAGTGAAAGTAAAAGAAAATCCCACATTTTGGGTTGTCCCCTGAAAAGTAATAGAGGTGAAATCTTCCAATGGGGACACTAGTTCTGGTGATCTGGGGGTCCCCAAGGAATTCCCTTAATTTGCAGGGATTTCCTCTTAATTCCTGTTTGGCTACGGGACAGGAAATTAAGGGAAATCTCTGCAATGGGACACTTATCGGTTATTAAGGAGCGGGGCCGCCACGTCCTTAACAGCTGATGACTAATTCAGCTGTCAGTGGGGTTCCCCTGTTGACCGCTGAAATGTTAAAGAAATCGGGAAATTGGAGCTGTCAAAAAAAAGCAGCTGGACAATGTTTATCAACAACATTGCTCGACTGCTGAAACACTGTTTCTTTTTGTATCTTTTTGTATCTTCATCTACAGATCAAAGGGATGAACTTCGATCTGCAGATGAAGTCAGTTTAACCACTTCCCGCCCACCATATAACAGATTGATGGGCGCAAAGTGGTTAAGTTATTCTGACTGGATGTCATATGACATCCAGCAGGAAAAGGTGCAAACGCGTGCCCATGGGGGCACACAGCGTGGCGATCGTTGGTGTGGTGTGTCAGTCTGACACACTGCATCGTCAATCTCGATAAAGAGCTTCTCTTACGTAGGCTCTTTACCATGTGATCAGCTGTGTCCAATCACAGCTGATCACAGTGTAAACAGGAAGAGCCGCGTATCGGACAGACTCGAGTAGAGGAGAGCCGATCTGCTGCTCTTCTGACAGGGGGGTCTGCCTGATTGATTATCAGTGCAGCCCCCCCAAGGATGCCCACTCATGCCCACTAGGGATGCCCACCAGGTATGCCCACCCACGACCACCAGGGTTGCCAATTCGTGCCCATTAGAGGTGCCAATCAGTGTCCATTAGAGGTGCCAATAAGTGCCCATCAGTAAGCCTGTCAGTGCCTCCTAATCAGTGCTGCCTATCAGAGCCATCTATCAGTGCCCATCAGTGCCACCTATCACTGCCCACCAGTGCCCATCAGTGCCGCCTAACATTGCCCATCAGTGCCGCCTATAAGTGCCCATCAGTGCCACCTATAAGTGCTCATCAGTGTGGCTTATCAAGGCCCATCAGTGTCGCCTATCAGTGCCCATCAGTGCCACCTATGAGTGCCCATCAGTGCCACCTATCAATGCCCATCAGTGCTGCATATCAGTGCCACTTAATGCCCATCAGTCCTGCCTATCAGTGCTGCATATTAGTGCTTCATCAACAGTGCTCATCAGTGGCCCCTCATCAGTGCCACCTCAATAGTGCCTGTGTTTTTATATTAAACGTTCCTCTGGTTAACCCATTATTAACCCTTAAATTACTCTAGCCTTTATTAACTCCTATTTATCCTCCATTTAATTATTATTTTCCTGCTGATTTAAAAAAATTTTTTGTTTGCTTATATTTTATAAACTACTAAAGTGTAAGTAAAGTTCCACACATTACTTTTACCTATAGGTAAGCCTATAATAAGGCTTACCTATAGGTAGTGTAAATATCACCTAAACAGGCACAGTTTAGGAGATATTTACATTACATGCAGCCAGTGATGTCGCTGGCGCATGCGCTCTGAAGGAATCGCACCTAAATCTGAGGGGTAGATCTGAAATGAGGGGAAGCTCTGATGATTTTATCATCCAATCATGTGCAAGCTAAAATGTTGTTTTTTGTTTTTCTTGCATGTCCCCCTCAGATCTACAGCAACTGCTTTTCCAAGTGCATTTTCAGTGCAATTTGAAGTGCACTTTGAACTTGTAGTTTGCACTTGTAGTGCAAAGTGGATTTGCCTTTCGTAAAGACTATTGTACTCAGAATAAAGATCCTGGACACCGGTCAAAGCTAGGACAATATTCATTGCCCATGTATTGGTAGCCTCCCTAGCCAATTAAATGTTGAAGGGGCAAGAGGAGATTAGCCAGAATGTAATGAAGACAGCTCTGGTTGTAAATAATGTACTAGTGCACCCCAGGTTCTAAGGCCCCTTTCACACTGGGGCGTCCGCGGCGCTTTACCATCGTATTTGCGGGGGTATTCGGCCGCTAGCGGGGCGCTTTTAACCCCCGCTAGCGGGCGAAAAGGGGTTAAAAACCACATTGATTTCAATGGGCAGGAGTGGTGGAGAAGTGGTATACACACCGCTCCTTCACCGTTTCAAAGATGCTGCTAGCAGGACTTTTTTTATCGTCCTGCTAGCGCACCGCTCCAGTGTGAAAGCCCTCGGGACAGCAGCGGCTCTTTTATGGAGCTTTGCAGGTGCTATTTTTAGCGTTATGGCGCCTGCAAATCGCCCCAGTGTGAAAGGGGTCTAAGGGATTAGGGTGCAATAGGAGGATGCAAGTGGCTACCCGTACCTACTATACAGCAACGGCGGATCCAGGGGGGGCAACAGGGCACTTGCCCCCCCCCGAGACAATCATGTCACACTCGCTTGCTTGCTCTGTTTTTTTTTTAAAGATTTTTTTTAAACTGCTTGCTCTGCGGCTGCCGCTGCCTCTCTGAGTCTCTCTCTCACATCAGCTGATCAGCGGTGCAGAGAGAGAGACTCGTCATGTAGTTACACGGCGCCGCACTGTCATGATACCAGGAGCGGAGGAGGAGGTGGGTGGAGCCTCTTCCCTGCACTCGTTGCTAAAGCCTGGGCCGCTGGGCGCCTAGCAATGAGTGACGTCAGTGAGTGACGTCAGACTCGAGTCTCAGAGCCGACGTGACAGTGACTGGTGACAGCAGCTGCCTGGATTGAAGCCTCAAATGGGGGGGGGGCAGTTTAGTAGAGAGAGTCGAGACTGCGTGTTTATCAGTTTAGTTACAGCCTAACTGCTCACTTGCACTGTGCACTAAGTTACACTAACATGTCCAGCGTTGTCCACAGTCAGTGGCGACAGAGCGCCAGCATTCTTCATTCTCTGCCCCTGGGTGTGTTGGCCCCACCCACCACCTCCATCTTCGGGTGAGAGAGCGGGCGGCTCCGCGGATCCGATAGCTCTGCGGGCGGGTGAGAATGAGAGCGAGTGGGCCGGGCAGCTCGGCAGGCTGGTAAGGGAGCGGGTGGGTGAGAGAGCGTGCAGCTCAGCACCCGGGGAAATAAAAGTGCGGGCGGCTCCGCTGGCTGGAGAGAGAGTGTGCAGGCCGGGCAGCTGGGTGGCTTGGTGAGTGTGAGCGAGCGGGGGAGCAGAGAGGTGACATCATCTCTCACCACCCGCCCTGAACTCCTGCCCTCACTGTGTAGGCAGACGTGGGCAGCAGAGAGATTACATCATCTCTCTGCTGCCTAACTCTGGGACACAGCATGGGACAATTGGAGCAGGCAAGTGACAATCCGCAACGTGTGACAGACAGGCAAGTAACAAACGTGTGGCAGGTGATGTGGCAAGTGACAATCCGCAACGGTGGCAGGTGACGTGGCAAGTGACAATCCGCAACGGTGGCGGGTGATGTGGCAAGTGACAATCCGCAACGGTGGCAGGTGATGTGGCAAGTGACAATCCGCAACGGTGGCAGGTGATGTGGCAAGTTACAATCCGCAACGTGTCACAGACAGGCAAGTGACAAACGTGTGGCAGGTGATGTGGCAAGTGACAATACGCAACGGTGGCAGGTTATGTGGCAAGTAACAATCCACAACTTTTGTCAGGTGACGTGGCAAGTGACAATCCGCAACTTGTGGCAGGTGACATGGCAACTGACAATCCGCAACGCGTGGCAGGCGACGGTGGCAAGTAACACACTCGGGGCTCCCACTGATTCAGCATTATGGTGAGTTGAACCGACAACATTTGTGCGACCGTGTGTGTGACAGAACCCACTGTCACTGTGTGCTTTGGAAGGGACTGAGGGCGGGCCTCCTACCCACAGACTATGGCCCATAAGAGACCAAGAGACGTCCGGACAAGCTGGCATTGAGATAATGTAATGTAATGCTACATCCCTTCTCCCCCATCCCCCCCCCCTCTTGTTGCTGTGTTTAGCTGTGTTGAGTCATGGCACATAGACAATGGTCTGGACTGCAGACATCTCTCCGCAGGGGATGTGTATTGAGGGGTTGCCTGCTTACCATAATCCCTTTATGTTTATCTGTAGTCTCTGTTTCAATGTACAAGTGTTCAGTTCCCATTGGTTCTTCCTTGTCCCCTACCCCCCCCCTCTATGACAAGGCTAAGGGGAGTGTCCCTAACTGTGTGTAAAAGTGTATGTTTTGGATTTAATAAATGGTTGATGCTCTGCATGTTTAACCCTCAACACCTGTGTGGATTGTCTCGTGATTGAGGGGTTAAGGGCTGGTTATGGCGAATCTGCAGGCTGCGGATGCGTTTGGAGGACAGGAGACACAGGTCTGGCGGCTGTGCCCACCTGGGGTATCTGAGATCCGTCACAGTGGTGGCAGCAGTGGGGTGTCTCCTGCAGTCCGGGACATCCAAACCACCACCAGGATTCAAGATCCGGGCAGCCGCCAAGGAGCAATACGGGGACCAGCCAGCATGAGAGCGGAGTTCGGGAGGAGGCTGCAAGGCATGCGGAAGCAACATCGGGGATCAGTGACAGAGCGCACCATGCTCGGCTGGGAGGATGTGATCCGCTGGCAACTCTGGCATGAGACACTAAGCCATGAGCGGCACCATCAGGGGAAGATCCTTCCCTCCTCCACAGAGATGTACTGGACGCAGTACCGTGCGCGAGAGGTGTTCCTGAGGGAACGACCGCGAGATGAGTGTAAGATGGAACTCGGAAGATTGGTCCAGGAGGACATGAGGCTGGACGCCAGCTACAGAGCCCTCCGGTGGTTCGCGGCTCAACTGTGGCCAAGTACAGCAGATGGCAGCCCGACAGAAGGCGTTGGCTACGGCAGCGTGGGGCTGCTCCATCAAAAAATGTATGGAGACCCAGACTTTGGGAGCGACGAAGAGTGGCAGCTGGAAGACATCCTGGACTTCCGAGATGAGGTGCTGGACCTTCCCGAAGAGGCGTGTGGCCTGGAAGAATTGGAGTTCCTGGTTGAGCAGGAATGGGAGCTCGAGATTGCCTACAAGCGGCTGTTTGATGGTGATCAGCAGCCTGGCATGGCTCCCGTTGCCTGGGACTGTCCTGGAGAAATAGCGGACAGTCGCGAAGATGCAGAGCAAATGGGGCCAGGAGTGCCCCTACGTTTTCCCGTCCTAACCGCAATGGAAGAAGCGGCAATGATACAGAGGGCACTGCGAGTGCTAGAATGCCAGAATGCACCAGAGGTTTCCCAGGCAGCGAGACAAGATAAAAGCATAAAGGTCTCAGAAGGGGAAGTTGAGACGGGCGCTGGAAGGCTGGTAAATGGTGATCAGCAGCAAGTCCAGAGTATCGAATCCGGTGCCCCAGCAGAAGCGCTGGCTACAGGGCAGAGTGCCGCTGGCCTCTGCCCAGCATCAGAAAAAGAGTTGGACCCGGAGAGTCTGAGAGATGCTCTTCGTGAGCCGTTTCCCCAACAGCAGATATCCCCAACGGGAGTGGAGGAAGCAATTCTCCCTCCCCAGCAATTGGACAGTACCCCAATGTTCATCCCCCCAGCAGAAGCGCTGGCTGCAGGGCAGAGTGCCGCTGGCCTCTGCCCACCCTCAGAGTTGGATCCAGGGAGTCCGAGGGATGACCTCAGTGAGCTGTTTCCCCAGCACTTGGACACTACCCCAGTGTTCATCCCCCCAACAGAAGCGCTGGCTACGGGGCAGAGTGCCGCTGGCCTCTGCCCACCCTCAGAGTTGGATCCAGGGAGTCCGAGGGATGACCTCAGTGAGCTGGTTGCCCAGCACTTGGACACTACCCCAGTGTTTATCCCCCCAGCTGAAGCGCTGGCTGCATGGCAGAGTGCCACGGGCCCCTGCCCAGCCCTCAGTATGTCTTTGGAGGGTTTGGGAGACAGCCCCTGTCAGAAGTCGCCTCAGCAGCTGGTCACAGAACCAGGAGGGGGAAAAACCCTTCCCCCTCTCCAGCGGCTGAACTCTACCGTTGTATATGTCCCCCTAGCAGAATCGCTGGCTACGGAGCAGAGCGCTGTTGGCCTCTGCCCAGCATCAGAAAAAGAGATGGAGAGTCCGGGAGATAGTCCCTGCAAGATACCTCCTCAGCGGCTGGTAACTACTCCAGGAGAAAAGCAAGAACCTTTCCCTCCCCAACTGCATAGCACTACCAGCCTACGTTCCCTACAAGCTGAAGCGCTGACATCGGGGCAGAGGATTATTCAGCTCCCCTCAATATCTGCAACCCAGCCCCGGATCACGGGAGTGCGGACAGCTGTTCCCACTCTGCAGCGGCTGTTTTTATTCACGGGAGACCGTATGTACGATTTTGCTCCCCAGCGCCAGAGACGTACTTTTCCTTTTCCTGGTTACCTGGGGTGGAAGTTTGTGACTAACGCAGGTCCAGACCAGTTGGGGGTCAGGAACCTGGTTAGTCTGTTTTTAAAAGGGGAGAAATGTGACAGAACCCACTGTCACTGTGTGCTTTGGAAGGGACTGAGGGCGGGCCTCCTACCCACAGACTATGGCCCATAAGAGACCAAGAGACGTCCGGACAAGCTGGCATTGAGATAATGTAATGTAATGCTACATCCCTTCTCCCCCATCCCCCCCTCTTGTTGCTGTGTTTAGCTGTGTTGAGTCATGGCACATAGACAATGGTCTGGACTGCAGACATCTCTCCGCAGGGGATGTGTATTGAGGGGTTGCCTGCTTACCATAATCCCTTTATGTTTATCTGTAGTCTCTGTTTCAATGTACAAGTGTTCAGTTCCCATTGGTTCTTCCTTGTCCCCTACCCCCCCCCTCTATGACAAGGCTAAGGGGAGTGTCCCTAACTGTGTGTAAAAGTGTATGTTTTGGATTTAATAAATGGTTGATGCTCTGCATGTTTAACCCTCAACACCTGTGTGGATTGTCTCGTGATTGAGGGGTTAAGGGCTGGTTATGGCGAATCTGCAGGCTGCGGATGCGTTTGGAGGACAGGAGACACAGGTCTGGCGGATGTGCCCACCTGGGGTATCTGAGATCCGTCACAGTGTGTATGCAACACAAGTTTAAGCCAACATCCGTCTGAAAAAAATCCACGGTTTTGTTGTCAGAATGTCCGATCGTGTGTACGTGACATTAGAGTAGCTTTCAGCATCTTAAAACACTGTGACTATTTGCTTCTATTTCTTATTTTTTTGTGAGTTAGAAAAAAGTGAAGAAATTAAATATTAGGCCAGCTCTAAGGAACACCTGCTTCCTGCAGATGTTGTGTTTATGTTTATAAAAATAATATTGTATGGTGTATGTCTGCACTAGCACTGTTTTCAGTGTGTACATAAGGAGGCTGTAATATGTAGTTATCAATCATTGCTAATGCCTAAAGTGTTCTTTATGGAGCTGTGTGCCCTTCATTACTAAATGTGCTATACTGCAATGCTTTGTCTTGTTTTCTTGGCTTATTGCCACAAGTATGGAGATTAATGAGTGTTCTGCCACTGGATTTAAACTTCAAGAACGTTGCCGATATACAGGAAATGGCACCATCAATTTAAATTTATCTCAACCCACTTGCCTAGTTGGATATTTTTTATGTATTAACATATTGAAGAAATGTAATCTGAGCCCAATACAAGAGGTCTATAACTAGAAACGATCTTTTAATGGGGAATTTCCCATGTTCAGTATGTATTCAATGGCTACCAAAGGCTTTTTTGTACATGGTAGCATTATGAGATTCCTACTAGAATACTCCAGAGACTGAGTGGTACATTCAAATAATGACTCTGCTTAGCACTGTTTGCATCTAAATTGACCCCATAACATGACCGTAATGCGATTTCACAAAACAACATAATTGTTAAGAAACAATTTTTCATTATGCAGGTCTCAATGCCTATAAGTAGAACTAAGCCTTGCCTGCAAGAAAAAGGGTTTATTACGTACCCCTCCCATGGGCCTGCTGCTGAACTCCACTGCCATTTCTGTTTGTCTGCTCTGCATTTGTGCATTCTGTAATTAAATCAACTTAACATAAGCTATGTGAACTGCAGACCATCTCCCAATATGTTATGCAAGTGAAGGGAAGGGACAATGTTCTGTAGTCCTACCGCACTTCCCGACCTATGGAGTCTAGGGATGAGCTCGGTGTTCGAGTCGAACATAGGTTCGACTCGAACATCGGCTGTTCGCGCGTTCGGCGAACAACGAACGATTTGGGCCGTTAGCACCAAATTCGAGTGACGCGAACGGCCCACAATACACTGCGCCATCGCAGTGTAATCCCGGCGCTGTGAATGGCCAAGCATGCACTGTGACTCTGCATGCTTGGCCAATCACAGCGCCGCCAGCGAGGAGAGCAATGATTGGCCACAGGCAGGATGCCTGTGGCCAATTATAGCTGAGGGGGTTTAGTACACGCCCCACACTATAAAAGGCCGCCAGCGCGGCGGCCTTGTGTAGTGTGTTCCGGAGCAGGGAACGTGAAGGATAGGCAGGGACAGTGTCAAATCTTGTCAAATCTATTCTTTGCTAAACCTTGTGTGTAGGGACAGAGAAGGATAGGCAGGGAGAGTGTCAGTGTCATATTATTTGCTAAACCTTGTGTGTAGGGAGAGAGAAGGATAGGCAGGGAGAGTGTCAGTGTCATATACTTTGATAAACCTTGTGTGCAGGGAGAGAGAAGGATAGGCAGGGGACAGTGTCAGTGTCATATTCTTTGCAAAACCTTGTGTGCAGGGAGAGAGAAGGATAGGCAGGGAGAGTGTCAGTGTTATATACTTTGATAAACCTTGTGTGCAGGGAGAGAGAAGGATAGGCAGGGGACAGTGTCAGTGTCATTGTTTCTAAGCCTCCTGCACATATTACACCTTAACTTAGTCTGTATTGCTGCTTTTTCCTGGTGTGTTACACCAACAGGATTTTGCGGCACTTACAGCGGGTGGAGTGTGCCTCCTGACCATATTACACCTTAACTTAGCCTGTATTGCTGCTTTTTCCTGGTGTGTTACACCAACAGGATTTTGCGCACTTACAGCGGGCGGAGTGTGCCTCCTGACCATATTACACCTTAACTTAGCCTGTATTGCTGCTTTTCCCATTTCCCTGCAGGCCATTAGAATGTCTGGAAGGCAAACAAGGAGAGGCAGACAGTCAGGAGCCAAAAAAAGAGGGCAAGCAGGCTCTGTGTCTAGAGACAACAGTGCTGGTCGTGGACGCGGTGCATCGCCATCAGCACGTGGCCATGGGACACGCTTGTCCTTCTTTTCGGCAGCTGGATGTGTTGAGCCGCATCATGCCGAAGACTTGGTAGAGTGGATGACCAAGCCCTCCTCATACTCCTCATCCTCTCTCACCCAGGCTCAGGGTACTGGCAAAGCAGCTGCCAAAGCGTCCTCTTCCCTGGTATCAATGTCATCATCAGTCACTCCTTCCCTAGACCAACCATGTCCTCCTGAGGAGTCCCCCGAACTGTTTGAGCACAGTGTTGGCTACATGCTCCAGGAGGATGCCCAGCGTTTCGAATGGTCTGATGATGATACCCAGCTAGAGGAAGGCAGTAGCGTGAGAGCAGAGAGAGGGGATGCTCAAGAAGGACACCAATCTGGCAGTCATGTTCCAGCAGCTGCAGCATACTGCCAGATTGGCTCCAGTGATGAGGAGGGAGGGGATGATGAGGTCACTGACTCCACGTGGGTGCCTAATAGGAGAGAGGAGGAGGAGGAGGAGGAGGATGAGGAGGAAGCACATCTCCAACGAGGCAGGATGCCCTCGGGGGGCCAGCGTAAGGGCAGCATACCGACGGAATCACACCGCAGAGCTCCGCCTGTGCAGGGCGCTGCCTCTGCCCGTTATTCAAAAAGTTCTTTGGTGTGGGCCTTTTTTGAGTCGAGTGCATCAGATCGCACAGCTGCTGTTTGCAACATATGTCTCAAGCGTATATCGCATGGCCAAAACATCACCCGCTTGGGCACCACATGCTTGACCAGACATATGTTGACCTGCCATGCAGCTCGTTGGCAAGCCTACCTTAAAGACCCACACCAAAGAACAAAGCTGACCTCTTCTTGCACCGCATCAGCTGGGATCTCCAACCCCACTATACCTTCAGTCCTCTCTGAAATCTGCTCTGAGAGGAATGAAGGTGTAGAATTAGGTGTGTCACAGCCAAGTACTTGCGGGCACTCTGCTAGCAGTACACCAACATCCGATTCTAGCAGGCAAATTTCCCTGCCCCAGCTGCTGGACCGTCGAAAGAAGTTCACTCCCAGCCATCCACATGCCCAGCGGTTGAATGCTAGCTTGGCTAAATTGCTAGCGCTTAAACTGCTGCCTTTTCAGTTGGTAGACTCGGCCCCCTTCCGTGAGTTTGTGCAATGTGCGGTTCCTCAGTGGCAGGTTCCCAAACGCCACTTTTTCTCACGGAAGGCGATTCCGGCTCTCTACCGGCATGTGGAAGGCAATGTCTTGGCCTCGCTGGACAGGGCGGTCAGCGGTAAGGTGCATATTACCAATTAAATCACAATAATGGCGCTTAAAATGTATCAGAAGACAATACATATATACATGTACCTAAAATGTCCTATGAGCTATGCGAAGAGCTCAGGTGTGAGTGAAAACAGTCCAGGAAGGTAACCGGGCAGCCTTGCTGAGGGAGCTGAAGCCAGACTCCAAACATATGAAAACAGAAAAAAACAGAAAAAAAGGCGCCACTTAGTAAAAACTGTTTCACTTTAATAATACAATAGTATTAAAGCACTCACTCGTAAGTTGACTGTATGAAGCACATAGATGATCAGGTCTGTGGTCGTATTCCGCTAGCTAGCAGTCTCAGTGTGGGATGTCCTCCTCGTTTGCCGTATTAGAAGCCGGGATAATATCCATGGTGGATGTTGCCGGAGGTTCTTCTCAGAAAACCAAAGGGAGGGCTGGACCGCAAACAGGAAGTTCAGTTTGAGACGCAATGCTACGTTCAGCGGGATGACATCAGGACCGGCATGCAACGCGTTTCGATGCTTAATGCTAAGAGACGTTCTAGGTCCCCGCACGCATCTTTCTCAAGCAATAGTGTGACAGGCTAGACAAAGCCTTTTTATGTGCGCCTGAGGTGATGTTGCCACCTTGTGGGGATTAGTTGTAAGACTCCCTTTATCAGAGTGTGCTAACACTAATATTGTCACATTTATACAAAAAAGGGAACAAATGCTGTAATATAATAAAACTAAACCGGGCCTATACAAACATAGCATGTAGATCCAATATTGTGATATCGTATACAATTTTATAAAATTTCATTCAGAAAACCAATATCATTTAATATAAAAAAAAAAAAAAACACACACTGCTCTGAAAATTAAAAAAGGAAAAGTAGCAGATCAAAATCCATCCCTGAAAAAGCAAAGATGTTTGATATGCTTAATCCTTTGTATGCATAGATGGACCATAAGCAAGGTCTCTGCCTTGAACTACATAAAAATTCCTATAAAAATTATATATACATATATATATATACACATACAATATATACATACATATATATACATACATATACACCCATATATTCTGGAACACACATACTTGTATATATATTCCACAACAAGAATGCACATACATTATATCAAATCTGATTTGTTAAAGAGCAAATTAATTAACTATATTTTATTTTAATTTGTTTATACTGATTAATTTTTAAAAACTTTTTTAAAAACGTTTTAAAAAAAAATTGGTATGAGAAGAGGAAGGGAAGGGAAAAGGGGTGGGAATATGGAATGGGTAATATATGGTAGTGAAGAATTTCATTGGAATAAGTTATATATGTGGTAAAAAAGCAAAATATAGATATGCATTTATCTTACTTAATTAAATAAAAGATGATAACGGTAGAGATACAGACACAAGATTAATCATAATATAGTAGAGATTTCCAATTCTTCGTTGATACCCCCTGGATTGAGGGTATCTAAAGAATAGATCCAAAAGGTTTCACGCTCACAGAGCTTGCAAAATCTTTCTGCCTCTGGCAATGTGTTTGGAATTTGTTCTACCACCCATACTCTGAGGCCCTCCGTGGATTTTTGGTGACAACCTACAAAGTGACGAGGCACACTGTGTTTATCTTTTCCACCCTCTATTTTCCTTCTATGTTCGCCAAAGCGTTGGCATAGAGGTCTTATGGTGCGGCCCACATACAACAATTTGCAGGGGCAAGTCAACACGTAGACAACAAAGTCTGAACTGCAATTATAAAATGCATCCAGATAATGTTTTTTACCTTTGGTGGAAAAATCTTTTTGTCCATGATCAATGAAAGAACATGTTTTGCACAGGTTTTTTTTGCACCAAAACATGCCCTTTAAAGGAAACATATCGAGATGTTGTAAAAATGGAGTATGTTTTTCCTTCAATTTACTAGGAGCTATTCTATTTTTTAGATTGGTAGCTCTTCTATACGTTACCCTAGGTGTGTCAGTGAGGACTGATTTTAAATGTTGGTCTTCCAATAGAATGGGCCAATGTTTTTTCAAAATAGATTCCATTTTATTGGACTCTGTGTGGAACCTTGTTATGAAACGGACAGATGGATCAAACTTGTTTTGGTCCTCATATTGTGTGCTCTTGGGTACTTTAGGCTCTAGATAATAGTTATATGCATTATCTATCAATGAGGTGGGATACTTTTTATCATGTAATTTCTTTTTCAGAATAGAATATCAATGTCTCTAATAAAATTATTATATAAAATCAAGACCGAGAAACAACACAAAGCCCATATATGCAAACAAGAAAATACTAAAAACAATACAGATAATATATGAATGTATAGACTGATAATTGCTTATATATATTTCTTTGGTGTGCAAAACCAGCCTACCAAAAAAAGGAGAGAGGAGTAAAAACCACCTATGCGTGGAAAACCTCAGATATCATCATAATTAGGATTATGTATAATGTGTGCATATATACACATATTAAGTGGAGATAGGAATGAGCATAATCTACTTTAAACTGGACTGAATTAGGGTAAATATGTGTCTTATAGTAACAATAGCAGCCAAGACAATACTTCAAATAGTCATTCAAAATTAAATCACAATAATGGCGCTTAAAATGTATCAGAAGACAATACATATATACATGTACCTAAAATGTCCTATGAGCTATGCGAAGAGCTCAGGTGTGAGTGAAAACAGTCCAGGAAGGTAACCGGGCAGCCTTGCTGAGGGAGCTGAAGCCAGACTCCAAACATATGAAAACAGAAAAAAACAGAAAAAAAGGCGCCACTTAGTAAAAACTGTTTCACTTTAATAATACAATAGTATTAAAGCACTCACTCGTAAGTTGACTGTATGAAGCACATAGATGATCAGGTCTGTGGTCGTATTCCGCTAGCTAGCAGTCTCAGTGTGGGATGTCCTCCTCGTTTGCCGTATTAGAAGCCGGGATAATATCCATGGTGGATGTTGCCGGAGGTTCTTCTCAGAAAACCAAAGGGAGGGCTGGACCGCAAACAGGAAGTTCAGTTTGAGACGCAATGCTACGTTCAGCGGGATGACATCAGGACCGGCATGCAACGCGTTTCGATGCTTAATGCTAAGAGACGTTCTAGGTCCCCGCACGCATCTTTCTCAAGCAATAGTGTGACAGGCTAGACAAAGCCTTTTTATGTGCGCCTGAGGTGATGTTGCCACCTTGTGGGGATTAGTTGTAAGACTCCCTTTATCAGAGTGTGCTAACACTAATATTGTCACATTTATACAAAAAAGGGAACAAATGCTGTAATATAATAAAACTAAACCGGGCCTATACAAACATAGCATGTAGATCCAATATTGTGATATCGTATACAATTTTATAAAATTTCATTCAGAGAGTTACATCTGGATGTCTCTGGATGTAACTTCCCTCTACACTTCTATTCCTCATGAGTTTGGTCTGGAAGCCATAAGTCATTTTTTATCTGACAACCCTTACATGGGAGGTGAACAGACAAATTTTATATTAGAATGCACTAATTTTTGTTGAACTCATAATTATTTTGTTTCGACAAAGAATATTTTTTGCAAATAAAGGGGACCGCAATGGGCGCAAACTTTGCGCTGTCCTATGCAAATCTAGCCATGGGTTTTTGGGAAGATAGGTACGTGTGGTCTAATAATCCTTTTGCCAAGAATTTAGTCTTTTTTGGTAGGTATATAGACGATATTATAGTCATTTGGGATGGTGAGAATGGAGTCATTGATGAATTTGTAAATCACTGCAATAAAAACGCATGTGGCCTGTCTTTCACCCATGTTTGGGACAGAGACAGATTAACTTTTCTTGATTTGGATCTCTATCATCTAGACAAGAACATTCAAGCCAAAAATCATTTTAAACCTACTGCAGGTAATTCATTGCTCCACTTTAATAGCTGCCATTACAAAAAGTGGACTAATAATATTCCAAAAGGGCAATTCTGTAGATTACGGCGTAATTGTACCCAAACAACAGATTATATAGAACAGAGTTCTATTCTGAAAAATAAATTACATGATAAAAAGTATCCCACCTCATTGATAGATAATGCATATAACTATTATCTAGAGCCTAAAGTACCCAAGAGCACACAATATGAGGACCAAAACAAGTTTGATCCATCTGTCCGTTTCATAACAAGGTTCCACACAGAGTCCAATAAAATGGAATCTATTTTGAAAAAACATTGGCCCATTCTATTGGAAGACCAACATTTAAAATCAGTCCTCACTGACACACCTAGGGTAACGTATAGAAGAGCTACCAATCTAAAAAATAGAATAGCTCCTAGTAAATTGAAGGAAAAACATACTCCATTTTTACAACATCTCGATATGTTTCCTTTAAAGGGCATGTTTCGGTGCAAAAAAAACCTGTGCAAAACATGTTCTTTCATTGATCATGGACAAAAAGATTTTTCCACCAAAGGTAAAAAACATTATCTGGATGCATTTTATAATTGCAGTTCAGACTTTGTTGTCTATGTGTTGACTTGCCCCTGCAAATTGTTGTATGTGGGCCGCACCATAAGACCTCTACGCCAACGCTTTGGCGAACATAGAAGGAAAATAGAGGGTGGAAAAGATAAACACAGTGTGCCTCGTCACTTTGCAGGTTGTCACCAAAAATCCACGGAGGGCCTCAGAGTATGGGTGGTAGAACAAATTCCAAACACATTGCCAGAGGCAGAAAGATTTCGCAAGCTCTGTGAGCGCGAAACCTTTTGGATCTATTCTTTAGATACCCTCAATCCAGGGGGTATCAACGAAGAATTGGAAATCTCTACTATATTATGATTAATCTTGTGTCTGTATCTCTACCGTTATCATCTTTTATTTAATTAAGTAAGATAAATGCATATCTATATTTTGCTTTTTTACCACATATATAACTTATTCCAATGAAATTCTTCACTACCATATATTACCCATTCCATATTCCCACCCCTTTTCCCTTCCCTTCCTCTTCTCATACCAATTTTTTAAAAAAACGTTTTTAAAAAAGTTTTTAAAAATTAATCAGTATAAACAAATTAAAATAAAATATTGTTAATTAATTTGCTCTTTAACAAATCAGATTTGATATAATGCATGTGCATTCTTGTTGTGGAATATATATACAAGTATGTGTGTTCCAGAATATATGGGTGTATATGTATGTATATATATGTATGTATATATTGTATGTGTATATATATATATGTATATATAATTTTTATAGGAATTTTTATGTAGTTCAAGGCAGAGACCTTGCTTATGGTCCATCTATGCATACAAAGGATTAAGCATATCAAACATCTTTGCTTTTTCAGGGATGGATTTTGATCTGCTACTTTTCCTTTTTTAATTTTCAGAGCAGTGTGTGTTTTTTTTTTTTTTTTTTTTTTTATATTAAATGATATTGGTTTTCTGAATGAAATTTTATAAAATTGTATACGATATCACAATATTGGATCTACATGCTATGTTTGTATAGGCCCGGTTTAGTTTTATTATATTACAGCATTTGTTCCCTTTTTTGTATAAATGTGACAATATTAGTGTTAGCACACTCTGATAAAGGGAGTCTTACAACTAATCCCCACAAGGTGGCAACATCACCTCAGGCGCACATAAAAAGGCTTTGTCTAGCCTGTCACACTATTGCTTGAGAAAGATGCGTGCGGGGACCTAGAACGTCTCTTAGCATTAAGCATCGAAACGCGTTGCATGCCGGTCCTGATGTCATCCCGCTGAACGTAGCATTGCGTCTCAAACTGAACTTCCTGTTTGCGGTCCAGCCCTCCCTTTGGTTTTCTGAGAAGAACCTCCGGCAACATCCACCATGGATATTATCCCAGCTTCTAATACGGCAAACGAGGAGGACATCCCACACTGAGACTGCTAGCTAGCGGAATACGACCACAGACCTGATCATCTATGTGCTTCATACAGTCAACTTACGAGTGAGTGCTTTAATACTATTGTATTATTAAAGTGAAACAGTTTTTACTAAGTGGCGCCTTTTTTTCTGTTTTTTTCTAGGTGCATATTACCGCTGACTCATGGTCCAGCAGGCATGGACAGGGACGTTACCTTTCTTTCACGGCCCATTGGGTCACTCTTTTGGCAGCTGGGAAGGATGCAGGACAAGGTACAGTAGTGTTGGAGGTTGTTCCACCTCCACGCCTCCAATATGCTACTACTGGTTGTGACACACCTCTGTCCTTCACCCCCTCCTCTTCTTCTTCCTCCGTGGCCTCTTCCTGTGCTTTGTCCTCAGAACCAGTGGTGCTCCGTAGGCGTTCAAGGGGCTACGCAAGTACGCAGGCAAAAAGATGCCATGCCGTGCTTGCACTGGTGTGTTTGGGGGACAGGAGCCACACTGGGGCAGAGGTTCTGTCTGCTCTGCAGGGGCAGGCCGAGAGGTGGTTGACGCCACGCCAGCTTAAGCCAGGAATGGTAGTTTGCGACAATGGCACCAACCTCCTCTCCGCTCTCCGACAGGGACAACTGACCCATGTGCCCTGTGTGGCTCACGTCCTTAACCTGGTGGTGCAGCGGTTCTTGGGCAGGTACCCGGGCTTACAGGATGTCCTGAGGCAGGCCAGGAAAGTCTGTGTGCATTTCCGCAGATCTTATAATGCCAGTGCTCGCCTGGCTGAGCTGCAAAAGGAGTTGAACCTGCCCAAGAACCGCCTTATATGTGACATGCCCACCAGGTGGAACTCAACGTTGGCCATGCTGCAGCGGCTGCACGCGCAGCAGAGGGCCATCAATGAGTACCTGTGCGACTACGGCACCAGGACAGGGTCAGGGGAGCTCGGGTTTTTTTCACCACGCCAGTGGGGCATGATCAGGGATGCATGCACTGTCCTGGCACCATTTGAGGAGGCCACGAGGATGGTGAGCAGTGACAGTGCATGCATCAGTGACACTGTACCTCTTGTCCACCTGTTGGAACATACGCTGCATGGAATAATGGACAGGGCACTTGAGGCAGAACAGAGGCAGGAAGAGGAGGACTTCCTTGCCTCTCAAGGCCCCCTTTACCCAGACAGTGTTCCTTCTGTCCCACCCATCGCACAGGAAGAAGAGGAGGAGGAGGAGGATTGTGTCAGCATGGAGGTGGAGGCTGGCACTCAGCATCATCAGCAGCAGCCTTTTAGGGATGATTTACAGTCCCAAGAAACCAGTGGACTTGTACGTGGCTGGGAGGAGGTGGCTGCGGATCATGTCGTCCTTAGTGACCCAGAGGACTCCGGACTAAATGCCTCAGCTAACCTACGCTGCATGGCCTCCCTGATCCTGCAAAGTCTGCGGAAGGATCCTCGTATTCTTCGGATCAAGGAGAGGGACCATTACTGGCTGGCCACTCTCCTTGATCCACGGTACAAGGGTAAGGTTGCGGACCTTATCTTACCGTCGCAGAGGGATCAGAGGATGAGACAACTCCGGAAGGCCTTGCAGAAAGGTCTGTGCAACGCGTTCCCAGAGACTGGGAGGTTACAAAATCCTGGTCCTGGACAACGAGTTGCTGAGGCTTCGGTCAGTCAAAGAAGGAGTGGTGGGGAAGGTGGCCGTCTGACCGAAGCGTTCAGACAATTCTTTAGTCCGCAGCCCCAAGGTATGATCGGTTCCAGCAACCATCGCCAGCGTCTGATATACATGGTGCAGGAATACCTAGGGGCAAGGTCAGACTTGGACACCTTCCCCACCAAAAATCCTCTGGCTTACTGGGTCTTGAGGATGGATCACTGGCCAGAGCTTGCACAGTATGCAATTGAGCTACTGGCCTGTCCTGCATCCAGCGTTTTTTCAGAACGCACATTCAGTGCTGCTGGAGGATTTGTCACGGATCACAGGGTGCGCCTGTCCACCGACTCTGTTGATCGACTGACCTTCATAAAGATGAACCAATCTTGGATCACCACCAGCTACCAAACACCTGAAGCTGATATAACAGACTAATTTATTTTCAAATGTCACATCCCTTCAAGACTGATGCTGATGCTGAGAGACTGTCCTGTTATGTTGACTGACTATCCTCCTCCTCCTCAATGATCCGATTGACGATGATAGCTTGGAAGAACATTTTTGTTTCTGGGTGCCGCCACCAGTGGCTAAGGCCCAATTTTTCAGCCCCTGTTTAACAGGGGTGTGTTATTACAATTTCTTATGCAATGCTTTGCAGCAGGGCTCATTCCTGCACTCCAACTAGAGTATCTGGGAGTGGTTGCAGTGTCGTGGCACCAGCACCAGTGGCTAAGGCCCAATTTTTCAGCCCCTGTTTAACAGGGGCGTGTAATTACAATTTTTGATGCAATACTTTGCAACAGGGCTCATTGCTGTGCTCCAAGTACAGTATCTGTGAGGGGTTGCAGTGTTGTGGCACCAGTGCCTAAGGCTCAATTTTTCTGCCCCTGTTTAACAGGGGCATGTAATTACAATTCTTGATCTAATAATTCACAGCAGGGCCCATTCCTGCGCCCACCAAGACTAACTGTGAGGCCTTACAGTGTTGTGTCAACACCACCACCACCACCACCACCAAAGGCCCAATTTTTCAGCCCCTGTTCAACAGGGGCATGCAATTACAATTCTTGATCTAATAATTCACAGCAGGGCCCATTCATGCGCCCACCAAGAGTAACTGTGAGGGCTCACAGTGTTGTGGCAACACCAACATGTAAGGGGCAAATTTCAGCTGAGTATATACGGCAGGCCCCTACTTTCAAACATCCAACTTACAAACGACTCCTCCTTGCAAACGGAAGGATACAACAGGAAGTGAGAGGAAATCTACCCCTAGGAAGGTAAATTCTCTCCTGTAAGAGTTAATATGGGAAAAAAAGTGTCTCCTCTCCACTGATGCTTTATCACCAATTCTTGTTTCAATAAAAACCCCAAATTTTCAAAAAACATTTGTCATTAGGACGGAAAGTGAGGTGAACTGTTCTGAACAGGTGCACACTGCACAGACAGCAAAACAAATGTTACAGGGGTGATTACCCTTCCCTATGTTTTCCAAAAAGCTTAAAAATAGATTTTTTGGCTGGAGCTACACTTAAACAATGTACCTGTTCAAAATTACAAACAGATTCTACATAAGAACAAACCTACAGTCCCTGTCTTGTATGCACCGCCTGTATGCGGCTGTTCAGAGTATATAGGGCCTTTTTTATTTTGTGTGCGGGGTTCCCCTTAATATCTATACAAGACCCAAAGGGGCTGGTAATGGGCTGGGGTGGGGGGGGGGTGTGATGGGGTAGCTATGCCATTTTTCTTAAAGATTTTCATCCATATTACCGGGACCAGACATTACATTAAAGCCGCAAACAGTTTTAAATGGCTTTTTTTCCTTTAGAAATGTAATTTTGTGCAGGGACAGTTCTAAACACGGGAAACACGTGGCACTTCACAGGCATACTTTAGACACCCCCCAGGTACGATATTTAAAGGAATATTTGACTTTTTTTTTTTCACTTTATGCATCATTAAAATGACTGCTCCAGAAAAACGGCAGTTTTTAAAACTTCTTTTTGCATTGATACATGTCCCCTGGTGCAGAACCCGGGTTCCCAAACCCTTTTTAGGTCAATAACATGCATAATAGTCGTTATAATTAGCACTTTAGATTTCGAACGTTCGCATCCATTGTATTTAATAGGGTTCTAAAGTTTGTGCGAACTTTCGGTCCGTTCACGGGTTCTGGTGCGAACCGAACCCGGGGGTGTTCGGCTCATCACTAATGGTGACACACAGCACTTCCTCAGCATTGTCACCCTAGGACATGAAATTTGTTACTGGCGGGATCACCAGGTGAAATTAGAGGAAATTAAAAAAAAAAATTAAAACAAATGTAGCCACCACATCTGACTTGGATGGTTGGATGATGGATGAAGGACTGGTTGGCTTCAATGTTCTACATATTTTGCTTTTGGGTTTAGATACACTTGAGTATGCTAAAAACTGCATTGTGCATGTTATGAAATGTAATACCTGATAAAGTGAGCTACATTTCATTGGTGTTAACAAGTAGTAAATAATAAGGCAGACCAAACATTGATAGAGGTTCCATTAAGCCATTATTACAATTACGCATAATTTCTTTGGAACACTGAATAGAGCAAATGGAGAAAAGATGAGATGATTCCAGACCGGCAGCATAGGTTAGTGAACACTAATCTCACACTATCTTTTCATTCTAACTAATCTATATTACCTGGTGACAACCTGCATATATAAGACTATGAGTACAATACTGTATATTGTAAATCCAATTATACCTACCTTGGCTCTGTGTTCGTTACAAGAGTATGTTCATTGGACACTTGGAACAATGATTCAATTTAGATGGACAAAGTCCTAGACTTGGAAAACATTAGATGGAAAAGTATAACATTGCAGGTTGGCTTAGTCAGTCACACATACTTCTCAATTAATGAATCACTTTAGATTTTCACGATGGTGTTCCATATTATGGAGTCATTTTGCATAACGTTACAGTTTAAAAATTCAAGACATGCGTTTGAGATTCTGAGTAAGTGAACATCTGCATCCTTTATCTGGATAAGCTTCATATACACACCAACCTTATTATCTGAGAATGAGCAAACAGCATATATTAGTCTTCATGCGTGGCACCGTTTCTATGTATATTCTATGTAGCAAAAAGAAGCACAACATACCTTTCAACATTTTGTAAGATCCACCCTTACTACAGGACTTCTGGACAGTTAGCCAAATTAACCCAATACATTAGATAATGTTTTTAGTAGCATTGGATATCATGTTTGAGTCTTTCTATAAGTATAATTTTTATGTGGGGGAAAACACACAATACGCTTTGTAAGCTGGAACCTTTTGGTTGAAATAAATTACAGTTTTGCTAAAACATGAAGGTATGATGCAATGCAAGCTTATTGCTGGACCTACCTGTAACGGCACCCCAAGTATGAAAGGGGTTAACGCTGTTTAAGATATTCCATTGCCGAACACACGACAGCTACCAGACACTCCAACCAGCCGAATAAGACCCCATACAAATACTTCTCCCTCCACAAACGAGACAACCGCTCTGTTTAGGTTCCCAACTGGTCTGACAACTTTATTGAGAAAAACAGGCTCTTATATACACTAAAATAATACTGTAGTCCAAATGAACAACTCCACCCACAACATCACACAATGGTTACATAACGAGGCCCAATACACATTATTCTGACATCTCTTAGCAGACAACAGGTGAGTTCATTAGCTAATCCATTTAAAGTTTAAATGACTATGCATGATCTTTATATTCCCCAGACTGTCTGTCTGCTAATTTACAATACACACAATTACAGAGTTAATTATCACAATCCACAATGAAAGGATCTTTAGCAGCTAGCCAGGACTCATTTACATTACACAGGCAGACAGGTGGCTAGAGTTGAACCCATCAGCATCTCTAAATTAATCTGTTGAGCTCAGAATCAAACAACCAGTAAATAGTCCTTTACAGATGTCCTGGGGAATATTGTGGATTAATATTACAGACCCATTTTAAAGCAATCCAAGACATATTCTCAATGTCCATTATTTTCTGGCTCATACGTTCTAAGAACTTCTGGGTTCCACGGGCCCTCCCGTTACATCTCTCCCCTTTCAGCAGGAGACTAACACAGGAGGAGACCCCAGACGGGTTGACTCCGAAGTTAGTCCATAGTTCCATTCCTCTAATGCCTGGACAACCCATCAGCATTGCCATTTTGCTTACCGGGTCGGTAGCTGATGGTGAAGTTGTAAGGTTGCAGGGCGAATAATGGAATTCAGTTCTGGAACAGTCACTGGCTTTGCTCTCTCAATGGCTCCCAAAACGTGTTGCTGATGCTCTTGGGAGAGGTAAGGCAAAACCTGGGCGCAAATCCAATCTAACCTTTTGACAATTTCAGCCTGTTTGTGCATTTCAATGTTCAAGCCATGGGACATCTCATAATACATGACGTAGTGTCGTTGCATCTCCGATTTCTCGCCGGGGCCCATCGGGCGTAAGCAGAAACGAGGGGAGCCAAATCATTCCCCAGTAGTACACCCGCTGGCAAATCCTTCATCACCCCCACATTCACGTGTCCCGAACCAACCCCCCAATCCAGGTGAACACGGGCAACGGGTAGCCGGAAGACGGTGCCTCCCGCTACTCTTATGGCTACAGTGTCTCCAGTATGTTGGCTCTCTGGGATGAGGTTCTTCTGTAGTAGGGTCATGGTGGCGCCAGTATCACGTAGGCCATTGGCTACCTTTCCATTGACCCAGACAGTTTGCCTGTGTTGCTGCCTGTTGTCCCGGTTAGCTGCTTGTATTGGATCAGCCTCGTGCAGGATGCCCCAATGTTCTTCCTCCTCAACGCAGTGGGTCGCAGGCATGGATGTGCGGGGGCTCCCCCTTGCTGGCTGTCTCCATGACTGGGACTGGATGGCTGGATTCAATGGACAGTCTGGCTTTTTGTGCCCTAGCTGTTTACACCCGAAACACCTGATGGGTGGTGAGTAGTCCTGGGAGTTGAACCTGGACTGCTGAGAATAATTGGCCACTGGAGGTGGTGCTGTAGGGCGGTATGACTGTGGTTGGTAGGCGATAGCCGGAGGGGGTGCCGCTGATCGATAATCCACCCGAGCTGTTGTCTTAACCACAGGGTTATCCAGTTTGCGGGCATCTGTGTATTCATCCGCCAGGCGAGCTGCTTCAGGCAAGGTAAAAGGTTTTTGGTCCCGGACCCACTCTCTGACTTCCAGGGACAGTTTGTCAAAGAAGTGCTCCAGCAGGAACACCTGCAGCACCTCTTCCCCGGATTCTGCTTGGCATTCAGCGACCCAGTGAGATGCCATGTGGTGTAGGCGGCATGCCCACTCGGTATACGAGTCTCCAGTCTGCTTGCTCGTCTCTCTGAACTGCCTCCGGTATGCCTCCAGTGTGACGGTATACCTGGCCAAAAGTGCTTCTTTTACCAGTCCATAGTTCATATTATCCTCGTCTGGGATGGCCCTGAACGCTTCACTGGCCCGGCTGGACAGTTTCCCAGACAAAATGGTAACCCATTCCTCTGTGGGCACCCGGTGTAGGGCACATTGCCGTTCAAAATCGGCAAGGTACCCATCAATCTCCCCTTCAGTTTCAATGACATTTTTAAAAGCAGCAAAATGTATCTTTCTCTTTTCAGTTGGTGCTGCTCTGACTTCTGCTGCTGCAGCACCTCTTTGCTGTAGCCAATTTGCATCCACAGCTAAATTAACCTGTTGAGTTTAGAATCAACCAACCAGTAAATAGTCCTTTACAGATGTCCTGGGGAATATTGTGGATTACTATTACAGACCCATTTTAAAGCAATCCAAGACATATTCTCAATGTCCATTATTTTCTGGCTCATACTTTCTAAGAACTTTTGGGTTCCACAGGCCCTCCCGTTACACTACCTATTTATCAGTACTATTAAGCCTCGTACACACGACCAAGTTTCTCGTCAAAAAACTTCAAGAAAACTGCAGAGAGAGCTTTCTTGCCGAGAAAACCGTTTGTGTGTATGGTTTCTCGTCGAGAAAACTGCCGGGAATCTCGACAAGAAAAATAGAGAACCTGCTCTCTATTTACTCGTCAGGATTCTCGTTTTTCTCGTCGGGTTTCTCGTCGGCTTGTTTTGCGACGAGAAAACTGGTCGTGTGTATGCTTTTCCGAGTCTTAAAAAATCGCGCATGCTCAGAATCAAGTATGAGACGGGAGCGCTCCTTCTGGTAAAACTAGCGTTCATAATGGAGATAGCACATTCGTTATGCTGAACTGAAAACCACGAGGCTGAAAAGCGTGAATCGCCTCTCACCAAACTTTTTACTAACACGCAATAACACAAGATCAGCAAAAGCAGCCCAAGGGGTGGCGCCATTGGAATCAAACTTCCCCTTTATACTGCCGTTGAACGTGCTGTACGTGACCACGCAGAACAACGACGAGATTTGGAATTGACAGTGTGTATGCAAGGAAAGCTTGACAAGAAGCTCGTCAAGCTTGACAAGAATCTCGTCGAGAAAATCAACGGGTTTTTACGACGAGAAACTCGGTCGTGTGTACGAGGCTTAAGGCAGACACCATGTAACCGATACACCAAAGCTGAAAAGGAAAACAAAACACCAGATGCCTGTCTTTTAGCCAGTGGCGGCTCGTCCATTAGGGGCGCACGGGCGCCGCTCCCCTATCCATGCATCCGGCCCCCTGATCTACATACAGGACGCCAGATGCATTGATTCCAAGGGGGAGTGTATTTTTGAAGCACGTGATTAGAGCCAGAGGCTCTAATAGGCTTAAAAAAAGGATTGGCTCCGGGCGCAGAGCACTGCACTCCGAGCCCACCCAGTTGTGTGACGATAGCGAATAAAAATTCGCCATTTTCACATTAAATCTCCTTCCCCATTGACCAAAACGTCAGGGGATCCTATTGGACACCTAGGAGAAGGAGGAGGAGAGAGGAGACGCACACCCGCCACCTACATGGGGTAAGTGCTGGACCAACCGGCAGACAGGCGGTAGTGCCAAAAAAACAACAGCCACCAATGCTTTTAGCCCTATTTTAATGTGTATGTCAAGGTTAAAACTTTTTTTTTTTTGCTTTTTTAGTTTTGGCTACAGTGAGGAAGTGCTGTAGGTTTTTACTGCTATCTGGTGCTCTGTTAGAGAGATTGTCCCCTATTTTCTGTCCTGCTAACAATGGTTTCACCAGACAGGAAGTAAGGAAATCTGCATCAGGGATACAAACAGAAATAAAAAGCTGACTGGGGTTTTAGCTTTATCTACTCTACAAAAAGTTTTTTTTATTTTTATTTCTACTGAGTTGCCATTGGAGAACTCTTATCACTTCCTGTCTGATAAAAAATTGCCAAAAGGACTGGAAATAGGGGGTACTCTCTAACAGAACCCAAGGTACTGTTGCAGTAAAATCGCAACAGGGGTTCTAAAGCTTCTAAAATCTCTCTATCCAAAACTGTCACTTTTATGACAGTTGAATACCTTCAACATATACTGCACATCACCATTTACTACCTACTGTTTGCTGCAGGAAAAAAGTATGCATAGATTTAGGCTGGGTTCACACTAGAGCATGGAGTGGCTCACAGCAGGGGTCCGATGCGTCTCCATTCACTGTTTCACAGAATTTTTGGCTGAATTCGGACCTGAAATGTACCAAAAGACGCACAGGACTCCTGTGCAATTCGCACCGGAGCCGATCCGGAGATGTGTGAACCGGCTACATAGAGAGCTGGTCACAATCTCCTGCTATGTGAATTGGATGCGGAGAAAGCTGCATCCAATTCGCAATAGTGTGAACCCAGCCTTAACCTCCCTGGCGGTATGATTCTGTCTGGAATTATGTACCAAAAGCGGAACAATTATTTTGCATGGAAATTTGGCGTTTTATATTGTAGGCCTGCAATTCTTAGTACCGTAATTACTTACTTAAATCTGTCCAAACAAGAGTCTAGTAGACATTCCGGGTATGCTAAAGTTTGAAACACAAAATCATAAATTATAATATAATAAATAACTACAAATAATTCTAACAAATAGTAATGTAATTATAATAAAAATTATTTAATAATGTAATCAAATCAAAAACACTGAAATTTGCTCAGTTTCAGAATTGTTGCTGTCATTAGATTTAGTATTTGATGACGAATTTCCCCACAAATCACTATCGCTCAATTCTGCAAGTGATTCTAATTTATTATCGCTGTTTTCGAGCTGGTCTGAAACCACTTTTGACGTAAACGGACACTTTTTGGTTGCTATGGACAATCTCCAGTTTCCAGGCAGAAAGAACAGTTTTTATAATATAAAACTGCATGCAGGACACTGGACAGACCACTAGGGACAAAGGGGATGTGTAATTATTTGATACAGTACTGTAATCAGTAAGATTACAGTATACTGTATCTATACTGTCTTTTTCACTTTTTGAATTTGGCGCTGAACTCTGCCCCCGTGCGCCGTAACGTCACAGGGAACGGAGCTCGGCACTCGGCAGTGTGAATCGAGCGAGACACGGCTCACACACACTGCGGGGAGACATTGCAGGATCCAGGGAACAAGGTAAGTAAGTCTCCCTGTATCCTGCAATGCAGCCTGAGTCCGGCTCGGGGTTACCGCTCTTAGCATGAAAAACTTACCCCGAGCCAGACTCGGAATACCGCCAGGGAGGTTAAAGTCCAAGATCTTCAAATAATATAGCAACAGACTTGAACACTGTAAAAATGTGAATGCAAATTGAGTCAGTTGAACTTATATAGATTTCATTTAAAGCAGTATTAAATAGGAAGTAAACTCTCCCCCTCCAATGCTGCTTTTTAACCACTTAAAGGGTTTGTTTTTTATTTTCTAAATAGGTTCCTTTAAGCTAGTGCATTGTTGGTTCACTTACCTTTTCCTTAGATTTCCCCTTCTAAACTTTTTTTTTCTTTGTTTTCTTTGTCTGAAATTCTCACTTCCTGTTCCTCCTCAGTAAGCTGTTCAGTAAGCTGTTCTGGCTGACTAAACACCACTCAGATGATGGTGTGAAGTTTAGTGAGGAGAAACAGGAAGTGAGAAATTCAGACAAAGAAAAAAAAAACATTTAGAAGGTAAATCAAAGGAAAAGGTAAGTGAACCAACAATGCACTAGCTTAAAGGAACCTATTTAGAAAATAAAAAACGAACCTTTACAATCCCTTTAAGCCCCGGACCATTTTGGCTAGTTAATGACCAGGCCACTTTTTGCGATTCTGCACTGCGTCGCTTAAACTGACAATTGCGCCGTCGTGCGACATGGCTCCCAAACAAAATAGACGTCCTCTTTTTCCCACAAATAGAGCTTTCTTTTGGTGGTATTTGATCACCTCTGCGGTTTTTATTTTTTGCGCTATAAACAAAAATAGAGCGACAATTTTGAAAAAAAATCAATATTTTTTTACTTTTTGCTATAATAAATATCCCCCAAAAATATATAAAAACACATTTTTTTCCTCAGTTTAGGCCCATACGTATTCTTCTACATATTTCTAGTAAAAAAAAACGCAATAGGCGTTTATTGATTGGTTTGCGCAAAAGTTATAGCGTTTACAAAATAGGGGATAGTTTTATGGCATTTTTATAATTTTTTTTAGTTTTACTAGTGTAGCGGGGTCTTCAAAGTTAGTGGGATACACCTGGGGGTAGAGTGACCCAGGTGTGTAATTATGGCAGGGTTTAGACCCCTTTTTGTTATTCGTGGAAGATTGGGTGGTGCAATATTCTCCTTTGCCTGTGGGTGGCGGAGTACCTACAGGCTCGAGGTAGAATCACTACCACAGTGCTACCCTTCTTTGTCCCTTCCTGGAGATGGTACGGCTGGGGCGGGGAACCCGCCGTGGTATTGACGGGAGGAGATAAAAGGGGGAGATGCCCTCGCCACGAGGTCTGTCTTCGGGGATCATCTCTTCACGCACCCAGGCACCTTCACATTCAAGGTTCCCGGCCTAGGCGCCCTAGGCCTGGCCGGGATGAAGTTGGGGTTCCATCCCAGGCACCTTCAGCCTGGGGTGAGGTACTATTGAGGAGGCCTGGGGCCCGGTGACTTCGACCGGGTCCCGCAAGGGTGAAGTGGTTCCAGGGCGCCCCTTGCGAGGGGACCCGCATCTGAGGTGAGGAGGCTGGGGAGGTCACTCGTTCGAAGACCCGGTGTAGTGTCAACCCGGTGACGGATGGGCCTTCGATAACTCCCTTGGAGGACATCTTCCCCTGATAGGGGCCGCAACGCAACGGAGGTATTCATGTCAAGACTCCTACAACCCTCGGTCATAGCACAGGGGGTGTAGGGACCCAGATCAGTATAGTGCCTCGACCTGCTCATCCCACCGTATCATGCCATCGCATTGCCTGTATGTGGAGATACGAAATAAACCAACAGTTGGACTGTGATCGGTGTATGGACTCTGTTAATGGGAGCAAAGGGTGGTTTGGTGGTTTCTGCACAACAGACTCGGTACATGTCCGGTGCACACCGGCCCGAGGAAACATCAGGTATTGGCCTTCACCTCACCCACAGTTATGGGGAGGACATGGGCCGTAGCGCACCTCACTCTGTCGCGTGACATACCCCTAGCTAAAGAGGACGGGGTGAGGCCGCTACACGTGGGGGCTCGTCCGGGATTTTGTGTGTGTCTTGGCGATGGAACTGAGAACGTCTGTGTTTGAACTTTGCTGCCCGGAGGAGTTCCGAGCAGGTCGGCCATGTGATTGGCCAAAGTGCATCCCTGCTCGGAGTTGTGGACATGACCCTAAGTCGGGAAAGGCCCACGCGGAGGAGCGTAAAAAGGGAGATTTCCAGCCGTGTGAAGTACTACATGTGGGGACTGTTAATGCACTGCACCACGAGGCACCCCATGACTGTGCAATTCGTGGGTGGAGGCTGGCGGAAGCCCGCGAAAACGTACAAGTCGTGGGAGGAGTCTGGCCACGTGTGGAGATACACGTGGAGACTCCGGCGCGTGGTCAACGCGTGATGGAACAGCAAGTGGTCGGAATGAATTCAAGCTCTCCGTGGATGCCGGTATCTTACCCTATGAAGATGACTGCATTTGCTGCTCCCCTGACAGACACGGGGATAAGACTTAGGCCCCGAGGACAGTTGGCTCTGTATTCATGCAGAGACATGGAGGCCCTCGGTGTGATCTGTCCCGGATGCTCGGGACTGGTGGTCCAACTAAAGCCATTCGGGCGATGTGAGGCATGCAAGGAGTTCCTTTTTGAGGTTGAACCATACACGGAAAGGCCCCGGGCCCTACGCCTCAACTGCATCACAGGAACCGCCACTCCGGAGGGAGAGATCCAGGCCTCTGCGGAGGTCCCCATACGCGCTGACCAGGGCGACGTGACTGCCCAACCAGAGACTGAGAGAGAAAAATCCGAGGACACTGCTTCGGTCACCACAGACTCCCTGCTGCCACCCCCGAAGAGGAAGATAGGCCTGGTGCAGGCCTCCTGTGGTCGTGGTCGAGCTTCGCCCCGCTGCTTGCTGGACCTGGATAGATCCGGTCGGAAGAATCCTGGACATCCCAGTGCTGAAGAAGGTCCAGGTGAGCCAGGGGCTGGGACTGTGTGTGTGGTTGGAGGTGTCGGGAGTTCACATCTGGTGGAGCCCGAAAGGGAGGGTAGCCTTCCGTCTACTAGAGAATACCTTCCCGCCGAGATGTATGACACCTCCGACCTAGAGTCGTTGTCAGACTGTGGGGATGACGGGGAAATAGACGAGCTGTTTCACCGGAAGGGCTGGGACAGACGCCCGCTACCCGTGCAGAGTAAGCCACAGGACTCCCCCATGTCCATAGAAGACAGTACGCTCCGGCTGCAAGCCCCGGAGTTATTGAGGAAGCCTAGTCCTCCAAATAACTTTCCTCATTCAACTACATCACCCGCTCTGATGGAGGGGATACAGCGTGCTTCGTTGCGGGCACCAAAGACAAAGCAACCCGAGATGGTGAAGGTACCTCGGCACCCGGAGGCCATCGTACAGCCAGGAGAAGGTGAGCGGGATGTGATGCCGCCTCTAGCCAGATAGCAGAGACTTTTCTCCCAGAGAGTCGCCCGTGAATATGGGTGGGAGTACCCCTACTTGCCTCAGGACTTATTGTATGAAGTCGAGGTCCTGCGACCAAGGTGGTATGACGAGTTTGTATGGGAAAAGCTTAAAGTACCCCATGCCAGGCGATACCTGTCATGTTCGCCGCCTGTGTCTAAAAAGTTCAAGGACTGCAGAGCTGATTGGAGACTTGGGCGCCATATTCATGCCGATAAGGTGCTCATCTGCAGGAAAGAAGGAGAGGATGTCGAGTATTCGGTGGAAGTGTTTGACGAGCACCTGAAGCCTCTGTTTCTGCCGGATCCAAGGTTCTACTTATAGGAGAAGTGAGCTCCTATCTTGTTGCTGTTGAAACTTTCTGGAAGAGACATTCCCAGACGCCTAGAACTGTGCCCTACTTTTGTTTTGATTTGGGCTTTTCTTTTACTCACTGGAGACTTGGGAGCTGTTATTTTTTTTCTCCCTTTTCTTCATGTGCCAAAGGCAGAGACTTTTGGGGTAGAGTCAGAGTAGGAAAGCAGGAAGAATGAAGATCTCACCAAGTGTCATTACCGCAGCTCTGTCACCAGGTGGCAGTGTTGTGCAACGGTTGTTCGAAATGCTACACATGCATTACTTACTTATTGGAGTGAGCGGGTCTCTCGGCTGACGGACCCACTCATGCCAAGTTAACACAGAGTGTTAGGATGTGTTTTCTTTTTGTTGTTTCCCTTCTGCAGGAGATTCATCGGTCAAGACTACTGAGAGTGGGGTGGTTCTTAGACAGCGATGGGAGGGATTGTACATGTGTACAGAATAGATGTCTTATGCAAAAGTTTATCGTTTTATATTTTCCCTTTCCCTTTTGAGCAGGTCTTGGCACACTTAGTATCCAAAAATTTGAGGGATAGCTTCTGGGGCCCACTTCATGTCACCACTCCTTGGGAGACATGGGTGTGCACATGACGCTGGGGATCAGCATCAAATCACCAGGGGGAGTGTGTAGCGGGGTCTTCAAAGTTAGTGGGATACACCTGGGGGTAGAGTGACCCAGGTGTGTAATTATGGCAGGGTTTAGACCCCTTTTTGTTATTCGTGGAGGATTGGGTGGTGCAATATTCTCCTTTGCCTGTGGGTGGCGGAGTACCTACAGGCTCAAGGTAGAATCACTACCACAGTGCTACCCTTCTTTGTCCCTTCCTGGAGATGGTACGGCTGGGGCGGGGAACCCGCCGTGGTATTGACGGGAGGAGATAAAAGGGGGAGACGCCCTCACCACGAGGTCTGTCTTCGGGGATCATCTCTTCACGCACCCAGGCACCTTCAGCCTGGGTGCGGGCGATTCAAGGTTCCCGGCCTAGGCGCCCTAGGCCTGGCCGGGATGAAGTTGGGGTTCCATCCCAGGCACCTTCAGCCTGGGGTGAGGTACTATTGAGGAGGCCTGGGGCCCGGTGACTTCGACCGGGTCCCGCAAGGGTGAAGTGGTTCCAGGGCGCCCCTTGCGAGGGGACCCGCATCTGAGGTGAGGAGGCTGGGGAGGTCACTCGTTCGAAGACCCGGTGTAGTGTCAACCCGGTGACGGATGGGCCTTCGGTAACTCCCTTGGAGGACATCTTCCCCTGATAGGGGCCGCAACGCAACGGAGGTATTCATGTCAAGACTCCTACAACCCTTGGTCATAGCACAGGGGGTGTAGGGACCCAGATCAGTATAGTGCCTCGACCTGCTCATCCCACCGTATCATGCCATCGCATTGCCTGTATGTGGAGATACGAAATAAACCAACAGTTGGACTGTGATCGGTGTATGGACTCTGTTAATGGGAACAAAGGGTGGTTTGGTGGTTTCTGCACAAGAGACTCGGTACATGTCCGGGACACACCGGCCCGAGGAAACATCAGGTATTGGCCTTCACCTCACCCACAGTTATGGGGAGGACATGGGCCGTAGCGCACCTCACTCTGTCGCGTGACATACCCCTAGCTAAAGAGGACGGGGTGAGGCCGCTACACTAGTAATGGCGGCGATCAGTGATTTTTTTTCATGACTGCGACATTATGGCGGACACATCGGACACTTTTGACATATTTTTGGGACCATTGTCATTTTTACAGCGATCAGTGCTATAAACATGCACTGGTTACTGTAAAAACGACACTGGCAGTGAAGGGGTTAACCACTAGTGCGCTGAAGGGGTTAAGTGTGCCTAAGGGAGTGATTACTACTGTTAGGGGGCTTGGCTACGAGTGACACGTCACTGATCTCCGCTCTGATTACACAGAGCGGAAATCAGTGACAGTGTCAGTAGGCGAGCGGGGAGATGTTGTGTTTACACTAACATCTCCCCGCTCCATCCCTCCGTGAGACGATCGCGGGGATCCCCACAGCGATCGAGTCCTAGGGTGACCACGTGTCCCGGATTGCCCGGGACAGTCCCGCATTTTGCAGGTCTGTCCCGGGCACCATCATTCCAGGACAATACAGTGTCCCGGAATGAAACTTAAACAGCCACCCCCTCTGATGCCCCCCAAAAAAAGGCTGCCAAATCCCTGCTTTACTCACTGACAGTACTTGTCCTGGCCGGGAATGCCTGGAGGAGCACAATCCCTGCCCCCTGCTTGTGATTGGAGAAATCATGAATCCCACCTCTTATGTCCAATCACTGTGCTGTGATTCGTTACAGCACAAGCTGATTTTTGGGAAGGGGGGGTGTCCCTGAATGGCAGTTTGGAAATGTGGTCACCCTATCGAGTCCACGGGACCCGCGGTCCGACTCACGGGGAAGGTAGCGGAATCGAGAGTTCGCCGCCGCCGGCGCGCATGCGACCCCACGTCGGGCAGTTAAAGGGGACATACAGGTACGTTGATTTGCCTGTACGTGCCATTCTGCTGACGTATATCTACTGGAGGCGGTCCTTAAGTGGTTAAACAAGCCAGTAGCTAAAGGTATTCTTATACATTCTGCGTCATATTTCAGCCCCGATTGCATATTCCTTACTTTATTCCAGCTCTTTAAAAGTTTGTGCTTCCTGTGATAAGGCAGGGCCATCTTAACTGCTGTCTTCCGAGTCCTTAGTGTAATATACTTCCGCCCTTTCAGCTGCAATCTCGCTCGTGGACATGGGCTGTATGAGGAGAGTATGAATGAGACTGTAGTCTTGCGATATGTCGGCACAGTGCCGCTGGGATCTGATATGACAGACACAGCGTTCTAACGGCACGCTTTTTTTCCTTTTTTTTTAACATTAAATTTTTTATTTAGTTATCAGAACATAAAATAACAAATAAAGACATTAAGAAAAGTATAACAGGATTCACACCATTACAGTTACATAGTATAGCGAATGCATTTTTGATAAATACATTAAGTCAGTAAAATAATTGTGAATAATCCTTCAAATTCATATCTTTAAATTCAGTTTCTAGAAAGTAAACCTCCAAGAATAAACCTATTCACCCCATTGGGGAGAAAACTGTGAACAGGTCTATTCTAACATGAATAAACAAACAAAAAAAAAAGAACAGGATGTCGTCTAGTAAATCAATGTATTCTAGAAAGTCACACCAATCAGGAAATGAAATCAGCATAAGTCTCTGCAAGGAATAAGTGATACCAACAGGCTACCTAGTGGTAGTTAAGAATGAGCATACAAGTCTTTTAGTACTGTAGATGCTTTAGGATGTATGATCCATACATGCCAGTGCTTCTTAAAGTGAATTACGTTATAATTTTTAAGTGTCTAATGGCACACTTGTTAATGAGAGAAGCGTGCCGTGAATCGGGGGGAGAGATGCGCATACGCAGCCGACGTCACTACAAAGAATAATACAGATTACATGGCAACCGAGCAGGTAAGGTGACATTTGCATACAGCGTCAAGCAGTGCTTCTAATGAGGAACTAGATGTGCAAAAGTTATGGGGGAGGGTTTACAACCACTTTAAACACAAAAGCAATCATTTATTAAATTGCAACTTACCAATTCTTTGATTTTTATTTCATCTAGACAGTTACTCTGTTGGTTATCAAAAGAGCAAGCTCTCCAGCAGAATGTATCCGTTACAATGATGAGACAAGCCATTTACCACTGACAGGGGTGCTTACAATAATCATATTTTATTCATTTATGTAAAACCTTTATCCTAAAAACTTTATCCTATCACTGATTATAACGTGTTAGCTGAAGTTTGGCTTCAATTTGTTAGTGTATTTAAATCTGCTAGTACATCTAACACTCCCCTCCTGTACAGACTGACAATGTTGCTGTCCAAAGGTGTCCTTGTTCTCCTTCATCCAGAGTGGAGGCACTCGATTACAAGAGGTGTGTTACTGGCTAAATCACCAGGTGAAAACAAAGGGGGAAAAAGCCTACAAAAAAGAAAACGTATGCAGTTATCACAATTAATGACTGGTAAGTTGCAATATATGAAATTTTTGGTTTAGGATTTATTACCGCTTTAAATATGAGTTGAAAATATTATAACGCAACTGTATTTTAGAACCTCTGATCACATTTTTATGTAGTTGATAACATACATGTCTAAAACAAAAGTAACGAATTTACTATTATTCTGTCAGGTGAATATTTTCAAAAATGTGAATGATGGACAGTAACCATCCATATATGTGTACTGGTAGGTGGCCCAGAAATCCCTGGGAAACAAGGAAACATCTTTTTTTTTTTATTATTGAAAAATTTCACTGTGGAGGTACAAAACAGGGCCATTGCGGCATACCCGGCCAATTGGCGCACATAGCCATGTGCCTAACAGCGTACAACTCACCATGTATCTCAAATTAAACATACCTAACTATAGTTTAACCTAACTAACAACATATCTAGTACCCAGTTTTCACATAGTAGGATAACGGTAAGAGATAACTATTCCTGTAGGACCTCTCATCCCTCTTATCTGTCTGAGCCGGACGTTACAAGGACAGCTAGATCTGAACTCAAAAAGTGAAATCTGAACTCAAAAAGTGAAAATTTGCTATGATTCAGAAACGTGAATTGTGCCTAAGCAGTACCCTAAAAGATTTAGCTTTTGTCTTGTATTTTTCCTGAAGAACAGTAGTGTACTTCCTGGTACATAAGTGTGCCTAGGTAGTTTGTTGCCTCCAATTCCATAGCTGTATATTTGAAGGGTGAGATCTGCTGCCTCTGAATGCTAGTTCTTATGCCGCGTATACACGACGTTTTTAATGTCTTGAAAAAAACAGCTTTTTTCTTGACGTGATTCTTCTCAAGCCTGCCTTGCATACACACTATTGTGGAAAAAAATGCTCGAGTAAAGCGCGGTGACGTACAACACGTACGACGGCACTATAAAGGGGAAGTTCCATTCGGATGGCGCCACCCTTCATGTTAGTAAAGTTTGTTGAGCGACGATTCACGCTTTTCAGCCTCGTGCTTTTCAGTCCGTTACAGCGTGACGAATGTGCTATCTCCATTACGAACGCTAGTTTTACCAGAACGCGCACTCCCGTCTCATACTTGATTCTGAGCATGCACATTTTTTTTCACATCGTTAAAGCCCACACACGGCCATTTTTCATGACGAGAAAAACGACGATGTAAAAAACGTCGTGAAAACTTAGAGCATGTTCCAATTTTTCCATGCCCGTTTTTCACATCGAAATTTTTAATGACCATTTTAATTTTTTTTCTTTTTCTCGTCATTAAAAACGGTCGTGTGTACGCGGCATTAGGAGATCTGGAGTGAGATATTGATGGTGGCACTACGGCACTGCTCACTGTTCTCCTTGCTGAAAGGCTCTGACATGGGGAAGCAAAACCCTCCCTCTACGACAGTGGTTCTCAACCTTCCTAGTGCCGTGACCCCTTGATAAAATTTCCCACGTTATGGGGACCCCTAACGGTAAAATTATTTTCGTAGCATGGGTTGTCAGCACCCAAGGCAAGACAAGTAATTTGTGCCCCTAACCCACGGACATTTAGCACTCCCTGAGTCCCTTCCACTCGTACAGTATTAAAACCCCTTATGGTACATTTGAGGATGTACCCCTCTTCCTCTTTGTTCTCCTTTTTTCCCCCCATCCCTCTCTCTAGTAGGGATGAGCTCGGTGTTCGAGTCGAACATACGTTCGACTCGAACATCGGCTGTTTGATCGTTCGCCGAACAACGAACGATTTGGGCCGTTCGCGCCTAATTCGCGGCCCACAATGCACTACGCCATCGCAGTGTCATCCAGGCGCTGTGATTGGCCAAGCATGCACTGTGACCCCGCATGCTTGGCCAATCACAGCGCCGGCAGCGAGGAGAGCAATGATTGGCCACAGGCAGGATGCCTGTGGCCAATTATTGCTGAGGGTGTTTAGTACACGCCCCACACTATAAAAGGCCGCCAGCACGGCGGCCTAGTGTAGTGTGTTCCGGAGCAGGGAAAGAGAAGCATAGGCAGGGACAGTGACATTTTTTTTTTCTTGCTTAACCTGGATTCCTTTAGTTTAGGGAAAGAGAAGGATAGGTAGGGAGAGTGTCAGTCTGTTTTACTGTGCTAAACCTTGTTTGTAGGGACAGGGAAGGACAGTGAGGGAAATTCTCATTGTGCTATACTGTGCTAAAGCATTCCTCATCAACCATCTTTAAAAAAAAAATTTTTATAGGGACAGAAAACTATAGGTAGGGAGAGTGTCAGTGTGTTTTACTGTGCTAAACCTTGTTTGTAGGGACAGGGAAGGACAGTGAGGGAAATTCTCATTGTGCTATACTGTGCTAAAGCATTCCTCATCAACCATCTTTAAAAAAAAAAAATTATATGGACAGAAAACTATAGGTAGGGAGAGTGTCAGTGTGTTTTACTGTGCTAAACCTTGTTTGTAGGGACAGGGAAGGACAGTGAGGGAAATTCTCATTGTGCTATACTGTGCTAAAGCATTCCTCATCAACCATCTTTAAAAAAACATTTTTTATAGGGACAGAAAACTATAGGTAGGGAGAGTGTCAGTGTGTTTTACTGTGCTAAACCTTGTTTGTAGGGACAGGGAAGGACAGTGAGGGAAATTCTCATTGTGCTATACTGTGCTAAAGCATTCCTCATCAACCATCTTTAAAAAAAAAAAATTATAGGGACAGAAAACTATAGGTAGGGAGACTGTCAGTGTGTTTTACTGTGCTAAACCTTGTTTGTAGGGACAGGGAAGGACAGTGAGGGAAATTCTCATTGTGCTATACTGTGCTAAAGCATTCCTCATCAACCATCTTTAAAAAAACATTTTTTATAGGGACAGAAAACTATAGGTAGGGAGAGTGTCAGTGTGTTTTACTGTGCTAAACCTTGTTTGTAGGGACAGGGAAGGACAGTGAGGGAAATTCTCATTGTGCTATACTGTGCTAAAGCATTCCTCATCAACCATCTTTAAAAAAAACATTTTTTATAGGGACAGAAAACTATAGGTAGGGAGAGTGTCAGTGTGTTTTACTGTGCTAAACCTTGTTTGTAGGGACAGGGAAGGACAGTGAGGGAAATTCTCATTGTGCTATACTGTGCTAAAGCATTCCTCATCAACCATCTTTAAAAAAACATTTTTTATAGGGACAGAAAACTATAGGTAGGGAGAGTGTCAGTGTGTTTTACTGTGCTAAACCTTGTTTGTAGGGACAGGGAAGGACAGTGAGGGAAATTCTCATTGTGCTATACTTTGCTAAAGCATTCCTCATCAACCATCTTTAAAAAAACATTTTTTATAGGGACAGAAAACTATAGGTAGGGAGAGTGTCAGTGTGTTTTACTGTGCTAAACCTTGTTTGTAGGGACAGGGAAGGACAGTGAGGGAAATTCTCATTGTGCTATACTGTGCTAAAGCATTCCTCATCAACCATCTTTAAAAAAACATTTTTTATAGGGACAGAAAACTATAGGTAGGGAGAGTGTCAGTGTGTTTTACTGTGCTAAACCTTGTTTGTAGGGACAGGGAAGGACAGTGAGGGAAATTCTCATTGTGCTATACTGTGCTAAAGCATTCCTCATCAACCATCTTTAAAAAAAAAAAATTATAGGGACAGAAAACTATAGGTAGGGAGACTGTCAGTGTGTTTTACTGTGCTAAACCTTGTTTGTAGGGACAGGGAAGGACAGTGAGGGAAATTCTCATTGTGCTATACTGTGCTAAAGCATTCCTCATCAACCATCTTTAAAAAAACATTTTTTATAGGGACAGAAAACTATAGGTAGGGAGAGTGTCAGTGTGTTTTACTGTGCTAAACCTTGTTTCTTTTTCGTACATCACGGGACACAGAGCGACTTAGTCATTACTAATGGGTTATATAGTTTACCTTCAGGTGTTGGCACTGGCCAATTCCAAACCGGAAGTACCCTCCCCTATATAAGCCCCTCCCACCCGGGAGCACCTCAGTTTTTTGCCAGTGTCTAAGGTGTTGGCCAAAGAGTAACATGTGTTTTCACTGGGCTTGCGTACAGGTTCTTTTGGGCCTTAGTAAGCTGTTCCGGATCCCACCAAAAAAGCTTCATAGCTAAACGGTCGGTACCCGGGCCTTGCAGCAGAAGAGCAAGGTTTTGCCTGTAATGCTTCTCTTAGGAGGGCTGGACCCTGGGATCCAGAGCTCTGGTCATACCCACGACCAAGACGCTGTCTGTGCAGGGTGCTATACAGGTCCAGGGGAGTGGAATCCTTGGGAACCCGGTCCCTGAAGGTTTAATTACAATGCCTGCCGTGATAGGTGAAGTTTGGACTTTTGTGGACCAAACAAAGTCCTGCGGCGGGGATCAGGTAAGTGGGGGCCCTCAGGAACTTGGTTCTATTGGGGGACCCCCAAGCCTAATTTGTCTTTCTGTCTGTTACCTAACGGTATTCCCGCTAAATATCTGTGTTTGCCTATAACTACTGAAAATGTAAAATTTTAATAGTAGTCAAGAAAAAAAAAAAAAAACAGGGACCGCGGTACCTGTGTTAAACCACTAGAGGCCGCTGTAGTCCATTTTTCTTGTAAATGTGGATCTTTGGTTTTCTCAACTCAAAAGATCCAGGCAGCTGGTAAGTTTCTCTGAGGGAATCCACTTCCTCTGCCCTGTTGCTGCGTTCATCCACCGCACAGGCCCTCCGGCAAAAAGGGCCCTGGCTCCTAGTCCTCTGTTGGTTTTCGAAAAGGGCGCCATTGGCGCACGGGCGCGCGCGCGGGCGCGTGCACGCGCCTCCTATGAAAAAAAAGGGGCGGGGCGGGTGGATGACGCTCGATGCGCGCCGCGGCGCTTCTGCGCATGTGCGGGCGTCCCAGCATGGTTAAAAGACACAGTACAAGTGTCAGCTGCATGCAAACAGAGCTAGCAACAAACAGTGGCACACAGAGGCGGTTGATGCAGGCATCCCCATAGAAAGGCACTTTAGTGGACACCAGCTGGTATATAGCAGCACCTGTGTTAGACTATTACCAGCAAAAATTGGTGTATGACGACGGGAATACCTCAGCTTTGTGCTTAAAGGATATGTCGTCCAGACGCTCCGGAAATAGATCTTCCAGGAAGCCAAAGGGGTCTCCATCGGGCTCTGAGGATATTGGGCATGCTTGCACTGCACCAATCTCCCCTGAGAATGCAGAGGTCAGTAGCCGTAGAAACCCCGCAGGAATGCCTGGTGCTGCGGCTGTCCCCAGTCCACCTGCTCCTGTATATATAACAGAGGAGGTTTTATCCTCAACTCTGGGAGGATTGGAAGAGAGATTAACAGCATTGATCGCTGCTTCCCTGTCACAGGAAAAGCGCGTCCGATCTCCGTCTCCTCCTTCAGAGTGCCTGTTAGTGGAGGAACAGCCCCACACAGAGATCGACCTACCTGAAGGGGATCAGGATGAGGTTGATTCACTTATAGAGGAATCAACAGTGGAAGAACCTTTCTCAGCTTCCCAGGCTGAAAGATTATGGGTTCAGTCTCTGACTAACATGGTCCGATCAGCATTTAAAATGCCTCTGGCGGAACCACCATCCACTACGGTTTCCTCGCTGGGGTCGCTAAAAGCTCCCCAGGCGGTCTGTTCCTTCCCAATCCACCCTTTATTAGAAGGGCTTATTTACCAGGATTGGGAGCATCCTGATAAAATATTTGCTCCCCCCAAGAGATTTCCGGTGATCTATCCCATGGAGGATAAGTTCATAAGAAAATGGAGGGTCCCTATAGTGGACGCAGCCATCTCTTCTGTTAACAAATCACTGACATGTCCAGTAGATAATGTTCCAATGTTCAAAGACCCAATAGATAAAAAATTGGAGTCTTTACTAAAATCTGCTTTCTCTACAGCAAGTATGGTGACACAACCTGCGGTAGCAGCGATTGGAGTCTGCCAAGCAGTGAAAGATCAGTTGAAACAAGTCTTAAGGGACTTACCAGATCAGCAGGCTCATGCCCTAGCTGACCTGCCTAGAGCCTTGTGTTTTGCGGTGGACGCCATAAAGGATACAATCCAACAGGCCTCCCGCTTTACGCTGTCTATAGTACATATGCGTAGGCTTCTGTGGCTCAAAAACTGGTCTGCTGAAGCTCCCTGTAAAAAACTGCTGGTTAGCTTCCCATTTCATGGAGAACGCTTATTTGGAGAAGATCTGGACAAATATATCCAGAAAATTTCTGCCGGTAAAAGTTCACTCTTACCGGTTAAGAACAAGGGTAGAAGTCCTTCTTTTAAGAGGCCTACCTCTCCAGTCCCGGGCACATCGGCTGGGAAGCAGTTCCGACGGCCTCCGCGGTCAAATTCAGGGGGCAGAAATCAGGGACAATCACAGGGTAACAAGAAGCCCTGGATCAAGAGAGGTACAAAACCTCCCCCTAAGGCATGAAGTATTGCCCCCGCTCAATCGGGTGGGGGGAAGACTTCAGTTGTTCACAGAGACCTGGCGGGACACCATCAGAGACAGATGGGTGCTCTCCGCAGTAAGTCTGGGATACAAGCTGGAGTTAAAAGGCACTCCTCCTGCCCAATTTATGAGGTCAAACGTGCCAAGAGATCCCCAAAAGAGAGGATCCCTCCTTCTGGCACTAGAACAACTATTGCTCCAAGGGGTAATCATGAAGGTTCCCCTGGAAGAAAGCGGATTCGGGTTTTACTCGAACCTTTTCACAGTCCCCAAACCAAATGGGGACGTGAGGCCCATATTAAATCTAAAAGGGCTAAACAAGTTCCTAAATATCAGGACCTTTCGGATGGAGTCGATCCGATCAGTGGCCACCGCCCTACAAGGGCAGGAATGGCTAGCCTCGATCGACATAAGGGATGCTTATCTGCATATTCCCATCTTTCCGGCCCATCAGAAATTTCTACGCTTTGCAGTAGAAGGGCGCCATTTTCAGTTCAGAGCCTTACCTTTCGGTCTGGCCACAGCACCACGAGTGTTCACAAAAATTCTGGCCCCATTATTGGCCAATCTAAGAACACAGGGTGTAACGATAATGGCATATCTAGACGACCTGCTACTAATAGACCACTCAGTGGAAAAGCTGGAAGTAGCTATTCACAAGACAATCGAGTATCTGGAATATCACGGTTGGATTATCAACCGGGACAAGTCAGCTCTAAGACCAGTCAAAAGTCTGGAATACTTAGGGCTAAGGCTGGATTCAAATCAGAGAAAGATTTTCTTACCTCCAGAGAAGGTGTCGTCTTTAAGAAATTTGACCCACTTAGTGGGTACAAAAAGAAAACCATCCATACGTCTCTGCATGAGGCTGCTGGGAAAGATGGTGGCTTCATTCGAAGCGGTACCCTACGGTCAATTCCATTCAAGGAATTTGCAAAGGGCCATACTGTCAGCCTGGAACAAAAAAGTTCAGGCTTTAGACTTACCAATGTCCCTGTCCCCTTCCGTTCGCAAGAGCCTCCATTGGTGGTTGGTGCCCCAGAATCTGGAAAGAGGGAAACCCTTCAGTCCGGTTTCTTGGAAGGTGGTCACTACAGATGCCAGCCTCATCGGCTGGGGGGCAGTGCTGGAGCAATGGTCTCTCCAGGGCAGGTGGTCAGAAGCAGAAAAGGCCCTGCCCATCAATCTCTTAGAGATACGAGCAGCCCGGTATGCCCTAGTAGCATAGACATCCAAACTCCAGGGGTCCCCTGTCAGAATTCAATCAGACAATGCCACGGCAGTGGCATATATCAATCATCAGGGTGGCACCAAAAGTCGTGCAGCCCAGAAGGAAGCAAATTGCATCCTGGAGTGGGCAGAAAGATATGTCCCAGCCATATCCGCGGTTTTCATCCCAGGAGTGGAAAATTGGAGAGCGGACTTTCTAAGTCGCCAACAATTATGCCCGGGGGAATGGTCTCTTCACCCCGAGGTTTTCCAGGCAATATGCCAGCGGTGGGGAACACCGGATGTAGATCTGCTAGCATCCAGATTCAACGCAAAGGTGGACAGGTTTGTGTCTCGCACAAGGGATCCCCTAGCTTGCGGCTCGGATGCCCTAGTGTTCCCTTGGGATCGGTTCAAGCTGATATATGCATTCCCACCGCCACAATTGTTACCGCGATTACTCCGCAGAATCAGGGTAGAAAAGAAACCAGTGATTCTGGTGGCTCCAGCGTGGCCCCGAAGGGCATGGTACGCGGAGATTGTAAAGATGTCAGTGAGGAGTCCTTGGACCCTCCCACTTCGTCCGGACCTGCTGTCGCAAGGACCGATATACCACCCTTCCTTACCAGCCCTAGGTTTGACGGCCTGGCTATTGAAGCCCACATTCTGAAAAAGAGAGGGCTCTCTAATTCTGTGGTATCTACCATGATCAATGCCAGGAAACCGGTATCCAGGCAGATCTATTATAGGATCTGGAAAGCGTACATTACGTGGTGTGAGACCAAGAAATAGCATCCACGTAAGTACATGATAGGGAGGATTCTGGACTTCCTACAGTGGGCTGTAGATAGGAAGCTGGCCTTGAGTACTATCAAGGGTCAGATTTCGGCCTTGTCAATATTTTTTCAAAGGCCCTTGGCTTCGCATTCACTAGTCAAAGCCTTTATACAAGGAGTGATGCGTATTAGCCCTCCGGTTAGTATTCCCATATGTCCTTGGGACTTAAACCTGGTTCTGTCGGTTCTACAGAAACAACCGTTTGAACCATTTCAACACATTTCCTTGGTTCTTCTCACCAGGAAATTGGTTTTCTTAGTAGCCATTTGTTCGGCTAAAAGAGTGTCGGAATTAGCAGCTATGTCCTGTAAGGAGCCATATCTGGTTGTCCATAAGGACAGAGTAGTATTACGTCCTCATCCAGCCTTTCTTCCTAAGGTGGTATCGAGGTTTCATTTGAACCAAGATGTGGTTCTTCCTTCTTTTTTCCCCAAACCTACTTCGGTAGAGGAAAAGTTATTACATTCTTTGGATATGGTAAGAGCAGTTAAAGCTTATCTAAAAGCCACTGCTCAGATTCGCAGAACGGATTCTTTGTTTGTTCTGCCGGAAGGCCCCAGAAGGGGTCAGGCAGCATCAAAATCTACTTTAGCCAAGTGGATTCGACAGGTCATAATACAAGCCTATGGCTTGAGAAAGAGACCGCCTCCGTTCAAAGTTAGGGCGCACTCCACGAGAGCGGTTGGAACTTCATGGGCAGTGCATCACCAGGCCTCCCTGGCTCAAGTATGTAAGGCCGCAACATGGTCTTCGGTACACACGTTTACTAGATTCTATCAGGTAGACGTTAGAAGTCAGGAGGATGTCGCCTTTGGGCGCAGTGTGTTGCAGGCCGCAAAAGATCCTCATGCCTGATGGCGCCCAGCTTATGTACCCCCCCCTCATTTGGCATTGCTTTGGGACGTCCCATTAGTAATGACTAAGTCGCTCTGTGTCCCGTGATGTACGAAAAAGAAAAAGGGATTTTTATAACAGCTTACCTGTAAAATCCTTTTCTTGGAGTACATCACGGGACACAGAGCTCCCACCCCTCTTTTTGGGACACTTATTGCTTGGCTACAAAACTGAGGTGCTCCCGGGTGGGAGGGGCTTATATAGGGGAGGGTACTTCCGGTTTGGAATTGGCCAGTGCCAACACCTGAAGGTAAACTATATAACCCATTAGTAATGACTAAGTCGCTCTGTGTCCCGTGATGTACTCCAAGAAAAGGATTTTACAGGTAAGCTGTTATAAAAATCCCTTTTTGTAGGGACAGGGAAGGACAGTGAGGGAAATTCTCATTGTGCTATACTGTGCTAAAGCATTCCTCATCAACCATCTTTAAAAAAAACATTTTTTATAGGGACAGAAAACTATAGGTAGGGAGAGTGTCAGTGTGTTTTACTGTGCTAAACCTTGTTTGTAGGGACAGGGAAGGACAGTGAGGGAAATTCTCATTGTGCTATACTGTGCTAAAGCATTCCTCATCAACCATCTTTAAAAAAACTTTTTTTATAGGGACAGAAAACTATAGGTAGGGAGAGTGTCAGTGTGTTTTACTGTGCTAAACCTTGTTTGTAGGGACAGGGAAGGACAGTGAGGGAAATTCTCATTGTGCTATACTTTGCTAAAGCATTCCTCATCAACCATCTTTAAAAAAACATTTTTTATAGGGACAGAAAACTATAGGTAGGGAGAGTGTCAGTGTGTTTTACTGTGCTAAACCTTGTTTGTAGGGACAGGGAAGGACAGTGAGGGAAATTCTCATTGTGCTATACTGTGCTAAAGCATTCCTCATCAACCATCTTTAAAAAAAAAATTTTTTATAGGGACAGAAAACTATAGGTAGGGAGAGTGTCAGTGTGTTTTACTGTGCTAAACCTTGTTTGTAGGGACAGGGAAGGACAGTGAGGGAAATTCTCATTGTGCTATACTGTGCTAAAGCATTCCTCATCAACCATCTTTGAAATCCTTGTTTTTTGGACAGTCAGGGAAATTGTCATTGTGCTATTCTGTGCGAAAGCAATCATCCTCAACCATATTTAGAAATCCTTAAGTAAAGGGACAGAGAAGGACACCTGAAGGTAGCCCTTATTGCTTTTTTCCCATCTCCCTGCAGGCCATCCATTAGAATGTCTGGAAAGCAAACAAGGAGAGGCAGACAGTCAGGAGGCAATAAAAGAGGGCAAGCAGGCTCTGTGTCTGGGGGCAACAGTGCTGGTCGTGGACGCGGTGCATTGTCATCAGCACATGGCCATGGGACACGCTTGTCCTTCTTTTCGGCAGCTGGACATGTTGAGCCACATCATGCCGAAGACTTGGTAGAGTGGATGACCAAGCCCTCCTCCTCCTCCTCATCCTCTCTCACCCAGGCTCAGGGTACTGGCAAAGCAGCTGCCAAAGCGTCCTCTTCCTTGGTATCAATGTCAGACTCATCATCAGTCACTCCTTCCCTAGACCCACCATGTCCTCCTCCTGAGGAGTCCCCCGAACTGTTTGAGCACAGTGTTGGGTACATGCTCCAGGAGGATGCCCAGCGTTTCGAAGGGTCTGATGATGAAACCCAGCTAGAGGAAGGCAGTAGCGTGAGAGCAGACAGAGGGGATGCTCAAGAAGGACACCAATCTGGCAGTCATGTTCCAGCAGCTGCAGCATACTGCCAGATTGGCTCCAGTGATGAGGAGGGAGGGGATGATGAGGTCACTGACTCCACGTGGGTGCCTAATAGGAGAGAGGAGGAGGAGGAGGATGAGGAGGAGGCACATCTCCAACGAGGCAGGATGCCCTTTGGTGGCCAGCGTAAGGGCAGTACACCGACGGAATCACACCGCAGAGCTCCGCCTGTGCAGGGCGCTGCCTCTGCCCGTCATTCAAAAAGTTATTTGGTGTGGGCCTTTTTTGAGGCTAGTGCATCAGATCGCACAGTTGCTGTTTGCAACATATGTCTCAAGCGTATATCGCGTGGCCAAAACATCAGCCGCTTGGGTACCACATGCCTGACCAGACATATGTTGACCTGCCATGCAGCTCGTTGGCAAGCCTACCTCAAAGACCCACACCAAAGAACAAAGCGGACCTCTCCTTGCACCGCATCAGCTGGGATCTCCAACCCCACTATAACTTCAGTCCTCTCTGAAACATGCACTGAGAGGAATGAAGGTGTAGAATTAGGTGTGTCACAGCCAAGTACTTGCGGCCACTCTGCTAGCAGTACACCGACGTCCGATTCTAGCAGGCAAATTTCCCTGCCCCAGCTGCTGGACCGTCGAAAGAAGTTCACTCCCAGCCATCCACATGCCCAGCGGTTGAATGCTAGCTTGGCTAAATTGCTAGCGCTTCAACTGCTGCCTTTTCAGTTGGTAGACTCGGCCCCCTTCCGTGAGTTTGTGCAATGTGCGGTTCCTCAGTGGCAGGTTCCCAAACGCCACTTTTTCTCACGGAAGGCTATTCCGGCTCTCTACCGGCATGTGGAAGGCAATGTCTTGGCCTCGCTGGACAGGGCGGTCAGCGGTAAGGTGCATATTACCGCTGACTCATGGTCCAGCAGGCATGGACAGGGACGTTACCTTTCTTTCACGGCCCATTGGGTCACTCTTTTGGCAGCTGGGAAGGATGCAGGACAAGGTGCAGTAGTGTTGGAGGTTGTTCCACCGCCACGCCTCCAAAATGCTACTACTGGTTGTGACACACCTCTCTCCTCCACCCCATCCTCTTCTTCTTCCTCCATGGCCTCTTCCTGTGCTTTGTCCTCTGAACCAGCGGTGCTCCGTAGGCGTTCAAGGGGCTACGCAAGTACGCAGGCAAAAAGATGCCATGCCGTGCTTGCACTGGTGTGTTTGGGGGACAGAAGCCACACTGGGGCAGAGGTCCTGTCTGCTCTGCAGGGCCAGGCCGAGAGGTGGTTGACGCCACGCCAGCTTAAGCCAGGAATGGTGGTTTGCGACAATGGCACCAACCTCCTCTCCGCCCTCCGACAGGGACAACTGACCCATGTGCCCTGTGTGGCTCACGTCCTTAACCTGGTGGTGCAGCGGTTCTTGGGCAGGTACCCGGGCTTACAGGATGTCCTGAGGCAGGCCAGGAAAGTCTGTGTGCATTTCCGCAGATCTTATAATGCCAGTGCTCGCCTGGCTGAGCTGCAAAAGGAGTTGAACCTGCCCAAGAACCGCCTTATATGTGACATGCCCACCAGGTGGAACTCAACGTTGGCCATGCTGCAGCGGCTGCACACGCAGCAGAGGGCCATCAATGAGTACCTGTGCGACTACGGCACCAGGACAGGGTCAGGGGAGCTTGGTTTTTTTTCTCCACGCCAGTGGGGCATGATCAAGGATGCATGCACTGTCCTGGCACCATTTGAGGAGGCCACGAGGATGGTGAGCAGTGACAGTGCATGCATCAGTGACACTGTACCTCTTGTCCACCTGTTGGAGCACACGCTGCGTGGAATAATGGACAGGGCACTTGAGGCAGAACAGAGGCAGGAAGAGGAGGACTTCCTTGCCTCTCAAGGCCCCCTTTACCCAGACAGTGTTCCGTCTGTCCCACCCATCGCACAGGAAGAGGACGAGGAGGAGGAGGAGGAGGAGGATTGTGTCAGCATGGAGGTGGAGCCTGGCACTCAGCAGCATCAACAGCAGCAGTCTTTTAGGGATGATTTACAGTCCCAAGAAACCCGTGGACTTGTACGTGGCTGGGAGGAGGTGGCTGCGGATCATGTCGTCCTTAGTGACCCAGAGGACTCCGGACCGAATGCCTCAGCTAACCTACGCTGCATGGCCTCCCTGATCCTGCAAAGTCTGCGGAAGGATCCTCGTATTCTTCGGATCAAGGAGAGGGACCATTACTGGCTGGCCACTCTCCTTGATCCACGGTACAAGGGTAAGGTTGCGGACCTTATGTTACCGTCGCAGAGGGAGCAGAGGATGAGACAACTCCGGGAGGCCTTGCAGAAAGGTCTGTGCAACGCGTTCCCAGAGACTGGGAGGTTACAAACTCCTGGTCCTGGACAACGAGTTGCTGAGGCTTCGGCCAGTCAAAGAAGGAGCGGTGGGGAAGGTGGCCGTCTGACCGATGCGTTCAGACAATTCTTTAGTCCGCAGCCCCAAAGTATGATCGGTTCCAGCAACCATCGCCAGCGTCTGATAAACATGGTGCAGGAATATCTAGGGGCAAGGTCAGACTTGGACACCTTCCCCACCGAAAATCCTCTGGCTTACTGGGTCTTGAGGATGGATCACTGGCCAGAGCTTGCACAGTATGCAATTGAGCTACTGGCCTGTCCTGCATCCAGCGTTCTTTCGGAACGCACATTCAGTGCTGCTGGAGGATTTGTCACGGATCACAGGGTGCGCCTCTCCACCGACTCGGTTGATCGACTGACTTTCATCAAGATGAACCAGTCTTGGATCACCACCAGCTACCAAACACCTGATGCTGATATAACAGACTAATTGATTTTAGCATGTCACATCCCTTCAAGACTGATGCTGATGCTGAGTGCCTGTGCTGTTATGTTGACTGGCTATCCTCCTCCTCCGAGTCCTCAATGATACGATTGATGATGATAGCTTGGAAGATCATTTTTGTTTATGGGTGCCGCCACCAGTGCCTAACGCCCAATTTTTCAGCCCCTGTTTAACAGGGGCGTGTAATTACAATTTTTGAAGCAATACTTTGCAACAGGGCTCATTGCTGTGCTCCAAGTACAGTATCTGTGAGGGGTTGCAGTGTTGTGCCACCAGTGCCTAAGGCCCAATTTTTCAGCCCCTGTTTAACAGGGGCGTGTAATTACAATTTTTGAAGCAATACTTTGCAACAGGGCTCATTGCTGTGCTCCAAGTACAGTATCTGTGAGGGGTTGCAGTGTTGTGCCACCAGTGCCTAAGGCCCAATTTTTCAGCCCCTGTTTAACAGGGGCATGTAATTACAATTCTTGATCTAATAATTCACAGCAGGGCCCATTGCTGCACCCACCAAGAGTAACTCTGAGGGCTTACAGTGTTGTGGCAACGCCACCACCACCACCACCACGAAAGGCCCAATTTTTCAGCCCCTGTTCAAAAGGGGCATGTAATTACAATTCTTGATCTAATAATTCACAGCAGGGCCCATTCCTGCACCCACCAAGAGTAACTCTGAGGGCTTACAGTGTTGTGGCAACACCACCACCACCACCACCACCACGAAAGGCCCAATTTTTCAGCCCCTGTTCAACAGGGGCATGCAATTACAATTCTTGATCTAATAATTCACAGCAGGGCCCATTGCTGCACCCACCAAGAGTAACTCTGAGGGCTTACAGTGTTGTGGCAACGCCACCACCACCACCACCACGAAAGGCCCAATTTTTCAGCCCCTGTTCAAAAGGGGCATGTAATTACAATTCTTGATCTAATAATTCACAGCAGGGCCCATTCCTGCACCCACCAAGAGTAACTCTGAGGGCTTACAGTGTTGTGGCAACACCACCACCACCACCACCACCACGAAAGGCCCAATTTTCAGCCCCTGTTCAACAGGGGCATGTAATTACAATTCTTGATCTAATAATTCACAGCAGGGCCCATTGCTGCACCCACCAAGAGTAACTCTGAGGGCTTACAGTGTTGTGGCAACGCCACCACCACCACCACCACGAAAGGCCCAATTTTTCAGCCCCTTTTCAAAAGGGGCATGTAATTACAATTCTTGATCTAATAATTCACAGCAGGGCCCATTCCTGTACCCACCAAGAGTAACTCTGAGGGCTTACAGTGTTGTGGCAACACCACCACCACCACCACCACCACGAAAGGCCCAATTTTTCAGCCCCTGTTCAACAGGGGCATGCAATTACAATTCTTGATCTAATAATTCACAGCAGGGCCCATTGCTGCACCCACCAAGAGTAACTGTCAGGGCTTACAGTGTTGTGGCACCAGCACCACCATCAAAGGCCCAATTTTTACTACCACTGTTCAACAATTATATGTAATTACAATTCCTGATATAATAGTTGACAGCAGGGCGTTCCAGCACCAACCAAGAGTAACTGTGAGTGCTTACAGTGTTGTGCCAACACCAACAACTAAGGGGCCTATTTCTGCAGAGTATATACGGCAGGTCCCTACTTTCAAACATCCAACTTACAAACGACTCCTACTTGCAAACGCAAGAAGACAACAGGAAGTGAGAGGAAATCTACCCCTTGGAAGGAAAATTCTCTCCTGTAAGAATTAATAATGTCTCCTCTGTACTGATGCTTTATCACCAATCCTTGTTTCAAGAAAAACACCACATTTCAAAAACAGTTGTCATTGGGACGGAAAGTGAGGTGAAATGTTCTGAACAGGGGCACAGACAGCAAAACAAATGTTACAGGGGTGATAACCCTTACCTATGTTTTCCAAAAAGTTTAAAAATAGATTTTTGGGCTGGAGCTACACTTAAACAATGTACCTGTTCAAAATTACAAACAGATTCTACATAAGAACAAACCTACAGTCCCTGTCTTGTATGCACCGCCTGTATACGGCTGTTCAGAGTATATAGGGCCTTTTTTATTTTATGTGCGGGGTTCCCCTTAATATCCATACAAGACCCAAAGGGGCTGGTAATGGGCTGGGGTAGGGGGGGGTCATGGGGTAGCTATGCCATTTTTCTTAAAGATTTTCATCCATATTACCGGGACCAGACATTACATTAAAGCCGCAAGCAGTTTTAAATGGCTTTTTTTTCCTTTAGAAGTGTCATTTTGTGCAGGGACAGTTCTAAACACGGGAAACACGTGGCACTTCACAGGCATACTTTAGACACCCCCCAGGTACGATATTTAAAGGAATATTTGACTTTTTTTTTTCACTTTATGCATCATTAAAATGACTGCTCCCGAAAAACGACCGTTTTTAAAACTTCTTTTTGCATTGATACATGTCCCCTGGTGCAGAACCCGGGTTCCCAAACCCTTTTTAGGACAATAACATGCATAATAGTCGTTATAATTAGCACTTTAGAATTCGAACGTTCGCATCCATTGTATTTAATAGGGTTCTAATGTTCGTACGAACTTTCGGTCCGTTCGCGGGTTCTGGTGCGAACCGAACCCGGGGGTGTTCGGCTCATCACTACTCTCTAGCCGTCTTTCGCTCCCTTTTTCTTTGTTCCTCCCCCTCTTTTTCTCTCCCTTCCATGTATTCTCTATTTTTATTCCTTCTCTTACTCCTTGGTGGGGGGTGGGGTTAATAGGATCAGTGGCAGTGCTGGGGGGAGTTCTGATCAGTCAACTTAGGTGCTCTTTATCAAGGTCATCTGCTGATCTGAGAACTGTAGTGGGGACTTTTAATGCCAACCATAATTAAAAGGTAGTGTTGCTCACTGTGTCTCCGGATTCACGGTGTCTCCGACTTTGTGGTGTCTCGTAGCAGTGACACCTATGCGGAAATCAGGAGATCTACAGGAGGGTCTACATCAGCCTCTCCCACTTCACATTCCTCATGTCAGCTGACCTCTAGTCTTTGCCCCCCAGCCATGCTATGAACTGAATGGGTGGGTGCGAAGCGGCTGAGTGGGCGGCCGCGGGCTCCAGGAACAGCCCAGGATTCGGTGACCCCTGGTAAATCATCATTTGACCCCCAAGGGGGTCCCGACCCCCGGGTTCGAGAACCACTGCTCTACGAAAATGGCCACCTCCACACAGAATAACTGTGTAGAACAAGGCACGATACCTTAGCAATGGAGAAAAGATCAACTAAAGTGAAACCATAGGCAATACTGGTGACTAGTAATTTTTTCTCTACCTGCCTTTTTTGGGGCTCTCCATACATAAAGGGATCCTTGATTGAATTGAGATAGTCCATTTATTTTTATAAGTGCCTCACATTCAAACCAGCTATAGCTTTTCCCCCTATATTACATTATTCTTGGAAGGATCATTAATGTTTATATTCAGAGAAAGCAATGACTATTAAACAAATGAAACTCACATTTTAGTTGTATATACAGCATGTTCATGGCCTACTTTAAACTTTATATAATATGAACTAACACAGTATGGGAAACACTTAAATCTAAGTTCTTTATTAAACCCAGTGGGCTTACTAGATTTTTACATATTCATTCGAGGCTGAGTGAGAATCCTTTTAGAACGTACTCTTTTTTTTTTTTTTAAGGACCATTCATCTATTTTGACAAGACTGGTGAACATTTTCCAGTTACTACTGTAGCGGGTACTTGAATTTAGGGGGAGAATCTGTGTGGTAGTGTAACCCAGGTGCTTTGATTGTTAGGAAATTCAAGGTTCCCTTTGTGAGTCTTGGAGGACTCTGGTGGTGTGAAGTTCTCGCCGGCCTAAAGGTGGCGTTGTTGCCTTGGACCGCGGGTTGGGCTCGCACTGCAAGACTGTGCCTTTTTGTCCTCCCCTGGAGCTGGTACAGCGGGCCGGGGAACCCGCTGTGACGCAAAGGGAGAGGTCATGATCTTGGGTTCAGAGCCGGAGGACGCGGCCGCACCCAGGCACCTTCAGCTTGGGTGCTGGCGTTCTGGTGTTCCAGGCCTAGGCGCCCTTGGCCTAGGTGGAGCGGAGATGGAGTCCATCTCAGGCACCTTTAGCCTAGGGTGAGGTACTATGGCGGATGCCTGGAGCTCAGTACCTTCGACTGAGTTCCGCGAGGGTGGAGGAATCCGAGGTGGCCCTAACTCCTTGGGTGCCCGTGTCTGAGTTCGTGAGGACTGGTGCGCAGTAACTTCTCCGGAGAGTCCGGCGCAGCATCGCTGGTGACGGAGAGGCCTCCACTTCTCCCTTGGACGGATTTCTTCCCCTGACAGGGGCAAAGTGAGTGAAGGTAATTCACGTTCTATATTACCTAGTCAGTGGCAGTGACTATTCACCACTGGTGACAGCACAGTGGGCAGCAGCAAGAAGGGAAAGGATTGTGCCTCGATCTGTCCCCCATTTTCCAAAGAAAAGAGATTGTTTTATTGCTTGGCAAGGAGAATAAAACTGAGTTGTACCTATTCACTGTGTGGAACTTGGGTTACTAAAGCAAAGGAGTCAGTGACGAAGGACTGGACTTGACTCTAGGACACCTACACAAAAAGCACAATCTTCTGGCCTTCACCTCTTAGTTACGGAGGACATGGGCCGTGGTGTGTCTTATCCCTCTCTCCCAGGTACCCCTAGACAACAGCCATATAACCAAACAAAGAGAGAGAGTGGGGTAGGTTCCGCTGCACTACGTTACCTGATTTTCTGTCTGGGCAATACCCAAATAGCCAATGTCACTAGAGAAAATCGGTTAAATGTATGGACAGTCTTTGATGTTTAAGTAATTTCTGTAATGCTGTATGTATACACCAATATGCTGCTTGTGTTTATTTCTGTTAATCAAAATAGTTAATAATTTAAGTTGCTCTTGTAGCATGGCAGTTTTATAACCAAGCAGCCTAAGTCTTATTATAAGAAAAACATTGACACACATGTAAATCATAGCACATAAAGATGAATGTACATGGTGGAATTATATATCCTATAATCTACATGTAGCCTGCTTTCAACATGGATTTTCAGTGTATTAAAATACCAAATTAATGGGAAGTGGCAATTCCCTAATGCTTAACAGTGTAAAACTCTTTCTCATACATACATTAATAAATTGCTGTTTATATTTCTATCTCATAGGAATGGACAATATAGGAACTGGCGGATTTGGCTTCCATTTGATTCTAGCAAATTGAGTCTCTCTTTAATTAAAAAGGAAAGTTTGGAACAATGTGCTTTAGTCGACTTTAATGTTCACAATGTTTCTATTGGCTCACCACCATCAACCTTTTACTTATTTTTAGGATGACTTTGTATCATGGGATTCTAGTAATGTACTCTTTTACCATTTGTTATATTACCTACTTGGAAAATTTTTACTTTAAATGCCACACACATAACATTATTTGTATTAAAATATTTGAAGAAAAGCTTTCTTTTTTTTTTTTTTGCTGGTAATGTATTCCTGGAGTAGTAGTATATATTTTATGCAAACTGGCATGAGTTAAACCCAGCTCAGGTACAGTATTTTTTTTAAAATTAAAATGGTTCCTCAAGCAGAGTATGAAATACAAAAAGCAGCTCAGGCTGCAATGCTCACCTTCATTCTAGAACTGACTGCCACCCCAGTTATACTTTTTTTTGACACAAGATGTCCTCAGTCAAGGAGGCAACACAATGGCATCCTTCATTCATAGTGTATTAAAGCAGAGAGTGTCAGCATAGCTATCTGCATCAGCAGAGGACAACCCTAGAAAAAAGGTAAATAGGAAGAAGACCTAGCATGTCACATGACCTGCCTGAAGGCATCTGAAAAGGGTAGGCACAAAACAAATGTAAATATAAAGCAAAACATACATTATGGTGGGCCTCCAGGGAAAGAGGAATATTTGGGTGGCAGGAGGCTGAGTTCTCAGCTCTTGTACGTGTAGCGATACCTTCAACTAAGAGGGCCGCAGATTTAGTTTGGGCCCTGAAGACAGCTCCGCCAACCCCCGGCAATTTACTCTACCCCCTATTGGCACAGTTAGTTATGGCAACAATAATTCTTATACTATATGATTAAACTCAGACACCAAGGCAATAATGAAAGGGGTGTCTAATTTACTTTAGATTGTGGTAAAAGAGGTTAACAGTGGTAACGGTTTACATGAAATAGGTTGCAGAGCCCTGTAGCAATAAACACACTTATGTATTAATAGAACAGTAAAGGTGCGCCGCGTGGGCAACCGTTAGATAGGCGCCCTGTGGCGCAGCAACTAAATGAACTAACTAGCTGGCCAGGCCTGGCTCAGATACCTAAAACTCAGTCTCTAGGGGATGATGGTTTCTTCACCGGCAAGTCTTTAAAGGTGGTGCACATAACAGAATAACATTTGTAATCCAATGGGAAGATTGTGATAGAACAAACACTTTGCTGAAGAACCTCTGAGTTCAGCTCTGATATGGATCTCCAGTGAGAGTATCAGATATAAACTTATGGGCCACGGCAGTCTATAGGCACATCCGCAATAAACAGTATATGGTCTGAGCATACGCTCGCTCACCCCTCCGGACGCGATCCCAGTCCGGGAACTTCCACCGACTGTGTCCTCACACACAGTGTCTCCAGCGATCGGGTCCCCGATCCAACCAAGGCTGTGGATAAACGAAGTCAGATGCCACTCAGGCTCGCAGCGGGGTGGAAGGCTCTTTGGTGCTGCACAAGGCCTCAGGCTTCAGGCCTTGCACACTGGCACATCCGCACAGGAGGATCAGTCATTGAAGTCTCGTGTCCTCCTTTTATAACCCCTCCCATGAGTCTCTGGGGTGGAAACATTGCCGAAAGGGGTTCTGGGTAAGGTAGTCCTGGGAGTCTTAAAGGAGACACCGCTACATACCTTTATATGCCTAAAGCTCCACTCCTTCACACTGCTGCAACCTCATTGTCATATGCCATGTCCAGTGCAACTTTGCAGTGCTTCTTTCATGCGACATTGAAGTAGTGCAGGAACCTTTTTTGAAGTTGCTGCGACTAGAGTATCATTGATTAAAACAGCTGCAATTTAAATAACTGAGTTTTGACTTGTAACTTTTTGTGTCCCAAGTCACATGACAAGTCGCAGTAGTGAGAACCAAGGCTTAAAGTGTTTGTTAACCCAAAAAAATAAATACAAAATAATACAGATCCTCGTCCTTAAAGCAGATTACACAGCACAGTGCCTGTGCTGTGTAATCTGACCCCCTCTAAACTGTAAAGAAACCTGCCTGAATCTGCCACTTCCTGTTTGCCCTCTTTGCGCTGACCACGAAAATCAGAGCTGCTGAGCCCTGACCACTGTGGTCAGAGTACTTCCCTGCATCATACGCTGCTGTCCCCTCTGCACTCCTCTCTCCCCCTTACCACCTCCTTCCTGCCTGTCTCTCTATGTCTCTATGTCTGTCCCGCTGCTATTTAAAAAAAAACAAAAAAAAAACGTAAATTTGTAACTGCCAGCCCCTCTATTAGTAGCTGACATAGCACACTATGTAGGTTGTTTTAAAAAACGAGCGTTCTAAATACAGATTTTGAGCTGTCTTCAGGCCGGTCACGGGCCGGTCAGAGCTTCTGCGGGAGGAGAAAAGTGGCCATGTGATCTCTCAGAGGTTTTTGCACCATATCCTAGCCATTCTCCTAGAGCAGTCTACACTAATTATAGTATTATTTTACATATTGCAGTTAATGCCTATATGCACTGTTTATTGCTGACTTATGTGTTGTGTTGATTCCAGTTTAGTGGTACATAAGACTGTTCCAAGTTGCCTTGGCATAAGGCTTATACTGTGTAGCAGAACCTACATTCTGTGTGTTTATTTTGCTCAATCCACCATTTATACTAACCCATACATACTGTACATACAGTACATAACCCAACACATTGAGTTAATTTACTGCTAAACGGTCTTGTGTCTATTTCCTGATAATGCTAATTTACAGCCAAGTTAAAGGTATATATGCTCTTGTTCTTTTAAGTGCTGGCAGCAACTTTCATTCAACCAGGTGTGTCAGAGGGGTTGAGGGTCTTCTTGAAAAGGCACAGAACAGAGAACCCAAATTACCAAGCAGCTCTTTCACGGTTGGGCTACATACATTTGCACAGTGCATTCTGAGCCCTGATTGGCCTTGTATGGTTCAGGAGGGGGCCAACGCCCCCCCCTTTCCTGGCCTGCCAGGCTGCATGCTCAAATAAGGGTCTGGTATGGATTTTGGGGGGGGACCCCATGACATTTTTTTGTACATTTTGGCATGGGGTTTTCATTAAAATCTATACCAGACCCGTAGGGCCTGGTATAGACTGGGGAGTGGACCCCACACCGTTTTTGGTAAACATTTTTCTATGGCTGCCAATGGTATTGTCCAGCAGGACAATGACCCCAAACACACTGCTAAAGCAGAATAAAAAGTCAACTCGTCAGCTGCATTGATTGGCACCTCATCCCTTAAATTCGATAAATTATGAAGGTGAAGATGGGATTTTTAGGGTGCAAAAATACACAAAAAATATCAAAAAATATACATTTATTATAGTATCAAAATACAGAAAGATAAAATATCCATCCAATATACAACACAAATATGTTGAAAGTGCAGACTTTGAACAATTTCTCTACATATGTTTCGCCAACAGAATAGCTTCTTCATGAGATTGGATTAGTCAAGCACTGTCTGCTAGGATAGAAAACAACAAATCAAAAACACATAAACAAAAAATATATACAAAATAAAATAAAATAACACATACAAATACACAATACTCTACTAGCTAAGACTTCAAGAACAGACCTAAGTGGGATTTGATAATTACCTACAGGTGATGTCAATCACCAATTGATGGATGTGAAGGCCCGGAGATCAATGAAACCCTTGTATAAGCATGGATCATCTGGTGTACCGCAGAGGCCAGTAATTAAATACAAGTAAGCCCAATTAAGAAGCCAGATTCTGGATTGAGTTCAGACGTTCTAAGGTAGGAAAGGTATAAATTGAAAATATTTCTCAAGTGCCCCTAGCTGGAAAGAACCACCAATCACAAATTTATGTACCTTTTAAATTCTGATGACAAGGAATAAAGTTGATAATTGGTATACTTCTAAATATTATTCTGAAGAACCAGCCAAGATCTGTCAAAAATAAGGCAAATCAAAAACAGGAGAAACGCCTATAGAGAAAAACCCTCAATTTGAGGAAAGTTCTCAAAAACCGACCTGTAGATTGATTACTGGTGGGATCATGGGTTCAGACATACTGTAGATAGAAAGAGTCCAAAAACTTCTGGAATATTTCCCCATTCACAGATATGCCACCAAGATCTGAGAATCAAAGGAAAAGCCAGTCAGCAAAAATCCGAAAACAGAATGAAAAAGATACTTGCTGATTGTGGCTGTATATTCACCAGATAGGGGCATCCTCCTTCATGTGTGTCTTTCCCCCTTGACGTCCGGAACGTAATGAAAGTCCTCTGGCTGGGGGTTTAAGTACAGGCCTCCTCCCAGCCAATTGGCCACCAATGGTGCCAATCAATTGGGTGGGAGCGGACGCTTTCAGATGCGTCCTGTCACATGATCAGTCAACCCCGGAAATTACATAAATTTCCTGTGATGAAAGCAGGAAATGATGCTGTAAGTTCATAGGTGCACAGGAAGTGATGCTTTCACACACTCCCTGAGCCCACAGGACTGTCAGCATAGAACCGTAGTGAAACCTAGCATCGCAAAGCCTCACCATAGACGGAAAAACGCCACTAGGGAATGAGAGGACATTAGATATTATGGGAATGTTATTTCTACCTCTAATTTAGAGGGAAAATACAGAACTGGTCAATAAGAGAGAATGTGTTAGCGCTGACCACTGATGCCTGTTGGCAGCCAATGGACCGACGCCCTGGGCGTCCATGTGGTCACCTGATCCAAGGAAAGAACAATGGGCAACAAAATATTTTGAATGAAGTCTATAACAGATATTTAAACATTCAAAATATTATTAATTGAGTAGCCTCCATAACAATTTTGATATATATAAAAAAGGAAAGTTCAAAATTACCCACAGGTCATATGGTCCAAGTCTCAGCATCAATAGGGTTTACATAGGTATAAATTGATAGAGTCCAAGAGTGGACTTTGAGAATTGTAACCCCAAGTTAAATGGGGTCAAAGAAAAGCTCTTGCAGAATGGCTATGTATTACAAACTAAATTAGAGGAACGGTTTGTAGATGATGGATTCATTCAATCCTGGAACCGTAGTGGCTGTCAGGGAATGGATCTATCTAGTTTCTCTCTAAAGGAGAGCCCTGTCAACATCTCCCCCTCTTTCATTTGTAGGCAAATATTCCAAGGCAAAGAATTTAATTTTTGAAAGATCAAAAGAGTGGTAAAGGCCACTGTGTCAGCTGATGGGAGTTTCCATTCTTTTCTTTTTAATCAGGGACGACATGGTCCCTAATTCTATGAAAGAATGGTCTTTTGGTCTTGCCAATAGAAAATGCATGACATTCGAATTCCATATAATATACTATCCCAATGGACTGGCAATTGGCATAAAAATTTGGTTTGTAGATATTTACATTTGGGAGCCTTATTTCAGAAGAATTCATCAAAAAGGTGCAAAATTCACATTTCCCATAAGGACCTGTACCTCTACACGTCCTATCAGATGGTTTGGATACTAAATGACTGTGAACCAGCTGGTCCTTGATGGATCTAGATTTTCAAAAAGTTATTTGGGGAAAAGGTTTGACATATTTAGAAATTACCTCATTGGTGGCCAGTATTGGCCATTATTTGTCAACAATCTGACGTACCTTCCTGTGTTCTGTGGAATATCGAGTTATTAGACGAACTTGTCGATCTGTCTTCTGTGGTTTTACCAAATGAATTTAGATCAGAACGATTATTTTGTTTAACCCTATAGTAGGCTTTCTTTAAAACTGAGCGGCTGTATGCCCTGTCTATGAGGCGTAGTTGGAGTGCCTTGGCTTCCAAGTCAAAATTTTGATCCAGACTGCAGTTTCTCCTTAAGCGGAGATATTGACTATACGGAATACTCTGGACAAGTTGCTTGGGATGAGAGCTTGCTGCATGTAATATAGTATTACCAGCCGATGGTTTTCTAAATAAAGAAGAGCCAATACTGCCATCAGGATTGATATAAATGGTGATATCCAAAAAATCGATAGATTTCAAATCGCAGGACGGTAAATTTCAGATTGTACCGGTTGGTTTCCAGTTTGGCTAAGAAGAGTGATAATTCTTCTCTGGTGCCGGTCCAGATAACAAAGATGTCATCTATGAATTGGCGCCAGACAAGCACCTTCTCGAAAAATTGCTGATATTCCACCGAAGAGAATATCTCTCGCTCCCACCCCCCAGGTACAGATTGGCGTATGATGGGGCACATTTAGTCCCCATCGCAACACCCTTTACCTGGAGGTAGTGGGAGCGATCAAAAACAAAAAATGTATTTGTCAATATGAAGGATAGCAGATCCAAAATGAGCTTGTTATATGGTCTATATCTCGGACCCCGCTCGGAAATGAACCTCTCTACAACTCTAACCCCCATTTCATGGGGTATAGAGTTGTAGAGAGCCTCCACATCAATGGCTACTAGCCAATCTCCTTCCGGTACACAAATGCCATCTAAGGATCTAAGAATACCTGCAGTATCCTGGATATAGAAACTAGAGATTTAACATGTGGTCGTAAATATTCATCGACAAGTTTACTTGCTGGTTCTGTAAGGCACCCATTGCCTGAAACAATGGGGTGACCAGGAGGGGTTTGCATATTTTTGTGTACCTTGGGTAAGGCATATAGTGTGGGTAGTTTGGGTGTCTCAATAGTCAGATATTCGCATGTTTTCTTGTCAATTAGGCTCTCGAATGCTGTGGGGGCACTCAACAGGAGGGAGGGGCCAGGAACACAGAAGAGGGACCCGAGAAGAGGAGGATTTGGGCTGCTCTGTGCAAATCGACCGCAACAGAGCAGGTAAGTATGACATGTTTGTTATTTTTATAGGGAAAAAAACAAGACTTTACAATCACTTTAATGTAATATACAGCACAGAGCTGACCTCCTAAAGGCAGAAAATAAGGGGGATGTCTGTCTTTTTTTTCTTAAAGTAAACCTGTCATGAGGGAAGCACAGGGGCTACTGTTCCTGGTCTCCAAAATATGCTACATGAATGACTGTGTGTAACTTTAGTACATTTAAGTCAAAGACTTGCCAGAACCATGCCTTAAATAGCGTTGGAATCTCTTAAAGTTAAAGAGGAGTGTAACAGCACCCCAAATATGAAAGGGGGTAACGCCGTTTTAGATATCTTCCCTCTCCTGGACACAAATTCACTACCGATACTCCACAGTCAGGCGACCACTTCCCATAGGAATTAATCCTTCTGAAAGAACGAGACGCACTCTGTATCTTTCTCTGGATAGACTGACTTTATTAAGAAAAACATTGTAACTTTTATACACATCCAATACTGCATTAACCTAAAATTAACAATGGTCCAGCTCCACCCACAACATAACAAGACCCAATACACATTATTTTGACACCTGTTAGGAGACAACAGGTTCTAATCCCCTTTTAGTTTAAATGACTAAATGACTTGTTAGGCTAGCTTTTGTCTCCCAATACCCATCTCTTAGAAGGCAACAACTAATCCCTTTATGTTTAAATAACTATGCATGACCTTTATATTCACCAGACTGTCTGTTACTTTACAATACACACAAGGACAGACTTAATTTCCCCAATCCACATCACCACAAACAATGAGCAGGTCTTTTAGAAGCTGCGATTGATTAGCATTACACTAGGCAGACAGGTGATTGAGGCTGAACACATCAGTATCTCTCAATTAACCTGTTGAGTTCAGAATCAGTAAATAGTCCTTTACAGATATCCTTGGGAATATGGTGGATAAATATTACATTTTAGGTAGTCCAAGATATATTTCTTAATGTCCATGGTTTCCTGGCTCACCCTGTGTCCAAAGTGACCCTCCTGTCACACATCTCCCCTTTCGGCAGGAGACTAACACAGGTGGTGACCCCAGACGGTTTGACTCCGAAGTTAGTCCATAGGTCCATTCTTCTAATGCCGGTATCCACACAGTACCCCAAATAAATTGCTCCAAACAGAGCATTACTTACCCAGCCAACCTCTGCCTCTCTCAGAGAACATACCCGCCGCTGGGGAGAAGACAGGGTGACTGGGCTCAGTCCGTCATGCTGTTGGGGATCTGGGCTGACTGCCCAGCATCCCTGGGGTATACAAGTGGAGACTGAAGTCCCATCCACTTGTGGTAGGTGAAAATCCCCCAGTGCTTGCAAAGCAAGGCTGACATCCTCCTGTCTCAGTGTCACACCATTTTCTGGGGTTGGGTCAGTGAAGACCGAAGTCCCATCCAGTACCACAGGAACTCCCTCTTCTGTTAGTTGAGAGCAGAGGCCCACGGCACTCTTCTCTGTTTCCAGCTCTTCTGCTGGGTTGCTGTGAGTGGAGACCGCAGTCCCATCCACCGATATCAGCTCAAGTTGCAGTTGTGTGCAGAGGCCAGTAGCATTCTGCCCTGCTGCCAGTGATTCAGCTGGGGGTAAAAGCTTTACCACCTCAGCTTGTTGCTGGAGAGAGGGGCCAACTGCCCCGGCTCCCTGAAACTCCACAGTTGTTTCCGGTGCTGGGCAGAGGTTGCTATCACTCTGCCCTGTTGCCAGCACTTCTGCTGGGGACTCCACACCATCTGCTTCGGCTTTAGGGATGGCAATCTCCAGATTTTCCATTGCCGATTCTCTGGCATGCTGCTGGACAGGTACATTCCTCCATCCAAGATCATCCCAAGCAGAAACAGGATCATCCAGGTCAGTCAGCACTCCTGCTTTGGGGATGGCAATCTCCAGATTTTCCACTGCCGATTTTTCAGCCAGGCTAGCTCCCTGGAACTCCACATCATCCCCTTCGGCTTTAGGGATGGCAATCTTCAGATTTTCCACTGCCGATTCTTCAGCCAGGATTTCATAGTTGTCAACTGGTATTTCCTGATAGTCCCAGGCAAAGGTAGCCCCACCCTGCTGCTGAGCAGATTCTAGCAGCTGTCTGTAGGCGATCTCCGATTGCTGTATCTCCGCCGTTCTCCGCTCATGTTGCCACTCTAGTTCTCTCTTTTGTCACTCTAGTTCTCTCTTTTGTCGCTCTAGTTTTTTCTCTTGTCGCTCTCGTTCTCTCTCTTGTCGCTCATCCTGCAGCTGGATGCCTCTAATGGCTTCCTGTATGGCGGTCTCTGATGGGTTAGCACCATATAATGCCAAGCGCTCTCGAACTCGTTGCTGAAACAAATCTTCAACTGATCGGGGTCCTGCATCACCAACCCTCTGGTCCATCTCGGCTAGCTCCCTGATCAAGGTGGCCTTGTTCTTTGTCCCACTGGTTCCTTCTCGGCTCTCAAGTAGGTCTTTCAAGGTGGCTTTCCTGCAGGCTGCATAGCTGGTCATTCACTGTGGTGGTTTGGAGTGTCCCAGGAACTGGAGGGAAAATCCCACTGCTGCCACCAATGTAACGGCACCCCAAATATGAAAGGGGGTAACGCCGTTTTAGATATCTTCCCTCTCCTGGACACAAATTCACTACCGATACTCCACAGTCAGGCGACCACTTCCCATAGGAATTAATCCTTCTGAAAGAACGAGACGCACTCTGTATCTTTCTCTGGATAGACTGACTTTATTAAGAAAAACATTGTAACTTTTATACACATCCAATACTGCATTAACCTAAAATGAACAATGGTCCAGCTCCACCCACAACATAACAAGACCCAATACACATTATTTTGACACCTGTTAGGAGACCGCAGGTTCTAATCCCCTTTTAGTTTAAATGACTAAATGACTTGTTAGGCTAGCTTTTGTCTCCCAATACCCATCTCTTAGAAGGCAACAGCTAATCCCTTTATGTTTAAATAACTATGCATGACCTTTATATTCACCAGACTGTCTGTTACTTTACAATGCACACAAGGACAGACTTAATTTCCCCAATCCACATCACCACAAACAATGAACAGGTCTTTTAGAAGCTGCGATTCATTAACATTACACTAGGCAGACAGGTGATTGAGGCTGAACACATCAGTATCTCTCAATTAACCTGTTGAGTTCAGAATCAGTAAATAGTCCTTTACAGATATCCTTGGGAATATGGTGGATCAATATTATATTTTAGGTAGTCCAAGATATATTTCTTAATGTCCATGGTTTCCTGGCTCACCCTATGTCCAAAGTGACCCTCCTGTCACAAGGAGTTTTAACCAAAAATGGAACTTCCGCTTTTCAGATTCCTTCCCCTCTCCGGTGTCACATTTGGCACCTTTCGGGGGGGGCAGACACCTGTGTAATTCAGGTGTTTGCACCCACTTCCAGGCATAGATCGCTGCAATATCCGTGGCGATCTACGCCATGTCCGGCCCTTCCTCCGCCCCCCCGCTGTCTTCTGGGAGAAACACAGGTCCCAGAAGACAGCAGGGACCAGTGAGATTGCACAGCGTGACTCACGTTTGCGAAGTAGGGAACTAGGAAGTGAAGCCACAAAGCTTCACTTCCTGATTCCCTTACCTAAGATGGCGGCATCTCCACCCTAAAGCCGAGGGACAGATCGGCTTTGGGTGCCGACATCGCGGATGCCCTGGACAGGTAAGTGTCCATATATTAAAAGTCAGCAGCTGCAGTATTTGTAGCTGCTGAATTTAAAAAAAATAATTCCCAACGCAACTCCGCTTTAGGAATACCAGACAGGAAACTTGCATTCTCTAAAAAAGAGTTTAGCAATGTCAGCCCCCAAGATTCTTCCATATGTGTAGTCACAGAAAGTTGGATTCATTTAGATTGATTTCCTGTCAAGGTGTCAGCCAGTGTGTGGGGTCATATCTGGCCTAGGTTGGCAAATTGACAAAGGACTAACAAACCTGAGAGTATATACAGTATGTGGTCATGTCACTTCTCAGCTTCAGAAAGCAAAAATCCACTATACACTAGACATGTGCGGTTTGTTCCGTTCCGAATTAATGTTCGGACACATTTTTCATTATTTTTGAGGTTCAGATATATCCGAATACTCGAATTACAATATAAACAAATTTTAATGAATGCTCCGAAAAACAAAATAAAATTTGTCAGATTTTAGGAAATTCGGACTGAAATTCGAATCGAATTCATTGAGTCATTGTAATCATTTGATGAAGATTTTTCTTTTGCTTGTTCACTTTGCTGCATCAGTTCAAAAACAATATAACATTTTCATTTCGACCGATTTGAAAATTTATCGATTTGAACGTTTCGAATCGAAAAAATCTGTAAATTCAAAGAAAGTTAGAAAATTACGAATACGAATTCCGAATACGAATTCCAAACACGAATTCCAAACACGAATTGAACAAGTCAACAGAATTTAACTAAACAAAATAACTAGATTAACAAATCAAAATGAAACGAAACAAAACCAATTTTTTCATCATGCACATGTCTACTATACACTATTCACATTATCTAGTTTTATTATGCACGTAGCTCTTATTTGCAGCACTACCAATATACAGTATAAACATTACTGCTCCACAGTCTAGTCACATAAAAAAAGGTACTGGCATACTTTTTTATATTCCAAGGCTGCATTTAAATCACAATCTATAATGGGGATCCTGATATTTTTTTTTATTATGAATGAAGTTATAAATCATACAGGGGGGTGTATTAGTTAATACAATGAGTCTATTGGTTATTTTACAAGGGGTGACCTGTTGTGCTTTAATTTGCACTTGCCAAATATCTAGTCACCTATAGAAGTTAGACGGTCATGGCAAACATCCATGTAAGTGACACAGGAAAAGCAGTTAGCCTTATGGCTCATTCATGGTTAAATTGTATATTGTTGCTGTTAAATTCCTTTAAAGGTTAAAGAACTACAGTTTAATACTACCTATCCAAAACACCGAAACTGTCAAAATAAAGAGAGTGCCTATCTTTTCAGTTCTCCTTATGCAACATGCTGTTTGCTAATAGTGACTGGTGACCCCTTGGCTGTAAGTGTGTTAAGTCATGTGTATAAGTTAGAAGAAACAGTTTGCACTAATGTAGATCACAGAACTTTCAGGAATCTCTGAACAGTAGTTTGCCAATTATTGCCATTCAAACAAAAGAAACATGAAAAGTATCCCACTGATTTGTTGGCTTTTACTGTAAAATCCCATTAATTGTTATTAATGTTAAGGGAATGTCAACTTTTCCACTTGTTGGTGGGGTGTTCTTTGTCTAAAGGTTGTTCTTATTTCTATGGTCAAAAATACTTAAACTTAAGCCTACTTATCTTCCTAATATACTCTCCTGTTCTATGGCATACAAATTACTAAAACAAAGACAGAGATGTGCATACCCACGCACCAAGGCCAATAAGAGAGGCAAAAGCCTAACATTTATTAGGACTAGGTAAAATTAGAGGACCACTGTATGTGTTCATGATACTAAGATACTAATAGGTAGGAAACCTAAGGGCCCCAATTAACCTCCAAACAAATTAAGAGAACCTCTCCCCTCTAAATAGTTGCATAAAACAGATTTCAATAGAATCTAAATAAAGTGTCACAAGTGGTGTCTCTGTTCCGTGGTCAACACATCAATAAAAGTATCTATAACTTACAGGACTAGGGCACAGTGACACATCATAGGACTTAGCTTGGAAATGCAGGTTAAACATATTTTGCAAATTTAAACAGATTGAGCAATTATCAGTCATGGTGGTGTATCAATTCCAACCTCCCCAGCTATACTGGCAGCCAAAATGGAACCAAGAAAAAGAAAAAAGCCCTCATCAGACACTTGAGTCACTAAAATGGGGGTTCAAATGGAGTTGCAGGTCTTCCTTAAAAATAAACCATGTGTGCCACCCCCCCCCGCCCAAAAAAAAGCAAATAATTGTGCAATAAGGAAAAACTCTACATGTTTCAATCAAAAAGAGCTTCGTCAGGAGTGTCAAAATAAAGCAAATATAAGTGCACCAAACAGAACCATTTGGTTTACTTTCCAAAATTTGAGTATAGTCTTTCTGTAGGTGAGAACTTCCAGTGAAAACAGCAGGTGATGAGATATCCCCTGTTTGTGATAACTATCAAAGAACTAAAACCACCTTAATGTTTTAGCCAACATGGGCACCTTTAAAAATGGTGCCAGTGCAGTAAACTTATTATTCTTATGATTATAAAATGTTCATACATTTTTTACAAGCTTCCCAAAAAATAACATGCACTCCAGCATCCTTTATATTATTTATTTGTTAACTCTTATGCCCCCTGTCTATTAAAAGCTAGTCCTGAATCATTTGTATTGCTTACAGTTATCAAGCTTTGAATAAAAAGCCCAACCAATATGAACCTCAAAAGATCAGTTTTTGTCAGCTTAATATGTATGTGTAACCCCCAGCTGTCCTGGATACCATGAGTCTGTCCAAGTATTTGAACAGTGGTCAAGGTTCCAGGGCATGTCTCAACAAAGAAGTTAATGGGCAGCCACCTGGCCAAACTCTCTGCCATAGAAGTTAATGGATGGGGGTCTTTTAATTGCCTCCCATGGACCATCAATGTTGGGGCATTCTTCATCCCACTGACCACTAATACTAGGGCATTTTTCCTGCTACTTTACATCAATGCTGATGATGGTGCATTCTTTTGAACTATGCCTCTATAAACCACGACTAGTGGTCAATATAATGTAGCCACACACTTTTCAAGGATTAGTGGCCTGTCAGGGTGTCTTGTCAGCTTATAAGACGTGAACCCCAGGATCAGGTTCATCACTGCAATCACAAACAATGTCCAAGCTCATTTATTAACATTTGGTCTGATATTTGATTACATTTTGGTCTAGATAAGATAAGAGATAAGATAATATTTATTGTCATTGTAGGAAACAAATTCACAATAAAATTACATTTCTAGCATGTCTAGTGTATGTTGTTATAAGCATTACCGTTACAGTGTCTTGAAAAAGTATTCACACCCCTTGAAATTTTCCACATTTTGTCATGTTACAACCAAAAACATAAGTGTATTTTATTGTGATTTCATGTGATAGACCAACACAAAATGGCACATAATTGTGTAGTGGAAGGAAAATGATAAATGGTTTTCAAAATTTCTTACAAATAAATATCTGAAATGTGTGACGTGCATTTGTATTCAGCCCCTTTTACTCTGATAACTAAAATCTAGTGGAACCAATTCCCTTCAGAAGTCACCTAATTAGTAGCTAGAGTCCACCTGTGTGTAATTTAATCTCAGTATAAATACAGCTGTTTTCTCGAAGCCCACAGAGGTTTGTTAGAGAACCTTAGTGAACAAACATCATCATGAAGGCCAAGGAACACACCAGACAGATCAGGAATAAAGTTGTGTAGAAGCTTAAAGCAGGGTTAGGTTATAAAAAAATATCCCAAGCTTTGAACATATCACAGAGCACTGAAAATGGAAAGGGTACGGCATCTGCAAACCTACCAAGGCATAGCCATCCACCTAAACTGACAGGCCGGGCAAGGAGAGCCATAATCAGAGAAGCAGCCAATAGGTCCATGGTAACTCTGGAGGAGCTGCAGAGATCCACAGCTCAAGTGGGAGAATCTGTCCACAGGACAACTATTAGTCCTGCACTCCACAAATCTGGCTTTTATGGAAGAGTGGCAAGAAGAAAGCCATTGTTGAAAGAAAGCCATAAGAAGTCCTGTTTGAGGTTTGCGAGAAGCCACACAGGGGACACAGCAAACATGTGGAAGAAGGTGCTCTGGTCAGATGAGTCCAAAATCTAACTTTTTGGCCTAAAAGCAAAACGCTATGTGTGGCAGAAAACTAACACTGCACATCACCCTAAACACACCATCCCCACTGTAAAGCATGGTGGTGGCAGGATCACATTGTGGGGATGCTTTTCTTCAGCAGGGACAGGGAAGCTTGTCAGAGTTGATGGGAAGATGGATGGAGCCAAATACAGGGCAATCTTAGAATAAATCCTGTTAGAGTCTGCAAAAGACTTGAGACTGGGGCAGAGGTTCACCTTCTAGCAGGACAACAACCCTAAACATACAGGCAGAGCTACAATGAAATAGTTTAGATGAAAGCATATTCATGTGTTAGAATGGCCCAGTCAAAATCCAGACCTAAATTCAATCGAAAATATGTGGCAAGACTTGAAAATTGCTGTTCGCAGATGTTCTCCATCCAATCTGACAGAGCTTGAGCTATTTTGCAAAGAAGAATGGGCAAACATTTCACTCTCTAGATGTGCAAAGCTGGTAGAGACATCCCCAAAAATAGGGATGAGCTTCGAGTTCGAGTCGAACTCATGTTCGACTCGAACATTGCCTGTTCGCCGAACAGCGAACAAATTGGGGTGTTTGTGGCAAATTCGAAAAGTCTATGGGAGAAATCTAAAGTGCTAATTATAAAGGCTTATATGCAAGTTATTGTCCTAAAAAGTGTTTGGGGACCCGGGTCCTGCCCCAGGGGACATGTATCAATGCAAAAAGAAGTTTTAAAAACGGCCGTTTTTTCGGGAGCAGTGATTTTAATAATGCTTAAAGTGAAACAATAAAAGTGAAATATTCCTTTAAATTTCGTACCTGGGGGGTGTGTATGATATGAATGTAAAGTGGCGCATGTTTCCCGTGCTTAGAACTGTCCCTGCAAAAAATGTAATTTTTGAAAGAAAAAAAGTCATTTAAAACTCACTCGCGGCTATTAATGAATTGTCGGCTCCCGGCAATACATACAAAAGTCATTGATAAAAAAAAAAAAAAGTGTGGGGGTTCCCCAGAATTCAATTACCAGGCCCTTCAGGTCTGGAATGGATATTAAGGGGAACCCCGCCGCAAATTTAAAAAAAATGACGTGGGGTTCCCCCAAATATCCATACCAGGCCCTTCAGATCTGGCATGGATTTTAAGGGGAACTCCACCCCAAATAAAAAAAAATGGCGTGGAGTCCCCCTAAAAATCCATACCAGACCCTTATCCGAGCACGCAACCTGGCCGGCCACAGGGGAAGAGGGGGGACGAGAGAGCGCCCCCCTCTCCCTCCTGAACCGTACCAGGCCACATGCCCTCAACATGGGGAGGATGTCCCCATGTTGATGGGGACAAGGGCCTCATCCCCACAACCCTTGCCCGGTGGTTGTGGGGGTCTGCGGGCGGGGAGCTTATCGGAATCTGGAAGACCCCTTTAACAAAGGGGACCCCCAGATCCTGCCCCCCCCTATGTGAATTGGAAAGGGGTACATTGTACCCCTACCATTTCCCGAAGAAAGCGTAAAAAAATGTTAAAAAAAACACACAAACACCTTGAAAAAGTCCTTTATTAAAAAATAAAAAAATAAAAAACCATTCCAGCGGTGAAATCCAGTGTCCCGCGGCGATCCCTGTGTAAATTTAAATTACACAGTGAAGGAAGTTCCCCGCTCAGGCCAATGACGTAGGCGGGTCCGACATACCGAGGGGGCGGACCTGATGGGGAACTTCTCTCACTTTGGTAATACATGTATAGACCCGTCCCTTGTCATGTTCCGCATCTGGTCCACTGAGCGGACCTGATGGGGAACTTTAGAAGGGGCGGGTCTATACATTTAAAACACTGAAGAGGAAGTTCCCCATCAGGTCCGCTCAGGCACAACCAATGACGGACAAGGTGTTTGTGTGGTTTTTTTTAACATTTTTTTACGCTTTCTTTGTGAAATGGTAGGGGTACAATGTACCCCTTACCAATTCACATAGGGGGGGCCGGGATCTGGGGGTCCCCTTTGTTAAAGGGGTCTTCCAGATTCCGATAAGCCCCCCGCCCGCAGACCCCCACAACCACCGGGCAAGGGTTGTGGGGATGAGGCCCTTGTCCCCATCAACATGGGGACATCCTCCCCATGTTGAGGGCATGTGGCCTGGTACGGTTCAGGAGGGAGGGGGGCCGCTCTCTCGTCCCCCCCCCTCTTCCCCTGTGGCCGGCCAGGTTGCGTGCTCGGATAAGGGTCTGGTATGGATTTTTAGGGGGGCTCCACGCCATTTTTTTTTATTTGGGGTGGAGTTCCCCTTAAAATCCATGCCAGATCTGAAGGGCCTGGTATGGATATTTGGGGGAACCCCAAGTCATTTTTTTTTAAATTTGCGGCGGGGTTCCCCTTAATATCCATTCCAGACCTGAAGGGCCTGGTAATTGAATTTTGGGGAACCCCCACGCTTTTTTTTTTCTTTTTTATCAATGACTTTTGTATGTATTGCCGGGAGCCGACAATTCATTAATAGCTGCGAGTGAGTTTTAAATGACTTTTTTTCTTTCAAAAATGACATTTTTTGCAGGGACAGTTCTAAGCACGGGAAACATGCGCCACTTTACATGCATATCATACACACCCCCCAGGTACGAAATTTAAAGGAAAATTTCACTTTTATTTTCTCATTTTAAGCATTAATAAAATCACTGCTCCCGAAAAAACGTCCGTTTTTAAAACTTTTTTTTGCATTGATACATGTCCCCTGGGGCAGGACCCGGGTCCCCAAACACTTTTTAGGACAATAACTTGCATATAAGCCTTTATAATTAGCACTTTAGATTTCTAACGTTCGAGTCCATTGTATTTAATAGGGTTCTAAAGTTCACACGAACATTTTGTCTGTTCGCAGGTTCTGGTGCGAACCGAACAGGGGGATGTTCGGCTCGACCCTGCCCAAAAAGACTTGCAGCTGTAATTGCAGCGAAAGGTGGTTCTACAAAGTAATGACTAAGGGGGGCTGAATACAAATGCTCGCCGCACTTTTCACATACCGGTATTTATTTGTAAAAAATGTGGAAAAGGATTTATCATTTTTCCTTCCACTTCACAATTATATGTCACTTTGTGTTGGTCTATCACATAAAATCCCAATAAAATACAATTACGTTTTTGGTTGTAACATGACAGAATGTGAAAAATTTCAAAGGTATGAATACTATTTCAAGGCACTGTATATTAATCAGTTTCTGCACAATTTTTTGTGTCGTAATTTTTTTAATTGTATTTGGCTGCAGTTTTGGAGCAAGCTTCTATAAAATGCAGAATCAAAATTAAAATAAAGAAATGTGTTTCTTCTTGCGGTTTATTAGCTTTATGTGTGTATTTATAAAAAAACAGACTCATTTGGTTTGCATTAAACTAACACTAAGGCCTCGTACACACGACCGAGTTTCTCGGCAAGAACCAGCAAGAAACTTGCTGGCAGAGATGTCTTGCCGAGAAACTCGTTCGTGTGTATGGTTCCTCGTCAAGAAAACCGACAAGTAATCTCGACGAGAAAATAGAGAACCTGCTCTCTATTTTCTCGTCGAGATTCTCGTCGGCATGTTTCTCGACGAGAAAAGTGAGTGTGTGTACACTTACCTGTCCTCCCGGAAGCCCGCGCATGTTCGAAATGAATTAGACGCATGCGCGGTAGCTTCCTAGGCATAGGTAGGGTATACCAAGATGGCGGCGACGGCATCGAATGTGACGAGCGCATGCTCGTCGTAGTCGATGACGTCACCGCGTACGCTCCATTCAAAGAACCGCGGGTTCTTTGAATCGAGCGTGTGTACACTCGGCCGGGATGAGTTTCTTGTCCAAGAATCTCGTCGAAAAAAACTACATGTTTTTTTCCACGAGAATCTCGGCCGTGTGTACGAGGCTTAAGATTGAAAAGGTGGTTCTTGTCTTGCCTGAGAACTGTATTTTATTTCAGTCAGTGGTCTATTGTTGTAGTAACCATGTAAGGCATAGCAACAAATAAACAAGACTGCTATATGTCTTGGGAAATTCTTATCACTAATCCTCTTTCTATCTTTCATAGGTTTCCGAACCAGTAGCATTACAATTTTCCACTTTACAGTGTTACTCCACAGTATTTTAAGCCATAACACTGTGTTTTCTCAGCCTTCAAAATGTTAGGAATTACAAACTAAGGTTATGAAAATAATTATTTTAAAGTACAGTGGAACCTCGGATTATGAGCATAATCCGTTCCAGGAGAATGCTCCTAATCCAAAGTACTTGCATATCAAAGCGAGTTTCCCCATTGAAGTCAATGGAAACGAAAATACTTTGTTCCACATTGACTTCAATGGCATGCAATACCGCATGTGGCCGGGGGGGTGCCAGAGAGCCTCGGAAACACACGGAAAGGCCCGAGGACAGCGCGGCTGACCTCGGCAAACCTCGGAAAGGCTCGGGAACGGAGTATTTTTGAGTCTTTTCGAGCATTTCCAAACGGCACAGAACGGCGTCGTTCGGCTCCGCTCAGCTCTGGCACCCCCCCATCCTAGGCCAAACGCGGTACTGCACACAGCTTTGGCTTGAATCCTGCTCATTTGGCGAGACAACACTCACAAACCAAGTTAGGATTTTTTTAAATACAGTGCTCGTATTGCGAAACGCTCGTTAACTGCGTTACTCGCAATCCGAGGTTCCACTGTACTCTGAACCATTAGCATGCCTTAGGTGCACTGCCAGCAAAGACAATTAAGCCTGTATCTATGCATTTACAGAAGCGTGCATGTTTCTACTTTCAAATGCACATTTAGGCAGGCGTGGGTTAGTGAGCCCTAATCAAAATTTGTAAAATATCTGAACTCTTATCTTCATGTATTAGAAATTGTTCATGCTTTTATGATGCTTACCTCCACAGGGATTCAACATCTGATCAACATTTGTTCATTCCTTTCTTGGTTCTCTCAACTTGAATTTCCATTTGATCATTAGCACAACACCATAATCCATGTGTTGCTCTGTATTATCTTCTCCTCATGTATTCTTGTAAACTCTGCAGCTCAATGGTAGAGGCCAGGTAATGGTAATTACAGCCTTTGCAGATGACACCAAGCTATGCAGTGGAATAACGTCCTTACAGGATGTCTCCAACTTACAAGCCAACCTCAATGCACTGTTTCATTGGGCGACTATGTGGCAAATGAGGTTTAATGTTGATAAATGTAAAGTTATGCTCTTGGGGGCTAAGAAAATGCATGCATCATACATACTAGAAGGAGTACAACTGGGGGAATCCATAGTGGAGAAGGATCTGGGGTTTTTGGTAGATCCTAAGCTTAATAATAGCATGCAATGCCAATCTTCAGGTTCCAAATCAAGCAATGTCCTTTCTTGAATTTAGAGAGGTATGGACTCCAGAGAGAGAGATACCATTTTGTCCCTGTACAAATCATTAGTAAGAACTCATCTGGAATATGCAGTTCAGTTTTGGGATCCAGTTCTCAAAAGGGATATCGGGGAACTGGAGAAAGAGCAGAGAAGGGCAACCAAACTGATAAGAGGCATGGAGGAGCTCAGCTATGAGGAAAGATTAGAGGAACATAATTTATTCACTCTTGAGAAGAGTTGATTAAGGGGGGATATGATCAACATGTAAGGGGTCCATATAGTGAACTTGGTGTTGTTATTCACTTTAAGGTCATCACAGAGGACAAGGGGGCACTCTTTACGTCTAGAGGAAACAAAATTTAATCTCCAAATACAGAAAGGTTTCTTCGCGGTAAGAGCTGTGAAAATGTGGAATAGACTCCCTGCAGAGGTGGTTCTGGCCAGCTCAGTAGATTTCTTTAAAAAAGGCCTGGATTCTTTCCTATGTGTACATAATATAACTGGGTACTAACCTTTATAGGTAAACTTGATCCAGGGAATATCTGATTGCCTCTCAGGGGATCAGGAAGGAATTGTTTCCCCTGCTGTAGCAAATTGGATCATGCTTTGCTGTGGGTATAGGGTTGTGTATATGGGATTGTATGTGTTTTTTTTTTTTTTTTGTTGAACTGGATGGACTTGTGTCTTTTTTCAACCTAACTAACTATGTAGCTATGTAACCTTTGTTATCAAGTAAAAATAGATTTTTACTCTTGGTTGGTGGTTAATATGTATTTGTATTTAGGAGGGTGGTGGCCCATGCCCCTTGAAGCATGTTAGCTGCTAACACATTAATCTTGAGAAGTTGTTTGTGTAAGTCTTTCATTTGAGTTTACATAAATTTGTATATGGACATAAATTTCATGACATGGCTTTTAGATTCACAAATTTTAGTCATTCCAGCCATTTGGTGTGCAGAAGCCAGCAACCTAGTTTCCAGGCATCATACACTAATACCACCTTACAAACTATTGGGTGATAATGAGAAAACTTTCAGGAATCCAGTCATCTATCCACTCCCCCAAACAATTTGTTTGCTGTCTGTGTCCCCGGTGTGAAGGTCCAAACTTATCTTGATGACCGTAGACATCAAGTGATGGGAAGTGTGCAATTTTGCAGTTGTCATGGAAACAGAAAGTGAAGAGGAAATCATCCAGGTGCAATTGTTTCAATGACCACTTTGTAAGTGTCAATTTTTCCTCGTATAGGGTTTTCAATATTATCTACTGTCTTTAGGTACATTTTCACTTAATTTATATATTTGTTTTAAGAGATGATGCCACTTAAAGGTGTTTGAATGCTGAACGCTAAGTAGAAATGAGGGGAAGATGAACATGGGAAGTTTTAAATATAGGAATATGAAGAGGGGGTACTAGGGAGAGGGAAAAATCATGTTGTGCAATGCAAATGAACATATGGGGCACATCTGGAATTTAACAGGAAACAGTATAAAAAGACCAGTTTGGGGTGAGCTTTTGGAATAAGAGCTACAGTTTGAATGACAGTACATTCTGCACATAACTGGTAGCCAGCAAAGGGACAAACAAGGAGGAGTAAGAATTCAGCAGCAAGAAGAAAGATTAATGAGTCGACCCAAATTCAGGATTGGTTAGGGTGGTATCAATCTCTTCATTTGTAGGACAAACAAAAGAGAGTTACAAAAGTCTATCCAGGCTGTTGAGGGTAGTTATTAGTATTTCAATTGGGAATTAGTGAAAGGAAAGGCATTTAGTGCCAGAAAGGGCTGGAACTTCAACATAAAAAAAAAAATGCACTTGCCGTCTAATAAAGGTCTAGACTGCTGCAACCACTATATCCGAATACTGGATAACCATAAAACGTATAAAAAATGGTGCGCTGTCTATTTGAATAAAGAAAAAATAGTAGGCATTACTGTGTAATAGTATATCATAAACACTAAATGACAATAACTAATATTGTGCTATCTCTTTAAACTAAGGGCTATTTGTGCTATGAAGTAAGATCCCAATGATCCACCAGGGGAACTTATTTTATAGGGAAAAGGAGTACAACCTGGCTTACTTGCATACTCACAAATGTTTTGGAATCATCCTTTAAAAAAATGCATTCTGAAAAGAAACCAGCAGATGTCACTGAAAGGCGAATGTCAGCATAAACAAATTTGATCATATCATGTCACATATCCTAACCTCTCAAGAATTACATTTTATTTATTCACATGAAATAAAAGACAATCAAGCAAATTACTTTTGGAAAACTATCTTAGAATAAAATTGACTTATAGTTACACTGTTATTCAACTCACTCAGGGAGTTTCACCCTTTTGATCTCAACTCTGTAATAATGAACACTTAATCACCAGAGTTGTAAAAGCAAATCACTTTTTTGGCAGCCCAAGCTCCCAGTTCTAACACCAATTTACATCTTTGGGTACAATAAAATGCACTTTCTTTTTTTGTGGTGATGAGCATTGTGTTAAGGCAGCACATCCACTTTAAATGGAAAAAACACACAATGGGGGTTATTACTAAAGGCAAATCCACTTTGCACTACAAGTGCAAAATGCACTTGAAATTGCACTGAAAGTGCACTTGGAAGTGCAGTCTCTGTAGATACGAGAGGGACATGCAAGGAAAATAAAAAACAGCATTTTAGCTTGCACATGATTGGATGATAAAATCAGCAGAGCTTCACCTCATTTCAGATCTACTCCTCAGATTTACAATGACTACACCTACAAGTGCACTTTCAGTGCAATTTCAATTGCACTTTGCACTTGTAGTTTGCACTTGTAGTGCAAAGTGGATTTGCCTTTCGTAAATAACCCCCAATAATTGTTGCGCTAAGGTATTCCCAGCAGGCAAAGGTGTGTTGTCTGGGGTGGTGAGGGAATGGTTAAAATGTCAGAATCCTTAACATATAGTCCAAAGTTCTGACAAATGAGCAGCAGAGAGTCAATAAATAAATAAAATGATGTTAGGAATGATTCCTGATAAAGGTGCAGGGTTTTTAAGGAAAGTCCAGTGATTACCACAGGGAGTGTAGCTGGCACAGAGAAGGAGCACGCTGGAGAGTAGAAGAACCTCTGGGGGGAATGCAAGAAAAACCAACAAGGAGCGCCAATCTAAGTGCAGAAATATTGTAACATATTTAATTATACACTTGAAACAGGATAAAAGCAGGCATATCATGGCGAATGTCAGATCGACAACAGGGAACCCTGTTGTCCATCTGATCTGACATTCACCATGATATGCCTGCTTTTATCCTGTTTTGAGTGTATAATTAAATATGTTACAATATTGCTGCACTTAGATTGGCGCTGCTTGTCTGTTTTTCTTGCATCCACTTTAAACGGCCCCTTAAATTACAAGTACTCATTTTTTTACAATGTTCCTCAGACTTATCTCCATAGTCCCTCTAAAACATATGTAGCGCCCTGCTCCTGATGACCAGTCGCTATGTTTAAATTTAGTGGGTGTCTGAGCTGATAGTTGATGATTAAGGCTAAATCAGCTTCTGTTTTGGCTATGGCTATGGAGGGATTTCCCATTGTTTGCCTGAAGGTGGTGTTACCACCACAGGCCATTGTTGGAACACAGGCAGGCCAGAGTGTATTGGGTATTTTTCCCCATGAACAGCTCAGTGGGAGTGGTCTCCCCGCTGGGCATGCTGGGGAAGGGTACTTAAGGGGCAGACGCCATTTTCTTCGGGGCTCTTTGCCTTGTGGCCCTCCTGGCTCGAGGTATGTGATAGTCAAATGTCAGCCGCGGAGCCATGCTGGCCTGAGGCTACATCTCTGGCGGGTAGGCCCAGTTGTCCTGTGCTGTCTGTCCTGCGGGAGGAAGCCACTCAATGGAGGAAACCAGGAGAGGACCTGTCCTGGAGAGGATGAAGCCGAAGGCTGGTGTCTCGGGGAAGGCCTGGTGACCCTATTGGAGGATGCATCGTAGCTTATGTTACCTTACAGTGTGCCCGGGTCGGCTTAAAGGCTCTAAAACTGTAAGGCTGGATCTCCAGATGCTAAATCCTGTGGCAGAGGATTCTTGAACAGCTCATCTTTATCGTCTTAAAGTCTGTGGCAGAGACTGTTGTTCTTCAATTTGTTTGTGCATCATCCCGGCTGCTAGGCTAGTGAGTAATCCTGAAGGGAATGTTGCTGTTACCACTGTGAGTGGGTCGCCAGCGGACACCACTACTACTGTTACTTCATCCGTATCCACCTTCGCTGCACCTGTCTTCACTGCACCTGTCCAGAAGAAGGTGGGATACGTGAAGGCCTCCCGCAGGCACAGTAGAGGCCTACCCCGGAGACCACCGGAACCGGACCCCGAGAGAGGTGATATCCCCGGGAAGTCCACGTCAGGAACCGGTAAGACATCTGGGGAAAAAGTACCTAGGACTGTGCGCAACTGTTTGCTGGTGGAGGAGTGGGGGGACTCTGAGTTAGACTCCCTGTCGGACACTGGAGATGATGACTTGTTCGAGACCATGTCTCAGGAGTTGTTGTGGAGCAACATGGAGGATGTTGCCTCAGTGCATAGTTTTTCAGGGGTTGACAACTATGGATTCCGGGGAGACAACACCCAGTGTGGAAACCCCAGTTGCTGTTAATAAAATCCTGCCCAAAGTCACTAGTTCGTATGGGTCAGGAAAACTGTCTGTGAATCCTATGGTGCGCAAGTACCCAGTTTCTTGAATACCTCCCGGATATGGAAGTGCCAGATCTTTGCCTGGGCTTGCTTGGTCACAAAGATTATTAAACAAGCGGGTGGCCACTGAATACGGTTTGGATTTTCCTTATGTTTCCAGGGAAGTCATGCAAGAGATCGAGGCCAACAGAGAGGAATGGTACGGTGAAGCTGTTTGGGACTACCTTGAAGTACCTAAGCTGTTCCGGAAAATAGGCCATTCCTTTACTATGGATGAACGTTTCAAGGGATGCCTACTACACTGGAGTTATGGTAGACATATCCACGCTGACAAAGTGGTTATCTGCCGGCCTGGAAAGGGCCACTATGTTTATTTTATCACCACTGTGGACAAAAAAGGGGAAGCCACTGACTCTGCCTGACCCCCGATTTTACTGGTGATCATTCGTAGTGATGGTTTTGGTTGTCACTTTTCTCAAAGAAGAAGATACCCCTTGCTTTCTATTAAAGGACTGTGGGGCATCTAGCTAAGTTAGTGCTAGGTTAACAGGAAAAACGTTGGAGTCAAGATTTCCTGCCCGGATGCAGCACTTAAAAATTGAGGACTCTGACATACTTTATTTCTGCCACTAGGTGGTGGGGGTTTTGTTTAAGCAAAACTAGATTATGTTTCTTTCTTTTTTTTGCACTTAGCACTCGCAACTAGTAGCATGTGTAGAGAGAGAGAGGCTCATTTCTCCGGAAGTGAGGCTCTGCTTCTCATTTGTATAGAGAGACATTTTATACCATTGTCTATGGTTGTTTGTTTTGTTTTCAGGTATGATTGGATCTTCTATCAAGCCACCGGAGAGTGGGTGGGTTAGATAGAGAGATAGGAGTATTGGGAGGTACATTGATGTTATGTTATTGTGTGTGTAACATGTTAAAGTTTGTGTCTTCTTTTATTATTTTACCTTACCCTTCCCCAACCAGGTTTTCTTTTGAGGTTCAGGTACTGGTCCTCAGGATTGAGGGCCATATTTTTTCGCAGACACTGGGGACAGTGTCTTGTTGTAGTGGGGGGAGTATGTAGCGCCCTGCTCCTGATGACCAGGCGCTATGTTTAAATTTAGTGGGTGTATGAGCTGGTAGTTAGCTCAGACTTTGATGATTAAGGCTAAATCAGCTTCTGTTCCGGCTATGGCTGTGCTTGGAGGGATTTCCCATTGTTTGCCTGAAGGTGGCATTACCACCACAGGCCAGTGTTGGAACACAGGCAGGTCAGAGTGTATTGGGTATTTTTCCCTGGGAACAGCTCAGTGGGAGTGGTCTCCCCGCTGGGCATGCTGGTGAAGGGTACTTAAGGGGCAGACGCCATTTTCTTCGGGGCTCTTTGCCTTGTGGCCCTCCTGGCTCGAGGTATGTGATAGTCAAATGTCAGCTGTGGAGCCATGTTGGCCCGAGGCTGCATCTCTGGTGGGTAGGCCCAGTTGTCCTGACTGGGGCCTGCACTTTGGGGGTGATCCTGTGCTGTCTGTCCTGCGGGAGGAAGCCGCTCAATGGAGGAAACCAGGGGAGGACCTGTCCTGGAGAGGACCAAGCGGAAGGCTGGTGTCTCGGGGAAGGCCTGGTGACCTTATTGGAGGATGCACCGTAGCTTATGGTACCTTACAGTGTGCCGGGTCGGCTTAAAGGCTCTAAAACTGTTAGGCTGGATCTCCAGGTTTGCTAAATCCTGTGGCAGAGGATTCTTGAACAGCTCATCTTTATCGTCTTAAAGTCTGTGTCAGAGACTGTTGTTCTTCAATTTGTTTGTGCATCATCCCGGCTGCTAGGCTAGTGAGAGGGGCCTATCCGGGTGGGCAATACCCACTTGAAAGAGAGTGGTGAGTGTGACTTTTTTTTGAAGCTTAGAAGTTTCCCCAGTGATCTGCATCGTGTGCCTGAACCTTTCCCCAACCCTCCATCCCTCTACCTGTCAGTGTTGCCAACCGTACGTAGATTTACGTACGGTACGTGAATTTAACCCCTTTTTTGGGGTGTACGTTAATGTCCGCTATGGGCACCGGCGCCCATAAAAAAGATGGCCACGAGCCGGCCATACAACGGCGCATGCGCCGTTCCGAAGCCGGCCGAGCGCAGGGAAACTTGTTCACGCTCGGCCGGGCGGCGCACGCACAGTAACGTGATGGCGCCGCTGGCGCCATTTTTGAATACACTGGCGTGACCACAGCGGCTGGCGCGACTCGAGTCCTCAGTCCTGCAGTGAGCACTGAGCAGTAGCACTCATCATCATAGGAGCGAGCGGAGCACTGACAGGGTGGAGGAGCGAGCGGAGCACTAACAGGGTGGAGGACAGAGTCAGACAGACTCGAGGTGAGTGAAACTGGGGGGGTCAGTGAGTGAGCCTGGAGCGTGAAGCCGTGCCAATGGTGCCATGCAGGGGACACAGAGACTGATGTGCTCTCTGTCCACCGGCACCATATTACTTCTCGAAATCATCAGAGTGCTGTGTCCTCCTCTGGCTCCTGTGCACCTTTCCACAGGTCAGGGCAGCACAGTGCTGCCCTGACCTGTGGAGAGGTGAAAGGGGCACAGGAGGAGGACACAGCACACTGATGATGTGGAGAAGTAATATGGTGGTGGACAGAGGAGGAGGCTACTGTGAGGGGGTGAGGAGGGCACCATCATGTCCGCAGAGTGTCTCCGGCACCTCCAGTAGTATGTCCGCAGCCTCTGTCCCCCCTCCTGTAGTATGTCCGCAGCCTCTGTCCCCCCTCCTGTAGTATGTCCGCAGCCTCTGTCCCCCCTCCTGTAGTATGTCCGCAGCCTCTGTCCCCCCTCCTGTAGTATGTCCGCAGTCTCTGTCCACCTCCTGTAGTATGTCCGCGGCCTCTGTCCCCCCTCCTCTAGTATGTCCGCAGCCTCTGTCCCCCCTCCTGTAGTATGTCCGCAGTCTCTGTCCACCTCCAGTAGTATGTCCGCAGCCTCTGTCCCCCCTCCTGTAGTATGTCCGCAGCCTCTGTCCCCCCTCCTGTAGTATGTCCGCAGCCTCTGTCCCCCCTCCTGTAGTATGTCCGCAGTCTCTGTCCACCTCCTGTAGTATGTCCGCAGTCTCTCCAGTGTCCACCTCCCTGTAGTATGTCCGCAGTCTCTGTCCACCTCCTGTAGTGTGTCCGCAGTCTCTGTCCACCTCCTGTAGTGTGTCCGCAGTCTCTATCCACCTCCTGTAGTGTGTCCGCAGTCTCTGTCCACCTCCTGTAGTGTGTCCGCAGTCTCTGTCCACCTCCTGTAGTGTGTCCGCAGTTTCTGTCCAACTCCTGTAGTGTGTCCGCAGTTTCTGTCCAACTCCTGTAGTGTGTCCGCAGTTTCTGTCCACCTCCTGTAGTGCGTCCGCAGTCTCTGTCCACCTCCTGTAGTGCGTCCGCAGTCTCTGTCCACCTCCTGTAGTGCGTCCGCAGTCTCTGTCCACCTCCTGTAGTGTGTCCGCAGTCTCTGTTCACCTCCTGTAGTGTGTCCGCAGTCTCTGTCCCCCTCCTGTAGTATGTCCGCAGCCTCTGTCCACCTCCTGTATCGTGTCTGCAGTCTCTGACCATCTCTTGTCATGTCTACAGTCTCTGAGGGGATCCTAGAAAGGAGTCAAGAGTGGGAGTGCCGCCGGGATGGGGGTTACGGCCCAGGAAGAAACACACGTGTGGACTGGGGAGAGGAGATCAGACCCACCAAGCTGGAGCCGTCTGACTGAGCCTCACACTGTGCACCTGGGAGGAGGTAAGTGACAGTGCCGCCAGGCCATTCTGAGGGGGGGGGTCACTGATGTAAGAAGGTGAATGAATACAATAATGTAAGGGGGCACTGATATAAAGGTTTCCCCCTTATATTAGTACCCCCCCCCCTTACCTTAGTGTATTCACTCTGTGGAAGGTGGTCTCTATTCACCAGAGCTCCCCTCCACATCAGAGTTCCCCCTTACATCATGATCTGCAGCGTTCCCCTTTACATAAGAGTGCCCTTGCACTGTAAGGGGGCATCCTGCAGACTCTGATGTAAGTGGGAACTCTGTGCTGGCTGGGTTATAGTAACCTAACCTTCATGTAAATTGAGAAATATGTTTTTTTACTTTTGTTTAACTTAAACACATTGATATTAGCATTAGCTGTGTGTTTATAGTTGAAATATTGATATTTGCACTGTTTAGCACTAAAAACAGTAATTTTAGGTACTGTTTTGCAGTGTCAGTAAAAAATGCGGCTCTGCCAGTAATCTTCATTATTTTTGTCAGTAAGAAATTGGTGCCGTCCAGAAATTTTGGCATCCTTGCCAGTAAATTTCACTTCAGGGGGTTGGCAACACTGCTACCTGTGCAAGTTTGTGTGAAATAAAGCCTAACGAAAAGGATTTATAACTTGTGTGGACATTGAAGTTTCTATAGACTCTCATCCCCTAGACAACGAATGGTGAGGTAACGTGCAAGGCCCAAATCTAAACCAGCAGCTCCTACGGGGGTAGTGCTACACATAGATCCCATCGCCCAGCAGGCCTGCTCCTATCTTGTCCAATGCCTTCCATGATGTCTGCAGCCTAGCTGTTCAAATTCCAGTTCAGGGCTGCCTGTGCAATAATGTCACATACAGTATAACTGAAACGGACACTACTCATGCAAGAGGGGAAGTCTATGGATGGCTGTGGTAGGGCAGACTGGCACTACATTTTTACCAGCTGAGAGGCAGCAGGGTGCAGCCATCAGACAAGGTAAATACTGACCTGCTGAAGCCTTATGCATTAAGGGGTGTAAGGACATTTATTTTTGAAAATATGTACTGTACATCTATATTTTGGGGCCTCAATACATAAAATATTGCACCAGCGCTATTTGTTAGCAACGCAACACACCACAGTACATAAGGCATTTATATCTGTGTTGCGTGTTGCGCTGTAGTGCTGGTAAATCTGTTTTTACTGTATATGTGCATTGGAATGCCATTCTCAATGAATGAGAATGAACCCCGTGTAAGCCATATATTATGTGATTAGCGATAATGACTGTTAACATTTTGAATGCAGTGCTGTAAAACTGGTCTTTTAAGATTTTTACAAAAGAAGTAGGGTTGAGCGAACCCGAACTGTAAAGTTCGGGTCCGTACCGAACATTTGAGTTTTTGGGTACCGGACCCGAACCCGAACAATTGCGTGTATGTTCGGGTTCGGGTCCGGTGTTCGGCGATGTAATGGCGCATTTAGAAAAGCTTCAGGGGGCAGCCAATCACCTTTTGTTTAACTGGTGTGCCCTTAGAAGCCATCATAGCCATGCCTACTAATGGCATGGCTGTGATTGGCCAGTGCAACATGTGACCCAGCTTCTATATAAGCTAGAGGCACACAGCACAGCACGTCACTCTGCTTTAGAAAGGATAGGGAGAGGATCCTGGCTGCTGTTGCTTATTAGGGAGAGATTGAAATACTATGAGTTAGTCCTGATTCTGCAATCTGAGAGAAAAGATAGAGAGACAGTTTAGGGCAAGGTTCCTGTTGGTGCTTTCAGGGAAAGAGATTTATATAGGAGTCCAGATTCAGAGATCTAATAACTCATCGATCTGCATAGGTTTACCTGTTTGTGTTGCAGCGCACAGTCTTCTTACACTGCCATGAGCCCAGTGTCAGAGAAAGTTTTACTTTTATCTGCAAGCTCAGTGCACTAGCACTGCATATGTTACGTTGAGAGATACACCCTGTACATACTGTGGGTGTATTGTGCTCTTGCAAAAAGACACATTTAGGGCAAAAAAAATTAAAATTAAAAAATTGCAGTGTTTTCTGCATGTATGCAAGTGTGAGATTTACAATTTATATATTTTTCTTGTATTGTGCTATTCCAAAAACTTTTTTTAGGGCAAAAACTTTTTTTTAATAGCATTTTCTGTATTGCTGTAGGTGTGAGATACACCGTTTCCATACTGGGGGTGTATTGTGCTCTAGCAAAAAGGACCATTTAGGGCAAAAAAATAAAAAATAAATTGTAGTGTTTTCTGCACATATGCAAGTGTGAGATTTACAATTTATATATTTTACTTATATTGTGCTATCCCAAAAAAATAATTTAAGGGCAAATTTTTTTTTTTTAATAGCATTTTCTGTATTGCTGTAGGTGTGAGATACAGCGTTTACATACTCTGGTTGTGTTGTGCTCTTCCAAAAACACCCATTTAGGGCCACAAAAAATATTTTGCAGTGTTTTCTGCATATCTGGAGGTGTGTGAAATAAACAATTTATATATTTTTCTTCTACTGTGCTATCCTAAAAAAATAATTGTAGGACAAAAACATTTTTTTTGAATAGCATTTTCTGCAGTTCTGTAGCTGTGAGATACAGCGTTTACGTACTGTGGGTGTGTTGTTACTTCCAAAAACACCCATTTAGGGCCACAAAAAATATTTTGCAGTGTTTTCTGCATATCTGGAGGTGTGTGAAATAAACAATTTATATATTTTTCTTCTACTGTGCTATCCTAAAAAAATAATTGTAGGACAAAAAAATTTTTTTTGAATAGCATTTTCTGCAGTTCTGTAGCTGTAAGATACAGCGTTTACATACTGTGGGTGTGTTGTGCTCTTCCAAAAACACCCATTTAGGGCCACAAAAAATATTTTGCAGTGTGTTCTGCATATCTGGAGGTGTGTGAAATAAACAATTTATATATTTTTCTTCTACTGTGCTATCCTAAAAAAATAAAAAAAATTTGAATAGCATTTTCTGCAGTTCTGTAGCTGTGAGATACAGCCTTTACATACTGTGGGTGTGTTGTGCTCTTCCAAAAACACCCATTTAGGGCCACAAAAAATATTTTGTAGTGTTTTCTGCATATCTGGAGGTGTGTGAAATAAACAATTTATATATTTTTCTTCTACTGTGCTATCCTAAAAAAAAAAAAAAAAAAAAAATTGAATAGCATTTTCTGCAGTTCTGTAGCTGTGAGATACAGTGTTTACATACTGTCGGTGTGTTGTGCTCTTCCATAAACACCCATTTAGGGCAAGATCCTAAATTTGGAAAATATGAGGAGAACGTCAAAGGGACGTGGTGGCCCCGGTCGTAGTGCTGCTTGTGGAGCTCCTGTTGCAGGGAGAGGACATGGTCGATCTGTGCCCTCTACACGCACAAGTGAAACACCTTCCTCAGGTGCGAGTAGGCGACCGAGCCTGCGGCGGTATTTTTTCGCGCCTAATGAGGCTGTACTGAATGTTGAGGCCAGGACAAGTACAGGCGATAGTAGATTGGGTTGCTGACAGTGCCTCCGGTTCCTTCATATTGTCTCCCACCCACTCTTCTGATGAAAGATCAGAGTTGGCACCTGCAGCCCATGTTCATCAGTCTTTCACCTCACCCCCTTGCAAATCAGCAAAGCAGTCTGAGCCCCAAATCATGCAGCAGTCTCTTCTGCTTTTCGATTACTCTGTTAGCAGGGTTTCCCAGGGCCATCCGACTAGCCCTGCCCCAGAAGTGGAAGAGATTGAGGGCACCGATGCCCAACCACTTATGTTTCATGATGAGTACATGGGAGGAACATCGCAGTACGTCTCGGATGATGACGAAACACAGGTGCCAACTGCTGCTGCTTTTGCAATTGTGCAGACAGACAAAGAGGGCAGGGGTGAAGACTGGGTGGAAGATGATGTGGAGGACGATGAGGTCCCGACCCCACATGGAATCAACGTTATGCAGGTGACCAGTGTAGTTCGGAGGAAGAGGCGGTGGTCGCACAGAGCCACCAGCACAGCAGAAGAGGGAGCAGGGTGCAAAAGCGGAGCGTCAGTCCCCTAGACAGTACGTCTGCTACTGCCCAACGCAGCAAGGGACCAAGCACACCAAAGCCAGGTCCAAGGAGTTCCCTAGCGTGGCATCCGTGCTGATGACAAGACACGAGTGGTTTGCACGCTGTGCAATCAGAGCCTGAAGCAAGGCATAAACGTTCTCAACCTGAGCACAACCTGCATGACCAGGCATCTAAGTGCAAAGCACGAGCTGCAGTGGAGTAGACACCTCCAAAACAAAGAAAGGTCTCTGGCTCCTCCTGCTTCCTCTTCTGCTGCAGTCTCGGCCTCTTCATCCACCTCTGTAGTGACAGTAGCACCTGCCAACCCGCAAACAGAGCATCTGCCAGCAACACTACCACCTGGGTCACCAACCATCTCCACAATGTCCCATGGAAGCGTTCAGCTCTCTATCTCCCAAACACTGGAGCGGAAGAGGAAGTACCCCCCTAGCCACCCGCAATCCCTGGCCCTGAATGCCAGCATTTCAAATTTCCTCGCCTTTGAAATGCTGTCATTCCGTCTGGTGGAGACGCAGAGTTTTAAAAGCCTGATGGCATTGGCTGTCCCACAGTACGTCGTGCCCAGCCACCACTACTTTTCCAGGCGAGCCATCCCTTCCCTGCACAACCAAGTGGGGGACAAAATCAGATGTGCACTGCGCAACGCCATCTGTGGCAAGGTCCACCTAACTACAGGTGCGTGGACCAGTAAGCACGGTCAGGGATGTTATATCTCCCTAACCGCACACTGGGTAAATGCAGTGGCGGCTGGGCCTGAGGCAGATAGCAGTTTGGCGCATGTTCTTCCACCACGAGGATTGCAGGGTGCTTCAGTTTGCCTCCTGTTGCTAACTCCTCCTACTCCGCTTCCTCATCCAGTCAGCGTAACACCTTCACCACCAACTTCAGCACAGCCAGGGGTAAATGACAGCAGGCAGTTTTAAAACTTTCCTGTTTGGGGGAAAAAACCCACACCGCGCAGGAGTTGTGGAGGGACATGGAACAACAGACTGATGAGTGGTTGCTGTCAGTGAGCCTCAAGCCCGGCCTGGTGGTGTGCGATAATGGGCGAAATCTCGTAGCAGCTCTGGGCCTAGCCGGTTTGACGCACATCCCTTGCCTGGCGCATGTGCTGAACTTGGTGGTCCAGAGGTTCCTGAAAAATTACCCCAATATGCCAGAGCTGCTGCAGAAAGTGCAGGCCGTCTGTGCGCACTTTCGGCATTCTCACCCTGCTGCAGCTCGCCTGTCAGAGCTGCAGCGTAACTTTGGCCTTCCCGCTCACCGCCTCATATGTGACGTGCCCACAAGGTGGAACTCCACCTTGCACATGCTGGCCAGACTGTGTGAGCAGCAGCAGGCGATAGTGGAGTATCAGCTGCAGCAATCACACGTGAGTCGCTCTGCGGAACAGCACCACTTCACTTGTTGCGCTGTTTCGAGTACTCCACCAACATGGTCAGTGCCAATGATGCCGTTCTCAGCGTTACTATACCAGTTCTATGCCTCCTTGAAAAAACACTTCGGGTGATGATGGAAGAGGATGTGGCACAGGAGGAGGAGGAGGAGGAGGAGGCGGGATCATTTCAAAGGCTTTCAGGGCAGTCTTTCACAAGTGGCTACGAGGGTGGGTTCCTGCACCAACAAACGCCAGGTACACAATTGTCCGCCAGCAAGGGCACAGTTCTGGAGGATGAGGAGGTGGAGGATGAGGAGAAGGAGATGGAGGAGGAGGAGGAGGAACCATGTTCACAGCAGGGTGGCACCCAGACCAGCTCATGGCCATCACTGGTGCGTGGCTGGGGGGAAACAGAGGACACAGACGATACACCTCCCACAGAGGACGGCTTTTCTTTGCCTTTGGGCAGCCTGGCACACATGAGCGATTACATGCTGCAGTGTTTCCGCAACGACCGCCGAGTTGCCCACATTCTAACTGGTGCTGATTACTGGATGGCCACCCTGCTGGATCCCCGTTACAAGGACAACGTACCGTCCTTAATTCCCTCACTGGAGCGGGATCGTAAGATGCGTGAGTACAAGCGCACGCTGGTAGACGCGCTGCTGGTGGCATTCCCACCTGACAGCAGGCGTACGGTGGAAGCACAAGGCGAAGGCAGAGGAGGAGGAAGAGGTCGCCAATGCAGCCGGGGCACCGCCAGCACCTCAGAAGGCAGGATTAGCATGGCCGAAATGTGGAAAAGCTTTGTCAGCACGCCACAACAACCAGCACCACCAGCAGAGATTGAACGTCTTAGCAGGAGGCAGCATTTCACCAACATGGTTGAGCAGTATGTGTGCACAGGCCGACACGTACTGGATGATGGGTCTGCCCCTTTCAACTTCTGGGTCTCCAAATTGGGCACATGGCCTGAGCTTGCCCTTTACGCCTTGGAGGTGCTGGCCTGCCCTGCAGCCAGTGTATTATCTGAACGTGTATTTAGCATGGCAGAGGGCGTTATCACAGACAAGTGCAGCTGCCTGTCCAGAGCCAATGTGGACAAGCTCACGTTTATTAAAATGAACCAGGCATGGATCCCACAGGACTTGTCCGTACCTTGTGCAGAATAGACATGTATACCAGTGTTCTGACAAAAACTGTCCGGCCATCGGATTGTGTCCGGCCTGTACTGCACAGGCGCAGCGCTTGCGCAGTACGGAGGACAAGGAGATTCACGAAATCTCCGAAGATGAACGGCGCCTGCGCAGTGAGTGCAGGTTCAAGCCCCACCATCCAAGTGGATATACGGTAGCACATAGTAACAGGGCACCTCACGGGCTCGCTTCGATCGCCACGCTTTGGGCACGGCCTCGCTTGGCTCGGCTTGAACCTCGGATGGTGTGGCTTGAACCTGGACTCACCGCGCAGGCGCCGTTCGCCTTGTGAGATTTTCGAAATATCCTTGTCCTACGTACTGAGCAAGCGCAGTACAGGGCGGACACTATCAGACGGGGGACAGAATTCCACACATCACCGGCCTTACCCAGCCATTGTTTTATTTTTGAACCAGTGTTGGCTACCTCGTCCTCCTCCACCGCCGCTTCCCCCTACACAGCCACATCCACCGCCACCTCAACCTCCTACTCCATATGGACCTCGTCCTCCTAGGTCAAGATTATAATTTTTATTTTATTTTTTTGTAGCGCACAGATCCTTTCCCCCTTACCTGCCTTTATGTTGTTGGCTCCTCGCAGGAGGGAGAAAGGCGCACCGCACTACCAGCCCGTACCCTCCTGTATAAAGAGGTTGAGCGGTGTACTTGACGGGCCGTGTCCACAGCCGGAGTCAAAACTCCTCTAGAGGATGATTCTCACCTCTACTGTAGGTAGAGGCGAGTCCTTGAATTCCCAGTAAAGTCAATGTCCACACCAGCTGAAACTCCAACTCTGAGTTCATTCTCTCATGGCAAAATAAACTGTACTCAGATAAAAAAGGCTAGAGCAAAGAAACAGGACAGCTTAAGGTGTGGAGGAGGTCCAGGCACAAACATAGCACATTCACTTCACTGCTTAGGTTTCTCAAACAGTTTTAGGCGCACGGTCTCTGCCACAGACCGTGAGGTTGGTCTATGCCACAGACCGGGTGTACAAGGCCCCTGCCACAGACCTGGAGAACTTTGGTCTCTGCCACAGACCAGGGTGTATAAGGCCCTTGCCACGGGCCGGGGGAATAAGGCCTCCGATACAGTCAGGATGACCTTGAGCTTCTCCTTCTAAGAACTAGCCCATATCAAGGGGAAGACATATCACCAGGGAGTCAACAGACCCTTCTTTCACCGTACCTCCAGCATCGGGCCATCGGAAGGTTCCTCCCTTCCCTGGAACAGGGTCACCTACACGAGGCGGCACCCAAAGACTCCTCGACCCTTAGCGGACTCCAGACAAAGGCTCTGGACCCCAGGCCCTAGGCCTCCATACCCAGGACAGCAGGAACTCCAGGATAGTACCTCACCCCGGGCTAAAGGTGCCCGAGATGGAACAGGAACACGTGCACCCAGGCCGAAGGCACCTGGGCGCGGACCCCACTGGACATCAGCCCCCAGGCAAAAGGTGCCTGGGGCTCGGACCCCGATCAGGAGGCGTCTGCCCCTTTTATATCCTCTCCCAGCATGCACATCAGGATCCCTGCCCCGCTGTACTACTGCTAAGAGGGGACACAAAAGGCACAGCACTGTATCGGCGGTTCAACCCTAGCCTACCATGGCAGCGCCACCTGTAGGCTGCAGGGAACTGCACACCAATACTGTCCCCCGAGGACAAAATGGTTCATGAATCCTACAGAATTAGGGTGCTTTCACACTGGGGCGTTGGAAAACCGCGGTAAAAACGTATACCGATATTAGCGCGGTTTTACCGCATTTTTGCGGTGTTAGTGCTAAAAATAATAGAGGTTTTGAAACATCAGCAAACAACCCCACCCCCTTACATCACGTCCTGTTATTTCGTTAGGGAAGAAAGAGACCAGGAAGCAGATGGAGTATTTTGAGCTGCTGCTGATGTTTGTGCTATATGTATGGGAACATATTCTCCAACAGAGACCACAACGTCGATACTGGGTTCATCCCATCCATCAAATGCATGCAGACAGAGGACAATACGTGTCGCTCTATCAGGACCTGAGAGTGCACCCTGATAAGTTCCGAAATTACACTCGGATGAGCATCGCAACGTAAGTCGCAATATCCCAGTCATCTACACACACTCCTACTCCCAAACTCACCCTCCCACTCCCCATACTCCTAACCCTAACCCTAATCCCACTCCCCATACTCCCAAAACACATAATCCAAACCTACATCCCACTCCCCATAGTCCCAAAAGACATAATCCCAACCTTCATCCCACTCCCCATAGTCCCAAAACACATAATCCCAACCTACATCCCACTCCCCATAGTCCCAAAACACATAATCCCAACCTTCATCCCACTCCCCATAGTCCCAAAACACATAATTCCAACCTTCATCCCACTCCCCATACTCCCAAAACACATAATCCCAACCTTCATCCCACTCCCCATAGTCCCAAAAGACAAAATCCCAACCTTTATCCCACTCCCCATACTCCCAAAACACATAACCCCAACCTACATCCCACTCCCCATAGTCCCAAAACACATAATCCCAACCTTCATCCCACTCCCCATAGTCCCAAAACACATAATCCCAACCTACATCCCACTCCCCATAGTCCCAAAAAACATAATCCCAACCTTCATCCCACTCCCCATAGTCCCAAAACACATAATTCCAACCTTCATCCCACTCCCCATACTCCCAAAACACATAATCCCAACCTTCATCCCACTCCCCATAGTCCCAAAAGACAAAATCCCAACCTTTATCCCACTCCCCATACTCCCAAAACACATAATCCCAACCCACATCCCACTCCCCATAGTCCCAAAACACATAATCCCAACCTTCATCCCACTCCCCATAGTCCCAAAACACATAATCCCAACCTTCATCCCACTCCTCATTCTCCCAAACACCTAACCCTAACCCTAATCCCACTCCCCATACTCCCATAATCTTAACCCTAACCCTAATCCCACTCCCAAAAGTTCCAAACCCCCAACCCTAACCCTAATCCCACTCCCAATAGTTCCAAATCCCCAACCCTAACCCTAATCCCACTCCCCATACTCCCATACTCTTAACCCTAATCCCACTCCCAAAAGTTCCAAACCCCCAACCCTAACCCTAATCCCTCTCCCAATAGTTCCAAACCCCCAACCCTAACCCTAATCCCACTCCCCATACTCCCATACTCTTAACCCTAACCCTAATCCCACTCCCCATACTCCCATACTCTTAACCCTAATCCCACCCCCAATAGTCCCAAACTCACAACCTTAAATTTAGGTATAGGTTTGTGTTTAGCAAAGTATGAGTAGTGTCCCATGTATGTGTAAAGTATACGTAGCATTTTTTACCACAGTCAGCATGATCAGTTTGTTTAGCATATGACATGGATTAGCATAGGATAGAATAGGTCAATCGTTTTTTTAGTAGTGTTAACAACTGATGTATTTCTTTCACTAGATTCGACTTTCTTCTGGATCTGTTGACATCTGCCTTGGTGAGACAGGATACCAATTGCAGGGATGCTATAACACCATGTGAACGATTACTGATAACGCTGAGGTAATTTGTACGATTAATCAATGCGTTTACATGTAAACTAATCATACATAAAAACACATATTTTTGGATAATGGTAAACATTTATTTACTGTATTCATGTTTCGAACATAAAATAGCACAACATGTGCTTCAAAAAATATATTAAATCTTTAATACATATTTGTATCTAAATAACTTATAAGTGTAAATGTGTATAAATATATATATATATATATATATATATATATATATATGTATCTCTCAATATAAACATAAAACTTTAATCCAAAAATTTAGAATAATACTTTGTTTTTTAAAACATTAGTGCAAACATCGAAAAAATATCATGGCAGTATAACTTCCATTATCAAAACTTTAGAATCTTTTGTTTTCCAAACTTTATTCAAAACATCCAAAACTACTAACCCAACAATGAAATCACAAGTCTTGGTAACACGGCGGTAGAGAGTGTGAATCCTCTCGAGGGGGGTGAGGAGGATGTTGGATTGGGGGACGATGAAGTGGCATGTCGTACGGCATTCCCTGAAAATGGGCATTATAGTTTTGAGGCATGGACATGTGATTTGGTATTGGTGGGAAGGACATGACACGATTGTCATATGATGTACCCGGTGTGCCTTGATTGCTATACCCTCCATGAGGATTATGACGGAGAACATCATATGACTGAGGGCGGACAGATGGAGATCCGGATCTCTCTTGATATGACTTAATTAATTTGAACATGTCACATATTAGGTCACAATGTAAAGCTGGGTCAACCTTGGCCATTTGAGGGATCAAACTCCTTGCGACGGATGCGAGTTCACCCGTTTCTTGCTTTTGGCATGAAATTAGGTTCTTCACAACTTCTATAAACTCTTGGGTTTGTTGTGATTTTGTTTTAGGTTTAGATCTAGATTGGTTCTTTGATATATGTGGCTCTGGTGCTTGCTCGGGTGCATCTCCTTCATCTTCATCATTGAAGAGTACCTGACTATCGTTGATATCTTCGTCTTGAGTCGGGGTAGGCTCCTCCTCAGATTCTGAGCTAATATTGCTTTCTGTTCTGGTGAAAAAATAAGTAATTAATAATAATAATAATTTGTGTGGCATTGTTCTTGAAGAGACATACAACAGTGTATATTTAATACTTACTGCCTCAGCTGCATTACAGGCTTCAAAAACTGGAGCTCAGCAAAATGGCAATAAACTCGACTGGTCTTCCTGCTTGACCCACTTTTCTGCTGTTTTGTCAACTCTCTACGAAAATTATCTTGCATAGTTTTCGATTTAATCTTCAACATTCTTACTGAAAGATAAAATTATTTGTTCTCTTTTTACAGATATCTGGCAACTGGAAATATGCATACATCACTACAGTATGAATTCAGACTAGGAATATCTACTATTGGTGAAATCATAAAACATACGTGTGATGAAATATGGAAACTAAAAAATCTATTTATGCCAATTCCGAATAAACAGAAATGGGAAGATATTGCACAGCGGTTCTTCAGCAAGACTAATTTCCCGAACTGTCTCAGAGCAATTGATGGCAAACATATAAGGTTAATCAAACCTTGCCATAGCGGAAGTCAATACTATAACCACAAAAAGTATTTCTCTGTTGTTTTGATGGCTGTGGTAGATTCCGACTATAAATTTATTTGTAGATATAGGATCTTTTGGGAGCTGTGCGGACTCCACAGTTTTTCAGAATACAAAATTTGGAAAGCGTTTTGCTTCCAATCAACTTGACTTGCCAGATAACCAACCATTGCCTGGGACACAGGGTCCTGATATGCCCTATGTTTTTGTGGCTGATGACAGATTTGCCATCCATGAGCATCTTATGAAGCCATACTCTTTGCGAAATCTTGATACTCGGAAGAGAATATTCAATTACCGTCTATGCCGAGCAAGAAGACTAGTCGAATGGGCCTTTGGAATACTGGCCAACAAATGGCAAATATTTCATAAACCAATTAACTTGAAAGTAGAAAATGCTTGTAAAGTTATAAAGGCAGCATGCGTGTTACACAACTTAGTACGGGAGAGAGATGGGATTAATTTCGAGGATACGTTGTCACATAACATGGAACCAGCCGATTTTCCTCATGTGCGTGGCCCAAGAGTTGGTTTCACAATAAGGGATGAGTTTGCTGATTATTTTTTGAGTCCTGCTGGTGCTGTAAGTTGGCAAGCTGATGTGATCTAACACTTCAAATATATGAAATTTAAGGGCTTTTTTAATCTTTCTTGCTACTTGACATGTTCAATGTCGAAAAAAACTTTTTTTGTCGTATTAATTTCATAATTTTGATCTTTTTTTAGGAAATTCAGGATTCCAAACGTTCAAATTTCAAATTTTTTCGGAATTGAAAAATTGGTTAAAATTCAATAAAAAATAATTAAGAAATAATCTAATTGCACATAATTAATTGCTATATTTGTTACATTTTTTGGGAGATTATAGTCTTCTGTTATCACATTTGATGTATGCATTTAATACTGGTATGTTTAAAATAAATGCAATTGATAACCGTTTTGTGAGTCATTGATATTTCTTTAAAATAAATAAGAAAAACAGCAATACAATTGTGTCGGATTATGTCTTTTGGGACTATTAGGAGTGGGATTAGGGTCAGGGTTGGGAGTTTGGGAGAATGAGGAGTGGGATTAGGGTTAGGGTTGGGAGTTTGGGAGAATGAGGAGTGGGATTAGGGTTAGGGTTGGGAGTTTGGGAGAATGAGGAGTGGGATTAGGGTTAGGGTTGGGAGTTTGGAACTATTAGGAGTGGGATTAGGGTTAGGGTTGGGAGTTTGGGAGAATGAGGAGTGGGATTAGGGTTAGGGTTGGGAGTTTGGAACTATTAGGAGTGGGATTAGGGTTAGGGTTGGGGGTTTGGGAGAATGAGGAGTGGGATTAGGGTTAGGGTTGGGAGTTTGGGAGAATGAGGAGTGGGATTAGGGTTAGGGTTGGGGGTTTGGGAGAATGAGGAGTGGAATAAAGGTTGGGATTATGTCTTTTGGAACTATGGGGAGTGGGATGAAGGTTGGGATTATGTCTTTTGGGAGTATGGGGAGTGGGATGAAGGTTGGGATTATGTGTTTTGGGAGTATGGGGAGTGGGATGAAGGTTGGGATTTTGTCTTTTGGGACTATAGGGAGTGGGATAAAGGTTGGGATTTTGTATTTTGGGACTAACTAGATTGGTATTTAAATTTACTTTTTTAGCAGCTTTGTATTTTTTGCTCAGGGAAACCCAGCGTGGAATGTGCAGGGTAGCAACTGTATTCCATCCAGCTCTTTTCTTGTTTCTATTGGCATACAATGCACTTTTCTTATCCCAGAGTTCTGGGTGTTCCCGCATTGTTTGAATGAACTGTTCAGGTTCAATAGAGGCAGAGGCTCTCCAAGATGCTTCTTCAGCACTAAGCTGTACCTCCTGGCTCGGTTCAGCATTCATGCTATTGTGTCTGTCTCTCTCTGTCTCTCTCTCCCCTCTCCACATATAAAACCGGATTTCCTGGTATCCCAGCATTCCCCACTGTGATGCGGTCATGTGACCTTCCCACAGCATCCAGAGAATGGTTTTTAGGCGTTTTTGGTTTATTTTCAGGTTTATTTTCAGGCGGTTTTATAGCGGCACTCATGTATTCCTATGGATATAGGCGTTTTAATGCGCTATTTATAGCGCACAAAACATGCACCAAAGATGCTGCTTGCAGGAGTTTTTTTTACCGCACAGCCAGCGCAACGCCTCAATGTTTTCAGGCGCTATTCAGGCGCTATTTTTAGCGCTAAAACGCCTGCAAACCGCCTCAGTGTGAAAGGGGCCTTAGGGTGTTTGAGCCTATTTACCACTCAACACTTCCCTTAAATTTAGCACCCCGCTACATTTTTATTTCAAAGTATTTTATTTTCCCACTAGCTTATCCATTAAATTTAATATTTTTTTTATAGACAGGGTGTATTCTGGGGCATTCCCACCATATGTGTGGCATTGTGCTGTTGAGTTTCTGAGGTTCTTAATGACTTCCTGTACCTCTTCTGCTGAAAAGGGGGCCTCCAGCATATTATTTTATTTTTTTATTTTTTTATGCTATTTTATTTCTCTATCCACAGTTGTTTGCAGAGCACTTCCCGTGCTCTTAACAACATTTTGCTGCCATTTGCAGCCCTCTAGTCCTTTCCATTACTTTTTTCGAGCCTTTTTAGTCCTCAGAAGTTCGGGTCCCCATTGACTTCAATGGGGTTCGGGTTCGGGGTCAAGTTTGGGTCAAGTTCGGTCCCGAACTCAAACTTTTTTCCGAAGTTCGGCCGAACCCGTCGAACCCGAACATCTAGGTGTCTGCTCAACTCTAAAAAGAAGGCCTATTAAATCATTACATCATCCCACTATCATCTATTGCTAAAAGCGTCATGGAAATTTAGTTCACATTTGACTAACCTCTTTAAAGTAAACTTGTTACAAGGTGAAAAAATGCAAAAGCTATCAGTCAGTGAAAGTTACACATTAAAATTACTAGTATCTGCAGAGATAAATGAGGACAAAATCATGTGTGAATGTTATTTTTTACAGGAAAAGAATACCTTGATCCTATCCCTCTCTGGTCTCCTGATCCTACTTATTGGTTATTTACCTCATGCATCACATTAAATGTCCAATAGGGAGAAACCAAATGTCTTTATTGCTCCTAATTATTTGCAATACTAATACCAAATTATTTTTGTGGCCCTTTTGGAATTCTTCTCCTTTTAGCAAAAGTTAAAATCCAACTCCAGGACACTTAAAACTTGCTCTTGCAATGTGGCTGCAGCTGCACTGCCGGGGTTAAAGGTTTGTTTAGGTATATGGGGCATCCTCTGCTCTGTTGGACCAGTCCTTGTATCATCTTCTCTCCCATGCTCCAGCTGTCTAAGGTGCTGATGTTATCAAGACCAATGCAGGGTTCATAGCCCTGTGACCTGATGACGCAGATGGATAGTCCACCATCAGAGCATGGGGGAGCATCATCTGCTAGGGGAATGGAGAATCAGGTGAATAAAAGTGCTTCTACTCTATGCTAGAATAAACAAGAAGGTAAGCCTTGCAGTATGGGTGCAGCCACAATGCAAAGGAGAATGTTCACATTTCTGTAAGCTGGACTTTAAATATGGTCCCTCCTTCATAGTAACATAATTACATTTCCTCCTGGTACTATAGTTCCTCCTACACTTCATACTCACACTGGTAGGTTATTTAGCTACTGTTTAAATTGTCCCTAGTATGTGTATGTATTTTTGCAAGGTAGGTATTTTGCTGGTAACCTCCCTTAGGGCAGGGACTGATGTGAATGTGCAAAATGTAAAGCACTGCATAAACTGTTGCCGCCATATAAATTCCAATAAAATATAAATAGGTACTCAAGTTTAACCCGGTATCAGCTTCTTGCAGTCCCTGTAGGACAGCATTCAAACTGGGAAAAGGGTTCGGGAGCAGGGACAACACCTGTAATGCCCTGTACACACGATCGGATTTCCGATGGAATAAAATCCGATGGAATTTTCAGTCGGAATTCCGATGAAGCTGACTTTCATCAGTCTTGCCTACACACTATCAGACAAAATTCCGACCATCCAAAACGCTGTGACGTACAACACGTACGACGGCACTATAAATGGGAAGTTCAAATCCAATGGCGCCACCCTTTGGGCTGCTTTTGCTGATTTTGTGTTACTGCGTGTTAGTAAAAGTTTGGTGTTAGCCGATTCGCACTTTCAGTTTCCGTGCTTTTCAGATCGTTTTCTGGTGTTCAGTTTGTGCTTGTGGGTTCGTATCTGTCTTTCAGTGCGTGTAGTCAGGTCGTATCTGTTTTTCAGTGCTTTCTTGTCTGCTCGTTTACTGGTTTTCAGGTCGTTCTTCTTAGGCCTTGCTGTTCCTCAGTGTGTTCTGTTTAAGTTTGTTCTGACCAGCCGACCCGTTTCTAGTCAAGTTGGAAGTACGTTCTCATCGTAGAGCTCGTGCTACGTATGCGTTTGGTGTTGCGGTTAATACTTTGACCCAAGCTCAGTCCATGAACAGGGTGATGTAATGTCTCCAAATTGGGCACATGGCCTGAGCTTGCCCTTTACGCCTTGGAGGTGCTGGCCTGCCATGCAGCCAGTGTATTATCTGAACGTGTATTTAGCATGGCAGGGGGCGTTATCACAGACAAGCGCAGCCGCCTGTCCAGAGCCAATGTGGAAAAAAGAACGTGCATTAAAATGAATCAGGCATGGATCCCACAGGACTTGTCCGTACCTTGTGCAGAATAGACATGTATACCGGCCTTACCCAGCCATTGTTGTATTTTTGATCTTTCTCACTCTTTTGGGGTGTACCCTAATTTAAAAAAAAAAAAATTAAAAACAAAAACCAGTGTTGGCTACCTTGTCCTTCTCCACCGCTGCTTCCACCTACACCGCCACATCCACCGCCAACCTCAACCTCCTACTCCAAATGAACCTCATCCTCCTAGGTCAAGATTATTTATTTTTTATTTTTATGTATTTTATGTTATTTTAAGTTATTTCCCTATCCACATTTGTTTGCAGAGCACTTGCCATGCTCTTAACAACATTTTTCTGCCATTTGCAGCCCTCTAGCCCTTTCCATTAATTTTTTAGAGCCATTTTAGTCCTCAAAAGTTCGGGTCCCCATTGACTTCAAAAAAATTTAAAACAAAAACCAGTGTTGGCTACCTCGTCCTCCTCCACCGCTGCTTCCACCTACACCGCCACATCCACCACCAACCTCAACCTCCTACTCCATATGAACCTCGTCCTCCTAGGTCAAGATTATTATTTTTAATTTTTATGTATTTTATGTTATTTTAAGTTATTTCCCTATCCACATTTGTTTGCAGAGCACTTGCCATGCTCTTAACAACATTTTTTCTGCCATTTGCAGCCCTCTAGCCCTTTCCATTACTTTTTTAGAGCCATTTTAGTCCTCAAAAGTTCGGGTCCCCATTGACTTCAATGGGGTTTGAGGTTTGGGGTCAAGTTCGGGTCAAGTTCGGCTCCCGAACTCAAACTTTTTTGCTTAGTTCGGCCGGACCCGTCAAATGCCAAACATCCAGGTGTCTGCTAAACTCTAGTTATTATTCCAAAAGAAAATAATAATAAAAAAAAAAAACAGTAGTGGGCAGAATTGATTGGGACAAGAATGAAAAATGCTGGGGTCAGAATGAGAGTCTTTTCTATTTATTAACATTAAATTTGCAACAGTCATGAGCTGAAAATTATGTGTGATTGATGAACCAAAAACGAAAACTATGTCCCTTTTTTATACACAAGATGATGTCAGCCAGGAGGATGAGGCTCTGGAGTGTGGCAGCCAGGAGGAGGCAGGGGTGAGTGGCAGCCAGAAGGAGGCCGGGCCAAGTGGCAGTCAGCAGGTGCCCAGGCCAAGTGGCAGCACCCAGTCAGAGGTGCTTCCCCTCCAGGTGAGACCAAAAAGGCCCAGGAAGATGACCCAGGTGGAGGAGGAATCCCTGAGGATCATAAGGGAAGCAGCAGAGATAATGAGGGCCCCCCTCAACCCTGTAGAGGCCTATAGCTACTATGTGGCCGATAAGCTCCATAAAGTGGAGGAGGGACAATGTGCCCTCTGTGAGGAGCTTATTTCTAGGGCCCTTCACAGGGCGGAGAGGGGCCAGCTGACAGAGGCCACACATCTGTGTGATCTGGCCCATCCTTCTCCTCCTTCTCCTCCTCCTCCTGCCACATTCCAACCACCAGAACCACAGCCTGCAAGGGGGCTTGGAGGGAGCCGTAGAAGGAACTCTGCAGGGAACTCTGCAGGGAAGCGTGGAGGGAACACTGCAGGGAAGCGTGGAGGGAAAGCCACAAGGAAGACCAGAAAGTGATTCCCTGGCTTCAAGCTGCTCTGCCAGATGCAGTTTGTTTGAGTACCACAGCTTGGGGACATGTATGACATCTGCTGCTGCTCCTGATTTCTGAGATTCGGGGACCAGATTGTGATCCCAATTAGAGGGACTCCTCACGTTATTTATTTTATTTTTCATACACTTCATGTCTGCCTTTGGGGTCCAAAGGCTGCATATATTCAACTAATTTCTCAATTGTTGCCCTTCATCTTTATTTTGTTTCCATAATAAATGGATATTTGATTTAATTTAAATACTTGCCTATGTGTTTTTCTTGTGAGTAGGAAAGTACATTTCATAAATACAATGTGTAATTAACAAGGGACACCAACACCAACCTCCTTGAGGGAAAAAAACAAAAAAAATAATAATGTTGTTGTGATAACTTGACCAGAAAAAAAAATGGAGATCACAAGAAAATATTAAAAGGCCAGAAAAAATAAGGAGATATTAATTAAAATCACCAACAAAAACTAATTAAAAAAAAATTTTTTTGGAGACCTGCCTTAAAATATGAAGATTCATGAGATCACAAAGAAATAATTTTGAAAGAACTCGGTGTGAACACACAGACAACAGTAGTTCAATTGAAATATTTTTTTATGAATAATTCAGAAATTTACTCATTATCAAGTACATTTTGCTGCCAAGGCACTGCCCCTCTACCCACAAAGTAGTCCATATACTGTTCCCGGACAAGACAGGCATTCTGGGAGGAAAAACCAGCACGCCCACTTTCAAGAGCTGGCATCACAGCCTCTTCAGCTGGGTGAAAAACTGAAGGCTCATCTATGTGCAATGTAGCTGCTAGCATTCCTCCTTAAAAAATTATGTAGGATGCAGCAGCACAACACAACATGGTTGAGCTTATATTCTGCCAATTTTATGGCTGTTAAAAACAGCCTAAATTGACTCGAAAGGATGCCAAAGGCGTTTTCCACCACCCTTCTGGCACGAGAGAGTTGATAATTGAAAATGCGTTGCTCTGTGGTGAGATTCCTCATAGGAAAGGGCTTTAGAAGATGATCCCTTAGAGCAAAGGCCTCATCTGGCACAAAAACAAAATTGAGGCCCTCCACATTGTCCTGAGCATGTGGCAAACGTAATGTGCCATTCTGTAGCCGATGGTAGAACTCGGTATGCATCATGACACCTCCATCCGAGTGGCGCCCATTCTTCCCCACATCCACGTACAGGAATTCGTAGTTGGCAGACACAACAGCAAGCAGAACTATGCTGCAAAATCCTTTATAATTAAAGAAATACGATCCTTAGTTGGGTGATGGGACAATCCTCACATGCTTCCCATCAATGGCACCCCCACAGTTGGGGAAATTCCACAAATTGGTCAACTGGGCCGCCACATCCTGCCATTGCTGGGGGTTGGAAGGAAACTGTTGAGTCAAACAAAGAAACATTTATTACTACTTGAGCACATAAAATTGCAAGCATATTTGACACATACATTCTTAGGCTACATAATACTAGAAAATGTAAATGAGTATTTCCACTAAAAAGGGTAAGTTCTACTTATGTGCTTCCGCACTCCCTCTGGTGGCACATTCTAAAAATGTTAGGGGGGAGTTGAATGGGTAGAGGTTTTGGACAGGTAACCCTCTCCACTTCCATGAGAGCAAAATGCAGAAAAAATGAAGGTTAATTTTGCAAGCCCCTCCATCTTTTCAATATTGGCAGCCCAGTGGGCAGATAAGAAGTGCCATAATACAAAAAGAAAAATACACAATGTCCAAATCTACGCACATTTTGACATACATAACTTACCATTAAAATAATAGGAGACCAAAAATTCATAGTGTACTACATGCACTACATGCTTTGGAGAATTCATGCAGAAATCTTACCACAACAAAAGAGGTATACTGTGTATGGGTTTTGCAAAGTCAGCAGATAGAGTAGTTGTATCATTTGAATCAGCATTTTGGAGAGGGGAGGGAGGGTTACAAACAGTGTTGGTCATCTTACTTTAAAAAAGTAATTGGTTACAGTTACAAATTACTTCTCCCAAAAAGTAATTGCGTTAGTAACTCAGTTACTACATTGAAAAAGTAATTAGTTACTCAGCAAAGTAACTGAATTTTTTTTTGAGGGCACATAGCACATCAGGGCATGGGGCACATAGCACATCAGGGCACATAGCACATCAGGGCATGGGGCACATAGCACATCAGGGCACATCAGGGCATGGGGCACAGGGTACATAGAACATGAGGGCACATCAGAACATGGGGCACATAGCACATCAGGGCATGGGGCACATAGCATATCAGGGCACATAGCACATCAGGGCACATAGCACATCAGGGCACATAGCACATCAGGGCATGGGGCACATAGCACATCAGGGCACATAGCACATCAGGGCACATAGCACATCAGGGCACAGAGCACATCAGGGCACATAGCACATCAGGGTACATAGCACATCAGGGCATGGGGCACATAGCACATCAGGGCATGGGGCACATAGCACATCAGGGCATGGGGCACATCAGGGCATGGGGCACATAGCACATCAGGGCATGGGGCACATAGCACATCAGGGCATGGGGCACATAGCACATCAGGGCGCACAGCACATCAGGGCACATAGCACATCAGGGCACATAGCACATAAGGGCACATAGCACATAAGGGCACATAGCACATCAGGGCACATGATAGCACATAGCACATCAGGGCATGGGGCACATAGCACATCAGGGCACATAGCACATCAGGGCATGGGGCACAGGGCACATAGCACATCAGGGCACATCAGGACATGTGGCACATAGCACATCAGGGCGGGGCACATAGCACATCAGGACAGGGCACATAGCACATTGTTTACCAGCCATACAGAGTAGCGCAGGAAGTGTGTGTAATAAGTTCTCTTTCATGTCACGGCACTGACAGCAGTCATGCTACTCTCCAGTGGCCCCTCCTCTCTTCTCGTCCATCCCAGATGATGTCACATGCAAATGGAGATGGACGAGAAGAGAGGAGGGGCCGCGGGGAGCAGCGTGACTGCCGTCAGTGCCATGACATGAGAGAGACCCGGTCATAGAGAAGAGGAGGAATTACACTACTGCCATCTAGTGACGGTAGATGTAATTGGGGTAACGCCACCCAAGTAATGGTAACTGCGTTACCATGAGAGGAAGAGTAATCAGTTACATTACTCGTTACCCTCTAAAGTAACTGTGTTAAGTAACTCTGTTTATTCTAACTCAGTTACTTACATCACTGGATACAAATGAGTTTGTGCACCCCAAAAAAGGGTCTATTGCACTCTGCATGAATTTGAGGACAACAATAAGATTGTGACACATTTTAGGGGGTGTTTAGGGTAAACATAAAAATGAAAAATCCAAAAAACATTGTTAAGTTAATAGGCTAGGTGTGTATGGGCCCAGGGTAGCATCCTGGTGAAGTTAGTGAAGACAAATATGCATGTGGGCCAAGAAAAAGCTTACAGCATGCATGAGGACAAAGAGGACAGGGTAAAATTGAAAAAATTGTCTGGTGTGGGAAGCACTCATTAGTATGACCAGTTTTTGGACATAATAAGGGAATGTTTCTGTTCATGGAAAACCTAATTTGAATACCCCTATCAGATTTGTTATCCCCTGCATCCACCTGCAGGTTCATTAAAGTGTTACCAAACCCAGTAATATGAAAATTGTTCATCCACCCCTCCGCAGTGCCCACAGTTTATAAATCTTTTTACATTAAAATACTGCCACTATATACCTTTTTGGCTGATCTGTATACCATGGTCACATGATAAACTGCAGGGTTTACCCGAATGCTGAGTGTTCAGGTAGGAGGAGATTTTCACTACAGCCTGTGTCCTCATGCTATTATGGGAGGCGGATCATCCATGAATCAAAATGTGACATCCCACCCACTGTATTCTTTTTTACTTACTGGGCATGGAGGAGGAGGGAGGGACTGGGCTGTCATTTAGGATCTGTATACACGCCCAAATGTGTGATGTCAATACAATGTGACCTGAAAATCTCAGCTCAACAAGGAAATGTTCTCTCCAGCATTAGACACCAAACAGAGCACGTGCAGCAGGACTACTCTGACTGTGTCTTATCTGGCATTGCCAAGAGAGACCCTGCAGGAGGGGAAGGATCTGTCCATACAGGATCAAAGAGCCTTTTTACACAATAAAGAGGATTAACCACTTAAGTTCCACAGTGAGTATAACAAGCATGCTATTCTGCATACAGTATATAGACTGCTTTTACTGTTGTGAGTTTAGTAACAGTTTAGGTTAATTTTTTTTGCCAACATATGTTGCTTTAGCTGTATATGGAGTTTTGGGGCTGGGGTGCTCACTTTTTGATGCTTTATATTATCAGGGGATGCAGGGTATTGGGAGGCACTCATTAGTATGACCAGTTTTTTGACATAAGTAAGGGATTGTTTAACTTCATGGAAAACCTAATTTGATTACTCCTACCAGATTTTGTCAACATACAGTATGTTATTTTAGCTGTGTATGAATAAAAGTTATGTTTTAGGGTTTAGTGGGCTCTGTGTGTAGAGAGATTGACGCACACTTCTCGTATTGATTTATCAGTTGTGATTCCCACACAGTGGGGTTGATTTACTAAAAACTGGAGAGTGTAAAATTTGATGCAACTGTGCATGGTTGCCAATTAGCCTCTAACTTTAGCTTGTTCAATTAAGAAAAACCTGGAAGCTGATTGGTTTCTATGCAGAGCTGAATCAGATTTTGCACTCTCCAGTTTTAGTAAATCAACCCCTGTAGCCTGTAATTAATTTGGTTCTGAACAGTCAGGCAAATGTATTTATTTATTGGACTTTGCTGGAGGTATTCATCTGGAGGTATTTTTAATAATCACTATTTATAGCCGGCTATACGGTATGTGCAAAATTCCACCAGGAGTCCTAACGGGCTCTTTGCTATCTATTATTAATCTTTTAATGTATAAAGCTTGTATTATTTCTATACTATTGTGCATCTATATATGTATGGTTAATTTTATATGCAATTTGCATTATTTTGTCTGCTTCCAACTACTTTAATTAGAATACTGGGTAATTTCCCAGGAAGGGAACCCCTTCTGTTCAGAGAGGCCCTGTCCTGGGTGGAGACACTGCCAATTTTATTATCAAACCCACTCTTCCACTTAGCGAAGGTTCTGGTTCTCTTTGTTAACTACAGGTTTAGCGCAATATCCTGTTTGGGGAGGGTCATTTCTCATAGCCCTCCTCCCCAAAAGCAGGGCATTTGTTTCTAGGTTGTACTTTTATGTGTAATAAAAGCTTCTTTAGCAAATATAGCACCCATCCTCTATCTTAGTATAGTTACCATAGCAAAAAAATAATCAACATATGGGAGCAATTTTTATGAAAGCAGAACTAAAGTTAAACTTTACCAGCTTACGAGCAGCCAGGCTATTTATCACAGAAGGGACATGCAATGTCTCTTTTGCAATAAATGAAACCTTCCTGCATGCTTGCAGTCCTCTGTAAAATGTACACGAGCTGAACATGCGCAGTTCAATCTACAGCATGGTGCTAGGGTGGACGAGTTACGCCATCCTGCTCCAGCCAATCAAAGCAGCTGAAGTAGCCAGGGAGAAGATGCCGGCGAGGGACTTTGTAGACTTCGTACTTTTGGAGAAAAGGTAAGTATTCCAGACTCTAGTTGCACTTCAAGCAATCACAATTAATCTTTCAAAATTCATTAAAATGTGATGCTTGAAGTGGTTTACTTTAGTTTGTACATCATCATTTCTCAATGTGTTGCCTTATTTAATGCACCAGTTTGTGTCAGGTACTGTAGAGGTATGAGAGCATTTATTTACTTATTTTTTAATTGGAAATTTTTAATTTATTTAGGAAATGGTTTGCACATAATCAAACTTCAACTGCAAAAAATCTCTGTGAATTACAAAAGCCAATAAGACAGACGTATTATACCACAGTGAGGAAAGTGTTGTCCGAGCAGGACATAAGGCGAATCATCCTGAAGGGCAATCTGCAAGGTGCAGCAGCATGTCACAGAAACGAAGATGAATAAATTAGGTTGCTTTCTTCTGAAAGAACAACCTTCTGTGAGCCTGGCTTTTCCACCTGTGGGCTGGCACAGGACTGTCGAGCATCCTACACAAAGGACAACCATCTGTGCTTGGTTAAATACAGTACTGATCTTATAGCATATGAAAAAATATGCACTATACCAAAGAGAGTGCACAGTGCTGATTGCCACATAGAAAAAGCCAAGGGGAATAATACCATGAATTTATATAGTATCTTCATTTATTAATTTATTGAAAAAAGAGTATGACCAAATACCATAAAAAATAACAGAGATCTTGCACCTAACATCATCTAGACAACGTTGTCTGGGACCAAGAACAAACACACATAAAAATATCATTTTTCATATGCTTCCTTTTGGCCACTGAGTCCCACTTGATTAGAGCGTGTGGATAATTATCTGGTGGTACCTATGTGTACCCTCATCTAGTTGGCTCCCTACTCTTTTATAAGTGATGTTATAGCAGCCTGGACATTTAACATCCGCATAGTAGGAGTTTGGGCTCTGTAAGGCCTCTTTCACACGGGGTGGATCCGTGCAGATCCGCCCCGTGAAGCTCCGCTTGCTCAGCGGGGATCGCTCCGTTGATCCCCGCTGAGCCGACGGATGACTGGGCGGTCCCCGCACACTGTGCAGGGACCGCCCTGTCAGAGCGCCGCTCTCCCCTATGGGGAATCGGATGACGACGGACCGTAGAGTCCGTTGTCATCCGATCCACCTTGCAGACGGAAGGAAAAATAGGATTTTCCTCCGTCACACTTTTTCGGAGCGGAGCGGAGCGGATGTCAGCGGACATGTCTCCGCTGACATCCGTGCTTCCATAGGGGTGCATGGAGGATCTGTTTCAGGTCCGCCTAAAAAAATTAAGGCGGACCTGAACGGACCTCCGTGTGAAAGAGCCCTAACAACCTTTTCTTCTTATGTCTAGTCTTCTCCTCATTAGAGGATGGATGCAGTAAATCTTTAGCCAAAGGCATGGCTCTCCCTCATGGACATCAACACACTCCATGCAGTACGCAGGATCTGAGTTGGTATGAGAGCATTTAGTTACCAATTGAAGGCTAGCCTTTGTTTAGCTATACAACTCAAATGAATGTCCCATATAACCACGATGATGCAGTCACTGACCTTGAACCGGATATCCTGGAGAGTGAAGTCAAGTGGGCCTTAGAAAGCATTGCTAATAACAAAGCTAGCGGAAGTGATGGTATCTCAGTTATTTAAAATCCTAAAAGATGATGCTGTTAAGGTGCTGCCTTCAATATTCCAACAAATTTGGAAAACTAAACAATGGCCACAGAACTGGAAGAGATCTGTTTATATTCCGATTTCAAAGAAGGGCAGTGCCAAAGAATGCTCAAACTACTGTACGATCGCACTAATCTCACACGCTAGCAAGGTTATGCTGAAAATTTTACAAGCTAGGCTTCAGCAGTGTGAACCAAGAGCTACCACAAGTACAAGCTGGATTTCGAAGAGGCAGAGGAACTATAGATCAAATTACCAACATTCGCTGGATCATGGAGAAAGCAAGGGAGTTCCAGAAGAATGTCTATTTCTGCTTTTATTGACTACAGTAAAGCCTTTGATTGTGTAGATCACAACAAGATGTGGCAAATACTGAAAGAAATGGGAATATCAGAACACCTCACCTATCTTCTAAAAAACCTGTATGCAAGTCAAGAAGCAACCGTCAGAAAAGGAACAACTGGCTGCTTCAATATTGAGAAAGGAATGCGGGAAGGGTGTATATTGTCACCCTACTTATTTAACTTATGTACTAAGTACATCATGCGAAATGCCAGGAATCAGGGAAACACAAGCCGGAATTAAGATCGCCGGGAGAAATATCAACAACCTGAGATATGCAGACGATACCACACTAATGGCAGAAAATGAAGAAGAGTCTCTTAATGAAGGTAAAAGAGGAAAGCGCAAAAGCTGGCCTGAAATTGAACATTAAGAAAACGAAGATCATGGCAACTGGTCTCTTCACTCCTTGGCAAATAGAAAGAGAAGAAATAGAAACAGTGACAGATTTTTATCTTCCTAGGCTCCAAGATCACGGCAGATGGTGACTGTAGCCATGACATTAGGAGACGCTTGCTTCTTGGAAGAAAAGCAATGGCAAACCTAGAAAACATTATAAAAAGCAGAGATATCACCCTACCGACGAAGTGCCTTATAGTCAGCTACCGTGGGGGGTAGCTCTGGTTTACAGTAGGTGAGTTGCCATCATTCCTAATAACTATACAAAAGAAAAATAATGGTGTCTTTAGTTATATGAATTCTTTGTACCTTTATCTTACATAATTGCATGATGTTCTGTATGTCCTATTAGTTTTTATCCTTTTGTACCATTAAATACTTTTTATATATATATGACACATTTGTTTAGTGCCTCCGCAGTCCCACCCCCAGAGGGTTTTCTTTTGTATAGTCAAAGCTATGGTATTCCCAGTAGTAAACTATGGCTGTGAAAGTTGGACCATAAAGCCTCATACACGCGATCAGATTTTCATCGGACAAAGCGTAGGGCTTTTGTCCGAAGGGCATTGGCCAGAAACTTGTATTGCATACAAACGGCAAAGAATTGTCGACCCACAAACATGAAACTACGTGGTTTTTCAGCTCTTTAGCGCCACCCTTTGGGCAACTTCTGCTAATGTAGTGTTATGGTGAGCATTGCTTCTGAGCATGCGTGTTTGTACTTTGGAGTTTTGTCCGAAGGACTTGTGTACACACGATCGGATAATCCGACAACACACAATTGTTGGCGGACAATTTTAAAGCATGCTATGCCACATTTGTCCGCGGAAAATCCGAGAACAATTGTCCAATGGAGCATACAAACAGCCTGCCATCACACAATTCTCGTTGGATAATCCGATCGTGTGTACGGGCCTTAAGGAAGGCTGAACGTCGAAGAATTTATGCTTTTGAACTATGGTGTTGGAGCAGACTCTTAAAAGTCCCTTGGATGGCAAAAAATCAAACCAGTCAATCTTGAAGGAAATCAACCCTGAATATTCACTGAAAAGACAAATCCTGAAGTTGATACACAAATACTTTGACCACCTAATGCGAAGAGAGTACTCATTGGAAAAGACCCTGATGCTGGGAATCATGGAAGGAAAAAAGAGAAGAGGATGACAGAAAACAAGATGCATAGAAAGCATCATTTAAACAATGAACATGAATTGAAACAAACTCCGGGAAGCAGTGGAGGACAGAAAAGCCTGGCGCGCCATGGTCCATGAGGTCACGAAGAGTCGAACACGACTAAACGACTGAACAACAACAACAACTCAAAGTTCCAAACTTTTTAGTAAATGATGATTTAGAAAATAGCAACACATACGGTATATTATTCTGAAGCCAAGATCCAAATAATTTTCTTGTTTTTCTACAAATGCTAATTATTATTTCTATATTAAATATAAAACCTACTGTGTCAGTCAGCATAAAAAAAAAAGCAAAATTTGAGTTGTTGAATATATGTTACACGATGGGTGGTCTGTGGTCCTATAGTCTAGAAAGTTTAGTTAGTTTTACACAGATTTGTAAAAGTACCTCACTTGGACCATTTCCAGATATATCTGGTGCAGCTCATAACACTTTAGAGAAATTAAACACACTGTAGTCTTATGTCCTCTAGAGCATAAACTATTGACCCAAAGATAAATATCCTATTAAAAATGCATATTAATAATGCTGTCTTTCATTGTACGTAAATAGAGCTAAATGAGTTTACCACTTGTATAAAACTGCATTTAAAAAAACAAATATTGATCCTTAACATTAGAATGATGAAAACAAGAATGACCAAGAACTCCTGTAATGTTTAGGCTAAATATTGAATTATTTTTTTTAAAACAACCATAAACATTTTTGTAATGTATGACCGTATTAAATTTTTATTATTTGTTTTAAAGACACTCCGTCACTTTAAAAATGTAACCATAGGTGTCTGTACATACCTGCAGAATTTCTCAGTATTCACTGCCTAACCTGAGTTGTAGGGGTTCTGGCACTTCCGCGCTTTCTTTATAATTCTGGGGTTTTGCCCACTCCTTCCTGCCTTCTGTACATTTCTTTAGATGAGAGAGGTAGACCATCTTATGGTCTCAACAGTTATGTATGGCAATGGGGCTTATTGACAAACTCCTACATTACCCAGAAGTGTTGGGGCTTTTCATTATCAGAACGGCCCAAAATTCAGGCTAAACAGAGGATACACAACGCAGATGCAGGTACACGCAGTTACCTCTTAACTGCCTGCACTTCATACCTTTCAGCAGCTTTTCAGTAACTGTTAAAGTGACAGATCATCTTGATGAGCAAGTCTTGACCACTGAGCTACCAAATATTTACCCTGATTACCCTTGCCAAACAGGCTTATAGCCCAATTTTTCATTACTTTTTGTTTAGTACCCAAGTTGAGCATCAAGTATAGCCAGGAAACAGGGAAAAAACATTGACACATGTGGCCAATGGCATAATACAGTGCAGGCAGTGTACACAGTATATAATACAGTGTGTACAGTTTCTAATACACTTCAGGTGGTGTACACAGTATATAATACAGTGCAACCGGTGTACAGTATATAATACAGTGCAGTCGGTGTACAGTATATAATACAGTGTAGTGCGGTGTGAAAAAAAAAAACCCATCATGTCCGGAAGGCCACCAAGAAGAGACAGACGCTCACAGGCCACTAAAAGAGGGCATGCAGTGAAAAGTGGTGGTCGCGGACATGGTGCACCCTCTGCAGGTGGGGCACGCTTGTCTTTTTTTTCTGCTGCTGGCCGTGTTATTGAGCCACAACATGCAGAAGAGTTGGTGGAGTGGATAACTATGCCGTTTTCATCCTCCTCACCCTATGTCACCCAGGCTCATACTAATTTGCTTTCCAATCCAGTTGCCAAAGCAGACTATTTCACTGGCTCCTTGTCCACAGTTACTCCTTTGGTAGCCCCACCATCATGCACGGAGGAGTCATCAGAATTATTCAACCATAGTGTCGGTTACATGCTGATGGAGGATGCACAGCAATTTGAAGGCTCCGATGTTGGTTCCCTGGTTAAGGAAGGGAGAAACGTGAGCCTAGAGAAAGGCGGTGCCACATAAGGACAAGCAATTAGCAGTCATGTTCCCCCAGCTGCAGCATACTGCCAAGTTTGATCCAGTGACAAGGAGGGAGGGGATGATGAGGTCACAGACTGTACTTGGGTGCCTGAGAGAAGAGAGAAGGAAAGTGAGGAGGAGGAAGAGGCACAACTCCAATGATGCAGGATGTCCTCCAGTGGCCATCTTAAGGGCAGCCGTCCTATTGCATCACACCACAGTGCTCCACAGGTGCAGGGCGCTGCTGACTCCTCGCTGACTTCCAAAATTTCATTGGTGTGGGCTTTTTTCGACACATGAGGAGTAGATCGCACCGTTACTGTTTGCAATCTAGGTCTAAAGCAGATTAAGCATGGCCAGAACACCACCTGCTTGGGCACCACTTGCTTGACAAGACCTGCCATGCAGTCCGTTGGCAGCAGCACCTGAAAGACCCACATAATAAAAAAGGCGGACTTCTCCTTGCTCCTCATCTGTGATCTCAACCCCTACTATACCTCCAGTCACCTCAAAAACATGCACTGAGAGGAATGAAGTTATAGCAATAGGTGCCACAAGTACTTGCAGCTAATCTGCTAGGAGTACACCACCAGTTAATATCAGCAGGCATAGGTGTGTGCAGCCTATTGCATTAGGGTGTGCACCCAAAAAGCCATGATGGATTGTGGGTGTGGCCAAATGTCATTTGATGCGGTACGGTTTTCTCTGGGATTCAGCCTTGATTGGCAAGACACTGGGATTTAATTCAAATCTCAGTATGGTCCCGCCCAATCCAAGGCAGTTGGGAGGTAAGTGCATGGGTTGATTAGGGTGTACCCAGGCACACCCAGCACACCCTGTGCGCACGCCTATGTCAGAAGACAAATTCTGCTAACCCAGTTGCTGAACCATAAAAAATACTGTCCCAGCCATCCACATGCTCAGCGTCTAAATGCTAGCTTGGCCAAATTGCTAGCACTGCAACTGCTGCCTTTTCAGCTGGTAGACTCTACCCCTTTCGTGAATTTGTGGAATGTGCTGTACCACAGTGACAGGTAAGGCCATTCTAGCTCTCTACCATCATGTGGAAGGCAATGTTTTGGCCTCATTGAACAGGGTGATCAGCAGCAAGGTTCATATTACCGCTGACTCATGGTCCAGCATGCAGGGTCAGGGACATTACCTTTCCTTCACGGCGCACTGGGTAACTCTGCTGGCAGCTGGGAAGAATCTAGGAGAGGGTTCAGTGTTGGAGCTTGTTCCTCCACCACGCCTCCAAAAAGCTGGTGGTGATTCTGCCACATCGGCCTGCTCCACCCCCTCCTCTTCTTCTTCCTCTGTGGCCTCTTCTGCAGAATTGTCCTCTGAACCAGCAGTGCCCCGTAAGTGTTCAAGGGTCTACGCAAGCAGTCAGGCTAAAAGATTCCATGCGGTGCTTCAGTTGGTCTGCGTAGGGGACAGAAGCCACACTGGGGAGGAGTTTCTTTCAGCTTTGCAGTGGCAGGCTCAGAGGTGGTTAATGCCACAGCAGTTTGAGCCAGGAATAGTTGTATGCGACAATGGCACCAACCTTCCGTCCTCCAATAGGGACACTTGACACATGTTCCATGCTTGGCACACGTCCTGAATTTGGTGGTGTAGCATTTCTTGACCAGGTACCCAGGCTTACAAGATCTCCTGAGGCAGGCCAGAAAAGTCTGTGGTCATTTCCGGCAGTCATACAATGCCAGTGCTCGGCTGGCTGACATTCAATGGGAATTCAACCTGCCCACCAACCGCCTCATTTGTGACATGCCCACCAGGTGAAACTCAACATTGGCAATGCTGCAGTGGCTGCACACACAGCAGAGGGCCATAAATGAGTACCTGTGTGAATATGGCACTAGGACAGGCTCAGGGGAGCTTGGCTTCTTTTCACTGTCTTGTCACCATTTGAGGAGGCCACAAGGATGGTGAGCAGCGACAATGCATACATCAGTGACACTGTCCCTCTAGTCTTTCTGCTGGAGCACACGTTTCTTGGAATCATGGACAGGGCACTTGAGGCAGAACAGCGGGAGGAAGAGGAGGACTTCCTTTTCTCTCAAGGCCCCCTTGAGGAGGAGGAGGATTGTGTCAGCATGGATGTAGAGGATAACACGCCGCAGTCTTCAAGGTATGGTTTTCAGTCCCCAGAAAGGAGTTGTATGTGGCTGGGAGGAGGTAGTTCCTCCTGACAATGTCATTCTTAGTGACCCAGAGTAATCAGAATCTCATGCCTCTGCAAACTTACGCTGCATGAGCTCCCTGATTCTGCAAAGCCTGCGAAAGGGCCCTAGGATTTGTGGTATCAAGAATAGGGATCATTACTGGCTGGCAAGACTTCTTGATCTACGTTTGTGTAACACCTTTCCAGACCATGGGAGGTTACCATTTCCTGGTGCTGGACAACATGTTTCTGAGGCTTCGTTGGGTCAGAGTAAGAGTGGTGGAGAAGGTGGCTGGCTGACCGATGCCTTTAAACTATTTTTTAGCCCTCAGTGCCCAGGGCTGATAGGTTCAAGCAGCCATTGGCAGCGTCTGCATTATATGGTGCAGGAATATCTAGGGGCAAGAGCAGACTTGGAGACCTTTCCAACTGAGCATCCACTGGGTTACTGGGTCTTAAGGATGGACCACTGGCCAAAACAAGCTACTGGCCTGTCTTGCATCCAGCGTGCTTTTTAAATGCACATTCAGGGCTGCTGGAGGGTTTGTAATGGATCAAAGGGTGCACCTGTCCACAGACTCTGTTAATAGGCACACATTTACAAAAATGAATCAGTCCTGCTAGCTGCTATCAAGCCCCTAATGCTGATGTAACTGATTGAATTTGCTAGGAATCTGGGATCCATTAAAGACTGCCTATGCTGCCTATCCTATTCCTGAATCTTGATGATGCTAGCTTCCAACAATATTTTTGATTTAGGGCACCACCAACACCCGAGGCCCAATTTTTCTGCCCCTGTTTGACAGGGGCGTGTAATTATAATTTTTGAAATAATTTTTAACAGCAGGGACCGTTCCTGCGCCCAACAAGACTAACTGTGAGGGGTTACAGTGCTCTGGCACCACCAACACCCAAGGCCCAATTTTTCTGCTCCTGTTTGACTGGGGCATGTAATTACAATTTTTGAAATAATATTTACCAGCAGGGCCCGTTCCTAAGCCCAACAAAAGTAACTGTAAGGGGGTTACAGTGTTCTGGCACCACCAACACCCAAGGTGAAATTTTGCGGCAGGGTATACAGTGCAGTCCGTATAGTATATATACTGCAGTTCAGTGTATATAGTGCAATCAGTGTAGTATATACAGTTGCAATAAAAAGGATGTGAACCCTTTTGGAATGATATGGATTTCTGCACAAATTGGTCATAAAATGTGATCTGATCTTCATCTAAGTCACAACAATAGACAATCACAGTCTGCTTAAACTAATAACACACAAAGAATTAAATGTTACCATGTTTTTATTGAACACACCATGTAAACATTCACAGTGCAGGTGGAAAAAAGTATGTGAACCCCTAGACTAATGAGATCTCCAAGATCTAATTGGAGTGAGGTGTCAGCCAACTGGAGTCAAATCAATGAGATGAGATTGGAGGTGTTGGTTACAGCTGCCCTGCCCTCTAAAAAACACACACCAGTTCAGGGTTTGCTTTTCACAAGAAGCATTGCCTGATGTGAATGATGCCTCACACAAAAGAGCTCTCAGAAGACCTACGATTAAGAATTGTTGACTGGCATAAAGCCGGAAAGGGTTATAAAAGTATCTCCAAAAGCCTTGCTGTTCATCGGTCCACGGTAAGAAAAATTGTCTATAAATGGAGAAAGTTCAGCACTGCTGCTACTCTCCCTAGGAGTGGGCGTCCTGTAAAGATGACTGCAAGAGCACAGCGCAGACTGCTCAATGAGGTGAAAAATAATCCTAGAGTGTCAGCTAAAGACTTACAAAAGTCTCTGGCATATGCTAACATCCCTGTTAGCGAATCTACGATACGTAAAACACTAAACAAGAATGGATTTCATGGGAGGATACCACAGAGGAAGCCACTGCTGTCCAAAAAAAACATTGCTGCACGTTTACAGTTTGTACAAGAGCACCTGGATGTTCCACAGCAGTACTGGCAAAATATTCTGTGGACAGATGAATCTAAAGTTGAGTTGTTTGGAAGAAACACACAACACTATGTGTGGAGAAAAAGAGGCACAGCACACCAACATCAAAACCTCATCCCAACTGTGAAGTATGGTGGTGGGGGCATCATGGTTTGGTTCTGCTTTGCTGCGTCAGGGCCTGGACGGATTGCTATCATCGAAGGAAAAATGAATACCCAAGTTTATCAAGATATTTTGCAGGAGAACTTAAGGCCATCTGTCCACCAGCTGAAGCTCAACAGAAGATGGGTGTTGCAACAGGACAACGACCCAAAGCATAAAAGTAAATTAACAACAGAATGGCTTAAACAGAAGAAAATACGCCTTCTGGAGTGGCCCAGTCAGAGTCCTGACCTCAACCCGATTGAGATGCTGTGGCATGACCTCAAGAAAGCGAATTACACCAGACATCCCAAGAATATTGCTGAACTGAAACAGTTCTGTAAAGAGGAATGGTCAAGAATTACTCCTGACCGTTGTGCACGTCTGATCTGCAACTACAGGAAACATTTGGTTGAAGTTATTGCTGCCAAAGGAGGTTCAACCAGTTATTAAATCCAAGAGTTCACATACTTTTTCAACCTGCACTGTGAATGTTTACATGGTGTGTTCAATAAAAACATGGTAACCTTTAATTCTTTGTGTGTTATTAGTTTAAGCAGAATGTGATTGTCTATTGTTGTGACTTAGATGAAGATCAGATCACATTTTATGACCGATTTTTGCAGAAATCCATATCATTCCAAAAGGGTTCACATACTTTTTATTGCAACTGTATAATACAGTGCAGGGTATATAGTGCAATGCAGAGTATATAATACAGTGTATTGAAGTGGTTAAGGGGAACCCTATGACAGAATTAAGAAGAAAAACCGGCATAGGCCCCCCCAAAATCCCTAAAAAGCCCTTTGGGTTTACTTTTTGTCATTTTTTTGGGTGAATGGGTAGGGGTACAATGTACTCCCTACCCATTCACATGGGGGAGGCTGGGACCTGGGGGCCCCCTTGTTAAACCACGCTGATTTTTTCCTTGATTTTTCATCTATATTGCAGGGAGCTGGAAATACATTACAGCCACAAGCAAGTTTAAATTAAGAAATGTCATTTTGCTGTGACACTGTTTTACACATCACACAGATGCGCCACTTTACAGGCAGACTAAGGGGACATCCCTGGCACGATATTTAAAGGAATATTTCATTTTTATTGTTTCACTTTAAGCATTATTACAAACACTGAAAAAAAGGTTGTTTTAAAAACATTTTTTGCATTGATACATGTCCCTGAGGGCAGTACCCGGGTCCCCATACATTTTATGGCAATAACTTGCATATAAGCCTTTAAAATTAGCACTTTAGATTTTTTTTTGTTTGTGTCCCATAGACTTTAATAGGGTTTGCATGTTCGCTCAAATTTTTTGCCTGTTCGCATGTTCTGGTGCGAACCGAACCATGGGGTCTTCGGGCCATCCCTAGTGGTCACCCTACAAATAAATATTCCATCCATTTGGTTTGATACCAGTACATTTCTGATTCTGTTTTTGTATTATTTGTATGTAGTGTTGCTTTGAATAACTACTAGTAGACTATTTTAAAGTGGTCTATTTTGCCATGCAAACTTTCTCAAAAGAGGAGATCTGCCTGTCTGCAGCCAACATAGACAACATCCAGGAGCCTGAGGGGCCATTTGAGGGTTTTAAAGAAGTTTAAACAATAACAATAATGCAACATTAGCACCTATTAATAGTTCAATTTTTTTAGAGGGAATCTGTGGCCAGCCTAGGGACCTCTTTTGAAGGCCTTAATTGAGCTAGGCCTCTGTGCTGGCAGGCACTGTGGAGAAATTCATCATTAGTCAAGTTCACGGCAGAAGCACTGAAGTTTTTTAAAGTGTTTCTAAAGTCTAAGTGTTTTTACCTTTACTTACCTGCCTCTCCTCTCGATCCAGCACTGTCCCCATCTGCAGCCATCGGCTTCTGCTGTTGTCAGTCAAATTCTGCAAAGAGGGAGCGGGTGGCATGGCCCAGCTGTGCTGTGTGTATCTATGAACGAACACAACCTGGTTCAGGAGCGCCTACATGGGTGCCCCCACAGCAGCTGGGTTTCTGAAGGGACATTTGTAACAAGAAGGAGGGGAGAGCAGTGGCAGGAAACTCCAGAAGTGAACCTAAGGGACCGCTTGGTGCAATATCATCGCATAGAGCAGGTAGGTATAACATCTTTTTTATTTTAAATAAAAAAGTATTCTTTACAATCACTTAAAGTTGTTCTCTTAAGAGCTCAGATCACACTGTTCATCCTTTCCAGAGATCCTGCCTTGTGTTTACGATATTAAAATGACAGAAGTCTGCTGAGTCACTGCAGGGAGGGTAAGCATTCGTGGCCCAGGATGCTGAGAGGAGGATTTGAATAACTCTTGTGCTTCTACTGTGAAATTTAAGGATGAATTGCTCCAAAGTGCCTACATCTACAGAAGTCAGTGAGGACTTGTTCTAAAGCTTATTCACTACTTGTTATGTACAGTATATGTAAATACCTAAATGTCCTTAGCCTGAGGACAGATTCATTTTAAAGATGACTGAATTTTTAAAGCTTGAAAAATATCCATGGCAAATTATGATTTATGTGATGGTTTATACTGTATATTATATTGTAAAGTCTTTATAATCCTGTACCAATCATCGAGACTCATCTACTTTGCATATCTTTATCCAGCTCTATACATTTTTATCATAGATGACCAAATTGCATTAAATCAACTCAACCTATCCAAAACCAACCTAAATGTTTGGCAAAACACTCTTTAAAGACGACCAAATTTTCAAAAACCTCAAATTATCCAGGGCAACTTTTGAATAGAGTGTTGGTTCAATTATCTCCTCTCTAAAGTCTTTATTATTCTGTACCCAACACCAAATCTCATCTACTTGGCGTATCAGCATTTTTGTCTTTACATTTTTGTTAAAGATTACTAAATTGCATGTAACTAACTCAGCCTACCTAAAACCAATCCAAGCATTTTGCAAAACGCTCAAAAATATTGACCTGACAAAATACCCTACTTGTTTATCCAGTAATTTTATATTTTTAATAAATCAATTTTACAATTAAAAGAAAATGCCATAAAATGCTGCTTAAATTAGAGGATTAAGAATCATTTGCTGTATAATAGCCCAATTGCTTTCATGACGGTGAGATCAGAGAAAATAGATAAGCATCATATCAGCACGAGGAGAGCGAATATAACAAAACAAGTGCTTTTTCTTTGGTGAAAGTAGAAAATGGCTTCAAACAATATAAATCACAGTCGGCATAATATTAACCAACAAAATCTTTCTAGTACTGTACATATCCTACAAAGTAATAAATCCACAATTTTCTTTTGCAAACACATTCCTGCAGTGAGGAATTTAAAGGTTTTATGTGGCTTTAGACTTCAGCATTGCTTTTTTCTGTGCTTGTTCCAAATATATTAACAAGCACTTATAAACAGCCAGGAATACATTTTTTTTAGAACAGCCACTTGTAGTTGGCCTTTTATAATGTTTCACTTCCTTAGATGATCAAGTGATCTGATATTTTTAATTTACCATGGATAGAGAGCAGTGACATACTGTATGTATATATATATATATATATATATATATATATATATATATATATATTATAAATTATGTATTTGAGGCATTACCTTGTGACAGTAAAAGTCTTGCATAAAGTCAGAATGCTCTCCCCTCCTGTGAATAAAGCTTGTGCTATGGAAATGTGAACATTAGTTTCCCACACAAGCTTTGATGAGGATATATTATACATATAAACTACTACATAGACAGCCCACACACTGCTGCTAGACTACTTTCTTCAGTTAAAAGGTGAAAGATGAGCAGATCATATTTCTTTCTTCCTACCAAGGCTTTGAGGGGGTAAATTTACCTACTGCAGCCTAGATGGATGGAGCAGTGAGAGTTCAGTACACAAGAAAAAATATGCCTCGAGGTGCATGCGTGGAGTCTAGCAGTGCAGTCATGCAGAGTTAGAGCTCCACACCGTTCGGGAGGAGAGCCAATATTTCCACATAACCCGCAAGTATTTGGACATAAGAGAACTTGGTAAGCGCACAGCAACACTAGAACTTAAAGTAGATGATTTGGAAAAAAATTCTCTTGAAATAGAGAACCTCAAAGAGGAAAACGTATTGCTTCAAACCAAACTTGAAGACCATGAGAATAGGGCCAGAAGGTCTAACCTACGTATCAGGGGAATTCCTGAAACTATCACTGACCTACAATCCACCATAACTGCTTTGTTCCAGGAATTGCAACCAGCCATTCCTACTGAGAGGTTAGAATTTGACAGGATCCATTGAGCCCTGGCTGCAAAAAAGCCTGATGGCCCCCCACGCGATATAATAGTGAAATTACATTTTTATCGCACAAAGGAACAGCTCCTAGCGTCTGCCAGGGACAAAAAGCAGCTGAATTTCCATGGCAATGACTTTCAATTATTTGCTGACTTGTCCCAGATAATGATTGCAAAAAGGCGTGCAATGAAGCCCCTTCTCCTGGAATTACAGCACCACAACATCATCTATCAGTGGGGGTTCCCATTTTCCCTACGCTTTGCCTACAAAGGGAAGAAATACACCTGTAGATCCTTTGATGAACTCCAGCAAACCCTCTTGGACCTGAATCTCATGGAACCAGTCCCACAAAATACCCCAACCCGCAGGAGATCAACATCTCTTTCATCCACAGGAAACCCTTCCCATCCCAACCTGAACAATGGTACCGATCCAACTCACAAGAGAGGTCGCTACACATCACCTCCTCAGGAACGAAATGATTCTATGGACTGAAGGATGCTCCTATAACTGTGAAATTGACTTTTTTCACCCTTTCTAGTCTTTCTAAAGAATCTCAGGGCTTCACCTTATCCCTTTTAGTTCTCTAATTCAAGACGCTACATCCTGTTTCCCTTTTTGTCCTCCAGATTTGCATGCTCAACCTTTACTTTCAATTTTCTCTGTTTCAGTTGACTCACCAAGACTGCATTTACAAATTATAATCATAGTTTTAAGTTCTTCGCTTAACCCATTGCATGCATAGTGTGTTTTTTTATTATTATTTATCTTTTATATGTATATGTATGTATATATGTGTGTGTGTGTGTGTATGTATGTATATGTGTATGTGTATGTATGTGTATATATATATATATATATATATATATATGTATATATATATATATATATATATATATATTTTATATCCTAGATAATTTTTGTCCCAAGTAATGGACACAACTGTAAGGTCTATTGGCATTCATAAGATGTATTATGACCAAAGGTCCCATTCGTTTTAATTTTTATGACTTTGCTGACCGCTAGCCTATCATTAGGAAGTTTTAAGGTAGTTTTGGCACTGTAATTTTAGGAATTCCTCACTCTACCTTTCCTGGTAGATCCTTCTGTTATACCCTTATTGTTAACTGATCCAGTTTTCACCCCCCAAATCCCTTAATCACTACCTTAGCACATCTTACTTCCATACCAGGAAACCCTGGGGTAGTCAGATGCCATTCTCTTATTTCCCATTTCCCCTGTTGCCCCCTTTTTAACTAATTATAGTTAACTTTAATAGTTTTCATTATAAGTCGTGTGGTTTACAGTTAGGTACATTATTAAGAAGCTTTCATTAGAAGGCTCTCCTCCCACGAACGGGAGATCCATGCGCCCTATTTTGCCTCCCTCATTCAGCCACATAATATGTGGAAGTCTGACGGAAGCACCCTTTCCCCTGAGGGTGATTTTTGTCCCCACTCATGGGATATGTTTGAATGTGTTTTTCTGTTGAATTTCTTATTATTTTCTCTAACCATTTCTGTTTTATTTATTTTCCTCACTTCAGTACTCACCTCTATTCCTTTTCTCTCCTCTTTCTTCAAGTCCACCTGGATTGTATCAACTGACTTGAGCAGCCCGATTATAGTACTCATCTTCAATCCTCCTTTTCTCCCCCTCTTCGAGTTCACTTGGATGGCATTGAATGACCTGAATAACCTGGTAACGGGTAAGTCCCCTTTGTCCATCCGACTGCCATGGCACCATTAAACATTCTGTCCCTGAATGTTCAGGGACTAAACATCCCCCAGAAACGAACCAAGGCATTCCGTATATTTCATGCCAAAAAGGCTCACATAGTTTGCTTACAAGAAACCCACTTCACAAATACCTCCACACCAAAATTTATTTCCATTTTCTATCCGCAAACATATATGGCCTCGGCTGCCTCCAAGCAACGGGGTACTCTCATAGCCTTTCATCGCTCTACCCCATTTACACTTCAATCTCAAATAAAAGATCCTGAAGGACGTTATCTAATTCTTACGGGCCACATTGTTGACCAGGCAATAACAGTAGTTTCCTACTATGCACCAAATAAACAACCTAATCCATTTATGTCACATTTACTACAAGTTGTGAATGATCATAAGATAGGAATAGTTATGCTGTGTGGTGACTCTAACCAGGTCCTCCTCCCATTTCTGGATAAATCCCCATACACACAATCCCAAATTACATCTAAAAAATCTTTTTTCACAAATTCTATCCAAATATAACTTGGTTGATTCATGGAGAGAAGTTAATCCAACTAAACGGAAATATACCTACTACTCCCACCCACATAAAACATTTTCAAGGATTGACCACATATTACTGACCATAGGTATGCTCCCTGAAATCATAGCAGCAGATATAGTCCCTATCCCATGGTCCGACCATAATGCAGTACTTACTTCCATTAAATCAACATTACCCAAAGGCCACGACCCTACTTGGAATCTCCCAGATATCCTACTCAAACACCCATCTCATCGCCAAACCATTAAACAAGCCATTAAAGAATATATACCGTATTTATCGGCGTATAACACGCACTTTTTTCCCCTTAAAATCAGGGGAAAATCGTGGGTGCGTGTTATACGCCGATACTCCGTCGAATTCCCCTGCTGAAAACGAGCGAGAGGAGCGAGCGGAGCCGAAGCCGAAGTACAATCGGCTTTACTCGGCTCCTCTCGCAGTCCCGCCCATCTCTGACTGCGCCGCTGACATAGAGAAAGCCGAGTGTACTTCGGCTAGTCTCGGCTCCTCTCGCAGTCCTGCCTGTGACTGTGAGCAGAGCTGAGTCTAGCCGAAGTACACTCGGCTTTCTCCGTCAGCGGCCCAGTCAGTGGAGATGGGCGGAACTGCGAGAGGAGCCGAGTCTAGCCGAAGTACACTCGGCCCCGCTCGCTCCTCTCCACAGAAATCGGCGCCAAATTTTAAAAACCGCCGGGACTGACACGATCGCAAAGGCACTGGGCAAGGCTGCAGATGGACAGATGGACACTGGACACGGCTGCAGATGGACAGATGGACACTGGGCACGGCTGCAGATGGACAGATGGACATTGGGCAAGGCTGCAGATGGACAGATGGACACTGGGCAAGGCTGCAGATGGACAGATGGACACTGGGCAAGGCTGCAGATGGACAGATGGACACTGGGCACAGCTGCAGATGGACAGATGGACACTGGGCAAGGCTGCAGATGGACACTGGGCAAGGCTGCATTTAAATGTAAGTTTTTTTTCCTTGAATTTCCCTCCTAAAAGTTTTTTTCCTTAAAATTCCCTCCTAAACTTGGGGTGCGTGTTATACGCCGGTGCGTGTTATACGCCGATAAATACGGTAACCCTCAATTCTAGCCCAGAAATTAGCACACTAACTCTTTGGGAAGCCCATAAACCAGTTATACGTAACACAATTCAGAAACAATCAGCCATATTTAAACGCGAACGGAAGACACTGGCTCGTAAACTGGAAAGGGAATTTAATACAGCCTTTATAGCCCATCAAGACAATCCATCAACATTAACAAAATCCCGATTAGACAAGACTCGAGTTGCATACGATCTATTTCTTACTGAAGCAGTGGAAAAATCCTATAAACGTTCAAGACACAACTATTTTATGAAAGCCAATAAATCGGGTACCTACCTTGCACGTACACTCAATTCTCTGAACAAACCCTTCAAACCAATTCGCCTAAAACTGGCAAAAGATGTCTACACTTGCAATCCCAACAAAATAGTTCAGAAATTTCATTCACATCTGACCTCATTATATACTTCATCTAATAACTTCAACCCGGAAACAGCAGATGCATTTTTCTCTGATATAAATCTACCAGAACTTTCCCTTGACCAAAAGAAGTTATTGGAAGATAATATTACATCTAATGATGTCGTTGAAGCCATCAAAGATCTTAAAATTAATAAGAGGCCAGGCCCAGATGGCTTCTCAACCTTATATTACAGAACCTACGCAGACATACTATCACCAATCTTAGCGGAAGCTTTCAATGTATTATTAGAAGGGAAATCTTTTAGACAAGAAACTTTAACTGCCATTATTTGCATGATTCCTAAACCTCTTACTGATGATACCTTATGTACAAATTTTCGCCCTATTTCCCTTCTGAACTTAGACATTAAACTTCTAACCAAAATATTAGCCAAAAGACTAAATAGCATAATAGGTAAGCTTATCCACAAGGATCAAGTAGGATTCATGCCAAAGCGCCAGGCGAGTGACAATGTCCGCCGGGCTGTATTGCTAGCTCACATAGCTAAAAACCGTCGTATACCCTCCTGTTTTCTATCCCTTGATATAAAAAAAGCTTTCGACTCCATATCGTGGCCTTACCTCCACTACACATTGCAAAGATGGGGCTTTGGCCCTCACTTCCTAACATGGATCGCAGCGCTTTACAACAGACCAATCACATATATTAAATATGCAGGATACAAATCTAATTCATTTAATATAGAAAGAGGAACACACCAGGGCTGCCCACTTTCCCCCCTTCTATTCGCCCTCCTAATTGAACCCCTAGCCCAAAGAATCCGCACAGACCCAACAATTACGGGCATAGAAACTGCTGGATACCATCATAAATTATGTCTATTTGCGGATGACATACTCCTATTTCTATCATCCCCACAAGTTTCTGGTCCCAACCTACTGCTCATTTTAGACAAATTTGCAATGATTTCGGGGCTTACAATAAATCTCAAAAAATCCAAAGCCTTAGATATATCCCTCTCCAAAGTGGAATCCGACTCGGCCAAAAATGCACTTCCTTTCATATGGACTGAGAGGTCAATCCCCTATTTAGGGATTCACCTGACGGCCTCATATTTAGATCTTTTTACAGCAAACTATCCCCCACTCCTCAAACAAATAACAACACTTTTACAACAATGGTCACATCTCCCAATTTCATGGATAGGTAAAATGAATGCAATCAAAATGACAATCCTTCCAAAACTACTGTACTTATTTGGAGTCTTACCGATCCCTATCCCACCTTATTATCTTAGAATTCTCCAAAGACGAACATCAACATTTGTCTGGGGCTCCAAAAAACCCTGTGTATCGCTTCATACACTACACTTACCAAAACTCAAAGGAGGCTTTGGGTTTCCGAACTTCGCTAACTATTATAGAGCCGCACACATTGCTAGCCTCACTAAATATCATGCTACATATGAAATACCCCTATGGGTAATGATAGAAGCGGCAGAATGTGACCCTCTTTCTATTTCCAATGTATTATGGCTCCTACCTAAGGAATGGAAAACCCTACGTAACCCCATTACTAAATACTTTTTATCTATATGGGACAAACTTAGAGTTAAACATCAGTTACAATCTTCTCACAATCCTCTCTTGTCATTCCTGAAAAACCCTGCTTTCTACCCAGCATGGGTCTCTCCTAAATCATTTAAGGTCTGGAATTCATTAAATATTACTCGGCTTAGTAACTTAACTTCTCCTTCATCCTTCCATACATTTCCTATACTCTGTGACACCTACAACCTACCGAACTCTGAACTTTTCAGATACCTCCAAATTAAAAACTTTTATGCACCTTTGCTAAATACAGATGTCTCCTTAACCCAACTTACGATTTTTGAATCTACATGCATGAAAGATCCTCACTTAAGAGGCATTATATCTTCTATATACTCCCACATTTCCACTTATCCCGGTTTAGATAAACCACCTTATGCACGTAAATGGGAGGAGGACCTGAAGAGAACATTCGATATGAATGATTGGTCCAAAATATGGTCTGTAACAAAATCTTCTTCACCAAATATCCTGGCGGTTGAAACCAATTACAAAGTTTTGTCTCGTTGGTACCTTGTTCCCTCCAGATTGGCCAAATTCACACCAAACCAAACAGGCCTATGCTTTCGGGGTTGCCCAGATCCGGGCACCCACTTACACATTTGGTGGTCCTGCCCGTTGGTGCAATTATTTTGGGAACAGATATTTGAAACTGCCTCCAAGATATTTGGTTTCACTGTGCAACCAGACCCAGCCACAGCCTTGCTCAATCTAAAACCTGATCTCATTACACATAAAACAATTCGAACTCCTCATTCAATTTCTTACAGCAGCAAAGCAAACAATAGCAAAGGCATGGAAGACCCCTAAATTGGAGATATCCGAGACCATAAATAGAGTAAATGACTTCATGTCTCACGCCAAAATGTTAGCTATAGAAAAAATCAAATTATAATCTTTGAAAAGATCTGGGATCCTTGGATTAAATTTCACCTACCTTCTATTAGTGACAACTCGATTCTCATGCCATGGTAGCCGGAGGACTCAATCGGTTAAACTAGCTACTAAACCAAATTTCTGAAGCTTGGGAGCTACCCTGCTCAATATAGTGAACACTGTGTTTTACTTAAACCCTCAAGCCACGGACCGATTCATTCAGGCCATTCAGGTGGACTCCTACACCCCCCCCCCCTCTGGTTTCCTACTATTCTATTCCATCTATTTTATTTTATATTATCTATCTAATTTTATTTTACCCTATTTTATTTTGATATCTTTACTACTTTTTCTATTTTCTTTTCTCTATTATTCTTACTTCATAACGCACCTTATTGAAGCTACAGTATTACTCTACATTACTTTTTTCGAAGATACAGATCAATTTATAATTATTATGTTAAATATTTCTTTCAACTACAGTCTTGAATATATTAGTACAAGGATTTATTTACTTTCTATCTCATTTAAGTCCTTATAATTTTCATTAGGATATATTCTGTAGACCCTATTATTTGTTATTTTTCTATATTTGTAATAATTGGACAAATATTAACAACATGTATTACATATGATCTGTATGTGACTAATATATATGTCCAATAAAATACTTTGACAAGGAAGAATATGCCTCATTGGTCCAGTTTTTCCGTGTGCATGTTCTTTGCCCAGGTGAAATTAGTATTAGAAAAAATATACAGATGAAAAACATTAATTTACAGGTTAGAAATTTGTGCTTGTATGATTTGAAATAATTCACTAATGGATGAGTTGGGGAGTGAAGTACGGCATGGTGAGTTCCCTCTAACCGCAATTATGGCTCACAGTGGCTCATACAGCTGCTGTCACAGATTCCAGCAATACTACCTTAGCTTTGAAAAGTTGTATAACAGGTTGTGTAATTGGCTGACTGATCAGCCATTCGGTTTACTAAACAGGAGCTGGAGGAATAGCTCTTCAGCTATTACCTGCTATTACTTGCTTTCCACATAGAGAAATTGGGTCAGGCAGGAAGTACAAGTGTCAGCAGTTGAGACATGTCAGGAACGGGGTCAAGTAGAGGCAGCAGGATCAAGGTAACATATACAAGGGAAAGGGTATTAAGTACAGAAGCAGGATCAGGGTGTGTTTCCCTATGCACCAAAAGGCCACTTATCGAAAACGTAACCTTTATTATAAATCATAAAAGGTATGTAAATGACCATAACAGGTATCCCTATATGGTGAGGTCAATGCCACTATACAGTTGTGCTCATACGTTTACAAACCCTGGCAGAATTTATAATTTCTTTTTTTCAGAGATTTTTTTTCCAAAGGCCTCGTACACACGGCCGATTTTCTCGGCAAGAACCAGCAAGAAACTTGCTGGCAGAGAGGTCTTGCCGAGTAAATCGGTCGTGTGTACGCGGCTATCGGGTTTCTCGTCGAGAAAACCGACAAGAAACCTCGACGAGAAAATAGAGAACCTATATATAGAATATAGAATCTCCTCGGCATGTTTCTCGACGAGAAAAGTGAATGTGTGTACACTTACCTGTCCTCCCGGAAGCCCGCGCATGTTCGAAATGAATTCGACGCATGCGCGGTAGCTTCCTAGGCATAGGTAGGGTATACCAAGATGGCGGCGACGGCATCGAATGTGACGAGCGCATGCTCGTCGTAGTCGATGACGTCACCGCGTACGCTCCATTCAAAGAACCGCGGGTTCTTTGAAACGAGCGTGTGTACACTCGGCCGGGACAAGTTTCTTGTCCAAGAATCTCGTCGAAAAAAACGACATGTTTTTTTCAACGAGAATCTCGGCCGTGTGTACGAGGGCTAAGAGTATATATGATAGCACAAAAACTATTGTTTCACTCATGGTTAGTGTTTGGCTGAAGCCATTTATTATCAATCAATAGGGATGAGCTCGGTGTTCGAGTCGAACATACGTTCGACTCGAACATCGGCTGTTCGATTGTTCGACGAAGATCAAACGATTTGGGCCGTTCGCGCCTAATTCGAGTGACGCGAACGGCCCACAATGCACTACGCCATCGCAGTGTCATCCAGGCGCTGTGATTGGCCAAGCATGCACTGTGACCCCGCATGCTTGGCAATCACAGCGCCGGCAGCGAGGAGAGCAATGATTGGCCACAGGCAGGATGCCTGTGGCCAATTATTGCTGAGGGTGTTTAGTACACGCCCCACACTATAAAAGGCCGCCAGCACGGCGGCCTAGTGTAGTGTGTTCCGGAGCAGGGAAAGAGAAGCATAGGCAGGGACAGTGACATTTTTTTTTCTTGCTTAACCTGGATTCCTTTAGTTTAGGGAAAGAGAAGGATAGGTAGGGAGAGTGTCAGTGTGTTTTACTGTGCTAATCCTTGTTTGTAGGGACAGGGAAGGACAGTGAGGGAAATTCTCCTTGTGCTATACTGTGCTAAAGCATTGATCATCAACCATCTTTAAAAAAACATTTTTTATAGGGACAGAAAACTATAGGTAGGGAGAGTGTCAGTGTGTTTTACTGTGCTAATCCTTGTTTGTAGGGACAGGGAAGGACAGTGAGGGAAATTCTCCTTGTGCTATAGTGTGCTAAAGCATTGATCATCAACCATCTTTAAAAAAAAATTTTTTATAGGGACAGAAAACTATAGGTAGGGAGAGTGTCAGTGTGTTTTACTGTGCTAATCCTTGTTTGTAGGGACAGGGAAGGACAGTGAGGGAAATTCTCCTTGTGCTATACTGTGCTAAAGCATTGATCATCAACCATCTTTAAAAAAACATTTTTTATAGGGACAGAAAACTATAGGTAGGGAGAGTGTCAGTGTGTTTTACTGTGCTAATCCTTGTTTGTAGGGACAGGGAAGGACAGTGAGGGAAATTCTCCTTGTGCTATAGTGTGCTAAAGCATTGATCATCAACCATCTTTAAAAAAACATTTTTTATAGGGACAGAAAACTATAGGTAGGGAGAGTGTCAGTGTGTTTTACTGTGCTAATCCTTGTTTCTAGGGACAGGGAAGGACAGTGAGGGAAATTCTCCTTGTGCTATACTGTGCTAAAGCATTGATCATCAACCATCTTTAAAAAAACATTTTTTATAGGGACAGAAAACTATAGGTATGGAGAGTGTCAGTGTGTTTTACTGTGCTAATCCTTGTTTGTAGGGACAGGGAAGGACAGTGAGGGAAATTCTCCTTGTGCTATACTGTGCTAAAGCATTGATCATCAACCATCTTTAAAAAAACATTTTTTATAGGGACAGAAAACTATAGGTAGGGAGAGTGTCAGTGTGTTTTACTGTGCTAATCCTTGTTTGTAGGGACAGGGAAGGACAGTGAGGGAAATTCTCCATGTGCTATACTGTGCTAAAGCATTGATCATCAACCATCTTTAAAAAAACATTTTTTATAGGGACAGAAAACTATAGGTAGGGAGAGTGTCAGTGTGTTTTACTGTGCTAATCCTTGTTTGTAGGGACAGGGAAGGACAGTGAGGGAAATTCTCCTTGTGCTATAGTGTGCTAAAGCATTGATCATCAACCATCTTTAAAAAAACATTTTTTATAGGGACAGAAAACTATAGGTAGGGAGAGTGTCAGTGTGTTTTACTGTGCTAATCCTTGTTTGTAGGGACAGGGAAGGACAGTGAGGGACATTCTCCTTGTGCTATAGTGTGCTAAAGCATTGATCATCAACCATCTTTAAAAAAACATTTTTTATAGGGACAGAAAACTATAGGTAGGGAGAGTGTCAGTGTGTTTTACTGTGCTAATCCTTGTTTCTAGGGACAGGGAAGGACAGTGAGGGAAATTCTCCTTGTGCTATACTGTGCTAAAGCATTGATCATCAACCATCTTTAAAAAAACATTTTTTATAGGGACAGAAAACTATAGGTATGGAGAGTGTCAGTGTGTTTTACTGTGCTAATCCTTGTTTGTAGGGACAGGGAAGGACAGTGAGGGAAATTCTCCTTGTGCTATACTGTGCTAAAGCATTGATCATCAACCATCTTTAAAAAAACATTTTTTATAGGGACAGAAAACTATAGGTAGGGAGAGTGTCAGTGTGTTTTACTGTGCTAATCCTTGTTTGTAGGGACAGGGAAGGACAGTGAGGGAAATTCTCCTTGTGCTATACTGTGCTAAAGCATTGATCATCAACCATCTTTAAAAAAACATTTTTTATAGGGACAGAAAACTATAGGTAGGGAGAGTGTCAGTGTGTTTTACTGTGCTAATCCTTGTTTGTAGGGACAGGGAAGGACAGTGAGGGAAATTCTCCTTGTGCTATACTGTGCTAAAGCATTCCTCATCAACCATCTTTGAAATCCTTGTTTTTTGGACAGTCAGGGAAATTGTCGTTGTGCTATTCTGTGCGAAAGCAATCATCCTCAACCATATTTAGAAATCCTTAAGTAAAGGGACAGAGAAGGACACCTGAAGGTAGCCCTTATTGCTTTTTCCCATCTCCCTGCAGGCCATCCATTAGAATGTCTGGAAGGCAAACAAGGAGAGGCAGACAGTCAGGAGGCAATAAAAGAGGGCAAGCAGGCTCTGTGTCTGGGGGCAACAGTGCTGGTCGTGGACGCGGTGCATTGTCATCAGCACATGGCCATGGGACACGCTTGTCCTTCTTTTCGGCAGCTGGACATGTTGAGCCACATCATGCCGAAGAATTGGTAGAGTGGATGACCAAGCCCTCCTCCTCCTCCTCATCCTCTCTCACCCAGGCTCAGGGTACTGGCAAAGCAGCTGCCAAAGCGTCCTCTTCCCTGGTATCAATGTCAGACTCATCATCAGTCACTCCTTCCCTAGACCCACCATGTCCTCCTCCTGAGGAGTCCCCCGAACTGTTTGAGCACAGTGTTGGGTACATGCTCCAGGAGGATGCCCAGCGTTTTGAAGGGTCTGATGATGAAACCCAGCTACAGGAAGGCAGTAGCGTGAGAGCAGACAGAGGGGATGCTCAAGAAGGACACCAATCTGGCAGTCATGTTCCAGCAGCTGCAGCATACTGCCAGATTGGCTCCAGTGATGAGGAGGGAGGGGATGATGAGGTCACTGACTCCACGTGGGTGCCTAATAGGAGAGAGGAGGAGGAGGAGGATGAGGAGGAGGCACATCTCCAACGAGGCAGGATGCCCTTTGGTGGCCAGCGTAAGGGCAGTACACCGACGGAATCACACCGCAGAGCTCCGCCTGTGCAGGGCGCTGCCTCTGCCCGTCATTCAAAAAGTTCTTTGGTGTGGGCCTTTTTTGAGGCTAGTGCATCAGATCGCACAGCTGCTGTTTGCAACATATGTCTCAAGCGTATATCGCGTGGCCAAAACATCAGCCGCTTGGGTACCACATGCCTGACCAGACATATGTTGACCTGCCATGCAGCTCGTTGGCAAGCCTACCTCAAAGACCCACACCAAAGAACAAAGCGGACCTCTCCTTGCACCGCATCAGCTGGGATCTCCAACCCCACTATAACTTCAGTCCTCTCTGAAACATGCACTGAGAGGAATGAAGGTGTAGAATTAGGTGTGTCACAGCCAAGTACTTGCGGCCACTCTGCTAGCAGTACACCGACGTCCGATTCTAGCAGGCAAATTTCCCTGCCCCAGCTGCTGGACCGTCGAAAGAAGTTCACTCCCAGCCATCCACATGCCCAGCGGTTGAATGCTAGCTTGGCTAAATTGCTAGCGCTTCAACTGCTGCCTTTTCAGTTGGTAGACTCGGCCCCCTTCCGTGAGTTTGTGCAATGTGCGGTTCCTCAGTGGCAGGTTCCCAAACGCCACTTTTTCTCACGGAAGGCTATTCCGGCTCTCTACCGGCATGTGGAAGGCAATGTCTTGGCCTCGCTGGACAGGGCGGTCAGCGGTAAGGTGCATATTACCGCTGACTCATGGTCCAGCAGGCATGGACAGGGACGTTACCTTTCTTTCACGGCCCATTGGGTCACTCTTTTGGCAGCTGGGAAGGATGCAGGACAAGGTGCAGTAGTGTTGGAGGTTGTTCCACCGCCACGCCTCCAAAATGCTACTACTGGTTGTGACACACCTCTCTCCTCCACCCCCTCCTCTTCTTCTTCCTCCATGGCCTCTTCCTGTGCTTTGTCCTCTGAACCAGCGGTGCTCCGTAGCCGTTCAAGGGGCTACGCAAGTACGCAGGCAAAAAGATGCCATGCCGTGCTTGCGCTGGTGTGTTTGGGGGACAGAAGCCACACTGGGGCAGAGGTCCTGTCTGCTCTGCAGGGCCAGGCCGAGAGGTGGTTGACGCCACGCCAGCTTAAGCCAGGAATGGTGGTTTGCGACAATGGCACCAACCTCCTCTCCGCCCTCCAACAGGGACAACTGACCCATGTGCCCTGTGTGGCTCACGTCCTTAACCTGGTGGTGCAGCGGTTCTTGGGCAGGTACCCGGGCTTACAGGATGTCCTGAGGCAGGCCAGGAAAGTCTGTGTGCATTTCCGCAGATCTTATAATGCCAGTGCTCGCCTGGCTGAGCTGCAAAAGGAGTTGAACCTGCCCAAGAACCGCCTTATATGTGACATGCCCACCAGGTGGAACTCAACGTTGGCCATGCTGCAGCGGCTGCACACGCAGCAGAGGGCCATCAATGAGTACCTGTGCGACTACGGCACCAGGACAGGGTCAGGGGAGCTTGTTTTTTTTTCTCCACGCCAGTGGGGCATGATCAGGGATGCATGCACTGTCCTGGCACCATTTGAGGAGGCCACGAGGATGGTGAGCAGTGACAGTGCATGCATCAGTGACACTGTACCTCTTGTCCACCTGTTGGAGCACACGCTGCGTGGAATAATGGACAGGGCACTTGAGGCAGAACAGAGGCAGGAAGAGGAGGACTTCCTTGCCTCTCAAGGCCCCCTTTACCCAGACAGTGTTCCTTCTGGCCCACCCATCGCACAGGAAGAGGAGGAGGAGGAGGAGGAGGAGGATTGTGTCAGCATGGAGGTGGAGGCTGGCACTCAGCATCATCAGCAGCAGTCTTTTAGGGATGATTTACAGTCCCAAGAAACCAGTGGACTTGTACGTGGCTGGGAGGAGGTGGCTGCGGATCATGTCGTCCTTAGTGACCCAGTGACCGAATGCCTCAGCTAACCTACGCTGCATGGCCTCCCTGATCCTGCAAAGTCTGCGGAAGGATCCTCGTATTCTTCGGATCAAGGAGAGGGACCATTACTGGCTGGCCACTCTCCTTGATCCACGGTACAAGGGTAAGGTTGCGGACCTTATGTTACCGTCGCAGAGGGAGCAGAGGATGAGACAACTCCGGAAGGCCTTGCAGAAAGGTCTGTGCAACGCGTTCCCAGAGACTGGGAGGTTACAAACTCCTGGTCCTGGACAACGAGTTGCTGAGGCTTCGGCCAGTCAAAGAAGGAGCGGTGGGGAAGGTGGCCGTCTGACCGATGCGTTCAGACAATTCTTTAGTCCGCAGCCCCAAAGTATGATCGGTTCCAGCAACCATCGCCAGCGTCTGATAAACATGGTGCAGGAATATCTAGGGGCAAGGTCAGACTTGGACACCTTCCCCACCGAAAATCCTCTGGCTTACTGGGTCTTGAGGATGGATCACTGGCCAGAGCTTGCACAGTATGCAATTGAGCTACTGGCCTGTCCTGCATCCAGCGTCCTTTCGGAACGCACATTCAGTGCTGCTGGAGGATTTGTCACGGATCACAGGGTGCGCCTGTCCACCGACTCGGTTGATCGACTGACTTTCATCAAGATGAACCAGTCTTGGATCACCACCAGCTACCACACACCTGATGCTGATATAACAGACTAATTGATTTTAACATGTCACATCCCTTCAAGACTGATGCTGATGCTGAGTGCCTGTGCTGTTATGTTGACTGGCTATCCTCCTCCTCCGAGTCCTCAATGATACGATTGATGATGATAGCTTGGAAGATCATTTTTGTTTATGGGTGCCGCCACCAGTGGCTAAGGCCCAATTTTTCAGCCCCTGTTTAACAGGGGCGTGTAATTACAATTTTTGAAGCAATACTTTGCAACAGGGCTCATTGCTGTGCTCCAAGTACAGTATCTGTGAGGGGTTGGAGTGTTGTGCCACCAGTGCCTAAGGCCCAATTTTTCAGCCCCTGTTTAACAGGGGCGTGTCATTACAATTTTTGAAGCAATACTTTGCAACAGGGCTCATTGCTGTGCTCCAAGTACAGTATCTGTGAGGGGTTACAGTGTTGTGCCACCAGTGCCTAAGGCCCAATTTTTCAGCCCCTGTTCAACAGGGGCATGTAATTACAATTCTTGATCTAATAATTCACAGCAGGGCCCATTGCTGCACCCACCAAGAGTAACTCTGAGGGCTTACAGTGTTGTGGCAACGCCACCACCACCACCACCACGAAAGGCCCAATTTTTCAGCCCCTGTTCAAAAGGGGCATGTAATTACAATTCTTGATCTAATAATTCACAGCAGGGCCCATTCCTGCACCCACCAAGAGTAACTCTGAGGGTATACAGTGTTGTGGCAACACCACCACCACCACGAAAGGCCCAATTTTTCAGCCCCTGTTCAACAGGGGCATGCAATTACAATTCTTGATCTAATAATTCACAGCAGGGCCCATTGCTGCACCCACCAAGAGTAACTGTCAGGGCTTACAGTGTTGTGGCACCAGCACCACCATCAAAGGCCCAATTTTTACTACCACTGTTCAACAATTATATGTAATTACAATTCCTGATATAATAGTTGACAGCAGGGCGTTCCAGCACCAACCAAGAGTAACTGTGAGTGCTTACAGTGTTGTGCCAACACTAACAACTAAGGGGCCTATTTCTGTAGAGTATATACGGCAGGTCCCTACTTTCAAACATCCAACTTACAAACGACTCCTACTTGCAAACGCAAGAAGACAACAGGAAGTGAGAGGAAATCTACCCCTAGGAAGGAAAATTCTCTCCTGTAAGAATTAATATGGGAGAAAGGTGTCTCCTCTGTACTGATGCTTTATCACCAATCCTTGTTATAAGAAAAACACCACATTTCAAAAACAGTTGTCATTGGGACGGAAAGTGAGGTGAAATGTTCTGAACAGGGGCACAGACAGCAAAACAAATGTTACAGGGGTGATAACCCTTACCTATGTTTTCCAAAAAGTTTAAAAATAGATTTTTGGGCTGGAGCTACACTTAAACAATGTACCTGTTCAAAATTACAAACACATTCTACATAAGAACAAACCTACAGTCCCTGTCTTGTATGCACCGCCTGTATACGGCTGTTCAGAGTATATAGGGCCTTTTTTATTTTGTGTGCGGTGTTCCCCTTAATATCCATACAAGACCCAAAGGGGCTGGTAATGGGCTGGGGTGGGGGGGGGGGGTCATGGGGTAGCTATGCCATTTTTCTTAAAGATTTTCATCCATATTACCGGGACCAGACATTACATTAAAGCCGCAAGCAGTTTTAAATGTTTTTTTTTCCTTCAGAAGTGTCATTTTGTGCAGGGACAGTTCTAAACACGGGAAACACGTGGCACTTCACAGGCATACTTTAGACACCCCCCAGGTACGATATTTAAAGGAATATTTGACTTTTTTTTTTCACTTTATGCATCATTAAAATGACTGCTCCCGAAAAACGACCGTTTTTAAAACTTCTTTTTGCATTGATACATGTCCCCTGGTGCAGAACCCGGGTTCCCAAACCCTTTTTAGGACAATAACATGCATAATAGTCGTTATAATTAGCACTTTAGAATTCAAACGTTCGCATCCATTGTATTTAATAGGGTTCTAATGTTCGTACGAACGTTCGGTCCGTTCGCGGGTTCTGGTGCGAACCGAACCCGGGGGTGTTCGGCTCATCACTATCAATCAACTGTGTTTACTCTTTTTAAATCATAATGGCAACACAAACTACCCAAATGACCCTGATCAAAAGTTTACATACCCCAGTTCTTAATACCGTGTATTGCCCCCTTTAACATTTTCCTGGCAGTTGTGGCTGAAATTTTAGTTGCTCTACCTGACCGTGGTTTGGTTTCAACAGAACCCCCCATTTTCCATTTCTTGATTAGAGTTTGAACACTGATGATTGGCATTCTCATTTCCTGTTTTATACAGTTCAACCACCTTTTCCCGCAGATCCTTTGACAATTCCTTAGCTTTCCCCACGACTCAGAATCCAGAAACGTCAGTGCAACACTGGATGAAAGATGCAAGGTTCTATCAGGAGTCCAGAAAGTCATTTTTATATACACACACTAATTGCAAGCAAACAGATCACAGGTGAGGATGGTTACTTTTAATCGCCATGCAATCCCATTTGTGTCAACTTGTGTGCATGTTATCAGGCCAAAATCACCAGGGTATGTAAACTTTTGATCAGGGTCATTTGGGTAGTTTGTGTTGTCATTATGATTTAAAAAGAGTAAACACAGTTGATTGATAATCAATGGCTTCAGCCAAACATGAACCATGAGTGAAAGAAAAGTTTTTGTGTTATCATTCATATTCTCTGAAAAATGGCCAAGAAATCATAAATTCTGCCAGGGTATGTAAACTTAAGAGCACAACTGTATATGAAATTTCTATCTCTATGTGGTAATATTTACATCCACCAAGTTAATTGGTGAAATGTCTCTTGATATACAGTACACATATAGACAATATGAGGGTTATTATATCCTCTTACATTCAAAATAAAGGCTCTGGTCTATTTAGAGGATATATAAACTCAAGGTAAACTCACTAACATCAACTTGTGCAAATCCCAGGACTTACATGCTGTGACTTTGAAACTGCATCAGTCTTCCAGGTTTGTGTGTGCACTGCTACTCTGCCTATAGCTACCCCTCTACTCAGATGCTGCTCCAGCCATGCAAGCCTTCTAAAAGTGACAACTTTTTAATTGATGGAACATTGCCAATGTGCCACTAACATTGCTAAGTACTTCTGCACCAGTGTTCGATTTGAATTGATTAGGAAACTTGCACGAAGATCACATTCAGGGAATCATGATTGGTGATTTGTAGCTTGAATGGTCCAAAGTTGTAACTGTACTTCCCTGTTCAGTTTTGAGACCATTACTTTTTAACCTGTTTTAAAATGTTATGAAATTTGGGATTAAAATGCTTCTGTGTTTGAAGATGACTCACAGCTATATAGTATAATAGAGTCTTTGCATGATATTTCAAGCTTACAAGCTGAACTAGATGCAAAAGGTTGATCTAGCAGCTACTTGGTATTGATTTATAAAAGTATGCAATGCCAATCTGTAGCTAGCAAGAGAGTCTGAAGAAAAAGTGAAACGCATAATCTTGCCTTTAAATAAAGCAATTAATAAGACATGTGTCTTGAATATGTGATTAGGTTTTGGTTACCTTTTCATGGAAAATATATTGTGGAACAGTAAAAACTTCAGAGAAGGGCTAGCTTCTATACTGAAGATAACGGTTCTGCCGCGTGTGCTGTACAAAATACAGACTCTTCCAATCCGCTTGCCGCCCTTTCTTTACAACCTACAAGAAGATGTGTAGGGCTTTCATATGGGGGTGGAAGTCGGCTCGAATTGGGTGGGCAAAGTTGGTCTTACCAAAGTCGAGTGGTGGAATTGGTCTTCCCGATCTGCAACGCTATTACTGGGCGGTTCACTTATCTCGGGTGGTGGATTGGAAGATACATGCTCGATATAAGGGATGGGTAAATCTTGAACGGTTAATCTCCGGTTCGGAGTTGGGCTCTGTCCCTTGGCTCTCTAAGGAACATATACCACCTGTCCTTGACTCACATCCGCTTGCAAAGTTCATACGCTCTCATCTCGAGCGAGCCCGATCACCCCTGTTAACCCAGACTTCCCTCCAGGAATGGCTAAGGCCTACTTAGCAACGGAATGGCCTTATGAGGAGATGCAGGCAAAACATTTCCTTTGCAGAGGAAGATTCCTAAGTCAGGGAGATCTTGCGGAATTATCCAACACTGATTCCTTTCCTATTTGGTCCTATATCCAATTGAAACATTACTTAGACAACCCACACAAAAGAGGAGGTTATATTAGGACACCCACAGTCTTCAAATCTATGTGTTCTGGTTCGGCCCCCCAGAGACGTGTTATCTCAGCACTGTACGTCTCGATGTTTGGGACATCAGCTGATTATTTGCGCTCTGAGCATGTGTTTTGGGAGTCCGCACTAGGCGAGAGGATAGAGGACGCCCACTGGGACCGCATTCACTTATACATTCATAAAGGCTCCTTAAATGTAAATACCCAGGAAAACGGTTACAAACTCAAAACACGGTGGTATAGGACACCTGACCTGCTTCACAAATTTGTCCTGACAGTCTCAGATCACTGCTGGAGATGCGCAAAAGAAATAGAAACCTTTCTCCACATATGGTGGACATGCCCACTAATCCAGCCATATTGGTGTAACAGTACAAATATCTTCACTCCTATTGGAGTTCTCGCCAGCCCAATATCTCCTGCACCATACTAAAATTCCCAAAAAGAGATATTTTAAATCAGTGGCCATGCATATGATCAACGCTGCTCGGCTTTGTTTACCAGTCCATTGGAGATCCACATCCCCCCCTCCTTTAAGGAATGGGCTTTGCGTATTAATCACATTGCAGTGATGGAGGAGCTGATTTACACTTGACAGGATAAAATATCCACCTTCTCAGCTATCTGGGAACCATGGGTTACTTTTCGGAATTCTCCGTTATACCATGACCTAATACAAGAAAGCACTTGAAGTATACTTCTTGTAATAACAACCTACCATGTGTTCTATCCAGAGAACATTGTGGGCCCCAATTTACTGCATATAATTGTCAGTACTAGACGGAGAGGGTTCCTCGTACCTCTTCCCCCCCTCTTTTTTTCTCACCCCCCCTTTCTTCTCCTTTTTTTTGTTGTCCCCTCTTTTCTTCTTTTATGTTCTGTCCTGTCTCCCACTAAGTAAATCTGCTATTAGCGGATGATATGGGATTGGGGGTTAGCTGGGGTGGCAGGGTCCTAGATCTCACCTCTTTCGAAATAAGTTAGGAGACCTGACTATGAATACTTTACAGACCTTTTCTCACCAGATAAGCTCCCAAATGATTACCCTGATGATAACTTTAGAGGTATAAGGTGATACTTATAAATACGGTTCAGTTGTCCAGGCCCCATTAACGGATCTTTGTTAACCCCACTCTATGTATATTATGGGACGGTTCTACCTTAGGATACACAGCTGAAATGTTATTTTTCAGTTTCGGGTTCTAACATTTGGAACATGAGGTTAATGGAGGCTTCTCTGTTATCACAATCTGTAATGTCTTTGCAAAATTTTCAATAAAATGTTTATGACAAAAAAAAAAAAAACTTCAGAGAAGGGGGCAACTACATTAAACTACATTAAACGGGTCTTGAAAAACCTCAGCTTTGAGTTTAGGGTAACTGAAATAAACGTAATAACCCTGTGGAAGAGGCAGTTAACAAGAATGTATAGTATGTTTTGTTAATATATTCAAAATATTCTTTATTGTAAGTATACAACAAGGTACATGATTTTCCTAATGTTCCCTTTCCTTCAGTGGAGCTCCAGTCTCCTATTTCCTGTGTTTACCAGGCTATCTTAACTGTTTTTTCAGCCAAATAAACTTTTTGTGTAGATGAAGCTCAAATTTACACATATAACAGAATAAATCAGAGTCCACTTCTTCCTCTCGCCCTTTCCCTGCCTGGTTTAGACAAGGCCATACAGACTTTCAAATAGCAAGTGTCTGAAAGCAACTAGCTTTTGCTGTGCTTTCTTTAGATAACCCATAATGCTCTGCCAACCTGTGTCATTGGTGTCCCTCGTATTAAGTGGTTATTTTTAAAATACAGTAAATACATAGTAATAAAAGAAAAATGAAATAGTATTTTAATAATGTGTATACTTCAAAAATGTATTATACATTTGCTGTGAATTTGATTAGTAAATATATAAAAAGTCTATATAGAAAAATCAATGAAGAGTTGTTCGCTTTAAAGAAATGGCACACCTCCAAATGTTTTTGTTGTTTTAACTATGTATTAGTGTAGTTATATTCCCTGTGCTGTTTGATTGCCTTACCTTGTAATGATGGGCTCAAATATTGTGGCTGCAGTTGGTAGTGCCATGTATTCATTCACCTAGCTTGTGCCTGTTTGCCAACACTTTCTGTTCAGGGTCTCACAACTTCCAATGATTGTGTTTCCATCCACTTACTCAGAAAAGTGGGAGCGCTAATGAAACAAACAAAAAAAACCTTCCAGATGCATGCAGTGAGCACTCTGTGTGTCTATGAATGATCTGCCTGCTTGTGGCTGTCAGATCTAATTACCATGTAGTTAGTAGTGATGAGCCGAACACCCCCGGGTTCGGTTCGCACCAGAACCCGCGAACGGACCGAAAGTTCGTACGAACATTAGAACCCTATTAAATACAATGGATGCGAACGTTCGAATTCTATAGTGCTAATTATAACGACTATTATGCATGTTATTGTCCTAAAAAGGGTTTGGGAACCCGGGTTCTGCACCAGGGGACATGTATCAATGCAAAAAGAAGTTTTAAAAACGGTCGTTTTTTGGGAGCAGTCGTTTTATGGATGCATAAAGTGAAAAAAAAAAGTCAAATATTCCTTTAAATATCGTACCTGGGGGGGTGTCTAAAGTATGCCTGTGAAGTGCCACGTGTTTCCCGTGTTTAGAACTGTCCCTGCACAAAATGACACTTCTAAAGGAAAAAAAAGCCATTTAAAACTGCTTGCGGCTTTAATGTAATGTGTGGTCCCGGTAATATGGATGAAAATCTTTAAGAAAAATGGCATAGCTACCCCATGACCCCCCCCCCCCTACCCCAGCCCATTACCAGCCCCTTTGGGTCTTGTATGGATATTAAGGGGAACACCGCACACAAAATAAAAAAGGCCCTATATACTCTGAACAGCCGTATACAGGCGGTGCATACAAGACAGGGACTGTAGGTTTGTTCTTATGTAGAATGTGTTTGTAATTTTGAACAGGTACATTGTTTAAGTGTAGCTCCAGCCCAAAAATCTATTTTTAAACTTTTTGGAAAACATAGGTAAGGGTTATCACCCCTGTAACATTTGTTTTGCTGTCTGTGCCCCTGTTCAGAACATTTCACCTCACTTTCCGTCCCAATGACAACTGTTTTTGAAATGTGGTGTTTTTCTTGAAACAAGGATTGGTGATAAAGCATCAGTACAGAGGAGACACCTTTCTCCCATATTAATTCTTACAGGAGAGAATTTTCCTTCCTAGGGGTAGATTTCCTCTCACTTCCTGTTGTCTTCTTGCGTTTGCAAGTAGGAGTCGTTTGTAAGTTGGATGTTTGAAAGTAGAGACCTGCCGTATATACTCTGCAGAAATAGGCCCCTTAGTTGTTGGTGTTGGCACAACACTGTAAGCACTCACAGTTACTCTTGGTTGGTGCTGGAACGCCCTGCTGTCAACTATTATATCAGGAATTGTAATTACATATAATTGTTGAACAGTGGTAGTAAAAATTGGGCCTTTGATGGTGGTGCTGGTGCCACAACACTGTAAGCCCTGACAGTTACTCTTGGTGGGTGCAGCAATGGGCCCTGCTGTGAATTATTAGATCAAGAATTGTAATTGCATGCCCCTGTTGAACAGGGGCTGAAAAATTGGGCCTTTCGTGGTGGTGGTGGTGGTGGTGGTGTTGCCACAACACTGTAAGCCCTCAGAGTTACTCTTGGTGGGTGCAGGAATGGGCCCTGCTGTGAATTATTAGATCAAGAATTGTAATTACATGCCCCTGTTGAACAGGGGCTGAAAAATTGGGCCTTAGGCACTGGTGGCACAACACTGTAACCCCTCACAGATACTGTACTTGGAGCACAGCAATGAGCCCTGTTGCAAAGTATTGCTTCAAAAATTGTAATGACACGCCCCTGTTAAACAGGGGCTGAAAAATTGGGCCTTAGGCACTGGTGGCACAACACTCCAACCCCTCACAGATACTGTACTTGGAGCACAGCAATGAGCCCTGTTGCAAAGTATTGCTTCAAAAATTGTAATGACACGCCCCTGTTAAACAGGGGCTGAAAAATTGGGCCTTAGGCACTGGTGGCACAACACTCCAACCCCTCACAGATACTGTACTTGGAGCACAGCAATGAGCCCTGTTGCAAAGTATTGCTTCAAAAATTGTAATTACACGCCCCTGTTAAACAGGGGCTGAAAAATTGGGCCTTAGCCACTGGTGGCGGCACCCATAAACAAAAATGATCTTCCAAGCTATCATCATCAATCGTATCATTGAGGACTCGGAGGTGGAGGATAGCCAGTCAACATAACAGCACAGGCACTCAGCATCAGCATCAGTCTTGAAGGGATGTGACATGTTAAAATCAATTAGTCTGTTATATCAGCATCAGGTGTGTGGTAGCTGGTGGTGATCCAAGACTGGTTCATCTTGATGAAAGTCAGTCGATCAACCGAGTCGGTGGACAGGCGCACCCTGTGATCCGTGACAAATCCTCCAGCAGCACTGAATGTGCGTTCCGAAAGGACGCTGGATGCAGGACAGGCCAGTAGCTCAATTGCATACTGTGCAAGCTCTGGCCAGTGATCCATCCTCAAGACCCAGTAAGCCAGAGGATTTTCGGTGGGGAAGGTGTCCAAGTCTGACCTTGCCCCTAGATATTCCTGCACCATGTTTATCAGACGCTGGCGATGGTTGCTGGAACCGATCATACTTTGGGGCTGCGGACTAAAGAATTGTCTGAACGCATCGGTCAGACGGCCACCTTCCCCACAGCTCCTTCTTTGACTGGCCGAAGCCTCAGCAACTCGTTGTCCAGGACCAGGAGTTTGTAACCTCCCAGTCTCTGGGAACGCGTTGCACAGACCTTTCTGCAAGGCCTCCCGGAGTTGTCTCATCCTCTGCTCCCTCTGCGACGGTAACATAAGGTCCGCAACCTTACCCTTGTACCGTGGATCAAGGAGAGTGGCCAGCCAGTAATGGTCCCTCTCCTTGATCCGAAGAATACGAGGATCCTTCCGCAGACTTTGCAGGATCAGGGAGGCCATGCAGCGTAGGTTTGCTGAGGCATTCGGTCCGGAGTCCTCTGGGTCACTAAGGACGACATGATCCGCAGCCACCTCCTCCCAGCCACGTACAAGTCCACTGGTTTCTTGGGACTGTAAATCATCCCTAAAAGACTGCTGCTGATGATGCTGAGTGCCAGCCTCCACCTCCATGCTGACACAATCCTCCTCCTCCTCCTCCTCTTCCTGTGCGATGGGTGGGACAGAAGGAACACTGTCTGGGTAAAGGGGGCCTTGAGAGGCAAGGAAGTCCTCCTCTTCCTGCCTCTGTTCTGCCTCAAGTGCCCTGTCCATTATTCCACGCAGCGTGTGCTCCAACAGGTGGACAAGAGGTACAGTGTCACTGATGCATGCACTGTCACTGCTCACCATCCTCGTGGCCTCCTCAAATGGTGCCAGGACAGTGCATGCATCCCTGATCATGCCCCACTGGCGTGGAGAAAAAAAACCAAGCTCCCCTGACCCTGTCCTGGTGCCGTAGTCGCACAGGTACTCATTGATGGCCCTCTGCTGCGTGTGCAGCCGCTGCAGCATGGCCAACGTTGAGTTCCACCTGGTGGGCATGTCACATATAAGGCGGTTCTTGGGCAGGTTCAACGCCTTTTGCAGCTCAGCCAGGCGAGCACTGGCATTATAAGATCTGCGGAAATGCACACAGACTTTCCTGGCCTGCCTCAGGACATCCTGTAAGCCCGGGTACCTGCCCAAGAACCGCTGCACCACCAGGTTAAGGACGTGAGCCACACAGGGCACATGGGTCAGTTGTCCCTGTCGGAGGGCGGAGAGGAGGTTGGTGCCATTGTCGCAAACCACCATTCCTGGCTTAAGCTGGCGTGGCGTCAACCACCTCTCGGCCTGGCCCTGCAGAGCAGACAGGACCTCTGCCCCAGTGTGGCTTCTGTCCCCCAAACACACCAGCGCAAGCACGGCATGGCATCTTTTTGCCTGCGTACTTGCGTAGCCCCTTGAACGCCTACGGAGCACCGCTGGTTCAGAGGACAAAGCACAGGAAGAGGCCATGGAGGAAGAAGAGGAGGGGGTGGAGGAGAGAGGTGTGTCACAACCAGTAGTAGCATTTTGGAGGCGTGGCGGTGGAACAACCTCCAACACTACTGCACCTTGTCCTGCATCCTTCCCAGCTGCCAAAAGAGTGACCCAATGGGCCGTGAAAGAAAGGTAACGTCCCTGTCCATGCCTGCTGGACCATGAGTCAGCGGTAATATGCACCTTACCGCTGACCGCCCTGTCCAGCGAGGCCAAGACATTGCCTTCCACATGCCGGTAGAGAGCCGGAATAGCCTTCCGTGAGAAAAAGTGGCGTTTGGGAACCTGCCACTGAGGAACCGCACATTGCACAAACTCACGGAAGGGGGCCGAGTCTACCAACTGAAAAGGCAGCAGTTGAAGCGCTAGCAATTTAGCCAAGCTAGCATTCAACCGCTGGGCATGTGGATGGCTGGGAGTGAACTTCTTTCGACGGTCCAGCAGCTGGGGCAGGGAAATTTGCCTGCTAGAATCGGACGTCGGTGTACTGCTAGCAGAGTGGCCGCAAGTACTTGGCTGTGACACACCTAATTCTACACCTTCATTCCTCTCAGTGCATGTTTCAGAGAGGACTGAAGTTATAGTGGGGTTGGAGATCCCAGCTGATGCGGTGCAAGGAGAGGTCCGCTTTGTTCTTTGGTGTGGGTCTTTGAGGTAGGCTTGCCAACGAGCTGCATGGTAGGTCAACATATGTCTGGTCAGGCATGTGGTACCCAAGCGGCTGATGTTTTGGCCACGCGATATACGCTTGAGACATATGTTGCAAACAGCAGCTGTGCGATCTGATGCACTAGCCTCAAAAAAGGCCCACACCAAAGAACTTTTTGAATGACGGGCAGAGGCAGCGCCCTGCACAGGCGGAGCTCTGCAGTGTGATTCCGTCGGTGTACTGCCCTTACGCTGGCCACCAAAGGGCATCCTGCCTCGTTGGAGATGTGCCTCCTCCTCATCCTCCTCCTCCTCCTCTCTCCTATTAGGCACCCACGTGGAGTCAGTGACCTCATCATCCCCTCCCTCCTCATCACTGGAGCCAATCTGGCAGTATGCTGCAGCTGCTGGAACATGACTGCCAGATTGGTGTCCTTCTTGAGCATCCCCTCTGTCTGCTCTCACGCTACTGCCTTCCTGTAGCTGGGTTTCATCATCAGACCCTTCGAAACGCTGGGCATCCTCCTGGAGCATGTACCCAACACTGTGCTCAAACAGTTCGGGGGACTCCTCAGGAGGAGGACATGGTGGGTCTAGGGAAGGAGTGACTGATGATGAGTCTGACATTGATACCAGGGAAGAGGACGCTTTGGCAGCTGCTTTGCCAGTACCCTGAGCCTGGGTGAGAGAGGATGAGGAGGAGGAGGAGGAGGGCTTGGTCATCCACTCTACCAAGTCTTCGGCATGATGTGGCTCAACATGTCCAGCTGCCGAAAAGAAGGACAAGCGTGTCCCATGGCCATGTGCTGATGACAATGCACCGCGTCCACGACCAGCACTGTTGCCCCCAGACACAGAGCCTGCTTGCCCTCTTTTATTGCCTCCTGACTGTCTGCCTCTCCTTGTTTGCCTTCCAGACATTCTAATAGATGGCCTGCAGGGAGATGGGAAAAAAGCAATAAGGGCTACCTTCAGGTGTCCTTCTCTGTCCCTTTACTTAAGGATTTCTAAATATGGTTGAGGATGATTGCTTTCGCACAGAATAGCACAACGACAATTTCCCTGACTGTCCAAAAAACAAGGATTTCAAAGATGGTTGATGAGGAATGCTTTAGCACAGTATAGCACAAGGAGAATTTCCCTCACTGTCCTTCCCTGTCCCTAGAAACAAGGATTAGCACAGTGAAAGAAACTGACACTCTCCCTACCTATAGTTTTCTGTCCCTAGAAAAAATGTTTTTTTAAAGATGGTTGATGATCAATGCTTTAGCACAGTATAGCACAAGGAGAATTTCCCTCACTGTCCTTCCCTGTCCCTAGAAACAAGGATTAGCACAGTGAAACACACTGACACTCTCCCTACCTATAGTTTTCTGTCCCTAGAAAAAATGTTTTTTTAAAGATGGTTGATGATCAATGCTTTAGCACAGTATAGCACAAGGAGAATTTCCCTCACTGTCCTTCCCTGTCCCTAGAAACAAGGATTAGCACAGTGAAAGAAACTGACACTCTCCCTACCTATAGTTTTCTGTCCCTAGAAAAAATGTTTTTTTAAAGATGGTTGATGATCAATGCTTTAGCACAGTATAGCACAAGGAGAATTTCCCTCACTGTCCTTCCCTGTCCCTAGAAACAAGGATTAGCACAGTGAAAGAAACTGACACTCTCCCTACCTATAGTTTTCTGTCCCTAGAAAAAATGTTTTTTTAAAGATGGTTGATGATCAATGCTTTAGCACAGTATAGCACAAGGAGAATTTCCCTCACTGTCCTTCCCTGTCCCTAGAAACAAGGATTAGCACAGTGAAAGAAACTGACACTCTCCCTACCTATAGTTTTCTGTCCCTAGAAAAAATGTTTTTTTAAAGATGGTTGATGATCAATGCTTTAGCACAGTATAGCACAAGGAGAATTTCCCTCACTGTCCTTCCCTGTCCCTAGAAACAAGGATTAGCACAGTGAAAGAAACTGACACTCTCCCTACCTATAGTTTTCTGTCCCTAGAAAAAATGTTTTTTTTAAAGATGGTTGATGATCAATGCTTTAGCACAGTATAGCACAAGGAGAATTTCCCTCACTGTCCTTCCCTGTCCCTAGAAACAAGGATTAGCACGGTGAAAGAAACTGACACTCTCCCTACCTATAGTTTTCTGTCCCTAGAAAAAATGTTTTTTTAAAGATGGTTGATGATCAATGCTTTAGCACAGTATAGCACAAGGAGAATTTCCCTCACTGTCCTTCCCTGTCCCTAGAAACAAGGATTAGCACAGTGAAAGAAACTGACACTCTCCCTACCTATAGTTTTCTGTCCCTAGAAAAAATGTTTTTTTAAAGATGGTTGATGATCAATGCTTTAGCACACTATAGCACAAGGAGAATTTCCCTCACTGTCCTTCCCTGTCCCTAGAAACAAGGATTAGCACAGTGAAAGAAACTGACACTCTCCCTACCTATAGTTTTCTGTCCCTAGAAAAAATGTTTTTTTAAAGATGGTTGATGATCAATGCTTTAGCACAGTATAGCACAAGGAGAATTTCCCTCACTGTCCTTCCCTGTCCCTAGAAACAAGGATTAGCACAGTGAAAGAAACTGACACTCTCCCTACCTATAGTTTTCTGTCCCTAGAAAAAATGTTTTTTTAAAGATGGTTGATGATCAATGCTTTAGCACAGTATAGCACAAGGAGAATTTCCCTCACTGTCCTTCCCTGTCCCTAGAAACAAGGATTAGCACAGTGAAAGAAACTGACACTCTCCCTACCTATAGTTTTCTGTCCCTAGAAAAAATGTTTTTTTAAAGATGGTTGATGATCAATGCTTTAGCACACTATAGCACAAGGAGAATTTCCCTCACTGTCCTTCCCTGTCCCTAGAAACAAGGATTAGCACAGTGAAATAAACTGACACTCTCCCTACCTATAGTTTTCTGTCCCTAGAAAAAATGTTTTTTTAAAGATGGTTGATGATCAATGCTTTAGCACACTATAGCACAAGGAGAATTTCCCTCACTGTCCTTCCCTGTCCCTAGAAACAAGGATTAGCACTGTGAAAGAAACTGACACTCTCCCTACCTATAGTTTTCTGTCCCTAGAAAAAATGTTTTTTTAAAGATGGTTGATGATCAATGCTTTAGCACAGTATAGCACAAGGAGAATTTCCCTCACTGTCCTTCCCTGTCCCTAGAAACAAGGATTAGCACAGTGAAAGAAACTGACACTCTCCCTACCTATAGTTTTCTGTCCCTAGAAAAAATGTTTTTTTAAAGATGGTTGATGATCAATGCTTTAGCACAGTATAGCACAAGGAGAATTTCCCTCACTGTCCTTCCCTGTCCCTAGAAACAAGGATTAGCACAGTGAAAGAAACTGACACTCTCCCTACCTATAGTTTTCTGTCCCTAGAAAAAATGTTTTTTTAAAGATGGTTGATGATCAATGCTTTAGCACAGTATAGCACAAGGAGAATTTCCCTCACTGTCCTTCCCTGTCCCTAGAAACAAGGATTAGCACAGTGAAAGAAACTGACACTCTCCCTACCTATAGTTTTCTGTCCCTAGAAAAAATGTTTTTTTAAAGATGGTTGATGATCAATGCTTTAGCACAGTATAGCACAAGGAGAATTTCCCTCACTGTCCTTCCCTGTCCCTAGAAACAAGGATTAGCACAGTGAAAGAAACTGACACTCTCCCTACCTATAGTTTTCTGTCCCTAGAAAAAATGTTTTTTTAAAGATGGTTGATGATCAATGCTTTAGCACAGTATAGCACAAGGAGAATTTCCCTCACTGTCCTTCCCTGTCCCTAGAAACAAGGATTAGCACGGTGAAAGAAACTGACACTCTCCCTACCTATAGTTTTCTGTCCCTAGAAAAAATGTTTTTTTAAAGATGGTTGATGATCAATGCTTTAGCACAGTATAGCACAAGGAGAATTTCCCTCACTGTCCTTCCCTGTCCCTAGAAACAAGGATTAGCACAGTGAAAGAAACTGACACTCTCCCTACCTATAGTTTTCTGTCCCTAGAAAAAATGTTTTTTTAAAGATGGTTGATGATCAATGCTTTAGCACACTATAGCACAAGGAGAATTTCGCTCACTGTCCTTCCCTGTCCCTAGAAACAAGGATTAGCACAGTGAAAGAAACTGACACTCTCCCTACCTATAGTTTTCTGTCCCTAGAAAAAATGTTTTTTTAAAGATGGTTGATGATCAATGCTTTAGCACAGTATAGCACAAGGAGAATTTCCCTCACTGTCCTTCCCTGTCCCTAGAAACAAGGATTAGCACAGTGAAAGAAACTGACACTCTCCCTACCTATAGTTTTCTGTCCCTAGAAAAAATGTTTTTTTAAAGATGGTTGATGATCAATGCTTTAGCACAGTATAGCACAAGGAGAATTTCCCTCACTGTCCTTCCCTGTCCCTGAAACAAGGATTAGCACAGTGAAAGAAACTGACACTCTCCCTACTGTGACAGCAGGAAGGTAAAGTCACCTGGTTGCATCTAGGGGGGTAGATATATTTCGCCCAGATTCAGGCTTTACGCCGACTTATACAACTAGGTGGAGAGTTGTATAAGCCCAGCTAAGGCTAGTGGGCTCATGGATGACTCATACCTCTAGGGAGAGTGTGGGGCGTCGTACAGACAGGGAGTTGATGAGACCAGCTGAAGCTTGTCAGCTCATTTAGGCCTCTATAAGAACTCCCAGCTTCATTAGATGTTAGCTCATGCCTGGAACCAGACCTGTGTGGACTGTCTAGGGAGAGTGAACCCCTGTGCGGTGAGAAAAAGCCTGTGTGGCTATTTGCTTGGACATTTAAAACCAGGGACTTAGGGACTAGGACAGCACTAGGCTGATCCCAGTTGTTAGTTAGGAAACCTGTATGTTTAGTCAGAGGTCAAGTTGACCAGGATTTATTTTATTTATGTTTCTTTTGTTTTGCTGTGTTTTGTCACTGTAAATAGAAAATAAACCGCACCTTTTTGATTTTGAAAACCACAACCTCCGTTTGCTGGGCCTGTTTTTGTGTGGGGAGCCCATCCCGGGGGTCACACACACCCGCTGCCGAGCTAACCCCCTCACAGTTGGTGGAGAACCAGTGGCAGTTTTTTTTTAAGCCAGCATGGAGGAGATACTGAAACAGCTGGCTCTAGCAAATGCCAATCAACAGCAGACAAATGCAGGTTTGCAAAGGAGCCTTGCAGCCCAGCAGCAAGCTCACCAACAGAGTCTGGAAGCTCAGCAACAAGCCCAGCAGCAATCTGAGGCCCGCTTCATAGACCTGTTACAGAAGCTAGAGCAGAGACTACAACAAATGGAAGCAGTAATGCAGCAACGTCCGCAGACCAGTGAGGAAAGCCGTCCCACTAATACCGCGTCCTTTGGGGTGAGTCGTTTATTGACAAAAATGACTGGAGAGGATGATCCAGAGGTATTTTTGACCACATTTGAACGGACCGCTGAAAGAGAAAAGTGGCCTGAGGAGCAGTGGGCTGGACTGGTGGCTCCTCTGTTAACTGGTGAATCGCAGAAAGCTTACTATGACCTAGAGCCTAACCAAGCAAAAGACTATGTGATGCTAAAAGCTGAAATATTGGCAAGGCTGGGTGTCACCCAGGCTGTCCGGGCTCAGCGTGTGCATAACTGGACTTTCCAGCTTGGAAAACCCCCCAGGTCTCAAATGTATGATCTCATTCACCTGAGCAGAAAGTGGCTACAGCCAGAGACTTTGTCCGCACCAAAGATTGTGGAACGTGTTGTAATGGATCAGTTTTTGAGAGCTCTTCCTACTGCCATCCAAAAGTGGGTAAGCCATGGAGACCCAGAGACGGCCGATGGTCTTGTGGATCGTGTGGAGAAATACTTGGCTACAGAGAACCTGACGGTCTCTTCCAGAGACACTCGGACTTTCCACCCTAAGACCAGACCATCCCCAGGGGCGGATAAGAGGATTCCAAGGGGTGAGGGTGGAGAGAGTGAGAGGGTGGGAGCTCTACCCCAAGTTTGGCGAGAACAGCCTGGGAAATCAGCGGCTCAAGAGGCCGCAAGAAGGATCGTTTGCTACCGCTGCCGGCAAGCGGGACATATTGCAGCCAATTGCCCGGTTGTGGAGGAACCCATGCAGTGTGACTTTCTGACGGGCAGACGTCAGTCGCTGTGTGCGACAGTCGCATGCACTGCCATTCGAGGAACTGAGAAACATTTATGCAAAATGTGTGTTAATGGTAGAAATGTTGTGGTATTGTTGGATTCAGGTAGCCTTGTGACCCTGATAAAGGCTGAGTTAGTTAAAACAGAGGTCTCTGGGAATAGCAAGGTAGCTGTTATTTGTGTGCATGGGGACACCCGAGAGTATCCAGTGACTACAGTGTGTTTCGAGACCCCCAAAGGTACCCTCTCTCATCCAGTGGGCTTAGTATCTCAGTTACCGCATGACGCCATTGTGGGAAGGGATTTTCCGAAGTTCTGGGAACTGTGGGATGATCCTGAGCCCCCCACTGGTGCCCCTATGTACCAGGAATGTGATAGCCAGAACTCCTCTGAGAGTGGTGAGGACTCTCCAGAATTTCCCTTGTCAGTATTGGCAGGGGAGACTCAAGAAACTGGAGAGGAGCCCACCTCCTCAGACGAAAACCTACCGTCTGTGGAGTTTTCTGATCTGGAGGTTCACAGGGAAAATTTTGCCACAGAACAGTTAAAAGACCCCGCCCTAATAAAGGCACGGGAAAACGTAGTGGAAATAGATGGCGAGTTAGTGAACCCAGATAATACCTGCACTTACCCATACTTCAGCGTAGAGAAGGACCTACTGTATCGGGTGGCAAAAAGGGCAGAAGAAACCGTTGAGCAGCTTGTGGTGCCCAAACCTTACAGGAAGTTGGTGTTGGAGTTGGCCCATGGGCACATTCTTGGAGGTCATCTGGGGACAGAGAAAACCCGAGAGAGGGTATTACAGAGATTCTATTGGCCTGGGGTGATGAAGGACATAGAAAATTATTGTTCCTCCTGCCCTGTGTGTCAGAGGTCGGCCCCGATGCCACATTTCCGTAGCCCGCTGGTCCCTCTACCCATCATTGAGGTCCCGTTTGAGAGAATCGCAATGGATTTGGTAGGTCCTATAATCAAGTCCGCTAGGGGGCACCAGTACATATTGGTTATAATGGACTATGCCACCCGTTATCCAGAAGCGATCCCTCTCAGAAATACCTCGGCCAAAACCATAGCCAAAGAGCTATCTCTTGTTTTTAGCCGGGTGGGTATTTGTAAAGAACTGCTTACGGACCAAGGTACACCCTTTATGTCCCGGGTTATGAAAGAGCTGTGTAAATTGTTCAAAGTGACGCAATTGCGTACATCTGTGTATCACCCCCAAACCGATGGGCTGGTTGAAAGATTCAACAAAACCCTAAAACAAATGTTGAAGAAAGTGGTGGATAGAGATGGAAAGGATTGGGACTGTCTACTTCCTTATTTGATGTTTGCTATTAGGGAGGTGCCCCAATCCTCTACGGGATTCTCCCCCTTTGAGTTACTGTATGGGAGACACCCAAGAGGGCTGTTGGATATTGCCAAGGAAACTTGGGAAAGTGAGAGTTCTCCCCACAGGAGTGTGATTGAGCATGTCGCCCTGATGCAAGACCGAATTGCACAGGTAATGCCCATCGTGAAGGAACATTTGGCCCAAGCGCAGTTAGCACAGCAGAGAGTGTACAACCGTGGAGCCAAGACCCGTACCTTTTCCCCGGGGGATAGGATACTGGTACTTGTCCCTACGGTTGAAAGTAAATTCCTTGCCAAATGGCAAGGCCCCTATGAGATAATGGAAAAAGTGAGCGAAGTGAATTACAAGGTCAGACAACCAGGAAGGCGAAAGCCCGAACAGATCTATCACGTTAATCTGTTGAAAGCCTGGAGGGATAGAGAGTCCCTAGTCGCAGACACTTGGTCACCAGCTCAAACTGGTTGCGTGATTCCTGAGGTTGGAATAGCAGCCACCTTGTCACAACCCCAACAACAGGAGGTTAAGGAGTTTGTGCTTCGCAACAAGGAGGTATTCTCTGAGCTGCCGGGACAAACATCTGGGGTAGAGCATGACATCATTACCCCGCCCGGTGAAAGGGTGAAGTTAAAACCCTATCGGATCCCAGAGGCCCGACGGGAGGCAATACGGGAGGAAGTACAGAAAATGCTGAACTTAGGGGTGATAGAGGAGTCCCAAAGTGATTGGTCTAGTCCCATTGTGTTGGTGCCTAAACCGGATGGGAGCTGGCGATTTTGTAACGATTTTCGTCAGTTGAACAAAGTTACAAAATTTGACACCTACCCCATGCCACGTATAGATGAGTTGATCGACCGGCTGGGAACAGCCCGATACATGACGACTCTTGACCTCACAAAAGGGTATTGGCAAATCCCCCTGGCCAAGTCGGCCAAAGAGAAAACCGCATTTGTAACCCCAGACGGGGCGTTCCAATATAAAAGAATGCCGTTCGGGTTACAGAATGCGCCGGCCACATTCCAGCGGAAAATGGACCAGATGCTGAGGCCCCATCGGAAGTATGCTGCGGCTTACCTGGATGACGTAATTGTCCATAGCACAGATTGGGCCTCACATCTGCCAAAAGTGCAAGCAGTCCTGGACTCTGTTCGGGAAGCGGGGTTTACGGCTAACCCCAAGAAGTGTACCATTGGGCAGGAGGAGGCCAAATATCTTGGGTACACCATTGGGAGGGGAGTAATAAAACCCCAACTCAACAAAGTCGAGGCCATCCAGAGTTGGCCACGTCCCAACAGCAAGAAGCAGGTACGAGCCTTTCTGGGAATCGCTGGGTATTATCGGCGATTCATTCCCCACTTTGCTTCTAAGGCTGTGCCCCTAACCAACCTGACGAAGGGGAAAGGGTCGGTCATGATTAAATGGACCCCCGAGGCTGAGGCAGCATTCCAATTCTTGAAACAAGCCTTATGTAGCCAGCCAGTGTTGTACTCACCCGACTTCTCTAAAGACTTTGTCGTACAAAGTAATGCGTCAGATGTGGGGTTAGGAGCAGTATTGTCCCAGGTCTGGAACGGGGAAGAGCACCCAGTCATTTACCTCAGCAGGAAGTTGAAGTCCCATGAGGTAAATTACGCCACCGTTGAAAAGGAGTGTTTAGCGGTGAAGTGGGCTCTAGATTCCCTTCGGTACTACCTGCTAGGTAGGCACTTTGACATGGTTACGGATCACGCTCCGTTAAAGTGGATGGCTCAAAACAAGGAAACAAATAGAAGAGTGAATAGGTGGTTCCTGGCCCTCCAGGAATTCAACTTCACAGTAAAGCATCGCCCTGGCGTTCAAATGGGGAATGTGGATGCTTTGTCTCGAGTACATGAATGCCTGATTGCTGGTGTTCCAACCCCGAGGTTAAAACAAGAGGGGGGGGGTATGTGACAGCAGGAGGGTAAAGTCACCTGGTTGCATCCAGGGGGGTAGATATATTTCGCCCAGATTCAGGCTTTACGCCGACTTATACAACTAGGTGGAGAGTTGTATAAGCCCAGCTAAGGCTAGTGGGCTCATGGATGACTCATACCTCTAGGGAGAGTGTGGGGCGTCGTACAGACAGGGAGTTGATGAGACCAGCTGAAGCTTGTCAGCTCATTTAGGCCTCTATAAGAACTCCCAGCTTCATTAGATGTTAGCTCATGCCTGGAACCAGACCTGTGTGGACTGTCTAGGGAGAGTGAACCCCTGTGCGGTGAGAAAAAGCCTGTGTGGCTATTTGCTTGGACATTTAAAACCAGGGACTTAGGGACTAGGACAGCACTAGGCTGATCCCAGTTGTTAGTTAGGAAACCTGTATGTTTAGTCAGAGGTCAAGTTGACCAGGATTTATTTTATTTATGTTTCTTTTGTTTTGCTGTGTTTTGTCACTGTAAATAGAAAATAAACCGCACCTTTTTGATTTTGAAAACCACAACCTCCGTTTGCTGGGCCTGTTTTTGTGTGGGGAGCCCATCCCGGGGGTCACACACACCCGCTGCCGAGCTAACCCCCTCACACTACCTATAGTTTTCTGTCCCTAGAAAAAAATGTTTTTTTAAAGATGGTTGATGATCAATGCTTTAGCACAGTATAGCACAAGGAGAATTTCCCTCACTGTCCTTCCCTGTCCCTAGAAACAAGGATTAGCACAGTAAAACACACTGACACTCTCCCTACCTATAGTTTTCTGTCCCTAGAAAAAATGTTTTTTTAAAGATGGTTGATGATCAATGCTTTAGCACAGTGTAGCACAAGGAGAATTTCCCTCACTGTCCTTCCCTGTCCCTAGAAACAAGGATTAGCACAGTGAAAGAAACTGACACTCTCCCTACCTATAGTTTTCTGTCCCTAGAAAAAATGTTTTTTTAAAGATGGTTGATGATCAATGCTTTAGCACAGTATAGCACAAGGAGAATTTCCCTCACTGTCCTTCCCTGTCCCTAGAAACAAGGATTAGCACAGTGAAAGAAACTGACACTCTCCCTACTGTGAGGGGGTTAACTCGGTAGCGGGTGTGTGTGACCCCCTGGTTGGGCTCCCCACACAAAAACAGGGCCAGCAGACGGAGGTTGTGGTTTTCAAAATCAAAAGGTGCGGTTTATTTCTCTATGTACAGTGACAAAAACACAGCAAAGCCAAAAAGAAACAAACAAAATAAATCCTGGTCAGTTTGACCTCTGACTAAACATGCAGGTTTCCTAAACTAACAACTGGGATCAGCCTAGTGCTGTCCTAGTCCCTAAGTCCCTGGTTTAGTAAAAGTCCAAACAAATAGCCACACAGGCTTTGCCTCACCGCACAGGGGTTCACTCTCCCTAGACAGTCCACACAGGTCTGGTTCCAGGCATGAGCTAACATCTAATGAATCTGGGAGTTTCTTATAGAGGCCTAAATGAGCTGACAAGGTTCAGCTGGTCTCATCAACTCCCTGTCTGCACGACGCCCAGCCCTCTCCCTAGAGGTATGAGTCATCCATGAGCACACTAGCCTTATACAACTCTCCACCTAGTTGTACAAATCGGCGTAAAGCCTGAATCTGGGCGAAATATATCTACCCCCCTGGATGCAACCAGGTGACTTTACCTTCCTGCTGTCACATACCCCCCCCTCTTGTTTTAACCTCGGGGTTGGAACACCAGCAATCAGGCATTCATGTACTCGAGACAAAGCATCCACATTCCCCATTTGAACGCCAGGGCGATGCTTTACTGTGAAGTTGAATTCCTGGAGGGCCAGGAACCACCTATTCACTCTTCTATTTGTTTCCTTGTTTTGAGCCATCCACTTTAACGGAGCGTGATCCGTAACCATGTCAAAGTGCCTACCTAGCAGATAGTACCGAAGGGAATCTAGAGCCCACTTCACCGCTAAACACTCCTTTTCAACCGTGGCGTAATTTACCTCATGGGACTTCAACTTCCTGCTGAGGTAAATGACTGGGTGCTCTTCCCCGTTCCAGACCTGGGACAATACTGCTCCTAACCCCACATCTGACGCATCACTTTGTACGACAAAGTCTTTAGAGAAGTCGGGTGAGTACAACACTGGCTGGCTACATAAGGCTTGTTTCAAGAATTGGAATGCTGCCTCAGCCTCGGGGGTCCATTTAATCATGACCGACCCTTTCCCTTTCGTCAGGTTGGTTAGGGGCACAGCCTTAGAAGCAAAGTGGGGAATGAAGCGCCGATAATAACCCGCGATTCCCAGAAAGGCTCGTACCTGCTTCTTGCTGTTGGGACGTGGCCAACTCTGGATGGCCTCGACTTTGTTGAGTTGGGGTTTTATTACTCCCCTGCCAATGGTGTACCCAAGATATTTGGCCTCCTCCTGCCCAATGGTACACTTCTTGGGGTTAGCCGTAAACCCCGCTTCCCGAACAGAGTCCAGGACTGCTTGCACTTTTGGCAGATGTGAGGCCCAATCTGTGCTATGGACAATTACGTCATCCAGGTAAGCCGCAGCATACTTCCGATGGGGCCTCAGCATCTGGTCCATTTTCCGCTGGAATGTGGCCGGCGCATTCTGTAACCCGAACGGCATTCTCTTATATTGGAACGCCCCGTCTGGGGTTACAAATGCGGTTTTCTCTTTGGCCGACTTGGCCAGGGGAATTTGCCAATACCCTTTTGTGAGGTCAAGAGTCGTCATGTATCGGGCTGTTCCCAGCCGGTCGATCAACTCATCTATACGTGGCATGGGGTAGGTGTCAAATTTTGTAACTTTGTTCAACTGACGAAAATCGTTACAAAATCGCCAGCTCCCATCCGGTTTAGGCACCAACACAATGGGACTAGACCAATCACTTTGGGACTCCTCTATCACCCCTAAGTTCAGCATTTTCTGTACTTCCTCCCGTATTGCCTCCCGTCGGGCCTCTGGGATCCGATAGGGTTTTAACTTCACCCTTTCACCGGGCGGGGTAATAATATCATGCTCTACCCCAGATGTTTGTCCCGGCAGCTCAGAGAACACCTCCTTGTTGCGAAGCACAAACTCCTTAACCTCCTGTTGTTGGGGTTGTGACAAGGTGGCTGCTATTCCAACCTCCGGAATCACGCAACCAGTTTGAGCTGGTGACCAAGTTTCTGCGACTAGGGACTCTCTATCCCTCCAGGCTTTCAACAGATTAACGTGATATATCTGTTCGGGCTTTCGCCTTCCTGGTTGTCTGACCTTGTAATTCACTTCGCTCACTTTTTCCATTATCTCGTAGGGGCCTTGCCATTTGGCAAGGAATTTACTTTCAACCGTAGGGACAAGTACCAATATCCTATCCCCCGGGGAAAAGGTACGGGTCTTTGCTCCACGGTTGTACACTCTCTGCTGTGCCAACTGCGCTTGGGCCAAATGTTCCTTCACGATGGGCATTACCTGTGCAATTCGATCTTGCATCAGGGCGACATGCTCAATCACACTCCTGTGGGGAGAACTCTCACTTTCCCAAGTTTCCTTGGCAATATCCAACAGCCCTCTTGGGTGTCTCCCATACAGTAACTCAAAGGGGGAGAATCCCGTAGAGGATTGGGGCACCTCCCTAATAGCAAACATCAAATAAGGAAGTAGACAGTCCCAATCCTTTCCATCTCTATCCACCACTTTCTTCAACATTTGTTTTAGGGTTTTGTTGAATCTTTCAACCAGCCCATCGGTTTGGGGGTGATACACAGATGTACGCAATTGCGTCACTTTGAACAATTTACACAGCTCTTTCATAACCCGGGACATAAAGGGTGTACCTTGGTCCGTAAGCAGTTCTTTACAAATACCCACCCGGCTAAAAACAAGAGATAGCTCTTTGGCTATGGTTTTGGCCGAGGTATTTCTGAGAGGGATCGCTTCTGGATAACGGGTGGCATAGTCCATTATAACCAATATGTACTGGTGCCCCCTAGCGGACTTGATTATAGGACCTACCAAATCCATTGCGATTCTCTCAAACGGGACCTCAATGATGGGTAGAGGGACCAGCGGGCTACGGAAATGTGGCATCGGGGCCGACCTCTGACACACAGGGCAGGAGGAACAATAATTTTCTATGTCCTTCATCACCCCAGGCCAATAGAATCTCTGTAATACCCTCTCTCGGGTTTTCTCTGTCCCCAGATGACCTCCAAGAATGTGCCCATGGGCCAACTCCAACACCAACTTCCTGTAAGGTTTGGGCACCACCAGCTGCTCAACGGTTTCTTCTGCCCTTTTTGCCACCCGATACAGTAGGTCCTTCTCTACGCTGAAGTATGGGTAAGTGCAGGTATTATCTGGGTTCACTAACTCGCCATCTATTTCCACTACGTTTTCCCGTGCCTTTATTAGGGCGGGGTCTTTTAACTGTTCTGTGGCAAAATTTTCCCTGTGAACCTCCAGATCAGAAAACTCCACAGACGGTAGGTTTTCGTCTGAGGAGGTGGGCTCCTCTCCAGTTTCTTGAGTCTCCCCTGCCAATACTGACAAGGGAAATTCTGGAGAGTCCTCACCACTCTCAGAGGAGTTCTGGCTATCACATTCCTGGTACATAGGGGCACCAGTGGGGGGCTCAGGATCATCCCACAGTTCCCAGAACTTCGGAAAATCCCTTCCCACAATGGCGTCATGCGGTAACTGAGATACTAAGCCCACTGGATGAGAGAGGGTACCTTTGGGGGTCTCGAAACACACTGTAGTCACTGGATACTCTCGGGTGTCCCCATGCACACAAATAACAGCTACCTTGCTATTCCCAGAGACCTCTGTTTTAACTAACTCAGCCTTTATCAGGGTCACAAGGCTACCTGAATCCAACAATACCACAACATTTCTACCATTAACACACATTTTGCATAAATGTTTCCCAGTTCCTCGAATGGCAGTGCATGCGACTGTCGCACACAGCGACTGACGTCTGCCCGTCAGAAAGTCACACTGCATGGGTTCCTCCACAACCGGGCAATTGGCTGCAATATGTCCCGCTTGCCGGCAGCGGTAGCAAACGATCCTTCTTGCGGCCTCTTGAGCCGCTGATTTCCCAGGCTGTTCTCGCCAAACTTGGGGTAGAGCTCCCACCCTCTCACTCTCTCCACCCTCACCCCTTGGAATCCTCTTATCCGCCCCTGGGGATGGTCTGGTCTTAGGGTGGAAAGTCCGAGAGTCTCTGGAAGAGGCCGTCAGGTTCTCTGTAGCCAAGTATCTCTCTACACGATCCACAAGTTTACCGGCCGTTTCTGGGTCTCCGTGGCTTACCCACTTTTGAATGGCGGTAGGAAGAGCTCTCAAGAAACGATCCATCACAACACGTTCCACAATCTCCGGTGCGGACAAAGTCTCTGGCTGTAGCCACTTCCTGCTCAGGTGAATGAGATCATACATTTGAGACCTGGGGGGTTTTCCAAGCTGGAAAGTCCAGTTATGCACACGCTGAGCCCGGACAGCCAGGGTGACACCCAGCCTTGCCAATATTTCAGCTTTTAGCATCACATAGTCTTTTGCTTGGTCAGGCTCTAGGTCATAGTAAGCCTTCTGCGATTCACCAGTTAACAGAGGAGCCACCAGTCCAGCCCACTGCTCCTCAGGCCACTTTTCTCTTTCAGCAGTCCTTTCAAATGTGGTCAAAAATACCTCTGGATCATCCTCTCCAGTCATTTTTGTCAATAAACGACTCACCCCAAAGGACGCGGTATTAGTGGGACGGCTTTCCTCACTGGTCTGCGGACGTTGCTGCATTACTGCTTCCATTTGTTGTAGTCTCTGCTCTTGCTTCTGTAACAGGTCTATGAAGCGGGCCTCAGATTGCTGCTGGGCTTGTTGATGAGCTTGCTGCTGGGCTGCAAGGCTCCTTTGCAAACCTGCATTTGTCTGCTGTTGATTGGCATTTGCTAGAGCCAGCTGTTTCAGTATCTCCTCCATGCTGGCTTAAAAAAACTGCCACTGGTTCTCCACCAACTGTGAGGGGGTTAACTCGGTAGCGGGTGTGTGTGACCCCCTGGTTGGGCTCCCCACACAAAAACAGGGCCAGCAGACGGAGGTTGTGGTTTTCAAAATCAAAAGGTGCGGTTTATTTCTCTATGTACAGTGACAAAAACACAGCAAAGCCAAAAAGAAACAAACAAAATAAATCCTGGTCAGTTTGACCTCTGACTAAACATGCAGGTTTCCTAAACTAACAACTGGGATCAGCCTAGTGCTGTCCTAGTCCCTAAGTCCCTGGTTTAGTAAAAGTCCAAACAAATAGCCACACAGGCTTTGCCTCACCGCACAGGGGTTCACTCTCCCTAGACAGTCCACACAGGTCTGGTTCCAGGCATGAGCTAACATCTAATGAATCTGGGAGTTTCTTATAGAGGCCTAAATGAGCTGACAAGGTTCAGCTGGTCTCATCAACTCCCTGTCTGCACGACGCCCAGCCCTCTCCCTAGAGGTATGAGTCATCCATGAGCACACTAGCCTTATACAACTCTCCACCTAGTTGTACAAATCGGCGTAAAGCCTGAATCTGGGCGAAATATATCTACCCCCCTGGATGCAACCAGGTGACTTTACCTTCCTGCTGTCACACTACCTATAGTTTTCTGTCCCTAGAAAAAATGTTTTTTTAAAGATGGTTGATGATCAATGCTTTAGCACAGTATAGCACAAGGAGAATTTCCCTCACTGTCCTTCCCTGTCCCTAGAAACAAGGATTAGCACAGTGAAAGAAACTGACACTCTCCCTACCTATAGTTTTCTGTCCCTAGAAAAAATGTTTTTTTAAAGATGGTTGATGATCAATGCTTTAGCACACTATAGCACAAGGAGAATTTCCCTCACTGTCCTTCCCTGTCCCTAGAAACAAGGATTAGCACTGTGAAAGAAACTGACACTCTCCCTACCTATAGTTTTCTGTCCCTAGAAAAAATGTTTTTTTAAAGATGGTTGATGATCAATGCTTTAGCACAGTATAGCACAAGGAGAATTTCCCTCACTGTCCTTCCCTGTCCCTAGAAACAAGGATTAGCACAGTGAAAGAAACTGACACTCTCCCTACCTATAGTTTTCTGTCCCTAGAAAAAATGTTTTTTTAAAGATGGTTGATGATCAATGCTTTAGCACAGTATAGCACAAGGAGAATTTCCCTCACTGTCCTTCCCTGTCCCTAGAAACAAGGATTAGCACAGTAAAACACACTGACACTCTCCCTACCTATAGTTTTCTGTCCCTAGAAAAAATGTTTTTTTAAAGATGGTTGATGATCAATGCTTTAGCACAGTGTAGCACAAGGAGAATTTCCCTCACTGTCCTTCCCTGTCCCTAGAAACAAGGATTAGCACAGTGAAAGAAACTGACACTCTCCCTACCTATAGTTTTCTGTCCCTAGAAAAAATGTTTTTTTAAAGATGGTTGATGATCAATGCTTTAGCACAGTATAGCACAAGGAGAATTTCCCTCACTGTCCTTCCCTGTCCCTAGAAACAAGGATTAGCACAGTGAAAGAAACTGACACTCTCCCTACCTATAGTTTTCTGTCCCTAGAAAAAATGTTTTTTTAAAGATGGTTGATGATCAATGCTTTAGCACAGTATAGCACAAGGAGAATTTCCCTCACTGTCCTTCCCTGTCCCTAGAAACAAGGATTAGCACAGTGAAAGAAACTGACACTCTCCCTACCTATAGTTTTCTGTCCCTAGAAAAAATGTTTTTTTAAAGATGGTTGATGATCAATGCTTTAGCACAGTATAGCACAAGGAGAATTTCCCTCACTGTCCTTCCCTGTCCCTAGAAACAAGGATTAGCACAGTGAAACACACTGACACTCTCCCTACCTATAGTTTTCTGTCCCTAGAAAAAATGTTTTTTTAAAGATGGTTGATGATCAATGCTTTAGCACAGTATAGCACAAGGAGAATTTCCCTCACTGTCCTTCCCTGTCCCTAGAAACAAGGATTAGCACAGTGAAAGAAACTGACACTCTCCCTACCTATAGTTTTCTGTCCCTAGAAAAAATGTTTTTTTAAAGATGGTTGATGATCAATTCTTTAGCACACTATAGCACAAGGAGAATTTCCCTCACTGTCCTTCCCTGTCCCTAGAAACAAGGATTAGCACAGTGAAAGAAACTGACACTCTCCCTACCTATAGTTTTCTGTCCCTAGAAAAAATGTTTTTTTAAAGATGGTTGATGATCAATGCTTTAGCACAGTATAGGACAAGGAGAATTTCCCTCACTGTCCTTCCCTGTCCCTAGAAACAAGGATTAGCACAGTGAAAGAAACTGACACTCTCCCTACCTATAGTTTTCTGTCCCTAGAAAAAATGTTTTTTTAAAGATGGTTGATGATCAATGCTTTAGCACAGTATAGCACAAGGAGAATTTCCCTCACTGTCCTTCCCTGTCCCTAGAAACAAGGATTAGCACAGTGAAAGAAACTGACACTCTCCCTACCTATAGTTTTCTGTCCCTAGAAAAAATGTTTTTTTAAAGATGGTTGATGATCAATGCTTTAGCACAGTATAGCACAAGGAGAATTTCCCTCACTGTCCTTCCCTGTCCCTAGAAACAAGGATTAGCACAGTGAAAGAAACTGACACTCTCCCTACCTATAGTTTTCTGTCCCTAGAAAAAATGTTTTTTTAAAGGTGGTTGATGATCAATGCTTTAGCACAGTATAGCACAAGGAGAATTTCCCTCACTGTCCTTCCCTGTCCCTAGAAACAAGGATTAGCACGGTGAAAGAAACTGACACTCTCCCTACCTATAGTTTTCTGTCCCTAGAAAAAATGTTTTTTTAAAGATGGTTGATGATCAATGCTTTAGCACAGTATAGCACAAGGAGAATTTCCCTCACTGTCCTTCCCTGTCCCTAGAAACAAGGATTAGCACAGTGAAAGAAACTGACACTCTCCCTACCTATAGTTTTCTGTCCCTAGAAAAAATGTTTTTTTAAAGATGGTTGATGATCAATGCTTTAGCACACTATAGCACAAGGAGAATTTCCCTCACTGTCCTTCCCTGTCCCTAGAAACAAGGATTAGCACAGTGAAAGAAACTGACACTCTCCCTACCTATAGTTTTCTGTCCCTAGAAAAAATGTTTTTTTAAAGATGGTTGATGATCAATGCTTTAGCACAGTATAGCACAAGGAGAATTTCCCTCACTGTCCTTCCCTGTCCCTAGAAACAAGGATTAGCACAGTGAAAGAAACTGACACTCTCCCTACCTATAGTTTTCTGTCCCTAGAAAAAATGTTTTTTTAAAGATGGTTGATGATCAATGCTTTAGCACAGTATAGCACAAGGAGAATTTCCCTCACTGTCCTTCCCTGTCCCTAGAAACAAGGATTAGCACAGTGAAAGAAACTGACACTCTCCCTACCTATAGTTTTCTGTCCCTAGAAAAAATGTTTTTTTAAAGGTGGTTGATGATCAATGCTTTAGCACAGTATAGCACAAGGAGAATTTCCCTCACTGTCCTTCCCTGTCCCTAGAAACAAGGATTAGCACGGTGAAAGAAACTGACACTCTCCCTACCTATAGTTTTCTGTCCCTAGAAAAAATGTTTTTTTAAAGATGGTTGATGATCAATGCTTTAGCACAGTATAGCACAAGGAGAATTTCCCTCACTGTCCTTCCCTGTCCCTAGAAACAAGGATTAGCACAGTGAAAGAAACTGACACTCTCCCTACCTATAGTTTTCTGTCCCTAGAAAAAATGTTTTTTTAAAGATGGTTGATGATCAATGCTTTAGCACACTATAGCACAAGGAGAATTTCCCTCACTGTCCTTCCCTGTCCCTAGAAACAAGGATTAGCACAGTGAAAGAAACTGACACTCTCCCTACCTATAGTTTTCTGTCCCTAGAAAAATTGTTTTTTTAAAGATGGTTGATGATCAATGCTTTAGCACAGTATAGCACAAGGAGAATTTCCCTCACTGTCCTTCCCTGTCCCTAGAAACAAGGATTAGCACAGTGAAAGAAACTGACACTCTCCCTACCTATAGTTTTCTGTCCCTAGAAAAAATGTTTTTTTAAAGATGGTTGATGATCAATGCTTTAGCACAGTATAGCACAAGGAGAATTTCCCTCACTGTCCTTCCCTGTCCCTAGAAACAAGGATTAGCACAGTGAAACACACTGACACTCTCCCTACCTATAGTTTTCTGTCCCTAGAAAAAATGTTTTTTTAAAGATGGTTGATGATCAATGCTTTAGCACAGTATAGCACAAGGAGAATTTCCCTCACTGTCCTTCCCTGTCCCTAGAAACAAGGATTAGCACAGTGAAAGAAACTGACACTCTCCCTACCTATAGTTTTCTGTCCCTAGAAAAAATGTTTTTTTAAAGATGGTTGATGATCAATTCTTTAGCACACTATAGCACAAGGAGAATTTCCCTCACTGTCCTTCCCTGTCCCTAGAAACAAGGATTAGCACAGTGAAAGAAACTGACACTCTCCCTACCTATAGTTTTCTGTCCCTAGAAAAAATGTTTTTTTAAAGATGGTTGATGATCAATGCTTTAGCACAGTATAGCACAAGGAGAATTTCCCTCACTGTCCTTCCCTGTCCCTAGAAACAAGGATTAGCACAGTGAAACACACTGACACTCTCCCTACCTATAGTTTTCTGTCCCTAGAAAAAATGTTTTTTTAAAGATGGTTGATGATCAATGCTTTAGCACAGTATAGCACAAGGAGAATTTCCCTCACTGTCCTTCCCTGTCCCTAGAAACAAGGATTAGCACAGTGAAAGAAACTGACACTCTCCCTACCTATAGTTTTCTGTCCCTAGAAAAAATGTTTTTTTAAAGATGGTTGATGATCAATGCTTTAGCACAGTATAGCACAAGGAGAATTTCCCTCACTGTCCTTCCCTGTCCCTAGAAACAAGGATTAGCACAGTGAAAGAAACTGACACTCTCCCTACCTATAGTTTTCTGTCCCTAGAAAAATTGTTTTTTTAAAGATGGTTGATGATCAATGCTTTAGCACAGTATAGCACAAGGAGAATTTCCCTCACTGTCCTTCCCTGTCCCTAGAAACAAGGATTAGCACAGTGAAAGAAACTGACACTCTCCCTACCTATAGTTTTCTGTCCCTAGAAAAAATGTTTTTTTAAAGATGGTTGATGATCAATGCTTTAGCACAGTATAGCACAAGGAGAATTTCCCTCACTGTCCTTCCCTGTCCCTAGAAACAAGGATTAGCACAGTGAAACACACTGACACTCTCCCTACCTATAGTTTTCTGTCCCTAGAAAAAATGTTTTTTTAAAGATGGTTGATGATCAATGCTTTAGCACAGTATAGCACAAGGAGAATTTCCCTCACTGTCCTTCCCTGTCCCTAGAAACAAGGATTAGCACAGTGAAAGAAACTGACACTCTCCCTACCTATAGTTTTCTGTCCCTAGAAAAAATGTTTTTTTAAAGATGGTTGATGATCAATTCTTTAGCACACTATAGCACAAGGAGAATTTCCCTCACTGTCCTTCCCTGTCCCTAGAAACAAGGATTAGCACAGTGAAAGAAACTGACACTCTCCCTACCTATAGTTTTCTGTCCCTAGAAAAAATGTTTTTTTAAAGATGGTTGATGATCAATGCTTTAGCACAGTATAGCACAAGGAGAATTTCCCTCACTGTCCTTCCCTGTCCCTAGAAACAAGGATTAGCACAGTGAAACACACTGACACTCTCCCTACCTATAGTTTTCTGTCCCTAGAAAAAATGTTTTTTTAAAGATGGTTGATGATCAATGCTTTAGCACAGTATAGCACAAGGAGAATTTCCCTCACTGTCCTTCCCTGTCCCTAGAAACAAGGATTAGCACAGTGAAAGAAACTGACACTCTCCCTACCTATAGTTTTCTGTCCCTAGAAAAAATGTTTTTTTAAAGATGGTTGATGATCAATTCTTTAGCACACTATAGCACAAGGAGAATTTCCCTCACTGTCCTTCCCTGTCCCTAGAAACAAGGATTAGCACAGTGAAAGAAACTGACACTCTCCCTACCTATAGTTTTCTGTCCCTAGAAAAAATGTTTTTTTAAAGATGGTTGATGATCAATGCTTTAGCACAGTATAGCACAAGGAGAATTTCCCTCACTGTCCTTCCCTGTCCCTAGAAACAAGGATTAGCACAGTGAAAGAAACTGACACTCTCCCTACCTATAGTTTTCTGTCCCTAGAAAAAATGTTTTTTTAAAGATGGTTGATGATCAATGCTTTAGCACAGTATAGCACAAGGAGAATTTCCCTCACTGTCCTTCCCTGTCCCTAGAAACAAGGATTAGCACAGTGAAAGAAACTGACACTCTCCCTACCTATAGTTTTCTGTCCCTAGAAATTTTTTTTTTTTAAAGATGGTTGATGATCAATGCTTTAGCACAGTATAGCACAAGGAGAATTTCCCTCACTGTCCTTCTCTGTCCCTAGAAACAAGGATTAGCACAGTGAAAGAAACTGACACTCTCCCTACCTATAGTTTTCTGTCCCTAGAAAAAATGTTTTTTTAAAGATGGTTGATGATCAATGCTTTAGCACAGTATAGCACAAGGAGAATTTCCCTCACTGTCCTTCCCTGTCCCTAGAAACAAGGATTAGCACAGTGAAAGAAACTGACACTCTCCCTACCTATAGTTTTCTGTCCCTAGAAAAAATGTTTTTTTTAAAGATGGTTGATGATCAATGCTTTAGCACAGTATAGCACAAGGAGAATTTCCCTCACTGTCCTTCCCTGTCCTAGAAACAAGGATTAGCACAGTGAAAGAAACTGACACTCTCCCTACCTATAGTTTTCTGTCCCTAGAAAAAATGTTTTTTTAAAGATGGTTGATGATCAATGCTTTAGCACAGTATAGCACAAGGAGAATTTCCCTCACTGTCCTTCCCTGTCCCTAAAAACAAGGATTAGCACGGTGAAAGAAACTGACACTCTCCCTACCTATAGTTTTCTGTCCCTAGAAAAAATGTTTTTTTAAAGATGGTTGATGATCAATGCTTTAGCACAGTATAGCACAAGGAGAATTTCCCTCACTGTCCTTCCCTGTCCCTAGAAACAAGGATTAGCACAGTGAAAGAAACTGACACTCTCCCTACCTATAGTTTTCTGTCCCTAGAAAAAATGTTTTTTTAAAGATGGTTGATGATCAATGCTTTAGCACACTATAGCACAAGGAGAATTTCCCTCACTGTCCTTCCCTGTCCCTAGAAACAAGGATTAGCACAGTGAAAGAAACTGACACTCTCCCTACCTATAGTTTTCTGTCCCTAGAAAAAATGTTTTTTTAAAGATGGTTGATGATCAATGCTTTAGCACAGTATAGCACAAGGAGAATTTCCCTCACTGTCCTTCCCTGTCCCTAGAAACAAGGATTAGCACAGTGAAAGAAACTGACACTCTCCCTACCTATAGTTTTCTGTCCCTAGAAAAAATGTTTTTTTAAAGATGGTTGATGATCAATGCTTTAGCACAGTATAGCACAAGGAGAATTTCCCTCACTGTCCTTCCCTGTCCCTGAAACAAGGATTAGCACAGTGAAAGAAACTGACACTCTCCCTACCTATAGTTTTCTGTCCCTAGAAAAAATGTTTTTTTAAAGATGGTTGATGATCAATGCTTTAGCACAGTATAGCACAAGGAGAATTTCCCTCACTGTCCTTCCCTGTCCCTAGAAACAAGGATTAGCACAGTAAAACACACTGACACTCTCCCTACCTATAGTTTTCTGTCCCTAGAAAAAATGTTTTTTTAAAGATGGTTGATGATCAATGCTTTAGCACAGTGTAGCACAAGGAGAATTTCCCTCACTGTCCTTCCCTGTCCCTAGAAACAAGGATTAGCACAGTGAAAGAAACTGACACTCTCCCTACCTATAGTTTTCTGTCCCTAGAAAAAATGTTTTTTAAAAAATGGTTGATGATCAATGCTTTAGCACAGTATAGCACAAGGAGAATTTCCCTCACTGTCCTTCCCTGTCCCTAGAAACAAGGATTAGCACAGTGAAAGAAACTGACACTTTCCCTACCTATAGTTTTCTGTCCCTAGAAAAAATGTTTTTTTAAAGATGGTTGATGATCAATGCTTTAGCACAGTATAGCACAAGGAGAATTTCCCTCACTGTCCTTCCCTGTCCCTAGAAACAAGGATTAGCACAGTGAAAGAAACTGACACTCTCCCTACCTATAGTTTTCTGTCCCTAGAAAAAATGTTTTTTTAAAGATGGTTGATGATCAATGCTTTAGCACACTATAGCACAAGGAGAATTTCCCTCACTGTCCTTCCCTGTCCCTAGAAACAAGGATTAGCACAGTGAAAGAAACTGACACTCTCCCTACCTATAGTTTTCTGTCCCTAGAAAAAATGTTTTTTTAAAGATGGTTGATGATCAATGCTTTAGCACACTATAGCACAAGGAGAATTTCCCTCACTGTCCTTCCCTGTCCCTAGAAACAAGGATTAGCACAGTGAAAGAAACTGACACTCTCCCTACCTATAGTTTTCTGTCCCTAGAAAAAATGTTTTTTTAAAGATGGTTGATGATCAATGCTTTAGCACAGTATAGCACAAGGAGAATTTCCCTCACTGTCCTTCCCTGTCCCTAGAAACAAGGATTAGCACAGTGAAAGAAACTGACACTCTCCCTACCTATAGTTTTCTGTCCCTAGAAAAAATGTTTTTTTAAAGATGGTTGATGATCAATGCTTTAGCACAGTATAGCACAAGGAGAATTTCCCTCACTGTCCTTCCCTGTCCCTAGAAACAAGGATTAGCACAGTGAAAGAAACTGACACTCTCCCTACCTATAGTTTTCTGTCCCTAGAAAAAATGTTTTTTTAAAGATGGTTGATGATCAATGCTTTAGCACAGTATAGCACAAGGAGAATTTCCCTCACTGTCCTTCCCTGTCCCTAGAAACAAGGATTAGCACAGTAAAACACACTGACACTCTCCCTACCTATAGTTTTCTGTCCCTAGAAAAAATGTTTTTTTAAAGATGGTTGATGATCAATGCTTTAGCACAGTATAGCACAAGGAGAATTTCCCTCACTGTCCTTCCCTGTCCCTAGAAACAAGGATTAGCACAGTGAAAGAAACTGACACTCTCCCTACCTATAGTTTTCTGTCCCTAGAAAAAATGTTTTTTTAAAGATGGTTGATGATCAATGCTTTAGCACAGTATAGCACAAGGAGAATTTCCCTCACTGTCCTTCCCTGTCCCTAGAAACAAGGATTAGCACAGTGAAAGAAACTGACACTCTCCCTACCTATAGTTTTCTGTCCCTAGAAAAAATGTTTTTTTAAAGATGGTTGATGATCAATGCTTTAGCACAGTATAGCACAAGGAGAATTTCCCTCACTGTCCTTCCCTGTCCCTAGAAACAAGGATTAGCACAGTGAAAGAAACTGACACTCTCCCTACCTATAGTTTTCTGTCCCTAGAAAAAATGTTTTTTTAAAGATGGTTGATGATCAATGCTTTAGCACAGTATAGCACAAGGAGAATTTCCCTCACTGTCCTTCCCTGTCCCTAGAAACAAGGATTAGCACAGTGAAAGAAACTGACACTCACCCTACCTATAGTTTTCTGTCCCTAGAAAAAATGTTTTTTTAAAGATGGTTGATGATCAATGCTTTAGCACAGTATAGCACAAGGAGAATTTCCCTCACTGTCCTTCCCTGTCCCTAGAAACAAGGATTAGCACAGTGAAACACACTGACACTCTCCCTACCTATAGTTTTCTGTCCCTAGAAAAAATGTTTTTTTAAAGATGGTTGATGATCAATGCTTTAGCACAGTATAGCACAAGGAGAATTTCCCTCACTGTCCTTCCCTGTCCCTAGAAACAAGGATTAGCACAGTGAAAGAAACTGACACTCTCCCTACCTATAGTTTTCTGTCCCTAGAAAAAATGTTTTTTAAAGATGGTTGATGATCAATGCTTTAGCACACTATAGCACAAGGAGAATTTCCCTCACTGTCCTTCCCTGTCCCTAGAAACAAGGATTAGCACAGTGAAAGAAACTGACACTCTCCCTACCTATAGTTTTCTGTCCCTAGAAAAAATGTTTTTTTAAAGATGGTTGATGATCAATGCTTTAGCACAGTATAGCACAAGGAGAATTTCCCTCACTGTCCTTCCCTGTCCCTAGAAACAAGGATTAGCACAGTGAAAGAAACTGACACTCTCCCTACCTATAGTTTTCTGTCCCTAGAATTTTTTTTTTTTAAAGATGGTTGATGATCAATGCTTTAGCACAGTATAGCACAAGGAGAATTTCCCTCACTGTCCTTCCCTGTCCCTAGAAACAAGGATTAGCACAGTGAAAGAAACTGACACTCTCCCTACCTATAGTTTTCTGTCCCTAGAAAAAATGTTTTTTTAAAGATGGTTGATGATCAATGCTTTAGCACAGTATAGCACAAGGAGAATTTCCCTCACTGTCCTTAACTGTCCCTAGAAACAAGGATTAGCACAGTAAAACACACTGACACTCTCCCTACCTATAGTTTTCTGTCCCTAGAAAAAATGTTTTTTTAAAGATGGTTGATGATCAATGCTTTAGCACAGTATAGCACAAGGATAATTTCCCTCACTGTCCTTCCCTGTCCCTAGAAACAAGGATTAGCACAGTGAAAGAAACTGACACTCTCCCTACCTATAGTTTTCTGTCCCTAGAAAAAATGTTTTTTTAAAGATGGTTGATGATCAATGCTTTAGCACAGTATAGCACAAGGAGAATTTCCCTCACTGTCCTTCCCTGTCCCTAGAAACAAGGATTAGCACAGTGAAAGAAACTGACACTCTCCCTACCTATAGTTTTCTGTCCCTAGAAAAAATGTTTTTTTAAAGATGGTTGATGATCAATGCTTTAGCACAGTATAGCACAAGGAGAATTTCCCTCACTGTCCTTCCCTGTCCCTAGAAACAAGGATTAGCACAGTAAAACACACTGACACTCTCCCTACCTATAGTTTTCTGTCCCTAGAAAAAATGTTTTTTTAAAGATGGTTGATGATCAATGCTTTAGCACAGTATAGCACAAGGAGAATTTCCCTCACTGTCCTTCCCTGTCCCTAGAAACAAGGATTAGCACAGTGAAAGAAACTGACACTCTCCCTACCTATAGTTTTCTGTCCCTAGAAAAAATGTTTTTTTAAAGATGGTTGATGATCAATGCTTTAGCACACTATAGCACAAGGAGAATTTCCCTCACTGTCCTTCCCTGTCCCTAGAAACAAGGATTAGCACAGTAAAACACACTGACACTCTCCCTACCTATAGTTTTCTGTCCCTAGAAAAAATGTTTTTTTAAAGATGGTTGATGATCAATGCTTTAGCACACTATAGCACAAGGAGAATTTCCCTCACTGTCCTTCCCTGTCCCTACAAACAAGGATTAGCACAGTAAAACACACTGACACTCTCCCTACCTATAGTTTTCTGTCCCTAGAAATTTTTTTTTTTAAAGATGGTTGATGATCAATGCTTTAGCACAGTATAGCACAAGGAGAATTTCCCTCACTGTCCTTCCCTGTCCCTAGAAACAAGGATTAGCACAGTGAAAGAAACTGACACTCTCCCTACCTATAGTTTTCTGTCCCTAGAAAAAATGTTTTTTTAAAGATGGTTGATGATCAATGCTTTAGCACAGTATAGCACAAGGAGAATTTCCCTCACTGTCCTTCCCTGTCCCTAGAAACAAGGATTAGCACAGTGAAAGAAACTGATACTCTCCCTACCTATAGTTTTCTGTCCCTAGAAAAAATGTTTTTTTAAAGATGGTTGATGATCAATGCTTTAGCACAGTATAGCACAAGGAGAATTTCCCTCACTGTCCTTCCCTGTCTCTAGAAACAAGGATTAGCACAGTGAAAGAAACTGACACTCTCCCTACCTATAGTTTTCTGTCCCTAGAAAAAATGTTTTTTTAAAGATGGTTGATGATCAATGCTTTAGCACAGTATAGCACAAGGAGAATTTCCCTCACTGTCCTTCCCTGTCCCTAGAAACAAGGATTAGCACAGTGAAAGAAACTGACACTCTCTCTACCTATAGTTTTCTGTCCCTAGAAAAAATGTTTTTTTAAAGATGGTTGATGATCAATGCTTTAGCACAGTATAGCACAAGGAGAATTTCCCTCACTGTCCTTCCCTGTCCCTAGAAACAAGGATTAGCACAGTGAAAGAAACTGACACTCTCCCTACCTATAGTTTTCTGTCCCTAGAAAAAATGTTTTTTTAAAGATGGTTGATGATCAATGCTTTAGCACAGTATAGCACAAGGAGAATTTCCCTCACTGTCCTTCCCTGTCCCTAGAAACAAGGATTAGCACAGTGAAAGAAACTGACACTCTCCCTACCTATAGTTTTCTGTCCCTAGAAAAAATGTTTTTTTAAAGATGGTTGATGATCAATGCTTTAGCACAGTATAGCACAAGGAGAATTTCCCTCACTGTCCTTCCCTGTCCCTAGAAACAAGGATTAGCACAGTGAAAGAAACTGACACTCTCCCTACCTATAGTTTTCTGTCCCTAGAAAAAATGTTTTTTAAAGATGGTTGATGATCAATGCTTTAGCACAGTATAGCACAAGGAGAATTTCCCTCACTGTCCTTCCCTGTCCCTAGAAACAAGGATTAGCACAGTGAAAGAAACTGACACTCTCCCTACCTATAGTTTTCTGTCCCTAGAAAAAATGTTTTTTTAAAGATGGTTGATGATCAATGCTTTAGCACAGTATAGCACAAGGAGAATTTCCCTCACTGTCCTTCCCTGTCCCTAGAAACAAGGATTAGCACAGTGAAAGAAACTGATACTCTCCCTACCTATAGTTTTCTGTCCCTAGAAAAAATGTTTTTTTAAAGATGGTTGATGATCAATGCTTTAGCACAGTATAGCACAAGGAGAATTTCCCTCACTGTCCTTCCCTGTCTCTAGAAACAAGGATTAGCACAGTGAAAGAAACTGACACTCTCCCTACCTATAGTTTTCTGTCCCTAGAAAAAATGTTTTTTTAAAGATGGTTGATGATCAATGCTTTAGCACAGTATAGCACAAGGAGAATTTCCCTCATTGTCCTTCCCTGTCCCTAGAAACAAGGATTAGCACAGTGAAAGAAACTGACACTCTCCCTACCTATAGTTTTCTGTCCCTAGAAAAAATGTTTTTTTAAAGATGGTTGATGATCAATGCTTTAGCACAGTATAGCACAAGGAGAATTTCCCTCACTGTCCTTCCCTGTCCCTAGAAACAAGGATTAGCACAGTGAAAGAAACTGACACTCTCCCTACCTATAGTTTTCTGTCCCTAGAAAAAATGTTTTTTTAAAGATGGTTGATGATCAATGCTTTAGCACAGTATAGCACAAGGAGAATTTCCCTCACTGTCCTTCCCTGTCCCTAGAAACAAGGATTAGCACGGTGAAAGAAACTGACACTCTCCCTACCTATAGTTTTCTGTCCCTAGAAAAAATGTTTTTTTAAAGATGGTTGATGATCAATGCTTTAGCACAGTATAGCACAAGGAGAATTTCCCTCACTGTCCTTCCCTGTCCCTAGAAACAAGGATTAGCACAGTGAAAGAAACTGACACTCTCCCTACCTATAGTTTTCTGTCCCTAGAAAAAATGTTTTTTTAAAGATGGTTGATGATCAATGCTTTAGCACAGTATAGCACAAGGAGAATTTCCCTCACTGTCCTTCCCTGTCCCTAGAAACAAGGATTAGCACAGTGAAAGAAACTGACACTCTCCCTACCTATAGTTTTCTGTCCCTAGAAAAAATGTTTTTTTAAAGATGGTTGATGATCAATGCTTTAGCACAGTATAGCACAAGGAGAATTTCCCTCACTGTCCTTCCCTGTCCCTAGAAACAAGGATTAGCACAGTGAAACACACTGACACTCTCCCTACCTATAGTTTTCTGTCCCTAGAAAAAATATTTTTTTAAAGATGGTTGATGATCAATGCTTTAGCACAGTATAGCACAAGGAGAATTTCCCTCACTGTCCTTCCCTGTCCCTAGAAACAAGGATTAGCACAGTGAAATAAACTGACACTCTCCCTACCTATAGTTTTCTGTCCCTAGAAAAAATGTTTTTTAAAGATGGTTGATGATCAATGCTTTAGCACACTATAGCACAAGGAGAATTTCCCTCACTGTCCTTCCCTGTCCCTAGAAACAAGGATTAGCACAGTGAAAGAAACTGACACTCTCCCTACCTATAGTTTTCTGTCCCTAGAAAAAATGTTTTTTTAAAGATGGTTGATGATCAATGCTTTAGCACAGTATAGCACAAGGAGAATTTCCCTCACTGTCCTTCCCTGTCCCTAGAAACAAGGATTAGCACAGTGAAAGAAACTGACACTCTCCCTACCTATAGTTTTCTGTCCCTAGAAAAAATGTTTTTTTAAAGATGGTTGATGATCAATGCTTTAGCACACTATAGCACAAGGAGAATTTCCCTCACTGTCCTTCCCTGTCCCTAGAAACAAGGATTAGCACAGTGAAAGAAACTGACACTCTCCCTACCTATAGTTTTCTGTCCCTAGAAAAAATGTTTTTTTAAAGATGGTTGATGATCAATGCTTTAGCACACTATAGCACAAGGAGAATTTCCCTCACTGTCCTTCCCTGTCCCTAGAAACAAGGATTAGCACAGTGAAAGAAACTGACACTCTCCCTACCTATAGTTTTCTGTCCCTAGAAAAAATGTTTTTTTAAAGATGGTTGATGATCAATGCTTTAGCACAGTATAGCACAAGGATAATTTCCCTCACTGTCCTTCCCTGTCCCTAGAAACAAGGATTAGCACAGTGAAAGAAACTGACACTCTCCCTACCTATAGTTTTCTGTCCCTAGAAAAAATGTTTTTTTAAAGATGGTTGATGATCAATGCTTTAGCACAGTATAGCACAAGGAGAATTTCCCTCACTGTCCTTAACTGTCCCTAGAAACAAGGATTAGCACAGTGAAAGAAACTGACACTCTCCCTACCTATAGTTTTCTGTCCCTAGAAAAAATGTTTTTTTAAAGATGGTTGATGATCAATGCTTTAGCACAGTATAGCACAAGGAGAATTTCCCTCACTGTCCTTCCCTGTCCCTAGAAACAAGGATTAGCACAGTAAAACACACTGACACTCTCCCTACCTATAGTTTTCTGTCCCTAGAAAAAATGTTTTTTTAAAGATGGTTGATGATCAATGCTTTAGCACAGTATAGCACAAGGAGAATTTCCCTCACTGTCCTTCCCTGTCCCTAGAAACAAGGATTAGCACAGTGAAAGAAACTGACACTCTCCCTACCTATAGTTTTCTGTCCCTAGAAAAAATGTTTTTTTAAAGATGGTTGATGATCAATGCTTTAGCACAGTATAGCACAAGGAGAATTTCCCTCACTGTCCTTCCCTGTCCCTAGAAACAAGGATTAGCACAGTGAAAGAAACTGACACTCTCCCTACCTATAGTTTTCTGTCCCTAGAAAAAATGTTTTTTTAAAGATGGTTGATGATCAATGCTTTAGCACAGTATAGCACAAGGAGAATTTCCCTCACTGTCCTTCCCTGTCCCTAGAAACAAGGATTAGCACAGTGAAAGAAACTGACACTCTCCCTACCTATAGTTTTCTGTCCCTAGAAAAAATGTTTTTTTAAAGATGGTTGATGATCAATGCTTTAGCACAGTATAGCACAAGGAGAATTTCCCTCACTGTCCTTCCCTGTCCCTAGAAACAAGGATTAGCACAGTGAAAGAAACTGACACTTTCCCTACCTATAGTTTTCTGTCCCTAGAAAAAATGTTTTTTTAAAGATGGTTGATGATCAATGCTTTAGCACACTATAGCACAAGGAGAATTTCCCTCACTGTCCTTCCCTGTCCCTAGAAACAAGGATTAGCACAGTGAAAGAAACTGACACTCTCCCTACCTATAGTTTTCTGTCCCTAGAAAAAATGTTTTTTTAAAGATGGTTGATGATCAATGCTTTAGCACAGTATAGCACAAGGAGAATTTCCCTCACTGTCCTTCCCTGTCCCTAGAAACAAGGATTAGCACAGTGAAAGAAACTGACACTCTCCCTACCTATAGTTTTCTGTCCCTAGAAAAAATGTTTTTTTAAAGATGGTTGATGATCAATGCTTTAGCACAGTATAGCACAAGGAGAATTTCCCTCACTGTCCTTCCCTGTCCCTAGAAACAAGGATTAGCACAGTAAAACACACTGACACTCTCCCTACCTATAGTTTTCTGTCCCTAGAAAAAATGTTTTTTTAAAGATGGTTGATGATCAATGCTTTAGCACAGTGTAGCACAAGGAGAATTTCCCTCACTGTCCTTCCCTGTCCCTAGAAACAAGGATTAGCACAGTGAAAGAAACTGACACTCTCCCTACCTATAGTTTTCTGTCCCTAGAAAAAATGTTTTTTTAAAGATGGTTGATGATCAATGCTTTAGCACAGTATAGCACAAGGAGAATTTCCCTCACTGTCCTTCCCTGTCCCTAGAAACAAGGATTAGCACAGTGAAAGAAACTGACACTCTCCCTACCTATAGTTTTCTGTCCCTAGAAAAAATGTTTTTTTAAAGATGGTTGATGATCAATGCTTTAGCACAGTATAGCACAAGGAGAATTTCCCTCACTGTCCTTCCCTGTCCCTAGAAACAAGGATTAGCACAGTGAAAGAAACTGACACTCTCCCTACCTATAGTTTTCTGTCCCTAGAAAAAATGTTTTTTTAAAGATGGTTGATGATCAATGCTTTAGCACAGTATAGCACAAGGAGAATTTCCCTCACTGTCCTTCCCTGTCCCTAGAAACAAGGATTAGCACAGTGAAAGAAACTGACACTCTCCCTACCTATAGTTTTCTGTCCCTAGAAAAAATGTTTTTTTAAAGATGGTTGATGATCAATGCTTTAGCACACTATAGCACAAGGAGAATTTCCCTCACTGTCCTTCCCTGTCCCTAGAAACAAGGATTAGCACAGTGAAAGAAACTGACACTCTCCCTACCTATAGTTTTCTGTCCCTAGAAAAAAAGTTTTTTTAAAGATGGTTGATGATCAATGCTTTAGCACACTATAGCACAAGGAGAATTTCCCTCACTGTCCTTCCCTGTCCCTAGAAACAAGGATTAGCACAGTGAAAGAAACTGACACTCTCCCTACCTATAGTTTTCTGTCCCTAGAAAAAATGTTTTTTTAAAGATGGTTGATGATCAATGCTTTAGCACAGTATAGCACAAGGAGAATTTCCCTCACTGTCCTTCCCTGTCCCTAGAAACAAGGATTAGCACAGTAAAACACACTGACACTCTCCCTACCTATAGTTTTCTGTCCCTAGAAAAAATGTTTTTTTAAAGATGGTTGATGATCAATGCTTTAGCACAGTGTAGCACAAGGAGAATTTCCCTCACTGTCCTTCCCTGTCCCTAGAAACAAGGATTAGCACAGTGAAAGAAACTGACACTCTCCCTACCTATATTTTTCTGTCACTAGAAAAAATGTTTTTTTAAAGATGGTTGATGATCAATGCTTTAGCACAGTATAGCACAAGGAGAATTTCCCTCACTGTCCTTCCCTGTCCCTAGAAACAAGGATTAGCACAGTGAAAGAAACTGACACTCTCCCTACCTATAGTTTTCTGTCCCTAGAAAAAATGTTTTTTTAAAGATGGTTGATGATCAATGCTTTAGCACAGTATAGCACAAGGAGAATTTCCCTCACTGTCCTTCCCTGTCCCTAGAAACAAGGATTAGCACAGTGAAAGAAACTGACACTCTCCCTACCTATAGTTTTCTGTCCCTAGAAAAATTTTTTTTTAAAGATGGTTGATGATCAATGCTTTAGCACAGTATAGCACAAGGAGAATTTCCCTCACTGTCCTTCCCTGTCCCTAGAAACAAGGATTAGCACAGTGAAAGAAACTGACACTCTCCCTACCTATAGTTTTCTGTCCCTAGAAAAAATGTTTTTTTAAAGATGGTTGATGATCAATGCTTTAGCACAGTATAGCACAAGGAGAATTTCCCTCACTGTCCTTCCCTGTCCCTAGAAACAAGGATTAGCACAGTAAAACACACTGACACTCTCCCTACCTATAGTTTTCTGTCCCTAGAAAAAATGTTTTTTTAAAGATGGTTGATGATCAATGCTTTAGCACAGTATAGCACAAGGAGAATTTCCCTCACTGTCCTTCCCTGTCCCTAGAAACAAGGATTAGCACAGTGAAAGAAACTGACACTCTCCCTACCTATAGTTTTCTGTCCCTAGAAAAAATGTTTTTTTAAAGATGGTTGATGATCAATGCTTTAGCACACTATAGCACAAGGAGAATTTCCCTCACTGTCCTTCCCTGTCCCTAGAAACAAGGATTAGCACAGTAAAACACACTGACACTCTCCCTACCTATAGTTTTCTGTCCCTAGAAAAAATGTTTTTTTAAAGATGGTTGATGATCAATGCTTTAGCACACTATAGCACAAGGAGAATTTCCCTCACTGTCCTTCCCTGTCCCTACAAACAAGGATTAGCACAGTAAAACACACTGACACTCTCCCTACCTATAGTTTTCTGTCCCTAGAAAAAATGTTTTTTTAAAGATGGTTGATGATCAATGCTTTAGCACAGTATAGCACAAGGAGAATTTCCCTCACTGTCCTTCCCTGTCCCTAGAAACAAGGATTAGCACAGTGAAAGAAACTGACACTCTCCCTACCTATAGTTTTCTGTCCCTAGAAAAAATGTTTTTTTAAAGATGGTTGATGATCAATGCTTTAGCACAGTATAGCACAAGGAGAATTTCCCTCACTGTCCTTCCCTGTCCCTAGAAACAAGGATTAGCACAGTGAAAGAAACTGATACTCTCCCTACCTATAGTTTTCTGTCCCTAGAAAAAATGTTTTTTTAAAGATGGTTGATGATCAATGCTTTAGCACAGTATAGCACAAGGAGAATTTCCCTCACTGTCCTTCCCTGTCTCTAGAAACAAGGATTAGCACAGTGAAAGAAACTGACACTCTCCCTACCTATAGTTTTCTGTCCCTAGAAAAAATGTTTTTTTAAAGATGGTTGATGATCAATGCTTTAGCACAGTATAGCACAAGGAGAATTTCCCTCACTGTCCTTCCCTGTCCCTAGAAACAAGGATTAGCACAGTGAAAGAAACTGACACTCTCCCTACCTATAGTTTTCTGTCCCTAGAAAAAATGTTTTTTTAAAGATGGTTGATGATCAATGCTTTAGCACAGTATAGCACAAGGAGAATTTCCCTCACTGTCCTTCCCTGTCCCTAGAAACAAGGATTAGCACAGTGAAAGAAACTGACACTCTCCCTACCTATAGTTTTCTGTCCCTAGAAAAAATGTTTTTTTAAAGATGGTTGATGATCAATGCTTTAGCACAGTATAGCACAAGGAGAATTTCCCTCACTGTCCTTCCCTGTCCCTAGAAACAAGGATTAGCACAGTGAAAGAAACTGACACTCTCCCTACCTATAGTTTTCTGTCCCTAGAAAAAATGTTTTTTAAAGATGGTTGATGATCAATGCTTTAGCACAGTATAGCACAAGGAGAATTTCCCTCACTGTCCTTCCCTGTCCCTAGAAACAAGGATTAGCACAGTGAAAGAAACTGACACTCTCCCTACCTATAGTTTTCTGTCCCTAGAAAAAATGTTTTTTTAAAGATGGTTGATGATCAATGCTTTAGCACAGTATAGCACAAGGAGAATTTCCCTCACTGTCCTTCCCTGTCCCTAGAAACAAGGATTAGCACAGTGAAAGAAACTGACACTCTCCCTACCTATAGTTTTCTGTCCCTAGAAAAAATGTTTTTTTAAAGATGGTTGATGATCAATGCTTTAGCACAGTATAGCACAAGGAGAATTTCCCTCACTGTCCTTCCCTGTCCCTAGAAACAAGGATTAGCACAGTGAAAGAAACTGACACTCTCCCTACCTATAGTTTTCTGTCCCTAGAAAAAATGTTTTTTTAAAGATGGTTGATGATCAATGCTTTAGCACAGTATAGCACAAGGAGAATTTCCCTCACTGTCCTTCCCTGTCCCTAGAAACAAGGATTAGCACGGTGAAAGAAACTGACACTCTCCCTACCTATAGTTTTCTGTCCCTAGAAAAAATGTTTTTTTAAAGATGGTTGATGATCAATGCTTTAGCACAGTATAGCACAAGGAGAATTTCCCTCACTGTCCTTCCCTGTCCCTAGAAACAAGGATTAGCACAGTGAAAGAAACTGACACTCTCCCTACCTATAGTTTTCTGTCCCTAGAAAAAATGTTTTTTTAAAGATGGTTGATGATCAATGCTTTAGCACAGTGTAGCACAAGGAGAATTTCCCTCACTGTCCTTCCCTGTCCCTAGAAACAAGGATTAGCACAGTGAAAGAAACTGACCCTCTCCCTACCTATAGTTTTCTGTCCCTAGAAAAAATGTTTTTTTAAAGATGGTTGATGATCAATGCTTTAGCACAGTATAGCACAAGGAGAATTTCCCTCACTGTCCTTCCCTGTCCCTAGAAACAAGGATTAGCACAGTGAAAGAAACTGACACTCTCCCTACCTATAGTTTTCTGTCCCTAGAAAAAATGTTTTTTTAAAGATGGTTGATGATCAATGCTTTAGCACAGTATAGCACAAGGAGAATTTCCCTCACTGTCCTTCCCTGTCCCTAGAAACAAGGATTAGCACAGTGAAAGAAACTGACACTCTCCCTACCTATAGTTTTCTGTCCCTAGAAAAAATGTTTTTTTAAAGATGGTTGATGATCAATGCTTTAGCACAGTATAGCACAAGGAGAATTTCCCTCACTGTCCTTCCCTGTCCCTAGAAACAAGGATTAGCACAGTGAAACACACTGACACTCTCCCTACCTATAGTTTTCTGTCCCTAGAAAAAATATTTTTTTAAAGATGGTTGATGATCAATGCTTTAGCACAGTATAGCACAAGGAGAATTTCCCTCACTGTCCTTCCCTGTCCCTAGAAACAAGGATTAGCACAGTGAAATAAACTGACACTCTCCCTACCTATAGTTTTCTGTCCCTAGAAAAAATGTTTTTTAAAGATGGTTGATGATCAATGCTTTAGCACACTATAGCACAAGGAGAATTTCCCTCACTGTCCTTCCCTGTCCCTAGAAACAAGGATTAGCACAGTGAAAGAAACTGACACTCTCCCTACCTATAGTTTTCTGTCCCTAGAAAAAATGTTTTTTTAAAGATGGTTGATGATCAATGCTTTAGCACAGTATAGCACAAGGAGAATTTCCCTCACTGTCCTTCCCTGTCCCTAGAAACAAGGATTAGCACAGTGAAAGAAACTGACACTCTCCCTACCTATAGTTTTCTGTCCCTAGAAAAAATGTTTTTTTAAAGATGGTTGATGATCAATGCTTTAGCATACTATAGCACAAGGAGAATTTCCCTCACTGTCCTTCCCTGTCCCTAGAAACAAGGATTAGCACAGTGAAAGAAACTGACACTCTCTCTACCTATAGTTTTCTGTCCCTAGAAAAAATGTTTTTTTAAAGATGGTTGATGATCAATGCTTTAGCACAGTATAGCACAAGGATAATTTCCCTCACTGTCCTTCCCTGTCCCTAGAAACAAGGATTAGCACAGTGAAAGAAACTGACACTCTCCCTACCTATAGTTTTCTGTCCCTAGAAAAAATGTTTTTTTAAAGATGGTTGATGATCAATGCTTTAGCACAGTATAGCACAAGGAGAATTTCCCTCACTGTCCTTAACTGTCCCTAGAAACAAGGATTAGCACAGTGAAAGAAACTGACACTCTCCCTACCTATAGTTTTCTGTCCCTAGAAAAAATGTTTTTTTAAAGATGGTTGATGATCAATGCTTTAGCACAGTATAGCACAAGGAGAATTTCCCTCACTGTCCTTCCCTGTCCCTAGAAACAAGGATTAGCACAGTAAAACACACTGACACTCTCCCTACCTATAGTTTTCTGTCCCTAGAAAAAATGTTTTTTTAAAGATGGTTGATGATCAATGCTTTAGCACAGTATAGCACAAGGAGAATTTCCCTCACTGTCCTTCCCTGTCCCTAGAAACAAGGATTAGCACAGTGAAAGAAACTGACACTCTCCCTACCTATAGTTTTCTGTCCCTAGAAAAAATGTTTTTTTAAAGATGGTTGATGATCAATGCTTTAGCACAGTATAGCACAAGGAGAATTTCCCTCACTGTCCTTCCCTGTCCCTAGAAACAAGGATTAGCACAGTGAAAGAAACTGACACTCTCCCTACCTATAGTTTTCTGTCCCTAGAAAAAATGTTTTTTTAAAGATGGTTGATGATCAATGCTTTAGCACAGTATAGCACAAGGAGAATTTCCCTCACTGTCCTTCCCTGTCCCTAGAAACAAGGATTAGCACAGTGAAAGAAACTGACACTCTCCCTACCTATAGTTTTCTGTCCCTAGAAAAAATGTTTTTTTAAAGATGGTTGATGATCAATGCTTTAGCACAGTATAGCACAAGGAGAATTTCCCTCACTGTCCTTCCCTGTCCCTAGAAACAAGGATTAGCACAGTGAAAGAAACTGACACTCTCCCTACCTATAGTTTTCTGTCCCTAGAAAAAATGTTTTTTTAAAGATGGTTGATGATCAATGCTTTAGCACACTATAGCACAAGGAGAATTTCCCTCACTGTCCTTCCCTGTCCCTAGAAACAAGGATTAGCACAGTGAAAGAAACTGACACTCTCCCTACCTATAGTTTTCTGTCCCTAGAAAAAATGTTTTTTTAAAGATGGTTGATGATCAATGCTTTAGCACAGTATAGCACAAGGAGAATTTCCCTCACTGTCCTTCCCTGTCCCTAGAAACAAGGATTAGCACAGTGAAAGAAACTGACACTCTCCCTACCTATAGTTTTCTGTCCCTAGAAAAAATGTTTTTTTAAAGATGGTTGATGATCAATGCTTTAGCACAGTATAGCACAAGGAGAATTTCCCTCACTGTCCTTCCCTGTCCCTAGAAACAAGGATTAGCACAGTAAAACACACTGACACTCTCCCTACCTATAGTTTTCTGTCCCTAGAAAAAATGTTTTTTTAAAGATGGTTGATGATCAATGCTTTAGCACAGTGTAGCACAAGGAGAATTTCCCTCACTGTCCTTCCCTGTCCCTAGAAACAAGGATTAGCACAGTGAAAGAAACTGACACTCTCCCTACCTATAGTTTTCTGTCCCTAGAAAAAATGTTTTTTTAAAGATGGTTGATGATCAATGCTTTAGCACAGTTTAGCACAAGGAGAATTTCCCTCACTGTCCTTCCCTGTCCCTAGAAACAAGGATTAGCACAGTGAAAGAAACTGACACTCTCCCTACCTATAGTTTTCTGTCCCTAGAAAAAATGTTTTTTTAAAGATGGTTGATGATCAATGCTTTAGCACAGTATAGCACAAGGAGAATTTCCCTCACTGTCCTTCCCTGTCCCTAGAAACAAGGATTAGCACAGTGAAAGAAACTGACACTCTCCCTACCTATAGTTTTCTGTCCCTAGAAAAAATGTTTTTTTAAAGATGGTTGATGATCAATGCTTTAGCACAGTATAGCACAAGGAGAATTTCCCTCACTGTCCTTCCCTGTCCCTAGAAACAAGGATTAGCACAGTGAAAGAAACTGACACTCTCCCTACCTATAGTTTTCTGTCCCTAGAAAAAATGTTTTTTTAAAGATGGTTGATGATCAATGCTTTAGCACACTATAGCACAAGGAGAATTTCCCTCACTGTCCTTCCCTGTCCCTAGAAACAAGGATTAGCACAGTGAAAGAAACTGACACTCTCCCTACCTATAGTTTTCTGTCCCTAGAAAAAATGTTTTTTTAAAGATGGTTGATGATCAATGCTTTAGCACACTATAGCACAAGGAGAATTTCCCTCACTGTCCTTCCCTGTCCCTAGAAACAAGGATTAGCACAGTGAAAGAAACTGACACTCTCCCTACCTATAGTTTTCTGTCCCTAGAAAAAATGTTTTTTTAAAGATGGTTGATGATCAATGCTTTAGCACAGTATAGCACAAGGAGAATTTCCCTCACTGTCCTTCCCTGTCCCTAGAAACAAGGATTAGCACAGTAAAACACACTGACACTCTCCCTACCTATAGTTTTCTGTCCCTAGAAAAAATGTTTTTTTAAAGATGGTTGATGATCAATGCTTTAGCACAGTGTAGCACAAGGAGAATTTCCCTCACTGTCCTTCCCTGTCCCTAGAAACAAGGATTAGCACAGTGAAAGAAACTGACACTCTCCCTACCTATATTTTTCTGTCCCTAGAAAAAATGTTTTTTTAAAGATGGTTGATGATCAATGCTTTAGCACAGTATAGCACAAGGAGAATTTCCCTCACTGTCCTTCCCTGTCCCTAGAAACAAGGATTAGCACAGTGAAAGAAACTGACACTCTCCCTACCTATAGTTTTCTGTCCCTAGAAAATTTTTTTTTTAAAGATGGTTGATGATCAATGCTTTAGCACAGTATAGCACAAGGAGAATTTCCCTCACTGTCCTTCCCTGTCCCTAGAAACAAGGATTAGCACAGTGAAAGAAACTGACACTCTCCCTACCTATAGTTTTCTGTCCCTAGAAAAAATGTTTTTTTAAAGATGGTTGATGATCAATGCTTTAGCACAGTATAGCACAAGGAGAATTTCCCTCACTGTCCTTCCCTGTCCCTAGAAACAAGGATTAGCACAGTGAAAGAAACTGACACTCTCCCTACCTATAGTTTTCTGTCCCTAGAAAAAATGTTTTTTTAAAGATGGTTGATGATCAATGCTTTAGCACAGTATAGCACAAGGAGAATTTCCCTCACTGTCCTTCCCGGTCCCTAGAAACAAGGATTAGCACAGTGAAACACACTGACACTCTCCCTACCTATAGTTTTCGGTCCCTAGAAAAAATGTTTTTTTAAAGATGGTTGATGATCAATGCTTTAGCACACTATAGCACAAGGAGAATTTCCCTCACTGTCCTTCCCTGTCCCTAGAAACAAGGATTAGCACAGTAAAACACACTGACACTCTCCCTACCTATAGTTTTCTGTCCCTAGAAAAAATGTTTTTTTAAAGATAGTTGATGATCAATGCTTTAGCACACTATAGCACAAGGAGAATTTCCCTCACTGTCCTTCCCTGTCCCTACAAACAAGGATTAGCACAGTAAAACACACTGACACTCTCCCTACCTATAGTTTTCTGTCCCTAGAAAAAATGTTTTTTTAAAGATGGTTGATGATCAATGCTTTAGCACAGTATAGCACAAGGAGAATTTCCCTCACTGTCCTTCCCTGTCCCTAGAAACAAGGATTAGCACAGTGAAAGAAACTGACACTCTCCCTACCTATAGTTTTTTGTCCCTAGAAAAAATGTTTTTTTAAAGATGGTTGATGATCAATGCTTTAGCACAGTATAGCACAAGGAGAATTTCCCTCACTGTCCTTCCCTGTCCCTAGAAACAAGGATTAGCACAGTGAAAGAAACTGACACTCTCCCTACCTATAGTTTTCTGTCCCTAGAAAAAATGTTTTTTTAAAGATGGTTGATGATCAATGCTTTAGCACAGTATAGCACAAGGAGAATTTCCCTCACTGTCCTTCCCTGTCCCTAGAAACAAGGATTAGCACAGTGAAACACACTGACACTCTCCCTACCTATAGTTTTCTGTCCCTAGAAAAAATGTTTTTTTAAAGATGGTTGATGATCAATGCTTTAGCACAGTATAGCACAAGGAGAATTTCACTCACTGTCCTTCCCTGTCCCTAGAAACAAGGATTAGCACAGTGAAAGAAACTGACACTCTCCCTACCTATAGTTTTCTGTCCCTAGAAAAAATGCTTTTTTAAAGATGGTTGATGATCAATGCTTTAGCACAGTATAGCACAAGGAGAATTTCCCTCACTGTCCTTCCCTGTCCCTAGAACCAAGGATTAGCAAAGTGAAATAAACTGACACTCTCCCTACCTATAGTTTTCTGTCCCTAGAAAAAATGTTTTTTTAAAGATGGTTGATGATCAATGCTTTAGCACAGTATAGCACAAGGAGAATTTCCCTCACTGTCCTTCCCTGTCCCTAGAAACAAGGATTAGCACAGTGAAAGAAACTGACACTCTCCCTACCTATAGTTTTCTGTCCCTAGAAATTTTTTTTTTTAAAGATGGTTGATGATCAATGCTTTAGCACAGTATAGCACAAGGAGAATTTCCCTCACTGTCCTTCCCTGTCCCTAGAAACAAGGATTAGCACAGTGAAACACACTGACACTCTCCCTACCTATAGTTTTCTGTCCCTAGAAAAAATGTTTTTTTAAAGATGGTTGATGATCAATGCTTTAGCACAGTATAGCACAAGGAGAATTTCCCTCACTATCCTTCCCTGTCTCTAGAAACAAGGATTAGCACAGTGAAAGAAACTGACACTCTCCCTACCTATAGTTTTCTGTCCCTAGAAAAAATGTTTTTTTAAAGATGGTTGATGATCAATGCTTTAGCACAGTATAGCACAAGGAGAATTTCCCTCACTGTCCTTCCCTGTCCCTAGAAACAAGGATTAGCACAGTGAAAGAAACTGACACTCTCCCTACCTATAGTTTTCTGTCCCTAGAAAAAATGTTTTTTTAAAGATGGTTGATGATCAATGCTTTAGCACAGTATAGCACAAGGAGAATTTCCCTCACTGTCCTTCCCTATCCCTAGAAACAAGGATTAGCACAGTGAAAGAAACTGACACTCTCCCTACCTATAGTTTTCTGTCCCTAGAAAAAATGTTTTTTTAAAGATGGTTGATGATCAATGCTTTAGCACACTATAGCACAAGGAGAATTTCCCTCACTGTCCTTCCCTGTCCCTAGAAACAAGGATTAGCACAGTGAAACACACTGACACTCTCCCTACCTATAGTTTTCTGTCCCTAGAAAAAATGTTTTTTTAAAGATGGTTGATGATCAATGCTTTAGCACAGTATAGCACAAGGAGAATTTCCCTCACTGTCCTTCCCTGTCCCTAGAAACAAGGATTAGCACAGTGAAAGAAACTGACACTCTCCCTACCTATAGTTTTCTGTCCCTAGAAAAAATGTTTTTTTAAAGATGGTTGATGATCAATGCTTTAGCACACTATAGCACAAGGAGAATTTCCCTCACTGTCCTTCCCTGTCCCTAGAAACAAGGATTAGCACAGTGAAAGAAACTGACACTCTCCCTACCTATAGTTTTCTGTCCCTAGAAAAAATGTTTTTTTAAAGATGGTTGATGATCAATGCTTTAGCACAGTATAGCACAAGGAGAATTTCCCTCACTGTCCTTCCCTATCCCTAGAAACAAGGATTAGCACAGTGAAAGAAACTGACACTCTCCCTACCTATAGTTTTCTGTCCCTAGAAAAAATGTTTTTTTAAAGATGGTTGATGATCAATGCTTTAGCACAGTATAGCACAAGGAGAATTTCCCTCACTGTCCTTCCCTGTCCCTAGAAACAAGGATTAGCACAGTGAAAGAAACTGACACTCTCCCTACCTATAGTTTTCTGTCCCTAGAAAAAATGTTTTTTTAAAGATGGTTGATGATCAATGCTTTAGCACAGTATAGCACAAGGAGAATTTCCCTCACTGTCCTTCCCTGTCCCTAGAAACAAGGATTAGCACAGTGAAAGAAACTGACACTCTCCCTACCTATAGTTTTCTGTCCCTAGAAAAAATGTTTTTTTAAAGATGGTTGATGATCAATGCTTTAGCACAGTATAGCACAAGGAGAATTTCCCTCACTGTCCTTCCCTGTCCCTAGAAACAAGGATTAGCACAGTGAAAGAAACTGACACTCTCCCTACCTATAGTTTTCTGTCCCTAGAAAAAATGTTTTTTTAAAGATGGTTGATGATCAATGCTTTAGCACAGTATAGCACAAGGAGAATTTCCCTCACTGTCCTTCCCTGTCCCTAGAAACAAGGATTAGCACAGTGAAAGAAACTGACACTCTCCCTACCTATAGTTTTCTGTCCCTAGAAAAAATGTTTTTTTAAAGATGGTTGATGATCAATGCTTTAGCACACTATAGCACAAGGAGAATTTCCCTCACTGTCCTTCCCTGTCCCTAGAAACAAGGATTAGCACAGTGAAAGAAACTGACACTCTCCCTACCTATAGTTTTCTGTCCCTAGAAAAAATGTTTTTTTAAAGATGGTTGATGATCAATGCTTTAGCACACTATAGCACAAGGAGAATTTCCCTCACTGTCCTTCCCTGTCCCTAGAAACAAGGATTAGCACAGTAAAACACACTGACACTCTCCCTACCTATAGTTTTCTGTCCCTAGAAAAAATGTTTTTTTAAAGATGGTTGATGATCAATGCTTTAGCACACTATAGCACAAGGAGAATTTCCCTCACTGTCCTTCCCTGTCCCTACAAACAAGGATTAGCACAGTAAAACACACTGACACTCTCCCTACCTATAGTTTTCTGTCCGTAGAAAAAATGTTTTTTTAAAGATGGTTGATGATCAATGCTTTAGCACAGTATAGCACAAGGAGAATTTCCCTCACTGTCCTTCCCTGTCCCTAGAAACAAGGATTAGCACAGTGAAAGAAACTGACACTCTCCCTACCTATAGTTTTCTGTCCCTAGAAAAAATGTTTTTTTAAAGATGGTTGATGATCAATGCTTTAGCACAGTATAGCACAAGGAGAATTTCCCTCACTGTCCTTCCCTGTCCCTAGAAACAAGGATTAGCACAGTGAAACACACTGACACTCTCCCTACCTATAGTTTTCTGTCCCTAGAAAATTTTTTTTTTTAAAGATGGTTGATGATCAATGCTTTAGCACAGTATAGCACAAGGAGAATTTCCCTCACTGTCCTTCCCTGTCCCTAGAAACAAGGATTAGCACAGTGAAAGAAACTGACACTCTCCCTACCTATAGTTTTCTGTCCCTAGAAAAAATGTTTTTTTAAAGATGGTTGATGATCAATGCTTTAGCACGCTATAGCACAAGGAGAATTTCCCTCACTGTCCTTCCCTGTCCCTAGAAACAAGGATTAGCACAGTGAAAGAAACTGACACTCTCCCTACCTATAGTTTTCTGTCCCTAGAAAAAATGTTTTTTTAAAGATGGTTAATGATCAATGCTTTAGCACAGTATAGCACAAGGAGAATTTCCCTCACTGTCCTTCCCTGTCCCTAGAAACAAGGATTAGCACAGTGAAAGAAACTGACACTCTCCCTACCTATAGTTTTCTGTCCCTAGAAAAAATGTTTTTTTAAAGATGGTTGATGATCAATGCTTTAGCACAGTATAGCACAAGGAGAATTTCCCTCACTGTCCTTCCCTGTCCCTAGAAACAAGGATTAGCACAGTAAAACACACTGACACTCTCCCTACCTATAGTTTTCTGTCCCTAGAAAAAATGTTTTTTTAAAGATGGTTGATGATCAATGCTTTAGCACACTATAGCACAAGGAGAATTTCCCTCACTGTCCTTCCCAGTCCCTACAAACAAGGATTAGCACAGTAAAACACACTGACACTCTCCCTACCTATAGTTTTCTGTCCCTAGAAAAAATGTTTTTTTAAAGATGGTTGATGATCAATGCTTTAGCACAGTATAGCACAAGGAGAATTTCCCTCACTGTCCTTCCCTGTCCCTAGAAACAAGGATTAGCACAGTGAAAGAAACTGACACTCTCCCTACCTATAGTTTTCTGTCCCTAGAAAAAATGTTTTTTTAAAGATGGTTGATGATCAATGCTTTAGCACAGTATAGCACAAGGAGAATTTCCCTCACTGTCCTTCCCTGTCCCTAGAAACAAGGATTAGCACAGTAAAACACACTGACACTCTCCCTACCTATAGTTTTCTGTCCCTAGAAAAAATGTTTTTTTAAAGATGGTTGATGATCAATGCTTTAGCACACTATAGCACAAGGAGAATTTCCCTCACTGTCCTTCCCTGTCCCTACAAACAAGGATTAGCACAGTAAAACACACTGACACTCTCCCTACCTATAGTTTTCTGTCCCTAGAAAAAATGTTTTTTTAAAGATGGTTGATGATCAATGCTTTAGCACAGTATAGCACAAGGAGAATTTCCCTCACTGTCCTTCCCTGTCCCTAGAAACAAGGATTAGCACAGTGAAAGAAACTGACACTCTCCCTACCTATAGTTTTCTGTCCCTAGAAAAAATGTTTTTTTAAAGATGGTTGATGATCAATGCTTTAGCACAGTATAGCACAAGGAGAATTTCCCTCACTGTCCTTCCCTGTCCCTAGAAACAAGGATTAGCACAGTGAAACACACTGACACTCTCCCTACCTATAGTTTTCTGTCCCTAGAAAAAATGTTTTTTTAAAGATGGTTGATGATCAATGCTTTAGCACAGTATAGCACAAGGAGAATTTCCCTCACTGTCCTTCCCTGTCCCTAGAAACAAGGATTAGCACAGTGAAAGAAACTGACACTCTCCCTACCTATAGTTTTCTGTCCCTAGAAAAAATGTTTTTTTAAAGATGGTTGATGATCAATGCTTTAGCACACTATAGCACAAGGAGAATTTCCCTCACTGTCCTTCCCTGTCCCTAGAAACAAGGATTAGCACAGTGAAAGAAACTGACACTCTCCCTACCTATAGTTTTCTGTCCCTAGAAAAAATGTTTTTTTAAAGATGGTTGATGATCAATGCTTTAGCACAGTATAGCACAAGGAGAATTTCCCTCACTGTCCTTCCCTGTCCCTAGAAACAAGGATTAGCACAGTGAAAGAAACTGACACTCTCCCTACCTATAGTTTTCTGTCCCTAGAAAAAATGTTTTTTTAAAGATGGTTGATGATCAATGCTTTAGCACAGTATAGCACAAGGAGAATTTCCCTCACTGTCCTTCCCTGTCCATAGAAACAAGGATTAGCACAGTGAAAGAAACTGACACTCTCCCTACCTATAGTTTTCTGTCCCTAGAAAAAATGTTTTTTTAAAGATGGTTGATGATCAATGCTTTAGCACAGTATAGCACAAGGAGAATTTCCCTCACTGTCCTTCCCTGTCCCTAGAAACAAGGATTAGCACAGTGAAAGAAACTGACACTCTCCCTACCTATAGTTTTCTGTCCCTAGAAAAAATGTTTTTTTAAAGATGGTTGATGATCAATGCTTTAGCACAGTATAGCACAAGGAGAATTTCCCTCACTGTCCTTCCCTGTCCCTAGAAACAAGGATTAGCACAGTGAAAGAAACTGACACTCTCCCTACCTATAGTTTTCTGTCCCTAGAAAAAATGTTTTTTTAAAGATGGTTGATGATCAATGCTTTAGCACACTATAGCACAAGGAGAATTTCCCTCACTGTCCTTCCCTGTCCCTAGAAACAAGGATTAGCACAGTGAAAGAAACTGACACTCTCCCTACCTATAGTTTTCTGTCCCTAGAAAAAATGTTTTTTTAAAGATGGTTGATGATCAATGCTTTAGCACACTATAGCACAAGGAGAATTTCCCTCACTGTCCTTCCCTGTCCCTAGAAACAAGGATTAGCACAGTGAAAGAAACTGACACTCTCCCTACCTATAGTTTTCTGTCCCTAGAAAAAATGTTTTTTTAAAGATGGTTGATGATCAATGCTTTAGCACACTATAGCACAAGGAGAATTTCCCTCACTGTCCTTCCCTGTCCCTAGAAACAAGGATTAGCACAGTAAAACACACTGACACTCTCCCTACCTATAGTTTTCTGTCCCTAGAAAAAATGTTTTTTTAAAGATGGTTGATGATCAATGCTTTAGCACACTATAGCACAAGGAGAATTTCCCTCACTGTCCTTCCCTGTCCCTACAAACAAGGATTAGCACAGTAAAACACACTGACACTCTCCCTACCTATAGTTTTCTGTCCCTAGAAAAAATGTTTTTTTAAAGATGGTTGATGATCAATGCTTTAGCACAGTATAGCACAAGGAGAATTTCCCTCACTGTCCTTCCCTGTCCCTAGAAACAAGGATTAGCACAGTGAAAGAAACTGACACTCTCCCTACCTATAGTTTTCTGTCCCTAGAAAAAATGTTTTTTTAAAGATGGTTGATGATCAATGCTTTAGCACAGTATAGCACAAGGAGAATTTCCCTCACTGTCCTTCCCTGTCCCTAGAAACAAGGATTAGCACAGTGAAAGAAACTGACACTCTCCCTACCTATAGTTTTCTGTCCCTAGAAAAAATGTTTTTTTAAAGATGGTTGATGATCAATGCTTTAGCACAGTATAGCACAAGGAGAATTTCCCTCACTGTCCTTCCCTGTCCCTAGAAACAAGGATTGGCACAGTGAAAGAAACTGACACTCTCCCTACCTATAGTTTTCTGTCCCTAGAAAAAATGTTTTTTTAAAGATGGTTGATGATCAATGCTTTAGCACAGTATAGCACAAGGAGAATTTCCCTCACTGTCCTTCCCTGTCCCTAGAAACAAGGATTAGCACAGTGAAAGAAACTGACACTCTCCCTACCTATAGTTTTCTGTCCCTAGAAAAAATGTTTTTTTAAAGATGGTTGATGATCAATGCTTTAGCACAGTATAGCACAAGGAGAATTTCCCTCACTGTCCTTCCCTGTCCCTAGAAACAAGGATTAGCACAGTAAAACACACTGACACTCTCCCTACCTATAGTTTTCTGTCCCTAGAAAAAAATGTTTTTTTAAAGATGGTTGATGATCAATGCTTTAGCACAGTATAGCACAAGGAGAATTTCCCTCACTGTCCTTCCCTGTCCCTAGAAACAAGGATTAGCACAGTGAAACACACTGACACTCTCCCTACCTATAGTTTTCTGTCCCTAGAAAAAATGTTTTTTTAAAGATGGTTGATGATCAATGCTTTAGCACAGTATAGCACAAGGAGAATTTCCCTCACTGTCCTTCCCTGTCCCTAGAAACAAGGATTAGCACAGTGAAAGAAACTGACACTCTCCCTACCTATAGTTTTCTGTCCCTAGAAAAAATGTTTTTTTAAAGATGGTTGATGATCAATGCTTTAGCACAGTATAGCACAAGGAGAATTTCCCTCACTGTCCTTCCCTGTCCCTAGAAACAAGGATTAGCACAGTAAAACACACTGACACTCTCCCTACCTATAGTTTTCTGTCCCTAGAAAAAATGTTTTTTTAAAGATGGTTGATGATCAATGCTTTAGCACAGTATAGCACAAGGAGAATTTCCCTCACTGTCCTTCCCTGTCCCTAGAAACAAGGATTAGCACAGTGAAAGAAACTGACACTCTCCCTACCTATAGTTTTCTGTCCCTAGAAAAAATGTTTTTTTAAAGATGGTTGATGATCAATGATTTAGCACACTATAGCACAAGGAGAATTTCCCTCACTGTCCTTCCCTGTCCCTAGAAACAAGGATTAGCACAGTAAAACACACTGACACTCTCCCTACCTATAGATTTCTGTCCCTAGAAAAAATGTTTTTTTAAAGATGGTTGATGATCAATGCTTTAGCACACTATAGCACAAGGAGAATTTCCCTCACTGTCCTTCCCTGTCCCTACAAACAAGGATTAGCACAGTAAAACACACTGACACTCTCCCTACCTATAGTTTTCTGTCCCTAGAAAAAATGTTTTTTTAAAGATGGTTGATGATCAATGCTTTAGCACAGTATAGCACAAGGAGAATTTCCCTCACTGTCCTTCCCTGTCCCTAGAAACAAGGATTAGCACAGTGAAAGAAACTGACACTCTCCCTACCTATAGTTTTCTGTCCCTAGAAAAAATGTTTTTTTAAAGATGGTTGATGATCAATGCTTTAGCACAGTATAGCACAAGGAGAATTTCCCTCACTGTCCTTCCCTGTCCCTAGAAACAAGGATTAGCACAGTGAAAGAAACTGACACTCTCCCTACCTATAGTTTTCTGTCCCTAGAAAAAATGTTTTTTTAAAGATGGTTGATGATCAATGCTTTAGCACAGTATAGCACAAGGAGAATTTCCCTCACTGTCCTTCCCTGTCCCTAGAAACAAGGATTAGCACAGTGAAAGAAACTGACACTCTCCCTACCTATAGTTTTCTGTCCCTAGAAAAAATGTTTTTTTAAAGATGGTTGATGATCAATGCTTTAGCACAGTATAGCACAAGGAGAATTTCCCTCACTGTCCTTCCCTGTCCCTAGAAACAAGGATTAGCACGGTGAAAGAAACTGACACTCTCCCTACCTATAGTTTTCTGTCCCTAGAAAAAATGTTTTTTTAAAGATGGTTGATGATCAATGCTTTAGCACAGTATAGCACAAGGAGAATTTCCCTCACTGTCCTTCCCTGTCCCTAGAAACAAGGATTAGCACAGTGAAAGAAACTGACACTCTCCCTACCTATAGTTTTCTGTCCCTAGAAAAAATGTTTTTTTAAAGATGGTTGATGATCAATGCTTTAGCACAGTATAGCACAAGGAGAATTTCCCTCACTGTCCTTCCCTGTCCCTAGAAACAAGGATTAGCACAGTGAAAGAAACTGACACTCTCCCTACCTATAGTTTTCTGTCCCTAGAAAAAATGTTTTTTTAAAGATGGTTGATGATCAATGCTTTAGCACAGTATAGCACAAGGAGAATTTCCCTCACTGTTCTTCCCTGTCCCTAGAAACAAGGATTAGCACAGTGAAAGAAACTGACACTCTCCCTACCTATAGTTTTCTGTCCCTAGAAAAAATGTTTTTTTAAAGATGGTTGATGATCAATGCTTTAGCACAGTATAGCACAAGGAGAATTTCCCTCACTGTCCTTCCCTGTCCCTAGAAACAAGGATTAGCACAGTGAAAGAAACTGACACTCTCCCTACCTATAGTTTTCTGTCCCTAGAAAAAATGTTTTTTTAAAGATGGTTGATGATCAATGCTTTAGCACACTATAGCACAAGGAGAATTTCCCTCACTGTCCTTCCCTGTCCCTAGAAACAAGGATTAGCACAGTGAAAGAAACTGACACTCTCCCTACCTATAGTTTTCTGTCCCTAGAAAAAATGTTTTTTTAAAGATGGTTGATGATCAATGCTTTAGCACAGTATAGCACAAGGAGAATTTCCCTCACTGCCCTTCCCTGTCCCTAGAAACAAGGATTAGCACAGTAAAACACACTGACACTCTCCCTACCTATAGTTTTCTGTCCCTAGAAAAAATGTTTTTTTAAAGATGGTTGAGGATCAATGCTTTAGCACAGTATAGCACAAGGAGAATTTCCCTCACTGTCCTTCCCTGTCCCTAGAAACAAGGATTAGCACAGTGAAAGAAACTGACACTCTCCCTACCTATAGTTTTCTGTCCCTAGAAAAAATGTTTTTTTAAAGATGGTTGATGATCAATGCTTTAGCACAGTATAGCACAAGGAGAATTTCCCTCACTGTCCTTCCCTGTCCCTAGAAACAAGGATTAGCACAGTGAAAGAAACTGACACTCTCCCTACCTATAGTTTTCTGTCCCTAGAAAAAATGTTTTTTTAAAGATGGTTGATGATCAATGCTTTAGCACAGTATAGCACAAGGAGAATTTCCCTCACTGTCCTTCCCTGTCCCTAGAAACAAGGATTAGCACAGTAAAACACACTGACACTCTCCCTACCTATAGTTTTCTGTCCCTAGAAAAAATGTTTTTTTAAAGATGGTTGATGATCAATGCTTTAGCACAGTATAGCACAAGGAGAATTTCCCTCACTGTCCTTCCCTGTCCCTAGAAACAAGGATTAGCACAGTGAAAGAAACTGACACTCTCCCTACCTATAGTTTTCTGTCCCTAGAAAAAATGTTTTTTTAAAGATGGTTGATGATCAATGCTTTAGCACACTATAGCACAAGGAGAATTTCCCTCACTGTCCTTCCCTGTCCCTAGAAACAAGGATTAGCACAGTAAAACACACTGACACTCTCCCTACCTATAGTTTTCTGTCCCTAGAAAAAATGTTTTTTTAAAGATGGTTGATGATCAATGCTTTAGCACAGTATAGCACAAGGAGAATTTCCCTCACTGTCCTTCCCTGTCCCTAGAAACAAGGATTAGCACAGTGAAAGAAACTGACACTCTCCCTACCTATAGTTTTCTGTCCCTAGAAAAAATGTTTTTTTAAAGATGGTTGATGATCAATGCTTTAGCACAGTATAGCACAAGGAGAATTTCCCTCACTGTCCTTCCCTGTCCCTAGAAACAAGGATTAGCACAGTGAAAGAAACTGACACTCTCCCTACCTATAGTTTTCTGTCCCTAGAAAAAATGTTTTTTTAAAGATGGTTGATGATCAATGCTTTAGCACAGTATAGCACAAGGAGAATTTCCCTCACAGTCCTTCCCTGTCCCTAGAAACAAGGATTAGCACAGTGAAAGAAACTGACACTCTCCCTACCTATAGTTTTCTGTCCCTAGAAAAAATGTTTTTTTAAAGATGGTTGATGATCAATGCTTTAGCACAGTATAGCACAAGGAGAATTTCCCTCACTGTCCTTCCCTGTCCCTAGAAACAAGGATTAGCACAGTGAAAGAAACTGACACTCTCTCTACCTATAGTTTTCTGTCCCTAGAAAAAAATGTTTTTTTAAAGATGGTTGATGATCAATGCTTTAGCACAGTATAGCACAAGGAGAATTTCCCTCACTGTCCTTCCCTGTCCCTAGAAACAAGGATTAGCACAGTGAAAGAAACTGACACTCTCCCTACCTATAGTTTTCTGTCCCTAGAAAAAATGTTTTTTTAAAGATGGTTGATGATCAATGCTTTAGCACAGTATAGCACAAGGAGAATTTCCCTCACTGTCCTTCCCTGTCCCTAGAAACAAGGATTAGCACAGTGAAAGAAACTGACACTCTCCCTACCTATAGTTTTCTGTCCCTAGAAAAAATGTTTTTTTAAAGATGGTTGATGATCAATGCTTTAGCACAGTATAGCACAAGGAGAATTTCCCTCACTGTCCTTCCCTGTCCCTAGAAACAAGGATTAGCACAGTGAAAGAAACTGACACTCTCCCTACCTATAGTTTTCTGTCCCTAGAAAAAATGTTTTTTTAAAGATGGTTGATGATCAATGCTTTAGCACAGTATAGCACAAGGAGAATTTCCCTCACTGTCCTTCCCTGTCCCTAGAAACAAGGATTAGCACAGTGAAAGAAACTGACACTCTCCCTACCTATAGTTTTCTGTCCCTAGAAAAAATGTTTTTTTAAAGATGGTTGATGATCAATGCTTTAGCACAGTATAGCACAAGGAGAATTTCCCTCACTGTCCTTCCCTGTCCCTAGAAACAAGGATTAGCACGGTGAAAGAAACTGACACTCTCCCTACCTATAGTTTTCTGTCCCTAGAAAAAATGTTTTTTTAAAGATGGTTGATGATCAATGCTTTAGCACAGTATAGCACAAGGAGAATTTCCCTCACTGTCCTTCCCTGTCCCTAGAAACAAGGATTAGCACAGTGAAAGAAACTGACACTCTCCCTACCTATAGTTTTCTGTCCCTAGAAAAAATGTTTTTTTAAAGATGGTTGATGATCAATGCTTTAGCACACTATAGCACAAGGAGAATTTCCCTCACTGTCCTTCCCTGTCCCTTGAAACAAGGATTAGCACAGTGAAAGAAACTGACACTCTCCCTACCTATAGTTTTCTGTCCCTAGAAAAAATGTTTTTTTAAAGATGGTTGATGATCAATGCTTTAGCACAGTATAGCACAAGGAGAATTTCCCTCACTGTCCTTCCCTGTCCCTAGAAACAAGGATTAGCACAGTGAAAGAAACTGACACTCTCCCTACCTATAGTTTTCTGTCCCTAGAAAAAATGTTTTTTTAAAGATGGTTGATGATCAATGCTTTAGCACAGTATAGCACAAGGAGAATTTCCCTCACTGTCCTTCCCTGTCCCTAGAAACAAGGATTAGCACAGTGAAAGAAACTGACACTCTCCCTACCTATAGTTTTCTGTCCCTAGAAAAAATGTTTTTTTAAAGATGGTTGATGATCAATGCTTTAGCACAGTATAGCACAAGGAGAATTTCCCTCACTGTTCTTCCCTGTCCCTAGAAACAAGGATTAGCACAGTGAAAGAAACTGACACTCTCCCTACCTATAGTTTTCTGTCCCTAGAAAAAATGTTTTTTTAAAGATGGTTGATGATCAATGCTTTAGCACAGTATAGCACAAGGAGAATTTCCCTCACTGTCCTTCCCTGTCCCTAGAAACAAGGATTAGCACAGTGAAAGAAACTGACACTCTCCCTACCTATAGTTTTCTGTCCCTAGAAAAAATGTTTTTTTAAAGATGGTTGATGATCAATGCTTTAGCACACTATAGCACAAGGAGAATTTCCCTCACTGTCCTTCCCTGTCCCTAGAAACAAGGATTAGCACAGTGAAAGAAACTGACACTCTCCCTACCTATAGTTTTCTGTCCCTAGAAAAAATGTTTTTTTAAAGATGGTTGATGATCAATGCTTTAGCACAGTATAGCACAAGGAGAATTTCCCTCACTGCCCTTCCCTGTCCCTAGAAACAAGGATTAGCACAGTAAAACACACTGACACTCTCCCTACCTATAGTTTTCTGTCCCTAGAAAAAATGTTTTTTTAAAGATGGTTGAGGATCAATGCTTTAGCACAGTATAGCACAAGGAGAATTTCCCTCACTGTCCTTCCCTGTCCCTAGAAACAAGGATTAGCACAGTGAAAGAAACTGACACTCTCCCTACCTATAGTTTTCTGTCCCTAGAAAAAATGTTTTTTTAAAGATGGTTGATGATCAATGCTTTAGCACAGTATAGCACAAGGAGAATTTCCCTCACTGTCCTTCCCTGTCCCTAGAAACAAGGATTAGCACAGTGAAAGAAACTGACACTCTCCCTACCTATAGTTTTCTGTCCCTAGAAAAAATGTTTTTTTAAAGATGGTTGATGATCAATGCTTTAGCACAGTATAGCACAAGGAGAATTTCCCTCACTGTCCTTCCCTGTCCCTAGAAACAAGGATTAGCACAGTAAAACACACTGACACTCTCCCTACCTATAGTTTTCTGTCCCTAAAAAAAATGTTTTTTTAAAGATGGTTGATGATCAATGCTTTAGCACACTATAGCACAAGGAGAATTTCCCTCACTGTCCTTCCCTGTCCCTACAAACAAGGATTAGCACAGTAAAACACACTGACACTCTCCCTACCTATAGTTTTCTGTCCCTAGAAAAAATGTTTTTTTAAAGATGGTTGATGATCAATGCTTTAGCACAGTATAGCACAAGGAGAATTTCCCTCACTGTCCTTCCCTGTCCCTAGAAACAAGGATTAGCACAGTGAAAGAAACTGACACTCTCCCTACCTATAGTTTTCTGTCCCTAGAAAAAATGTTTTTTTAAAGATGGTTGATGATCAATGCTTTAGCACAGTATAGCACAAGGAGAATTTCCCTCACTGTCCTTCCCTGTCCCTAGAAACAAGGATTAGCACAGTGAAAGAAACTGACACTCTCTCTACCTATAGTTTTCTGTCCCTAGAAAAAAATGTTTTTTTAAAGATGGTTGATGATCAATGCTTTAGCACAGTATAGCACAAGGAGAATTTCCCTCACTGTCCTTCCCTGTCCCTAGAAACAAGGATTAGCACAGTGAAAGAAACTGACACTCTCCCTACCTATAGTTTTCTGTCCCTAGAAAAAATGTTTTTTTAAAGATGGTTGATGATCAATGCTTTAGCACAGTATAGCACAAGGAGAATTTCCCTCACTGTCCTTCCCTGTCCCTAGAAACAAGGATTAGCACAGTGAAAGAAACTGACACTCTCCCTACCTATAGTTTTCTGTCCCTAGAAAAAATGTTTTTTTAAAGATGGTTGATGATCAATGCTTTAGCACAGTATAGCACAAGGAGAATTTCCCTCACTGTCCTTCCCTGTCCCTAGAAACAAGGATTAGCACAGTGAAAGAAACTGACACTCTCCCTACCTATAGTTTTCTGTCCCTAGAAAAAATGTTTTTTTAAAGATGGTTGATGATCAATGCTTTAGCACAGTATAGCACAAGGAGAATTTCCCTCACTGTCCTTCCCTGTCCCTAGAAACAAGGATTAGCACAGTGAAAGAAACTGACACTCTCCCTACCTATAGTTTTCTGTCCCTAGAAAAAATGTTTTTTTAAAGATGGTTGATGATCAATGCTTTAGCACAGTATAGCACAAGGAGAATTTCCCTCACTGTCCTTCCCTGTCCCTAGAAACAAGGATTAGCACGGTGAAAGAAACTGACACTCTCCCTACCTATAGTTTTCTGTCCCTAGAAAAAATGTTTTTTTAAAGATGGTTGATGATCAATGCTTTAGCACAGTATAGCACAAGGAGAATTTCCCTCACTGTCCTTCCCTGTCCCTAGAAACAAGGATTAGCACAGTGAAAGAAACTGACACTCTCCCTACCTATAGTTTTCTGTCCCTAGAAAAAATGTTTTTTTAAAGATGGTTGATGATCAATGCTTTAGCACACTATAGCACAAGGAGAATTTCCCTCACTGTCCTTCCCTGTCCCTTGAAACAAGGATTAGCACAGTGAAAGAAACTGACACTCTCCCTACCTATAGTTTTCTGTCCCTAGAAAAAATGTTTTTTTAAAGATGGTTGATGATCAATGCTTTAGCACAGTATAGCACAAGGAGAATTTCCCTCACTGTCCTTCCCTGTCCCTAGAAACAAGGATTAGCACAGTGAAAGAAACTGACACTCTCCCTACCTATAGTTTTCTGTCCCTAGAAAAAATGTTTTTTTAAAGATGGTTGATGATCAATGCTTTAGCACAGTATAGCACAAGAAGAATTTCCCTCACTGTCCTTCCCTGTCCCTAGAAACAAGGATTAGCACAGTGAAAGAAACTGACACTCTCCCTACCTATAGTTTTCTGTCCCTAGAAAAAATGTTTTTTTAAAGATGGTTGATGATCAATGCTTTAGCACAGTATAGCACAAGGAGAATTTCCCTCACTGTTCTTCCCTGTCCCTAGAAACAAGGATTAGCACAGTGAAAGAAACTGACACTCTCCCTACCTATAGTTTTCTGTCCCTAGAAAAAATGTTTTTTTAAAGATGGTTGATGATCAATGCTTTAGCACAGTATAGCACAAGGAGAATTTCCCTCACTGTCCTTCCCTGTCCCTAGAAACAAGGATTAGCACAGTGAAAGAAACTGACACTCTCCCTACCTATAGTTTTCTGTCCCTAGAAAAAATGTTTTTTTAAAGATGGTTGATGATCAATGCTTTAGCACACTATAGCACAAGGAGAATTTCCCTCACTGTCCTTCCCTGTCCCTAGAAACAAGGATTAGCACAGTGAAAGAAACTGACACTCTCCCTACCTATAGTTTTCTGTCCCTAGAAAAAATGTTTTTTTAAAGATGGTTGATGATCAATGCTTTAGCACAGTATAGCACAAGGAGAATTTCCCTCACTGCCCTTCCCTGTCCCTAGAAACAAGGATTAGCACAGTAAAACACACTGACACTCTCCCTACCTATAGTTTTCTGTCCCTAGAAAAAATGTTTTTTTAAAGATGGTTGAGGATCAATGCTTTAGCACAGTATAGCACAAGGAGAATTTCCCTCACTGTCCTTCCCTGTCCCTAGAAACAAGGATTAGCACAGTGAAAGAAACTGACACTCTCCCTACCTATAGTTTTCTGTCCCTAGAAAAAATGTTTTTTTAAAGATGGTTGATGATCAATGCTTTAGCACAGTATAGCACAAGGAGAATTTCCCTCACTGTCCTTCCCTGTCCCTAGAAACAAGGATTAGCACAGTGAAAGAAACTGACACTCTCCCTACCTATAGTTTTCTGTCCCTAGAAAAAATGTTTTTTTAAAGATGGTTGATGATCAATGCTTTAGCACAGTATAGCACAAGGAGAATTTCCCTCACTGTCCTTCCCTGTCCCTAGAAACAAGGATTAGCACAGTAAAACACACTGACACTCTCCCTACCTATAGTTTTCTGTCCCTAGAAAAAATGTTTTTTTAAAGATGGTTGATGATCAATGCTTTAGCACAGTATAGCACAAGGAGAATTTCCCTCACTGTCCTTCCCTGTCCCTAGAAACAAGGATTAGCACAGTGAAAGAAACTGACACTCTCCCTACCTATAGTTTTCTGTCCCTAGAAAAAATGTTTTTTTAAAGATGGTTGATGATCAATGCTTTAGCACACTATAGCACAAGGAGAATTTCCCTCACTGTCCTTCCCTGTCCCTAGAAACAAGGATTAGCACAGTAAAACACACTGACACTCTCCCTACCTATAGTTTTCTGTCCCTAGAAAAAATGTTTTTTTAAAGATGGTTGATGATCAATGCTTTAGCACACTATAGCACAAGGAGAATTTCCCTCACTGTCCTTCCCTGTCCCTACAAACAAGGATTAGCACAGTAAAACACACTGACACTCTCCCTACCTATAGTTTTCTGTCCCTAGAAAAAATGTTTTTTTAAAGATGGTTGATGATCAATGCTTTAGCACAGTATAGCACAAGGAGAATTTCCCTCACTGTCCTTCCCTGTCCCTAGAAACAAGGATTAGCACAGTGAAAGAAACTGATACTCTCCCTACCTATAGTTTTCTGTCCCTAGAAAAAATGTTTTTTTAAAGATGGTTGATGATCAATGCTTTAGCACAGTATAGCACAAGGAGAATTTCCCTCACTGTCCTTCCCTGTCCCTAGAAACAAGGATTAGCACAGTGAAAGAAACTGACACTCTCCCTACCTATAGTTTTCTGTCCCTAGAAAAAATGTTTTTTTAAAGATGGTTGATGATCAATGCTTTAGCACAGTATAGCACAAGGAGAATTTCCCTCACTGTCCTTCCCTGTCCCTAGAAAATAGGATTTTTTACTCACCGTAAAATCCTTTTCTCTGAGTCCATGGACCGACACAGCTTCTCTATTGACAAAGTGGGTATTATCCGTTAATTAGGAGTGACTAGGCAGAAAAACTTGTAAAAAGTGTTGCATCACACCTTCTACAGTACCGCCCAGGGGGCGGACCCTCTGGGTATACCCTCTCAGTCTGCACATCGCAGATCAGTTCGTCAAAAAGCAGTACAAACTTAAAAGGAGGGGTGGGTGCTGTGTCGGTCCATGGACTCAGAGAAAAGGATTTTACGGTGAGTAAAAAATCCTATTTACTCTTTCGTCCATGGACCGACACAGCTTCTCTATTGACAAAGTGGGACGTCCCAAAGCAGTGTCAGAGAAAAAACGGGGGTGGTAACAGCATAAAAACAAACTTCACCCCAAAACACAAAACAGCACTCCTCCAACGGAGGAGTTGCAACTCTAAACAGCCGCCTGCAAAACCTTGCGGCCGAAAGAGGCATCCGAAGATGCACCTACATCAACTTTGTAGAATTTTGTGAAAGTGTGAGCGGACGACCAAGTCGCCGCTTTACATAGTTGGGAAACAGACGCTTGATGTCGGAAAGCCCAAGAGGCACCTATTGCCCTGGTCGAATGCGCCGTGACAGGAAAGGGGGGCGCCTGACCCTTTAAGGCGTAAGCCTGGATTACTATCTGTCGGATCCACCTAGAGATGGTGGCCGATGAGACTGCTTGGCCCTTCTTGGGACCAGCCACCGAAACAAACAGTGAGTCTGACTTCCGGAACAGGGAAGTAGCAGATATGTATACTCTCAAAGCTCGGACAACGTCCAAGGAATGCAACGCCGACTCCTTAGGATTCGACGGCTGAGGACACAAGGATGGAAGTACAATGTCTTCGTTGAGATGAAAAGCCGAAACGACCTTCGGAAGAAAGGAAGGCTGCGGCCGCAACACCACCTTATCCTTGTGGAAAATCAAATAGGGAGCCTTGCAGGACAAGGCTGCCAGCTCAGAGACTCGTCTAACTGACGTAACAGCCACCAAAAAGACCACCTTCTGAGAAAGTGTCAACAGGGGAATATCTCTAATATTCTCAAACGGTGCCTTCTGAAGCACCGAGAGGACCAGGTTCAAGTCCCACGGAGGTAACGGGGGGCGGACCGGAGGGGCCACATGTCGAACCCCCTGCACAAATGTACTCACGAGAGAGTGAGTCGCCAGGGGTCGCTGAAAAAAGACAGCCAGGGCAGATATCTGTCCCTTAATCGTACTTAGGGCAAGCCTTTGGTCTACCCCATGCTGTAAAAACAGCAGGATTCTGGAAACCAAATAGGTACGCGGATGCGATTTCATTTCCTCACACATGGAGATGTAGGCCCTCCAAGTGCGGTGATAGACCTTCCTAGAGGACGGTTTCCGAGCACTTCTCATAGTAGAAATTACTGAGTCTGACAGGCCCCGGTCTCTCAGTACCTGGTTCTCAACAGCCATGCCGTTAAAGCCAATGACTGTAAAGCAGGATGGAATATGGGACCTTGCGACAGCAGGTCCTTCCGTAGTGGTAGGCGCCAGGGGACGTCTGCTACCAGACGTACTAGATCGGCGTACCAAGGACGCTGAGGCCAATCTGGAGCGATTAGGATCATTGGAATTCCCTCTGCCTCCACTCTGCGGAGCAGAAGAGGAAGAAGCCTTAAGGGAGGGAAGGCATAGATTAGCCGATACTGGCCCCACGATGCTACCAACGCGTCCGTTGCGTCTGCCCATGGGTCTCTTGACCGGGCCACAAACCTCAATACCTTCCGATTGAGTCGGGAAGCCAGAAGATCTACGTCTGGTGTGCCCCATCTTTGGCAGAGGAGTTGGAACACCTCCGGGTGTAAGGACCATTCTCCCTGGTCCAGCATCTGGCGGCTCAGGTAGTCCGCCTGCCAGTTTTCCACACCCGGAATGTACACGGCCGACAGTGCCGGTACGCTCCTCTCTGCCCACTTCAGGATGCGAGCGATCTCCGATGCTGCAGCTGAGCTTCTTGTTCCTCCTTGATGATTGACATATGCCACTGCTGTGGCGTTGTCTGACTGGATCCTGACTGGACGCCCTTGCAGTCTCTGAGACCATTTGAAGAGGCACAGCTTGATCGCCCGGATCTCCAGGACATTGATCGGCAGGAGGGCTTCCTCTGGGGTCCAGCGACCTTGCGCCGACTGGACACCCCAGACTCCCCCCCAACCTGTAAGGCTGGCGTCCGTCGTGATCACTATCCAGTAAACCGGAAGAAATGACTTCCCGGCCATTAGAGCCGGTGCTGTCAGCCACCATACCAGGGATCTCCTGACTAGGTGGCTCACTCGGATTTGATAATCCAGAGATGAAGGGCATCTGTTCCATCTGGACAGAACTTCCCTCTGTAACACTCGAGTGTGGTATTGAGCATATGGGACCGCCTCGAAGGAGGCTACCATGAGGCCCAACACTCGCATGCAAAAACGGAGTGACGACCAATTCCTGGAAGTCAGCTGCCGTACTGCAGCCCGGAGGGTCTGCAACTTCTCCACAGGGAGGAATACCTTTGCCTCTGAGGAATCCAGAATCAACCCCAGGTACACTAGGCGTTGAGTGGGCACCAATACTGACTTTTGCGTGTTTAGTATCCAACCACAGTCTCGAAGAGTCTGACAGGTAATGGACACGCTTACCTCTAATTCTGAGCTTGAAGGGCCCTTCAGCAGAAGGTCGTCCAAGTAACCTGTGATAGCGATACCCCGCTGTCTTAGAAGTGCCAGAATCGGAGCGAGCACCTTGGTGAACGTCCTGGGTGCTGAGGCAAGGCCAAACGGGAGGGCCACAAACTGGTAGTGGTTCTTCCCGATAGCAAATCGCAGAAACCTCTGGTGTCTGGAGTATATGGGGACATGCAGGTATGCGTCCTTGATGTCCAAGGAGGCCAGAAAGTCCCCCGGATGGAGAGCCGTGACTACGGATCGAACCGACTCCATCCGAAATCTTTGTACCTTCACAAAGCAATTGAGGGCTCTGAGATCCAAGATTGGACGAACCCCCTCCTTCTTTGGCACAATGAACAGATTTGAGTAAAAACCCTGACCCCGTTCCTGTTCTGGAACTGGAATAACTACCCCGCGTTCCAGTAGACCCTGGACCGCCCCATACAGGGCCTCCCGACGGGTCGGTAGTAGCTGGAGATTGGAGGTGATGAATCTGTCTGGTGGACAAGAGAGAAATTCTATCTTGTAGCCTGAGGAGATTACTTTGCAAACCCACCTGTCGGAGACTAGAGCAGTCCACTGAGTCGCGAATTTGCGAAGACGTCCCCCCACCCGAGAGCTGGGTGGGGGCGGACCTTCATGTGGACGCAGATTTGTCCACAGGCTTGTTGGGTCTGCGGGACCAAGGACGCTTTTGTCCTTGGGCAGGCGCTTTATCGGCCTGGGGTCTTTTCCCTGTCGCCTTAAGAGGGCGAAAAAACCGCTTACGTGCAGTAAAGGAGGGCCCTTGCCCTTGGCGTGGTCCCCTACCCTTGCTAGTTTGGGGAAGCAAAGTGCTTTTACCTCCTGTAGCATCCTTGATGATGTCATCCAGAGAAGCCCCAAAAAGTCTGTCGCCCTTAAAAGGCAGATCCAATAGGGCTTTCTTGGAAGTCTGGTCCGCAGACCAGCCCTTTAGCCAGATCAGGCGGCGTATTGCTACTGCATAAACCAAAGCTCTTGATAGCAGGGGAATAGTATCCATGTCTGACTCGCAGACAAACTTAAGGCCCTGGACCAACTGGTCGGCCAAAGTTATCTCATTAGGAGGAGCATCTCGCTCCTTTAACCCCTGGAGTAGCAATTTTGCCCATTCAGTAAGTGTCTGAGACACTAGGGCCCCCGCCAATGCCGGGCGTACTGCTGAGCCTACCACTGAGTATAGGTAGCGAGCGAGTGCTTCAGCCTTCTTATCCACAGGGTCCTTGAAAACAGGAGCCCCTTCTACTGGAATAGTGGTGGCTCTATTAAGTCTGGACACCGAAGGGTCCACTATAGGGGGAGAGGTCCATATCTTCAGAAAACTCTCCTCAAAGGGGTACCGTACTGCAAACCTCTTTGGGGCTGTAAAGACCCTCAGTGGGTTCTCCCATTCCTTGTATAAGAGTTTGTCAAAATAAGACACACAAGGGAACACCTTAGCAGTGCGGGCAGGTTTACGAAACCCAAAGGGGACTGGAGTATCTGCTACTTCTTCAGTCCTTTCCAACTTTAGCGTATCCCGCACTGCAGTAATAAGGTCAGATACCAAAGCCGTCTCGCGTACTGACCTGGACTTGGAGTCCTCCTCACTGTCCGATCGGTCACGGTCTGCAATCTCTGATGCATCAGAATCTGGGCCATGAGCCGTAGCTGGACCTGGTTCTGCATCAGAAATATCCCCAGAAGATTGCAGGGGACGGGGGCGTTTATTACCCCCTGTATTCCCGTGTGCTGCTTCCACCCTGGCAGCAAACGCCTCTAGGATTGCCGACATAGCGTCCATAGACACCTCAGGGACACCAGCTGCTAAATCTGGTGTTTCAGGGGAGAAGACATCTGGCTCAGATGCCATGCTGACCACACGCTGACACTCACAGGGCTCCAGGCAAGATATCAATAGGCCACCCTCCTGCGCTGCAGAGATGCTGGGTTACCCAGAGGACTCACCACCCTGGATAGGTACTGCTATGCTGCGCCTATGATGCTGTCCCCTTGCTGCTGTGTCAGTCTGCTTCTTTTATCAGCACTTCCTGTGTGAATTTTCGCGCCAGTGTAATGCACCCTAGAGGCCGGAGGCTCTCGCAAAATGGTTGCCAAAACCGTCTGTATGGAAGATAATGTGGGCTCTAAGAAAATGGCCGCCGACAGAAGATAGAGGTCAGGCAGCCATAGCCCACAAAAAAGATGGCCGCCGAACGGCAATATCTGCATACAGGGTGGACAAACATGGCCGCCGATCACCTGATAGGGGCCAGTGGGTGTGGCCGAACTACAGGAAGATGGCCGCCAGGCAGTTACAAGAGGCCAAACTTGGCATGGACCACCTCAAAATGGCCGCCGACAGCATGGAGACACAGAAACACAGGTAAGCAAAAAAAGGGATTTTTATAACAGCTTACCTGTAAAATCCTTTTCTTGGAGTACATCACGGGACACAGAGCGACTTAGTCATTACTAATGGGTTATATAGTTTACCTTCAGGTGTTGGCACTGGCCAATTCCAAACCGGAAGTACCCTCCCCTATATAAGCCCCTCCCACCCGGGAGCACCTCAGTTTTGTAGCCAAGCAATAAGTGTCCCAAAAAGAGGGGTGGGAGCTCTGTGTCCCGTGATGTACTCCAAGAAAAGGATTTTACAGGTAAGCTGTTATAAAAATCCCTTTTTCTTTTTCGTACATCACGGGACACAGAGCGACTTAGTCATTACTAATGGGACGTCCCAAAGCAATGCCAAATGAGGGGGGGTACATAAGCTGGGCGCCATCAGGCATGAGGATCTTTTGCGGCCTGCAACACACTGCGCCCAAAGGCGACATCCTCCTGACTTCTAACGTCTACCTGATAGAATCTAGTAAACGTGTGTACCGAAGACCATGTTGCGGCCTTACATACTTGAGCCAGGGAGGCCTGGTGATGCACTGCCCATGAAGTTCCAACCGCTCTTGTGGAGTGCGCCCTAACTTTGAACGGAGGCGGTCTCTTTCTCAAGCCATAGGCTTGTATTATGACCTGTCGAATCCACTTGGCTAAAGTAGATTTTGATGCTGCCTGACCCCTTCTGGGGCCTTCCGGCAGAACAAACAAAGAATCCGTTCTGCGAATCTGAGCAGTGGCTTTTAGATAAGCTTTAACTGCTCTTACCACATCCAAAGAATGTAATAACTTTTCCTCTACTGAGCTAGGTTTGGGGAAAAAAGAAGGAAGAACCACATCTTGGTTCAAATGAAACCTCGATACCACCTTAGGAAGAAAGGCTGGATGAGGACGTAATACTACTCTGTCCTTATGGATAACCAGATATGGCTCCTTACAGGACATAGCTGCTAATTCCGACACTCTTTTAGCCGAACAAATGGCTACTAAGAAAACCAATTTCCTGGTGAGAAGAACCAAGGAAATGTGTTGTAATGGTTCAAACGGTTGTTTCTGTAGAACCGACAGAACCAGGTTTAAGTCCCAAGGACATATGGGAATACTAACCGGAGGGCTAATACGCATCACTCCTTGTATAAAGGCTTTGACTAGTGAATGCGAAGCCAAGGGCCTTTGAAAAAATATTGACAAGGCCGAAATCTGACCCTTGATAGTACTCAAGGCCAGCTTCCTATCTACAGCCCACTGTAGGAAGTCCAGAATCCTCCCTATCATGTACTTACGTGGATGCCATTTCTTGGTCTCACACCACGTAATGTACGCTTTCCAGATCCTATAATAGATCTGCCTGGATACCGGTTTCCTGGCATTGATCATGGTAGATACCACAGAACTAGAGAGCCCTCTCTTTTTCAGAATGTGGGCTTCAATAGCCAGGCCGTCAAACCTAGGGCTGGTAAGGAAGGGTGGTATATCGGTCCTTGCGACAGCAGGTCCGGACGAAGTGGGAGGGTCCACGGACTCCTCACTGACATTTTTACAATCTCCGCGTACCATGCCCTTCGGGGCCACGCTGGAGCCACCAGAATCACTGGTTTCTTTTCTACCCTGATTCTGCGGAGTAATCGCGGTAACAATTGTGGCGGTGGGAATGCATATATCAGCTTGAACCGATCCCAAGGGAACACTAGGGCATCCGAGCCGCAAGCTAGGGGATCCCTTGTGCGAGACACAAACCTGTCCACCTTTGCGTTGAATCTGGATGCTAGCAGATCTACATCCGGTGTTCCCCACCGCTGGCATATTGCCTGGAAAACCTCGGGGTGAAGAGACCATTCCCCCGGGCATAATTGTTGGCGACTTAGAAAGTCCGCTCTCCAATTTTCCACTCCTGGGATGAAAACCGCGGATATGGCTGGGACATATCTTTCTGCCCACTCCAGGATGCAATTTGCTTCCTTCTGGGCTGCACGACTTTTGGTGCCACCCTGATGATTGATATATGCCACTGCCGTGGCATTGTCTGATTGAATTCTGACAGGGGACCCCTGGAGTTTGGATGTCCATGCTACTAGGGCATACCGGGCTGCTCGTATCTCTAAGAGATTGATGGGCAGGGCCTTTTCTGCTTCTGACCACCTGCCCTGGAGAGACCATTGCTCCAGCACTGCCCCCCAGCCGATGAGGCTGGCATCTGTAGTGACCACCTTCCAAGAAACCGGACTGAAGGGTTTCCCTCTTTCCAGATTCTGGGGCACCAACCACCAATGGAGGCTCTTGCGAACGGAAGGGGACAGGGACATTGGTAAGTCTAAAGCCTGAACTTTTTTGTTCCAGGCTGACAGTATGGCCCTTTGCAAATTCCTTGAATGGAATTGACCGTAGGGTACCGCTTCGAATGAAGCCACCATCTTTCCCAGCAGCCTCATGCAGAGACGTATGGATGGTTTTCTTTTTGTACCCACTAAGTGGGTCAAATTTCTTAAAGACGACACCTTCTCTGGAGGTAAGAAAATCTTTCTCTGATTTGAATCCAGCCTTAGCCCTAAGTATTCCAGACTTTTGACTGGTCTTAGAGCTGACTTGTCCCGGTTGATAATCCAACCGTGATATTCCAGATACTCGATTGTCTTGTGAATAGCTACTTCCAGCTTTTCCACTGAGTGGTCTATTAGTAGCAGGTCGTCTAGATATGCCATTATCGTTACACCCTGTGTTCTTAGATTGGCCAATAATGGGGCCAGAATTTTTGTGAACACTCGTGGTGCTGTGGCCAGACCGAAAGGTAAGGCTCTGAACTGAAAATGGCGCCCTTCTACTGCAAAGCGTAGAAATTTCTGATGGGCCGGAAAGATGGGAATATGCAGATAAGCATCCCTTATGTCGATCGAGGCTAGCCATTCCTGCCCTTGTAGGGCGGTGGCCACTGATCGGATCGACTCCATCCGAAAAGTCCTGATATTTAGGAACTTGTTTAGCCCTTTTAGATTTAATATGGGCCTCACGTCCCCATTTGGTTTGGGGACTGTGAAAAGGTTCGAGTAAAACCCGAATCCGCTTTCTTCCAGGGGAACCTTCATGATTACCCCTTGGAGCAATAGTTGTTCTAGTGCCAGAAGGAGGGATCCTCTCTTTTGGGGATCTCTTGGCACGTTTGACCTCATAAATTGGGCAGGAGGAGTGCCTTTTAACTCCAGCTTGTATCCCAGACTTACTGCGGAGAGCACCCATCTGTCTCTGATGGTGTCCCGCCAGGTCTCTGTGAACAACTGAAGTCTTCCCCCCACCCGATTGAGCGGGGGCAATACTTCATGCCTTAGGGGGAGGTTTTGTACCTCTCTTGATCCAGGGCTTCTTGTTACCCTGTGATTGTCCCTGATTTCTGCCCCCTGAATTTGACCGCGGAGGCCGTCGGAACTGCTTCACAGCCGATGTGCCCGGGACTGGAGAGGTAGGCCTCTTAAAAGAAGGACTTCTACCCTTGTTCTTAACCGGTAAGAGTGAACTTTTACCGGCAGAAATTTTCTGGATATATTTGTCCAGATCTTCTCCAAATAAGCGTTCTCCATGAAATGGGAAGCTAACCAGCAGTTTTTTACAGGGAGCTTCAGCAGACCAGTTTTTGAGCCACAGAAGCCTACGCATATGTACTATAGACAGCGTAAAGCGGGAGGCCTGTTGGATTGTATCCTTTATGGCGTCCACCGCAAAACACAAGGCTCTAGGCAGGTCAGCTAGGGCATGAGCCTGCTGATCTGGTAAGTCCCTTAAGACTTGTTTCAACTGATCTTTCACTGCTTGGCAGACTCCAATCGCTGCTACCGCAGGTTGTGTCACCATACTTGCTGTAGAGAAAGCAGATTTTAGTAAAGACTCCAATTTTTTATCTATTGGGTCTTTGAACATTGGAACATTATCTACTGGACATGTCAGTGATTTGTTAACAGAAGAGATGGCTGCGTCCACTATAGGGACCCTCCATTTTCTTATGAACTTATCCTCCATGGGATAGATCACCGGAAATCTCTTGGGGGGAGCAAATATTTTATCAGGATGCTCCCAATCCTGGTAAATAAGCCCTTCTAATAAAGGGTGGATTGGGAAGGAACAGACCGCCTGGGGAGCTTTTAGCGACCCCAGCGAGGAAACCGTAGTGGATGGTGGTTCCGCCAGAGGCATTTTAAATGCTGATCGGACCATGTTAGTCAGAGACTGAACCCATAATCTTTCAGCCTGAGAAGCTGAGAAAGGTTCTTCCACTGTTGATTCCTCTATAAGTGAATCAACCTCATCCTGATCCCCTTCAGGTAGGTCGATCTCTGTGTGGGGCTGTTCCTCCACTAACAGGCACTCTGAAGGAGGAGACGGAGATCGGACGCGCTTTCCCTGAGATAGGGAAGCAGCGATCAATGCTGTTAATCTCTCTTCTAATCCTCCCAGAGTTGAGGATAAAACCTCCTCTGTTATATATACAGGAGCAGGTGGACTGGGGACAGCCGCAGCACCAGGCATTCCTGCGGGGTTTCTACGGCTACTGACCTCTGCATTCTCAGGGGAGATTGGTGCAGTGCAAGCATGCCCAATATCCTCAGAGCCCGATGGAGACCCCTTTGGCTTCCTGGAAGATCTATTTCCGGAGCGTCTGGACGACATATCCTTTTAGCACAAAGCTGAGGTATTCCCGTCGTCATACACCAATTTTTGCTGGTAATAGTCTAACACAGGTGCTGCTATATACCAGCTGGTGTCCACTAAAGTGCCTTTCTATGGGGATGCCTGCATCAACCGCCTCTGTGTGCCACTGTTTGTTGCTAGCTCTGTTTGCATGCAGCTGACACTTGTACTGTGTCTTTTAACCATGCTGGGACGCCCGCACATGCGCAGAAGCGCCGCGGCGCGCATCGAGCGTCATCCAACCGCCCCGCCCCTTTTTTTTCATAGGAGGCGCGTGCACGCGCCCGCGCGCACGCCCGTGCGCCAATGGCGCCCTTTTCGAAAACCAACAGAGGACTAGGAGCCAGGGCCCTTTTTGCCGGAGGGCCTGTGCGGTGGATGAACGCAGCAACAGGGCAGAGGAAGTGGATTCCCTCAGAGAAACTTACCAGCTGCCTGGACCTTTTGAGTTGAGAAAACCAAAGATCCACATTACAAGAAAAATGGACTACAGCGGCCTCTAGTGGTTTAACACAGGTACCGCGGTCCCTGTTTTTTTTTTTTTTTTTTTTCTTGACTACTATTAAAATTTTACATTTTCAGTAGTTATAGGCAAACACAGATATTTAGCGGGAATACCGTTAGGTAACAGACAGAAAGACAAATTAGGCTTGGGGGTCCCCCAATAGAACCAAGTTCCTGGGGGCCCCCACTTACCTGATCCCCGCCGCAGGACTTTGTTTGGTCCACAAAAGTCCAAACTTCACCTATCACGGCAGGCATTGTAATTAAACCTTCAGGGACCGGGTTCCCAAGGATTCCACTCCCCTGGACCTGTATAGCACCCTGCACAGACAGCGTCTTGGTCGTGGGTATGACCAGAGCTCTGGATCCCAGGGTCCAGCCCTCCTAAGAGAAGCATTACAGGCAAAACCTTGCTCTTCTGCTGCAAGGCCCGGGTACCGACCGTTTAGCTATGAAGCTTTTTTGGTGGGATCCGGAACAGCTTACTAAGGCCCAAAAGAACCTGTACGCAAGCCCAGTGAAAACACATGTTACTCTTTGGCCAACACCTTAGACACTGGCAAAAAACTGAGGTGCTCCCGGGTGGGAGGGGCTTATATAGGGGAGGGTACTTCCGGTTTGGAATTGGCCAGTGCCAACACCTGAAGGTAAACTATATAACCCATTAGTAATGACTAAGTCGCTCTGTGTCCCGTGATGTACGAAAAAGAAATGACATTTCTTTTAAATGTTAGTTACAGCCAGCCCCGCTCCAGTGGGACCCCTAGGTGACCCCCAGCACCCAGCAACCTTTAGCTAGAAGCCCAGGGAGGAGGGAAAGGCAGGGAGAGAGGGAAGAAAGGGGCCACAACCACTTACTTGATCTCTCCAGGAATGTCCAGCTAAATCACCCAGCCGAGGCAGGGGAGTTTTACTTACCTATCCTGCATGTATTCTGCTGGAAGACATTCCAAACAGATCATCGTCCGCGCACGGAAGGTGACTGTTGGCCAGGCATGCTGTGATTGGACCCAGAAGGGACGATCATATGTATGCCCTGGAGCATGACGCTCACCGGACAGGCTGCTGCGACTCGGCCGTAAGGTCAGCCGAAGCTGAGCGGTCCGATGCAAGCCTTGGAGCGTAAGCTCACCGGCCAGGCTGCTGCGACTCGGCCGTAAGGTCAGCCGAAGCTGAGCGGTCCGATGCAGGCCCTGGAGCGTAGGCTCACCGGCCACCCGTGGAGCGACGGGCATGTCGTGGAAAACCCAGCGCGTAGCTAGGGTCGGCACACGCTCGATGGCCGAAACTGGGGAGACTACAAGGATCGAGGATCCAGCCTGTCACCCAGTCGGCAGTTGATCGAAGATCGCAGGAAACAACAAATGTAGCAAAAAAATAAAAAATATATATATCTTTTTTCCCCGGACCAATGAGCCCGAAGGGAGCCATGTCCTACTCCTTGCTAGACAGAAAAAAACTGATCTGCGATGTGCAGACTGAGAGGGTATACCCAGAGGGTCCGCCCCCTGGGCGGTACTGTAGAAGGTGTGATGCAACACTTTTTACAAGTTTTTCTGCCTAGTCACTCCTAATTAACGGATAATACCCACTTTGTCAATAGAGAAGCTGTGTCGGTCCATGGACGAAAGAGTAACAAGGATTAGCACAGTGAAAGAAACTGACACTCTCCCTACCTATAGTTTTCTGTCCCTAGAAAAAATGTTTTTTTAAAGATGGTTGATGATCAATGCTTTAGCACAGTATAGCACAAGGAGAATTTCCCTCACTGTCCTTCCCTGTCCCTAGAAACAAGGATTAGCACGGTAAAAGAAACTGACACTCTCCCTACCTATAGTTTTCTGTCCCTAGAAAAAATGTTTTTTTAAAGATGGTTGATGATCAATGCTTTAGCACAGTATAGCACAAGGAGAATTTCCCTCACTGTTCTTCCCTGTCCCTAGAAACAAGGATTAGCACAGTGAAAGAAACTGACACTCTCCCTACCTATAGTTTTCTGTCCCTAGAAAAAATGTTTTTTTAAAGATGGTTGATGATCAATGCTTTAGCACACTATAGCACAAGGAGAATTTCCCTCACTGTCCTTCCCTGTCCCTAGAAACAAGGATTAGCACAGTGAAAGAAACTGACACTCTCCCTACCTATAGTTTTCTGTCCCTAGAAAAAATGTTTTTTTAAAGATGGTTGATGATCAGTGCTTTAGCACAGTATAGCACAAGGAGAATTTCCCTCACTGTCCTTCCCTGTCCCTAGAAACAATGATTAGCACAGTGAAAGAAACTGACACTCTCCCTACCTATAGTTTTCTGTCCCTAGAAAAAATGTTTTTTTAAAGATGGTTGATGATCAATGCTTTAGCACAGTATAGCACAAGGAGAATTTCCCTCACTGTCCTTCCCTGTCCCTAGAAACAAGGATTAGCACAGTGAAAGAAACTGACACTCTCCCTACCTATAGTTTTCTGTCCCTAGAAAAAATGTTTTTTTAAAGATGGTTGATGATCAATGCTTTAGCACAGTATAGCACAAGGAGAATTTCCCTCACTGTCCTTCCCTGTCCCTAGAAACAAGGATTAGCACAGTAAAACACACTGACACTCTCCCTACCTATAGTTTTCTGTCCCTAGAAAAAATGTTTTTTTAAAGATGGTTGATGATCAATGCTTTAGCACAGTATAGCACAAGGAGAATTTCCCTCACTGTCCTTCCCTGTCCCTAGAAACAAGGATTAGCACAGTGAAAGAAACTGACACTCTCCCTACCTATAGTTTTCTGTCCCTAGAAAAAATGTTTTTTAAAGATGGTTGATGATCAATGCTTTAGCACAGTATAGCACAAGGAGAATTTCCCTCACTGTCCTTCCCTGTCCCTAGAAACAAGGATTATCACAGTGAAAGAAACTGACACTCTCCCTACCTATAGTTTTCTGTCCCTAGAAAAAATGTTTTTTTAAAGATGGTTGATGATCAATGCTTTAACACAGTATAGCACAAGGAGAATTTCCCTCACTGTCCTTCCCTGTCTCTAGAAACTAGGATTAGCACAGTAAAACACACTGACACTCTCCCTACCTATAGTTTTCTGTCCCTAGAAAAAATGTTTTTTTAAAGATGGTTGATGATCAATGCTTTAGCACAGTATAGCACAGGGAGAATTTCCCTCACTGTCCTTCCCTGTCCCTAGAAACAAGGATTAGCACAGTGAAAGAAACTGACACTCTCCCTACCTATAGTTTTCTGTCCCTAGAAAAAATGTTTTTTTAAAGATGGTTGATGATCAATGCTTTAGCACAGTATAGCACAAGGAGAATTTCCCTCACTGTCCTTAACTGTCCCTAGAAACAAAGATTAGCACAGTAAAAGAAACTGACACTCTCCCTACCTATAGTTTTCTGTCCCTAGAAATTTTTTTTTTTTTAAAGATGGTTGATGATCAATGCTTTAGCACAGTATAGCACAAGGAGAATTTCCCTCACTGTCCTTCCCTGTCCCTAGAAACAAGGATTAGCACAGTGAAAGAAACTGACACTCTCCCTACCTATAGTTTTCTGTCCCTAGAAAAAATGTTTTTTTAAAGATGGTTGATGATCAATGCTTTAGCACAGTATAGCACAAGGAGAATTTCCCTCACTGTCCTTCCCTGTCCCTAGAAACAAGGATTAGCACAGTGAAAGAAACTGACACTCTCCCTACCTATAGTTTTCTGTCCCTAGAAAAAATGTTTTTTTAAAGATGGTTGATGATCAATGCTTTAGCACAGTATAGCACAAGGAGAATTTCCCTCACTGTCCTTCCCTGTCCCTAGAAACAAGGATTAGCACAGTGAAAGAAACTGACACTCTCCCTACCTATAGTTTTCTGTCCCTAGAAAAAATGTTTTTTTAAAGATGGTTGATGATCAATGCTTTAGCACAGTATAGCACAAGGAGAATTTCCCTCACTGTCCTTCCCTGTCCCTAGAAACAAGGATTAGCACAGTGAAAGAAACTGACACTCTCCCTACCTATAGTTTTCTGTCCCTAGAAAAAATGTTTTTTTAAAGATGGTTGATGATCAATGCTTTAGCACAGTATAGCACAAGGAGAATTTCCCTCACTGTCCTTCCCTGTCCCTAGAAACAAGGATTAGCACAGTGAAAGAAACTGACACTCTCCCTACCTATAGTTTTCTGTCCCTAGAAAAAATGTTTTTTTAAAGATGGTTGATGATCAATGCTTTAGCACAGTATAGCACAAGGAGAATTTCCCTCACTGTCCTTCCCTGTCCCTAGAAACAAGGATTAGCACAGTAAAACACACTGACACTCTCCCTACCTATAGTTTTCTGTCCCTAGAAAAAATGTTTTTTTAAAGATGGTTGATGATCAATGCTTTAGCACAGTGTAGCACAAGGAGAATTTCCCTCACTGTCCTTCCCTGTCCCTAGAAACAAGGATTAGCACAGTGAAAGAAACTGACACTCTCCCTACCTATAGTTTTCTGTCCCTAGAAAAAATGTTTTTTTAAAGATGGTTGATGATCAATGCTTTAGCACAGTATAGCACAAGGAGAATTTCCCTCACTGTCCTTCCCTGTCCCTAGAAACAAGGATTAGCACAGTGAAAGAAACTGACACTCTCCCTACCTATAGTTTTCTGTCCCTAGAAAAAATGTTTTTTTAAAGATGGTTGATGATCAATGCTTTAGCACAGTATAGCACAAGGAGAATTTCCCTCACTGTCCTTCCCTGTCCCTAGAAACAAGGATTAGCACAGTGAAAGAAACTGACACTCTCCCTACCTATAGTTTTCTGTCCCTAGAAAAAATGTTTTTTTAAAGATGGTTGATGATCAATGCTTTAACACAGTATAGCACAAGGAGAATTTCCCTCACTGTCCTTCCCTGTCCCTAGAAACAAGGATTAGCACAGTGAAAGAAACTGACACTCTCCCTACCTATAGTTTTCTGTCCCTAGAAAAAATGTTTTTTTAAAGATGGTTGATGATCAATGCTTTAGCACAGTATAGCACAAGGAGAATTTCCCTCACTGTCCTTAACTGTCCCTAGAAACAAGGATTAGCACAGTGAAAGAAACTGACACTCTCCCTACCTATAGTTATCTGTCCCTAGAAAAAATGTTTTTTTAAAGATGGTTGATGATCAATGCTTTAGCACAGTATAGCACAAGGAGAATTTCCCTCACTGTCCTTCCCTGTCCCTAGAAACAAGGATTAGCACAGTGAAAGAAACTGACACTCTCCCTACCTATAGTTTTCTGTCCCTAGAAAAAATGTTTTTTTAAAGATGGTTGATGATCAATGCTTTAGCACAGTATAGCACAAGGAGAATTTCCCTCACTGTCCTTCCCTGTCCCTAGAAACAAGGATTAGCACAGTGAAAGAAACTGACACTCTCCCTACCTATAGTTTTCTGTCCCTAGAAAAAATGTTTTTTTAAAGATGGTTGATGATCAATGCTTTAGCACAGTATAGCACAAGGAGAATTTCCCTCACTGTCCTTCCCTGTCCCTAGAAACAAGGATTAGCACAGTGAAAGAAACTGACACTCTCCCTACCTATAGTTTTCTGTCCCTAGAAAAAATGTTTTTTTAAAGATGGTTGATGATCAATGCTTTAGCACAGTATAGCACAAGGAGAATTTCCCTCACTGTCCTTCCCTGTCCCTAGAAACAAGGATTAGCACAGTAAAACACACTGACACTCTCCCTACCTATAGTTTTCTGTCCCTAGAAAAAATGTTTTTTTAAAGATGGTTGATGATCAATGCTTTAGCACAGTGTAGCACAAGGAGAATTTCCCTCACTGTCCTTCCCTGTCCCTAGAAACAAGGATTAGCACAGTGAAAGAAACTGACACTCTCCCTACCTATAGTTTTCTGTCCCTAGAAAAAATGTTTTTTTAAAGATGGTTGATGATCAATGCTTTAGCACAGTATAGCACAAGGAGAATTTCCCTCACTGTCCTTCCCTGTCCCTAGAAACAAGGATTAGCACAGTGAAAGAAACTGACACTCTCCCTACCTATAGTTTTCTGTCCCTAGAAAAAATGTTTTTTTAAAGATGGTTGATGATCAATGCTTTAGCACAGTATAGCACAAGGAGAATTTCCCTCACTGTCCTTCCCTGTCCCTAGAAACAAGGATTAGCACAGTGAAAGAAACTGACACTCTCCCTACCTATAGTTTTCTGTCCCTAGAAAAAATGTTTTTTTAAAGATGGTTGATGATCAATGCTTTAGCACAGTATAGCACAAGGAGAATTTCCCTCACTGTCCCTCCCTGTCCCTAGAAACAAGGATTAGCACAGTGAAAGAAACTGGCACTCTCCCTACCTATAGTTTTCTGTCCCTAGAAAAAATGTTTTTTTTAAAGATGGTTGATGATCAATGCTTTAGCACAGTATAGCACAAGGAGAATTTCCCTCACTGTCCTTCCCTGTCCCTAGAAACAAGGATTAGCACAGTGAAAGAAACTGACACTCTCCCTACCTATAGTTTTCTGTCCCTAGAAAAATTTTTTTTTAAAGATGGTTGATGATCAATGCTTTAGCACAGTATAGCACAAGGAGAATTTCCCTCACTGTCCTTCCCTGTCCCTAGAAACAAGGATTAGCACAGTGAAACACACTGACACTCTCCCTACCTATAGTTTTCTGTCCCTAGAAAAAATGTTTTTTTAAAGATGGTTGATGATCAATGCTTTAGCACAGTATAGCACAAGGAGAATTTCCCTCACTGTCCTTCCCTGTCCCTAGAAACAAGGATTAGCACAGTGAAAGAAACTGACACTCTCCCTACCTATAGTTTTCTGTCCCTAGAAAAAATGTTTTTTTAAAGATGGTTGATGATCAATGCTTTAGCACAGTATAGCACAAGGAGAATTTCCCTCACTGTCCTTAACTGTCCCTAGAAACAAGGATTAGCACAGTGAAAGAAACTGACAATCTCCCTACCTATAGTTTTCTGTCCCTAGAAAAAATGTTTTTTTAAAGATGGTTGATGCTCAATGCTTTAGCACAGTATAGCACAAGGAGAATTTCCCTCACTGTCCTTCCCTGTCCCTAGAAACAAGGATTAGCACAGTGAAAGAAACTGACACTCTCCCTACCTATAGTTTTCTGTCCCAAAAAAAAATGTTTTTTTAAAGATGGTTGATGATCAATGCTTTAGCACAGTATAGCACAAGGAGAATTTCCCTCACTGTCCTTCCCTGTCCCTAGAAACAAGGATTAGCACAGTGAAAGAAACTGACACTCTCCCTACCTATAGTTTTCTGTCCCTAGAAAAAATGTTTTTTTAAAGATGGTTGATGATCAATGCTTTAGCACAGTATAGCACAAGGAGAATTTCCCTCACTGTCCTTAACTGTCCCTAGAAACAAGGATTAGCACAGTGAAAGAAACTGACAATCTCCCTACCTATAGTTTTCTGTCCCTAGAAAAAATGTTTTTTTAAAGATGGTTGATGATCAATGCTTTAGCACAGTATAGCACAAGGAGAATTTCCCTCACTGTCCTTCCCTGTCCCTAGAAACAAGGATTAGCACAGTGAAAGAAACTGACACTCTCCCTACCTATAGTTTTCTGTCCCAAAAAAAAATGTTTTTTTAAAGATGGTTGATGATCAATGCTTTAGCACAGTATAGCACAAGGAGAATTTCCCTCACTGTCCTTCCCTGTCCCTAGAAACAAGGATTAGCACAGTGAAAGAAACTGACACTCTCCCTACCTATAGTTTTCTGTCCCTAGAAAAAATGTTTTTTTAAAGATGGTTGATGATCAATGCTTTAGCACAGTATAGCACAAGGAGAATTTCCCTCACTGTCCTTCCCTGTCCCTAGAAACAAGGATTAGCACAGTGAAAGAAACTGACACTCTCCCTACCTATAGTTTTCTGTCCCTAGAAAAAATGTTTTTTTAAAGATGGTTGATGATCAATGCTTTAGCACAGTATAGCACAAGGAGAATTTCCCTCACTGTCCTTCCCTGTCCCTAGAAACAAGGATTAGCACAGTGAAACACACTGACACTCTCCCTACCTATAGTTTTCTGTCCCTAGAAAAAATGTTTTTTTAAAGATGGTTGATGATCAATGCTTTAGCACAGTATAGAACAAGGAGAATTTCCCTCACTGTCCTTCCCTGTCCCTAGAAACAAGGATTAGCACAGTGAAAGAAACTGACACTCTCCCTACCTATAGTTTTCTGTCCCTAGAAAAAATGTTTTTTTAAAGATGGTTGATGATCAATGCTTTAGCACACTATAGCACAAGGAGAATTTCCCTCACTGTCCTTCCCTGTCCCTAGAAACAAGGATTAGCACAGTGAAAGAAACTGACACTCTCCCTACCTATAGTTTTCTGTCCCTAGAAAAAATGTTTTTTTAAAGATGGTTGATGATCAATGCTTTAGCACAGTATAGCACAAGGAGAATTTCCCTCACTGTCCTTCCCTGTCCCTAGAAACAAGGATTAGCACAGTGAAAGAAACTGACACTCTCCCTACCTATAGTTTTCTGTCCCTAGAAAAAATGTTTTTTTAAAGATGGTTGATGATCAATGCTTTAGCACAGTATAGCACAAGGAGAATTTCCCTCACTGTCCTTCCCTGTCCCTAGAAACAAGGATTAGCACAGTGAAAGAAACTGACACTCTCCCTACCTATAGTTTTCTGTCCCTAGAAAAAATGTTTTTTTAAAGATGGTTGATGATCAATGCTTTAGCACAGTATAGCACAAGGAGAATTTCCCTCACTGTCCTTCCCTGTCCCTAGAAACAAGGATTAGCACAGTGAAAGAAACTGACACTCTCCCTACCTATAGTTTTCTGTCCCTAGAAAAAATGTTTTTTTAAAGATGGTTGATGATCAATGCTTTAGCACAGTATAGCACAAGGAGAATTTCCCTCACTGTCCTTCCCTGTCCCTAGAAACAAGGATTAGCACAGTGAAACACACTGACACTCTCCCTACCTATAGTTTTCTGTCCCTAGAAAAAATGTTTTTTTAAAGATGGTTGATGATCAATGCTTTAGCACAGTATAGCACAAGGAGAATTTCCCTCACTGTCCTTCCCTGTCCCTAGAAACAAGGATTAGCACAGTGAAAGAAACTGACACTCTCCCTACCTATAGTTTTCTGTCCCTAGAAAAAATGTTTTTTTAAAGATGGTTGATGATCAATGCTTTAGCACAGTATAGCACAAGGAGAATTTCCCTCACTGTCCTTAACTGTCCCTAGAAACAAAGATTAGCACAGTGAAAGAAACTGACACTCTCCCTACCTATAGTTTTCTGTCCCTAGAAAAAAATTTTTTTTTAAAGATGGTTGATGATCAATGCTTTAGCACAGTATAGCACAAGGAGAATTTCCCTCACTGTCCTTCCCTGTCCCTAGAAACAAGGATTAGCACAGTGAAAGAAACTGACACTCTCCCTACCTATAGTTTTCTGTCCCTAGAAAAAATGTTTTTTTAAAGATGGTTGATGATCAATGCTTTAGCACAGTATAGCACAAGGAGAATTTCCCTCACTGTCCTTCCCTGTCCCTAGAAACAAGGATTAGCACAGTGAAAGAAACTGACACTCTCCCTACCTATAGTTTTCTGTCCCTAGAAAAAATGTTTTTTTAAAGATGGTTGATGATCAATGCTTTAGCACAGTATAGCACAAGGAGAATTTCCCTCACTGTCCTTCCCTGTCCCTAGAAACAAGGATTAGCACAGTGAAAGAAACTGACACTCTCCCTACCTATAGTTTTCTGTCCCTAGAAAAAATGTTTTTTTAAAGATGGTTGATGATCAATGCTTTAGCACAGTATAGCACAAGGAGAATTTCCCTCACTGCCCTTCCCTGTCCCTAGAAACAAGGATTAGCACAGTGAAAGAAACTGACACTCTCCCTACCTATAGTTTTCTGTCCCTAGAAAAAATGTTTTTTTAAAGATGGTTGATGATCAATGCTTTAGCACAGTATAGCACAAGGAGAATTTCCCTCACTGTCCTTCCCTGTCCCTAGAAACAAGGATTAGCACAGTGAAAGAAACTGACACTCTCCCTACCTATAGTTTTCTGTCCCTAGAAAAAATGTTTTTTTAAAGATGGTTGATGATCAATGCTTTAGCACAGTATAGCACAAGGAGAATTTCCCTCACTGTCCTTCCCTGTCCCTAGAAACAAGGATTAGCACAGTGAAAGAAACTGACACTCTCCCTACCTATAGTTTTCTGTCCCTAGAAAAAATGTTTTTTTAAAGATGGTTGATGATCAATGCTTTAGCACAGTATAGCACAAGGAGAATTTCCCTCACTGTCCTTAACTGTCCCTAGAAACAAGGATTAGCACAGTGAAAGAAACTGACACTCTCCCTACCTATAGTTTTCTGTCCCTAGAAAAAATGTTTTTTTAAAGATGGTTGATGATCAATGCTTTAGCACAGTATAGCACAAGGAGAATTTCCCTCACTGTCCTTCCCTGTCCCTAGAAACAAGGATTAGCACAGTGAAAGAAACTGACACTCTCCCTACCTATAGTTTTCTGTCCCTAGAAAAAATGTTTTTTTAAAGATGGTTGATGATCAATGCTTTAGCACAGTATAGCACAAGGAGAATTTCCCTCACTGTCCTTCCCTGTCCCTAGAAACAAGGATTAGCACAGTAAAACACACTGACACTCTCCCTACCTATAGTTTTCTGTCCCTAGAAAAAATGTTTTTTTAAAGATGGTTGATGATCAATGCTTTAGCACAGTATAGCACAAGGAGAATTTCCCTCACTGTCCTTCCCTGTCCCTAGAAACAAGGATTAGCACAGTGAAAGAAACTGACACTCTCCCTACCTATAGTTTTCTGTCCCTAGAAAAAATGTTTTTTAAAGATGGTTGATGATCAATGCTTTAGCACAGTATAGCACAAGGAGAATTTCCCTCACTGTCCTTCCCTGTCCCTAGAAACAAGGATTATCACAGTGAAAGAAACTGACACTCTCCCTACCTATAGTTTTCTGTCCCTAGAAAAAATGTTTTTTTAAAGATGGTTGATGATCAATGCTTTAACACAGTATAGCACAAGGAGAATTTCCCTCACTGTCCTTCCCTGTCCCTAGAAACTAGGATTAGCACAGTAAAACACACTGACACTCTCCCTACCTATAGTTTTCTGTCCCTAGAAAAAATGTTTTTTTAAAGATGGTTGATGATCAATGCTTTAGCACAGTATAGCACAGGGAGAATTTCCCTCACTGTCCTTCCCTGTCCCTAGAAACAAGGATTAGCACAGTGAAAGAAACTGACACTCTCCCTACCTATAGTTTTCTGTCCCTAGAAAAAATGTTTTTTTAAAGATGGTTGATGATCAATGCTTTAGCACAGTATAGCACAAGGAGAATTTCCCTCACTGTCCTTAACTGTCCCTAGAAACAAAGATTAGCACAGTGAAAGAAACTGACACTCTCCCTACCTATAGTTTTCTGTCCCTAGAAAATTTTTTTTTTTTAAAGATGGTTGATGATCAATGCTTTAGCACAGTATAGCACAAGGAGAATTTCCCTCACTGTCCTTCCCTGTCCCTAGAAACAAGGATTAGCACAGTGAAAGAAACTGACACTCTCCCTACCTATAGTTTTCTGTCCCTAGAAAAAATGTTTTTTTAAAGATGGTTGATGATCAATGCTTTAGCACAGTATAGCACAAGGAGAATTTCCCTCACTGTCCTTCCCTGTCCCTAGAAACAAGGATTAGCACAGTGAAAGAAACTGACACTCTCCCTACCTATAGTTTTCTGTCCCTAGAAAAAATGTTTTTTTAAAGATGGTTGATGATCAATGCTTTAGCACAGTATAGCACAAGGAGAATTTCCCTCACTGTCCTTCCCTGTCCCTAGAAACAAGGATTAGCACAGTGAAAGAAACTGACACTCTCCCTACCTATAGTTTTCTGTCCCTAGAAAAAATGTTTTTTTAAAGATGGTTGATGATCAATGCTTTAGCACAGTATAGCACAAGGAGAATTTCCCTCACTGTCCTTCCCTGTCCCTAGAAACAAGGATTAGCACAGTGAAAGAAACTGACACTCTCCCTACCTATAGTTTTCTGTCCCTAAAAAAAATGTTTTTTTAAAGATGGTTGATGATCAATGCTTTAGCACAGTATAGCACAAGGAGAATTTCCCTCACTGTCCTTCCCTGTCCCTAGAAACAAGGATTAGCACAGTGAAAGAAACTGACACTCTCCCTACCTATAGTTTTCTGTCCCTAGAAAAAATGTTTTTTTAAAGATGGTTGATGATCAATGCTTTAGCACAGTATAGCACAAGGAGAATTTCCCTCACTGTCCTTCCCTGTCCCTAGAAACAAGGATTAGCACAGTAAAACACACTGACACTCTCCCTACCTATAGTTTTCTGTCCCTAGAAAAAATGTTTTTTTAAAGATGGTTGATGATCAATGCTTTAGCACAGTGTAGCACAAGGAGAATTTCCCTCACTGTCCTTCCCTGTCCCTAGAAACAAGGATTAGCACAGTGAAAGAAACTGACACTCTCCCTACCTATAGTTTTCTGTCCCTAGAAAAAATGTTTTTTTAAAGATGGTTGATGATCAATGCTTTAGCACAGTATAGCACAAGGAGAATTTCCCTCACTGTCCTTCCCTGTCCCTAGAAACAAGGATTAGCACAGTGAAAGAAACTGACACTCTCCCTACCTATAGTTTTCTGTCCCTAGAAAAAATGTTTTTTTAAAGATGGTTGATGATCAATGCTTTAGCACAGTATAGCACAAGGAGAATTTCCCTCACTGTCCTTCCCTGTCCCTAGAAACAAGGATTAGCACAGTGAAAGAAACTGACACTCTCCCTACCTATAGTTTTCTGTCCCTAGAAAAAATGTTTTTTTAAAGATGGTTGATGATCAATGCTTTAACACAGTATAGCACAAGGAGAATTTCCCTCACTGTCCTTCCCTGTCCCTAGAAACAAGGATTAGCACAGTGAAAGAAACTGACACTCTCCCTACCTATAGTTTTCTGTCCCTAGAAAAAATGTTTTTTTAAAGATGGTTGATGATCAATGCTTTAGCACAGTATAGCACAAGGAGAATTTCCCTCACTGTCCTTAACTGTCCCTAGAAACAAGGATTAGCACAGTGAAAGAAACTGACACTCTCCCTACCTATAGTTTTCTGTCCCTAGAAAAAATGTTTTTTTAAAGATGGTTGATGATCAATGCTTTAGCACAGTATAGCACAAGGAGAATTTCCCTCACTGTCCTTCCCTGTCCCTAGAAACAAGGATTAGCACAGTGAAAGAAACTGACACTCTCCCTACCTATAGTTTTCTGTCCCTAGAAAAAATGTTTTTTTAAAGATGGTTGATGATCAATGCTTTAGCACAGTATAGCACAAGGAGAATTTCCCTCACTGTCCTTCCCTGTCCCTAGAAACAAGGATTAGCACAGTGAAAGAAACTGACACTCTCCCTACCTATAGTTTTCTGTCCCTAGAAAAAATGTTTTTTTAAAGATGGTTGATGATCAATGCTTTAGCACAGTATAGCACAAGGAGAATTTCCCTCACTGTCCTTCCCTGTCCCTAGAAACAAGGATTAGCACAGTGAAAGAAACTGACACTCTCCCTACCTATAGTTTTCTGTCCCTAGAAAAAATGTTTTTTTAAAGATGGTTGATGATCAATGCTTTAGCACAGTATAGCACAAGGAAAATTTCCCTCACTGTCCTTCCCTGTCCCTAGAAACAAGGATTAGCACAGTAAAACACACTGACACTCTCCCTACCTATAGTTTTCTGTCCCTAGAAAAAATGTTTTTTTAAAGATGGTTGATGATCAATGCTTTAGCACAGTGTAGCACAAGGAGAATTTCCCTCACTGTCCTTCCCTGTCCCTAGAAACAAGGATTAGCACAGTGAAAGAAACTGACACTCTCCCTACCTATAGTTTTCTGTCCCTAGAAAAAATGTTTTTTTAAAGATGGTTGATGATCAATGCTTTAGCACAGTATAGCACAAGGAGAATTTCCCTCACTGTCCTTCCCTGTCCCTAGAAACAAGGATTAGCACAGTGAAAGAAACTGACACTCTCCCTACCTATAGTTTTCTGTCCCTAGAAAAAATGTTTTTTTAAAGATGGTTGATGATCAATGCTTTAGCACAGTATAGCACAAGGAGAATTTCCCTCACTGTCCTTCCCTGTCCCTAGAAACAAGGATTAGCACAGTGAAAGAAACTGACACTCTCCCTACCTATAGTTTTCTGTCCCTAGAAAAAATGTTTTTTTAAAGATGGTTGATGACCAATGCTTTAGCACAGTATAGCACAAGGAGAATTTCCCTCACTGTCCCTCCCTGTCCCTAGAAACAAGGATTAGCACAGTGAAAGAAACTGACACTCTCCCTACCTATAGTTTTCTGTCCCTAGAAAAAATGTTTTTTTTAAAGATGGTTGATGATCAATGCTTTAGCACAGTATAGCACAAGGAGAATTTCCCTCACTGTCCTTCCCTGTCCCTAGAAACAAGGATTAGCACAGTGAAAGAAACTGACACTCTCCCTACCTATAGTTTTCTGTCCCTAGAAAAAATGTTTTTTTAAAGATGGTTGATGATCAATGCTTTAGCACAGTATAGCACAAGGAGAATTTCCCTCACTGTCCTTCCCTGTCCCTAGAAACAAGGATTAGCACAGTGAAACACACTGACACTCTCCCTACCTATAGTTTTCTGTCCCTAGAAAAAATGTTTTTTTAAAGATGGTTGATGATCAATGCTTTAGCACAGTATAGCACAAGGAGAATTTCCCTCACTGTCCTTCCCTGTCCCTAGAAACAAGGATTAGCACAGTGAAAGAAACTGACACTCTCCCTACCTATAGTTTTCTGTCCCTAGAAAAAATGTTTTTTTAAAGATGGTTGATGATCAATGCTTTAGCACAGTATAGCACAAGGAGAATTTCCCTCACTGTCCTTAACTGTCCCTAGAAACAAGGATTAGCACAGTGAAAGAAACTGACAATCTCCCTACCTATAGTTTTCTGTCCCTAGAAAAAATGTTTTTTTAAAGATGGTTGATGATCAATGCTTTAGCACAGTATAGCACAAGGAGAATTTCCCTCACTGTCCTTCCCTGTCCCTAGAAACAAGGATTAGCACAGTGAAAGAAACTGACACTCTCCCTACCTATAGTTTTCTGTCCCAAAAAAAAATGTTTTTTTAAAGATGGTTGATGATCAATGCTTTAGCACAGTATAGCACAAGGAGAATTTCCCTCACTGTCCTTCCCTGTCCCTAGAAACAAGGATTAGCACAGTGAAAGAAACTGACACTCTCCCTACCTATAGTTTTCTGTCCCTAGAAAAAATGTTTTTTTTAAAGATGGTTGATGATCAATGCTTTAGCACAGTATAGCACAAGGAGAATTTCCCTCACTGTCCTTCCCTGTCCCTAGAAACAAGGATTAGCACAGTGAAAGAAACTGACACTCTCCCTACCTATAGTTTTCTGTCCCTAGAAAAAATGTTTTTTTAAAGATGGTTGATGATCAATGCTTTAGCACAGTATAGCACAAGGAGAATTTCCCTCACTGTCCTTCCCTGTCCCTAGAAACAAGGATTAGCACAGTGAAACACACTGACACTCTCCCTACCTATAGTTTTCTGTCCCTAGAAAAAATGTTTTTTTAAAGATGGTTGATGATCAATGCTTTAGCACAGTATAGCACAAGGAGAATTTCCCTCACTGTCCTTCCCTGTCCCTAGAAACAAGGATTAGCACAGTGAAAGAAACTGACACTCTCCCTACCTATAGTTTTCTGTCCCTAGAAAAAATGTTTTTTTAAAGATGGTTGATGATCAATGCTTTAGCACAGTATAGCACAAGGAGAATTTCCCTCACTGTCCTTAACTGTCCCTAGAAACAAGGATTAGCACAGTGAAAGAAACTGACAATCTCCCTACCTATAGTTTTCTGTCCCTAGAAAAAATGTTTTTTTAAAGATGGGTGATGATCAATGCTTTAGCACAGTATAGCACAAGGAGAATTTCCCTCACTGTCCTTCCCTGTCCCTAGAAACAAGGATTAGCACAGTGAAAGAAACTGACACTCTCCCTACCTATAGTTTTCTGTCCCAAAAAAAAATGTTTTTTTAAAGATGGTTGATGATCAATGCTTTAGCACAGTATAGCACAAGGAGAATTTCCCTCACTGTCCTTCCCTGTCCCTAGAAACAAGGATTAGCACAGTGAAAGAAACTGACACTCTCCCTACCTATAGTTTTCTGTCCCTAGAAAAAATGTTTTTTTAAAGATGGTTGATGATCAATGCTTTAGCACAGTATAGCACAAGGAGAATTTCCCTCACTGTCCTTCCCTGTCCCTAGAAACAAGGATTAGCACAGTGAAAGAAACTGACACTCTCCCTACCTATAGTTTTCTGTCCCTAGAAAAAATGTTTTTTTAAAGATGGTTGATGATCAATGCTTTAGCACAGTATAGCACAAGGAGAATTTCCCTCACTGTCCTTCCCTGTCCCTAGAAACAAGGATTAGCACAGTGAAACACACTGACACTCTCCCTACCTATAGTTTTCTGTCCCTAGAAAAAATGTTTTTTTAAAGATGGTTGATGATCAATGCTTTAGCACAGTATAGCACAAGGAGAATTTCCCTCACTGTCCTTCCCTGTCCCTAGAAACAAGGATTAGCACAGTGAAAGAAACTGACACTCTCCCTACCTATAGTTTTCTGTCCCTAGAAAAAATGTTTTTTTAAAGATGGTTGATGATCAATGCTTTAGCACACTATAGCACAAGGAGAATTTCCCTCACTGTCCTTCCCTGTCCCTAGAAACAAGGATTAGCACAGTGAAAGAAACTGACACTCTCCCTACCTATAGTTTTCTGTCCCTAGAAAAAATGTTTTTTTAAAGATGGTTGATGATCAATGCTTTAGCACAGTATAGCACAAGGAGAATTTCCCTCACTGTCCTTCCCTGTCCCTAGAAACAAGGATTAGCACAGTGAAAGAAACTGACACTCTCCCTACCTATAGTTTTCTGTCCCTAGAAAAAATGTTTTTTTAAAGATGGTTGATGATCAATGCTTTAGCACAGTATAGCACAAGGAGAATTTCCCTCACTGTCCTTCCCTGTCCCTAGAAACAAGGATTAGCACAGTGAAAGAAACTGACACTCTCCCTACCTATAGTTTTCTGTCCCTAGAAAAAATGTTTTTTTAAAGATGGTTGATGATCAATGCTTTAGCACAGTATAGCACAAGGAGAATTTCCCTCACTGTCCTTCCCTGTCCCTAGAAACAAGGATTAGCACAGTGAAAGAAACTGACACTCTCCCTACCTATAGTTTTCTGTCCCTAGAAAAAATGTTTTTTTAAAGATGGTTGATGATCAATGCTTTAGCACAGTATAGCACAAGGAGAATTTCCCTCACTGTCCTTCCCTGTCCCTAGAAACAAGGATTAGCACAGTGAAACACACTGACACTCTCCCTACCTATAGTTTTCTGTCCCTAGAAAAAATGTTTTTTTAAAGATGGTTGATGATCAATGCTTTAGCACAGTATAGCACAAGGAGAATTTCCCTCACTGTCCTTCCCTGTCCCTAGAAACAAGGATTAGCACAGTGAAAGAAACTGACACTCTCCCTACCTATAGTTTTCTGTCCCTAGAAAAAATGTTTTTTTAAAGATGGTTGATGATCAATGCTTTAGCACAGTATAGCACAAGGAGAATTTCCCTCACTGTCCTTAACTGTCCCTAGAAACAAGGATTAGCACAGTGAAAGAAACTGACACTCTCCCTACCTATAGTTTTCTGTCCCTAGAAAAAATGTTTTTTTAAAGATGGTTGATGATCAATGCTTTAGCACTGTATAGCACAAGGAGAATTTCCCTCACTGTCCTTCCCTGTCCCTAGAAACAAGGATTAGCACAGTGAAAGAAACTGACACTCTCCCTACCTATAGTTTTCTGTCCCAAAAAAAATGTTTTTTTAAAGATGGTTGATGATCAATGCTTTAGCACAGTATAGCACAAGGAGAATTTCCCTCACTGTCCTTCCCTGTCCCTAGAAACAAGGATTAGCACAGTGAAAGAAACTGACACTCTCCCTACCTATAGTTTTCTGTCCCTAGAAAAAATGTTTTTTTAAAGATGGTTGATGATCAATGCTTTAGCACAGTATAGCACAAGGAGAATTTCCCTCACTGTCCTTCCCTGTCCCTAGAAACAAGGATTAGCACAGTGAAAGAAACTGACACTCTCCCTACCTATAGTTTTCTGTCCCTAGAAAAAATGTTTTTTTAAAGATGGTTGATGATCAATGCTTTAGCACAGTATAGCACAAGGAGAATTTCCCTCACTGTCCTTCCCTGTCCCTAGAAACAAGGATTAGCACAGTGAAACACACTGACACTCTCCCTACCTATAGTTTTCTGTCCCTAGAAAAAATGTTTTTTTAAAGATGGTTGATGATCAATGCTTTAGCACAGTATAGCACAAGGAGAATTTCCCTCACTGTCCTTCCCTGTCCCTAGAAACAAGGATTAGCACAGTGAAAGAAACTGACACTCTCCCTACCTATAGTTTTCTGTCCCTAGAAAAAATGTTTTTTTAAAGATGGTTGATGATCAATGCTTTAGCACACTATAGCACAAGGAGAATTTCCCTCACTGTCCTTCCCTGTCCCTAGAAACAAGGATTAGCACAGTGAAAGAAACTGACACTCTCCCTACCTATAGTTTTCTGTCCCTAGACAAAATGTTTTTTTAAAGATGGTTGATGATCAATGCTTTAGCACAGTATAGCACAAGGAGAATTTCCCTCACTGTCCTTCCCTGTCCCTAGAAACAAGGATTAGCACAGTGAAAGAAACTGACACTCTCCCTACCTATAGTTTTCTGTCCCTAGAAAAAATGTTTTTTTAAAGATGGTTGATGATCAATGCTTTAGCACAGTATAGCACAAGGAGAATTTCCCTCACTGTCCTTCCCTGTCCCTAGAAACAAGGATTAGCACAGTGAAAGAAACTGACACTCTCCCTACCTATAGTTTTCTGTCCCTAGAAAAAATGTTTTTTTAAAGATGGTTGATGATCAATGCTTTAGCACAGTATAGCACAAGGAGAATTTCCCTCACTGTCCTTCCCTGTCCCTAGAAACAAGGACTAGCACAGTGAAAGAAACTGACACTCTCCCTACCTATAGTTTTCTGTCCCTAGAAAAAATGTTTTTTTAAAGATGGTTGATGATCAATGCTTTAGCACAGTATAGCACAAGGAGAATTTCCCTCACTGTCCTTCCCTGTCCCTAGAAACAAGGATTAGCACAGTGAAAGAAACTGACACTCTCCCTACCTATAGTTTTCTGTCCCTAGAAAAAATGTTTTTTTAAAGATGGTTGATGATCAATGCTTTAGCACAGTATAGCACAAGGAGAATTTCCCTCACTGTCCTTCCCTGTCCCTAGAAACAAGGATTAGCACAGTGAAAGAAACTGACACTCTCCCTACCTATAGTTTTCTGTCCCTAGAAAAAATGTTTTTTTAAAGATGGTTGATGATCAATGCTTTAGCACAGTATAGCACAAGGAGAATTTCCCTCACTGTCCTTCCCTGTCCCTAGAAACAAGGATTAGCACAGTGAAAGAAACTGACACTCTCCCTACCTATAGTTTTCTGTCCCTAGAAAAAATGTTTTTTTAAAGATGGTTGATGATCAATGCTTTAGCACAGTATAGCACAAGGAGAATTTCCCTCACTGTCCTTCCCTGTCCATAGAAACAAGGATTAGCACAGTAAAACACACTGACACTCTCCCTACCTATAGTTTTCTGTCCCTAGAAAAAATGTTTTTTTAAAGATGGTTGATGATCAATGCTTTAGCACAGTATAGCACAAGGATAATTTCCCTCACTGTCCTTCCCTGTCCCTAGAAACAAGGATTAGCACAGTGAAAGAAACTGACACTCTCCCTACCTATAGTTTTCTGTCCCTAGAAAAAATGTTTTTTTAAAGATGGTTGATGATCAATGCTTTAGCACAGTATAGCACAAGGAGAATTTCCCTCACTGTCCTTCCTGTCCCTAGAAACAAGGATTAGCACAGTGAAAGAAACTGACACTCTCCCTACCTATAGTTTTCTGTCCCTAGAAAAAATGTTTTTTTAAAGATGGTTGATGATCAATGCTTTAGCACAGTATAGCACAAGGAGAATTTCCCTCACTGTCCTTCCCTGTCCCTAGAAACAAGGATTAGCACAGTAAAACACACTGACACTCTCCCTACCTATAGTTTTCTGTCCCTAGAAAAAATGTTTTTTTAAAGATGGTTGATGATCAATGCTTTAGCACAGTATAGCACAAGGAGAATTTCCCTCACTGTCCTTCCCTGTCCCTAGAAACAAGGATTAGCACAGTGAAAGAAACTGACACTCTCCCTACCTATAGTTTTCTGTCCCTAGAAAAAATGTTTTTTTAAAGATGGTTGATGATCAATGCTTTAGCACACTATAGCACAAGGAGAATTTCCCTCACTGTCCTTCCCTGTCCCTAGAAACAAGGATTAGCACAGTGAAAGAAACTGACACTCTCCCTACCTATAGTTTTCTGTCCCTAGAAAAAATGTTTTTTTAAAGATGGTTGATGATGAATGCTTTAGCACAGTATAGCACAAGGAGAATTTCCCTCACTGTCCTTCCCTGTCCCTAGAAACAAGGATTAGCACAGTGAAAGAAACTGACACTCTCCCTACCTATAGTTTTCTGTCCCTAGAAAAAATGTTTTTTTAAAGATGGTTGATGATCAATGCTTTAGCACACTATAGCACAAGGAGAATTTCCCTCACTGTCCTTCCCTGTCCCTAGAAACAAGGATTAGCACAGTGAAAGAAACTGACACTCTCCCTACCTATAGTTTTCTGTCCCTAGAAAAAATGTTTTTTTAAAGATGGTTGATGATCAATGCTTTAGCACACTATAGCACAAGGAGAATTTCCCTCACTGTCCTTCCCTGTCCCTAGAAACAAGGATTAGCACAGTGAAAGAAACTGACACTCTCCCTACCTATAGTTTTCTGTCCCTAGAAAAAATGTTTTTTTAAAGATGGTTGATGATCAATGCTTTAGCACAGTATAGCACAAGGAGAATTTCCCTCACTGTCCTTCCCTGTCCCTAGAAACAAGGATTAGCACAGTGAAAGAAACTGACACTCTCCCTACCTATAGTTTTCTGTCCCTAGAAAAAATGTTTTTTTAAAGATGGTTGATGATCAATGCTTTAGCACAGTATAGCACAAGGAGAATTTCCCTCACTGTCCTTCCCTGTCCCTAGAAACAAGGATTAGCACAGTGAAAGAAACTGACACTCTCCCTACCTATAGTTTTCTGTCCCTAGAAAAAATGTTTTTTTAAAGATGGTTGATGATCAATGCTTTAGCACAGTATAGCACAAGGAGAATTTCCCTCACTGTCCTTCCCTGTCCCTAGAAACAAGGATTAGCACAGTGAAAGAAACTGACACTCTCCCTACCTATAGTTTTCTGTCCCTAGAAAAAATGTTTTTTTAAAGATGGTTGATGATCAATGCTTTAGCACACTATAGCACAAGGAGAATTTCCCTCACTGTCCTTCCCTGTCCCTAGAAACAAGGATTAGCACAGTGAAAGAAACTGACACTCTCCCTACCTATAGTTTTCTGTCCCTAGAAAAAATGTTTTTTTAAAGATGGTTGATGATCAATGCTTTAGCACAGTATAGCACAAGGAGAATTTCCCTCACTGTCCTTCCCTGTCCCTAGAAACAAGGATTAGCACAGTGAAAGAAACTGACACTCTCCCTACCTATAGTTTTCTGTCCCTAGATTTTTTTTTTTTTAAAGATGGTTGATGATCAATGCTTTAGCACAGTATAGCACAAGGAGAATTTCCCTCACTGTCCTTCCCTGTCCCTAGAAACAAGGATTAGCACAGTAAAACACACTGACACTCTCCCTACCTATAGTTTTCTGTCCCTAGAAAAAATGTTTTTTTAAAGATGGTTGATGATCAATGCTTTAGCACAGTATAGCACAAGGAGAATTTCCCTCACTGTCCTTCCCTGTCCCTAGAAACAAGGATTAGCACAGTGAAAGGAACTGACACTCTCCCTACCTATAGTTTTCTGTCCCTAGAAAAAATGTTTTTTTAAAGATGGTTGATGATCAATGCTTTAGCACAGTATAGCACAAGGAGAATTTCCCTCACTGTCCTTCCCTGTCCCTAGAAACAAGGATTAGCACAGTGAAAGAAACTGACACTCTCCCTACCTATAGTTTTCTGTCCCTAGAAAAAATGTTTTTTTAAAGATGGTTGATGATCAATGCTTTAGCACAGTATAGCACAAGGAGAATTTCCCTCACTGTCCTTCCCTGTCCCTAGAAACAAGGATTAGCACAGTAAAACACACTGACACTCTCCCTACCTATAGTTTTCTGTCCCTAGAAAAAATGTTTTTTTAAAGATGGTTGATGATCAATGCTTTAGCACAGTATAGCACAAGGAGAATTTCCCTCACTGTCCTTCCCTGTCCCTAGAAACAAGGATTAGCACAGTGAAAGAAACTGACACTCTCCCTACCTATAGTTTTCTGTCCCTAGAAAAAATGTTTTTTTAAAGATGGTTGATGATCAATGCTTTAGCACAGTATAGCACAAGGAGAATTTCCCTCACTGTCCTTCCCTGTCCCTAGAAACAAGGATTAGCACAGTGAAAGAAACTGACACTCTCTCTACCTATAGTTTTCTGTCCCTAGAAAAAATGTTTTTTTAAAGATGGTTGATGATCAATGCTTTAGCACAGTATAGCACAAGGAGAATTTCCCTCACTGTCCTTCCCTGTCCCTAGAAACAAGGATTAGCACAGTGAAAGAAACTGACACTCTCCCTACCTATAGTTTTCTGTCCCTAGAAAAAATGTTTTTTTAAAAATGGTTGATGATCAATGCTTTAGCACAGTATAGCACAAGGAGAATTTCCCTCACTGTCCTTCCCTGTCCCTAGAAACAAGAATTAGCACAGTGAAAGAAACTGACACTCTCCCTACCTATAGTTTTCTGTCCCTAGAAAAAATGTTTTTTTAAAGATGGTTGATGATCAATGCTTTAGCACAGTATAGCACAAGGAGAATTTCCCTCACTGTCCTTCCCTGTCCCTAGAAACAAGGATTAGCACGGTGAAAGAAACTGACACTCTCCCTACCCATAGTTTTCTGTCCCTAGAAAAAATGTTTTTTTAAAGATGGTTGATGATCAATGCTTTAGCACAGTATAGCACAAGGAGAATTTCCCTCACTGTCCTTCCCTGTCCCTAGAAACAAGGATTAGCACAGTGAAAGAAACTGACACTCTCCCTACCTATAGTTTTCTGTCCCTAGAAAAAATGTTTTTTTAAAGATGGTTGATGATCAATGCTTTAGCACACTATAGCACAAGGAGAATTTCCCTCACTGTCCTTCCCTGTCCCTAGAAACAAGGATTAGCACAGTGAAAGAAACTGACACTCTCCCTACCTATAGTTTTCTGTCCCTAGAAAAAATGTTTTTTTAAAGATGGTTGATGATCAATGCTTTAGCACAGTATAGCACAAGGAGAATTTCCCTCACTGTCCTTCCCTGTCCCTAGAAACAATGATTAGCACAGTGAAAGAAACTGACACTCTCCCTACCTATAGTTTTCTGTCCCTAGAAAAAATGTTTTTTTAAAGATGGTTGATGATCAATGCTTTAGCACAGTATAGCACAAGGAGAATTTCCCTCACTGTCCTTCCCTGTCCCTAGAAACAAGGATTAGCACAGTAAAACACACTGACACTCTCCCTACCTATAGTTTTCTGTCCCTAGAAAAAATGTTTTTTTAAAGATGGTTGATGATCAATGCTTTAGCACAGTGTAGCACAAGGAGAATTTCCCTCACTGTCCTTCCCTGTCCCTAGAAACAAGGATTAGCACAGTGAAAGAAACTGACACTCTCCCTACCTATAGTTTTCTGTCCCTAGAAAAAATGTTTTTTTAAAGATGGTTGATGATCAATGCTTTAGCACAGTATAGCACAAGGAGAATTTCCCTCACTGTCCTTCCCTGTCCCTAGAAACAAGGATTAGCACAGTGAAAGAAACTGACACTCTCCCTACCTATAGTTTTCTGTCCCTAGAAAAAATGTTTTTTTAAAGATGGTTGATGATCAATGCTTTAGCACAGTATAGCACAAGGAGAATTTCCCTCACTGTCCTTCCCTGTCCCTAGAAACAAGGATTAGCACAGTGAAAGAAACTGACACTCTCCCTACCTATAGTTTTCTGTCCCTAGAAAAAATGTTTTTTTAAAGATGGTTGATGATCAATGCTTTAGCACAGTATAGCACAAGGAGAATTTCCCTCACTGTCCTTCCCTGTCCCTAGAAACAAGGATTAGCACAGTGACAGAAACTGACACTCTCCCTACCTATAGTTTTCTGTCCCTAGAAAAAATGTTTTTTTAAAGATGGTTGATGATCAATGCTTTAGCACAGTATAGCACAAGGAGAATTTCCCTCACTGTCCTTCCCTGTCCCTAGAAACAAGGATTAGCACAGTGAAAGAAACTGACACTCTCCCTACCTATAGTTTTCTGTCCCTAGAAAAAATGTTTTTTTAAAGATGGTTGATGATCAATGCTTTAGCACAGTATAGCACAAGGAGAATTTCCCTCACTGTCCTTCCCTGTCCCTAGAAACAAGTATTAGCACAGTGAAACACACTGACACTCTCCCTACCTATAGTTTTCTGTCCCTAGAAAAAATGTTTTTTTAAAGATGGTTGATGATCAATGCTTTAGCACAGTATAGCACAAGGAGAATTTCCCTCACTGTCCTTCCCTGTCCCTAGAAACAAGGATTAGCACAGTGAAAGAAACTGACACTCTCCCTACCTATAGTTTTCTGTCCCTAGAAAAAATGTTTTTTTAAAGATGGTTGATGATCAATGCTTTAGCACAGTATAGCACAAGGAGAATTTCCCTCACTGTCCTTAACTGTCCCTAGAAACAAGGATTAGCACAGTGAAAGAAACTGACACTCTCCCTACCTATAGTTTTCTGTCCCTAGAAAAAATGTTTTTTTAAAGATGGTTGATGATCAATGCTTTAGCACAGTATAGCACAAGGAGAATTTCCCTCACTGTCCTTCCCTGTCCCTAGAAACAAGGATTAGCACGGTGAAACACACTGACACTCTCCCTACCTATAGTTTTCTGTCCCTAGAAAAAATGTTTTTTTAAAGATGGTTGATGATCAATGCTTTAGCACAGTATAGCACAAGGAGAATTTCCCTCACTGTCCTTCCCTGTCCCTAGAAACAAGGATTAGCACAGTGAAAGAAACTGACACTCTCCCTACCTATAGTTTTCTGTCCCTAGAAAAAATGTTTTTTTAAAGATGGTTGATGATCAATGCTTTAGCACAGTATAGCACAAGGAGAATTTCCCTCACTGTCCTTAACTGTCCCTAGAAACAAGGATTAGCACAGTGAAAGAAACTGACACTCTCCCTACCTATAGTTTTCTGTCCCTAGAAAAAATGTTTTTTTAAAGATGGTTGATGATCAATGCTTTAGCACAGTATAGCACAAGGAGAATTTCCCTCACTGTCCTTCCCTGTCCCTAGAAACAAGGATTAGCACAGTGAAAGAAACTGACACTCTCCCTACCTATAGTTTTCTGTCCCTAGAAAAAATGTTTTTTTAAAGATGGTTGATGATCAATGCTTTAGCACAGTATAGCACAAGGAGAATTTCCCTCACTGTCCTTCCCTGTCCCTAGAAACAAGGATTAGCACAGTGAAAGAAACTGACACTCTCCCTACCTATAGTTTTCTGTCCCTAGAAAAAATGTTTTTTTAAAGATGGTTGATGATCAATGCTTTAGCACAGTATAGCACAAGGAGAATTTCCCTCACTGTCCTTCCCTGTCCCTAGAAACAAGGATTAGCACAGTGAAAGAAACTGACACTCTCCCTACCTATAGTTTTCTGTCCCTAGAAAAAATGTTTTTTTAAAGATGGTTGATGATCAATGCTTTAGCACAGTATAGCACAAGGAGAATTTCCCTCACTGTCCTTCCCTGTCCCTAGAAACAAGGATTAGCACAGTGAAAGAAACTGACACTCTCTCTACCTATAGTTTTCTGTCCCTAGAAAAAATGTTTTTTTAAAGATGGTTGATGATCAATGCTTTAGCACAGTATAGCACAAGGAGAATTTCCCTCACTGTCCTTCCCTGTCCCTAGAAACAAGGATTAGCACAGTGAAAGAAACTGACACTCTCCCTACCTATAGTTTTCTGTCCCTAGAAAAAATGTTTTTTTAAAAATGGTTGATGATCAATGCTTTAGCACAGTATAGCACAAGGAGAATTTCCCTCACTGTCCTTCCCTGTCCCTAGAAACAAGAATTAGCACAGTGAAAGAAACTGACACTCTCCCTACCTATAGTTTTCTGTCCCTAGAAAAAATGTTTTTTTAAAGATGGTTGATGATCAATGCTTTAGCACAGTATAGCACAAGGAGAATTTCCCTCACTGTCCTTCCCTGTCCCTAGAAACAAGGATTAGCACGGTGAAAGAAACTGACACTCTCCCTACCCATAGTTTTCTGTCCCTAGAAAAAATGTTTTTTTAAAGATGGTTGATGATCAATGCTTTAGCACAGTATAGCACAAGGAGAATTTCCCTCACTGTCCTTCCCTGTCCCTAGAAACAAGGATTAGCACAGTGAAAGAAACTGACACTCTCCCTACCTATAGTTTTCTGTCCCTAGAAAAAATGTTTTTTTAAAGATGGTTGATGATCAATGCTTTAGCACACTATAGCACAAGGAGAATTTCCCTCACTGTCCTTCCCTGTCCCTAGAAACAAGGATTAGCACAGTGAAAGAAACTGACACTCTCCCTACCTATAGTTTTCTGTCCTTAGAAAAAATGTTTTTTTAAAGATGGTTGATGATCAATGCTTTAGCACAGTATAGCACAAGGAGAATTTCCCTCACTGTCCTTCCCTGTCCCTAGAAACAATGATTAGCACAGTGAAAGAAACTGACACTCTCCCTACCTATAGTTTTCTGTCCCTAGAAAAAATGTTTTTTTAAAGATGGTTGATGATCAATGCTTTAGCACAGTATAGCACAAGGAGAATTTCCCTCACTGTCCTTCCCTGTCCCTAGAAACAAGGATTAGCACAGTAAAACACACTGACACTCTCCCTACCTATAGTTTTCTGTCCCTAGAAAAAATGTTTTTTTAAAGATGGTTGATGATCAATGCTTTAGCACAGTGTAGCACAAGGAGAATTTCCCTCACTGTCCTTCCCTGTCCCTAGAAACAAGGATTAGCACAGTGAAAGAAACTGACACTCTCCCTACCTATAGTTTTCTGTCCCTAGAAAAAATGTTTTTTTAAAGATGGTTGATGATCAATGCTTTAGCACAGTATAGCACAAGGAGAATTTCCCTCACTGTCCTTCCCTGTCCCTAGAAACAAGGATTAGCACAGTGAAAGAAACTGACACTCTCCCTACCTATAGTTTTCTGTCCCTAGAAAAAATGTTTTTTTAAAGATGGTTGATGATCAATGCTTTAGCACAGTATAGCACAAGGAGAATTTCCCTCACTGTCCTTCCCTGTCCCTAGAAACAAGGATTAGCACAGTGAAAGAAACTGACACTCTCCCTACCTATAGTTTTCTGTCCCTAGAAAAAATGTTTTTTTAAAGATGGTTGATGATCAATGCTTTAGCACAGTATAGCACAAGGAGAATTTCCCTCACTGTCCTTCCCTGTCCCTAGAAACAAGGATTAGCACAGTGACAGAAACTGACACTCTCCCTACCTATAGTTTTCTGTCCCTAGAAAAAATGTTTTTTTAAAGATGGTTGATGATCAATGCTTTAGCACAGTATAGCACAAGGAGAATTTCCCTCACTGTCCTTCCCTGTCCCTAGAAACAAGGATTAGCACAGTGAAAGAAACTGACACTCTCCCTACCTATAGTTTTCTGTCCCTAGAAAAAATGTTTTTTTAAAGATGGTTGATGATCAATGCTTTAGCACAGTATAGCACAAGGAGAATTTCCCTCACTGTCCTTCCCTGTCCCTAGAAACAAGTATTAGCACAGTGAAACACACTGACACTCTCCCTACCTATAGTTTTCTGTCCCTAGAAAAAATGTTTTTTTAAAGATGGTTGATGATCAATGCTTTAGCACAGTATAGCACAAGGAGAATTTCCCTCACTGTCCTTCCCTGTCCCTAGAAACAAGGATTAGCACAGTGAAAGAAACTGACACTCTCCCTACCTATAGTTTTCTGTCCCTAGAAAAAATGTTTTTTTAAAGATGGTTGATGATCAATGCTTTAGCACAGTATAGCACAAGGAGAATTTCCCTCACTGTCCTTAACTGTCCCTAGAAACAAGGATTAGCACAGTGAAAGAAACTGACACTCTCCCTACCTATAGTTTTCTGTCCCTAGAAAAAATGTTTTTTTAAAGATGGTTGATGATCAATGCTTTAGCACAGTATAGCACAAGGAGAATTTCCCTCACTGTCCTTCCCTGTCCCTAGAAACAAGGATTAGCACGGTGAAACACACTGACACTCTCCCTACCTATAGTTTTCTGTCCCTAGAAAAAATGTTTTTTTAAAGATGGTTGATGATCAATGCTTTAGCACAGTATAGCACAAGGAGAATTTCCCTCACTGTCCTTCCCTGTCCCTAGAAACAAGGATTAGCACAGTGAAAGAAACTGACACTCTCCCTACCTATAGTTTTCTGTCCCTAGAAAAAATGTTTTTTTAAAGATGGTTGATGATCAATGCTTTAGCACAGTATAGCACAAGGAGAATTTCCCTCACTGTCCTTAACTGTCCCTAGAAACAAGGATTAGCACAGTGAAAGAAACTGACACTCTCCCTACCTATAGTTTTCTGTCCCTAGAAAAAATGTTTTTTTAAAGATGGTTGATGATCAATGCTTTAGCACAGTATAGCACAAGGAGAATTTCCCTCACTGTCCTTCCCTGTCCCTAGAAACAAGGATTAGCACAGTGAAAGAAACTGACACTCTCCCTACCTATAGTTTTCTGTCCCTAGAAAAAATGTTTTTTTAAAGATGGTTGATGATCAATGCTTTAGCACAGTATAGCACAAGGAGAATTTCCCTCACTGTCCTTCCCTGTCCCTAGAAACAAGGATTAGCACAGTGAAAGAAACTGACACTCTCCCTACCTATAGTTTTCTGTCCCTAGAAAAAATGTTTTTTTAAAGATGGTTGATGATCAATGCTTTAGCACAGTATAGCACAAGGAGAATTTCCCTCACTGTCCTTCCCTGTCCCTAGAAACAAGGATTAGCACAGTGAAAGAAACTGACACTCTCCCTACCTATAGTTTTCTGTCCCTAGAAAAAATGTTTTTTTAAAGATGGTTGATGATCAATGCTTTAGCACAGTATAGCACAAGGAGAATTTCCCTCACTGTCCTTCCCTGTCCCTAGAAACAAGGATTTGCACAGTGAAAGAAACTGACACTCTCCCTACCTATAGTTTTCTGTCCCTAGAAAAAATGTTTTTTTAAAGATGGTTGATGATCAATGCTTTAGCACACTATAGCACAAGGAGAATTTCCCTCACTGTCCTTCCCTGTCCCTAGAAACAAGGATTAGCACAGTGAAAGAAACTGACACTCTCCCTACCTATAGTTTTCTGTCCCTAGAAAAAATGTTTTTTTTAAAGATGGTTGATGATCAATGCTTTAGCACAGTATAGCACAAGGAGAATTTCCCTCACTGTCCTTCCCTGTCCCTAGAAACAATGATTAGCACAGTGAAAGAAACTGACACTCTCCCTACCTATAGTTTTCTGTCCCTAGAAAAAATGTTTTTTTTAAAGATGGTTGATGATCAATGCTTTAGCACAGTATAGCACAAGGAGAATTTCCCTCACTGTCCTTCCCTGTCCCTAGAAACAAGGATTAGCACAGTAAAACACACTGACACTCTCCCTACCTATAGTTTTCTGTCCCTAGAAAAAATGTTTTTTTAAAGATGGTTGATGATCAATGCTTTAGCACAGTGTAGCACAAGGAGAATTTCCCTCACTGTCCTTCCCTGTCCCTAGAAACAAGGATTAGCACAGTGAAAGAAACTGACACTCTCCCTACCTATAGTTTTCTGTCCCTAGAAAAAATGTTTTTTTAAAGATGGTTGATGATCAATGCTTTAGCACAGTATAGCACAAGGAGAATTTCCCTCACTGTCCTTCCCTGTCCCTAGAAACAAGGATTAGCACAGTGAAAGAAACTGACACTCTCCCTACCTATAGTTTTCTGTCCCTAGAAAAAATGTTTTTTTAAAGATGGTTGATGATCAATGCTTTAGCACAGTATAGCACAAGGAGAATTTCCCTCACTGTCCTTCCCTGTCCCTAGAAACAAGGATTAGCACAGTAAAACACACTGACACTCTCCCTACCTATAGTTTTCTGTCCCTAGAAAAAATGTTTTTTTAAAGATGGTTGATGATCAATGCTTTAGCACAGTATAGCACAAGGAGAATTTCCCTCACTGTCCTTCCCTGTCCCTAGAAACAAGGATTAGCACGGTGAAACACACTGACACTCTCCCTACCTATAGTTTTCTGTCCCTAGAAAAAATGTTTTTTTAAAGATGGTTGATGATCAATGCTTTAGCACAGTATAGCACAAGGAGAATTTCCCTCACTGTCCTTCCCTGTCCCTAGAAACAAGGATTAGCACAGTGAAAGAAACTGACACTCTCCCTACCTATAGTTTTCTGTCCCTAGAAAAAATGTTTTTTTAAAGATGGTTGATGATCAATGCTTTAGCACAGTATAGCACAAGGAGAATTTCCCTCACTGTCCTTCCCTGTCCCTAGAAACAAGGATTAGCACAGTGAAAGAAACTGACACTCTCCCTACCTATAGTTTTCTGTCCCTAGAAAAAATGTTTTTTTAAAGATGGTTGATGATCAATGCTTTAGCACAGTATAGCACAAGGAGAATTTCCCTCACTGTCCTTCCCTGTCCCTAGAAACAAGGATTAGCACAGTGAAAGAAACTGACACTCTCCCTACCTATAGTTTTCTGTCCCTAGAAAAAATGTTTTTTTAAAGATGGTTGATGATCAATGCTTTAGCACAGTATAGCACAAGGAGAATTTCCCTCACTGTCCTTCCCTGTCCCTAGAAACAAGGATTAGCACAGTGAAAGAAACTGACACTCTCCCTACCTATAGTTTTCTGTCCCTAGAAAAAATGTTTTTTTAAAGATGGTTGATGATCAATGCTTTAGCACACTATAGCACAAGGAGAATTTCCCTCACTGTCCTTCCCTGTCCCTAGAAACAAGGATTAGCACAGTGAAAGAAACTGACACTCTCCCTACCTATAGTTTTCTGTCCCTAGAAAAAATGTTTTTTTAAAGATGGTTGATGATCAATGCTTTAGCACAGTATAGCACAAGGAGAATTTCCCTCACTGTCCTTCCCTGTCCCTAGAAACAAGGATTAGCACAGTGAAAGAAACTGACACTCTCCCTACCTATAGTTTTCTGTCCCTAGATTTTTTTTTTTTTAAAGATGGTTGATGATCAATGCTTTAGCACAGTATAGCACAAGGAGAATTTCCCTCACTGTCCTTCCCTGTCCCTAGAAACAAGGATTAGCACAGTAAAACACACTGACACTCTCCCTACCTATAGTTTTCTGTCCCTAGAAAAAATGCTTTTTTAAAGATGGTTGATGATCAATGCTTTAGCACAGTATAGCACAAGGAGAATTTCCCTCACTGTCCTTCCCTGTCCCTAGAAACAAGGATTAGCACAGTGAAAGAAACTGACACTCTCCCTACCTATAGTTTTCTGTCCCTAGAAAAAATGTTTTTTTAAAGATGGTTGATGATCAATGCTTTAGCACAGTATAGCACAAGGAGAATTTCCCTCACTGTCCTTCCCTGTCCCTAGAAACAAGGATTAGCACAGTGAAAGAAACTGACACTCTCCCTACCTATAGTTTTCTGTCCCTAGAAAAAATGTTTTTTTAAAGATGGTTGATGATCAATGCTTTAGCACAGTATAGCACAAGGAGAATTTCCCTCACTGTCCTTCCCTGTCCCTAGAAACAAGGATTAGCACAGTAAAACACACTGACACTCTCCCTACCTATAGTTTTCTGTCCCTAGAAAAAATGTTTTTTTAAAGATGGTTGATGATCAATGCTTTAGCACAGTATAGCACAAGGAGAATTTCCCTCACTGTCCTTCCCTGTCCCTAGAAACAAGGATTAGCACAGTGAAAGAAACTGACACTCTCCCTACCTATAGTTTTCTGTCCCTAGAAAAAATGTTTTTTTAAAGATGGTTGATGATCAATGCTTTAGCACAGTATAGCACAAGGAGAATTTCCCTCACTGTCCTTCCCTGTCCCTAGAAACAAGGATTAGCACAGTGAAAGAAACTGACACTCTCTCTACCTATAGTTTTCTGTCCCTAGAAAAAATGTTTTTTTAAAGATGGTTGATGATCAATGCTTTAGCACAGTATAGCACAAGGAGAATTTCCCTCACTGTCCTTCCCTGTCCCTAGAAACAAGGATTAGCACAGTGAAAGAAACTGACACTCTCCCTACCTATAGTTTTCTGTCCCTAGAAAAAATGTTTTTTTAAAAATGGTTGATGATCAATGCTTTAGCACAGTATAGCACAAGGAGAATTTCCCTCACTGTCCTTCCCTGTCCCTAGAAACAAGAATTAGCACAGTGAAAGAAACTGACACTCTCCCTACCTATAGTTTTCTGTCCCTAGAAAAAATGTTTTTTTAAAGATGGTTGATGATCAATGCTTTAGCACAGTATAGCACAAGGAGAATTTCCCTCACTGTCCTTCCCTGTCCCTAGAAACAAGGATTAGCACGGTGAAAGAAACTGACACTCTCCCTACCCATAGTTTTCTGTCCCTAGAAAAAATGTTTTTTTAAAGATGGTTGATGATCAATGCTTTAGCACAGTATAGCACAAGGAGAATTTCCCTCACTGTCCTTCCCTGTCCCTAGAAACAAGGATTAGCACAGTGAAAGAAACTGACACTCTCCCTACCTATAGTTTTCTGTCCCTAGAAAAAATGTTTTTTTAAAGATGGTTGATGATCAATGCTTTAGCACACTATAGCACAAGGAGAATTTCCCTCACTGTCCTTCCCTGTCCCTAGAAACAAGGATTAGCACAGTGAAAGAAACTGACACTCTCCCTACCTATAGTTTTCTGTCCCTAGAAAAAATGTTTTTTTAAAGATGGTTGATGATCAATGCTTTAGCACAGTATAGCACAAGGAGAATTTCCCTCACTGTCCTTCCCTGTCCCTAGAAACAATGATTAGCACAGTGAAAGAAACTGACACTCTCCCTACCTATAGTTTTCTGTCCCTAGAAAAAATGTTTTTTTAAAGATGGTTGATGATCAATGCTTTAGCACAGTATAGCACAAGGAGAATTTCCCTCACTGTCCTTCCCTGTCCCTAGAAACAAGGATTAGCACAGTAAAACACACTGACACTCTCCCTACCTATAGTTTTCTGTCCCTAGAAAAAATGTTTTTTTAAAGATGGTTGATGATCAATGCTTTAGCACAGTGTAGCACAAGGAGAATTTCCCTCACTGTCCTTCCCTGTCCCTAGAAACAAGGATTAGCACAGTGAAAGAAACTGACACTCTCCCTACCTATAGTTTTCTGTCCCTAGAAAAAATGTTTTTTTAAAGATGGTTGATGATCAATGCTTTAGCACAGTATAGCACAAGGAGAATTTCCCTCACTGTCCTTCCCTGTCCCTAGAAACAAGGATTAGCACAGTGAAAGAAACTGACACTCTCCCTACCTATAGTTTTCTGTCCCTAGAAAAAATGTTTTTTTAAAGATGGTTGATGATCAATGCTTTAGCACAGTATAGCACAAGGAGAATTTCCCTCACTGTCCTTCCCTGTCCCTAGAAACAAGGATTAGCACAGTGAAAGAAACTGACACTCTCCCTACCTATAGTTTTCTGTCCCTAGAAAAAATGTTTTTTTAAAGATGGTTGATGATCAATGCTTTAGCACAGTATAGCACAAGGAGAATTTCCCTCACTGTCCTTCCCTGTCCCTAGAAACAAGGATTAGCACAGTGACAGAAACTGACACTCTCCCTACCTATAGTTTTCTGTCCCTAGAAAAAATGTTTTTTTAAAGATGGTTGATGATCAATGCTTTAGCACAGTATAGCACAAGGAGAATTTCCCTCACTGTCCTTCCCTGTCCCTAGAAACAAGGATTAGCACAGTGAAAGAAACTGACACTCTCCCTACCTATAGTTTTCTGTCCCTAGAAAAAATGTTTTTTTAAAGATGGTTGATGATCAATGCTTTAGCACAGTATAGCACAAGGAGAATTTCCCTCACTGTCCTTCCCTGTCCCTAGAAACAAGTATTAGCACAGTGAAACACACTGACACTCTCCCTACCTATAGTTTTCTGTCCCTAGAAAAATAGTTTTAGTAAAGATGGTTGATGATCAATGCTTTAGCACAGTATAGCACAAGGAGAATTTCCCTCACTGTCCTTCCCTGTCCCTAGAAACAAGGATTAGCACAGTGAAAGAAACTGACACTCTCCCTACCTATAGTTTTCTGTCCCTAGAAAAAATGTTTTTTTAAAGATGGTTGATGATCAATGCTTTAGCACAGTATAGCACAAGGAGAATTTCCCTCACTGTCCTTAACTGTCCCTAGAAACAAGGATTAGCACAGTGAAAGAAACTGACACTCTCCCTACCTATAGTTTTCTGTCCCTAGAAAAAATGTTTTTTTAAAGATGGTTGATGATCAATGCTTTAGCACAGTATAGCACAAGGAGAATTTCCCTCACTGTCCTTCCCTGTCCCTAGAAACAAGGATTAGCACGGTGAAACACACTGACACTCTCCCTACCTATAGTTTTCTGTCCCTAGAAAAAATGTTTTTTTAAAGATGGTTGATGATCAATGCTTTAGCACAGTATAGCACAAGGAGAATTTCCCTCACTGTCCTTCCCTGTCCCTAGAAACAAGGATTAGCACAGTGAAAGAAACTGACACTCTCCCTACCTATAGTTTTCTGTCCCTAGAAAAAATGTTTTTTTAAAGATGGTTGATGATCAATGCTTTAGCACAGTATAGCACAAGGAGAATTTCCCTCACTGTCCTTAACTGTCCCTAGAAACAAGGATTAGCACAGTGAAAGAAACTGACACTCTCCCTACCTATAGTTTTCTGTCCCTAGAAAAAATGTTTTTTTAAAGATGGTTGATGATCAATGCTTTAGCACAGTATAGCACAAGGAGAATTTCCCTCACTGTCCTTCCCTGTCCCTAGAAACAAGGATTAGCACAGTGAAAGAAACTGACACTCTCCCTACCTATAGTTTTCTGTCCCTAGAAAAAATGTTTTTTTAAAGATGGTTGATGATCAATGCTTTAGCACAGTATAGCACAAGGAGAATTTCCCTCACTGTCCTTCCCTGTCCCTAGAAACAAGGATTAGCACAGTGAAAGAAACTGACACTCTCCCTACCTATAGTTTTCTGTCCCTAGAAAAAATGTTTTTTTAAAGATGGTTGATGATCAATGCTTTAGCACAGTATAGCACAAGGAGAATTTCCCTCACTGTCCTTCCCTGTCCCTAGAAACAAGGATTAGCACAGTGAAAGAAACTGACACTCTCCCTACCTATAGTTTTCTGTCCCTAGAAAAAATGTTTTTTTAAAGATGGTTGATGATCAATGCTTTAGCACAGTATAGCACAAGGAGAATTTCCCTCACTGTCCTTCCCTGTCCCTAGAAACAAGGATTTGCACAGTGAAAGAAACTGACACTCTCCCTACCTATAGTTTTCTGTCCCTAGAAAAAATGTTTTTTTAAAGATGGTTGATGATCAATGCTTTAGCACACTATAGCACAAGGAGAATTTCCCTCACTGTCCTTCCCTGTCCCTAGAAACAAGGATTAGCACAGTGAAAGAAACTGACACTCTCCCTACCTATAGTTTTCTGTCCCTAGAAAAAATGTTTTTTTTAAAGATGGTTGATGATCAATGCTTTAGCACAGTATAGCACAAGGAGAATTTCCCTCACTGTCCTTCCCTGTCCCTAGAAACAATGATTAGCACAGTGAAAGAAACTGACACTCTCCCTACCTATAGTTTTCTGTCCCTAGAAAAAATGTTTTTTTTAAAGATGGTTGATGATCAATGCTTTAGCACAGTATAGCACAAGGAGAATTTCCCTCACTGTCCTTCCCTGTCCCTAGAAACAAGGATTAGCACAGTAAAACACACTGACACTCTCCCTACCTATAGTTTTCTGTCCCTAGAAAAAATGTTTTTTTAAAGATGGTTGATGATCAATGCTTTAGCACAGTGTAGCACAAGGAGAATTTCCCTCACTGTCCTTCCCTGTCCCTAGAAACAAGGATTAGCACAGTGAAAGAAACTGACACTCTCCCTACCTATAGTTTTCTGTCCCTAGAAAAAATGTTTTTTTAAAGATGGTTGATGATCAATGCTTTAGCACAGTATAGCACAAGGAGAATTTCCCTCACTGTCCTTCCCTGTCCCTAGAAACAAGGATTAGCACAGTGAAAGAAACTGACACTCTCCCTACCTATAGTTTTCTGTCCCTAGAAAAAATGTTTTTTTAAAGATGGTTGATGATCAATGCTTTAGCACAGTATAGCACAAGGAGAATTTCCCTCACTGTCCTTCCCTGTCCCTAGAAACAAGGATTAGCACAGTGAAAGAAACTGACACTCTCCCTACCTATAGTTTTCTGTCCCTAGAAAAAATGTTTTTTTAAAGATGGTTGATGATCAATGCTTTAGCACAGTATAGCACAAGGAGAATTTCCCTCACTGTCCTTAACTGTCCCTAGAAACAAGGATTAGCACAGTGAAAGAAACTGACACTCTCCCTACCTATAGTTTTCTGTCCCTAGAAAAAATGTTTTTTTAAAGATGGTTGATGATCAATGCTTTAGCACAGTATAGCACAAGGAGAATTTCCCTCACTGTCCTTCCCTGTCCCTAGAAACAAGGATTAGCACAGTGAAAGAAACTGACACTCTCCCTACCTATAGTTTTCTGTCCCTAGAAAAAATGTTTTTTTAAAGATGGTTGATGATCAATGCTTTAGCACAGTATAGCACAAGGAGAATTTCCCTCACTGTCCTTCCCTGTCCCTAGAAAAAAGGATTAGCACAGTGAAAGAAACTGACACTCTCCCTACCTATAGTTTTCTGTCCCTAGAAAAAATGTTTTTTTAAAGATGGTTGATGATCAATGCTTTAGCACAGTATAGCACAAGGAGAATTTCCCTCACTGTCCTTCCCTGTCCCTAGAAACAAGGATTAGCACAGTGAAACACACTGACACTCTCCCTACCTATAGTTTTCTGTCCCTAGAAAAAATGTTTTTTTAAAGATGGTTGATGATCAATGCTTTAGCACAGTATAGCACAAGGAGAATTTCCCTCACTGTCCTTCCCTGTCCCTAGAAACAAGGATTAGCACAGTGAAAGAAACTGACACTCTCCCTACCTATAGTTTTCTGTCCCTAGAAAAAATGTTTTTTTAAAGATGGTTGATGATCAATTCTTTAGCACACTATAGCACAAGGAGAATTTCCCTCACTGTCCTTCCCTGTCCCTAGAAACAAGGATTAGCACAGTGAAAGAAACTGACACTCTCCCTACCTATAGTTTTCTGTCCCTAGAAAAAATGTTTTTTTAAAGATGGTTGATGATCAATGCTTTAGCACAGTATAGCACAAGGAGAATTTCCCTCACTGTCCTTCCCTGTCCCTAGAAACAAGGATTAGCACAGTGAAAGAAACTGACACTCTCCCTACCTATAGTTTTCTGTCCCTAGAAAAAATGTTTTTTTAAAGATGGTTGATGATCAATGCTTTAGCACAGTATAGCACAAGGAGAATTTCCCTCACTGTCCTTCCCTGTCCCTAGAAACAAGGATTAGCACAGTGAAAGAAACTGACACTCTCCCTACCTATAGTTTTCTGTCCCTAGAAAAAATGTTTTTTTAAAGATGGTTGATGATCAATGCTTTAGCACAGTATAGCACAAGGAGAATTTCCCTCACTGTCCTTCCCTGTCCCTAGAAACAAGGATTAGCACAGTGACAGAAACTGACACTCTCCCTACCTATAGTTTTCTGTCCCTAGAAAAAATGTTTTTTTAAAGATGGTTGATGATCAATGCTTTAGCACAGTATAGCACAAGGAGAATTTCCCTCACTGTCCTTCCCTGTCCCTAGAAACAAGGATTAGCACAGTGAAAGAAACTGACACTCTCCCTACCTATAGTTTTCTGTCACTAGAAAAAATGTTTTTTTAAAGATGGTTGATGATCAATGCTTTAGCACAGTATAGCACAAGGAGAATTTCCCTCACTGTCCTTCCCTGTCCCTAGAAACAAGGATTAGCACAGTGAAAGAAACTGACACTCTCCCTACCTATAGTTTTCTGTCCCTAGAAAAAATGTTTTTTTAAAGATGGTTGATGATCAATGCTTTAGCACAGTATAGCACAAGGAGAATTTCCCTCACTGTCCTTCCCTGTCCCTAGAAACAAGGATTAGCACAGTGAAAGAAACTGACACTCTCCCTACCTATAGTTTTCTGTCCCTAGAAAAAATGTTTTTTTAAAGATGGTTGATGATCAATGCTTTAGCACAGTATAGCACAAGGAGAATTTCCCTCACTGTCCTTCCCTGTCCCTAGAAACAAGGATTAGCACAGTGACAGAAACTGACACTCTCCCTACCTATAGTTTTCTGTCCCTAGAAAAAATGTTTTTTTAAAGATGGTTGATGATCAATGCTTTAGCACAGTATAGCACAAGGAGAATTTCCCTCACTGTCCTTCCCTGTCCCTAGAAACAAGGATTAGCACAGTGAAAGAAACTGACACTCTCCCTACCTATAGTTTTCTGTCACTAGAAAAAATGTTTTTTTAAAGATGGTTGATGATCAATGCTTTAGCACAGTATAGCACAAGGAGAATTTCCCTCACTGTCCTTCCCTGTCCCTAGAAACAAGTATTAGCACAGTGAAACACACTGACACTCTCCCTACCTATAGTTTTCTGTCCCTAGAAAAAATGTTTTTTTTAAAGATGGTTGATGATCAATGCTTTAGCACAGTATAGCACAAGGAGAATTTCCCTCACTGTCCTTCCCTGTCCCTAGAAACAAGGATTAGCACAGTGAAAGAAACTGACACTCTCCCTACCTATAGTTTTCTGTCCCTAGAAAAAATGTTTTTTTAAAGATGGTTGATGATCAATGCTTTAGCACAGTATAGCACAAGGAGAATTTCCCTCACTGTCCTTCCCTGTCCCTAGAAACAAGGATTAGCACAGTGAAAGAAACTGACACTCTCCCTACCTATAGTTTTCTGTCCCTAGAAAAAATGTTTTTTTAAAGATGGTTGATGATCAATGCTTTAGCACAGTATAGCACAAGGAGAATTTCCCTCACTGTCCTTCCCTGTCCCTAGAAACAAGGATTAGCACAGTGAAAGAAACTGACACTCTCCCTACCTATAGTTTTCTGTCCCTAGAAAAAATGTTTTTTTAAAGATGGTTGATGATCAATGCTTTAGCACAGTATAGCACAAGGAGAATTTCCCTCACTGTCCTTCCCTGTCCCTAGAAACAAGGATTAGCACAGTGAAAGAAACTGACACTCTCCCTACCTATAGTTTTCTGTCCCTAGAAAAAATGTTTTTTTAAAGATGGTTGATGATCAATGCTTTAGCACAGTATAGCACAAGGAGAATTTCCCTCACTGTCCTTCCCTGTCCCTAGAAACAAGGATTAGCACAGTGAAAGAAACTGACACTCTCCCTACCTATAGTTTTCTGTCCCTAGAAAAAATGTTTTTTTAAAGATGGTTGATGATCAATGCTTTAGCACAGTATAGCACAAGGAGAATTTCCCTCACTGTCCTTCCCTGTCCCTAGAAACAAGGATTAGCACAGTGAAAGAAACTGACACTCTCCCTACCTATAGTTTTCTGTCCCTAGAAAAAATGTTTTTTTAAAGATGGTTGATGATCAATGCTTTAGCACAGTATAGCACAAGGAGAATTTCCCTCACTGTCCTTAACTGTCCCTAGAAACAAGGATTAGCACAGTGAAAGAAACTGACACTCTCCCTACCTATAGTTTTCTGTCCCTAGAAAAAATGTTTTTTTAAAGATGGTTGATGATCAATGCTTTAGCACAGTATAGCACAAGGAGAATTTCCCTCACTGTCCTTCCCTGTCCCTAGAAACAAGGATTAGCACAGTGAAAGAAACTGACACTCTCCCTACCTATAGTTTTCTGTCCCTAGAAAAAATGTTTTTTTAAAGATGGTTGATGATCAATGCTTTAGCACAGTATAGCACAAGGAGAATTTCCCTCACTGTCCTTCCCTGTCCCTAGAAACAAGGATTAGCACAGTGAAAGAAACTGACACTCTCCCTACCTATAGTTTTCTGTCCCTAGAAAAAATGTTTTTTTAAAGATGGTTGATGATCAATGCTTTAGCACAGTATAGCACAAGGAGAATTTCCCTCACTGTCCTTCCCTGTCCCTAGAAACAAGGATTAGCACAGTGAAAGAAACTGACACTCTCCCTACCTATAGTTTTCTGTCCCTAGAAAAAATGTTTTTTTAAAGATGGTTGATGATCAATGCTTTAGCACAGTATAGCACAAGGAGAATTTCCCTCACTGTCCTTCCCTGTCCCTAGAAACAAGGATTTGCACAGTGAAAGAAACTGACACTCTCCCTACCTATAGTTTTCTGTCCCTAGAAAAAATGTTTTTTTAAAGATGGTTGATGATCAATGCTTTAGCACACTATAGCACAAGGAGAATTTCCCTCACTGTCCTTCCCTGTCCCTAGAAACAAGGATTAGCACAGTGAAAGAAACTGACACTCTCCCTACCTATAGTTTTCTGTCCCTAGAAAAAATGTTTTTTTTAAAGATGGTTGATGATCAATGCTTTAGCACAGTATAGCACAAGGAGAATTTCCCTCACTGTCCTTCCCTGTCCCTAGAAACAATGATTAGCACAGTGAAAGAAACTGACACTCTCCCTACCTATAGTTTTCTGTCCCTAGAAAAAATGTTTTTTTTAAAGATGGTTGATGATCAATGCTTTAGCACAGTATAGCACAAGGAGAATTTCCCTCACTGTCCTTCCCTGTCCCTAGAAACAAGGATTAGCACAGTAAAACACACTGACACTCTCCCTACCTATAGTTTTCTGTCCCTAGAAAAAATGTTTTTTTAAAGATGGTTGATGATCAATGCTTTAGCACAGTGTAGCACAAGGAGAATTTCCCTCACTGTCCTTCCCTGTCCCTAGAAACAAGGATTAGCACAGTGAAAGAAACTGACACTCTCCCTACCTATAGTTTTCTGTCCCTAGAAAAAATGTTTTTTTAAAGATGGTTGATGATCAATGCTTTAGCACAGTATAGCACAAGGAGAATTTCCCTCACTGTCCTTCCCTGTCCCTAGAAACAAGGATTAGCACAGTGAAAGAAACTGACACTCTCCCTACCTATAGTTTTCTGTCCCTAGAAAAAATGTTTTTTTAAAGATGGTTGATGATCAATGCTTTAGCACAGTATAGCACAAGGAGAATTTCCCTCACTGTCCTTCCCTGTCCCTAGAAACAAGGATTAGCACAGTGAAAGAAACTGACACTCTCCCTACCTATAGTTTTCTGTCCCTAGAAAAAATGTTTTTTTAAAGATGGTTGATGATCAATGCTTTAGCACAGTATAGCACAAGGAGAATTTCCCTCACTGTCCTTAACTGTCCCTAGAAACAAGGATTAGCACAGTGAAAGAAACTGACACTCTCCCTACCTATAGTTTTCTGTCCCTAGAAAAAATGTTTTTTTAAAGATGGTTGATGATCAATGCTTTAGCACAGTATAGCACAAGGAGAATTTCCCTCACTGTCCTTCCCTGTCCCTAGAAACAAGGATTAGCACAGTGAAAGAAACTGACACTCTCCCTACCTATAGTTTTCTGTCCCTAGAAAAAATGTTTTTTTAAAGATGGTTGATGATCAATGCTTTAGCACAGTATAGCACAAGGAGAATTTCCCTCACTGTCCTTCCCTGTCCCTAGAAAAAAGGATTAGCACAGTGAAAGAAACTGACACTCTCCCTACCTATAGTTTTCTGTCCCTAGAAAAAATGTTTTTTTAAAGATGGTTGATGATCAATGCTTTAGCACAGTATAGCACAAGGAGAATTTCCCTCACTGTCCTTCCCTGTCCCTAGAAACAAGGATTAGCACAGTGAAACACACTGACACTCTCCCTACCTATAGTTTTCTGTCCCTAGAAAAAATGTTTTTTTAAAGATGGTTGATGATCAATGCTTTAGCACAGTATAGCACAAGGAGAATTTCCCTCACTGTCCTTCCCTGTCCCTAGAAACAAGGATTAGCACAGTGAAAGAAACTGACACTCTCCCTACCTATAGTTTTCTGTCCCTAGAAAAAATGTTTTTTTAAAGATGGTTGATGATCAATTCTTTAGCACACTATAGCACAAGGAGAATTTCCCTCACTGTCCTTCCCTGTCCCTAGAAACAAGGATTAGCACAGTGAAAGAAACTGACACTCTCCCTACCTATAGTTTTCTGTCCCTAGAAAAAATGTTTTTTTAAAGATGGTTGATGATCAATGCTTTAGCACAGTATAGCACAAGGAGAATTTCCCTCACTGTCCTTCCCTGTCCCTAGAAACAAGGATTAGCACAGTGAAAGAAACTGACACTCTCCCTACCTATAGTTTTCTGTCCCTAGAAAAAATGTTTTTTTAAAGATGGTTGATGATCAATGCTTTAGCACAGTATAGCACAAGGAGAATTTCCCTCACTGTCCTTCCCTGTCCCTAGAAACAAGGATTAGCACAGTGAAAGAAACTGACACTCTCCCTACCTATAGTTTTCTGTCCCTAGAAAAAATGTTTTTTTAAAGATGGTTGATGATCAATGCTTTAGCACAGTATAGCACAAGGAGAATTTCCCTCACTGTCCTTCCCTGTCCCTAGAAACAAGGATTAGCACAGTGACAGAAACTGACACTCTCCCTACCTATAGTTTTCTGTCCCTAGAAAAAATGTTTTTTTAAAGATGGTTGATGATCAATGCTTTAGCACAGTATAGCACAAGGAGAATTTCCCTCACTGTCCTTCCCTGTCCCTAGAAACAAGGATTAGCACAGTGAAAGAAACTGACACTCTCCCTACCTATAGTTTTCTGTCACTAGAAAAAATGTTTTTTTAAAGATGGTTGATGATCAATGCTTTAGCACAGTATAGCACAAGGAGAATTTCCCTCACTGTCCTTCCCTGTCCCTAGAAACAAGGATTAGCACAGTGAAAGAAACTGACACTCTCCCTACCTATAGTTTTCTGTCCCTAGAAAAAATGTTTTTTTAAAGATGGTTGATGATCAATGCTTTAGCACAGTATAGCACAAGGAGAATTTCCCTCACTGTCCTTCCCTGTCCCTAGAAACAAGGATTAGCACAGTGACAGAAACTGACACTCTCCCTACCTATAGTTTTCTGTCCCTAGAAAAAATGTTTTTTTAAAGATGGTTGATGATCAATGCTTTAGCACAGTATAGCACAAGGAGAATTTCCCTCACTGTCCTTCCCTGTCCCTAGAAACAAGGATTAGCACAGTGAAAGAAACTGACACTCTCCCTACCTATAGTTTTCTGTCACTAGAAAAAATGTTTTTTTAAAGATGGTTGATGATCAATGCTTTAGCACAGTATAGCACAAGGAGAATTTCCCTCACTGTCCTTCCCTGTCCCTAGAAACAAGTATTAGCACAGTGAAACACACTGACACTCTCCCTACCTATAGTTTTCTGTCCCTAGAAAAAATGTTTTTTTTAAAGATGGTTGATGATCAATGCTTTAGCACAGTATAGCACAAGGAGAATTTCCCTCACTGTCCTTCCCTGTCCCTAGAAACAAGGATTAGCACAGTGAAAGAAACTGACACTCTCCCTACCTATAGTTTTCTGTCCCTAGAAAAAATGTTTTTTTAAAGATGGTTGATGATCAATGCTTTAGCACAGTATAGCACAAGGAGAATTTCCCTCACTGTCCTTCCCTGTCCCTAGAAACAAGGATTAGCACAGTGAAAGAAACTGACACTCTCCCTACCTATAGTTTTCTGTCCCTAGAAAAAATGTTTTTTTAAAGATGGTTGATGATCAATGCTTTAGCACAGTATAGCACAAGGAGAATTTCCCTCACTGTCCTTCCCTGTCCCTAGAAACAAGGATTAGCACAGTGAAAGAAACTGACACTCTCCCTACCTATAGTTTTCTGTCCCTAGAAAAAATGTTTTTTTAAAGATGGTTGATGATCAATGCTTTAGCACAGTATAGCACAAGGAGAATTTCCCTCACTGTCCTTCCCTGTCCCTAGAAACAAGGATTAGCACAGTGAAAGAAACTGACACTCTCCCTACCTATAGTTTTCTGTCCCTAGAAAAAATGTTTTTTTAAAGATGGTTGATGATCAATGCTTTAGCACAGTATAGCACAAGGAGAATTTCCCTCACTGTCCTTCCCTGTCCCTAGAAACAAGGATTAGCACAGTGAAAGAAACTGACACTCTCCCTACCTTTGGTTTTCTGTCCCTAGAAAAAATGTTTTTTTAAAGATGGTTGATGATCAATGCTTTAGCACAGTATAGCACAAGGAGAATTTCCCTCACTGTCCTTCCCTGTCCCTAGAAACAAGGATTAGCACAGTGAAAGAAACTGACACTCTCCCTACCTTTGGTTTTCTGTCCCTAGAAAAAATGTTTTTTTAAAGATGGTTGATGATCAATGCTTTAGCACAGTATAGCACAAGGAGAATTTCCCTCACTGTCCTTCCCTGTCCCTAGAAACAAGGATTAGCACAGTGAAAGAAACTGACACTCTCCCTACCTATAGTTTTCTGTCCCTAGAAAAAATGTTTTTTTAAAGATGGTTGATGATCAATGCTTTAGCACACTATAGCACAAGGAGAATTTCCCTCACTGTCCTTCCCTGTCCCTACAAACAAGGATTAGCACAGTAAAACACACTGACACTCTCCCTACCTATAGTTTTCTGTCCCTAGAAAAAATGTTTTTTTAAAGATGGTTGATGATCAATGCTTTAGCACAGTATAGCACAAGGAGAATTTCCCTCACTGTCCTTCCCTGTCCCTAGAAACAAGGATTAGCACAGTGAAAGAAACTGACACTCTCCCTACCTATAGTTTTCTGTCCCTAGAAAAAATGTTTTTTTAAAGATGGTTGATGATCAATGCTTTAGCACACTATAGCACAAGGAGAATTTCCCTCACTGTCCTTCCCTGTCCCTAGAAACAAGGATTAGCACAGTGAAAGAAACTGACACTCTCCCTACCTATAGTTTTCTGTCCCTAGAAAAAATGTTTTTTTAAAGATGGTTGATGATCAATGCTTTAGCACAGTATAGCACAAGGAGAATTTCCCTCACTGTCCTTCCCTGTCCCTAGAAACAAGGATTAGCACAGTGAAAGAAACTGACACTCTCCCTACCTATAGTTTTCTGTCCCTAGAAAAAATGTTTTTTTAAAGATGGTTGATGATCAATGCTTTAGCACAGTATAGCACAAGGAGAATTTCCCTCACTGTCCTTCCCTGTCCCTAGAAACAAGGATTAGCACAGTGAAAGAAACTGACACTCTCCCTACCTATAGTTTTCTGTCCCTAGAAAAAATGTTTTTTTAAAGATGGTTGATGATCAATGCTTTAGCACAGTATAGCACAAGGAGAATTTCCCTCACTGTCCTTCCCTGTCCCTAGAAACAAGGATTAGCACAGTAAAACACACTGACACTCTCCCTACCTATAGTTTTCTGTCCCTAGAAAAAATGTTTTTTTAAAGATGGTTGATGATCAATGCTTTAGCACAGTATAGCACAAGGAGAATTTCCCTCACTGTCCTTCCCTGTCCCTAGAAACAAGGATTAGCACAGTGAAAGAAACTGACACTCTCCCTACCTATAGTTTTCTGTCCCTAGAAAAAATGTTTTTTTAAAGATGGTTGATGATCAATGCTTTAGCACAGTATAGCACAAGGAGAATTTCCCTCACTGTCCTTCCCTGTCCCTAGAAACAAGGATTAGCACAGTGAAAGAAACTGACACTCTCCCTACCTATAGTTTTCTGTCCCTAGAAAAAATGTTTTTTTAAAGATGGTTGATGATCAATGCTTTAGCACACTATAGCACAAGGAGAATTTCCCTCACTGTCCTTCCCTGTCCCTAGAAACAAGGATTAGCACAGTAAAACACACTGACACTCTCCCTACCTATAGTTTTCTGTCCCTAGAAAAAATGTTTTTTTAAAGATGGTTGATGATCAATGCTTTAGCACACTATAGCACAAGGAGAATTTCCCTCACTGTCCTTCCCTGTCCCTACAAACAAGGATTAGCACAGTAAAACACACTGACACTCTCCCTACCTATAGTTTTCTGTCCCTAGAAAAAATGTTTTTTTAAAGATGGTTGATGATCAATGCTTTAGCACAGTATAGCACAAGGAGAATTTCCCTCACTGTCCTTCCCTGTCCCTAGAAACAAGGATTAGCACAGTGAAAGAAACTGACACTCTCCCTACCTATAGTTTTCTGTCCCTAGAAAAAATGTTTTTTTAAAGATGGTTGATGATCAATGCTTTAGCACAGTATAGCACAAGGAGAATTTCCCTCACTGTCCTTCCCTGTCCCTAGAAACAAGGATTAGCACAGTAAAACACACTGACACTCTCCCTACCTATAGTTTTCTGTCCCTAGAAAAAATGTTTTTTTAAAGATGGTTGATGATCAATGCTTTAGCACAGTGTAGCACAAGGAGAATTTCCCTCACTGTCCTTCCCTGTCCCTAGAAACAAGGATTAGCACAGTGAAAGAAACTGACACTCTCCCTACCTATAGTTTTCTGTCCCTAGAAAAAATGTTTTTTTAAAGATGGTTGATGATCAATGCTTTAGCACAGTATAGCACAAGGAGAATTTCCCTCACTGTCCTTCCCTGTCCCTAGAAACAAGGATTAGCACAGTGAAAGAAACTGACACTCTCCCTACCTATAGTTTTCTGTCCCTAGAAAAAATGTTTTTTTAAAGATGGTTGATGATCAATGCTTTAGCACAGTATAGCACAAGGAGAATTTCCCTCACTGTCCTTCCCTGTCCCTAGAAACAAGGATTAGCACAGTGAAAGAAACTGACACTCTCCCTACCTATAGTTTTCTGTCCCTAGAAAAAATGTTTTTTTAAAGATGGTTGATGATCAATGCTTTAGCACAGTATAGCACAAGGAGAATTTCCCTCACTGTCCTTCCCTGTCCCTAGAAACAAGGATTAGCACAGTGACAGAAACTGACACTCTCCCTACCTATAGTTTTCTGTCCCTAGAAAAAATGTTTTTTTAAAGATGGTTGATGATCAATGCTTTAGCACAGTATAGCACAAGGAGCATTTCCCTCACTGTCCTTCCCTGTCCCTAGAAACAAGGATTAGCACAGTGAAAGAAACTGACACTCTCCCTACCTATAGTTTTCTGTCCCTAGAAAAAATTTTTTTTTTAAAGATGGTTGATGATCAATGCTTTAGCACAGTATAGCACAATGAGAATTTCCCTCACTGTCCTTCCCTGTCCCTAGAAACAAGTATTAGCACAGTGAAACACACTGACACTCTCCCTACCTATAGTTTTCTGTCCCTAGAAAAAATGTTTTTTTAAAGATGGTTGATGATCAATGCTTTAGCACAGTATAGCACAAGGAGAATTTCCCTCACTGTCCTTCCCTGTCCCTAGAAACAAGGATTAGCACAGTGAAAGAAACTGACACTCTCCCTACCTATAGTTTTCTGTCCCTAGAAAAAATGTTTTTTTAAAGATGGTTGATGATCAATGCTTTAGCACAGTATAGCACAAGGAGAATTTCCCTCACTGTCCTTAACTGTCCCTAGAAACAAGGATTAGCACAGTGAAAGAAACTGACACTCTCCCTACCTATAGTTTTCTGTCCCTAGAAAAAATGTTTTTTTAAAGATGGTTGATGATCAATGCTTTAGCACAGTATAGCACAAGGAGAATTTCCCTCACTGTCCTTCCCTGTCCCTAGAAACAAGGATTAGCTGTCATGGATATGCAGTAGTGTTTGTCTGCCATCTTACCTTCCTCCTCATGTGTTCATCTAGAGACCAGACCTCCTTCACCTGGCTTCCTTTATAATCTCCTCCCAGCCTGACTCCACCCCAGGCCCTATCACTGAACACTATATTAACCTGTGCACTGCAAGCCTGCTTTGCTGATCAACGTGTTTGTTAGGCATTGTGTGTTTGGGTTCCTGCCTGCCGTGTGCTACGTCTGTCTCTCTGTTACGTTATTGGCTTGTCCCTGACCATCCCTGTCTGCTCGTGCCCCTTGACCTTCGGCTCGTTCTTCGTTATCCTTGTCTGCTTGTGGCCCCTGACCTTCGGCTTGTTATTCGGTTCTCTCTATCGTGTGCTGCTGCTTCCCCTTATCCTACGGGGCGTGAGCTAGGAAACTCCAGGGGCCGCGACCTGGTCCCAGCCTGCAGCGTAACATCCTCACCACTAGAGGCCCTGGAGAAGACCAGCTGGGTCTTAGACTCCGCGCCCTGGGGAATCTTGGCTCTCGCTTCCGTTGGGATCCCGGTTGTGCTCCTCTGGTCCCGCTTTCCACAACCACCCAGTTTCCTATCCACAGAAGCCAGCCATAGGGTTCACTACCTCGCGGTGCACTCCTGTCCCCCTACGGTGTGCATCTGTCACCTGGCCACAGGTGACCCTGACAGTTTGATCAGCCATGAACCCGGCTGACATCCCGTTACCCGTGGATGATCCGTTGCAGGGCATAGTTTGCAGACTTGAAACCCAGGAATCGAATCAGACTCAGGTGATGCGATTCCTCCAGGATCTGGCTTCTCGCTTTGAGCAGCTTCAGGCCTCCTTGGGAACCCTGAATCCGCAACCTCAAATACAACCAGCGGCTGCACCTATTGCACCAGTCGCAGCCACACACTCACTACAACTGCCAGCTCCGTCCCGTTTCTCTGGGGACTCCAAGGCTTGCAGGGGGTTCCTTAGTCAATGCACAATTCATTTTGAGCTCCAGCCCCAAAACTTCCTGTCTGATCGGGCTAAGGTAGCCTATATCATTTCCCTCCTCTCTGGTGAAGCTTTAGCCTGGGCAGCCCCTCTGTGGGAACTGAATGATCCAGTGGTTTCTAGCCTGTCTGGCTTCTTGAAACTTTTTCGGAATATCTTCGAAGAACCGGCTCGTGTCTCTTCAGCGGCCAGCACCCTTTTACGTCTCCGCCAAGAGTCTGCTTCTGTGGGACAGTATGCCCTTCATTTCCGCATACTGTCGGCTGAGTTGAGCTGGAACAATGAGGCCTTAGTCGCAACCTTTTTGCATGGCCTGTCTGATAGAGTGAAGGATGAATTAGCAGGAAGAACCATCCCCACTGATCTGGCCGGCGTTATCTCCTTGTGTAACCAGATCGATATTCGCTTTCAGGAGAGGACCTTAGAAAAGCAACGCCAGCACTCCTTGGTTCTTAGTCAGCCTGAGCTCCCCTCTCTTCGACCCGTAGAGCATCTCCTACCAGCTGAGGAACCCATGCAGCTGGGTCGGACCAGGCTATCCCCCGAGGAACGTGCTAGGCGCAGAACTCTTGGTCTGTGTCTTTACTGTGGGGGCAAAGGTCATTTTCGTGACACTTGCTCTCTTTGTCCAGAAAAACGTCCGGGTCCACTTCATCTGGAAAGTGGAGTATTGGACCCAGAAATATCACCTTCCCCTTCTCGTCTTCTGCTTTCTGTGTTCCTTCATGTTGGTGCTTCTTCTCATTCGGTCTCAGCATATCTGGATTCCGGAGCCGCTGGTAATTTCATGGACTGGGAAATCGCATCGTCCATGAGACTTACTCTTTTGCCCCTCACCACGCCATTGGTGGTCTTGGCGATTGATGGTACTGTTCTCCCAGGGGGACCTATCCGCTTCCAGACCCTCCCTGTTAAGATGTCGGTGGGTACACTCCACCAGGAGTGGATATCCTTCCTTATCTTACCCAAGGCCTCAACGCCTATAATTTTGGGTCTCCCATGGTTACAGCTCCATTCTCCTCATGTGGACTGGACTACTGGACAGATCCTGGCTTGGGGTCCCTCCTGTTCCTCGTCCTGCCTACCCAAGGTTGCCCCCTGTGAATCTGAGCCGGTCATTCATTCCAGGTTGCATAACCATTTACATTTCTCTGTCCCTAACCACCCTTGGACGCACAGCCAGGCTAGCTTGTCTACAAGTCCTGCAGTCGCTACGTCTTGCGATGCGATTCAGGTAGTCGCTACACCTGACTCAGCTATTCACTCTGCCTCTGTACTAGTTATGCCAGTCCAGCCCATGCCCAGTGAGCCTCTCACTTTTTCTTGTTCGGGACATTCTGCTTGTCCTTCAGCTATTCAGCTTGACTCCGGCGACATGTCACCTTCTAACCAACCTGACTTCAGGGTTCCACTGACATCTGCCCAGTCTGATGGTCCTGTGCAAGACGACCAGTTCCCCTTTAAGGGTCTAGGGGACCCTCCTCAGATTCCTGTTGATCGTCTCATGCCCTTGCTTATTCCTAGAGAGCCTTTGGTCCTCAATAGATCTTCTTGTCATCTCCCTACCTCGTTTTCAGTCTCTGAGGATAATCTTAAGTACGAGGTTAGACAAGTTCTGGATTCTCGGCTCTGCAGAGGCATTCTTCAGTACCTTGTGCATTGGAGAGGTTTTGGTCCTGAGGAGGCGTCTTGGATCGCTGCATCTGATGTCGCTGCACCTCATCTGTTGAGAAGGTTTCATCAGAGATTTCCCTTTAAGCCTGGGTCCAGGCGGGGGAGGGCCCATAAGAGGGAGGGTACTGTCATGGATATGCAGTAGTGTTTGTCTGCCATCTTACCTTCCTCCTCATGTGTTCATCTAGAGACCAGACCTCCTTCACCTGGCTTCCTTTATAATCTCCTCCCAGCCTGACTCCACCCCAGGCCCTATCACTGAACACTATATTAACCTGTGCACTGCAAGCCTGCTTTGCTGATCAACGTGTTTGTTAGGCATTGTGTGTTTGGGTTCCTGCCTGCCGTGTGCTACGTCTGTCTCTCTGTTACGTTATTGGCTTGTCCCTGACCATCCCTGTCTGCTCGTGCCCCTTGACCTTCGGCTCGTTCTTCGTTATCCTTGTCTGCTTGTGGCCCCTGACCTTCGGCTTGTTATTCGGTTCTCTCTATCGTGTGCTGCTGCTTCCCCTTATCCTACGGGGCGTGAGCTAGGAAACTCCAGGGGCCGCGACCTGGTCCCAGCCTGCAGCGTAACATCCTCACCACTAGAGGCCCTGGAGAAGACCAGCTGGGTCTTAGACTCCGCGCCCTGGGGAATCTTGGCTCTCGCTTCCGTTGGGATCCCGGTTGTGCTCCTCTGGTCCCGCTTTCCACAACCACCCAGTTTCCTATCCACAGAAGCCAGCCATAGGGTTCACTACCTCGCGGTGCACTCCTGTCCCCCTACGGTGTGCATCTGTCACCTGGCCACAGGTGACCCTGACATTAGCACAGTGAAAGAAACTGACACTCTGCCTACCTATAGTTTTCTGTCCCTAGAAAAAATGTTTTTTTAAAGATGGTTGATGATCAATGCTTTAGCACAGTATAGCACAAGGAGAATTTCCCTCACTGTCCTTCCCTGTCCCTAGAAACAAGGATTAGCACAGTGAAAGAAACTGACACTCTCCCTACCTATAGTTTTCTGTCCCTAGAAAAAATGTTTTTTTAAAGATGGTTGATGATCAATGCTTTAGCACAGTATAGCACAAGGAGAATTTCCCTCACTGTCCTTCCCTGTCCCTAGAAACAAGGATTAGCACAGTGAAACACACTGACACTCTCCCTACCTATAGTTTTCTGTCCCTAGAAAAAATGTTTTTTTAAAGAGGGTTGATGATCAATGCTTTAGCACAGTATAGCACAAGGAGAATTTCCCTCACTGTCCTTCCCTGTCCCTAGAAACAAGGATTAGCACAGTGAAAGAAACTGACACTCTCCCTACCTATAGTTTTCTGTCCCTAGAAAAAATGTTTTTTTAAAGATGGTTGATGATCAATTCTTTAGCACACTATAGCACAAGGAGAATTTCCCTCACTGTCCTTCCCTGTCCCTAGAAACAAGGATTAGCACAGTGAAAGAAACTGACACTCTCCCTACCTATAGTTTTCTGTCCTTAGAAAAAATGTTTTTTTAAAGATGGTTGATGATCAATGCTTTAGCACAGTATAGCACAAGGAGAATTTCCCTCACTGTCCTTCCCTGTCCCTAGAAACAAGGATTAGCACAGTGAAAGAAACTGACACTCTCCCTACCTATAGTTTTCTGTCCCTAGAAAAAATGTTTTTTTAAAGATGGTTGATGATCAATGCTTTAGCACAGTATAGCACAAGGAGAATTTCCCTCACTGTCCTTCCCTGTCCCTAGAAACAAGGATTAGCACAGTGAAAGAAACTGACACTCTCCCTACCTATAGTTTTCTGTCCCTAGAAAAAATGTTTTTTTAAAGATGGTTGATGATCAATGCTTTAGCACAGTATAGCACAAGGAGAATTTCCCTCACTGTCCTTCCCTGTCCCTAGAAACAAGGATTAGCACAGTGACAGAAACTGACACTCTCCCTACCTATAGTTTTCTGTCCCTAGAAAAAATGTTTTTTTAAAGATGGTTGATGATCAATGCTTTAGCACAGTATAGCACAAGGAGAATTTCCCTCACTGTCCTTCCCTGTCCCTAGAAACAAGGATTAGCACAGTGAAAGAAACTGACACTCTCCCTACCTATAGTTTTCTGTCCCTAGAAAAAATGTTTTTTTAAAGATGGTTGATGATCAATGCTTTAGCACAGTATAGCACAAGGAGAATTTCCCTCACTGTCCTTCCCTGTCCCTAGAAACAAGGATTAGCACAGTGAAAGAAACTGACACTCTCCCTACCTATAGTTTTCTGTCCCTAGAAAAAATGTTTTTTTAAAGATGGTTGATGATCAATGCTTTAGCACAGTATAGCACAAGGAGAATTTCCCTCACTGTCCTTCCCTGTCCCTAGAAACAAGGATTAGCACAGTGAAAGAAACTGACACTCTCCCTACCTTTGGTTTTCTGTCCCTAGAAAAAATGTTTTTTTAAAGATGGTTGATGATCAATGCTTTAGCACAGTATAGCACAAGGAGAATTTCCCTCACTGTCCTTCCCTGTCCCTAGAAACAAGGATTAGCACAGTAAAACACACTGACACTCTCCCTACCTATAGTTTTCTGTCCCTAGAAAAAATGTTTTTTTAAAGATGGTTGATGATCAATGCTTTAGCACAGTATAGCACAAGGAGAATTTCCCTCACTGTCCTTCCCTGTCCCTAGAAACAAGGATTAGCACAGTGAAAGAAACTGACACTCTCCCTACCTATAGTTTTCTGTCCCTAGAAAAAATGTTTTTTTAAAGATGGTTGATGATCAATGCTTTAGCACACTATAGCACAAGGAGAATTTCCCTCACTGTCCTTCCCTGTCCCTACAAACAAGGATTAGCACAGTAAAACACACTGACACTCTCCCTACCTATAGTTTTCTGTCCCTAGAAAAAATGTTTTTTTAAAGATGGTTGATGATCAATGCTTTAGCACAGTATAGCACAAGGAGAATTTCCCTCACTGTCCTTCCCTGTCCCTAGAAACAAGGATTAGCACAGTGAAAGAAACTGACACTCTCCCTACCTATAGTTTTCTGTCCCTAGAAAAAATGTTTTTTTAAAGATGGTTGATGATCAATGCTTTAGCACAGTATAGCACAAGGAGAATTTCCCTCACTGTCCTTCCCTGTCCCTAGAAACAAGGATTAGCACAGTGAAAGAAACTGACACTCTCCCTACCTATAGTTTTCTGTCCCTAGAAAAAATGTTTTTTTAAAGATGGTTGATGATCAATGCTTTAGCACAGTATAGCACAAGGAGAATTTCCCTCACTGTCCTTCCCTGTCCCTAGAAACAAGGATTAGCACAGTAAAACACACTGACACTCTCCCTACCTATAGTTTTCTGTCCCTAGAAAAAATGTTTTTTTAAAGATGGTTGATGATCAATGCTTTAGCACAGTATAGCACAAGGAGAATTTCCCTCACTGTCCTTCCCTGTCCCTAGAAACAAGGATTAGCACAGTGAAAGAAACTGACACTCTCCCTACCTATAGTTTTCTGTCCCTAGAAAAAATGTTTTTTTAAAGATGGTTGATGATCAATGCTTTAGCACAGTATAGCACAAGGAGAATTTCCCTCACTGTCCTTCCCTGTCCCTAGAAACAAGGATTAGCACAGTGAAAGAAACTGACACTCTCCCTACCTATAGTTTTCTGTCCCTAGAAAAAATGTTTTTTTAAAGATGGTTGATGATCAATGCTTTAGCACACTATAGCACAAGGAGAATTTCCCTCACTGTCCTTCCCTGTCCCTAGAAACAAGGATTAGCACAGTAAAACACACTGACACTCTCCCTACCTATAGTTTTCTGTCCCTAGAAAAAATGTTTTTTTAAAGATGGTTGATGATCAATGCTTTAGCACACTATAGCACAAGGAGAATTTCCCTCACTGTCCTTCCCTGTCCCTACAAACAAGGATTAGCACAGTAAAACACACTGACACTCTCCCTACCTATAGTTTTCTGTCCCTAGAAAAAATGTTTTTTTAAAGATGGTTGATGATCAATGCTTTAGCACAGTATAGCACAAGGAGAATTTCCCTCACTGTCCTTCCCTGTCCCTAGAAACAAGGATTAGCACAGTGAAAGAAACTGACACTCTCCCTACCTATAGTTTTCTGTCCCTAGAAAAAATGTTTTTTTAAAGATGGTTGATGATCAATGCTTTAGCACAGTATAGCACAAGGAGAATTTCCCTCACTGTCCTTCCCTGTCCCTAGAAACAAGGATTAGCACAGTAAAACACACTGACACTCTCCCTACCTATAGTTTTCTGTCCCTAGAAAAAATGTTTTTTTAAAGATGGTTGATGATCAATGCTTTAGCACAGTATAGCACAAGGAGAATTTCCCTCACTGTCCTTCCCTGTCCCTAGAAACAAGGATTAGCACAGTGAAAGAAACTGACACTCTCCCTACCTATAGTTTTCTGTCCCTAGAAAAAATGTTTTTTTAAAGATGGTTGATGATCAATGCTTTAGCACACTATAGCACAAGGAGAATTTCCCTCACTGTCCTTCCCTGTCCCTAGAAACAAGGATTAGCACAGTAAAACACACTGACACTCTCCCTACCTATAGTTTTCTGTCCCTAGAAAAAATGTTTTTTAAAGATGGTTGATGATCAATGCTTTAGCACACTATAGCACAAGGAGAATTTCCCTCACTGTCCTTCCCTGTCCCTACAAACAAGGATTAGCACAGTAAAACACACTGACACTCTCCCTACCTATAGTTTTCTGTCCCTAGAATTTTTTTTTTTTAAAGATGGTTGATGATCAATGCTTTAGCACAGTATAGCACAAGGAGAATTTCCCTCACTGTCCTTCCCTGTCCCTAGAAACAAGGATTAGCACAGTGAAACACACTGACACTCTCCCTACCTATAGTTTTCTGTCCCTAGAAAAAATGTTTTTTTAAAGATGGTTGATGATCAATGCTTTAGCACAGTATAGCACAAGGAGAATTTCCCTCACTGTCCTTCCCTGTCCCTAGAAACAAGGTTTAGCACAGTGAAAGAAACTGACACTCTCCCTACCTATAGTTTTCTGTCCCTAGAAAAAATGTTTTTTTAAAGATGGTTGATGATCAATGCTTTAGCACAGTATAGCACAAGGAGAATTTCCCTCACTGTCCTTCCCTGTCCCTAGAAACAAGGATTAGCACAGTGAAAGAAACTGACACTCTCCCTACCTATAGTTTTCTGTCCCTAGAAAAAATGTTTTTTTAAAGATGGTTGATGATCAATGCTTTAGCACAGTATAGCACAAGGAGAATTTCCCTCACTGTCCTTCCCTGTCCCTAGAAACAAGGATTAGCACAGTGAAAGAAACTGACACTCTCCCTACCTATAGTTTTCTGTCCCTAGAAAAAATGTTTTTTTAAAGATGGTTGATGATCAATGCTTTAGCACAGTATAGCACAAGGAGAATTTCCCTCACTGTCCTTCCCTGTCCCTAGAAACAAGGATTAGCACAGTGAAAGAAACTGACACTCTCCCTACCTATAGTTTTCTGTCCCTAGAAAAAATGTTTTTTTAAAGATGGTTGATGATCAATGCTTTAGCACAGTATAGCACAAGGAGAATTTCCCTCACTGTCCTTCCCTGTCCCTAGAAACAAGGATTAGCACAGTGAAAGAAACTGACACTCTCCCTACCTATAGTTTTCTGTCCCTAGAAAAAATGTTTTTTTAAAGATGGTTGATGATCAATGCTTTAGCACAGTATAGCACAAGGAGAATTTCCCTCACTGTCCTTCCCTGTCCCTAGAAAATAGGATTAGCACAGTGAAAGAAACTGACACTCTCCCTACCTATAGTTTTCTGTCCCTAGAAAAAATGTTTTTTTAAAGATGGTTGATGATCAATGCTTTAGCACAGTATAGCACAAGGAGAATTTCCCTCACTGTCCTTCCCTGTCCCTAGAAACAAGGATTAGCACAGTGAAAGAAACTGACACTCTCCCTACCTATAGTTTTCTGTCCCTAGAAAAAATGTTTTTTTAAAGATGGTTGATGATCAATGCTTTAGCACAGTATAGCACAAGGAGAATTTCCCTCACTGTCCTTCCCTGTCCCTAGAAACAAGGATTAGCACAGTGAAAGAAACTGACACTCTCCCTACCTATAGTTTTCTGTCCCTAGAAAAAATGTTTTTTTAAAGATGGTTGATGATCAATGCTTTAGCACAGTATAGCACAAGGAGAATTTCCCTCACTGTCCTTCCCTGTCCCTAGAAAATAGGATTAGCACAGTGAAAGAAACTGACACTCTCCCTACCTATAGTTTTCTGTCCCTAGAAAAAATGTTTTTTTAAAGATGGTTGATGATCAATGCTTTAGCACAGTATAGCACAAGGAGAATTTCCCTCACTGTCCTTCCCTGTCCCTAGAAACAAGGATTAGCACAGTGAAAGAAACTGACACTCTCCCTACCTATAGTTTTCTGTCCCTAGAAAAAATGTTTTTTTAAAGATGGTTGATGATCAATGCTTTAGCACAGTATAGCACAAGGAGAATTTCCCTCACTGTCCTTCCCTGTCCCTAGAAACAAGGATTAGCACAGTGAAAGAAACTGACACTCTCCCTACCTATAGTTTTCTGTCCCTAGAAAAAATGTTTTTTTAAAGATGGTTGATGATCAATGCTTTAGCACAGTATAGCACAAGGAGAATTTCCCTCACTGTCCTTCCCTGTCCCTAGAAACAAGGATTAGCACAGTGAAAGAAACTGACACTCTCCCTACCTATAGTTTTCTGTCCCTAGAAAAAATGTTTTTTTAAAGATGGTTGATGATCAATGCTTTAGCACAGTATAGCACAAGGAGAATTTCCCTCACTGTCCTTCCCTGTCCCTAGAAACAAGGATTAGCAAAGTGAAAGAAACTGACACTCTCCCTACCTATAGTTTTCTGTCCCTAGAAAAAATGTTTTTTTAAAGATGGTTGATGATCAATGCTTTAGCACAGTATAGCACAAGGAGATTTTCCCTCACTGTCCTTCCCTGTCCCTAGAAACAAGGATTAGCACAGTGAAAGAAACTGACACTCTCCCTACCTATAGTTTTCTGTCCCTAGAAAAAATGTTTTTTTAAAGATGGTTGATGATCAATGCTTTAGCACAGTATAGCACAAGGAGAATTTCCCTCACTGTCCTTCCCTGTCCCTAGAAACAAGGATTAGCACAGTGAAAGAAACTGACACTCTCCCTACCTATAGTTTTCTGTCCCTAGAAAAAAAGTTTTTTTAAAGATGGTTGATGATCAATGCTTTAGCACAGTATAGCACAAGGAGAATTTCCCTCACTGTCCTTCCCTGTCCCTAGAAACAAGGATTAGCACAGTAAAACACACTGACACTCTCCCTACCTATAGTTTTCTGTCCCTAGAAAAAATGTTTTTTTAAAGATGGTTGATGATCAATGCTTTAGCACAGTATAGCACAAGGAGAATTTCCCTCACTGTCCTTCCCTGTCCCTAGAAACAAGGATTAGCACAGTGAAAGAAACTGACACTCTCCCTACCTATAGTTTTCCGTCCCTAGAAAAAATGTTTTTTTAAAGATGGTTGATGATCAATGCTTTAGCACAGTATAGCACAAGGAGAATTTCCCTCACTGTCCTTCCCTGTCCCTAGAAACAAGGATTAGCACAGTGAAAGAAACTGACACTCTCCCTACCTATAGTTTTCTGTCCCTAGAAAAAACTGTTTTTTTAAAGATGGTTGATGATCAATGCTTTAGCACAGTATAGCACAAGGAGAATTTCCCTCACTGTCCTTCCCTGTCCCTAGAAACAAGGATTAGCACAGTAAAACACACTGACACTCTCCCTACCTATAGTTTTCTGTCCCTAGAAAAAATGTTTTTTTAAAGATGGTTGATGATCAATGCTTTAGCACAGTATAGCACAAGGAGAATTTCCCTCACTGTCCTTCCCTGTCCCTAGAAACAAGGATTAGCACAGTGAAAGAAACTGACACTCTCCCTACCTATAGTTTTCTGTCCCTAGAAAAAATGTTTTTTTAAAGATGGTTGATGATCAATGCTTTAGCACACTATAGCACAAGGAGAATTTCCCTCACTGTCCTTCCCTGTCCCTACAAACAAGGATTAGCACAGTAAAACACACTGACACTCTCCCTACCTATAGTTTTCTGTCCCTAGAAAAAATGTTTTTTTAAAGATGGTTGATGATCAATGCTTTAGCACAGTATAGCACAAGGAGAATTTCCCTCACTGTCCTTCCCTGTCCCTAGAAACAAGGATTAGCACAGTGAAAGAAACTGACACTCTCCCTACCTATAGTTTTCTGTCCCTAGAAAAAATGTTTTTTTAAAGATGGTTGATGATCAATGCTTTAGCACAGTATAGCACAAGGAGATTTTCCCTCACTGTCCTTCCCTGTCCCTAGAAACAAGGATTAGCACAGTGAAAGAAACTGACACTCTCCCTACCTATAGTTTTCTGTCCCTAGAAAAAATGTTTTTTTAAAGATGGTTGATGATCAATGCTTTAGCACAGTATAGCACAAGGAGAATTTCCCTCACTGTCCTTCCCTGTCCCTAGAAACAAGGATTAGCACAGTAAAACACACTGACACTCTCCCTACCTATAGTTTTCTGTCCCTAGAAAAAATGTTTTTTTAAAGATGGTTGATGATCAATGCTTTAGCACAGTATAGCACAAGGAGAATTTCCCTCACTGTCCTTCCCTGTCCCTAGAAACAAGGATTAGCACAGTGAAAGAAACTGACACTCTCCCTACCTATAGTTTTCTGTCCCTAGAAAAAATGTTTTTTTAAAGATGGTTGATGATCAATGCTTTAGCACAGTATAGCACAAGGAGAATTTCCCTCACTGTCCTTCCCTGTCCCTAGAAACAAGGATTAGCACAGTGAAAGAAACTGACACTCTCCCTACCTATAGTTTTCTGTCCCTAGAAAAAACAGTTTTTTTAAAGATGGTTGATGATCAATGCTTTAGCACAGTATAGCACAAGGAGAATTTCCCTCACTGTCCTTCCCTGTCCCTAGAAACAAGGATTAGCACAGTAAAACACACTGACACTCTCCCTACCTATAGTTTTCTGTCCCTAGAAAAAATGTTTTTTTAAAGATGGTTGATGATCAATGCTTTAGCACAGTATAGCACAAGGAGAATTTCCCTCACTGTCCTTCCCTGTCCCTAGAAACAAGGATTAGCACAGTGAAAGAAACTGACACTCTCCCTACCTATAGTTTTCTGTCCCTAGAAAAAATGTTTTTTTAAAGATGGTTGATGATCAATGCTTTAGCACACTATAACACAAGGAGAATTTCCCTCACTGTCCTTCCCTGTCCCTAGAAACAAGGATTAGCACAGTAAAACACACTGACACTCTCCCTACCTATAGTTTTCTGTCCCTAGAAAAAATGTTTTTTTAAAGATGGTTGATGATCAATGCTTTAGCACACTATAGCACAAGGAGAATTTCCCTCACTGTCCTTCCCTGTCCCTACAAACAAGGATTAGCACAGTAAAACACACTGACACTCTCCCTACCTATAGTTTTCTGTCCCTAGAAAAAATGTTTTTTTAAAGATGGTTGATGATCAATGCTTTAGCACAGTATAGCACAAGGAGAATTTCCCTCACTGCCCTTCCCTGTCCCTAGAAACAAGGATTAGCACAGTGAAACACACTGACACTCTCCCTACCTATAGTTTTCTGTCCCTAGAAAAAATGTTTTTTTAAAGATGGTTGATGATCAATGCTTTAGCACAGTATAGCACAAGGAGAATTTCCCTCACTGTCCTTCCCTGTCCCTAGAAACAAGGATTAGCACAGTGAAAGAAACTGACACTCTCCCTACCTATAGTTTTCTGTCCCTAGAAAAAATGTTTTTTTAAAGATGGTTGATGATCAATGCTTTAGCACAGTATAGCACAAGGAGAATTTCCCTCACTGTCCTTCCCTGTCCCTAGAAACAAGGATTAGCACAGTGAAAGAAACTGACACTCTCCCTACCTATAGTTTTCTGTCCCTAGAAAAAATGTTTTTTTAAAGATGGTTGATGATCAATGCTTTAGCACACTATAGCACAAGGAGAATTTCCCTCACTGTCCTTCCCTGTCCCTAGAAACAAGGATTAGCACAGTGAAAGAAACTGACACTCTCCCTACCTATAGTTTTCTGTCCCTAGAAAAAATGTTTTTTTAAAGATGGTTGATGATCAATGCTTTAGCACAGTATAGCACAAGGAGAATTTCCCTCACTGTCCTTCCCTGTCCCTAGAAACAAGGATTAGCACAGTGAAAGAAACTGACACTCTCCCTACCTATAGTTTTCTGTCCCTAGAAAAAATGTTTTTTTAAAGATGGTTGATGATCAATGCTTTAGCACAGTATAGCACAAGGAGAATTTCCCTCACTGTCCTTCCCTGTCCCTAGAAACAAGGATTAGCACAGTGAAAGAAACTGACACTCTCCCTACCTATAGTTTTCTGTCCCTAGAAAAAATGTTTTTTTAAAGATGGTTGATGATCAATGCTTTAGCACAGTATAGCACAAGGAGAATTTCCCTCACTGTCCTTCCCTGTCCCTAGAAACAAGGATTAGCACAGTGAAAGAAACTGACACTCTCCCTACCTATAGTTTTCTGTCCCTAGAAAAAATGTTTTTTTAAAGATGTTTGATGATCAATGCTTTAGCACAGTATAGCACAAGGAGAATTTCCCTCACTGTCCTTCCCTGTCCCTAGAAACAAGGATTAGCACAGTGAAAGAAACTGACACTCTCCCTACCTATAGTTTTCTGTCCCTAGAAAAAATGTTTTTTTAAAGATGGTTGATGATCAATGCGTTAGCACAGTATAGCACAAGGAGAATTTCCCTCACTGTCCTTCCCTGTCCCTAGAAACAAGGATTAGCACAGTGAAAGAAACTGACACTCTCCCTACCTATAGTTTTCTGTCCCTAGAAAAAATGTTTTTTTAAAGATGGTTGATGATCAATGCTTTAGCACAGTATAGCACAAGGAGAATTTCCCTCACTGTCCTTCCCTGTCCCTAGAAACAAGGATTAGCACAGTGAAAGAAACTGACACTCTCCCTACCTATAGTTTTCTGTCCCTAGAAAAAATGTTTTTTTAAAGATGGTTGATGATCAATGCTTTAGCACAGTATAGCACAAGGAGAATTTCCCTCACTGTCCTTCCCTGTCCCTAGAAACAAGGATTAGCACAGTGAAAGAAACTGACACTCTCCCTACCTATAGTTTTCTGTCCCTAGAAAAAATGTTTTTTTAAAGATGGTTGATGATCAATGCTTTAGCACAGTATAGCACAAGGAGAATTTCCCTCACTGTCCTTCCCTGTCCCTAGAAACAAGGATTAGCACAGTAAAACACACTGACACTCTCCCTACCTATAGTTTTCTGTCCCTAGAAAAAATGTTTTTTTAAAGATGGTTGATGATCAATGCTTTAGCACAGTATAGCACAAGGAGAATTTCCCTCACTGTCCTTCCCTGTCCCTAGAAACAAGGATTAGCACAGTGAAAGAAACTGACACTCTCCCTACCTATAGTTTTCTGTCCCTAGAAAAAATGTTTTTTTAAAGATGGTTGATGATCAATGCTTTAGCACAGTATAGCACAAGGAGAATTTCCCTCACTGTCCTTCCCTGTCCCTAGAAACAAGGATTAGCACAGTGAAAGAAACTGACACTCTCCCTACCTATAGTTTTCTGTCCCTAGAAAAAACTGTTTTTTTAAAGATGGTTGATGATCAATGCTTTAGCACAGTATAGCACAAGGAGAATTTCCCTCACTGTCCTTCCCTGTCCCTAGAAACAAGGATTAGCACAGTAAAACACACTGACACTCTCCCTACCTATAGTTTTCTGTCCCTAGAAAAAATGTTTTTTTAAAGATGGTTGATGATCAATGCTTTAGCACAGTATAGCACAAGGAGAATTTCCCTCACTGTCCTTCCCTGTCCCTAGAAACAAGGATTAGCACAGTGAAAGAAACTGACACTCTCCCTACCTATAGTTTTCTGTCCCTAGAAAAAAAGTTTTTTTAAAGATGGTTGATGATCAATGCTTTAGCACAGTATAGCACAAGGAGAATTTCCCTCACTGTCCTTCCCTGTCCCTAGAAACAAGGATTAGCACAGTAAAACACACTGACACTCTCCCTACCTATAGTTTTCTGTCCCTAGAAAAAATGTTTTTTTAAAGATGGTTGATGATCAATGCTTTAGCACAGTATAGCACAAGGAGAATTTCCCTCACTGTCCTTCCCTGTCCCTAGAAACAAGGATTAGCACAGTGAAACACACTGACACTCTCCCTACCTATAGTTTTCTGTCCCTAGAAAAAATGTTTTTTTAAAGATGGTTGATGATCAATGCTTTAGCACAGTATAGCACAAGGAGAATTTCCCTCACTGTCCTTCCCTGTCCCTAGAAACAAGGATTAGCACAGTGAAAGAAACTGACACTCTCCCTACCTATAGTTTTCTGTCCCTAGAAAAAATGTTTTTTTAAAGATGGTTGATGATCAATGCTTTAGCACAGTATAGCACAAGGAGAATTTCCCTCACTGTCCTTCCCTGTCCCTAGAAACAAGGATTAGCACAGTGAAAGAAACTGACACTCTCCCTACCTATAGTTTTCTGTCCCTAGAAAAAATGTTTTTTTAAAGATGGTTGATGATCAATGCTTTAGCACAGTATAGCACAAGGAGAATTTCCCTCACTGTCCTTCCCTGTCCCTAGAAACAAGGATTAGCACAGTGAAAGAAACTGACACTCTCCCTACCTATAGTTTTCTGTCCATAGAAAAAATGTTTTTTTAAAGACGGTTGATGATCATTGCTTTAGCACAGTATAGCACAAGGAGAATTTCCCTCACTGTCCTTCCCTGTCCCTAGAAACAAGGATTAGCACAGTGAAAGAAACTGACACTCTCCCTACCTATAGTTTTCTGTCCCTAGAAAAAATGTTTTTTTAAAGATGGTTGATGATCAATGCTTTAGCACAGTATAGCACAAGGAGAATTTCCCTCACTGTCCTTCCCTGTCCCTAGAAACAAGGATTAGCACAGTGAAAGAAACTGACACTCTCCCTACTGTGAGGGGGTTAACTCGGTAGCGGGTGTGTGTGACCCCCTGGTTGGGCTCCCCACACAAAAACAGGGCCAGCAGACGGAGGTTGTGGTTTTCAAAATCAAAAGGTGCGGTTTATTTCTCTATGTACAGTGACAAAAACACAGCAAAGCCAAAAAGAAACATAAACAAAATAAATCCTGGTCAGTTTGACCTCTGACTAAACATGCAGGTTTCCTAAACTAACAACTGGGATCAGCCTGGTGCTGTCCTAGTCCCTAAGTCCCTGGTTTAGTAAAAGTCCAAACAAATAGCCACACAGGCTTTGCCTCACCGCACAGGGGTTCACTCTCCCTAGACAGTCCACACAGGTCTGGTTCCAGGCATGAGCAAACACCTAATGAATCTGGGAGTTTTTATAGAGGCCTTAAACGAACTGACAGGCTTCAGCTGGTCTCATCAACTCCCTGCCTCACGACGCCCAGCACTCTCCCTAGAGGTATGAGTCATTCATGAGCCCACTAGCCTCAGCTGGGCTTCATCAACTCCCTAGTTGTATAAGTCGGCATAAAGCCTGAATCTGGGAGAAATATATCTACCCCCCTGGATGCAACCAGGTGACTTTACCTTCCTGCTGTCACATACCCCCCCCTCTTGTTTTAACCTTGGGGTTGGAACACCAGCAATCAGGCATTCATGTACTCGAGACAAAGCATCCACATTCCCCATTTGAACGCCAGGGCGATGCTTTACTGTGTAGTTGAATTCCTGTAGGGCCAGGAACCACCTATTCACTCTTCTATTTGTCTCCTTGTTTTGAGCCATCCACTTTAACGGAGCGTGATCCGTAACCATGTCAAAGTGCCTACCTAGCAGATAGTACCGAAGGGAATCTAGAGCCCACTTCACCGCTAAACACTCCTTTTCAACCGTGGCGTAATTTACCTCATGGGACTTCAACTTCCTGCTGAGGTAAATGACTGGGTGCTCTTCCCCGTTCCAGACCTGGGACAATACTGCTCCTAACCCCACATCTGACGCATCACTTTGTACGACAAAGTCTTTAGAGAAGTCGGGTGAGTACAACACTGGCTGGCTACATAAGGCTTGTTTCAAGAATTGGAATGCTGCCTCAGCCTCGGGGGTCCATTTAATCATGACCGACCCTTTCCCTTTCGTCAGGTTGGTTAGGGGCACAGCCTTAGAAGCAAAGTGGGGAATGAAGCGCCGATAATAACCCGCGATTCCCAGAAAGGCTCGTACCTGCTTCTTGCTGTTGGGACGTGGCCAACTCTGGATGGCCTCGACTTTGTTGAGTTGGGGTTTTATTACTCCCCTGCCAATGGTGTACCCAAGATATTTGGCCTCCTCCTGCCCAATGGTACACTTCTTGGGGTTAGCCGTAAACCCCGCTTCCCGGATAGAGTCTAGGACTGCTTGCACTTTTGGCAGATGTGAGGCCCAATCTGTGCTATGGACAATTACGTCATCCAGGTAAGCCGCAGCATACTTCCGATGGGGCCTCAGTATCTGGTCCATTTTCCGCTGGAATGTGGCCGGCGCATTCTGTAACCCGAACGGCATTCTCTTATTTTGGAACGCCCCGTCTGGGGTTACAAATGCGGTTTTCTCTTTGGCCGACTTGGCCAGGGGAATTTGCCAATACCCTTTTGTGAGGTCAAGAGTCGTCATGTATCGGGCTGTTCCCAGCCGGTCGATCAACTCATCTATACGTGGCATGGGGTAGGTGTCAAATTTTGTAACTTTGTTCAACTGACGAAAATCGTTACAAAATCGCCAGCTCCCATCCGGTTTAGGCACCAACACAATGGGACTAGACCAATCACTTTGGGACTCCTCTATCACCCCTAAGTTCAGCATTTTCTGTACTTCCTCCCGTATTGCCTCCCGTCGGGCCTCTGGGATCCGATAGGGTTTTAACTTCACCCTTTCACCGGGCGGGGTAATAATATCATGCTCTACCCCAGATGTTTGTCCCGGCAGCTCAGAGAACACCTCCTTGTTGCGAAGCACAAACTCCTTAACCTCCTGTTGTTGGGGTTGTGACAAGGTGGCTGCTATTCCAACCTCCGGAATCACGCAACCAGTTTGAGCTGGTGACCAAGTTTCTGCGACTAGGGACTCTCTATCCCTCCAGGCTTTCAACAGATTAACGTGATATATCTGTTCGGGCTTTCGCCTTCCTGGTTGTCTGACCTTGTAATTCACTTCGCTCACTTTTTCCATTATCTCGTAGGGGCCTTGCCATTTGGCAAGGAATTTACTTTCAACCGTAGGGACAAGTACCAATATCCTATCCCCCGGGGAAAAGGTACGGGTCTTTGCTCCACGGTTGTACACTCTCTGCTGTGCCAACTGCGCTTGGGCCAAATGTTCCTTCACGATGGGCATTACCTGTGCAATTCGATCTTGCATCAGGGCGACATGCTCAATCACACTCCTGTGGGGAGAACTCTCACTTTCCCAAGTTTCCTTGGCAATATCCAACAGCCCTCTTGGGTGTCTCCCATACAGTAACTCAAAGGGGGAGAATCCCGTAGAGGATTGGGGCACCTCCCTAATAGCAAACATCAAATAAGGAAGTAGACAGTCCCAATCCTTTCCATCTCTATCCACCACTTTCTTCAACATTTGTTTTAGGGTTTTGTTGAATCTTTCAACCAGCCCATCGGTTTGGGGGTGATACACAGATGTACGCAATTGCGTCACTTTGAGCAATTTACACAGCTCTTTCATAACCCGGGACATAAAGGGTGTACCTTGGTCCGTAAGCAGTTCTTTACAAATACCCACCCGGCTAAAAACAAGAGATAGCTCTTTGGCTATGGTTTTGGCCGAGGTATTTCTGAGAGGGATCGCTTCTGGATAACGGGTGGCATAGTCCATTATAACCAATATGTACTGGTGCCCCCTAGCGGACTTGATTATAGGACCTACCAAATCCATTGCGATTCTCTCAAACGGGACCTCAATGATGGGTAGAGGGACCAGCGGGCTACGGAAATGTGGCATCGGGGCCGACCTCTGACACACAGGGCAGGAGGAACAATAATTTTCTATGTCCTTCATCACCCCAGGCCAATAGAATCTCTGTAATACCCTCTCTCGGGTTTTCTCTGTCCCCAGATGACCTCCAAGAATGTGCCCATGGGCCAACTCCAACACCAACTTCCTGTAAGGTTTGGGCACCACAAGCTGCTCAACGGTTTCTTCTGCCCTTTTTGCCACCCGATACAGTAGGTCCTTCTCTACGCTGAAGTATGGGTAAGTGCAGGTATTATCTGGGTTCACTAACTCGCCATCTATTTCCACTACGTTTTCCCGTGCCTTTATTAGGGCGGGGTCTTTTAACTGTTCTGTGGCAAAATTTTCCCTGTGAACCTCCAGATCAGAAAACTCCACAGACGGTAGGTTTTCGTCTGAGGAGGTGGGCTCCTCTCCAGTTTCTTGAGTCTCCCCTGCAAATACTGACAAGGGAAATTCTGGAGAGTCCTCACCACTCTCAGAGGAGTTCTGGCTATCACATTCCTGGTACATAGGGGCACCAGTGGGGGGCTCAGGTTCATCCCACAGTTCCCAGAACTTCGGAAAATCCCTTCCCACAATGGCATCATGCGGTAATTGAGATACTAACCCCACTGGATGAGAGAGGGTACCTTTGGGGGTCTCGAAACACACTGTAGTCACTGGATACTCTCGGGTGTCCCCATGCACACAAATAACAGCTACCTTGCTATTCCCAGAGACCTCTGTTTTAACTAATTCAGCCTTTATCAGGGTCACAAGGCTACCTGAATCCAGTAATACCACAACATTTCTACCATTAATACACATTTTGCATAAATGTTTCTCAGTTCCCCGAATGGCAGTGCATGCGACTGTCGCACACAGCGACTGACGTCTGTCCATCAGAAAGTCACATTGCATGGGTTCCTCCACAACCGGGCAATTTGCTGCAATATGTCCCGCTTGCCGGCAGCGGTAGCAAACAATCCATTTGGCTGCCTCTTGAGCCCCTGACTTCCCAGGCTGTTCTCGCCAAACTTTGGGTAGAGCTCCCACCCTCTCACTCTCTCCACCCTCACCCCTTGGAATCCTCTTATCCGCCCCTGGGGATGGTCTGGTCTTAGGGTGGAAAGTCCGAGTGTCTCTGGAAGAGGCCGTCAGGTTCTCTGTAGCCAAGTATTTCTCTACACGATCCACAAGACCACCGGCCGTCTCTGGGTCTCCATGGCTTACCCACTTTTGGATGGCAGTAGGAAGAGCTCTCAAAAACCGATCCATTACAACACGTTCCACAATCTCTGGTGCGGACAAAGTCTCTGGCTGTAGCCACTTCCTGCTCAGGTGAATGAGATCATACATTTGAGACCTGGGGGTTTTTCCAAGCTGGAAAGTCCAGTTATGCACACGCTGAGCCCGGACAGCCAGGGTGACACCCAGCCTTGCCAATATTTCAGGTTTTAGCATCACATAGTCTTTTGCTTGGTCAGGCTCTAGGTCATAGTAAGCCTTCTGCGATTCACCAGTTAACAGAGGAGCCACCAGTCCAGCCCACTGCTCCTCAGGCCACTTTTCTCTTTCAGCAGTCCTTTCAAATGTGGTCAAAAATACCTCTGGATCATCCTCTCCAGTCATTTTTGTCAATAAACGACTCACCCCAAAGGACGCGGTATTAGTGGGACGGCTTTCCTCACTGGTCTGCGGACGTTGCTGCATTACTGCTTCCATTTGTTGTAGTCTCTGCTCTTGCTTCTGTAACAGGTCTATGAAGCGGGCCTCAGATTGCTGCTGGGCTTGTTGATGAGCTTGCTGCTGGGCTGCAAGGCTCCTTTGCAAACCTGCATTTGTCTGCTGTTGATTGGCATTTGCTAGAGCCAGCTGTTTCAGTATCTCCTCCATGCTGGCTTAAAAAAAACTGCCACTGGTTCTCCACCAACTGTGAGGGGGTTAACTCGGTAGCGGGTGTGTGTGACCCCCTGGTTGGGCTCCCCACACAAAAACAGGGCCAGCAGACGGAGGTTGTGGTTTTCAAAATCAAAAGGTGCGGTTTATTTCTCTATGTACAGTGACAAAAACACAGCAAAGCCAAAAAGAAACATAAACAAAATAAATCCTGGTCAGTTTGACCTCTGACTAAACATGCAGGTTTCCTAAACTAACAACTGGGATCAGCCTGGTGCTGTCCTAGTCCCTAAGTCCCTGGTTTAGTAAAAGTCCAAACAAATAGCCACACAGGCTTTGCCTCACCGCACAGGGGTTCACTCTCCCTAGACAGTCCACACAGGTCTGGTTCCAGGCATGAGCAAACACCTAATGAATCTGGGAGTTTTTATAGAGGCCTTAAACGAACTGACAGGCTTCAGCTGGTCTCATCAACTCCCTGCCTCACGACGCCCAGCACTCTCCCTAGAGGTATGAGTCATTCATGAGCCCACTAGCCTCAGCTGGGCTTCATCAACTCCCTAGTTGTATAAGTCGGCATAAAGCCTGAATCTGGGAGAAATATATCTACCCCCCTGGATGCAACCAGGTGACTTTACCTTCCTGCTGTCACACTACCTATAGTTTTCTGTCCCTAGAAAAAATGTTTTTTTAAAGATGGTTGATGATCAATGCTTTAGCACAGTATAGCACAAGGAGAATTTCCCTCACTGTCCTTCCCTGTCCCTAGAAACAAGGATTATCACAGTGAAAGAAACTGACACTCTCCCTACCTATAGTTTTCTGTCCCTAGAAAAAATGTTTTTTTAAAGATGTTTGATGATCAATGCTTTAGCACAGTATAGCACAAGGAGAATTTCCCTCACTGTCCTTACCTGTCCCTAGAAACAAGGATTAGCACAGTGAAAGAAACTGACACTCTCCCTACCTATAGTTTTCTGTCCCTAGAAAAAATGTTTTTTTAAAGATGGTTGATGATCAATGCTTTAGCACAGTATAGCACAAGGAGAATTTCCCTCAGGCCTCGTACACACGACCGATTTTCTCGGCAAGAACCAGCAAGAAACTTGCTGGCAGAGAGGTCTTGCCGAGTAAATCGGTTGTGTGTACGCTGCTAGCGTGTTTCTCGTCGAGAAAACCGACAAGAAACCTCGACGAGAAAATAGAGAACCTGCTCTCTATTTTCTCGTCGAGATTCTCCTCGGCGTGTTTCTCGACGAGAAAAGTGAGTGTGTGTACACTTACCTGTCCGCCCGGAAGCCCGCGCATGTTCGAAATGAATTTGACGCATGCGCGGTAGCTTCCTAGGCATACGTAGGGTGTACCAAGATGGCGGCGACGGCATCGAATGTGACGAGCGCATGCTCGACGTAGTCGATGACGTCACCGCGTACACTCCTTTCAAAGAACCGCGGGTTCTTTGAAACGAGCGTGTGTACACTCGGCCGGGACAAGTTTCTTGTCCAAGAATCTCGTCGAAAAAAACGACATGTTTTTCTCAACGAGAATCTCGGCCGTGTGTACGAGGCCTCACTGTCCTTCCCTGTCCCTAGAAACAAGGATTAGCACGGTGAAAGAAACTGACACTCTCCCTACCTATAGTTTTCTGTCCCTAGAAAAAATGTTTTTTTAAAGATGGTTGATGATCAATGCTTTAGCACAGTATAGCACAAGGAGAATTTCCCTCACTGTCCTTCCCTGTCCCTAGAAACAAGGATTAGCACAGTGAAAGAAACTGACACTCTCCCTACCTATAGTTTTCTGTCCCTAGAAAAAATGTTTTTTTAAAGATGGTTGATGATCAATGCTTTAGCACAGTATAGCACAAGGAGAATTTCCCTCACTGTCCTTCCCTGTCCCTAGAAACAAGGATTAGCACAGTGAAAGAAACTGACACTCTCCCTACCTATAGTTTTCTGTCCCTAGAAAAAATGTTTTTTTAAAGATGGTTGATGATCAATGCTTTAGCACACTATAGCACAAGGAGAATTTCCCTCACTGTCCTTCCCTGTCCCTAGAAACAAGGATTAGCACAGTGAAAGAAACTGACACTCTCCCTACCTATAGTTTTCTGTCCCTAGAAAAAATGTTTTTTTAAATATGGTTGATGATCAATGCTTTAGCACAGTATAGCACAAGGAGAATTTCCCTCACTGTCCTTCCCTGTCCCTAGAAACAAGGATTAGCACAGTGAAAGAAACTGACACTCTCCCTACCTATAGTTTTCTGTCCCTAGAAAAAATGTTTTTTTAAAGATGGTTGATGATCAATGCTTTAGCACAGTATAGCACAAGGAGAATTTCCCTCACTGTCCTTCCCTGTCCCTAGAAACAAGGATTAGCGCAGTGAAAGAAACTGACACTCTCCCTACCTATAGTTTTCTGTCCCTAGAAAAAATGTTTTTTTAAAGATGGTTGATGATCAATGCTTTAGCACAGTATAGCACAAGGATAATTTCCCTCACTGTCCTTCCCTGTCCCTAGAAACAAGGATTAGCACAGTAAAACACACTGACACTCTCCCTACCTATAGTTTTCTGTCCCTAGAAAAAATGTTTTTTTAAAGATGGTTGATGATCAATGCTTTAGCACAGTGTAGCACAAGGAGAATTTCCCTCACTGTCCTTCCCTGTCCCTAGAAACAAGGATTAGCACAGTGAAAGAAACTGACACTCTCCCTACCTATAGTTTTCTGTCCCTAGAAAAAATGTTTTTTTAAAGATGGTTGATGATCAATGCTTTAGCACAGTATAGCACAAGGAGAATTTCCCTCACTGTCCTTCCCTGTCCCTAGAAACAAGGATTAGCACAGTGAAAGAAACTGACACTCTCCCTACCTATAGTTTTCTGTCCCTAGAAAAAATGTTTTTTTAAAGATGGTTGATGATCAATGCTTTAGCACAGTATAGCACAAGGAGAATTTCCCTCACTGTCCTTCCCTGTCCCTAGAAACAAGGATTAGCACAGTAAAACACACTGACACTCTCCCTACCTATAGTTTTCTGTCCCTAGAAAAAATGTTTTTTTAAAGATGGTTGATGATCAATGCTTTAGCACAGTATAGCACAAGGAGAATTTCCCTCACTGTCCTTCCCTGTCCCTAGAAACAAGGATTAGCACAGTGAAAGAAACTGACACTCTCCCTACCTATAGTTTTCTGTCCCTAGAAAAAATGTTTTTTTAAAGATGATTGATGATCAATGTGTCAGGGTCACCTGTGGCCAGGTGACAGATGCACACCGTAGGGGGACAGGAGTGCACCGCGAAGTAGTGAACCCTATGGCTGGCTTCTGTGGATAGGAAACTGGGTGGTTGTGGAAAGCGGGACCAGAGGAGCACAACCGGGATCCCAACGGAAGCGAGAGCCAAGATTCCCCAGGGCGCGGAGTCTAAGACCCAGCTGGTCTTCTCCAGGGCCTCTAGTGGTGAGGATGTTACGCTGCAGGCTGGGACCAGGTCGCGGCCCCTGGAGTTTCCTAGCTCACGCCCCGTAGGATAAGGGGAAGCAGCAGCACACGATAGAGAGAACCGAATAACAAGCCGAAGGTCAGGGGCCACAAGCAGACAAGGATAACGAAGAACGAGCCGAAGGTCAAGGGTCACGAGCAGACAGGGATGGTCGGGGACAAGCCAATAACGTAACAGAGAGACAGACGTAGCACACGGCAGGCAGGAACCCAAACACACAATGCCTAACAAACACGTTGATCAGCAAAGCAGGCTTGCAGTGCACAGGTTAATATAGTGTTCAGTGATAGGGCCTGGGGTGGAGTCAGGCTGGGAGGAGATTATAAAGGAAGCCAGGTGAAGGAGGTCTGGTCTCTAGATGAACACATGAGGAGGAAGGTAAGATGGCAGACAGACATTAATCCATATCCATGACAGTACCCTCCCTCTTACGAGGCCTCCCCCTTCCCCGCCTGGGCCCAGGTTTAGAGGGAAACTTCAGATGAAACTCCTTTAACAGACAAGGTGCAAAGACCTCAGATGCAGTGATCCAAGACCTCTCCTCAGGACCAAACCCTTTCCAATGAACGAGGTACTGAAGAACGCCTTTACAGAGTCGGGAGTCCAGAATTTGACTGATCTCGTACTCCTGATTATCCTCAGAGACAGGCGCCACGGTAGGAAGAGGACGAGAGAATTTATTGAGGACTAAAGGCTTTAGAAGAGCAACATGAAAGGAGTTAGTGATTTTAAGGCTCTTAGGAATCTGGAGTTTGAAACAAACCGGATTCAGTTTAGCAGTTACCGTGTATGGACCGATGAATCGTGGAGCAAACTTCAGAGAAGGAACTCGGAGCTTGATGTTCCTGGTAGAGAGCCAGACTTTGTCCCCTGGCTGAAGAGAAGGCGGTTTACGCCTGCGGCGGTCGGCAAAGCCTTTGAATTTTTCAGCAGCTGCCCGGAGGGAATCATGAACGTGACCCCAAACGGAATTGAGAGACTCCTGAACCGAAGCCAAAGCTGGAATGTCTGGAGAACAGATCATAGGAAGAGGAAGTTGAGGGTGTTTTCCATAAACTGTGAAAAAGGGTGTCTTCTGCGAACTGGTATTCACATGATTGTTATGGGAGAATTCTGCCCACGGGAGTAGAGAGGACCAATCGTCATGGTGAGAAGACACAAAGGTGCGAAGAAAGACCTCTAACTCCTGATTAACCCTCTCAGTCTGTCCATTGGATTGGGGATGGTAAGAAGAAGAAAAATCCAAGACAATATTGAGGGATTTGCAAAAGGCTCTCCAAAAACGAGACGTGAATTGGACTCCCCTGTCGGAAACAATATGAGAAGGGACCCCATGTAGGCGGAGAATTTCTCGAATGAAAATGGGAACCAAGGCAGGGGCAGAAGGAAGACCAGGAAGAGGAACAAAATGAGCCATCTTGGAGAATCGATCGATTACCACCCAAATGACTGTATTATTCTCAGACAGTGGGAGATCGGTGATAAAATCCATGGCAATATGGGCCCAGGGTTCCTTAGGAATAGGCAAGGGCATGAGGAGACCAGCAGGAGCTTGTGTGGAGGATTTGGACTGAGCACAGACATGACAAGCTTTAACGTAGTCTTTGACGTCTGAGCGGAGATTAGGCCACCAGTAGTGACGACTGATGAGTAGGAAGGATCGGAGGAATCCAGAATGCCCTGCCACCTTGGAATCATGTCCCCAACGAAGGATCTTAGCTCTTAGCTCAGTGGGGACAAAGGTCTTACCAGGCGGAATTTTAGACTTCAGGGTGGTAGAGTGGGCAACAATGCATGAGGTGGGAATGATCGGCTCAGGTTCAGGGGCGGACTCCTCGTCCAAAGTGTCAAATGACCTAGAGAGCGCATCAGCCCGACCGTTGCAGGAACCAGGTTTGTAGGTAATCGTGAAATTAAAACGGGCAAAGAAGAGACTCCACCTGGCCTGTCTAGGATTCAGACGTTTAGCATTCTGTAGATACTGTAAATTCTTGTGATCGGTAAAGATCGTTATGGAGTGAGGGGAACCCTCCAAGAGATGACGCCACTCCTCTAACGCCAATTTAATTGCGAGAAGTTCCCGATCACCGATGGCATAATTCCTCTCTGCCTGAGAAAATTTTTTGGAGAAGAACGCACATGGTTGGCGTCTCTTCTCAAAGATTTGAAGAAGCACAGCTCCCACCCCCATTGAGGAAGCGTCCACTTCAATAAAAAATGCATTCCCAGGATTTGGTCTCCTCAAGAGGGGGCCAGAAACAAAGGCCTGTTTCAGGTTGTGAAATGCAGAGACAGCTTCGGGAGGCCAGTCTCTGGCATTCACACCCTTCTTGGTCAAAGCGATAATAGGTGCGGCAATGGAAGAGTAATTCCTTATGAACTGCCTATAATAATTAGTGAAGCCAAGAAAGCGCTGTGTGGCCTTGAGGCTAGCAGGAAGAGGCCAGTTGGTGATAGCCAAGACCTTCCCAGGGTCCATACGAAGCCCCGAACATGAGACAAAGCACCCCAAAAACAGGACCTCAGAACATTCAAAGGAACATTTCTCCAGCTTGGCATAGAGATTGTTCTCTCTAAGACGTTGAAGTACAGTGCGGACATGGTTTCTGTGGACGAGCAGATTTTCAGAAAAGATCAGAATGTCATCCAGATAGATGACAACAAACTGGTACAGCAGATCTCTGAAGATTTCATTGACAAAGTTTTGAAACACGGCTGGAGCATTACACAGACCAAAAGGCATCACCAGATATTCGTAATGCCCGTCTCTAGTGTTAAATGCAGTCTTCCATTCGTCACCCTCCCGTATTCGAATGAGATTGTACGCGCCTCTGAGATCCAACTTGGTGAAAATGGAGGCACCCTTCAACCTATCGAATAGCTCAGATATTAAGGGTAAGGGGTATCGATTTTTAATAGTAACCGCATTTAAACCCCGATAATCGATGCAGGGTCTTAAGGTACCATCCTTTTTGGCAACAAAAAAGAACCCTGCCCCTGCAGGCGATGAGGATTTCCGGATGAACCCTCTCTCCAGATTCTCTGCTACATACTCCGACATGGCCTGGGTCTCTGGGATGGACAGAGGGTAGGTACGACCCCTGGGTAGAGTTGCTCCGGGGACAAGATCAATAGCACAGTCAAAAGACCTGTGGGGAGGAAGCACCTCAGCTGATTTTTTACAGAACACATCCCGGTAATCGCTGTATGCGGCGGGAAGATCAGAAGAAACAGAAGTGGCAGCAACCGGAAGACTCTCCTTGGGGGTCACCTTGAGAAGACACGACGAGAAACATGAGGAACCCCAGGCCAGGATCTGCCCAGAGACCCAGTCCACATGTGGAGAGTGGAGCTGTAGCCAAGGGAGGCCCAATACAACTGGGGTAGAGGCCTTGGGTAGAATAAGAAAGGATATCCACTCCTGGTGGAGAATCCCTACCGACATCCTAATGGGTAGCGTCTGGAAGCGAATAGGGCCCCCTGGGAGAACAGTGCCATCAATTGCCGAGACTACCAATGGGGTAGTGAGAGGTGAAAGGGTAAGCTTCATAGAAGAAGCAGTTCTCCAATCCATGAAATTGCCGGCAGCCCCGGAATCCAGGTATGCAAGGGTTGACTGAGGAGAAGTGCCTACATGAAGGGACACCGGCAAGAGCAGGCGAGAAGGTGATGTTTCTGGGTCCAATACTCCACCTTCCAAATGTATTAGACCCGAGCGTTTCCCGGACGAAGCGAGCAGGAGTCACGAAAATGACCCTTGCCCCCACAATAGAGGCACAAGCCCAGAGTTCTGCGCCTAGCACGTTCTTCGGGGGTTAGTCTGGTCCGGCCCAGCTGCATAGGTTCTTCAGCAGGTAGAGGATGCTCCACGGAATGAAGGGAGGGGAGCTCAGACTGGCTAGGACCCAGAGAGTGCTGGCGTCTTTTTTCTAAGGACCTCTCTTGAAAACGAATGTCGATCTGGTTGCATAATGAAATTACATCGTCCAGACCGACGGGAATGGCTCTTCCCGCTAATTCGTCTTTCACTCGGTCAGAGAGGCCATGTAAAAAGGTAGCGACCAGGGCCTCATTATTCCAGCTCAATTCAGCTGTGTGGATACGGAACTGAAGAGCATATTGCCCCACTGAACTAGATTCTTGGCGAAGACGTAAGACAGCACTAGCCGCTGAAGAAGCCCGAGCCGGCTCTTCGAAGATATTACGAAAGAGCTTCAAGAATTCGGACAGACTGGAAACCACCGGATCGTTCCTCTCCCACAGGGGGGCAGCCCAGGCCAAAGCTTCACCGGAGAGGAGGGAAATGATATAGGCTACCTTAGCCCGGTCAGATAGGAAGCTTTGAGGCTGAAGCTCAAAATGAATAGTGCATTGGCTGAGAAACCCCCTGCAGGCCTTGGAGTCCCCAGAGAAACGGAACGGAGCTGGCAATCTTAGTGAGTGTGAGGCTGCGACTGGTGCGATAGGTACAGCCGCTGGTTGTACTTGGGGTTGCGGATTCGGGGTTCCCAAGGAGACCTGAAGCTGCTCGAATCGAGAAGCCAGATCCTGGAGGAATCGCATCACCTGGGTCTGATTTGATTCCTGGGTCTCAAGTCTGCGAACTATGCCCTGCAATGGATCATCCGCGGGAAGCGGGATGTCAGCCGGGTTCATGGCTGATCAAACTGTCAGGGTCACCTGTGGCCAGGTGACAGATGCACACCGTAGGGGGACAGGAGTGCACCGCGAGGTAGTGAACCCTATGGCTGGCTTCTGTGGATAGGAAACTGGGTGGTTGTGGAAAGCGGGACCAGAGGAGCACAACCGGGATCCCAACGGAAGCGAGAGCCAAGATTCCCCAGGGCGCGGAGTCTAAGACCCAGCTGGTCTTCTCCAGGGCCTCTAGTGGTGAGGATGTTACGCTGCAGGCTGGGACCAGGTCGCGGCCCCTGGAGTTTCCTAGCTCACGCCCCGTAGGATAAGGGGAAGCAGCAGCACACGATAGAGAGAACCGAATAACAAGCCGAAGGTCAGGGGCCACAAGCAGACAAGGATAACGAAGAACGAGCCGAAGGTCAAGGGTCACGAGCAGACAGGGATGGTCGGGGACAAGCCAATAACGTAACAGAGAGACAGACGTAGCACACGGCAGGCAGGAACCCAAACACACAATGCCTAACAAACACGTTGATCAGCAAAGCAGGCTTGCAGTGCACAGGTTAATATAGTGTTCAGTGATAGGGCCTGGGGTGGAGTCAGGCTGGGAGGAGATTATAAAGGAAGCCAGGTGAAGGAGGTCTGGTCTCTAGATGAACACATGAGGAGGAAGGTAAGATGGCAGACAGACATTAATGCATATCCATGACACAATGCTTTAGCACACTATAGCACAAGGAGAATTTCCCTCACTGTCCTTCCCTGTCCCTACAAACAAGGATTAGCACAGTAAAACACACTGACACTCTCCCTACCTATAGTTTTCTGTCCCTAGAAAAAATGTTTTTTTAAAGATGGTTGATGATCAATGCTTTAGCACAGTATAGCACAAGGAGAATTTCCCTCACTGTCCTTCCCTGTCCCTAGAAACAAGGATTAGCACAGTGAAAGAAACTGACACTCTCCCTACCTATAGTTTTCTGTCCCTAGAAAAAATGTTTTTTTAAAGATGGTTGATGATCAATGCTTTAGCACAGTATAGCACAAGGAGAATTTCCCTCACTGTCCTTCCCTGTCCCTAGAAACAAGGATTAGCACAGTGAAAGAAACTGACACTCTCCCTACCTATAGTTTTCTGTCCCTAGAAAAAATGTTTTTTTAAAGATGGTTGATGATCAATGCTTTAGCACAGTATAGCACAAGGAGAATTTCCCTCACTGTCCTTCCCTTTCCCTAGAAACAAGGATTAGCACAGTGAAAGAAACTGACACTCTCCCTACCTATAGTTTTCTGTCCCTAGAAAAAATGTTTTTTTTAAAGATGGTTGATGATCAATGCTTTAGCACACTATAGCACAAGGAGAATTTCCCTCACTGTCCTTCCCTGTCCCTAGAAACAAGGATTAGCACAGTGAAAGAAACTGACACTCTCCCTACCTATAGTTTTCTGTCCTTAGAAAAAATGTTTTTTTAAAGATGGTTGATGATCAATGCTTTAGCACAGTATAGCACAAGGAGAATTTCCCTCACTGTCCTTCCCTGTCCCTAGAAACAAGGATTAGCACAGTGAAAGAAACTGACACTCTCCCTACCTATAGTTTTCTGTCCCTAGAAAAAATGTTTTTTTAAAGATGGTTGATGATCAATGCTTTAGCACAGTATAGCACAAGGAGAATTTCCCTCACTGTCCTTCCCTGTCCCTAGAAACAAGGATTAGCACAGTAAAACACACTCTCCCTACCTATCCTTCTCTTTCCCTAAACTAAAGGAATCCAGGTTAAGCAAGAAAAAAAAATGTCACTGTCCCTGCCTATGCTTCTCTTTCCCTGCTCCGGAACACACTACACTAGGCCGCCGTGCTGGCGGCCTTTTATAGTGTGGGGCGTGTACTAAACACCCTCAGCAATAATTGGCCACAGGCATCCTGCCTGTGGCCAATCATTGCTCTCCTCGCTGCCGGCGCTGTGATTGGCCAAGCATGCGGGGTCACAGTGCATGCTTGGCCAATCACAGCGCCTGGATGACACTGCGATGGCGTAGTGCATTGTGGGCCGTTCGCGGCACTCGAATTAGGCGCGAACGGCCCAAATCGTTCGATCTTCGTCGAACGATCGAACAGCCGATGTTCGAGTCGAACGTATGTTCGACTCGAACACCGAGCTCATCCCTAGTAGTTAGCTCTCACCTGCACCAGCACTAGACGGAGAGACCCAAGGAATGTGGAATATGTAATTTCTTTACAGAAAAATTGCATTTCCCACACTACCAACAGAGATTATGCATTAACCTGTGCGGTGCCATGTGGCATGCCTTATTTTGAATACAAACAGAAATTGCTGACAAGGGAATGTGATGATTTACTCTACTATAGGCTATCAATATAGGGCATGAAAAACATAATTGATACACATCTTATGTAGGTGAAAAATACAAGGTGTAGGTAGGAAGGTTTATATTTGCGACTGGAGGAAATAATGTTTAACAGAAAGAAGCCTGACCTTGCTAGATTATTTTTCTATCATTTAATAAACTTTATAATACAAGGTACATGGTATACAATGCATAATTATATCGGCCAAATGCTGCTCCTCCTCCAACACATTTCACCTCAGTCAGGTCTTAAAGTGGTTGTAGCCCATGACTTAAAGGAAGACCCTGTTCCTTTAAGGCATGATCTATAGCACAGTGCTTGTGCTGTATAATTGGTCCCTTCCTATGTTGTAATATAACTGGTTGATCATGCCTGTTCCAGTGCCCCCCTGGCTGTGCTGACTATGGTAATAATGGCTGCTGAGCCATGATACCATGGTCACTTTATGTGCCTCCGTCATCCTGATCTCTGCTGTGAGCCTCTCACCTCTTCCCCTCCCTCCCTCCCTGCTTGTCAGCATGAAAGCGGCTCTCCTATCCACCCCTCCAGCCACTATTCAGCTGCAGTATGTAGCAAAAATAATTGTACCCCCTCTGGATTAAACAGGCAATAACAATAGTGTGTCTGTGTGTGTTAAATACCTTTTCCCACACCGCCGCTGTGCAATCATGTGACTTACCTCTGCTGGCCACTGCTCTCCATAGATCGGGGAAGAAGAGGGGAGGGGGATCACGTGACCACACAGCTGTGGTGGGATAAAAGGTATTTAGACTTTTCATTTTAAAAACACACATACACACTCTAGTTAAGCCTGCATAATCCAGAGGGGATACCAGTAAAGTCAAAATGTGACTTTACAAACACTTTAATCTTAGACCTCAGTGATTAAGTAGGGGACATGCATTAGAGTTCAGCAAAAGTAAATATGTATCAAATACCATGTACCTTGCAAAGTATATTGACATGGAGAAATGAAAAATCTAGCTGAGTGTAGAAGTAGAAGCATTTGGGGAGGAGATGGACCCTTGGCTGGTCCTACAGCCCAATACTATCTACTTCAGCCCGGGCCATTTGGCTGGCCAAAGACCAGAGCACTTTTTGTGATTTGGCACTGCGTCGATTTAACTGACAATTGCGCGGCCGTGCGACATGGCTCCCAAACAAAATTTACATCCTTTTTTTCCACCAAATAGAGCTTACTTTTGGTGGTATTTGATCACCTCTGCAGTTTTTATTGTTTGCGCTATAAACAAAAATAAAGCGACAATTTTGAAAAAAATGCAATATTTTTAACTTTTTGCTATAATAAATATCCCCAAAAAATCTCACAGTTTAGGCCGATACATATTCTTCTACATATTTTTGGTAAAAAATCGCACTAAGCATATATTGATTGGTTTGTGCAAAAGTTATAGCGTCTAGAAAATAGGGGTAGCTTTATGGCATTTTTATTAATATTTTTTTTTTACTTGTTATGGCGGCGATCTGCGATTTTTATCATGACTGCGACATTATGGCGGACACTACGGACACTTTTGGAGCTTTTTTGGGACCATTTACATTTATACAGCGATCAGTGCTATAAAAATGCACTGATTACTGTATAAATGTGACTGGCATTAAAGGGGTTAACCACTGGCGAGGAAGGGGTTAAGTGTGTCCTAGGGAGTGATTCTAACTGTTAGGGGGCGTGGCTACGAGTGACACATCACTGATCGCTGCTCCGGATGAGAGGGAGCAGACGATCAGTGACAGTGCCACTAGGCAGAACAGGGAGATGCTTGTTTACACTTGCCTCTCCCCGTTCAGCAGCTCTGTGACCCGATCGCGGGACACCGGCGGACATCGAGTCTGCGGGTCCCGCGGGCAAGGTCATGGAGCTCGCGGCAGGGGCACGTGCGCTCGCACGGCAGGAATTTCAAAGTGACGTAAATATACGTTACTTTACCCAGCCGTGCCATTCTGCCGACGTATATGTACAGGAGCCAGTTGGGAACCGGTTAAACGATACCATCTTGGAAGGACTCAGACATAGAAAAAAGATTCCTGTAAGAGCTGTGAAAATTTTGAAACCACAGAAAATAGACCAGATTAATTTAGTAGATTTTTTTAAGAAAGGGTTTCAAGAAAGAACTTGATGCATTTCTTAAAGGGGTTGTAAAGGTTTGTTTTTTATTTTCTAAATGGGTTCCTTTAAGCTAGTGCATTGTTGCTTCACTTACCTTTTCCTTAGATTTCCCTTCTAAATATTTTTTGTCTTTGTTTTCTTTGTCTGAATTTCTCACTTCCTGTTCCTCCTCAGTAAGCTGTTCAGTAAGCTGTTCTGGCTGACTCCACACCACTCGGATGATGGTGTGAAGTTTACTGAGGAGAAACAGGAAGTGAGAAATTCAGACAAAGAAAAAAAACATTTAGAAGGTAAATCAAAGGAAAAGGTAAGTGAACCAACAATGCACTAGCTTAAAGGAACCTATTTAGAAAATAAAAAACGAACCTTTACAACCCCTTTAAGCCCTGTTCACACGGTCGGACTTTTGGCCAACAAACTTAATTTTGAGCAAGTTGGACCAACAATCCGACCATGTGTATGCTCCATTGGACAAATTTTTTAGGTTTTTTTTTGTTTTCATCGGACAAAAGTTCAGTCTGCAAACGGACAAACTTTTGGCCAACAAAAGTCCGATGGAGCAAAGTCCGACCGTGTGTACAGAAAACCATCGGACTTTTGTCCGATGGACAAAACGAATAATGTTAAAATTAAATAAACAATAGCAGAAGTTGACCAAAGGGTGGCGGTAAAGAGCAGAAAAGAGCAGAAAAACCACGTGATGTTGAAAAAAGTTTTGGGAAATTTTGCAGAAAAGTCCTGTGGTGTGTATGCTATGGGTGTTCCCGACCAACTCCGTTCGGACAAAAATCCACGGAAAAGTCCGATGGAAGTCCGACCATGTGTACGGTGTTAAAAGAACAAAATATAAACAACCACTAATATTCACAAGGGAAAAAAATGGAAGAAAGTTGATCCAGAGGCCCTTGCGACTACTAAAACTCACTGTACTTTTTTGTGCAAATACAGCTGGTATGGTTTAGAGTTGGAGCAGGAGGAAAGGCCAGTGCTGGAAGAAGACCTTGAGCAGTGTTAAAAGAGTTTCAAAATAATTACAGAAGCTGCAGTAGTAAAAAGAAAAAAAAAAGGCGGGCAGGTGGAAGAACAATTTAAGGTAGTAAGGAGCAAAATTATATCTGTATGTAGAAGAAAAGTATGTGGAAGAAATACTGGAATGAATAAACAAAAGATAGACATGCTGTATGTATTGAACACTGATGGCGTGTACACACAATCATTTTTCCCGTCGGGAAAAATTTAATTTTTTTTTTAACAAGAAAAACGACCGTGTGTGGGCTTTTTGTCATTTTTCCCGACGGGAAAAACGGCATTAATCACGACGACAAAAATTAGAACATGCTCTAATTTTCTCGTTGTGATTCCCGTCGTTTTTTTCCGCGGCAGTTTTCCCATAGGGAAACACTGCCACGGAGCCCACACACGGTCGTTTTTCTCGACCAAAAAAAAAAATGTCGGGAAAAACGGACGTGTGTAGGGAACCAAGCCGTTCCCTCGTTTTTCCCGTCGATTTTCTCGACGGTGTTTTCACCGCCGAGAAAATCGATCATGTGTACGCGGCATAAGATGCCACCAAGGATATAGACAAAACAGCTAATGTTATGGGAGATGTTTAGGAATTTTTAGGAAACCGCTGTACTAAAAAAGAAAATGTCTTGTTCCTAAAGTTCTTAAAAACATGGGAAATGATTTCAATTGAAATTCAAGATGAAACGAAAAGATTGGAAAAGGGAGCCTCCCTACTATTTGAGTCATAAGTTATGCAAAATTATGGCAAGTGTACCACAGAGGAAGAATACAAGCAGAGAGTGGTGTTACTTGAAAATAGAAAAAAAAACATTAAAGAACAAGGAAGAACTGAGGAATGTTTAAATAATAAAGCTTGAAAAGACAACTACACATGATGAGATTTACAGTTTAGAAAAGTTGTGGCTGCAGGTGTTGAGATTGGAGAAAGGAAATTTCTGTCCGTATTCTAGTTTCTAAGAAGGATAATACAATAATTATGCCACCATGGTGTCTTCCCTCCTGTTTCAGGCAAATGTGCCCAAGAATTTAGCAAATCAGACTTCAAGGACTGATAATACAACAGATAAGCCAGGATCATCGTGGATTCAGACTCGGTCTGGATTTCCAAAGTTTTATCTATATCCTGTGGAAAATGTTAGGGAACTTAGTGAAGCACAGCAGAAAGGACTTCCTATGTTTCTTATGCCCTGTACACACAACCGTAATTTCCGTTGGAAAAAAGTTGGATGGTTTTTCCGACTGAATTCCGCTCAAGCTTGGCTTGCATACACACGGTCACACAAAAGTTCTCGGAACTTTCGAGCGTTAAGAACGCTGTGACGTACAACACTATGATGAGGCTATAAAAAGAAGTTCAATGCTTCCGAGCATGCGTGGAATTGTTTCAGAGCATGCGTGTTTTTTTCCCGTTGGAATTGCATACAGACAAACAGATTTTCCGATAGGAATTTTTTCCGTCGGAAAAATAGAGAACCTGCTCTCAAACTTTTGCTGGCGGAAATTCCGACAGAAAAAGTCAGATGGAGCATACACACGGTCGGAATTTCCGTTCAAAAGCTCACATCAGACTTTTCCCGACGGGAAATCCGGTCGTGTGTACGCAGCATAAGAACTGTAGAAGGGCATTAACAGTGCACCACAAAACTAGGTGTTGAGGCTTCCCAAAAAGAGAAGTATTGCATAACTGCATCTATCTATAGATTGTGTAGCAACTGGAAGCATCACACACCTAGTTCTTAGAGGTCTCCACAGTAGCTAGACAGGGAGGCAATCTGCCTCTATCATCCTTCATAGTACTAACCATTTAAACTGGGCAGCTGACAAATGAGACCTGTCCACCACACACACCTTGCTTTTGCTCATGATGATACACTGATTCCTACGACTCAAAAACATCTACAGACCACAGGAACACATAGTCAGAGGAACACAACACATGGGAAGGGGGTGGGTTTTGCCTCCTCAAGTCAAGTCCTCTAGCAGGGAGAACAGTAAGCAGCACACTGGTACCACCTCAAACACAAACGTGTGCACGGGGAGGGGAAAAAAAGGGGGAGGGGGGAAGGACAAAGTGGATTAGCATAAACAGTAGCCAGGCCACCTCAAGTGCAGCAGTGAGCAGTAGTAAATTTAATCTACTGAGTGCTGGAACTATACTGCCAGAGCGCATTTATGGTGGCGATACTAGCCCTAGACCAACTGGGTCTGCACTGCCCAAAAGGAAAAGAGGATGGGGGAGGAGCAGGTGAACAAAGGGGACTTGCAGAATAATTATTTTAGGAGGGGCACTCCTTTGAGATGTTCTTCTGCCGGCTATGATTGGGACCCTTTAAGAACATTGGTGCACTTAACAACAATCCCAGTTAACCTGTGTGCAATATAGGTGTGGTATAGGTATGGTGTTGCCTCAATGCAGGTGCAAGGTAGATATGGTTCAGATGTAGTAAAGGTTCAGTATAATGTGGTTGGTATAGGTGTAGTCTAGGTCTTGAATAAATGCAATATGGAATGCAGTATGGGTGCAGTATGGATTGGGTGCTTGGTGTCTTGTTCTCAATGGCTCAGTCCCTGCTAGCAGTATAAGCAATAGGCGAATAGCCCTCTCGCCAGTCCTTGGGATGCTGTGGTGACCTCTCACTGTAGAAAGGGGTCCCCTTGGTCTCTCCCCCAAGGCTTCTGGTGATCAGTGGTAGAAAGCAGAGGGTGAGTGGGTGCTCCAGTCTCCCCATGGCAGTGATGCAGGTGCTGTGATGTTCAAGGTGCTGCGTTACACTCGGGTGTCCTCACTCCCAGTCTCAGACTTGGATATCAGCTGGAATGCTCTCCTGGCAAATTAATATTCCGACAGAAGTACTCTCTCTTTCTAACTCTGTCAAGAGGAAGAACTTTCCAGAAAAGTTCAAATTTTCTTTTATACTGTACTTAGAGTAGCGCCTGTGTTTTATCCTCAGCTGTTCCAGAAGGCACGGCTTACTTCCCACTGGGCTGCCTTCAATGTGCTATTACACGGACTTTATGGAATTTTTTTCAGTAATTTTTTCAAATTCCCCCTGATCATCCTCATCCCCCATGTGTTAAATAGGCTGATGTGCTAACACTGAGCCTCATACAAGCACCAAGTTATTTCTATGTGTAATAATCCTTTCTGGCCTGATGGTTGGGAGTGGTTGAAAATGCCTGACTATTGACCTCTTTAACTTCCATGTGAACATAGCCCTAAGGATTCTTCCAGAGGCTGCAGCTACCACTTTGAAGGGCAATCTCTGGAAGAATCATTAGGTTTGCATGGGCATTAAAGGGGTTGATTGTCAGGTATTTTTAATGTTCCCAACCATCAGATTGAAAAGGGCCACTACTAACAAAGGCCTCCTCAGAAGCCATGGAATCTATACTAGCAATAGTTACGTGGAAATTGAAGAGCCTTTGATTTATGACTTTGGAAAATGTGTCAGAGAGTGAATGTGGAAGAAGAACTGGTGCATGACAGAGATTATGCAGCCCTATGTTTTCAATAAGGTTGTCTGGCAAAGTCTGTGGAAACTGTGACATGTTCTGCAAGAGGACCTATGTCTACAAGCATAAAAGCTGCACTGGCTTGACATTTGTTAAGAGTAAGGCCTCGTACACACGGCCGAGATTCTCGTTGAAAAAAACATGTGGTTTTTTTCGACGAGATTCTTGGACAAGAAACTTGTCCCGGCCGAGTGTACACACGCTCGTTTCAAAGAACCCGCGGTTCTTTGAATGGAGTGTACGCGGTGACGTCATCGACTACGACGAGCATGCGCTCGTCACATTCGATGCCGTCGCCGCCATCTTGGTATACCCTACGTATGCCTAGGAAGCTACCGCGCATGCGTCAAATTCATTTCGAACATGCGCGGGCTTCCGGGAGGACAGGTAAGTGTACACACACTCACTTTTCTCGTCGAGAAACATGCCGACGAGAATCTCGACGAGAAAATAGAGAGCAGGTTCTCTATTTTCTCGTCGAGGTTTCTTGACGGTTTTCTCGACGAGAAACCCGATAGCCACGTACACACGACCGATTTACTCGGCAAGACCTCTCTGCCAGCAAGTTTCTTGCTGGTTCTTGCCGAGAAAATCGTCCGTGTGTACGAGGCCTAAGAGTGACTGTGTGAGTGGAATGTGCAAAGATGTGACAGTCACATTGAGGCGTCATAGTGTAGGGCTTTTACTGATAATTGTCCAACTCTGTGTACAATGGAGAACATGAGCCAAGGGCTTACATAATATTTTTCATACATTTTTTGTTTCTAATTACTGGTTTCTTGAACTTGTAATTCATCTGTTGTAAAATAAAATTTTCAAAAGGTTTAATTCTGAAGGATCTGGCAGGTAAGGTGGAAATCTTTTTCTTTACGTTTTAACTTTTTTGACTTTTACAAGTTCTCCACTTATGACAGCCCAGTGGAAAATATTACCTCTTTCACCACGTATCAGGTAGATAACTGATGATCTTGAGGGTTACATGATGGAATTAATATATTACAAATACTTGATGACAAGCTAGGTATTGAAAAAAATAAATACAAATTATATCTCCCTAATAGGTATGGGGCTGAATATGCTTTAACACACAGCCAACTAGACAAGTTTAAAATATTATTTTTGGGAAGATCATGCCTGAACAGTTCATCACCAGGCTCAAACACTGTCAACTGAAAAAGAGGAAGAAAAAGTTAACCCTGTGTAAGCTCCGACACTATTTGACATGGAGTGCACAAAGCGGATTCCAACGGAGGAACAGGCCTATGAGTGAGTGTGGCAAAGGTGAGTGAGTATTAGTAGATGGAAGAATGGAAAAAGTGACAGAGTCATGTTACGTACCAAAGATGTAGATGAGCGTTTGAACAAATTACAGTACTCTACCTAAGGCAGAGAGCTTATTATCAAATTTAGTCTTTCAATTAGTTGAACTGCCCAATATTGTAAATTGGTCCACTGATCTTCCAAAAATAATTACAAAACTAAAAATATTTAGTATTAAATGTTTTTTTAGTGCATCCTAGGTAGATATAAATAATATTCCGCCTTGTTCAGAACAAAGATTTGAACTCTTGAAACGATAATAGACCCAAAACCAAAAATTTAATGGGATGAACGTTTTACATGAATGGTCATTGTAAGCACTCCTGTCAGTGTTGAATGGTTTGTCTCATCCCTGTAACTGCAAGAGAGCTTGTTTTTTTAAAAAAAACAACAGACTTACTGGCCAGATCACTAGATGAAAATACGGTTTCAACATTAACATAAAAGTACAAAATAATCAAACAATGGCCTTTTCTATCTAATCCAAAAATATATGTCTGACGCAAATAGCTATATTGCAGAGGCTAAAAAGTCAAAAGAACACTAAAACCCTGTAATATCCATATATTCTATCTTCAGGGACAAAAAGTGCTCCATACCAATATGGCACTCACACATGAATTTGAAGGTTTGGGAATTTTGGACCCCACCTCTCCCACTAAGTAAAAAACACACACACACAAGAATTACTTTATTTAACAAAGTCCTAATACGTATATACTTGAGTATAAGCCGACCCGAATATAAGCCGAGGCACCTAATTTTACCACAAAAAACTGGGAAAACTTATTGATTTGAGTATAAGCCTTGGGTGTCCATCTGCATGTGTCACTGTGCCTCACTGTGTCCATGCCTCACTGTGCCCATGCCTCACTGCGCCCATGCCTCACTGTGTCAATGACTAGACTGACGTTTACCATGGGAGTCTATAGAAGGGGTGCCCGGCTTTGAAAAATCGATGCTCCCCGGCAGTAAGTCCCTTGGACAACAAACTTTGCACACTTGTAGAGGAAGAGTGGGGCTACATGTGTGCCAGGTTTGGGGTCCAGGGGACCTACGGCCGGCCGGTACCGGGTCCCCAAAGTTTGGGAGATCAGGCGCAAAAAGGTGACTCGAGTATAAGCCGAGGGGGGCATTTTCAGCACACAAAAATGTGATGAAAAACTCGGCTTATACTCGAGTATATATGATATGTTTAGAAGTTGTCTCCTTGGCTTTGAAGCGTGGATATGTGCATCCCTATGGGTAGATATTGATTAACATTAACCACTTCAATACAGGGCACTTAAACCCCCTTCTACATATTTTTGGTAAAAAAAAACGCAATAAGCGTATATTCATTGGTTTGCGCAAAAGTTATAGTGTCTACAAAATAGGGGATAGATTTATAGCATTTTTATTATTATTTATTTTTTTACTAGTAATGGCGGCGATCTGCGATATTGCGGCGGACATATCGGACACTTTTGACACATTTTTGACACATTTTTGGGACCATTCACACTTATACAGCGATCCGTGCTATAAAAATGCATTGATTACTGTATAAATGTGACTGGCAAGGAAGGGGTTAACACTAGGGGGCGATCAAGGGGTTAATTGTGTTACCTAGGGAGTGATTCTGACTGTGGGGGGAGGGGACTGACTGGGGGAGGTGACCGATCTGTGTCCCTATGTACAAGGGACACACCATCGGTCTCGGTCTCCTCTCCCTGACAGGACGTGGATCTCTGTGTTTACACACAGAGATCCACGGTCCTGCTCGGTTACTGGGCATGCGCATCGGGTCCCCAGTGGCTCGGGAAGGCGATCACGTCATATGATGTCCGCCCAGAACGAGAGGCTCTTCGTCCTGCCATCAAGGCAAAACTTTTTTCTAATTGTGGATAACATGGCGAGGGTTTAGAACACCTGTCAGGTTTTCACTGCTGTCTGTGTCCCTGTTAACCTCCCTGGCGGTATGATTATGTCTGATTTTTGATGCTGAAAGCGGTACAATGTTTTGCATGGAAATTTGGCATTTTATATTGTAGGTCTGTAATTCTTAGAAATAACTCACTAAAATCTGTCCAAACAAGAGTCTAGTAGACATCCTGGTTATGATAAAGTTTGAAACACAAAATCATATATTATAATATAATAAATAACTATAAATAATTATAAAAAAAAATAATATAATAATAATAAAATGTATTCAATAATGTAATCAAATCAAAAACACTGAAGTTTGCTCAGTTGCAGAATTTTCGCTGTCGTTACTTTCAGTGTTTGATGACGAATTTCCCCACAAATCTCTGCAAGTGATTCTTATGTATTATCACTGTTTTCTAGCTGGTCTAAAACCACTTTTGATGTAAAGGGACATTTTTTGGTTGCTATGGACATTCTAAAGTTTCCAGGCAGAAAGAACAGTTTTTATAATATAAAAGTGCATGCAGGGCACTGGACAAAGCACTAGGGACAAAAGGGATGTGAAATGATTTGATACAGTAATGTAATCTGCAAGATTATTTGTATGTATTATGCTTTTTTCACTTTTTAAATTTGGCTCAGTGATAGATTGAGCAGAGGACACGACTCGCACACACTGCGGGGAGACATCGCAGGATCCTGGGGACAAGGTAAGTAACTTTGCCTGGATCCTGCGATGCAATCTGCTACCATAACAACGGTATTCCTCTTCAAAGTAGCGTCGTAAAACGACAGCGGGTGGTCCGGAAGTGGTTAAAATTGCGCACGCTCGTGGAATCGCAACAAACAAAAACTTAAAAATCTCCATAGGCGACAGGTTACCTTTTAAGGAATAACAGAAGAGGTCTATCGCTAGAATTTTTGCTCTCGCGATACCTCACATGTGTGGTGTGAACACCTTTTAAACATGCGTGAGCGACTTACATATGCGTTAGCTTTTGCATGCGAGCACAGGGAGATGGGGTTGTTTTACATTATCTTCTTATTTATTTTACACTGTCCCTTTAAATTTTTTAATCACTTTTCTTCCTATTACAAAAACAATTGAGTACTGTCCATGATACTTTTTTCATTTGCACTAACATGCAATTTTTTAGGACAAGCTTTCGAGGTATGTCCCCTTTCAAGGTCCTAGCAGCACCGATTTACAAAATTTTTAGTAGAATGTTAAAAAAAGAGACAATCTCTGAGGGAAAGGAAAAAAAAAAAAACCCACACACAAATGTACATGGCAATGGTAATAAAACAGGTTAGTGAGATAAGACAGAGGGAGAATGGGGGGATGACAGTCACAGAGGGGGTTGTAAAACTGTTGGATAGTGAGTGAGAAATCTTTTTCTCACTTATTTTGTGTCAAATAGAACTATTATTCTTCAAGTTCAAAAGTTTTCCTTTCCTGTAGTTTTGAAATTTCCTTTAAGAATTAAGACATTTATATAAATGGTAAGGTCTCATCCTCCCAAGGAGCGTTGAAGTCACTTGTCTACTATTCCCCGCTCTGACCTTTTCTTCTTTTCTTCTGTTTTTATTGTTGGTATTTTTGGACTATTTTCAAGGACTCTGTGAATTGTCAAGGGCTCTTGTAATAGGGCTGCTAAACTTAGGCTTGTCCCTTTTGGGACTGTTCCTGATCCTGACTGATGTTATTTCCGAAGCCAGGTGGCTTACTATTTAAGTTAAAATGTATCATTGTCATTCACAATGCCATGCAGTTGCAACACTTTTATTTTTCATTGTTCATTGATGTTATAGTGCATCGGTCTTTCGTGAACTCTATCAGATGTCCTTGTTTGATAGATTTTTTCTTCTACTTCTTGTTATGTTGTATATTGAAAAAAAAAACATCTTGTTGTCAATTAACCACTTCGGCCGCGGAAGGATTTACCCCCTTAATGACAGGCCATTTTTTGTGATTCGGCACTGCGTCACTTTAACTAACAATTGTGACGTTGCAACGTTGCGCTATAAACAAAATAAGACCTACAATTTTGAAAAAAAAACAAAACAACATTTTTTACTTTTTGCTATAATAAATATCCCCAAAAAAAGTCTTCAGTTTAGGTAGGCCAATATGTATTCTTCTACATATTTTTGGTAAAAAAAAAAAAATCACAATAAGCGCATATTGATTGGTTTGCGCAAAAGTTATAGCGTCTACATTCTTAGTGGGACTGCAACATTGCAGCAGTCAGATCGGATACTTTTGACACTTTTTTGGGACCAGTGATATTTATACAGCGATCAAAGCTAAAAATAGCCACTGAATACTGTATAAATGACACTGACAGGGTAGGGATAAACACTAGGGGGCGATCAAGGGGTTAAGTGTTCCCTAGGGAGGTGTTTCTAACTGTGGGGGGAGTGGACTTACTGGAAGTAGAGAGAGATCGCTGTTCCTGATTACTAGGAACAGACCATCTCTCTCTACTCCCCGTCAGAACGGGGATCTGTCTGTTTACACAGACAGATCTCTGTTCTGGCTCTCTGTGGAGTGATCATGGGTGGCCGGCGGACATCACGGCCGCCGGCCACGCACATCGGCCTGGCATCACGCTGTGGGCACGCACACACGCCTGCTATTGCTCTTAAAGCGGCCGACGTACACCTATGGCAATTCTAGCAGCCATGCCAACCTGCCACAGTATAATGACGACAGCTGGTTGGCAAGACATTGAGGTCTTCCATAGTGTGGTCCAGTTTTGAGAAATGATGTCCCAAAGGTGTGCAGAAACCTTTTTATGTTCCTTGATGGTTTGTCTGTGCAAATTCATCCTCGCTTGCAACTTCTGTCCTATTTCACCAACATCAGATCCTTTGCTGCATATTTTGTATTGGATGAGGTACACCACATTACTAGAGGTACAGCTGTATGATCCAGTGATATTGAAGGTCCCTTTTGTATGTGTGACACTTTTACATTGATTAATTTGGTTGCACAGTTTGTAGCATTTTTTTATTGCAGGGTGATCATCAGAATGAAGTTTCCTGCTTATTAGTTTATGTCTGAGGTTGGGTGGTTGTCTGAATGTCAGCATTGGGGGTTGTTGGATGGGTTTTACATTTTTGAATATCCTTTTAACCCTTCTAGTGCTGGATTGTATGCGGTTACTAGAGGCACACGGTTATATGTTTTTTTTTTCTCTTTGTATTAGAGGAGATGTTCTCTTCGTGTTTTCAAGTCTGTGTTTAAGCTGTTGTTGATGGTTTTGTCTTTGTAACCTTTCTTCTTTTTTTTTTTTTGTAATTGTATGTTTATTGAGATTTTTCAACAAAACAAGAAAAAGCAGACATATTACAAAGAAGTGTCACAATCATCTAATACAGAGAAAAGAGAGGCATCTCTCAGTGAATGATGTCATAATCAGAAGAAACAAGAGAAAAGAAAAGAAAAACAAGGGTGGGAAGGGTACACCATGGATCTTGACACAATATATATAAAATAATAGTATATATAAGTAACAATTTTTTTTTTAGGCTAATCATTCAAACATGAAGGGACAAGTTGCCTGGGGGACATTTGATAGCAATTTAGGATAGGGATACAGGATTGAAAGAGGAGTTGTCCCAAGGATCCCATATCTTTGAGAATTGGGGCAGAGAATCGTGAATCACCGCTGTCATATGTTCCATTCTACGTATCTGCGCTACAGCTAGTATCAATTGGGATTGCGTGGGGGTGTTGGGAGATAACCAATGGGTAGGTATTACTCTCTTGGCGGCCAAGAGAATATATGACATCAGCTTTTTGGCATGTTTAGATATTCCAGGGACTGGGAGGCCTAACAAGAAGTGGGCCGGGTCTTTTGGGACGTCCATCGCCAACACAGACTGAATTACTGATTGGACCGAGGACCAAAATGGCAAAATTAACGGGCATTCATAAAAGATATGGTAGTGTGATCCTATATCCCGCAAGCATCTCCAGCATTTCTGGGATACAGAGGGATCATATTTATGGATAACCTCTGGGGTCCTATACCAGAACATGAGGACCTTATAAGCTGTCTCTCTCTGCTCCACACATCTGGATACTTTAGATATGGAGGTCCAGATCTCCTGCCATTGAGGAAGGGATATAGGGGTTGGAAGTACCTTGGCCCATCTCTGCATGTATACATGAAATTCTAACGTAGGCAGAGTCGAGTCATGGAGGATCTTATGTATAGAAGATATGAGACCGGGTTGGTATGGGCCTTGGGCCCATAAAGCTTCAAAGGCATTGGGTTTTTCTAGGGCCAAGGCAGGTGATATAGAATGGAAGTAATGTCTAAATTGAAGATAAGAAAAAAAAAACTTTTTGGGTATATCAAATTTCTTTTGAATATCTTGGAAGGAGAATAATTTGCGAGTTACAGGATGCACTAGGTGGCGGAGCTGAAAAATGCCCGCCCGAGACCATGGGTACATGTTATTGTAGGATAGGCTATCCGGAATATCCGGATTGAAAATAACGTTTAAGAGAGGTGGGCATGGAGAAGAGAGAGAGAACCCCTTGTTACATTTTTTCCAGATAGAAAGGGTAAATGGCATTGGTCCTAGACAGATATGTCTGAGCTGAGATATGGAAGAAGTCAAGTCGGCCCAAAGCATTGAACAAGGATGTACAGGGCTAGTAACACTGAGTTCTAACTCTGACCATCTACTCGTTGCAAAGCGTGATGACCAAGAGATGGTCGCTGCGAGATGGGTAGCAAAGTAATATTTACTGATATCGGGTGCTCCCAATCCTCCTTGAGAGCGGGGAGCAAATACCACCTTGCTAGCAATCCTGTGCGCTTTATTACCCCAGATAAATTTAGTGAAGGCCCGTTGAATGTTTCGAAGTTGTAACATAGGGAGTGCAATTGGCAATGTTTCAAAAAGATATAAAAACTTCGGGAGTATAGCCATCTTAAGAAAATTTATCCTACCCAGAAGAGACAGAGGACATTCCGCCCATTTACGGAATAAGCCATGTGTTTCCAAGATTAGGGAGGGGAAGTTAGCTTGATACAGAGTGGGATAAGATGCCGTTAGGTGTATACCGAGATATTTAATGGAAGCAGAGCACCAATGGTAGGGGAAGTTATTTTGTAATGTGGTAAAAAAAGTGGGGGGAATATGTATAGGAAGAGCTTCCGTCTTGGCCGTATTAACTTTATAACCAGATAGTTTACCAAATGTATCTAATAAAGCGTGGAGGTTGGGGAGAGAAACATGTGGTTTAGTTAAAGTAAGCAATATATCGTCTGCGAAAAGAGACAATTTGTACTCTCTTTGTCGCAGTGAGACCCCACTTATATCCGGGTGTTTGCGGATGGCTTCAGCTAGGGGTTCAAGGCATAATATAAACAATAAGGGGGAAAGGGGGCACCCTGGTCTAGTTCCATTGCTATGCGAAAAGGGTGGGGACACAAAAGACGCCAATTGTACTTGGGAAGTGGGTCGGGAATATAGGGCCTGAAGAGCTGACATAAAAGAGCCTGTGAATCCAAAGCGCGTAAGTGTGGCAAACATATATGGCCAGCCGAGTCTGTCGAACGCTTTCTGAGCATCTAAGCTCAAGATAAGGGCAGAGCGGGATGTTTTGTCGAGCAAATCTATCAGGTCAATGGTGCGTCTAGTGTTGTCCCCTGCACGTCTACCTGAGACAAAGCCTACCTGATAATTGTGAATAAGGCTAGGTATAATGGAGGAAAGTCTGTTGGCTATGATTTTTGTAAAAATTTTATAATCCGAATTGAGCAGGGCTATGGGCCTGTAGTTATCTGGTAGTGATGGGGGTTTGCCAGGTTTCGGGAGAACTGTAATGTGGGCATGTAAAAATTGAGGGTGAGGGACAATGCCCTTCTGTAGAGACATAAAAAGGTCTATTAGATATGGGTTTAGAATTGGGAGAAAGGTTTTGTAATATAGATAGGGTAAACCGTCTGGTCCCGGTGACTTATGCAAAGGCAACTCTTTAACAACCTCAGCTAGTTCCTCTGGCGTGATAGCATCGTTGAGGGTAGCTGTTTGAGATGATGACAGTTTGGGCAATTTTAAAGAGTCACAAAAGGAGTTAAATTCATCCTGGGAGAATAGGTGCTTGGGGTCTGTGTTTATACAATTATATAGCTTACTATAAAATGTCCCAAAGACCTTGGACATCGTTTGTGGACACTGAATTTTGGTTCCATCAGCCTGGGTGAGAAATTCGGGGTAGGAGTGAAACAGACGCGGTTTGAGCTTATTTACTAGCATCCTATGTGGTTTGTTAGTGAATTCGTAGAATTTCTGTTTAGCCCAGAGTAAGGATTTGGAGCATTTGTTCATGTCAATAGATTTTAACCGTTCGCGTAGAGAGGTAACTGTGTGCAGACATGCCACCGTAGGGGAGGCTAGTAGCAGACCTTCTGCTTTTCGTAGCTGTGAAAGAATATCAAGTCTCTGATCAAGTCTCTGAGCTGCAGAATCCCTCTTTAAGCGGGAGCCAGCTGAGATACATAAGCCTCTAAAATATGCTTTATGGGCCTCCCACAGGGTAGACACATCTGCCACAGAGTTGTCATTCAGTTGGAAGAATTCAGTTAAATTTTGAGACAATTGAGTTTCAATGATAGGGTTGTGGAGGAGAGAGTCGTTAAGTCTCCAATGACAAGTTTTAGGTGTAGATAAGGAAAGCGTGAGATCGACCTGAACAGATGCATGGTCAGACCAAGTCATAGGGTTCAATTACGAGGCTACAGAGGATGTTAGTAAAGGGGCCGTGACAAAAAGGTAATCTAATCTGGAGTACATCTTATGTGGTGGGGAAAAGAAAGAAAATTGTTTGTGCGTGGGGTGTTTGATTCTCCAGATATCCAGTAGGTTATGAGATCTGATGAGTCTACGAAAAGAGGCAGATTGGCGTTCTATTTTAGCTGAAGGGTTGGTAGAGAAAAATGTGCGTCTGTCTCTTCTAGGGGACAAGGTTATATTAAAGTCTCCCCCAACAATCATAAAGGGTTGAGCATATTTGCCAAGTTTCCCAAATACATCAGTGAGAAATTGGATTTGACCTGAGTTAGGGACATAGACATTGATCAAAGTGAAAGAGCGTGAGAGATAATCGCAGTCCAGGAAAATATATCTACCCCGAGGGTCCATGAATGAGGATTTTACTCTCAAGGGGCAGGATTTTCTAATCAATATGGCAACCCCCGCTTTGCCAGAGGGGTCAGAAGCTATGAATGAAACAGGAAAATGTTTTGCAGCAAATTTACAGGATCCCCCCGAACGGAAATGTGTCTCCTGGACTAGGATTATATCCGCAGCTGAAGATTTGAACTCTTTTAAGGCTAACCAGCGCTTATGAACAGAGTTCAAACCCTTCACATTATAAGTAAGAACTCGTAAAGCCATCACGATGAAACAAGATTAAGCTATGATGATCATAATAAAAAAGAAGAAACATCCATGTAAACATAAACAGACAAAATCGGCAAAAAAGTCCATGGTGCATCCTGTGGAGGAAAAACATGAAATAGTACTCAACATTAGTGAGGAATGATGATGGAAAAACACTTAAGCAAAACAAGCAAAAAGTGAAAAATAGGTCAAAAAAGGACCTATAAAAACAAAAAAAAATTGAAGTATAGCCTGGGGGGTAAAAACCACCCAGGAGTCCACAGCCGTGGCCATGGATCAAAAGGAGCCACGTGGGGGGCACCAACATATCTGGGGTGATCCCCGCCATCTTCCAACAAAATTTTAAGAAACTTGGTAGAAACATTGAACCATAGTCTATAGAAGAAACGTCCCATGTGCATGCGTGTGAACTCCCCAAACTAGGGGAAATTCGGTGGGGCAAGGGCCGAAGCCAAATTGAACAAACTGCAGGAGAGACATCTCTCAAGGTGGGAGTTTAGGGAAAGGGTGTCGCTGGGGTGTAGAGTAGGCCTTCTGAGATTTCTGGCGAGTAGGGGTCCAAATCCGGCCTGGAATGGATGCAGGTTTAGGTGTAATCGGGAGTGGTATGGGATCTTCATCTAGCAACGGCGGAAGACCAAGATTGCGTATGAATGCCTCACTCTCCTGAAGATCCCTCATGGAATATTGGACACCATCTTTCGAGGCAAACAAGCGAAAGGGGAATCCCCAGAGGTATGGATGATGATGGTTTTGCAAGTGGGTGGTCACTGGGCGAAAGTTGCAACGTTTAGAGAGGGTTATAGGAGGACAGGTCACTAAAAATTTGTATTTTAGCCCCCTTGAATTCCAGCCGAGAATTGTTGCGAATGGCCATGGTCAAAGCTTCCTTGCTGTCGTAGTAGTGAAAGTGTACTATAATGTCCCTGGGGTTCGCTCCTGCAGGGGGTTTAGGAGCCAGTGACCTATGTGCTCTATCTAGTCTCCAGTCTATGTCCGGTATCAGAGGGGCCACGGTGTTAAAGAGGCTTAGTAGATATGGTCGGATCTCTCCGTCTCCTATGGCTTCAGGGACACCTCTAATACGCAGATTTTGGCGACGTTCCCTGTTCTCCAAATCCTCCTGTTGAGAATGGAGTTGGGAGATGGATTGTTTTAAACCAGCATTGTCTTCTTCCAAGACATGAACGTATTGTATCAAGTCATCAAATTTTGTTTCTAAAACATCGGTGCACTCACCAATATGAGCAATCTATCCCCTCAATTCGTGTGCAAGCTTCCCCATCTCCCTGGAGACATTGCTGGTCAAATCCTGCAAGAGAGCTTGTAACTTATTGTCCAATATGTCCACTGTGACGGGAGCTGACACTTCTGTGGATGGGGTGGGCATAAAGATCTTAGGAGTGTCTCTTACCTCTCCGCGAGTGCCGGCGCAGTGCCGGGCATGGTCGGCGCCGGAGATTTGGGCCTACTCAGGAAACGGTCCAGTGTCTGTATAGGCCGCAGCTCCGGTGTGTGGGATTGAGTAGATTGCTTTGGCCCGTATTTCACCATGGGGTTCTTGGATAGGTTTAGTGGTCAATTGCGGTGTCTCCCGTGGCTGATGTAGTAGTCATACACTATGCGGGAGCGGTGGAAGGCGGCAGGGATCAGAACGACGGAGTTACATGTCCTTCAGCATTGGGCGCCAGCCACGCCACACACGTGTCCCCTGTAATGACATCCGCGTTGTGGGGAGCATAGGAAGGAGCGGAGGTTTGTGAGAGGTGGAGGCCCAAATAGTCCAGCAAACAGAGGCTTATGGGATATGGAGGCCCAGGCAGACCAGCAAGAGGGGGCCAATTAGGGATTTAAGGAACTCTGGAATAGTGTAGATCAGGCCTGGGGAAGATGTAGGGGCCGTGGATGTAGCATACAGGCAGGGACCAAAGTTTGACCAGAATAAGGTGTATGACACTATGTATTGAAAGGGTTAGCAGTCCGATCCCCCCTTGTGATGTGTGAGGAGAGAATAAGGCGTCCGAGAGGCTGGAAACAGGAGCAGGCCAGGAGTCTGGGTGTAGCAAGATGGCCGCTGAGCTCCGGGACTAGGCCGAAGCTGCGGCCTTTTCTAAAACGGCCGCCGTGCGGAGGGGCGGCGATCCGTCTGGGCCACAGCTCTCTCTCTAGGGGACGACTGCCTACAGCTGCCGCGGAGGTGTTCTGCCTCTTTTAGGGTTGCTGGCGTAGGGGGGGGGAGTGCGAAATGGCCGTATGGCTTGTGGAAGCACTGTACCTGGGGAGGGAGGATGTGGCTGGCTCCGTAGGCCTCAAAATGACGGTGGCGGGCCGCGGGTGAACGTCCGGATCCCCCGGCTGGTCCCCGCTGGTGTCAACTCTGTCTGTCCTCCTCCAGAGATGCGGCCACAAGGGGATGAGTCGACCGCTCGTCCCGCGAGTTGCAGAACTTGAGAGCGGAGGATGCCGGAGGTCCCGCAGGCCCCAAGATGGCGACGGATGCGTGTAGATGTCCTCAGGCCAGGCAAAGCCACCGCCAACCAGCGCCCCAATACACAGTGGAGCCGAGGCAGAGGGTGCCAAGGGATGATTGGGGCTCATTTGGAGGCTCACCAGAGTGGATTATGCAGAGGATGGCCGTGGATTGTGAGAGTATCTGCAGAGCTCCATCCAAACACGTCCTCCTCGGCTCACGTCCCCCAGCAGCACACCTTTGTAACCTTTCTTATGGAAGGAGTTTGCTAGTGTTCTGAGATGTTTATCTCGGTCTTCTGGATCTGAACATATTTGGTGGTATTTGATGGCCTGTCTGAGTATGATGGCCCGTTTAGTGTGTTGGGGGTGAAAACTGGAACTATGGAGATAGTTGTATCGATCATCGGTCATTAGAAAGTCATTCGCCGGCTGAAAACAAAAATACTTCAGCCATAACTCTTTTAAACTACTTGCAAGTCATCAACATGCAGAGCTATATGTTGCTGGGATTTTAAGCAAAAGGGAGAAAAGGTGCACTTTAAAGCGGAGGTCCGCCCACTGCTGCAAAAATTAAAAGCCAGCAGCTGCACATACTGCAGCTGCTGACCTTTAATAATCAGACACTTACCTGTCCTGGAGTCCAGCGATTTTGGCACTGCAGCTGATGTTTCCATCAACTGTCAGGTGCATGCCGCCTCAGTTGCGAGTAAGGGAACCCAGCGTGAAGCCATACTGCGCATGAGCGAGGCTTTGCTCCTCTCTTCTACTGGCCTGGCAGCCAGGGAAGGAGTAAGGAGGAGGAAGGAACCTGGGCAGGGGCGTCAATACCCTCAGCTGAGGCTACCGGAAGTGGGAACCGGATACCTGTGAAAGACAGGTATCCTGTCCCCCCCCCTCCCCCCCAAAAGGTGCCAAATGTGGCACTGGAAGGGGGGGAGGAGTACAACGAGTGGAAGTTCCACTTTTGGGTTTCGCTTCAAACTGCAACACGGTGGTGTGAACTGGCATGATAGGGAACAAGACTATGCTTTCACTTACATTGGAACTACAGTGGGCATGGCTGCCCAGTTTAGTATTATTGTACCGGGTGTGGACGAGCCTTTAAAATTACGTTTTTTTAAACTTTGAAAATAAATTTCTCTACAATGCCTATAGTTACTGAAGTAAATAAAGGCTTGTTTTAAAGTGCTTTTACTGCTTGTAAATACTTTAATGTGCATCGTCTTGGCATAGGTTCTTTTTAGATACACAGTATTTGAGATAGGATAATAATAGCCACACATACTGTATAAATAGGCAAAATACAACTGTTTATACCTGAGCATACTTTTCTCATACAGGCCGTTTTATAACGACATATATAGTATTTATTGAAGAGAAATTCTGTGATGTAGGACAGTATGTGCAAGCTTTGCATTCAAATAGAACATGTTGCTGAAATCTAATAACAATTTTTAAGTTTCTACTTGTCAGTTTACCGCTGGCATTTTATGGTTTTGTCCAAGTTTAATCAAGTAATAATTTATCCTCAAACACCTTCTTGTATGACCATAGTCCATATGTCTTTGGTTTGCTCTTGATTTTTTTTTCTAGTTAAAGGGTGGAAGAATTACAAGATTTGGCTTCTGAATGCAACATCTTCACATACCAAATAATGTCTTGCCATGGTAATGCCTTTCTTGTTTTTCCATACAAGAATATGTACTTTGCCAAATCGACCAGACATCAGAAGCTCGCATTTGTCGCTTAAAGACTGATCTGTCTGCTGTTACCAGAAAGTGAGGTTCAGAGTTTATAGTAAAGAACAACAGCAGATATAGGTATATAAATCTCACAATATAGAAACACAGACTGAGGTATTGTCAGCCTTTCTTCCCTGACGTGTTTGTGTAGTCTGGCTCTGTGGTAACTGTGGAGATGGCAAGATGTTTTAGAATTCCTAACTGTATTCTTGCTTGTGGTTTTATTAGGATATACAATCCCTCCAGGAAAAAAAGTTTCAGCAAAACAGATCAGCTTTCCTGTTGTCCACTCAGAAAAATAAAGCAAATTGGCTGTCTGTGGAGGTATCTTCTCACTGTAAAAACAGAAATTACTGTGTTTTATGTAGCGTAGCATTTGTATAAAATCCATGCGTGCATAATTTACCCGACATGAATCTAGATGACATGCCGGCTTTCTCTGGGGCATTTGCTTCAAGTGCTTCAAGCTAAGCCATGGTTACAGTGTTATAGGTATTGTTACATTTCATAAATCAAACAAAACGTTGATAAAATAGTTTCATTATAATTGCATTCAAAAAGGAAGGTTCTCTTATTACATCAGGCCCCCCATATTAAATCACAGCATACATTTCCTGCAGCACCCAGGTGAGGGTAACTTCAAAATCTTTCCAGCAAGATCCCAGAGATCATTGAATATTTCAAATCTCATGAGGAGCTACCCCAGAGCAGGAGCGTTCCCCTGCTGGATTTGGGATGCTTAACATTCCAAACAGTCCCAGAACTTCACTGTAGGTATCCTGGCATCGCCCTCACCTAGGCACCGCTTGGAAAAGCCAGGGGCAAGGTAAATATATTTACAAACTTTTTCCCTCTCTGTCTTATTTTTATTTTAATGCACTAATTTAATAAAGGGATGGGTGCCTAGTGTAACAGCTTGCTTTTTAGTGCTTTTTATGTACTTAGTTTACTTACAGTATTTGTGAACCATTTTGATATACAGTATATATATAAAATGCTGTAAAATAGTATTTGCCCCCTTTCTGGGTTTTTTTTTTTAGCACATTTGTCACACTTAAATGACTCAGATCATATTTTTTTTATTATTATACGAAGATAACCCGAGTAAATACAAAATGCAGTTTTTAAATGATGGTTTTATTTACTAAGGCAAAAAAGCTGTCCAAATCTGCCTGGCTTTATAGGAAAAAGTAATTGCCCCCTAAACCTAATAACTGTTTGTGGCACCCTTGGCGGCAACAACTACCATCAAGCGTTTGCGATAACTGGCAATAAGTATTTCACATTGCTGTGGAGCAATTTTTGCCCACTTTTCTTTGCAGAATTGTTTTAATTCAGCCACATGGGAGGGTTTTCCAGCATGAACGGCCTGTATAAGGTCATGATACAGCATCTCAATAGGATTTAAGTCCAGGCTTTGACTAGGCCACTCCAAAACCTAAATTTTGCTTTGTTGTAACCATTTGGAGGTGGACTTGCTGTTGTGTTTCGGATCATTGTCCTGCTGCATAACCCAAGTGCACTTGAGCTTGAGGTCTTGAACTGATGGGCCGACTTTCTTCTTTTAGGATTTTCTGGTAGAGCTCAGAATTCATGGTTCCATCAATTATGATAAGTCGTCCAGGTCCTGAAGCTGCAAAGCAGCCCCAGACTATCACGCTTCCACCACAATGTCTGACTGTTGGTATGATGTTCTTGTTATGAAATGCTGTATTAGTTTTATGCCAGATGTAATGGGACGCACACCTTCCAAAAAGTTTCATTTTTGTTTCATCAGTCCACAGAATATTTGCCTAAAAGTCTTGGGGATAATTAAGATGTTTTGGGTAAATGTGAGATGAGCCTTTGTGTTCTTTTTGGTCAGAATTGGCTTTGGCCTTGGAACTCTCCCATGGATGCCATTTTTGCTCAGTCTCTTTCTTATTGTTGAATCATGAACACTGATCTTACCTGAGGCAAGTGAGGCCTGCAGTTCTTTAGATGTTGTTCTGGGTTCTTTTATGACCTCCTGGATGAGTCACTATCATTGCTCTTGGAGTAGATTTTTTTGGCCCGGCCACTCCTGGGAAGATTCACCACTGTTCCAAGTTATCTCCGTTTGTGGATAATGGCTCTCCCCATGGTTCGCTGGAGTTCCAAAGCCTTAGACATGGCTTTGAAACCCTTCCTAGACCAATACATGTTTGTTTCTAATCTGTTCTTGAATTTTTTTAGATTGTGGCATGATGTGTGGCTTTTCCTGATCTGTTAGCATGCTTCACTTTGTCAGACAGCTTCTATTTATGTGATTTCTTGATTCAACAGGTCTGGCAGTAATCAGGCCTGGGTTTTGCAAGTGAAATTAAACTTAACTTTACAAAAACTGTGGTTAATCACAGTTCATTCATGATTCAGCATGGGAGGGAATTCGTTTTTCACTTAGGGCCAGGCAGGTTTGAACAACTTTTTTCCCTTATTAAATAAAATAATAATTAAAAAACTGCATCTTGGATTTACTCGGGTTATCTTTGTGTAATATAAAAATGTTTTGATGATCTGAATAATTTAAGTGTGAGAAATATGCAAAAAAAATAAAAAAATCAGTAAAGGGGCAAATACATTTTTACAGCACTGTATGTATTTATATATACTATATTGTCAATAACTATTGGGGCGCCTGCCTTTACACGCACATGAACTTCAATGGTATCCCAGTCTTAGTCTGTAGGGTTCAATATTGAGTTGACCCACCCTTTGCACTATAACAGCTTCAACTGTTCTGGGAACTCTTCTGGGAAGACTGTCCAAAAGGTTTAGGAGTGTTTCTATGGGAATATTTGAGCATACTTCCAGAAGCGCATTTGTGAGGTCAGGCACTGATGTTGGAGAGAAGCCTGGGTCACAGTCTCCACTTTAATTCATTCTAAAGGTATTCTATTGGTTGAGTTCAGGACTCCCCCTTCCACCCCCCCCCCCACATTGGCTTTCAGCTTTGGTCCAAATCATTTGGTGGAGGGGGGATTATGGTGTGGGGTTGTTTTTCAGGGGGTTGGGCTTGGTACCTTAGTTCCAGTAAAGGGAACTCTTAAGGTGTCAGCATAACAAGACATTTTGAACAATTTCATGCTTCCAACTTTGTGGGAACAGTTTGGGAGGGCCACCTTTCTGTTTCAACATGACTGCTCACCAGTGCACAAAGCAAGGTCCATAAAGACATGGATGAGCGAGTTTGGGGTGAAGGACAGGAAAATACAGGAAGGAATGCTGCATTATGTAAAGCTGTACTAAACACTTTGCTTCCCATTTGGGGTACCCATTTGGGAAGCCAGATATGGACTCTGCTGAAAAGAATTTCCTACCTAGAAGGTATGATTTGGGCAGCCTAATTTAGGATGAACTCAGCTATGTATGGAAGGACTTTGTGAGAGACTGTGGCATATCAATTCTGTAATTTGCAAGAAGTTTAAGTAAAAGCTCTCAGAGCCATCAAATGCCTGAAGTTCTTACAAAGGATTGCATGCAAGAGCGTAACTGAACAGGGCTTGTACTAAAAAGGGTGAAGAAGAGGAGATGCAAGAGGGTCACCATGGAAGGGTTAATCATGCTATGGAGTTGGTGGGAGATGCAGCCAGATGGCATTGCTGTGAGTAACCAGTGAGTGGTGTAGAATGTTATAGCAGTCAGACAGTTAAAGTTAGTACCCTGGCATGGGAGGAAGCAACCCTGGTAGTCAGGGGGTTGGTGAGCCTGATCCCTTCCCTTGTGATCAGTACCCCACACATGGGACCGAAATCGCAGCAAGGGAGCCTATGGACCTAGCCTGGAGGTAGGGGAAGACATAGAGAGAAGTGGATCCAACAAAGTTTTAAGGATTGTTAGCAACAGAGATCTGCGCTGTGTCAATGGCGGGATACTCACATTGTCACTGAGCGTGAGGTGGCAATCATGGCTGTGGAGGTGGACCAGGACACAGGCTCTGTAATTTCCCCTCAGAAATGCTGCATTCAGAAGAGAGGAGAAGGTATATGGTTGCACAAGATATAGTGTAAAGTGGAACTGTGCAAGGCAAACAGCTTGGTTCTAAGCTTGGGTGCCATCCTAATGCTAATCTTCGCATGACTGCAGCTCCAATGCCTGTGTCCGGGGCATTAGCAAATGCATTCGAGAAGGTGTCCCTGTCAGCCGATGAGACCCGTCCAGAAGCACCCTGCCGACTCCTTTTTATTGAAAAATTTGTACTTTTAGATTAAAATATTTGCACATTTTCATACATTTTCAGTACTAAATGGTAGGCATAGATATTTATGAATATATGGCAACTGGGAAAAAAAGAAATGTAAAGGTTACAGCTAGGCTTGTGCAATTCGTTTCGTAACGAATCAAAATTCGTCCGAATTTAGCAACTTTCGGACATTCGGAAGCATTCGAATTTCCGAACAGAGCAATTACGAATAAAACCGAATCCGAAATAAATTATACCGCAAAATAGCGAATGCCCGAAGGTCTTCGGCATAATTCGTTATGAAAAAAGTTACGAATGTACGAATCCATTCGAAGCACAATAACACTCACTCTGCTCTCTGCTTCTCCCTCACCATGCTGAACTCCCTCTCAAAATGGTGTACAGGGGCGGAGGCTATAGCCGCATGAAAAAACGAAAGTAAAATACGAGATTTCAAATCCATTCGAAGCACAATAACACTCACTCTGCTCTGCTCTCTGCTTCTCCCTCACCGTGCTGAACCCTCTCAAAATGGTGTACAGGGGCGGAGCCTATAGCCGCATGTAAAAAACGAAAGTAAAATACGAGATTTCGAATCGTTACAAATAACCGCTATGTATTTAGAAAAGTACAAATCCATTCGAAGCACATTAGGCATAATAGGCAGCGTCGTTGTGAGAGAGACACGGAAAATTACGAATCAACGAACCCAAAAAAAGTTACGAAAGTAGGAGTTGTGTCCAGAATCAACGAAAAACAACGTACTCTACCGAAAGTACGAATTATAAAGCAACAAAAAATTCAACGAAAAATTTCGCTTGCAAAAATACGAATGAGTCCGAACACGAAAAATCCCGTCTAGCAAAATTACGAATGATTACGAATCAACAGGACCGGAAAGAAACGAACCGAAACGGAACGAATTTTTCCGTTGTGCACAAGTCTAGTTACAGCCACACATGCATGAAAGAAATGCTTTTAAAATTCTGCTGAAATCCCTTTATTGTTTGTATATATTTTTGTTGTATTCCTACCTTTCCCTAATACCTCCCCACCCCAACTAATCGCTGGCATTAAAAAAACAAAGCCAATTTTAATAACCTACATCAGCAATCAAGTGAAGCTCAACACCCAAGCCTTTTCTTTTTTGTGTTTTCGAGGTGAGGTCCTTCTTTCACGTTACTACCTGCATGTCATGGACACTTTCTATTAGCTGTTTAGTGGAAGGATCCTCTCACTATCAAGGAGAGAAATCTCAGCTGTAATGTCAGCAAAATGGAACCATCAGACAATTACAGTAACTGATCCCCTGTGTGTGTCTCGCTGCAGCATCTGAAAGCCAATGGGGGGGGGGTAGAAGGGAAAGCCAGCTTCTAGCTGCTGCAGGGAGAGACACCCAGGGGATCAGTTCCTCTAATTGCCCTCCCCACTTTACCAATCACCCCCTCTACTGCCCATATCAGTTTCCCCTGCTACCTGTGCCGATACAGGAGGACTGGTGCTACCCTCTTATCAGGGGCCCTGTTCTTACCCAAGCATTTCACTGGACAAACACTTCAGAGCCAAGAAATGTCTATTTCAAGCTTATTCCAGTTCCGTGGATACCAATATAAAGAGAGAAGAGAGCTATAAGCCACATTTCACTACAAAACCTTGTATGTAGAAACTAAAAAAAAACAGCCTCAGCCCAGGCTCAGTCCATGCCTATCCTAATGCATTTTGATCCACCCACAGGGCTTAATCATGGGGATCCCCATTTGGAGATCGCCCTGTGGGTGGGTCGCAATGCATTGGGGGTGGCCTGGATGGAGGCTGTTTTCACATACAGGGTTTTGTAGTGATGTGTGGCTTATAGAACTTTTCTCTCTTTGTTTTGCTAAATGGCATGTTCAGAAATACTCTGTGAGTGTCGGCTTCACTTATTTATACCTCTATGTGTACATACTTCTGGATCCTCATTCTGTCCATTGTAAAGTTCTGGTTGGTCTATGGCAAGCTTTTGGTCGCCGGTATTACTTCTACCTGGTACCTTTGTTGACCCCTTTGTTTGTGTTTTGGGGGTAACATTTATGTTTAACTATCAAGTGCTGACCCCTGACACGTCCCTGACTGCTACACATACTGTAAGGTTCGAAAGAAAGGAGGCAACTAAGGGCAAATAATCTATAGCAAGACCATTATATCTGAGCAGTGGCCAAAAACTTGCTTTCTCTAGTTTAAATTAAAAAAGGCAATTGCAGCAAGCAGGTCTCAGATAATGAATGATTATAACTAGGGATGAGCTTCGAGTTCGAGTCGAACTCATGTTCGACTCGAACATTGCCTGTTCGCCCGTTCGCAGAACAGCGAACAAATTGGGGTGTTCGCGGCAAATTCGAAAAATCTATGGGAGAAATCTAAAGTGCTAATTATAAAGGCTAATATGCAAGTTATTGTCCTAAAAAGTGTTTGGGGACCCGGGTCCTGCCCCAGGGGACATGTATCAATGCAAAAAGAAGTTTTAAAAACGGCCGTTTTTTCGGGAGCAGTGATTTTAATAATGCTTAAAATGAAAAAATAAAAGTGAAATATTCCTTTAAATTTCGTACCTGGGGGGTGTGTATGATATGCATGTAAAGTGGCGCATGTTTCCCGTGCTTAGAACTGTCCCTGCAAAAAATGTCATTTTTGAAAGAAAAAAATGCATTTAAAACTGACTCGCGGCTATTAATGAATTGTCGGCTCCCGGCAATACATACAAAAGTCATTGATAAAAAAAAAAAAAAAAGCGTGGGGGTTCCCCAGAATTCAATTACCAGGCCCTTCAGGTCTGGAATGGATATTAAGGGGAACCCCGCCGCAAATAAAAAAAAAATTGACGTGGGGTTCCCCCAAATATCCATTCCAGGCCCTTCAGATCTGGCATGGATTTTAAGGGGAACTCCACCCCAAATTAAAAAAAAAATGGCGTGGAGTCCCCCTAAAAATCCATACCAGACCCCTTATCCGAGCATGCAACCTGGCCGGCCGCAGGGGAAAAGGGGGGGACGAGAGAGCGGCCCCCCCTCCCTCCTGAACCGTACCAAGCCACATGCCCTCAACATGGGGAGGATGTCCCCATGTTGATGGGGACAAGGGCCTCATCCCCACAACCCTTGCCCGGTGGTTGTGGGGGTCTGCGGGCGGGGGGCTTATCGGAATCTGGAAGACCCCTTTAACAAAGAGGACCCCCAGATCCCGGCCCCCCCCCTATGTGAATTGGTAAGGGGTACATTGTACCCCTACCATTTCACGAAGAAAGCGTAAAAAAATGTTTAAAAAAACACACAAACACGTTGAAAAAGTCCTTTATTAAAAAAAAAAAAAAAAAACAAAAACATTCCAGCGGTGAAATCCAGTGTCCCGCGGCGATCCCGATGTCCAGCGCTGTCCGTCATTGGTTGTGCCTGAGCGGACCTGATGGGGAACTCCCTCTCAGTATTTTAAATGTATAGACCCGCCCCTTCTAAAGTTCCCCATCAGGTCCGCTCAGCGGACCAGATGCGGAACATGAGAAGGGGCGGGTCTATACATGTATTACCAAAGTGAGAGCAGTTCCCCATCAGGTCCGCCTCCTCGGTATGTCGGACCCGCCTACGTCATTGGCTTGAGCGGGGAACTTCCTTCACTATGTAAATTTAAATTTACACAGTGAAGGAAGTTCCCCGCTCAAGCCAATGACGTAGGCGGGTCTGACATACCGAGGGGGCGGACCTGATGGGGAACTGCTCTCACTTTGGTAATACATGTATAGACCCGCCCCTTCTCATGTTCTGCATCTCGTCCGCTGAGCGGACCTGATGGGGAACATTAGAAGGGGCGGGTCTATACATTTAAAATACTGAGAGGGAGTTCCCCATCAGGTCCGCTCAGGCACAACCAATGAAGGACAGCGCTGGACATCGGGATCGCCGCGGGACACTGGATTTCACCGCTGGAATGTTTATTTATTTATTTTTTTAAATAAAGGACTTTTTCAAGGTGTTTGTGTGTTTTTTTAAACATTTTTTTTTACGCTTTCTTCGTGAAATGGTAGGGGTACAATGTACCCGTTACCAATTCACATAGGGGGGGCGGGATCTGGGGGTCCCCTTTGTTAAAGGGGTCTTCCAGATTCCGATAAGCCCCCCGCCCGCAGACCCCCACAACCACCGGGCAAGGGTTGTGGGGATGAGGCCCTTGTCCCCATCAACATAGGGACATCCTCCCCATGTTGAGGGCATGTGGCTTGGTACGGTTCAGGAGGGAGGGGGGGCCGCTCTCTCGTCCCCCCCTTTTCCCCTGCGGCCGGCCAGGTTGCATGCTCGGATAAGGGGTCTGGTATGGATTTTTAGGGGGACTCCACGCCATTTTTTTTTTAAACTTGGGGTGGAGTTCCCCTTAAAATCCATGCCAGATCTGAAGGGCCTGGTAATTGAATTCTGGGGAACCCCCACGCTTTTTTTTTTTTTTTTTTCTCAATGACTTTTGTATGTATTGCCGGGAGCCGACAATTCATTAATAGCCGCAAGTCAGTTTTAAATGCATTTTTTTTCTTTCAAAAATGACATTTTTTGCAGGGACAGTTCTAAGCACGGGAAACATGCGCCACTTTACATGCATATCATACACACCCCCCAGGTACGAAATTTAAAGGAATATTTCACTTTTATTTTTTCATTTTAAGCATTATTAAAATCACTGCTCCCGAAAAAACGGCCGTTTTTAAAACTTCTTTTTGCATTGATACATGTCCCCTGGGGCAGGACCCGGGTCCCCAAACACTTTTTAGGACAATAACTTGCATATTAGCCTTTATAATTAACACTTTAGATTTCGAACGTTCGAGTCCATTGTATTTAATAGGGTTCTAAAGTTTACACGAACATTTTGTCTGTTCGCAGGTTCTGGTGCGAACCGAACAGGGGGGTGTTCGGCTCATCCCTGATTATAACATGAATAATGATATAATACATGAATATGCATGCATATGTAAGTTTTATCAGGGAAACAGATTCTTGTGTTTATAATCATATTTTGCCAGATATCTAGTATAGGAAACTTGTTTTGCTGCTTTAAAAAAAATCATTTGTCTTTTATTAATTTTTTTTTTTTTCAAAATGTTGCTGAATATGCTGTGTTTCTGTATTTTCTATTTGTATCTCCCTGAGGAATCAGTTTCCAAGCCTGTTTTTATTTTCGGGGACAGGAGAACCAGCCAGAGACTGCTTGTCATTCTACTCAGCAGGACATGTTAATTGTCTAATTTCTCTGCTTTAAACTAAAATGTATTTTGTACTAAAAGGCACAAAGACAGTTAAAACTATTCTTCCTGTTATTTCCAATATTCATTGGCTATAGTTGTAAGATATAATTTCTAACAAGAAGTAAAAGAAATAAAAAACTGTACTTATAACATTAAAAGGGCTGGATGTCATTGTGTGAAAAGTTAGGTTAAAATCTACGCGGCAGTTTTGGTTTTGTTTAACTTAAAATTTGCGGAGTACATTTTTACTTTCAAAGGGACAGGAAGGGTCTGATGCTTAAAGCCCCACAATAAAGCCAAAATATGTGTAGCGGACCCCTCATAATTGGGGTCGCTATGCCTAAATTTAGGGGGTAGCCTGAGCAAATAGTTAGGCTCAGGCTGTTGGAATTCTCTAAATTGGCCTCTGCTCTGTTGTGATGTTGCCTGGTAGTACAGTTCCCTGTGGCCTGCAGGTGGCGCTGTCGCCCAGGTCTCAGGTCGAAGCACAGGTGGCATTGCAGCGCTATTGGGGGTCCTCTCTCGGCAGCCGTGCAGTGGGCGTGGTCTACATGCTGTGCATGCTGGGAGAGGATACACAAGGGGCAGAAGCTATTATTCGGGGAGCAGTTTGCGCCTCCAAGCCCTCCAGGCCAGGGGTGCGTGTGTGTGTTCAGTTCCGGGCACCTTTAGCCCGAGGCTGCATCGTTCCAGGTAGGCCCAGCACCTTTAGCTGAGGCCTACACCAGAAGAGGAGTCCCAGGGTACCCGTGGGAGGGTGACCCGCTCTGTCTCGGGAACAGCGCCACCTATAGGCCCCAGGGAACTGCACACCAGTACCATCTCCCAGGGATAGAAATGGTCCATGAAACCTAACAATTAGTGCATCTGAGCCTAGTTACCACTCAGATGCTTCCCCTAAATGTAACCACCCGCTACACAACCCCCTCACTTATGAACACTGATCCCCAGTGTCTGGAACCAATTTATGCCTCCTCAATCCCGAGTCAACATAAACCCGATCCAGAGACAACTAAAAAAAATGACAATTTAAAATTTTGTTTGTTTGTGCCGGAACCTAACATGGGGAAGGAAAGAAAACACAGATGGGAAAAGGAGGTGCACATGTGTATAAAACACTTTGGAGTCACTCAAACATTACAGTAAATATTTACAGTTCCCTCCCGCAGAACTAGCTAAGACCCACCCCATACTCAGCAGTCTTGCTTGTCATTCACCTGCAGAGGAAAGAAAAACACATAATCTAACACAATGTGTAATTTAGAATGAACAGGTTCCTCCCTAAAGAAAAACCTCCTCGCTCTAAAAGTAAGTGCAGTGTGAGACTAACAGTATAACAGTTGCACAACACCCCCACCTGGTGGTGGTGCTGCGATGAATCCACTGGGTTTTTTTTTCTCTTGGACTGTGGCCCTAAGCTGACTACAACCCCAAAGTCCTTGTTATCTTTGTGGTGGGAAGAGAAGGGAGAACAACAAACAGCAACAACTCCCGCTCCTCCAAAGAGTAAAGTACCCTTTAACATAGGGCAAAGTTCCTGGAGAGAAAAAAAAAAAGTTCAAACACAAAAACACAAGAGTCTGGTCTCTCACAAATAGTAGTGTGGGTCAGGCAACACCAGCGGCTTCCAATGTTTGTCAAAGGTATCTATGTGGTACTCCACATTGTCCTTGTGCTTTTGGCAGATAAGCACTTTGTCCGCATGAATGTGCCGACCCAACATCCAAGCAGCTTTGCAATCTTTAAACCGCAGAGTGGCGGCGGGTGAACATGAAAAATACCTTCTGGCCTGAGGTACCTTAATGTGTGTCCACACAAACTCCGAGTACCACCGATCTCTACAGGCCTCAACCTCGAACAAAAGTTCTTAGGGTAGGTACGGGTACTCCCACCCATACTCGCTGGCAACCTTCTGGTTGAAGAGTCTCTGTAAGCGGGACAGCGGTGGCATAGTGGCACGGTCTCCTGCGCCCGGCAAGACAACAGCATCCGGGTGCTGAGGCACTTTAACTGCATCCGGGCCAGTTGCAGGGGCCCGCAGTGACACCTGTCTCGTAGTAGCAGTAGTGATGGAAGCAGGTGCTCCCGACGGTGGAAGGGCAGGCAAGGGGACAGATCCCTCCTCAGGCTCCGAAGCCACCACCCGGGGTGTACTTTCCCCAGTAGACATGGGTGGGTCCCTAGGCTTATGGAACAAGGACAGGGGCATCTTATCTCATCCCTTCCTCTCAAATAGTTCATCAATTGCGGCGTCATCACCACCGCATCAGAGATGGACTCTAGGTCAGAGGTATCGTACTCCTCCACAGGGAAGTAATTCCTGGTGAAGGACGATTCACCCCCTCTGGCCAACTCACTAACATGTGAATCCCCAGGGCTAGGGGACTTTAACAAAGTCTCTCCCCCTGGCTTACCTCGGCTTGAAGAAGGACTCGGACGTCCGGGACTTTTCCCTTCAGAGACATCCGTTCCGGGTAAGCGCTGGGGCGTTGCTCCACCACGGCCGCGGGGAGCTTTCACAAGACCCATCTTCCTCTTGGGCGGTGGGAGAAAAGACTCTGTTGTTACTGAAGCAGCATCCTCGGGTTTCTCACTCGCTAAAGCGATCTTCTCTGTGACTTCCTCCGAAGTCCCGTCAGTGCACGCAGGGGTGGCTGTGCAAGCTTCGATTCCTCCCTCCAGAGTGGTGGCGCCCGTAAGGCAATTGAGGTGGAAGGCCCGAGGCCCTCTCTGTAGGTTGCTCCACCTGGAACAGAAACTCCTTACAGCTTTCGCATCGCCCGAATGGCTTCAGATGAACCACCAGTCCCGAGCAGCCGGGACAAATCACACCGAGGGCCTCCACGTCCTTGCACACGTAGAGGGCAAATCTTCCCCGGGGCTTGAGCCGAATCCCCGTATCCATAAGCGAAGCAGCGAATGAAGTCATTTTCACGGTTGTAGAAGCTGGAACCCATGAGGCATGAGACGACATGCTGACCATCTGCTGCTCCATCACGCACTGACCTTTTCGCGCAAAAGTCTCCACGTGTAACTCCATACATGGTCAGACTCCTCCCATCTCCTGCATCGCTCGCGGGCTTTTCTGAATAGACACGCCCACGAACTACGCAGTCAGGGTTCTCCTCGTGGCGCAGTTCTAAACATGGCTGACCTCCACGGAACTTCACTGGGGAATAAAAGTTCAGCTTCTGGGGGGGATTTCACTCTGTGGCCGCAAACACATCCCGGACTCGAGCCCCCACGTGTAGCGCACCAACCCCAGACTTTACCTTCTTTTCTTCTGCTTGGCTCCCCCACAGTAAAGAATGAGGCACACCGCATCACAAGCCCGTACCCTCCTGAATAGGGAGGTTGAGCAGTGTTAGTTTCTCAGGCCTGCTTGCAGCCAGTGTTTAAAAACCTCCAGTGCTGACCTAGTTTCTGTGGTAGTCAGAAACAAGCCTTTAGTTCTCCCCAGTAAGCAACTGTCCACACCAACTGAAAGGTCCAACTCTTATTTATTTTTCTCAGCACAATAAACAGTCTCTTTGAGAGCAGACAGGTTGGGACAAGACACAGGTCAGACAAGGTGGGAGGAGGTCCAGGCACAAACTTAAATTGGGTTTTCTCCTGTTCTGATTAGCACGAACAGGCTTGGCGCACGGTCTCTGCCACAGACCATGAAGTTGGTCACTGCCACTGACCGGGTGAAAAAGATGAAATCCACTGCCACTGACCTTGTGTGCGTAGTGTCACTGCCACTGTGACATAAAGAACACACACTTCCTTCCTTTAGTAACTTGGCCCTTTTTTAGGTCAAGAACATCCCTCCAGAGAGTTACCAGAGGCCCCATCTGTCACCACGACTCTGCGCTGGGTCTTCAGAAAGGGTCACCTCCCTGGCCTCCTCGTCCTGGATACGGGTCCCCTCGCAAGGCAGATTCCTGGGAGCCTCGGTCCCTGGCGGATCCCAGCCGAAGGCTGCTGGGCTCCAGGCCTTTCTCCAAAGTACCTCACCCCAGACTGAAGGTGTTTGGTATGGAACAGCAGCTCCGTCTCCGGGCCTAGGGCACCCGAAGACAACCCGACCAGGCCTCCGGGCCTAGGGCACCCGGAGGCGACACACACGCACCCAGGCCTAAGGTGCCTGAGCATGGAACCGACCCCCCTGGAAGATGGCCGCCCCCTTTTATATCCTCCCCCGACAGGCACAGCAGGTTCCCCGCCCCGCCGTACTGCTGCCAAGAGGGGAAAAAAAGGCACAACCTTGTACTGCGGTTCAACCCGGGCCCATGGCAACAGTGCCACCTATAGGCCCCAGGGAACTGCACACCAGTACCATCTCCCAGGGATAGAAATGGTCCATGAAACCTAACAAATAGTGCATCTGAGCCTAGTTACCACTCAGATGCTTCCCCTAAATGAAACCACCCGCTACATGTATATTATTTGCTGTTTGTACCTGTAGTAGGGCCACGAAACAAAAGTATGCATTTTGCTATTAAAACATATTGACCCTAACCTTTGACCTTGACCTTTTTATTTACAAAAAAAATTCAAAAAAATACCAAAGCGATACTCTCTCCGCGCTCCATGTCCTCCTCCATCCTCCTCTGCACTCTCCATCTTCCACTTGTATTCTCTTTTGGGTTGACGGAGGCCTAACAAAAGGCATCATGGACATGAACCTGTGAGGTGTGCCCTATTGTTAGCTGTGGCTCATAGTTAAATACTGCAGAGAATTGCACTTAGGTAAAAATGTCATAGGTGTCCAAAGCATTGAGGATCCCCCACCAAAAAAGAAGAAGAGACGAGAACCTTGCTCATTGCGTTACTGGCCAGACACTTGGGAAAAAGGTGTAGCAGGATGGATTAGACAGAGAGAAACTATAAATGAATAAACAGTTTCAAAATTAGAATCAGTAATGCAAATCAGAGTAAGAATGGCAAAGAGCATGCATGCATTACAGAATAATGCAAAACAGATTATGAAAGTTGCACAAACATGGACTCATCACAACAATATCCCTGTGACTCAGTCATACTTAGGCTCCATGCATGCTTAAAAAAATGGCGCGCATGGAGCCTAACTATGGCAGAAAAAACTTTCATATAGAATGTTTTTTTGTACATAGTTTAGACGAGTTTAGGAGAGTTTTGCATTTTTCTTGCCAGAAAGCTCCAATCAGAAACCCAGACCAGAAGTTTTTTTTTCCTGCCTCTAAACCTTGAGCTCAAAATATGCCTGTAATCATTCTAATGTGCATGGATACATAGGATAACATTGAGCTGCTTTTACAGGCAAAACAAAAAACTCCTGTAGTAGCAGCGATTTTTAAGCCAGTGTGCACGAAGCCTTATGCCCCATACACACGATCGTTTTTCATGCCGTTAAAAATGCCAATTTTAAAAATGGGCATTAAAACCGATCGTGTGTATGCTCCAGAGCATTTTTAACGACGTGAAAAACGGCCATTAAAAATTTCGAACATGCTCTATTTTTTCACGTTTTTTTTCATGTCGTTTTTTTTAACGACGTGAAAAACGATAGTGTGTATGCTTTTACGAGGTGAAAAAAACCGTGCATGCTCAGAATCAAGTATGAGACAGGAGCGCTCGTTCTGGTAAAACTAGCGTTCGTAATGGAGATAGCACATTCGTCACGCTGTAACGGACTGAAAAGCACGAGGCTGAAAAGTGCGAATCGTCGCTCAACAAACTTTTCTAACATGAAGGGTGGCGCCATCCGAACGGAACTTCCCCTTTATAGTGCCGTCGTACGTGTTGTATGCCACTGCGCTTTGCTTGAACGTTTTTTAAAATGATTGTGTGTACGCAAGACAGGCTTGAGAGGAAACATGAAAAAAAATGACGAGAAAAACGTCGGTTTAAAAAATGGCATGAAAAACGATTGTGTGTACGCCGCATAACACGTGGCTGCATAGCATAGCCTCTATAAGTCTTTGCAACAACAGAAAATCGAGCTGAGAATCACTACGATAGTAAAGCAGTTCAGAACATAAACTACTACTCGCACTTATCATCATAAATTACATCCCTCTAAGTGAAATCCAGCTCTTGTAACACACATGAACAGCTAAAAAAATCCAAGGCTCAAAAACACAGGGGGGCACCCCACTGTATCTGCAGTACTCCGGTAGAATTTGGGGAGTTACAGTGGGGTGCCCTCCTGTGTTCTTGAGCCTTGGATCCCATAGTTGTTAGGTTATGCAGAGAAGCTGCATGCTATCAGGATCCTACCATGCTGCCCACAGGTGGTTTATGACAATGAAGAGCATCTTACCTGGCTGCAGATCATTTTCCCAGCTACCTCATCAGGCGTGGCCTCTCAAAGCTGCAAAGGGAGAGAAGCAGATACGTTTATCAAGGTAAATGTGTCCAGAAACTCAGGGAGTTGTGGGAAATTAATTTAAAGGGGCTTGTACCCGCATCTGAGCATAGTAAGTAGATTGTCACTCTACTACAAAGGCAATAAGATGGGGAGGAGTCTCTGGGGGGCATGGGCTGGATGCTGACCTTACAGACCACTTTTACCTACAGGTAAGCCTAGATTAAGGCTTACCTGTAGGTGCAAGAAATATCTCCTAAACCTACACAGTTTAGGAGATATTTGCAGAAGACAGACACCGAGTGTGCAGTTTCTAACGGCGATCATGCCGTTAGTGGCGGCTCCCACAGCGCCGGACCCGCGATACTCAGAAGTCACTCCGGGAGAGATGACGACGATGGAGGAGGGGAACGAGGACCGCTGCGGGGGCTTCGATCTTAGGTAAGTAATTCATAGTGAGCTAGTATGCTATGCATACTAGCTCATTATGCCTTTGTCTTGCAGGGTTTTTGTTTTGTTTTTTTGTAGAGGGTTTACTTCTTCTTTAACCACTTAACGACCGCCCACTGTAAATATACGTTGGCAGAATGGCACCGACAGGCAGAATCACGTACATATACGTGATTGCCTTTGTATAGTTGGGGGGTCCGATCGGACCCCACTTCTTTACAGTGGGTGGTCGTTTTACCTTCGGGAGCGATCCGGCATGAGGGGACGGCCGTTCGATTCCGGCCCCCCCCTCTCGATCGCTCCCGGCGAATGAGGGAGCTTCCCCTGCCTGTGTACTGTTTACACAGGCAGGAGGAAGTGATGTCATCTCTCCTGCGGCGCTCACATATACCGAGCGCCGTACAGGTGTCAGGGAAATAGGCGCATCCCTGTGCATAATGGTGCAGGGTTGGCAAACCTGCATAGGCAAAGGCACTGTCAGGGAACCAACAGAAGGAGAAGGACTTTAGGACCCAGCATCTCTACCAGCAGGTCACATGGGCCTATATAAGGAAGTCTGCTAGTGTCTGCATTTGCTGGTTTATCTTCAGCTCCCCCTGTGTTCCTGTATCCTGAATCACCTGTTGATCTGATCTCCTGTGTACCGACCCGGCTTGTTCTGACCCGCTCTTCCTGATCCTTTGGCTCGACTCTTGGCTTGCACCTGACCTCCTTCTGCCTGCTCCCTGCATCCGACCCCGGCTTGTCTATTGAACTCTGCATATCCTGCTCCCTGCACTAAGACTCGGCTCATCCCTGGTCATTCTGATTACGGACTGTCTTCCTGTGAATGATCCTTGGCCTGGCTCCCGACTCAGCTTTCCAGTTGCTCCACTGGTCTCTGTCTCCTGGACCCTCCAAGCACGTCTGTCTTCAGTTACCAGGCACCCGTGCTTCTGTGGGCACTACACATGCTGTGTCATCTTCAGTGGTGTGCTGCACTCGGCCGCAAGGGGAGCCCTCCCAGCATCTTGGCCTCCTAACAAGTTCCTGACAGTATAAACCAGCCATGTCAGAGGCCGACGGAGGTGTCTCCCCGCTGGAAGCCGCCAGCCTACAGATCACAGCCCTCACCCAGGCCATCCAAGAACTCCAGAAAGAGTACCGCCAATTAGAGGGCCGACTGCAGCACCTGCCTGCAAAACCTTCTCCCGCAGGTCAAGGGTCATCTTTAACTAGTTCCTTGGCAACCACTCCTGCTGTGGTGATGCCCCCTCCGGAACCACGAGTGCCAACACCTGAACGCTTCTCCGGTGATTGGAAGAAACTCCGATCCTTTAAAAACGCCTGTTACCTGTACCTGGCTCTGCAACCACGGACCTTTTACTCTGAAGCAGTGAAAGTGGGATTCATCATTTCTTTGCTGACTGACGAACCCCAAGTATGGGCTCATGGCTTACTGGAGCAGGAAAGTCCCCTCATCAATTCTGTGGACCAGTTCTTTGAAATCATGGCCCAGTTATATGAGGATCCCCTGCGGGCGGCCACTGCTGAAGCTGCTCTACATGCCATACGGCAGGGTCAGCGCCCTGCGGAAGATTACACAGTGGAATTCCGTACCTGGTCCTCAGACTCAGGATGGAACGAGGCAGCGTTACGTTATCAGTATCGGCTGGGACAGTCTGAATCCCTCAAGGATGAACTGTCTAGAGTCAAGACCCCTTCAACTCTAGAGGGTCTCATCCTATTGACTATTCAACTCGACAGACGCTTACGAGAGCGCCGGTCTGAACGCATCCAAACCCCCCAACTTCTCGAAGCTCCGTCCACATCTAGTTCTATGCAGCTTGGCCTGGCTCATCCGGCATTAACCTCAGGGGAGAGACTTCGTCGCCGACAGGCGAACCTTTGCTTCTACTGCGGGGGAACCAGTCATTATATAACCTTTTGCCCCATAAGACCCAGGAAATCGGTCCTCCGCACCACGGTCAACTGTCAGGTGTCCAGGTCCTCCTCCTCTCACATTACTCTTCCTGTCACATTACTGATAGCAGGACAAGAAGTTCACCTCCAAGCAATACTGGATTCCGGGGCATGTAGTTGCTTTTTGGATCTGACACTGGCAAAGAGACTCGCTATTCCCCTCCACCACAAGGGCCAAAGACTGACTGTCCACCTGGCCGACGGCTCAATGCCCAGTTCCGGGCATGTCACCCAGGAAACGGCACCTATCCTTACCTCCATCAATTCTGGTCACCAGGAATTTCTACGTTTTGATGTCCTGAGCTCTCCTATATTCCCTGTCATCTTGGGAACCCCATGGCTACAGGCACACAACCCTCAGATTGACTGGTCCAAAAGGGAAGTTTTCTTCACCTCTCCCTACTGCCGGCAGCATTGTCTTGTTCCTGAAACCAAGGACTCTTCCAGTTGCATGTCTGTTCTACCCACACCCAGTGTGGATCCCAATATACCAGCAGCCTATCAGGAGTTCAAGGATGTCTTTGACAAGAAGAAAGCATCGTCCCTACGATTGCCCCATTGAGTTGTTACCGGGGGCTGAGATTCCTTTTGGCCGTATTTTTCCCCTCTCTGAGACTGAACTTGAGACTTTGAGACAGTATATTGATGAAAACCTTGAAAAGGGATTTATCCCCCCTTCCTCCTCTCCTGCCGGTGCCGGCATTTTCTTCGTTGAAAAGAAGGATAAAACTTTGAGGCCATGTGTGGATTACAGAGAATTGAATAGAGTTACTCTTAAAAATCGCTACCCGCTTCCCTTCATCCCAGAACTCTTCCAGAGGTTCCGTACAGCTCATGTCTTCACTAAACTAGACCTACGTGGAGCCTACAATCTTGTCCGCATCCGGGAGGGGGACGAGTGGAAAACAGCGTTCAGAACAAGGTTTGGACATTTTGAATACTTAGTAATGCCATTTGGATTATGCAACGCCCCAGCCACATTCCAACATTTCATAAACGATATCTTCCGGCAGTACCTAGACCACTTCATTATCGTCTACCTCGATGATATCCTCATATTCTCAGCTACTCTGGAGCTTCACAGAACACATGTAAAAAAGGTACTGGGCATCCTCAGGGTACACGGATTGTATGTAAAAGCCGAAAAATGCGACTTCGAGAAGACGACAATCCAGTTCCTCGGACTCATTATCACCACCAATGGGATAGCCATGGATCCTCAGAAGGTGAAAGCCATTCTTGAGTGGCTGGCCCCTTCTGATAAGAAGAGTGTTCAGAGGTTCATCGGCTTCGCAAATTTTTACCGAAGATTTATAAGAGACTTTTCTACCATTGTAGCACCAATTACCCAGATAACACGTCAGCATACCAGATTCCAGTGGTCCGAAGCAGCACAAACGGCCTTTGATCAACTAAAGGTCCTCTTTACCTCTGCACCTGTTTTACAGCATCCCGATCCTGCCTTGCCCTATGTTCTGGAAGTTGATGCCTCCGAAGTAGCCACAGGAGCAGTTCTTTCCCAGCGTCAGGGGCCCAAAGCCCTACTTCATCCCGTGGCCTTCTCTTCACGGAAGATGACCCAGCCTGAGAAGAACTACGACGTAGGGGATCGAGAGCTCTTGGCAATAAAGACCGCCCTGGAGGAATGGAGATATCTCCTGGAGGGCGCCGTCCACCCTATTTTGATCTTTACAGATCATAAGAACTTGGAGTATCTCCGCACGGCCAAGCGACTGAGACCCCGGCAGGCTCGATGGGCTTTATTCTTTTCTCGATTCAATTTCCATATCACCTTCTGCCCAGGGTCTAAAAATGGAAAAGCCGATGCCTTGTCCAGAATGTTTCCTGATACCCCTGAAGAGATTACACCCAGTCCAATTCTGTCCCCTCAAAACTTCCTCTTGATCCAGCCCGATTTAAGAGCTTCAATTGAACAAGCATCCACTCAGTGCACGGAAACAGAAATCTCCTCCCTCAGAAGCCAGGAGGGACTCCTTTGGCATCAAGACAGGATTTTTGTCCCACAGCAAGCCAGGCTTCAGGTCCTAAAAACTTTCCACGATCACCAGCTGGCTGGCCACTTTGGGGTCCGAAAAACGACCGAACTGGTCGAACGGTCTTTATGGTGGCCCACTCTGAGAGCCGATTGTAAGGACTATGTCAACTAGACTTGTGCACAACGGAAAAATTTGTTCCGTTTCGGTTCGTTTCTTTCCGGTCCTGTTGATTCGTAATCATTCGTAATTTTGCTAGACAGGATTTTTCGTGTTCGGACTCATTCGTATTTTTGCAAGCGACATTTTTCGTTGAATTTTTTGTTGCTTTATAATTCGTACTTTCGGTAGAGTACGTTGTTTTTCGTTGATTCTGGACACAACTCCTACTTTCGTAACTTTTTTTGGGTTCGTTGATTCGTAATTTTCCGTGTCTCTCTCACAACGACGCTGCCTATTATGCCTAATGTGCTTCGAATGGATTTGTACTTTTCTAAATACATAGCGGTTATTTGTAATGATTCGAAATCTCGTATTTTACTTTCGTTTTTTACATGCGGCTATAGGCTCCGCCCCTGTACACCATTTTGAGAGGGTTCAGCACGGTGAGGGAGAAGCAGAGAGCAGAGCAGAGTGAGTGTTATTGTGCTTCGAATGGATTTGAAATCTCGTATTTTACTTTCGTTTTTTCATGCGGCTATAGCCTCCGCCCCTGTACACCATTTTGAGAGGGAGTTCAGCATGGTGAGGGAGAAGCAGAGAGCAGAGTGAGTGTTATTGTGCTTCGAATGGATTCGTACATTCGTAACTTTTTTCATAACGAATTATGCCGAAGACCTTCGGGCATTCGCTATTTTGCGGTATAATTTATTTCGGATTCGGTTTTATTCGTAATTGCTCTGTTCGGAAATTCGAATGCTTCCGAATGTCCGAAAGTTGCTAAATTCGGACGAATTTTGATTCGTTACGAAACGAATTGCACAAGCCTAATGTCAACTCCTGCACAATATGCCAAAGGAATAAGGGGTCCAACACGAAATCCTGGGGCCTGTTAAGACCACTGCCAGTTCCAGAACAACCTTGAAAAAATATTTCTTTAGACTTTATTGTGGATTTACCCCCTTCAGAAGAGTTTACAACCATTCTAGTAGTAGTAGACCGGCTATCCAAGATGGCACATTTCTTACCAATGATGGGCACACCTTCTGCCATGGACACAGCAGAAATTTTCATTAAAGAAGTAGTCAGACTACACGGAGTACCAGATAACATCGTGTCAGACAGAGGTGTACAATTCACCTCTAGGTTCTGGAGGAACCTTTGCAAATCACTATCAATTGAGACATGTTTTTCCACAGCTTACCATCCCCAGAGTAACGGCCAAACAGAAAGGACTAACCAGACCTTAGAGCAATACCTGCGTTGTTTTTGTTCCTTTTCTCAGGACGATTGGATCTCATTATTGCCCTGTGCGGAATTCGCATATAACAACTCTGTGCACACTGCTACCAACCAGTCACCCTTTTGGGCGAACTATGGCTACCACTCTTCATTTTTACCCAATGTCATTCCCGAATCCTCAGTCCCGGCAGTCCAGGACAGAATAAATTCCATCCAAACCAATTATCAGATTCTCCAGGACACAATGCGTAAAGCCCAAGAAGGATATAAGAGACAGTATGACAAGAAGAAGAGAGGAAACCCTGCCTTTAAGGTGGGGGACAAGGTGTGGCTCTCATCTGCAAACCTCAAACTGCCTTGTCATTCCCGAAAATTGGGACCGAAGTTTATTGGCCCTTTTGAAATAAAACGGGAAATAAATCCAGTAGCCTTCGAACTTGCCTTGCCTGAATCGTATAAAATCCACCCTGTATTTCATGTTGCACTTCTTAAACATGTAATTTCCAGTCCTTTTTCAGGGAGAGAAGAAATACCCCCACCTCCGGTCTTGGTTGGAGACGAGACTGAATTCGAAGTGGAGTCCATCCTTGACTGTCGTCGGAGAGGTAGGACAATTCAGTTTTTAATTAAGTGGAAAGGATACCCTGCAGAAGAGAGCTCTTGGGAACCTGCGAGTCATGTACATGCCCCTAGGCTTATACAAAGATTTCGCACCAGTCATCCCGCAAAATGGGCGCAACTGGGCATCCGGAGGCTGCCCGTTGGGGGGGGCACTGTCAGGGAAATAGGCGCATCCCTGTGCGTAATGGTGCAGGGTTGGCAAACCTGCATAGGCAAAGGCACTGTCAGGGAACCAACAGAAGGAGAAGGACTTTAGGACCCAGCATCTCTACCAGCAGGTCACATGGGCCTATATAAGGAAGTCTGCTAGTGTCTGCATTTGTTGGTTTATCTTCAGCTCCCCCTGTGTTCCTGTATCCTGAATCACCTGTTCTGATCTGTTCTGATCTGATCTCCTGTGTACCGACCCGGCTTGTTCTGACCAGCTCTTCCTGATCCTTTGGCTCGACTCTTGGCTTGCACCTGACCTCCTTCTGCCTGCTCCCTGCATCCGACCCCGGCTTGTCTATTGAACTCTGCATATCCTGCTCCCTGCACTAAGACTCGGCTCATCCCTGGTCATTCTGATTACGGACTGTCTTCCTGTGAATGATCCTTGGCCTGGCTCCCGTCTCAGCTTTCCAGTTGCTCCACTGGTCTCTGTCTCCTGGACCCTCCAAGCACGTCTGTCTTCAGTTACCAGGCACCCGTGCTTCTGTGGGCACTACACCTGCTGTGTCATCTTCAGTGGTGTGCTGCACTCGGCCGCAAGGGGAGCCCTCCCAGCATCTCGGCCTCCTACCAAGTTCCTGACAACAGGAGAAGATGCAGGTTAGTGCACAAAACACTACACTGACACCAGGACATATAGGCACATAAATCGCCCCCCAGGCCCCCCCAGACACCCCCAGATCACCCCCCAGATCACCCCCCAGCCCCCAGTCACAGTGTCACTGATTGCAGTGACCATTTATTTAGTGATCACTGCAATCAGTGACATTTGTGACTGTAAAAGTGTCACTACATTTAGTTTTAGGTTCAGTGTAGCCCCCCAACCCCCCCTAATAAAGGTTTAACCCCCTGATCACCCCCCAGATAACCCTTTCACCCCCTAGCACCGCCGTCGCTAAGCGATCATTTTTCTGATCGATGTCTTAGCGTCGGTGATGCTGATCGGTAGCCAGTAATTTTTTTTAGGTTCGCCGCAGGTTTTTATAGCGTCGGGTACCCCCATATATTACCTAATAAAGGTTTAACCCCCTTGATCGCCCCCCAGGTAACCCTTTCACCCCCTATCACCACTGTCACTAAGCGATAATTTTTCTGATCGATGTCTTAGCGTCGGCGATGCTGATCGGTAGCCAGTAATTTTTTTTAGGTTCGCCGCAGGTTTTTATAGCGTCGGGTACCCCCATATATTACCTAATACAGGTTTAACCCCCTTGATCACCCCCAGGTAACCCTTTCACCCCCTAGCACCGCCGTCGCTAAGCGATCATTTTTCTGATCGATGTCTTAGCGTCGGTGATGCTGATCGGTAGCCAGTAATTTTTTTTAGGTTCGCCGCAGGTTTTTATAGCGTCGGGTACCCCCATATATTACATAATAAAGGTTTAACCCCCTTGATCGCCCCCCCAGGGTAACCCTTTCACCCCCTATCACCACTGTCGCTAAGCGATCATTTTTCTGATCGCTGTCTTAGCGTCGGTGATGCAGATCGGTAGCCAGTAATTTTTTTTAGGTTCGCCGCAGGTTTTTATAGCGTCAGGTACCCCCATATATTATCTAATAAAGGTTTAACCCCCTGATCGCCCCCCAGGTAACCCTTTCACCCCCTATCACCACTGTCGCTAAGCGATCGTTTTTATGATCGTTGTCTTAGTGTCGGTGATGCCGATAGGTAGCCAGTAATTTTTTTTTAGGTTCGCCGTCAGGTTTTTATATAGCGTCAGGTACCCCCATATATTACCTAATAAAGGTTTTAACCCCCTAATTGCCCCTAGTTAACCCTTTCACCAGTGATCATCATATAAGTGTTACGGGTGACGCTGGTTAGTTAGTTTGCTTTTTATAGTGTCAGGGCACCCGCCGTATATAACCCAATAAAGGTTTAACCCCCTGATCGCCCGGCGGGTGATATCAATTAGGTTTTAGCATCAGAGAGGGTCTGCGTCACACCCCAGGCAGCGTCAGGTTAGTGCCAGTAGCGCTAACACCCACGCGTTAAGCATACACCCCCCTTAGTGGTATAGTATCTGAACAGATCAATATCTGATCTGATCAGATCTATACTAGCGTCCCCAGCAGTTTAGGGTTCCCAAAAACGCAGTGTTAGCGGGATCAGCCCAGATACCTGCTAGCACCTGCGTTTTGCCCCTCCGTCCAGCCCAGGCCACCCAAGTGCAGTATCGATCGATCACTGTCACTTGCAAAACACAACACACATAACTGCAGCGTTCGCAGAGACAGGCCTGATCCCTGCGACTCCAGTGCTGTAGGAGGTGATTTCACCACCACAGTTAAAAAAAAAAAAAGCATATATGCCGAAGCATTGGGGCAGCAGGGGCGGAGGAGCGATTTTGCTCCTAATGCCGCTTACATACGGTCGAAATTCCGACGGAGGCTTGCCCGTGGAAAAGTCCGACCATGTGTGTGCGGCATAACTTTTGCGGGAAGTTGCCCCCATGCTTCGGCATATATAAATGGTGCATGTATGCCCATCATTAGAAGTGGGTGGATGAAGGGCGGTATTCTAATGGTGGGCATACCCACCGATCAATCTTTTTTTTTTCGTTCAGCCAACAGGCTGCATGAAAAAAAAGATTACAATACATGTCCAACAAGGACCAGCAACGTACTGGTATGTTGCTGGACTTTGAATGTTTATACCAGAATTATGCCTGTGGTTTTAGGTATCATCTTGGTATCATTCTTTTCAGCCAGCGGCCGGTTTTCATGTAAAAGCAATCCTAGTGGCTAATTAGCCTCTGGACTGCTTTTACAAGCAGTGGGATGGAATGTCCCCCCTCCCGGATATAAAAAGCGCCATTGGGAAATTGGGAAAGCATTTTATCACACCGATCTTGGTGTGGTCAGATGCTTTGAGGGCAGAGGAAAGATCTAGGGTCCAATAGACCCCAGTTTTTTTTCAAAAAAGAGTACCTGTCATTACCTATTGCTATCATAGGGAATATTTACATTCCCTGAGATAACAATAAAAATGATAAAAAATAAATAAATATGGAAGCAACAGTTTAAAAACAAAATAAAAAAGCAAAATTAATAATAAAAAAAAAAAAAAAAAAAAAAGCACCCCTGTCCTGCCCTGCTCTTGCCCAATGGCGAACGCAAGCGTCGGTCTGGCATCATATGTAAACAGAAATTGCACCATGCATTTGAGGTATCACCGCGAAGGTCAGATTGAGGGCAGTAATTTTAGCAGTAGACCTCCTCTGTAAATCTAACGGCGTAACCTGTAAAGCCTTTTAAAGGCTTTTAAAAATGTATGTAGTTTGTCGCCAATGCGCGTTTGTGCGAAATTTTAAAGCTTGTCGTGTTTGGTATCTATGTACTCGGCCTAAGATCATCTTTTTTATTTCATCAAACATTTGGGCAATATAGTGTGTTTTAGTGCATTAAAATTAAAAAAAGTGTATTTTTTCCCCAAAAAATGCGTTTGAAAAATCGCTGCGCAAATACTGTGTAGAAAAAAAATTGCAACACCCACCATTTTAATCTGTAGGGCCTTTGCTTTAAAAATATATATAATGTTTGGGGGTTCAACATAATTTTCTTGCAAAAAAAAAATATGTTTTCATGTAAACAAAAAGTGTGAAAAAGGGCTTTGCCTTCAAGTGGTTAGAAGAGTGGATGTAAGCTTCCTAATGTTGTGTATAAAATGCCAGAACAGTTCAAACCCCCCCAAATGACCCCATTTTGGAAAGTAGACACCCCAAGCTATATACTGAGAGGCATGTCAAGTCCATGGAATATTTTATATGTTGACACAAGTTGCGGAAAATAGACAATTTATTTTTTTATTTTTTATTTTTTGCACAAAGTTGTCACTAAATGATATATTGCTCAAACATGTCATGGGCATATGTGGAATTACACCCCAAAATACATTCTGTTGCTTCTCCTGAGTACGGGAATACCACATGTGTGAGACTTTTTGGGAGCCTAGCCGCGTACGGGACCCCAAAAACCAATCACCGCCTTCAGGCTTTCTAAGGGTGTAAATTTTTGATTTCACTTCTCACTGCCTATCACAGTTTCGGAGGCCATGGAATGCCCAGATGGCACAAAACCCCCCCAAATGACCCCATTTTGGAATGTAGACACCCCAAGCTATTTGCTGAGAGATATGGTGAGTATTTTGCAGATCTCGCTTTTTGTCACAAAGTTTTGAAAATGAAAAAAAAAAAAAATGTTTTTTTTCTTCATTTTCAAAAACAAATGAGAGCTGTAAAATACTCACCATGCATCTCAGCAAATAGCTTGGGGTGTCTACTTTACAAAATGGGGTCATTTGGGGGGGTTTTGTGCTATTTTGGCATTTTATGGCCTTCGAAACTGTGATGGGTAGTGAGGAGTGAAATCAAAAATTTGTGCCTAGAAATCCTGAAGGCGGTGCTTGGTTTTCGGGGTCCCGTACGCGGCTAGGCTCCCAAAAAGTCCCACACATGTGGTATCCCCGTACTCAGGAGAAGCAGCAAAATGTATTTTGGGGTGTAATTCCATATATAACCATGGCATGTGTGAGCAATATATCATTTAGTGACAACTTTTTGTAATTTTTTTTTTTTGTCAATATTCAATCACTTGGGACAAAAAAAAATATTCAATGGGCTCAACAGGCCTCTCAGCAATTTCCTTGGGGTGTCTACTTTCTAAAATGGGGTCATTTGGGGGGTTTTGTGCTATTTTGGCATTTTATGGCCTTCGAAACTGTGATAGGTAGTGAGGAGTGAAATCAAAAAATTGCGCCCTTAGAAATCCTGAAGGCTTTGCTTGGTTTTCGGGGGCCCGTACGCGGCTAGGCTCCCAAAAAGTCCCACACATGTGGTATCCCCGTACTCAGGAGCAGCAGCAAAATGTATTTTGGGGTGAAATTCCACATATAACCATGGCATGTGTGAGCAATATATCATTTAGTGACAACTTTTTGTAATTTTTTTTTTTTTTTAGTCATTATTCAATCACTTGCGACAAAAAAAAAAAATATTCAATGGGCTCAACATGCCTCTCAGCAATTTCCTTGGGGTGTCTACTTTCCAAAATTGGGTAATTTGGGGGGGTTTTGTACTGCCCTGCCATTTTAGCACCTCAAGAAATGAGATAGGCAGTCATAAATTAAAAGCTGTGTAAATTCCAGAAAATGTACCCTAGTTTGTAGACGCTATAACTTTTGCGCAAACCAATAAATATACGCTTATTGACATTTTTTTTACTAAAGACATGTGGCTGAATACATTTTGGCCTAAATGTATGACTAAAATTGAGTTTATTTGATTTTTCTTATAACAAAAAGTAGAAAATATCATTTTTTTTTCAAAATTTTCGGTCTTTTTCTGTTAATATCGCAAAAAATAAAAATCGCAGAGGCAATCAAATACCATTAAAAGAAAGCTCTATTTGTGGGAAGAAAAGGACGCAAATTTTGTTTCGGTACAACATTGCATGTCCGCACAATTTCCAGTTAAAGCAGCACAGTGCAAAATTCTGAAAACAGCTCTGGTCCTTTAGCTACAAAATGGTCCGGGGCTTAAGTGGTTAAAAAGAGAGTAATTATAAAATAATAGCAGATAAAATTGCCAACAGAGAAACGTTTTCAATATTTACACATCTCTAAAATATTAATACAGTCACAAAAGTACTGCTACTATATTAACGGTAATTTTATGATGGTATTCATAGCTTATTTGATCACGTTAACATACTGTATTAATAGACAAAATATGTTGCTAGATGGGCAGTGACAGCATGCAGTAAAGAGATTTCTTTGTATGAAGAGCAGAACAAACACTTGTCTGTTGGCTTTAGCTCTCATTCATCAATGCACAACTAGGTTAGGATCACATGAGAGTATCATGTCCTGCCAAACTAAAGGATGTTCTCCTGTGTGTGGGAGGGTCAGGGTGGTTCCATGACCTCCAACTCCTTGTTGGTGGAGTTATCCTTGCTGTCTTCCCAGACCTCTGCTTAGACCTACCTACATGTTTGCTTGCTGCCTACCTAGACCCCTACTCAGACCTGACTACTCTCCCATCTACAACCCTTTGAATCTACTCTGTAGCTTCTCTGTTCCAGCCATCTCCTTTGTGCGGCAATCCTCAGGTCCGGGACCTAGTGACAGTTTGTAGTAAAGTAAACAGGGTCACTAAGTTGTCTCACTCATCTCCAACTTCAGGAGCTCTGATGAAAACCAGCTGTTGCTTAGACCCTGCACCTCATGTGAATGCGTGTCACCTGGCAGAGGGCACCATAACATTAATGTAATAAGGGAAGAAAAACAGGACACAGCAAAGATGTACATAAGTATGTAAGGGGTATAAGAAAAGCAAGGGGCCACAGCCATCTACCATCTGGAGCTGGTCAGACCCATTTTAATTTTTTGACAGTTTTTCTACCTCAAATGTTGTCATCTCCTAAAAGATTTATAAATATTCTGTGGTTTTTCATTGTGTGCTCATAGCTGGACTAAAAATTGTAAAAATGAGACCGTGTCTTTACTAGATGACCTGTGCATTTTACAAGACCATGGGTCTTTACTACCCACGGTGACCAGACTAGACAAATGTAAAATTTGTAAAATGATGGCCTGAATGGCTGAAGGCAAAATAGACACTTTTCCTGACTCCAGATGTTATAAATGAGGACCATATGTTGTCAGCATTAACCACTTAAGCCCCGGACCAATACGCAGCATAAAGACCAGGCCCCTTTTTGCGATTCGGCACTGCGTCGCTTTAACTGACAATTGCGCGGTCGTGCGACGTGGCTCCCAAACAAAATTGGCGTCCTTTTTTTTCCCATAAATAGAGCTTTCTTTTGATGGTATTTGATCACCTCTGCAGTTTTTATTTTTTGCGCTATAAACAAAAATAGAGCGACAATTTTGAAAAAAATGACATATTTTTTACTTTTTGCTATAATAAATATCCCCAAAAAATATATAAAAAAACATTTTTTTTCCTCAGTTTAGGCCGATACGTATTCTTCTACATATTTTTGGTAAAACAAATCGCAATCAGCGTTTATTGATTGGTTTGCACAAAAATTATAGTGTTTACAAAATAGGGGATAGTTTTAAGGCATTTTTATAAAAAAAAAATTTTTACTAGTGTAGCGATACCTCCAACTAAGGAGGCCGCAGAATTAGATTTTGGGCCCTGAGTGCAGCTCCGCCAACCCCCGGCAATAGGCTCTATCCCCTTCTGGCACAGCTAGTACTAACAATCAATGATATGTCCTATGCAATAGAATAACTAAGCAAGGACACAGTAATGAATTGTAATAGGTAAAGTGTTTTACTCATCAATTCTCAATATGAATAAAAGGGGTAACAATAATCACAGTTATAAACAATCACTCCTAAGGGCAGCGTCCTGCCACTCTAACACACTATATAGTAACACACGCTACAAGTGCGCCATACGGGCGACCGTTAACTAAGTGCCCTATGGCGCAGCAATCAAACACGCTAGAATCCCCACCAGGCCTGGTTCTAATATTTAGCTTAGTCCTTCTTTCTTCACCGGCAGGTCTGTAATGGTGGTGCACTTAAACAGAGTATAACTTTGTAATCCAAGGGGTATGAAAATAACTTGTAGGCCACGGCAGTCTATAGGCCTATACACAGCAACAGTATCTAAGCTGGGCTTATGCCCTCTCACCCGCCGGACTACGGATCCAGTCCGGGAAAACCTCCACTGGCCGTGTCACACACTCTCGATCTCTCCAACGATCGGGTCCCCGATCCGACAAGGCGGTAGCTCACAAAGTCAGATGCCACCCAGGCTCGCAGAGGGGAGGATGGAAGGCTCTTCGGTCCCCAAAGATAAATTTTAGCAACAACTATATACAACATTGGACAATTCTGAAAACGATGTTGGGATAGGGGATTCCCACCATAACTGAGGGGTTGAATTCCCTTGCCCACAGGTCACATTATCTTGGGTGGCCTGACTAACTGTGCCAGAGAGTGAGCTGGGGTTGCCCTCCACCAAATGGACAGTGGAGGGATCCGGAATCTCAGCATTTCTCCTAGCAGTGACCACAGAGTCTTCCGAACTGTTCCCCATCTGGGGGTAGGTCAGCTTCTTAGGAGGTTGAATGACTCTTCGAGCTCTTTGCTCTCTTGGAATCTCTGGCTCTGGCGCCTCAGGCTCCTCTTCCTCGGAGTAACTATCATGGGCATCTTCCCAGTAATCTGTTGAAGGACTGAAAGGGATGAATTCTGTAGCCTCTGGGTTCAGCGTTTCATCTGTGGTATCTTGGGTGACTGGAAGATCTATGATAGAAGTTCCTGGAGTTGGGGAAGACCACAGCCAATCAAGCTCTCCTTCTTCATCCCCACTAAGTTGGGAGGCTTCTCCATTTCCAGCTCGGGAGGTCTGTGACCGAGTGTGCGGTCTAGGAGTATCCAAGATAGAGGCCGGTGCAGGGGAGTCTCCCACGGAAGGTATTCTAACTGCCTCCGTCAGTGGGAGCAGGTGGTTTCGATGCCATGTCTTCAGTGGGCCTACCTTTCCCTCTGGCTTCACCTTGTAGACAGGTAGGCCCGGCAACTTCTTGCAGATGACATAAGGTTCAGATCTCCATCTGTCTGCAAGCTTGTGCTTTCCGGGGACTCCCAGATTGCGCAACAGTACTCGATCCCCGGGCTGTAGGTCTTGTACCCGGACCTTCAGGTCGTAATTTTTTTTATTCCGAGCTCCCCTTTGATCTGAGGCCGCTTGAGCTTGTTCATAGGCTACTTTCAGGCTGTGTCTGAGCCTATCCACATATCCTCTGTGAGAGGTGACGGAGGAATGGTCCAGTGAGGTGCCAAAAGCCAGGTCCACCGGTAGTCTCGCTTCTCTCCCAAACATGAGTCGATATGGGGAATAGCCTGTAGCATCACTGATGGTGCAGTTGTAAGCATGTACCATGGCTGCTATGTGTTTGCTCCAATGTTGTTTTTTCTCGCTTTCCAGAGTCCCCAACATGTTGAGCAGGGTTCGGTTGAACCTTTCCGGCTGAGCATCTCCCTGAGGATGGTAAGGTGTAGTTCGAGTCTTCCTGATTCCCAACGAATCCAAGAGCTTCCGGATCAGCTTACTCTCGAAGTCCCTCCCTTGATCTGAATGGAGTCTCTGTGGCAGCCCATAATGGACAAAATACTTCTCCATAAGTACCTTGGCCACGGTGGAGGCCTTCTGATCTTTGGTGGGGAAGGCCTGGGCATACCGGGTGAAATGGTCGGTTATCACCAGAACATTTCCTAGTCCACTCAGGTCGGGTTCGAGGCAGAGAAAGTCAATGCACACCAGGTCCATAGGCCCTTGGCTCTGTAGATGGCCCATTGGGGCAGCTTGATGGGGCAAAGTCTTCCTCTGGATGCATCGCGCACATGAGTGGCAGTACTCCTCTACCTCTGCCCTCATGCAGGGCCAATAGAACCGACTTCTGACAAGTTGAAAAGTCCTTTCAGCCCCTAGGTGGCCATGATTGTCATGCAAGGCCATCAAAACAGTCTCCCGATGTTTCTCTGGGAGGAACATCTGCCACTTATCTTCTGAATCATCAGAGGGGCCCCTTCGGTAGACCACTCCCTGATGCAACTGCAACCTATCCCACTCCTTCCTCAGTAGGCGAGCTTCTTTGGAGGGTTGACGCATGAGTATGTTTGGATCCTGATTTTCCAAGGCCTCCAGGACCAATCTCCCCATGGGGTCTTCCAATTGGTCACACCTTAATTCCTTTTTGGACAATCTTGGTAGGTGGCCCTCTTCCAATTGAGCTACTCCACAGTAGTGTTTGGGGACTCCCACCGTGGTAACTCCTATTTCCTCTGCTCTGGAGCATCCTCGGGCTTGGAATGCAGCTCCTTGACAAAGGGCCTGCACCCCGTCCGGTGCCACTTGGGTCCAATCTTCTATTTCAATGGTCGGGGAATGAGATCTTCTGGACAAGGCGTCTGCGTCTCGATTCCCCACTCCTGGTCTATACTTAAGGCTGAAGTTGAATCCAGACAGTGCGGCTAGCCACCTGTGTCCAGTGGCATCCAGCTTGGCCGTGGTGAACAGGTAGGTAAGGGGGTTGTTGTCGGTCTTCACAGTGAACTCTGCTCCGTACAGGTAGTCTTTGAGCTTGTCTACTACCGCCCACTTGAGGGCCAGGAACTCCAGCTTGTGAGTGGGGTAGTTCTTCTCAGAGGGGGTCAGGCTTCTACTCACATAGGCAACAGACCGCAATTGCCCCTCATGTTCTTGGTAAAGTACTCCTCCCAGACCGTCGTGACTAGCATCCACGTGCAGTTCATAGGGTTTGGTTGGGTCTGCATAGGCCAAGACTGGTGCAGTGGTCAGGCTCCTCTTCAATTCCTGGAAAGCCTCTTCACACCTCTGATTCCACTGATCTCTGATGGACTCTCCTGGCCTCCTGGGCCCCGATCCATCCTCCTCTCCTTCAGTCTTGAGCAACTCATTCAATGGTCTAGCAATTCGAGCAAATCCCTCCACAAACCTTCTATAGTAGGAGCAGAAGCCCAAGAAGGATCTGAGTTCTGTTACTGTGGTGGGCTGTGGCCAGGAGGTAACTGCCTCCAATTTCTCAGGGTCTGTGGCCACCCCTTCTTCAGATACTATGTGCCCCAGATAGTTCACAGAAGACTGGTAGAACCGACACTTCTCAGGCGAAAGCTTAAGTCCTTCCTCACTGAGTCTTCTCAACACTTTCTCCAGCCTCTCTTCATGTTCCTCCAAGGTTCTCCCAAAGACAATGACATCGTCTAGGTATACAAGGACTTCGATCAAGTTCATGTCCCCTACTGTCTTCTCCATGAGACGTTGGAAAGTAGCTGGGGCTCCAGACAGACCTTGGGGCATCCGGTCGAATTCGAAGAACCCCACTGGGGTTATGAAAGCTGTCTTCTCCTTGTCTGCTGGGTGCATCGGAATCTGATAGTACCCACTCTTGAGATCCATAACGCTGAACCATTTGGCTCCAGACAAGCTCTGTAGGGCATCCTCTATCCTCGGAGTGGTGTATTGGTCAGGTATGGTTCTCCTGTTGAGAGTCCTGTAGTCTATACAGAGCCTCAATGATCCATTCTTCTTTCGGACCACTACTATGGGAGAGGCATAGGGGCTTCTGGACTCCCGTATCACACCAGTCCTCTTGAGTTCTGCAAGTTGTTCCCTCAGATCCTCCAGATCTGCTAGCGGGACCCGCCTGACTCTCTCTCGGAAGGGCTTATCTTCTTGGAGGCGGATCCGATGGGTGGCACTTCTTGCACACCCCACATCAAATTCATCCCTAGAGAAGATCTTCTCCCATCTATTCAACTGGGCCTTGGCTCTCTCTTTCCAAGCCCTGGACAGATTCGGGTTTTCCATGGTCAGCTTCTCCCAAACATCCGCTTCTTCACCTGTCCTCTTCACTTCTGACAGGGTAACAGGGGCCGCCGGGCTCACCTGGCCTAGCAACATTCTGGCTGGGATGTCCATGGGGTCTTTGGTAGTATTCCTAACACTCACTGGAACTTTATAATGGGCCTTCTTCAGGACCTTCAGCGGAATCACTTCCGGTATCACCTCCAGGCCTGAGGATTCACCCCTTGGGTCTGACTCCAGCATGACAAAGGGACCAGGCTGTTCCCAAGTAAGCTTCACAGTGGCCCTGAGACAGGTTACTTCACCGGGCTGCAACACTACCCCTTCTCTTCCAAGTCTCCACAACTTCCCTATCTCCTCTCCAGGGGTCTCCCGCTCTTGGACCAGCCGTTGGTAGGCTGTCTTCAGCATGGGATGGATCTTGGTAGCTGCTTGTCTTTCTTCCGTCACTAGAGGGGTCAGGAGTCTTCGGACCAGGTCCGTGTTCGTCCCTATTATAAGGGAATTCTTGTTGGCTCCAGGCGGCCTAGGACACACAACTGCCAGGGTGTCAAACACTTCGGCCTTCCCAGCCACGGATGGGTCAAAGGTTATTTGGACAGGAAGGTAGCCGTCGTAAGGGAAACTCTGGGTTCCAATTCCCCATATTTCCAGCTCCTCTATCTTCTGGATAGGCAGATGACTCAGGTGCCTGTCGTAGAAGTCCCGGTATAGTAGGGTCACTTGTGCCCCGGTGTCCAGGAGGCCCCTGGTGTAGACTCCCTCCACTTGAATGGGCACTATAGGGGATGGGCCTACCAGCTTCTCTGGATATGGTCCGGCAGGAGCTGCCTTCTTCAGACCTTTTCCCTTTGGACTCTCTCTTGTCCTATTCCCTTTGGACTTGAACCTTTCTTGAGCCTGGTATGCACTGACTTCCCTCCTTTTAATGGGTGTAGGAACCCGCTGAGGTGTACTATTATTTTTCTTGGGTGGGCACCTCCTTTGGGGGGTGCTGTGCCTCTCCTGAGGGGTCTCCCCCCTTCTTCTTGGAGTATAGCTTTGTTGAGGGGTATTACGTTTCCCCTTTGGTGTTCTATCTCTCTTTTTGTTTTTCTTTGCATTCAGCTTGGAGTTTACTGAAGATGGTGGGCACCCGGTTGACTCCTTCACCGGGGCCCTCTGAAGTTTCCCGCCGGCTTGCGGTTGTCTGGTCTCTTCTTCTTCGGACTAGAACATGTGGCTGCAATGTGGCCAACTCCCCCACAGTTGAAGCAGACTATATCTCCCCATTCTTGTAAAGGTTCGGGTGCTGAGGCAATCGGGAACAATTCCTTCCTTGGACTTTCCTTCTTCTTGGGACACTCTGTGTCTTTTGCTATCAGAGAGGTCAATATCTCTAATACCTTGGACATCTGAGTTTTTAGGGTGTCTATCTCCGCCTCTCTTTCAGGGGTCATCACTGGATTGACCAGCACCTGTGCGGGTACAACACTTGTCTTATCCTTCTGCTGGTCCTGTTGCAGCGCCTCCTCATCTCTGATAATTTTTATTAAATCAGCATAAGTCAGCAACATTCCTCCTCCCAAGGTTTTCAGGTGCAGCCAGACTGGATCGGAGCGTAGCGCTCCCTTTAAGACTTGCTTCATTCTTGCCGCATCGGCATCTTGGGGCTTCATCCCTTTCTTTAACACAATCTTGCACAGCAGCCTGTTTAGCCTTCTGACATACTCGGAAAGTTTCTCCTCCGGTTTTTGGAAAGTGTGTTCAAACTGGTAGACCGTCTCTGTCACCTTGTCTAATTGACCAAACTCTTCCTGCAGCATAGCTAGACAATCCTGCGCCGTGCACCCTGCATTCCCAAACCGGAAACTTTTCACTGCTTCTGCTGCTGCACCTTTAAGGCTTTCTAACACTCGCTGCCTCTTCTGTGCCTCCGGCACCTCCCATGCCTCCACTGCCTGTAATGCCTGTTCCACCCAAGTATCAAAATCTTCTTCCCCTGCCGGGACAGGGAGCTTCCCTGAGAATATTTTTAGTCTCCGGTAGCTAGTTTCCACATGCACCGTACTTGTCTTCTGACATTTGGCTAGCAAATCCCCTATTGCATTTATCAGTTCTGGTGATATAGCAGTGGCCGATGCAGGTGCCACCGGAGGTGGCGCCCTGTCTTCTCTTTCAGGTGTAGTTCGGGCCGCAGCCTGTGGCGATCCCGTAGGGGATGGTTCCCTTTCTACAGTTATTGCGTGCGCCAGCCTAAATGTTCTGTTGTCTGGCGTCCGCAGACACTTGTGCTTACAGGCCTCTGGCATCCCGTCCCAATATTCCACTAATGCGTATTGATATGAGATGTTTGGGTCTGTCTTCATGTCTATCACCCACGGTGTGTGATCTGGGGACACTGAACTCAGCAGTTCCTCTACCGTCTCACTTGACCATTTCTCGCCAGGAAGGCTAATGGCTATCGACTGTTTTGGCTCTGTATTAGCGGCTTTGCACCACTCTTCTACCGCTCTTGGATCCATGGGGTCCATGCCGGCACTTCTGGCGTTCGCTTGCTGCATCAGGATCCCGGACGAGAACCCCCACGTGTAGCGATACCTCCAACTAAGGAGGCCGCAGAATTAGATTTTGGGCCCTGAGTGCAGCTCCGCCAACCCCCGGCAATAGGCTCTATCCCCTTCTGGCACAGCTAGTACTAACAATCAATGATATGTCCTATGCAATAGAATAACTAAGCAAGGACACAGTAATGAATTGTAATAGGTAAAGTGTTTTACTCATCAATTCTCAATATGAATAAAAGGGGTAACAATAATCACAGTTATAAACAATCACTCCTAAGGGCAGCGTCCTGCCACTCTAACACACTATATAGTAACACACGCTACAAGTGCGCCATACGGGCGACCGTTAACTAAGTGCCCTATGGCGCAGCAATCAAACACGCTAGAATCCCCACCAGGCCTGGTTCTAATATTTAGCTTAGTCCTTCTTTCTTCACCGGCAGGTCTGTAATGGTGGTGCACTTAAACAGAGTATAACTTTGTAATCCAAGGGGTATGAAAATAACTTGTAGGCCACGGCAGTCTATAGGCCTATACACAGCAACAGTATCTAAGCTGGGCTTATGCCCTCTCACCCGCCGGACTACGGATCCAGTCCGGGAAAACCTCCACCGGCCGTGTCACACACTCTCGATCTCTCCAACGATCGGGTCCCCGATCCGACAAGGCGGTAGCTCACAAAGTCAAATGCCACCCAGGCTCGCAGAGGGGAGGATGGAAGGCTCTTCGGTGCAGAGCAAGGCCTCAGGCTTCAGGCCTTGCCCCTCCGACACATCCGCACAGGAGGATCCGTCCGTGAAGTCTCGTGTCGCCAAAGAGACCGAGCCCGGCCCCGCCTCTTCCTTTTATAACCCCTCCCATGAGTCTCTGCGGTGGAACGTCACAACAAGAATGGGGTTATGGGTAATGTAGTTTCTTCCCAATATAGGGGAACACCCCGCTACACTAGTAATGGCGGCGATCAGTGATTTTTTTCATGACTGCGACATTATGGCGGACACATCGGACACTTTTGACACATTTTTGGGACCATTGTCATTTTTACAGCGACCAGTGCAATAAAAATGCACTGGTTACTGTAAAAATAACACTGGTAGTGAAGGGGTTAACCACTAGGGGCGCTGGAGGGGTTAAGTGTGCCTAGGGGCGTGTTTCTAACTGAGGGGGGCGTGGCTACTAGTGACACGTCACTGATCTCCGCTCTGATTACACAGAGCAGAGATCGCTCACATTGTCAGTAGGGGAGCGGGGAGATGTTGTGTTTACACTAACATCTCCCCACTCCATGCCTCCGTGAGACGATCGCGGGGATCCCCACTGCGATTGCATCCGCGGGACCCGCGGTCGGACTCAGGGGGAAGGCAGAGGGGTCGCGAGCGCGCCGTTGGCAGCTCGCGACCCCGACGCCGGCAGTTAAAGGGCCACGTACAGGTACGTGATTGTGCCTGTACGAGCCATTCTGCCGATGTATATATACAGTGAGAGGTCTTTAAGTGTTTAAACAGATGAAAAATGAAAAAAAAAAAAAAAAAGTGGATCAATGTTTTCTTGTTTTAAAAGAAACCTGTCAAAAGAGAAATATCCATGCTGCTATTATCTACCTTTTCCTGAAAATGCTAGCTGCATAGCCTTTATGTTGATCCTCTGGCTTTAATGCATAGCCAGTTCCTGGCCCAGGAACAGTATGCAGACCAAGCATCAGTGTACTTCTGCTGGGTCAAAACATAAGATCAACATGGCAGCAAGGCAGTTAGCATTTTCACATCAGGTCAGGAATTGCAGTATATTCCTCTCATGACAGTTTTCTATTAATGGTAAGTGGGATAAAAAAACAAAACTGGTCTAAGCATCCCTGGACAACCATAAGCCCAAAAAATGCATAAACATTTACTGGAAATTTTCTTTTGCTACTTCATCGTACAAAGTTTATACTTTCCTTCCAAGATGTAAATTTTAAATAAACCGAACAAAGTTACATAACAGAGTACCATTAAAAAGTAATCATGTCCCTCTATGAATTGTGTATGTAGTTGATGGTTCAGGAAAGCAAAGTCTAATTTTGAAATGTCAGAAGCTTTAACATTTTCGTTTTCAGACTAAAATCAAAATACATGTACAAAAGATTTAAGATCAAGTTCCCCCTTAATATGTCAAGTTAACTTATATGTGGATCAAACATACGGAGTGTTCAGTAATTTTAAAGTAAGAGGTCCACAATATAGATAACATGGAGCATGCCTATCTACCCTTGGCAATGTGCTCTGTCTCCCTGATTGATCAATTTAAGCTTGTGAATAGGGATGGGTGAACGTTCGGCCCGAGCATGAGTTCAGGTCGAACTTTGGCTGTTCGGATGTTCTTCGAACAAGCAAATTATAGGGTCGATGGTCCAAGGTCGAATGACCACAATGCACTGCGCCGCTGCACAAGGCATTAAAAGCCTTGATTGGCGGAAGCAATGAAAGCTTTGCCCAATCAGGGCACAGAGCCGTGATTGGATGCTGTCATGATGACTCTATCCAACCATGGCTCATTGCCCTTTATCCCGCCCCACACTATAAAAGTATTCTTGGAGAGAGATAGAACAGGGCTCTGTTCCGTGCTAATAGACAGTTGGAGTGCTATAGTGTGCTATTCTGATTCTATTTTCAGTGTAGAATATCAGTTTAGTGTGAATCTAGGGATAGTTCATTGTGAGTGTAGTGCGACCATTCATCTTTACATTAATGTGGAGGGGAAGAATCCTACGGTGTTCGTGGAAGGCCTGCTGAAAGACCTGCTGCCGGACGCGCAGTTCTCTCCATACTTTACTGTGGAGAGCGTGCTCATCGAATCCCTCCGACCCCGGGACCCCCTGGAGCTCGCCCTCGCACCTTTATTCTTCGGGTGCTCAACTAAAACGGCCGTGTGTGGGGGGAACAAGCTGTTCCTCGTTTTTCACGTCGATTTTCTCGACGGTGTTTTCACCGTCGAAAAAATCGATCGTGTGTACGTGGCATCAGTGTTGCTTTTGGAGAGTTACCCTCCGTTAGGGATTAGCCAAGCCGGCGGCCTTATATAGTGTGGGGCATGTACCTACTCCTCTGAGCCATGATTGGCCAAAGCCACCCTGGCTTTGGCCAATTACGGCTCTCTGTACATACGGCGCTGTGATTGGCCAAGCATGCGGGTCATAGTGTATGCTTGGCCAATCATCAGCCAGCAATGCACTGCGATGCCGCAGTGAATTAAGGGCCGTGACGAGCCACTCAAATTTTGCCCATAATGTTCGAAATTCGACGAACGGTCGAACAGCCAATGTTCGAGTCGAACATGGGTTCGACCCGAACTCGAAGCTCATCCCTACCCTCCGTCTTCTGTTGTTTGTTTCTGTCCGATACAAATATATCTGTGTGACAGGAAGTGAGGAGAGATCTCTCTAATGGAGCCCTGGAGAGCAGGAAAGCTGACAGGGGTTTTAACTCTAACTTTATCCAGAACTAAGAAAAAAAAATATTGGCTTAACATACATTTTAAATACCAGTTTCATGTAAAAAAATGCCAATTCCACATTTAACAATATTTATGTTTGCAAAATGAACATTTTAGAAGAAAATTAAAATGGAAATATGTTAAAATAACTCTGAATTGACCTTCTGTTTCATAGAGAAAAAGTTAATGTTTAATTCCGGGGAATAAGCATGAATTATAAAAAAAAACATTTTATCATACTGTACTGTATATCCCTTTTGGGGCTATAATTTAATTTAGTCAACATATCAGGGAGAGAGAATCTAGTACCACCTTCACATCTGTAAAATGTGCTGCAGCAAATGTTTTTACTGCAGTGTCATATTACTTTTTCTGAGCATACATAAATTCCCCAGCACACTCTCTAGCCAGTCAGCACAAAAAACACTAATTAAACTGTTTCAGCATTTTAGGTTAAAAACTGATTTTTGTAGCAGGCTTTCACAAATACATGTGAAGCCACAGTGCTACAAATTTTGCCCCAAACTCCAAACTGTCTGAACTATCAACTTGGGCTATATATATATATATATATATATATATATATATATATATATATATATATATGTAGCGCTACCCCCAGTTAAGAGAGCCGCTGGTTTGATTTCGGGCCCTGTATACAGTACCGCCAACCCCCGGCAATCTTACTCGACCCACTCTGGCACAGTTAGTCTAGGGTTAAAACTTATACCACATTCAAGTGTATTGCACTTAATAATCTCTAAACAGTCAGACAACACGCTGAGGCGAGAGATTAAATATAACAGCTTTACTAGTAGTGAATAACACAGAGTATAACACCCAACATGTAAATTAGCTTGCAGAGCCTTGCATTAATCAGTTCAATAGTTGCAACACAATATAATGGCGCAGCGCAGTACTCCACCACGCGCAGCTATCATGGCGTGCGCGCCCTATGGCGCACCAAACAAATATCCTAACTCCCCACCCGGGTCAGGCCTGACATGGGATAAGTCTCAGTCACTTCCTAAAGGGGGGGGTTTCTTCGCATGCCAGCTTTCGGTGGTGCACTTGATGAAACAGCTATTTGTAATCCGCAATAGGTGATAACTTGGAACACTATGCTGTGAGGGGGGGAAAGGGCACTTCAGCTCTGTCCTGCTACCGGTCCCCCTGGAAGCACAGATAAACGAACAGTGGGCCTAGGCAGTCTATAGGCCTGAACCCGGCACAGTCTATTGGTATGGGCAGGTGCCCGCTCACCACTCCGGGCGCGATCCCAGCCCGGGTCTTCCACCGCCTGTGTATCCACACACGGCGTCTGCACCGATCGGGTCCCCGATCCAACTGATGTCCTCACTCGACAAGTCAGGATCCACCCAGGTTCCGCAGTGGGGGTGGAAGGCTCTTCGAATGTCACGCAAGGCCTCAGGCTTCAGGCCTTGCACCGCAGCAGATCCGCGCAGGAAGACTCGTTGCCTGCAGCGCGGTGTCCAAAGAGGCCGAACTCCGCCTCCCCTCTCCCTTAAGTAGCCCCTCCCATGAGTCTTTGCGGTAGATAGATAGAAAGATAGATATAGATATCCAAAACTGGTTTAGAGGCACTCACGGGTCTTGCAGAAGAGGAGGATCAAAAACAGCATTGTTTTTTATTGTCAACATTTCGCTCTGTGATGGCTAGTGCTGTATATTTGGGGGGGGGGCAGCAAACAAGGTCGGTCAGTCACTCCCCCCCATCGCTCGTCCGTCCTCCCCACCAGCCCCGCACCTACCCCTTCTAGGTCGCGGGCAGCTTAGACTCCTTCCTGTGTCTCCTCCTCCTTGGTGGCAGCTTTCTCCTCGGCAGCTTCCTCCTCAGCAGCTTCCTCCTCGGTGGCTTCCCTCCTCCTTCCTTCGGCGGTCAATATGATCGCTTCTCCTCTCGGCCAATCGGTTAAGACCCGCTTCCTGATTGGCCGGGAGGAGAATCAGAAAGACAATAGAAAACATTAATGCAGAGAAATAGAGGAAAATTGGGACTTTATATGAAGCCTGTCATTATAAATTTGGATACAATTTTTTTATGGGAATAGTATATTTTATTGTCAGGATCCTACCAAATCATGAAAAAACATTTATAGCAATCCACGGTGCACGGTGGGTGTTGAAAGTGCTCAAAAATGCGATCAATTTAAGCCCAAATGTCATAGTGACCCCCCTGTTACCTGAAAATAGGTTCATGAATGGAATCATGAGTGGATACCCTTCCAATGTGTAAGGACATATGAAACATATGAAGTGGTCTGCCGGCTGCCTCGGGCTCATATATACCCCCCCCCCCCGGTTCAAGGCGGGTCCCCGCCAACGTCATGCTTGTTGCAAAGTACGATTGATAGGTGCAGCGGAGTCAGTTCAGATCAGACATTGTGTAGTAACAGGAACTGGCTTCTTTATTGGAACATAACCACACTAGCAAAGATGTCACTTCACATTGTAAGAAGAATCACAGACAGGAAAAAGAGACCAACAAGTACATCACAGTATACAGGAAATACAACACATCATAGAGAAATACATAGCATAGCATATCACTGAGCATTAGCGACATCTTGTGTCCTTTTTCTAAACTGCAGTCAAATACAGTAAGCTAAGCTGTAAGTTTGTTGTATCTCCAACACCCCTCCTCAACAACTAAGGCCCCTTTCACACTGGGGCGTTTTTCATGCGGTTTAGCGCTAATATTAGCGCTATTATACCACATGAAAAAATCATGCCCTTTAGCCTTCAATGTGAAAGCCCGAAGGCTTTCACACTGAAGCGGTGCGCTAGCAGGACCGCTCCAAAAGTCCTGCTAGCCGCTTCTTTACAGCGGTGAAGGAGAGGTGTGTTCACCGCTCCTTTACCGCGGTCTGCCATTGAAATCAATGGGACAGCGCGGTAATACCGCCCGCAAACCGCGGCAATAGCCGCGGTTTGCGGGCGGTATTAACCCTTTTTCGGCCGCTAGCGGGGGTTAAATTTACCCCCCTAGCGACCGCATACCGCGGTAAAAACGACGGTATAGCAGCGCTGAAAAACGCGCTGCTATACCGCCACCGCTCCTGCCCGCCCCAGTGTGAAAGGGGCCTTAGGCTTAGTCTGTTAAACCCATCTTCTTTGTAAGCCTTGAATGTCTTTCAGCAGTCAGGGGCTTTGTAAGGATATCTGCTGTCATATCCTCGGTTGGGCAATAAAGTAACTCAAGAAGACCTTGCTCTTGAAGATCCCTAAGAAAGTGGAACTTCACATCAATGTGCTTGGTTCTTGAATTAACTCCTTCCATGTGTGCAAGTACAATGCATCCTTGATTGTCCTCATAGATTTCAGTTGGTCCCAACTGTGGTTGACCTAAGTTTGTTAATAGCTGTCTCAGCCATATAACTTCTTGGCTTGCCTGCGCTGCAGCAACGTGTTCTGCTTCAGTAGACGACAGTGAAACAGAGAGTTGCTTTTTACTAGTCCAACTGATGGCACCCCCTGACAGAAAAAATAAGTAGCCACTGGTAGATTTTCTGTCACTGGTGTCTCCTGCCCAGTCAGCATCCACATATCCTGTTAAGGTGCTTTCATCACTTGGTGGTAACTTTAGCTTGTAGTGCGAAGTCCCTTTAAGATAGCGAATGATTTGCTTTACAGCATTCCAGTCCTTTTGACTTGGCATCGAAACCTTTCTGCATAGGATTCCGACAGTTGCTGCAATGTCCGGCCTTGTAGCGGTGGTAAGGTACAGCAATTTCCCTATTGCTTTCCTGTATTGAGTATTAGTAGGTAATGGGTTATCTTGACAATTCACCTCCTTTAGGTAGTTGGTTTCCATGGGAGATGTTACTGGTTTGGCGTCTTCCATTCCAAATGTTTCAATTATTTCTTGTATTTTGTGTCTTTGGTTCAGAAGAAAGCTGCCATCTTCCTCTCTCTCGATCTGGATGCCGAGGTAATTCTTTATGTTGCCAAGATCTTTGGTGTCAAAGTGCTGATTTAGTTTTTCCAGTATTTCTGCTTTATCCCCTTCTTGCTCAAAGCAAATCAGGATATCATTCACATAGATAAGCATATAGACCCATCTGTTTGCCAATTTCTTTGTGTATAAGCAGGGGTCTGCTTTACTCCTTTGAAAGTTTTGATGTGTAAGCACTTCATTTATTTTTATATTCCACGCTCTGGCTGCTTGCTTTAGACCATATATACTCCTGTGAAGTTTGCACACTAGGTCTGACCTTTGTTCATCTTTGAATCCTGGCGGTTGTTCCATGTAAATTTCTTCTGTTAAATCGCCATGTAGAAACGCGGTTTTCACATCAAAATGTTTCACTTGCATTTTCCCTGTGACGGCTACTGTCAGTAAAGTCCGTATTGTAGTGTGCTTGACTACTGGTGCAAACATCTCATCATAGTCCTCTCCGTATTTTTGAGAATAGCCCTTGGCTACTAGTCTTGCTTTGTACCGTTCAACTGTGCCATCTGCATTGTATTTCACTTTAATAGTCCATTTACAGCCTATGGCTTTCCTTCCGGGTGGTAGTTCTGTAAGTGTCCATGTTTTAGTGTCATGCATGGATTTTATCTCTTCCTCAGCAGCCTTTATCCATTTAGTTGCTTCTTGTTCTGAAAGTTGAGATATGTCTTCCCAGTTTGCAGGTTCGTTGATACTGGCAGTACTTGCTTTGTATGCGAGACGTATAGGTGGTTTACCTTTGTTTTCTCTTGTTGGACGTCTCATTTTTGTGTCTGAGCCTTCTTGTGTCTGCTCTTCAGTACTGGTTGAGTCTACACTCACTTCAACTGTTTGTTCGGAAGTTACAGAGATGGGCTGGTCAATGTCAGTTTTCTCTTCTATTCTTGCTTCTACTGTTGTCATTACATTGTCTCTTAAATCTTCAACAAAAGTTATGCTGTTGCTAATGGTAACCTTGTCTGTTTTGGGATTTAGGATTCTGTAACCCTTGACATTGTCACTGTATCCAACAAAGATACCTTCAAATGCTCTGTTTTGGAGTTTAGTGCGTTTTTCTTCAGGTAAGTAGATGAATGCTTTGCATCCAAAAACTCTTAGGTGTTTTACACTTGGCTTCTCATTGTGCCATAGTTCATATGGGGTCTTCTCCACTGTTCTTGAAAAAAGTCTGTTCTGCAAATATGTAGCTGTCATAGCTGCCTCACCCCAGTATTTTTGTGGTAGTCCAGAGTCTGTCAGCATACATCTGATCATTTCAGTCAGAGTTCTATTCTTTCTTTCAGCTACTCCATTTTGTTCTGGTGTATACGGGACTGTCTTTTAATGTTCTATTCCATTCTGTTTTAAGTACTCTTGTATCTTACCTCCTGTGAATTCACCTCCATTATCGCTCCGAAGTATGAGAGGCTTTTTCTGAAACTTGTTACTTGTCTTTATTATATAGTCTTTTAATTTGTCAAAAACGTCACTTTTGTGTTGCATTAGGTAGGTGACTGTGTATCTTGAATAGTCGTCTATGAAAGTCACTATTTACCTGTTGCCTCCAGGTGTTGGTGGGTTTAGGGGACCACACACGTCACTGTGAACTAAGTCAAGTGGTCTTGAAGCTCTCTTCTGACTGACTTTTGGAAGTGTTGCTCTTGTAGCTTTGGATTTAATGCAACATTCACATTTAACGGTAATTGGACAAGGGGATACTATCAGATCCCTTGTTAGCTTCCTCCTCTGTAGTTCCTGTATGCATTCTGGGTGTCTGTGACCTAGACGTCTGTGCCATATATGTATACAGTCATTGTGCTTGTGTGTACATAGTCTCACCTTTTCCTTCACTGTGTCGAGGTGATATAGATGATCATCCAGCTTGGCACTTGCTATTGTCTGTTTGCCGTTTAGAATGGAACACTTGTCACCTTGGAATTTTACAGTGAGTCCTCTGGCTGTTAGATGCTTCACAGATAAGAGTCCTCCTTCTAGATTAGGAACATAAAGCACAGCTTTCACTGGTATGGCTAAATTGTGTCCCGAATCATCAGGGCACACAAGGGTTCCATGCCCATATCCTTCTGCATGTATTTTGCTTCCATCTGCAAGATAAATCGTTTCTTTGTTGCTCAGATCAAGTTCTGTGAAGAAACTTTTGTCACTCGTCATGTGACTGGTTGCCCCCGAATCGATGCACCAGCCTTGGCATTTATTGTTGCCTGTCGCTTTAAATGTGGCATTCCAGTTACCTTCCCTTGGATCATTGATTGTGGTTTTGACTAGAGTTGAGCGGGTAGCTGGATATTCGGGTCCGGCGGGTTCGGCCGAACTTCGGAAAAAAGTTCGGATTCGGGACCGAACTTTAACCCGAACCCGGACCCGGACCCGGACCCCATTGAAGTCAATGGGGACCCGGACTTCTGACGACTAAAAAGGCTCTAAAAAAGTAATGGAAAGGGCTAGAGGGCTGCAAATGGCAGCAAAATGTTGTTAAGAACATGGCAAGTGCTCTGCAAACAAATGTGGATAGGAAATAACTTAAAAGAACATAAAAATTTTTTAAAAATTAAAAAATATGCTGGAGGCCCCTTTTTCAGCAGAAGAGGTACAGGAAGTCATTAAGAACCTCAGAAACTCAACGGCACGATGCCACACATATGGTGGGAATGCCCCAGAATACGCCCTTTCTGGAATAAATTATTTAATTTAATGGATAAGCTAGAGGGAAAATAAAATACTTTGAAATAAAAATGTAGCGGGGTGCTAAATTTAAGGAAAGTGTTTGAGTGGTAAATAGGCTCAAATACCCTAATTCTGTAGGATTCATGGACCATTTTGTCCTCGGGGGACAGTATTGGTGTGCAGTTCCCTGCGGCCTACAGGTGGTGCCTTTTGTGTCCCCTCTTGGCAGTAGTACAGCGGGGCGGGGAACCTGCTGTGCATGCCGGGAGAGCATATAAAAGGGGCAGACCTTTGGCCTGGGGGCTGATGTCCAGTGGGGTCCGCGCCCAGGTGCCTTCGGCCTGGGTGCATGTGTTCCTGTTCCATCTCGGGCACCTTTAGCCCGGGGTGAGGTACTATCCTGGAGTTCTTGCTGCCCTGGGTATGGAGGCCTAGGGGCGGGAGTAAAGCCTGGAGTCCAGAGCCGCCTCGTGTAGGGGACCCTGTTCCAGGGAAGGGAGGATCATTCTGATGGACCGATGCGGGAGTCACGGTGAAGGAATGGTCTGTTGACTCCCTGGAGAGATGTCTTCCCCTTGATATGGGCTAGGTTCGTAGAAGGAGAAGCTCAAGGTCACCTTGACTGTATCAGAGGCCTTATTCAACCGGCCCGTGGCAGGGGCCTTATACACCCTGGTCTGTGGCTGAGACCAAAGTTCTCCAGGCCCGTGGCAGGGGCCTTGTACACCCGGTCTGTGGCAGAGACCAACCTCAATGTCTGTGGCAGAGACCGTGCGCCAAAAACTGTTTGAGAAACCTAAGCAGTGAAGTGAATGTGCTACGTTTGTGCCTGGACCTCCTCCACACCTTAAGCTGTCCTGTTTCTTTGCTCTAACCTTTTCTATCTGAGTACAGTTTATTTTGCCATGAGAGAATAAGAGTTGGAGTTTCAGCTGGTGTGGACATTGACTTTACTGGCAATTAAAGGACTTGCCTCTACCTACAGTAGAGGTGAGAATCATCCTCTGGAGGAGTTTTGACTCCGGCTGTGGACACGGCCCGTCAAGTACACCGCTCAACCTCTTTATATAGGAGGATACGGGCTGGTAGTGCGGTGTGCCTTTCTCCCTCCTGCGAAGAGCCAACAACATAAAGGCAGGTAAGGGGGAAAGGATCTGTGCGCTACAAAAAAATAAAATAAAAATTTTAATCTTGGCCTAGCAGGACGAGGTCCATATGGAGTAGGAGGTTGAGGTGGCGGTGGATGTGGCTGTGTAGGTGGAAGCGGCGGTGGAGGAGGACGAGGTAGCCAACACTGGTTCAAAAATACAACAATGGCTGGGTAAGGCCGGTGATGTGTCGAATTCTGTCCCCTGTCGAATAGTGTCCGCCCTGTACTGCGCTTGCTGAGTATGTAGGACAAGGGGATTTCAAAAATCTCCCAAGACTAACGGCGCCTGCGTGTTGAGTTCAGGTGAAGGCCACACCATCCGTGGTTCAAGCCGAGCCAAGCAAGGCCGCGATCGAAGCGAGCCCGTGAGGGGCCCTGTTACTATGTGCTACCGTATGTCCTCTTGGATGGTGGGGCTTGAACCTGCACTCACAGCGCAGGCGCCGTTCATCTTCGGAGATTTTGTGAATCTCCTTGTCCTCTGTACTGCGCAAGCGCTGCGCCTGCGCAGTACGGGCCGGGCACAATCCGATGGCCGGACAGTTTTTGTCACAACACCGGTATACATGTCTATTCTGCACAAGGTACGGACAAGTCCTGTGGGATCCATGCCTGGTTCATTTTAATGAACGTGAGCTTGTCCACATTGGCTCTGGACAGGCGGCTGCGCTTGTCTGTGATAACGCCCCCTGCCGTGCTAAATACACGTTCAGATAATACACTGGCTGCAGGGCAGGCCAGCACCTCCAAGGCATAAACGGCAAGCTCAGGCCATGTGCCCAATTTGGAGACCCAGAAGTTAAAGGGGGCAGACCCATCATCCAGTACGTGTAGGCCTGTGGACACATACTGCTCAACCATGTTGGTGAAATGCTGCCTCCTGCTAAGACGTTCCATCTCAGCTGGTGGTGCTGGTTGTTGTGGCGTGCTGACAAAGCTTTTCCACATTTCGGCCATGCTAACCCTGCCTTCTGAGGTGCTGCCGGTGCCCCGGCTGCGTTGGCGACCTCTTCCTCCTCCTCTGCCTTCGCCTTGTGCTTCCACCGTACGCCCGCTGTCAGGTGGGAATGCCACCAGCAGCGCGTCTACCAGCGTGCGCTTGTACTCGCGCATCTTACGATCCCACTCCAGTGAGGGAATTAAGGACGGTACGTTGTCCTTGTAACGGGGATCCAGCAGGGTGGCCACCCAGTAATCAGCACCAGTTAAAATGTGGGCAACTCGGCTGTCGTTGCGGAAACACTGCAGCATGTAATCGCTCATGTGTGCCAGGCTGCCCAGAGGCAAAGAAAAGCTGTCCTCTGTGGGAGGTGTATCGTCTGTGTCCTCTGTATCCCCCCAGCCACGCACCAGTAATGGCCACGAGCTGGTCTGAGTGCCACCCTGCTGTGAACATGGCTCCTCCTCCTCCTCCTCCTCCTCCTCCTCCTCCATCTCCTCCTCCACCTCGTCATCCTCCAGAACTGTGCCCTTTCTGCCGGACAATTGTGTACCTGGCGTTTGTTGGTGCAGGAACCCACCCTCGTAGCCACTTGTGAAAGACTGCCCTGAAAGCCTTTGAAATGATCCCGCTTCCTCCTCCTCCTCCTCATCCTCCTGTGCCACATCCTCTTCCATCATCGCACGAAGCGTTTTTTCAAGGAGGCATAGAACTGGGATAGTAACGCTGAGAACGGTGTCATTGGCACTGGCCATGTTGGTGGAGTACTCGAAACAGCGCAACAAGGCACACAGGTCTCGCATGGAGGCCCAGTTATTGGTGGTGAAGTGGTGCTGTTCCGCAGAGCGACTCACGCGTGATTGCTGCAGCTGAAACTCCACTATTGCCTGCTGCTGCTCGCACAGTCTGGCCAGCATGTGCAAGGTGGAGTTCCACCTTGTGGGCACGTCACATATGAGGCGGTGAGCTGGAAGGCCGAAGTTACGCTGCAGCGCTGACAGGCGAGCAGCAGCAGGGTGAGAACGCCGAAAGTGCGCACAGACAGCCCGCACTTTCTGCAGCAGCTCTGGCATATTGGGGTAATTTTTAAGGAACCTCTGGACCACCAAGTTCAGCACATGCGCCAGGCAAGGGATGTGCGTCAAACCGGCTAGACCCAGAGCTGCTACGAGATTTCGCCCATTATCGCACACCACCAGGCCGGGCTTGAGGCTCACTGACAGCAACCACTCATCGGTCTGTTGTTCCATGTCCCTCCACAACTCCTGCGCGGTGTGGGGATTTTCCCCCAAACAGGAAAGTTTTAAAACTGCCTGCTGTCGTTTACCCCTGGCTGTGCTGAAGTTGGTGGTGAAGGTGTTACGCTGAATGGATGAGGAGGCGGTAGAGGATGAGGAAGCGGAGAAGGAGGAGTTAGCAACAGGAGGCAAACTGAAGCGCCCTGCAATCCTCGGTGGTGGAAGGACATGCGCCAAACCGCTATCTGCCTCAGGCCCAGCAGCCACTGCATTTACCCAGTGTGCTGTTAGGGAGATATAACGTCCCTGACCGTGCTTACTGGTCCACGCATCCGTAGTTAGGTGGACCTTGCCACAGATGGCGTTGCGCAGTGCACACCTGATTTTGTCCCCCACCTGGTTGTGCAGGGAAGGGATGGCTCGCCTGGAAAAGTAGTGGCGGCTGGGCACGACGTACTGCGGGACAGCCAATGCCATCAGGCTTTTAAAACTCTGCGTCTCCACCAGACGGAATGACAGCATTTCAAAGGCCAGGAATTTTGAAATGCTGGCATTCAGGGCCAGGGATCGCGGGTGGCTAGGGGGGTACTTCCTCTTCCGCTCCAATGTTTGGGAGATAGAGAGCTGAACGCTTCCATGGGACATTGTGGAGATGGTCGGTGACCCAGGTGGTAGTGTTGCTGGCAGATCCTCTGTTTGCGGGGTGACAGGTGCCACTGTCACTACAGAGGTGGATGAAGAGGCCGAGACTGCAGCAGAAGAGGAAGCAGGAGGAGCCAGAGACCTTTCTTGGTTTCTGAGGTGTCTACTCCACTGCAGCTCGTGCTTTGCACTTAGATGCCTGGTCATGCAGCTTGTGCTCAGGTTGAGAACGTTTATGCCTCGCTTCAGGCTCTGATTGCACAGCGTGCAAACCACTCGTGTCTTGTCATCAACACACTGTGTGAAGAACTGCCACGCTAGGGAAGTCCTTGGACCTGGCTTTGGTGTGCTCGGTCCCTTGCTGCGTTGGGCAGTAGCAGATGTACTGTCTAGGGGACGAATGCTCCGTTTTTGCACCCTGCTCCCTCTTCTGCTGTGCTGGTGGCTCTGTGCGACCACCGCCTCTTCCTCCGAACTACACTGGTCACCTGCATAACGTTGATTCCATGTGGGGTCGAGGACCTCATCGTCCTCCACATCATCTTCCACCCAGTCTTCACCCCTACCCTCCATGTCTGTCTGCAGCAGCAGTTGGCACCTGTGTTTCGTCATCATCCGAGACGTGCTGCGATGATCCTCCCATGTACCCATCATGAAACATAAGTGGTTGGGCATCGGTGCACTCAATCTCTTCCACTTCTGGGGCAGGGCTAGGTGGATGGCCCTGGGAAACCCTGCTAACAGAGTCATCGAAAAGCAGAAGAGACTGCTGCATGATTTGGGGCTCAGACTGCTTGAATGATTTGCAAGGGGGTGAGGTGAAAGACTGATGGACATGTGCTTCAGGTGCCAACTCTGATCTTTCAGCAGAAGAGTGGGTGGGAGACAATGTGAAGGAACCAGAGGCACTGTCAGCAACCCAATCTACTATCGCCTGTACTTGTCCTGGCCTAAACATTGGTACAGCCTCATTAGGCGCGACAAAATACCGCCGCAGGCTCGGTCGCCTACTCGCACCTGAGGAAGGTGTTTCACTTGTGCGTGTAGCTGGCACAGATCCACCACGTCCTCTCCCTGCAACAGGAGCTCCACCAGCAGCACCACGACCGGGGCCACCACGTCCCTTTGACCTTCCCCTCATATTTTCCAAATTTAGGATCTTGCCCTAAATGGCGTTTTTTGGAAGACCACAACACACCCACAGTACGTAATGGCTGAAACGCACAGCTACAGAACTGCAGAAAATGCTATTCAAAAAAAAAAAGGTTTTTTTTTTAGTATAGCACAGTACAAGGAAAATATATAGAAATTGTTTTTTTACACACACCTCCAGATGTGTATTTCACACTGCAAAATATTTTCTGTGGCCCTAAATGGCGTTTTTTGCCAGACCACAACACACCCACAGCACGTAACCGCTGAATCGCATAGCTACAGAAAATGCTATTCAAAAAAAAAGGTTGTTTTTTTTAGTATAGCACAGTACAAGGAAAATATATAGAAATTGTTTATTTTACACACCTCCACATGTGTATTTTACACTGCAATTTATTTTCTGTGGCCCTAAATGGCGTTTTTTGCAAGAGCACAACACAACCACAGTATTTAACCACTGAATCGCACAGCTATAGAAGTGCAGAGAATGCTATTCAAAAAAAATGTTGTTTTTTCACACACCTCCAGATATGTATTTCACACTGCAAAATATTTTCTGTGGCCCTAAATGGCGTTTTTTGCAAGAGCACAACACAACCACAGTATTTAACCACTGAATCGCACAGCTATAGAAGTGCAGAGAATGCTATTCAAAAAAAATGTTTTTTTTTTTAGTATAGCACTGTACAATATATAGAAATTGTTTATTTTACACACCTCCACATGTGTATTTCACACTGCAATTTATTTTCTGTGGCCCTAAATGGCGTTTTTTGCAAGAGCACAACACAACCACAGTATTTAACCACTGAATCGCACAGCTATAGAAGTGCAGAGAATGCTATTCAAAAAAAATGTGTTTTTTTTTAGTATAGCACTGTACAATATATAGAAATTGTTTATTTTACACACCTCCACATGTGTATTTCACACTGCAAAATATTTTCTGTGGCCCTAAATGGCGTTTTTTGCAAGAGCACAACACAACCACAGTATTTAACCACTGAATCGCACAGCTATAGAAGTGCAGAGAATGCTATTCAAAAAAAATGTTGTTTTTTTTAGTATAGCACTGTACAATATATAGAAATTGTTTATTTTACACACCTCCAGATATGTATTTCACACTGCAAAATATTTTCTGTGGCCCTAAATGGCGTTTTTTGCAAGAGCACAACACAACCACAGTATTTAACCACTGAATCGCACAGCTATAGAAGTGCAGAGAATGCTATTCAAAAAAAATGTTGTTTTTTTTAGTATAGCACTGTACAATATATAGAAATTGTTTATTTTACACACCTCCACATGTGTATTTCACACTGCAATTTATTTTCTGTGGCCCTAAATGGCGTTTTTTGCAAGAGCACAACACAACCACAGTATTTAACCACTGAATCGCACAGCTATAGAAGTGCAGAGAATGCTATTCAAAAAAAATGTTGTTTTTTCACACACCTCCAGATATGTATTTCACACTGCAAAATATTTTCTGTGGCCCTAAATGGCGTTTTTTGCAAGAGCACAACACAACCACAGTATTTAACCACTGAATCGCACAGCTATAGAAGTGCAGAGAATGCTATTCAAAAAAAATGTTGTTTTTTTTAGTATAGCACTGTACAATATATAGAAATTGTTTATTTTACACACCTCCACATGTGTATTTCACACTGCAATTTATTTTCTGTGGCCCTAAATGGCGTTTTTTGCAAGAGCACAACACAACCACAGTATTTAACCACTGAATCGCACAGCTATAGAAGTGCAGAGAATGCTATTCAAAAAAAATGTTGTTTTTTTTAGTATAGCACTGTACAATATATAGAAATTGTTTATTTTACACACCTCCACATGTGTATTTCACACTGCAAAATATTTTCTGTGGCCCTAAATGGCATTTTTTGGAAGAGCACAACACAACCACAGTATATAACCGCTGAATCGCACAGCTGCAGAGAATGCTATTCAAAAAAAAGTTTTTTGTTTTTTTTTAGTATAGCATAGTACAAGAAAAATATATAGAAATTGGTTATTTCACACAACTAGAGATATACACTGCAAAATATTTTTTTTGCCCAAAAATAGGTCTTTTTTGCGCACAACAAAGTGCCTTTTTTTTTTTTGCAACAGCACAATAAAGTGCCTTTTTTATTTTTTGGGGCCCAAAAATGGGTCTTTTTAGCAAAAGCACAATAAAGTGCCTTTTTTTTTTTTTTTTTTTTCTGACCGAAATAGGTCTTTTAGCAAGAGCACAATACAGCCACAGTATGGAATAGGTGTATCACTCAACGTAATGCAGTGCTGGTGCACTGATCTTGCAACACAAACAGATAAACCTATGCAGATCGCTGAGCTATTATATCTCTCAATCTGGACTCCTATCTAAATCTCTCTCCCTGAAAGCACAAACAGGATCCTGCCCCTACACTACACTACACTACACTGTCTCCCTATCTTTTCTATCAGTAGATTGCAGAATCAGGACTAACTCCTATCATATAATTCTCTCCCTCACAGCAACAGCAGCCAGGATCCTTTCCCTACACTGTCTAAAAGCAGAGTGACGATCTGTGCTGTGTGCCTCTTTCTTATATAGAAGCTGGTCACATGCTGGGTCACATGTTGCACTGACCAATCACAGCCATGCCATTAGTAGGCATGGCTATGATGGCTTCTAAGGGCACACCAGCTAATGAAATGGTGATTGGCTGGCCCCTGAAGCATTTCTAACTGCGCCATTAAATTCCCGAATCCGAACCCGAACCCGGACTTTAGCGCAAAATCCGGGTCCGGGGTCGGGAAAACGCCAAAATTCGGTACGGACCCGAACTTTACAGTTCGGGTCCGCTCAACACTAGTTTTGACCTTTTGTTTAGTATAAGAGGGACGCTGTCTCATTTGCTCTTCTTTCCATATAGTACAGTCTTTCTTTATGTGTCCCTGTTTCTGGCATCTGAAACACACTCTGGTCTCTTTCCTGTGTAATCTTGCGTCTGTAGCTTTAAGAGCGGTGCTGGTGTCGGTTTCTGTGGAGTCATGCACCAATTCCTTTCTTATCTGATACTCATCTATGAGCCTGGTTTTTACAAATGCTAGCTTCAGATCTGTCTCAGGTCGTGTCTCCAGTGCATTGATTAGTGCAGTATATGTATCGGGCAAACTGCATAACAACATGGCTGCAATGTGACTGTCTGTTATATTCTCCCCGATCGATCTGAGTTGCGCAATCACTTCCAGCATTGCGTTTATATGCTCCTGCATGTCCTGTTCTCTGCCAAGTCTCATTTTGTAAAGTTTCCGCAGCAGAAAGAGCTTGCTGTTTAAACTGGATCTTTCATGCAGTCTTTTCAGTACATCCCATATGCCTTTCGCTGTGTCCTCATTGCGTATATGAATGAGCTGATCATCCTCCACTAGTAGGCTTATGGTGGCCCGTGCCTGTCTGTTTTTCTTGTCCCAGTCCTGATTATTATCCTGTGGCCTCTCTGTAGTGGTAACCTCCCACAAGTCATCTTTGGATACTAGCATTTCCACTTTAAACTTCCATAGCTGACAATTGTCATTGTTCAGCTTGGCCACTGAGAGTTTAAGCTCTGAGTTTCCGGCCATTTTATCCCTTCTTTATATATAAACAGTCTTACTTGTCTATAGGAGATGTCGCTGGAAAGCTTCCTTATGTCGATCTCCGCATCAGCCACACTGTCTTCCGTTCGAGGCTTTGTTCTGCCTTGGCCGCACCTGGTCAAAAAGTCTTTATCCGGATACTGGGCCCATAACCTGTTGCAAAGTATGATTGATAGGTGCAGCGGAGTCAGTTCAGATCAGACATTTTGTAGTAACAGGAACTGGCTTCTTTATTGGAACATAACCACACTAGCAAAGATGTCACTTCACATTATAAGAAGAATCACAGACAGGAAAAATAAACTAACAAGTACATCACAGTATACAGGAAATACAACACATCATAGAGAAATACATAGCATAGCATATCACTGAGCATTAGCGACATCTTGTGTCCTTTTTCTAAACTGCAGTCAAATACAGTAAGCCAGACTGGCCTACCGGGATATCGGGAGATATAAAAAATTTGTATCCTCATTTATAATTACTGGCTTAATATAAAGTCCCATCTTTCCTCTTTTTTTTTGCATTTATATTAGGGATGGAGGCCTGCCATTATTATTATATAAGGTTGTGCCAGGTCACGCTTTTTCCTAATTATCATTAATTGGGTGGAAGGCACCCGCTTCTATAGTGACCTGTCATACCTTTTATTCATTATTTACCTCATATATATACCTATACTCATACATTGAAGTATATTTTCAAATCTATTTTTTTGTTTATCCTAGATCAGTGGGTCTGTTCTTGGTGCCCCTTTCCAATTATAATTTAACTTTATGATCTTTCTTGATAGATCAATCAACTCAGTCCATGGTTGGTGGGCTTTGGATCATGTTTTGCACCCAGGGTTGTGATGTGCAGCAGTTCTTTTCCCCTCCTTTTCCCTTGCACTGCAGTGGGGATTGACCTCCTGTGCATCGGCGTCATGCACGGACGCCCCGCTCACGGTGTCACTGACGCTGTGGTGCGGGGATGGTTCTGTTCTGCTTCACGCCACAGATGGGGTGGGCGTGGATCCACTGTTGGCTGGGGTGTTGCACCTGGCCGGGGGTGTGCTTTCCTCGCCTCCCCCTCACAGCTATGGTGTGTGAGCATTGTTGGAGATACAACAAACTTACAGCTTAGCTTACTGCAGGGCCGGACTGGGAATAAAATCCATCCCTGGAAAAAATTTCATACCAGCCAGACAGCATTTTAATACCAGCGTAACAGCATAACGTCATTATTTTCTTGTTCATGAAAGGGAAAACCATACATTTTAAAGCACATTTGAAGAGTGTATTATATATAGATAAGACAGATATGAAATCACATAGGGCTTTATATATATGAATGCAAATTCCAGTTAAAAGTGGTCAATCATCAAGTGCCCCCTTACATTATCGTATTCACTCCCCCCTTACATCAGTGACCCCCCTCAGGTGCACCGTGCCTAGCGGTGCTGTCACTGACCCCCTCTCAGGTGCGCCGTGCATGGCTTAGTCAGTCGGCTCCAGCTCGGTGGCTCTGGTTTTATCCTATATAGTCTCTACAGTCCACACACATCTGACTTCTCCCATGACCCCCATCCCAGCAGTGCTCCCACTCTTGACTCCTCTCCAGACTCCCTCAGAGACTGCAGACATGATACAGGAGATGGTCAGAGGCTGCAGACACAAGAGCTCATTGCAGCCTCACCAGTGCCCATCAAATGCAGCCTCATCAGTGCCCATCAAATGCAGCCTCACTGTGCCCATCAATGCAGCTTCACTGTGCCCATCAATGCAGCCTTACTGTGCCCATCAATGCAGCCTCACTGTGCCCATCAATGCAGCCTCACTGTGCCCATCAATGCAGCCTCACTGTGCCCACCAATGCAGCCTCACTGGGCCCACCATTGCAGCCTCACTGGGCCCACCATTGCAGCCTCACTGTGCCCACCATTGCAGCCTCACTGTGCCCATAAATTCAGCCTCACTGTGCCCATAAATGCAGCCTCACTGTGCTCATGAATGCAGCCTCACTGTGCCCACCATTGCAGCCTCACTGTGCCAATCATTGCAGCCTCACTGTGCCCATCATTGCAGCCTCACTGTGCCCATAAATGCAGCCTCACTGTGCCCATAAATGCAGCCTCACTGTGCTCATCAAATGCAGCTTTACTGTGTCCATGAATGCAGCCTCACTGTGCCCACCATTGCAGCCTCACTGTGCCCATCAAAGCAGCATCACTGTGCCCATCAAATGCAGCTTTACTGTGCCCATGAATGCAGTCTCACTGTACCCACAAATTCAGCCTCACTGTGCCCATCAGTGCAGTCTCTCCTATGCCCCATGTCCCAGTCTGCAGTCCCTGTCTGTGGGAAGGTGTGTTGTTGATGCTTGGTACGGTACCTTCTATGCCAGCAGGATATCCATGATCGCCATCAGCAGGCAGGGTCTGTTCTAGTTTTGGATGGGGACAGTGCTCCTTCCAGAGGATCTGTTTGCTGTGAGATGGGGTGGTCCCTGGCCACCTGCACCTTCAGCCGTCCTCATTTTCTGCCCCCAGACAGCCTGTCCTCTGGTCCTGGGGAAGTCAGAGCACTGGGTGGGAGCTGGAGAGAAGGGGGAGCGGAGAGCACTGGCGGGGTTGGAGAGCACATGGGTGGGGGCAAAGAGCAGGGGGAGTGGATATCACAGGGGTGGGAGCGGAGAGCGCTGGGGGGGGCTTCAGAGCACTGGGGGGGGCAAAAAGAACAGGGGTGGAGAGCATGGGAGGCTGAGAGGGGGGGGCTGGAGAGCACTGAAGTGGCTAAGAGTGTGGGGGGTTAAGATCACTGGGGGGATCTTGAGAGCACTAGGGGGGGCAGAAAGAACAGGGGTGGAGAGCACGGGGGCTGGAGAGCACTGGGGGGTACAAAGAGCAGGGGAAGTGGAAAGCACTGGGGGGGGAGTGGAGAGCACTGGGGGGTGGAGAGCAATGGGGGGAGCTTGAGAGCACCAGTGGGGGCCAGAAAAAACAGGGGTGGAAAGTACGGGGGGCTGAAGAGCACTATGGTGGGCGGAGAGCACTGGCGGGGTTGGAGAGCACATGGGTGGGGCAAAATGCAGGGGGGAGCGGAGAGAGCACTGGCGGGGGTTGGAGATCATGTGGGTGGGGGCAAAATGCAGGGGGAGTGGAGAGTAGTACAGGGGTGGGGAGCGGAGAGTGCTGGGGGGGAGCTTGAGAGCAATGGAGGGGGAGCCAAAAACAACAGGGAATACCGTATTTGCCGGCGTATATGGCGACTGGGCGTATAAGACGACCCCCTAATTTTCCAGCTAAAATGTTGGTTTTGGGATATACTCGCGGTATAAGACGACCCCCTTCCGATTAGTCTGTCTGGAAGCTGAGGGGTAGCCGGAACAACCGCTAACAGAAACAACCGCTGACAGGAACAGGCTTTATTCAGCTTTTTTCAAATCTCACTGTGCCATTGCATGCCTCACCTCACTGTGCCATTGCATGCCTCACCTCACTGTGCCATTGCATGCCTCACTGTGCCATCACATGCCTCACTGTTCCATTGCATGCCTCACTGTTCCATTGCATGCCTCACTGTTCCATTGCATGCCTCACTTTGCCATTGCATGCCTCACTTTGCCATTACATGCCTCAAAGTGCCATTACATGCCTCACTGTGCCATTGCATACCTCACCTCGACGATCCCATACCTTGTCCCTGACATGCAGAGTCTCAGTTAGACTGCGGCGGTCCATTGTTCAAAACCCGCGCCTCCTCCTCGTGCTGTTCCGTGATAGGCGGAACACTCAGTTTCCCAGCAGAGCCTGTGTTCAGTGTTCCGCCTATCATGAATGTCCTCTCGTCGGAGGACGAGAGGACATCCGTGATAGGCGGAACACTGAACAGAGGCTCTGCTGGGAAACTGAGTGTTCCGCCTATCACGGAACAGCACGAGGAGGAGGCGTGGCTTTTGAACAATGGACGGCCACAGTCTGACTGAGACTCTGCATACAGGTACCGGCGTATAAGACCACCCCCGAGTTTTGAGGCATATTTTTAAGTATAAAAGGTCGTCTTATACGCCGGAAAATACGGTAGTATATTTTATTGTCAGGACATATTTGAACCTACCAAATCATGAAAAAACATTTATAGCAATCCATAATAACAAAAATATATTTATATTTAAAAAGACTTACATATAAAATCATGCTTAAAACGTAGGGTACTCATAGTCAACAAACATTGGCATATAGGATACAAACAAATCAAATATTGCAAATCCACATATAGACATAATTAATAAAATATTAACATGATTGGTAAAAAGAATTCATGAATTACTCATACATCAGATAGTACACATAATATATATAGAAATGCAGAATTGAAGCAAGGTATGTCTTGATATTAAAACTCAACGCGTTTTGTGGCATTTCAGACGATACTATAGGATAAATAAATGAATGTCAATTACTATGTAATGCCCTCTGAAGGAGTAAATAGCAATGTGTCAATCACTTACAAGCCAGCTCCTCCATGGGGAATTTTGGGGCCCTCAGATGAGATGTCGGCCCCGGGGTTGAGGCAGGGAACCCCCCCATATGGAGACCAATGGGGAGAGCCCAAGGACAGATCGGATCACCACAACATGGTTCTTGTATGTGTAGTGTGTGCAGGGGTCGTGCATGACATGCTGCAAAAAACGTGTGAGAATGTAATGAGATCTAAATAGTTTGAAAGAGACAAATGAATGAAAACAAAAAGGGTTGTATGTAAATACAATGCTGTGAAAAAATATTTCACCCCTTTCTGATTTTTTTTTTGCATATTTGCCACACTTAAATGACTCAGAGCATCAAACAAATGTTATTATTACACAAAGATAACCAGAGTAAATACAAAATGCAGTTTTTAAATGATGGTTTCAGTTATTAAGGCACAAAAGCTGTCCAAACCTGTCTGGCTTTTTTTGTGAAAAAGTAATTGTCCCCTAAACCTAATAACTGGTTGTGAAAATATAAAAGAACTCCGCGCTATGATCAAAGAAAAATAATATAGCTGCTCCCCTCAAAGTGTTTTGAATAACAAGCTTTGTACTGTGGGGGGTGTATGGTGATAAGGGGGCGCTAAAATATGTGTAAATAAAAAAATAAAGTGCAAGTGCTCAATGTTCATAGAACCTATGATGCAGTTAACTAAGCAGTATTCTCAATATATAATATAATACTTTGAAAGCAATTCATAAAAAAAGTGCAATTGTGCCATCAACAACCAGCAATTAGGAAAATAAAGTGCATGTGCTCAATAATGATAAATATCCAGTGGAGCAATCATAAATGGAAAAAACAAAGTGCATAAACAAAAAATGCAATGTGCAACAATGGTCAGCCAGCAGTAAGAACAATAAAAGTCCATGAAATTATTATGGTTCCTTGATATTCTACACCATCACCACTGCGACAATAACGATATGGAGATAATGACACCCAATGGAAATAAGGGTAAAGCCCTGTACACACGATCGGATTTCCTATGGATTCTAATCCGATGGATTTTTCCATCGGAAATCCGATGAAGCTGACTTCCATCAGTCTTGCCTACACACCATCAGTCAAAAAAACGATTGTCCCAAACGCCGTGACGTACGACGGCACTATAAAGGGGAAGTTCAAATCCAATGGCGCCACCCTTTGGGCTGCTTTTGCTGATTTCGTGTTACCGCGTGTTAGTAAAAGTTTGGTAAGAGCTGATTCGCGCTTTTCAGTCTTCGTGCTTTTCAGTCCGTTACAGCATGACGAATGTGCTATCTCCATTACGAACGCTAGTTTTACCAGAACGAGTGCTCCCGTCTCATAATTCAGTCTGAGCATGCGTGGGTTTTTTATCCGATGGAGTTCCACACAGACGATCGGATTTTGCTATAGTTTTTTTTCCCATCGGAAAAATTTAAAACATGTTCTATTTTTTTACACCGATGGAAAAAAGACCGATGGGGCCCATACACGATCGGTTCGTCCGATGAAAACAGTCCATCGGACTGTTTAACCGATTGTATGTACGCGGCTTAAGTGCCTACTTACCAAACCACTGTGACCTCTTTACTTAAAAAGAAAGGTCAGGTGGGGCTTTAGTACAGTTTTGTTCTGTGGTCTGTACTAGTACCATATGGACAAGCCAGAAAGGACTCCGCCGGAATGATGGTCAGGAAAAAAATTGACGTTTTCATGAAAAAAATGAATCACGCTATGGTTTTGCCTTCTCTCATTTTTTCCTGACCATCATTCCGGCGGAGTCCTTTCTGGCTTGTCCATATGGTACTAGTACAGACCACAGAACAAAACTGTACTAAAGCCCCACCTCACCTTTCTTTTTAAGTAAAGAGGTCACGGTGGTTTGGTAAGTAGGCACTTACCCTTATTTCCACTGGGTGTCATTATCTCCATATCGTTATTGTCGCAGTGGTGATGGTGTAGAATATTAAGGAACCATATTCATTTCATGGACTTTTATTGTTCTTATTGCTGGCCGACCATTGTTGCACATTGCATTTTTTGTGTATGCACTTTGTTTTTTCCATTTTTCCATTCCACCCTTGGGGTCAACAACTGCAATCAAGCCTTTGCGATAACTGGCAATGAGTCTTTCACATCACTGTGGAGCAATTTTGGCCCACTCTTCTTTGCAGAATTGTTTTAATTCAGCCACATTGGAGGGTTTTCAAGCATGAACCGCCTGTATAAGGTCATGATACAGCATCACAATAGGATTTAAGTCTGGGCTTTGACTAGCCCACACTAAAACCTAAATTTTGCTTTCTTTGAACCAGGTGGACTTGCTGTTGTGTTTCGGATCATTGTCCTTCTGCAAAACCCAAGTGCACTTGAGGTCACGAACTGATGGCCGGACATTCTTCTTTAGGATTTTCTGGTAGAGCTCAGAATTCATGGTTCCATCAATTATGGTAAGTTGTTCAGGTTCTGAAGCTGCAAAGCAGCCCCATACTATTACGCTACCACCACCATGTCTGACTGTTGGTATGATGTTTTTGTTATGAGATGCTGTATTAGTTTTATGCCAGATGTAACGGGACGCACACCTTCCAAAAAGTTACATTTTTGCCTCATCAGTCCACAGAATATTTGCCTAAAAGTCTTGGGGATAATCAAGATGTTTTTTGGTAAATGTGAGATGCGCCTTTGTGTTCTTTCCCTCCCATGGATGCCATTTTTGCCCAGTCTCTTTCTTATTTTTGAATCATGAACACTGATCTTACCTGAGGTAAGTGAGGCCTGCAGTTCTTTAGATGTTGTTTTGGGCTCTTTTATAACCTCCTGGATGAGTCGTCTTCATGCTCTGGGAGTAATTTTTGATACCCTTCCTAGATCAATACATGTTTGTTTCTAATCTGTTCTTGATTTTTTTTAGATTGTGGCATGATGTGTGGCTTTTTGTGATCTGTTAGCAGGCTTCACTTTGTCAGACAGCTTCTAATTATGTGATTTCTTTATTCAACAGGTCTGGCAGTAATCAGGCCTTGGTGTGGCAAGTGAAATTTAACTCAGCTTTCCAAAAAATTGTGGTTAATCACAGTTCATTCATGATTCAGCATGGGAGGGGGCAATTACTTTTTCACATAGTGCCAGCCAGGTTCGAACGGCTTTTTTCCCTTAATAAATGAAATAACAATTTAAAAACTGCATCTTGGATTTACTCGGGTTATCTTTGTGTAATATTAAAATTTGTTTGATGATCTGAATCATTTAAGTGTGAGAAATATGCAAATACTTTTTCACAGCACTGTATGTGAATGTGATAGCTGAAGCATCTATGTGTTCCCTCAAAGGAGACTATCATGAGTGCAAAAGTGTTGTATGGATGTGAAAAACAACCATATTTGGTGCTGCACGGTGGGTGTTAAAAGTGCTTAAAAATGCAATCAATTCAAACCAAATGTCATATAGTGACCCCCCTGTTACCTGAAAATAGGTTCATGAATGGAATCATGAGTGGATACCCTTCCAATATGTAAGGATGTATGAAGTGGTCTGCCGGCCGCCTCATGGTCATATATACCCCCTCCCCCCGGTCCACGGCGGGTCCCGCCAACGTCATGCTGACACGACATAGCAGTGAGGGGGAGGCGAGGAAGGCACATCCCCAGCCAGGTGCAACACCCCAGCCTCAAAAAAGAATTAGACATTTTACTCCTACCCACACAAGTCCTTCTCTAGAATAGACCACATTTTTGTCCCTGTGGCATCTTCGCCAAACTTGCTGAACTCCTGTATCCACCCTATCCCATGGTCTGACCACTGTGCAGTTATCAGTACTGTCTCATCTTTGATTTCCCAATGCAGGGACCGCACCTGGTGTATGAATGATGCACACCTAAGCTATAAATCCTATTACTTTGATATACAGCTTGTCCTTAAGGAAAACCTCTTGTACAACGCAACCCCCGAGTATTTCCCTGGTCCTTTTATGGGAGGCACATAAACCAGTGATCCGTGGTACCTGTATCTCAGTCTCCACACATCTCCACTCCTGATAAAAAAAATAAAAAATTACAGCAGCTCGAGACAGATTACCACCACCACTTTCTCCAATTTCAATCCTCCCCTACTGAACCCAACAGACTTCAACTAGAAAAATCAAAGGCTGCATTGGACTTACTCCTGGCCGAATCGGCAGACAAGGCCATTCGTAGGTCCAGCTACACGATTTACACCAAGGCCAACAAACCAGACACCTTCCTGGCTCTACGTCTTCGTTGCCCGGAACAGGTTCGCACCGCTATAAGAGTCAAGTTGGCTAAAGATGTTTACTCAAGTAATCCTGTTAAAGTGCTCTCCAAATTCTGTAGGAGGCTGGCACAATTATACAAAACCAAGGCCTCTTTCCCCTTGAATTAGGCAGAGACATTATTCCAGGATATACCTATACCTAAGTTATCCGATCCAATCGAGAGTTGTTGGAGTGCCCTGTTACGACCGGGGAAGTCCACCTAGCAATCAAGTCACTTAAACCTCATAAACGTCCTGGTCCTGATGGCCTCTCAAGTACGTACTTTAAAAAATTTCTCTCAAACTCCTTCAATGCTTTTCTCAAGCAACACACCTTTGGCCGTGGACACATTGACAGCCATCATTTCCATGATCCCCAAACCCAATACTGATAACACCCTCTGGTATAATTACAGGCCTATCTCCTTGCTCAACTTAGACATCAAAGTACCAACCAAGATATTGGCTCTTAGACTCAACCTTATCATCGGGGGGTTAATCCACAAGGATCAAGTGGGTTTCATTCCGCGACACCAGGCTAGCAACAACATTCGACGCGTAATCCTACTGCAATGCTTAGCTAGATCCCATAAGATGCCCATGCACCTCCTTTACCTTGATATTGGGAAGGCATTCAACACAGTCTCATGGTCCTACATACACTTTATTCTTCAACGTTGGGGCTTCGGTCCTAACTTTTTAAAGTGGATAGGCTCTCTGTATAATCAACTACGGGCATATGTCAAGTATTCGGGGTTTCGTAATGACAGCTTCCCTATTCAACAGGGAACCAGGCAGAGCTGCCCACTCTCTCCCCTAATCTTCTCCCTAGCAATTGAACCCCTGGCGACTCTGATAAGAACAAATCCAAATATTAAAGGTCTGGAAGTTGCTTCCACGATCCATAAATTATGCCTGTTCGCCACCGACGCCTTATTATTCATTACTTCCCCTCGTACAACTCTCCCAAATCTCTTCCACACACTAGCAAAATTTTCATTAGTATCAGGGCTCGAGGTCAACCAGTCCAAATGCAGGGCCCTCAATGTTTTCCTTTCACAGGCTGAGTTTACCCATCTGCAGGGTAATTTTCAATTCTTTTGGTCCTCGAAAGTGGCGGCTAGTGCGCAATTTTTTTTTGTGGGGGGGGGGGGGGCGCAAACAAACTGAAAAATTCTGAAAAATACTGAAACAAAAACATCAATTGCAGCCACTGTGCCCACCATATGCAGCCACTATGCCAATCATATGTAGCCACTGTGCCCATCATATGCAGCTACTGTGCCCATCATATGCAGCCACTGTGCCCATCATATGCAGCCACTCTGCTCATCATATGCAGCTAAATGTGACCATCATATGCAGCCACTGTGCCCGCCCGCTCGCTGTCTGCCTGGCACTTAGTGGTGGGTAGGTATGAGCCAAACCTGCGAACGGACTGAAAGTTTGCACGAACTTTAGAACCCTATTAAATACAATGGACGCGAACGTTCGAAATGTAAAGTGCTAATTATAATGGCTAATATGCATGTTATTGTCCTAAAAAGGGTTTGGGGACCTGGGTCCTGCCCCAGGGGACATGTATCAATGCAAAAATAAGTTTTAAAAACAGTCGTTTTTTCGGGAGCAGTGATTTTAATGATGCATAAAGTGAAAAAAAAATTAAATATTCCTTTAAATATCGTACCTGGGGGGTGTCTAAAGTATGCCTGTGAAGTGGCACATGTTTCCCGTGTTTAGAACTGTCCCTGCACAAAATTACATTTCTAAAGGAAAAAAAGCCATTTAAAACTGCTTGCGGCTTTAATGTAATGTCTGGTCCCGGCAATATGGATAAAAATCATTGAGAAAAATGGCATAGCCCTGTTGCAAAGTATTAGATCAAGAATTGTAATAACATGCCCCTGTTAAACAGGGGCAGAAAAATTGGGCCTTAGGCACTGGTGCCAAAACACTGCAACCCCTCACAGATACTGTACTTGGAGCGCAGCAATGAGCCCTGCTGCAAAGCATTGCCTAAAAAAATTGTAAATACACGCCCCTGTTAAACAGGGGCTGAAAAATTGGGCCTTAGGCACTGATGCTGGTGCCACGACACTGCAACCTCTCCCAGACACTCTAGCTGGAGTGCAGGAATGAGCCCTGCTGCAAAGCATTGCATCAAAAATTGTAATTACATGCCCCTGTTAAACAGGGGCTGAAAAATTGGGCCTTAGCCACTGGTGGTGGCACCCAGAAACAAAAATGTTCTTCCAAGCTATCACCAGGATCATTAAAGGGGAAGAGGATAGTCAGTCAACATAACAGGACAGTCACTCAGCATCAGCATAGGCAGTCTTGAAGAGATGCAACATTTAAAAAAAAAATATTCGGTTACATCAGCTTCAGGTGCTTGGTAGCTGGTGGTGATCCAAGACTGAATCATCTTTATGAAGGTCAGTCGATCAAACGAGTCGGTGGACAGGCTCACCCTGTGATCGGTTACAAAGCCTCCAGCAGCACTGAATGTGCGTTCCGAAAGAACGCTGGATGCAGGACAGGCCAGTAGCTCAATTGCATACTGTGCAAGCTCTGGCCAGTGATCCATCCTCAAGACCAAGTTCGGTGGGAAAGGTGTCCAAGTCTGACCTTGCCCCTAGGTATTCCTGGACCATGTAAATCAGACGCTGGCGATGGTTGCTGGAACCGATCATACCTTGGAGCTGCGGACTAAAAAATTGTCTGAACGCATCGGTCAGACGGGCACCTTCTCCACCGCTCCTTCTGTGACTGACCGAAGCCTCAGCAACTGGTTGTCCAGGACCAGTAGTTTGTAACCTCCCAGTCTCTGGGAACGCGTTGCACAGACCTTTCTGCAAGGCCTCCCGGAGATGTCTCATCCTATGCTCCCTCTGCGACGGCAAGATAAGGTCCGCAATCTTACCCTTGTACCGTGGATCAAGGAGAATGGCCAGCCAGTAATGGTCCCGTTCCTTGATCCGAAGAATACGAGGATCCTTCCGCAGGCTTTGCAGGATCAGGGAGGCCATGCAGCATAGGTTAGCTGAGGCATTCGGTCCTCTGGGTCACTAAGGACGACATGATCCACAGCCACCTCCTCCCAGCCATGTACAAGTCCACGGGTTTCTTGGGACTGTAAATCATCCCTAAAAGACTGCTTCTGCTGATGCTGAGTGCCAGGTTCCACCTCCATGCTGACACAATCCTCCTCCTCCTCCTCCTCCTCCTCCTCCTTGTCCTCTTCCTGTGTGATGGGTGGGACAGAAGGAACACTGTCTGGATAAAGGGGGCCTTGAGAGGCAAGGAAGTCCTCCTCTTCCTGTCTCTGTTCTGCCGAAAGTGCCCTGTCTATTATTCCACGCAGAATATGCTCCAACAGGTGAACAAGAGTGTACTGTCACTGATGCATGCACTGTCACTGCTCACCATCCTCAAATGGTGCCAGGACAGTGCATGCATCTCTGATCATGCCCCACTGGCGTGGTGAGAAAAAACGAGCTCCCCTGACCCTGTCCTGGTGCCGTAGTCGCACAGGTACTCATTGATAGCCCTCTGCTACGTGTGCAGCCGCTGCAGCATGGCCAAAGTTGAGTTCCACCTGGTGGGCATGTCACATATAAGGCGGTTCTTGGGCAGGTTCAACTCCTTTTGCAGCTCAGCCAGTCGAGCACTGCCATTATAAGATCTGCGGAAATGCACACAGACTTTCCTGGCCTGCCTCAGGACATCCTGTAAGCCTGGGTACCTGCCCAAGAACCGCTGCACCACCAGGTTAAGGACGTGAGCCACACAGGGCACATGGGTCAGTTGTCCCTGTCGGAGGGCGGAGAGGAGGTTGGTGCCATTGTCGCAAACCACCATTCCTGGATTAAGCTGGCGTGGCGTCAACCACCTCTCGGCCTATCCCTGCAGAGCTGACAGAACCTCTGCCCCAGTGTGGCTCCTGTCCCCCAAACACACCAGCGCAAGCACGGCATGGCATCTTTTTGCCTGCATACTTGCGTAACCCCTTGAACGCCTACGGAGCACTGCTGGTTCAGATGAAAAAGCATAGGAAGAGGCCATGGAGGAAGAAGAAAAGGAGGGGGTGGAGGAGAGAGGTGTGTCACAACCAGTAGTAGCATTTTGGAAGCGTGGTGGCGGAACAACCTCCAACACTACTGCACCTTGTCCTGCATCCTTCCCAGCTGCCAAAAGAGTGACCCAATGGGCAGTGAAAGATAGGTAATGTCCCTGTCCATGCCTGCTGGACCATGAGTCAGCGGTAATATGCACCTTACCACTGACCACCCTGTCCAGCGAGGCATGGACATTGCCTTCCACATGCCGGTAGAGAGCCGGAATCACCTTCCGTGAGAAAAAGTGGCGTTTGGGAACCTGCCACTGAGGAACCGCACATTGCACAAACTCACGGAAGGGGGCCGAGTCTACCAACTGAAAAGGCAGCAGTTGAAGTGCTAGCAATTTAGCCAAGCTAGCATTAAACCGCTGGGCATGTGGATGGCTGGGAGTGAACTTCTTTCGACGGTCCAGCAGCTGGGGCAGGGAAATTTGCCTGCTACAATTGGATGTTGGTGTACTGCTAGCAGAGTGCCCGCAACTACTTGGCTGTGACACACCTAATTCTACACTAGTGATGAGCCGAACACCCCCGGGTTCGATTCGCACCAGAACCCTCGATTGGACCGAAAGTTCGCACAAACTTTAGAACCCTATTAAATACAATGGATGCGAACGTTCGAAATCTAAAGTGCTAATTATAACGACTATTATGCATGTTATTGTCCTAAAAAGGGTTTGGGAGCCCGGGTTCTGCACCAGGGGACATGTATCAATGCAAAAAGAAGTTTTAAAAACAGCCGTTTTTCGGGAGCAGTCATTTTAATGATGCATAAAGTGAAAAAAAAAGGTCAAATATTCCTTTAAATATCGCACCTGGGGGGTGTCTAAAGTATGCCTGTGAAGTGCCACGTGTTTCCCGTGTTTAGAACTGTCCCTGCACAAAATTACATTTCTAAAGGAAAAAAAGCCATTTAAAACTGCTTGCGGCTTTAATGTAATGTCTGGTCCCGGTAATATGGATGAAAATCTTTAAGAAAAATGGCATAGCTACCCCATCACACACCCCTCCCCCCCCTACCCCAGCCCATTACCAGCCCCTTTGGGTCTTGTATGGATATTAAGGGGAACCCCGCACACAAAATAAAAAAGGCCCTATATACTCTGAACAGCCGTATACAGGCGGTGCATACAAGACAGGGACTGTAGGTTTGTTCTTATGTAGAATCTGTTTGTAATTTTGAACAGGTACATTGTTTAAGTGTAGCTCCAGCAAAAAAATCTATTTTTAAGCTTTTTGGAAAACATAGGGAAGGGTTATCACCCATGTAACATTTGTTTTGCTGTCTGTGCAGTGTGCACCTGTTCAGAACAGTTCACCTCACTTTCCGTCCTAATGACAAATGTTTTTTGAAAATTTGGGGGTTTTATTGAAACAAGAATTGGTGATAAAGCATCAGTGGAGAGGAGACACTTTTTTTTCCCATATTAACTCTTACAGGAGAGAATTTGCCTTCCTAGGGGTAGATTTCCTCTCACTTCCTGTTGTATCCTTCCGTTTGCAAGGAGGAGTCGTTTGTAAGTTGGATGTTTGAAAGTAGGGGCCTGTCGTATATACTCAGCTGAAATTTGCCCCTTACATGTTGGTGTTGCCACAACACTGTGAGCCCTCACAGTTACTCTTGGTGGGCGCATGAATGGGCCCTGCTGTGAATTATTAGATCAAGAATTGTAATTGCATGCCCCTGTTGAACAGGGGCTGAAAAATTGGTCCTTTGGTGGTGGTGGTGGTGGTGTTGACACAACACTGTAAGGCCTCACAGTTACTCTTGGTGGGCGCAGGAATGGGCCCTGCTGTGAATTATTAGATCAAGAATTGTAATTACATGCCCCTGTTAAACAGGGGCAGAAAAATTGGGCCTTAGGCACTGGTGCCACAACACTGCAACCCCTCACAGATACTGTACTTGGAGCACAGCAATGAGCCCTGTTGCAAACTATTGCATCAAAAATTGTAATTACACGCCCCTGTTAAACAGGGGCTGAAAAATTGGGCCTTAGCCACTGGTGCTGGTGCCACGACACTGCAACCTCTCCCAGATACTCTAGTTGGAGTGCAGGAATGAGCCCTGCTGCAAAGCATTGCATAAAAAATTGTAATAACACGCCCCTGTTAAACAGGGGCTGAAAAATTGGGCCTTAGCCACTGGTGCTGGTGCCACGACACTGCAACCTCTCCCAGATACTCTAGTTGGAGTGCAGGAATGAGCCCTGCTGCAAAGCATTGCATAAAAAATTGTAATTACATGCCCCTGTTAAACAGGGGCTGAAAAATTGGGCCTTAGCCACTGGTGGCGGCACCCAGAAACAAAAATGTTCTTCCAAGCTATCATCATCAATCGGATCATTGAGGAGGAGGAGGATAGTCAGTCAACATAACAGGACAGTCTCTCAGAATCAGCATCAGTCTTGAAGGGATGTGACATTTGAAAATAAATTAGTCTGTTATATCAGCTTCAGGTGTTTGGTAGCTGGTGGTGATCCAAGACTGGTTCATCTTTATGAAGGTCAGTCGATCAACCGAGTCGGTGGACAGGCGCACCCTGTGATCCGTGACAAATCCTCCAGCAGCACTGAATGTGCGTTCTGAAAGAACGCTGGATGCAGGACAGGCCAGTAGCTCAATTGCATACTGTGCAAGCTCTGGCCAGTGATCCATCCTCAAGACCCAGTAAGCCAGAGGATTTTCGGTGGGGAAGGTGTCCAAGTCTGACCTTGCCCCTAGGTATTCCTGCACCATGTATATCAGACGCTGGCGATGGTTGCTGGAACCGATCATACCTTGGGGCTGCGGACTAAAGAATTGTCTGAACGCATCGGTCAGACGGCCACCTTCCCCACCGCTCCTTCTTTGACTGACCGAAGCCTCAGCAACTCGTTGTCCAGGACCAGGAGTTTGTAACCTCCCAGTCTCTGGGAACGCGTTGCACAGACCTTTCTGCACGGCCTCCAGGAGTTGTCTCATCCTCTGCTCCCTCTGCGACGGTAAGATAAGGTCTACAACCTTACCCTTGTACCGTGGATCAAGGAGAGTGGCCAGCCAGTAATGGTCCCTCTCCTTGATCCGAAGAATACGAGGATCTTTCCGCAGACTTTGCAGGATCAGGGAGGCCATGCAGCGTAGGTTAGCTGAGGCATTCGGTCCGGAGTCCTCTGGATCACTAGGGACGACATGATCCGCAGCCACCTCCTCCCAGCCACGTACAAGTCCACTGGCTTCTTGGGACTGTAAATCATCCCTAAAAGATTGCTGCTGATGATGCTGAGTGCCAGGCTCCACCTCCATGCTGACACAATCCTCCTCCTCCTCCTTCTCCTCCTCTTCCTGTGCGATGGGTGTGACAGAAGGAACACTGTCTGGGTAAAGGGGGCCTTGAGAGGCAAGGAAGTCCTCCTCTTCCTGCCTCTGTTCTGCCTCAAGTGCCCTGTCCATTATTCCACGCAGCGTATGTTCCAACAGGTGGACAAGAGGTACAGTGTCACTGATGCATGCACTGTCACTGCTCACCATCCTCGTGGCCTCCTCAAATGGTGCCAGGACAGTGCATGCATCCCTGATCATGCCCCACTGGTGTGGTGAAAAAAACCTGAGCTCCCCTGACCCTGTCCTGGTGCCGTAGTCGCACAGGTACTCATTGATGGCCCTCTGCTGCGTGTGCAGCCGCTGCAGCATGGCCAACGTTGAGTTCCACCTGGTGGGCATGTCACATATAAGGCGGTTCTTGGGCAGGTTCAACTCCTTTTGCAGCTCAGCCAGGCGAGCACTGGCATTATAAGATCTGCGGAAATGCACACAGACTTTCCTGGCCTGCCTCAGGACATCCTGTAAGCCCGGGTACCTGCCCAAGAACCGCTGCACCACCAGGTTAAGGACGTGAGCCACACAGGGCACATGGGTCAGTTGTCACTGTCGGAGGGCGGAGAGGAGGTTGGTGCCATTGTCGCAAACCGCCATTCCTGGCTTAAGCTGGCGTGGCGTCAACCCCCTCTCGGCCTGCCCCTGCAGAGCAGACAGAACCTCTGCCCCAGTGTGGCTCCTGTCCCCCAACACACCAGCACAAGCACGGCATGGCATCTTTTTGCCTGCGTACTTGCGTAGCCCCTTGAACGCCTACGGAGCACCGCTGGTTCCGAGGACAAAGCACAGGAAGAGGCCATGGAGGAAGAAGAAGAGGAGGGGGTGGAGGAGAGAGGTGTGTCACAACCAGTAGTAGCATTTTGGAGGCGTGGCGGCGGAACAACCTCCAACACTACTGCACCTTGTCCTGCATCCTTCCCAGCTGCCAAAAGAGTGACCCAATGGGCCGTGAAAGAAAGGTAACGTCCCTGTCCATGCCTGCTGGACCATGAGTCAGCGGTAATATGCACCTTACCGCTGACCGCCCTGTCCAGCGAGGCCAAGACATTGCCTTCCACATGCCGGTAGAGAGCCGGAATCGCCTTCCGTGAGAAAAAGTGGCGTTTGAGAACCTGCCACTGAGGAACCGCACATTGCACAAACTCACGGAAGGGGGCCGAGTCTACCAACTGAAAAGGCAGCAGTTGAAGCGCTAGCAATTTAGCCAAGCTAGCATTTAACCGCTGGGCATGTGGATGGCTGGGAGTGAACTTCTTTCGACGGTCCAGCAGCTGGGGCAGGGAAATTTGCCTGCTAGAATCGGACGTCGTTGTACTGCTAGCAGAGTGCCCGCAAGTACATGGCTGTGACACACCTAATTCTACACCTTCATTCCTCTCAGTGCAGGTTTCAGAGAGGACTGAAGGTATAGTGGGGTTGGAGATCCCAGCTGATGCGGTGCAAGGAGAGGTCCGCTTTGTTCTTTGGTGTGGGTCTTTAAGGTAGGCTTGCCAACGAGCTGCATGGCAGGTCAACATATGTCTGGTCAAGCATGTGGTGCCCAAGTGGGTGATGTTTTGGCAACGCGATATACGCTTGAGACATATGTTGCAAACAGCAGCTGTGCGATCTGATGCACTCGACTCAAAAAAGGCCCACACCAAAGAACTTTTTTAATAACGGGCAGAGGCAGCGCCCTGCACAGGCGGAGCTCTGCGGTGTGATTCCATCGGTGTGCTGCCCTTACCCTGGCCCCCCGAGGGCATCCTGCCTCATTGGAGATGTGCCTCCTCCTCATCCTCCTCCTCCTCTCTCCTATTAGGCACCCACGTGGAGTCAGTGATCTCATCATCCCCTCCCTCCTCATCACTGGAGCCAATCTGGCAGTATGCTGCAGCTGCTGGAACATCACTGCCAGATTGGTGTCCTTCTTGAGCATCCCCTCTCTCTGCTCTCACGCTACTGCCTTCCTCTAGCTGGGTATCATCATCAGACCCTTCGAAACGCTGGGCATCCTCCTGGAGCATGTACCCAACACTGTGCTCAAACAGTTCGGGGGACTCCTCAGGAGGACATGGTTGGTCTAGGGAAGGAGTGACTGATGATGACATTGATACCAGGGAAGAGGAGGGCTTTGCCAGTACCCTGAGCCTGGGTGAGAGAGGATGAGGAGGATGAGGAGGGCTTGGTCATCCACTCTACCAAGTCTTCGGCATGATGCGGCTCAACACGTCCAGCTGCCGAAAAGGACAAGCGTGTCCCATGGCCACGTGCTGATGGCGATGCACCGCGTAAACGACCAGCACTGTTGTCTCTAGACACAGAGCCTGCTTGCCCTCTTTTATTGGCTCCTGACTGTCTGCCTCTCCTTGTTTGCCTTCCAGACATTCTAATGGCCTGCAGGGAGATGGGAAAACCAGCAATAAGGCCTAGCTTCAGGAGTATATTTTGCAGGAATCACACTACGCCTGCTGTAAGTGCTGCAAATGCCTGTTGGTGTAACACACCAGGAAAACACAGCAATACGGGCTAACTTCAGGTGTATAATAAGCAGGAGGCACACTCCGCCCACTGTAAGTGCTGCAAATGCCTGTTGGTGTAACACACCAGGAAAACACAGAAATACGGGCTAACTTCAGGTGTATAATGTGCAGGAGGCACACTCCGCCCGCTGTAAGTGCTGCAAATGCCTGTTGGTGTAACACACCAGGAAAACACAGCAATACAGGCTAACTTCAGGTGTAATATGATCAGGAGGCACACTCCGCCCGCTGTAAGTGCTGCAAATGCCTGTTGGTGTAACACACCAGGAAAACACAGCAATACGGGCTAACTTCAGGTGTATAATGTGCAGGAGGCACACTCCGCCCGCTGTAAGTGCTGCAAATGCCTGTTGGTGTAACACACCAGGAAAACACAGCAATACGGGCTAACTTCAGGTGTAATATGATCAGGAGGCACACTCCGCCCGCTGTAAGTGCTGCAAATGCCTGTTGGTGTAACACACCAGGAAAACACAGCAATACGGGCTAACTTCAGGTGTATAATGTGCAGGAGGCACACTCCGCCCGCTGTAAGTGCTGCAAATGCCTGTTGGTGTAACACACCAGGAAAACACAGCAATACGGGCTAACTTCAGGTGTAATATGATCAGGAGGCACACTCCACCCGCTGTAAGTGCTGCAAATGCCTGTTGGTGTAACACACCAGGAAAACACAGCAATACGGGCTAACTTCAGGTGTAATATGATCAGGAGGCACACTCCGCCCGCTGTAAGTGCTGCAAATGCCTGTTGGTGTAACACACCAGGAAAACACAGCAATACGGGCTAACTTCAGGTGTATAATGTGCAGGAGGCACACTCCGCCCGCTGTAAGTGCTGCAAATGCCTGTTGGTGTAACACGCCAGGAAAACACAGCAATACGGGCTAACTTCCGGTGTAATATGATCAGGAGGCACACTCCGCCCGCTGTAAGTGCTGCAAATGCCTGTTGGTGTAACACACCAGGAAAACACAGCAATACGGGCTAACTTCAGGTGTATAATGTGCAAGAGGCACACTCTGCCCGCTGTAAGTGCTGCAAATGCCTGTTGGTGTAACACACCAGGAAAACACAGCAATACGAGCTAACTTCAGGTGTAATATGATCAGGAGGCACACTCCGCCCGCTGTAAGTGCTGCAAATGCCTGTTGGTGTAACACACAAGGAAAACACAGCAATACGGGCTAACTTCAGGTGTAATATGATCAGGAGGCACACTCCGCCCGCTGTAAGTGCTGAAAATGCCTGTTGGTGTAACACACCAGGAAAACACAGCAATACGGGCTAACTTCAGGTGTAATATGATCAGGAGGCACACTCCGCCCGCTGTAAGTGCTGCAAATGCCTGTTGGTGTAACACACCAGGAAAACACAGCAATACGGGCTAACTTCAGGTGTATAATGTGCAGGAGGCACACTCCGCCCGCTGTAAGTGCTGCAAATGCCTGTTGGTGTAACACACCAGGAAAACACAGCAATACGGGCTAACTTCAGGTGTAATATGATCAGGAGGCACACTCCGCCCGCTGTAAGTGCTGTAAATGCCTGTTGGTGTAACACACCAGGAAAACACAGCAATACGGGCTAACTTCAGGTGTATAATGTGCAAGAGGCACACTCCGCCCGCTGTAAGTGCTGCAAATGCCTGTTGGTGTAACACACCAGGAAAACACAGCAATACGGGCTAACTTCAGGTGTATAATGTGCAGGAGGCACACTCCGCCCGCTGTAAGTGCTGCAAATGCCTGTTGGTGTAACACACCAGAAAAACACAGCAATACGGGCTAACTTCAGGTGTAATATGATCAGGAGGCACACTCCGCCCGCTGTAAGTGCTGCAAATGCCTGTTGGTGCAACACACCAGGAAAACACAGCAATACAGGCTAACTTCAGGTGTATAATGTGCAGGAGGCACACTCCGCCCGCTGTAAGTGCTGCAAATGCCTGTTGGTGTAACACACAAGGAAAACACAGCAATACGGGCTAACTTCAGGTGTATAATGTGCAGGAGGCTTAGCAACAATGACACTGACACTGTCCCCTGCCTATCCTTCTCTCTCCCTGCACACAAGGTTTATCAAAGAATATGACACTGACACTCTCCCTGCCTATCCTTCTCTCTCCCTGCACACAAGGTTTAGCAAAGAATATGACACTGACACTGTTCCCTGCCTATCCTTCTCTCTCCCTGCACACAAGGTTTATCAAAGAATATGACACTGACACTCTCCCTGCCTATCCTTCTCTCTCCCTGCACACAAGGTTTTTTTTTTTAGATTTCATATCTTTATTAAACATTTTCCATTTTCCAACAATACATACATTTCCTCCTTCCCTCCCCCCCCTGTCTCCCATACAAAAAAAAAAAAAAAACAATAATAATTAATCAGAACATCATTTCACATTAAAACAATTTCAATCCAAAACTCCTCTACCCCGATACTTCTTATCTCACTCTCCCTTCTACATCTCTCATCCAGCCACTAATTGACCTAGATCACACTCACACTTCCTTCCTCCACAACATCCATTCCCTTCTACGACTACTTTACTTATTATATACAATTTTCTTTCCTCTTTTTTTCTTGCCACGGTTTCCAAATCTTATCAAATTTTTTTAGGGCTCCTTGTCTAACGTAGGTTGTCCTTTCCTTTAGGATAGTTATGTTCATATTTTGCTCCCAATCCTTACTAAGGGGAGGGGAGATTGATTGCCATCTCTGTGCAATCAGCCTCCTTGCTTGAAATAAGCATCTTGTTATTGCTAACTGAGTGTAGGCGTTTATCCCCTCACCCTTTACCCAGCCCAGAACACATTGTAGGGGTTCCAGCTCTATGTCAACCTCAAAAACTTGCTCAATTGTTCTCACTACCTCCCTCCAATACCGGAATAACTTTGGGCATCGCCAGAACATATGGATTATATCACCGTTTACTCCACCACATCTGGGACAACTGGCGTCTCTTCTACAGCCAAAGCGGAAAAGTTTATACGGAGTATAATATGCTCTATTTAGCAGAAACAGGTGAGACATCCTCTGCGAGGGAGACAGTGAGACTGACGAAGCAAGTTCCAAAATTATTTTCCACTGTTCGTTAGACAAGTTAGCAATATCTCTTTCCCACTTCCTCTTTTGTACCTGGCCCTGGGATTCCCTTAGGCTCCCCTTATGTAAATTTAAGTATATTTTTGTTATTGAGCCCTTAGTTGTTTTAGTGTTGATGATTTCTTTTAACAGGGGGGTCTTGCTCCAGGTCATTACTATTCCTTTATATTGTTTTGTTAAGGCATGTCTGATCTGCAAATATTTATAAAAGGATTTATTTGAAAGATTGTATTGTTCTTTTAATGTCTGAAAGGTTTTTAGTGTGCCATCTTGATACATCTGGGAGATATATTTAATCCCCTGTCTTTGCCATTCCTTAACTGTCCCCATCTTCTGTACCTCCTTTAACTTGTCATTCTCCCATAGGGGGGTATACTCCGTGATGCCATCATATCCCAACGCTATCTTCACTGCTTTCCATATTCTGATCATAAGGTCAAGGGTAGGTAATTTCCGTGGGAGAGAACCTGCTTCCATGGCTTCTACTATAGAGTCATGTATAGTATATTGTAGTAATATTCTCTTCCTTATCTCTTCTCCCTGCATGTTACTACCCTTCATATATTGAATCTGTGCCGCCAAAAAGTAACTGAATGGATGTGGGAGTGCCACTCCCCCCTCTTGTTTTGTCCTCTGTAAGGTATTTAATTTTATTCTGGCTACACCTCCTTTCCAAATCAACTCCCTAAACGCACACAAGGTTTAGCAAAGAATATGACACTGACACTCTCCCTGCCTATCCTTCTCTCTCCCTGCACACAAGAATAGCACAAAGAATATCACACTGTCCCTGCCTATCCTTCTCTTTCCCTGCGCCGGAACACACTACACAAGGCCGCCGCGCTGGCGGCCTTTTATAATGTGGGGCGTGTGCTAAACCTCCTGAGCTATAATTGGCCACAGGCAACCTGCCTGTGGCCAATTATGGCTCTCAAAGCTGCCGGCGCTGTGATTGGCCAAGCATGCGGGGTCACAGTGCATGCTTGGCCAATTACAGCGCCGGGATTGCACTGCGATGGCGCAGTGTATTGTGGGCCGTTCGCGTTACTCGAATTTGGCGCGAACGGCCCAAATCGTTCGATGTTTGCCGAACGGTCGAACAGCCGATGTTCGAGTCGAACTTATGTTCGACTCGAACACCGAGCTCATCCCTATTCTACACCTTCATTCCTCTCAGTGCAGGTTTCAGAAAGGACGAGGGGTATAGTGGGGTTGGAGATCTCAGCTGATGAGGAGCAAGGAGAGGTCCGCTTTGTTCTTTGGTGTGGGTCTTTAAGGTACGCTTGCCAACGAGCTGCATGGCAGGTCAACATATGTCTGGTCAAGCATGTGGTGCCCAAGCGGCTGATGTTTTGGCCACGCTTGAGACATATGATTCAAATACATAAAAAGCAGTAAAAGCGACACTATGTGTTTCCTTCATTTTTACATGATCCACCCTTTATGAGCGAGTTTTTGGAGACCATTTACTGATTGAGGAGTTTAAAGAAGGACTTCACGTGAAGACATCACCTTACCATTACCCTTGAGAAGGGACAGCTTGATTGACCTTCTGTTCACTCAGAGGTCCATTCATCCAGGTGAGCGGTTTGTGCTTCAGGGGGAGGAGACGTTTATGTTGGGATGTATAGTGATTGACTACAGCACCCCAGTTTCTGTCTAATAAGTTCATATCTCCATTGCCTTTTCAACATTCTCTGGCCTCATCTTGCTACATATTGTGTTTGGATTGTTTTGTGATACTATTTTTAGTTTAAATTTTAGCGCTGCACTGCTTTTTATGTACTCTGCCTAAGGACTTTTATATTGACCTTTCAGTGTTCAGCTGCTTTCATTGGGGTTCTTTGGGTTTGTTTTTGCGCTGTCTGATTTTTCTTTTATATGTTGCAAATAGCAGCGGTGCGATCTGATGCACTCGACTCAAAAAAGGCCCACACCAAAGAACTTTTGGAATAATGTGCAGAGGCAGCGCCCTGCACAGGCGGAGCTCTGCTGTGTGATTCAGTCGGTGTGCTGCCCTTAAGCTGGCCCCCAGAGGGCATCCTGCCTCGTTGAAGATGTGCCTCCTCCTTCTCTCTCCTATCAGGCACCCATGTGGACTCAGTGACCTCATCATCCCCTCCCTCTTGATCACTGGAGCAAACCTGGCAGTATACTGCAGCTGGTGGAACATGACTGCCAGATTGCTGTCCTTCTTGAGCATCCCCTCTCTCTGCGCTCACGCTACTGCCTTCCTCTAGCAGGGTATCATCATCAGAGCCTTCAAAACGCTGGGCATCCTCCTGGAGCATGTACCCAACACTGTGCTCAAACAGTTCGGGGGACTCCTCAGGAGGACATGGTGGGTCTAGGGAAGGAGTGACTGATGACATTGATACGAGGGAAGAGAACGCGTTGGCAGCTGCTTTGCCAGTACCCTGAGCCTGGGTGAGAGAGGATGAGGAGGGCTTGGTCATCCACACTACCAAGTCTTCAGTATGATGCGGCTCAACACGTCCAGCTTCCGAAAATAAGGACAAGCGTGTCCCATGGCCACGTGCTGATGACGATGCGACGCGTACACGACCAGCACTGTTGCCCCTAGACACAGAGCCTGCTTGCACTCTTTTATTGGCTCGTGACTGTCTGCCTCTCCTTGTTGGCCTTCCAGACATACTAATGGACTGCAGGGAGATGGGAAAACCAGCAATAAGGGGTAGCTTCAGGTGTATACTGTGCAGGAGGCACACTACACCGTAACTGCTTGCAGATGCCTGTTACACAACAGAACAACACCAGCAATAAGGGGAAATTCAGGTGTATACTGTGCAGGAGGCACCTACACCTACTGTAACTGCTGCAGATGCCTGTCTGTGTTACACAACAGAACAACACCAGCAATAAGGGGTAGCTTCAGGTGTATACTGTGCAGGAGGCACACTACACCGTAACTGCTTGCAGATGCCTGTTACACAACAGAACAACACCAGCAATAAGGGGTAGCTTCAGGTGTATACTGTGCAGGAGGCACCTACACCTACTGTAACTGCTGCAGATGCCTGTCTGTGTTACACAACAGAACAACACCAGCAATAAGGGGTAGCTTCAGGTGTATACTGTGCAGGAGGCACACTACACCGTAACTGCTTGCAGATGCCTGTTACACAACAGAACAACACCAGCAATAAGGGGTAGCTTCAGGTGTATACTGTGCAGGAGGTACCTACACCGTAACTGCTTGCAGATGCCTGTTACAAAACAGAACAACACCAGCAATAAGGGGTAGCTTCAGGTGTATACTGTGCAGGAGGCACCTACACCTACTGTAACTGCTGCAGATGCCTGTCTGTGTTACACAACAGAACAACACCAGCAATAAGGGGTAGCTTCAGGTGTATACTGTGCAGGAGGCACACTACACCATAACTGCTTGCAGATGCCTGTTACACAACAGAACAACACCAGCAATAAGGGGTAGCTTCAGGTGTATACTGTGCAGGAGGCACCTACACCTACTGTAACTGCTGCAGATGCCTGTCTGTGTTACACAACAGAACAACACCAGCAATAAGGGGTAGCTTCAGGTGTATACTGTGCAGGAGGCACCTACACCTACTGTAACTGCTGCAGATGCCTGTTACACAACAGAACAACACCAGCAATAAGGGGTAGCTTCAGGTGTATACTGTGCAGAAGGCACACTACACCCACTGTAACTGCGCTAGGTTTTGAAAAGATGACACTGACACTGTCCCTGCCTATCCTGCTCTATCCCTGCATGCCAACACACTGTAACTGCGCTAGGTTTTGCAAAGATGACACTGACACTGTCCCTGCCTATCCTGCTCAATCTCTGCACGCCAACACACTACACAAGGCCGCCACGCTGGCGGCTTTATATAGTGTGGGGCGTGTACTAAACCCCCTGAGCTATAATTGGCCACAGGCATCCTGCCTGTGGCCAATTATGGCTCTCCTCGCTGCCGGCGTTGTGATTGGCCAAGCATGCGGGGTCACAGTGCATGCTTGACCAATCATCAGCCAGCAATGCACTGCGATGGCGCAGTGCATTATGGCCCGTTCGTGCCACACGAATGTTCTGGTTTCGCCGAACAGGCGAACAGCCAATGTTCGAGTCGAACATGCGTTCGACTCGAACCGCGAGCTCATCCCTAGTGGTGGGTCAGGCAGTGGGACAGGCGGCGAGCTGTGCGACGGATAGAGCAGCGATAGCTCTGTGTCCTTCATGCGTCCTCCATGCGTGTCTTCTTCCTGCTTTGCTAGGCGGCCAATGAGATTGCCTCTACCTTCAGCCAATCAGGTGCCCGGTATGGCTGAAAGGCGGTTCTGTGTTAGCAAAGCAAATATTCATTTGCTTTGCTAACACACCTGGGTGCACTGCGAGTGCAATGGTTTGAGCTTGCAGTGCACCATTTTTGACACCTATGGCTCTAATCAGGTGCTTCAAAAACACCCCCGCCGCTATAATTAAGGTGCCTGGGCGCCTGAAAAGGGGCCAGATGCCTGAATGGGGGTGGCTACAGCGGCCGTGGATAGATTCATGCAATGCATGGATCTATCTATAGTACACAAAGGGAGTGGCTGGAGAGAGGGAGCGGCGCCCGAGCGCCCTTAATGGATGCACCACCACTGGTCCTCGATATCAATTCCATATCTAGGAATAAAATTGACTAGTGACCCTTCCCACCTTTACCAGATGAATTACCTCCCTATGTTACCTAATTTTTCTTCTCTGCTGGCTACTTGGCAGCCGCTATGCGTCTCCTGGCTTGGGCACATCACTGCTGTCAAGATGACTTTACCACCAAAACTTCTATATGTTTATAGGGTCCTCCCGGTCGCAATTCCCTCTTATTTCTTCCGTGTTATACAAAGTCACGTATACAAATATATATGGGGCCCTACGAGACCCAGGGTATCACAAGCCATACTGCTGCACAGCAGGCTCAGTGGGGGCCTAGGGGTCCCCAACTTTTTACATTATTACCACGCTGCTCAACTAGCCCAGCTAACATTATACTATGCGAGACACCACTGTGGGTGGGTTTGGAAGCAATTGATCTTCACCCCCTGTCGGTGACTAATTTGTTGTGGATGTCCAGCTCTGACCATGGCACTCTATTCAACCCTATAACCCAACACTCCCTTCGACTTTTGTATATATTACGTGGCCCTTTTAAATTAGCGTCCCCTCATACCCCACTACTCTCCCTCTTCAACCACCCAAATGCTTACCCTGCTTTTATTGACCCAGCCTCTTTTCAAGCCTGGTTTTCATCGGGACTGAGTGGCATACGTGACCTTGTCACCAGCAGCACCGTGAAATCATTCCCTGCCTTGCAAGAGCAAGCACAACTCCCTCCCAGAGAGTGCTTTCAGTATCTTCAGATCACTTATTTTGCTCAAACAATCACAGGCACACACTCATCTCTAGACATATTATCGTTATATGAGGGTATATACGATTCAGACCCACACGCACCAGGTATCATATCTCGCATATACAGTCACCTCACATCCCCTCCATGTAGTTTACTATCATACTCTGCACAGTGGTTTAAGGACTTGGAAATTTACCTAGATACAAAGGATTGGGAAGGAATCTGGGCCACCACTAAAACTTCTTCTCAAAACATCATTGCACTCGAAGCAAACTATAAAGTTCTCATGAGGTGGTATTTGGTCTCGGCAAGGACCTCAAAATTTTTGCCAGGTTACCCCCCGATGTGCTTCCGAGGTTGTGGTTGGGAAGACACGCATGCACATATTTGATGGAGGTGCCCTGTCATACGACAATTTTGGACGTCAATCTTCCGTATGGCTTCTGCTTTGTTCCATGTTTCTTTAGACCCTGACCCATCCCTTGCGCTATTGAACCACGTCACCTTAGACTGCACTAAAGCTCAGTTCTGTCTCCTTCTGCAGCTTATGACTGCGGCCAAACAAACTAACTATAGTTAGAGCTTGGAAATCCCCTAAATTATGCATCGTTGAAGTTAAGAATAGAATCACCCAAGCCATGATATATGGTAAAATTGAGGCCACTATTCAAGATAGAATTCCCCAGCACCATAAAATTTGGCGACCATGGGTAGATTAATTTATACCTTCTGACTTCGACAAATCCCTCTTAGAACCTTAATTCCCCTACCCCCTTACAAATATAGTACTCCAAGACTTGGGCCAGTGTGGTGCCCCCGACCTCCCTTTCTCGCAGCTCTTTCTCCACTTCTCTTTCCTCCTTTCTTATCTGTTCTTTCTGTATCCTCTCTCTCACACCCTTTTCCTCCCAAAGCACACAATTGGTAGCATGATATATTGGTGTAGAATTCATTCCTTTGTGTCCGTCTCCAACCCACAAAGTAATACTTTTCTTCTGCATTCACTTTGAAAAAGTGCCTTTGCTACAGGCACCTCTGGACACCCTGGAGGCCTTGTGCTTGCATAATTTCATTATCACCCTATATCGCTTTGTGTCCCTGTAACCAATACCTCTTTCTTTGTGTAGCGGGGTGTTCCCCTTTAATGCAGAGAGACTACATTACCCAGAACCCTGTTCGGCAGTGTTTCCGCCGCAGAGACTCATGGGAGGGGTTATAAGAGGAGGAGGCGAGGCTGGGCTCGGCCTCTTTGGGACACGAGACTTCAGAGACTGATCCTCCTGTGCGGATGTGTCAGAGTGCAAGGCCTGAAGCCTGAGACCTTGCGCAGCACCAAAGAGCCTTCCACCCCTCTGCGAGCCTGGGTGGCATCTGAGTTCGCTCGACTACAGCCTTGTTGGATCGGGGACCCGATCGCTGAAGAGACTGAGTGTGTGTGAGACACAGTTGGTGGAAGTTCCCGGACTGGAACCATAGTCCGGGCGGGTGAGAGGGCATATGCCCAACTGATGTACTGTTATTGCATATAGGCCTATAGACTGCCGTGGCCTACGAGTTATTCTTGGTATTCTTACTGAAGGCCCTTGTCGGAGCTGAACCTACTGTTCGTATAGCCGAGTCTCTACCCCATCTTTACCTACCCTATTGGATTACAAAGTTTGTACTCTGTTAATGTGCACCACCGTTAAAGATCTGCCGGTGAAGAAAAAGGACTAAGTTGTAGATATCAGAACCAGGCCTGGTGTGGGTTTCTAAGGTGTTTTGGTTACTGCGCCACAGGGCACTTAGCTAACGGTCGCCCGCGTGGCGCACTTGTTATGTGTTAACCCTATAGTGTGTTAGTGTGGCTGGGCTCTGCATTACAAATGATTATTCTGTAAACTGTTATTGATGTTACCCTTTTCTTTACCAAGAGCTTAAGTAAAATCTTACATTTTTTTCAATTTAATATTGTCTCAATGCTCAGTTATTCATACAGTATAAGATATACAATTTACTGTCAGTACTAGCTGTGCCAGTAGGGGGTAGAGCATATTGCCGGGGGTTGGCGGAGCTGTCTTCAGGGCCCAAACTAAATCTGCGGCCTTCTTAGTTGGAGGTATCGCTACACGTGGGGGTTCTCGTCCGGGATCCTGATGCAGCAAGTGAACGCCAGAGGTGCCGGCATGGACCCCATGGATCCACGAGCGGTAGAAGAGTGGTGCAAAGCCTCTAACACAGAGCCAAACCAGTCAATAGTCATCAGCCTCCCTGGGGAGGAATGGTCGACTGAAACGGTAGAGGAGTTGATGAAGTCAGTGTCTCCAAATCACGCACCGTGGGTGACGGAGATAAAGTCAGACCCAGACATCTCATATCAGTATGCATTAGTGGAGTACTGGAACGGGATGCCAGAGGCCTGTAAGCGCAAGTGTGTGCGGACGCCAGACAACAGAACTTATAGGTTGGCGCACGCAGTAACTGAAAAAAGGGAACCATCACCAACGGGATCACCGCAGGCTACGGCCCGTACCCCACCGGAAAAAGGAGGCAGGGCAACGCCTCCGGTGATGCCTGCACCTATCACTGCTATATCACCAGAACTGATAGATGCGATAGGGGATCTGCTAACCAAGTGTCAGAACTTAGAAGGCAAGCACGGTGCATGTAGAGACTAGCTACCGGAGACTAAAGACATTCTCAGGGAAGCTCCCTGTCCCTGCAGGGGAAGAAGACTTTGGGTGGAGCAGGCATTGCAGGCAGTAGAGGCATGGGAGGTGCCTGAAGCGCAGAAGAGGCAATGAGTGATGGAAAGCCTTAAAGGCGCAGCAGCAGAAGCAGTGAAAAGTTTTAGGTTTGGGAATGCAGATTGCACGGCTCAAGACTGTCTAGCCATGCTGCAAGAAGAGTTTGGTCAATTGGAAAAGGTGACAGAGATGGTCTACCAATTTGAACATACTTTCCAACAACCAGAGGAGAAACTTTCCGAGTATGTTAGAAGACTGAACAGGTTGTTGTGCAAGATTGTGTTGAAGAAGGGGATGAGGCCCCAAGATACAGATGCGGCAAGAATGAAGCAAGTCTTAAAGGGAGCGCTGCGCTAGGAAGCCAGTCTGGCTGCACCTGAAAACCTCAGGAGGAGGAACGTTGCTGACTTATGCTGACTTGATAAAAATCATCAGAGATGAGGAGGCACTACAACAGGACCAGCAGATGATTAAGGAAAACGTCGTACCCGCACAGGTGCTAGTCAATCCAGGAATAACCCCTGAAAGAGATTCGGAGATAGACACCCTGAAAGCTCAAATGTCCAAGGTGTTAGAGATGTTGACCTCTCTGATGGAAAAAGACACAGAGGGTCCCAAGAGAGAAGTACCAAGGAAGGAATTATTCCCAGTTGCCTCAGCACCCGCATCTTTACAAGAATGGGGACATATAGTCTGCTTTAACTGTGGAGGAATTGGACATATTGCGGCTACATGCTCCAGTCCCAAGAAGAAGAAAATAGACAACCGCAAGGCGGTGGGAAACTTCAGAGGGCCCCGGTGAAGGAGTCAACCGGGTGCCCATCACCTTCAGTGAGCTCCAAGCTGAAAGCAAAGCAGAAAACAACAGGAGATAAAACGCCTCGGGGGAAACACAACATTGCTCAACAGAGATACACCCCAGAGAAAGGGGGTAAGACCCCTCAGAAGAGGCACAGCACTCCCCAGAGGGGGTGCACACCTAAGAAAAACAATAGTATCCCTCAGCGGGTCCCTACACCCAGTAAAGGGAGGGAAGTCAATGCATACCAGACTCAAGAAAGACTGAAGCCCAAAGGGGATTGGGCGAGAGGAGGTTCAAAGAGAAAAAGTCTGAAGAAAGCGACCCCTGCCGGGCCTTATCCGGAGAAGCTGGTAGGCCCATCTCCTATAGTGTCCATTCAAGTGGAGGGAGTCTACACCAGAGCAATCTTGGATACTGGGGTGCAAGTAACCCTGCTATACAGAGACTTTTACGATAAGCACTTGAGTCACCTACCCATCCGGAAGATAGAAGGACTAGAGATATGTGGGATTGGAACCCAGAACTTCCCCTACGATGGCTATCTGCCTGTCAGGATGACCTTTGACCCATCTGTGGCTGGAAAAGCCGAAGTGTTTGACACCCTGGCAGTTGTTTGCCCTCGGCCACCAGGAGCCAACAAGGGTTCCCTGATAATAGGGACAAACACGGACCTGGTCCGAAGACTTCTGACCCCTCTAGTGAAAGAAAAAGGGGCAGCGGTCACCAAGATCCACCCCATGCTGAAGACAGCTTACCAAAGGCTGGTCTGTGAGCAGAAGACCCCAGGAGAGGGGATAGGGAAGGTGTGGAGACTTGGAAGAGGAGGGATAGTGCTGCAGCCCGGCGAAGTAACCTGTCTCAGAGGCACTGTGAAGCTTACTTGGGAGCAGCCTGGACCCTTTGTCATGTTGGAATCTGATCCAAGGGAAGGGTCCCACGGTCTGGAAGTGATACCAGAAGTGATTCCACTGAAGGCCCTAAAGAAGGCCCATTGTAGAGTCCCAGTGAGTGTTAGGAACAATATAGATGGCCCCATGGAAATCCCAGCCAGGATGCTGCTGGGCCAGGTGAGCCCTGCTGCCCCTGTCGATCTGTCAGAGGTGGGCGAAGGAGGAGATGCTTGGGAGAAGATATCCATGGAAAACCCAAATCTGCCCAGGGCTTGGAAAGAGACAGCCAAGGCCCAGCTGAACAGATGGGAGAAGATCTTCTCTAAAGATGAGTTCGATGTGGGGTGTGCAAGGAGTGCCACCCATCGGATCCGCCTCCAGGAAGATAAGCCCTTCAGAGAGAGAGTCAGGCGGGTCCCCCTAGCAGATCTGGAGGATCTAAGGGAACAACTCTCAGAACTCAAGAGGACTGGAGTGATACGGGAATCTAGAAGCCCCTATGCATCCCCGATAGTGGTGGTCAGGAAGAAGAATGGGTCATTGAGGCTCTGTATCGACTCTGTATCGACTACAGGACTCTCAACAGGAGAACCATACCCGACCAGTATACCACTCCAAGGATAGAGGATGCCCTACAGAGCTTGTCTGGAGCCAAGTGGTTCAGCGTTATGGATCTCAAAAGCGGGTACTATCAGATCCCTATGCACCCAGAAGACAAGAAGAAGACAGCTTTCATAACCCCAGTGGGGTTCTTTGAATTCGACCGGATGCCCCAAGGTCTGTCTGGAGCCCCAGCTACTTTCCAGCGTCTCATGGAGACGACTGTAGGAGACATGAACCTTATTGAAGTCCTTGTATACCTGGACGATGTCATAGTCTTTGGAAGAACCCTGGAGGAAAAAGTCTTGAGGAGACTCAGTGAGGAGGGACTCAAACTTTTGCCTGAAAAGTGTCGGTTCTACCAGTCTTCTGTGAACTATCTGGGGCACATAGTGTCCAAAGAAGGGGTGGCCACAGACCCCGAGAAATTGGAGGCAGTTACCTCCTGGCCACGGCCCACCACAGTGACAGAACTCAGATCCTTCTTGGGTTTCTGCTCCTACTATAGGAGGTTTGTGGAAGGATTCGCCCGAATTGCTAGACCATTGAATGAACTGCTCAAGACTGAGGGAGAAGAGGATGACTCAGGGCCCAGGAAGCCGGGAGAGTCCATCAGAGATCAGTGGAATCAGAAGTGTGAAGAGGCCTTCCAGGCCTTGAAGAAGAGCCTGACCACTGCTCCAGTCTTGGCCTACGCAGACCCAACCAAACCCTATGAACTACACGTAGATGCTAGTCATGACGGTCTGGGAGGAGTACTTTATCAAGAACACGAAGGGCAACAAGTGAGCAGGAGCCTGACCCCCTCTGAGAAGAACTACCCCACTCACAAGCTGGAGTTCCTGGCCCTTAAGTGGGTGGTAGTAGACAAGCTCAAAGACTACCTGTATGGGGTGGAGTTCACTGTAAAGACCGACAACAACCCCCTTGCCTACCTTTTCACCACGGCCAAGCTGGACGCCACTGGACACAGGTGGCTGGCCGCACTGTCTGGATTCAACTTCAGCCTAAAGTATAGGCCAGGGGCTGGGAATAGAGACGCAGACGCTTTGTCCAGGAGACCTCATGCCCCCACCAGTGATGTAGAAGATTGTCAAGGAGCTGAATTCCAGGCCAGAGGAGGCTCCAGAGCAGAAGAAATAGGAGTTACCATGGTGGGAGTCCCAAAACACTACTGTGGAGTGACTCAATTGGATGAAGACAACCTGCCGAGATTGTCCAAGAAGGAGTTGAGGTGTGACCAATTGGAAGACCCCATGGGGAGATTGGTCCTGGAGGCCCTGGAGAATCAGGATCCAAACAAACTCCTGCGTCATCCCTCAAAGGAAGCTCGCCTGTTGAGGAAAGAATGGGACAGGTTGCAGGTACATCAGGGAGTGGTCTACCGAAGGGGCCCCTCTGATGACTCAGAAGATAAGTGGCAACTGTTCCTCCCAGAGAAACATCGAGAGACTGTTCTGATTGCCCTGCATGACAATCATGGCCATCTAGGGGCTGAAAGGACCTTTCAACTTGTCAGAAGTCAGTTCTATTGGCCCTGCATGAGGGCAGAGGTAGAAGAGTACTGCCACTCATGTGCACGATGCATCCAGAGGAAGACTTTACCCCATCAAGCTGCCCCAATGGGCCATCTACAAAGTCAAGGCCCAATGGATCTGGTATGCATTGACTTTCTCTGCCTTGAACCCGACCTGAGTGGACTAGGAAATGTTCTGGTGATAACCGACCATTTCACCCGGTATGCCCAAGCTTTCCCAACCAAAGATCAGAAGGCCTCCACCGTAGCCAAGGTACTTATGGAGAAGTACTTTGTCCATTATGGGCTGCCACAGCGACTTCATTCAGATCAAGGAAGGGACTTTGAGAGTAAACTGATCCGGAAACTCCTGGATTCGTTGGGAATCAAGAAGACTCGAACTACACCTTACCACCCACAAGGAGATGCTCAGCCGGAAAGGTTTAACCGAACCTTGCTCAACATGTTGGGGACTCTGGAAAGTGAGAAAAAGCAACATTGGAGCAAACACATAGCAGCCCTAGTACATGCTTACAACTGCACCATCAGTGATGCTACAGGCTACTCCCCATATCGACTCATGTTTGGGAGAGAAGCGAGACTACCTGTGGACTTGGCCTTTGGCACCTCTCTGGACCATTCCTCAGCCACATCCCACAAAGGATATGTGGACAGGCTCAGACACAGCCTGAAAGTAGTCTATGAACAAGCTCAAGCGGCCTCAGATCAAAGGGGAGCTCGAAACAAAAGAAACTTCGACTTGAAGGTCCGGGTACAAGACCTACAGCCTGGGGATCGAGTACTGTTACGCAATCTGGGGGTCCCTGGGAAGCACAAACTTGCAGATAGATGGAGATCTGAACCTTATGTCATCTGTAGGAAGTTGCCGGGCCTGCCTGTCTACAAGTTGAAGCCGGAAGGAAAGGTGGGCCCCCTGAAGACGTGGCATCGAAACCACCTGCTCCCACTTGCTGAGGCAGTTAGAATACCTCCCGTGGGAGACTCCCCTGAATCGGCCTCTATCCTGGATACTCCTAGGCCCAACACTCGGTCGCAGGCCTCCCGAGCTGAAGATGGAGATGGAGATGGAGCTTAGCTAACGGTCGCCCGCGTGGCGCACTTGTTATGTGTTAACCCTATAGTGTGTTAGTGTGGCTGGGCTCTGCATTACAAATGATTATTCTGTAAACTGTTATTGATGTTACCCTTTTCTTTACCAAGAGCTTAAGTAAAATCTTAAATTTATTTCAATTTAATATTGTCTCAATGCTCAGTTATTCATACAGTATAAGATATACAATTTACTGTCAGTACTAGCTGTGCCAGTAGGGGGTAGAGCATATTGCCGGGGGTTGGCGGAGCTGTCTTCAGGGCCCAAACTAAATCTGCGGCCTTCTTAGTTGGAGGTATCGCTACATTTGTATTCCTTGATCGTTGTATATTTTGTAATATTCAGTATTTTCCAATGAATACACCTTGTTTCTTATTAATATGTTACCAATATTAAATTTAAACAGAAGAAATGCAGGATTGAAGCCAGGTATGTATTGGCACCTATTATTGAAACAATGCATTTCGTGGCATTTCAGCCACTCATGAGGGGTATATAGCAGTGAGGGGGAGGCGAGGAAAACTTTCCACTTTTTCTCTACATTTATATTAGGGATGGAGGCCTGCCATTATTATTATTATATAAGGTTGCGCCAGGTCACACTTTTTCTTAATAGCGAATATTAATTCACTATTGTCACACAACTGGGTGGGCTCAGGGCGCAGTGCTCTGCGCCCCGAGCCAACCCTTTTTTTAAAGCCAATTAGAGCCTCAAGCTCTAATCATGTGCTTAAAAAAAAAAAAAACATTGAAATCCATGCATCCGGCACCCTGCAGGTAGTTTATGGGCATGGATTAGGGGGGCTGCCACTGGTTTTGATGAAGCTCAGTCCATCTTTCTCAATCTTATCTTTATATATATATATATATATATATATATATATATATATACACACACACGAGGGGTCTTCAAAAAGTTTATTCACTGTTTTATATTTAATAGAGTTAAAAAAGGTGCAGATTTTTTTTTTTAAGAACCCTCAACATATCTTAACAGAGAGTTGGTATGCTTTGGAGGTAGCCCTAATATTACTCCTTTTGGCTATGAAAATTACTATTACAGTGCCTGTTTTCTTGGATACTAGGTAATGTTCTTCCCTATATAAATAATACAATGTGAGCAAGCCATTAATTATATACTGTTTGAATTGTGCCAGGAAAAGCAATCCCTGATGTAAATTATATTTACAGTTAAATTAGACCCTAATGTCTTCATTGCCCTTTGCTACAGCTGATCAAGCACAGGCCTGTAATTGATAGGCTGTTTTAGCTGAGAGTTTGACAGGTCTGAACCCAGAAGAGGTGATCAGGGAACGAATGTACCCCAAGCTTCTCCTGCTTAGCTTTCTGACATACTGTAATTTAGAGCGCTCCTAGGCTCCCCGTAAAAAGGGGAGAGCCCAGAAACCACAGTGGGAGGCATTGCTGGAGGGGAGGGTGGGGACATTACTTCACAGTGCAAAAAAAGTGATTGGGTGGCTCTAAAGACACACAGATCCCTTTTACTGAAAAGCCAGGAAGCTTCTGAAAGTTAATACTGGCCTTGAGTTTATTTTAATTACTCTTAACTGTTTATAAACAGCCTTTGGACAGCAAGTGGTTAAAGTGTTTCCTTTGTGGCAGTCCTGATATCAGCTCCTGGGAGAAAAGTATATTATTTTGGAAATACTGTATATTCAAAAAACTAGAACGTAACTTGATTAAACCTGTGTACCGTGTACAAGTCCTGTCCTGAGGAAGTGGATACAGACATGAAATGCATTGATAAGGGCTCTCCCATACTAGTGTGCTATATGTACTGTACAACAGTATCATGGTCTACCCAGTGAAAACATTGGATACAATGTAGTATATACTGTATCCATATATAAAGATTTTTAAGGTTGAAGTCTCAAATGAATTTGGTGAAGATTAGAGATGGGCCAAACACCCCCCTGTTCGGTTGGCACCAGAACTCCTGAACATAGAAAAAGTTTGGCCGCGAGCCACGAACTCTATTACAGTCTATGGGACCTGAACATGAAAAATCAAAAGTCTCAATTTTGAAGGCTTATATGCAAGTTATTGGCCATAAAAAGGGTATGGGGGCCTGAGTACTGCCCTCTGCCCTGGGGACATGTATTAATACAATAAAAAAAAAAATAGTTTTTAAAGAAGCATGGATTTTAATGATGCATAAAATTAAACAATAAAAAAGAAAAATTCCTTTAAATATAGTGCCTGGGGGGTATCCTTAGTCTGCCTTTAAAGTAGCACATCTGTACAGTGTATAGAACCTGCTGCAGCAAAACTGACATTTCTAAAGATAAAATATGTACTTCATGACTGCAAGCTATTGCCAGCACCTGGCCATTAAAAAATGTAAAAAAACAAACAAAAAAAAACGGTGTACCCCCCCCCTCCAGTACAAACCAGGCCCTTTGGGCTTGCAGACTTCAACTCTGTAACATCTCTAAAATTCACCACTTTTTAACTAATGGAACCACCAAGCTCTTCATTGGCCCCCTTGTTTTCTCCTGCTTTGACTATTGTAACTCCCTTCTAGTAGCCTACCTCTACGCAGGCCATTCCCTCCTTCAGTCTATCATAAATGCTGCTGCCAGACTCATCTACCTTACAAACCACTTCCTGTTCCAACATGACTGTGCACATCAGTGCTGCATATTAGTACCTCCTCATCAGTGCCCTTCGGTGCCGTCTCATCAGTGACCATCAGTGCCAATCAGTGCAGCCTATAAGTTCCCATCAGTGCAGCCTCACCAGCGCACATCAGTGAAGGAGAAAAATGACTTATTTACAACATTTTCTGACAGAAACCAAGAAAAACTTTTTTTTTTTTTAATTCAGTCTTTTTTCATTTTGTTAGCAAAAAATTAAAAACCAAACAGTGATTAAATACCACCAAACAAAGCGCTATTTGTGTGAAAAAGTTAATAAAAATGTAATTTGGGTACAGTGTTGCATGACCGCGCAATTGTCATTCAAAGTGTGACAGAGCTGAAAATTGACCTGGGCAGGAAGAGGGTAAAAGTGCCCAGTATTGAACTGGTTAAAGTGATATTAAAGGCAATTTGTTTTCTTTTAAATAACAAACATGTTATACTTCCCTGCTCTATACTTCACACCTGCCGAGTGCCACCAGAGCAAGTAGCTTGCTCTGCGGGCACCCAAGCAGGCTTGCTCTGCAAGTCCATTAATTCACAGAGCCGTAGCTCGGCCCCGCTCCTTCTCTGTACTCATAGGCTGTGATTGACAGTAACGGAAGTCCATGGCTCCCACTGCTGTCTCAGCCAATGAGGAGGAGAGCCCTGGAGAGCCGAGGCTCTCGTGTGTAACCATCGCTGGATTGCAATGGGGCTCAGGTTAGTATTGGGGGGCTGCTGCACAGAGAAGGTTTTTACCTTCATGTATAGAATGCATGAAGGTAAAAAAAAACCTTGAGCCTTTAGAACCACTTTAACGCAATATAGTTTTAGCTTTAGTAGGATTTTAGCACACATTTAAGTTTTGCCATGTATGTATTCACTTAGTAGGATTTTAGCACGTTTTTATCGAAAATAGCGAATTTATAAACATTTGCACAGATATCACAGGCCCTAAAAAAATCTTAATAATTATTCTACTGGTCCTATGCTTTTAGAAAATGTATGGTTTGGGGGTGTTTTACAAACTCTAAAAGCTGTAAGGGGGAAAAAAAATGGAAAAATGTAGTTAAAATGTGGAGCGCAGGGCCAGCAAAAGGGTAAAAGGATGAGTTCACTTTTCAGAAAAATAGGATTTTTATAACAGCTTACCTGTAAAATCCTTTTCTTGGAGTACACCACGGGACACAGAGCTAGTCATTACATAATGGGTTAAGGGTCACCAGCGGTGATTGGACACTGGCACAACCAATGGAAGACAGTTCCCCTCCATATAACCCCTCCCATCAGGGAAGTACCTCAGTTTTGTAGCAAAGCAGTAAGGTTCCCATAAGAAGGGGGGGACCTCTGTGTCCCGTGGTGTACTCCAAGAAAAGGATTTTACAGGTAAGCTGTTATAAAAATCCTATTTTCTTTATCGTACACCACGGGACACAGAGCTAGTCATTACATAATGGGACGTCCCAGAGCAATGCTCATATGAAGGGGGGGAGACACAGATCAAAACAGGCCGCTTGCGGACCAGAAGCCCTATACTGCTGCCTGCAGCACACTTCGCCCAAAGGCGGAATCCTCATGTCCTTTCACATCTATTTGATAGAATTTGGAAAATGTATGGACTGAAGACCAAGTTGCAGCTTTACAGATCTGAGCCATCGAAGCCTGGTGGTGCACTGCCCATGAAGCACCTATCGCCCTGGTAGAGTGCGCCTTAACAGGAAAAGGAGGAGTCCTGTTCTTTAAACCATAAGCTTGAATAATTACTTGTCTAATCCACCTGGAAATGGTGGATTTTGATACCGCTTGGCCCTTCTTGGGCCCATCTGGTAAAATAAACAAAACATCTGTTTTACGTATCTGAGCGGTTGCTTGCAGATACACCTTTACCGCTCTCACTGGATCTAGAGAGTGTAATAATTTTTCCCCCGCCGTCCGCGGGTTTGGAAAAAAGGAAGGCAGAACAATGTCTTGATTCAAGTGAAAAGCCGACACCACCTTAGGTAGAAAAGCCGGATGGGGTCGTAGTACGATTTTGTCCTTGTGACAAATTAGATAAGGCTCTTTACAAGAAAGAGCTGCTAGCTCTGATACTCTCCTAGCAGAAGCTATAGCAATCAGAAAGGCCAACTTCCTACTTAATATAATTAAAGGAATATGGCGAATAGGTTCAAAAGGTTGCTTTTGCAACACTGACAATACCAAATTCAAATCCCATGGACACAAGGGAGTCCTAACTGGAGGATTTATCCTCAGTACCCCCTTAATGAATGTCCGAACTAGGGAGTGAGATGCCAATGGTCTCTGAAAGAAGACTGATAGAGCCGATATTTGCCCTTTGATGGTGCTAAGGGCTAAATTCATATCCACTCCTAACTGGCAAAAAGCAAGAATCCTACTTATTTCATACTTCTGAGGATTCCAACATCTGGATTCACACCAGGAAACGTATGCTCTCCAGACTCTCTGATAGATGAGTCTGGAGGCTGGCTTTCTAGCATTAATGAGCGTAGAAAGAGCTGGACCAGAGACCCCTCTCTTTTTAAAAATGTGGGTCTCAGCAGCCAGGCCGTCAACTTTAGCCTTTGTAAGGAAGGGTGGAATACTGGACCCTGTGACAGCAGGTCGTGTCGAAGTGGAAACTTCCAGGGCCTTCCTATCGCCGTTTTTACAATCTCGGCGTACCAAGGCCTCCTGGGCCAGTTTGGGGCCACTAGGATTACTGGTATTCCCTCCTCCTTGATCCTGCGAAGCAGTCTTTGTAGAAGAGGGATCGGAGGGAATGCCTAGATCAGTGAGAACTGATTCCATGGAGTTATTAGAGCGTCTGTATTATTAGAGCGTCTGTCCCGTAGGCTAGAGGATCTCTCGTTCTGGACACAAAGTTGTCCAATTTCTTGTTGAACCTGGCAGCTAGCAGGTCTACATCCGGGTTTCCCCATCTCAGACATATGGCCTGAAAGATCTCGGGGTGAAGAGACCACTCCCTGGTAGCAGCTGCTGACGACTCAGGTAGTCTGCTTGCCAATTTTCCATCCCTGGAATGAAGATTGCAGAAAGGCAAGGTACATGCTCTTCTGCCCATGCCAGGATCCGGTTTACCTCTCTTTGGGCTGCCCGACTGCGGGTGCCTCCTTGGTGATTGATGTAAGCTACTGCAGTAGCATTGTCGGATTGAACCCGAACTGGGTAGCCCTGTAACCTGTATGTCCAGGTTTTGAGGGCTAGATATACCGCCCGGATCTCTAGCACATTGATGGGCAGGATCCCCTGAGTCTTGGCCCAGGTTCCCTGGGTAGAAGCCTCCTCGTATACTGCACCCCAGTCCGATAGGCTGGCATCCCTAGATACCACCTTCCAGGCCACTGGGAGGAAGGACTTTCCCTTCCGTAAATTCCTGGCTTCTAGCCACCAATCGAAGCTGTGGCGTACTTGTGAGGACAGGCGCATGGGTATATCCAGAGCTTGGCTCTTCCTGTTCCAGGAAGCTAAAATATTGCCTTGAAGTAGTCTCGAATGAAACTGGGCGTAAGGGACTGCCTCGAAGGAGGCTACCATCTTTCCCAATAGTCTCATGCAAAGGCGAATAGACGGCCTCTTGTTTGCTTTGACCTTGTGGATCAGGTCTTTCAGAGACTGTATCTTCGGTTCTGGCAGGTATACCCCGTTTTGGGCTGTATCTATGATCATGCCCAGGTACCCTATCCTTCTTTGGGCCTGGAGAGAGGATTTTTGTAAATTTATAATCCATCCTAAATGCTCCAGGTATCCTACTGTAGTGTGTACAGCGTGACCCAATCCGTCCTTTGACTGATCTATTACTAGTAGATCGTCCAGATAGGCTGTTACCGCAATGCCCCGTGTTCTTAGGTTTGCTAACAGAGGAGCTAGCACCTTTGTGAATACTATGGGCGCGGTGGCTACACCAAACGGCAGAGCCACAAATTGAAAGTGGCGATCTTCTACCGCAAACCTTAGGAATCTTTGGTGAGCGGGGAGGATGGGTATGTGAAAATGTGCGTCCTTGATATCTATGGGCGCCATGAATTTTCCGCCCTTTAAAGTGGCGGCCACGGATCGGATCGTTTCCATTCGAAAATGGCGATCGTTCAGGAACCGATTTAGGGATTTTAGATCCAGGATGGGTCTGACATCTCCATTTGGCTTTGGAATCACAAAGAGGTTTGAGTAAAAACCTGAACCTCGCTCTTTTTGGGGTACGTCTGTAACTACCCCTTGAGCCATTAAGTGATTCAAACCTTTGAAGAAGGATTCTCTTTTTTGTGGATCCTTGGAGAGTCTTGAACCTCGGAATTGAGAAGGTGGGATCTCTCGAAATTCCAGTTTGTACCCTGAGGATATTGTGGATACTACCCAATTGTCCTGGATTTCTGACCACCAAGTCGCTCAGAACTGACAAAGCCTTCCTCCCACTCGGCCGAGCGGGGGCGCCCCTTCACTGAGAGGCTTTGGGGGCTTGCTTATTAGCTCTTGCACCCCACGGCTTCTTGTTCTTCTGAGCTTGCCCCTTGGCTTTTGTGGGCGGCTAAAACAGGCCGCCGCCACTGGTTGGAGTCAGATTTCCCGGGAGCTGGGGAGAGAGAGCGTTTAAAACAAGATCTCTTGTTTTTCTTTCTCTCAGGTAAAAGTCGTTTTACCACTTGATATCTTCTGTATATATTTTTCTAAATCTTCCCCAAATAGGCGTTCGCCATGGAACGGGAACTTGCCAACAGCTTTTTGCATGGGGTTTCCGCTGACCAATGCTTAAGCCAAAGTACTCTGCGCATCTGTACCAGCTGGAGTGTAAGGCGTGATGCTTGTATGATAGAATCTCTCATGGCATCCACTGTGAAGCATAAGGCTTTAGGCAAATTTTCCCAATTTCTAGCCTGCTCTGAAGGCAGTTCCTTCAGCCCCTGCTTTACCTGTTGGCTGATGACCTGACACATACCGACTGCTGCTACTGCAGGTTGGGTAATTGAGCCGGCCAAAAGGAAGGAGGATTTCAACTTCCTCTCAGAAGGATCTTTTAAACTCTTGTACATTATCCACTGGACATGTCAGGTTTTTATTTACACAAGAAATAGCCGCAACTACCGCAGGCAGGCTCCATTTCTTTAAAAAAATTTCCCCCATAGGATAAAGAATGTTAAACCTTTTTGGAGGTGAGAAACGCTTATCTGGATGTTGCCAGTTTGCGTATATTAGATCCTCTAGTAACGGATGAACCGGGAAGGAGCATGCACCTTGCAGGGATCTTAATGACCCTAGGGAGGAGACAGGTAATTCCGTTACCTCCGCAGAGGTTAACTTAAATGCACTGCTATAGCATTGTACCTGTGACCTTAAAATCTGGCTCCTCATCCTCTGCTGATGTAGCCTCCTCCTCCTCATCCTCCTCCCTCAGGTACTTCTGAAGGGAGGTCCAATACTGGAAGAGACCTGCTTCGCTTATTGTCCCTTTTTAGAGGACTTAGCGATTAAGGTAGCAATTTTTTCCTCCAGATTATTTAGGGCAGCTGATAAAGTGTCCTCAGTGACATATACAGGCCCAGGCTTCACTGAGGAAGCCGCCATACCTGACAGAGGTAATGGCTCATCCTGAACAGGTGCATTTAGCAACACAGGAGAGAAAGGTACCGAGTCAGCACAGTTAGAGCCTCCTCTCAGGCGGTGGTGCTTTCTTATCTCTTTTTGTCCGTATTACTTCCCCTGGAAGGCTTACTGTTTAGACAAAATACAAGGTACCTAAATGCATATACTACCGTGTTCAGTTTAGCAAATACAATAAGTATGCAACTTTTAACACATAACTATGCATAACATGGATGTCTTCTAGGAAGTACCCAATCCAACCACATGGAGTCTTACGTCCCTGTATAGCTGCTGTGTTTCTCTGCCAGGAACAAGAGAACTAACGAGCTTGCTTGCTGCTGCAGTGCTTCTCACACTGACAGTCTTTTAAATTTGGCGCCGTTTCTGTGCCTGCGCGCGCCACGTGCCCGCGCACGCCTTTGCCCCCCCCCTCCGATAAAGTGCGCTCCCGCGCGCGGCCCTTAGCGCTATGGCGGTGGCCATAGTGAGAGAGGACTCTCATCAGCCCTTGTTCCCACTTACCTGCATCTGCAGGTGTCTGGTCGGCCACCGAAAGGAGGATCGGGGTGCCCCAGCAAGCTCAGCAGCGGAGGTGACGAGCAGTGTACTTCGCCGAAGCCGACACTGAACAGAGTGAGGTGAGTATATTCAGCTCTTTACTCCCCCCAGTGGTGGAAAAAAAGAAGACATCCATTTTTTGAAAAAGGTCCCAACCTAGTTATGGACCTTCTAATCTCACCTTATCCACGCCGCAGGTTTTTCTGCTGAAAGATTTCAGACAGATACCAAACTTCACCCTTCACGGTGGGCTATGTGTGCCAACCTTCAGGGATATGGGTTCCTATTTAAAGGATACCTCTCCCCTGGGCCTTGTACAAGACTCTTACCAGGACTTTATAGCGAAATAGCGAAAGTGCTGGATCTTAGAGCCCAGTCCTCCGAAGAGAGACATTACAGGCGACGCCTCATGGATGAGGCCCGGATCCCATCCAGATTCAGCTCATTTGTAGGCGTCTTGGATGGATCCGAAAGCATAGCTCTTTTACCCCCAGAGGGTCTCTTTGGTAGAGCTTTCCTTTAGCACCTCCTAACGCGTCCAACACCTTTCGACACTGGCGAAAAAACTGAGGTACTTCCCTGATGGGAGGGGTTATATGGAGGGGAACTGTCTTCCATTGGTTGTGCCAGTGTCCAATCACCCCTGGTGACCCTTAACCCATTATGTAATGACTAGCTCTGTGTCCCGTGGTGTACGATAAAGAAATAATAATAAATGCACATATTTTTGCAAAAAAAAGTGCATTTATTAATTTATCCTACAGAAGCCTGCAAAGCATTTCAATGTCAAGCTCCTGAACACTCTCCCTCCAGCTTTCTGCCAGTACCTTTGTAGGGCCTTCTGTTAGAAAGTTGGCGCAAGAGTGAATATACTATGATCATGCTGATCAGTGCACTCACAGTCTACAAGTTTCTGCCATTGTGGCACACAGGGTTTTTAGTTTATTCATTCACTTGTTTCCAACTGTTACAGGGGGGGGGGCACAGGGAGTGAGGAAGGTGCTGTAACTTGTGTAGCGCACCCACCCCAGCCTTTACCTGCTTTTCTTATATGTTGGCTCCTTCGCAGGAAAGACTGAGGCACACCGCACCACAAGCCCGTACCCTCCTGGATGGGGAGGTTGAGCGGTGAACAAGCCCTTAATTCTCCCCAGTAAGCAACTGTCCACACCAACTGAAAAGTCCAACTTCTTATTTATTCTTAAGGGCAATAAATAGTCTCATTGAGAGCAGACAGGTTGAGACAAACACGGGTCAGATAAGGTGGGAGGAGGTCCAGGCACAAACTTAATTTAAGGTTTCTCCTATTCTGATTTGCACGAACAGGCTTGGCGCACGGTCCCTGCCATGGACCATGGGGTTGGTCACTGCCACTGACCGGGTGATTAGTTGCAAGTCACTGCCACTGACCTGGTGTGCGTAGAGTCACTGCCACTGTGACATAAAGAACCCGCACTTCCTTCCTTGAGTAACTTAGCCCTTTTTAGGATGAGAACATCCCTCTGGAGAGTTACCAGAGGCCCCCTCTGTCACCACGACTCTGCACTGGGTCTTCAGAAAGGGTCACCTCCCTGGCCTCCTCGTCCTGGATACGGGTCCCCTCGCAAGGCAGATCCCTGGGAGCCTCGATCCGTAGCGGACCCCAGCCGAAGGTTGCTGGGTTCCGGGCCCACACCAAAGTACCTCACCCCAGACTGAAGGTGTCTGGGATGGAACAGCAGCTCCAGGCCTAGGGCACCCAAAGACAACCCACACGCACTCAGGCCTAAGGTGCCTGAGCGTGAAACCGACCAGGCCTCCGGGCCTAGGGCACCCGGAGGCGACACACACACACCCAGGCCTAAGGTGCCTGGGCGTCGACCCCTCTGGAAGATGGCTGCCCCCTTTTATATCCTCTCCCGACAGGCACAGCAGGTTCCCCGCCCCGCCGTACTGCTGCCGAGAGGGGACAAAAAGAGGCACAACCTTGTACTGTGGTTCAACCCGGGCCCATGGCAACAGCGCCACCCATAGGCCCCAGGGAACTGCACACCAGTACTATCTCCCAGGGACAGAAATGGTCCATGAAACCTAACAATTAGTGCATCTGAGCCTAGTTACCACTCAGATGCTCCCCCTAAATATGACACCCCGCTACACATGTTACATTTTACACCCCAAATATATGTGTAACATGTTCTAAAGGTTAACTTAAAGTGGTTGTAAAAGTAGATGTTTTTTTATCTTAATGCATTCATTGCATTACGATAAAAAGCCTTCTGTGTGCACCAGCCCACCTCAGTCCCCGTAATATTTACCTGAGCCCTCTCTCGATCCAGCAATGTCTATGAATGCCTCAGTCGTCCGGGACTCTCCATCCTGATTGGCTGAGACACAGCAGCGGCGCCATTGTCTCCCGGTGTTGTCAATTAAACTCAGTTAGCCAATGAGATGAGAGAGAGGGGGCGGGGCCTAGGCTCAGTGTCTGAATGGATACACAGAAGAGGAGGATCTGGGCTTCCCTGTGCAAAACCACTGCAGAGTGCAGGTGAGTATAACATGTTTGATACTTTAATAGGAAAAAAACAAGACTTTACAATCACTTTAACCTTTAATGTAATGGCATCTTTGTGTTCAATACAACAGTTCCTTGAAATAAAGTGTAGCGATACCTCCAACTAAGGAGGCCGCAGAATTAGATTTTGGGCCCTGAGTGCAGCTCCGCCAACCCCCGGCAATAGGCTCTATCCCCTTCTGGCACAGCTAGTACTAACAATCAATGATATGTCCTATGCAATAGAATAACTAAGCAAGGACACAGTAATGAATTGTAATAGGTAAAGTGTTTTACTCATCAATTCTCAATATGAATAAAAGGGGTAACAATAATCACAGTTCTAAACAATCACTCCTAAGGGCAGCGTCCTGCCACTCTAACACACTATATAGTAACACACGCTACAAGTGCGCCATACGGGCGACCGTTAACTAAGTGCCCTATGGCGCAGCAATCAAACACGCTAGAATCCCCACCAGGCCTGGTTCTAATATTTAGCTTAGTCCTTCTTTCTTCACCGGCAGGTCTGTAATGGTGGTGCACTTAAACAGAGTATAACTTTGTAATCCAAGGGGTATGACAATAACTTGTAGGCCACGGCAGTCTATAGGCCTATACACAGCAACAGTATCTAAGCTGGGCTTATGCCCTCTCACCCGCCGGACTACGGATCCAGTCCGGGAAAACCTCCACCGGCCGTGTCACACACTCTCGATCTCTCCAACGATCGGGTCCCCGATCCGACAAGGCGGTAGCTCACAAAGTCAGATGCCACCCAGGCTCGCAGAGGGGAGGATGGAAGGCTCTTCGGTGCAGAGCAAGGCCTCAGGCTTCAGGCCTTGCCCCTCCGACACATCCGCACAGGGGGATCCGTCCGTGAAGTCTCGTGTCGCCAAAGAGGCCGAGCCCGGCCCCGCCTCTTCCTTTTATAACCCCTCCCATGAGTCTCTGCGGTGGAACGTCACAACAAGAATGGGGTTATGGGTAATGTAGTTTCTTCCCAATATAGGGGAACACCCCGCTACAAAAGGAAGCTGGTATAACATTACACCCTTTTTATATTAGCCTGGTAATCTAATTAACCAACATCTTAATTATATAGCAAACATGCTCCTCTTGTAAGAAAAACAAATACCGGTACTACAATTAGCCAACAATCGTTAACATCCTATATGGTTTTAATATATCAAATTGTGGCAAAACAAAATAAAAAGGAGGTAAAAGCAACCTGTCAATAAAACCCAACCCCCAAACTCAAAAAATATGGTTATATATTAGAAGGAAAAAAAGAAAGAGTCAGCTAGCTTTGGGAAGTTAGCTTTGGGAAGCATTGTATGGTAGAACCATTTGTCAGTTTCTAATTGACCCGGTTGTGATAGATAGTTGAGTGATGCATCTAATGTGCCTCTGGTTTTTACAGGCCAGGAAACAGAGCAATTTGTAATTAGCCCTTCTTTTTTGGCTCCTTTGCTTTCTTTTTGAATTACTTGCCACAATAGCAGAAACATCTGTCCCTCCTCCTTCAATCAGCGCAAGCCTTATGAGCCCCAGATCCACAAGCAGTATCGGTTACATTCAGTAGACCTCATTCTCGGTCTGATTAATTGCTTACCACCACCACACCCTTAAGGCATCCTATTCCCAGTCTTGTGTATGGGATACAGTTAAAACAGAATTTTTACTTTATATGAATTTTTAAAACAATATTTGGCTTAACCACTGTTGGGGCAGACTTTTTACAGAGGTTTTATTTTTTGGAGCATAAGTGTAAACCAACAGAATTTAAGGTCAAAATGTTCCCAGTTTGTTCTATTTGATGTCATGTATTGTGCAGAAACCTGTTTTTCTTCTGAAAGTCAGCTGGACAATCTGTTTGCCTAAAAGTCTCCTGTATACAATAGCAACACATTATAGCAAAAATATATAATACACTATATATAATACACTATAATAAAACAAAGCAGGATTCTAGGAGTTAACTAAAAAGGGTTAATCAGCTCTATCCAAACAAGATTTTTTTTATATATTTTATATACATATAACTCAAAAATCCCTTTGTCAATTCTGCATGAGCATTTGAAAACCAACCTATACATTTTTTTACATGTATCAATTTTTTATCATATATTCAGTATATAATAGCATCCAATCTGGGATTATCAATTCCCTGTGACAGATAAAATAAAGAAATAAGTAAAGACATTATTATATAATAATCAAAAATAAATTTTGAAAAACACACCAACACAGTGCAGCCACATAAATACAATATAAACATACAAGTAGGGATGAGCAATCACCCCCCGGTTCGGTTTGCACCAGAACCTGCGAACGTTCGAAATCAAAAGTGCTAAATATAATGGCTAATATGCAAGTTGTTGTCCTAAAAATGGTTTGGGGACCCAGGTCCTGCCCCAGGGGACATGTATCAATGCAAAAAGAAGTTTTAAAATGGGCCGTTTTTTCGGGAGCAGTGATTTTAACCACTTCTATACAGGGCTTTTTATACCACTTCAATACCGGGCCTATTCTGGCACTTCTCTCCTACATGTACAAATCATCATTCTTTTGCTAGAAAATTACTCAAAACCTCAAAACATTATATATGGTTTTTTTTAGCAGACACCCTAGGGAATAAAATGATGGTCGTTGCAACTTTTTATCTTGCACGGTATTTGCGCAATAATTTTTCAAACGCCTTTTTTTGGGGAAAAAAATGGTTTCATGAATTAAAAAATAACAAAACAGTAAAGTTAGCCCAATTTTTTTGTAAAATTTGAAAGCTTATGTTACGCCGAGTAAAAAGATACCTAACATGTCATGCTTTAAAATTGCGCACACTCATGGAATGGCGCCAAACTTTGGTACTTAAAAATCTCTATAGGCTTTGAAAAATTTTACAGGTTACCAGGTTAGAGTTACAGAGTAGGTCTAGTGCTAGAATTGTTGCACGCACTCTAACGCACGTGGCGATACCTCACATGTGTGGTTTGAACGGCGTTTACATATGCGGGCGGGACTTACGTGTGTGTTCGCTTCTAAGCGCGAGCTATTGGGGACGGGCGTTTTAAAAAATATATATATTATTTTTTTATTTTATTTTACTTATTTATTTATTTTTTTACTTTTTTTTACACTTTATTTTTTTTTTAATCACTTTTATTCCTATTACAAGGAATGTAAACATCCCTTGTAATAGGAATGTGTGTGACAGGTCCTCTTTATGGAGAGATGCGGGCTCAATAAGACCCCACATCTCTCCTCCAGGCTGGAAAGCATGAGATCAGTGAAATTTTTTTCACGATCTCATACTTACAGCCGCAATGGCAGCTTTGTTTACATTTGAGGACCCGGGCATGACGTCATCACATCGCGCCCGGGCCTCCGACGATCATAGAGATGACTGGTGATCATCTGGTCACCAGTCATCTCTATGCTCATCACGTGACCCACCACCGGCGCCAACGATTCTCTCCGGGTCCCTGATCGCACGGGAGAGCCCGGAGAAGCACCGGATGGCGGCGGGAGGGGGGGGGATCGCCGCTATGATCGTTCTTATGGTGCGCAGGATCGCCGGCTGCAAACAAGGATATCTGAATGATGCCTCTAGCTGCAGGCATCATTCAGATATCCCCCCTCAAACCCAGGACGTCATATGACGTCCATCCGGAGGGAGAGAGGGTTCCTGCCGGCGTCATTTTGCTATGGCCCGGTATGGAAGGGGTTAATGATGCATAAAGTGGAAAAAAAAGAAAAGTGAAATATTCCTTTAAATATCGTACCTGGGAGGTGTCTAAAGTATGCCTCTGAAGTGGCACGTGTTTCCCGTGTTTAGAACTGTCCCTGCACAAAATTAAATTTCTAAAGCCCTGTACACACGATCGGATTTCCGATGGAATAAAATCCGATGGATTTTTCCATCGGATTTCCGATGAAGCTGACTTCCATCAGTCTTGCCTACACACCATCAGTAAAAAATCCGACCGTCCCAAACGCGTGACATAAAACACTCCGATGAGCCGAGAAAATTTAAGTTCAATACTTCTGAGCATGCGTCGACTTGATTCTGAGCATGCGTGGGTTTTTTCTCCGATGGAGTTCCACACAGACGATCGGAATTTGCTATCGTTTTTCTTTCCATCGGATAAATTTAAAACATGCTCTATTTTTAATCACCGATGGAAAAAAGACAGATGGGGCCCATACACGATCGGTTTGTCCGATGAAAAAAGTCCATCAGACTGTTTTCATCTGTAAAACCGATCGTGTGTACACGGCATAATAGAAAAAAGTAATTTAAAACTGCTTGCGGCTTTAATGTAATGTCTGGTCCCGGCAATATGGATGAAAATCATTGAGATAAATGGCATGGGTACCCCCCCACCCCCAGCCCCTTTGGGTCTTGTATGGATATTAAGGGGAACCCCGCACCCAAATTTAAGGAAGGCCCTATATACTCTGAACAGCAGTATACAGGCGGTGCAAACAAGACAGGGACTGTAGGTAGAATCTGTTTATTATTTGGAACAGGTACATTTTTTAAGTGTAGCTCCAGACAAAAAAATAAATTTTTAAGCTTTTTGGAAAACATAGGGAAGGGTTATCACCCCTGTAACATTTGTTTTGCTGTCTGTGCACCTGTTCAGAACATTTCACCTCACTTTCCGTCCCAATGACAAATGTTTTTTGAAAATTTGTTTTTTTTTATTGAAACAAGGATTGGTGATAAAGCATTAGTGGAGAGGAGACACCTTTTTCCCATATTAACTCTTACAGGAGAGAATTTCCCTTCCTTGGGGTAGATTTCCTCTCACTTCCTGTTGTCTCCTTCTGTTTCCAAGTAGGAGTCGTTTGTAAGTTGCATGTTTGAAAGTAGAGGCCTGCCATATATACTCTGCAGAAATTTGGCCCTTAGGTGTTGGTGTTGCCACAACACTGTAAGCCCCCACAGTTACTCTTGGTGTGCGCAGGAATGGGCCCTGCTGTGAATCATTAGACCAAGAATTGTAATTACATGCCCCTGTTGAACAGGGGCAGAAAAATTGGGCTTTTGATGGTGGTGGTGGTGTTGCCACAACACTGTAAGCCCTCACAGTTACTCTTGGTGGGCACAGGAATGGACCCAGCTGTTAAATATTAGATCAAGAATTGTAATTACATGACATTGTTGAACAGTGGTAGGAAAAATTCGGCCTTTGGTGGTGCTGGTGCCACAACACAGTAAGCCCTCACAGTTACTCTTGGTGGCCGCAGGAATGGGCCCTGCTGTGAATTATTAGATCAAGAATTGTAATTACATGCCCCTGTTGAACAGGGGCATACAAATTGTGCCTTAGGCACTGGTGCCACAACACTGCAACCCCCCACAGATACTGTACTTGGAGCGCAGCAATGAGCCCTGTTGCAAAGTATTGCATCAAAAATTGTATCTACACACCCCTGTTAAACAGGGGCTGAAAAATTGGGCCTTAGCCACTGGTGGCGGTGCCCAGAACCAAAAATGTTCTTTCAAGCTATCAGCATGATTATTGAGGAGGAAGAGGATAGTCACTCAGCATAACAGGATAGTCACTCAGCATCAGTATAGGCAGTCTTGAAGGGATCTGACATTTCCCCAAAAATTATTCGGTTACATCAGCATTAGGGATGAGCTTCGAGTTCGAGTCGAACTCATGTTCGACTCGAACATTGCCTGTTTGCCGAACAGCGAACAAATTGGGGTGTTCGCAGCAAATTCGAAAAATCTATGGGAGAAATCTAAAGTGCTAATTATAAAGGCTTATATGCAAGTTATTGTCCTAAAAAGTGTTTGGGGACCCGGGTCCTGCCCCAGGGGACATGTATCAATGCAAAAATAAGTTTTAAAAACTGCAGTTTTTTCGGGAGCAGTGATTTTAATAATGCTTAAAATGAAAAAATAAAAGTGAAATATTCCTTTAAATTTCGTACCTGGGGGGTGTGTATGATATGCATGTGAAGTGGCGCATGTTTCCCGTGCTTAGAACTGTCCCTGCAAAAAATGTCATTTTTGAAAGAAAAAAATGCATTTAAAACTGACTCGCGGCTATTAATGAATTGTCGGCTCCCGGCAATACATACAAAAGTCATTGATAAAAAAAAAAAAAAAAGCGTGGGGGTTCCCCAGAATTCAATTACCAGGCCCTTCAGGTCTGGAATGGATATTAAGGGGAACCCCGCCGCAAATTTAAAAAATAATTGACGTGGGGTTCCCCCAAATATCCATTCCAGGCCCTTCAGATCTGGCATGGATTTTAAGGGGAACTCCACCCCAAATTTAAAAAAAAAATGGCGTGGAGTCCCCCTAAAAATCCATACCAGACCCCTTATCCGAGCACGCAACCTGGCCGGCCACAGGGGAAAAGGGGGGGACGAGAGAGCGGCCCCCCTCCCTCCTGAACCGTACCAAGCCACATGCCCTCAACATGGGGAGGATGTCCCCATGTTGATGGGGACAAGGGCCTCATCCCCACAACCCTTGCCCGGTGGTTGTGGGGGTCTGCGGGCGGGGGGCTTATCGTAATCAGGAAGACCTCTTTAACAAAGGGGACCCCCAGATCCCGGCCCCCCCTATGTGAATTGGTAAGGGGTACATTGTACCCCTACCATTTCACGAAGAAAGCGTAAAAAAATGTTTAAAAAAACACACAAACACCTTGAAAAAGTCCTTTATTAAAAAAAAAAAAAAAAAAACATCCCAGCGGTGAAATCCAGTGTCCCACGGCGATCCCGATGTCCAGCGCTGTCCTTCATTGGTTGTGCCTGAGCGGACCTGATGGGGAACTCCCTCTCAGTATTTTAAATGTATAGACCCGCCCCTTCTAAAGTTCCCCATCAGGTCCGCTCAGCGGACCAGATGCGGAACATGAGAAGGGGCGGGTCTATACATGTATTACCAAAGTGAGAGCAGTCCCCCATCAGGTCCGCCCCCTCGGTATGTCGGACCCGCCTACGTCATTGGCTTGAGCGGGGAACTTCCTTCACTGTGTAATTTAAATTTACATAGTGAAGGAAGTTCCCCGCTCAAGCCAATGACGTAGGCGGGTCCGACATACCGAGGGGGCGGACCTGATGGGGGACTGCTCTCACTTTGGTAATACATGTATAGACCCGCCCCTTCTCATGTTCCGCATCTCGTCCGCTGAGCGGACCTGATGGGGAACTTTAGAAGGGGCGGGTCTATACATTTAAAATACTGAGAGGGAGTTCCCCATCAGGTCCGCTCAGGCACAACCAATGAAGGACAGCGCTGGACATCGGGATCGCCGCGGGACACTGGATTTCATTGCTGGAATGTTTTTTTTTTTTTTTTTTTTTTAAATAAAGGACTTTTTCAAGGTGTTTGTGTGTTTTTTTAAACATTTTTTTACGCTTTCTTCGTGAAATGGTAGGGGTACAATGTACCCCTTACCAATTCACATAGGGGGGGCCGGGATCTGGGGGTCCCCTTTGTTAAAGGGGTCTTCCAGATTCCGATAAGCCCCCCGCCCGCAGACCCCCACAACCACCGGGCAAGGGTTGTGGGGATGAGGCCCTTGTCCCCATCAACATGGGGACATCCTCCCCATGTTGAGGGCATGTGGCTTGGTACGGTTCAGGAGGGAGGGGGGGCCGCTCTCTCGTCCCCCCCTTTTCCCCTGCGGCTGGCCAGGTTGCGTGCTCGGATAACGGGTCTGGTATGGATTTTTAGGGGGACTCCACGCCATTTTTTTTTAAATTTGGGGTGGAGTTCCCCTTAAAATCCATGCCAGATCTGAAGGGCCTGGAATGGATATTTGGGGGAACCCCACGTCAATTTTTTTTTAAATTTGCGGCGGGGTTCCCCTTAATATCCATTCCAGACCTGAAGGGTCTGGTAATTGAATTCTGGGGAACCCCCATGCTTTTTTTTTTTTTTTATCAATGACTTTTGTATGTATTGCCGGGAGCCGACAATTCATTAATAGCCCCGAGTCAGTTTTAAATGCATTTTTTTTCTTTCAAAAATGACATTTTTTGCAGGGACAGTTCTAAGCACGGGAAACATGCGCCACTTCACATGCATATCATACACACCCCCCAGGTACGAAATTTAAAGGAATATTTCACTTTTATTTTTTCATTTTAAGCATTATTAAAATCACTGCTCCCGAAAAAACTGCCGTTTTTAAAACTTATTTTTGCATTGATACATGTCCCATGGGGCAGGACCCAGGTCCCCAAACACTTTTTAGGACAATAACTTGCATATTAGCCTTTATAATTAACACTTTAGATTTCGAACGTTCGAGTCCATTGTATTTAATAGGGTTCTAAAGTTTACACAAACATTTTGTCTGTTCGCAGGTTCTGGTGCGAACCGAACAGGGGGGTGTTCGGCTCATCCCTGATCAGCATCAGGTGCTTGGTAGATGGTGGTGATCTAAGACTGATTCATTTTTATGAAGGTCAGTCGATTGACCGAGTCGGTGGACAGGCGCACCCTGTGATCGGTTACAAAGCCTCCAGCAGCACTGAATGTGCATTCCGAAAGAACGCTGGATGCAGGACAGGCCAGTACCTCAATTGTATACTGTGCAAGCCCTGGCCAGTGATCCATCCTCAAGACCCAGTAACCCAGAGGATTTTCAGTGGGAAAGGTATCCAAGTCTGATCTTGCCCTTAGGTATTCCTGCACCATGTAAACCAGACGCTGGCGATGGTTGTTGGAAGCAATCATACCTTGGGGCTGCGTACAAAAAAATTGTCTGAACGCATCGGTCAGACAGTCACCTTCTCCACCGCTCCTTCTTTGACTGACCGGAGCCTCAGAAACACGTTGTCCAGGACCAGGAATTTGTTACCTTCCAGTCTCTGGGAACGCGTTGCACAGACCTTTCTGCAAGGCCTCCCAAAGATGCTTCATCCTCTGCTCCCTCTGCAACGGCAAGATAAGGTCTGCAACCTTACACTTGTAACGTGGATCAAGGAGGGTTGCCAGCCAGTCCAGCCATGATCCCTCTCCTTGATCGCACGAATACGAGGATTGTTGCGCAGGCTTTGCAGGATCACGGAGGCCATGCAGCATAGGTTTGCTGAGGCATTTGTTGCAGAGTCCTCTGGGTCACTGAGGACGACATGATCCGCAGCCACCTCCTCCCAGCCACGTACAAGTCCATGGGTGTCTTGGGACTGTAATTGATCCCTTGAAGACTGCTGCTGATGCTGAGTGCTAGGCTCCACCTCCATGCTGACACAATAATCCTCCTTCTCCTCATCCTCTTCCGGTGTGATAGCCGGGCCAGCAGGAACACTGTCTGGATAAAGGGGACCTTGAGAGGTAAGGAAGTGCTCCTCTTCCTGCCTCTGTTCTGCCTCAAGTGCCCTGTCCATTATTCCATGCAGCGTGTGCTCCAACAGGTGGACAAGAGGGACAGTGTCACTGATGCATGCACTGTCACTGCTCACCATCCCCGTGGCCTCCTCAAATGGTGCCAGGACAGTGCATGCATCCCTGTTCATGGCCCACTGGCGTGGGGAAAGAAATCCAAGCTCCCCTGACCCTGTCCTGGTGCCATATAGCAACAGATACTCATTGATGGCCCTCTGCTGCGTGTGCAGTCGCTGCAGCATGGCCAACGTAGAGTTCCACCTGGTGGGCATGTCACAGATTAGGCGGTTCTTGGGCAGGTTGTAATCCTTTTGCAGGTCAGCCAGCCGAGAACTGGCATTATATGACCGACGGAAATGCCCACAGAGTTTCCTGGCCTGCTTCAGGACCTCCTGTAAGTCCGGGAACCTGCCCAAGAACCACTGCACCACCAAGTTAAGGACGTGAGCCAAACAGGGCACATGGGTCAGTTGTCCCTGTCGGAGGGCAGAGAGGAGGTTGGTGCCATTGTCGGAAACCACCTTTCCTGGCTTAAGCTGGCGTGGCATCAACCACCTCTGAGCCTGCCCCTGCAGAGCTGACAGAATCTCTGCCCCAGTGTGGCTCCTGTCCCCCAAGCACACCAGCTCAAGCCCCGCATGGCATCTTTTTGCCTGCGTACTTGCGTAGCTCCTTGAATGCCTACGGAGCACCACTGGTTCCGAGGACAAAGCACAGGTAGAGGCCATAGAGGAAGAAGAGGAGGGGTGGAGGAGAGAGGTGTGTCAGAATCACCAGTAGTAATATTTTGGAGGCGTGGTGACGGAACAACCTCCAACACTACTGCACCTTGTCCTGCATCCTTCCCAGCTGCCAGCAGAGTCACCCAATGTGCCGTGAAAGATAGGTAACGTCCCTGTCCATGCCTGCTGGACCATGAGTCAGCGGTAATATGTACCTTACCTCTGACCGCCCTGTCCAGCGAGGCCAAGACATTGCCTTCCACATGCCGGTAGAGAGCCGGAATCGCCTTCCATGAGAAAAAGTGGTGTTTGGGAACCTGCCACTGAGGAACCGCACATTCCACAAACTCACAGAAGGGGGCAGACTCTACCAACTGAAAAGGCAGCAGTTGAAGTGCTAGCAATTTAGCCAAGCTAGCATTCAACCGCTGGGCATGTGGATGGCTGGGAGCGAACTTCTTTCAGCTGTGCAGCAGCTGGGGCAGGGAAATTTGCCTGCTAGAATCGGATGTCGGTGTACCGAAAAGGAGATTACCCGCAAGTACTTGGCTGTGACTGTGACACACCTAATTCTACACCTTCATTCCTCTCAGTGCAGGTTTCAGAGAGGACTGAAGGTATAGTGGGGTTGGAGATCCCAGCTGATGAGGAGCAAGGAGAGGTCCGCTTTGTTCTTTGGTGTGTGTCTTTAAGGTACGCCTGCCAACGAACTGCATGGCAGGTCGACATATGTCTGGTCAAGCACGTGGTGCCCAAGCGGCTGATGTTTTGGACACGTGAGATACGCTTCAGACATATGTTGCAAATGGCAACGGTGCGATCTGCTGCACACGTCTGAAAAAAGGCCCACACCAAAGAACTTTTGGAATAACGCGAGACAGCAGCGCCCTGCACATGCGGAGCTCTGCGGTGTGATGCAGTCGGTGTGCTGCCCTTAAGCTGGCCCCTGGAGGGCATCCTGCCTCGTTGGAGATGTGCCTCCTCCTCCTCCTCTCTCCTATCAGGCACCCATGTGAAGTCAGTGACCTCATTATCCCCTCCCTCCTCATCACTGGAGCAAATCTGGCAGTATGCTGCAGCTGGGGGAACATGACTGCCAGATAGCTGTGCTTGTTGGGCACCCCCTCTCTCTGGGCTCACGTTACTACCCCCTCTCTCTGGGCTCACATTACTGCCTTCCTCTAGCTGAGTTCCATCATCGGACCCTTCAAAACGCTGGGCATCCTCCTGGAGCATGTACCCAACACTGTGGTCAAACAGTTCGGGGGACTCCTCAGGAGGAAATGGTGGGGCTAGGGAAGGAGTGACTGATGCCATTGAGCCGAGGGAAGAGGCCGCTTTGGCAGCTGATTTGCCAGACAAAGTACCCTGAGCCTGGGTGAGAGAGGATGAGGAGGATGAGGACGGCTTGGTCATCCACTCTACCAAATCATGGGCATGTTGCGGCTCAACATGGCCAGCTGCCAAAAAGAAGGACAAGCGTGTCCCACGGCCACGTGCTGATAAGGATGCACCATGTCCACGACCAGCACTGTTGCCTCTAGACACAGAGCCTGCTTGCCCTCCTTAATTGCCTCGTAACTGTCTGCCTCTCTTTGTTTGCCTTCCAGACATACTAATGGCCTGCAGTGAGATGTAGCTGCACAAAGGTGGGATGTATATATATATTGTGACAGCAGGAAGGTAAAGTCACCTGGTTGCATCCAGGGGGGTAGATATATTTCGCCCAGATTCAGGCTTTACGCCGACTTATACAACTAGGTGGAGAGTTGTATAAGCCCAGCTGAGGCTAGTGGGCTCATGGATGACTCATACCTCTAGGGAGAGTGTGGGGCGTCGTGCAGACAGGGAGTTGATGAGACCAGCTGAAGCTTGTCAGCTCATTTAGGCCTCTATAAGAACTCCCAGCTTCATTAGATGTTAGCTCATGCCTGGACCCAGACCTGTGTGGACTGTCTAGGGAGAGTGAACCCCTGTGCGGTGAGACAAAGCCTGTGTGGCTATTTGCTTGGACATTTAAAACCAGGGACTTAGGGACTAGGACAGCACTAGGCTGATCCCAGTTGTTAGTTAGGAAACCTGTATGTTTAGTCAGAGGTCAAGTTGACCAGGATTTATTTTGTTTATGTTTCTTTTGGCTTTGCTGTGTTTTGTCACTGTAAATAGAAAATAAACCGCACCTTTTTTTGATTTTGAAAACCACAACTTCCGTTTTGCTGGGCCTGTTTTTGTGTGGGGAGCCCATCCCGGGGGTCACACACACCCGCTGCCGAGCTAACCCCCCCACAGTTGGTGGAGAATGCGGGCAGTTTTTTTTTAAGCCAGCATGGAGGAGATACTGAAGCAGCTGGCTCTAGCAAATGCCAATCAACAGCAGACAAATGCAGGTTTGCAAAAGAGCCTTGCAGCTCATCAACAGAGCCTTGCAGCTCAACAACAGAACTTCGCAGCCCAGCAGCAAGCTCATCAACAGAGCCTTGCAGCCCAGCAGCAAGCTCACCAACAGAGTCTGGAAGCTCAGCAACAAGCCCAGCAGCAATCTGAGGCCCGCTTCATAGACCTGTTACAGAAGCAAGAGCAGAGACTACAACAAATGGAAGCAGTAATGCAGCAACGTCCGCAGACCAGTGAGGAAAGCCGTCCCACTAATACCGCGTCCTTTGGGGTGAGTCGTTTATTGACAAAAATGACTGGAGAGGATGATCCAGAGGTATTTTTGACCACATTTGAAAGGACTGCTGAAAGAGAAAAGTGGCCTGAGGAGCAGTGGGCTGGACTGGTGGCTCCTCTGTTAACTGGTGAATCCCAGAAGGCTTACTATGACCTAGAGCCTGACCAAGCAAAAGACTATGTGATGCTAAAAGCTGAAATATTGGCAAGGCTGGGTGTCACCCAGGCTGTCCGGGCTCAGCGTGTGCATAACTGGACTTTCCAGCTTGGAAAACCCCCCAGGTCTCAAATGTATGATCTCATTCACCTGAGCAGAAAGTGGCTACAGCCAGAGACTTTGTCCGCACCAAAGATTGTGGAACGTGTTGTAATGGATCGGTTTTTGAGAGCTCTTCCTACTGCCATCCAAAAGTGGGTAAGCCATGGAGACCCAGAGACGGCCGATGGTCTTGTGGATCGTGTGGAGAAATACTTGGCTACAGAGAACCTGACGGCCTCTTCCAGAGACACTCGGACTTTCCACCCTAAGACCAGACCATCCCCAGGGGCGGATAAGAGGATTCCAAGGGGTGAGGGTGGAGAGAGTGAGAGGGTGGGAGCTCTACCCCAAGTTTGGCGAGAACAGCCTGGGAAATCAGCGTCTCAAGAGGCGGCAAGAAGGATCGTTTGCTACCGCTGCCGGCAAGCGGGACATATTGCAGCCAATTGCCCGGTTGTGGAGGAACCCATGCAGTGTGACTTTCTGACGGGCAGACGTCAGTCGCTGTGTGCGACAGTCGCATGCACTGCCATTCGAGGAACTGAGAAACATTTATGCAAAATGTGTGTTAATGGTAGAAATGTTGTGGTATTGCTGGATTCAGGTAGCCTTGTGACCCTGATAAAGGCTGAGTTAGTTAAAACAGAGGTCTCTGGGAATAGCAAGGTAGCTGTTATTTGTGTGCATGGGGACACCCGAGAGTATCCAGTGACTACAGTGTGTTTCGAGACCCCCAAAGGTACCCTCTCTCATCCAGTGGGCTTAGTATCTCAGTTACCGCATGACGCCATTGTGGGAAGGGATTTTCCGAAGTTCTGGGAACTGTGGGATGATCCTGAGCCCCCCACTGGTGCCCCTATGTACCAGGAATGTGATAGCCAGAACTCCCCTGAGAGTGGTGAGGACTCTCCGAAATTTCCCTTATCAGTATTGGCAGGGGAGACTCAAGAAACTGGAGAGGAGCCCACCTCCTCAGACGAAAACCTACCGTCTGTGGAGTTTTCTGATCTTGAGGTTCACAGGAAAAACTTTGCCACAGAACAGTTGAAAGACCCCACCCTAATAAAGGCACGGGAAAACGTAGTGAAAATAGATGGCGAGTTAGTGAACCCAGATAATACCTGCACTTACCCATACTTCAGCGTAGAGAAGGACCTACTGTATCGGGTGGCAAAAAGGGCAGAAGAAACCGTTGAGCAGCTTGTGGTGCCCAAACCTTACAGGAAGTTGGTGTTGGAGTTGGCCCATGGGCACATTCTTGGAGGTCATCTGGGGACAGAGAAAACCCGAGAGAGGGTATTACAGAGATTCTATTGGCCGGGGGTGATGAAGGACATAGAAAATTATTGTTCCTCCTGCCCTGTGTGTCAGAGGTCGGCCCCGATGCCACATTTCCGTAGCCCGCTGGTCCCTCTACCCATCATTGAGGTCCCGTTTGAGAGGATCGCCATGGATTTGGTAGGTCCTATAATCAAGTCCGCTAGGGGGCACCAGTACATATTAGTTATAATGGACTATGCCACCCGTTATCCAGAAGCGATCCCTCTCCGAAATACCTCGGCCAAAACCATAGCCAAAGAGCTATCTCTTGTGTTTAGCCGGGTGGGTATTTGTAAAGAACTGCTTACGGACCAAGGTACACCCTTTATGTCCCGGGTTATGAAGGAGCTGTGTAAATTGTTCAAAGTGACGCAATTACGTACATCTGTGTATCACCCCCAAACCGATGGGCTGGTTGAAAGATTCAACAAAACCCTAAAACAAATGTTGAAGAAAGTGGTGGATAGAGATGGAAAGGATTGGGACTGTCTACTTCCTTATCTGATGTTTGCTATTAGGGAGGTGCCCCAATCCTCTACGGGATTCTCCCCCTTTGAGTTACTGTATGGGAGACACCCAAGAGGGCTGTTGGATATTGCCAAGGAAACTTGGGAAAGTGAGAGTTCTCCCCACAGGAGTGTGATTGAGCATGTCGCCCTGATGCAAGATCGAATTGCACAGGTAATGCCCATCGTGAAGGAACATTTGGCCCAAGCGCAGTTGGCACAGCAGAGAGTGTACAACCGTGGAGCCAAGACCCGTACCTTTTCCCCGGGGGATAGGATACTGGTACTTGTCCCTACGGTTGAAAGTAAATTCCTTGCCAAATGGCAAGGCCCCTACGAGATAATGGAAAAAGTGAGCGAAGTGAATTACAAGGTCAGACAACCAGGAAGGCGAAAGCCCGAACAGATCTATCACGTTAATCTGTTGAAAGCCTGGAGGGATAGAGAGTCCCTAGTCGCAGACACTTGGTCACCAGCTCAAACTGGTTGCGTGATTCCTGAGGTTGGAATAGCAGCCACCTTGTCACAACCCCAACAACAGGAGGTTAAGGAGTTTGTGCTTCGCAACAAGGAGGTATTCTCTGAGCTGCCGGGACAAACATCTGGGGTAGAGCATGACATCATTACCCCGCCCGGTGAAAGGGTGAAGTTAAAACCCTATCGGATCCCAGAGGCCCGACGGGAGGCAATACGGGAGGAAGTACAGAAAATGCTGAACTTAGGGGTGATAGAGGAGTCCCAAAGTGATTGGTCTAGTCCCATTGTGTTGGTGCCTAAACCGAATGGGAGCTGGCGATTTTGTAACGATTTTCGTCAGTTGAACAAAGTTACAAAATTTGACACCTACCCCATGCCACGTATAGATGAGTTGATCGACCGGCTGGGAACAGCCCGATACATGACGACTCTTGACCTCACAAAAGGGTATTGGCAAATCCCCCTGGCCAAATTGGCCAAAGAGAAAACCGCATTTGTAACCCCAGACGGGGCGTTCCAATATAAAAGAATGCCGTTCGGGTTACAGAATGCGCCGGCCACATTCCAGCGGAAAATGGACCAGATGCTGAGGCCCCATCGGAAGTATGCTGCGGCTTACCTGGATGACGTAATTGTCCATAGCACAGATTGGGCCTCACATCTGCCAAAAGTGCAAGCAGTCCTGGACTCTGTTCGGGAAGCGGGGTTTACGGCTAACCCCAAGAAGTGTACCATTGGGCAGGAGGAGGCCAAATATCTTGGGTACACCATTGGGAGGGGAGTAATAAAACCCCAACTCAACAAAGTCGAGGCCATCCAGAGTTGGCCACGTCCCAACAGCAAGAAGCAGGTACGAGCCTTTCTGGGAATCGCTGGGTATTATCGGCGATTCATTCCCCACTTTGCTTCTAAGGCTGTGCCCCTAACCAACCTAACGAAGGGGAAAGGGTCGGTCATGATTAAATGGACCCCCGAGGCTGAGGCAGCATTCCAATTCTTGAAACAAGCCTTATGTAGCCAGCCAGTGTTGTACTCACCCGACTTCTCTAAAGACTTTGTCGTACAAAGTGATGCGTCAGATGTGGGGTTAGGAGCAGTATTGTCCCAGGTCTGGAACGGGGAAGAGCACCCAGTCATTTACCTCAGCAGGAAGTTGAAGTCCCATGAGGTAAATTACGCCACCGTTGAAAAGGAGTGTTTAGCGGTGAAGTGGGCTCTAGATTCCCTTCGGTACTACCTGCTAGGTAGGCACTTTGACATGGTTACGGATCACGCTCCGTTAAAGTGGATGGCTCAAAACAAGGAAACAAATAGAAGAGTGAATAGGTGGTTCCTGGCCCTCCAGGAATTCAACTTCACAGTAAAGCATCGCCCTGGCGTTCAAATGGGGAATGTGGATGCTTTGTCTCGAGTACATGAATGCCTGATTGCTGGTGTTCCAACCCCGAGGTTAAAACAAGAGGGGGGGTATGTGACAGCAGGAAGGTAAAGTCACCTGGTTGCATCCAGGGGGGTAGATATATTTCGCCCAGATTCAGGCTTTACGCCGACTTATACAACTAGGTGGAGAGTTGTATAAGCCCAGCTGAGGCTAGTGGGCTCATGGATGACTCATACCTCTAGGGAGAGTGTGGGGCGTCGTGCAGACAGGGAGTTGATGAGACCAGCTGAAGCTTGTCAGCTCATTTAGGCCTCTATAAGAACTCCCAGCTTCATTAGATGTTAGCTCATGCCTGGACCCAGACCTGTGTGGACTGTCTAGGGAGAGTGAACCCCTGTGCGGTGAGACAAAGCCTGTGTGGCTATTTGCTTGGACATTTAAAACCAGGGACTTAGGGACTAGGACAGCACTAGGCTGATCCCAGTTGTTAGTTAGGAAACCTGTATGTTTAGTCAGAGGTCAAGTTGACCAGGATTTATTTTGTTTATGTTTCTTTTGGCTTTGCTGTGTTTTGTCACTGTAAATAGAAAATAAACCGCACCTTTTTTTGATTTTGAAAACCACAACCTCCGTTTGCTGGGCCTGTTTTTGTGTGGGGAGCCCATCCCGGGGGTCACACACACCCGCTGCCGAGCTAACCCCCCCACAATATATATATATATATAACCCAGCTATCAGACTCCACTGCCTGCTGTGGTATTAGTATGAGAAAAGCAGCAAAGATCTTCAGTTAGTTTTAGGTGAACACTGTGCAGAGGACACAGTACACTAACTGAAAATACTAGCAGCTCTCTGCCTGTGGTTTTATTACGAGAACACCGCAAATTTTATTCAGGTTCCTTTAAGTGAACGCTCTGCAAAGGACAGAAGTACTTCAGTACACTACATGAAATGAATGCAGCACTATGCCTGTGGTTTTATTATGAGAACACCACTAACTGTATTCAGGTAAGCTTTGGGTGAACGCTATGCAAAGCACATAGTACACTAAGTGAAACTCTGCTGCAGATAGCCCAATCACCTGCCTGCCACAGTATAGAGAACAGCAGTAACGGATCTAGCTAACTAAATACAGTGTATAAATATATATACAACACATAGGATGCATATATATCCTCTACACACTGTAACAGCAGCTAACTGACTGGCCTGCCTGCTCTATCTAACTCAATATAAATGACACTGTCTCTCTCTCTCTCTGTAACTCTCTCTTTCACAAACGCCAACACACTACACAAGGCTGACTTCTAGGTGGCCTTATATAGTGTGGGGCGTGTACCTACTCCTCTGAGCCATGATTGGCCAAAGCCACCCTGGCTTTGGCCAATTACGGCTCTCCGTTATTACCGCGTTGTGATTGGCCAAAGCATGCGGGTCATAGTGCATGCTTGGCCAATCATCAGCCAGCAATGCACTGCGATGCCGCAGTGAATTATGGGCCGTGACGTGCCACTCGAATTTGGCGCGAACGGCCCATAATGTTCGATCTTCGTTGAACGATCGAACAGCCGATGTTCGAGTCGAACATGGGTTCGACTTGATCACAAAGCTCCCTACATACAAGTAGTGAAGGCACATAGAGATACCTAACTGCATTATTGCCATACACTTTTATATATCATCACACATTTCTGAGGTTTTGGAACTATTTTATTGACATCTTTTAAGAATTACACTAACAGAAGTAGTAAAAGGTTTTAGTGTAAGTTGTATTTAATTTGTACTCATAATTTGGTGCAATGGTAAAGTCACTGACTGCTGCTTAAAGGGGTTAACAGGAAGAAGTTCTGGACAGCCGCACTCAAAAAAAAGTTTTTGCCTTCTATTCAAAAAATGAAATCAAAAATACATGCCGCAGCAGAACGGACTATGACTAAGCACTGTTTGTTAGTGTGAAACGCGTCAGCTCTTCTGTCCGTTCTGCTGTGGCATGTATTTTTGATTCATTTTTTGAATAAAAGGCAAAAACTTTTTTTGGAGTGCGGCTGTCCAGAACTTTTTCCTGTTTTATTGCTATATGCATTGCCAGCACCTGGGCTTCTAAACTGGAGGAGAGGTTTTCACCTTCGTTTGACCTACCTAGAGCGGTGATATCCCCTTCCCTACTTAAAGGGGTTGTATGGGTTAATTTTTATTTATTTATTTAATAACAAACATGTCATACTTACCTCCTGTTCTGGGGTCCTACGGCAGCTGTCTCTGGAATCTTTTTCCTGAGGGGGTTAGCTTGCGGGCACGTTTCCTGTCATACACGCTGCGTCCATAGACACAGAGTGTATGACTCGGTCCCGCCCCCAGGCGGTCGCGTCATTGGATGTGATTGACAGCAGCGGGAGCCAATGGCTGCGCTGCTATCAATCTATCCAATTAACGGCCAGACTCCGTGGAGAAGAGGCCACCGGGGGACGCGCACAGCAGGTAAACGGGCTCAGGTAAGTAAAACGTGGGGGGCTGGGGGGCCCGTGACAGCGAGGTGTTTTTTCACCTTAATGCATAGGTTGTTCAATTTTCTATGTTTTTCACCTTTCTACCAATTTACTTCTTACTCTCACTAAGTTAACCATACCTATACACTCATTAGCATCTTATTACCCTATCCCTTACCAGGTTTAGGGCTGATGACTCATTATACCACATAGTATGAGCTTTTTAGTCTATTTTCTTATCTCAATTTTGTTTCTAGCACTTGTGGTCATTCTTGACCCTACCTTTGGAACCTTTCTTTGGAAACCATCCCTGTTTTTGAGTCCTGTCTGCCATCACCACCTCAGCTCCCACCAGCGACACCCCTAGGGGGTTTTCTCATTCATATGGTACCATGCTACTGCTTAGTCAGGCTAAGGAATACCGCCCCAACACTTCCAACCGCCACCCAAAAAATCCTACAAAAAGAACAACTGCTTAGGAACAATCGACAATCGACTATCAAAACCACAAAGACACCGCTTTATCTACAAGATTTATCATGCGCCTTGATTAACACCAGATCGGCAGTCAAGCACAGACAGGAAATTCACGATTTCATCACGCAAAACGACATAGATTGCCTCTTTATCACGGAAAGTTGGCTAACACCGGATTGTAACACCGTTCTAGCGGAACTAGTACCTGGGAACTACCGCATCCTAACTGAGCACAGAATAGGACAAAGAGGAGGAGGCCTAGCAGTTATCTTCAAATCGCACCTCTCTCTTACCAAACCAACCCTACAGAACTCATTGCCCTTCATGGAAACACTCACCCTGCAACTCCAAACAACACCCCATGACACCATTCACATACTGCTATGCTACAGACCACCAGGACCGAAGACAAATCTCCTCACACCCTTCACCGAATTCTTCTCGACATACACTTTAAAAACCAAAAAGTTTTTACTACTCGGGGACTTTAACCTCTGGGCTAACGCCACTCAGGACCCCATCGCCACTGCCTGTATCAACCAATTGGAAGAACTAGGGTTGCAGCAACTGATAAATGTACCCACGCATGGATCGGGTCACATTCTTGACCTTATCTTCAAACAAAATATGGACATCAACATACTGGACAACATGCCGTTACCATGGACGGACCACCACGCTATCAAATTCAAATTTACCACCAGCACCATCTCCCAAAAACCGGAAGACTCAACAAAAACATACTGGACAAGATCTCAGAAGAAACTACACTCGAAACTTTTCAAAACCACTCTATTAAAAAAAATAGGAACGCTAAAGCATAACCGCTCAACGGAACAAACACTCAACTCCTTAAACAAAATATTACTACAAACAGCGGACACAGTCGCTCCGAGACGCAGAGCACACATCCGTAAAAACAACTCGGGCTGGTTTAGTGACACTCTTACGCTACTGAAGCAAGAACGCAGAAGAGCTGAAGGAGCCTGGAGAAGAAACCCAACGGAGGAAAACCACACAAACTACAAAGCACTCACTAAGAAATATCACAAAGCAATTTTTAAAGCAAAAAAGGAACATTTCTCAAACACCATAAAAAAAGCCCTAAACCGGCCTCGTGATCTCTTCAAACTGGTCACTCGGACCATGAACCCTACCTGTCTAGAGCCTCCAGCAAACGAAACCCAAGAGTTCTGCAATGAGCTATCGGATTTTTTTTTGGACCCTAAGGACCCAAATTACCGCAGACCGGTAACAAGCCTCAACACCATTTCCAAGATCATGGAGAAAGCGGTAGTACAACAGCTACAAGGCCATTTGGACACTTACAAACTCTTGGATCCACTACAATCAGGCTTCCGCCCAGGCCATGGCACAGAAACGGCACTTCTCAAAATATGGGATGACGTCCTCGAAGCCGCAGATGACAGAGAATCATGTCTCCTGGTGCTGCTGGACCTCAGTGCAGCGTTCGACACAGTAGACCACAAAACTCTACTCATTCGTCTTAAAGAAGTAGCAGGAGTCGCAGACCCTGACCTTCCTTGGTTCGCTTCCTTTCTTGAGAATCGTTCTCAGACAGTGAAATTAGGTGCCTTCACCTCTGAAACTCGCGCAATTTCTTGCGGAGTCCCTCAAGGATCACCACTGTCACCCCTGCTCTTTAACATCTACCTCCGCCCACTCCTAAAAATCATTAGCAAACAGGACTTATGCTACCACTCATACGCGGACGACACCCAACTCTACTTTCGTATCACTGGAAAAAAAGACCAATATCACGGATTGGAAAAGTGCCTCACATTGATCGATGATTGGATGACTGAGAGTTCACTTAAACTCAACGGATCCAAAACAGAACTGCTTCTCCTCCACGCTAACCGAAAGACAAAAACTAAAACCTCTTGGACACCACCCACCATTCTCGGACAGACCATCACCCCGAGCACCAAAGTCAAAAGTCTCGGAGTCATCTTTGACTCGGAGATGTCGATGGACGCTCAAATAGGATCAGTAATCAGCGGATCTCATTATCTCCTCCGCCTGCTGCGTAGACTCATTCCCTTCATCCCAGAAGAGGACACAGCAGTAGTAGTTGGATCAATTATCAACTCCCGACTTGACTACGCAAACTCCCTCTACCTCGGACTACCCAAATACCAAATGTCACGCCTACAAGTCGTCCAGAACACGGCAGCCAGACTGATAACAGGAAAAAAACCCTGGGAATCCATCACCCCTGCACTGAGGACCCTTCATTGGTTAGCCGTAAAGGATCGGGTCACATTCAAGACCCTCTGTCTCACCCACAAGTGCACACAAGGAATCGCTCCGCAATATTTATGCGAGAAGATAAAGCATTACACCCCCAAACGCACTCTCCGATCAACAAACCAAAACCTCCTTCACATCCCCAAATTTCGCTACAAATCAAAGGGAGAACGAAGATTTGCAGTCCAAGGACCACGGCTATGGAACGCGCTACCCACGGATATCCGTATGGAAGAAAACCATCGGGCCTTTAGGAAAAAAATTAAGACCCACCTCTTCTGATGGATCATGAAGCTACTGGATCCTAAGTGCCTTGAGGCGATTTAGTTCGCATTTGTTAGCGCTATACAAGTTTTTCACTCACTCACTCACTCACTCACTCACTCACTCACTCACTCACTCAGACACAGACAATGTAAGTACTGTTGACCGTGGTTTTGTAGGGTCTATCCTAGGCAATATTATCCCTAATTACCCATTTTAATTTTAATTTTTCCGTGACAGGGTCAGACCTTACAGATATTTCTATTACCATTATACAACAGCTTTCAGTTTTCCATGCGCATGCTCCTGAAGAGTGGATGAATCCACGAAATGCATAGAGCTACTATATGCCATGTTTTTATGCCTACTATATGTTTTACCTTATGATCACCTGTACCATGTGATTTGTGAAATTTTATCATTGTGTGGCCAATTGTTATTGCTGTATGTATATCCACTGAATGAATCATTGGTTTCTTTGTTCTCATGATTACCTTCATGCAACCTTTCATCGATTTCCAATAAATTTAATTACCTACACCTGCCTGCTTCATTTAAAGTCCCAACCTTTAGTCGTTCTTCTTTAATCTAGATAGGGATAGAGGCAACCGACCTTACCCGGTCACCGCCTCATTTAAAGTCCCAAGTTTCTCCTTCCCCCATTTCCCCCATTTCCCTTTTATACAATGCAGTTTATAAACATGTCTTGGTAGATGAGCAGGTAAAGTGTTTTTAAACAAATTTAATTAACCGCAAAAGATGTCTACAGCGCAGCGCTCAATTGCCGGGAGGGCGTCCCTGGACATCCTCCTGTTTACTAGTTCCCTGCGCGCCACCGCGGGCGTGCATCGGGGAAAATCTGTGTTGGCCGTGTCTCTTGGACATATGAGATCATCTCTCGTTGCCGGCTCTCCCTCCTCACACAGAGACCGCGTGTGAGGAAGGAGAGCGACCTGTGCTGCAGCGTGAGTGAAACCTGAGTGAACACTACATAAGAAACAGTAAATACAGTGCCCACAGTACCTATCAGTGCCACCTGTGCATGCCATCTGTCCCCAGTGCCACCTGTCAGTGCCATCTGTCCCCAGTGCCACCTATCAGTGCCATCTGTCCCCAGTGCCACCTATCAGTGCCACCTGTCCCCAGTGCCACCTGTCATCAGTGCCACATGTCAGTGTCACGTGCCATCTGTTATCAGTGTCACGTGTCATCAGTGCCACATATCAGTGCCATCTGTCATCAGTGCCACATCAGTGTCATCAGTGCCACGTATTAGTGCCATCTGTCATCAGTGCCACGTATTAGTGCCATCTGTCATCAGTGCCACGTATTATTGCCATCTGTCATCAGTGTCAAGTGTCATCAGTGCCACATATTAGTGCCATCTGTCATCAGTGCCACATCAGTGTCACGTGTCATCACTGCCACCTATTAGTGCCATCTGTCATCAGTGTCACATGCCATCAGTGCCACGTATTAGTGCATCTGTCATCAGTGCCATGTGTCATCAGTGCCACGTATCAGTGCCATCTGTCATCAGTGCCACATCAGTGTCACGTGTCATTGTCCTGGTGCTCCAGGGCCTTCAAAAGTGTAATAGGTAGTCAACAAGTTAGATGTGTAATTTATGCTCCTAGAACGCCTGATGGTGGTCCCTGCATGTTGGGCCTCTCTATGTGGCTAGGCTGTGAAAAAGTCCCACACATGTGGTATCGCCATACTCGGGAGGAGTAGCAGAATGTATTTTTGGGTGTCATTTGTGGTATACACATGCCATGTGAGAGAAATAACAATTTTGTGGGGGAAAAAAAATCTTAATTTTGAAAAGAATTGTGGGAAAAAATTACAACATCAAAAACCTCACCATGCATCTTACTAAATACCTTGGAATGTCTACTTTCAAAAAAGGGGTCATTTGGGGGGTATTTGTACTTTCCTGGCTTGTTAGGGTCGCAAGAAATGAGATAGGCCACCAGTACATCAGGTGTGATCAATTTTTTATGATTTGCACCACAGCTTGTAGACTCTCTAACTTTCACACAGACCAAATAATATCCACCAATTTGGGTTATTTTTACCAAAGATATGTAGCAGTATAAATTGTGGCCAAAATTTATGAAGAAAAATTAATAATTTGCAAAATTTTATCACAGAAACTCTGAATTTTTTTTTTTAGCGCAAAAAATAAAAAACCCAGAGGTGATCAAATACCACCAAAAGAAAGCTCTATTTGTATGAAAAAAGGACAAAAAATTCATTTGAGTACAGTATTACATGACTGACTAATTGTCATTCAAAGTGTGAGAGCACTGAAAGCTGAAAATTGGTCTGGGCAGGAGGGGGGTTTAAGTGCCCAGTAGGCAAGTGGTTAAAGTAGTAATGACACTCTGAGGCCTCGTACACACGACCGATTTTCTCGTCGTAAAAAACACGTCGTTTTTTTCGACGAGATTTTTGTTAAGCTTGTCGATTTTCTCGTCAAGCTTTCTATGCGTACACACTGACATTTCCCAATTTCCTCGTTGTTCTCCGCGCTCACGTCCAGCACGTACGACGGCACTATAAAGGGGAAGATCTTTTTTCTTGGCGCCACCCCTTGGGCTGCTTTTGCTGATCTCGTGTTACCGCGTGTGAAGTAAGAGTTTGGGAAGAGACGATTCGCGCTTTTCAGTCTTCGTACTTTTCAGATCGTTTTCTGCGGTTCAGTTTGTGCTTGTGGGTTCGTATCTTGACTTTCAGGGCGTCTAGGCAGGTCGTATCTGTTTTACAGTGCGTTCTTGCCTGTTCGTTTCTGATTTTCAGTTTGTTATTCATAGGCCTTGCTGTTCTAAAGTGCGTTCTGTTCTGTACGTTCTGATAAGACGACCGTTTCTTATTAGCCATGTCGCCTGGACGTTCTCGTCGTCGAGTTCGTGCTGTGCGTGCGCTTGGTGTTGGTCTGCTTGTTTTGGACCAAGACCAGTCCATGAATGGTGTGAGGAGGAGTTCATGGACCAAGAATTGGTTGCTCCAGTGGGACCAATTCTGCCATATGCCTCTGCTGCGGGAGATCGTCGAGAATAATCCTGAGGACTACAGGAATTTTCTGCGGATGTCTGACCCCGTTTTTCAGGAACTGTTGGCTTTGGTGTCCCCCTATATTACCAGGAAGGACACCGTTATGCGGGAAGCCATCAGTGCTGAGCAGAGGCTCATCGCCACCTTACGGTACCTGGCGACAGGGAGAAGTCTTCAGGACTTGAAGTTCACCACAGGCATCTCCCCCCAGGCTCTGGGCCTCATAATCCCAGACACCTGTTCTGCCATTATACAAGTCCTGCAGGAGGACTATATTAGGGTAAGTTTTCTCCCTTAACATCACATTTTATGTATTACATGTATGCTAATGTATTGTATTTCTTTCATCCTTCCCTAATTACCATGATTGTAATATGCTGAGAATGATCCCCTTTGTCCCCATGCATGCTGGAAGCTTTAGATTGCCCCTTTTTTCTCCTCCATAAATTTTACCCTTCACTAACTTTTCCAGCAGGGGCGCCTGTTGCTCCAAATGTTTGGGGGTTCAAACACCAATTTAGGAAATAAACGTCCTCCTTTTTTGCTCTGGTGCCTATTAAACGCCCCCAGTTGTCCCCTCCAATGCAGCCATTTAGTCCCCTCTAATGGAGCCAGTTTCCCCCCAGCCCTGCACTTACCTTCTTGTGGTCAGCGCCATCCTTCTTCTGTCCTTGATGTCTTCTCCTTCCCTTGATGTTGCATCAGCCAATCATGTTACCATTAAACAGACTTGGTGAACATGATTGGCAGAGCAGCCTGCCAGTGTTTCCCCAAGGAATGCCCCCCCCCCTGCGTCCCCTATTTTACTTTTAGGAAGCCAATTACATCCCTCAGGTTGTAATGTGCAAGACTATTTTACTATCTGTTTCTGCTATGCAATTTGAACTCCCTAAATGCCGCAATTATTCATATGTCGGTCGCTTTACAAGAGGCCATCCACCTGAATAGTGGGCGGCATAGACAATACATAGGTTAATGCAACGCATGAACCTATGTATTGTTCTGAGTGATGGGCACAGGAGAGAGGGGGCAGTGCTCCAGCGCCCACTCTGGACGCACCGCCACTGCACTGCTATCCTGTGGCCAAACACATCTCCCCCCCCAAAATAATTTAGTAATGGCCCATCAGAGGGGGTGATGAATATGATAAATGAGCCTTCCATTATACTTATTTTAAACACCTTAATAAACGTAGAATTTGATTGATGTTGGCCTCTAATTTTTTTTAATAGAATTTCCTTGTAATGTATGACTTTGGTATTCTAATATTATTACATCTTGTATCACTCCACAGCTTCCTTCCACGCCACAGGAATGGCAGACTGTGGCATCAGAGTTTGCCACGCGGTGGGACTTCCCCAACTGCGGTGGTGCCATAGACGGGAAGCACGTCCGCATCGTGCCGCCACCCCGTTCTGGGTCCTACTACTACAATTACAAGGGGTTTCATAGCATTGTGCTGATGGCGGTGGTGTCAGCACGGTATGAATTCCTCTATGTTGATGTAGGGAAGAATGGCCGGATGTCCGATGGGGGATCCTTCATCCAGACGGAGTTTGCCCTCCGTCTCCAGAGTGACGACCTTGCATTGCCACTGGATGCAGGGAATATTGAAGGACTCCCCTTTGTTTTCTTGGCTGATGAAGCCTTCGGACTCGGACGGCATCTTATGAGGCCATTTCCACAGAGGACCCTGACCCCAGAGAAGAGGGTGTTCAATTACCGGCTGGCCAGGGGCCAAAGAGTTGTCGAAAATGCCTTTGGCATAATGGCCAGCCGGTTCCGCCTTTTTATGACTTCAATACACTTGGCGGACTACAAAATAAACTATGTCGTATTGTGCTGCTGTGTGCTACACAACTTTCTGAGCCAAAAATCTAATTCCTATATGGCCTCAGTTTTGCCAGAGGCTGGACTTTCCCCTGCAAATCCCCTGCCGGGCCTGGAATCTGCCCGTCCTGGCTTGCCCTCCCAAAATGCCCGTGAGGTTCGGGACAAATACATGGAGTATTTCACGGGTAGGGGGGCAATTCCTATGCCAGCCTATGTCTAAGGATCCCAATAAAAAGCTTGTTTAAACCTTTAATTATTTGTTCTTTCCTGTCTCCTAGTTTGTCTTTGGGCATTTGTAGTGCCAAGTGTATTTTACTTTAGTAAATAACAACCATTTCACTATGTAACCTTACAAAATAACCAAATAAGCTTAGAGGGTATTATAAAAAGAAGCTACACGTTGTTTGTGGTCAAATATTTTACTCTGTGCACATTCTCACCATTTTTAGTTTTTTCTGTTTTTTTGGGTTGGCCTGGCCCCAACCCGGCAATTTTTTGCTTATGAAAATACAAAAATAACAGTTGCATTCCAAAAATTACAACATTGGATACCTCTGAGCAATCTGAGACATTCACTTACACAAACTATGTCTCTATGTGCCCGTCCTAATATGGGGTCCTGCCACCCCTTGCCCAGCCAAAAATTGAATATGCACACATTTGGGATTTTTTTCATCTAGGAAGTTTACAATCCTGATCCCTATTGTCAACATGTGCTATCTGCCATCAGGGGTGATCAATGGACGTGTTTTGGGGGTGCAACCCCTTCCTCAGTTCACCGACTTTAGATACGAGGAAGGGGTTGCACCCACAAAAGACGTACATGGATATCCCCTGATGGCAGATAGCACATGTTGACACACGGTGTGCAGATTAAATTTTTGGCTGGTTTGATTGTCAAAAAAATTCGAAAAGGTGCAAAAACAAACATGTAAAAACAAATGTGTTTGGATGGCTTATTGAATTCTCCCCAAAACATCGAGAATGTCTTTAAATGTTTGTTCCATCACATGGATTCTTTGTTTAATAAGGTCCAGTTCCGTGCTACATTCCATCACTTGCTGGATGAGGCGGAGGGCACTGTCAGCAGAGAACCGTGTACTATCCTTCACAACATTTATATCCCCTAAAAACAAAAAACAAAAGGTATTATAACTCTGCAGGCCTACATCTCTTACCTGAAGCTGTGGTGACAGATACTGACCTGTTGTGGTGACCAGATCCACAACGTCATCCACCTCTCCTTCCTGCACTTCTCCTTCCTCCACCTCAACTTCCTGCACATCTTTCGGTTGTGGGTCTTTGGGAGTTTGGCGTTGCTTGGAAGTTGTGGGGTGCATGTGCTCCCTGGAGTGTCCTCCTCCCAGTCTTCTCTCCCCTATGAGAATCAAACAAAAGGTCTATTTATCACACTGTAAATCTCAATGTTAAAATAAAAACAGGCTAAATTGCTTGGAAGTGTGGTACAAGTGTGTGTTTGGGCGGAATTTAAAGAAGAATGCATTATTTATGAACCAGAATATGTTTAGTATTCACCTTTGGATGTAATTTATTTGACATGGAGGCACCACAAAAATTCACTGATGCACCTGTGTGGGACACCCAAAAAAGGCGGGTCTGGTGGCCCACACTATAGTGCTCCAAAGTACAGATGTGGAAGCAGCTGCTGAGTGTCCTCTCCTTTACACTGACTAAAGTTTGCATTTCATTCTCTTTACAAACACATCATCTAGACTAAAAAATTTGCCACAATATTTGAGCAAAAATGGCAGATGTCTAATTACTTTTGTGGCTCTAAAATAAGCCAAAACCGCGGATAGTGGCCGAACGAAGTGTCGGTAACATAACGAACGATTACTGTGCCCAACCAAGTTCAAAATATTACATTTTGGAATTTTGGAAGGGAGTCCAATATGAGAAACCAAAATAAAGAGCAACATGTCAGTTTAGAAAAAGATTAATAGCAGAAAAGTCTACTTTTTACTTACTTTTAGCGAGCATTCTCTTTATGCTCCTCAACTGCTCTGGCTCCCTCAGTTTGAGGTCTGACCACCTCTTTCTGAGCTGCTCATTTGAGCGTTTCACCCCGAAATTCGCCTTCAGACTCTTCACGACTTTAGTGAGGATTTTGGCCTTCCTTCTATTTGGTTTGCTATACGGCCCATGCTTGGCATCATAATCAGCCTTGAGCAAGATGTCCACCATCTCCGCCATCTCCGCCAAAGACATATTCGATGCTTTGAATCTCCTCCTTGATCGTGACGTTTCCTCGGTCTCCGGGCTTGTCTCCTCCTCGCTAGTTGCGGAATTATCAGACACCTGCTGTAACTCCGCCATATCTGTCTGCGCGCCGAAAGAGAAGGGGCGGGCGACGTGTGCGGAGCGACGTGTTCGTATTTTGACACATGCGTGGCGTGTATATAGCAAACACACATGTGACTATAGTACGTTCGGTGTGCGGAGAGAGGAGTTCAAGTGACGGACGTGCGAACGAAGGTATGTGATTTTGTGACTTGTACAAATTGTTGGCCTATACTGTCTTGAGAATGTTGGAGGATATATATGGTGACTAGGATGTTAAGGAGTAGTGATGAGCCGAACACCCCCGGGTTCGGTTCGCACCAGAACCCGCGAACGGACCGAAAGTTCGTACGAACATTAGAACCCTATTAAATACAATGGATGCGAACGTTCGAATTCTAAAGTGCTAATTATAACAACTATTATGCATGTTATTGTCCTAAAAAGGGTTTGGGAACCCGGGTTCTGCACCAGGGGACATGTATCAATGCAAAAAGAAGTTTTAAAAACGGTCGTTTTTCGGGAGCAGTCATTTTAATGATGCATAAAGTGAAAAAAAAAGTCAAATATTCCTTTAAATATCGTACCTGGGGGGTGTCTAAAGTATGCCTGTGAAGTGCCACGTGTTTCCCGTGTTTAGAACTGTCCCTGCACAAAATGACACTTCTAAAGGAAAAAAAAGCCATTTAAAACTGCTTGCGGCTTTAATGTAATGTCTGGTCCCGGTAATATGGATGAAAATCTTTAAGAAAAATGGCATAGCTACCCCATGACCCCCCCCCCCTACCCCAGCCCATTACCAGCCCCTTTGGGTCTTGTATGGATATTAAGGGGAACCCCGCACATAAAATAAAAAAGGCCCTATATACTCTGAACAGCCGTATACAGGCGGTGCATACAAGACAGGGACTGTAGGTTTGTTCTTATGTAGAATGTGTTTGTAATTTTGAACAGGTACATTGTTGAAGTGTAGCTCCAGCCCAAAAATCTATTTTTAAACTTTTTGGAAAACATAGGTAAGGGTTATCACCCCTGTAACATTTGTTTTGCTGTCTGTGCCCCTGTTCAGAACATTTCACCTCACTTTCCGTCCCAATGACAACTGTTTTTGAAATGTGGTGTTTTTCTTGAAACAAGGATTGCTGATAAAGCATCAGTACAGAGGAGACACCTTTCTCCCATATTTATTCTTACAGGAGAGAATTTTCCTTCCTAGTGGTAGATTTCCTCTCACTTCCTGTTGTCTTCTTGCGTTTGCAAGTAGGAGTCGTTTGTAAGTTGGATGTTTGAAAGTAGGGACCTGCCGTATATACTCTGCAGAAATAGGCCCCTTAGTTGTTGGTGTTGGCACAACACTGTAAGCACTCACAGTTACTCTTGGTTGGTGCTGGAACGCCCTGCTGTCAACTATTATATCAGGAATTTTAATTACATATAATTGTTGAACAGTGGTAGTAAAAATTGGGCCTTTGATGGTGGTGCTGGTGCCACAACACTGTAAGCCCTGACAGTTACTCTTGGTGGGTGCAGCAATGGGCCCTGCTGTGAATTATTAGATCAAGAATTGTAATTGCATGCCCCTGTTGAACAGGGGCTGAAAAATTGGGCCTTTCGTGGTGGTGGTGGTGGTGGTGGTGGTGTTGCCACAACACTGTAAGCCCTCAGAGTTACTCTTGGTGGGTGCAGGAATGGGCCCTGCTGTGAATTATTAGATCAAGAATTGTAATTACATGCCCCTTTTGAACAGGGGCTGAAAAATTGGGCCTTTCGTGGTGGTGGTGGTGGTGGCGTTGCCACAACACTGTAAGCCCTCAGAGTTACTCTTGGTGGGTGCAGCAATGGGCCCTGCTGTGAATTATTAGATCAAGAATTGTAATTGCATGCCCCTGTTGAACAGGGGCTGAAAAATTGGGCCTTAGGCACTGGTGGCACAACACTACAACCCCTCACAGATACTGTACTTGGAGCACAGAAATGAGCCCTGTTGCAAAGTATTGCTTCAAAAATTGTAATGACACGCCCCTGTTAAACAGGGGCTGAAAAATTGGGCCTTAGGCACTGGTGGCACAACACTACAACCCCTCACAGATACTGTACTTGGAGCACAGCAATGAGCCCTGTTGCAAAGTATTGCTTCAAAAATTGTAATGACACGCCCCTGTTAAACAGGGGCTGAAAAATTGGGCCTTAGGCACTGGTGGCACAATACTACAACCCCTCACAGATACTGTACTTGGAGCACAGCAATGAGCCCTGTTGCAAAGTATTGCTTCAAAAATTGTAATGACACGCCCCTTTTAAACAGGGGCTGAAAAATTGGGCCTTAGGCACTGGTGCCACAACACTCCAACCCCTCACAGATACTGTACTTGGAGCACAGCAATGAGCCCTATGGCAAATTATTGCTAAAAAAATTGTAATTACACGCCCCTGTAAAACAGGGGCTGAAAAATTGGGCCTTAGCCACTGGTGGCGGCACCCATAAACAAAAATGATCTTCCAAGCTATCATCATCAATCGTATCATTGAGGACTCGGAGGAGGAGGATAGCCAGTCAACATAACAGCACAGGCACTCAGCATCAGCATCAGTCTTGAAGGGATGTGACATGTTAAAATCAATTAGTCTGTTATATCAGCATCAGGTGTGTGGTAGCTGGTGGTGATCCAAGACTGGTTCATCTTGATGAAAGTCAGTCGATCAACCGAGTCGGTGGACAGGCGCACCCTGTGATCCGTGACAAATCCTCCAGCAGCACTGAATGTGCGTTCCGAAAGAACGCTGGATGCAGGACAGGCCAGTAGCTCAATTGCATACTGTGCAAGCTCTGGCCAGTGATCCATCCTCAAGACCCAGTAAGCCAGAGGATTTTCGGTGGGGAAGGTGTCCAAGTCTGACCTTGCCCCTAGATATTCCTGCACCATGTTTATCAGACGCTGGCGATGGTTGCTGGAACCGATCATACTTTGGGGCTGCGGACTAAAGAATTGTCTGAACGCATCGGTCAGACGGCCACCTTCCCCACCGCTCCTTCTTTGACTGGCCGAAGCCTCAGCAACTCGTTGTCCAGGACCAGGAGTTTGTAACCTCCCAGTCTCTGGGAACGCGTTGCACAGACCTTTCTGCAAGGCCTCCCGGAGTTGTCTCATCCTCTGCTCCCTCTGCGAAGGTAACATAAGGTCCGCAACCTTACCCTTGTACCGTGGATCAAGGAGAGTGGCCAGCCAGTAATGGTCCCTCTCCTTGATCCGAAGAATACGAGGATCCTTCCGCAGACTTTGCAGGATCAGGGAGGCCATGCAGCGTAGATTTGCTGAGGCATTCGCTCCGGAGTCCTCTGGGTCACTAAGGACGACATGATCCGCAGCCACCTCCTCCCAGCCACGTACAAGTCCACTGGTTTCTTGGGACTGTAAATCATCCCTAAAAGACTGCTGCTGATGATGCTGAGTGCCAGCCTCCACCTCCATGCTGACACAATCCTCCTCCTCCTCCTCCTCCTCTTCCTGTGCGATGGGTGGGACAGAAGGAACACTGTCTGGGTAAAGGGGGCCTTGAGAGGCAAGGAAGTCCTCCTCTTCCTGCCTCTGTTCTGCCTCAAGTGCCCTGTCCATTATTCCACGCAGCGTGTGCTCCAACAGGTGGACAAGAGGTACAGTGTCACTGATGCATGCACTGTCACTGCTCACCATCCTCGTGGCCTCCTCAAATGGTGCCAGGACAGTGCATGCATCCCTGATCATGCCCCACTGGCGTGGAGAAAAAAAACCAAGCTCCCCTGACCCTGTCCTGGTGCCGTAGTCGCACAGGTACTCATTGATGGCCCTCTGCTGCGTGTGCAGCCGCTGCAGCATGGCCAACGTTGAGTTCCACCTGGTGGGCATGTCACATATAAGGCGGTTCTTGGGCAGGTTCAACTCCTTTTGCAGCTCAGCCAGGCGAGCACTGGCATTATAAGATCTGCGGAAATGCACACAGACTTTCCTGGCCTGCCTCAGGACATCCTGTAAGCCCGGGTACCTGCCCAAGAACCGCTGCACCACCAGGTTAAGGACGTGAGCCACACAGGGCACATGGGCCAGTTGTCCCTGTCGGAGGGCGGAGAGGAGGTTGGTGCCATTGTCGCAAACCACCATTCCTGGCTTAAGCTGGCGTGGCGTCAACCACCTCTCGGCCTGGCCCTGCAGAGCAGACAGGACCTCTGCCCCAGTGTGGCTTCTGTCCCCCAAACACACCAGCGCAAGCACGGCATGGCATATTTTTGCCTGCGTACTTGCGTAGCCCCGTGAACGGCTACGGAGCACCGCTGGTTCATAGGACAAACCACAGGAAGAGGCCATGGAGGAAGAAGAAGAGGAGGGGGTGGAGGAGAGAGGTGTGTCACAACCAGTAGTAGCATTTTGGAGGCGTGGCGGTGGAACAACCTCCAACACTACTGCACCTTGTCCTGCATCCTTCCCAGCTGCCAAAAGAGTGACCCAATGGGCCGTGAAAGAAAGGTAACGTCCCTGTCCATGCCTGCTGGACCATGAGTCAGCGGTAATATGCACCTTACCGCTGACCGCCCTGTCCAGCGAGGCCAAGACATTGCCTTCCACATGCCGGTAGAGAGCCGGAATAGCCTTCCGTGAGAAAAAGTGGCGTTTGGGAACCTGCCACTGAGGAACCGCACATTGCACAAACTCACGGAAGGGGGCCGAGTCTACCAACTGAAAAGGCAGCAGTTGAAGCGCTAGCAATTTAGCCAAGCTAGCATTCAACCGCTGGGCATGTGGATGGCTGGGAGTGAACTTCTTTTGACGGTCCAGCAGCTGGGGCAGGGAAATTTGCCTGCTAGAATCGGACGTCGGTGTACTGCTAGCAGAGTGGCCGCAAGTACTTGGCTGTGACACACCTAATTCTACACCTTCATTCCTCTCAGTGCATGTTTCAGAGAGGACTGAAGTTATAGTGGGGTTGGAGATCCCAGCTGATGCGGTGCAAGGAGAGGTCCGCTTTGTTCTTTGGTGTGGGTCTTTGAGGTAGGCTTGCCAACGAGCTGCATGGCAGGTCAACATATGTCTGGTCAGGCATGTGGTACCCAAGCGGCTGATGTTTTGGCCACGCGATATACGCTTGAGACATATGTTGCAAACAGCAGCTGTGCGATCTGATGCACTAGCCTCAAAAAAGGCCCACACCAAGGAACTTTTTGAATGACGGGCAGAGGCAGCGCCCTGCACAGGCGGAGCTCTGCGGTGTGATTCCGTCGGTGTACTGCCCTTACGCTGGCCACCAAAGGGCATCCTGCCTCGTTGGAGATGTGCCTCCTCCTCATCCTCCTCCTCCTCCTCTCTCCTATTAGGCACCCACGTGGAGTCAGTGACCTCATCATCCCCTCCCTCCTCATCACTGGAGCCAATCTGGCAGTATGCTGCAGCTGCTGGAACATGACTGCCAGATTGGTGTCCTTCTTGAGCATCCCCTCTGTCTGCTCTTACGCTACTGCCTTCCTGTAGCTGGGTTTCATCATCAGACCCTTCGAAACGCTGGGCATCCTCCTGGAGCATGTACCCAACACTGTGCTCAAACAGTTCGGGGGACTCCTCAGGAGGAGGACATGGTGGGTCTAGGGAAGGAGTGACTGATGATGAGTCTGACATTGATACCAGGGAAGAGGACGCTTTGGCAGCTGCTTTGCCAGTACCCTGAGCCTGGGTGAGAGAGGATGAGGAGGAGGAGGAGGGCTTGGCCATCCACTCTACCAAGTCTTCGGCATGATGTGGCTCAACATGTCCAGCTGCCGAAAAGAAGGACAAGCGTGTCCCATGGCCATGTGCTGATGACAATGCACCGCGTCCACGACCAGCACTGTTGCCCCCAGACACAGAGCCTGCTTGCCCTCTTTTATTGCCTCCTGACTGTCTGCCTCTCCATGTTTGCCTTCCAGACATTCTAATAGATGGCCTGCAGGGAGATGGGAAAAAACAATAAGGGATACCTTCAGGTGTCCTTCTCTGTCCCTTTACTTAAGGATTTCTAAATATGGTTGAGGATGATTGCTTTTGCACAGAATAGCACAACGACAATTTCCCTGACTGTCCAAAAAACAAGGATTTCAAAGATGGTTGATGAGGAATGCTTTAGCACACTATAGCACAAGGAGAATTCCCCTCACTTTCCTTCTTTGTCACTAGAAACAAGGACTCGCACAGTAAAAGACACTGACACCCTCCCTACCTAGAGTTTTCTGTCCCTAGAAAAAATGTTTTTTTAAAGCACACTATAGCACAAGGAGAATTCCCCTCACTTTCCTTCTTTGTCCCTAGAAACAAGGACTCGCACAGTGAAAGAAACTGACACTCTCCCTACCTAGAGTTTTCTGTCCGTAGAAAAAATGTTTTTTTAAAGCACACTATAGCACAAGGAGAATTCCCCTCACTTTCCTTCTTTGTCCCTAGAAACAAGGACTCGCACAGTAAAAGACACTGACACTCTCCCTACCTAGAGTTTTCTGTCCCTAGAAAAAATGTTTTTTTAAAGCACACTATAGCACAAGGAGAATTCCCCTCACTTTCCTTCTTTGTCCCTAGAAACAAGGACTCGCACAGTGAAAGAAACTGACACTCTCCCTACCTAGAGTTTTCTGTCCCTAGAAAAAATGTTTTTTTAAAGCACACTATAGCACAAGGAGAATTCCCCTCACTTTCCTTCTTTGTCCCTAGAAACAAGGACTCGCACAGTGAAAGAAACTGACACTCTCCCTACCTAGAGTTTTCTCTCCCTAGAAAAAATGTTTTTTTAAAGCACACTATAGCACAAGGAGAATTCCCCTCACTTTCCTTCTTTGTCCCTAGAAACAAGGACTCGCACAGTGAAAGAAACTGACACTCTCCCTACCTAGAGTTTTCTGTCCCTAGAAAAAATGTTTTTTTAAAGCACACTATAGCACAAGGAGAATTCCCCTCACTTTCCTTCTTTGTCCCTAGAAACAAGGACTCGCACAGTGAAAGAAACTGACACTCTCCCTACCTAGAGTTTTCTGTCCCTAGAAAAAATGTTTTTTTAAAGCACACTATAGCACAAGGAGAATTCCCCTCACTTTCCTTCTTTGTCCCTAGAAACAAGGACTCGCACAGTAAAAGACACTGACACTCTCCCTACCTAGAGTTTTCTGTCCCTAGAAAAAATGTTTTTTTAAAGCACACTATAGCACAAGGAGAATTCCCCTCACTTTCCTTCTTTGTCCCTAGAAACAAGGACTCGCACAGTAAAAGACACTGACACTCTCCCTACCTAGAGTTTTCTGTCCCTAGAAAAAATGTTTTTTTAATGCACACTATAGCACAAGGAGAATTCCCCTCACTTTCCTTCTTTGTCCCTAGAAACAAGGACTCGCACAGTAAAAGACACTGACACTCTCCCTACCTAGAGTTTTCTGTCCCTAGAAAAAATGTTTTTTTAAAGCACACTATAGCACAAGGAGAATTCCCCTCACTTTCCTTCTTTGTCCCTAGAAACAAGGACTCGCACAGTGAAAGAAACTGACACTCTCCCTACCTAGAGTTTTCTGTCCGTAGAAAAAATGTTTTTTTAAAGCACACTATAGCACAAGGAGAATTCCCCTCACTTTCCTTCTTTGTCCCTAGAAACAAGGACTCGCACAGTGAAAGAAACTGACACTCTCCCTACCTAGAGTTTTCTGTCCCTAGAAAAAATGTTTTTTTAAAGCACACTATAGCACAAGGAGAATTCCCCTCACTTTCCTTCTTTGTCCCTAGAAACAAGGACTCGCACAGTAAAAGACACTGACACTCTCCCTACCTAGAGTTTTCTGTCCCTAGAAAAAATGTTTTTTTAAAGCACACTATAGCACAAGGAGAATTCCCCTCACTTTCCTTCTTTGTCCCTAGAAACAAGGACTCGCACAGTGAAAGAAACTGACACTCTCCCTACCTAGAGTTTTCTGTCCCTAGAAAAAATGTTTTTTTAAAGCACACTATAGCACAAGGAGAATTCCCCTCACTTTCCTTCTTTGTCCCTAGAAACAAGGACTCGCACAGTAAAAGACACTGACACTCTCCCTACCTAGAGTTTTCTGTCCCTAGAAAAAATGTTTTTTTAAAGCACACTATAGCACAAGGAGAATTCCCCTCACTTTCCTTCTTTGTCCCTAGAAACAAGGACTCGCACAGTAAAAGAAACTGACACTCTCCCTACCTAGAGTTTTCTGTCCCTAGAAAAAATGTTTTTTTAAAGCACACTATAGCACAAGGAGAATTCCCCTCACTTTCCTTCTTTGTCCCTAGAAACAAGGACTCGCACAGTAAAAGACACTGACACTCTCCCTACCTAGAGTTTTCTGTCCCTAGAAAAAATGTTTTTTTAAAGCACACTATAGCACAAGGAGAATTCCCCTCACTTTCCTTCTTTGTCCCTAGAAACAAGGACTCGCACAGTGAAAGAAACTGACACTCTCCCTACCTAGAGTTTTCTGTCCCTAGAAAAAATGTTTTTTTAAAGCACACTATAGCACAAGGAGAATTCCCCTCACTTTCCTTCTTTGTCCCTAGAAACAAGGACTCGCACAGTGAAAGAAACTGACACTCTCCCTACCTAGAGTTTTCTGTCCGTAGAAAAAATGTTTTTTTAAAGCACACTATAGCACAAGGAGAATTCCCCTCACTTTCCTTCTTTGTCCCTAGAAACAAGGACTCGCACAGTAAAAGAAACTGACACTCTCCCTACCTAGAGTTTTCTGTCCCTAGAAAAAATGTTTTTTTAAAGCACACTATAGCACAAGGAGAATTCCCCTCACTTTCCTTCTTTGTCCCTAGAAACAAGGACTCGCACAGTAAAAGACACTGACACTCTCCCTACCTAGAGTTTTCTGTCCCTAGAAAAAATGTTTTTTTAAAGCACACTATAGCACAAGGAGAATTCCCCTCACTTTCCTTCTTTGTCCCTAGAAACAAGGACTCGCACAGTGAAAGAAACTGACACTCTCCCTACCTAGAGTTTTCTGTCCCTAGAAAAAATGTTTTTTTAAAGCACACTATAGCACAAGGAGAATTCCCCTCACTTTCCTTCTTTGTCCCTAGAAACAAGGACACGCACAGTAAAAGACACTGACACTCTCCCTACCTAGAGTTATCTGTCCCTAGAAAAAATGTTTTTTTAAAGCACACTATAGCACAAGGAGAATTCCCCTCACTTTCCTTCTTTGTCCCTAGAAACAAGGACTCGCACAGTAAAAGAAACTGACACTCTCCCTACCTAGAGTTTTCTGTCCCTAGAAAAAATGTTTTTTTAAAGCACACTATAGCACAAGGAGAATTCCCCTCACTTTCCTTCTTTGTCCCTAGAAACAAGGACTCGCACAGTAAAAGACACTGACACTCTCCCTACCTAGAGTTTTCTGTCCCTAGAAAAAATGTTTTTTTAAAGCACACTATAGCACAAGGAGAATTCCCCTCACGTTCCTTCTTTGTCCCTAGAAACAAGGACTCGCACAGTGAAAGAAACTGACACTCTCCCTACCTAGAGTTTTCTGTCCCTAGAAAAAATGTTTTTTTAAAGCACACTATAGCACAAGGAGAATTCCCCTCACTTTCCTTCTTTGTCCCTAGAAACAAGGACTCGCACAGTGAAAGAAACTGACACTCTCCCTACCTAGAGTTTTCTGTCCGTAGAAAAAATGTTTTTTTAAAGCACACTATAGCACAAGGAGAATTCCCCTCACTTTCCTTCTTTGTCCCTAGAAACAAGGACTCGCACAGTGAAAGAAACTGACACTCTCCCTACCTAGAGTTTTCTGTCCGTAGAAAAAATGTGTTTTTAAAGCACACTATAGCACAAGGAGAATTCCCCTCACTTTCCTTCTTTGTCCCTAGAAACAAGGACTCGCACAGTGAAAGAAACTGACACTCTCCCTACCTAGAGTTTTCTGTCCCTAGAAAAAATGTTTTTTTAAAGCACACTATAGCACAAGGAGAATTCCCCTCACTTTCCTTCTTTGTCCCTAGAAACAAGGACTCGCACAGTAAAAGACACTGACACTCTCCCTACCTAGAGTTTTCTGTCCCTAGAAAAAATGTTTTTTTAAAGCACACTATAGCACAAGGAGAATTCCCCTCACTTTCCTTCTTTGTCCCTAGAAACAAGGACTCGCACAGTGAAAGAAACTGACACTCTCCCTACCTAGAGTTTTCTGTCCCTAGAAAAAATGTTTTTTTAAAGCACACTATAGCACAAGGAGAATTCCCCTCACTTTCCTTCTTTGTCCCTAGAAACAAGGACTCGCACAGTAAAAGACACTGACACTCTCCCTACCTAGAGTTTTCTGTCCCTAGAAAAAATGTTTTTTTAAAGCACACTATAGCACAAGGAGAATTCCCCTCACTTTCCTTCTTTGTCCCTAGAAACAAGGACTCGCACAGTGAAAGAAACTGACACTCTCCCTACCTAGAGTTTTCTGTCCGTAGAAAAAATGTTTTTTTAAAGCACACTATAGCACAAGGAGAATTCCCCTCACTTTCCTTCTTTGTCCCTAGAAACAAGGACTCGCACAGTGAAATAAACTGACACTCTCCCTACCTAGAGTTTTCTGTCCCTAGAAAAAATGTTTTTTTAAAGCACACTATAGCACAAGGAGAATTCCCCTCACTTTCCTTCTTTGTCCCTAGAAACAAGGACTCGCACAGTGAAAGAAACTGACACTCTCCCTACCTAGAGTTTTCTGTCCCTAGAAAAAATGTTTTTTTAAAGCACACTATAGCACAAGGAGAATTCCCCTCACTTTCCTTCTTTGTCCCTAGAAACAAGGACTCGCACAGTGAAAGAAACTGACACTCTCCCTACCTAGAGTTTTCTGTCCGTAGAAAAAATGTTTTTTTAAAGCACACTATAGCACAAGGAGAATTCCCCTCACTTTCCTTCTTTGTCCCTAGAAACAAGGACTCGCACAGTGAAAGAAACTGACACTCTCCCTACCTAGAGTTTTCTGTCCCTAGAAAAAATGTTTTTTTAAAGCACACTATAGCACAAGGAGAATTCCCCTCACTTTCCTTCTTTGTCCCTAGAAACAAGGACTCGCACAGTGAAAGAAACTGACACTCTCCCTACCTAGAGTTTTCTGTCCCTAGAAAAAATGTTTTTTTAAAGCACACTATAGCACAAGGAGAATTCCCCTCACTTTCCTTCTTTGTCCCTAGAAACAAGGACTCGCACAGTGAAAGAAACTGACACTCTCCCTACCTAGAGTTTTCTGTCCCTAGAAAAAATGTTTTTTTAAAGCACACTATAGCACAAGGAGAATTCCCCTCACTTTCCTTCTTTGTCCCTAGAAACAAGGACTCGCACAGTAAAAGGCACTGACACTCTCCCTACCTAGAGTTTTCTGTCCCTAGAAAAAATGTTTTTTTAAAGCACACTATAGCACAAGGAGAATTCCCCTCACTTTCCTTCTTTGTCCCTAGAAACAAGGACTCGCACAGTAAAAGACACTGACACTCTCCCTACCTAGAGTTTTCTGTCCCTAGAAAAAATGTTTTTTTAAAGCACACTATAGCACAAGGAGAATTCCCCTCACTTTCCTTCTTTGTCCCTAGAAACAAGGACTCGCACAGTGAAAGAAACTGACACTCTCCCTACCTAGAGTTTTCTGTCCGTAGAAAAAATGTTTTTTTAAAGCACACTATAGCACAAGGAGAATTCCCCTCACTTTCCTTCTTTGTCCCTAGAAACAAGGACTCGCACAGTGAAAGAAACTGACACTCTCCCTACCTAGAGTTTTCTGTCCCTAGAAAAAATGTTTTTTTAAAGCACACTATAGCACAAGGAGAATTCCCCTCACTTTCCTTCTTTGTCCCTAGAAACAAGGACTCGCACAGTAAAAGACACTGACACTCTCCCTACCTAGAGTTTTCTGTCCCTAGAAAAAATGTTTTTTTAAAGCACACTATAGCACAAGGAGAATTCCCCTCACTTTCCTTCTTTGTCCCTAGAAACAAGGACTCGCACAGTGAAAGAAACTGACACTCTCCCTACCTAGAGTTTTCTGTCCCTAGAAAAAATGTTTTTTTTAAAGCACACTATAGCACAAGGAGAATTCCCCTCACTTTCCTTCTTTGTCCCTAGAAACAAGGACTCGCACAGTGAAAGAAACTGACACTCTCCCTACCTAGAGTTTTCTGTCCCTAGAAAAAATGTTTTTTTAAAGCACACTATAGCACAAGGAGAATTCCCCTCACTTTCCTTCTTTGTCCCTAGAAACAAGGACTCGCACAGTGAAAGAAACTGACACTCTCCCTACCTAGAGTTTTCTGTCCGTAGAAAAAATGTTTTTTTAAAGCACACTATAGCACAAGGAGAATTCCCCTCACTTTCCTTCTTTGTCCCTAGAAACAAGGACTCGCACAGTAAAACACACTGACACTCTCCCTACCTAGAGTTTTCTGTCCCTAGAAAAAATGTTTTTTTAAAGCACACTATAGCACAAGGAGAATTCCCCTCACTTTCCTTCTTTGTCCCTAGAAACAAGGACTCGCACAGTAAAAGACACTGACACTCTCCCTACCTAGAGTTTTCTGTCCCTAGAAAAAAAGTTTTTTTTAAAGCACACTATAGCACAAGGAGAATTCCCCTCACTTTCCTTCTTTGTCCCTAGAAACAAGGACTCGCACAGTAAAACACACTGACACTCTCCCTACCTATCCTTCTCTTTCCCTAAACTAAAGGAATCCAGGTTAAGCAAGAAAGAAATAAATGTCACTGTCCCTGCCTATGCTTGTCTTTCCCTGCTCCGGAACACACTACACTAGGCCGCCATGCTGGCGGCCTTTTATAGTGTGGGGCGTGTACTAAACACCCTCAGCAATAATTGGCCACAGGCATCCTGCCTGTGACCAATCATTGCTCTCCTCGCTGCCGGCGCTGTGATTGGCCAAGCATGCGGGGTCACAGTGCATGCTTGGCCAATCACAGCGCCTGGATGACACTGCGATGGCGTAGTGCATTGTGGGCCGTTCGCATCACTCGAATTTGGCGCGAACGGCCCAAATCGTTCGATCTTCGTCGAACTATCGAACAGCCGATGTTCGAGTCGAACGTATGTTCGACTCGAACACGAAGCTCATCCCTATTAAGGAGGTTAGACTGTTTGCCTCACATTAGTTATATATAATTTATTTAACTTGCAGATACAATATGAATGTCTTTACTAGCGACAAAGAGTTCCTGGCGGAATTTATTGACCGGGTAAGGGAGCTGCCGGCTCTGTGGGAGATGAAAAACCCCATCCACAAAAAAAGAGGGGTGAGAAAAGCAGCGCTGGAGAAGCTGCTCCCATTTGTGCATACCAAGGTGCCCACAGCCACAGCAAAACAAGTGGACACTAAAATTGGGAGCTTGAGAGGTACCTACAGGACTGAACGCTCTAAGGTGCTGGCTTCTCAGAGGTCAGGAGCAGCAGCAGATGATGTGTATGTCCCGATTTTGTGGTACTACAACAGGATGTCCTTCCTGGATGACCACATTGAGACAAGGCCATCACTCTCCACTCTTCCCCCCAGACTTCCCTGCAGCCAACCTGAGCCTTCTCTGGAGCAAGAGAAGGCAGCCATCCTGGATGATCCTGATTTGGCCATCTGGAGCCAGGTATAGTATTAAATGAAAATGTATTGGGATAAACTTAATGTTTGCCAAATATGTCAAGATGACAAACATAAAATATTTTGGATTCCACAAGTGAAATCAAGATCTGTAGACATTATTCTGCACTTAATTGGGTGCTAAATAGTCAATCTGATGTAGTGGTAAATTTAAAGCAAGGATTTATGGATTTACATTCTAATTGCTTCAATCAGATTACAAAGTTTGATGCAAAGATTAAACCAACATATTAAACTATGTCCCTTTTTCATACACAGGATGAAATCAGCCAGGAGGAGGGTCTGGAAACTGTCAGGCAGGAGGAGGAAGGGCCCAGTGGCAGCCAGGAGGTGGCAGGGCCCAGTGCCAGCCAGGAGGTGGCAGGGCCCAGTGGCAGACAGGAGGTGGCAGGGCCCAGTGGCAGACAGGAGGTGGCAGGGCAAAGGAGAAGCACCAGATCCCAGGTGCCTCCCATCCGGCTTCACAAAAGAGGCAGGAGAGACAGGAGCACGAGTGAGACAGCAATGGCCCTTATTTGTGAGGCCCATGCCACCCTCCAGGAGCCCACATCCCCTGAAGAGGCCATTGCCGGCCTAGTGGAGGCTAAGTTCAAGGTGATGAGCATGGAGCAACGCCTCCTATGCCAGCCCCTGCTCATCACCTTGCTCAACAAGGGGGTGATGGAGAAAATTACCCCCAATACCGCCATATGTGAGGTGGCAAAACTGACCCAACCTCAACCTCCACCTCCACCTTCTTCTTCTGCCCCACCCCCTTCTGCCACACCTCCACCTTCTTCTTCTGCCCCACCCCCTTCTGCTACACCTCCACCTTCTTCTTCTGCCCCACCCCCTTCTGCTACACCTCCACCTTCTTCTTCTGCCCCACCCCCATCTGCTACACCTCCACCTTCTTCTTCTGCCCCACCCCCTTCTGCTACACCTCCACCTTCTTCTTCTGCCCCACCCCCTTCTGCTACACCTCCACCTTCTTCTTCTGCCCCACCCCCTTCTGCTACATCTCCTCCTCCTTCTCCTGACAGGAGTACCCCTCCAGTGGGCCAGCCTCCAGCCAAACGAAGAAGGAAGGCTGCAGGGAAGGCTTCAGGGAAGGTTGCAGGGAAGGTTGCCAGGAAGAAGAGGAAGTGATGGCCTTGCTTCATTGTGGTCGGACAGAAGGCAGCCTGTTGTAGTACCACACACTTGGGACATATATCTCACCTGCTGCTGTTCCTGACCTCTGGGAGGCCAGCATCAGATTGTGTTCAGAAATGTTGGCCTTCTCAAGCTCCCAATTTTAGTGTCCACACAGGGTTGCTGTGTGCTCTGGGGTCCCTGGGATGCACAAATGGCAGCAGCTTCTCCAGCGCTGCCTTCTCTTTATTTTATTTATAAACATGAATAAATGTGATTTTTGTTTAAGTTCATACTTGACTATGTGTATTTGTAAAAATTAAAAATCTAGCTTTGGAGTAAGCAGATACATTTGACTGACAATAAAAGGGACAGATATCACCCCCCCAAAAGAATAACTAAATCTGATTAGCAAAAAAACATGGTGGGAAATTTAACTAATATAGATTCCAAAATTAAATGGGAGATCACTATCAAAACATTGCAAAATTATAACTAACATCATTTTGAAAAATATAACCATTTAAATTATTCCTAAAAACTTGCACGATATAATACACATAAATCTTCTTAAGAGCAGCATGAAAAAGGTTAAAAAAAAAAGGCATAACTCTGTGTGAATATCAGCAGCAAAAGAAGGTCACTCGTTTTGATTAATGTAACATTCTAACGAAGATTTCAATGCAGAACATTTAAACGATGCAATATTTTTGAGCGTGACGAATGTGCTCTCTCCATTACGAAGGCTTGTTTTACCAGAAGATGCGCTCCCGTCTCATAGTTGCTTGTGAGCATGCGCGCTTTTGGAAGAGTCGTAAAAGCATACACACGAACCATTTTCTCGTCACAAAACAGGCCGATGAGAAACACGACGAGGAAATCTGGAATCCTGACGAGAAAATAGAGAGCAGGTTCTCTATTTTCTCGTCGAGATTCTCGGCAATTTTCTCGTCGTAAAACCATACACACGAACGTTTTTCTCGACAAAAAAGCTCTCGCGGCACTTTTCTTGACGGTTTTGGACGAGAAAATCGGTCGTGTGTACGAGGCTTGACACTTAAATCTTCTGTTGTCAGTTTATTGATATTTTGGGCTGACTCTTCCTTCCAGCACTAGACTCTTTTTATTTATTTTTGTAGGTTGCTGGTTCTGTGGTGGCTTCTGTCACTAGTCTGGTGTCTATGGAGCCACCGCAGCATTCACTCTCCTCCACTGGACTACATAGCAACAAGCAGCTACTCCGTGCACCTATACACACAGCCAGTAAAAAGGAGCTGCAGATAAAGAAATGTTGTGATCTGCCCATCTCAGCAAATCAAACCTTTTTGAAAGAAAGTATTTAAAATATAGGCATTATTGACTATACTAAATGCTTTTAAATAGAGAGTTGTTTTCTGAGAGTTTATTCCTATCTTTACAAACATTTTGTAGTATAACTACTACAGCTTCACCGTATGCACTCTACAGCCAATTTCATTTTAAATAACAGTTGATGACTACCATTTTATAGAAATAAATATGTTTAAAAAATTGCAAAACATTCTCATTGTCAAGAAAAGTTGTTTGATCTCAGTGTATAAAACATGATTGCCTACTTTATCATCATGACATCTGTTAGTAAGCAAGCCCCACCATTACAGAATAGAGGGAAGAACATGGATGTTTAGCACCTTCAAAAATATGAAAAACACTGACTTAACTATATTTATTGTACTTTACATGACATCAAACAAGTTTGATTTTAAGCGTGTTTGCTTCACACAGTTGTAATATAAAAACAAATCTAATATCTACTTTGAACCTTCTACAAAAAGGTCTAGTTTTTGGGAGAGAAAAAAACAAGACATGTTTTATGCAAGTAATCTAGGGAAAAAATAAATCAAATTGTACAGCAAAGTATGGGGGAATAAACTGTAACAATATGCTTACTGTTTAGACTTCAGAACCAGCTTTGTTACAGATGATTAGTACAATCAATATAATTTGATTTTCAATATACAAATATTTGTGGCCTAAATTTAATAGTTTAGATGGGAGACTGTCTGAGCTGTGGTCATTATATTCTGGTGAAAGCCTACTGTAGAGATAAATCTGAAAAATGAAAAAGCCTTCAAATCAACCTTTATGTTTAGCTTTGTTACCATTAAAATATTTTAGTCTGGATTCACTTTTTACAAACTTATATAGTATCAAGTTGTATGAACTTTTTTCTGATGTCTGAATTATAGCAGCAATTTTTTTCCTCTCCCCTCCTTTTTTACATTCATTCTCTTATTATTAGATGTTATCATTTACATTTTTTTATTCTTCTTTATTGATTGAGTGCCCTTCTAGATCCACCAGGCATTATGTTGTTTTCCAGCAATGGGCCCAGCCATTCACTAAGGGTTTCTACCCCACTGACTTAAAGCGGTGGTTCACCCAAAAGTGAACCTCCGCTTTTCGGAACCCGCCCCCCCTCCGGTGTCACATTTGGCACCTTTCAGGGGGGAGGGGGTGCAGATACCTGTATAAAACAGGTATTTGCACCACTTCCGGGAGCAGACTCCCACGGGAGTCCCGGGCCCCTTCGCTTCACCCCCCCCCCCCCGTTGTGTTCTGGGAAACACTTGGTTCCCAGAACACAACGGGAACCAGTGAGGACGGCGCAGCGCGACTCGCGCATGTGCCGTAGGGAACCGGGCAGTGTAGCCGCAGTGCTTCACTTCCCGATTACCACACCGAGGATGGCGGTGGGGGAAGCCAAGCGGTAGCTCGGCTGCCGACGTCGCGGGCGACCTGGACAGGTACAGTAGGTGCCGCCGATATTGTGTCAATCTCGCCACTTCTAGCTGCGAGATTGACACCCTATGAACTCCGTCGCGAGAGCCAGCGCCACGCTGTCTCGTCATCGGGAAAGGAAAAATGTTCCTTTTACGATGAGCGACACGCATTGCCGATAGACGGGGATCCGACGTGGATTCCCGCCAATACCAGGCACTGCGTTTGGTATGAATCCTGAGCGGGAACTCCTCGCCAATTTTTAAAGAAAAAAACGGCATGGGTTCCCCCTCCAGGAGCATACCAGGCCCTTGGGTCTGGTCTGGATTTGAAGGGGAAACCCTAGGCCGAAAAAATGGCATGGGGGTCCCCCTCGAGGTCCAAACCAGACCCTTATCCGAGCACGCAACCTGGCAGGCCGCAGGGGAAGAGGGGGGACGAGAGAGCGCCCTCCCCTCCCGTCCTGAACCGCACCAGGCCGCATGCCCTCAACATGGGGGGTTTGGTGCTCTGGGGCAGGGGGGCGACCTGTGGCCCCCCCACCCCAGAGCACCCTGTCCCCATGTTGATGAGGACAGGGCCTCTTCCCGACAACCCTGGCCGTTGGTTGTCGGGGTCTGCGGGCGGGGGGCTTTTCGGAATCTGGGAGCCCCCTTTAATAAAGGGGCCCCGGATCCCGGCCCCCCCACCCTATGTGAATGAGTATGGGGTACATCGTACCCCTACCCATTCACCTGGTGGAAAAAAATTGCAATAAAAAAAACACAGCTTTTTAAAGTATTTTATTGCACAGCTCCGGGGGTCTTCTTCCAACTTCGGGGGTCTCCGGTGTCGTCGCCGCGCTCTCCGGTTCTTTCTTCTGCCGGGCCACCGCTATCTTCTTCCAGCTCTTTTGCTAGCGGGGCCCGGTCTTCTCTGTCGCCTTCTCCCCTCCGGTTCTTTCTTTCTTCCGCCGGGCCTCCGCTAACTTCTTTTAGCTCTTTTGCTAGTGGAGGCCCGGTCTTCCCTGTCGTCTCGTCCGGTTCTCCGTTGTCCTTCTGCCGGCCCCTCCACTAACTTCTTGCAGCTCTTTTGCTAGTGGAGGGGCCGGTCTTCTCGTCGTCGCCGTCGGCGTCTTCTTCCCTCTTCTCCTCCTTGATGTTGACTCGTCGCTTCCTCTCGCAGTAATGCTAAATCTTCGGTCCGCAGAGATTAGAATAGGCTTCTCGTGACGTCATAGTCACATGCTCCGGGTGGCCCCAGAGCATGTGACTGTGACGTCATGGGAACATGTGACTGTGACGTCATGAGAAGCCTATATTAATCTCTGCGGACCGAAGATTTAGCATTACTGCGAGAGGAAGCGACGAGTCAACATCGAGGAGGATAATAGGGAAGAAGACGCCGACGGTGACGATAGGAAGACCGGCCCCTCCACTAGCAAAAGAGCTGCAAGAAGTTAGTGGAGGGGCCGGCAGAAGGACAACGGAGAGCCGGACGAGACGACGGGGAAGACCGGGCCTCCGCTAGCAAAAGAGCTAAAAGAAGTTAGCGGAGGCCCGGCGGAAGAAAGAAAGAACCGGAGGGGAGAAGGCGACGGAGAAGACCGGGCCCCGCTAGCAAAAGAGCTGGAAGAAGATAGCAGTGGCCCGGCAGAAGAAAGAACCGGAGAGCGCGGCAACGACACCGGAGACCCCCGAAGTCGGAAGAAGACCCCCGGAGCTGTGCAATAAAATACTTTAAAAAGCTGTGTGTTTTTTTTTTGCAATTTTTTTCCACCAGGTGAATGGGTAGGGGTACGATGTACCCCATACTCATTCACATAGGGTGGGGGGGCCGGGATCCGGGGGCCCCTTTATTAAAGGGGGCTCCCGGATTCCGATAAGCCCCCCACCCGCAGACCCCGACAACCAACGGCCAGGGTTGTCGGGAAGAGGCCCTGTTCTCATCAACATGGGGGCAGGGTGCTCTGGGGTGGGGGGGCCGCAGGTCGCCCCCCTGCCCCAGAGCACCAAACCCCCCATGTTAAGAGCATGCGGCCTGGTACGGTTCAGGAGGGAGGGGGGCCGCTCTCTCGTCCCCCCTCTTCCCCTGCGGCCTGCCAGGTTGCGTGCTCGGATAAGGGTTTGGTTTGGACCTCGAGGGGGACCCCCACGCCGTATTTTCGGTGTAGGGTTTCCCCTTCAAATCCAGACCAGACCCAAGGGACTGGTATGCTCCTGGAGGGGGAACCCATGCCGTTTTTTTCTTTAAAAATTGGTGTGGAGTTCCCGCTCAGGATTCATACCAAACGCAGTGCCTGGTATTGGTGGGAATCCACGTCGGATCCCGTTCAATACAGTGGGGCGTCTCCCTCTCGCTATTGCAGCGAGCGCGGGATGTCGTCACCCTGTTGCCGAGATCTCGGCACTCCTGTCGCCGAGAATCTCGGCGATGGGAGAGCGATAGATATACAATATCGGCGGCACCTACTGTAAGTGTCCTTTTTTTAAAAGTCAACATCTGCAGTATTTGTAGCTGCTGGCTTTTAAAAAAAAAATTCCGGTGAGCCTCCGCTTTAAGAAAAGTGTCTGACATTTTTTGGCACTTCCAGTTTCCTTACCAGTTTCCTTTTTGTCACTTCCAGGCTATGGTCCAGTAGGTGCTTGGTCCAGCTTTCAATATGCATACTGGGCTATGATTATATACTGCTCTCCATCCTGATTCAGGGGCTTTACTTTTGAATCATAAGTGGACACCACACTCTTACTTAACATTTTTTTTATATTCTTCTTATTTGTTTTTTTTTATACTTTCCACTACTTATATTTCTGGGAGCATATATTCTTTACTTCACATCAGAGATATTCCTGTAGCACCCCCATGTCCGTATATTTTTTTTTTTTTTTTTTTACATCAAATTGCAAAGGTTTATCCATGATTTTGACCTTCATGATCGGGAAAAAGGGGGGAAGTTTGGGACTTTAAATGAAGCAACGCAGTCATCAGTGAGGGGTCAAAACATAGTAGGTTTATTAACCAAAAATTATTAATTTATTACAGACAACCAATAAATAATCGCACAGTATAATTTTATATATGTACAGAAGGAACATGATTACATAACAGTGGAAGGGATCTGCCTACACAAACTGAGAACTTCCTATTGTATCAAAATTAAAACTGGTGATCATATAAAAAGATGCATGTAAAACATGTTGGTGACTTGATCAGTATAAAACATTGCAATTACAAGGCTCTACGCGTTTCGTGAAGCATAGATATTCACTCATCAGGAGCAGCAATGTCAGTATCTAAAAAGAATACAAAAAACGGTCAAAACCTGGGAAATGGAACAAGCACCAAAGAAAGAAAAAAAGGCCCATAGGGGCGATACTCACATCCAACATGTAGAAATGCAGCAAAGAGATCTGGAGACTCCCCATGGAGGGGACATCCTTTCCAGGAGCTATGGCAGCGTGAGGCATAGAGGGGCCTCCACATGGCCGCACTAAGGCAGGAATAATTGATGGTCTCAAGTGTGTGATTATGGGTATTAACAGCATTGTCTTGAGAGACTTTTAAAAAGAGTACAAATGATAACCATTACCATTTGGGCCCAGTGATCTGTAGGTTGTCAGAGCAATGGGACTTAGCAATAAGTAGCTTGGTATTACCTTGTAATAGAACATGAGAGGGACCATGGTATAATAGAGATGGTTGGACTTGCTGTGCAGAGTTCATGATCAAGGTAACTGATAGCTAGGAATGGGAGGCAGAAGGAAGTGGGCCAGCTACCAACTTTGTGATTTTTTTTTACCAGAACGTTATGTAGGCATCAGGGTGGGCTGGGTACATCTGAAGAGTTGATGCACTTTTGTAGAAGCTCCATTTCCTGTGTAGCGGCCTCACCCCGTCTCCTTTGTCTAGGGGTATGTCACACGACAGGGTGAGATGCGCTACGGCCCATGTCCTCCCCATAGCTGTGGGTGAGGTGAAGGCCAGCACCAGATATTTCCTCGGGCCTATGTGCTTTGTTCTAGAATACAGTCCTGCTGTGTCAACACTTCCCTCTGCTCCCATTAACCAGAGTTCCACACACCGATCACAGTCCAACTCTTGTTTTATTGTACATCTCACAATAAACAGTGCTTCAGTAGCCAACTGGTTGCGACTTGATGACATTTTGATACGGGGGTGAGCAGGTCGAGGCACTATCCTGGTTATCAACTAAACCACTGCAATTTCGCCAGCGGTTACTATAGCATTCAGCTAGAAAGGACTTAGAATCTAAGAGTCTCTACCAGCGACTCAAGAGAACGTAGATAGGAGTACCTTCACTGCGCTGCGGCCCCTATCAGGGGAAGATGTCCCTCCAAGAGAGTTACCAGAGGCCCATCTGTCACTGGGTTGATGCTGCTCCAGACTCTCCGGACGGGTAACCTCCCCGGCCTCCTCACCTCAGACATGGGCCCCATCCACCTCAGGGACCCTCGGACGTCTCCACCCTTGCGGGATCCAGTCGAAGTCACTGGACCCCAGGCCTCCTAGTTCAGTATCTCACCCCAGGCTGAAGGTGCCTGGGATGGACTCCAACTCCATTCCGGTCAGGCCTAGGGCACCTGAGCCAGAATCCAGAACCCGCCCGCACCCAGGCCTAAGGTGCCTGGGCGCGTGAAGAACTTCCTCCAGAAGACAGACCTCGTGGCTAGGGCGACTCCCCCCTTTATCTCCTCCCATCAACACCACGGCAGGTTCCCCGCCCTCGCCGTACCATCTCCGGAAAGGGACAAAAAGGGTAGCACTGTAATGGCAAATCTACCTTGAGCCTCCAGGTACCCCGCCACCCAGAGGCCAAAGAGATTATTACACCATCCAATCCTCTACGAACACAAGTGGTCCACATAAATTTAGAGACCCCGCTACATACTCCCCCCTGTGATTTGACGCTGGTCCCCAGCGTCTGGTGCGAACCCATGTCTCCCATGGAGTGAGGACACAAGCTTAGCCCCAGAGGCTATCCCTAAAATTTTACACCTCAACCATACCAAGACCTGCTCAAAGGGAATATAAAACAATAAAACTTTTCCTTAAAACATCTATCATATACACATATACAATCCCTCCCTCCACTGTCTAAGAACCACCCCATACTCAGCAGTCTTGACAGACGAATCTCCTGCAGAGGGAAAAAAAAACACAACACACAAATAAATCACATCCTGACATTTGGTGTTATTTTGGAATGAATGGGTCTATCAGCCGAGAGACCCATTCGCTCCAATGAGTAAAGTGGTGCGCGTGTGAGAAAAAAAAAACAAACAGCCGTTGCACAACACTGCCACCTGGTGACAGTGCCGCGGTAATGACACCTGGTGCAATCTTCATTCTTCCTGCGTCCCTACACTAATTCTACCCCAAAGTCTGTCTTTTGAACTGTGAGGAAGAGAGAATAACAACAACAAAAAAACTTCTCTCAGTCCTCCGGAAGAGTAGAAAACAAAAGCCCAAATAAAAAAAAAACTAGGGCACAGTTTGAATGCTCCGGCAGGAACACTCCTAGAAGATTGTAGGAAAGGAAACAAGTGAGTCTCTTCTCACAAATAGAACTTCGGGTCAGGCAAGAACAAGGGCTTCAGATGTTTATCGAAAACCTCAATCGAATAGTCAGCATCCTCTCCATCTTTCCTGCAGATGCGCACCTTGTCTGCGTGGATATGGCGGCCCCACATCCAGTCTGCTCTGCAGTCCCGAAACTTTTTCGACACTGTTGATGAACAGGAGAAGTATCGTCGTGCATGGGGCACTTTGAGTTTCTCCCAAACAAATTTGTCATACCATCTCTGGCGTATGACCTCAACTTCAAAAAGCAAGTCCCGAGGCAAGTAGGGATATTCCCACCCATACTCACGGGCGACTCTCTGCAAGAAAAGTCTTTGCAATCTAGCCAAAGGAGGCATGGCTTCCCGCTCACCTTCTCCGGGTTGAACGATGGCCTCCGGGTGCCGAGGTACTTTCACTACCTCTGATGGCTTTTCTCTTGGTGCTCATAGTGAGGCTCGCTGCACCCCCGCCACCAAGACAGGTGATGTTGTAGATTGTGGGAAGCCATTCTGAGGACTAGACTTCCTCGTAGACTCTGGGGCTTGTTCCCGGGGTGTGCTGTCTCCTACCGACATAGGGGAATCCTGCGGTACTCGTAACACAGGCAATGGGCGTTTGTCCCAGCCCTTCCGATGAAACAGTTCATCAATCTCCCCGTCATCTCCACAATCTGACAGCGACTCTAGGTCGGAAGTGTCATACATCTCGGCGGGAAGGTAGTCTCTGGTAGACGTGGTACTACCCTCCCTTGCGGGCTCCACCGACTGTGGACCCCCGACACCTCCAACCACCACCACAGTCCCAGCCCCTGGCTCACCTTGACCTTTTGTAGAACTGGGATGTCCAGGACTCTTCCAACCGGATCCATCCAGGCCAGGCAAGCGACGGGGTGAAGCTCTTCCACGACCACAGGAGGCCTGCACCAGGCCGACTTTCTTTTTCGGAGGTGGGAGCAGAGAATCTGTGGTGACCGAAGCAGCATCCTTTTTCTCTCTCAGTCTCTGATTGGGCAGTCACATCGCCCTGGTCAGTGCGTACGGGAACCTCCGCAAAGGCCTGGATCTCTCCTTCCAGAGTAGCGGTACCTGTGAGGCTGTTGAGGCGAAGGGCCCGGGGCCCTATTGTGGATGGCTCCACCTCGAATAAGAATTCTTTGCACGCCTCGCAACGCCCGAATGGCTTCAAGTGGACCACCAGTCCTGAGCATCCGGGACAGATCACGCCGAGGGCCTCCATGTCTCTGCATGAGTACAAAGCCAACTGCCCTCGGGCCTGAGTCTTCTCCCCGTGTCTGTAAGGGGAGCAGCGAACGTATTCATCTTCGTGGGGTAGGGAACCGGAATCCACGGGGAGCTTGAGGCCATCCCGACTATCTGCTGCTCCATCACGTACTGACCACACGCCGAAGTCTCCACGTGAGTTCCTCCACATGGCCAGACTCCTCCCACGACTTGCACATTTTTGCGGGCTTCCTTCAAGCTCCGCCCACGAATTGCGCAGTCACGAGGTGCCTCGTGGCGCAGTGCAATAAAAGCCCCCACATGTAGTATTTCACACGGCTGGACTTTTCCCTCTTCTCGCTCCTCTGCAGGGGTCTTTCCCGTCCTAGGGTCATTTCCACGACTTTTAGCTGGGATGCACTTTGGCCAATCACATGGCCGACCTGCTCGGAACTCCTCCGGGCAGCAAAGTCCAGACACAGCCATTCTTTCTTCCAAAGTTAAAACACATATCATCCCGGACTCACGAGCCCCCACGTGTAGTGGCCTCACCCCGTCTCAGGCCTAGGGCACCTGAGCCGGAATCCAGAATCCGCCCGCACCCAGGCCTAAGGTGCCTGGGCGCGTGAAGAACTTCCTCCAGAAGACAGACCTCGTGGTTAGGGAGTCTCCCCCCTTTATCTCCTCCCATCAACACCACGGCAGGTTCCCCGCCCTTGTCGTACCATCTCCGGAAAGGGACAAAAAGGGTAGCACTGTAATGGCAAATCTACCTTGAGCCTCCAGGTACCCCGCCACCCAGAGGCCAAAGAGATTATTACACCATCCAATCCTCCACGAACACAAGTGGTCCACATAAATTTAGAGACCCCGCTACACCTGTAATACGGTTATTTTAATTAAATTACTGCTAGAATGCACTACTGGAAGAATCATGGGGTCTATGTTATGTGCAAAGCTACTTTCTAACTGTATAAGCCAATGTAGCGCCCTGCCCCTGTTGGGTAGGCGCTATGTGTTAAATTTAGTTGTCTGAGCTGTAGTTCAGCTCAGAAAGAATTACCGTATATACTCGAGTATAAGCCGACCCGAATATAAGCCGAGGCACCTAATTTTACCACAAAAAACTGGGAAAACATATTGACTTGAGTATAAGCCTAGGGTGTCCATGTGCATGCCTCATTGTGCCCATGCCTCACTGTGTCCATGACTAGACTGACGTTTAACATTGGAATCTATGGAAGGGGTGCCTGGCTTTAAAAAATTGGTGCTCCCCGGCTGTAGGTCCACCAGACAAAAAACTTTGCACACTTGTAGAGGAGAAATGGGGCTACATGTGTGCCAAGATCCGGGTCCAGAGGACCTACGACCGGCCGGTACCGGGTCCCCAAAGTCACCAGAGAAATTACAGTTTAACATGGGAGTCTATTGAAGAGGTGACCGTCTTTGAAAAATCAGTGCTCCCCGGCCGTAGGTCCTCTAGACAACAAACTTTGCACACTTGTAGAGAAAGAATGGGGCTACATGTGTGCCAAGGTTGGGGGCCAGAGGACCTATGGCCAGCTGGTACCGGGTCCCCAAATCTGGGAGTTCAGGCACAAAAAGGTGACTCGAGGATAAGCCGAGGGGGGCATTTTCAGCACAAAAAAAATGTGATGAAAAACTTATACTTGAATATATACGGTATGCTAAATTGTTGGCTCTGTTTCAGTCCAGCTGGGTTGCACGTTTTCCACTTGACAGTAGGTGTTGCTGTCACCACAGGTCAAGGTTGGAAATGCAGCAGGATAGGTGTATTGGGTATTCCTTTCCCAGAAGTGGCTCAGGGGGCATGGTCAACCCGCTGTGCATTCTGGGAGGGGGTACTTAAGAGACAGAGACCCCTCTATTGGGGTTCGTTGCCGGATCCTGACCTGAGGGCCCTCCTGGCCTCAGGGATGTGCAAACCATTTTTGGCCTCGGGGCCTGCTGCAACTGAGAAGTAGGCCCAGAAGTTGCTGGGGCCTACTAGTCCAGGGATGGCCCTACGCGGTCTTGCCTGTGGGAAGAAGCGGAACAATTGGGGACTCAATTGAAGGACGCATTCTGGCCAGTTTGCCTCACGGTGCTGCCGGCTGGCTGAAAGATTCTGGCACCGTGAGCTGTGTACTTTTGAAGGAACTTTTGCAAAGTGTCAGTGTGGTTACACGATCTTGTGGCGGAAGATTGTGGAACGACTAGACGGCGCTCATCAAGTCTGTGGCAGAGACTTTGAACGAGCTTTGCACCGGTTGCTAGGCCAGTGAGAGTAGGCCTATCCGGTGGTTGCTGAATCCAGCGTGGAACTGATTTGTTCTCCGGATCTAGGATTGTGCCCGTGATCAGCAAAGCAAGGTACCTGAATCTCCCCTATCCCTCTATCTCTCTGTTGGAACTGTTTATAATAAAACTCGACGAGTGTGGTGAAACGGCAGGCCCAAATCTTAAACCAGCGGCCCCTTCAGGGGTATTGCTACACCAATAATCACCTCCTTCCCCTGGTAGATCTACCAACCAAAAAGAGGGAAACCAAGTAAGGAAAATGTTATCACAGGTTGCTCATTTTGAATCTTGTTGCCGCCCCCTCTTACCCTGCTACCCACTCTCCTCCAAGATCCATTGTAGTAAATACTGCTCTGAAAATTTCCCTATCAGAATCCTATAGGCTGCAGGGCATCAGGGGCACTCAAAAATACATTGAAAGGGATGCGCAGGCACCAGTCATTACAAATTCTGGTTTAAGAAACATTTTAACTGGAAAGGTTCTCTTTAAATCACCAACATCTTTGCTGAAATCCTCTGAACACTGCATATAATTTTTCAATATGGTGTTGTAGAGCCTGACTTGAAAGTGTTACTATTAAACAATACTTGTTTGTACTTAAAACTGACCTCTAAGCGAAAAAAATATTGTTTTTCTGGATTGTAGATGAATGCTGCTTTATTGCTACTTCTACCTATAAGGTAAGGTCAACAGATGTTCTCTGTACTTAAAGTGTTACTAAACCCAGGACCTTGTATTTACTATATCTGGTCTTCCACAGAACATGGAAAAGCAATAGCTTTAGCAAGTATAAACTGCTAAATACGTTTTCTCATCAGCGGTTAGAGCAGTCTTGTGATTTCTATCAGTGTCTGGTAAAAGTTTTTAGGAGGAGTTTTCATTCTCCTCTGATTGTCCAATGAGGATGCAGGACGCCTGGCCCTCTGTCTGCAAAGTGCTGATCACATGCACTCTCCCAAAAAAAAAAATCTTTAACAATACACACCAAACCGAGGGTGTGCAGCTTGTCCCCAAGGCTCTGTTTTATCAGGAGATGGTTTGGGGACAGTAAAAGAAGGACAAGATCAGAGAAGACAGGATCAAACAGCCTTTTTTTTACAGAGAATTAACCCCTTAGGTTCCACAGTAAGTATAACAAGCATGCTTTACTGCATATACAGACTGATTTTACTGTTGTGGGTTTAGTAATACTAAATGTTTTTTAGCTGGAAAGGTGTAAACTAATGAAGCCACCAATTCTTAGGACTGGTAAGCTGCATTATATATAAGATTTTTTTTTAGGTTTGTAAAGTAAGTAGCGGATGTGGGTTCTATGGTGACAGCATACACTTTCTTTTTGTAACATCAGCAGTGTAATAGCAGTATTCCCTGCCTACTTTTCCACTTCTGCTGTTTACTTTTTTAACCACTTCCCGCCCAGTCAATAGCAAATTGACGTCCGGGAAGTGGTTCTGTTATCCACACTGGACGTCATATGACGTCCTGCGGGATAACAGCCGCCGCGCGCCCGGGGGGGCGCGCATCGCGGTGATCGGTGGAGCGGTGGGTCAGTCTGACCCACCGCTACACTGATCTCGGTAAAAAGCCTCCGTCGGAGGCTTTTTACCATGTGATCAGCCGTGTCGAATCACGGCTGATCAGGAAGTAAACAGGAAGCGCCGTTGATCGGCTCTTCCTCACTCGCGTCTGACAGACGCGAGTAGAGGAGAGCCGATCGGCGGCTCTCCTGACAGGGGGGGTTCGCGCTGATTGTTTATCAGCGCAGCCCCCCTCGGATACCCACACTGGACCACCAGGGAAGCCCCCAAGGACCACCAGGGAAGCCCTAAGCATGTGGATGGCCCCCATGGCCATCCACATGTAGTAAAAAATATATATATATAAAAAAATATGCCAATCAGTGCCCACACATGGGCACTGACTGGCACGATCATACCAAGAAACAAATGTGTGGTGGCTGGCATTGCTAGGCAGCAGTGTCACCAGTGCCACCTACTAGTGTCCATCAGTGCCACCTATCAGTGCCCATCCATGCCCATCTGTGCCCATAAGTGCCCACCTATCAGTGCCCGTCCGTGCCACCTATCAGTGCCACCCATAAGTGCCCATCAGTGCCGCCTAAAAGTGCCCATTAGTGCCGCCTATGAGTGCCCATCAGTGCCGCCTATGAGTGTCAATCAGTGCCACCTATGAGTGCCCATCAGTGCCGCATACCAGTGCCACATATCAGTGCCCATCAGTGCTGCCTATCAGTGCCCATCATCAGTGCCCATCAGTGCCACCTCATCAGTGCCACCTCATTGGTGCCACCTCATCGGTGCCCATCAGTGTCGCCTTATCAGTGCCCTTCAGTGCCGCCTTATCAGTGCCCGTCATTGAAGTAGAAAAGGTACTTATTTACAAAAAAAATTAACAGAAACAAAGAAAAACATAGGTTTTTTTTAAATTTTCGCTCTTTTTTTAGTTGTTGCGCAAAAAATAAAAATCGCAGAGGCGATCAAATACCACCGAAAGAAAGCTCTATTTGTGGGAACAAAATGATAAAAAATTTGTTTGGGTACAGTGTAGCATGACCGCGCAATTGTCATTCAAATTGCGACAGCGCTGAAAGCTCAAAATTGGCTTGGGCAGGAAGCTGTATAAGTGCCTGGTATTGAAGTGGTTAAGGAGTACATATCCCATGATACCTTGCTGCCTGTAAGCAGGGATTCCCATCCTAAAACTCCTCCTCTCAGCACTTCTGTAGTTGAGATAGTTGGCTCTGAAATATGTGACATATCAGTGCTTACTCACAGGGCAGTAAGTAAGGACAGCAAGTAAATGTGTGGAGATCTTGGAATCGAACACTACCTGGGGGGGTAAACCTTTTTTTTTTGTTGGAAGGAATGAGAAAACACATAATAAGTGTCTATTAAGCTCCTTTCTTGATTAATTTTTTTTGGAAGTGAAGCACAATGTGTCTGTAAGTAGGGAGGGTGATGGGGGGTGTGTGTGGGTTTTTGTTTTTTTTTGGGGTGGGGCAGAATGTACCCGGGCTCCCATTTGTAAAGGATACGATCAAGGACCTAAGGTGCATCCTGGGGAAAGGGGGATTGAGTGTCTTATGTTAGATTGGATTTGTATTTATACACTGTATAGTATGTTTTGGTTTTGTTGTATGTTGAAATTTGTTATAATAAAGGAAAAAAAGTGATTATAAAAAAAATTAAAAAATGTGTGGAGATCTTCACAAAGTAAAATTACAAATTTCAAGATAGTTGAGATTATGGCCTTGCCTTTTCTCATTTATGTAAATATCTTTTTAGGTTTTTTTTGCGGTTATTTGACTGCAAAGCTGCAGCTTCCTCCTGTGATGCAGAGGGCCGACAACGGGGATGAACAACTGCACTAACTAGGGATTTCCCGATACCGATACTAGTATTGGTATCGGCACCGATACCGAGCATTTGCCTGAGTACTTGTACTCGGGCAAATGCTCCCGATGCTTCACCCGATACTTGTGATCAGCAGTGATCAGTGCGGTGGGGGAAGTTACCAGCACCGATCACCGCTGTATATATTTAAAAGTAGTTTCTCCGAGTCCACTTCTCTCTCTCTCTCCCCCCCTCGCGCGGGTATCAGCTGCTTTAAAATCAGCGGTGATCGGTGCTTGTAGCTCCCCCACACACGATCACCGCTGATTGTCCCCGTATCCTCCTCCAGCCCCCTCCGTTTTGCTGCTGTCCCAATCCGTGTCCCCCTCCGTGCTGCCGTCCCAATCCGTGTCCTCCTCCGTGCCGCCGTCCCAATAGGTGTCCCCCTCCGTGCTGCCGTCCCAATCCGTGTCCTCCTCCGTGCCGCCGTCCCAATAGGTGTCCCCCTCCGTGCTGCCGTCCCAATCCGTGTCCCCCTCCGTGCTGCCGTCCCAATCCGTGTCCCCCTCCGTGCTGCCATCCCCCTCTGTTCTCCTCCTCCACCCCCTCCATCTGTCAGGATGGAGAGCGGAGGTAGGAGCCGGTAAATCTGGCTCCTTACTGTTCGGAATGTACAGAGTCAGTGATCACTGACTCTGTCCATTCACATAACTGAAACATCGTAAACTGTGTTTACAATGTTTTAGTTTATGAATGAAGAGAAGCCGCGGTCTTCTCTCCATTCATTTTCAGCGCAGCAGAGGCTGCTGAGAAAGGGACTGGGGAATCTGTCCCTAGTCCCTTTCTCTGTCTCAAAGGGGAGATGTCAGAGGTCTGTTAAGACCCCTGATATCTCACCAAAGCCCCCCAACAGGGCTGATAAAAAAATAAAAAATTTAATAAAAAAATAAATAATAAAGAAATGAATTGTAAAAAATAAATAAAATAAAATAGAAGAAAAAACACACTGACACTGTCCACCCCCCACCCCTTAAAAAAAGAAAACATTATAAAAAATCAATCAATAAAAAAAAAAAAATTGTAAAAAAAAAAAATTTTTTTTTTTTTTAAAAGAGATAAAAAAAAAAAGTATCGGTATTCGGTATCGGCGAGTACTTGGAAAAAAGTATCGGTACTTGTACTCGGTCTTAAAAAAGTGGTATCGGGACAACCCTAGCACTAACCATTGTCAGGAGAGGGGAGATTCTCCTACCATCAGCCGCAGCAGTCATGCTAGTAGAAGAGAGAGCAAGAGTAGATCTTTGCAGTCACGTGACTCCATGGACAAAACACTGTGATTTGTTATAAAAGGTATGCAGGGCTATGGGGTAAAAATGGGGGTGTGGAGGGAGGGGGACAGAAGATTTAAATGTCAGTTTGGGAGTTAGCCTTTTTTCTACTTTAAATACAACAAGACTCAAAGAACCGTATCTTTATTGTGTAAACTACTAGACCCATCAATTCACTATGAAATGGAAATAAATGTTTAAGGTCCAGCAGCCAATATGGTGTGACAACCATGGCTGTCCCATAGATACAGTAGAAAAAAAGGATAGTTATTAGGGTAAAGAATGTGTGTTAATAACAGGATCACCAGCTGAATATAAAACAAAAAAAGCCTGAAAACAAAATGAATGCACCCACTACAACTCAAGACTTATAAGATGCTATATATTAGTTTTAGTTTTTTGGGAGGGTTTTGGTATTAAAGTGGAAGAAAATCATAAAGCCTAGTACACACTGGCTGAATGTCGGACAGCATCGGCAGGTTCAATAGAAAGCGGCCGACATTTGACCCGTGTGTATGGCAGCCAGTCCAACAGAAGCCAGCCGATCAACCAGCTTCTGTCGAAGGGACATGACCGAAAAAGGTCTGCCGACCGGCTCCCTATCAGCGCTCTCAGCCAATAAGCGCTGACCGGAGTGTTCTGGCAGGGGGCCGTCAGAACACAATAGAGCAGCAAGGGAGATCGCTGTACTAACATCGAATTGTGAGTACAGTGGCTCTGACCTGAGCTTTCAGTTTTTCTTCGTTCATCCCGCTTGTAGTAGTGTGTATGAAGTCTAACCGTTCCTCCACCCCAAATTCGCTCATCCATGTCTTTATAGACTTTGCTTTGTGCACTGGTGCACAGTCATGTTAGCACAAGAAGGGGCCATCCCCCAAACTGTTCCCACAAAGTTGGGAGCTTGAAATTGTCCAAAATGTCTTGGTATGCCGACGCCTTCAGAGTTCCCTTAACTGGAACTAAGGGGCCAAGCCCAACCCCTGAAAAACAACCCCACACCATAATCCCCCATCTCCACCAAATGATAAGGATCAGTGCACAAAGCAAGGTCCATAAAGACATGGGTAAGCAAGTTTCGGGTACAGGAACTAGACTGGCCTGCACAGAGTCCTGACCTCAACCCGATAGAACACCTATATGATGTAGAGCAGAGACTGCAAGCCAGGCCCTCTCGTCCACATCAGTGCCTGACCTCACAAATGCGCTTCTGAAAGAATGGTCAAACATATATACAGTACATACAGTACATATATATTGTTGAGGGAGGGGGTTCAATGTTGCTGGGAGGTCAACTGTTGCTGGGATATACTGTTGCAGGAGGGGTCTTATGTTGCTGGTGAGTCTATTAATGCTGGCTGCAGGGGGATCTACTGTTGCTGGGGGATCTATTGTTTCGGGAGGGGTCTTTGTTGCTAGGGGGAGGTCTTATATTGCTGGGGGAAGACAATTGTTGCTGGGAGGAATCTACTGTTGAGCGAGGGTCTATTAATGATGGCTGTTGGGAGATTTATTGTTGTTGGTAGGGGTTTGTTATTCCTGGGGTAGATCTGTTGTTGCTCGGGGGGTGTTTTGTTGCAGGGGGTATTATTTTGTTTGGCTGGGTTTTTTTTTCCCGGGGGGCTATTGTTGCTGGCTGCAGGGGATCTATTTTACTGCTTTTCTTGTTATCATCAACAAATTCCATACAAATTAGGGGGTGGAATCAGGGGACGGTGCTCAGAGGCAAGGGGTGACTGGATATCGGAGAGACCCTTCACCTATTCTCTGAGAAAAAAAGCGCTGTATACACACACACACACACACACACATATGAGTAGCGGGGTCTCCTTTAAGGCCCTATGGACTATGTTACCCAGAACCCCGCTTGGCACCCAGGGTGCATTTGGCCACCGCAGGGACTCATGTGTGGGGCTATAAAAGGAAAGGGCGAGGCTAAGCTCGGCCTCTTTGGACACCTTGCTGCAATCAAGGGGACTCCCTGTGCGGAACTGTTGCCGTGCAAGGCCCAAGGCCTGGGCCTTGCATACCTCCCAAAGAGCCTTCCACCCCACTGCTGAAAGCCTGGGTGCAACCTGACTTCTTTGAGTTGCTGACATCAGTTGGACCAGAGACCTGATCGTTGCAGGCACTGTGTGTGGAAACACAGTGGTGGAAGTCCCGGACTGGGATCGCGTCCGGAGGGGTGAGCGAGCATCTACTCACTTATTTAGCTTGTACTTTGATTAGGCCTAGTGACTGCCTTGGCCCATCGTGCTGTAGTTATTATCCCGCCGGAGACTAGTGGCGGAACTGAGTTGTGTAGTCTCAGGTGAAGTGTTCCTCTTTTATTAACCGTTAATGGATTACAAATACTGTTCCTGAATGTGCACCACCGTTCATCTGCATGCGAAGAGTTGTTTTCACAGAGACTGAGCTTTATCTGAGTCAGGCCTGACCAGGGGTTTAAAACTTTGTTGTTGCGCCACATTGCGCATAGAGAAGATAGCTGCACGTGGCGTGTGATCACTCTGCACTATCACTGATTAGTATGTTTATTGCTGCAGGGCTCTGCATGTATACTATGTGTTATGTTTAACCTACACCCTTATATCTAAGAAAATTAGAGATAGTTTACCACTCCTGGATCAGTGTTTATCATTGCATATATTATCTGCCTATCCTGCTGTGAGATTGTGTATAACCAGGTATAGAATTATATGAAGGAAACATTCCTAAGACTAACTGTGCCATAGAGGGTTGAGTAGATTGCCGGGGGTTGGCGGTGCTGTATACAGGGCCCGAACCAACTGAAAACCAGTGGCTCTCTTAACTGGGGGTAGTGCTACATATATATATATATATATATATATATGTAGCGGGGTCCTCAAATTGATGGGATACACCTGGGCAATAGTGTAACCCAGGTGTATAATTGTGTTAGGATTCAGACCCCTTTTTGTTTCGTGGAGGATTGGAGGATGTAATATTCTCCTTTGCCTGTGGGTGGCGTAGTACCCACAGGCTTCAGGTAGAATCATCCCCTGCAGTGCTCCCTGTTTGGTCTCTTCCCGGAGATGGTATGGCTGGGGCGGGGAACCCGCCGGGCCGTTGAAGGGAGGAGATAAAAGGGGGAGACGCCCTGACCACGAGGTCGTGTTCTTGCGGAGAAGGAGGTCCTCGGAGGAGGAGGGTTGCGGTCGGCACCCAGGGCCCTTAGGCCTGGGTGCGGGAGATCCAGGAGTCTGGTTCAGGTGCCCATGGCCTGGTCCGGAGTCATGTTGGCGTCCATCCCAGGCACCTTTAGCCTGGGGTGAGGTACTATCGAGGAGGCCTGGGGCCCAGTACCTTCGACTGGGTCCCGCTAGGGTGGACTGTCCGAGGGTCCCTGAGCGGAGGGACTCGTACCTGAGGTGAGGAGGCCGGGGAGGTTACCCACTGGAGACCCGGAGCAGCACCAACCCGGTGACAGTGGGCCTCTGGGAACTCTCTTGGGAGGACACATCCCCCTGATAGGGGCCACAGCGCATCGAAGAGGGCTCCATTGCTGTTCATAGGGGTTGCTGGAAGAGACCCCATCTTTCCTGTTCTGTAACAGCCGGATTGGCCTAGGCGCCGCTGGTCATAGTATAGTGGCATAGAACTGAAACGTTAGGAAGTGCCTTGATCTGCTCATCCCACCGTTGGCAAGGTTATAGGTCCCAACCAGTCTGCTGTTAAAAGAACTGTTTATCGTGCTTTGCTATTGGAGTGCCAAATAAACAAGTGTTGGACCTTTCTCCGGTGTGTGAACTCCAGTTACTGGAAGCAGAGGGGAGGCTGGTGAGCTTGTAAGTACAGACTCGGTACATTAGCAGAACACATTGGCCCGAGGAAACATAAGGAAGTGGCCTTCACCTCCCTATTGTAATGGGGAGGACATGGGCCGTGGCGCATCTCACTCTCACAACTCAGAAACCCCTAGACATGAGTTGGTGTGTAACAGATGAAGAAGTTGGAGAGAGGGTGAGGCCGCTACACGTGGGGGCTCGTCCGGGATACAGTGTGTTCTAAAGATGGACTTGAGAATGTCTACATTTGAACTTTGCTGCCCAGAGGAGTTCCGAGCAGATCGGCCAAATTACTGGCCAAAGTGCGTCCCTGCTCGGAGTTGTGGAAATGACCCTAACACGGGAAAGGCCCATGCGGAGGAGCGGAAAAAGGGAGAGGTCCAGCCGTGTGACGTACTGCACGTGGGGACTGTTAACGCACTGTGCCACGAGGCACCCCATGGCGACATCGTTCGTGGGCGGAGTCAAGAGGAAGCCAGCGAAAATGTATAGCTCATGGGAGGAGTCTGGCCAAGTGTGGGGATACACGTGGAGACTCCGGCGCGGGGTCAGTGCATGATGGAGCAGCAAACAGTCGGGATGACCTCAAGTGCCCCGTGGATTATGGTTCCTCACCCCACGAGAATGACTTCCTTTGCTGCCCCCATCACAGACACGGGGATAAGACTTAGGCCCCGAGGGCGGTTGGCTCTGTACACCTGCAGAGACACGGAGGCCCTCGGTGTGATCTGTCCCGGCTGCTCGGGACTGGTGGTCACCCTGAAGCCATTCGGGCGATGTGAGGAGTGCAGAGAATTCCTTTTTGAGGTCGAGTCGTCCACAGCAAGACCCCGGGCTCTTCGCCTCAACCACCTCACGGGTACTGCTACTCCGGAAGGGGAGATCAAGGCCTTTGTCGAGGTTCCTGTGCGCGCTGACCAGGGCGATGGACTGCCCAACAGAGAAAAATCCGAGGATGCTGCCTCGGTCGCCACAAGTTCCCTGCTTCCACCACCGAAGAGGAAAGTTGGCCTAGTACAGGCATCCTATGGACGTGGTCGAGCTTCACCCCGCTGCTTGCCTGGCCTGGATGGCGCCGGTCGAGATGGAAGTCCCGGACATTCCAGTCTTCTACAAGGGTCAGGTGAGCCAGGGGCTGGGACTGTGGTGGTGGTTGGAGGTGTCGGGGGCCCATTGGAGGTGGAACCCCCCAGGGAAGATGATTCTGTGTCCACGGGTAGATATCTGCCTGCGGAGATGTATGACACCTCCGACCTAGAGTCGCTGTCTGACTGCGGAGACGATGGCGAGATAGACGAACTGTTCAGCCGCAAGGGCTGGGATAAAAAAACACTTCTTGCTTCCCGTGCGGTACGGGATTCGCCTATGTACACAGGAGATAGCACGCCTCGGGTGGAAGACCCGCAGCTTGCGAGGGAGCCTACCCCTCCACCTGTGTCCTCACCTACTGTTACCCCACCTACTTTGGTTGTGGGGATACCCCGCGCTTCTGTGAGAGTGCCGAAAGTCAGTTCCAGGGAGCTGGTAAAGGCACCTCGGCATCCAGAAGCTATTGTGCTGCCCGGAACTGGAGAGAAAGCCACTATGCCACCTTTGGCCCGCTTGCAGAGACTGTTTTGCCATAAAGTAGCTCGGGAATATGGGTGGGAGTACCCGTATCTACCCCGGGACTTGCTGTATGAGGTGGAAGTCTGGAGAACAAGATGGTATGACGAGTTTGTGTGGGACAAGTTGAAGGTGCCCCATGCTCGCAGGTACCTGGAATGTGTGCCGTCAGTGTCTAAGAGGTTTGAGGACTGCAAAGCTGAATGGAAATTGGGGCGCCATATCCATGCTGACAAGATAGTCATTTGCAGAAGAGAAGGAGAAGATGTCGAGTATTCGATAGAGGCATTTGACAAACACCTGAAACCCCTGTACCTGCCGGATCCAAAGTTTTACTTATAGGAGAAAAGAACTCCTGTTTATTTATTTTGTGCACTTGAACTTTCTGGAAGAGCCATTCCCAGACACGCAGGACTGTGCCCTGCTTTTGTTTTTGTTTGGGCTTTTCTTTTTCTCGTTGGAGACTTGGGGACTGTTGTGTTTTCGTGTTTCCCCTTTTCTTCATGTGCCAAAGGCAAGGACATTTGGGAATAGTGGCAGAGTAGGGAAAGCTGGAAGAACGAAGATTCGTTGAGCGTCATGACCGCGGCGTTGTCACCAGGTGGCAGTGTTGCGCAACAAATGTTTGAAAATATTTCACCCACACATCACCTTGCTTGTTGGAGTGAGTGGGTCTCTCGGCTGACGGGCCCACTCATCCCAAATGACACAAAATGATGTTAGGATGTTGTTTTTTCTTTCCCCTGCAGGAGAATCGTCAATCAAGACCATTGAGAGTGGGTGGCTCTTAGACAGTGTGGGAGAGGGGTTGTGATTATGCAGATGTTAAAAATGTTTTATGACATAAGTTGTTTTATATGTTCCCCATTCCCTGAGCAGGTCTTGGCACTTGGGAAAAAAATTTAGAGGAATTGCTTCAGGGGTTTCACTCCATGCCACCACTTTATGGGAGGTATGGGTGTGCACCTGACGCTGGGGACCAGCGTCAAATTACAGGGGGGAGTGTGTAGCGGGGTCCTCAAATTGATGGGATACACCTGGGCAATAGTGTAACCCAGGTGTATAATTGTGTTAGGATTCAGACCCCTTTTTGTTTCGTGGAGGATTGGAGGATGTAATATTCTCCTTTGCCTGTGGGTGGCGTAGTACCCACAGGCTTCAGGTAGAATCATCCCCTGCAGTGCTCCCTGTTTGGTCTCTTCCCGGAGATGGTATGGCTGGGGCGGGGAACCCGCCGGGCCGTTGAAGGGAGGAGATAAAAGGGGGAGACGCCCTGACCACGAGGTCGTGTTCTTGCGGAGAAGGAGGTCCTCGGAGGAGGAGGGTTGCGGTCGGCACCCAGGGCCCTTAGGCCTGGGTGCGGGAGATCCAGGAGTCTGGTCCAGGTGCCCATGGCCTGGTCCGGAGTCATGTTGGCGTCCATCCCAGGCACCTTTAGCCTGGGGTGAGGTACTATCGAGGAGGCCTGGGGCCCAGTACCTTCGACTGGGTCCCGCTAGGGTGGACTGTCCGAGGGTCCCTGAGCGGAGGGACTCGTACCTGAGGTGAGGAGGCCGAGGAGGTTACCCACTGGAGACCCGGAGCAGCACCAACCCGGTGACAGTGGGCCTCTGGGAACTCTCTTGGGAGGACACATCCCCCTGATAGGGGCCACAGCGCATCGAAGAGGGCTCCATTGCTGTTCATAGGGGTTGCTGGAAGAGACCCCATCTTTCCTGTTCTGTAACAGCCGGATTGGCCTAGGCGCCGCTGGTCATAGTATAGTGGCATAGAACTGAAACGTTAGGAAGTGCCTTGATCTGCTCATCCCACCGTTGGCAAGGTTATAGGTCCCAACCAGTCTGCTGTTAAAAGAACTGTTTATCGTGCTTTGCTATTGGAGTGCCAAATAAACAAGTGTTGGACCTTTCTCCGGTGTGTGAACTCCAGTTACTGGAAGCAGAGGGGAGGCTGGTGAGCTTGTAAGTACAGACTCGGTACATTAGCAGAACACATTGGCCCGAGGAAACATAAGGAAGTGGCCTTCACCTCCCTATTGTAATGGGGAGGACATGGGCCGTGGCGCATCTCACTCTCACAACTCAGAAACCCCTAGACATGAGTTGGTGTGTAACAGATGAAGAAGTTGGAGAGAGGGTGAGGCCGCTACATATATATATACACACACTCACATATATATATATATATATATATATATATATATATATATATATATATATATATATATATATAGGTATGTAGCGCTACCCCCAGTTAAGAGAGCCGCTGATATTGATTTGGGCCCTGCAGTGCACCGCTGTCAACCCCCGGCAATCGGCTCTAACCTCCCGTGGCACAGCTGGTGATAGAGAGATAGGACTGCGTGATCGCAACTGTTGGTGACGCAGTCCTATAACAAACATACACAGAATATACTTTAAAACTCCTATTAAAGTAAGCGGAACTGACACCAAATGTACTTTACCCAGATATTTTACTGAGGCTAATGGGCAAGTAATAAACAACAGTATAACAAGTTGCAGATCCCTGCAACAAACAGTAATAAAGATAAACAGAGTAATCAGAATAATAAAGTATTGCTATGCAACTCTAGCGCTGCCCTTTTACAGCTACTTCCCCTCATGGGTAGACTAACACCCAGCAATGTCTACCTATGCAGTCAGGCCTGACTGATCTAAATGGAAGTTCAGTGAAACAATATTTGCTAGCAATCTCTCGGTGGTGCACTTGAAGAACAACTTTGTAATCCCAACGAATAGTAAAGATAAAGTATCTGTCTTTAAACAGCTCTCACCACCTGGACAAGTCCAAGTCCCTTTCCTCCATCGATTCGTCTAGGAACAGGAATCCACCGACATCCAAGTCTTCAATCCTTCTGGTGTACTGCAGCAAGGAGGATTAGATGTCTCTAAGGCTCTGCTAGGCTGGCAGAGGGCTCTTTGGAAAGGAGCACACGGCCCAGGCTTCAGGCCTTGTGCACCCAGCAGTTCAGCACAGACATCCTCTTGCTAGGAGAGGGGGTGTCCAAAGAGGCCGACCAAAACTCCGCCTCCCCTTTATAAAGTCTGCCCCAGCAGTCTCTGTTCTGGAGCAATGCACCCTGGGTGCTGCAAGATGTACTGGGAGATGTAGTCTCTCTCTCCTCTGCTTTCACTTCCATAATGTCTCTTTACTTCCTCCTGACTCACCTCTCCCCTGGAACTTCTTGTCTCTCTGCATTAAAGGGGAACACCCCGCTACACACTCCCCCCACTTGAACTCTTTGGTCCCCAAAGATAAACTTCAACAAATACTGTTTACCATTTTGGACAATGTCGAGCATGATGTTGGCATAGGGAATTCCCACCAAAACTTTGGGATGGAACTCTCTTGCCCACAGGTCACACTACCATGTGTGGCCTGCCTAACTGTGCCAGAGAGTGAGCTGGGGTTGCCCTCCACCAAATGGACGGTGGAAGGATCAGGTTGTTCAACACTTCTCCTAGCCGTTACAACAGAGTCCTCTGAGCTCGTCCCCATTTGGGGGTAAGTTAGTTTCTTGGGAGGCCTGATGACTCTGCGAGCCCTCTGCTCTCTTGGTGCTTCTGACTCTGGCACCACAGGCTCTTCTTCAGGAGTAAGTTCAGGTAACATTGCTGGTTCTGGAACCTCTGATTCAGAAGTCGACTGACGTATGGAATCTCTAGAGTCCTCCTCAGCGCAAGTGTCAGGAACATCTTCCCAGTAATCAGCTGAGGGACTGAAGGGTATGAATTCAGTAGCCTCCGGATTCAGCGTTGCATCTGGGGTATCCCCTCCATTTGGGAGATCTATGGCGGACGTTCCCAGAGTCGAGGGAGGCCACAGCCAGTCCAGTTCTCCACCTTCTTCTGTACTCAATTGGGAGGCCTCCCCATCTTTGGCTCGAGAGGTCTGGGACCGAGTGTTCAGCCTAGGAATATCCAGGATAGAGGCCGGTTCAGGGGAGTCTCTCACGGGAGGTATTCTGACTGCCTCAGCAAGTGGGAGCAGGTGGTTCCGATGCCACATCTTCAGTGGACCCACCTTTCCTTCTGGCTTTAGTTTGTAGACAGGCAAACCGGGCAACTTCCTACAGACAACATAGGGCTCAGATCTCCACCTGTCGGCAAGCTTGTGTTTTCCAGGGACCCCCAGATTGCGTAGCAGTACTCGGTCCCCGGGCTGCAGATCTTGCACTCGAACCTTCAGATCAAAATTTCTCTTGTTGCGGGCCCCCCTTTGATCCGAAGCCGCCTGGGCTTGTTCATAGGCCACCTGCAAGCTATGTCTAAGTCTGTCCACGTATCCCTTGTGGGATGTAGCTGAGGTATTGTCTATAGAAGTGCCAAAGGCCAGGTCCACAGGTAGCCTTGCTTCTCTCCCAAACATAAGTCGATAAGGGGAGTAGCCAGTGGCGTCACTTGTGGTACAGTTATAGGCATGTACTAGGGCTGATATGTGCTGACTCCAGTGTTGCTTCTTCTCTGTTTCTAAGGTTCCCAACATGTTGAGCAGGGTCCGGTTAAATCTCTCCGGCTGAGCATCTCCTTGTGGGTGGTAAGGCGTGGTTCTGGTCTTCTTTATTCCTAATGAATCCAAAAGTCTTCGGATCAACCGACTCTCAAAGTCCCTTCCTTGATCTGAGTGGAGTCTCTGTGGTAGTCCGTAATGGACAAAATACTTCTCCATAAGTATCTTGGCCACGGTGGATGCCTTCTGGTCTTTGGTTGGGAAAGCTTGAGCATAGCGGGTGAAATGGTCGGTTATTACCAGAACATTCCCCAATCCACTCAGGTCGGGTTCAAGGCAGAGAAAGTCAATGCATACCAGATCCATTGGGCCTTGACTCTGTAAGTGGCCCATTGGGGCAGCTTGATGGGGTAGGGTCTTTCTCTGAATGCATCGTGCACAGGAATGGCAATACTCCTCTACTTCTGCCCTCATGCAGGGCCAATAAAACCGATTTCTGACAAGCTGGAAGGTCCTTTCTGCCCCTAGGTGACCATGATGGTCATGCAGGGCAATTAGTACAGTCTCTCGGTGCTTCTCTGGAAGAAATAACTGCCACTTATCTTCTGAGTCATCAGAGGGGCCCCTTCGGTAGACCACTCCCTGATGTACCTGTAGCCTGTCCAATTCCTTCCTCAACAGGCGAGCCTCCTTTGAGGGGTGATGTAGGAATTTGTTGGGATCCTGATTCTCCAGGGCTTCGAGGACCAATCTCCCCATGGGGTCTTCCAATTGGTCACACCTCAACTCCTTCTTGGACAGTCTCGGTAGGTTGTCTTCCTCCAGTTGAGTTACCCCACAATAGTGTTTGGGGACTCCTACCATGGTAACCCCTATTTCTTCTGCTCTGGAGCCTCCTCTGGCTTGGAATTCAGCCCCTTGACAAAGGGCCCGCACCCCGTCCGGTGCCACTTGGGTCCAATCTTCCCAGTCATTTGTCGTGGCATGAGACCTCTGGGACAGGGCATCTGCATCCCTATTTCCGGCTCCTGGTCTGTACTTCAGACTGAAGTTGAATCCAGACAATGCGGCCAACCACCTGTGTCCGGTGGCATCTAGTTTTGCGGTGGTGAAGAGGTAGGTCAGGGGGTTGTTGTCTGTCTTCACAGTAAACTCTGCCCCATACAAGTAGTCTTTTAGCTTGTCTACTACCGCCCATTTGAGGGCCAGGAATTCCAGCTTATGAGTGGGGTAATTCTTTTCTGAGGGGGTCAGGCTCCTGCTCACATAGGCCACTGGTCGCAGTTGTCCTTCATGTTCTTGGTAGAGTACACCACCTAGACCCTCATGGCTGGCATCCACATGTAATTCATAAGGTCTGGTAGGGTCGGTGTAGGCCAGGACTGGGGCAGTGGTTAAGCTCCTCTTCAGAGCATGAAAGGCCTCTTCACACCTTGGGTTCCACTGATCTTGAACTGACTCACCAGGCCTCCTGGGCCCTGAGTCATCCTCTTCCCCTTCTGCCTTTAGCAATTCATTCAACGGGCGGGCAATCCGAGCAAACCCCTCCACAAACCTCCTATAATAGGAGCAGAACCCCAGGAAGGATCTGAGCTCTGTTACTGTGGTGGGTCGTGGCCAGGAAGTGACTGCTTCCAACTTCTCAGGATCTGTGGCCACCCCTTCTTCAGACACTATGTGCCCCAGATAGTTCACAGAAGACTGGTAGAACCGACACTTCTCGGGGGAAAGCTTAAGTCCCTCTTCGCTGAGTCTTCTCAAAACTTTCTCCAACCTGGCTTCATGTTCTTCCAAGGTTCTTCCAAAGACAATGACATCGTCCAAGTACACAAGGACTTCTATAAGATTCATGTCTCCAACAGTCTTCTCCATAAGGCGTTGAAAGGTAGCAGGAGCTCCAGACAGACCCTGAGGCATCCTATTGAATTCAAAGAATCCCACCGGGGTTATGAAGGCTGTCTTCTCCCTGTCTTCTGGGTGCATAGGGATTTGATAGTACCCACTCTTGAGGTCCATCACACTGAACCATTTGGCTCCAGACAAACTTTGTAGGGCATCTTCTATCCTTGGCGTGGTGTATTGGTCAGGGATGGTTCTCCTGTTGAGAGTCCTGTAATCGATACAAAGCCTCAACGACCCATTCTTCTTTCTGACCACCACGATTGGGGAGGCATAGGGACTTCTAGACTCCCGGATCACACCAGTCTTCTTTAGTTCTACAAGTTGTTCCCTCAGATCCTCCAGATCTGCCAGGGGGACCCGCCTGACCCTCTCTCGGAAGGGCTTATCTTCTTGGAGGCGGATCCGATGGGTGGCACTTCTTGCACACCCCACATCGAATTCATCTTCGGAAAAGATCTTCTCCCACCTGGTCAGCTGGGCCTTGGCTCTTTCTTTCCAAGCCCTGGGTAGGTTCGGGTTTTCCACGGACAGTTTCTCCCAAACATCTCCTCCGTCACCCGTCCCCTTGACTTCGGACCAAGTGACCGGGGCAGCAGGGCTCACCTGACCAAGCAACACTCTGGCAGGGATCTCCATGGGTCCTCCCGTAGTGTTCCTAACACTCACCGGAACTCTGCCATGGGCCTTCTTCAGGGCCTTGAACGGAATCACTTCTGGTATCACTTCCAGGCCTGAGGACTCTTCCCTTGGGTCTGATTCCAGCATGACAAAGGGGCCAGGTTGTTCCCACGAAAGCTTCACAGTGGCCCTAAGACAGGTTACTTCTCCGGGCTGTAGTACTACTCCTTCTCTGCCAAGTCTCCACACCTTCCCTATCCCCTCTCTTGGGGTCTTCTGCTCTAAGACCAGTCGTTGGTAGGCCGTCTTTAGCATGGGATGGATTTTGGTGGCTGAATGGTTTCTCTCTTTCACGAGAGGGGTCAGGAGTCTCCTGACTAGATCCGTGTTTGTCCCAATGATCAGGGAAATCTTGCTGGCTCCAGGCGGCCGGGGACACACAACTGCCAGGGTGTCAAACACTTCAGCCTTCCCAGCCACGGATGGGTCGAAAGTCATCTTTATGGGCAGGTACCCATCATAAGGGAAACTCTGGGTTCCAAGTCCCCATATCTCCAGCTCTTCTATCTTCTGGATAGGCAGATGACTCAAGTGCCTATCATAGAAGTCCCGGTATAGTAAAGTCACCTGTGCTCCGGTGTCCAAAAGAGCTTTAGTATAGACTCCTTCCACTTGAATGGGCACAGTAGGAGACGGGCCCACCAGTTCCTTTGGGTATGGCCGGACTGGGGTCACCTCTTTTTTTTGGCTTTCGACCCTTGCCCTGCTCCTTTTGGACTTTAATTTTTCCTGAGCCTGGCATGCATTGACTTTCTCCCTCTCAATGGGGGCACAAACCCGCTGAGGGATGTTATTGTTCCTTTTAGGTGGATGTTCCTTCTTTGGGGTGCTGTACTTCCACTGAGGGGTCTTGCCCCCTCCCTCTGGGGTACATCTTGGTGGGGGTGTACTATACCTCCTCCTAGGAGTTTTGTCTCCTCCATTCTTGGCCTTTTTTTTAGTTTGGAGCGCACTGAAGATGATGGGCACCCGGTTGACTCCTTCACCGGGGCCCTTTGGAGTTTCCCGCCGGCTTGCAATTATCTGTTCTCTTCTTCTTTGGGCTGGAGCATACGTTAGCAAAGTGGCCACTCCCTCCGCAGTTATAGCAAATCACCTCTTCTCGGTCCTGTAGGGAGGCCGGTGCTGAGGTGTTCGGGAACAACTCCTTTCTTGGGCTTGGTTTCTCTCGTCTTCTCTGATCTTTCTCCATCAAAGAGGTCAGCATCTCCAACACTTGGGCCATTTGCAATTTCAGAGTGTCAACCTCCGCATCTCTTTCTGGGCTCTTGACAGAATGGACCAACACTGGTACAGGTGTGACATTCGCCTTGGCCACCTGCTGATCTTCCTGCAGCGCCTCTTCGTCCCTAATAATTTTTATTAGATCAGAGTAGGTTAGTGACATTCCTCCTCCTGAGGTTTTCAGGTGCAGCCAGACCGGGTCTGAGCGCCGCGCTCCCCTCATGATCTGCTTCATGCGTGCTTCATCTGCATCTTTGGGCAGCATTCCCTTCTTCAGTACAATCTTGCATAACTGCCTGTTCAGCCTTCTAACATATTCTGACAGTTTCTCATTCGGCTGCTGGAGAGTGTGTTCAATTTGATAAATCATCTCTGACACCTTCTCCAGCTGACCAAACTCTTCCTGCAGCATGGCCAGGCAATCTTGAGCTGTACAGTTTTCATTTCCAAACCGGAAGCTCTTCACCGATTCTGCCGCGGCACCTTTCAGACTTTCTAAGACTCGCTGTCTCTTCTGTGCCTCAGGCACCTCCCATGCTTCTACTGCCTGCAATGCCTGTTCCACCCAAGTGTCAAAATCTTCCTCCCCCGCAGGGACGGGGAGCTTCCCTGAGAAGGTGCTAAGCTTCCGGTAACTGGCCTCCACATGCACCGTACTGCTTTTCTGGCACTTAATTACAAGGTCTCCTAGAGCATTCAACAATTCAGGCCCTATAGCGGCCAGCGGTGATCCCGGGCTTAATAGTTCCTTAAGCTTTTCTGCTTTAGGGGATAGTGGTGGAGATAATTGTGGGAGTGATGGCTTTGGTGTCTGAAACCATTCTTCCTTCACTGGCAGCGTATGTATCAAGTGATAGATCTGATTATCTATGGCTTGTATACTCTGACTTTTAAAATGCTCTGGGATTTCGTTTTTCCATTCTACCAGTGCGTATGTAAACGAGATCACTGGATCTGGCCTAAAATCCATCACCCATGCTTTGTGGCTCGGAGACAGTAACAATACGAGCTGTTTTATCTCCTCTTCCTTCCATCTTTCCCCCGGGAGTACAATGACTACCGCCGCGGTTGGATCGGCGCCAATCGCTGCGCACCACTGTGACATTGCCAGCGGGTCCATGCTGGTACTTCTGACCGGATTGATTGCAGCGTGCAACGTACAAGGATCCCGGACTCGAGCCCCCACGTGTAGCGCTACCCCCAGTTAAGAGAGCCGCTGATATTGATTTGGGCCCTGCAGTGCACCTCTGTCAACCCCCGGCAATCGGCTCTAACCTCCCGTGGCACAGCTGGTGATAGAGAGATAGGACTGCGTGATCGCAACTGTTGGTGACGCAGTCCTATAACAAACATACACAGAATATACTTTAAAACTCCTATTAAAGTAAGCGGAACTGACACCAAATGTACTTTACCCAGATATTTTACTGAGGCTAATGGGCAAGTAATAAACAACAGTATAACAAGTTGCAGATCCCTGCAACAAACAGTAATAAAGATAAACAGAGTAATCAGAATAATAAAGTATTGCTATGCAACTCTAGCGCTGCCCTTTTACAGCTACTTCCCCTCATGGGTAGACTAACACCCAGCAATGTCTACCTATGCAGTCAGGCCTGACTGATCTAAATGGAAGTTCAGTGAAACAATATTTGCTAGCAATCTCTCGGTGGTGCACTTGAAGAACAACTTTGTAATCCCAACAAATAGTAAAGATAAAGTATCTGTCTTTAAACAGCTCTCACCACCTGGACAAGTCCAAGTCCCTTTCCTCCATCGATTCGTCTAGGAACAGGAATCCACCGACATCCAAGTCTTCAATCCTTCTGGTGTACTGCAGCAAGGAGGAGTAGATGTCTCTAAGGCTCTGCTAGGCTGGCAGAGGGCTCTTTGGAAAGGAGCACACGGCCCAGGCTTCAGGCCTTGTGCACCCAGCAGTTCAGCACAGACATCCTCTTGCTAGGAGAGGGGGTGTCCAAAGAGGCCGACCAAAACTCCGCCTCCCCTTTATAAAGTCTGCCCCAGCAGTCTCTGTTCTGGAGCAATGCACCCTGGGTGCTGCAAGATGTACTGGGAGATGTAGTCTCTCTCTCCTCTGCTTTCACTTCCATAATGTCTCTTTACTTCCTCCTGACTCACCTCTCCCCTGGAACTTCTTGTCTCTCTGCATTAAAGGGGAACACCCCGCTACAGGTATATATTTATATATAAAATAATTGGCTTTATCTTTGTAATGGCACTAAAAACTATTCCTCATTATCATATAGTTACATACTGTATTAATGTGTATATTCTGAATGTTGCTTCTTATAAAGGAGTACACATTGATAAATATATTAAACCTGTTTTTCAATGACAACTGTCATTTCCGTAGCATTTAATTATTTTCCACTGAAATTTTTTGGAGATTTGAACCTGGAAAATACAAATAATATTTTCCAATTATTAGAGAGTTAATTTCCAGTTAAACCTGACGCTGTTGGGCATGCCAAGTTTTCTGAAGACCACTCGTTCTTGTAATATGAGAATACTTGCACAGCAAGAGGCCTGCAGGAAAAGCTGAGAGATCTCAATATTATGTGCCATGCATATTTGTATAATAACAAGGTAGTGTGCTAGTAAACCTCTGACTGGGGTCACAGGAAGTTACTTATAAATGATAGTAATTAATGTAAAAACGAAAAAAAAGTTTTCATAAATTCCCTTTTACTCTTTGTAAACTGCTAATCTGGTAATTAATACATTGTATTTTTGTTCACCACTAATTGTACCCTTTGTCAAATGAATGTCGTTTTTTATTTCTTTAATCATATTTAAAACATTTAGGAATAGTTCATAGTAAACCTTACCACAATACAAGAAGTTTTGTTTATTCTTAAAGCGGAGCTCCGCCGGAAAAAAATATATTAAAAGCCAGCAGCTACAGCTACAGCAGCTGCTGGCTTTTAATATTTGGACACTTACCTGTCCTGGAGTCCAGCGACGTCCGCAGCAGAGGACGAGCGACCGCTCGTCGCTCTGCTGCTCCCTCCGCCATCCTCGCTGAGGGAACCAGGAAGTGAAGCCCTGCGGCTTCATGCCCGGTTCCCTACGGCGCATGCGCGAGTCGCGCTGCGCCCTTCTGATTGGTGCTCCTGTGTTCTGGGAGCCGAGTGTCTCCCAGAACACCAAGGGAAGTCTGCGGGAAGTGACGTAACTCCCGCAGATTCCCGGAGAGAGGACTCCCGGATGTTGGTGAAAATACCTGTCTTAGACAGGTATCTTCACCCCCCTCCCCCCTGAAAGGTGTCAATTGTGACACCAGAGGGGGGGAGGGTTCCAAATAGCAAAAAGTTGCTATTTAGGGTGGAGCTCCACTTTAAAGAATAACTGTACTTTTAAAAGACATTCACTATTTAAAAATATCCAGAAAACCTCTGCACTTTCTTTCCCTGAGCAATGAGAGCTGACAGCAGAGGTTTAGGCCAGTATTAATACGGACCTTCGTCATTTTTTTCATCTTTCTATCTATTAAATCTTCTGTGTTTGTTGTTTTAACTTTGGATAGTAAAACATTTTTTTTTCTGCCAGTACATACCTTATACAGACCACTTCCTGTTTCTTGTCTGGTATAAAGCCCAGGCTTATGACTTCATGCACAGCTCTCTCTCTTTCTCGTGAGAGTTTGCCAGGAAGGGAGGGGGGATGAGTCATAAGAGGGCCAATCAGAACTGCAGAACTGCAGAGCTGGAAGTGTGCCTCTGTGTGTCTGTGTAAATCCAGGAAGTGAACAGGCAGCAGCTTCAGCTGCTCACAGTTAAATTGGATGCAGACTCAGTGGAGGGAGATTTCTGCAGCATATTTGTACAGAATCACAGTATATTTAAAATAATATGCAAAGTGGTTGGAGGGAAGCTTCAGAATAGCGAATATGTTTTTATTAAAAACTATGTGTGCAGACTACACTTCCTCTTTAAGATTACTTTGTGTACATTCACCCTTTCTGCAGTTTATGTGGATGAGCAGAAAAGGGTAAACAACAGCTACTCACACGATTCAATTATTTCACCGCCCAAGGCCTATAATGGTAATTTCAATGCCGCACTACATACTATCCCAATGTTGTATATTGCCCCTAACATTATATATAATATTAACACACAAGGGGCATGTACTGTATATGTGCGGCTGTGTGGGGCAGGGAATGCATCGGTTGCCTATGATTTTCTGTTGGCTTTGACAGATTCCTGGCAAGATAGCTCAGGCATGTTTGATCTTGTGTTTGAACATGCCTGAGCTCATCACTGCTTAAAGCGGTGTTTCGCATGGGGAAAAAAAAATTAAAAGTTAGCAGCTACTAATACTGTAACTGCTAACTTTTAATATATGGACACTTACCTGTCCAGGGAGCCCTCGGTGTCGGCACCCCAGCCTATTTTCAGATTGGCTGTCGGGTCCTGCCACCGCCATTCGTTGTAAGGAAAATTGCCAAGGTTCCCTACTGTGCATGCGCGAAGCGTGTTGCACTTTCTAACTGGCTCGGCGGCAGAGGAAGGAGGAGGGGGGCCAAACTTCCAAGGGACAGTGCCGCGCCGCTGAGGACCTGTCAAAAACAGGGAGGAAGCAAATAAGTGGACTCCACTTTAAAATCTAACCCTCCCTTGCCTAAACTCTGCACTGTGTTTGAAAATGTACCACTTATGATTCTGTGTGTTGTGGCAGCCATTTCAAAAATCAATCCTAAAAAATATCTATAACCTTAAAGAAAAGCCCCATACCATTTGTACTACCCCCTTACCACCAGTGATATTAAACCCTCAGATTTATTAAGCACTTTTAGCAGCTAATTTAATCACTTATGTAGCACTACCCCCGTAGGAGCTGCTGGTTTCATTTTGGGTCTGCACTCTGCCTGTCAACCCCAGAAATTTGTCTCGAACCCCCCCTTGGCACAACTGGATAACAATATGGTTGTGGGACCCAATGGCAAAAAGAGAACTACAACAACACCACACTGTATTATGTATAGTTATCATTACCTTGACTCTCAGCTGCAATAGATAGAGTTCCACACAAGATGCAACTTAACCAGTTGTAAAATGTTTACTTGGAAAAGAGTAGAACAATGGTTACACAGATATAATTGACTGTACACAGATCCCTGCAATGTCAGTGAAATACAACTGGTTCAAGGTTTCTATATTACAAGACCCAATTACTATAACCTGGGTCAAATGTGAGTAAGTGTATGGTGGAGGAATCTCCCAATGCTATTACACCGACACTGGGACACTTCCCCGCCAATTCTCACACACACTTAATATAACAGCAGCACAACAGAGGCAATATAAACAGTTATATCAAACATAAGAGTTCCTATGGCTATATGACTCCCTCTAGTGGACAGTTCAAACTGGTGCGTATCCCTTCACAGTAAACGTTGCAGAGAAATAAAGTAATGACTGTTCCTCTAAGTTTCGCTGGTCTTCTGCTAGCTCTGTTGGTGCACTTAAATTGTTTTCCAAACAGTATGTGAAGAGGGAACGTAAAGGGAATGTAGAGTAGAAATAAAGGAAGCGCTAGTTCTCCCAATCCGCTGTCCCACTCTCGGGTGTAAGGGATCCCTATGTGTGGCACTGCAAATGTTAGCAAGTACAAGTGGGACTATAGGGACCACTCTTCTATAACTCAGTTAATAATGCTGGTAGGCAAGTGCCTTCTCACCACCCGGAGTCCCCTCCTCACTGGTATCACCGTCAGGCAAGATGTCGCCGGTCCACCACTCGGCCGCTTACAAGGTGCAAGTAGATGGATGGCGTCAGATGCGATGCAGCGTAGGACAGTCCCCTCTCTGTCTCTGTCAGTGATGCTGTCCACAAGGATACCTCTGTCCGCAATCCGCTCTCCAACTCTAGGCCCAGGCTTCTACGGCCTAGGCACGCTCACAGCAGGCCTGTTGAAAGATGGCATCCAGAGAGAGAGGGCTGAGGCCTTGCTTGTTACTATATCACATCCCCCAGCAGGCTGTGCGGTGGTGCCCTGCATTCTGGTAGCACAATGGCACTTTGGGTATTGTAGTCTCAAGCCAACCCATGGCAATAGAGTCACTTCCTCACGACTCACCTCTCACCACTTCCTCACGACTCACCTCTCACCTTGCTTTGTTCCATAATGCAACTGAACTGAACAAACTTCAATGGCACAACATAAACAGACACCAGAGGGAGCCAACCTCTTAGTTAAGAACACAAAGTAGTCTTTTAGGATACTCTTAATAGTAACCCCTTGCTACACTTACTTATGCATTTTCTTTACATATTAATACAATACTTTGCAATGACTGAGTTTCAGAGTGGTTCTTTTCTGTTGCAGCATCCTCTGAAATCACCATTGCATGAATAGACTAGAGTTAGGTCTCCCTGCACTGCATGCATCAATAGAAACACACAGCCATATAGCCTAAGATGCCAAGGCACTCCCCTGTTCCTCCCTTACCCCAACTAACAGACTGACTTCAGACTGCACGGTCCACTTTTAACTTTTTTCCTGTGAAGACGTGAAGTTCAGGGAAGCAGCACAGAGAGCAGGAGCCAGCAGAATTGAAAGTTGTAAACAAGTGCTGGGGTAAGAATTTCAACAAATAGTTTATTGAGTAATGTTTATTTTATTGTGCTCAATAAGTTAAACTAAAAATGCTGAGGGTTTAATACTGATTTAAATGGAACTTCAACAAAAAACATGACTTGGAATTGACTGCACTGTGAGCACACGCGTAGATGAAATATTCATACAATATCTAACCTTTAAAAGGGAATTTGTAATACTATATAATATTCTGTAATAAGTTGATAAAAAAAATCCAAATATAATGTATACAGCTGCAGTGTGCTAAGATATACAGTAAGGGGAGGCTGGGGATGCAGAACAGATGTAGACAGAAATCTGTAATACAAACTGATAAGTGAACAGATTGCTATCATGTTAGGCAATGTTGGGAATGACATATTAATACCACATTAGAATAAACACATGTTATTTAGAAAGTACTCACATTTTTGTAGAATCTACAATTTGGTCCTCATTTAAAGGAGAAGTATGGAATTTGAGTTTTTCCCATATTTATACTTACCTCTGAGAGAGAGAGCTACAGACCGATGCTCCAGCTGTCCCCGCCGTCTGTGCACTGAGAACCGAGCCACCGAACATCGCCGCTGGCTCGGTTCTCACAGATCCCCGAGAGGAAAGAGGCTGACTGTCAGTCAGCCTCTTTCCTGTCTGCTTCTCCACGCTCATTGGAGCGCTGAGCCGTGGAGGGGCGGGGAGAGGCTGTCTCAGCGTCTCAGTGGCTCGCTGAGACTTGCCATCAATCAGGGCAGCTGGCGGATCCCGACTTGGAAGTCGTGATGACGCGCTGCCCTGACTGATGGCAGTGACGTCAGCGGATAGCGGACTTCAGACCGCTCTCCGCTGAAAACGGGTCACAGGAGTGCAAAACGAATTGCACTCCTGTGACCCTGAGGAGAAGCCCAGCCTAAAAAGCTCAGGCTTGACCTCTTCTTTAAAAAAAATGCTACCTGTAGATGAATGCTGTCCAGTAGTGATGAGCCGAACACCCCCGGGTTCGGTTCGCACCAGAACCCGCGAACGGACCGAAAGTTCGCACGAACATTAGAACCCTATTAAATACAATGGATGCGAACGTTCGGATTCTAAAGTGCTAATTATAATGACTATTATCCATGTTATTGTCCGAAACAGAGTTTGGGAACCCGGGTTCTGCACCAGGGGACATGTATCAATGCAAAAAGAAGTTTTAAAAACGGACGTTTTCCGGGAGCAGTCATTTTAATGATGCATAAAGTGAAAAAAAAAAGTCAAATATTCCTTTAAATATTGTACCTGGGGGGTGTCTAAAGTATGCCTGTGAAGTGCCACGTGTTTCCCGTGTTTAGAACTGTCCCTGCACAAAATAACATTTCTAAAGGAAAAAAAGCCATTTAAAACTGCTTGCGGCTTTAATGCAATGTCTGGTCCCGGTAATATGGATGAAAATCTTTAGGAAAAATGGCATAGCTACCCCATCAACCCCCCCCCCCACCCCAGCCCATTACCAGCCCCTTTGGGTCTTGTATGGATATTAAGGGGAACCCCGCACACAAAATAAAAAAGGCCCTATATACTCTGAACAGCCGTATACAGGCGGTGCATACAAGACAGGGACTGTAGGTTTGTTCTTATGTAGAATCTGTTTGTAATTTTGAGCAGCTGCATTGTTTAAGTGTAGCTCCATGCCAAATTCCTTTTTTTTAGCTTTTTGGAAAACATAGGGAACGGTTATCACCCCTGTCACATTTTTTTGCTGTCTGTGCCCCTGTTCAGAACATTTCACCTCACTTTGCGTCCCAATGACAACTGTTTTTGAAATGTGGTGTTTTTATTGAAACAAGGATTGGTGATAAAGCATCAGTAGAGAGGAGACACCTTTCTCCCATATTAATTCTTACAGGAGAGAATTTTCCTTCCAAGGGGTAGATTTCCTCTCACTTCCTGTTGTCTTCTTCCGTTTGCAAGTAGTAGTAGTTTGTAAGTTGGATGTTTGAAAGTAGGGACCTGCCGTATATACTCTGCAGAAATTGGCCCCTTAGGTGTTGGTGTTGGCACAACACTGAAAGCACTCACAGTTATTCTTGGTGGGTGCTGGAATGCCCTGCTGTCAACTATTATATCAGGAATTGTAATAACATATAATTGTTGATCAGTGGTAGTAAAAATTGGGCCTTTGATGGTGGTGCTGGTGCCACAACACTGTAAGGCCTGACAGTTACTCTTGGTGGGCGCAGCAATGGGCCCTGCTGTGAATTATTAGATCAATAATTATAATTGCATGCCCCTGTTGAATAGGGGCTGAAAAATTGGGCCTTTGGTGGTGGTGGTGGTACTGGTGCCACAACACTGTAAGGCCTGACAGTTACTCTTGGTGGGCGCAGCAATGGGCCCTGCTGTGAATTATTCGAACAATAATTATAATTGCATGCCCCTGTTGAACAGGGGCTGAAAAATTGGGCCTTTGGTGGTGGTGGTGGTGGTGATGGTGGTGCTGGTGCCACAACACTGTAAGGCCTGACAGTTACTCTTGGTGGGCGCAGCAATGGGCCCTGCTGTGAATTATTCGAACAATAATTATAATTGCATGCCCCTGTTGAACAGGGGCTGAAAAATTGGGCCTTTGGTGGTGGTGGTGGTGGTGGTGGTGATGGTGGTGCTGGTGCCACAACACTGTAAGGCCTGACAGTTACTCTTGGTGGGCGCAGCAATGGGTCCTGCTGTGAATTATTCGATCAATAATTATAATTGCATGCCCCTGTTGAAGAGGGGCTGAAAAATTGGGCCTTTGGTGGTGGTGGTGGTGGTGGTGATGGTGGTGCTGGTGCCACAACACTGTAAGGCCTGACAGTTACTCTTGGTGGGCGCAGCAATGGGCCCTGCTGTGAATTATTAGATCAATAATTATAATTGCATGCCCCTGTTGAACAGGGGCTGAAAAATTGGGCCTTAGGCACTGGTGGCACAACACTGCAACCCCTCACAGATACTGTACTTGGAGCACAGCAATGAGGCCTGTTGCAAAGTATTGCATCAAAAATTTTAATTACACGCCCCTGTTAAACAGGGGCTGAAAAATTGGGCCTTAGCCACTGGTGGCATCACCCATAAACCAAAATGATCTTCCAAGCTATCATCATTAATCGTATCATTGAGGAGGAGGAGGAGGATAGCCAGTCAACATAACAGCACAGGCACTCAGCATCAGCATCAGTCTTGAAGGGATGTGACATTTTAAAATCAATTAGTCTGTTATATCAGCATCTGGTGTGTGGTAGCTGGTGGTGATCCAAGACTGGTTCATCTTGATGAAAGTCAGTCGATTAACCGAGTCGGTGGACAGGCGCACCCTGTGATCCGTGACAAATCCTCCAGCAGCACTGAATGTGCGTTCTGAAAGAACGCTGGATGCAGGACAGGCCAGTAGCTCAATTGCATACTGTGCAAGCTCTGGCCAGTGATCCATCCTCAAGACTAGTGATGAGCCGAACACCCCCGGGTTCGGTTCGCACCAGAACCCGCGAACGGACCGAAAGTTCGTACGAACATTAGAACCCTATTAAATACAATGGATGCGAACGTTCGAATTCTAAAGTGCTAATTATAACAACTATTATGCATGTTATTGTCCTAAAAAGGGTTTGGGAACCCGGGTTCTGCACCAGGGGACATGTATCAATGCAAAAAAAAGTTTTAAAAACGGTCGTTTTTCGGGAGCAGTCATTTTAATGATGCATAAAGTGGAAAAAAAAAAGTCAAATATTCCTTTAAATATCGTACCTGGGGGGTGTCTAAAGTATGCCTGTGAAGTGCCACGTGTTTCCCGTGTTTAGAACTGTCCCTGCACAAAATGACACTTCTAAAGGAAAAAAAAGCCATTTAAAACTGCTTGCGGCTTTAATGTAATGTCTGGTCCCGGTAATATGGATGAAAATCTTTAAGAAAAATGGCATAGCTACCCCATGACCCCCCCCCCCCCCCCTACCCCAGCCCATTACCAGCCCCTTTGGGTCTTGTATGGATATTAAGGGGAACCCCGCACATAAAATAAAAAAGGCCCTATATACTCTGAACAGCCGTATACAGGCGGTGCATACAAGACAGGGACTGTAGGTTTGTTCTTATGTAGAATCTGTTTGTAATTTTGAACAGGTACATTGTTTAAGTGTAGCTCCAGCCCAAAAATCTATTTTTAAACTTTTTGGAAAACATAGGTAAGGGTTATCACCCCTGTAACATTTGTTTTGCTGTCTGTGCCCCTGTTCAGAACATTTCACCTCACTTTCCGTCCCAATGACAACTGTTTTTGAAATGTGGTGTTTTTCTTGAAACAAGGATTGCTGATAAAGCATCAGTACAGAGGAGACACCTTTCTCCCATATTAATTCTTACAGGAGAGAATTTTCCTTCCTAGGGGTAGATTTCCTCTCACTTCCTGTTGTCTTCTTGCGTTTGCAAGTAGGAGTCGTTTGTAAGTTGGATGTTTGAAAGTAGGGACCTGCCGTAGATACTCTGCAGAAATAGGCCCCTTAGTTGTTGGTGTTGGCACAACACTGTAAGCACTCACAGTTACTCTTGGTTGGTGCTGGAACGCCCTGCTGTCAACTATTATATCAGGAATTGTAATTACATATAATTGTTGAACAGTGGTAGTAAAAATTGGGCCTTTGATGGTGGTGCTGGTGCCACAACACTGTAAGCCCTGACAGTTACTCTTGGTGGGTGCAGCAATGGGCCCTGCTGTGAATTATTAGATCAAGAATTGTAATTGCATGCCCCTGTTGAACAGGGGCTGAAAAATTGGGCCTTTCGTGGTGGTGGTGGTGGTGGTGGTGTTGCCACAACACTGTAAGCCCTCAGAGTTACTCTTGGTGGGTGCAGGAATGGGCCCTGCTGTGAATTATTAGATCAAGAATTGTAATTACATGCCCCTGTTGAACAGGGGCTGAAAAATTGGGCCTTAGGCACTGGTGGCACAACACTACAACCCCTCACAGATACTGTACTTGGAGCACAGCAATGAGCCCTGTTGCAAAGTATTGCTTCAAAAATTGTAATGACACGCCCCTGTTAAACAGGGGCTGAAAAATTGGGCCTTAGGCACTGGTGCCACAACACTCCAACCCCTCACAGATACTGTACTTGGAGCACAGCAATGAGCCCTATGGCAAATTATTGCTAAAAAAATTGTAATTACACGCCCCTGTAAAACAGGGGCTGAAAAATTGGGCCTTAGCCACTGGTGGCGGCACCCATAAACAAAAATGATCTTCCAAGCTATCGTCATCAATCGTATCATTGAGGACTCGGAGGAGGAGGATAGCCAGTCAACATAACAGCACAGACACTCAGCATCAGCATCAGTCTTGAAGGGATGTGACATGTTAAAATCAATTAGTCTGTTATATCAGCATCAGGTGTGTGGTAGCTGGTGGTGATCCAAGACTGGTTCATCTTGATGAAAGTCAGTCGATCAACCGAGTCGGTGGACAGGCGCACCCTGTGATCCGTGACAAATCCTCCAGCAGCACTGAATGTGCGTTCCGAAAGAACGCTGGATGCAGGACAGGCCAGTAGCTCAATTGCATACTGTGCAAGCTCTGGCCAGTGATCCATCCTCAAGACCCAGTAAGCCAGAGGATTTTCGGTGGGGAAGGTGTCCAAGTCTGACCTTGCCCCTAGATATTCCTGCACCATGTTTATCAGACGCTGGCGATGGTTGCTGGAACCAATCATACTTTGGGGCTGCGGACTAAAGAATTGTCTGAACGCATCGGTCAGACGGCCACCTTCCCCACCGCTCCTTCTTTGACTGGCCGAAGCCTCAGCAACTCGTTGTCCTGGACCAGGAGTTTGTAACCTCCCAGTCTCTGGGAACGCGTTGCACAGACCTTTCTGCAAGGCCTCCCGGAGTTGTCTCATCTTCTGCTCCCTCTGCGACGGTAACATAAGGTCCGCAACCTTACCCTTGTACCGTGGATCAAGGAGAGTGGCCAGCCAGTAATGGTCCCTCTCCTTGATCCGAAGAATACGAGGATCCTTCCGCAGACTTTGCAGGATCAGGGAGGCCATGCAGCGTAGGTTTGCTGAGGCATTCGCTCCGGAGTCCTCTGGGTCACTAAGGACGACATGATCCGCAGTCACCTCCTCCCAGCCACGTACAAGTCCACTGGTTTCTTGGGACTGTAAATCATCCCTAAAAGACTGCTGCTGATGATGCTGAGTGCCAGCCTCCACCTCCATGCTGACACAATCCTCCTCCTCCTCCTCCTCCTCTTCCTCTTCCTGTGCGATGGGTGGGACAGAAGGAACACTGTCTGGGTAAAGGGGGCCTTGAGAGGCAAGGAAGTCCTCCTCTTCCTGCCTCTGTTCTGCCTCAAGTGCCCTGTCCATTATTCCACGCAGCGTGTGCTCCAACAGGTGGACAAGAGGTACAGTGTCACTGATGCATGCACTGTCACTGCTCACCATCCTCGTGGCCTCCTCAAATGGTGCCAGGACAGTGCATGCATCCCTGATCATGCCCCACTGGCGTGGAGAAAAAAAACCAAGCTCCCCTGACCCTGTCCTGGTGCCGTAGTCGCACAGGTACTCATTGATGGCCCTCTGCTGCGTGTGCAGCCGCTGCAGCATGGCCAACGTTGAGTTCCACCTGGTGGGCATGTCACATATAAGGCGGTTCTTGGGCAGGTTCAACTCCTTTTGCAGCTCAGCCAGGCGAGCACTGGCATTATAAGATCTGCGGAAATGCACACAGACTTTCCTGGCCTGCCTCAGGACATCCTGTAAGCCCGGGTACCTGCCCAAGAACCGCTGCACCACCAGGTTAAGGACGTGAGCCACACAGGGCACATGGGTCAGTTGTCCCTGTCGGAGGGCGGAGAGAAGGTTGGTGCCATTGTCGCAAACCACCATTCCTGGCTTAAGCTGGCGTGGCGTCAACCACCTCTCGGCCTGGCCCTGCAGAGCAGACAGGACCTCTGCCCCAGTGTGGCTTCTGTCCCCCAAACACACCAGCGCAAGCACGGCATGGCATATTTTTGCCTGCGTACTTGCGTAGCCCCGTGAACGGCTACGGAGCACCGCTGGTTCATAGGACAAACCACAGGAAGAGGCCATGGAGGAAGAAGAAGAGGAGGGGGTGGAGGAGAGAGGTGTGTCACAACCAGTAGTAGCATTTTGGAGGCGTGGCGGTGGGACAACCTCCAACACTACTGCACCTTGTCCTGCATCCTTCCCAGCTGCCAAAAGAGTGACCCAATGGGCCGTGAAAGAAAGGTAACGTCCCTGTTCATGCCTGCTGGACCATGAGTCAGCGGTAATATGCACCTTACCGCTGACCGCCCTGTCCAGCGAGGCCAAGACATTGCCTTCCACATGCCGGTAGAGAGCCGGAATAGCCTTCCGTGAGAAAAAGTGGCGTTTGGGAACCTGCCACTGAGGAACCGCACATTGCACAAACTCACGGAAGGGGGCCGAGTCTACCAACTGAAAAGGCAGCAGTTGAAGCGCTAGCAATTTAGCCAAGCTAGCATTCAACCGCTGGGCATGTGGATGGCTGGGAGTGAACTTCTTTCGACGGTCCAGCAGCTGGGGCAGGGAAATTTGCCTGCTAGAATCGGACGTCGGTGTACTGCTAGCAGAGTGGCCGCAAGTACTTGGCTGTGACACACCTAATTCTACACCTTCATTCCTCTCAGTGCATGTTTCAGAGAGGACTGAAGTTATAGTGGGGTTGGAAATCCCAGCTGATGCGGTGCAAGGAGAGGTCCGCTTTGTTCTTTGGTGTGGGTCTTTGAGGTAGGCTTGCCAACGAGCTGCATGGCAGGTCAACATATGTCTGGTCAGGCATGTGGTACCCAAGCGGCTGATGTTTTGGCCACGCGATATACGCTTGAGACATATGTTGCAAACAGCAGCTGTGCGATCTGATGCACTAGCCTCAAAAAAGGCCCACACCAAGGAACTTTTTGAATGACGGGCAGAGGCAGCGCCCTGCACAGGCGGAGCTCTGCGGTGTGATTCCGTCGGTGTACTGCCCTTACGCTGGCCACCAAAGGGCATCCTGTCTCGTTGGAGATGTGCCTCCTCCTCATCCTTCTCCTCCTCTCTCCTATTAGGCACCCACGTGGAGTCAGTGACCTCATCATCCCCTCCCTCCTCATCACTGGAGCCAATCTGGCAGTATGCTGCAGCTGCTGGAACATGACTGCCAGATTGGTGTCCTTCTTGAGCATCCCCTCTGTCTGCTCTCACCCTACTGCCTTCCTGTAGCTGGGTTTCATCATCAGACCCTTCGAAACGCTGGGCATCCTCCTGGAGCATGTACCCAACACTGTGCTCAAACAGTTCGGGGGACTCCTCAGGAGGAGGACATGGTGGGTCTAGGGAAGGAGTGACTGATGATGAGTCTGACATTGATACCAGGGAAGAGGACGCTTTGGCAGCTGCTTTGCCAGTACCCTGAGCCTGGGTGAGAGAGGATGAGGAGGAGGGCTTGGTCATCCACTCTACCAAGTCTTCGGCATGATGTGGCTCAACATGTCCAGCTGCGGAAAAGAAGGACAAGCGTGTCCCATGGCCATGTGCTGATGACAATGCACCGCGTCCACGACCAGCACTGTTGCCCCCAGACACAGAGCCTGCTTGCCCTCTTTTATTGCCTCCTGACTGTCTGCCTCTCCTTGTTTGCCTTCCAGACATTCTAATAGATGGCCTGCAGGGAGATGGGAAAAAAGCAATAAGGGCTACCTTCAGGTGTCCTTCTCTGTCCCTTGAAACAAGGACTTGCACAGTGAAAGAAACTGACACTCTCCCTACCTACAGTTTTCTGTCCCTAGAAAAAATGTTTTTTTTAAGCACAATATAGCACAAGGAGAATTCACTCACTGTCCTTCCAGGTCCCTAGAAACAAGGACTTGCACAGTGAAAGAAACTGACACTCTCCCTACCTACAGTTTTCTGTCCCTAGAAAAAATGTTTTTTTTAAGCACAATATAGCACAAGGAGAATTCACTCACTGTCCTTCCAGGTCCCTAGAAACAAGGACTTGCACAGTGAAAGAAACTGACACTCTCCCTACCTACAGTTTTCTGTCCCTAGAAAAAATGTTTTTTTTAAGCACAATATAGCACAAGGAGAATTCACTCACTGTCCTTCCAGGTCCCTAGAAACAAGGACTTACACAGTGAAAGAAACTGACACTCTCCCTACCTACAGTTTTCTGTCCCTAGAAAAAATGTTTTTTTTAAGCACAATATAGCACAAGGAGAATTCACTCACTGTCCTTCCAGGTCCCTGGAAACAAGGACTTGCACAGTGAAAGAAACTGACACTCTCCCTACCTACAGTTTTCTGTCCCTAGAAAAAATGTTTTTTTTAAGCACAATATAGCACAAGGAGAATTCACTCACTGTCCTTCCAGGTCCCTAGAAACAATGACTTACACAGTGAAAGAAACTGACACTCTCCCTACCTACAGTTTTCTGTCCCTAGAAAAAATGTTTTTTTTAAGCACAATATAGCACAAGGAGAATTCACGCACTGTCCTTCCAGGTCCCTAGAAACAAGGACTTGCACAGTGAAAGAAACTGACACTCTCCCTACCTACAGTTTTCTGTCCCTAGAAAAAATGTTTTTTTTAAGCACAATATAGCACAAGGAGAATTCACTCACTGTCCTTCCAGGTCCCTAGAAACAAGGACTTGCACAGTGAAAGAAACTGACACTCTCCCTACCTACAGTTTTCTGTCCCTAGAAAAAATGTTTTTTTTAAGCACAATATAGCACAAGGAGAATTCACTCACTGTCCTTCCAGGTCCCTAGAAACAAGGACTTGCACAGTGAAAGAAACTGACATTCTCCCTACCTACAGTTTTCTGTCCCTAGAAAAAATGTTTTTTTTAAGCACAATATAGCACAAGGAGAATTCACTCACTGTCCTTCCAGGTCCCTAGAAACAAGGACTTGCACAGTGAAAGAAACTGACACTCTCCCTACCTACAGTTTTCTGTCCCTAGAAAAAATGTTTTTTTTAAGCACAATATAGCACAAGGAGAATTCACTCACTGTCCTTCCAGGTCCCTGGAAACAAGGACTTGCACAGTGAAAGAAACTGACACTCTCCCTACCTACAGTTTTCTGTCCCTAGAAAAAATGTTTTTTTTAAGCACAATAAAGCACAAGGAGAATTCACTCACTGTCCTTCCCAGTCCCTAGAAACAAGGACTTGCACAGTGAAAGAAACTGACACTCTCCCTACCTACAGTTTTCTGTCCCTAGAAAAAATGTTTTTTTTAAGCACAATATAGCACAAGGAGAATTCACTCACTGTCCTTCCAGGTCCCTGGAAACAAGGACTTGCACAGTGAAAGAAACTGACACTCTCCCTACCTACAGTTTTCTGTCCCTAGAAAAAAATTTTTTTTTAAGCACAATATAGCACAAGGAGAATTCACTCACTGTCCTTCCAGGTCCCTAGAAACAAGGACTTACACAGTGAAAGAAACTGACACTCTCCCTACCTACAGTTTTCTGTCCCTAGAAAAAATGTTTTTTTTAAGCACAATATAGCACAAGGAGAATTCACTCACTGTCCTTCCAGGTCCCTGGAAACAAGGACTTGCACAGTGAAAGAAACTGACACTCTCTCTACCTACAGTTTTCTGTCCCTAGAAAAAATGTTTTTTTTAAGCACAATAAAGCACAAGGAGAATTCACTCACTGTCCTTCCAGGTCCCTAGAAACAAGGACTTACACAGTGAAAGAAACTGACACTCTCCCTACCTACAGTTTTCTGTCCCTAGAAAAAATGTTTTTTTTAAGCACAATATAGCACAAGGAGAATTCACTCACTGTCCTTCCAGGTCCCTAGAAACAAGGACTTGCACAGTGAAAGAAACTGACACTCTCCCTACCTACAGTTTTCTGTCCCTAGAAAAAATGTTTTTTTTAAGCACAATATAGCACAAGGAGAATTCACTCACTGTCCTTCCAGGTCCCTGGAAACAAGGACTTGCACAGTGAAAGAAACTGACACTCTCCCTACCTACAGTTTTCTGTCCCTAGAAAAAATGTTTTTTTTAAGCACAATATAGCACAAGGAGAATTCACTCACTGTCCTTCCAGGTCCCTAGAAACAAGGACTTACACAGTGAAAGAAACTGACACTCTCCCTACCTACAGTTTTCTGTCCCTAGAAAAAATGTTTTTTTTAAGCACAATATAGCACAAGGAGAATTCACTCACTGTCCTTCCAGGTCCCTGGAAACAAGGACTTGCACAGTGAAAGAAACTGACACTCTCCCTACCTACAGTTTTCTGTCCCTAGAAAAAATGTTTTTTTTAAGCACAATAAAGCACAAGGAGAATTCACTCACTGTCCTTCCAGGTCCCTAGAAACAAGGACTTACACAGTGAAAGAAACTGACACTCTCCCTACCTACAGTTTTCTGTCCCTAGAAAAAATGTTTTTTTTAAGCACAATATAGCACAAGGAGAATTCACTCACTGTCCTTCCAGGTCCCTAGAAACAAGGACTTGCACAGTGAAAGAAACTGACACTCTCCCTACCTACAGTTTTCTGTCCCTAGAAAAAATGCTTTTTTTAAGCACAATATAGCACAAGGAGAATTCACTCACTGTCCTTCCAGGTCCCTAGAAACAAGGACTTGCACAGTGAAAGAAACTGACACTCTCCCTACCTACAGTTTTCTGTCCCTAGAAAAAATGTTTTTTTTAAGCACAATATAGCACAAGGAGAATTCACTCACTGTCCTTCCAGGTCCCTAGAAACAAGGACTTACACAGTGAAAGAAACTGACACTCTCCCTACCTACAGTTTTCTGTCCCTAGAAAAAATGTTTTTTTTAAGCACAATATAGCACAAAGAGAATTCACTCACTGTCCTTCCAGGTCCCTAGAAACAAGGACTTACACAGTGAAAGAAACTGACACTCTCCCTACCTACAGTTTTCTGTCCCTAGAAAAAATGTTTTTTTTAAGCACACTATAGCACAAGCACAAAACACACTGACACTCTCCCTACCTATCCTTCTCTTTCCCTAAACTAAAGGAATCCAGGTTAAGCAAGAAAGAAATAAAAGTCACTGTCCCTGCCTATGCTGCTCTATCCCTGCTCCGGAACACACTACACTAGGCCGCCGTGCTGGCGGCCTTTTATAGTGTGGGGCGTGTACTAAACACCCTCAGCAATAATTGGCCACAGGCATCCTGCCTGTGGCCAATCATTGCTCTCCTCGCTGCCGGCGCTGTGATTGGCCAAGCATGCGGGGTCACAGTGCATGCTTGGCCAATCACAGCGCCTGGATGACACTGCGATGGCGTAGTGCATTGTGGGCCGTTCGCGTCACTCGAATTTGGCGCGAACGGCCCAAATCGTTCGATCTTCATCGAACGATCGAACAGCCGATGTTCGAGTCGAACGTATGTTCGATTCGAACACGAAGCTCATCCCCACTCAAGACCCAGTAAGCCAGAGAATTTTCGGTGGGGAAGGTGTCCAAGTCTGACCTTGCCCCTAGGTATTCCTGGACCATGTATATCAGACGCTGGCGATGGTTGCTGGAACCGATCATACTTTGGGGCTGCGGACTAAAGAATTGTCTGAACGCATCGGTCAGACGGCCACCTTCCCCACCGCTCCTTCTTTGACTGCCCGAAGCCTCAGCAACTCGTTGTCCAGGACCAGGAGTTTGTAACCTCCCAGTCTCTGGGAACGCGTTGCACAGACCTTTCTGCAAGGCCTCCCGGAGTTGTCTCATCCTCTGCTCCCTCTGCGACGGTACGATAAGGTCCGCAACCTTACCCTTGTACCGTGGATCAAGGAGAGTGGCCAGCCAGTAATGGTCCCTCTCCTTGATCCGAAGAATATGAGGATCCTTCCGCAGACTTTGCAGGATCAGGGAGGCCATGCAGCGTAGGTTAGCTGAGGCATTCAGTCCGGAGTCCTCTGGGTCACTAAGGACGACATGATCCGCAGCCACCTCCTCCCAGCCACGTACAAGTCCACTGGTTTCTTGGGACTGTAAATCATCCCTAAAAGACTGCTGCTGATGATGCTGAGTGCCAGCCTCCACCTCCATGCTGACACAATCCTCCTCCTCCTCCTCCTCCTCCTCCTCTTCCTGTGCGATGGGTGGGACAGAAGGAACACTGTCTGGGTAAAGGGGGCCTTGAGAGGCAAGGAAGTCCTCCTCTTCCTGCCTCTGTTCTGCCTCAAGTGCCCTGTACATTATTCCACGCAGCGTGTGCTCCAACAGGTGGACAAGAGGTACAGTGTCACTGATACATGCACTGTCACTGCTCACCATCCTCGTGGCCTCCTCAAATGGTGCCAGGACAGTGCATGCATCCCTGATCATGCCCCACTGGCGTGGTGAAAAAAACCCGAGCTCCCCTGACCCTGTCCTGGTGCCGTAGTCGCACAGGTACTCATTGATGGCCCTCTGCTGCGTGTGCAGCCGCTGCAGCATGGCCAACGTTGAGTTCCACCTGGTGGGCATGTCACATATAAGGCGGTTCTTGGGCAGGTTCAACTCCTTTTGCAGCTCAGCCAGGCGAGCACTGGCATGGCATTATAAGATCTGCGGAAATGCACACACACTTTCCTGGCCTGCCTCAGGACATCCTGTAAGCCCGGGTACCTGCCCAAGAACCGCTGCACCACCAGGTTAAGGACGTGATCCATACAGGGCACATGGGTCAGTTGTCCCTGTCGGAGGGCGGAGAGGAGGTTGGTGCCATTGTCGCAAACCACCATTCCTGGCTTAAGCTGGCGTGGCGTCAACCACCTCTCGGCCTGCCCCTGCAGAGCAGACAGGACCTCTGCCCCAGTGTGGCTCCTGTCCCCCAAACACACCAGCGCAAGCACGGCATGGCATCTTTTTGCCTGCGTACTTGCGTAGCCCCTTGAACGCCTACGGAGCACCGCTGGTTCCGAGGACAAACCACAGGAAGAGGCCATGGAGGAAGAAGAAGAGGAGGGGGTGGAGGAGAGAGGTGTGTCACAACCAGTAGTAGCATTTTGGAGGCGTGGCGGTGGAACAACCTCCAACACTACTGCACCTTGTCCTGCATCCTTCCCAGCTGCCAAAAGAGTGACCCAATGGGCCGTGAAAGAAAGGTAACGTCCCTGTCCATGCCTGCTGGACCATGAGTCAGCGGTAATATGCACCTTACCGCTGACCGCCCTGTCCAGGGAGGCCAAGACATTGCCTTCCACATGCCTGTAGAGAGCCGGAATCGCCTTCCGTGCGAAAAAGTGGCGTTTGGGAACCTGCCACTGAGGAACCGCACATTGCACAAACTCACGGAAGGGGGCCGAGTCTACCAACTGAAAAGGCAGCAGTTGAAGCGCTAGCAATTTAGCCAAGCTAGCATTCAACCGCTGGGCATGTGGATGGCTGGGAGTGAACTTCTTTCGACGGTCCAGCAGCTGGGGCAGGGAAATTTGCCTGCTAGAATCGGACGTTGGTGTACTGCTAGCAGAGTGCCCGCAAGTACTTGCCTGTGACACACCTAATTCTACACCTTCATTCCTCTCAGAGCAGGTTTCAGAGAGGAGTGAAGGTATAGTGGGGTTGGAGATCCCAGCTGATGCGGTGCAAGAAGAGGTCAGCTTTGTTCTTTGGTGTGGGTCTTTAAGGTAGGCTTGCCAACGAGCTGCATGGCAGGTCAACATATGTCTGATCAAGCATGTGGTGCCCAAGCGGCTGATGTTTTGGCCACGCGATATACGCTTGAGACATATGTTGCAAACAGCAGCTGTGCGATCTGATGCACTCGCCTCAAAAAAGGCCCACACCAAAGAACTTTTTGAATGACGGGCAGAGGCAGCGCCCTGCACAGGCGGAGCTCTGCGGTGTGATTCCGTCGGTGTGCTGCCCATACGCTGGCCACTCAAGGGCATCCTGCCTCGTTGGAGATGTGCCTCCTCCTCATCCTCCTCCTCCTCCTCCTCTCTCCTATTAGGCACCCACGTGGAGTCAGTGACCTCATCATCCCCTCCCTCCTCATCACTGGAGCCAATCTGGCAGTATGCTGCAGCTGCTGGAGCATGACTGCCAGATTGGTGTCCTTCTTGAGCATCCCCTCTCTCTGCTCTCACGCTGCTGCCTTCCTGTAGCTGGGTATCATCATCAGATCCTTCGAAACGCTGGGCATCCTCCTGGAGCATGTACCCAACACTGTGCTCAAACAGTTCGGGGGACACCTCAGGAGGAGGACATGGTGGGTCTAGGGAAGGATTGACTAATAAAGATAATGATACCAGAGAAGAGGACGCTTTGGCAGCTGCTTTGCCAGTACCCTGAGCCTGGGTGAGAGAGGATGAGGAGGATGAGGTGGGCTTGGTCATCCACTCTACCAAGTCTTCGGCATGATGTGGCTCAACATGTCCAGCTGCCGAAAAGAAGGACAAGCGTGTCCCATGGCCATGTGCTGATGACAATGCACCGCGTCCACGACCAGCACTGTTGCCCCCAGACACAGAGCCTGCTTGCCCTCTTTTTTTGCCTCCTGACTGTCTGCCTCTCCTTGTTTGCCTTCCAGACATTTTAATGGATGGCCTGCAGGGAGATGGGAAAAAGAGCAATAAGGGCTACCTTCAGGTGTATACTGTGCAGGAGGCTTAGCAACAATAACACTGACACTGTCCCCTGCCTATCCTTCTCTGTCCCTAAACTCAAGGATTTGAAATATGGAACAGCAAAATTGGTTTAGAACAGAATAGCACACTGTCAGTTTCACTCACTGTACCTCTCTGTCCCTAAACTCAAGGATTGAAAATATGGTTCAGCAAAATTGGTTTAGAACAGAATAGGACACTTTCCCTCACTGTCCTACTCTGTCCCTCCCTACAAACAAGATTTAGCACAGAATAGCACACTGATAATTTCCACGAGTGTCCTTCTCTGTCCCTAAACTCAAGGATTGAAAATATGGAACAGCAAAATTGGTTTAGAACAGAATAGCACACTGTCAGTTTCACTCACTGTACCTCTCTGTCCCTAAACTCAAGGATTGAAAATATGGTTCAGCAAAATTGGTTTAGAACAGAATAGGACACTTTCCCTCACTGTCCTACTCTGTCCCTCCCTACAAACAAGATTTAGCACAGAATAGCACACTGATAATTTCCACGAGTGTCCTTCTCTGTCCCTAAACTCAAGGATTGAAAATATGGAACAGCAAAATTGGTTTAGAACAGAATAGCACACTGACACTTTCCCTCACTGTCCTACTCTGTCCCTCCCTACAAACAAGATTTAGCACAGAATAGCACACTAATAATTGCCACGAGTGTCCTTCTCTGTCCCTAAACTCAAGGATTGAAAATATGGAACAGCAAAATTGGTTTAGAACAGAATAGCACACTGACACTTTCCCTCACTGTCCTACTCTGTCCCTCCCTACAAACAAGATTTAGCACAGAATAGCACACTCATAATTGCCACGAGTGTCCTTCTCTGTCCCTAAACTCAAGGATTGAAAATATGGAACAGCAAAATTGGTTTAGAACAGAATAGCACACTGACACTTTCCCTCACTGTCCTACTCTTTCCCTCCCTACAAACAAGATTTAGCACAGAATAGCACACTGATAATTGCCACGAGTGTCCTTCTCTGTCCCTAAACTCAAGGATTGAAAATATGGAACAGCAAAATTGGTTTAGAACAGAATAGCACACTGACACTTTACCTCACTGTCCTACTCTGTCCCTCCCTACAAACAAGATTTAGCACAGAATAGCACACTGATAATTGCCACGAGTGTCCTTCTCTGTCCCTAAACTCAAGGATTGAAAATACGGAACAGCAAAATTGGTTTAGAACAGAATAGCACACTGACACTTTCCCTCACTGTCCTACTCTGTCCCTCCCTACAAACAAGATTTAGCACAGAATAGCACACTGATAATTTCCACGAGTGTCCTTCTCTGTCCCTAAACTCAAGGATTGAAAATATGGAACAGCAAAATTGGTTTAGAACAGAATAGCACACTGACACTTTCCCTCACTGTCCTACTCTGTCCCTCCCTACAAACAAGATTTAGCACAGAATAGCACACTGATAATTTCCACGAGTGTCCTTCTCTGTCCCTAAAGTCAAGGATTGAAAATATGGAACAGCAAAATTGGTTTAGAACAGAATAGCACACTGACACTTTCCCTCACTGTCCTACTCTGTCCCTCCCTACAAACAAGATTTAGCACAGAATAGCACGCTGATAATTTCCACGAGTGTCCTTCTCTGTCCCTAAACTCAAGGATTGAAAATATGGAACAGCAAAATTGGTTTAGAACAGAATAGCACACTGACACTTTCCCTCACTGTCCTACTCTGTCCCTCCCTACAAACAAGATTTAGCACAGAATAGCACACTGATAATTGCCACGAGTGTCCTTCTCTGTCCCTAAACTCAAGGATTGAAAATATGGAACAGCAAAATTGGTTTAGAACAGAATAGCACACTGACACTTTCCCTCACTGTCCTACTCTGTCCCACCCTACAAACAAGATTTAGCACAGAATAGCACACTGATAATTTCCATGAGTGTCCTTCTCTGTCCCTAAACTCAAGGATTGAAAATATGGAACAGCAAAATTGGTTTAGAACAGAATAGCACACTGACACTTTCCCTCACTGTCCTACTCTGTCCCTCCCTACAAACAAGATTTAGCACAGAATAGCACACTGATAATTGCCACGAGTGTCCTTCTCTGTCCCTAAACTCAAGGATTGAAAATATGGAACAGCAAAATTGGTTTAGAACAGAATAGCACACTGACACTTTCCCTCACTGTCCTACTCTGTCCCTCCCTACAAACAAGATTTAGCACAGAATAGCACACTGATAATTGCCACGAGTGTCCTTCTCTGTCCCTAAACTCAAGGATTGAAAATATGGAACAGCAAAATTGGTTTAGAACAGAATAGCACACTGACACTTTCCCTCACTGTCCTACTCTGTCCCTCCCTACAAACAAGATTTAGCACAGAATAGCACACTGATAATTGCCACAAGTGTCCTTCTCTGTCCCTAAACTCAAGGATTGAAAATATGGAACAGCAAAATTGGTTTAGAACAGAATAGCACACTGACACTTTCCCTCACTGTCCTACTCTGTCCCTCCCTACAAACAAGATTTAGCACAGAATAGCACACTGATAATTTCCACGAGTGTCCTTCTCTGTCCCTAAACTCAAGGATTGAAAATATGGAACAGCAAAATTGGTTTAGAACAGAATAGCACACTGACACTTTCCCTCACTGTCCTACTCTGTCCCTCCCTACAAACAAGATTTAGCACAGAATAGCACACTGATAATTGCCACGAGTGTCCTTCTCTGTCCCTAAACTCAAGGATTGAAAATATGGAACAGCAAAATTGGTTTAGAACAGAATAGCACACTGACACTTTCCCTCAGTGTCCTACTCTGTCCCTCCCTACAAACAAGATTTAGCACAGAATAGCACACTGATAATTTCCACGAGTGTCCTTCTCTGTCCCTAAACTCAAGGATTGAAAATATGGAACAGCAAAATTGGTTTAGAACAGAATAGCACACTGACACTTTCCCTCACTGTCCTACTCTGTCCCTCCCTACAAACAAGATTTAGCACAGAATAGCACACTGATAATTGCCACGAGTGTCCTTCTCTGTCCCTAAACTCAAGGATTGAAAATATGGAACAGCAAAATTGGTTTAGAACAGAATAGCACACTGTCAGTTTCCCTCACTGTCCTACTCTGTCCCTCCCTACAAACAAGATTTAGCACAGAATAGCACACTGACACTTTCCCTCACTGTACCTCTCTGTCCCTAAACTCAAGGATTGAAAATATGGTTCAGCAAGATTGGTTTAGAACAGAATAGCACACTGACACTTTCCCTCACTGTACCTCTCTGTCCCTACAAACAAGGATTAGCACAGAATAGCACACTGTCACTGACACTCTCCCTAACTATCCTTATTTGTCCCTAAACACAAGGAATCCAGGATTAGTAAAGGAAAAATAATGACACTGTCCCTGCCTATGCTTCTCTTTCCCTGCTCCGGAACACACTACACAAGGCCGCCGCGCTGGCGGCCTTTTATAGTGTGGGGCGTGTACTAAACCCCCTCAGCAATAATTGGCCACAGGCATCCTGCCTGTGGCCAATCATTGCTCTCCTCGCTGCCGGCGCTGTGATTGGCCAAGCATGCGGGGTCACAGTGCATGCTTGGCCAATCACAGCGCCTGGATGACACTGCGATGGCGTAGTGCATTGTGGGCCGTTCGCGTCACTCGAATTTGGCGCGAACGGCCCAAATCGTTCGATCTTCGTCGAACGATCGAACAGCCGATGTTCGAGTCGAACGTATGTTCGACTCGAACACGAAGCTCATCCCTACTGTTCAGTGTTTCAGAACATAATCAAACACAAAAAGAAATCTTGTAATATATGGAAGGAGTCCGTGGGGTTGAATAAACTAAAACTGGAGAGTGCAAAATCTGGTGCAGCTCTGCATAGGGACCAATAAGCTTCCAGTTTTTTTTTTTTGTCGAAGCTTAAAGGGTAACTCCACTTTTGTGGGAAAAAATAGCAAAATAAATAAATAATATAGCATATACAATTGGTAGCCAAGTCATGTTGTAATTGAATGTTATTAACAATTACCTTTCCTTTTCTATCTGCAGTGCTGTAATTTTCCATAACATGCAATGCAATATGGCTACCTGGAGGCATTCTGTACCTGTGTACATGTGATTGACTTACTGATTTTCCCAGAAATCTGCACTAAGTTGCAAAATGTAATTTTTGGTGAAATACTCCCAAAAGGAAAGCATGTCTAAGGCGTGGGTCGAATTTCGAAAGAATTTTCATTCGAAAATCTTATTTAAGAATTTTCGTTCGTATTTCGCACCATTGGTGGGCTGCAGCAACAGCCGATTTTCGTGCAGCCATCGATTTTGAGTTATCGGACATGTTGGAAATGTTTTGAAATTTTCTAATCAATGATGGAAGAATCGTGCGAGAAATGTAATCGAAAAAGAAATGCGCAAGAAAAGAAAATTCCAGGAAAGAAAAGAAGATTCCCAGCCATGGAAAAATAGTTTTTTTTGTACTCACCGTAAAATCCTTTTCCCTGTCGTCCATGGACGGACACAGCTCCTTAAATCTTGACATGTGGGTTATGTTCCTGTTCATAGGAGAGGACTAGGCAGAACATGTTAGTTATCTTAAAACATGTAACTTTAACAGAGTTGAACAGCCCCGCACAGGGGACGGTCCCTCCGTACATAACCCTCCACCCTGCAGACAGCAGCCTCACTTCGTAGAAAAGCAGTACAAACTAAAAAAGGAGGGGTGGGTGCTGTGTCCGTCCATGGACGACAGAGAAAAGGATTTTACGGTGAGTACAAAAAATCCTATTTTCTCTTTTCGTCCATGGACGGACACAGCTCCTTAAATCTTGACATGTGGGACGTCCCCAAGCAGTGTCAGAAAAAATGAGGGGTGGGAACAGCATCAAAAGAAGACTTAACTTTACCCCAAACAAACAGAGCTCCTCAACGGAGGAGTTGCAACCTCAACCAGCCGCCTGCAAAACCTTGCAGTCAAAGGAAGCATCCAAAGATGCACTCACATCAACCTAGTAAAAACCTTGAGAAAGTGTGAACAGACCACCAGGTCGCCGTCTTACACACCTGTGAGACAGATGCTAGATGTCGGAAAACCCAGGAGGCACCAATAGCCCTGGTTGAATGCGCCGCGACAGGAAAGGGAGGCGCCCGCCCCTTAAGGGCATAGGCCTGGATGACGGTCTGCCTGATCCACCTAGAAATGGTGGCCGACGAGACCGCCAGGCCTTTCTGTGGACCAGACACCGACACGAACAGGAACAGTGAGTCAGACTTCTGGAACGGAGCCGTAGCAGACAGGTACACCCGTAGGTCACGTACCACGTCTAAAGAATGTAGAGCAAACTCTTTGGGATGCAACAGCCGAGGACACAAGGATGGAAGTACAATGGCCTTGTTTAGGTGAAAAGCCAAAACTACCTTAGGAAGGAATGAAGGTTGTGGGCGTAGCACCGCTTATCCTTATGGAGGACCAAATAAGGTGACTTGCAAGACAAGGCCGCCAATTCAGAAACCCTTCTGACCGATGTAAGGGCAACTAGAAAGGCAACTTTCTGAGAAAGCGTTAAGAGAGGAATCTCCCTGATGTTCTCAAAGGGTGGTTCCTGAAGTACCAAGAGCACTAGATTCAAGTCCCACGGAGGAAGCGGTGGTCAAATCGGGGAAACCACGTGTCGGACCCCCTGCACAAGCATACTTACCAGTGAGTGAGCTGCCAGGGATCGTTGGAAGAAGACAGCCAAGGCTCAAATCTGCCCCTTAATAGTGCTTAAGGCAAGTTTCAGATCCACTCCGCGCTGTAAGAACAGCAGGATCCGAGAAACCGAATATGCCCGTGGGCGCCAGGCCATCTCTTCACACATAGAGATGTAGGCCTTCCAAGTGCGATGGTAGAACGTCCGGGAAGAAGATTTCCGGGCCCTCAACATGGAGGAGATTACCGAATCTGACAGACCACGGTCCCTTAGTACCTGGCTTTCAATAGCCATGCCGGTAAAGCCAGTGACTGTAAAACAGGATGAAGTATGGGGCCTTGAGACAGAAGGTCCTCCCGCATTGGCAGCCGCCAGGGAGCATCAGCTACCAGTCTCACGAGGTCGGCGTACCAGGGACGCCGGGACCAGTCTGGGGCAATTAGAATCACCAGAATCCCCTCGGCCTCCACTCTGCGGAGCAGACGAGGAAGCAATTCCATTGGGGGAAAGACATAAATCAGCCGATACTGATCCCATGGAGCCACCAACGCGTCTGCCCAGGGATCCCTGGACCTGGCCACAAACCTCGACACCTTGCGATTTAGTCGAGAGGCCAGAAAATTCACAACTGGTTTGCCCCATTTCTGACAAAGTAATTGAAACACCTCCGGGCGTAATGACCATTCCCCTTGGTCCAGCATCTTGCGATTCAGATAGTCCGCCTGCCAGTTTTCTACGCCCGGATGTAAACAGCCGATAGAGCCGGCGCGCTCCTTTTGGCCCAACTTAGGATGTGAGCGACTTCCGACGGTGTGGCCGAGCTCCTTGTTCATCCCTGATGGTTGACAGAAGCCACCGCCGTGGCGTTGTCTGACTGGACCTCAACCAGACGCCCTTGAAGTCTCTGCGACCACTTGGAGAGGCACAGTCTGATCGCTCGAAGTTCGAGGACATTGATCCGCAGGCGATATTCGTCTGGAGTCCAGCAACCACTGGAGGCCCCACACCCCCCCCCCAAACTGTGAGGCTGGTGTCCGTCGTGATCACAGTCCCATGGAAAGCAGGCAACGACCTCCCGGACGGAAGAGCCGGGAATATCAGCCACTCTCTCAGTCACCTTGACCAGGTGACTTACCTGAATCCAGAGACAATGGAGATCTGTTCCATTTGGACAGGATCTCCTCCTGCAAAACTCGAGTGTGAAATTGGACACACGGTACTGCCTCGAAGGAGGCCATCGTGAGGCCCAGAGCTCGCATGCAAAAATGGAGAGAAAACCATTTGCGGGATGCTAACAATTGCACCGCTGACTGGAGCGTCTGCAACTGCTCCAAAGGAAGGAAGACCGTCTCCTCCGAGGAGTCCAGGATCAAGCCTAGGTACTCCAGACGCTGAGTCGGTACCAACAAGGACTTCTGCATGTTCAGTACCCAACCAATTTCCCGGAGGGTCTGACTGGCTATAGACATGTCCTCCTCTAATTCTGAGCCAGAAGCACCTTTCAGAAGAAGATCGTCCAAGTAGCCCACGATAGCAATGCCTCGCTGTCTCAGCAAAGCCAGATCGGGGCGAGCACCTTGTTAAAAACTCTATGCCTGCAGAGACATTAATGGCCCACATAACAGTAATTCCTAAGGAAGGAAAGTATCCCTCTCAATGTTCTAGTTATCGTCCAATCTCATTGCTAAACGTGGACCTTAAGATCCTTACGAAAATACTCGCTAATATATTATTGTCCTATGTCCCCTCCTTAATACATCCGGACCAAGTGGGATTCACACCCGACAGAGAGGGCAGAGAGAACACGCAAAGGGTCCTGAGTGCCATATATCCTTCCCAATATCATCAAAAACCCTTAGTGCTTATATCTGCAGACGCGGAAAAAGCATTTGATAGGGTAGACTGGGTATTCCTGAGGGCTACGTTGCAACATATAGGATTGGGAAGCGGGATGCGGAACTGGATCATAAGTTTATATTCTTGTCCAAGGGCAAGGGTGAGGATAAACGACATAATGTCTGAACCCTTCTCTATATGGAACGGAACACGGCAGGGATGCCCACTGTCCCCAATCATTTTCATCCTCACACTAGAACCTTTCTTGAGAACTACATGGGCCAATCCAGATATTAGGGTTTTTTCAATAAAGGGAGAAGAACAAAAATTGGCCGCGTATGCGGATGATTTGTTATTTTTTATAACTTCGCCAGTTATATCTCTACCATCCCTTTTATCGGAACTACGTGTATATGGGGGCCTGTCCAACTTTAGGGTTAACTACAGTAAATCAGAGGCGATGGGCATAGAGGTGAATACTTCCTTGCAACATCAGCTATCTGCTCATTTTGCTTTTAGGTGGACAGGCTCCCATATATGCTATCTAGGGACTAAAATACCGAATAAGTTAAATAGAGTGTTCAAATTGAATTTTGCCCCATTGATACAACAGATTAAATTAGACTTACAACGGTGGGACAAGGAGGTCTTTATATGGTTTGGTAGAATTTATATCATAAAAATGAATGTAATGCAGAGATTGCTATATCTGTTCCAGACCTTACCTATTAAGCTTCCTCCAGGATTCCTGAAGGATCTGAGATCTAGGTATGCAAGGTTTATATGGGCGAGAAAATCTGCGAGAGTACGTAGGGACATTCTGACTCTACCAAAAGAGAGAGGAGGAGTGGGATTCCCAGAGCAGATGGGCTACTATGAAGAATCACATTTAGCATGGGTAGTGGACTGGTGTGCACATCAGAAGGATAAGCCATGGATACACATGGAACAAGCAATGACTGATATACCCTTGGAGGGAATAGCATGGCTTTTGGATGCAGAGATACCACAGGCTGTGAGGAAACACCCTACGGTGGGTGCCACTCTCCGAGCCATTAAAAAGATATTTAAGAAAACTAAGATGTCAATATATCCAAGCCCTATGATTCCAGTCTTGGGTACCCCGATTTTCGAGCCAGGCCTAACAGAACAGGGTTTTAAGAACTTAAGGCGATGGAGAATCAGTAGGCTAATGTATTTTTCGATAGACAACCATGTGATGCCTAGTGGGGAGATTGAAAATGCGTTCGCAGGGGACCTAGATCCATTTAGACGAATACAGCCTAATGCCTTCCTTCGAGCAATGAAATGGCGAACGTGGGTGGTACGTAGACCATCAAAGTTTGAGCAGATATGCTTAAAGGGAGAACCACTGAGACATGCACTCTCAGCTATGTATGCCTTGCTGACTGAGTCAGAAGCCCCACAAGAACTGGCCTTTCTACAAGCCTGGGAAAGGGATCTGCGGGGTACATTTTCGGAGGCACAGAAAGCCAAGATCTTTATGTTTACGCATAAGGCGTCAATGGCCACTAGATATCAGGAAGGAGGGTACAAAATTCTGACTAGGTGGTATAGAACCCCTGTACTTCTGAACCACAAGTATCAAATCTGTGCTGGTATTGCCAGGGCGCAGAGGGCACAATTCTGCACATATTCTGGGGATGTCCGGGATTGAAAGAATTCTGGAAGATGGTTTCGGAAACAGTTAAAGAAATTACAGAGGTGTCTCTTGGAGAAAACCCGGCAGCATTTTTGCTGCACGACATTCCGTTATCCATTGAAAAATACAAAAGCATGTTCTGCCTGTGTCTCCGTGGGTTTCCTCCGGGTGCTCCGGTTTCCTCCCACACTCCAAAGACATGTGCGCCTTTGGCGCCTCTGGAAATCAAGGGGGCCGCACTGTGTATGTTTTTACTGTGGCGCCGAAGGCGCACATGTCTTTGGAGTGTGGGAGGAAACCGGAGCACCCGGAGGAAACCCACGGAGACACAGGCAGAACATGCAAACTCCAGGCAGATAGTGTCGGGATCTGGGTTCGAACCAGTGACCCACTGTGCTGCCCCCCAGAGTGGCATCACAGACATACACAAAGCCCTGTACCATTAGGTCAGCCAGACTTACGCACTCTGGAGGAAGCTGATGCTCCTCTACTGTCTGTTGCAAAATCCTTGCCCATTCAGTGAATGTCTGAGACACCAAAGTCGCAGCCAATATAGGACGCTGACCCCAGCATGGTGAACCTGGAGCGGGTCACCGCTTCGGACCTCCTATCAGTAGGGTCCTTAAAGGCAGGGGTTCCCTCTACCGGGAGAGTGGTTACCTTATGTTCCACGACCGGAGGAGAGGCCCATTTTTAAAAAATTTTTTTTAAAAGGCACTCCCCAAAAGTAACATAAGGAAAAAACTTTCACAAAGCAATCAGATTTGTGTGACCCAAAGGAGACAGACTCCTCTGCGGAAGTCCCAGCTGCATCTACCAGCTGGAGAGTGTCCCGCACAGCATCAGAAGTGCACCCCCCTTACGCCCGCATACCGTTTCTACCCTGGCAACAAATGATTCCAGAACTGTCTACAGTGTATCCATGGAAACCGCAGGTGCAGGGGCACCGTTAGCTGCCTCTGGCAATTTAGGGGAGGAAAGGTCACATACTGACTCCACTAACACCCACTGACAGCCCTCAGGGACCAAGTGAAAAACACTTAAGAAGTCCACCCTCCTTGCTGCACTGACTGGGGGTGGGGGGGTAACCCAGGGGACTCACCACCCAGAGGGAGACCGCTCAGCACCACTGCCCTCCTTGTATACACAGCGTGTGCGTGATGAAAAACACTGTGAGGCGAATGAGCTGTGCGCCGTACAGAAAGCGAGTGCTAGAGGCCAAAACCCACTCCAAAATGGCCGCCAGACGCCTCAGATAAAAAGGGCGTGGACCACAAGAAAATGGCCCCCGCAATACCGACCTGTGCCACAGTGCGGCCACGACAAAATGGCCGCCAATAGAAATTTAAAAGAGAAAACAGACACACTAAAAATGGCGTCGGCGCAAAAACAAATGGCGCCCGAGCCCCGGGATGTGGACGTGAAGGCCGTGCAGAGACTTCACAGGAAACAGACCCCCCCCTCACAGAAAGCGGACCCCGGCGCCCCACGGTCCCCCACAGGGACTCGGAGCCCCCCCACAGGTACACCCCAGTCGCAGCGGGCCCTAGGGCAGGAGGGGAAAGGGCAACAAAGAGCAGGGAAAGGGAGGACAGGAGAACCCCTTAATCCCGGGAATGCCCAGCTGTTCCATCCTGCCGAGACAGGAGGAACCGTACTTACCCGTCCTTGCAAGGACATGCTGGCGCGTCCCTGACCAACCCACAACCGATGGAACGGAGTAGCTGTCGGCCCGGTCCACTGTGAGTGAAACAGCAAGCAGCCCAGTCATATGTGGACCCCAGAGCATGTGCTCACCGGCCACCCTTGGAGCCATGGGGTACGTTGTGGCAGAACCACCATGTAGCTAAGGACTGGCACACTCGATGGCCGGAACTGGGAAGACTACAAGGATCTATAATATCCAGCCTGTTGCCCAGCTGGCAGTTGATAGAAGATATCACCAAAAAATTTAATAAAATAAAAAATTCTTCAGGACTCTGGACCCAAAGGGAGCACGTCCTTTTCCTCTGCTAGGCAGAAAAAAACTGAGGCTGCTGTCTGCAGGGTGGAGGGTTATGTACAGAGGGACCGCCCCCTGGGCAGGGCTGTTCAACTCTGTTAAAGTTACATGTTTTAAGATAACTAACAGGTTGTGCCTAGTCCTCTCTTATGAACAGGAACATAACCCACATGTCAAGATTTAAGGAGCTGTGTCCGTCCATGGACGAAAAGAGAAATTCTTTTTTGTAGCAACATGAGGTGAAATTGAAGGCTTGGTTGGTCGAATTTCAAAATCAATGGTGGCACCATCGAATCACAAAACGCACGAATTTTCTGATTTTCAAAAGAAAATTATTTCGAAATTCGACCATTTCCTCATTAGAGTCCTGCAGCTGCAGCAGCTGATTGATAATTATAAAATCACTCCCATACAGATTCACTCGGCACATGGACACAGACAAGCGAAAAGCTATTTCTTCAGAATAACAAAAGGTAGGAATCTACAACAAAGTGTGTTAAAATATTTGCAATGTACATAGATCACCCAGAGGGAACGCTTTTTTTCTCAACAAAAGTGAAGTTACTCTTTAATTGAACAAGCTGAAATTAGAAGCTGATAGGCTACCAGCTGCATTAGATTTTGCACTCTCCAGTTTTGGAAAATCAACCCCCGCAGTACAAGTTGATAATACAATTACAGGTATGCTATATACTGCTGACTTATGGCTGTTTTATTAATGCCAAAAAACTGTGACTGTGAGCAGGAAGTGTCTCTTCTGCAATAAAATGAAAAAAGAATGGTTACCCCACAGGGTTTTTTAGCAGCAATGAATTGAGGATAAGTAATAAAGTAAAGTCTTTTAATTAGTACATGATTCATTGTAAAATGCAGTCGATTTTTAAAATACAAACTCTGGTTGACGATACACACAACAGCATAAAACATCGCTTGTGGCAGATAAATATCCCAAATAAAACATGGTTGATAGCATAAGCAGCATAGTGGTCCACATGAATATTCCGAATACCCCAATGCATTTCGACCCTTTTTGTGTCTTGGTCTTCTTCAGGGGGAGTTATAATCTGAGGGAATATATTAAATATGTCTAATTTGAGGTATTGCATCAATGTAAAAAACTTTGTTAGTTTATATAGTAATATTATTGTCTCTATATATTTGTAAGTATATTTACCATTCAGTGGATGAAAAAAGCGGGGGTGCATGGTACAAACCAGAGGGTTTAAGAACATTTGCATTCAATGATCCCACTGTCTCAGCTCGTCCCCACCGCACGCCCTGGGCGAGACCATATCCCACCAAGCTTACAAGGGGCCACGCTTTGGGACTGGAGAGGAGGACGGGAAGCGAGGCACCTGCAACTAGATGTAGAAAGATCGCAATGAATGATTGGCGGAGATTCTATGAGTACTTGGTACTGCTCGGAGGGTGCAGACTGGTTAATATAGTATATTGGTTGTAACTTTCTATTTGTATCATTACGTAATTTGTTTATTTAAATTTGTAGATTAATTAATCGTATTATTAATGAAAGTACTTGGGAAATATTGGAAAGTTTATTATTAAAATGTAATTTATTAATGGATCTAAATATAAATGTCAGAGAAGTGAAGTGATGAATCCCATAATAGGGTAATTGAGGATATGAAAGATATGTTGAATGAGGGCGTGATCTAAATCACAGCAAACTAGTGTGAGCAAGAACGCCGAGGGGGCGTTTTCTGTTTCTGCAATAAAATAAACCTGCCTGCCTGTTTGTAGTTACCTGTAAAATTGAGTGGTTTACCTAGCACATCTGGCACCTGTGGCTGATCAGTTTAACAACCCCTTCATCCCACTTCAAAAAAATGGTCTCATGCAGGAGTATTGAATTGAAATTGAATTGCCGGGATCATTCTGCGGAAGAGACATCTTAAAATGCTGTCCAATCAAGACTGCCAAAAACCGGCACCTGGAAAACGGCAAGGAGAAGATGCTGACTCTGATGAGGGACCTAGAACAGTTGAAGCAGAGTTAAGTATTGCAAACTTTAGTGGCGCTTTATTATAGACAGAATTTCACTCTAAAACAAACATGTCATAAGAGAAACATGAAAGCTTTCAATGCCAGTTCCCTGGTTTTAATTTTGACCCTCTTGTTTCAATTTTTAAAATCAGTGTCCTAGGACACTTATGCAGATAAAGATTTCTTACCTTTCTTTGACTTTTCTTACTTTTTCAGTGACTCAGAAAATAGTGAAACTGTTGGGTTAGCCTTACAGCCAGGCAACCGGCTTTTCCAGATTGAGGTCAGCAGTGGCAGACCCCAACAGTTACTCTGCCCTTTTTTATTTTTTTTTATTTTTTATTAAATCATGCAAAGTATGTGAAAAAGCAAAATACCAGGTTTTAGGCATTCTTCAGCTTAGCACTTATTTTACATTTTTCAAGCTGTATTGTGTGAATTCTTGCATCTAAAAGTGTTATTTAGGCCTTGCTCACATGGAGAGGACTCCATTGACATCAGCATGGGATCTATCCACTGATCCCGTGCTGATCAGAGCAGAGCAGGCAGATGGCACATTCATGTCCACTCGTGTTATGCAGAGTGCATATGGACAGAGACCACTCCGCTCTATGGGCAGCCGAGAGTATGCGGACTCCATTGTCCGTTGACACCCAACTGCCCTGTGATACGATGGGTCTACACAGAAAGGGACAGACACAAGTCAATTTACATAGGGGTGAATGGACCTTCCGATTAGGTCCGCCTGAAAAACTGACAGGTGGACCTAATAAGACCCTTCATGTGAAAGGGGCCTTACAGTCACCTAAAACTTGCCTGTCTGGTTCAGTACATTTGATCCAGCAGTATTAAACCCAAAAAACGAAAATGCATTATATTGAAGCTTACCAGTTCTTAGATGTGTTGGCTGCATTTGTTTTCTTCTGTTGGTCAGCGTCCAATCATTTATGTTAAACCTTAATCCCAAAAGGAAAAAAAAAAACTGTTGCTGTAACTGCTTAAAAAGTGTTAGCCGAACCTAATATGGTAGTTAAGTCCATCTTAATTTGCTAGTGCATCTAACACTATCTTGTCCACAATGCTGCTGGCCAAAGGTGCCTCTGTTCCTCCACCATCCAGAGTGGAGATACCCTGTTGCCGCGTACACATGACCGTTTTTCCTGTCATGCAAAAAAACAACGTTTTTCTCGACGTGATTCATCGTGATTCCTCTCAAGCCTGCCTTGCATACACACGTTCAGGTAAAAAACCGCTTAAGCAAAGCTCGGTGACGTACAACACGTACGACAACACTTACGACGGCACTATAAAGGGGAAGTTCCATTCGAATGGCGCCACCCTTTGGGCTGCTTTTGCTGATCCTCGTGTTAGTAAAGTTTGGTGAGAGACGATTCGCGCTTTTCAGCCTCGTGCTTTTCAATCCGTTACAGCGTGACGAATGTGCTATCTCTATTACAAACGCTAGTTTTACCAGAACGAGCTCTCCCGTCTCATACTTGATTATGAGCATGTGCGTTTTTTTTCCCCTCGGAAAAGCATACACACAAGCGGTTTTCGCGACGAGAAAAAGAACGAAGGGAAAAACAATGAGAAAAAATAGAGCAGGTTCTAATTTTTTTGCGGGCAGTTTTTTCGTCGAGAAAACTGCTATGGAGCATACACACGACCGGTTTTCACGACCAATCTAAAAAATGGCAGTTTTCTCGTCATGAAAAACGGTCGTGTGTACGCGGCATAAGACAAAAAGTGTGTTACTGGTGACAATAAAGGAAAAGAGCCTAAAAAATAGAATGGTAAGCCGCATTATATTAATTATTTGTTTTTGGAGTTAATACTGCATTAAGCCCCTATTTAAAAGTGTAATTAATTTAGTCTCTTCTGATTTTATTCTTTTCTTTCCAAGCACTGTCAGTCATCAACATTCACATTCCACATCTCACACTACCATATTTCTTCAAATCAGCATGAGATACAAGTGTTAATAGTTGGGGCTTTCCCTTATTCCAGGGAGTACAAGAATATTGCTGTTTTAATCTGCCTAGCATTTTGGCTGAAAACACCACTCTGCCCCTTCTAGTACAGCCATCCACAAGTAGTATTAGCAGTCACTTTAGACTGAGCCTCTCCAAGGAGAACAATGCATAATGTGGTATATATCCACGTGGATATTGCTGCTGCCATACCTGAGCATAATGCCAAATAGGATTTTCTATGTTTCTTTTTAGCTGTGTACAGCATTCACAAAAACAAAATTTTTGTGACCCTAAAGACTGAAAAGTAACACATGGTGTGCTCTTGTATCAATTTTTTTTTTTTTTTTAAAGAGTAGTTCCTTTTGAGAAACAAAGAGCATTTTATGGAGTCAATAACGGGCTCATAGAGAGCTATTTGAGGAAAAATATTACTGATCATCTATGTAGAACTTTACTGGACGAGGCTGGCAGAAAAAGCTTGTGTAAAAAATGCATGAAATATCCATCCAAGTATGTGCATTTACACATGTATACATTGCAGTCCCCAGGTTATAAACAAGATAAGCTCTGTAGGTTCGTTCTTAAGTTGAATTGGTATATCAGTTGGAATAGGCAAATTTTTTAAGTGTAACTTTAGCCTAAAAATTTTTTTTTTCTGTTTTTTGGATAGCACAGGGAAGGGTTAACACCCCTGTAACGTTTGTTTTGCTGTCTGTGTCCTGTTCAGAAGATTTCACCTCACGTTCTGTCCTTGTGACAATTGGATTTTGAAAATTTGTTTGTCGAGGAAACAAGGATTGGTGTTAAAGCTTCAGTGGAGACACCTTTTTCCCATTATAACTCTTACAGGAGTGACTTTCCCTTCCTAGGGGTAGATTTATTTTCACTTCCTGTTGTTTCCCTCCGTTTGTAAGCATGAGTCATATGTAGCAAAAACGTAGTTGTTGCGTGAACGTTGGAATGTATAAAACATCTGTAAAATTGTTCCTCTTTTCTTCTAGGGTCTCATGCACATCAGTGCATGAGGTCTTGCAACATAAATTACGGGCATATTTCCATAGCCTGGAGATACAGCTGGAGCATACAGCTGCCCATAGTAATAAATAGCTGTGTGGTAGCTATGCAGATATATGCTGCGCTTAAGTAAACATGTGCACAGGTTGCGATCCCTGAATGAAAATTGTGCGCATCCAGGGATTTACGCCCGTGGGAAAGTGCACGTTTATGCAAAAACACCAACACAGACAATCATTACTACGGGAGGCTGCAGCTCCAAGTATTCTAAAAGGTTTTCAAATACCTTTTGGAATAGTTGGGTCAAAAAGCATGCATCTACAGTACAATCAAAAAGTGACTGTACCAATTCAACCTGCACGAGAAGAAAAAGTCAAAAAGAAAATCAGAGTAACAATAAAATTAGACATTGAATACATAAGCAAAGACCAGACCTTCTTGAACAACATGGTAAAGACTGATCAATCAAGTTGTTTGGTCACAATAGCACAACAGTACGCAGCATAGGCAGCAGGAACATGGGAAAGCTCTCCCTCTTACCGGCTCTGCCATAAGAGAAGTGTTTATGCTCTTCCCTTTCACTGTGCCGGCAGGGAGAAGAATGTGCCGGGGTCATATATATGTAAACACATACACATGCATGTGTGTTTGAGCTTAAGGGTGCACACCCTAATGCAATAGGCTGCGCACACCTATGGTACGCAGTCTGACGCAAACCTAAGTCAGTATTTCAAGAGAAGAAACTCATACCAACCATGAAGCATGGTATTTGAAAAGTTACATCAGAAATTCACTCAAAAGGGAACTTTCTGCTTTTCCACCTCCTCCCCCACCTCTATCACTTTTGTATACTTCTATTCTTTTTTGGGGAGTGGGTACCTGGTTTTGACATTGCCTAGATGATTCGAGCAGGTCCAAGCAGCCTTCTGGGACAAGCCATGCTGCGCTTTGTGTACTTTAAGATGCATATATTGGTGTACAAATAAGTGTTGTGAATTATGTTTATTTTCGGGGTGCTCTACGGCCGGGAGGCCTTTCCGGGATCCTCTAGGGCTTATTTTTAGTGGAAACTCTGGTTCAAATTTACTCTTGTTCACACACAGCTGATTGGTAACTATGCAATTTATACAAATATTTTTCTCCTTTGTGATAAATATTAGGGAATTTTTGGGGGAATTTATTTTGTATTCTCTTACAGCAACACCAAAACCTCTGAAGAAGACACCACTAAGGGGTTGAAACGTGTCAGTAATTGTCATATGCTTGTACATGTGATATTTTTTTTTTTGTGTTTGCATTTATGTGTATAAACTTTTATGATTCGATTTTAGTAGAGCTCATATCTTAACTGTCACGATATTACCTTTTATACATAATAAAAACTTTTAATATACACGTTTTGCAATCATTCAAATTCAGCTGCCTAAAAACCCCACTGCGGACATTTTTCCCATAATATATCTTTAGCACACAGACCCCTTTTCCCTACCTTTGGCTCACTTGTAGAAAAAGGGGCACACCGTACCACATGCCCATACCCTCCTGTGTGAAGAGGTTGAGCGGTGTAAATGTAACTGGGTCTCCACGGCTAGGTTCTCCAGAGAATGGTTCTTGTCTCCACTGCAATAAAGACAAGTCTCTATTTCCCCCAATAACTCCAAGGTCCACACCAGTTGCAACTCCAACGTAGAGCTTATTTTCTCATATGCACAGTCACTAGTAGGGATGAGCCAAACACCCCCGGGTTCGGTTTGCATCAGAACCCGCAAACGGACCGAAAGTTCGCACGAACGTTAGAACCCTATTAAATACAATGGATGCGAACGTTCGAAATCTAAAGTGCTAATTATAACGACTAATATGCATGTTATTGTCCTAAAAAGGGTTTGGGAACCCGGGTTCTGCACCAGGGGACATGTATCAATGCAAAAATAAGTTTTAAAAACGGCCATTTTTCGGGAGCAGTCATTTTAATGATGCATAAAGTGAAAAAAAAAGTCAAATATTCCTTTAAATATCGTACCTGGGGGGTGTCTAAAGTATGCCTGTGAAGTGGCACGTGTTTCCCGTGTTTGGAACTGTCCCTGCACAAAATGACATTTCTAAAGGAAAAAAGCCATTTAAAACTGCTTGCGGCTTTAATGTCATGTCTGGTCCCGGTAATATGGATGAAAATCTTTGAGAAAAATGGCATAGCTACCCCATCACCCCCCTCCCCCCTACCACAGCCCATTACCAGCCCCTTTGGGTCTTGTATGGATATTAAGGGGAACCCCGCACACAAAATAAAAAAGGCCCTATATACTCTGAACAGCAGTATACAGGCGCTGCAAACAAGACAGGGACTGTAGGTTTGTTCCTAAGTAGAATCTGTTTTTTAATTTTGAACAGGTACATTGTTTAAGTGTAGCTCCAGCCAAAAAATATATTTTTAAGCTTTTTGGAGAACATAGGGAAGGGTTATCACCCCTGTAACATTTGTTTTGCTGTCTGTGCCCCTTGTTCAGAACATTTCACCTCACTTTCCGTCCCAATGACAACTGTTTTTGAAAACTGTTTTTTTTTTAAACAAGGATTGGTGATAAAGCATAAGTAGAGAGGAGACACCTTTTTCCCATATTAACTCTTACCGGAGAGAATTTCCCTTCCTAGTGGTAGATTTCCTCTCACTTCCTGTTGTCTCCTTCCGTTTGCAAGTAGGAGTCGTTTGTAAGTTGGATGTTTGAAAGTAGGGGCCTGCCGTATATACTCTGCTGAAATTTGCCCCTTACATGTTAGTGTTGCCACAACACTGTGAGCCCTCACAGTTACTCTTGGTGGGCGCTGGAACACCCTGCTGTGAACTATTATATCAGGAATTATATTTACATGCCATTGTTGAACAGTGGTAGGAAAAATTGGGCCTTTGGTGGTGGTGCTGGTGCCACAACACTGTAAGCCCTCACAGTTACTCTTGGTGGGCGAATGAATGGGCCCTGCTGTGAATTATTAGATCAAGAATTGTAATTGCATGCCCCTGTTGAACAGGGGCTGAAAAATTGGGCCTTTGGTGGTGGTGGTGGTGGTGGTGGTGTTGCCACAACACTGTAAGCCCTCACAGTTACTCTTGGTGAGCGCAGGAATGGGCCCTGTTGCAAAGTATTGCATCAAAAATTGTAATTACACGCCCCTGTTAAACAGGGGCTGAAAAATTGGGCCTTAGCCACTGGTGCCACAACACTGCAACCCCTCACAGATACTGAACTTGGAGCACAGCAATGAGCCCTGTTGCAAAGTATTGCATCAAAAATTGTAATTACACGCCCCTGTTAAACAGGGGCTGAAAAATTGGGCCTTAGCCACTGGTGCCACAACACTGCAACCCCCACAGATACTGAACTTGGAGCACAGCAATGAGCCCTGTTGCAAAGTATTGCATCAAAAATTGTAATTACACGCCCCTGTTAAATAGGGGCTGAAAAAATGGGCCTTAGCCACTGGTGCCACAACACTGCAACCCCTCACAGATACTGTACTTGGAGCACAGCAATGAGCCCTGTTGCAAAGCATTGCATCAAAAATTGTAATTACATGCCCCTGTTAAACAGGGGCTGAAAAATTGGGCCTTAGCCACTGGTGGCGGCACACAGAAACAAAAATGTTTTTCCAAGATATCATCATGAATCGGATCATTGAGGAGGAGGAGGATAGTCAGTCAACATAACAGGACAGTCACTCAGTCAGCATCAGCATCAGTCTTGAAGGTATGTGACAATTGAAAAAAAAATATTCTGTTATATCAGCTTTAGGTGCTTGGTAGCTGGTGGTGATCCAAGACTGGTTCATCTTTATGAAGGTCAGTCGATCAACCGAATCGGTGGACAGGCGCACCCTGTGATCCGTGACAAATCCTCCAGCAGCACTGAATGTGCGTTCTGAAAGAACGCTGGATGCAGGACAGGCCAGTAGCTCAATTGCATACTGTGCAAGCTCTGGCCAGTGATCCATCCTTAAGACGCAGTAAGCCAGAGGATTTTCGGTGGGAAAGGTGTCCAAATCTGACCTTGCCCCTAGGTATTCCTGCACCATGTATATCAGACGCTGGCGATGGTTGCTGGAACCGATCATACCTTGGGGCTGCGGACTAAAGAATTGTCTGAACGCATCGGTCAGACGGCCACCTTACCCACCGCTCCTTCTTTGACTGACCGAAGCCTCAGCAACTCGTTGTCCCAGACCAGGAGTTTGTAACCTCCCAGTCTCTGGGAACGCGTTGCACAGACCTTTCTGCAAGGCCTCCCGGAGTTGTCTCATCCCCTGCTCCCTCTGCGATGGTAAGATAAGGTCCGCAACCTTAGCCTTGTACCGTGGATTAAGGAGAGTGGCCAGCCAGTAATGGTCCCTCTCCTTGATCCGAAGAATACGAGGATCCTTCCGCAGACTTTGCAGGATCAGGGAGGCCATGCAGCGTAGGTTAGCTGAGGCATTAGGTCCGGAGTCCTCTGGGTCACTAAGTATGACATGATCCGCAGCCACCTCCTCCCAGCCACGTACAAGTCCACGGGTTTCTTGGGACTGTAAATCATCCCTAAAAGACTGCTGCTGTTGATGCTGCTGAGTGCCAGGCTCCACCTCCATGCTGACACAATCCTCCTCCTCCTCCTCGTCCTCTTCCTGTGCGATGGGTGGGACAGAAGGAACACTGTCTGGGTAAAGGGGGCCTTGAGAGGCAAGGAAGTCCTCCTCTTCCTGCCTCTGTTCTGCCTCAAGTGCCCTGTCCATTATTCCATGCAGCGTGTGCTCCAACAGGTGGACAAGAGGTACAGTGTCACTGATGTATGCACTGTCACTGCTCACCATCCTCGTGGCCTCCTCAAATGGTGCCAGGACAGTGCATGCATCCCTGATTATGCCCCACTGGCGTGGTGAAAAAAAACCAAGCTCCCCTGACCCTGTCCTGGTGCCGTAGTCGCACAGGTACTCATTGATGGCCCTCTGCTGCGTGTGCAGCCGCTGCAGCATGGCCAACATTGAGTTCCACCTGGTGGGCATGTCACATATAAGGCGGTTCTTGGGCAGGTTCAACTCCTTTTGCAGCTCAGCCAGGCGAGCACTGGCATTATAAGATCTGTGGAAATGCACACAGACTTTCCTGGCCTGCCTCAGGACATCCTGTAAGCCCGGGTACCTGCCCAAGAACCGCTGCACCACCAGGTTAAGGACGTGAGCCACACAGGGCACATGGGTCAGTTGTCCCTGTCGGAGGGCGGAGAGGAGGTTGGTGCCATTGTCGCAAACCACCATTCCTGCCTTAAGCTGGCGTGGCGTCAACCACCTCTCGGCCTGCCCCTGCAGAGCAGACAGAACCTCTGCCCCAGTGTGGCTCCTGTCCCCCAAACACACCAGCGCAAGCACGGCGTGGCATCTTTTTGCCTGCGTACTTGCATAGCCCCTTGAACGCCTACGGAGCACCGCTGGTTCCGAGGACAAAGCACAGGAAGAGGCCATGGAGGAAGAAGAAGAGGAGGGGGTGGAGGAGAGAGGTGTAACACAACCAGTAGTAGCATTTTGGAGGCGTGGTGGCGGAACAACCTCCAACACTACTGCACCTTGTCCTGCATTCTTCCCAGCTGCCAAAAGAGTGACCCAATGGGGCGTGAAAGAAAGGTAACGTCCCTGTCCATGCCTGCTGGACCATGAGTCAGCGGTAATATGCACCTTACCGCTGACCGCCCTGTCCAGCGAGGCCAAGACATTGCCTTCCACATGCCGGTAGAGAGCCGGAATCGCCTTCCGTGAGAAAAAGTGGCGTTTGGGAACCTGCCACTGAGGAACCGCACATTGCACAAACTCACGGAAGGGGGCAGAGTCTACCAACTGAAAAGGCAGCAGTTGAAGCGCTAGCAGTTTAGCCAAGCTAGCATTCAACCGCTGGGCATGTGAATGGCTGGGAGTGAACTTCTTTCGACGGTCCAGCAGCTGGGGCAGGGAAATTTGCCTGCTAGAATCGGACGTCGGTGTACTGCTAGCAGAGTGCCCGCAAGTACTTGGCTGTGACACACCTAATTCTACACCTTCATTCCTCTCAGTGCAGGTTTCAGAGAGGACTGAAGGTTTAGTGGGGTTGGAGATCCCAGCTGATGCGGTGCAAGGAGAGGTCCGCTTTGTTCTTTGGTGTGGGTCTTTAAGGTAGGCTTGCCAACGAGCTGCATGGCAGGTCAACATATGTCTGGTCAAGCATGTGGTGCCCAAGCGGCTGATGTTTTGGTCACGCGATATACGCTTGAGACATATGTTGCAAACAGCAGCTGTGCGATCTAATGCACTCGACTCAAAAAAGGCCCACACCAAAGAACTTTTTGAATAACGGGCAGAGGCAGCGCCCTGCACAGGCGGAGCTCTGCGGTGTGATTCAGTCGTGTGCTGCCCTTACGCTGGCCCCCCGAGGGCATCCTGCCTCGTTGGAGATGTGCCTCCTCCTCATCCTCCTCCTCCTCCTCTCTCCTATTAGGCACCCACGTGGAGTCAGTGACCTCATCATCCCCTCCCTCCTCATCACTGGAGCCAATCTGGCAGTATGCTGCAGCTGCTGGAACATGACTGCCAGATTGGTGTCCTTCTTGAGCATCCCCTCTCTCTGCTCTCACGCTACTGCCTTCCTCTAGCTGGGTATCATCATCAGACCCTTCGAAACGCTGGGCATCCTCCTGGAGCATGTACACAACACTGTGCTCAAATAGTTCGGGGGACTCCTCAGGAGGACATGGTGGGTCTAGGGAAGGAGTGACTGATGATGACATTGATACCAGGGAAGAGGACGCTTTGGCAGCTGCTTTGCCAGTACCCTGAGCCTGGGTGAGAGAGGATGAGGAGGATAAGGAGGGCTTGGTCATCCACTCTACCAAGTCTTCGGCATGATGCGGCTCAACACGTCCAGCTGCCAAAAAGAAGGACAAGCGTGTCCCATGGCCACGTGCTGATGACGATGCACCGCGTCCACGACCAGCACTGTTGTCTCTAGACACAGAGCCTGCTTGCCCTCTTTTATTGGCTCCTGACTGTCTGCCTCTCCTTGTTTGCCTTCCAGACATTCTAATGGCCTGCAGGGAGATGGGAAAACACAGCAATAAGGCCTAGCTTCAGGAGTATATTTAGCAGGAAGCACACTACGCCAGCTGTAAGTGCTGCAAATGCCTGTTAGTGTAACACACCAGGAAAACACAGCAATACGGGCTAGCTTCAGGAGTATATTTAGCAGGAAGCACACTACGCCCACTGTAAGTGCTGCAAATGCCTGTTAGTGTAACACACCAGGAAAACACAGCAATAAGGCCTAGCTTCAGGAGTATATTTAGCAGGAAGCACACTACGCCCGCTGTAAGTGCTGCAAATGCCTGTTAGTGTAACACACTAGGAAAACACAGCAATAAGGCCTAGCTTCAGGAGTATATTTAGCAGGAAGCACACTACGCCCGCTGTAAGTGCTGCAAATGCCTGTTAGTGTAACACACCAGGAAAACACAGCAATACGGGCTAGCTTCAGGAGTATATTTAGCAGGAAGTGCACTACGCCCGCTGTAAGTGCTGCAAATGCCTGTTAGTGTAACACACTAGGAAAACACAGCAATAAGGCCTAGCTTCAGGAGTATATTTAGCAGGAAGCACACTACGCCCGCTGTAAGTGCTGCAAATGCCTGTTAGTGTAACACAATAGGAAAACACAGCAATACGGGCTAGCTTCAGGAGTATATTTAGCAGGAAGCACACTACGCCCGCTGTAAGTGCTGCAAATGCCTGTTAGTGTAACACACCAGGAAAACACAGCAATACGGGCTAGCTTCAGGAGTATATTTAGCAGGAAGTGCACTACGCCCGCTGTAAGTGCTGCAAATGCCTGTTAGTGTAACACACTAGGAAAACACAGCAATAAGGCCTAGCTTCAGGAGTATATTTAGCAGGAAGCACACTACGCCCGCTGTAAGTGCTGCAAATGCCTGTTAGTGTAACACAATAGGAAAACACAGCAATACGGGCTAGCTTCAGGAGTATATTTAGCAGGAAGCACACTACGCCCGCTGTAAGTGCTGCAAATGCCTGTTAGTGTAACACAGTAGGAAAACACAGCAATACGGGCTAGCTTCAGGAGTATATTTAGCAGGAAGCACACTACGCCCGCTGTAAGTGCTGCAAATGCCTGTTAGTGTAACACACCAGGAAAACACAGCAATACGGGCTAGCTTCAGGAGTATATTTAGCAGGAAGCACACTACGCCCGCTGTAAGTGCTGCAAATGCCTGTTAGTGTAACACACCAGGAAAACACAGCAATACGGGCTAGCTTTAGGAGTATATTTAGCAGGAAGCACACTACGCCCGCTGTAAGTGCTGCAAATGCCTGTTAGTGTAACACACCAGGAAAACACAGCAATATTGGCTAGCTTCAGGAGTATATTTAGCAGGAAGCACACTACGCCCGCTGTAAGTGCTGCAAATGCCTGTTAGTGTAACACAACAGGAAAACACAGCAATACGGGCTAGCTTCAGGAGTATATTTAGCAGGAAGCACACTACGCCCGCTGTAAGTGCTGCAAATGCCTGTTAGTGTAACACACCAGGAAAACACAGCAATACGGGCTAGCTTCAGGAGTATATTTAGCAGGAAGCACACTACGCCCGCTGTAAGTGCTGCAAATGCCTGTTAGTGTAACACACCAGGAAAACACAGCAATACGGGCTAGCTTCAGGAGTATATTTAGCAGAAAGTGCACTACGCCCGCTGTAAGTGCTGCAAATGCCTGTTAGTGTAACACACTAGGAAAACACAGCAATAAGGCCTAGCTTCAGGAGTATATTTAGCAGGAAGCACACTACGCCCGCTGTAAGTGCTGCATATGCCTGTTAGTGTAACACACTAGGAAAACACAGCAATACGGGCTAGCTTCAGGAGTATATTTAGCAGGAAGCACACTACGCCCGCTGTAAGTGCTGCAAATGCCTGTTAGTGTAACACAGTAGGAAAACACAGCAATAAGGCCTAGCTTCAGGAGTATATTTAGCAGGAAGCACACTACGCCCGCTGTAAGTGCTGCAAATGCCTGTTAGTGTAACACACCAGGAAAACACAGCAATACGGGCTAGCTTTAGGAGTATATTTAGCAGGAAGCACACTACGCCCGCTGTAAGTGCTGCAAATGCCTGTTAGTGTAACACACCAGGAAAACACAGCAATATTGGCTAGCTTCAGGAGTATATTTAGCAGGAAGCACACTACGCCCGCTGTAAGTGCTGCAAATGCCTGTTAGTGTAACACAACAGGAAAACACAGCAATACGGGCTAGCTTCAGGAGTATATTTAGCAGGAAGCACACTACGCCCGCTGTAAGTGCTGCAAATGCCTGTTAGTGTAACACACCAGGAAAACACAGCAATACGGGCTAGCTTCAGGAGTATATTTAGCAGGAAGCACACTACGCCCGCTGTAAGTGCTGCAAATGCCTGTTAGTGTAACACACCAGGAAAACACAGCAATATGGGCTAGCTTCAGGAGTATAATGTGCAGGAGGCACACTACGCCCGCTGTAAGTGCTGCAAATGCCTGTTAGTGTAACACACCAGGAAAACACAGCAATACGGTCTAGCTTCAGGTGTATATTTTGCAGGAATCACACTACGCCTGCTTTAAGTGCTGCAGATGCCTGCCTGTGTTACGCAACAGGAAAACACAGCAATAAGGGCTAGATTCGGTTGTATACTGTGCAGGAGGCTTAGCAAAAATATCACTGACACTGTCCCTACCTATCCTTCTCTCTCCCTGCACACATGGTTTAGCAGAATATCACTGACACTGTCCCTACCCATCCTTCTCTCTCCCTACACACAATATCACTGACACTGTCCCTACCTATCCTTCTCTCTCCCTACACACAATATCACTGACACTGTCCCTACCTATCCTTCTCTCTCCCTACACACAATATCACTGACACTGTCCCTACCTATCCTTCTCTCTCCCTACACACAATTTATCTAACACTGTCCCTGCCTATGTACGACTTTCCCTGCGCCGGAACACACTACACAAGGCCACCGCGCTGGCGGCCTTTTATAGTGTGGGGCGTGTACTAAACCCTCCTGAGCTATAATTGGCCACAGGCATCCTGCCTGTGGCCAATTATGGCTCTCCTCGCTGCCGGCGCTGTGATTGGCCAAGCATGCGGGGTCATAGTGCATGCTTGGCCAATCACAGCGCCGGGATTTTGGGGCATTCGCGTCACTCGAATTTGGCGCGAACGACCCAAAACGTTCGATCTTCGTTGAACGATCGAACACATGATGTTCGAGTCGAACGTATGTTCGACTCGAACGCAGAGCTCATCCCTAGTCACTAGATAGGAAAGGGTGGATGGAGAACAGGACAGCAAAAGGTGTTGGAGTAGGTACAGGCACAAACAAATATACAATTCACTACCTGTATCTTCAAGTAGGCTCAGCTCACCCAGATAGTCTCCCATTAGAGTGGATCCTAGCAGCCGGAGTGATGCTCGAATTGGATTACACACAGTCTCTGCTCAAACGGTTACGGGTGAATTTGGGTCTCTGCCACAGACCTGGTGAACTTTGGGTCTCTGCCCCAGACCTGGTGAACTTTGGGTCTCTTCCACAGACCTGGTGAACTTTGGGTCTCTGCCACAGACCTGGTGAAGTTTGGGTCTCTGCCACAGACCTGGTGAACTTTGCTTTTGGTATTAGGCCTCTTTCAGGGAGATGACATCCCTCCAGAGAGTTACCGGGCCCCTTCCTTCACTGTGATCTCTCACCAGTCCCTCAGAACAGTCCTCCCTGGGATTCCTCTTCCCTCCGTGGGCCCCAGCCAAAGGTGCTGGACCCAAGGCCTTCAGTTGCAGCCCCAGGGCTAAAGGTGACGGGGACTGATCCGCCAGTGTACCGGGCCAGGAGGACCCGGTACTCTCGAACCTGGAACCCCACCCACGGGCTAAAGGTGCCCGGGGTGGCCAAAGAACAGAACAACACACTCCCCGGGGTAGGAGCCCCGGGAATTCACACCCCACAGGCAGTGTTTGCCCATTTTATATCCTCTCCCGGCATGCACAGCAGGCCGACACGCCCATCATACCACCGCCGAGAGGGGACATCCAAGGCACAGCACTATACAAGCGGTTCAACCCTAGCCCCTGATGGCAGCGCCACCCACAGGCCACAGGGAACTATACACCAGTATCCCACCTGCGGAATAAAATGGTTTAGCAAAGCCCTATCAAATAAGATGTTTGAGTACAACTACCACTCAAACATTCCCCTAAATTTGAAGACCCCACTACATATCATTCGGGGTGAGCAGTATTATTCCCTCTCAACGATGTGTCTTTCCCATTCTGCACATTCAGTTATATAACTATCTGCTTGTAGGCAGGTGCCTAAATTGTGTATATTGTACCTCACTTTGGCAATTTCCACTATTATGCCATAGGTTTGCTGTTTTTAAACTGCTGTATAGTGTAAGTATATTATACAGGTCCCTCCAGGTTAGGAAAGAGTCAACTGTTTTGCCATCCCCAAGGTGTTCATAAAACCTCACCCTTCTGGTGGATTATAAATATAAAGGAAGATGACAACTCCTAGGGTCGATCTGTGTATGGAAACAGGAAAGGGGAATAGTGACGGCAATGTAATTGAATCCTGTTCTATTCTTCACCCCTTGGAGGATACCTGGGTTGGGTTCCAGAACATGGAAATTAAGCTCTTTCAGAATTAACTTTATACATGCTAAATGTATGAAATAATATTGGGCAAAGTTGCTGGGAGGCACCAGGTCTAGAATGAAGCATTGAATGCTGGATGATGTCTGTGAGAACTATAATGGAATGTGAAGCTATAATTTAAAAAGTGCCTTTAGTAAAGTAAGTTTTGTTGTTAACAGTTTTTACCTGCTTTGAAGTTTATTCAAGAACACACAAAGGGGTGCAAGCATGGCATATGTCATAGTGTGGTCACCTCAAAGAGGAAGAATTTGCAATGGCAAGATACAGTACTAGTGTCTAAGTGTAATATAGCAGACAGCTGACTAAGGTTCCCGGTAGAAGAGAAGCCTGTGTCCTTAGGTTCCTTCCCTAGCAATCGGTACCCCAGATTGAGACTGATAGATTATGTCCTAGGAACCCAGCCTCACAAGTCATGTAAGACTAATGGAGCCTTGGGGGAAAAAAACATGGGTTAGTACTCTGTTAAGCTTCCTGCCATTTATCAGTGTACTTCAGTGTCATGTCAGAGTGGAGGATATGACAGTTCTATTCAAAGCAGCAAAGAGATTAACTTATGACATTGTCAATGTGATGAATCCTGGGCTGGTGGAGACAGGTGTATGCTAGGTGGCACCTGCTCAAAAATGCTGCACAGCAAGAGTAGTCAGCTAAAGCACTGATTGTTGTGGTGCTTCATTGGATAAGAGAGTAAGTCAAGTGGTAAATCAAAGCATTTGACTCAAAGAGTTAAAACAATTGTACGCAGAAGAGAAGTGTCGCTCATCATAGAGAGTGCTGCCTTTACGCCATATGTTCAGTCATATACATCCTACAGCCTCTAGGGCCATGAGTGGCCACTTCTCCTTGTTCCCACCTGAACCTGCTTACATGCTTCTAGGTCAGACCTGCAGATGGAATTCTTCCTGTGCACACTTTCTTTAAAATTCTGAGATGTTATACAACCAAATGTGGAGAGGTGAAAAATACTTAAAAGAGAAGTTTGGGTTAAATTTTTATTTTATATTCATACTTACCTCGGTGGATGGAGCATCAGACAGATGCTCCACCTGTCCCCCGCCGTCTCTTCACTGAGAACCGAGCCAATGAACATCGCCGATGGCTCGGTCCTCACAGATCCCCGAGAGGAAAGCCGCTAACTGTCAGTCAGCATCTTTCCTCTCTGCTTCTCCACGCTCATTGGAGCGCTGAGCCGCGGAGGGACAGGGAGAGGCTGTCTCAGCGTCTCAGCGGCTTGCTGAGACTGACATCAATCAGGACAGCTGGCAAATCCCGACTTGGAAGTCGTGATGACCCACTGCCCCGACTGATGGCAGTGACGTCAGCGGAGAGCGGACTTCAGACTGCTCTCCGCTGAAAATGGGTCACAGGAGTGCAAAACGAATTACACTCTTGTGACCCTGAGGAGAAGCCCAGCCTAAAAAGCTCAGGCTGGACTTCTCCTTTAATTGCTGGAAGAATGCAAAACTTGAAATGTGTTGTGCAGGCTTGATCTTTTGGAATTATCCCATGCTCAGGGCCGTCTTTAAGGCAGGGCAAAAGGGGAAGCTGCCCTGGGCCCTGTCATTGTTGTGGGGCCCAAAGCAGCTGCCTCATACATGCCAACTATCCCAGTTTAAATTCCCCTGTCCCTTGAAGTTTTAGTCCTGTACTGTGTCCTGATATCTCAGTGTGAAGTGCTGCTACTAATGCTGCCCAGCTTTGCCCTATTGTTGTGTACAGATGACTCACCTGCAGACCCTGTGTTTACATGTAAATTCATATGTAAATAGCGGCAGGATTCATATGTAAATAGCAGAGGCCTGCGGCATTCATATGTAAATAAAGGCGGCATTCATATGTATATATATATATATCATGTCCCTTTGCAGTGAAGAGATGATGTGCTGTAACCTCTAGCAACCAATCAGTGAGCAGTATTACTGTACAGTAATCTCTAGCAACCAATCAACAAGAAGAATTCATGTGCTGTAACCTCTAGCAACTAATCAGTGAGCTGTAATGTGTGCTGTAACCTCTAGCAACCAGTCAGTAAGTGGTAATGATATGCTGTAACCTCTGGCAACCAATCGCAATCACTGCCTGATCTGATACAGTAAACTGATTTAAAGTCTAGCTGATATTTATTGTATGTCTCAGAGCTGGTGGAGAGCAAAGTTGCATGGGAGGCCCCAAACATTTTTTTGCCCAGGGTCCAATCAACATTAAAGACAGCCCTGCCCATGCTATATCCTGTGACCCAATGGATTGAGCCTCTATTCCATTGTTACCACTGTGAGTGCTTTGGAGTTAACCCTTGTTGTACCATATTGCTGCTAGTGTGGCGCTTTGGATATAACTCCTACTCTACATCATAATTCTCACACATGCTCCTTTATACATAATCCTAGCTGTACTATATTGGTCCTTCCTTCAGCATGAAATCCATGAACAGCTCCCCTGCTGAATCATAGATAAACAGGACAGATGTCACTTTTGTTACATCAGTGCCCATTCTGGCTTTGTCTGCATTTTGACAGCGGACCTGTGTTGGATCTTTTGGCATCCGGGTGAAAACAGAAAAGAGTTGTGCTTGTTAAAGTGTGTATATATATATATATATATACAGTGGGGATCAAAAGTTTGGGCACCCCAGGTAAAAATGTGTTTTAATGTGCATAATGAAGCCAAGGAAAGATGGAAAAATCTGCAAATGGCATCAAATTACAGATTAGACATTCTTATAATATGTCAAAAAAAGTTTGATTTTATTTCCATCATTTACACTTTCAAAATTACAGAAAACAAAAAAATGGCGTCTGCAAAAGTTTGGGCACCCTGCAGAGTTAATATCTTGTACTGCCCCCTTTGGCAAGTATCACAGCTTGTAAACACTTTTTGTAGCCAGCCAAGAGTCTTTCAATTCTTGTTTGAGGTATCTTTGCCCATTCTTCCTTACAAAAGTCTTCCAGTTCTTTGAGATTTCTGGGCTGTCTGTCACGCACTGCTCTTTTAGGAGATTGTAAAGGCCATGGCAAAACCCTCAGTTTACGCCTCTTGATGTAATCCCCCGTGGATTTTGAGGTGTATTTAGGATCATTATCCATTTGTAGAAGCCATCCTCTCTTTAACTTCAGCTTTTTCACAGATGGCATCAAGTTCACATCCAAAATTTGCAGAAATTTTATTGAATCCATTTTTCCTTTTACTCGTGAAATGTTCCCTGTGCCACTGGCTGCAATACAACCCCAAAGCATGATTGATTCACCCCCATGCTTAACAGTTGGACAGAGGTTCTTTTCATTAAATTCTGTGCCCTTTCTTCTCCAAACGTACCTTTGCTCATTCCGGCCAAAAAGTTATATTTTAACCTCATCGGTCCACAGAACTTGTTTCCAAAATGCCTCAGGCTTGTCTATATGTTCATTTGCAAAGTTCAAACGCTGATTTTTGTGGTGAGGACGTAGAAGAGGTTTTCTTCTGATGACTCTTCCATGAAGACCATATTTGTACAAGTATCTGTTTATAGTGGAATAGTGTACCACAACTCCAGTGTCTGCCAGATCTTTCTGGAGGGATCGTGCAGTCAAACGTGGGTTTTGAATTGCTTTTCTCACAATCCTGTGAGCTGTTCTGTCTGATAATTTTCTTGGTCTTCCAGATCTTGCTTTAACTTCCACTGTTCCTGATGACTGCCATTTCTTAATTACATTCCGAACAGAGGATATTGACATCTGAAAAAGCTTTGCTATCTTCTTATAGCCTTCTCCAGCTTTGTGAGCGTCAACTATTTTCAGTTTCAGTTTTCTAGACAACTGCTTAGAAGAACCCATGCCGCTGATTGTTGGGGCAAGGTCAGATGAGTCTGGCCATTTAAAACCTTTGAGATTGACATCACCTGGTCTTCCCAGACGATGATTGAGAACAATTCATGACACTGGCAGGTCTCAGCTTTGCAAAGGGGGCAGTGCAAGCTATAAATTCTGCAGGGTGCCCAAACTTTTGCAGACGCCATTTTTTTGTTTGCCGTAATTTTGAAAGTGTAAATGATGGAAATAAAATCTAACTTTTTTTGACATATTATAAGAATGTCTAATCTGTAATTTGATGCCATTTGGAGATTTTTCCATCTTTCCTTGGCTTCGTTATGCACATTAATACACATTTTTACCTGGGGTGCCCAAACTTTCGATCCCCACTGTATATATATATATGTGTATGTATATATATATATATACTGTATATATATACTGTATATATATATACCTGCCTGCCTTTACACGCACATGAACTTTGATAGCACCCCAGTCTTAGTCCGTAGGGTTCAATATTGAGTTGGCCCACCCAACGGTTATAACAGCTTCAACTCTTCTGTGAAGGCTGTCCACAAGGTTTAGAAGTGTGTCTATGGGAATATTTGACCATTCTATTGGGTTGAGGTCAGAACTTGCTCATCCATGTCTTTATGGGCCCTGCTTTGTGCACTGGTCCAAATCATTTGTTGGGGGATATGGTGTGAGGTTGTATTCAGGGGTTGTGCTTGGCCCCTTATTTCCAGTGAAGGGAACTCTTAAGGCATCAGCATACCAAGACATTTTGGACAATTTCATGATCCCAACTTTATGAAAACAATTTGGGGATGGCCCCTTCCTGTTCCAACATGACCACACCAGTGCACAAAGAAAGATCCTTAAAGACATGGATGAGCGAATTTGGGGTGGAGGAACTTGACTGGCCTGCACAGAGTCCTGATCTTAACCCGATAGAACACGGATGAATTAGAGCGGAGACGGCGAGCCAGACCTTCTCGTCCAACATCAGTGCCTGACCTCACAAATGCGCTTCTGGAAGAATGGTTAAATATTGCCATAGGCACACTCCTAAACCTTGTGGACAGCCTTCCCAGAAGAGTTGAAGCTGCTATAGCTACAAAGGGTGGGCTAACTCAATACTGAATTCTACGGACGAAGACTGGGATGCCATTAAAGTTCATGTGCGTGTAAAGGCAGGCGTCCCAATTTTATTGGCAATATAGTGTATGTATATATATATATATATTGTGACAGCAGGCAGGTAAAATCACCAGGTTGCATCCAGGATGGAAGGTATATATGTCCTAGATTCAGGCTTTATGCCGATTTATACCACTAGGGGGAGTGCTGGGAGTCTTGCAGGGGAAGAGTTAATGAGCCCAGCTGAAGTAAGTGGGCTCATTAGGGCCTCTACAAGAACTCCCAGCATGCTAAGGGAGATGCTCCAACCTGGAACCAGATCTGTGTGGATAGTCTGGGGAGTGTGATCTCTATACGGTGAGCCAAAGCGTGTGTGGTTATTGCTAGAACTTCTAAAAGCAGGGAGCTAGGGACTGGGACAGCACAAGGCTGTACCCAGTTGTTAGTCAGGGACACCAACGTGTGTAGTGAGCGGTCAAGTTGACCATGATTTCTTTTCCTGTTTCATTTGTTTTTGCTGTATTTTTTTGTCTGTATATAGTTCAAATAAAACCACACACTTTTGTTTTCTCATACCACTGTCTGCTGTGCCTGTTTTTGTGTGGTGAACCCATCCAGGGGGTCACACACACCCGCTGCTGAGTTAACCCCCTCACAATATATATATATATATATATATATATATATGTAAATATATGTAGCAATACCCTCACTCTCCCTCTTTCCTACGGTGAATGGCTTGCGTCTAGGGGTACCTGGGAGAGGAGAGTGCAGGGACACTACGCCAAGCTCTTCCCTCGTGTGTATAAGAGGGTTGAGCAAAGTTAGTTGAATTACCTCCGGGTCTGTCCACTGCATACAAAGCCTCAGTTGTCCCATGGAGATGTGTCTGCCAATAATAGAGCCCCACACCAATCGAAAGTCCAACACTCCTTTATTTCTCATACAGTACGGTGATCACACTCAGTTGAACTTCCAATAACAGACGAACATGGGTTGTGGGAACGAGTAGGCCCAGGCACAACTAAGCTCTCCTATTCCTTTTTAGCGAATAGGCCTGGCGCACGGTCTCTGCCACCGACCGTGAGGGTGGTCTCTGCCACAGACCGGATGAACTGTTGAGGCCCCTGCCACGGGCCTAATAGCAGGCCCCTGCCACTGACCTGAGTGAAATAGTTGGACCGCTGCCACCGGTCATTGAACGTGGACTGAACTTCCTCTTTGAATTTGGAACCCTGTTTGGGAAAGATATCCCTCCGGGCGGTCTCCAGAGGTACACCCGGCACTGGCAATCTGCTGCACCAGGTCTTCGGGTGAGTCCCTCCTCCGGTCCCTTACGCCTCTGGATTCGGGTGCCCCACTCCCGGGGCCCCCTAGGATGATCCCTCCCTCGCGGGACCCAGCGGAAGGTACTGGGCCCCAGGCCTCCGGCTGAGTGCCTCACCCCAGACTGAAGGTGTCTGGGATGGAACACGAACTCCAAGTATCCAGGCCTAGGCCGCCTGGACACCGACCACAACAACAGCCCTCAGGCTGAAGGTGCGTCGGGACTCGACCCTCGTGGCGAAGATGTCAGCCCCTTTTATACCCTCTCCCAGGATGCACGTACAACAGTCCCGCGAGAGGTCACAAAGGGTACGGCACTTCAGCGATGGTTCAACCTCGGCCCAAATCGACAGCGCCACCTTTTGGGCCGCAGGGAACTATGCATCACTGGTGTCTTCACCAGATTTAAAAAGTATATACCCGCTATATATATATATATATATATATATATATATATATATATAGTTTTGGATAGAGAATGACAGTTCTGAAGCTTTACATTACTATTTAGAAGAGAAAAATATTTTGCTTTCAGAAATTGCATTTTGCATTTTTTTTACAACTGTCCCGCTCACACATTGTAATTACAGTAGGTAAACTCATAAAAGCAAAGGTATCATTTGTGATAAACAGATTTACAGTCCATAACCTAACAATTAACCTTAGTGACCTTTATGTTGGTAAGTCTCCTCATTTTGCTGTAAACCTCAGAGTTTTATTTCATTTTTTTCCAGAGTATGTCACACCACAAATGATTTCCTGTTTGGTTATTTCCTGGAAGTCTCCAGCCAAATCATGAACTCATGGTTTCAAAATGTTTAGCTCTACCACCTGATCAAGCTCTTAGCCTTGTCAAGTGTCATGGAGCTTGGTCCTTTTTTCTTGGCTTGTTTGTGAAGCTGACCCTTTTGTACTAACTATCAATGCCAATGTCCCTGGTGCTGATGAAATCCCCTCACTACCAGAGGGGTAATCTTTGTTATTGCGGTAGTTAATAGAGCTGAGGGACCTGTGACAGGCTCTCATCAAGCGTGCCGACTATGCCCTCCTATATGAAGCAAAACTTGGGGAAAAGGGGAGGGGGGATATTGGGACTTTAAATGAGGCCATGGCATGGTAAGGTCATGTGCCTCCATCCCTGACAATCATACAATTAAAATTGGGAACAGAAGGGTGGGACTTTGAGTGAAGCATGTGGTTGAAATGAATACAGTGGTGAAAGTTAAGAATTTAACCACTTCAATACTGGCCATTTTCACCCCCTTCCTGCCCAGGCTAATTTTCAGCTTTTAGCACTGTCATGTTTTAAATTACAATTGCGCGGTTGTGCGACGTGGCTCCCAAACAAATTTGACTTCCTTTTTTTCCCCACAAATAGAGCTTTCTTTTGGTGGTATTTGATCTTGTCGGCGGTTTTAATTTTTTGCGCTATAAACGAAAAAAGAGCGACAATTTTGAAAAAAAATACAATATTTTTTACTTTTTGCTTTAATAAATATCCCATTTAAAAAAAATAATAATTTCCTCAGTTTAGGCCGATACGTATTCTTCTACATATTTTTGGTAAAAAAAACCGCAATAAGCGTATATTGATTGGTTTGTGCAAAAGTTATAGCGCCTACAATATAGGGAATAGATTTATGACATTTATTTTTATTTTTATTTTTTTTACTAGTAATGGCGGCGATCTGCGATTTTTGTCAGGACTGCGATATTGCGGCGGAGAGATCGGACACTTTTGACACTATTTTGGAACCATTCACATTTATACAGCGAACAGTGCTATAAATATGCACGGATTACTGTATAAATGTTATTGGCAGGGAAGGGGTTAACACTAGGGGGCGATCAAGGGGTTAAATGTGTTCCCTAGGGAGTGATTCTAACTGTAGGGGGAGGGGACTGACTGGGGGAGGTGACAGATAGGTGCCCCTATGTACAAGGGACACACCATCGGTCTCCTCTCCCTGACAGGACGTGGATCTCTGTGTTTACACACAGAGTTCCACGTCCCTGGCTCTGTGACAAGCAATCGCAGGTGCCTGGCGGACATCGCGGCCGCCGGACACGCACATCAGGTCCCCAGTGATGCGGCGAGTGCGTGCCGCCGGCGGCGCGCGTGCGTGCTCCACACTGCGGGGATTCCCAGGATGTCATATGACGGCTGCCCGGAGAAGACGAAAGGTTGTGGCGGCCGTCATATGACTATAGGCCGGGCGGAAAGCGGTTAATATTCTGTAAATAACAAGATTACACACAAAATTTCCATACTCATGTAGCGCCCACCCCAATTTTGGGGCGCTATATACTTAAGATCAAGGGTGGTCTGAGCTAGTAGTTGAGCTCAGACCTATTGATTGTGTACAAATTTGCTTCTGCCTGGGTGTGATGCTGCCTGGCAGTACAGTTCCCTGTGGCCTGTGGGTGGCACTGTCGCCTCAGGCCCAGGTTGAACCACAGGTAGCGTTGCAACACTATTAGGTGTCCTCTCTCGGCAGTTGTGCGGTGGGTGTGGTCTACCCGCTGTGCATGCTGGGAGAGAGTACTTAAGGGGCAGACGCCATTATTCGGGGAGCAGTTCGTGCCTCCCGGCCCTCCAGGCCAGGGGCGTGTGTGTGTGTGTACCAGCCCCGGGCACCTTTAGCCTGAGGCTGCATCGCTGCAGGTAGGCCCAGCACCTTTAGCTGAGGCCTACACACGAAGAGGAGTCCCAGGGTATCCAAGTGTGGGTGACCCACTCTGAAGGAGAGGAAGCCAGGGGAGGATCGGTCCAAAGGGGATTAGTGAAGAAGTCACTGCCTCGGGAGAGGCCTGGTTAGCTATCATAGGGAAGGATTCCAATCCATTAAAAGCCTTGTAACGTGCCCCATTGGCACCTAAGTTCTAGTTGTTACTAGGCCGGGAAGATCGGGACTTGAAGATTCTGTGGCAGAGGATCTTCTGATTGTATCACAGGGAAATCACAAGTAGCTGTTTCGTGCTCCACACCGGCTGCTAGGACCATTCATAACGGGACTATCCGGGTGAGCAAAAACCCACTCAGGCCTGAATGGCGACGAGAGTGTTCTTCAGGATGTTGCGTGCCTGAGTCTTCCCCTACTCTATTCCTTAGAGAACGGAGGCTGTGGATCTACTCGTGAGGGGTATCTCGCCGCAAGGCCCAAAAAAATCTAACACTGCTCGCCTCTCCATATCTGGAGTTGGACAACGGGCAAGTAGCAGGTGTGCCTTACTGCTAAAAATTGATGTAGCGGAAAGGTCTGTGTGCTACACGTGGGGGCTTGTCCGGGATTTGTGGCTACCCAGAACACGAATGGATTATATTGTTTATTGTGCTTGGAAAGTCGGCCATGGAAGAAATCGGACATGTATCAATGCAAAAATAAGTTTTAAAAACTGCAGTTTTTTCGGGAGCAGTGATTTTAATGATGCATAATGTGGAGGCAAGATTGGTTGTTTGCAGAGCACGCAGCAATCTTTGCCTTGTGCTAAATAAGCACACACTTCATATTTCATCCTTTTGCAATAATGCTATCTTTAGGCTAAAATTCACTCACCATCATTCGTCCCTTTCATTCCAAGAAAGCAGCACCACAAAGCTATGTTCTCATCTCAGCATCCCAGGCATGACTGCCAAGCCGACGCCCCATCAAAGGCTTTTATTAAACTCCAAAAGATCTCACAAACAGGAAGTGATGGCTGCAGCAGCCAATCACCTCCTCCATGGGAGGGGACATCACAGAAAATGCCCATACAAGGACATCCCTTCCAACAGGGTTATTTAAATACATGGATACAATAATAATACAATACATGCATAAAACAAACAAACCAATCACAGACATGTATACATTCAAATAGACTATCAGTGGCATGCACTGCTTCCAATGATGGGAACTATACGACAATTATGCCTCAATGGACCACAATTGTCGTATAGCTATGCTACTGTTCTTGTGGACACAGATCTGTCCGCTTAGAGTCATTTAATGCCAACGTCAAGAAGTGGCCAGTCCCCTGACGAGGCATAAAACAACATCTCTATGGAGCAAACATCGCTGTTTCCATAGGAAGATTTTCCCGCCACCGATCTTCCACTAACGTCTGTATGTGCAAATACGCTCAGATGAGCGCATTACAGCAAAACTGACATTGGGGGACATCTGACAACATACATTAATAAATTTTTCCACAACAATAAAGTGAAAAAAAAAGTGAAATATTCCTTTAAATATCGTACCTGGGGGGGGGGTGTCTAAAATATGCCTGTGAAGTGGCACGTGTTTCCCGTGTTTAGAACTGTCCCTGCACAAAATGACATTTAATTTTAAGGAAAAGGAAAAGGAAAAAAAGTCATTTAAAACTCCTTGCAGCTTTAATGTAATGTCTGGTCTCGGCAATATGGATGAAAATCATTGAGAAAAATGGCATGGGTGCCCCCCACCCCCCCCCCCAGCCCACTACCAGCCCCTTTGGGTCTTGTATGGATATTAAGGTGAACCCCGCACCCAAAGTAAAAAAAGGCCCTATATACTCTGAACAGCAGTATACCGGCGGTGCAAACAAGACAGGGACTGTAGGTTTGTTCTTAAGTAGAATCTGTTTGTAATTTTGAACAGGTACATTTTTTTAAGTGTACCTCCAGCCAAAAAATCTATTTTTAAGCTTTTTGGAAAACATAGGGAAGGGTTATCACCCCTGTAACATTTGATTTGCTGTCTGTGCACCTGTTCAGAAGATTTCACCTTACTTTCCGTCTCAATGACAAATGTTTTTTAAAAATTTGGGGTTTTTAGTGAAACAAGGATTGGTGATAAAGCATCAGTGGAGAGGAGACACCTTTTTCTCATATTAACTATTACAGGAGAGAATTTCCCTTCCTAGGGGTAGATTTCCTCTCACTTCCTGTTGTCTACTTCCGTTTGCAAGTATTGCAAGCAGGGATGAGCCGAACACCCCCCCGTTCGGTTCACACCAGAACCTGCGAACAGACAGAATGTTTGCGTGAACTTTAAAACCCTATTAACCACTTAACGACCGCCCACTGTAAATATACGTCAGCAGAATGGCACCGACAGGCACAATCACGTATATATACGTGATTGCCTTTGTATAGTTGGGGGGTCCGATCGGACCCCCCTTCTTTACAGTGAGCGGTCGTTTTACCTTCGGGAGCGATCCGGCATGAGGGGACAGCCGTTCGATTCCGGCCACCCCCCTCTCGATCGCTCCCGGCGAATGAGAGAGCTTCCCCTGCCTGCCAGGAAGAAGGAAGTGATGTCATCTCTCCTGGGGCGCTCACATATACCGAGCGCCATACAGGAGAAGATGCCAGGTTAGTACACACAACACTACACTGACACCAGGACACATAGGCACATAAATCGCCCCCCCCAGGCCCCCCCAGACACCCCCAGATCACCCCCCAGCCCCCCCAGCCCCCAGTCACAGTGTCACTGATTGCAGTGACCATTTATTTAGTGATCACTGCAATCAGTGACATTTGATCACCCCCCAGATAACCCTTTCACCCCCTATCACCACTGTCACTAAGCAATCATTTTTCTGATCGATGTCTTAGCGTCGACGATGCTGATCGGTAGCCAGTAATTTTTTTTAGGTTCGCCGCAGGTTTTTATAGCGTCAGGTACCCCCATATATTATCTAATAAAGGTTTAACCCCCTGATCGCCCCCCAGGTAACCCTTTCACCCCCTATCACCACTGTCGCTAAGCAATCGTTTTTATGATCGTTGTCTTAGTGTCGGTGATGCCGATAGGTAGCCAGTAATTTTTTTTTAGGTTCGCCGTCAGGTTTTTATATAGCGTCAGGTACCCCCATATATTACCCTAATAAAGGTTTTAACCCCCTAATTGCCCCTAGTTAACCCTTTCACCAGTGATCATCATATAAGTGTTACGGGTGACGCTGGTTAGTTAGTTTGCTTTTTATAGTGTCAGGGCACCCGCTGTATATAACCCAATAAAGGTTTAACCCCCTAATCGCCCGGCGGGTGATATCAGTTGGGTTTTAGCGTCAGAGAGGGTCTGCGTCACACCCTCAGGTTAGTGGCAGTAGCGCTAACACCCACGCGTGAAGCATACACCCCCCTTAGTGGTATAGTATCTGATCAGCTCAATATCTGATCAGATCTATACTAGCGTCCCCAGCAGTTTAGGGTTCCCAAAAATGCACTGTTAGCGGGATCAGCCCAGATACCTGCTAGCACCTGCGTTTTGCCCCTCCGTCCAGCCCAGGCCACCGAAGTGCAGTATCGATCGATCACTGTCACTTGCAAAACACAACACACATAACTGCAGCGTTCGCAGAGACAGGCCTGATCCCTGCGACTCCAGTGCTGTAGGAGGTAATTTCACCACCACAGTTAAAAAAAAAAAAGCATATATGCCGAAGCATTGGGGCAGCAGGAGCGGAGGAGCGATTTTGCTCCTAATGCCGCGTACATACGGTCGAAATTCCGACGGAGGCTTGCCCGTGGAAAAGTCTGACCATGTGTACGCGGCATAACTTTTGCGAGAAGATGCCCCCATGCTTCAGCATATATAAATGGTGCATGTATGCCCATCATTAGAAGTGGGTGGATGAAGGGCGGTATTCTAATGGTGGGCATACCCACCGATCAATCTTTTTTTTCGTTCAGCCAACAGGCTGCATGAAAAAAAAGATTACAATACATGTCCAACAAGGACCAGCAACGTACTGGTATGTTGCTGGACTTTGAATGTTTATACCAGAATGATGCCTGCGGGTTTAGGTATCATCTTGATATCATTCTTTTCAGCCAGCGGCCGGCTTTCATGTAAAAGCAATCCTAGTGGCTAATTAGCCTCTGGACTGCTTTTACAAGCAGTGGGAGGGAATGTCCCCCCCCCGGATATAAAAAGCGCCATTGGGAAATTGGGAAAGCATTTTATCACACCGATCTTGGTGTGGTCAGATGCTTTGAGGGCAGAGGAAAGATCTAGGGTCCAATAGACCCCAGTTTTTTCAAAAAAGAGTACCTGTCATTACCTATTGCTATCATAGGGGATATTTACATTCCCTGAGATAACAATAAAAGTGATAAAAATAAATAAATATGGAAGCAACAGTTTAAAAATAAAATAAAAAAGCAAAATTAATAATAAAAAAAAAAAAAAAAAAAAGCACCCCTGTCCTGCCCTGCTCTTGCCCAATGGCGAACGCAAGCGTCGGTCTGGCGTCATATGTAAACAGCAATTGCACCATGCATGTGAGGTATCACCGCGAAGGTCAGATCGAGGGCAGTAATTTTAGCAGTAGACCTCCTCTGTAAATCTAACGGGGTAACCTGTAAATGCTTTTAAAGGCTTTTAAAAATGTATGTAGTTTGTCGCCAATGCGCGTTTGTGCGAAATTTTAAAGCATGTCGTGTTTGGTATCTATGTACTCGGCCTAAGATCATCTTTTTTATTTTATCAAACATTTGGGCAATATAGTGTGTTTTAGTGCATTAAAATTAAAAAAAGTGTATTTTTTCCCCAAAAAATGCGTTTGAAAAATCGCTGCGCAAATACTGTGTAGAAAAAAAAAATGCAACACCCAACATTTTATTCTGTAGGGCCTTTGCTTTAAAAATATATATAATGTTTGGGGGTTCAACATAATTTTCTTGCAAAAAAAAATATGTTTTCATGTAAACAAAAAGTGTCAAAAAGGGCTTTGTCTTCAAGTGGTTAGAAGAGTGGATGTAAGCTTCCTAATGTTGTGTATAAAATGCCAGAACAGTTCAAAACCCCCCCAAATGACCCCATTTTGGAAAGTAGACACCCCAAGCTATATACTGAGAGGCATGTCGAGTCCATGGAATATTTTATATGTTGACACAAGTTGCGGAAAAAATAATTTTTTTTTTTTTTGCACAAAGTTGTCACTAAATGATATATTGCTCAAACATGCCATGGGCATATGTGGAATTACACCCCAAAATACATTCTGTTGCTTCTCCTGAGTACGGGGATACCACATGTGTGAGACTTTTTGGGAGCCTAGCCGCGTACGGGACCCCAAAAACCAAGCACCGCCTTCAGGCTTTCTAAGGGTGTCAATTTTTGATTTCACTTCTCACTGCCTATCACAGTTTCGGAGGCCATGGAATGCCCAGATGGCACAAAACCCCCCCAAATGACCCCATTTTGGAAAGTAGACACTCCAAGCTATTTGCTGAGAGGTATTGTGAGTATTTTGCAGATCTCGCTTTTTGTCACAAAGTTTTGAAAATTGAAAAAAAAAGAAAAAAAAAAAAAAATGTTCTTTCTTCATTTTCAAAAACAAACGAGAGCTGTAAAATACTCACCATGCCTCTTAGCAAACAGCTTGGGGTGTCTACTTTCCAAAATGGGGTCATTTGGGGGGGTTTTGTGCTATTTTGGCATTTTATGGTCTTCAAAACTGTGATAGGTAGTGAGGAGTGAAATCAAAAATTTGCGCCCTTAGAAATCCTGGAGGCGGTGCTTGGTTTCCGGGGTCCCGTACGTGGCTAGGCTCCTAAAAAGTCCCACACATGTGGTATCCCCGTACTCAGGAGAAGCAGCAGAATGTATTTTGGGGTGCAATTCCACATATAACCATGGCATGTGTGAGCAATATATCATTTAGTGACAACTTTTTTTTTTTTTTTTTGTCATTATTCAATCACTTGGGACAAAAAAAAAGAATATTCAATGGGCTCAACATGCCTCTCAGCAATTTCCTTGGGGTGTCTACTTTCTAAAATGGGGTCATTTGGGGGGGTTTTGTACTGCCCTGTCATTTTAGCACCTCAAGAAATTAGATAGGCAGTCATAAATTAAAAGCTGTGTAAATTCCAGAAAATGTACCCTAGTTTGTAAATGCTATAACTTTTGCGCAAAAGGATAAATATACGCTTATTGACATTTTTTTTACTAAAGACATGTGGCTGAATACATTTTGGCCTAAATGTATGACTAAAATTGAGTTTATTCGATTTTTCTTATAACAAAAAGTAGAAAATATCATTTTTTTTCAAAATTTTCGGTCTTTTTCCGTTTATATCGCAAAAAATAAAAATCGCAGAGGCAATCAAATACCATTAAAAGAAAGCTCTATTTGTGGGAAGAAAAGGACGCAAATTTCGTTTGGGTACAACATTGCATGTCCGCACAATTTACAGTTAAAGCAGCGCAGTGCAAAATTCTGAATTCACCTCTGGTCCTTTAGCTACCAAATGTTCCGCGGCTTAAGTGGTTAAATACAATGGACTCGAACCTTCAAAATCTTGACGTTTTTACGGGAGCAGTGATTTTAATAATGCTTAAAATGAAAAAATAAAAGTGAAATTTCCTTTAAATTTCGTACCTGGGGGGTGTGTATAATATGCATGTAAAGTCGCGCTTGTTTCCCGTGCTTAGAACTGTCCCTGCACAAAGTGTCATTTCTGAAGGAAAAAAAGTCATTTAAAACTCACTCGCGGCTATTAATGAATTGTCGACTCCCGGCAATACATAGAAAAATCATTGATAAAAAAAAAAAAAAAGCGTGGGGGTCCCCCCAAATTCAATTACCAGGCCCTTCAGGTCTGGTATATATATTAAGGGGAACCCCGCCGCAAATGTAAAAAAAAAAATGCGTGCGGTTCCCCCCAAATATCCATACCAGGCCCTTCAGATCTGGCATGGATTTTAAGGGGAACTCCACCCCAAATAAAAAAAAAATGGCGTGGAGTCCCCCCAAAAATCCATACCAGTCCCTTATCTGAGCACGCAACCTGGCAGGCCGCAGGAAAAGAGGGGGGGACGAGAGAGCGCCCCCCCCTCCTGAACCGTACCAGGCCACATGCCCTCAACATGAGCCTGAGCGGACATGATGGGGAACTTCCTCCGCAGTCTATTAAATGTATATACCCGCCCCTTCTAAAGTTCCCCATCAGGTCCGCTCAGCCAATGACTAGGTGTAAGGCTAAGGACCTGATGCGGAACATGAGAAGGGGCGGGTCTATTCATGAATTACACAGTGAAGGAGATTCCCCATCAGGTCCGCCCCCTCGGTATGTCAGACCCCGCCAACATCATTGGCCTGAGCGGACTTGATGGGGAACTTCCTTCACTGTGTAATTTACACACACCCCCCAGGTACGAAATTTAAAGGAAAATTTCACTTTTATTTTTTCACTTTAAGCATTAATAAAATCACTGCTCCCGTAAAAACGTAATTTAAAAAAAAAAAAATTTGCATTGATACATGTCCCCTGGGGCAGGACCCGGGTCCCCAAACACTTTTTAGGACAATAACTTGCATATAAGCCTTTATAATTAGCACTTTAGATTTCGAACGTTCGAGTCCCTTCCCCCCAAATATCCATACCAGGCCCTTCAGATCTGGCATGGATTTTAAGGGGAACTCCACCCCAAATAAAAAAAAATGGCGTGGAGTCCCCCCAAAAATCCATACCAGACCCTTATCTGAGCACGCAACCTGGCAGGCCGCAGGAAAAGTAGGGGGAGGAGAGAGCGCCCCCCCCTCCTGAACCGTACCAGGCCACATGCCCTCAACATGAGCCTGAGCGGACCTGATTGGGAACTTCCTCCGCAGTCTATTAAATGTATAGACCCGCCCCTTCTAAAGTTCCCCATCAGGCCCGCTCAGCCAATGACTAGGTGTAAGGCTAAGCGGACCAGATGCGGAACGTGAGAAGGGACGGGTCTATTCATGTATTACACAGTGAAGGAAGTTCCCCATCAGGTCCACTCAGGCCAATGATGTAGGCGGGGTCTGACATACCGAGGGGGCGGACCTGATGGGGAACTTCCTTCACTGTGTAATACATGAATAGACCCGCCCCTTCTAAAGTTCCCCATCAGATACGCTCAGCCAATGACTAGGTGGACCAGATGCGGAACATGAGAAGGGGCGGGTCTATTCATGAATTACACAGTGAAGGAAGTTCCCCATCAGGTCCGCCCCCTCGGTATGTCAGACCCCGCCTACGTCATTGGCCTGAGCGGACCTGATGGGGAACTTCCTTCACTGTGTAATACATGAATAGACCCGCCCCTTCTCACGTTCCGCATCTGGTCCGCTTAGCCTTACACCTATTCATTGGCTGAGCGGACCTGATGGGGAACTTTAGAAGGGGCGTGTCTATACATTTAATAGACTGCGGAGGAAGTTACCCATCAGGTCCGCTCAGGCTCAGCCAATGACGGACAGCGCTGGACATCGGATCGCCGCGGGACACTGGATTTCAGCGCTGGAATGTTTTTTTTTATTTATCTATATTTTTTTTTAAATAAAGGACTTTTCCAAGGTGTTTGTGTGTTTTTTTATTTTTTTACACTTTCTTCGTGAAATGGTAGGGGTACAATGTTCCCCTTACCAATTCACATAGGGGGGGCCGGGATCTGGGGGTCCCCTTTGTTAAAGGGGTCTTCCAGATTCCGATAAGCCCCCTGCCCGCAGACCACCACAACCACCGGGCAAGGGTTGTGGGGATGAGGCCCTTGTCCCCATCAACATGGGGACATCCTCCCCATGTTGAGGGCATGTGGCCTGGTACGGTTTAGGAGGGGGGGCGCTCTCTCGTCCCCCCCTCTTTTCCTGCGGCCTGCCAGGTTGCGTGCTCGGATAAGGGTCTGGTATAGATTTTTGGGGGGACTCCACGCCATTTTTTTAAAAATTTGGGGTGGAGTTCCCCTTAAAATCCATGCCAGATCTGAAGGGCCTGGTATGGATATTTGGGGGGAACCGCACGCATTTTTTTTTTACATTTGCGGCGGGGTTCCCCTTAATATCTATACCAGACCTGAAGGGCCTGGTAATTGAATTTGGGGGGACCCCCACACTTTTTTTTTTTATTTATCAATGACTTTTCTATGTCATGCCGGGAGCCGACAATTCATTAATAGCCGCGAGTGAGTTTTAAATGACTTTTTTTTCCTTCAAAAAGGACACTTTGTGCAGGGACAGTTCTAAGCACGGGAAACATGCGCGACTTTACATGCATATTATACACACCCCCCAGGTACGAAATTTAAAGGAATATTTCACTTTTATTGTTTCACTTTAAGCATTATTAAAATCACTGCTTCCAAAAAAACGTCAGTTTTTAAAACTTTTTTTTGCATTGATACATGTCCCCTGGGGCAGGACCCGGGTCCCCAAACACTTTTTATGACAATAACTTGCAGATAAGCCTTTATAATTAGCACTTTAGATTTCTCCCATAGACTTTTCGAATTTGCCGGGAACACCTCAATTTGTTCGCTGTTCGGCGAACGGGCGAACAGGCAATGTTCGAGTCGAACATGAGTTCGACTCGAACTCGAAGCTCATGCCTAATTGCAAGTAGGAGTCGTTTGTAAGTTGGATGTTTGAAAGTAGGGGCCTGCCGTATATGCTCTGCAGAAATTTGGCCCTTAGGTTAGGGTAACCAGACAGCCCCGGTTTCAGGGGACAGACCCCGGATTGAGGACACTGTCCCCAGACCAAGTCTTTCCCCGGTTTTGTCCCCAGATTTGATTTGAACAGGGGCTGGGGCAATGTCAAAGACAGTCAGTGCAGAATTAATAAAAAAAATCTGAATTACACCCCCCCCCCCCGCTCCGCCGTTCCTACTGGCTTAGGGGGTCTATTTTTTTCCTTTATCTGTGCCCCTTTCTGATGGTCATGTGCTGGTCGAAGCTGAGGGAATATTTCTTCCGTTTCGGGTGCATGCCCATCCAGCTCCGCTCGCATGTTCTTCTGCCTTGGCTCAAGTCCCAGCCAGCGGCCTGCTCATCTCCTTGCCTTCCCTGGCAGAGTGATCTTCCTCCGCACCCCACCCAGTAGTAGCCAGGGCCTGGAGAGTAACACTTGAGAGGCTGTGAGGCGGGCGGCGGCGGCTTTGGGCAGAGTGTCGCTGATTGCCGCCATTACTAGTAAAACAAAATATGTCCCCGGATTTCATTTTAAAAATCTGGTCACCTTACCTTAGGTGTTGGTGTTGCCACAACACTGTAAGCCCTCACAGTTACTCTTGGTGGGTGTGGAACGCCCTGCTGTGAACTATTATATCAAGAATTGTAATTATATGCCATTGTTGAACAGTGGTAGGAAAAATTGGGCCTTTGGTGGTGCTGGTGCCACAACACTGTAAGTCCTCACAGTTACTCTTGGTGGGCGCAGGAATGGGCCCAGCTGTGAAATATTAGATCAAGAATTGTATTCACATGCCCCTGTTGAACAGGGGCAGAAAAATTGGGCCTTTGGTGGTGGTGGTGGTGGTGTTGCCACAACACTGTAAGCCCTCACAGTTACTCTTGGTGGGCGCAGGAATGGGCTCTGATGTGAATTATTAGATCAAGAATTGTAATTACATGCCCCTGTTGAACAGGGGCAGAAAAATTGGGCCTTTGTTGTTGGTGGTGGTGGTGGGGGTGGTAATTTCACGATTACGTATAAACCTGGTTCCTGCAACGGTCGGGCTGATGCGCTCTCTAGGTCATTTGACATTTTGGACGAGGAGTCCACCCCTGAACCTGAGCCAATCATTCCAACCTTGTGCATTGTTGCCCATTCTACCACCCTGAAGTCAAAAATTCCTCCTGGTAAGACCTTTGTCCCCACTGAGCTAAGAGCTAAGATCCTTCGTTGGGGACATGATTCCAAGGTGGCAGGTCCTTCTGGATTCCTCCGGTCCTTCTTACTCATCAGTCGTCACTACTGGTGGCGTAATCTCATCTCAGATGTCAAAGACTACGTTAAGGCTTGTCATGTCTGTGCTCAGTCTAAATCCTCCCCACATGCTCCTGCTGGTCTCCTCATGCCCTTGCCCATTCCTAAGGAGCCCTGGGCTCACATTGCCATGGATTTTATCACCGATCTCCCACTGTCTGAGAATAATACGGTCATTTGGGTGGTAATCGATCAGTTCTCCAAGATGGCTCATTTTGTTCCTCTTCCTGGCCTTCCTTCTGCTCCTGCCTTGGTTCCCATTTTTATTCGAGAAATTTTCTGCCTCCATGGGGTTCCTTCTGTAACGGCACCCCAATCTCAAGGAGATTAACGGCGTTTACGATGTTCCCTCTCCTAGAGACACATCCACTCGCTACCGATATCCACAGCTAAACGACCCTTTCCTATAGGAGCCGACCCCTCTGGAAGAAGACGAGACGCACTCTGTCTCTTCTGTAGTAGGAATGCATTTATTATTGAGAAACATTGTAACTTTATACACAATTCAAGGCACATGATTTAACATGAACAAGGGCCCAGCTCCACCCACACATCCCAAAACTCAACACCTCATCCTGACGTCTGCTAGGCTTCAAAAGATCCCAACACAATAGAATATACGATCTCCAATACACATCTTCCCACAAAGGGTTGGCAGCCAGTCTGTCTGGCGACAACAGGTTCTAAACCCTTTACATCTTAAATCCCTTTGTATTGTAAATCCCAGTCTGCCTTTACAATACACACAAGTATAGGGTTAATTACTTCTATTCACACCAGACCTTCCCAAGTCATACTGAACAATAGAATGCAAATTACCTTAATTCCTCACAGCCATGATTACACAAAGTCAGGGCTGTCGGTGATAATATTAGCATCTAAGAGTATGTGTCTAAACATCATGAAGGCGTCACTTTCCAATTAACCTGTTGAGGTCATAATCAAACAGTAGAGAGTTCTTTGCAGGTATCCTGGGGAATATGGTGGATGAATATTACAGACCCAATCTAGATAAAATCTATGTACAGCATTGAATATGGCCATCATAGACCATATTGGGGTTTCATTCACCCTGTGCCCCTAATAGAGACACAGGGTGATTGACACATAAGAGCCATTGGGGAAGCTGGCGCAAGGGTATTTCATACTTCCTAAGCGATTCTGAGTTCCCCGGGCCTTCCCGTTACATCTCTCCCCTTTCGGCAGGAGACTAACAGAGGGGGGAACCCCAGACGGGTTGACTCCGAAGTTAGTCCATAGGTCCCTTCTTCTAATGCCGGTATCCACACAGTACCCCAAATAAATTTCTCCAAACAGAGAATTGCTTACCCAGCCAACCTCTGCCTCTCTCAGAGAACACACCCGCCGCTGGGGAGAGGCCTGGACTGGCCCTTCTCCCTGGAGTCCTTTCTGCCGCTGGAGAGAAGACAGGGTGACTGGGCTCAGTCCGTCATGCTGTTGGGGATCTGGGTCGACTGCCCGGCATCCCTGTGGTATACAAGTGGAGACTGAAGTCCCATCCACTTGTGGTAGGTGAAAATCTCCCAGTGCTTGCAAAGCAAGGCTGACATCCTCCTGTCTCAGTGTCACACCATTTTCTGGGGTTGTGTCAGTGAGGACTGAAGTCCCATCCAATACCACAGGAACTCCCTCTTCTGTTAGTTGGGAGCCGAGGCCCGTGGCGCTCGGCTCTGTTGCCAGCTCTTCTGCTGGGTTGCTGTGAGTGGAGACCGCAGTCCCATCCACCGATATCCGCTCAAGTGGCAGTTGTGTGCAGCGGCCAGTAGCATTCTGCCCTGCTGCCAGTGATTCAGCTGGGAGTAAAAGCTTTACTGCCTCAGCTTGTTGCTGGGGAGAGGGGCCAACTGCCCCGGCTCCCTGAAACTCCACAGTGGTTTCCGGTGCTGGGCAGAGGTGGGTATCACTCTGCCCTGTTGCCAGCACTTCTGCTGGGGACTCCACATCATCTGCTCTGGTTAACTGTTGGGGGGGGAGATGGCCTGCTTCTCCTCCCTGCATCTCTCGCAACCTCCTTCCGAATTCCTCTTCCATGGCGGCTGGTTCTTTAGGCGTTGTCCCCGATTGCCGTATTTGCGCCATTCTCTGCTCATGTTGCCACTCATCCTGCCGCTCGATGTCTCTAATGGCTTCCCGTATGGCGGTCTCTGATGGGTTAGCACCATACGATGCCAACCGCTGTCGCACTCGTTGCTGAAACAAATCTTCAACTGACCGGGGTCCTGCATCACCCTCCTTCGGCTGCATCGCTGGTCATTCACTGTGGTGGTTTGGAGTGTCCCAGGAACTGGAGGGAAAATCCCGCTGCTGCCAACCAATGTAACAGGTCCCCAAATATCAAGGGGATTAACGCCGTTTATGATGTTCCCTCTCCTAGACACACATCCACTCGCTACCGATATCCACAGCTAAACGACCCTTTCCTATAGGAGCCGACCCCTCTGGAAGAAGACGAGACGCACTCTGTCTCTTCTGTAGTAGGAATGCATTTATTATTGAGAAACATTGTAACTTTATACACAATTCAAGGCACATGATTTAACATGAACAAGGGCCCAGCTCCACCCACACATCCCAAAACTCAACACCTCATCCTGACGTCTGCTAGGCTTCAAAAGATCCCAACACAATAGAATATACGATCTCCAATACACATCTTCCCACAAAGGGTTGGCAGCCAGTCTGTCTGGCGACAACAGGTTCTAAACCCTTTACATCTTAAATCCCTTTGTATTGTAAATCCCAGTCTGCCTTTACAATACACACAAGTATAGGGTTAATTACTTCTATTCACACCAGACCTTCCCAAGTCATACTGAACAATAGAATGCAAATTACCTTAATTCCTCACAGCCATGATTACACAAAGTCAGGGCTGTCGGTGATGATATTAGCATCTAAGAGTATGTGTTTAAACATCATGAAGGCGTCACTTTCCAATTAACCTGTTGAGGTCATAATCAAACAGTAGAGAGTTCTTTGCAGGTATCCTGGGGAATATGGTGGATGAATATTACAGACCCAATCTAGATAAAATGTATGTACAGCATTGAATATGGCCATCATAGACCATATTGGGGTTTTCATTCACCCTGTGCCCCTAATAGAGACACAGTGTGATTGACACATAAGAGCCATTGGGGAAGCTGGCGCAAGGGTATTTCATACTTCCTAAGCGATTCTGAGTTCCCCGGGCCTTCCCGTTACACCTTCTCATATTGTTTCCGACAGGGGTGTTCAATTTACGTCTCGTTTTTGGAGAGCCTTTTACAAATCCCTCAATATTGTCTTGGATTTTTCCCCTTCTTACCATCATCAATCCAATGGACAGACTGAGAGGGTTAATCAGGAGTTAGAGGTCTTTCTTCGCACCTTAGTGTCTGCTCATCATGACGATTGGTCCTCTCTTCTCCCGTGGGCAGAATTCTCTCATAACAATCATGTAAATACCAGTTCACAGAAGACACCCATTTTCGCAGTTTATGGAAAACACCCTCAACTTCCTCTTACCATGACCTGTTCTCCAGATATTCCAGCTTTGGCTTCGGTTCAGGAGTCTCTCAATTCTGTTTGGGGTGACGTTCATGATTCCCTCTGGGCAGCTGCTGAAAAATTCAAAGGCTTTGCTAACCGCCGCAGGCGTAAACCACCTTCTCTTCAGCCAGGGGACAAAGTCTGGCTCTCCACCAGGAACATCAAGCTCCGAGTTCCTTCTCTGAAGTTTGCTCCACGATTCATTGGTTCGTACACTATAACCACTAAACTGAATCCGATTTGTTTCAAACTCCAGATTCCTAAAAGCCTTAAAATCGCTAACTCCTTCCATGTTGCCCTTCTGAAGCCTTTAGTCCTCAATAAGTTCTCTCGTCCTCTCCCTACCGTGGCGCCTGTCTCTGAGGATAATCAGGAGTATGAGGTCAGTCAAATTCATGACTCCCGACTCTGTAGAGGCATTCTTCAGTACCAGGGTTGCCAACTTTCAGTAAATTTATGAACAGTTTGTAAAATCCATAATTGTTGCATCTGTCCATGAATGTCAGTTACGGACATGCAGCCCACATGTCCGTAATGGACATTCAAGGACAGATGCAAAAAGTACAGATTTTACAAACTGTTCGTAAATTTACTGAAAGTTGGCAACCCTGTTCAGTACCTCGTTCATTGGAAAGGGTTTGGTCCTGAGGAGAGGTCTTGGATCACTGCATCTGAGGTCTTTGCACCTCGTCTGTTAAAGAAGCTTCATCTGAAGTTTTGTTCTAAACCCGGGCCCAGGCAGGGAAGGGGGTGGCCTCATAAGAGGGAGGGTACTGTCATGGATATGCAGTAATGTTTGTCTCTCATCTTACCTTTCTCCTCTTGTGTTCACCTTAGAGGCCAGACTCTCTCACCTGGCTGCTTTTATAATCTCTCCTCCCAGCCTGGCTCCACCCCAGGCCCTATCACAGAACTCTATATTAACCTGTGCGCTGCAAGTCTGCCTTGCTGATCAACGTGTTTGTTAAGCATTGTGTGTTTGGGTTCCTGCCTGCCGTGTGCTACGTCTGTCTCTGTGTTACGATATTGGCTTGTTCCCGACTATCCCTGTCTGCTAGTGACCTTGACCTTCGGCTTGTCTTTGGTTTATCCGTGTCTGCTTGTTGCCCTGACCTTGGCTTTTCCCCTCACTATTCTTGTATCCTGTGCTGCTGCTTCCCCTCTATTCTCTTTACCCTACGGAGTGTGAGCTAGGGGACTCTGGGGGCCAACGACCTGACCTGGACCCAGCTGCAGCGTAGGCCATCCTTACCACTAGAGGCTCTGGTGAAAACCTGCTGGATCTTAGACTCCGCACCCTGGGGAATCTTGGGCTCTAGCTTGTAACGGCACCCCAAGTATGAAAGGGGTTAACGCCGTTTGGGATATTCCCTCTCTGGACACACATCCACTGACGATCCTCCACAGTCAGGCGACCACTTCCCATAGGATTAATCCTTCCAAACATACGAGACAAACGCTCTGTATCTTTCCAACTGGACTGACACTTTTTATTGAAACACTGCAAGTTTTATACACACAGAGAGGAGTTTCTTTTCTTTCCTCGCACAAAGCACTTCTGACCAGACCTAATTTACATGAGCTAATTAACTACAGCTGATGACTCAGACACATGACCTTTAGGCTAACCTTACTGTCTCCTACAATACACATTATTTTGACATCTCTTAAGAGACAATAGGTGGGTTCGTTAGCTAATCCCTTTTCAGCTTAAATGACTAGGCCTGACCTTTATATACACACAAGTACAGAGTTAATTATCTCTATTCACAATGAAAGGATCTTTAGAACACATCAGCCCTTTTCAATTAACCTGTTGAGTTCAGGATCAACAAAAATAGTTATTTACAGATATCCTGGGAAATATTGTGAAATAATATTACAGACCCATTTTAAAGCAATCCAATACATATTCTCAATGTCCATTATTTCCTGGCTCACACTTTCTAAGAACTTCTGGGTTCCACGGGCCCACCCGTTACATCTCTCCCCTTTTGGCAGGAGACTAACACAGGAGGAGACCCCAGACGGGTTGATTCCGAAGTTAGTCCATAGTTCCATTCCTCTAATGCCTGGACAACCCATCAACATTGCACTAGGAGGCCGGGATGACGTCTGTTTGCCGGGACAACCCATCAGCATTGCCATTTTGCTTACCGGGTCGGTAGCTGATGGTGAAGTTGTAAGGTTGTAGGGCTAAGCTCCACCACAGCAACCTGCCATTATCTCCTGAGACCAATGGGTTGTGGTCGGTGACTAGTGAAAATTCCTGTCCGTACAAGTAAGGGTTCAACTTTTTAAGGGCCCAGACCAGGGCCAAACACTCCTTCACCACTGCCGCATAGCTCACTTCCCGGGGTAATAGCTTTCTGCTCAGGTATGCGACAGGGTGTTCTCCTCCATCCTCCCCAACTTGGCTCAGCACAGCCCCCAGTCCAAACATGGAAGCATCTGTGTGGACAAGAAAACGTTTGTTAGGTACTGGGGCCACCAAGACAGGGGCATTTACAAGTGCTTGCTTGAGGGCTAGAAACGCGGTTTCACAAGCTGGAGACCACAGGACCTGCCTAGGTAAATTATTTCTTGTCAGGTCAGCCAAGGGTTTGGCGATAGCACTATAATCAGGGACAAAACGTCGGTAGTACCCTGCAGTCCCCAAGAAGGCTAATACCTGGGTCTTAGTACGGGGCGTGGGCCAGTTAGCTACTGCCTCTACCTTGGCTGGCTCTGGTCTCTGGTTCCCACACCCTACTCAGTGTCCCAGGTACTGCACCTCCGCCATACCTAGATGGCACTTGTCTGGTTTCAAGGTCAGGCCTGCGGCCCGAATTTTGTCCAGAACCACCCCCACGTGAACCAGGTGCTCCTCCTAAGACCCACTGTAGATCGCAATGTCATCCAGGTATGCACATGCAAAATCCTGGAAGCCATCGAGGAGCCTATCCACCATACGTTGGAAGGTGGCCGGGGCATTCTTCATCCCAAATGGCATGACCTTAGACTGGTACAGGCCAAATGGGGTAACAAATGCCGACTTGGGGATAGCATCCTCGGCCAGGGGGATCTGCCAATAACCTTTACACAGGTCTATTGTAGTTAAATAACGTCCCCTGGCTATACGGTCTAGCAAATCGTCAACCCTGGGCATCGGGTAGGCATCGGTGGTGGTCTTCTCATTGAGTCGCCTGTAGTCCACGCAGAACCAGGTAATTCCGTCTTTCTTAGGCACCAGGACCACAGGCGAGGCCCAAGGGCTATCAGAAGGCTCAATGACTCTTAGCTGAATCATCTCCTGTATCTCCTTCCGCATTTCTTCTCAGACTGCTTCAGGGATATGGTAGGGGGGCTGTCGAAGGGGTCTCTACCTTATGCACAGCCAGGGTCGTATAGCCCGGTTTTTGGGAGAACGTTGCCTGTTTCTCCCACAGAAGCCGCTTAGCCTGTTCCTTCTTTGTGGGGCTTAACCGGTCTCCTAGCTGTACAAGGCTAATGAGGTCAGTCTGGGGCTCTCTCTCTAGTAAGTCAGGGAGGGGTAAACTCTCTGAGTCGTCCGCAGCAGGGGCACATACTGCAGCAACATCCTCCTGCCGTTCCTGATACTCCTTCAGCATGTTCACATGAAGGGTTCGCTGGATTATTTCATCTGCACAGCTGGCAATAACATAGGTAGTATCACATACCTGGGCTACTACTTTATACGGGCCCTGCCAAGATGCCTGCATCTTGTCGGTCTTCACAGGCTTGAGTACTAAGACCTTCTGCCCAACCTGGAAGATACGCTGTCGGGCCCCCCGTTCGTACCATCTCTTCTGTCTTCCCTGGGCCGCCTGGAGATTCTCCCTTACCATCAGAGACAGTTGCTCCATGCGGTCCCTGAGTTCCAGAACATAGGGCACTATGGGGGTCCCTTCCTGCTCTGTCTCTCCCTCCCAGTGTCCTCTAATGAGATCGAGGGGTCCGCGGACCCTTCTCCCATAGAGCAATTTGAAGGGCGAGAACCCAGTAGATTCCTGGGGTACCTCTCTGTACGCAAATAACAGGTGAGGCAGGAATCTCTCCCAGTCTCTGCAAGCGTCCGAAAAAGTCCTCAGCATTTGCTTGAGGGTCCCGTTAAAGCGTTCGCAGAGACCATTAGTCTGGGGGTGGTAAGGTGAGCTCAGCAAGGGTTTAATATTGCACACCTTCCACAACTGCTGGGTGAGCACCGCGGTAAACTGGGTTCCCTGTTTAGAGAGAATCTCCTTAGGGAACCCCACTCTGGTAAAAATCTTAACCAGGGCATCAGCTACTGTCTCTGCTTCAATGTTAGACATAGCTACTGCCTCTGGGTAACGGGTGGCGTAGTCCACCACGGTGAGAATATACTTCTTCCCGGATGGACTAGGCTTGGCCAGGGGGCACACAATGTGAACGGCTATGCGGTAAAAGGGCTCCCCAATAATAGGCATGGACATAAGTTTAGCCTTAGGGTGGTCCCCCCTCTTACCTATCCGTTGACATGTGTCACACATTTTGCAGTATTGTCGCACATCCTGGCTAAAATTGGGCCAGAAGAAATTTTGTGTAATCCTACGGGCTGTGCGACGGAACCCTAGATGTCCTGCTAGCGGCACATCCATGCCCGATTCGCAGAATCTCCAGCTGGTATTTCTTAGGTACCACCAGCTGTCGTTTCTGTGAAGGGGCCTTACTTCTCTGAGATGGCTTAGGGATCCTATACAGTCTATCCCCCACCCATTCAAAAAGCTCACCATCTATTCCTCTTTCCTGAGTATCTGCCTTAGCCCTATACTTGTGTAAGGTCGGGTCCTCCCGGGTTTCCCTCCCAAATGCTTCTGGGGTATCCCAGCCTAGGAGCGTGTCGGGGAAGATAGTCTCACCTGGGTCTCAGCAGCAAGCGGGCCGGTTCCAGCAGTACGTGTCTGGGCACGGGTAGTCACTGGGTTGACTTCATCGGGGCCCATCGGGGCGTAAGCAGAAAAGAGGGGGGCCAAATCATTCCCCAGTAGTACATCCGCTGGCAAATCCTTCATCACCCCTACATTCACGTGTCCCGAACCAACCTCCCATTCCAGGTGAACCCGTGCAACGGATAGCCGGAAGATGGTACCTCCCGCTACTCTTACGGCTACAGTGTCTCCGGTGTGTTGGCTCTCTGGGATGAGGTTCTTCTGTAGTAGGGTCCTGGTAGCGCCACTATCACGTAGGCCATTGGCTACCGTTCCATTAACCCGGACAGTCTGCCTGTGTTGTTGCCTGTTGTCCCGGTTAGCTGCTTGTATTGGATCAGCCTCGTGCAGGACGCCCCAGTGTTCTTCCTCCTCAACACAGTGGGCCGCAGGCATGGATGTGCGGGGGCTCCCCCTTGCTGGCTGTCTCCATGACTGGGACTGGATGGCTGGATTCAACGGACAGTCTGGCTTTTTGTGCCCTAGCTGTTTACATCCGAAACACCTGATGGGTTGTGAGTAGTCCTGGGAGTTGAACCTGGGCTGCTGAGGATAAGTGGCTGCTGGAGGTGGTGCTGAAGTTGGGTTAGAGGCTGGTAAACTGGGCCAAGATAGTGGATAGCGCTTGCTTCCGCCTGACCTTCGAGAGTCCAGATATTCATCGGCCAAAGTAGCCGCTTGCTGTACAGTGTCATGGATATGCAGTAGTGTTTGTCTGTCAGCTTACCTTCCTTCCCATGTGTTCATCTTAGAGGCCAGACTCTCTCTCACCTGGCTTCCTTTATAATCTCCTCCCAGCCTGACTCCATCCCAGGCCCTATCACAGAACGCTATATTAACCTGTGCACTGCAAGCCTGCTTTGCTGATCAACGTGTTTGTTAAGCATTGTGTGTTTGGGTTCCTGCCTGCCGTGTGCTAGGTTTGTCTCTGTGTTACGATATTGGCTTGTTCCTGACTATCCCTGTCTGCTTGTGTCCCTTGACCTTCGGCTTGTCCTTCGTTTATCCTTGTCTGCTTGTGACCCTTGACCTTCGGCTTGTCCTTTGCTACTCTTGTATCCTGTGCTGCTGCTCCCCCTCTTTCCTCCTTACCCTACGAGGCATGAGCTAGGAGACTCTAGGGATCGCGACCTGGACCCAGCCTGCAGCGTAACATCCTCACCACTAGAGGCTCTGGAGAAGACCTGCTGGGTCTTAGACTCCGCGCCCTGGGGTATCTCGGCTCTAGCTTTCTGTGGATCCCGGTTGTGCTCCTCTGGTCCCGCTTTCCACAACCACTCAGTATCCTATCCGCAGCAGTCAGTCATAGGGTTTACTACCTTGTGGTGCACTCCTGACCCCCTAAGGTGTGCATCTGTCATCTGGCCACAGGTGACCTGACATACAGTCCGTGGTCGCTTATCTCGCACCCAATCCCGTAATACCGGAGGGGTGTGGTTAAAGAACTGTTCTAAGAGTACTAGCTGGGTGATGTCCTCTATGGTTTGAGGGCGGCTTCCCTGGAACCAGCCCTTAAGTAGTGATGAGCCGAACACCCCCGGGTTCGGTTCGCACCAGAACTCGCGAACGGACCGAAAGTTCGCACGAACATTAGAACCCTATTAAATACAATGGATGCGAACGTTCGGATTCTAAAGTGCTAATTATAACGACTATTATCCATGTTATTGTCCGAAACAGAGTTTGGGAACCCGGCTTCTGCACCAGGGGACATGTATCAATGCAAAAAGAAGTTTTAAAAACGGACGTTTTCCGGGAGCAATCATTTTAATGATGCATAAAGTGAAAAAAAAAAGTCAAATATTCCTTTAAATATTGTACCTGGGGGGTGTCTAAAGTATGCCTGTGAAGTGCCACATGTTTCCCGTGTTTAGAACTGTCCCTGCACAAAATAACATTTCTAAAGGGAAAAAAGTCATTTAAAACTGCTTGCGGCTTTAATGCAATGTCTGGTCCCGGTAATATGGATGAAAATCTTTAGGAAAAATGGCATAGCTACCCCATCAACCCCCCCCCCTATCCCAGCCCATTACCAGCCCCTTTGGGTCTTGTATGGATATTAAGGGGAACCCCGCACACAAAATAAAAAAGGACCTATATACTCTGAACAGCCGTATACAGGCGGTGCATACAAGACAGGGACTGTAGGTTTGTTCCTTTGTAGAATCTGTTTATAATTTTGAACAGCTGCATTGTTTAAGTGGAGCTCCATGGCAAATTCCTTTTTTTTAGCTTTTTGTAAAACATAGGGAACGGTTATCACCCCTGTCACATTTTTTTTGCTGTCTGTGCCCCTGTTCAGAACATTTCACCTCACTTTGCGTCCCAATGACAACTGTTTTTGAAATGTGGTGTTTTTATTGAAACAAGGATTGGTGATAAAGCATCAGTAGAGAGGAGACACCTTTCTCCCATATTAATTCTTAAAGGAGAGAATTTTCCTTCCAAGGGGTAGATTTCCTCTCACTTCCTGTTGTCTTCTTCCGTTTGCAAGTAGTAGTAGTTTGTAAGTTGGATGTTTGAAAGTAGGGACCTTCCGTATATACTCTGCAGAAATTGGCCCCTTAGGTGTTGGTGTTGGCACAACACTGAAAGCATTAAGTTATTCTTGGTGGGTGCTGGAACGCCCTGCTGTCAAGTATAATATCAGGAATTGTAATAACATATAATTGTTGATCAGTGGTAGTAAAAATTGGGCCTTTGATGGTGGTGCTGGTGCCACAACACTGTAAGGCCTGACAGTTACTCTTGGTGGGCGCAGCAATGGTCCCTGCTGTGAATTATTAGATCAATAATTATAATTGCATGCCCCTGTTGAACAGGGGCTGAAAAATTGGGCCTTTGGTGGTGGTGGTGGTGGTGATGGTGGTGCTGGTGCCACAACACTGTAAGGCCTGACAGTTACTCTTGGTGGGTGCAGCAAAGGTCCCTGCTGTGAATTATTAGATCAATAATTATAATTGCATGCCCCTGTTGAACAGGGGCTGAAAAATTGGGCCTTTGGTGGTGGTGGTGGTGGTGGTGCTGGTGCCACAACACTGTAAGGCCTGACAGTTACTCTTGGTGGGTGCAGCAAAGGTCCCTGCTGTGAATTATTAGATCAATAATTATAATTGCATGCCCCTGTTGAACAGGGGCTGAAAAATTGGGCCTTTGGTGGTGGTGGTGATGGTGGTGCTGGTGCCACAACACTGTAAGGCCTGACAGTTACTCTTGGTGGGCGCAGCAATGGGCCCTGCTGTGAATTATTAGATCAATAATTATAATTGCATGCCCCTGTTGAACAGGGGCTGAAAAATTGGGCCTTAGGCACTGGTGGCACAACACTGCAACACCTCACAGATACTGTACTTGGAGCACAGCAATGAGGCCTGTTGCAAAGTATTGCATCAAAAATTTTAATTACACGCCCCTGTTAAACAGGGGCTGAAAAATTGGGCCTTAGCCACTGGTGGCGTCACCCATAAACCAAAATGATCTTCCAAGCTATCATCGTTAATCGTATCATTGAGGAGGAGGAGGAGGATAGCCAGTCAACATAACAGCACAGGCACTCAGCATCAGCATCAGTCTTGAAGGGATGTGACATTTTAAAATCAATTAGTCTGTTATATCAGCATCTGGTGTGTGGTAGCTGGTGGTGATCCAAGACTGGTTCATCTTGATGAAAGTCAGTCGATCAACCGAGTCGGTGGACAGGCGCACCCTGTGATCCATGACAAATCCTCCAGCAGCACTGAATGTGCGTTCTGAAAGAACGCTGGATGCAGGACAGGCCAGTAGCTCAATTGCATACTGTGCAAGCTCTGGCCAGTGATCCATCCTCAAGACCCAGTAAGCCAGAGGATTTTCGGTGGGGAAGGTGTCCAAGTCTGACCTTGCCCCTAGGTATTCCTGGACCATGTATATCAGACGCTGGCGATGGTTGCTGGAACCGATCATACTTTGGGGCTGCGGACTAAAGAATTGTCTGAACGCATCGGTCAGACGGCCACCTTCCCCACCGCTCCTTCTTTGACTGCCCGAAGCCTCAGCAACTCGTTGTCCAGGACCAGGAGTTTGTAACCTCACAGTCTCTGGGAACGCGTTGCACAGACCTTTCTGCAAGGCCTCCCGGAGTTGTCTCATCCTCTGCTCCCTCTGCGACGGTACGATAAGGTCCGCAACCTTACCCTTGTACCGTGGATCAAGGAGAGTGGCCAGCCAGTAATGGTCCCTCTCCTTGATCCGAAGAATACGAGGATCCTTCCGCAGACTTTGCAGGATCAGGGAGGCCATGCAGCGTAGGTTAGCTGAGGCATTCAGTCCGGAGTCCTCTGGGTCACTAAGGACGACATGATCTGCAGCCACCTCCTCCCAGCCACGTAAAAAAAAACCCGAGCTCCCCTGACCCTGTCCTGGTGCCGTAGTCGCACAGGTACTCATTGATGGCCCTCTGCTGCGTGTGCAGCCGCTGCAGCATGGCCAACGTTGAGTTCCACCTGGTGGGCATGTCACATATAAGGCGGTTCTTGGGCAGGTTCAACTCCTTTTGAAGCTCAGCCAGGCGAGCACTGGCATTATAAGATCTGCGGAAATGCACACAGACTTTCCTGGCCTGCCTCAGGACATCCTGTAAGCCCGGGTACCTGCCCAAGAACCGCTGCACCACCAGGTTAAGGACGTGAGCCATACAGGGCACATGGGTCAGTTGTCCCTGTCGGAGGGCGGAGAGGAGGTTGGTGCCATTGTCGCAAACCACCATTCCTGGCTTAAGCTGGCGTGGCGTCAACCACCTCTCGGCCTGCCCCTGCAGAGCAGACAGGACCTCTGCCCCAGTGTAGCTCCTGTCCCCCAAACACACCAGCGCAAGCACGGCATGGCATCTTTTTGCCTGCGTACTTGCGTAGCCCCTTGAACGCCTACGGAGCACCGCTGGTTCCGAGGACAAACCACAGGAAGAGGCCATGGAGGAAGAAGAAGAGGAGGGGGTGGAGGAGAGAGGTGTGTCACAACCAGTAGTAGAATTTTGGAGGCGTGGTGGTGGAACAACCTCCAACACTACTGCACCTTGTCCTGCATCCTTCCCAGCTGCCAAAAGAGTGACCCAATGGGCCGTGAAAGAAAGGTAACGTCCCTGTCCATGCCTGCTGGACCATGAGTCAGCGGTATTATGCACCTTACCGCTGACCGCCCTGTCCAGCGAGGCCAAGACATTGCCTTCCACATGCCTGTAGAGAGCCGGAATAGCCTTCCGTGCGAAAAAGTGGCGTTTGGGAACCTGCCACTGAGGAACCGCACATTGCACAAACTCACGGAAGGGGGCCGAGTCTACCAACTGAAAAGGCAGCAGTTGAAGCGCTAGCAATTTAGCCAAGCTAGCATTCAACCGCTGGGCATGTGGATGGCTGGGAGTGAACTTCTTTCGACGGTCCAGCAGCTGGGGCAGGGAAATTTGCCTGCTAGAATCGGACGTCGGTGTACTGCTAGCAGAGTGCCCGCAAGTACTTGGCTGTGACACACCTAATTCTACACCTTCATTCCTCTCAGAGCAGGTTTCAGAGAGGACTGAAGGTATACTGGGGTTGGAGATCCCAGCTGATGCGGTGCAAGAAGAGGTCAGCTTTGTTCTTTGGTGTGGGTCTTTAAGGTAGGCTTGCCAACGAGCTGCATGGCAGGTCAACATATGTCTGATCAAGCATGTGGTGCCCAAGCGGCTGATGTTTTGGCCACGCGATATACGCTTGAGACATATGTTGCAAACAGCAGCTGTGCGATCTGATGCACTCGCCTCAAAAAAGGCCCACACCAAAGAACTTTTTGAATGACGGGCAGAGGCAGCGCCCTGCACAGGCGGAGCTCTGCGGTGTGATTCCGTCGGTGTGCTGCCCATACGCTGGCCACTCAAGGGCATCCTGCCTCTTTGGAGATGTGCCTCCTCCTCATCCTCCTCCTCCTCCTCCTCTCTCCTATTAGGCACCCACGTGGAGTCAGTGACCTCATCATCCCCTCCCTCCTCATCACTGGAGCCAATCTGGCAGTATGCTGCAGCTGCTGGAGCATGACTGCCAGATTGGTGTCCTTCTTGAGCATCCCCTCTCTCTGCTCTCACGCTGCTGCCTTCCTCTAGCTGGGTATCATCATCAGATCCTTCCAAACGCTGGGCATCCTCCTGGAGCATGTACCCAACACTGTGCTCAAACAGTTCGGGGGACTCCTCAGGAGGAGGGCATGGTGGGTCTAGGGAAGGATTGACTAATGAAGATAATGATATCAGAGAAGAGGACGCTTTGGCAGCTGCTTTGCCAGTACCCTGAGCCTGGGTGAGAGAGGATGAGGAGGATGAGGTGGGCTTGGTCATCCACTCTACCAAGTCTTCGGCATGATGTGGCTCAACATGTCCAGCTGCCGAAAACAAGGACAAGCGTGTCCCATGGCCATGTGCTGATGACAATGCACCGCGTACACGACCAGCACTGTTGCCCCCAGACACAGAGCCTGCTTGCCCTCTTTTTTTGCCTCCTGACTGTCTGCCTCTCCTTGGTTGCCTTCCAGACATTTTAATGGATGGCCTGCAGGGAGATGGGAAAACCAGCAATAAGGGCTACCTTCAGGTGTATACTGTGCAGGAGGCTTAGCAACAATGACACTGACACTGTCCCCTGCCTATCCTTCTCTGTCCCTAAACACAAGGATTGAAAATATGGTTCAGCAAAAAAGTTTTAGAACAGAATAGCACACTGACACTTTCCCTCACTGTCCTACTCTGTCCCTCCCTACAAACAAGATTTAGCACAGAATAGCACACTGATAATTTCTACGAGTGTCCTTCTCTGTCCCTCAACTCAAGGATTGAAAATATGGAACAGCAAAATTGGTTTAGTACAGAATAGCACACTGTCAGTTTCACTCACTGTACCTCTCTGTCCCTCAACTCAAGGATTGAAAATATGGAACAGCAAAATTGGTTTAGAACAGAATAGCACACTGTCAGTTTCACTCACTGTACCTCTCTGTCCCTCAACTCAAGGATTGAAAATATGGAACAGCAAAATTGGTTTAGAACAGAATAGCACACTGTCAGTTTCACTCACTGTACCTCTCTGTCCCTCAACTCAAGGATTGAAAATATGGAACAACAAAATTGGTTTAGAACAGAATAGCACACTGACACTTTCCCTCACTGTCCTACTCTGTCCCTCCCTACAAACAAGATTTAGCACAGAATAGCACACTGATAATTTCTACGAGTGTCCTTCTCTGTCCCTCAACTCAAGGATTGAAAATATGGAACAGCAAAATTGGTTTAGAACAGAATAGCACACTGTCAGTTTCACTCACTGTACCTCTCTGTCCCTCAACTCAAGGATTGAAAATATGGAACAGCAAAATTGGTTTAGAACAGAATAGCACACTGTCAGTTTCACTCACTGTACCTCTCTGTCCCTCAACTCAAGGATTGAAAATATGGTTCAGCAAAATAGTTTTAGAACACAATAGCACACTGACACTTTCCCTCACTGTACCTCTCTGTCCCTCAACTCAAGGATTGAAAATATGGAACAGCAAAATTGGTTTAGAACAGAATAGCACACTGTCAGTTTCACTCACTGTACCTCTCTGTCCCTCAACTCAAGGGTTGAAAATATGGAACAGCAAAATTGGTTTAGAACAGAATAGCACACTGTCAGTTTCACTCACTGTACCTCTCTGTCCCTCAGCTCAAGGATTGAAAATATGGTTCAGCAAAATAGTTTTAGAACACAATAGCACACTGACACTTTCCCTCACTGTACCTCTCTGTCCCTCAACTCAAGGATTGAAAATATGGAACAGCAAAATTGGTTTAGAACAGAATAGCACACTGTCAGTTTCACTCACTGTACCTCTCTGTCCCTCAACTCAAGGATTGAAAATATGGAACAGCAAAATTGGTTTAGAACAGAATAGCACACTGTCAGTTTCACTCACTGTACCTCTCTGTCCCTCAACTCAAGGATTGAAAATATGGAACAACAAAATTGGTTTAGAACAGAATAGCACACTGACACTTTCCCTCACTGTCCTACTCTGTCCCTCCCTACAAACAAGATTTAGCACAGAATAGCACACTGATAATTTCTACGAGTGTCCTTCTCTGTCCCTCAACTCAAGGATTGAAAATATGGAACAGCAAAATTGGTTTAGAACAGAATAGCACACTGTCAGTTTCACTCACTGTACCTCTCTGTCCCTCAACTCAAGGATTGAAAATATGGAACAGCAAAATTGGTTTAGAACAGAATAGCACACTGACACTTTCCCTCACTGTACCTCTCTGTCCCTCAACTCAAGGATTGAAAATAAGGAACAGCAAAATTGGTTTAGAACAGAATAGCACACTGTCAGTTTCACTCACTGTACCTCTCTGTCCCTCAACTCAAGGATTGAAAATATGGAATAGCAAAATTGGTTTAGAACAGAATAGCACACTGTCAGTTTCACTCACTGTACCTCTCTGTCCCTCAACTCAAGGATTGAAAATATGGAACAGCAAAATTGGTTTAGAACAGAATAGCACACTGTCAGTTTCACTCACTGTACCTCTCTGCCCCTCAACTCAAGGATTGAAAATATGGAACAGCAAAATTGGTTTAGAACAGAATAGCACACTGTCAGTTTCACTCACTGTACCTCTCTGTCCCTCAACTCAAGGATTGAAAATATGGTTCAGCAAAATAGTTTTAGAACACAATAGCACACTGACACTTTCCCTCACTGTACCTCTCTGTCCCTCAACTCAAGGATTGAAAATATGGAACAGCAAAATTGGTTTAGAACAGAATAGCACACTGTCAGTTTCACTCACTGTACCTCTCTGTCCCTCAACTCAAGGATTGAAAATATGGAACAGCAAAATTGGTTTAGAACAGAATAGCACACTGTCAGTTTCACTCACTGTACCTCTCTGTCCCTCAACTCAAGGATTGAAAATATGGAACAGCAAAATTGGTTTAGAACAGAATAGCACACTGTCAGTTTCACTCACTGTACCTCTCTGTCCCTCAACTCAAGGATTGAAAATATGGTTCAGCAAAATAGTTTTAAAACACAATAGCACACTGACACTTTCCCTCACTGTACCTCTCTGTCCCTCAACTCAAGGATTGAAAATATGGAACAGCAAAATTGGTTTAGAACAGAATAGCACACTGTCAGTTTCACTCACTGTACCTCTCTGTCCCTCAACTCAAGGATTGAAAATATGGAACAGCAAAATTGGTTTAGAACAGAATAGCACACTGTCAGTTTCACTCACTGTACCTCTCTGTCCCTCAACTCAAGGATTGAAAATATGGAACAGCAAAATTGGTTTAGAACAGAATAGCACACTGTCAGTTTCACTCACTGTACCTCTCTCTCCCTCAACTCAAGGATTGAAAATATGGTTCAGCAAAATAGTTTTAGAACACAATAGCACACTGACACTTTCCCTCACTGTACCTCTCTGTCCCTCAACTCAAGGATTGAAAATATGGAACAGCAAAATTGGTTTAGAACAGAATAGCACACTGTCAGTTTCACTCACTGTACCTCTCTGTCCCTCAACTCAAGGATTGAAAATATGGAACAGCAAAATTGGTTTAGAACAGAATAGCACACTGTCAGTTTCACTCACTGTACCTCTCTGTCCCTCAACTCAAGGATTGAAAATATGGAACAGCAAAATTGGTTTAGAACAGAATAGCACACTGACACTTTCCCTCACTGTACCTCTCTGTCCCTCAACTCAAGGATTGAAAATAAGGAACAGCAAAATTGGTTTAGAACAGAATAGCACACTGTCAGTTTCACTCACTGTACCTCTCTGTCACTCAACTCAAGGATTGAAAATATGGAATAGCAAAATTGGTTTAGAACAGAATAGCACACTGTCAGTTTCACTCACTGTACCTCTCTGTCCCTCAACTCAAGGATTGAAAATATGGAACAGCAAAATTGGTTTAGAACAGAATAGCACACTGTCAGTTTCACTCACTGTACCTCTCTGCCCCTCAACTCAAGGATTGAAAATATGGAACAGCAAAATTGGTTTAGAACAGAATAGCACACTGTCAGTTTCACTCACTGTACCTCTCTGTCCCTCAACTCAAGGATTGAAAATATGGTTCAGCAAAATAGTTTTAGAACACAATAGCACACTGACACTTTCCCTCACTGTACCTCTCTGTCCCTCAACTCAAGGATTGAAAATATGGAACAGCAAAATTGGTTTAGAACAGAATAGCACACTGTCAGTTTCACTCACTGTACCTCTCTGTCCCTCAACTCAAGGATTGAAAATATGGAACAGCAAAATTGGTTTAGAACAGAATAGCACACTGTCAGTTTCACTCACTGTACCTCTCTGTCCCTCAACTCAAGGATTGAAAATATGGAACAGCAAAATTGGTTTAGAACAGAATAGCACACTGTCAGTTTCACTCACTGTACCTCTCTGTCCCTCAACTCAAGGATTGAAAATATGGTTCAGCAAAATAGTTTTAAAACACAATAGCACACTGACACTTTCCCTCACTGTACCTCTCTGTCCCTCAACTCAAGGATTGAAAATATGGAACAGCAAAATTGGTTTAGAACAGAATAGCACACTGTCAGTTTCACTCACTGTACCTCTCTGTCCCTCAACTCAAGGATTGAAAATATGGAACAGCAAAATTGGTTTAGAACAGAATAGCACACTGTCAGTTTCACTCACTGTACCTCTCTGTCCCTCAACTCAAGGATTGAAAATATGGAACAGCAAAATTGGTTTAGAACAGAATAGCACACTGTCAGTTTCACTCACTGTACCTCTCTCTCCCTCAACTCAAGGATTGAAAATATGGTTCAGCAAAATAGTTTTAGAACACAATAGCACACTGACACTTTCCCTCACTGTACCTCTCTGTCCCTCAACTCAAGGATTGAAAATATGGAACAGCAAAATTGGTTTAGAACAGAATAGCACACTGTCAGTTTCACTCACTGTACCTCTCTGTCCCTCAACTCAAGGATTGAAAATATGGAACAGCAAAATTGGTTTAGAACAGAATAGCACACTGTCAGTTTCACTCACTGTACCTCTCTGTCCCTCAACTCAAGGATTGAAAATATGGTTCAGCAAAATAGTTTTAGAACAGAATAGCACACTGACACTTTCCCTCACTGTACCTCTCTGTCCCTAAACTCAAGGATTGAAAATATGGTTCAGCAAAATAGTTTTAGAACAGAATAGCACACTGACACTTTCCCTCACTGTACCTCTCTGTCCCTACAAACAAGGATTAGCACAGAATAGCACACTGTCACTGACACTCTCCCTACCTATCCTTATTTGTCCCTAAACACAAGGAATCCAGGATTAGTAAAGGAAAAAAAATGACACTGTCCCTGCCTATGCTTCTCTTTCCCTGCTCCGGAACACACTACACAAGGCCGCCGCGCTGGCGGCCTTTTATAGTGTGGGGCGTGTACTAAACCCCATCAGCAATAATTGGCCACAGGCATCCTGCCTGTGGCCAATCATTGCTCTCCTCGCTGCCGGCGCTGTAATTGGCCAAGCATGCGGGGTCACAGTGCATGCTTGGCCAATCACAGCGCCTGGATGACACTGCGATGGCGTAGTGCATTGTGGGCCGTTCGCGTCACTCAAATTTGGCGCGAACGGCCCAAATCGTTCGATCTTCGTCGAACGATCGAACAGCCGATGTTCGAGTCGAACGTATGTTCGACTCGAACACGAAGCTCATCCCTACCCTTAAGGTTTCGCTGCAGACGATGTGCCCACTCCACGTATGTTATGTGGGTTTGTTTCCGGGATTCTCTAAACTTAATCCGGCTGGCTTCGGGTGTAATGGCAAATCGGGCTAACAGAGCTTGTTTTACCCGGTCATGGTCTTTAGCGTCCTCATCCTCCAGGGCCCGATACGCATCCGCCGCTCTGCCAGTTAAATTACTTGCCAATCTTGGGGCAGTACTTCATGTATCTGGCATAGTCTCTCATAGTCCTGCAGGAACGCTTCAATTTTCTCCTCTCCCTCCTTAAATAGTTTGAACGCCCGAAAGGGCAACTTACGGACAGGCGCTGCATCTTTAGGTGTTGTCTCCGATTGCCGTATTTCCGCCATTCTCCGCTCATTTTGCCGCTCTAGTTCTCTCTCTTGTCGCTCCAGTTCTCTCTCTTGTCGCTCATCCTGCAGCTGGATGTCTCTAATGGCTTTCTGTATGGCGGTCTCTGATGGGTTAGCCCCATATAATGCCAACCGCTCTCGAACTCGTTGCTGAAACAAGTCTTCAACTGACCGGGGTCCTGCATCACCATCCCTCTGATCCATCTCGGCTAGCTCCCTGATCAAGGTAGCCTTGTTCTTTGTCCCACCGGTCCCTCCACGGCTCTCAAGTAAGTCTTTCAGCGTGGCTTTCCTGCAGGCTGCATAGCTGGTCATTCACTGTGGTGGTTTGGAGTGTCCCAGTAACTGGAGGGAAAATCCCACTGCTGCCAACCAATGTAACCGCACCCCAAGTATGAAAGGGGTTAACGCCGTTTAGCATATTCCCTCTCTGGACACACATCCACTGCCGATCCTCCACAGTCAGGCGACCGCTTCCCATAGGATTAATCCTTCCAAACATACGAGACAAACGCTCTGTATCTTTCCAACTGGACTGACACTTTTTATTGAAACACTGCAAGTTTTATTACACACAGAGAGGAGTTTCTTTTCTTTCCTCTCACAAAGCACTTCTGACTAGACCTAATTTACATGAGCTAATTTACTACAGCTGATGACTCAGACACATGACCTTTAGGCTAGCCTTACTGTCTCCTACAATACACATTATTTTGACATCTCTTAAGAGACAATAGGTGGGTTCGTTAGCTAATCCCTTTTCAGTTTAAATGACTAGGCCTGACCTTTATATACACACAAGTACAGAGTTAATTATCTCTATTCACAATGAAAGGATCTTTAGAACACATCAGCCCTTTTCAATTAACCTGTTGAGTTCAGGATCAACAAAAATAGTTATTTACAGATATCCTGGGAAATATTGTGGAATAATATTACAGACCCATTTTAGCAATCCAATACATATTCTCAATGTCCATTATTTCCTGGCTCACACTTTCTAAGAACTTCTGGGTTCCACGGGCTCACCCATTACATAGCTCCCTGTGGATCCCTGTTGTGCTCCACTGGTCCCGCTTTCCACAACCACCCAGTGTCCCATCCGCAGCAGTCAGTCATTGGGTTCACTACCTTGTGGTGCACTCCTGACCCCACAATGGTGTGCGTCTGTCATCTGGCCACAGGTGACCTGACACCCCCCCCCAATGAATCACTTACAAGTCTATATGCAGCTGGAGGCATGATATCAAGGACCACGGACCACCCAAGGCATCAATTTCGGGAGCTGGGGGGCTGGTCCAACGGCGACGCATATCACATGGGCGGCAACCCAGGCAGACCCAGGCACACAGGGCATACCTAGGTGAATATGTGACAATGAGAGTAGGAGGTGATGAGGCCAAAATAAATGTAGTGCAAAATTAGTAAGAAAGGAAGTGTGGTGACAGGGGGATTTGTGTCTTGTGATGGGACTGATGTAGAAACAAGAGAAAGGGAAGGGGATGGTGTGGGGTAAATAAACAGGAGTGAGGGTGGACAGCCATGGTGAAGGTTGCGACCAGAATGCCTGAGAACAGGGGTGTATATATAGTATTTGAAACAGTTTATTGATATTATTTGTTTCTTTTTACTCCAACGGCTGTTTTTTTTATTTTGAACATGTGACCAGCAGCAGAGGACTACAAGCTCCTCCTACTTTTGCTTCCCTGTAGACAGGCTGGGGAATATCTGGGTCATGTGACAGCTGTAAATCGATTAGGAAAAAAGTATTTGGATGTTTTTTTATTAAAATAATTACAGTGCTATAATCCACATACAGAAATTGAAGGGACAATGTAAATTAAAGTGTGTGTTTAGTATCATTTTAAGGTAGTCTGCATTTTAGATTATAGCAAACACAGTGACAGTATGGATAAAACTCACCAGATCACCCAGTACTGTGCTGCAACCACTACAAGCTTGGCATGGTGGTATAATGCAAATTGCAATCTATTTGATCCAAACAGCCACCTACAATTTTTCAGTGGTTTTAAGGCTGCAAAGCCAGAGTATTATTTCTGAATTACGAAATGCATCCTTGGGTGCTTTAGGAATTAGGTAAAGCTACAATTGTAGATGATACCTTGGCAAGGTTATTTTGCAGACATTTTATTACTTAAAGTGATACTAAAGACTCATTTTTTTGGGTTAAAAATAACAAACATGTTATACTTAACTGCTCTGTGTAATGCTTTTGCACAGAGCAACAAAGATTTTCCTCTTCTCTGGTCCTTCCCTCCTGTTGAGTGCTATGCAGCTTGAAAACAGCTTGCTATGGGGGCACCCGAGCCGAGCCACTGCTCTGTGTGTCCCTTCAGACATGGAGCCATGATTAGGCCCTGCCCCCTCTCTTCTGATTGGCTAACTAATTTTGATTGACAGCAGCAGGAGCCATTGGTGCTGCTGCTGTGTCTCAGCCAATCAGGAGGGAGAGCCACTTGTGATTTGAGATGGGCTCAGGTAAGTATTAGGGGGGCTGCTACACACTAAAGTTTTTTTTTATCTTAATGCATAGAATGCTTTTGCCTTTAGAATCACTCTAAATACAATGTACAATGTGTCAAAAGCAGGGAATGCTGTAAGTAAGGTTCTAGGAGTGACAGTATTTTCCTCTCCTCTAAAACCCTCTACCATGTTCAGCCTATAAATTTGGGGGAAGGCCAGGCTCAGAGAGTGAGTGGGACCGCAAGAGAAAGAGACGGAAGTTGAGTCCAGAATAAGATGAAACCCGGAGCAACCCTCAGTCACCACCACACTAAGGGAACCTACCTGCTAAGGACTTTGCCATTAATTAACTTCTACCTGCAAAGGTATGCCTGGGCAGCAGAGAAATAGCTAGTTAGGGACTTGTATGTTCATGGACTTTACTGTTACAGCCATCAAGTAAAGCTTTGTTAATTGTTATTCAAATGGGTGCATAGTGGTTCATTGCGTATTAAAAGAACCGGTTCTGTAAAGCACACACAGGATATAAGAGAAAGGCCACCACAAATGGTAAACTTGGCAGGAGCAGGAGAATAGTTGCCATGGGTAACTATGAACTGGTGGGAAATGAATAGCAGCCAGACAGCAATGAACAGTCCCCGGTAGCAAGGGACTTGCTGTTCCGACTTCCTCCCTAGCGATCAGCTCCCCCCAAAAAGTAACTGGGACTGAACCTGTGGTACGGAGACCCCATGTATCCATCTACATGGTTTGGGAAAGTTAAGTAGCTAATAAAGTGCATGCATGAGGTCCCCGTTAGTACGCGGCGGGGCCCCATTCTGTCACTGGGAGTGAGGTGGCAGTCTGGCAGAGCTATGCAGGACTTTTGAAGAGGGCATGGGCATAGCAGTGTCCCTCCTAATTGCAACATTAATCAATGCTGCCCGTGTGCCCCCCTCCGAGTGCTCAATGTCTTCTCCCGTCCTCTTCCTGTCTCCGCTATGATTGGACGCCTGATAGGCGTCCAATCACAGCGCCTGTCGCTTCAGCCAATCAGGTGACAGGTAACCAGACCCGGTGCACCTGATTGGCTAAGAGGTGGGTCAGTGTTAGGGAAGCAATTTATTCACTTCCCTAACACAACACTGTGTAAACAGTGAACACACAGCATTGCGCCCGCTGTTTACCAATTTGGATACCTATTAGAGCCTACGGCTCTAATCAGGCTCTACCAAAAACACCCCCGCCACTGTAATTCAGATGCCCAGCGCCCAACAAGGGGCCGGACACCTGAATAGGGGGCAGCAGCGGCAACAATAGATAGATTCATGCAAAACATGAATCTATCTATTGGTGATTGACAGGTGCAGGAGAGAGGGGGCGGCGCTCCTGTGCCCTTTATGGACGCACCGCCACTGACCCCACTGTTACTACACTGGATATATGCACTATTATTAATCTTTTATTTTATAAAGCTTGTAATATTTCTGTACTGATGTGCATCTATATACCTATAGTTAATGTTATATGCGGGTTGCAGTAGTTTCTCTGCTCCCAATTACTTTGATTAGATTACTGGTTGTTTCCCAGTTCACCGAGGCCCTGTCCTGGGTGGAGGCACTGCCAGCATTATTATCAAACCCACTCTTCCATTTAGCAAAGGCTCTCATTCTCTTATTTACCTAAAGGTTTAGCACTAGGGATGAGCCGAACACCCCCCCCCCCCCCCCGGTTCGGTTTGCAGCAGAACATGCGAACAGGCAATTTTTTTGGGATTTTTAAAGGGTGTTCCGCGGCTTTCAAATTTGCCACGAACACCGCAAATTGTTCGCTATTCGGCGAACACCCGACATCGGGCTCATCCCTATTTAGCACACTATCCTGTTTGGGAGGGCCATTTCCCATAACCCCATCAAAAGAGGGCTACACCTATTGCATTGCCATTCATTTTGGTGCTACCCGAATGCTTAGAATGCATGACGGTAAAAATCCTTGAGCCTTTAGAACCACTTCAAACATTTGGAGCAAGAGGAAGAGGATGTTGCAGGGACCAGTCTAACTGTTAATAACAACCATGTTGGAAGGCAAGATGTGTTTGAAATAAGAACTATGGAGTTTTCTTTCTGGTTGCGGGGACCAGCCTAACTGTTAACACCCCAATCGCAGATAGCATTATGGGGATGGTGGACGTTTTCAGAGCATTTGTAGTTGTGCAGATGTACAGTAAATGCAGCCTAATTGGTAATGACACCCCAATTGTGATTTGCATGCCATTACAGCAACACAAGTGTGATTTGTGTGTGTGTTTCAGAAACACGGAGCAAAGCGCACGTTTTCTGTGCAGGTTGCCTTGTCTTCGGAAACACTCAAAGTACATGTAGCGGGGTCTTTAAATTTAGGTGGGGTACACCTGGGTGGAAGTCCAGGAGTGTAAGTATGGGAGTAATGACCATTTGTATTCGTGGAGGATTGGGCGGTGTAATAATCTCCTTGGCCTGTAGGTGGCGAGGTACCCGCAGGCCCAGGGTAGATTCACTGCCATAGTGCTGTCCTTTTTGTCCCTTCTCGGGGATGGTACAGCGTGGGCAGGGAACCTGCCGTGGCGTCAGAGGAGGGGATAAAAGGGGGAGACGCCCTGGTCACGAGGTCTTGCTCTTCTGGAGGTCCTTCATCACGCGCCCAGGCACCTTAGGCCTGGGTGCGGGCGGTTCCGGATTCCGGTTCAGGTGCCCTAGGCCTGACCGGAATGGAGTTGGAGTCCATCCCAGGCACCTTCAGCCTGGGGTGAGGTACTAAACCAGGAGGCCTGGGGCCCAGTGACTTCGACTGGGTCCCGCGAGGGTGGAGAAGTCTGAGGGTCCGTGAGGTGGATGGGGCCCATGTCTGAGGTGAGGAGGCCGGGGAGGTTACCCATTCGGAGAGTCTGGAGCAGCATCAACCCAGTGACGGATGGGCCTCTGGTAACTCCCTTGGAGGGACATCTTCCCCTGATAGGGGCCACAACGCAGCGAAGGTATATCTATGTTCTCTTGAGTCGCTGGTAGAGACTCTCAAGTTCTAAGTCCTTTCTAGCTAAGGCTATAGTAACCGCTGGCGAGATTGCAGTGGTTTAGTTGATAATTAGGACAGTGCCTCGACCTGCTCATCCCCTGTATCAGAATGTTATCAAGTCGCAACCAGTTGGCTACTGAAGCACTGTTTATTGTGAGAGATGCAATAAAACAAGAGTTGGACTGTGATCGGTGTGTGGAACTGTGGTTAATGGGAGCAAAGGGAAGTGTTGGCACAGCAGGACTTAATCCTTTACAGAAGCACACAGGCCCAAGGAAATATCTGGTACTGGCCTTCACCTCACCCACAGTTATGGGGGGGACATGGGCTGTAGCGCATCTCACCCTGTCGTGTGTGATACCCCTAGAAGAAGGAGATGGGGTGAGGTCGCTACACACAAAAAATCCGCACAGAAAACCTGTGCTTTCCCGCAAGTTTTGGAAACGTGCTGTAAACGTCTATTATGCTTGCATTGCCATGCAATTGTTAATGATACCCCAATTGCGGTTAGCGTGTCATTATGGCGACACCGGCACAATGCATGTTTGCAAGGCGTTTCGGAAACATGCAGCAAAGCTTGTGTTTTAAGTGTGGGTTGCTGTTTGTTTGGGAAAGTGCAGATATGATTGCAGGCTAATTGTTAATGACACCTCAAACATGGTTAGCAGATGTGTGTTTTGCTTCACATTTGTTGTGCGCCAAAACGTGCTACAAATGCGCCAAAATGCACGCTAAAAAACATGTGGATCTTCATGACCGAAAAGGTTCTTGAGCTACTCTGGGGCGTTTGTCACACATGGGACAGCCCATTCAAGTGAATGGGCTGCCCTATGCACGCTGCATTTTTATGCATGTAAATGCGCACAAAAAATCCTAAACGCGTGTTTCCGCTACTGTTTCCGCTACGCACAGGTGTCAATGGAATTTGCTTGGGAGGAGAGTTTTTAGGCAGCAAGGGTTGTAAGGGTTAGGTAAGGTAAGGGTTAAAAACTGAGCTTATCAAAAAAGTCTCATGGGAATTGCTTCTTATCTAATGCTAATGCACTTCTGCGAGTCAGGCTAGGTTCACAACTATGCGTTTGGCAGTGCGTATTCAGTTTTTCATAATCGCACTATAGTCCATTTAACATAATTTTCAATGGGTCATGTTCAAATCTGTGCGATTTCAACAGGTGTGTTTTTTGGAAAGGGTCTGGGACTTTTTTTTTTTTTTGCATTTTTGGTTCCATGGACTTTAATGGAAACGCAGCGGAAAAATGCATCAAAAACACAGCGCTTGTGTTTTTTACACTTTCTGCTGCATTTTTGCAGGATTTCTCCCACATGACAACAAACACCTCCCAAAAAATGCAAAACACATAAAAAATGCATGTGAAAAAAAACGTAAAACACACTGGGAAAATGCATCAACCGCAACCTGAACAGGTATGAGCCTAAAGTCGCATTGCACCAAAGTTGCAAGCAAGTTGTGCAACATAGTCTCACTAGAAACTGTATGAAAATCACATTTCATTAGTGTGAACCATAGCCTAAAGCCCTGTACACACGATCGGATTTCCTATGGATTTTAAACCGCTGGATTTTTCCATCGGAAATCTGATGAAGCTGACTTCCATCAGTCTTGCCTACACACCATCAGTCAAAAAAACGATCATCCCAAACGCCGTGACGTAAAACACTCCGACGAGCCAAGAAAAATTAAGTTCTATGCTTCTGAGCATGTGTCGACTTCATTCTGAGCATGCGTGGGTTTTTTATCCGATGGAGTTCCCCACAGACGATAGTAATTTGCTATTGTTTTTTTTTCCATCGGATAAATTTAAAACATGTTCTATTTCTTAACACCGATGGTAAAAAGACCGATGGGGCCCATACACAATCGGTTTGTCCGATGAAAAAAGTCCATCGGACTGTTTTCATCGGTAAAACCGATCGTGTGTACAGGGCTTTAATCTATGTTCACACTAGACTGTGTGGTAAAACGCAGCCTTTTTATCCGTGCAGATCAGTGTAGCGTCATCTTCAGCAAGGAGTATTGCAATGCATGTTTCAGCACATTGCATTACTCGTTTCTTCTCAACTTTCAAAAACAGTAACAATTTGTTACATGTAATGCAAGTCTACTTTGAGTGCCGGTTTACACAGGGGCAACCCGACATACAGCGCGACTTTGCAAGGCGATTTGGAGGCAACTTCAGCACGACTTCAGCGTGACTTTGAGCAACTTACGACGCGACTTAACCGGTTAAAGTCCGGCTCACGCACATATACGTCGGCAGAATGGCACAACTGGGCAAAGTGACGTATATAAGCGCTGCGCAAATAAATAATAATAATAATAATAATAATAATAATAATAATATATTTACGTCACTTTGAATTTCCCGCCGTGCGGCGGCACACGCCTCTGCCGTGAGCTTCGTGACTGTGCCCCCGCGATCGGGTCACAGAGCTGCAGAATGGGGATAGGCCAGTGTAAACATGCATCTCCCCGTTCTGCCTAGTGACACTGATCTATGCTCCCTCTAATCGGGAGCAGCGATCAGTGATGTGTCACTCGAAGCCACGCCTCCTAACAGTTAGAATCACTCCCTAGGACACACTTAAAGTGGTTGTAAACCCAAATTTCAGTTTTTAAATAAAATACCCACCTGCAAGAGAAAGCCATAATGAGCTAGTATGACTAGCATATTAGCTCATTATGCATTACTTACCTTAGATCGAAGCCCCCAAAGCCGTCCTCGTCTCCCCCTCCGGCCGCAGGCATCTCTCCGGAAGGTTACTTCCGGGTATCGCCGCTCCAGCGCTGTGATTGACCGGAGCGGCGAAGACGTCACTCCGCGCGCGTTGCAGGTTTTATGAATGGGATTTTCACTGCGCCTACGCCGTTGTCTACGGCGCGCATGCGCCGTACACAACTGTGTAATCCCATTTACAAATATCTCCTAAACCGTGCAGGTTTAGGAGATATTGAAAACATCTACAGGTAAAGCCTCGTACACACGGTCGGACTTCCATCAGACTTTTCCGTGGTTTTTTGTCCGAACAGAGTTGGTCGGGAACACCCATAGCATACACACGCTCGGACTTTTCTGCAAACTTTCCCAAAACTTTTTGCAACATCACGTGGTTTTTCTGCTCTTTTCTGCTCTTTACCGCCACCCTTTGGTCAACTTCTGCTATTGTTGGTTGATTTTAACATTAGTTGTTTTGTCCATTGGTTTTCTGTACACACGGTCGGACTTTACTCCATCGGACTTTTGTTGGGCAAAAGTTTGTCCGTTTGCAGACCCAACTTTTGTCCGATGAAAACAAGAAAAAAGCACACGGTCTGACTTTTGGCCAACAAACTTCATTTTGAGCCAGTTGGACCAACAATCCGACCGTGTGTACGCTCCATCGGACAAACTTTTTTTGCTTTTTTCTTGTTTTCATCGGACAAAAGTTGGGTCTGCAACAGGGACGGATCCAGAGTCTTTTCTCGGGAGGGGCACTGCCAAAAAATATGTTTTTTTTGTGGGAAATTAATCGGAGAAATGGCTGGTGTCGGCGCTTCAATCATCCCGGCACCATGGTTGTTATGGTGTCAGGATGATTGAAGCGCATTATTTCTATTATTACATTGTAATCTAAAATTAAATAGTTCAATGCAGAATCAGTGAGAGCCCCGAGTGTGTCACTTGCCACCGTCGCCTGCAATTAGTGGGAGCCCTGAACGTGTCACTTGCCACAAGTTGCGGATTTTCACTTGCCACGTCACCTGCCACATCTTGTGGATTGTCACTTGCCACACCTTGTGGATTGTCACTTGCCACATCACCTGCCACACCTTGCGGATTGTCACTAGCCACACCTTGCGGATTGTCACTTGCCACATCACCTGCCACACCTTGCTGATTGTCACTTGCCTGCCACCAGATGCAGATTGTCATTTGCCACATCACCTGACACAATTTGCGAATTGTCACTTGCCACGTCGCCTGCCACATCTTGCGGATTGTCACTAACTTGCCTGCTAAGGTGTAGTTTTGGTTGTCTCTTGCTGTGTCCCAGACTCCCAGAGTCAGGCAGCAGAGAGATAATGTAATCTGCCTGCACAGTGAGGGCAGAAGTCACTGCAGGAATGCAGGGCAGGCACGGGCAGTGAGAGATGATCTCATCTCTCTGCTCCCCCGCTCCTGGCTAGCTGATTGGCCAGCTGCCACACTAAGCCTGCTCTCTCACTCTCACCTGCGCTACCAACACACTGAGCAGCACGGTCTGCCCACGAACCGCGCCGCAAGCAGAGCCGCCCGCTTTCTTACCCGTCTGTGGAGCCGCACGCTATCGCACCTGCCCGCAGAGCAGCCCGACGTGACTCACTGACGTCACTCATTGCTAGACGCCAAGCGGCCCAGGCGTTAGCAACGAGTGCAGGGAAGAGGCTCCACCCACCTCCTCCTCCGCTCCTGGTATCGTGTCAGTGCGCCGCGTAACTACAATAGACGAGTCTCTCTCTCGGCGCCACTGATCGGCTGATGTGAGAAACTGAGAGAGAGACTCAGAGAGGCAGCGGCAGCCGCAGAACAAGTACTGTATATACTCGAATATAAGCCGAGGCACCTAATTTTACCCCAAAAAACTGGGAAAACGTATTGACTCGAGTATAAGCTTAGGGTGTCCATCTGCATGCCTCACTGTGCCTCACTTTACCTCACTGTGCCCATGCCTCACTCTGCCCATGCTTCACTGTGCCCATGACTAGACTGATGTTTAACATGGAAGTCTATGGAAGGAGTGCCCGGCTTTGAAAAATCGGTTCTCCCCGGCCGGGTCCGCAAATTCACCAGAGAAATTACCGTTTAACATTGGAGTCTATGGAAGGGGTGCATGGCTTTAAAAAATCAGTGCTCCCCGGCCGTAGGTCCCCCAGACACCAAACATTGCACACTTGTAGAGGAGACATGGGGCTACATATGTGCCATGTTTGGGGTCCAGGGAAGCTATGGCCAGCACCGGTCCCCAAAATCCGGGAGATCAGGCACAAAAAAAAAAAAAAACAGAGCAAGCAAGTGAGTGTGACAGATGGTCTCGGGGGGGGGGGGGCAGTTGCCCTGTTGTCCCCCCCCCCCCCTGGATCCGCCCCTGGTCTGCAAACGGACAAACTTTTGCCCAACAAAAGTCAGAGTAAAGTCCGACCGTGTGTACAGAAAACCATCGGACTTTTGTCCGATGGACAAAACAACTAATGTTCAAATCAACCAACAATAGCAGAAGTTGACCAAAGGGTGGTGGAAAAGAGCAGAAAAACCATGTGATGTTGCAAAAAGTTTTGGGAAAGTTTGCAGAAAAGTCTGAGCGTGTGTATGCTATGGGTGTTCCCGACCAACTCTGTTCGGACAAAAAACCACGGAAAAGTCTGATGGAAGTCCGACCGTGTGTACGGGGCTTAAATCTAGGCTTACCTGTAGGTGAAACTTCCGGGGGAGGGTTTACAACCACTTTAACCCCTTCCTAGCCCCCTAGTGGTTAACCCCTTCACTGCCAGTCACATTTATACAGTATTCAGTGTATTTTTTTAGCACTGATCGCTGTATAAATGTGAATGGTCCCAAAATAGCGTCAAAAGTGTCCGATATGTCCACCATAATGTCAGTCACAATGAAAATCGCAGATCACCGCCATTACTAATAAAAAAAAATATTATTAATAAAAATGCCATAAAACTATCCCCTAAATTGTAGACGCTATAACTTTTGCGCAAACCAATCAATAAACGCTTATTGCGATTTTATTACCAAAAATATGTAGAAGAATACGTATCGGCCTAAACTGAGGAAAAAATGTGTTTTCTTTATATATTTTTTTATAGCGCAAAAAAACACAAAAACACAGAGGTGATCAAATACCACCAAAAGAAAGCTCTATTTGTGGGGAAAAAAGGACATCAATTTTGTTTGGGAGCCACGTCGCACGACCGCACAGATGTCGGTTAAAGCGACGCAGTGCCGAATCGCAAAAAGTGACTCGGTCATTTGGCAGCCAAATCGTCCGGGCCTGAAGTGGTTAAAGTTGCCTCCAGCACAAGCGACTTTGGCTGTGGCCAATCACAGAATTATCAGCTCTGTGGGAGGGAGGGGTTTGCCTGGGTAAACTATTTTCTTTTTCCTGTAAAGTCGCTTCAATTTAGATGGAGATCCGACTTGGAGGCAACTTCCATTGAAATCTATGGGTACAAGTTGCCTAGAAGTTGCCTTGAAGTAGTACACAAACCTTTTCTGAAGTCGGAGCAACTTCAGTAGTGTGCTTTAAGACATCTCTTATTCACTTCAATGGAATTTCTTATGGGGCGACTTGGGGCGACTTAAGGTTTGACAAGTCGGATCCCAAGTCGCTGTAGTGTGAACCGGCACTGACTTGTCTACCTGTAAACAGTGTATATAATATAATTGTGTATATCAGGGATCTGCAATTAGCGGACCTCCAGCTGTTGCAAAACTACAAGTCCCATCATGCCTCTGCCTCTGGGTGTCCTGCTTGTGGCTGTCAGAGTCTTGCTATGCCTCATGGGACTTGTAGTTCTGCAACAGCTGGAGGCCCGCTAATTGCCTATCCCTGGTGTATATGATATATTTGTGTTTATGATATATTTGTATATATGATATATTTGTGTTTATTATATATTTGTATATATGATATATTTGTGTTTATTATATATTTGTATATATGATATATTTGTGTTTATTATATATTTGTGTATATGATATATTTGTGTTTATTATATATTTGTGTATATGATATATTTGTTTATATTATATATTTGTGCATATGATATATTTGTGTTTATTATATATTTATATATAATATATATTTGTGTTTATTATATATTTGTGCATATGATGTTTGTATATATGATATATTTGTTTATATTATATATTTGTATGTATGATATATTTGTGTTTATTATATATTTTATACATGATATATTTGTGTACATTATACATATGATATATTTGTGTACATTATATATTTGTATACATATGATATATTTGTGTACATTATATATTTGTGTATATATATGATATATTTGTGTACATTATATATTTGTATATATTATATATTTTTGTACATGATATATTTGTATATATGATAGGTTTGTGTACATTATACATTATATGATATATTTGTGTACATTATACATATGATATATTTGTGTACATTATATATTTGTATATATGATATATTTGTGTACATTATATATTTGTATATATGATAGGTTTGTGTACATTATACATTATATGATATATTTGTGTACATTATACATACGATATAGTTGTGTACATTATATATTTGTGTACATTATATATTTGTATATATGATATATTTTTGTACATTATATATTTGTATATATGATATGTTTGTGTACATTATACATATGATATATTTGTGTACATTATATATTTGTATATATGATATATTTGTGTACATTATATATTTGTATATATGATATATTTTTGTACATCATATATTTGTATATATGATAGGTTTGTGTACATTATACATTATATGATATATTTGTGTACATTATACATATGATATAGTTGTGTACATCATATATTTGTGTACATTATATATTTGCGTTGTGTTGAATGTGCCATGGTTGCACACAGAGCTGGTTGACATGAAATGTTTGTGTAGCCCGCACAGCTCCTCTAATCTGGATTCAGGCTGTAGTGTTAACACTGGGCTGTTGGAGCTGTGCTACGCCTGAACTTGGAAGCCTTCCAGACAGCCAGGTTATAAATCTTGTGGGGTGTTTTCCTGTGCTATTGGCAGCCTCTGCTCCTTCAGGATGGTCACCTTGACCTAGCCTGCAGGGTCATGGCTGCACACAGCCAGGGGAAGGCACAGAGCTGCTGCTCGCACTCCATCCTTCACGTTTCCTGGGATTTCTCTTCCCCTTCCATTGTTTTAATTGGGATCTGATGCTTAGAAGAGCTCCTGGGGGTAGCAGGAGTGAGGTAATACAAAGGGAAGGGATCATGCCTGACGTGAGGGTTGGGAGGAGTTGGAGGAGGACTGCAGGATGCTGATTCCTCCCTCATTTGTCCATAGGGTATGGATGATGGGACAGTTACTGTTCACTGGATGCTAATGTAGTCTGTGTGAGTGGATGTGTTGTGCTCTGCCCCAGGGAAAAGCCAGCAACAAGTGGCCGCAGTGCCCTGGTCTGCATGGTGGAGGAGAAGACAGACTGGGCCACTGTGATGGCAGGCATGGATCAGCCCTGTATGGCTTTCTGTCCTTCCTCCTATGGATTATAATGTCAGCCAGGATCTGTCTGTGTCTATACAAAGTGGAACATACACAGGATCTGTTACTAAGTGCCTCTGATCTTTGTTTCCTAGCTCTTTTCTTCTAAAGTGGCCCCCGCTGCCTATGGAGGAGTGTCGCTGCTCATTTGTGCTTTACCCTGTGGAAATGCTTGGAAGATGAGAGCATGAAGTCTCCAGGATGGGAGCGAACAATGGCAAGTACGGCAGTGAGGGTGAGTGACACTGGCCACACAATACTCAGACCTGGGGAAGAAGTAGAGAGGGGGAGAGCTCTTCCCTGCTCCAACTATGGTTTTACTCAGCGCCTGCTCTGCTGGCTGCAGTACACAGCTCACATTTACAAGGCAAAACTTTCCATGTATTAGCAGATCAGCGCTTGGGTAAAAGTGGACCTGTCATTTCAGGTCAAGCTGAACTGTCACCGTCTAATAGGCTGAGTGTCAGGAAAGCGGCTGCCAGCCCTAGGAAGAAGCCTGTCCTCTGTTGAGGGGCTCATACACACAGGAGTATTGAAAATACTCAAATTGACGCCGGATCTTGCTGCTAGAAAATCCAGCTTAAAAGTACACGTAAAGGCTTTATACACGTAAATGTGCGCACAGCGCTTAGAAGCGTTAGAATTCTAAAACAGATTTACGTGCGTGCGCCTGTTTATATGCATTCACATATTTATATGTATAAGGCACGCGAAAATGCTAATTTTTTCTTCTACATCACTGAACATTGCTCTGTATTACAAAGCTAAACCCTGCGACGTGCATGGACATAATGGGGGAGATTTACTAAAACTGGAGCGTACAAAATCTGGTGCAGCTCTGCATAAAAACCAATCAACTTCCAGGTTTTATTGTCAGAGCTTAATTGAGCAAGATGAAGTTAGAAGCAGTTTGGCTACCATACAGATTCTGCGTGATCCAGTTTTAGTAAATAATCTCAACAGGCTGAGCTGCGTTCAGATCTGTAAAAAATAAAAAGTAAATAAAAACCTGTATGGATCTGAAAGTGGCATTTTACACCCATGTGCACACGAGCCCTAGGAAAGAACTGAGCTGGGGGAATACTAATCCTTCTGTCTCCACTGGCGGCACATATTGAAACGCATGCAAACGCTTAAAAAAAAAATGCAACGTGCGTTTTCAAAGCATTTGCATGAAATTTGTTTTAACATGCCTGAGATTGGAAAGTTGAAAGGTTGCCCCATGTTGCCACTCTTAAAAAGCGCACTTTGCATGTTTCTTTTTTTTTCTTTTTTTTTTAACGTGCCACAATCCGTCGCAACACATCCGCTTCCGTCTGCACGGTGCTATTTTAATAGCATTATTGCAATTGTATGAGGTTTAGGGATAGAAAAAAAACACACAAAATCACCCTTTTTGCCACCAGTGGATACAAACTGTAAAGCCCCATACACACTATCAGTTTTCCTGCAGATTTTTGTCTTCAGGTTTACCAAAACCATGTAGTGCAAGGGCCTGCCTGATTGCATATGAATTGAAACTCTTAAGGTTTGACCTCATATTAGATGGTTTTGGTAAACCTGAAGACAAAAACCTGCAGGAAAACTGATAGTGTGTATGGGGCTTAAGGACAGTTGGCAAAGGCATTATATTTTGAAGAAAGAGGTCATTTGCATGTACAGTAAGTAAAGGAAAGCTGCAACCCATGCATCTGGCAATATGGTAGAGAATCAATCAATATTGTTTATAAATTATAATGAAATATATAAGTAAATATGTCTTGTTGGGCATCTAAGATACAATTATAATGAAATATTTAAGTAAATATGTCTTATTGGGCATCTAAGATACAATTATAATGAAATATATAAGTAAATGTCTTTTTGGGCATCTAAGATACAGTAGAGTTTTTTTTTTTTTGCAAATACATTGTTTTCAAAGTGGAAATACAAGGGTATCTTTTCTTAGTGTGTGTTATACATTTATATCCATTTTTTTTTTATTTTTATTTCGTATTTTTTTATTTTTTTATTTAATCAAATAGCCAAACCAGTCTTAAAACCAACCAGTAGAAAAGTTACAATATAAGGGACTCCAAGCCCAGTACTGTATAGGTTCATGTACATGTTAGCAACATACACCCCTTCCATCTATACATGGTACTCTAGTGCATTGCAATGTATATGATCAGCTGCTGCTCCTAGGATTATATATCCTGCCATCAGACTATTTTTTATGGGCTTATTCTATGGTATATATATATATATATATATATATATATATATACAGACTTCAGGGGACAACAAACTCTGGTCACTGTTTTGTGATATATATATATATATATGATACCTATATATTAAATATTTGTGATGTCTAATAGGAGGTGGTTCAGATGGAGGTGAATGTATGTATGGGTAGTAGTTGGAGTAGACCAGGAATGATTCTTGCTGGATCAGGGTACATTGCAGTACTGCAGTTAGAGGCCACCAGGGGGCGCATGTGCAGACCTTGGATAACTCATTTTTGACAGACTGGGGAAGGGCCAGTGAGAACAATGAAATGTTATTTAAAGGGACACTAAACTCTGGTTTTAAAAACAAAAATTCTATTCAAGTACGTATTCTTAATTTAAAAAAGTACCTTCATTTCTTCTCTGTTTCCTCCAAATCTCCAAATTCCTTTTTTGTTTGCTGCAGTGATCTGACTTTCTGTTAGAGGGGGATTACATTCATTTTCTATGGTCTCACCGTATGTAGGACCGAAGACACTCTCTTGCTCGCTCCTGAGATGGACTAGTGACAACGGACGTTGGGATTTGTAGTGTGCAGTACACATGACTGCACCTGATATGCTTGCTTGTTCCAAACAAACAGAAGTAAGGGGGAAAGGGAGAGGTTGGGGGGCTTACAAAGGACTATACAAGGAGAGAGAAAAACACAGTAAGATACAATTTAATGAAAAATAGTTTACAGGGACATTAATAGTGGATGTATATGAATTATATTTGTTGAAAAAGGATTTTGTTTAGTGCCACTATATTCACTTTACTAAAATATCATATAAGCTTTTATGCATGTTAAAGTGGACCTTCCTCTTGCCCCCTCCTAAAACCAGATGATTAAAAGTATTTAGGTAACACAAGTACACTTACCTGTAGACTCATCTTTCTTTATTTTATTGCTCCACCCCTACCAGTCCATTCAGCCCCTGCTGTACTACCAGAGTCCTATTTTAAATAACCTGGTGATCCCACCAAGAAGGTTCCTATTTGGGCAAGTCCCATTTAGAGGGTGACATCTGTTCCCAGTTGCATTCCTCCATTTTTATTCTGCCTCTGGTGAAAACTACAAGCAGCTGTGCTTGCAGCAGCACCCCCAGCCCCCCCTCAATACTTATTTGAGCTCCCTCTCGATCCAGGGATGTACACAAGAGCATCGGCTCTCCGGAGACTCTCCCTCCTCATTGGTTAAGACTGCAGCAGGAGCCATTGGCTGTCAATCACAGTCAGTGAGCAAATAAGGAGGGAGGGGTGGGGCCGAGTCGCAGCTCCCTGTGTGTATGGACATGCAGAGCAGTGGCTCGGGAGCGCGTCTGCTTGGTTGCCCCCATTGCAAGCTGCTTGCTCTGGGGGCAAGCAGCCCATTGCGCAGGCATAGTCCACTATTGTCACTATCAGGAAGCTAGACCAGAACAGCGAAGTGCATTGGAGTGCATGCATGTAGCTATGAAGTGGCTGAAAGAGGATAGAGGAGATCTGCAGCACCATAGTACAAAAGAAATGATAACAATTTTAGAGTTTTTATGGGAAAAAAATTATATTTTTTTATGATACATAGTGCTTTGGAAAACCTAATGTTGTGCAGTTATTGTTAACATCTACTTTAACAGGGTTTGCAACAACTGGAAGGGCATTTCCACCAAATATGCAATTCTTTCAAAATGTAAGCATTATCCCAGATAGCAAGGATAACTTGCTGCACTTGCTGGCAGTGTTGAATTGTTAGATTTGTTAACTTGCTGCAAAATTTTACCAACAAGTTGTACACTTGCCGAGCACTTGAAGCACAAGTTCTAGTTGACACTTTTCCATTTTGTAGCAAACTTGTGTGGCACGTCTCTAGTAAGAGCAAAGTTGCAGTGGTGAGTCTACAGTAAGAGCTCTGCAAGTCTACAGAATGAAAATTTAGCCACAGGGACCCCCTGTGGTGGGATGACTATTGCACAACATAACTGAACCAGAACTTGCAGCAGACTTGCAGAATGTTTGTAAAGAAAGTTGATCTGGAGTCATGCAATGCAGACTTGCAATTGTGCAACAAACTTGTGAAGCCTGGCAAGTAGTGATGAGCCGAACACCCCCGGGTTCGGTTCGCACCAGAACCCGCGAACGGACCGAAAGTTCGTACGAACATTAGAACCCTATTAAATACAATGGATGCGAACGTTCGAATTCTAAAGTGCTAATTATAACAACTATTATGCATGTTATTGTCCTAAAAAGGGTTTGGGAACCCGGGTTCTGCACCAGGGGACATGTATCAATGCAAAAAGAAGTTTTAAAAACGGTCGTTTTTCGGGAGCAGTCATTTTAATGATGCATAAAGTGAAAAAAAAAAGTCAAATATTCCTTTAAATATCGTACCTGGGGGGTGTCTAAAGTATGCCTGTGAAGTGCCACGTGTTTCCCGTGTTTAGAACTGTCCCTGCACAAAATGACACTTCTAAAGGAAAAAAAAGCCATTTAACCACTTAACGACCGCCCACCGCCGATTTACGTCGGCAGAATGGCACGGACAGGCAGAATCACGTAGATCTACGTGATCGCCTTTGTGCAGTTGGGGGGTCCATCCGGACCCCCCTTCACTGCAGTGAGCGGCCGTTAAGTGTTCGGGAGCGATCAGGCATGAGGGGGCGGCCGCTCGATTCCGCCCCCCCCCCTCGCGATCGCTCCCGGCCAATGAAATTGCTTCCTCCGCCATGTGATGTAAACACAGGCTGGAGGAAGTGATGTCATTTCCCTCGCCGCGGTCTTTTCGTTCCCGGCGCCGAGGAGTGAAGACAGAGGTTAGTGCTCCAACAGTCCACTGACACGTAGGTACACATAGGCACACAAATCACCCCCTAGTCACCCCCAGATCACCCCCCAGGTCACCCCAAAGCCCCCAATCACAGTGTCACTGATTGCAGTGATCATTTATTTTACTGATCACTGCATTTAGTGTCATCTGTGATTGTAAAAAGTTGCAAGGCAGTTAGGATTAGGCCCCTTTAGGTCCAGGGTAGCCCCCTAACCCCCCCTAATAAAGGTTTAACCCCTTGATCACCCCCCAGGTAACCCTTTCACCCCCTAACTTCAGCGTCACTAAGCGATTGTTTTTCCGATCGCTGTATTCGTGTCGCTGGTGTTTTAGATAGGCAGTTATTTTTTTTTTAGGTTCGCCGCAGGTTTTTATTGGTGTCAGGTACCCCCATATTTAACCTAATAAAGTTTTTAACCCCCTGATTGCCCCTAGTTAACCCTTTCACCAGTGATCACCATATAAAGGTTACGGGTGACGCTGGTTGATTAGTTTGCTTTTTATAGCATCAGGGCACCCGCCGTATATAACCCAATAAAGGTTTAACCCCCCTGATCGCCCGGCGGGTGAGATCAATTAGGTTTTAGCGCCAGAGAGGGTCTGCGTCGCCCCAGGCAGTGTTAGGTTAGTGCCAGTAACGCTAACACCCACGCGCAAAGCATACACCCCCCTTAGTGGTATAGTATCTGATCAGATCTATACTAGCATCCCCAGCGGTTTAGGGTTCCCAAAAACGCAGTGTTAGCGGGATCAGCCCAGATACCTGCTAGTACCTGCGTTTAGCCCCTCCGCCCAGCCCAGCCCAGCCCACCCAAGTGCAGTATCGATCGATCACTGTCACTTACCAAACACAACACACATAACTGCAGCGTTCGCAGAGACAGGCCTGATCCCTGCGATCGCTAACAGTTTTTTTGTAGCGTTTGATATATTTGCTGACGACAGTCAGGTGCTTTTTTTCCTGTGAATCTTACTAGTGTACCCCTAAATTTAGAGCCCAAAATGGCAAGTCGAAGGTACACTAGTAAAGAGGCCTACGAGATTCTGAGCATGACAGATAGTGAAGAGGAGGTCACGTATCTGTCAGATTCAGGCTCAGAATATCTTCCCGTAGAAGACAGTGACGTCAGCGGCCCCACGTCAGATAGCTCTGACGACGAAGTTGAGGTCCCTGCTAAGGTCAGGCGTACCCGATCCCGATCTTCTGAGGTTGTTGAGGAGCAAGAACCGCAGGTCTCTCGTATCATGGAGCAGAGTAGTACTAGCGCCGCTATTCCTTCTGGTGAACTGGCAAGCACCAGCGGCCTAGTACAGCCTGGACGTACATCCAGCACTGCAGTAACACTTGGTGACGTGGCGAGTCCCATAAGTGCAGTTCAAGCTGGCGAGGTGGCAAGCACAAGTAGTGTCCCGCTGCCACCAAGAAGACAAAGGCAGGCCCGTCGTGCCCATACTGCCCTTCCTGCAGAATTCGCCTATCCTGATTGGGTCCCCACCACTTCTGCAGAACCCGTACTTCCCCCATTCACTGCCCAACCCGGTATTCAGGTGGAAACAGCTGATTTTATGCCAATCGATTTTTATTCGCTGTTTTTCACGGAAGATCTCTATAGATCTATTGTGGACCAGAGTAATTTATATGCTGGTCAATTTATCGCCGCTAACCCCCAGTTGCCTAAAATTGCCAGAAATTGGAAACCAATTACGGTTTCCGAATTTAAGACCTTTCTGGGCCTTTCCCTCAACATGGGCACACATAAATTTCCGTCATTGCGTGCTTATTGGTCCACGCACCCAATTGACCACATGCCCGTGTTCTCTGCCTCCATGTCCAGGGCACGATACGAGCAGATTTTGCGGTTCATGCACTTCAACGACAATGAACTTTGTCGTCCACGTGGGGACCCTGAATACGACCGGCTCTATAAAATTCGGCCCCTCATAAACCACTTCAACGAACGTTTTGCAGCCTTGTTTACTCCCGATCAAGTTGTCTGCGTTGATGAGTCCCTGATTAAATTTTCTGGCCGCTTGTCTTTTCAAGCAGTACCTTCCCAGCAAGCGTGCCAGATACGGGGTCAAGCTCTACAAGTTCTGTGACAGGGCAACAGGCTATGTAGTGAACTTTACGGTTTATGAGGGAAAAGACAGTCAGATTGAGTCGGTCAACTGCCCGGATTACATAGGGAGCGCTGGCAAGATAGTGTGGAACTTGGTGTCACCCTTATTCGGAAAGGGGTACCACTTGTATGTGGACAATTATTACACGAGCGTGCCACTGTTTAGTCACTTGTTTGATCATAAGATTGGAGCATGTGGCACCGTGCGACCTAATCGCCGGGGCTTTCCCCAGCGGCTTGTAGATGCCCGTCTTAGGCTGGGGGAGAGAGCCTGCTTGAAGTGTAATAACTTGCTCGCTATGAAGTGGAGGGACAATAAGAATGTTTTCCTTCTTACCTCCCTTCATGCAGACACGACAGTCCAAATTCATACGGCGACTGGTGTTGTGGAGAAACCCCTCTGTGTCCACGAATATAACCAAAATATGGGAGGGGTGGACCTCAACGACCAGTTGATGGCGCCGTATCTAATTGACCGTAAGGCGAGACGCTGGTACAAAAAAGTGTCTCTATCATTATTCCAATTGGCTTTGCTGAACGCTCATGTGCTATACAGAGCTTCAGGCGGGACGTTATCTCTTCTAAAATTCCAGAATGAGATAGTCACAGAACTCCTGTATCCAGGCGGTTCTGCACCTCACCATCCCCAACCAAATGCAGTAAGCCGGCTGCATGAGAGGCATTATTCGTATGTCCTCCCGAGTACCCCTACCCAAAGCCACCCCCAAAAAAGATGTCGTGTCTGTAGCAAGCGCGGATTTAGGCGTGACACCCGTAGTTTTTGTCCACTCTGTCCTGACAAGCCTGGTCTTTGCCAAGGTGAATGTTTTGAACGCTACCACTCAAAAGTGAAGTTTTAGAGGCATGGTGAGTATTTTACAGCTCTCATTTGTTTTTGAAAATTAAGAAAGACATTTTTTTTTCTTTTTTTTTTTCTTTTTTTACATTTTCAAAACTTTGTGACAAAAAGCGAGATCTGCAAAATACTCAACATACCTCTCAGCAAATAGCTTGGGGTGTCTACTTTCCAAAATGGGGTCATTTGGGGGGGTTTTGTGCCATCTGGGCATTCCATGGCCTCCGAAACTGTGATAGGCAGTGAGGAGTGAAATCAAAAATTTACACCCATAGAAATCCTGAAGGCGGTGCTTGGTTTTTGGGGTCCCGTACGCGGCTAGGCTCCCAAAAAGTCCCACACATGTGGTATCCCCATACTCAGGAGAAGCAGCAGAATGTATTTTGGGGTGTAATTTCACATATGCCCATGGCATGTGTGAGCAATATATCATTTAGTGACAACTTTGTGCAAAAAAAAAAAAGTTTGTCATATTCCCGCAACTTGTGGCAAAATATAAAATATTCCATGGACTGAACATGCCTCTCAGTAAATAGCTTGGGGTGTCTACTTTCCAAAATGGGGTCATTTGGGGGGGTTTTGTGCTATTTTGGCATTTTATGGCCTTCGAAACTGTGATAGGTAGTGAGGAGTGAAATCAAAAATTTGCGCCCTTAGAAATCCTGAAGGCGGTGCTTGGTTTCCGGGGTCCCGTACGTGGCTAGGCTCCTAAAAAGTCCCACACATGTGGTATCCCCGTACTCAGGAGAAGCAGCAGAATGTATTTTGGGGTGCAATTCCACATATAACCATGGCATGTGTGAGCAATATATCATTTAGTGACAACTTTTTGTAATTTTTTTTTTTGTCATTATTCAATCACTTGGGACGAAAAAAAAAATATTCAATGGGCTCAACATGCCTCTCAGCAATTTCCTTGGGGTGTCTACTTTCCAAAATGGGGTCATTTGGGGGGGTTTTGTACTGCCCTGCCATTTTAGCACCTCAAGAAATGAGATAGGCAGTCATAAATTTAAAGCTGTGTAAATTTCAGAAAATGTACCCTAGTTTGTAAACGCTATAACTTTTGCGCAAACCAATAAATATACGCTTATTGACATTTTTTTTACTAAAGACATGTGGCTGAATACATTTTGGCCTAAATGTATGACTAAAATTGAGTTTATTCGATTTTTCTTATAACAAAAAGTAGAAAATATCATTTTTTTTCAAAATTTTCGGTCTTTTTCTGTTTATATCGCAAAAAATAAAAATCGCAGAGGCAATCAAATACCATTAAAAGAAAGCTCTATTTGTGGGAAGAAAAGGACGCAAATTTCATTTGGGTACAACATTGCATGTCCGCACAATTTACAGTTAAAGCAGCGCAGTGCCGAATCCCAAAAACAGGCTTGGTCCTAATGGCCCGAAATGGTCCGGGGCTTAAGTGGTTAAAACTGCTTGCGGCTTTAATGTAATGTCTGGTCCCGGTAATATGGATGAAAATCTTTAAGAAAAATGGCATAGCTACCCCATGACCCCCCCCCCCCCCCTACCCCAGCCCATTACCAGCCCCTTTGGGTCTTGTATGGATATTAAGGGGAACCCCGCACATAAAATAAAAAAGGCCCTATATACTCTGAACAGCCGTATACAGGCGGTGCATACAAGACAGGGACTGTAGGTTTGTTCTTATGTAGAATGTGTTTGTAATTTTGAACAGGTACATTGTTGAAGTGTAGCTCCAGCCCAAAAATCTATTTTTTAACTTTTTGGAAAACATAGGTAAGGGTTATCACCCCTGTAACATTTGTTTTGCTGTCTGTGCCCCTGTTCAGAACATTTCACCTCACTTTCCGTCCCAATGACAACTGTTTTTGAAATGTGGTGTTTTTCTTGAAACAAGGATTGCTGATAAAGCATCAGTACAGAGGAGACACCTTTCTCCCATATTTATTCTTACAGGAGAGAATTTTCCTTCCTAGGGGTAGATTTCCTCTCACTTCCTGTTGTCTTCTTGCGTTTGCAAGTAGGAGTCGTTTGTAAGTTGGATGTTTGAAAGTAGGGACCTGCCGTATATACTCTGCAGAAATAGGCCCCTTAGTTGTTGGTGTTGGCACAACACTGTAAGCACTCACAGTTACTCTTGGTTGGTGCTGGAACGCCCTGCTGTCAACTATTATATCAGGAATTTTAATTACATATAATTGTTGAACAGTGGTAGTAAAAATTGGGGCTTTGATGGTGGTGCTGGTGCCACAACACTGTAAGCCCTGACAGTTACTCTTGGTGGGTGCAGCAATGGGCCCTGCTGTGAATTATTAGATCAAGAATTGTAATTACATGCCCCTTTTGAACAGGGGCTGAAAAATTGGGCCTTTCGTGGTGGTGGTGGTGGTGGCGTTGCCACAACACTGTAAGCCCTCAGACTTACTCTTGGTGGGTGCAGGAATGGGCCCTGCTGTGAATTATTAGATCAAGAATTGTAATTATATGCCCCTTTTGAACAGGGGCTGAAAAATTGGGCCTTTCGTGGTGGTGGTGGCGTTGCCACAACACTGTAAGCCCTCAGACTTACTCTTGGTGGGTGCAGGAATGGGCCCTGCTGTGAATTATTACATCAAGAATTGTAATTGCATGCCCCTGTTGAACAGGGGCTGAAAAATTGGGCCTTAGGCACTGGTGGCACAACACTACAACCCCTCACAGATACTGTACTTGGAGCACAGCAATGAGCCCTGTTGCAAAGTATTGCTTCAAAAATTGTAATGACACGCCCCTGTTAAACAGGGGCTGAAAAATTGGGCCTTAGGCACTGGTGGCACAACACTACAACCCCTCACAGATACTGTACTTGGAGCACAGCAATGAGCCCTGTTGCAAAGTATTGCTTCAAAAATTGTAATGACACGCCCCTGTTAAACAGGGGCTGAAAAATTGGGCCTTAGGCACTGGTGCCACAACACTCCAACCCCTCACAGATACTGTACTTGGAGCACAGCAATGAGCCCTATGGCAAATTATTGCTAAAAAAATTGTAAGTACACGCCCCTGTAAAACAGGGGCTGAAAAATTGGGCCTTAGCCACTGGTGGCGGCACCCATAAACAAAAATGATCTTCCAAGCTATCATCATCAATCGTATCATTGAGGACTTGGAGGAGGAGGATAGCCAGTCAACATAACAGCACAGGCACTCAGCATCAGCATCAGTCTTGAAGGGATGTGACATGTTAAAATCAATTAGTCTGTTATATCAGCATCAGGTGTGTGGTAGCTGGTGGTGATCCAAGACTGGTTCATCTTGATGAAAGTCAGTCGATCAACCGAGTCGGTGGACAGGCGCACCCTGTGATCCGTGACAAATCCTCCAGCAGCACTGAATGTGCGTTCAGAAAGAACGCTGGATGCAGGACAGGCCAGTAGCTCAATTGCATACTGTGCAAGCTCTGGCCAGTGATCCATCCTCAAGACCCAGTAAGCCAGAGGATTTTCGGTGGGGAAGGTGTCCAAGTCTGACCTTGCCCCTAGATATTCCTGCACCATGTTTATCAGACGCTGGCGATGGTTGCTGGAACCGATCATACTTTGGGGCTGCGGACTAAAGAATTGTCTGAACGCATCGGTCAGACGGCCACCTTCCCCACCGCTCCTTCTTTGACTGGCCGAAGCCTCAGCAACTCGTTGTCCAGGACCAGGAGTTTGTAACCTCCCAGTCTCTGGGAACGCGTTGCACAGACCTTTCTGCAAGGCCTCCCGGAGTTGTCTCATCCTCTGCTCCCTCTGCGACGGTAACATAAGGTCCGCAACCTTACCCTTGTACCGTGGATCAAGGAGAGTGGCCAGCCAGTAATGGTCCCTCTCCTTGATCCGAAGAATACGAGGATCCTTCCGCAGACTTTGCAGGATCAGGGAGGCCATGCAGCGTAGGTTTGCTGAGGCATTCGCTCCGGAGTCCTCTGGGTCACTAAGGACGACATGATCCGCAGTCACCTCCTCCCAGCCACGTACAAGTCCACTGGTTTCTTGGGACTGTAAATCATCCCTAAAAGACTGCTGCTGATGATGCTGAGTGCCAGCCTCCACCTCCATGCTGACACAATCCTCCTCCTCCTCCTCCTCCTCTTCCTCTTCCTGTGCGATGGGTGGGACAGAAGGAACACTGTCTGGGTAAAGGGGGCCTTGAGAGGCAAGGAAGTCCTCCTCTTCCTGCCTCTGTTCTGCCTCAAGTGCCCTGTCCATTATTCCACGCAGCGTGTGCTCCAACAGGTGGACAAGAGGTACAGTGTCACTGATGCATGCACTGTCACTGCTCACCATCCTCGTGGCCTCCTCAAATGGTGCCAGGACAGTGCATGCATCCCTGATCATGCCCCACTGGCGTGGAGAAAAAAAACCAAGCTCCCCTGACCCTGTCCTGGTGCCGTAGTCGCACAGGTACTCATTGATGGCCCTCTGCTGCGTGTGCAGCCGCTGCAGCATGGCCAACGTTGAGTTCCACCTGGTGGGCATGTCACATATAAGGCGGTTCTTGGGCAGGTTCAACTCCTTTTGCAGCTCAGCCAGGCGAGCACTGGCATTATAAGATCTGCGGAAATGCACACAGACTTTCCTGGCCTGCCTCAGGACATCCTGTAAGCCCGGGTACCTGCCCAAGAACCGCTGCACCACCAGGTTAAGGACGTGAGCCACACAGGGCACATGGGTCAGTTGTCCCTGTCGAAGGGCGGAGAGGAGGTTGGTGCCATTGTCGCAAACCACCATTCCTGGCTTAAGCTGGCGTGGCGTCAACCACCTCTCGGCCTGGCCCTGCAGAGCAGACAGGACCTCTGCCCCAGTGTGGCTTCTGTCCCCCAAACACACCAGCGCAAGCACGGCATGGCATCTTTTTGCCTGCGTACTTGCGTAGCCCCGTGAACGGCTACGGAGCACCGCTGGTTCATAGGACAAACCACAGGAAGAGGCCATGGAGGAAGAAGAAGAGGAGGGGGTGGAGGAGAGAGGTGTGTCACAACCAGTAGTAGCATTTTGGAGGCGTGGCGGTGGGACAACCTCCAACACTACTGCACCTTGTCCTGCATCCTTCCCAGCTGCCAAAAGAGTGACCCAATGGGCCGTGAAAGAAAGGTAACGTCCCTGTCCATGCCTGCTGGACCATGAGTCAGCGGTAATATGCACCTTACCGCTGACCGCCCTGTCCAGCGAGGCCAAGACATTGCCTTCCACATGCCGGTAGAGAGCCGGAATAGCCTTCCGTGAGAAAAAGTGGCGTTTGGGAACCTGCCACTGAGGAACCGCACATTGCACAAACTCACGGAAGGGGGCCGAGTCTACCAACTGAAAAGGCAGCAGTTGAAGCGCTAGCAATTTAGCCAAGCTAGCATTCAACCGCTGGGCATGTGGATGGCTGGGAGTGAACTTCTTTCGACGGTCCAGCAGCTGGGGCAGGGAAATTTGCCTGCTAGAATCGGACGTCGGTGTACTGCTAGCAGAGTGGCCGCAAGTACTTGGCTGTGACACACCTAATTCTACACCTTCATTCCTCTCAGTGCATGTTTCAGAGAGGACTGAAGTTATAGTGGGGTTGGAGATCCCAGCTGATGTGGTGCAAGGAGAGGTCTGCTTTGTTCTTTGGTGTGGGTCTTTGAGGTAGGCTTGCCAACGAGCTGCATGGCAGGTCAACATGTCTGGTCAGGCATGTGGTACCCAAGCGGCTGATGTTTTGGCCACGCGATATACGCTTGAGACATATGTTGCAAACAGCAGCTGTGCGATCTGATGCACTAGCCTCAAAAAAGGCCCGCACCAAGGAACTTTTTGAATGACGGGCAGAGGCAGCGCCCTGCACAGGCGGAGCTCTGCGGTGTGATTCCGTCGGTGTACTGCCCTTACGCTGGCCACCAAAGGGCATCCTGCCTCGTTGGAGATGTGCCTCCTCCTCATCCTCCTCCTCCTCCTCTCTCCTATTAGGCACCCACGTGGAGTCAGTGACCTCATCATCCCCTCCCTCCTCATCACTGGAGCCAATCTGGCAGTATGCTGCAGCTGCTGGAACATGACTGCCAGATTGGTGTCCTTCTTGAGCATCCCCTCTGTCTGCTCTCACCCTACTGCCTTCCTGTAGCTGGGTTTCATCATCAGACCCTTCGAAACGCTGGGCATCCTCCTGGAGCATGTACCCAACACTGTGCTCAAACAGTTCGGGGGACTCCTCAGGAGGAGGACATGGTGGGTCTAGGGAAGGAGTGACTGATGATGAGTCTGACATTGATAACAGGGAAGAGGACGCTTTGGCAGCTGCTTTGCCAGTACCCTGAGCCTGGGTGAGAGAGGATGAGGAGGAGGAGGAGGGCTTGGTCATCCACTCTACCAAGTCTTCGGCATGATGTGGCTCAACATGTCCAGCTGCCGAAAAGAAGGACAAGCGTGTCCCATGGCCATGTGCTGATGACAATGCACCGCGTCCACGACCAGCACTGTTGCCCCCAGACACAGAGCCTGCTTGCCCTCTTTTATTGCCTCCTGACTGTCTGCCTCTCCTTGTTTGCCTTCCAGACATTCTAATAGATGGCCTGCAGGGAGATGGGAAAAAAGCAATAAGGGCTACCTTCAGGTGTCCTTCTCTGTCCCTTTACTTAAGGATTTCTAAATATGGTTGAGGATGATTGCTTTTGCACAGAATAGCACAACGACAATTTCCCTGACTGTCCAAAAATCAAGGATTTCAAAGATGGTTGATGAGGAATGCTTTAGCACACTATAGCACAAGGAGAATTCCCCTCACTTTCCTTCTTTGTCCCTAGAAACAAGGACTCGCACAGTGAAAGAAACTGACACTCTCCCTACCTAGAGTTTTCTGTCCCTAGAAAAAATGTTTTTTTTAAGCACACTATAGCACAAGGAGAATTCACTCACTGTCCTTCCCTGTCCCTGGAAACAAGGACTTGCACAGTGAAAGAAACTGACACTCTCCCTACCTAGAGTTTTCTGTCCCTAGAAAAAATGTTTTTTTTAAGCACACTATAGCACAAGGAGAATTCACTCACTGTCCTTCCCTGTCCCTGGAAACAAGGACTTGCACAGTGAAAGAAACTGACACTCTCCCTACCTAGAGTTTTCTGTCCCTAGAAAAAATGTTTTTTTTAAGCACACTATAGCACAAGGAGAATTCACTCACTGTCCTTCCCTGTCCCTGGAAACAAGGACTTGCACAGTGAAAGAAACTGACACTCTCCCTACCTAGAGTTTTCTGTCCCTAGAAAAAATGTTTTTTTTAAGCACACTATAGCACAAGGAGAATTCACTCACTGTCCTTCCCTGTCCCTGGAAACAAGGACTTGCACAGTGAAAGAAACTGACACTCTCCCTACCTAGAGTTTTCTGTCCCTAGAAAAAATGTTTTTTTAAAGCACACTATAGCACAAGGAGAATTCACTCACTGTCCTTCCCTGTCCCTGGAAACAAGGACTTGCACAGTGAAAGAAACTGACACTCTCCCTACCTAGAGTTTTCTGTCCCTAGAAAAAATGTTTTTTTTAAGCACACTATAGCACAAGGAGAATTCACTCACTGTCCTTCCCTGTCCCTGGAAACAAGGACTTGCACAGTGAAAGAAACTGACACTCTCCCTACCTAGAGTTTTCTGTCCCTAGAAAATATGTTTTTTTTAAGCACACTATAGCACAAGGAGAATTCACTCACTGTCCTTCCCTGTCCCTGGAAACAAGGACTTGCACAGTGAAAGAAACTGACACTCTCCCTACCTAGAGTTTTCTGTCCCTAGAAAAAATGTTTTTTTTAAGCACACTATAGCACAAGGAGAATTCACTCACTGTCCTTCCCTGTCCCTGGAAACAAGGACTTGCACAGTGAAAGAAACTGACACTCTCCCTACCTAGAGTTTTCTGTCCCTAGAAAAAATGTTTTTTTAAAGCACACTATAGCACAAGCACAAAACACACTGACACTCTCCCTACCTATCCTTCTCTTTCCCTAAACTAAAGGAATCCAGGTTAAGCAAGAAAGAAATAAAAGTCACTGTCCCTGCCTATGCTGCTCTTTCCCTGCTCCGGAACACACTACACTAGGCCGCCGTGCTGGCGGCCTTTTATAGTGTGGGGCGTGTACTAAACACCCTCAGCAATAATTGGCCACAGGCATCCTGCCTGTGGCCAATCATTGCTCTCCTCGCTGCCGGCGCTGTGATTGGCCAAGCATGCGAGGTCACAGTGCATGCTTGGCCAATCACAGCGCCTGGATGACACTGCGATGGCGTAGTGCATTGTGGGCCGTTTGCGTCACTCGAATTTGGCGCGAACGGCCCAAATCGTTCGATCTTCGTCGAACGATCGAACAGCCGATGTTCGAGTCGAACGTATGTTCGACTCGAACACGAAGCTCATCCCTACTGGCAAGTCTAGCAATAGCTTAGCAAGTAATTTTCAAACTTGCAGCACAATTGCTTGCTGTTTGGGATTATGGTCATTGTTATTATGTTTGCTGCTATAGTTTTTTTTTTATTTTGTTTGTGTGTTTTATTTACTGAATACAATTTCTTGCTGTAGTGTGGGAAATGATGGATGGTTTAGGCCCTAGAATCTTTTAACCACTTGAGGACCGCCGCACGCCGATGTTCGTCTGCAGAATGGCACGGCTGGGCACATGGACGTACAGGTAGGTCCCCTTTAAGAGCCCAGCCATGGGTCACGAGCGCGCCGCTGGCGGTGCGCTCGTGACCCGGGCCTTTTCTTCGTGACCGTCCCCGCGGGAACAGCGGACCCGATCGCCGCTGGTGTCCCACGATCGGGTCACAGAGAGGAAGAATGGGGAGAGGTAAGTGTAAACAAACCTCTCCCCGTGCTTCCTAGTGAGCCTGTCACTGATCGTCTGTTCCCTATCATAGGGAACGACGATCAGTGACGTCACACGCTAAGCCACGCCCCCCCACAGTAAGTAAAACACATCAGGGCACAGTTAACCCCTACAGTGCCCCCTCCTGGTTAACCCCTTCACTGCCAGTGTCATTTTCACAGTAACCAGTGCATTTTTATAGCACTGATCGCTGTGAAAATGACAATGGTCCCAAAAATGTGTCAAAAGTGTCCGATGTGTTCGCCATAATGTCGCAGTCACGGAAAAAATCACTGATCGCCGCCATTACTAGTAATAAAAAAATAATTAATAAAAATGTCATAAAACTATCCCCTATTTTGTAGACGCTATAACTTTTGCGCAAACCAATCAATAAACGCTTATTTACCAAAAATATGTAGAAGAATACGTATCAGCCTAAAGTAAGGAAAAAAAATGTTTTCTTATATATTTCTTGGGGATATTTATTATAGCAAAAAGTAAAAAATATTGAATATTTTTCAAAATTGTCGCTCTATTTTTGTTTATAGCTCAAAAAATAAAAACCGCAGAGGTGATCAAATACCACCAAAAGTAAGCTCTATTTGTGGGAAAAAAAAGGACGCCAATTTTGTTTGTGAGCCACGTCGCACGACCGTGCAATTGTCAGTTAAAGCGACGCAGTGCCAAATCGCAAAAAGGGACCTGGTCCTTATGCTGCATATTGGTCCGGGGTTAATAGATCATTAAAGCGGTAGTAGTAAACCGCATCCAAAAAAAAAACAATCGGGCCCAGGGCAGTTTAAGTCATGCATCACATACTAGCACATTATGGCAAACATACCTGAAAACGTAGCCCTCCAGCGGCGTCCTGTCACTGCTGAAGGCGCTTAGATCTTTACCTGGTCTTTCTGGGGTCGTGGGCTTCGGCTATCTGATTGGCCGAGCCAGCGATGACGTCACTCCAATGCAAGCGCACGGGAGTTGCTGTTTGTGGCATGTGGCTCTGAGGGAACGGCATGAGTATGTCACCGGCTGCATCTAAAGTAAATATCTCCTAAATGGTGCACATTTAGAAGATATTTACAGTACCTATAGGCAATCCTTAATCTTGAAAAAATACTGGAGATTTGTTGTGGACAGTGTAGTTGGCTGAAAAATGTAAGTGATTGTAAACCTTTTTTTTTTTCTTTAATAACAAACATGTTATACTTGCCTGCTCTGTGGAATGGTTTTACACACAGAGCAGCCCCAATCCTCCTCTTCTCGGGTCCCCTGCCCACGCTCCTGGTTTTGCCACTCCCCCCTCCAAAGTGTCCCCATCACAGCAAGCTGCTATGAATGAATGTTTATAAATGTCCAATCCAATTGAATGATTGTCCATAAATGGTAACCGCTTGCTGACCCGCTGTAGTATACTGTATATACTGCGACGGCCTGGCTTCTACAGGCACAGCAATGTACCCGTACGTCACTGCTTGTTTCAGGCGCGCACCCCTGCCCACCTACTCCTCTGTGATTTGACACAGCAGGAATTTGTCAGCAGATCATGGCCGGGACCTGCTGATCGACTTTTGTGAATCACACCCTAGAGCCCTGTGTTGACAATCACCACAGGGCTCTGCACATTGGGAAGGATCACTTTGTGAAAAAAAAAACATTGATCTGTAGTAAAAAGCAGCACATGTTATATACATTACACATTGTTAGGCCATTTGATTGCGCCTAGATGTTAACCCAGTGGCGGCTAGTGCTCCATTTTTTTTGGGGGGGGGTGGCAAACAACCCCCCAACCGGGTCCACACTTACTCCATCCAGATTGCAGTGTTTTGTCAGAATATGCCGAGCCTCTGGCCCATGTCTTGAATGAGGTTGGCCGCCTGCTGCCGGTACAAGAGCTCCTTGTCTGGATCCACACTGGCGCGGCGGGATGGGCTGCGTTCTAGCTGCTCCCGGGTGAAGTACCAGCAGTTTGAAGGCGCCGTGTCTGCATGGGAGAGGACGTTTACATCGGGTCGCCTATTCTGATGGAACACTGGCTTCTCCTCCCAGCCAATCCTCCTGTCCTGATTAGCTGGGTGGAGAAGCCGGAAGACAATAGAGAATACTGATTTGCTAATGTCACAAGTGGGTGGGCGCGGGGCGCAGTACTCTGCCCCCCGAGCCCAACCTTTTTAAAGCCAATAAGAGCCTCAGGCTAATTATGTGCTTCAAAAAAAAAACACTAATTGAAATCCATGCGTTTTGTGCCCCGCATGGAGATTAGGGGCCAGTGCATAAAGATTAGGGGGCGGTGCCCCTAATGCACCGGCGACGACTGTGTTAACCCCTTCCCAGTCAGTGTCATTAGTACAGTGACAGTGTATATTATTAGCACTGATTTTTATTATTATTATTTATATTTATAATGAGTATTTATAATAATATATGATTATTATTATTATTATTATTATTATTATTATTGTTATTATGATGTATTAGCCCAGGTTCACACTGGGCTGTGGGAGTGAAGCCGTGCGAGTTCAGCTGAACTCGCACGATTTCACTCTCGCTGGCAGTCCCGATTTCAGCCGCGATTACAAAGACATCTGACACAGATGTCAATGTAAATCGCGGCCGAAATCGCAAAAAGTAGTACAGAAACTACTTTTAGAAATCGGTGCGGCGTCGCACCGATTAGGACGGTGCCATTGCCGGCAATTTGCGGCAAATATCGCCGTTTTGACATGCGATTTGACATGCCAAATCGCATGTCAAAACGCACCAGTGTGAACCAGGGCTCAGTGTCACTGGAGATGTCAGTGGCAGTTAGTCAGTTCCCCTCAGCGTCAGTTAATGTCAAATTGCCCGCCCCACTATCACAGTCCCAGTATAAGTCGCTGATCGCTGCCACTACTAGTATAAAAATAAATAAATTAATAAAAGTATATATACCATCATCTGTAGACTCTATAACTTTCACGCAAACCAGTAAATATACACATATTTTTTAGGAGATATTTGCAAAAATTACAGCACCGATGTCTACTGTGCATACGCGCCGTAGACAACAGCGCAGGCGCACTAAGCGTACTCAGCATGCCGTTTCTTTGAATGGGAGTGTGCCGTGAAAGAAGGCTCCCGGGAGTGACATCAGGCGACTCCCGCCAGTCACAGAGCCGGAGTTTGCGGACCCCGAAAGAAGAGGGGTGAAGATGGCGTCTCTGTACTATCAAGGAAATCGGGGACATCGCAGGCTTCTCCTTCAGGTAAGTGACACATAATGGGCTACTATGCGATGCATAGTAGCCTATTATGCTTTAACTTTGCAGGGAAACAAAGAGGAAGTAAACCCATCAGGGTTTACTTCCTCTTTAAGTGCCCAGTAAGCAAGTGGTTAAAGTAGCTTAATGCCGAATAGCAAAACATGGCCTGGTCAAGAAGGGGGTAAAATCTTCTGGAGCTGAAGTGGTTAAATTGAATGATTTTGAGACCTCTCCTAGCAGAATGCCATTCTATGTAGATGGACAAACTCACCTACAGTGCTTCTGCAGATAAAACTGGTGATAAGAGTGTTTCTGGGATCTGTTGTATTTTTTTCCCTTGTCTAGCACACCTACTATTGTGTAGAATGTACGAGATAAGGCAGGGTTGTTTCCTGTTATGTGGGAGCATATACAGGACTCTACTTTTTCCAGCATTATTATATTACCGTTCATTAACTTCCATTCCAAGTTTGGAGAAATGTATTTCAAGGGGGCTAGTACGAGCAAGAAAGGCAAAGCCATGCCAGAAAGTGTTTCGGAGGTGATTATGTATCCCACAATTCCTAAATATAATGCACAGATCCTGACTGCATTCCTTCCAGGCTGCTATAGACAAAACCCCTGGAGAGGTAGAGTGGAAGTAATGTTTTCCATCTGCTTTGTAAATGCTACCGATGACATTTCTGCTCACTTCAGGCATACATTTTTGGGGGATCAAATGCACATTTCATTTCCAGGAGGGGGTGATTTGGATGAGCAATACAGAATAGTCAATGATTTAGATTCAGATTAGATTTAGATTGCCTTTTTTTTTTATCAACCTATTTTGCATTAAACTCATTAGTGTTAACTTTTGTGCTTCTTTTTTTTACTTTTTTGATAATGATTCAGAGTCAGAAATTTTAAAGTAGAAGTAAACCCTGATGCCGCGTACACACGATTGTTTTTAATGTCATTGAAAAAAACAGCATTTTTCTCGACGTGATTTTTCGTGTTTCCTCTCAAGCCTGCCTTGCCTACACACTATCGTGGAAAAAAATGTTCGAGTAAAGCGCGGTGATGTACAACACGTACGACGGCACTATAAAGGGGAAGTTCCATTCGGATGGCGCCACCCTTCATGTTAGTAAAGTTTGTTGAGAGACGATTCGCGCTTTTCAGCCTCGTGCTTTTCAGTCCGTTACAGCGTGACGAATGTGTTATCTCCATTACGAACGCTAGTTTTACCAGAACGAGCGCTCCCGTCTCATACTTGATTCTGAGCATGCGCATTTTTTTTCACGTCGTTAAAGCCCACACACGGCCGTTTTTCATGACGAGAAAAACGACACTGTAAAAAACGATGTGAAAAATTAGAGCATGTTCCAATTTTTCTCATCGTGATTCTCTGCGTTTTTCTCGTCGAGAAAAATGCTGGAAAGCCCACACACGATCATTTTTAATGACCATTTTAAAAAATTTAATTTTTCTCGTCATTAAAAACGATCGGGTGTACGCGGCATGAGGCTTGGTTCACACGCGACTTGCGGTGCGACTTTGCCAGGCGACTTCCTGACGACTTGAGTATTACTTTGATAGGAGTATAGAATAGAAGTCTCCTTGAAGTAGTACAGAAACCTTTTCTAAAGTCGGAGCGACTTCAGTAGTGCTAATTAAGACAGCTCCCATTGACTAACATGGCATTTCACGTCACGCGATTTGGGGTCTTACAAGTTGGATCCCAAGTCGCGGCAATGTGAACCACGCCTAAATAATTGCATTTTGTTTGGTAAATCATTGTGTATCATAAACAATCTTCTTTTTCAAAAATATAATACTGTTTAAATGTTCTTTAATTCTTTGCTGTATAATATCACTGCTGATCTCCTGCGGCCTATTTGTATCCACTTCCTGTCTTTATGCATTCTCTTCAGCAGTGGCTGTACTTTCCCAATGTGGGTTTCCTGATAATGACAACAGTATTGAAGATTTTAAAATACAGTGAAATTTCGGATTACGAGCATAATCCGTTCCAGGAGAATGCTCGCAATCCAAAGTACTCGCATATCAAAGCAAAAAAATAATTTGTTCTACATTCTACTTCAATGGCATGCAATACTGCATGCGACCAGAGGCGGGGGGGGGGGGGTGCCGGAGAGCCTCGGAAACAGCCGGAAAGGACGTCTGACCTCGGCAAACCTCGGAAAGGCTCAGAAACGTGGTATTTCCTAGTCTTTCCGAGCATTTCCGAATGGCTCCAGGGCCCCAATTGGTTTTGTTTTTTTAGGCTTTCTTTATTTTATTGTGACCTGGCCAGAAAGTCTATAGTTTTTCAAAAGAACAAACCCTCTTCCAGATGTATCTGTTTACAGGGATGAGACCAACCATTTAACACTGGCAGGGGTCCTTATTATTTATTTATTACAAGTAGAGTTGAGCGCACACCTGGATGTTCGGGTTCGACGGGTTCGGCCGAACTTCGGAAAAAAGTTCGGGTTCAGGACCGAACTTTAACCCGAACCCGGACCCGAACCCGAACCCCATTGAAGTCAATGGGGACCCGGACTTCTAAGGACTAAAAAGGCTCTAAAAAAGTAATGGAAAGGGCTAGAGGGCTGCAAATGGCAGCAAAATGTTGTTAAGAGCATGGCAAGTGCTCTGCAAACAAATGTGGATAGGGAAATAACTTAACCACTTAACGACCGCTCACTGTATATATACGTCGGCAGAATGGCACCGACAGGCACAATCACGTAGAGTGTACGTGATTGCCTTTGTACAGTTGGGGGGTCCAATCGGACCCCCCTCCTATACAGTGAGCGGTGGCTAAGTGTCCGGGAGCGTTCCGGGATGAGGGGGCAGCCATTCGTTTCTGGCCACCCCCTCGCGATCGCTCCCGGCGAATGGAAATGCCCCCTCTGTCTGTGTCAGACAGAGGGAGCAGGAGGAAGTGATGTCATCTCTGGTGCGGCGCTCACATATACCGAGCGCCGTACAAGAGAAGATATCAGGTCAGTGCACACAACACTACACTGACACCAGGACACATAGGGACATAAATCGCCCCCCCAAGCCCCCCCAGACACCCCAGATCACCCCCCAGATCACCCCCCCAGCCCCCAGTCACAGTGTCACTGATTGCAGTGACCATTTATTTAGTGATCACTGCAATCAGTGACATTTGTGACTGTAAAAGTGTCACCAAAGTTTAGTCTTAGGTCCAGTGTAGCCCCCTAACCCCCCCTAATAAAGGTTTAACCCCCTGATCACCCCCCAGATAACCCTTTCACCCCCTATCACCACTGTCGCTTAGCGATCATTTTTCTGATCGCTGTCTTAGCGTCAGTGATGCCGATCGGCAGCCAGTAATTTTTTTTAGGTTCGCCGCAGGTTTTTATAGCGTCAGGTACCCCAATATATTATCTAATAAAGGTTTAACCCCCTTGATCGCCCCCCAGGTAACCCTTTCACCCCCTATCACCACTATCACTAAGCGATCGTTTTTCTAAACGCTGTCTTAGTGTCTGTGATGCAGATCGGTAGCCGGTAATTTTTTTTAGGTTCGCCGCAGGTTTTTATAGCGTCAGGTACCCCAATATATTATCTAATAAAGGTTTAACCCCCTTGATCGCCCCCCAGGTAACCCTTTCACCCCCTATCACCACTGTCGCTAAGCAATTGTTTTTCTAAACGCTGTCTTAGTGTCGGTGATGCAGATCGTAGCCAGTAATTTTTTTTAGGTTTGCCGCATGTTTTTATAGCGTCAGGTACCCCAATATATTATCTAATAAAGGTTTAACCCCCTTGATCGCCCCCCAGGTAACCCTTTCACCCCCTATCACCACTGTCACTAAGCGATCGTTTTTCTAAACGCTGTCTTAGTGTCTGTGATGCAGATCGGTAGCCGGTAATTTTTTTTAGGTTCGCCGCAGGTTTTTATAGCGTCAGGTACCCCAATATATTATCTAATAAAGGTTTAACCCCCTTGATCGCCCCCCAGGTAACCCTTTCACCCCCTATCACCACTGTCGCTAAGCAATTGTTTTTCTAAACGCTGTCTTAGTGTCGGTGATGCAGATCGTAGCCAGTATTTTTTTTTAGGTTCGCCGCATGTTTTTATAGCGTCAGGTACCCCAATATATTATCTAATAAAGGTTTAACCCCCTTGATCGCCCCCCAGGTAACCCTTTCACCCCCATCACCACTGTCGCTAAGCAATCGTTTTTCTAAACGCTGTCTTAGTGTCGGTGATGCAGATCGGTAGCTGGTCATTTTTTTTAGGTTCGCCGCAGGTTTTTATAGCGTCAGGTACCCCCATATATTATCTAATAAAGGTTTTAACCCCCTGATTGCCCCTAGTTAACCCTTTCACCAGTGATCACCATATAAGTGTTACAGGTGACGCTGGTTAGTTAGTTTGCTTTTTATAGTGTCAGGGCACCCGCCGTGTATATAACCCAATAAAGGTTTAACCCCCTGATCGCCCGGCGGGTGATATCAATTAGGTTTTAGCGTCAGAGAGGGTCTGAGTCACACCCCAGGCAGCGTCAGGTTAGTGCCAGTAACGCTAACACCCACGCGTGAAGCATACACCCCCCTTAGTGGTATAGTATCTGAACAGATCAATATCTGATCTGATCAGATCTATACTAGCGTCCCCAGCAGTTTAGGGTTCCCAAAAACGCAGTGTTAGCGGGATCAGCCCAGATACCTGCTGGCACCTGCGTTTTGCCCCTCCGTCCAGCCCAGGCCACCCAAGTGCAGTATCGATCGATCACTGTCACTTACAAAACACAACACACATAACTGCAGCGTTCGCAGAGACAGGCCTGATCCCTGCGACTCCAGTGCTGTAGGAGGTGATTTCACCACCACAGTTAAAAAAAAAAAAGCAAATATGCCGAAGCATTGGGGCAGCAGGGGCGGAGGAGCGATTTTGCTCCTAATGCCGCGTACATACGGTCGAAATTCCGACGGAGGCTTGCCCGTGGAAAAGTCCGACCATGTGTGTGCGGCATAACTTTTTTGCGGGAGGATGCCCCCATGCTTCGGCATATATAAATGGTGCGTGTATGCCCATCATTGGGAGTGGGTGGATGAAGGGCGGTATTCTAATGGTGGGCATACCCACCGATCGATCTCTTTTTTCGTTCAGCCAACTGGCTGCATGAAATAAAAAGATTACAATACATGTCCAACAAGGACCAGCAACGTACTGGTATGTTGCTGGACTTTGAATGTTTATACCAGAATGATGCCTGCGGGTTTAGGTATCATCTTGGTATCATTCTTTTCAGCCTTCGGCCGGCTTTCATGTTAAAGCAATCCTAGCGGCTAATTAGCCTCTGGACTGCTTTTACAAGCAGTGGGAGGGAATGCCCCCCCCCCGGATATAAAAAGCGCCATTGGGAAATTGGGAAAGCATTTTATCACACCGATCTTGGTGTGGTCAGATGCTTTGAGGGCAGAGGAAAAATCTAGGGTCTAGAAGACCCCAGTTTTTTCAAAAAAAGAGTACCTGTAACTACCTATTGCTATCATAGGGGATATTTACATTCCCTGAGATAACAATAAAAATGATAAAAAAAAAAAATACTTGGAAGGAACAATTTAAAAATAAAATAAAAAAGCAAAATTAATAATAAAAAAAAAAAAAAAAAAAAAAAAGCACCCCTGTCCTGCCCTGCTCTTGCCCAATGGCGAACGCAAGCGTCGGTCTGGCGTCATATGTAAACAGCAATTGCACCATGCATGTGAGGTATCACCGCGAAGGTCAGATCGAGGGCAATCATTTTAGCAGTAGACCTCCTCTGTAAATCTACTGGGGTAACCTGTAAAGGCTTTTAAAGGCTTTTAAAAATGTATGTAGTTTGTCGCCAATCCGCGTTTGTGCGAAATTTTAAAGCATGTCGTGTTTGGTATCTATGTACTCGGCCTAAGATCATCTTTTTTATTTCATCAAACATTTGGGCAATATAGTGTGTTTTAGTGCATTAAAATTAAAAAAAGTGTATTTTTTAACCCAAAAAATGCGTTTGAAAAATCGATGCGCAAATACTGTGTAGAAAAAAAAAATGCAACACCCACCATTTTAATCTGTAGGGCCTTTGCTTTAAAAATATATATAATGTTTGGGGGTTCAACATAATTTTCTTGCAAAAAAAAAAATGTTTTCATGTAAACAAAAAGTGTCAAAAAGGGCTTTGTCTTCAAGTGGTTAGAAGAGTGGATGTAAGCTTCCTAATGTTGTGTATAAAATGCCAGAACAGTTCAAAACCCCCCCAAATGACCCCATTTTGGAAAGTAGACACCCCAAGCTATATACTGAGAGGCATGTCGAGTCCATGGAATATTTTATATGTTGACACAAGTTGCGGAAAAACGAAAAAAAATTTTTTTGCACAAAGTTGTCACTAAATGATATATTGCTCAAACATGCCATGGGCATATGTGGAATTACACCCCAAAATACATTCTGTTGCTTCTCCTGAGTACGGGGATACCACATGTGTGAGACTTTTTGGGAGCTTAGCCATGTACGGGACCCCAAAAACCAAGCACCGCCTTCAGGCTTTCTAAGGGTGTAAATTTTTGATTTCACTTCTCACTGCCTATCACAGTTTCGGAGGCCATGGAATGCCCAGATGGCACAAACCCCCCCAAATGACCCCATTTTGGAAAGTAGACACCCCAAGCTATTTGCTGAGAGGTATTGTGAGTATTTTGCAGATCTCGCTTTTTGTCACAAAGTTTTGAAAATTGAAAAAAATATATATATATATATATATATATATATATTTTCTTTCTTCATTTTCAAAAACAAATGAGAGCTGTAAAATACTCGCCATTCCTCTCAGCAAATAGCTTGGGGTGTCTATATTCCAAAATGGGGTCATTTGGGGGGGTTTTGTGTGATTTTGGCATTTTATGGCCTTCGAAACTGTGATAGGTAGTGAGGAGTGAAATCAAAAATTTGTGCCTAGAAATCCTGAAGGCGGTGCTTGGTTTTCGGGGTCCCGTACGCGGCTAGGCTCCTAAAAAGTCCCACACATGTGGTATCCCCGTACTCAGGAGAAGCAGAAAAATGTATTTTGGGGTGTAATTCCACATATAACCATGGCATGTGTGAGCAATATATCATTTAGTGACAACTTTTTGTAATTTTTATTTTTATTTTTTATTTTTGTCATTATTCAATCACTTGGGACAAAAAAAATTATATTCAATGGGCTCAACAGGCCTCTCAGCAATTTCCTTGGGGTGTCTACTTTCTAAAATGGGGTCATTTGGGGGGGTTTTGTGCTATTTTGGCATTTTATGGCCTTCGAAACTGTGATAGGTAGTGAGGAGTGAAATCAAAAATTTGTGCCTAGAAATCCTGAAGGCGGTGCTTGGTTTCCGGGGTCCCGTACGCAGCTAGGCTCCCAAAAAGTCCCACACATGTGGTATCCCCGTACTCAGGAGAAGCAGCAAAATGTATTTTGGGGTGAAATTCCACATATAACCATGGCATGTGTGAGCAATATATAATTTAGTGACAACTTTTTGTAATTTTTTTTTTTTTTTTTTAGTCATTATTCAATCACTTGGGACAAAAAATAAAAAATTCAATGGGCTCAACATGCCTCTCAGCAATTTCCTTGGGGTGTCTACTTTCCAAAATGGGGTCATTTGGGGGGGTTTTGTACTGCCCTGTCATTTTAGCACCTCAAGAAATGAGATAGGCAGTCATAAATTTAAAGCTGTGTAAATTTCAGAAAATGTACCCTAGTTTGTAAACTCTATAACTTTTGCGCAAACCAATAAATATACGCTTATTGACATTTTTTTTACTAAAAACATGTGGCTGAATACATTTTGGCCTAAATGTATGACTACAATTGAGTTTATTCGATTTTTCTTATAACAAAAAGTAGAAAATATCATTTTTTTTCAAAATTTTCGGTCTTTTTCCGTTTATATCGCAAAAAATAAAAATCGCAGAGGCAATCAAATACCATTAAAAGAAAGCTCTATTTGTGGGAAGAAAAGGACGCAAATTTTGTTTGGGTACAACATTGCATGTCCGCACAATTTACAGTTAAAGCAGCGCAGTGCAAAATTCTGAATTCACCTCTGGTAGTCTAGCTACCAAATGGTCCGGGGCTTAAGTGGTTAAAATAACATAAAAAAAATAAAAAAATAAAAAAATATGCTGGAGGCCCCCTTTTCAGCAGAAGAGGTACGGTAAGTCATTAAGAACCTCAAAAACTCAACGGCACGATGCCACACATATGGTGGGAATGCCCCAGAATACGCCCTTTCTGGAATAAATTATTCAATTTAATGGATAAGCTAGTGGGAAAATAAAATACTTTGAAATAAAAATGTAGCGGGGTGCTAAATTTAAGGGAAGTGTTTGAGTGGTAAATAGGCTCAAACACCCTAATTCTGTAGGATTCATGGACCATTTTGTCCTCGGGGGACAGTATTGGTGTGCAGTTCCCTGCGGTCTACAGGTGGCGCTGCCATGGTAGGCTAGGGTTGAACCGCCGATACAGTGCTGTGCCTTTTGTGTCCCCTCTTGGCAGTAGTACAGCGGGGCGGGGAACCTGCTGTGCATGCCGGGAGAGCATGTAAAAGGGGCAGACCTATGGCCTGGGGGCTGATGTCCAGTGGGGTCAACGCCCAGGTGCCTTCGGCCTGGGTGCATGTGTTCCTGTTCCATCTCGGGTACCTTTAGCCCGGGGTGAGGTACTATCCTGGAGTTCCTGCTGCCCTGGGTATGGAGGCCTAGGTGCGGGAGTAAAGCCTGGAGTCCAGAGCCTTCGTCTGGAGTCCGCTAAGGGTCGAGGAGTCTTAGGGTGCCGCCTCGTGTAGGGGACCATGTTCCAGGGAAGGGAGGATCATTCTGATGGACCGATGCGGGAGTCACGGTGAAGGAAGGGTCTGTTGACTCCCTGGAGAGATGTCTTCCCCTTGATATGGGCTAGGTTCGTAGAAGGAGAAGCTCAAGGTCATCTTGACTGTATCAGAGGCCTTATTCACCCGGCCCGTGGCAGGGGCCTTATACACCCTGGTCTGTGGCAGAGACCAAAGTTCTTCAGGTCCGTGGCAGGGGCCTTGTACACCCGGTCTGTGGCAGAGACCAACCTCAAGGTCTGTGGCAGAGACCGTGCACCTAAAACTGTTTGAGAAACCTAAGCGGTGAAGTGAATGTGCTACGTTTGTGCCTGGACCTCCTCCACACCTTAAGCTGTCCTGTTTCTTTGCTCTAACCTTTTCTATCCGAGTAGAGTTTATTTTGCCATGAGAGAATAAGAGTTGTAATTTCAGCTGGTGTGGACATTGACTTTACTGGGAATTAAAGGACTTGCCTCTACCTACAGTAGAGGTGAGAATCATCCTCTGGAGGAGTTTTGACTCCGGCTGTGGACACGGCCCGTCAAGTACACCGCTCAACCTCTTTATATAGGAGGGTACGGGCTGGTAGTGCGGTGTGCCTTTCTCCCTCCTGCGAGGAGCCAACAACATAAAGGCAGGTAAGGATCTGTGCACTACAAAAAAATAAAATAAAAATTATAATCTTGACCTAGGAGGACGAGGTCCATATGGAGTAGGAGGTTGAGGTGGCGGTGGATGTGGCTGTGTAGGTGGAAGCGGCGGTGGAGGAGGACGAGATAGCCAACACTGGTTCAAAAATACAACAATGGCTGGGTAAGGCCGGTGATGTGTCGAATTCTGTCCCCCGTCAAATAGTGTCCACCCTGTACTGCGCTTGCTCAGTATGTAGGACAAGGGGATTTCGAAAATCTCCCAAGACGAACAGCGCCTGCGTGGTGAGTTCAGGTGAAGGCCACACCATCCGTGGTTCAAGCCGAGCCAAGTGAGGCCGCGCCCGAAGCGTGGCGATCGAACCGAGCCCGTGAGGGGCCCTGTTACTATGTGCTACCGTATGTCCACTTGGATGGTGGGGCTTGAACCTGCACTCACAGCGCAGGCGCCGTTCATCTTTGGAGATTTTGTGAATCTCCTTGTCCTCTGTACTGCGCAAGCGCTGCGCCTTCGCAGTATGGGCCGGACACAATCCGATGGCCGGACAGTTTTTGTCACAACACAGGTATACATGTCTATTCTGCACAAGGTACGGACAAGTCCTGTGGGATCCATGCCTGGTTCATTTTAATGAACGTGAGCTTGTCCACATTGGCTCTGGACAGACGGCTGCGCTTGTCTGTGATAACGCCCCCTGCCGTGCTAAATACACGTTCAGATAATACACTGGCTGCAGGGCAGGCCAGCACCTCCCAAGGCATAAAGGGCAAGCTCAGGCCATGTGCCCAATTTGGAGACCCAGAAGTTAAAGGGGGCAGACCCGTCATCCAGTACGTGTAGGCCTGTGGACACATACTGCTCAACCATGTTGGTGAAATGCTGCCTCCTGCTAAGACGTTCCATCTCAGCTGGTGGTGCTGGTTGTTGTGGCGTGCTGACAAAGCTTTTCCACATTTCAGCCATGCTAACCCTGCCTTCTGAGGTGCTGCCGGTGCCCCGGCTGCGTTGGCGACCTCTTCCTCCTCCTCTGCCTTCGCCTTGTGCTTCCACCGTACGGCCGCTGTCAGGTGGGAATGCCACCAGCAGCGCGTCTACCAGCGTGCGCTTGTACTCGCGCATCTTACGATCCCGCTCCAGTGAGGGAATTAAGGACGGTACGTTGTCCTTGTAACGGGGATCCAGCAGGGTGGCCACCCAGTAATCAGCACCAGTTAAAATGTGGGCAACTCGGCGGTCATTGCGGAAACACTGCAGCATGTAATCGCTCATGTGTGCCATGCTGCCCAGAGGCAAAGAAAAGCTGTCCTCTGTGGGAGGTGTATCGTCTGTGTCCTCTGTATCCCCCCAGCCACGCACCAGTGATGGCAACGAGCTGGTCTGGGTGCCACCCTGCTGTGAAAATGGCTCCTCCTCCTCCTCCTCCATCTCCTCCTCCACCTCGTCATCCTCCAGAACTGTGCCCTTTCTGCCGGACAATTGTGTACCTGGCGTTTGTTGGTGCAGGAACCCACCCTCGTAGCCACTTGTGAAAGACTGCCCTGAAAGCCTTTGAAATGATCCCGCTTCCTCCTCCTCCTCCTCATCCTCCTGTGCCACATCCTCTTCCATCATCGCCTGAAGCGTTTTTTCAAGGAGGCATAGAACTGGGATAGTAACGCTAAGAACGGCGTCATTGGCACTGGACATGTTGGTGGAGTACTCGAAACAGCGTAACAAGGCACACAGGTCTCGCATGGAGGCCCAGTTATTGGTGGTGAAGTGGTGCTGTTCCACAGAGCGACTCACGCGTGATTGCTGCAGCTGAAACTCCACTATCGCCTGCTGCTGCTCGCACAGTCTGGCCAGAATGTGCAAGGTGGAGTTCCACCTTGTGGGCACGTCACATATGAGGCGGTGAGCAGGAAGGCCGAAGTTACGCTGCAGCGCTGACAGGCGAGCAGCAGCAGGGTGAGAACGCCGAAAGTGCACACACACAGCCCGCACTTTCTGCAGCAGCTCTGGCATATTGGGGTAATTTTTAAGGAACCTCTGGACCACCAAGTTCAGCACATGCGCCAGGCAAGGGATGTGCGTCAAACCGGCTAGGCCCAGAGCTGCTACGAGATTTCGCCCATTATCGCACACCACCAGGCCGGGCTTGAGGCTCACTGACAGCAACCACTCATTGGTCTGTTGTTCCATGTCCCTCCACAACTCCTGCGCAGTGTGGGGTTTTTCCCCCAAACAGGAAAGTTTTAAAACTGCCTGCTGTCGTTTACCCCTGGCTGTGCTGAAGTTGGTGGTGAAGGTGTTACGCTGACCGGATGAGGAGGCGGTAGAGGATGAGGAAGCGGAGTAGGAGGAGTTAGCAACAGGAGGCAAACTGAAGCGCCCTGCAGTCCTCGGTGGTGGAAGGACATGCGCCAAACTGCTATCTGCCTCAGGCCCAGCCGCCACTGCATTTACCCAGTGTGCTGTTAGGGAGATATAACGTCCCTGACCGTGCTTACTGGTCCACGCATCCGTAGTTAGGTGGACCTTGCCACAGATGGCGTTGCGCAGTGCACACCTGATTTTGTCCCCCACTTGGTTGTGCGGGGAAGGGATGGCTCGCCTGGAAAAGTAGTGGCGGCTGGGCACGACGTACTGTGGGACAGCCAATGCCATCAGGCTTTTAAAACTCTGCGTCTCCACCAGACGGAATGACAGCATTTCAAAGGCCAGGAGTTTTGAAATGCTGGCATTCAGGGCCAGGGATCGCGGGTGGCTAGGGGGGTACTTCCTCTTCCGCTCCAATGTTTGGGAGATAGAGAGCTGAAAGCTTCCATGGGACATTGTGGAGATGGTTGGTGACCCAGGTGGTAGTGTTGCTGGCAGATCCTCTGTTTGCGGGGTGGCAGATGCCACTGTCACTACAGAGGTGGATGAAGAGGCCGAGACTGCAGCAGAAGAGGAAGCAGGAGGAGCCAGAGACCTTTCTTGGTTTTTGAGGTGTCTACTCCACTGCAGCTCGTGCTTTGCACTTAGATGCCTGGTCATGCAGGTTGTGCTCAGGTTGAGAATGTTTATGCCTCGCTTCAGGCTCTGATTGTACAGCGTGCAAACCACTCGTGTCTTGTCATCAGCACATTCTGTGAAGAACTGCCACGCTAGGGAACTCGTTGGACCTGGCTTTGGTGTGCTCGGTCCCTTGCTGCGTTGGGCAGTAGCAGACATAATGTCTAGGGGACGGACGCTCCGCTTTTGCACCCTGCTCCCTCTTCTGCTGTGCTGGTGGCTCTGTGCGACCACCGCCTCTTCCTCCAAACTACACTGGTCACCTGCATAACGTTGATTCCATGTGGGGTTGAGGACCTCATCGTCCTCCACATCATCTTCCACCCAGTCTTCACCCCTGCCCTCCTTGTCTGTCTGCACAATTGCGAAAGCAGCAGCAGTTGGCACCTGTGTTTCGTCATCATCCGAGACGTACTGCGATGGTTCTCCCATGTACTCATCATGAAACATAAGTGGTTGGGCATCGGTGCACTCAATCTCTTCCACTTCTGGGGCAGGGCTAGGTGGATGGCCCTGGGAAACCCTGCTAACAGAGTCATCGAAAAGCAGAAGAGACTGCTGCATGATTTGGGTCTCAGACTGCTTGGCTGATTTGCAAGGGGGTGAGGTGAAAGACTGATGGACATGGGTTTCAGGTGCCAACTCTGTTCTTTCATCAGAAGAGTGGGTGGGAGACAATGTGAAGGAACCCGAGGCACTGTCAGCAACCCAATCTACTATCGCCTGTACTTGTCCTGGCCTAAACATTCGTACAGCCTCATTAGGCGCGACAAAATACCGCCGCAGGCTCGGTCGCCTACTCGCACCTGAGGAAGGTGTTTCACTTGTGCGTGTATCTGGCACAGATCCACCACGTCCTCTCCCTGCAACAGGAGCTCCACCAGCAGCACCACGACCGGGGCCACCACGTCCCTTTGACCTTCTCCTCATATTTTCCAAATTTAGGATGTTGCCCTAAATGGGTGTTTTTGGAAGAGCAGAACACACCCACAGTACGTAACCGCTGAATCGCACAGCTACAAAACTGCAGAAAATGCTATTCAAAAAAAATGTGTTTTTTTTAGTATAGCACAGTAGGAGAAAACTATATAGAAATTGTTTATTTCACACACCTCCAAATATGTATAACACACTGCAAACTATTTTTTGTGGCCCTGAATGGCTCTTTTTGCAAGCGTACATTAACCACTTAACGACCGCCCACTGTAAATATACGTCAGCAGAATGGCACCGACAGGCAGAATCACGTACATATACGTGATTGCCTTTGTATAGTTGGGGGGTCCGATCGGACCCCCCTTCTTTACAGTGGGTGGTCGTTTTACCTTCGGGAGCGATCCGGCATGAGGGGACAGCCGTTCGATTCCGGCCACCCCCTCTCGATCGCTCCCGGCGAATGAGAGAGCTTCCCCTGCCTGCCAGGAAGGAGGAAGTGATGTCATCTCTCCTGGGGCGCTCACATATACCGAGCGCCGTACAGGAGAAGATGCAGGTTAGTACACAAAACAGCACACTGACACCAGGACACATAGGCACATAAATCGCCCCCCCCCACCTAATAAAGGTTTAACCCCCTTGATCGCCCCCCCAGGTAACCCTTTCACCCCCTATCACCACTGTCACTAAGCGATAATTTTTCTGATCGATGTCTTAGCGTCGGCGATGCTGATCGGTAGCCAGTAATTTTTTTTAGGTTCGCCGCAGGTTTTTATAGCGTCAGGTACCCCCATATATTATCTAATAAAGGTTTAACCCCCTGATCGCCCCCCAGGTAACCCTTTCACCCCCTATCACCACTGTCGCTAAGCAATCGTTTTTATGATCGTTGTCTTAGTGTCGGTGATGCCGATAGGTAGCCAGTAATTTTTTTTTAGGTTCGCCGTCAGGTTTTTATATAGCGTCAGGTACCCCCATATATTACCTAATAAAGGTTTTAACCCCCTAATTGCCCCTAGTTAACCCTTTCACCAGTGATCATCATATAAGTGTTACGGGTGACGCTGGTTAGTTAGTTTGCTTTTTATAGTGTCAGGGCACCCGCCGTATATAACCCAATAAAGGTTTAACCCCCTGATCGCCCGGCGGGTGATATCAGTTAGGTTTTAGCGCCAGAGAGGGTCTGCGTCACACCCCAGGCAGCGTCAGGTTAGTGCCAGTAGCGCTAACACCCACACGTGAAGCATACACCCCCCTTAGTGGTATAGTATCTGATCAGCTCAATATCTGATCTGATCAGATCTATACTAGCGTCCCCAGCAGTTTAGGGTTCCCAAAAACGCACTGTTAGTGGGATCAGCCCAGATACCTGCTAGCACCTGCGTTTTGCCCCTCCGTCCAGCCCAGGCCACCCAAGTGCAGTATCGATCGATCACTGTCACTTGCAAAACACAACACACATAACTGCAGCGTTCGCAGAGACAGGCCTGATCCCTGCGACTCCAGTGCTGTAGGAGGTGATTTCACCACCACAGTTAAAAAAAAAAAGCATATATGCCAAAGCATTGGGGCAGCAGGAGCGGAGGAGCGATTTTGCTCCTAATGCCGCGTATATACGGTCGAAATTCCGACGGAGGCTTGCCCGTGGAAAAGTCTGACCATGTGTACGCGGCATAACTTTTGCGAGAAGATGCCCCCATGCTTCGGCATATATAAATGGTGCATGTATGCCCATCATTAGAAGTGGGTGGATGAAGGGCGGTATTCTAATGGTGGGCATACCCACCGATCAATCTTTTTTTTGTTTCAGCCAACAGGCTGCATGAAAAAAAAGATTACAATACATGTCCAACAAGGACCAGCAACGTACTGGTATGTTGCTGGACTTTGAATGTCTATACCAGAATGATGCCTGCGGGTTTAGGTATCATCTTGGTATCATTCTTTTCAACCAGCGGCTGGCTTTCATGTAAAAGCAATCCTAGTGGCTAATTAGCCTCTGGACTGCTTTTACAAGCAGTGGGAGGGAATGTCCCCCCCCCGGATATAAAAAGCGCCATTGGGAAATTGGGAAAGCATTTTATCACACCGATCTTGGTGTGGTCAGATGCTTTGAGGGCAGAGGAAAGATCTAGGGTCCAATAGACCCCAGTTTTTTCAAAAAAGAGTACCTGTCATTACCTATTGCTATCATAGGGGATATTTACATTCCCTGAGATAACAATAAAAGTGATAAAAATAAATAAATATGGAAGCAACAGTTTAAAAATAAAATAAAAAAGCAAAATTAATAATAAAAAAAAACAAAAAAAAAAAAACACCCCTGTCCTGCCCTGCTCTTGCCCAATGGCGAACGCAAGCGTCGGTCTGGCGTCATATGTAAACAGCAATTGCACCATGCATGTGAGGTATCACTGCGAAGGTCAGATCGAGGGCAGTAATTTTAGCAGTAGACCTCCTCTGTAAATCTAACGGGGTAACCTGTAAATGCTTTTAAAAGCTTTTAAAAATGTATGTAGTTTGTCGCCAATGCGCGTTTGTGCGAAATTTTAAAGCATGTCGTGTTTGGTATCTATGTACTCGGCCTAAGATCATCTTTTTTATTTCATCAAACATTTGGGCAATATAGTGTGTTTTAGTGCATTAAAATTAAAAAAAGTGTATTTTTTCCAAAAAAAATGCGTTTGAAAAATCGCTGCGCAAATACTGTGTAGAAAAAAAAAATGCAACACCCACCATTTTATTCTGTAGGGCCTTTGCTTTAAAAATATATATAATGTTTGGGGGTTCAACATAATTTTCCTGCAAAAAAAAATATGTTTTCATGTAAACAAAAAGTGTCAAAAAAGGGCTTTGTCTTCAAGTGGTTAGAAGAGTGGATGTAAGCTTCCTAATGTTGTGTATAAAATGCCAGAACAGTTCAAAACCCCCCCAAATGACCCCATTTTGGAAAGTAGACACCCCAAGCTATATACTGAGAGGCATGTCGAGTCCATGGAATATTTTATATGTTGACACAAGTTGCGGAAAAAATACAATTTTTTTTTTTTGTTTGCACAAAGTTGTCACTAAATGATATATTGCTCAAACATGCCATGGGCATATGTGGAATTACACCCCAAAATACATTCTGTTGCTTCTCCTGAGTACGGGGATACCACATGTGTGAGACTTTTTGGGAGCCTAGCCGCGTACGGGACCCCAAAAACCAAGCACCGCCTTCAGGCTTTCTAAGGGTGTCAATTTTTGATTTCACTTCTCACTGCCTATCACAGTTTCGGAGGCCATGGAATGCCCAGATGGCACAAAACCCCCCCAAATGACCCCATTTTGGAAAGTAGACACCCCAAGCTATTTGCTGAGAGGTATTGTGAGTATTTTGCAGATCTCGCTTTTTGTCACAAAGTTTTGAAAATTGAAAAAAAAAAGAAAAAAAAAAAAAAAAAGTTCTTTCTTCATTTTCAAAAACAAATGAGAGCTGTAAAATACTCACCATGCCTCTCAGCAAACAGCTTGGGGTGTCTACTTTCCAAAATGGGGTCATTTGGGGGGGGGTTTGTGCTATTTTGGCATTTTATGGCCTTCAAAACTGTGATAGGTAGTGAGGAGTGAAATCAAAAATTTGCGCCCTTAGAAATCCTGAAGGCGGTGCTTGGTTTCCGGGGTCCCGTACGTGGCTAGGCTCCTAAAAAGTCCCACACATGTGATATCCCCGTACTCAGGAGAAGCAGCAGAATGTATTTTGGGGTGCAATTCCACATATAACCATGGCATGTGTGAGCAATATATCATTTAGTGATAACTTTTTGTAATTTTTTTTTTTTTTTTTGTCATTATTCAATCACTTGGGACAAAAAAAAAATATTCAATGGGCTCAACATGCCTCTCAGCAATTTCCTTGGGGTGTCCACTTTCTAAAATGGGGTCATTTGGGGGGGTTTTGTACTGCCCTGTCATTTTAGCACCTCAAGAAATGAGATAGGCAGTCATAAATTAAAAGCTGTGTAAATTCCAGAAAATGTACCCTAGTTTGTAAACGCTATAACTTTTGCGCAAACCGATAAATATACGCTTATTGACATTTTTTTTACTAAAGATATGTGGCTGAATAAATTTTGGCCTAAATGTATGACTAAAATTGAGTTTATTCGATTTTTCTTATAACAAAAAGTAGAAAATATCATTTTTTTTCAAAATTTTCGGTCTTTTTCCGTTTATATCGCAAAAAATAAAAATCGCAGAGGCAATCAAATACCATTAAAAGAAAGCTCTATTTGTGGGAAGAAAAGGACGCAAATTTCGTTTGGGTACAACATTGCATGTCCGCACAATTTACAGTTAAAGCAGCGCAGTGCAAAATTCTGAATTCACCTCTGGTCCTTTAGCTACCAAATGGTCCGGGGCTTAAGTGGTTAAAGTGCAAATTTTTTTATTTTTTTTTGCCCTAAACGGGTCTTTTTTTGCACGAGCAAAATAAAATGCATTTTTTTTTTTTTTTTTGCCCTATGGGTCTTTTGGAAAAGAGCACAATAAAGTGCCTTTTTTTTTTCCCCCTAAAAGTTAGATTTTCTCTGACACTGGGCTCATGGCAGTGTAAAAAGACTGCACTGCAACACAAACAGGTAAACCTATGCAGATCGCTGATTTTAATCTCTGAATCTGGACTCCTATATAATATTCTCTCTCCCTGAAAGCACCAACAGGAACCTGGCCCTACACTACACTATCTCTCTATCTTTTCCCTCAGATTGCAGAATCTACCTCATGTATTTTTCTATCTTTCTATCTCTCCCTAAAAGCAGCAGCAGCAGACAAGATCCTCTCCCTATCTATTCTGAAGCAGAGTGACGTGTGTGCTGTGTGCCTCTAGCTTATATAGAAGCTGGGTCACATGTTGCACTGACCAATCACAGCCATGCCATTAGTAGGCATGGCTATGATGGCCTCTAAGGGCACACCAGCTAATCAAAAGGTGATTGGCTGGCCCCTGAAGCATTTCTAAATGCGTAATTAGAATGCCGAACCCGAACCCGGACTTTTGCGCAAAGTCCGGGTTCGGGTTCGGGTTCGGGAAAAAGCTAAAGTTCGGTACGGACCCGAACTTTACAGTTCGGGTTCGCTCAACACTAATTACAAGTATATATTTAGCACTATCAAGTTACACAGAGGTTTACATATACAGTATATTGTACATTCACGTCAGTCACTGTCAGTGGCGGCTGGTGTTTTTTTTTGGGAGGGGCGACAAACAACCCCCCCCCCCCCCGTGACACTAACACAATAAAGTGAGGAGAGGTTAAAATCTCTTTCAGATTTTTACTGCTATTCTGGAGCTTGTTAAAGAGATTTTCCTTTGCTTTCTGTCTTGCTGACAATGGTTTCACCAAACATGAAGTGAGTCTTTCACACTAGCAGTAACGTTTAGATACCCCCCTCGCCCCCTCCGAAAAAGTGACCTGTGGTTGATTGCCTTTCAGAGGATAGTGAAATGAGGTTTGCAGATATTCAGGAAGTGAATGTCTGTATGTCTGGCACTGCATGAGTGTTAAAATTGACACACAATATGTTTTTACCCAAGCGGCACCAGTACTGTACATAGGAGGTTTTAGGGGAGGTAAAAACGCAGATCAAACACTTGTTTTTACCTCTCCTTGGCCACTCATGTGAAAGGAGTCTACAGGGACAATAAAAAGGTAACAGAGGTTCTAGCCTTCCCATCCTCAATTTTTTACTGTTTTGTCATTGGAGACTAAAGCCCTGTACACACGATCGGATATCCTATGGATTCTAATCCGATGTTTTTTTCCATCGGAAATCCGATGAAACTGTCTTCCATCAGTCTTGCCTACACACCATCAGTCAAAAAACGGACCGTTTCAAACGCGGTGACGTAAAACACTCCGATGAGCCGAGAAAAATTAAGTTCAATGCTTCTGAGCATGCGTCGACTTGATTCTGAGCATGCGTGGGTTTTTTATCCGATGGATTTCCACACAGACGATCAGATTTTGCTATCGTTTTTTTTTCCCATCGGATAAATTTAAAACATGTTCTATTTTTTCACACCGATGGAAAAAAGACAGATGGGGCCCATACACGATCGGTTCGTCCGATGAAAACAGTCCATCGGACTGTTTTCATCGGTAAAACTGATCGTGTGTACACGGCTGTACCCTCACTTCCTGCTGGCAAAACAGGAAGTACAAGGAAATGTCTCTAATGGAGTCCCAGAGAACACTTAAAACCCAACATGTGTTCTAATCCCTCCCCACTCTTTTGAAAACCAAAAACGTTTTGGCTGGATATACACTTTAAGCAACCTGAGACTAAATAGTTTTTCCCTAGGCAAGAATAACCATTGATATATCTGTAGATCGCTATCATATCTACTCTCAAGCATCTCTTCTCCGGGGAGAATAAGCATGGAAGGAACAAGGGCTGGGCAGGAGGGCAGCTGCCCTGGGCACTGTGGTGTCATGTGAGATGCAGGGGCACCACAAGAAGATTGGGGGGAGGGGATTTGTGTTGGGAGGGGGAATATGGGAGGGGGAGGGGAACAGGAGGTAAGAATTGTTCTAGCAGGGGGCATTTAGGGAGGTGTGCTAGGAGTGGTGATTTTGGGACTATTGTTTTGAGAAGGGAATGGAGGAAGATGATTTGTGGTAGGAGGGGTGTTTTGAGTTTTTTTGCTAGAAAAGGTAATATAGTGAGAGGTTGGGGGGATTTGTGCTAGGAGGGGAATATATTTTTGGGAGGGAGATTTGTGCTAGTAGGGATGATTGGGGGGATTTGTGCTAGGAGGGGAATATATTTTTGGGAGGGAGATTTGTGCTAGTAGGGATGATTGGGCGGCATTTGTGCTAGGAGGGGAAATTTGGGTGTGGGGATGTATGCTAGGAGGGGAATTTGTGGTAGGAGAGATGATTGGAGGCATTTGTGCTAAGAGGAGAAATGGGGGGATTTGTGCAAGGATGGCGGTTTGGGGGAGGGGAATTTGTGCTGGGAGGGGGATTTAGAGTGTGGAGGGGATTTGTGCTTGGAGGGGAATATATTTTTGGGAGGGAGATTTGTGCTAGTAGGGATGATTGGGGGGCATTTGTGCTAGGAGGGGAAATTTGGGTGTGGGGATGTATGCTAGGAGGGGGATTTGTGGTAGGAGAGATGATTGGAGGCATTTGTGCTAAGAGGAGAAATGGGGGGATTTGTGCAAGGATGGCGGTTTGGGGGAGGGGAATTTGTGCTGGGAGGGGGATTTAGAGTGTGGAGGGGATTTGTTCTTGGAGGGGAATATATTTTTGGGCGGGGGATTTGTGCTAGTAGTGATTATTGAGGGGCATTTTTGCTAGGAGGGGAAATTTGGGGGGGATGTGTGCTAGGAGGGGAATTTTTTGGGGGAGGGGGATTTGTGCTAGTAGAGATGATTGGGGGCATTTGTGCTAAGAGGAGAAATTGGATTTGTGCAAGGATGGGGGATTGGGGGAGGGGAATTTGTGCTGGGAGGGGGATTTAGAGTGGGAGGGGCAATTTGAGCGATAGAGGATTCGTGCTTGGAAGGGGGAACTATTTTTTTTAGGGGAATTGTGGGGAATAGAGCTGGAGGCATATGCGGAATGAGAGGATTTAAGCTAAGCATGCAGATTAGCGCTTAATTATTTTAAGGGGGCAGGGATTTTTGCTGACATATAATGCTCATACATTTGGGGGGGGGGGGGGTTGGCATGTTCTAAAGGAAAAGATGATCTGCACTCCGGTCGTTGCTCTTTAAAAAAAATCTTTGTTTTTATTGACAAGCCACGGTGAACAAATGCAAATGAGAACAGTTGATGCATTTCAGCCTATAAGGCCTTAGTCATATTCCATTTGGCATGTCCTCCCTGGGCTCTAGATGACCTTGTCCTGGCACTGAGAGTAAGTTTAATGTTTGTAATTGTTCCTTATAGCTGAGGTCCTCCAGCCCACTTATTAGCTTTGTTGCTCTTCTCTGGACTCTCTCCCTTTCCAGCACATCCTTCCTGAGGACTGGTGACCAGAACTGGACAGCATACTCAAAATGTGACTGAGCCAGCGTTTTATAAAGTGCTAGAATTATAGTCTTACCTCTGGAGTAAATACCCCTTTTAATGCATGCTAATAGTTATCTTGCTTTGCATTCTGCTGCTTTGCATTGCATGCTGTTCCAGAACCTGTGATGTACTAGGACCCCCAGATCCTTCCCTAGCCTTGATTTCCCCCGGAGGTTCTCCCTATAGCGAGTAACTTGCATTCAAATGTTTGGCCCCCAAATGCATTACTTACTTTACTTTTTTATTTACTTATATAAAACCTATAATCCCTTTATCTTATCAAGGTCTTACTGTAAAGTTTCTATACCTGCTGTTAAGTTATTACCCTGCTTAGTTTTGCATTGTCAGCGGACACTGAGATTGAACCATGTCCGTTGGGCACCCGCGATTGCTCATTACAGAGCAGGGATGTGGATCTGTGTGTGTAAACACACAGATCCACGTCCTATGAAGTGAGAGGAGACCCAACTGTGTGTTCCCAGTACAGAGCAGTCTGCTTCCAGGATGTCCCTATTGTTGTTGCTCCCTCTAATATGGCCTGATAGGGGGGTTATCTCTGGGAAAATAGGATGTTAGGATGTAAATAGCCTGTTGTAAGGTGTGATCTACGATATGTTTGAGGTAAAACCAAACTTCAATTTTCTGATACCTGTTTAAAAGTTTGTGCTCATGATCAGGAGAGTAAGAACAAACATTTGTGTACCCTGGTAGGAAAGGAGGGTGTTCCTGTCTGTGGGCTTTGCATAAAGTGCAGTTTCTAAGCAATTACCACTGACCAGTACCCCGATATGGAGAAGGGATATCCTAATTGGATGTTTTTGGTTAAAATGATACCATAAACCAAGGAATTTAGGAAATTCACAATGTCATTTATTCCATATTTGGGACCTGTTCAGACAATAAAGATGTCATCTATGTATCTCAACCCATTTCTTGCAATCAAAAAGTGTTGGTAACATGGGTTTATAGAGCTGCCCATTGAAGTCCCTCTTGTCTGAATGTAGTATTGCTTTTCAAATCCAAAGTAAAGTTATCCAAAACCAAAGGAAGGCTTTCCAAAATTAAGTAAGAGTGTATAATGACATATTCCCTGTGGAACAGAAAATATTAAACAGTGTTTAAACCCATAGAGATGGGAATGCAAGTATACAAGATGGAATCTTCCATAGTTAAGAGTGTTCAAGATAGTTCAAAGTTCTTAGCCATGGCAAGCCTCTCAAGGAAATGCTGAGTATCCTATGTATATGAAGGTAGTGCTTGTACAAGTGGTTGCAAGGTATAGTCGATTATTTTTTGCAAGGGGTTGTGGGAGAAGCTTATTTCTTTGCCACTCAGCTTTCTCCTATCAGTATGCTCCTTGCTAGCAAATGAGCAGCATAACTGATTGGCCCCTTGTGCTGCTTCTACTTCCCCCAGTCCGCTGTACAGGGATTGTAAGGGGCTAAAACAAGTGAAATGTGGGTATTTACAATGCTTGCATTTAACCACTTCTCCACCAAGGACGTCATATGAGGTCCTTGACTTTGAGTGGGGATATCTGAATGATGCCTGCAGCTAAAGGCATCATTCAGATATCATTCTGTCATGCCGGCGATTCTGCACACCATAAGAACAATCATAGTGGCAGTTCTACCGCTTGTTTGTTCTTATAGGCGGCGGGAGGGGACATCCCCCCCTCCCGCCGCCATCCGGTGCTTCTCCGGGCTCTCCCGTGCCATCAGGGGCCCGGAGAACGAATCGGCCGGCATCGCAAGAGGATCATAGAGATTTCCGGTGACCAGATGGTTACCAGTCATCTCTATGATCGTCGGAGTCCCGGGCGCGACGTTGTGACGTCACGCCCGGTACCCGGAAGTAAACAAAGCCGCAATTGCTGCTGTCAGCATGAGATCGTGATTTTTTTTCACCGATCTCATGCTTTCCAGCCTGGAGGAGAGATGTGGGGTCTTATTGACCCTGCATCTCTCCATAAAGATGACCTGTCACAATGATTCCTATTACAAGGGATGTTTACATTCCTTGTAATAGGAATAAAAGTGATAAAAAAAAAAAAATGTAAAAAAAAGTGTCAAAATTCAGTAAAAAAAAAAAAAGTAAAACACCCCTGTCCCCGGTAGCTCGCGCTCAGAAGCGAACACGCATGTAAGTCCCGCCCACATATGTAAAAGGCGTTCAAACCCCACATGTGAGGTATCACCGCGTGCGAGCAACAATTCTAGCACTAGACCTCCTCTGTAACTCGAAAATAGTAACCTGTAAAAAATTTAAAAGCGTCTCCTATGGAGATTTTTAAGTACCGAAGTTTGGCGCCATTCCATGAGTGTGCGCAATTTTAAAGCGTGACAGGTTAGGAATCTATTTACTCGGCGTACCAGCATCTTTCACATTATACAAAAAAATTGGGCTAACTTTACTGTTGTTATTTTTTAATTCGTGAAACCGTTTTTTTTCCCCAAAAAAAGGCGTTTGAAAAATTATTGCGCAAATACCGTGCAAGAAAGAAAGTTGCAATGACCGCCATTTTATTCCCTAGGGTGTCTGCTAAAAAAAATATATAATGTTTGGGGGTTCTGATTAATTTTCTAGCAAAAAATTTATGATTTTTACATGAAGGAGAGAAGTGGCAGAATAGGCCCGGTGTAGAAGTGGTTAAAAAATACATTTAAGGATGCATTAATAAATATAGAGCTGTATCCTTTATATCTGCATGAAGTTTAGCTTTAAAAATCCTAAGTTTTTAAACAATCAGCAGTTCATTCAATTATATACTGAGTATGCAGCTTCTATATCTTTTAGTCCTTGCCTGTATTCCTGTTTAAAGGAGTAGTAAAGTTACATGTTTTTTCACCTTAATGCATCCTATGCATTAAGGTGAAAAAACATTCGACAATACCGCCCCCCCCCCGAGCCCCCGTTTTTCTTACCTGGCCCCTCGAAAGTCCCATGCTCGTCCCCGTCATCCTCTTCGTTTTTCTGCCTGGCCGCCGATTGGCTACACTGGATAGATTGAAAGCAGCGCAGCCATTGGCTGGCGCTGCTGTCAATCACATCCAATGACGCGGCACGCCGGGGGGGCGGGGCCGAGTGATACAGTCGGCGGCTATGGCCGCCGCTGTATCACGGGAGCGCGCCCGCAATCACTCCACACCATGCGAGCTCACTCGCATTAAGGTGTGGAGTCCTTGCGGGGAGGAGCCAAGACAGCCGCCGAGGGACCCCAGAAGACCAGGATCGGGGCCACTGTGTGCAAAACGAGCTGCACAGTGGAGGTAAGTATAACATGTTTGTTATTTTTAAGCAAAAAAAAAAAAAGGTATAGTGCTCCTTTTAAGCTGTTCCTGTTTACGCATGACCACTGCCCCAGGTCTCCTGTTTCAGAGTGGCTCATTTTCTTGTTGCATTCTATGCAGACAACGTTGCAGGGTCTAGAGTTGTGTCTCCCTACATTGTGTGTATCAATATAAACCCACAGCCCCATAGCCTAGGATAGCAAGGTACTTCCCTGCTTCTCCCTCCACCTCCCCCTTTCTTCTCTAAGCTGGCAGACTGACTAAAAACTGCACTGTACACTGTTAACACTTTTCTGTGAAGGCCGAAAGCTGAGGGAAGCAGCATTGAGAGAGCAAGAGCCATCAGCATTGAAAGTTGCCCTCTCAGCAAGTGTTGGGTTAGGAAATAGTTAACAAATACTTAATTAACAAATAGTTTACTTTATTGTGCTCAATGTGTTAAGCTATAAAATGCTGAGAGTTTAATACTACTTTATGGCACACTTTAAACACTTGTAACCAACACAATGGAAACTTTTCTCTATAGGAACATTGTCCTGTTTGTTTTATTTACCTATATTATACATAATTATAGTATTGTAAGTAAACCTTTGTTTAACTCTGTTAGGCTTCATATACACGGGACGTTTTTACAACCTCTCCTGAACCATTTACCTTGACAGATAGTAACCCACGTTTAAATGTCCGTTTTGCCGGGTTTACATGCCGCGTTTAGCTGCGTTTTGCAGCGTTTGCTATTAGAAGCGTTTAAGAAAAAAAAATTCTTTTTTTTAAATGGCAAAAAATTAAAAACGCCTATAAACAAAACGCTGCTAAACATGGGTTACCGCGTATAGCCGTGTTTAGAAGCGCTTGGCGCCGTAAACTTCAGCGTCTGAACTAATTTTTTTGCCTTCAAAAAAGGCCTATAAACGCAACTGCCTAAAAATGACAGTAAACGAACCTGTGTACATATACCCATAAGATAACATTGAATGAGTTATGAAAAAGTGTCCAACTGCCTCTGATTGTCCGTTTAGCAGCAGCAGTGTACATGGGGCCCTAAGCCCCATACACGCGGTCGGACTTCTGCCCAACAAACTTGGTTTTAAGCAAGTTGGACCAACAATCCGACCGTGTGTACGCTCCATTGGACAAACTTTTTTCGTTTGGTTTTGGATTTCATCGGACAAAAGTTGGGTCTGCAAACGGACAAACTTTTGCCCAACAAAAGTCCGATGGAGCAAAGTCCGACCGTGTGTACAGATAACCATCGGACTTTAGTCCGATGGACAAAACAACTAATGTTAAAATCAACCAACAATAGCAGAAGTTGACCAAAGGGTGGCAGTAAAGATCAGAAAAGAGCAGAAAAAACACGCAATGTTGTAAGAAGTTTTAAGAAAGTTTGCAGAAAAGTCTGAGCGTGTGTATGCTATGGGTGTTCCCAACCAACTCCGTTCGGACAAAAATCCACGGAAAAGTCAGATGGAAGTCCGACCGTGTGTACGAGGCTTTAGGGACATTGGATTGTTAGTTCCAGTGCAGCAGAGACTGTTGGGGTCGGTAAACAGTTTTTTGGAGGCACATATAGTTAATGAATATACCAGTGCTGATCTAATAACAAAAATGGTATGGTCTGTTTCTTTTTTTTATCCTCGATGAATGGTGTATGAAAAAAAGCCCAGTAAAATATACCATACGTTCTTGTCATAGTTGTTTAGTATTACTTATGATATAAGGAGCCTCTCTTGTTTAAAGCAGGATCTGTGTCTCCAAGGATGGCAGAAATCATTCATCGAGAGGACTCTTGGCTACATAACATATGAATCAACTATCTGTGATACAGGACAAGAAATCCTAAGCATAGCTGTAACCGAAACAAAGCAAGATAACATGTGGTTTGGATCCCAAGAAAATGTAATTCCCATTTGGCTGACATATGAATTGTAAAACATATTGAAGAGAGCAGATAGATTTGCTGAGATTAATTGTTGTAGCGTGTCATTGGTGAATTAAAACAGATCTTTTAGTGGCACAGTTTAGGTACAAGAGTGACTACATTTTGAGCATCTAATTATTTAATACACTTGGATTGTAGTATCATATTTCCAAATTACAGAGTACACAGAACAATTCACATCATTCTTTGCCAAGGTGGATCTTGCAAATGAATGCCTTTACAAAAGTCATACTAGAATGGATATACTGTAGGGACAATTTGGAAAAAGTCAGTTAGCCTACCCAAAATGGGTTTTGATTGTGGGATAAAACCAGCACAACTATGAGAAACCCACACAAAGAAAGAGAGAAAATACCAAGTGGTTCAGTTTAACTAGATAATCAGGCCAAATCTTTGTTTGAATTGGGCCATATGAATAATAAACATGATATAGGGTGTTATTTTGAGCTGAATATAGATAAGTATATGTGTTTCTCAGAAAATATTTCCCTCCTCTGAACTTTTATAACTCTTCTCTGACCCTCACAATGTATTTTCTGACTCAGGAGAAGGGTAAAAAAAGGACTACGGTATCTGGTTCTCTTTGCGCAATCTCTGTATGTCATCCAAGAATATCATCCTATGTTTCTTCACAAGTCTTCCCCTACCTCAATAGAATGCTAATTACAATTTTGAACAAACCTTTACATTTTCATTACATAGCTGTCCTCACTAGGTTATTTTGTTTCTCTAAGCAATGCAGACAGATACTGGCTGATTGAAAGGGGTGACAGGGTGATCTACATAGCTTCATCACAGCACCCTGCCGCAGTACATCTCTTAAAAGTCCTTTGTGCAGATAAAAGCAGTTGGCTTATTCTTGGAAGAAATGTCTTGATAGATAGATAGATGCCAATCTGGAGGACTGGGCATTCCTAGGAATACTGCATTTGCAGACTGCTGTAGCCAAAACCCATATGTGATGCTGAGCATCCATGACAGAAAGAACAGTAGGGCTTGGGAGGAAAGGGCTAGATCAGGGGTAGGCAACCTCTGCCCTCCAGCTGTTTTTAAACTACAAATCCCATGAGACATTGCAAGACCCTGGCCATCACAGGCATGACTCCTAGAGGCAGAGGCATGATGGGATTTGTAGTTTCACCACAGCTGGAGACCCGGGGCTGCCTACCCTTGGCCTAGGTGATGCTCAACATCCTTCAGCCAGGAAATGATACAGGCTGTATCTGATGTGATGCAGCTTCTAATGCACACCATGAAAATCTTACAGTGTGCAGTGAAATCAGAGTAACTAACTTCAGTACAGGAGAGGAGCCTGTACAATGGTGCAACTGAAGGTAAGGCTGGTCATATGCACATGAAAATTCTGCCAGTTCAGCTGAATTTTGATCCATCTATGGCCATTCCCATTCTTGAGAAGTTGATCATTAGAAGAGCTTGTTGGAAATTTTTATGTTCGATTGGCACTTCAGCCAATTGGCTACAGGGTTGATCAGTGTATTCTGACAGCAGAAGAGCCCCTGCTGTCAGAATACAATAACAGCAGATTCCTCCATCCACCTTGCTTGTGTGGATTATTTGAAAAGTTTATGCCTCAATTAGAATATTTTTAGGTTTTGGTGGGTACCATCATCCATATTATATAGAAAAAGGAGCCTGGGCCACCTCAGATGTGCCCCTGGCAAGGAAAGGTAGAAAATTAAAGAATAAAAACAATTATGGTGGAAACCATATGTACAAAAATATTATTACAATCAATTTTTACAACAGTATACAATGCTTGAATATTTGTCGAGAAAACGATAGTTGACCCCCAATGTTAGTATGGGGTATCGAATATGATGCGTCTTGGCAGCTGCCCTCTACTAGTTTTTCAGCAAAGGCTGCTTCTTCAGGAGGAGCCAATCATAGACATCTCTTAAGATAGATCATAATCATAATTTCATGTTTATATGATTATAACAAAGATACATATTTAGAAAGGAAAGAGATATTTATTCATCATCAGATAAAGTTGATATGTATTTTGAGGAAAGACATGCATTGCTTACCTAGGAAAGTCACGGTGGTAGGGCAGCATGAATAGAGGCACCCAAAGGTAATTCCCCCCACGGCGGACACAGGAGACACCACGGAACAGCTCTTCTCTTCTTCATTCTTCAGTTTCTTCCTTTCTCATCTCACCATTCCGCCCCTTCTTTCTTCCTTTTCTTATCATTCTCTATTTCATCCTCTTAATTTCCCCTTCCCCCCACTTTCTCCTCCCCCCCTCTCCCCTTTTTCTCCCCCCCTTCACTCTCTCCACTTTCCCTCCTCTATTTCTCTCCCCTCTTCTGTCCCTCTTTCTTTCTCCCCTCTTTTCCCTTTTACCACCTAAATAGATGATATACCATACCACTTGTAAATTTAGAACCCAGCTGTTCCGAGGTGTCTCCTGTTTCCCGCCATGGGGGGAATTACCTTCGGCTGCCTCTATTTGTGTTGTTTTTATTCCTTAATTTTCATACATTTTTTTTTTTAATAAAATATATCTTGTCTAAGTCCTTGAGGTACCCAAGATAGTCCAAATCTACCTTTCCTTGCCAGGGGCACATCTGAGGTGGCCCCAGGCTCCTTCTTCTTGCTTGTGTGGATGGGGAAATCAAGTCCAGTTTTTCTGATTAGCCCCTTGAGTGATTGAAAAAAGCTGATCCATGTATGGAGAGCCTAAAGCCTTGTACACACCTGCTGAAAAATCGGCTGATCTTTGATCTGGCAGGAACCGGACTATTTTCGGCCCATGTGTACAGCTATCTGTTCTACAGAAGCCAGTCTAATTACCAGCTTCTGTTAAATGGGCATGCTGGAACAGCAGCATCCAATCAGTGTTGGCAGCCAATGACTGCCAGTGCTGATCAGTGTGTTCTGGTGGGAGGGGAGTCAGAGATCGTCTGTGTTATTACGGCAATCTCTTGTTTTGTTTTTTCGTTCAGCCCGCTGGGTTGATTGAAAAAGAAAATTCTAAGGCTGGAGTTCAGCTTTAAAACCTACAGACAAAAGATATCGAAAGTCATCTTGTACAGAGAATTGCGAGATTCTACATAAAACAGTAGTTGCGGTACTCACACTAGCTGTTCTTAAACAGTTATTTAATCCTTCCCAGCTCACAGAAGCAGCAAAAATAATAGGACACAGTTCCCACTGACTCGAACCTGACGCTGGGAGTGAGTAGGAACTGTGACCTGTTATTTTTGCTGCCTCTGTGACCTGGGAAGGATTGGAGTGGCTGGTGGACGACGGCTCTTCTGTATATCTTTTGCCAACACATCTATATGCTTGATTTTAAGCCTATGCTTACAGCATTTGTGAGTAACTTGATTACTTGTGTCAAATAAGTTTGGATATTTAACCACTTCAACACCGGGCTTTTTTTACCACATCAATACCGGGCCTATTCTGGCACTTCTCTCCTACATGTACAAATCATCATTCTTTTGATAGAAATTTACTCAGAACCCCCAAAAATTATATATGTTTTTTTAGCAGACACCCTAGGGAATAAAATGAGGGTCATTGCAAATTTTTTTCTTGCACGGTATTTGCGCAATAATTTTTCAAACGCCTTTTTTTTGGAAAAAAATGGTTTCATGAATTAAAAAATAACAAAACAGTAAAGTTAGCCCAAGTTTTGGGGAAAATATGAAAGATGATGTTACGCCGAGTAAATAGATACCTAACATGTCACGCTTTAAAATTGCGCACACTCATAGAATGGCGCCAAACTTCGGTACTTAAAAATCTCCATAGGCGACGCTTTAATTTTTTTTACAGGTTACCAGGTTAGAGTTACAGAGGAGGTCTAGTGCTAGAACTGTTGCACACGCTCTAACACATGTGGCGATACCTCACATATGTGGTTTGAACGGCGTTTACATATGTGGGCGGGACTTACGTGTGTGTTCGCTTCTGATCGCGAGCTACCGGGGACAGGGGCGTTTAATTTTTTTTTTTATTATTATATATTTTTTTTACTTATTTTATTTATTCTTTACACTTGTTTTACTTTATTTATTTTTTTATCACTTTTATTCCTATTACAAGGAATGTAAACATCCCTTGTAATAGGAATGTCTGTGACAGGTCCTCTTTATTGAGAGATGTGGGGTCAATAAGACCCCACATCTCTCTGCTCCAGGCTGGAAAGCATGAGATCGTGAATTTTTTTCACTGATCCCATACTTACTAGCCGCAATGGCGGCTTTGTTTACATCTGAGGACCCGGGCGTGACGTCATCACATCGCGCCCGGGCCTCCGACGATCATAGAGATGACTGGTGACCATCTGGTCACCAGTCATCTCTATGCTTGTCACGTGACCCACCACCCGTGCCGGACGATTCTCTCCGGGTCCCCAATGGCACGGGAGAGCCCAGAGAAGCACCGGATGGTGGCAGGAGGGGGGATGTCCCCTCCCGCCGCCTATAAGAACGATCAAGCGGTGGAACTGCCGCTATGATCATTCTTATGGTGCGCAGAATCGCCAGCACAAGAAAAGGATATCTGAATGATGCCTCTAGCTGCAGGCATCATTCAGATATCCCCCCTCAAACCCGAGGACGTCATATGCTGTCCACTCAGGATGGGAGATCCCATCTGTGGACGTCATATGACTAAGGGCGGTAGGGAAGTGGTTAAAGTGATTGTAATGGCAGAAGGTTTTTCATCTTAATGCATTCTATTCATTAGGATAAAAAGGCTTCTGTCTGAAGCAGCCCCCCTCAGCTTCCCTAATACTTACCTGAGCTCCATCTCTATCCAGCAATGTCCACAAGTGCCTCGGCCGTCCGTGACTCTCCCTCCTGATTGGCTGAGACACAGCAGTGGCACCATTGGCTCCCGCTGCTGTCAATCAAAGTCAGTTAGCCAATCAGGAGCGAGGGGTGGGGCCAAACCGAGGCTCCTTATCTCAATGGACACACGGAGCTGCAGTTAGGCTCAGGTGCCCCCATAGCAAGCTGCTTGCTGTGGGGGCACTCGACAGGAGGGAGGGGCCAGGAGAGCTGAAGAGGGACCCGAGAAGAGGAGCATCGGGGCTGCTCTGTGAAAAACCGTTACACAGGGCAGGAAAGTAGGACATGTTTATTATTATTATATATTAACGGAAAAAATCAATTACAATCACTTTAAGATACTACACTATGGGTGTCTGTTTTTTATTTATTTTTATGCTGGCTATGAAACCTAACCATTGAATGGATAGAAGACAGCAGTGGAGGTAAAGCCTTAAAGTGGACGGCACCTGTTTGGAAGATCTTTGGAATTAATACAAGCTGTGTTTGCCTAATCTTGCAATGAGATAGGCACGCACTTCCGGTATGTGTGTTTTCCCGTATTAGTGGTGGTGGTCACCTTGGATCAACAAAAAGTTTTTGTTAGAATGCAGTCCTCTCACTGCCTTTGAAGTAACTAGCACAGGAAATGAGCACACAAAGATAGCAAAAAATAAACTGTGTGGAATTTTAAAAATTATTGGATCCATTCAAACTTAAACATTAGAATTTTAATATGTAAGTAATAAATGGTGAATTTCTAAATACCGTATTTCTAAGAATAATGTAGAGATTTGTGATAGTACGATTTAATTAAATCATATTTAAAACTGGGGAGGATGTATAGTTTTTTTTTTAAATCAATGTATTCAGTATATGCTATTAGATTTTCTTTTGATTCAGGATTGTTTTTTAAGAAGGTTTTGATTTACATAGAAATTCCCTGTATATTTTCTCTAAAAAATTATTTTGAGTTTCACAGTTTATAAGCAGGATGGCAAGGACGCTTTCAAGTATAACCTGTAGAAGACATTTTAGTTCTAAAAGGAAATGTCATTTGGAGAGAATGAAGTGTAGTTGGAAAAAGACTGTCCTTTTGTTTGTGTAAACCTCAGTTATAATGAAGCTTTCATTAGAGATTCCTGTCCCTTGCATTTCATGTCCTAGATACTTGATCTGCCTTTTAAATAGCTGGCAACTTTTTAATTAGTGAATTAAACTGTGGAAAACTTTTATTTTATTAAAATAATATTAATTCAGTATTTGATATGTGTTATATACAGTATATATTAACATTATTATTATTTAAGTGTTACACATTTCATAATTACCATTATTTTTTACCATGTACCGGTATATGAATCCATAAATAAAATCACATATTTTGCAATATTGTAAACTGAAATGCAAATGATAAACAAATAACCACTAAAATCCCATCATTTTTTTTACATGTTAATAAAATTTTAAAAATAGTTTTAAATATTTTTTTAAATTCTGAGGCTTTATGCACACTAGAAAGCTAAAAACTGCTTTAGAAATGCTGGCCAAAAACCGCTAATGTTTTTTAGCGTTTTTTTTTCTGGCATTTAGCAGTGTTTAGCCTAGTGTGTCAGGTACGTTTAGTTTTAGTAGCTTCAGTGTTAAGGAGCAAGGCTGCATCCTTAACAACCAGTGAATAGCTGGTTGTTACGGAATGGGCCCGGAAGCCAGCCGCTGCATCTTTAACAATGGATGAGTAAAAAAAAAAAAAAAACATTATTAAGCATAAAAAAAAAAAGAAAAACAGCGTGGGGTCCCCCCAAAGACCCTTAGGTCTGGTATGGATTTCAAGGGGAACCCCCCCACAACATTTAAAAAAAATAATGGAATGCCCCTCGCCAAAATCCATACCAGACCCTTATCCGAGCATGCGGCCTGGCTGGCCAGGAAAGGTGGGGAATGAGCAAGCCTTCTCCCCTCCTGAACTATACCAGGCTACATGCCCTCAACATGGGGGGGTACTTTGGGGAAGGGGGGCTCTGCCCCCCAAAACACCTTTGTCCCATGTTGATGGGGACAAGGGCCTCTTCCCCACAACCCTGCCCGGTGATTGTTGGAGTCTGTTTGTGGGGGGGCTTGTCGGAATCTGGAAGCTTTCTTTAACAAGGGGGCCCCAGATCCTGCCCCCCCTATATAAATAAGTATGGGGTACATAGTGCCCCTACTCATTCACTAAAGAAGTGTAAAAAGTAAATAAAAACACAACACAATTTTTGACAAGTCCTTTATTAAAGAATCAAAATCCATCGTCAATCACGACACACGACGCAACCGCCGACCCGAAAAAAAAACAAAAACAAACTTCCGGTCCTGATGAAGGCTCCCACCATCTGCCAGCTCCGCCGCCTGCCAGCTCCTAAATAACTAAGGGGTGGGGCCATCCAGTTACCACACTGGGGGGCACTGCCCCCTTCTGACATCACCGATCCAACATGCCCTTGGTCGGTGATGTCACAAAGGGGCAGTGCCACCTGATGTCACCAGGTGGCCCCGCCCCTTAGTTATTGTAGGTTGTGGGGAAGAGGCCCTTGTCCCTGTCAACATGGGGAAAATGTGCTTTGGGGGGGCATGTGACCTGGTATGTTTCAGGAGGGAGACTCACAATCGTCCCCCTCCCTTTCCTGGTCTGCCAGGCTAAATCCCCAAATAAGGGTCTAGAATGGATTTTGGGGGGACCCCACACCAATTATTTTTGATGTTGGGGGATACCCTCAAATCCATATCATACCTGGTCTGGTATGGCTTTGGGGGGGAGCCTACGCCATTTAAAAAAAAAATTGGCATAGGGTTCCCCTTAAAGGGCCAAAGGGTCTGGTATGGATTGTGGGGACCCCCACTCCGTTTTTTTTTCACATCTTTTTTATTGCCGGAAATGTTTTTTGTACATTCAGCTGTCAGCGGATAACCCCGCTAACAGCCAATGACTCATCTGTTGTTAAGGACGCGGCGGCCGGCTTCCCGGCCCGTTGCCTAACAACCACCTAATCACTGGTTGTTAAGGACGCCGGCGGCCTCCGCTTTAGAAAAGAAAAGCTGCTAAATGTTGAACACTGCCGTTTAGCAGACTTTAGAAACGTTTTTTGTTTTTTTTAATTGACAATTTTTATTAAGGTTTAAAAGTTACAATACAAAAATACAAAACACAAGAATAAGAGGGGATAGTGGTATAAAACAAACATAGAGGGGGAGAGAGGTGGGAAATAAGAAAGCATCATCAGACATCCGTAGGTAGCTTAAGTGCATCCTGCAATTATCCAACATAAGGCTTAGCTGGTTGACCGCAGACTTTAGAAAAGTTTAGTAGAGTTTAGGGGCTGTCAGTGTTTTTTTCTGCCAAAATGCTACTGCTCCATAACATGCTGGCAGAGGTTTTTTTTTCTGCCACTAAACTTTCCTGCCAGAAAACGCTGATAAAAGCCTATGTGTGCATCACCATGTGAGGGAGTTTAGAGGCAGTTAAAAAAAAAGTCTGACACCCAAAACAGCAGCTGTAAAAACGCCCAGTGTGCAGGAAGCCAGAAGCTACTATTGTCACCCAACAAGCAATACAAAATTGCAAAAACAAACATAAGGGGATGTGGTGCCTTTTGGTTCTTCCACAGTCCATCCTGTTTTCCTATGCTAATACAAAGATTGCCAGAAAGATTCTGGCATGGTGGCTGTGGGTTGGTGAGGTGGCCACACAGCTGAGGTCTGGATGAATAGAGTACAGTTGAATATAAGACCAGCAGAGGGGACTAAAGAAAATATGTATGAGTGCACTAAAGTGCAGTTATACTTTTTTTATTTAGAGGGCAAGAAAAATATATTTCCATGCTCTGGCGAACATTTTGTATAACCAGCCCTTGTGTATATGTTGATGTAATCTCTGCTAATTATTTGTATGAAATAGGTGGGAGAAAATAATTAAAGTAACACTTTCATTGATGAAGGTATTGGGGCTGCCGTTGCTGACCTCTCCTTTTGAAAATGTTAGTTACCTAGCTGAATCAATGGCTTCAGTATTTAACAGATTAGGAGTTCCCAGTTCACTCAGACTTTCCTGATCTACGATGCATATAGGGTCTACATGATCTGGGTCTACATGCTCTGGGTCACTGACTGTGTATTGAAGTCAGGGAAAGGCAACTAGTTTTCTCAGAAGGAGAAGTTTCCCATAATAGTACACAGTATACATACAATATTACAACAGCATTGGATACTATGTGAACATGTTAGTAATTGTTCCTTCATTATGTGTAGCAAAAGATGCCATGTCATCCGGATATTGGGCTAGGAGTTTTCTTTCCTGTAATATATATTGTATATGGCCTGGGAACAAGAAGATCCTCAGACATGAATGACCATTAGATCAGACATTGATAACATTATTGTGTCTAGGCATACATTCACACCCTGTTCTTGTCACTGGTAATTAGCGAACATATAATGAGTGGTGACTTTTCTGTTTCCTGCATTATAATCATTATATATTGTCAACCTTAAACTGGTTAAAATAATCTTATTTTTCATAAAATTCATCATAACGTTCGATAGCCACATTTGTACTACACAAAACATATGAATGCAGTAAATTCTTGTCTTCTTGGTCTAATATAGAGTGGAAAAGATTGCAGCAAACACAGGTGGCCATCTGAATTTTTAGTCTTTACATCTAGAAATATATCAGTCAGTGTTCTATTGTTCGCTGCTGACAGAGCAAATATAAGTTAGTACCATGTGTCATAATGTTGGGAGTTCATCTAACATGCACTGCTCTGTGGATGCCCATTGATGTAAAAACACCTTCTTCTGCATTCCACTATTTATTACTACTGTATTTATTGGCGTATAACCAGCGCCGCCATCAGGGGGGTACAGGCAGTACACCTGTAAGGGGCCCGGAGGTCCCCAGGGGCCCGGATGGCCCCCCTTTTTTTTTTTTTTTTTTTTTATTTTTTATTTTTTTTGTAAGGGGCCCAGAGGTCCCCAGGGGCCCGGAGTTCCCCAGGGCCCCGAATGCCAACCCCCCTTTTTTGTATTTTTTTTTTATAATTTTTTTATTATTTAATTTTTTTATTATTTTTTTTTTAATTTATTTATTTTATTTTTTTTATTTTTTTTGTAAGGGGCCCAGAGGTCCCCAGAGGCCCGGAGGTCCCCAGGGCCCCGGATGGAAACCTCCCTTTTTTTATTTATTTTTTATAAAAAAAAATTATTATACATTTTTTTTATAATTTTTTTTATTTATTTATTTATTTTTTTTTTATTTTTTTTTGTAAGGGGCCCAGAGGTCCCCAGGGCCCCGGATGGAAACCTCCCTCTTTTTTTTTATAAAAATGATTATTATTATTTTTTTTTTATAATTTTTTTTTTTTTGTAAGGGGCCCAGGAGGTCCCCAGAGGCCCGGAGGTCCCCAGGGCCCTGGATGGCAACCCCCCCTTTTTTTTTTTTTGTGTTCGTCAGCACCCTGCTTCTCAATTCGTGGCACCCCCCCCCCGCTTCTCAATTTGCGGCAGCACCCCTCCCCTGGTTCTCCTCTGCTCCAGGGGGGGCCCCATGTCTGAAGCTGTGTAAGGGGCCCCAAAATTCCTGATGGCGGCCCTGCGTATAACACTCACTTTTTCACCCTGCAAATCGGTTGCAAATAGTGTGTGCGTGTTATACGCCGATACTGCAATTTGGGCTGCCTCGGAGAGAAAGGGGAGGGGGCGGGACGAGCGCAGTCAGATTCCATACAGCGAGAATCTCCTGTTTACTCAGCGGCCTCTGTAATAGGAAGTCCCGTCTCCTGGGCCGGCATTGGACCAATGTTCTGTCTATCATAGAAGCCGGTCCAGGAGGCGGGACTTTGTATTAAAGAGCCTGCCGAGTAAACAGGAGATTCTCGCTGTATATAATCTGACAGCGCTCATCCCGCCCCCCTCCCTAAGATAGGCATTGATCAGGCTGCATTCATGGCAATGGGGAGGCTGCAGATGGGCATTAATTAAGCCGCATTGATGGGCAATTGTGAGGCTACAGATGGGCATTGATTAAGCTGCATTGATGGGCAATAGTGAGGCTGCAGATGGGCATTGATCAAGCTGCATTGATGGGCAATTGTGAGGCTGCGGATGGGCATTGATCAATCTGCATTAATGGGCAATTGTGAAGCTGCAGATGGGCATTGATCAAGCTGCATTGATGGGCAATTTTGAGGCTGCAGATGGGCATTGATCAGGCTGCATTGATGGGCACTGACCCTTATTTTGCTTCAAAGTTCTTTATTTAATATTTACGTTTTTTTCCTGAAACTTCCCTCTTAAAATGACGTGTTATATGCCGATAAATACGGTAATTAAATTATTGGATGTTTTCTATATGTTACTGGGCCTGTACACCTGCTGTGGCCATTATGAGGGTTTTCATTCTTTCTGTTGGACGTTATTTTTATTATTATTTTCATTCATTTTACATTATAGAGAATGCAACAGCAGGAGATGGAAAATACAATGGTGGGTGGGTACATCCAGAACTCCCAAGTGGATAGGTCTAGTTAGGCAGATTTCTCTGCTAAAGCAATAAGAAGTCAGGGGCTTACTCAGTCAACCAGGCTCTATCCATAGCTAAAATATCACTTCTAGGTGGACTGACCTTTTTAAAATCATAAAATTAAAGTGTTCATAAATGATATGCCAGTTTTTTTTCTATAGAAAACAGTCGTTTATATCAATTATAATGTTGAAAAATAGTTAATTATTTGCATCTGTAGCATTCCTGTAAACATGGAAATAACAGCCTTTTCTTTAGGGTAAAGTTAAGTTGGAGTTATACTGCTGCCTACTGTTGGGACACTGGCAAACAAAAAACTTTAAGCCAGAACTCATATAACCTTACTTCCAACCACCATGCTTCTTCAGTTTTTTTTGCTAGTGTCCTAGGAGGTTGGATGCCTTTTCCTCAGCTCTGCTAGGCGTTTCATTCTTTTATTTTTTCATTTTATTTTTCCTTATTCAAGATACTTGGTACACTGTAGATATTTCACAAAACATGTCAAACAAAAAATGTTAGCACAGCCCCTGTAACCACCATGCTACAGTTTTTTTTTTTTTTTGTGCTGGGAGGTTGGATGCCTTTTCTTCAGCTTTACTACCATTTAAAAAAAAAATTGTGTATATTTATTCAAGATACACTTGATACTTAAAATATAAGTACGTGAAAAATCCATATACACAATGTATTCAGAAATGTATAATGTACAGTCCTATCAGTGAAAAAATAAAAATATAAACTGAATACATGAACAGAGAGATAAATAAAGTCTTCTTCTTAAATTGATAAAAGTGACTTATTGAAGTGTTAATAAAAGTGTTCTTCCAAAATAAGAATTTTAAAGATTTTCAGTGACACAGTGACACCACCTCCATCACCGGGTGCAATGCCCGCTCACCTTAGGAAGCGACCCCACTGGGTCTAATTGTGCTTTATAGATATCCCAATCTCAGAAGAGCCCAACTGGACAGTGTTGCTGTATCAGATGTTTTCCAAAAAATCCTGGGCTGTGGAGATAACAGCTGCTCTCTGGGGTAACTTCCCTTCACTCTTTTGCCAATCTGTGGCCAAGGATTTTATGATACCTGCTATCATTTCACTTAGTATCAATGTTTAGTAAGTTACCTTTAGGGCTTGATGCTTTATGATTATATTTGTGTTTGATTTTCCAATGTTACATTTCAACCATGTGTTTTAGGTTTTCACACATTTTAGGCATCATAAGTATTCTCTAGGGGTGTTGACAACGTTGTCATAATTTTAAACACAGGGTGGGATTTTTTTAACCTGAGGGTGTCCTGCAAGTAGGCATTGTGTGTTTCAATACATTTGGGATATTTTTGTATCTATCCCTGATTACCATGTCATGTTATTTTATATTTAAATGTTTTCCTCTTGCCTTCTTCCTAGGTTCCGTTATCGGGAACAGGCATCTCCCCAGTCATTAGGGGATCCCTCTGTCTTTTGATATGACCTCTGCTGGACTTTATCTGGAGGCTGCAAGATCTTCACCTCCAGAAAGATTGGAGAACAGATTGGGTGACTCACTCCCTTCTGTACTCCCCTGGGGGCAGGAGACTGTTACCCTGTTGCACTTTTTCCCTAAGTGGGATAGTGTAAGTTTCCGAGGCATTTGTGAAACCAGATTACTGGAAGATGGAGCCTCTTTTGTAACTGAGCTTTTAAGATTCCTTCCTATTTCCTATTTTCTTATCAGGTGAATATTCCTGTGGTAGTACTGGGATTCTTACCCTTAATTCCTCTGGAGAGTATTATGCTCCTAAAGGAGTAGGTTGGATGATTCCTAGAAACATATAATGTATTTAAAGTGGATGTAAACCCTCCATACACCCAGTGAAGTGAACAGTCTCAAATGATACACAGGGATGAACCAAATCTCCCTATATAGGTTTTACATGTAGATCTGCTGTCTTCACATTTATATACTGTTAAGAAAGTTGAGATTGTGTTAGGAGATTTTCTCTTCCTTGTTAACACAGAGTGTGATGTCTGGGCATACAGCCAAGATAGCTAACATTGCTGATGGGAGGAAAGGCACACACCCCCTCACATCATAGGCAGAGACTCTCAGAGGTGTTTTGTAATAGGACTTGCTCTCTGCTAATCTATTTTAGCAACCTCCCCGGACAAAAGATTCAGACTGCTTTTGTCTAAAAGTCTGAGAATTTGTCAGGAGTTATCAGGCTGATAACAGAGGAACAGTTCAGGAGAGAGCTATGGGACTTAGCTCATTGAAGAGAGATAACAAAATACTGCAGATATATGTTCCCAGCTCAAATTTCATGAATCGGGTTTACATCCACTTTAATAACTGTTCGGCAGGTTTGCAGTGTGGCTGTCTCACAAATTAGAAGGACTCATTCCCATCCTTCTGGTCTTGATGTTTCTGTATGCCAGCTGTGTTACAATAGGTTCTCTTCACTGCCTATCCTTTTCATGGGTTTTTGATCACCCTACCCTCGCAAGAAGGATTCAGAGTTAGGATCCTTTAATTTTTCCAGTGTAAGGGTGACTTTTATACTTGTTCCATTTAAATTTTATGCTGTGAGGAGATTAGTTATCTGTCAAATGAGATCATTTCTTATCTTGGTCCTCCATCTCCCTGAAGTCAAGAGCTAAGAGTGTTTAACAAAAGCCTACTCTGTTAACTGGTTTGTCTTTTTTCTGCACATACTTTATTTGTTCAAGCTTCCATTCCCTGAAGTCAAGGGTTAGGTATGTTAGGCTTAAGCCTATTCTGTAGTAGGCCGAATGTTATTTTTTTCTAATAGACACACTCTGTTTGATTTTCCCCTTGGTGTCTCTTTTTCTCTAGGAGTTTGCCCAGTAAAATATTTCTTCCTTTCTGACCACAATAACTGTTGATCTGTGTGTCTCCCTTTCAGATAGTGTGTTTGGTGAATGCTTGGTTGGTCCTCTACATTTGCCGGTTGAGGCCTGTCATTCATTCGGGTAGCAATTTTTCCTTAGCGGTGGTTATCTGTCATGGTCTGGAGTACTAGGTAGATCCTCTATCCCCTCCTTGGTCATGGCAAATGACATATTAGCTTTGCCTTTTTTCATCTAGCGTTCAGGGATTAATTCCTTCTACTACGATTATCGTATGATCTCCATATCTGTTGGCTCTCTTAGTGGCTATTGCCCATTTCTTAGTTTGATTGCTTTTGGATGTCCAGCTGTTTAAAAAATCCTAAGATTCCTGTGTCCCTCAATGGACAATGAATTTTGTACTTACTGTAAAGTCTTTTTCTTGAAGTCTGTTGTTATTGGCTCTTGCAATGCGTGCCCCAAAAGTATAGGCTCTAACGAGCAGGGTCCTCTGATTCCTCTTGTATTAAATTGTATTGTAACTGTACTGTCTGCCCTCATGTTGTAAAGGGCTGCACAAACTGTTGGTACTATATATAAATCATGTACAATAATAATAATAATAATATTTTAGAGGCAGGGTTATAAAGGGCTGGCACAATGTTTTTGTTTTGCCAGTGTCCCAACCCTCCATAGGTTTAAGTATAACCCGACTGTTTAAAGATTCCTGACTGTGTCCTAAGTGGGCCTTAAAAAAAAAACATTTAATGGTAAGTCCAAAAACCTTATAATATCTGATATAAAATGATTTTGGAAGAAAGAGAGGCTGGGGGGGGGGGGGGGGATTGGGCTCAGAATTAAGAGGTGGTTTGGACTTTTGCTGGAAGCACTTTTGATGCAAATGGAACCTAGTGATTTCTCTAATTATTGGAGTCAGATTGAGAGAGGACAGTTGTGCACCACTGAGAAACATGGCACTATCTAGCAGCAGAAACATGACAGAAAATTACAGCTTTCCAAAAATTTGTTAATCTACATAAACATGTGCCCTGATTTTTTATTTTTATTTTTTGGGGAAATGATAAGAAAAAAGTCGATTGCTGAAGAATACTTAGGTCTGGATAAAATCAGGAGAATAGTCTGTCTTAGTTCACCGATTTTCTTTCATTTGCTGCTTCTTCATTAGCTGTGTTGATTTTAAGGCAAAGCCTAAATAAACAGGAAGCTCTTTCTCCTACTCATGATTTAGTCAGGAAATAGTTGCATAAATTTAACTTGGATATTGTAGTTGTGTGACATTCTTTATCCCAGGGGTTAGCGGAAAGCATTTCATGATGACTAGCTAGGGAGAGCACAGGGAAGGCCAAGATTCTTTCTTTGTTTTCAGTTTGGAACTGGCTGGAATAGACATGTGCTTAGGGCCTGCAGAAATTAAGGATATTCATGAGCAGGTACAATTTCCTTATGTTTTTCAAAATTTTTTGTTTATTCCTGTATAACTGTACAGACAGTAAGGCATTTGAATATACTACATCATACATTATTTACTGTATTTATTGGCGTATAACACTCACTTTTTTACCCTGAAAATAGAGGATAAACTTTGCCTGCGTGTTATACGCAGGGGGCTGTGGAAAGTTTTTTTCTTGAAACGTCCCTCTTAAAGTTAGGGTGCGTGTTATACAATAAATACGGTATCTTGTTATAATGGTTAGATATCTGAATGCAAACTGTGATACCTGCTCAGCATTGCAGCATCCTATTTGGATTATTTATTTTCAAGGTGTCATCTAGAGATATGTTCCTATGCCATATTGAAAATACAGTGGGTAACGGAGAAGTAGGAACTCGTCAGATTTTATGTAAGAAGTGGCATTGTTTTTACTCTTTGTTGACAGATTTTAAAGCTGATTTCAGGCAAGTAGGTATAAAATAGAAAACATACATGTATGTGAATAGGGATGAGCTTCAGGTTTGGGTTGAATGTAAGTTAAAGTCCAGTCCCAGGCATGAGCCCTCCCACCTCCACTTTCTTTTCAGAGTAGAGTGCACATGTAACTGTAAACTAGTGTTGTGAATGACAGTGCTGAAGAGCAGTGCTGATCATTCTCAAAAACACAAGGCCGCAACAACATATAGCCGTCAACTACGTTAGTCTCTGGTATAGTGTCTAATGTAGTAGAGAGCTGTGTGTTGTTGTAAGATTGTGTTTTTAAGAATGACAAGTGCTGGTCTCCAGTGCTGTCATTAACAACAACTGGTGGGTTCAGATCTGGGATTGAGCACAGATTTGAAATCGTTAATTTTTTCTGATTAGTACAATAAATTCAGCAGAGGAGGCACAGGGCTTCACAATAGATGGAGGGTTGCAGAATGAAGAGGAAAGGGACACATAGAGGGTGATTTACTAACAACAGTGCGCTGCACCGGTTCATACCTTAATTGGTGCGCCAGATAAATCCTTAATTGGGCGCATGAACCGGCGGCGCACTGTTATAGTAAATAAAAATGTCAGCGGCATTGTATCTCTATTCAAAATGAATGGTTCCCTATGGGAGCCCATTGATTTGAATAGAGGTCGCCCGGGAAGTCGGATCAAGACGATCCGACTTGCGGGGCGACTCGTGTGCCGGTTGACACAGGGGCAGCGTGACTTTGCGAGGAAACTTGGACACGACTTGAGCGTGAAGCAGACGCTTAAGTCGTGTCCTGGAGGCGACTTGAAGTACCTGCCCGAGAATGTTCTCGGCGACAAGGTACTGCAAGCCTCGCGCTCACTTTCCCCTGTGTTTGGTATGAATCATGAAGGGGAACTTCACGCCAAATTTTTTATAAAAAACCGGCATGGGTTCCCCTCCAGGAGCATACCAGGCCCTTAGGTCTGGTATGGATTTTAAGGGGAAACCCCCCAACGCCGAAAAAACGGCGTGGGGGTCCCCTCAAAATCCATACCAGACCCTTATCCGAGCACGCAGCCCGGCAGGTCAGGAAAGGGGGGGCGAGCAAGCGGGGAATGATGGGACTGTGACGTCATACGGGGGCGGGGTCATCGGGTGGCATCACCCGGTGACCACACCCCATGCCTATATAAGATGTTGCGCTCCACGCACACAGCATTGTAGCGGCAGACAGCGATGAGGCAACATCCGGCGGAGAGAAGAGGGAAGAAGACGACGATGAAGACCGGGACCCCGCTTGCAAAAGAGCTGGAAGAAGGTAGCGGGCGCCCGGCAGAAGGCAGAAAGAACCGGAGATCGGGAGAAGGCACCGGAGAGCAGTAGAAGAAACAGAGAGCGCGGAGACGACACCGGAGAGCAGAAGAAGAGACCCCCGAAGTCGGAAGAAGACCCCCGAAGTTGGAAGAAGACCCCCGAAGTCGGAAGAAGACCCCCAGAGCTACCTAATAAATTACTTTAAAAACCTGTGTTGTGTTTTTTTATTGACTTTTTTTGCCACCAGGTGAAAGGGTAGGGGTATGATGTACCCCATACTCATTCACATAGGGTGGGGGGCCAGGATCTGGGGGCCCCCTTATTAAAGGGGGCTTCCAGATTCCGATAAGCCCCCGGCCCGCAGACCCCCACAACCATCAGCAAGGGTTGTGGGGATGAGCCCCTTGTCCCCATCAACATGGGGACCCCAAAGCACCCTCCCCATGTTGAGGGCATGTGGCCTGGTACGGTTCAGGAGGGAGGGGGGCCGCTCTCTCGTCCCCCCCTCTTTTCCTGCGGCCTGCCAGGTTGCGTGCTCAGATAAAGGGTCTGGTGTGGATTTTTAGGGAGACCCGCACATCTTTTTTTTTTTAATTGGCGCAGAGTTCCCCTTAATATCCATACCAGACCTGAAGGGCCTGGTAATGGAATTTGGGGGGACCCCACGCATTTTTATTTTTTTTTCAAAGACTTTCAATGACTTTTCTCTGTATTGCCGGCAGCCGACAATTCATTATAGCCGCGAGTGCTTTTAAATGCCTTTTTTTTTCCTTTAGAAATGTCATTTTGCTGTCGGACTGTTATATAATGGCAAGTTTAGGAGGTGCTCCTGTTCATCTTATGCAAATTGATTTACGTGACTTGACATTTACTAAGATTTTGCCGGCGCAATGAACCGGCGCATTTGAACGACTTAAATTGCCGCGCAGAGCACAAAAAAAACCCTTGCAGTTCTAAACGTAATTGCAGGCGCAGCAGGCTGGTTCAGAAAAAGTTACTTTCTCATTCTTATCTGGGCATATTTGTTACTTGGGCAGTTGTCACTAAACTTCCTCACCTCACCCCACATCACCCCATTATATTGGCACTTCCAGCTTCTTTATATTTTTATTTGAAGATGCCGTGCGCCAGGTCCATAGTAGCGCACTGAGCGCCTCCTCCCGTGCGCCGAGAACACTATAGTAAATAGGGAATAGCGCTGCGTTACCGGCGCTAATGTTTCGTAAATACCAAAACTGCCATTGCGCCCGCTGATGTGCCGATACTCATGGCTCAAACGGTTCGTAAATCAGCCCCATGGTTTCGCAATAGACCGAGGACTGCAGAATGAAGTGAAGGAGATTTAGGAATCTCTGTAGCTTCCCATGGGAACACTAGTATTTTAAGCTTCAGTATGGGATGTAGCTACAGCCAGCTCTGGCAGAAAAGGTTTTTTTTTTGTCTTAACCATGGGACAGATTTGAAAGGGACAGGGGTTGGCGACCTCGGCACTCCAGCTGTGGTGAAACTGCAAATCCCATCAAGCCTTTGCCTCTAGGAGTCATGCCTGTGATTGTCAGGTTCTTGCAATGTCTCATGGGACTTGTAGTTTCAAAACAGCTGGAGGGCTGAGGTTGCCTACCCCTGCTTTAGAACTACTTGATCCTAATTCAGGCAAGAATTTGTGCCAGTTTTGGTAACAATACTGACACAGGTGACCAATTCAAGTAGTTCTAAATACTGACAAATTATATTTGGGTAATGTCTTGTGTTATATTTTGGAACCGCATATAAAAGAACAGAAATGGGAATGGGGCCCAGTATTTTGTAGTACGTTTCACAAACATGCAGGATTTGTTATGATTACGTGCCGATTCTCCTGCAATTTGCATGATCAAGTGTCCAACAAGATAGAAGGGAATAACTATAGAACTCCTTTCATCTTCTCTGTTTAAAAGGCAGTACTGTGTATGCCATCATATCTCTTATTCTGTCTTGTTCTCATGTTTGGTAATTATTTCCATCTGCTAAGTAGTGGTCATGCAGCTATGGCTTGATGAGTGGTATCTTGTATTTGACATGCTTATTTGCTGAGACTCCTGTGTTTTATTAGAGAAAATTAAATATATAGTTTACAATATACCATGCTTATATGATCAGATCTCCTCGGTGTACTTGAGCAATAGCATATTATCTAATAACTGTAAAAAGAAAAATAGACTGCAGCTGTTAAAATTGCAACTGAAAATCTGATCACATACATACATATACAGTATAACCCAAATATACTGTATGTTGTTAGGAGTAGACCTTTTGGCAAAGGTGTTAAATTTCTCCAGTAGGAAGTACACGCTTCAGGCTTCCATGCCTTCATCTGCTTCCTCATACTCCTGGGTCTGGTTCATCTGGTTCTTTGCACTGCCTCCATGCAGCATGTTCTTTCCCATACTTGTTTTCTACCTGGTATACAAATGCTCTGTGTTTTCCCATGTGCTTTTAGAGACCATGCATTAGTATTTGTGGAAAAGGAAGAAGATGAGCCTCCATGGAAAGCCTCCATCTGCAAGAAGGTTAAAGGACCACAGATACTGAAATGCCTAGGCCCTAACTGTCCAGTGTTTTTAGTCAAACCCCATTTACACTTGAGATTTCTTCTGCTCGTATTCCTTGACCACACTCAATAACATGTGGAATCCCATTCTTTCTAATTGTTCCTATTCACATACACTAGGTCACCCTATGCTCTATGCCCTATATCCAAAAATGTACATGAGCTTTTTAGAGTATTCTCTTTGGTCCCATGGACTACCTGAACTGCTCTCCTACTCTTGCTGAGCCCAGGAAACAAACTCCTGAAGTTTGATACATGTCCAAAAACACTTGAAAAACATCTGTAATATGCCTGAAAAGTGCCTGAAAAAAGACTTAAAAAATAACAAGAATTACGCTGTGCTTATGCTCTTCTTGGGTGTTAAGGCAGGCTAACAGCAACCACAGTAGCCACCATAGTAGTGAAAGGGAATAATGGAACAGCCAGTGTATTTATAAATGAATCCATTTCGATTAAGCAGATATATTGTCCAACATCTAGTATTTCCTTTATTCAATATGAGAACTCTATTTTCACATCCCTTCATCTGGAAGATTTCTCTCTGTCCTTGTTCTCTGTTCTTGAATTGTTTTCAGGGGGTAATGCCAGAAGTAAATAGCCTGTGTGAAGATTTGGTGTCACCTGAACAAATTCCACTAGAAATAAGGATGAAACGTCAAGGTATATAGGTAGTCGAGTTCCACCCACCCCACCCAGGCTGTCAGCAGAGAGCTCCAGTGTGTAACCAGTCAGATGGGCAAACATGTACTACTTTTCCTGAACATTTCTGGTGGCTTTACAGTGTGGGACTCAAGAATCACTGAATATAATACCCAGGCTCTACTGCTGGTGACACTATCCAAGGCTGAAAAATGGCACTCTTGACTGGGATGTGCAGTCCCTCAATACTTTTAATGTTGATAGATATAAGCCCCCAACTCAGTGGACTCAAACGTTGAAAATCTTTATTGGCTACATAAGTGCATCCAGTAAAACAATTCTAATGCGTTTTGGCCACTGTGGCCTTACTCGTAGCATAATTTATGCTATGAGTAAGGGCACAGCGGCCAAAACACGTTAAAATTGTTTTACTGGATGTACTTGTGTAGCCAATAAAGATTTTCAACCTTTGTTTCGACCGAGTATCAATCAATGTTAAAAGTATTGTGGGACTCAAAAAGCCAATCATTATCACTTTGCACTGCTGGCCACAGCATCTGCTCTTCCATATGATCCCCCAGCCTCCTCTCTCCTTCCTCATTAACCTTATTGCAGCACTGGACTGACAACCTCCCATATGAGTGCATTATATACAATCTTTGTATACAGTATCTCACTAAATTGTAGCTTTTAGTTCAAAATAAAGTTATATGTTTTTAACCTCAAGCTAAGGAATGCACTCCTTTCTGTCTATCGCTCTTCCACTATTTGGACTGTGTATTTTTTTTCTGCATTTACCTTGTGCAGGTAGAAGGAAGCTGCAAATCTCCCTAACTTTGGAATACTTACAACATCTGTTAAGATTGCAGGAGTATGCCACATTGCAAAACCCTTTTATAGTACATAAATTGTGCATTTCTTTGCACCTTTTTCATTTTTTTATCCTACTTTATAAAAAAAAAAACTATATAAAAACAGTGTCCCAATAAGAAAGGGGAAAGCTGGAAATTGAGAATAAAATTGATTGGCTTGTAACAATAAAAGATCTCTCACAGTAAAACATAGTTTGCATGTTTTGCTATGGTAGAGTGGTAGTGTGTTTGTAGTGTTTTGCTATGTGTGATGTTTGAAAAAAAATGTATTACTACCATGTTGATCCAAGGTGGTCATCATCTTTTTGTTGCTGCTTAAAGTATATCTAAAGCCAAAACCGTTTTTTTTTTATTATTTTTTTTCATTTTGAATAGAGCAGGGAGGGTTTGAACTGCTGTCATGCTTTTTTTTTTTGCCATTAGGATGATTTGCCTTACCTTCTTGTCCTGTAGTTCAACATAAAGTAAAAGCATATTCTTCCAATGTGAGGCAAATCCCCCTTTAGAAAGTTGTCAAAAGAACAGATCTTCCAATTGGATGATTTCCTTTCTTTTACCCTCACTTTCATTCTCAGTGACATTAGTAATCTGGACAGTTGGAAAGAGTGAATCTCCTTAAAGTGGAGTTCCACCCAAAAATGGAACTTCCACTTTTTGGAATCCTCCCCCCCTCCGGTGTCACATCTGTCACCTTTCAGGGGGGAGGAGGGAGCAAATACCTGTGTAATACAGGTATTTGCTCCCACTTCCTGGCATAGATCACCGCGGTGATCGCGGTGACCTACGCCACTTCCTGCGCCTACACTGTCCTCCCCCGTTGGCTTCTGGGAGACACACAGGTCCCAGAAGACAGCAGGGACCAGTGAGGTGCGCAGCGCGACTCGCGCATGCGCAGTAGGCCCTGATTCCCTCACCGAGGATGGCGGCGGCAGCAACCGAGAGCCGAGCGACTGCTTGGCATCGGCTGACGACATCGCGGGCACCCTGGACAGTGTCCATATATTTAAAGTCAGCAGCTGCAGTATTTGTAGCTGCTGGCTTTTAATTTTTTTTTTTAGGCGGACCTCCGCTTTAACAGGGACACAGGCAGCATTAAAAATCTGACAGTGTTTTTAACCTCTTTACACTCTAAACAAATAACTACAGGAGAATAAAGTTCTGAATTCTGTACTGAAACATGATGAAATTTGTTGGTGTCTCAGCACAGGGTGGACTGTCCATAAATGTTATTTGGAAGCTGTATACACCATATGAGAATATAAGAAGTCAGAGCAATATATATATACTGTGCAAATGTTTTAGGCATGTGTGAAAAAATGCTGTAAGTTAAGAATGCTGTCAATGATAGAAATGTTAATAGTTTAACCACTTCGCGCCTCTTAAAAAGACGTCCGCAAAGCGGTCGTCAATTGCTGATAGGACGTCTATGGACGTCCTCCCATTTACTTCCGCGATGCGCGCCACCGCGGGCGCGCATCGGGAAAAAGCTGTGCCCGCCGTGTCAGGCGGGTGCCGATGCGCGTGCCTGGCGGCCGCGATGTCCGCCAGGTACGAGAGATCGGCTGTCACAGAGCCAGGGACGTGGATCTCTGTGTGTAAACACAGAGATCCACGTCCTGCTAGGGAGAGGAGACGGATGGTGTGTCCCTTGTACATAGGAACAATCATCAGTCACCTCCCCCAGTCAGTCCCCTCCCCCCAACAGTAAGAACATCTAGCAGGGAACATATTAACCCCTTGATCTCCCCCTAGTGGTTAACCCCTTCCCTGCCAGTTACATTTATACAGTAATCAGTGCATATTTATAGCACTGTTCGCTGTATAAATGTGAATGGTCCCAAAAATGTATCAAAAGTGTCCGATGTGTCCGCCATAATGTCACAGTCACAAAAAAAAATCGCAGATCGACGCCATTACTAGTAAAAAAAAAAAAAAAAAATTAAAAAAAAATCATAATTCTATTCCCTATTTTGTAGGCGCTATAACTTTTGCGCAAACCAATCACTATACGCTTATTGCGATTTTTTTTTTTTACCTAAAATATGTAGAATACGTATCGGCCTAAACTGAGGAAAAAAATAGTTTTTTTAAAAAAAAATTGGGATATTAATTATAGCAAAAATTAAAAAATATTGTGTTTTTTTCAAAATTGTGACTCTATTTTTGTTTATAGCGCAAAAAAAAACGCAGAAATGATCAAATACCACCAAAAGAAAGCTCTATTTGTGGGAAAAAAAGGACGTCAATTTTGTTTGGGAGCCACGTCGCACGACCGCGCAATTGTCATTCAAAGCGTGACAGTGCTGAAACCTGAAATTTCGCCTGGGCAGGAAGGGGGTTATGTGCCCAGTTGTCAAGTGGTTAATTTTATCAATGAACAAAATGAAAACAGAAGAGAAATCCAAATTAAATCAATATTTGGTGTGACAACCCTGTGCCTTCAAAACAACATCTATTCTTCTAGGTACACTTGCACATCGTTTTTGAAGGAACTTGAAGGAACTGGGCAGGTAGGTTGTTCCAGACATCTTGGAGAACTAACCACATATCTTCTGTGGATGTAGGCTGGCTCAAAACCTTATACTGTATCTCTTCATGTAATCCCATACAGGGCTCTGTGGGGGCCAAACCATCACTTTCAGGACTCCTTGTCATTCTTTACCCTGAAGATAGTTCTAAATGACATTGGCTGTATGTTTGGAGCCGTTGTACTGCTGTAGAATAAATTTGGGGCCAATCACATGCTTTCCTGATGGTATGGCATGATGAATAAATATCTGCCTGTATTTCTCAGCATTGAGGACACTATTGATCCTGACCAAATCCCCAACTCCATATGCAGAACCAAACTTGCAAGGAACCTCTACCATGCTTAACTGTTGCCTGCAAACATTCATTATTGTACAGCTCTCCAGCCCTTCGGTGAACAAACTGCCTGCTGCTACAGCCAAATATTAAAAATGTCAACTTATTAGTCCAGAGCATCTGCTGCCATTTTTCTGCACCCCAGTTCATATGTTTTCATGCATAGTTGAGTCGCTTAGCCTTGTTTCCACGTCAGAGGTATGTCTTTTTGGCTACAATTCTATGAAGACCACTTCTGGCAAGACTTCTCCAGCCAGTAGATGTCTGGGCCCCACTGGTTTCTGCTAGTTCTGTGTTGACGACACTACTGGAACTATAATGTGTCTTTCATCTGTTGCATTGTTTCCTTGGCCAACCACTGAGTCTATGATCTCAACATTGCCAGTTTCTTTGTGCTCCTTCAAAGGAGCTTGAACAGAACATCTTGAAACCTCAGTCTGCTTTGAAATCTTTGCCTGGGAGAGACCTTGTTGGTGCAGTATAACTACCTTGTGTCCTGTTGATGTGCTAAGTCTTGCCATGGTGTATGACCTGTGAAATGAAAATGTAAGCCACTGCCTCAACTTAGTAGCAAAGTTTGGCTGTTCCTCACCCAGTTTTAAGCCCCCTATACAGCTGTTTCTTTTTCAGTTAATGACTGTGCTTCAACCTACTCATGAAATTGATGATGATCATTAGCACCTGCTTGATATGTTTGGTTAATCATACACCTGACTCTTATCCTACAAAACCCCTGGCTTTGCCCAAGTGTACAAAGTGTGCAAGTGTAAGAATTGATGCTGGTTTGAAGCCAAAGGGTAGTCACACCAATTTGATCTTTGATTCATATATTTTTTTCTGTTGACCCACTTTGCATTTTGTAAATTGATAAAAATAAACAATTAAAATATATATTTGTGGAAGCATCCTTTACAGCATTTCTTCACACCTGCCTAAAACATATACTACTATATTATACAGTATATATTCTAGAAAATATTGATTATATCTGACTATTTGGCTCCTAGTATTTTATTTAGAATTTTAAATTGATTTTATCAGAAAAGTTTAGTACTACATTTTAAAGGTCTGAAGCCCTCAGCTGCACATTATTAGCTGTAAAACTTGAAATGGTTGCAGGCAGGCTGTGAGCAACTATGATCAAGATAGTGGTTAATAGTGCATAGCTGCCAATATTTGGAAACCATTTCCATATGGGCTGGCAAGTCTATAAACGACTCAGGAGTGCTCTTTATGCTAAGGGCAATACAGTGTGTGTCTCTATACAGTCCTTATAATGAATTCTAAGCGAATATGCCCAGGTTTGGTTCACGGTTTCTTGAAATATCCTCAAATTTCTAAAAACTTTTTCTTCAAAACACACAATCACAACACACAAGTCTATGGTGGATGAATCTTAATATTTACTTTATTCCTTTTGTGGGACAAATAAAAACAATTGTCATAAAAGCGGTATAGGAAATTGGACACTGCCATTTAGGACATGTATAAATGGCAACATTTAAAAACTGTGTAATGTACAGCATGGACTTTTAGCTACATTGGAGATACAAAAGTCCTTTAAATTACAAGTTTGGGGGATGTGTTAAAATTGTACATGGCGTTAAAGAACAGCACAAAGTTACTGACAGCCTAAAGCTGGCCATAGATTATACAATTTTCTTGCCTTCCACCATGGGTAGAAGGAAAGAAAGTTCCTTCATTCCCCCACAGTCAGTGTTGATGGGAGGGCAATCCCTCCCGCAGAGCTATTGTGTTCTGCCAGCTGGGAGCGCAGAGAGCCTTCCCTGCCGACATAACACAATGACCAATGATCGCATAAAAAAATACAGAAAGGCTGGTTGACTTTAGTACAACCAGCCTACCCATAAATGGATCAAATCTCAGCCAGTCCCTGCTGAACTTCTGTGCTAGGAAGTTGTAGGTGTAGAAGGTTTTGTCAGCCAGGCAGCTAACTGTGTGGTGTCTTGTGACTGTATTGGATATAGTACTTTGGGAGAAAAATCACACAAGTCCTATCTACAGATTGTCCCTACCACTGCTATGTTCTGCAGAACCTGCTCGTCTCCTACTACCAGCATGCGCAGCACCTCCTGCCTCGTGTTGTAGTATTTTGGGAGGTGAACAGAATTCCTAAAGTTTATTGAAACTATGGTGATAGGGAGGTGAATGTATGGTGCTTTTTATGCACACAATGTGGCAGTGTGCTGTACACAAAGTGCAGCTCCAACAAGTGCTCAGTAACAAGTGTATCCTGCAGGGGCAAAAAAAGGCCTTGGCGAATCAGAATGAGGCATTGACATTGTGAGGCATGGGCATAGTGAGGCATGGACACAGTGAGGCATAGACACAGTGAGGCATGAACACAGTGAGGCATGGGCACAGTGAGGCATGGACACAGGGAGGCATGGGCACAGTGAGGCATGGGCACAGTGACAGTGAGGCATAGGCACAATGAGGCATGGGCACAGTGAGGCATGGGCACAGTGAGGTATGGACACAGTGAGGTATGGACACAGTGAGGCATGGACACAGTGAGGCATGGACACAGTGAGGCATGGGCACAGTGAGGCATGGGCACAGTGAGGCATGGACACAGTGAGGCATGGGCACAGTGAGGCATGGACACCGTGATATAACTGATGCAGAAAAGAGTTATAAGAAAGACAGTTAGTCTTTAGAACTGTGAAGGATGGGGAGAAGGGGGATCTACATAAGGGTATGTAGCTCAATCTACAGAATAGCATTGTATAGCATAGTATAACACTGTATAGCAAAATATTTTTCCCTACAAAGATTTGTCAGCTTTTCATAACTAGCTCCAGTGCACACTTACAATATGGCTGCTTGGGAGACCACTTTTATAGTAATGGGGCTGGCTTGTCCATTATTTCAGATTATGGGCTCTCAGGGACTTATCCAACCAGGGACAAGGATTATGCAGTGTATTGTGGTCTTAGATACAAAATTTTGAACTCTGAACTGTGTGATCTGCACTGAACCTAGGGTGGCTCCAAAATGCATCCCTACTTATTTCTTCTTTTACTGTAAAAGAGAATGAAATTCTGCCACTGATGGACTCACAGCATTCCCCTCAATAACTCACTTGCCGACCACCTACAGTATATATACGTCATTACTTTGACGTTAAATACCATTGTTATGGCAGCAGCTAGCTGCCAAAATCCCGGTATCATTTCTTTCTGTGGGCAATTTGGCGTAAAAGTGATCCCAGGTGCACCCCCTCGTGCCGCTTGCAGGTCAGTCGATCTGATGCGGCCGATGCCTGGGCAGGAAGTCGAAGTGAGGGCAAGAAGGCCTCCACTCTATATGCCATTGGAGGACCGGAGCGACCTCTGATGTCACTTCCGGTTCTCGGGCGTAAAGATTATTTATTTATTTATTTTTGAAGTCAAAGTTTAAAAAATATATTTTATAATTTTGCTTTTAAAGGTAAATGAGAGATCTAGGGTCTTTTTGATCCCAGATCTCTCAATAAAGAGGACCTGTCATTTTTAATTCTATTACAAGGGATGTTTACATTCTTGTAATGGCAGTAAAAGTGATTTAAAAAATAAAAATAAAGGGACAGTGTCAAAATTAAAAGTAAAAAATAAAATAAAAAAATTAAAGCACTCCATCCCTCCATGCTCGCGCGCAGAAGTAAACGCATACGTAAGTCGCCATGCATATGGAAACAGTGTTTAAACCACACATGTAAGGTATCGCTGCGATCATTAGAACGAGAGCAATAATTCTAGCACTGGACCTCCTCTGTAACTCTAAACAGGTAACCTATAAAAAAAATGTAGCCTATAGGGATTTTTAACTACTGTAGTTTGTTTAACCACTTCAGCCTGGACCATTTGGCTGCCAAATGACCGGGCCACTTTTTGCAATTGGCACTGCGTCGCTTTAACTGACAATTGCGCGGTCGTGCGAAATGGCTCCAAAACAAAATTGATGTAATTTTTTTCCCACAAATAGAGCTTTCTTTTGGTGGTATTTGATCACCTCTGGGGGTTTTATTTTTTGCGCTATAAACAAAAATAGAGCGACAATTTTGATTTACAATATTTTTTACTCTTTGCTATAATAAATATCCCCCAAAAAATATATAAAACAAATATTTTTTTCCTCAGTTTAGGCTGATACGTATTCTTTTACATATGTTTGGTAAAAAAAATTGCAATAAGCGTTTATTAATTGGTTTGCGCAAAAGTTATAGCGTCTACAAAATAGGGGATAGTTTTATGGCATTTTTATTATTATTATTTTTTTATTAGTAATTGCGGCGATCTGCGATTTTTATTGTGACTTCGACATTATGGCAGACATGGAAAGTTTGGTCCTTCGCGCTATTAAGTGACATAATTTAGAAATTTTGTTTATTTTGCACAGTTTGATATATTGCTTATTTTGCACAGTATGATTATTGCTCATTTTGCACAGTAGATATTTGCATATGATTTATTAGTCAGTTTAGCACATACATGTGTTTTTTTACCATTAGAAAATTGCGTTGATCACTTTTTTATTCATTATGGCGGACATATCGGACACTTTTGACGCTATTTTGGGACCATTCACATTTATACAGCGATCAGTGTTATAAAAATGCACTGATTACTGTATAAATGTGACTGCCAGTGAAGGGGTTAACCACTAGGGGCTAGGAAGGGGTTAAGTGTGTCCTAGGGAGTGATTCTAACTGTTAGGGGGCATGGCTATGAGTGACACGTCACGATGAGAGGGAGCATAGATCAGTGTCAGTGTCACTAGGCACTGTGACCCGACCGCAGGACACCGGCAGACTTCGAGTCCGCGCGTCCCGCGGGCACGGTCATGGAGCTTGCGACAGGAGCGCGTGTGCCCGCACGGCGAGAATTTCAAAGTGATGTAAATATACGTCACTTTGCCCAGCCGTGCCATTCTGCTGACGTATTATGTGCGTGAGCCGGTCTTTAACCGGTTAAAGCATGACATGTTAGGTATCTATTTACATGGCGTAGCATCATCTTTCACATTATACAAAAAAAAATGTGTTTGAAAGATCACTGCGCAAATACAGTGTGACATAAAATATTGCAATGACCGCCATTTTATTCTCTAGGGTCTCTGCTAAAAAAATATATAATTTTTTGGGGTTCTAAGTAATTTTATAATACTAATTTAAATTTGTAAAAAAGTTCCAGAAAAGTCTTAGTCAACAAGTGGTTTAAAAGAGCTTTTATTTCTCTGTGTGTTTCTGTTACAAAGTTCTGCTCACTTCCTGTCCTGTGGATAACCTATTTACCAGACAGGAAGTGAAAGAATCTCTCCAATGAAGTCTTAGGTGGCAGTAAAATCTGACAGGATTTCTAATCCTTCTCCACTTTATCCAAAATGTAAAAAAAGTTGGCTCTTCAATTTCTGTCAGTGTTAAACATACACATGGTTTGGGGTACGCTTGAAACTCCATACAGCAGCATAGAGGTATTGTTTTATTTTATGTTTTTTTTTTAATATATATATATATATATATATATATATATATATATATTTTTACCTCTCAATGAAAGGTAATTTGGTAATTAAATAATAAAAAGCTATAGCCTAGTCATGAGAGCAACCACAGCAAGGAAGGTGCACATGGGAGAAACAAATTATCAAAAGCCTACATTTTTGTTTGGAAATGTACATTGGCATCATACATTTCCAAATAAATATGGGAATTAGATACGTCTTCCAGGGGGCTTCTACAAAGTGTACTCAAGACCAGCAAAATAAACGCTTAGGGCTATATTTTTAGAATGGTAGCACATATTTATTTGCCTTGACTGCTAGCTAACATATGACATCGCATTACTCTTCAATTACTGTGTAAACTACAGTATTTAGAAAAAAGTTAATTAAAGAAGTAGAAAAACCTCAATATGTAGGATGTTCTGATTTCACAACACTTTTGATTCCCTGTACATGTTACTGAAAACAGATTTTGTGTAGCACCTTAATTACTTTTCCTATGACTGCTGAATAGAGATGAGTGAATATCTAAAAAGCTTGATCAGTTGTGGTTTAAGCAAACTTTTTCGAAATTGGCAAAAATTCTGAAAATGGGTCTGTTGAAGTCAATAGGCATCCCAACTAGGCTCCAAAAAAACTATTATAGAGCAGCAAATATGGTGCAGAATTATTTGAGATGCACTTAGCAGCCCTGCCTGATGACTTCACAAGGCCAAAAAAAAAACAGTCTTTTAAAAATTCTTCAAGTTATAGTAAGATAGAAGGATGGAGTCGGGTGCATTGGTAATCGAGGGAGCAATGTTTTAGAAGCTTGAGCTATGGAGGTTAGTCTATAGACCGTATTACTGCCTGTGTGGTTGCTGCAATGGTAATACTAATCATCTCACATTTTCAAAAGTTCTGAAAAAGTTCATAGGAATTTAGAAGGAAGTATTTTGTTTATCTATTAACTGCTCATACTTAGAATAGTTTGACATTTGGTGACTATTCCTGCTGCAAATTGAATTTCTAGCTCAAGAGGTTAAAGAAGACACATAAATCAGAGGGGTGCTGCTGAACATAGGCGTAGTGACTACGACTTTGGATACAGGAATGGTGGGAAACACTACAAATTGATGACTACAGGCAGTCCCCGAATTATGAACACCCGAGTTACAAATGACTCCTACTTACGAACGGCCTCAAATTCCGGCCACTTGTGCTTCACGTTGGTCCTGGATACCTTTCGAGCACCTCCGGACACATCCCACACTGCCGTACTACGCCCCAAATAATATAACAAGTGCCCGGAACATCCCACATCCATGCACAGGCAGCAGTTACACTTACGAACACTTACGATTGTAGTGTTTAGACCGGAAGTTACACTTACAAATGCAGTGTTGCGACTTACGAACAACTTCGACTTACAAACAAACCTACAGTCCTTATTGTGTTTGTAACTCGGGGACTCCCTGTACTAGACCAAAGATTAACCAATACTACAGTCAGGGAGTGATCACCACTAAAGATGGGTACTAAAGATAGGACTATCAGAGCACCTATGCTACAACTAAGAAATTACACAATAACATAAATTCACACAAAATTCACAATTACACAAAATCACAGCACCACTTCAGAGATGGATGGTCCACCACTAGACAGTGAAAGACCTGAAAATATTGTTCCTTAACCTAGGGAATGACCACCAGAGTATTACCACTAAAACAAGTCAGGATGTCATCACCCATACCCATATATTAGGCTAAACACCACAAATCTTGGCTATTTAAAGCTTGCAGTTTAGGAGGCAGGCACAGGTCCTTGTTCAGTTTACTAATGCCTTGTACACAAGAGCGGAATTTCCGTCGGAATAAACTCCGACGGGTTTTTCCGTCGAATTCCGCTCAAACTGTCTTGCATACACACAGTCACACTAAAATTTGACCGTCAAGAACGCGGTGACGTAAAACACTACGACGAGCCAAGAAAATTGAGAACATGTTCTCTATCTAATTCCGTCTGAATTTCTGACGGAAAAAGTCAGATGGGGCATACACACGGTCGGAATATCCAATGAAAAAATTCCCGTCTGACTTTTTCCATCGGAAATTCCCAGCGTGTGTACGCGACATAAGATTTGCAATGTGTGCAGTGTTCCTTCACACCTGACCCAAATTTAGTATGGTCATCTTTTATTTTCTGTTTGCTGTTCATATCTTTTTAATCTGTTGCATTCAGAATAGTAAAGGCATTACCATCCAGCTTCAGCTGCCAATAACCTTGGCACAATTGAAGTACAAGCCCCTGAGGGTTTACAGTCTAACATTACTTAGTCTGGTTTTACAAGTTTGTACTGGCAAGGACCCACTTTAAAATCTTTAGCCAATTTCACCCCAAAATATTGATGTCTGTAGCTAGTTCCTGCTATTCAAGCCGAACATTTTATTAAAGGGAATCTGTCAGAACAGAAACATGACAGCTGCCATTAGATTGATTTTAAAGGTGCAAGCATTGAGGCTAGCATCTTCAATTTTGCTTTACTAATTGTCATCTACCCAGAAGAATCCATGTCCAGATTTATGAAATCACCGGCTGATCAAGAATTTGGCTGATAGCCCCAGAATGTGCATCTCAAAAAACAAGATAGCAACAGCAGTTGATAGGTTCCCTTTTAAGCTATGCTATTCATTCATTTCCTACCCTTCTCAGTGTGGGAATTACTATAGTATCACTCTGGCTGCAACATTTTTGGAAACATTTTTGTTTCAATGTGATATAATTATGCTACTGATGTTTTGTTTTTTTTTTCTTGATAAAAGAAGAATTGTATTTGTTTGCAATAACATTAGCTTATTTGTAGAAAAGGAGAGCTGTGGGACTTTGAGTGAGGCAACCGCCATGTCAGATATAAACAGAAACATAAAATTTACAGTACATAATTTATTGTTACATTGTAAAAAGTATTGTATCAAATAAATAGGTAGTCACATGACTTACACTAAATATGCTGATATATAGCATGCAATACAAATAGGAATTCAACATAATAACTGTACATAGTAAGATAGATGGGTTAAAAAACATTGTAGGGACAGATAACTTGGGGCATCTAGGGGCACTCAACGTGTTTCCTGGCATTACAGCCATTCATCAGGAGTGTTGCAACATGATATACTGGAAAGGAAAGGGACAAGGATTATTAATGATACCCTTAGAATAAGGGAGGACAGAGAGAATGTGTCCCAACAAAGTGGGGACAATCTGGGATACTCACTGCACAGCCCCAAGGCCAGGCCCGGTGTCCAGCTATTTGTATTGCATGCTATATAGCAGCATATTTAGTGTAAGTCATGTGACTACCTATTTATTTGATACAATATTTTTTACAATGTAACAATAAATTATGTACTGTAAATTTTATGTTTCTGTTTATATCTGACATGGCGGTTGCCTCACTCAAAGTCCCACAGCTCTCCTTTTCTACAAATTAATTTAGGGATGGAGGTCGCCATGTTGTGCTATAGTGTGTCAGGTCACATCCAATTCACTGTTTTAACATTAGCTTATTTGTTTCCAGCTGGTTTCTTACCTTGGAAACATAAACGATACAATACAATACCCTAGGATGAGGTTTTAAAAATAAGAGCCTGAATTTGACTTGACAAAAGCCTCCTGTTTGGTCTTTTGGAGTACCACCCAGACTGGGAGAATGAAGGGTAGCATTGGGAGCCAATCAGCAGTGCTGCATTACATATAGGCTGATTAGGAACATGCTAGTAGAAGGAAAAAGCGAAGATATGAATTTATTGGTATTCTGCTGCTTTTTCACTATCCAATTAGAGGCTGAATGCAGGTGAGGTGACCAGGCTGGATTTCTCCAACTCTATTTCCATCCTTTAGAACTTACTACCCCAATCTGTCCGACTGTGCCCTATTCTAGCCATCTTTAGACAATCCCTTCTCTTTAACCTCTTTCCGACCAGCTCACACAGATATACTGCAGCAGGTCACCTCTCCTGGGGGAACCAACGTACCTGTACTCAATGTCTGCCAGCGACCCGCGATCGCTGTGTACTAAGGCAGAATGGGGAACTGCCTATGTAAACAAGGCGATTCCCCGTTCTGCCTAATGACATGTCCGCGATCTTCTGTTCCCAGTGATCAGGGGCAGTGATTTCTGTCATGTCCCAGGTAGCCCATCCCCTATACAGTTAGAACACACTGAGGGAACACACTTAACCCCTTGATCGCCCCCTAGTGTTAACCCCTTCCCTGTCAATGTCATTTTTACATTGATCAGTGCATTTTTATAGCACTGATCAATGTAATGTCACTGGTCCCCAAAAAATGTCATTTGGGGTCAGATTTGTCCGCCGCAATGTCGCAGTCCCACTAAAAATCACAGATCGCCACCATTACCAGTAAAACAATAAATACATTTAAAAAGTCCCAAAATCTATCCCATAGTTTGTAGACTTTTGTGCAAACCCATCAATAGACGCCTATTGCGATTTTTTTTTTTTTTTTTTTTTTAACAGAAAATATATAGAAGAAAATATATCGGCCTAAACTGATGAATACATTTGTTTTAAAAAAAAATAAAAAATTGATATGTATTATAGCAGAAAGTAAAAAAAATAAATGTTTTTTTTTTTTTTTTTAAATTGTTGGTCTTTTTTGTTTATAGCGCAAAAAATAAAAACCGCAGAGGTGATCAAATACCAACAAAATAAAGCTCTATTTCTGGGTAAAATAAATTTGTTTGGGTACAGCGTCACACGACCGAGCAAATGTCAGTTAAAGCGTTGCAGTGCCGTATAGAAAAAAATGGCCAGGCAATTAAGGGGGCAAATCCTTCCGGGGCTGAAGTGGTTAAAGTAGCCTATCCTGCTTCTAACTAATACACTGTTTTACTTTCTCCACCTGCTCATCTCATTACCTTTTGTATCAAAGAAGATTGTAAGCTCTAACGAGCGGGACTCTCTGATTCCTCTTGTATTGAATTGTATTGTAACTGTACTGTCTGCCTTTATTTTGATTAGCGCTGCACAAACTGTTGGTGCTATATAAATCCTGTATAATAACAATAATAAACAAAAGTCAGGTTACCAGTAATGCCTTGTACACACGAGTGGAATTCCTGTGGGAAAAAAATTGGATGGTTTTGCCGACGGAATTACGCTCAAGCCTGCCTTGCATACACACGGTCACACAAAAGTTTGGTCAACTTTTGACTGCGAAGAACTCGGTGACGTAAAAGACTACGGCGAGCCGAGAAAATTAAGTTCTATGCTTCCGAGCATGCGTCGATTTGTTTCCGAGCATGTGTCGGAATTAAGCGTGTCGGAATTTAGCGCGTAGGAATTTTTTACACACTATAGGAAATTCCGATCTGATTTTTTTCAGACGGAAAAATAGAGAACCTGCTCTCTAGCTAAGTCCGTCGGAAAGCCCCACGGGAAAAGTCCAATGGGGCATACACACGGTCGGAATATCCGATGAAAAGCTCCCATCTGTACACGGCATAAGGCTCTGCTTTCTGCCCAGGATGTGTAAATCTCACTACTGAATATGTTCCCACATATGTATTTTATCTATGTATTTAGCTGATTATCTGGACTACAGCTTTAATATCTTTGGAATAACTCTGTAAAGTAGAATGCACCTGCGTTTACAGATGCTCTGGCAAAGTTGTAAGGGACAGAGTAAAGCACATCTAAACATCCAATAAAAAATAAAAAAATGAAGACAGGAGGGGGTCAGACAACTGCAGATCTGAATTATTTATTCATAGAAGCACCAACAAAAACAGTTTGTCAGCTTCTCATATAATGCAAAGTACCGTATACAGTAATGTATGCCTTTTAGAAGTCAGGGTTTGTTAAACCGTAGAGCCCTGGTGGCATTTAGTCTAGCATTCTTTGTTTTTAATCAACAATCTAATATCAGCTATAGTCAGAATAAAGGTGAGTTACATATTAACGCATATGTAGTATCTTTTAATCAAATCCATTAAGGCATTTTGCACACTGTACTAATGTATGGACCTTCAGATATTCCTGGCAGAAAAACCAGGAAGATGTGCTAAATATCACTTGCGTGTATTTGTAGTATTTATGAGTATGCAGACACTAAAAATTCTTCTAGCTTTATTTTTAATGAAGGAAGTGTGGCATATGGGCATATGGGCATATGTGTGCTTATCTGTGTGTATTTGCAAGTATACATGCAAAAATACTGACCAGCATCTCGATTTCTGTATTTGTTTTTTTTACTGTTCAATACGCAGTGCATGTATATCTGCATGTGTGTGTACAGGCACATTGAAAATAATGGGCTGCATTTAGATCAGTGTTTTTTCAGGCAGCAGTGTGCAAAAGGCCTAAACATTTTTTAAACCTCCTGAAAGTTATAATATTTGTGGTATTTGGTATGTAGCAGGATGTCCATATGAAAGAAGGAATCCGGCTCCCTCCGGTGGTATAAGTGTTACAATGCAACTAATGCACTTTGGGACAGATATCAGCTAGGAGAAAAGACTTTGTTGCTTTTAGTAAAAGACAGACTACATTACCCAGGGTGCATTGCAACACCGCAAAGCATTCTGGGCAGACTACTTAAACCAGGGGAGGGGCCAGTGTCTCTCTCTCTGGATCCAGCTCTCAATCAAGCAGGAAGTTGGCACGGAGGCCTGCTTCCTAAGGATTAGGCCAGAAGCCTGGGCCTAAATTACGGGAGTGCCTGAGTGATTTCCAGCAGAGGATCGTCCACAGCGTCCTGCGATTGCCCAGCAGAGACCGGAGTCGTCCATCACCATATGCTGTTAGTGACGGAGTCCGGAGACTGCAGCTGAAGCAGAAGCGTGGAGATCGAGTGACCGAGACAAGCCATAGGAGACTATCTGAAAGTCGGGCCTGTTTGGTGAGAAGGGCACCTGCCCAGAATTGACTACTACCTTAGAGGAAAGTGATTTAGTTAGTGCCAGCCACACTTCACCTATCACGCCACAGCTTGCGGCCTAGTGTATCTCACTGGAGACTATGTGATCAGAGATTGGTGCATCCGTCAATAGTGGGTGGCAGGCACACGAGTACTCAGGTATATTGCGGATAATTACAGCATCTTGTTGAAACCCTGTGGATTACAATTTAACTTGTGCACCGACGGTGGCTAGCGAAGACTTCATTGGAGAAAGGAACTTTGAGTGGGACGCAGATAGGCCTTGCTTACCTATTATAGGGAATGAACACGTGCAAGGTATTGCAATAAAGGGGGAGCTCGCGAGCAACCAGTTAGCCATGCAGAGACACATATAGATACATGTACATATATATAGCTGATGTTATTTCCTGTTATTACCTAATCTCAGTGATACCTATCCTTATTGGTTTATTGACTCTGCAATGCGCATGCAGAGTCAACTGTGTGTATTAATGTGATTCTTTACCCTTCCCTTTTATACTGAGTAAAGGTACCTTTGATTAAGCATATAACTTGTGTGAAGTATCTCTGTCACTTAGAAGGACTAGTGACCAGCAAAGGTAATAACATTTACAGGTTATTGTGTGATGTATGCAGGATTGTGTCTCCTAATACTCAATAGGTCTCACACTCCTTATTCATATCAGTTGTGCTAAGGGAAGGTTTGAGCCACTTCCAGGGGTTGATAGGCAGGACGTAGACCCAAATCAAACAAACAGCAGCTCCTACGGGGGTAGTGCTACACGTATATTTGACTAAAACATTACTCGGTAGACTTCATAGCAAATATAAATATGGGTTTATTCAAAACTGAACTCCTGGCAAACAGCTAAATATACAATTGACATTCATAAATGGTAGCTGTTTTAAATAACAAAGGATATATCATTTTTCCAACGAGTCTGCAGATTTACACACCCACACAGAACAGCCAATTTGGTGACCTAAAAGAGAATTACGGGGCTTGAAAAAAAAAAAAAAAAACCATACTCACCTAGGTGGATGCAGCATGGATCCAATGCTGCATCTGTCCCCCGCCAACTCTAAGACCTAGAACCGAGCGATCAAAGCTTGCTGATCACTCAGTTCATGGTCTTCATTGAGCAGAGAGCAGGCGACTGTCAGTCACTGACTCTCTGCTGTGCAGAACGCTGAGAGGCTGAGCCAGCTGCAGGTCAGTCATCTGGGCGCATAACGACATTAAAGTTGGGATCTCTTCAGAGTCTGGACCAGCTGAGTGACGTCAGCCAACAGAGGTCTTTAGCCCGCTGTCGGCTGAATCTGGGTCACAGGAGTGCAGAACCAAGTGCTATACTGTGACACACTGGAGAAGTAGCGCCAAAAGAGCTTTGGCCCGTTTTTCTTTTTTAAGTTTTCACTACTGCACTGAAGCAAAACAAAACCTGTATGGATCACAAACGTTTGATATCAATACAATTTCAAGTCCTTAAAGTGGCATTAAAACCAGAAGCAAACATTTATTTTATTGTAGCTTGCTAATTGTTAGATGTGGTGGCTGTATTAATTTTGCTGTCCTGCAGATGGAACAGTTTAAGGCTTGAGAAAAAACATTTTCCACTGAGAGGGGTGCTTAAAATGTAAAACCTTAATCCCAAAAGAAAAAAAAACTGTTTCTGTAACTGTTTAAAAAGTGTTAGCTGGAGTTTGGCTTTAATTTGGTAGTGTTTCTAAATCTGCTAGTACATCTAACACTCCCCTACCCCCAGATTAAGAATGCTGCTGTCCAAAGGTGTCTCTGTTGCTCATTAATCCAGAGTGTAGGCACTCTGAGTCAGGAATTGTGTTACTGGCTGGATCAACAGGTGAAAATAGATGGAAAAGAACTAAAAGAGAAAATAAACCACGTCTAGTGATTGGTTAGCTGCAATATGTTAAATTTTTCATTTTTTTGTTTGTTTGTTTTTTATTTACTTTAAGCTATCTGCTTTTAAAAATACATGAAACTATATTTTAATAAATACAGAATTGATTTTATTGTATTTTATTACTCCATGGAGTAGTTTAAAAAGCACAGTGGAATTTTGTACTTCAATATACAGCAGTTGAAACAATGAATGTGACCAATGAGATACTGAGCTCTGCCCACTGAAAAAAAGGCCTTTATGGTTAATATTATTTTTACATAAATGGTAATTCCATGAACTTTATAGTGATTTTGCATGGAGTAGCTTTTATTTTACATTTGCTGGCCTTTAACCACTTCAATACCCGGCTATTGTAATATGACGTCCGCAGGAGGGATCTCCCATCCTGGGCGGGCGTCATATGACGTCCTCGGCTTCCCGGCCGTCTAGGGCCCGGCGGCCGCGATGTCCGTCGGGCACCCGCGATTGCCCGTGAACACAGCAGGATCGTGGATCTGTGTGTGTAAACACACAGATCCACGTCCTGTCAGGTGAGAGGAGACCGATGGTGTGTTCCCAGTACAGAGGAACACCGATCCATCTCCTCTTCTTGTGATTCCCTGCCCCCTACAGTTAGAATCACTCCCTAGGATACACATTTAACCCCTTGATCGCTCCCTAGTTTTAACCCCTTCCCTGCCAGTCACATTATACAGTAATCAATGCGTTTTTATAGCACTGATCGCTGTATAAATGCGAATGGTCCCAAAAATTGGTCAAAAGTGTCCGATATGTCTGTCGCAATGTCACAGTCACAATAAAAATCGTAGATCGCTGCCATTACTAGTAAAAAAATATAAATAAATAAAAATGCCATAATTCTATCCCCTATTTCAGGGATATGCAATTAGCGGACCTCCAGCTGTTGCAAAACTACAAGTCCCATCATGCCTCTGCCTCTGGGTGTCTTGCTTGATGCTGTCAGAGTCTCACTATGCCTCATGGGACTTGTAGTTTGGCAACAGCTGGAGGTCCGCTAATTGCATATCCCTGCCCTATTTTGTAGACGTTATAACTTTTGCGCAAACCAATCAATATACGCTTATTGCGATTTTTTTTTACCAAAAATATGTAGAAGAATACGTATTGGCCTAAACTGAGAAAAAATAAAAAAAACATTTTTTTATTTGATATTTATTATAGCAAAAAGTAAAAATTATTGTGTTTTTTTTATTTTTAATTGTCGCTGTTCTTTTGTTTATAGCGCAAAAAATAAAAACCGCAGAGGTGATCAAATACAACCAGAAGAAAGCTCTATTTGTTGGGGAAAAAAAACATAAAAATGTCATTCGGGTACAGTGTTACATGACCGCGCAATTGTCATTCAAAGTGCAACAGCGCTGAAAACTAAAAAAAATTCTGGGCAGGAACAGGAAGGGGGTGAAAATGCCCTGTATTGAAGTGGTTAAAGAAGATCTTCACCCTAGAAAGAAAAAAAATCGAAGTCAGCAAAATACTGTAGCTGCTGAATTTTAATAAAAGGACACTTACTTGTCCAGGGATCCAGTGCACAAGTCTTCGGGTTCCCAACAGCTGAATGTTTACTGTGAAAAGCCAGCTGTGACTCCTTGCAGCTTCCCACTGCTCATGCATGAGCTGTGCTGCACTTTGTGAGTGGTCCTGCAGCCTTGTGACGTTTCCCACAGGGCTACAAGCAAAGAGAGGGGGGTCCAACTGTCTAGGTTATTTGAGCAGAAGTGGGAGTGGCTGTCTATCAAAACTAGGTGACCCACGGTTTGTTTAGTGTACCGATCCGGCTCGATCACTATGGGGAGTAGTGTGGGTGATGATGCAACCAATGCAGATGCGTCAGCAAGGGATAGAGCTCGTCCCAGCTCCTCTAGTCACTAGAAGAAGAGAGGAAAAATCCCTGGTGCCACACATCCACGGAGTCCTATGGTGGTATGAGAGAGACAACCTCAGAATAGGCTTCCGCCAAGCCATGCCCCCAACACGTTTCACTCTGCCCCAGGGCTTAGTCATGGGGGTGGAGCGAAATGCTTTGGGGAGTGGCCTGGCAGGAGCCCAGGCTGAGGTTGTCTCCCTTATACCCAGTAGTGTATTTAGGTTTTGTGCTGCCCTAGGCCTGACTAAACTCATGCACTCCCTAATTTAAATATGACCCACCCCTTTCTGTCAAGGCCACACCCCTTGCTGGTAATGACCTGCCCTGAAATTTTCGAGTGGGGACAGTTCTGAGGGCCTGGGGGGGGGGGCAATGAACTCCCTTAATTTGCATAGATTTCCTCTCACGTCCTGTTTGGCTATGGGGCAGGAAGTGAAGGGAAATCTCTGCAATGGGACAGGGATGGTAAAAAATAAACTGACAGGGGCTATAATCCTCCCTTTCTCTATCCAAAATGAAAAAAAAAAAAGTGTGCTTAAAGTAGAACTATAGGCAACAAATTTCTGATAATTTTATGGAGAGGACTAAGAAGATATAACCATGCCAATGGTGCAGCAGAAAACATATGTCACAGCGAGGAAGGTTTGTGGTCCAGGATGATAGGACAGTCAAAAATAGAAGTAGCCCCCCCCTTCCAATGGTGCAGCAGAAAACATATGGCACAGTGAGGAAGGTTTGTGGTCCAGAATGATAGGACAGTCAAAAATAGAAGTAGCCCCCCCCAGTTGCGGAATGCTGACCGCCCGCATACCGGGATCAGTGCGGCCGCTTTATGGGGGTGCTAGACTAAGTTGCCTCTCAGCCCAGTCTGCCCCATAAGACTGGCGCTACACTAACAGTGTAGCGCAAGCCGGCGGAGACTCTTTCCGTGCTGCCCCCCTTCAAAGTGCTGCCCTAGGCATGGGCCTTGTTGGCCTAGTCCATGATACAGCATTGCTCATACCACCATAGGACTCAGTGTATGTGCCCCACCAGGGACCTTTCCTCTAGTGACTAGAGGAGCTGGGACGAGCTCCATCCCTTGCTGGTACTCCTTCTATCAAAACTAGGTACTGTCTCCCCCTATTAAAATTTGAATCTGACAAATGTGGTAGAGCAGAGGGGGAGGGGGACATAAAGCGGAACTTCCCCTTTAAGGGGAAGTTCCCCTTTAAAGATCATGGGCCAGAATATTCCAATATTTTTAATAAATTCTTTATTAAAGGAAAATAGCAGCCGGGTGTACATTCAGTTAGCGATCATACATGCATGAAATAAGGTTATATAGATAACATCAATAGTTTTACAGCGTATGATATAATGACAATGTTTTTTTAGAAACATGTACAGCAAACCTGTATAGGAATATCTGAAGTAGCCTTCAATCGGTCTCAATATAAACAAATTAACTTAATTTGTTGTTACAGCTAAGCTATCCTTCTAACTGGTGAAATTTTGTAAGGATTGCATTTAGTGGCAATAATAAAGTAACTCCTCCACCGTTCTTCCTCTTGTTTTCCATTATTCAAGTAATGAGTGGTATTGGGGATGAAGGGTGTGGGTGAAATCAGAAGGATGAGTAAGAAAAGAACCCCTCTTCTCTCTCACCCCCAATATGGAGTGGGAAAGGCAGCTTAATCAATAGGGATATCACTATATTTTAACACTTCCAAATTTTAAAGCAATCTCAGTATCAATCTTTTTTTATTATACTTTTATATTTATGTGAAAAAATTACATTAAAACTCAGTTAATTGCACTTTAAATTCAGCATGATCATATAATTAATCTTGCACTATGCTTTTCCAATCATTTTTTATGTATTGTTAGAGATTTGCTTATTACACAAATAAATGGAAAGGCTGGTATTTCACTAGCGGGACAATGCCAAGAGACTCATAGCTCACATATGGTGGTTGGAGTAGCTGGGTGGTCACATCTAGAAATCTAACAATGTGAGCGGGAACATATCTTGTTTGCAGGGTCCATTATTTTTGTGATTCTATCCGCCAACAAATAGAAGAGTAGTTACTTTTGACTTTGCTGTGTAAGTAAGTAGGTGCCATGCTGCTTTAAGAGTCATTATTTATTTTTTTCTGCAGCATTTTTATATTATTTCAGTTAAATCTAGAATCAGGAGCAGTCCATTCCTGAAATGTTAAGTGATACCAGCTTCTAACATTACTGGCAGGTAAAGGCTTTGAGGGAAAGCCTAGCTTTAAAGCCTAATAGTCAAAGCAAAACAATGTGCAGAACCCATTAATGTTTCCTTTGTGCCATAAAAAAATGCCATACTCAAAGGACGGAGACAACTGCAAGTAATTTATGCCATTAATATATACCCTTAACATGTATAAAAATAATAATCTATCTGCACATCATCACCGCCTTCTGAATTTATCCAAATGTTTTCTTTTTCAACTTCTTTCATCTGTTGTTAATAATATTTTAAAATGACATGTCCTAAGTCATCATCATACGATAAGGAATTCCATAGTTAATGTCATTTAGTTTTAAGAGAATAAGTTTATGGGTAGAATATGATTTTGCTTTTGTTATTTTATGCTTTTTACAGGTAGTCATTGTATTGGCATTTCAAAAGGCATTAAGCTTAAAGCTGAGCTTTAGGCAGACATAAAAATACCAGTTAACACTGTTACAGTATATATATATATATATATATATATATATATATAGACACAGTAAAACCTTGGTTTGAGAGTAACTTGGTTTGAGAGCGTTTTGCAAGACAAGCAAAATGTTTTAATACATTTTGACTTGATATACAAGGGATGTCTTGATATAAGAGTAGCATCATGTCACAACTGAGTATAAAATAGAAGAGAGGCGTGGGGTAAAGCTGTCTACATAGAGCATCCTCTGCACCATCATTGATGTCGTCCCTTCTACTAGCGGCTCAAGCCTCGCTTTAAGATCGCTCTACTGCAGGGTAGTCTTCCCGGTCACGATTGCAGACTGACAGCAGAGCCAGCGGTCAGGAGGACGGTCTATATGGACAGCTTTACCCCGGGTCCCTGCACACTTAGATGTGCCTTTTTTAATCATCAACCATGTGAGTTGCTAAATGTTGTTCCCTAAATGTAACCATATTGCTACACTTAGAGGCGCCTCTTCTCTTTTATACTCTGTAGCTCCTGCTGTATTTTGCTTCTAATCCCCTTGTGGAGGCTGCTATTTGTGGATGGACATTTTATGGTTACACAACCTGGTCACATTGCTATAATCTTTTTTTATATGAACTATAGACTGAAGGACTTATGAATAAATGGTTGTGGAACGAATCATTTGAGTTTCCATTATTTCTTATGGGAAAATTTGCTTTGATATACAAGTGCTTTGGATTACAAACATGTTCCTGGAACTAATTATGCTCCCAATCCAAGGTTTTACTGTATTTAAAAGTAAGCACCTAACTTTGTCTTGATATCATTCCCCTGAACAGCATCACCCAGGCTGGGAGAGGGAGGACCAGCCTCAGGCCGTATGGCAATATATTTGTCCTATGCGGGAACACGCTGTAAGGAGGAGAGAGTAAAGTGAGAGCAGAAATGATCATATATCAGGATACCTGGGAAATTTCTAAAGTTGGTAAGACTGAGATTGGGATGTAGTGAGGGTCAGGGATAAAACTAAACCAATTGTAAATGGTGGTGCACATTGTTTGCCATGACAAAATATGAGGCTCGCAGTTCTGTGGCTTGATAGAAAAAAATTCTGCAAGGGATTAAATATTGGTATAGTTCTCTAAACAGCGCTGACATGATAATAAGAAGGCAAAAAGATAGGGGCTGTCTGTCAATACCTGGACTACAAAAAATCTATAGTTATAATACATTGGGCAATAACCAAGCAATTGTGACAATACACTGGCAAGGCACAGGCAATTGTGACAATTCACTGGCAACAAATGGACAATTGTGAAAAAAAGCAGACAACAAATGTGCAATCATGACCATATATGTGCAATAAATGGACAACTGTAACAATATGTGAGCAACGACTAGGCGGTTGTGGCAACAAAAGTGCAACTGTGACAATATGTAGCAATAGCAATAACAGTTAGAGAATGACAATAGTGACCAAAATTGTGACAATAGCTCAGGCACACTGTCTCTCCCAAGTCTCTTTACATATCTTTACTCTAGGCCAGGGATATGCAATTAGCGGACCTCCAGCTGTTGCAGAACTACAAGTCCCATTAAGGCATAGCAAGACTCTGACAGCCACAAGCATGAAACCCAGAGGCAGAGGCATGATGGGACTTGTAGTTTTGCAACAGCTGGAGGTCCCCTAATTGCATATCCCTGCTCTAGGCCTTCATGGCAAATTAAGGAACCTTTATTTCATGACAAAATGCTGCAGGGAGACACAGATTGCCCATCCTTGCCAGGGTAACCCTCACTGTTTTTCTACATCAGTCACTGCACTATTGACAGGAGTGTGCACTCTGTCACCAGATGCTCTTTCTCAGCTGGGAATAGGTGGACTGTAAAACTGGTTAAAATTTCAAACGAAAATTCATAAAAAAGTCTGAGGAAAATTTGTATGAAAATTCTCTGAACAGTTTGTTGTTCAAAAGATTTCATTTGCTTTTAAGATTTGATTTTGAAATGAATGGACTTTACCAAACAAAAACCACATACACTGCTAGAAATTAGTTTCCATCCTGTTTATTGGAATCATCTCCACTAATGGTTAGAAAAATGACTGAACTTTCTTAAAACCTTCCTTTCCCAAGAATTTTTGTTTGGAATTCTACCCATCTATGGCCAGCCTTGGGAGACAGACAGAGATGATTTAAAGTGTTTGTTAACCCCAATTTTTTTTTTTTTTTGATAGCCTGGTCCCTTAAAGCAGATTAAACAGCACAGTGCTTGTGCTGTGTAATCTTCCCCCCTCTAAACTGTAAAAAAAAACTCCCTGAACCTGCCACTTCCTGTATCCCCTCCCTGTACTGACCATGAAAATCAGGGCTGCTGAGCCCTGACCTCCGTAGTCAGAGTGCTTCCCTCCACCATACGCAGCTGTCCTCTCTGCTCGCCTCTCTCCCCCTCACCCACCCCTTCTTTCTTGTCAGCTCCCTTTCTGTTTCTCTGCCCTGCCCCCTGCCGCTATTATGAAAAATAAATAACTTACAATGGTCACCGCCAGCCCCTCTATTAGAGCCTGGCATACCACACTATGTAAGTCATTTCTAAAAACGAGTGTTGTAAATACCTGTTTAGAGCTATCTTCAGGCCAGTAACGTGACCCGCGGCCGCTTTACAGCTCCGAGACATTGCTTCTGCTGGAGGCCACATGATCTCCACGGATGACTTCATAGGGAGATCTCCCGCAGAAGCCATGTATCGGAGCTGTAAAGCGGCCGCAAGTCCCATGACTGGCCTGAAGATAGCTCTAAATAGGTATTTACAATGCTAATTTTTAGAAATGACTTACATAGTATGATATGACAGGCTCTAATAGAGGGGCTGGCAGTGATTTTGAAATCAGACTTCACAAACACTTTAAAAACCCCTTAGCGCTGACCGTACGCACATATGCGGCCTCGGCTTTAAGGGGTTATACCGGGATGATGCCTGCAGCTGCAGGCATCATCCCGGTACCGTTTTTTTGAGTGGGCGGTGGGCTCTTCAGGGATAACAACTGATGCCGCAAAAAGCCACTCAGCTGTTACCCCGAAGGAGCGAGAAGGGACATCCCCCCTCCCGCCGCCTTCCGCCAATTTTCTTTGTGCGTGTGTTTTAAAATATAGTGATTGATTCACCAGCAGTGAATGTTATAAAGTCACATTTACTGCTTTATAAATATGTCCTTATAAGTAGGAAATAAACTTTAACCACTTAAAGTAGTTATAAACCCTGAAATAAAATAAAAATAAAAAACCTGCAAGACAAAGCCATAATGAGCTAGTATGACTAGCATACTAGCTCATTATGTGGCACTTACCTGAAATCGAAGCCCCCAAAGTCCTCCTGGTTCTCCGCCGCCATGTCCCCTCGGAGCTTCTTCTTGTTATTGCCGCTCCAGCGCTATGATTGGCCGGAGCGGCTATGACGTCACACGCATGTAGACATGCATGTAGACATCGGTGCTGTGTTTTCAGCAAATATCTCCTTAACCGTGTAGGTTAAGGAGATATTTCTTGCACCTACAGGTAAGCCTTGATCTAGGCTTACCTGTAGGTGCAAGTTGTCAAAGTGGGTTTACAACCACTTTAAGGTCTGAGCCTCTTTCTGAGATTTGGTGTTTACAAGATAAAATATTTGTTTTTGCTAGAAAATTACTTAGAACCCCCAAACATTATATATATATATATTTTTTTTAACACCCTAGAGAATAAAATGGCAGTTGTTGCAATACTTTCTGTCATACCGTATTTGTGCAGCGGTCTTACAAGTGCACTTTTTTTGGAAAAAATACACTTTTTTGCATTAAAAAATAAGACAACGGTGAAGTTAGCCCAACTTTTTTTTATATTGTGAAAGATAATGTTATGCCGAGTAAATTGATACCCAACATGTCACGCTTCAAAATCTCCATAGTCGACATTTAAAAAATCCTACAGGTTGCATGTTTTGAGTTACAGATTATTATTATATTCTCTCTAACGATCGTGGTGATACCTCACATGTGTGGTTTGAACACTGTTTTCATATGCGGGCGCTACTCATGTATGCGTTCACTTCTGCACGCGAGCTACAATAGTATAGTTAGGACATTACTTACAGTAAACCCTAACTGGATGCCATTTAGTTTGCTAGAGACCTGTGTGTTAAAAACTATTAGTGTGTACCAGGCTTCACTCCTGCTTTAACTGCACATCATTGCTATGCACTGGCTTCTTGATAGTGACATCAGCGGCCTGAGCCGAAATAATGTGCATCGGCACAGTGACTTATAGGGGTTGATTTACCAAAGGAAAATCCACTTTGCACTTGAAAGTGCACTGAAAGTGCACATGGAAGTGCAGATGCTGTAGATCCGAGGGGGACATGCAAGGGAAAAAAAAAACAGCATTTTAGCTTGCACATGATTGGATGATAAAATCAGCAGAGCTTCCCCTAATTTCAGAGCTTCCCCTCAGATTTACAGCGATCTACAGCGACTGCACTTCCATGTGCACTTTCAAGTGCAAAGTGGATTTTCCTTAGTAAATCAACCCCATAGTCTTAATCAGGGGTGGATTTAGCATGGTGACAATACAGAAGCACTTCTTGTAGACATTTGTCACCCCATAACAGGAAGTATCTGAACATGGACCTTTCTGGCAGGATCCCCAGCTATTTTTTTTTTAAGATGTACATTTGTAAAGATTGAAATGTACTTTTGACATGGTATTAATAAAATTACATGGGCTTTTAGTATTTGCGTTTGCAGAACTCTACGGGAGCCATCCAGCTGGTAATCAGTTAATTTTTCGTTACATTTGACCTGCTCAAAAGGTGTACTATAATGTAGAGTTGCTTTAAACTACAAATCTAAATGCAAGAATATTTTTTAGGGGTTAATATTAGAATGAGCAATATGAATGATGGGAATGGCTAAAATATTGTCTGTAAGCTTTTTTTTTTTTTTTTTTTCTGCACTTTTACTATGTTAGTTTTAAATGGTTCTCTGATGTTGTCAGTGATATTTTCCAGTTCTCATGAAATCACCTGGCAATAAATTTTAAAAATGCAGTTTTCCACATTGTAATGTCTTCTTGAGTGCAAGGGCTGTAAAACTTATGACCTTTTACTAATAGGGCCAAGGTGATTCAGGTTCAGCTTTCTGGTATTCTTTATGTGAAGCCTGCCATGTACACAGAAAGGGAAAAAGACAGCAATATTCTGACTTCTGAGTAAGTCCATTTTACCTTTAGTAGTACCATAGATAATTTAGACACATTTCAGTGCACCTTCTACTAAACGTAAAATCTGCTGAGAGTCTATAAATACCGTAATTGATGCTTTGCAAACATGCTATGTTAAAGCCAAAATGTTTTCTAATATTGACAGGGTACCAGGAAGCAAGAAGATATCTCCTCTTTTGAGGACACTGAAATAAATAAAAACGTTACTGGGGTACTAACTTGTCCTGTTCAAAGCATATTTAAAATGTAATCTATAAATTAAACTGAAAGTTTTTACTTCACTGGAATTATGCTAAATAATATGGTCAGTTTGGAAAGATGCATTCATGTCAACAGGACTGAAGTTTATACATGGCAACTTTTACTATGGTTCAGCTTGGACAAATGTAAGTATAGATGGTCCCTATGGGATCCCCATGATACTGGAAATTACTGTAGTAAAGCACTGCTACTACAGTGATCGCTACTGGCTTTTGGGTTCCGTGATGGGCAGCTACCCTGCTGCATTGTGAAGACTGGAGGTTGCTTGCACAGCATGGGCGCCATTTGGGATATACTTAGCGTTTTTTGATGATTGCAAAGCGTTTTTTGGGGGGGCTATGATTTCTACCTTGTCCAATCAGAGAACACATTGCATTCATTGCAGTTGGCATGGGTCCTGAAAGCTATTAGAGATCACTACTTGGTGAATTCCAGCTTCCACAGGAATCCACAGGCATGGCACATACATACTTACGTTGGTCTAAGTTGGATCAATGTAACTATGTAAAATTGCCAAATTACCCAAACTTCAGTTTTAAGGTGGATTTTGTGGGGGGTTTTCCAAGCAAATTTCACCAAAGCAATTTGTCTGTCAACATATGAAGGTAATTTCCATGAAAGTATAAGAAAGGTGAAATACTGAAGGAAATCACTACACTCATCCCTGGTAGACAATACTCTCAAATATTGTTCACCAATCTGTCTAAATCTGTGTTAGTGAGCACTTCTCCTTTGCTGAGATAATCCATCCACCTCACAGGTGTGGCAAATCAAGATGCTGATTAGACAGCATGATTATTGCACAGGTGTGGCTTAGGCTGGCCACAATAAAGAGCCACTTTAAATGTGCAGTTTTACTGTATTGGGTGGGGGGGGGGTCCGGGGGATCCGAAAACCAGTCAGTATCTGGTGTGACCACCATTTGCCTCACGCAGTGCAGCACATCTCCTTTGCATAGAGTTGATCAGGTTGTTGAGTGTGGCCTGTGGAATGTTGGTCCATTCCTCTTCAATGTGCGAAGTTGCTGGATATTGGCAGGAACTGGTCAATGGGTGACATGTCTGGTGAGTATGCTGGCCATGCAAGGCCCGGGATGTTTTCAGCTTCCAGGAATTGTGTACAGATTCTTGTAACATGGGGCCATGCATTATCATGCTGCAACATGAGGTGATGGTTGTGGATGAATGGCACAACAATGGGCCTCAGGATCTCATCACGGTATCTCTGTGCATTCAAAATGCCATCAATAATATGCACCTGTGTTCATTGTCCATAGCATACGCCTGCCCATACCATAACCCCACCACCAATACGGGCCACCCGATCCACAACGTTGACATCAGCAAACCGCTCACCCACACAATGCCATACACGCTGTCTGCCATCTGCCCTGTACAGTGAAAACCAGGATTCATCCATGAAGAGAACACCTCTCCAAAGTGCCAGATGCCATTGAATGTGAGCATTTGCCCACTCAAGTCGGTTACAACGAGGAACTGCAGTCAGGTTGAGACCCCGATGAGGACGACGAGCATGCAGATGAGCTTCCTTGAGATGGTTTCTGACAGTTTGTGCAGGAATTATTTGGTTATGCAAACCGATTGTTGCAACAGCTGTCTGGGTGGCTGGTCTCAGATGATCTTGGAGGTGAAGATGCTGGATGTGGAGGTCCTGGGCTGGTGTGGTTACACGTGGTCGGCGGTTGTGAGGCCGGTTGGATGTACTGCCAAATTCTCTGAAACGCCTTTGGAGATGGCTTATGGGCAACAGCTCTGGTGGACATTCCTGCAGTCAGCATGCCAATTGCACACTCCCTCAAAACTTGCGACATCTGTGGCATTGTGCTGTGTGATAAAACTGCACATTTTAGAGTGGATTTTTATTGTGGCCAGCCTTATGCCCTGTACACACGACCGGACTGTCCGTCGGAATAAAGTCAGATGGTTTGTCTGACGGAGTTCCGACGGAATTCCGCTCAAGCTGTCTTGCATACAGACGGTCATACTAAAATCCGACCATCAAAAACGTGGTGACTTACAACACGTACGACGAGCCAAGATTAATGAAGTTCAATAGGCAGTTCGGCTCTTCTGCTTGATTCTGAGCATGCATGGTTTTTAGTCTGTCAGAATTTCATACAGACGAACGGGCTTTCCGATAGAAATTTTTGTCCGTCGGAAAAAAAGAGAACAAGTTCTCTATCTAAGTCCATCGGAATTTCCGAAGGGTCATACACACAGTCGGAATATACGATGAAAAGAGGCCATCGGACTTTTTCCATTGGAAAATCCGGTCGTGTGTACAAGGCATAAGACACACCTGTGCAATAATCATGCTGTCTAATCAGCATCTTGATATGCCACACCTGTGAGGTGGATGGATTATATCGGCAAAGGAGAAGTGCTCACTAACACGGATTGAGTCCCCTTTCACACTAGTGCAACTTCAAAGTCACACGATTTTACCGCAATTTTTCAGAGTAAGTGGCATCAAAATCGGACCAAAGTAGTGCAGGGACTACTTTGAAGTCGGAACGACTTGAAGTCTTACTAATATGAATGGTTGTCATTGGAAATCATGGGAAACGACTTGTCATGCTACTTTGCCATCACAAATAGTAGGACAAGTCGTATAAGTCTGAAAGGGGCCTTAGACAGATTTGTGAACAATATTTGAGAGAAATAGGCATTTTGTGTACATAGAAAAAGTCATAGATCTTTGAGTTCAGCTCATGATAAATAGGGGCAAACACAAAAGTGTTGCGATTATAATTTTGCTCAGTATAGTTAGTCAGGTTGCAAAAAGGTCATCAAGTTCAACCAATATTGGGAAACCTCCATATACAGAACCCTATATACACAGTTGATCCAGAGGAAAGCAAAACCCCTTATAAAGCATGGTCCAATTCACTTCAACATAGGAAAAAAAACTACAATCTCTGGTGTTATTATTTATAAATATAAAGTATAGATAAACCTTTGCCTTGTGAAACAACCCATTTAGTTTAAACTAAACACTGTGTCTGTGTTTAAAAGTATCCCATATATCCCGTATATCACATGCCCTCTGTTCCCAGCTCCATTAAGGGCTTAGAAAAGTGGGGGTGGAGACTGCAGGGGCCATGTCAGCACAATGCAGAGAAACAGCAGTGCACTGATCTTCCCAATGATTAGCAGCACAAGCGTGAAGTAGAATGCAAAGTAGAAAATTGACTGCACTAAGATATATGTGCTTCCATGCCTAATGTGATCAGTTTGAAATAGAAAAGCAGAGAGAATGAGAGTATCACCAAGAATTTCATACAAAGGAAATATACAGGAATATTAAGTTCTGTTTTGGGCACCAGTTCACAAAAAGGGATATTGGGGAACTGGACAAAGTGCAGAGAAGGGCAACCAAACTGATAAGAGGCATTCAACATGTATAAATATATAAGTGGTCCATATAGTGAACTTGGTGTTGATTTTTTCACTTTAAGGTCATCACGGAGGACAAGGGGGGCAATCTTTACGTCTGGAGGAAAAGAGATTTAATCTCCAAATACGGAAAGATTTCTTCAAAATAAGAGCTGTGAAAATGTGGAATAGATTCCCTCAAGAGCTGGTTCTGGTCAGCTTAGTAGATTGTTTTAAAAAAACGCCTGGATACTTTCCTAAATGTATATAATATAACTGGGTACTAACATTTATGCTTCGTACACACGACCGGTTTTCCCGTTGGGAAACCCAGTCGTGTGTAGGGGGAAAAAGTTACCGAGCAGGTTCTTGGTTTTCCCCTCGGGTTTCCCGGCGAATTTTTTACCGCCGGGAATCCCGTACGTGTGTACTAGGCATTATAGGTAAAGTTGATCCAGGGAATATCTGATTAGCCTCTCGGGGGATCAGGAAGGATTTTTTTCCCCTGCTGTAGCAAATTGGAGAATGCTTTGCTGGGTTTTTATTTTGCTTTCCTCTGGATCAACTGTGGGGATTGTGTATACGGGACTGTATTTAAAATTTTTTTGGATTCTTTTTTTCCCCCCCTTTTTATTGGTTGAATTAGATGGACTTGTGTCTTTTTTCAACCAGACTATGTAACTATATACCGGTATGTAATTATGTAACTTTAAAGCAAGGCAAAGAGAACAGGATATGTTTTCATACAAGTAAATGGCACAACAGACTTATATCAGGAATATGAGATGTTAGGGTAACATAAACGTTAATAGCCAATTATATCCTGTGCATTTATGATTGTATCCACCTTTTTTAAACAATTAACTGAGCTATCTAAAAATATTTCCTAAGGCAGCCTATTCCACATTTTCACAGCTCTTACTTTGAAGAAGCCTTTCTGTATGTGGAGATAAAACCTCTTTCCTTCAGACACAAAGAGTATCCCCTTGTCCATTGTAATGACCTTAAAGTAAATAACCTTGCACCAAGTTCACTATATAGACTATTCATGTATTTTAACACAGTGATCATATTTCCTCTTTATTCACCTCTTCTCAAGGAAGAATAAAATCAGTTTAGCTAATCTTTCGTCATAGCTGTTTCTCATTGCATACTTTGTAGCATTCATGGTAATTTATAAAAAATAAACATACTATTTACCTGCCTAACTATTAAAGAGCCACATTGGGATTTGCAGAGTTCGCTGTTTTGGAAAAAATGAATGCACAGAAAGAGTGCAATGGGCACCTCAATTATTTGCTAGGGTATTCACATTGTTATGACAATACAGAAGTGACAGCACTGGATGGTTAAGGGCACATGGTTGATTTAATTTTCCTAGTAAAAAATCAAAACAAAATTTGCAGCGCTGCTATACCGTCGTTCTTACCGCGGTCGCTAGGGGGGTGAATTTAACCCCCGCTAGCGGCCGAAAAAGGGTTAATACCGCCCGCAAACCGCGGCTATTGCCGCGGTTTGCGGGCGGTATTACCGCGGTGTCCCATTGATTTCAATGGGCACCCGCGGTAAAGGAGCGGTGAACACACCGCTCCTTTACCGCTGTAAAGAAGCGGCTAGCAGGACTTTTGGAGCGGTCCTGCTAGCGCACCGCTTCAGTGTGAAAGCCTTCGGGCTTTCACATTGAAGGCACAGGGCAGGAATTTTTCATGCGGTATAATAGCGCTATTATTAGCGCTAAACCGCATGAAAAATGCCCCAGTGTGAAAGGGGCCTAAGGAAGTTTGAGCTTTCCCCCTCCATTACATTTATGTTGTATTTGCAAAATATATGTGTAATAAGATTGCCAGTTTCTAATTTGTCACTGTGGCAAACCATATAGGCCAGACAGGTTTTACAAAGGTGGGAGGTTAAGGATGAGGCGAAAAAGCAGATACTCTAGTTGAATAAATTAATAATAATAATGGTATACCTACTATGTATGCTATAATGAAGTTTAATAAATGTTGGAAAGATGTGGAAATTCAATGTTGGGTTCATTATGTGGTTATAGGTAAAGCTGCCTATACTTTTTGTAAAGCAAATGTCACAGTGGTTGCTAAAGTTGAGAATTCAGATTTTCCTGCCATCATTTACAACATATGTTCAATTTAGGAACCAATAGAACCATTCATGTACCAAATTAGTTAAAGTGCATGTTTAGGCAAACATCTACATTCAGACTTGAAATGCGTGAACTTTTCTAAATATTGATAAAATTCCTAAAATATTGTTAATTCTGTTTGGCCAATTTTGTAATCCAGCTATCCCAGTGATACAGCACAGCCAGGTTCTGACCTCACTCTACTGTATACAGAGCTTGGTCAAGGACCACCACAGCATGTGATTTGATAGGGAAGGACCAGCAACACACCAGTGAGATCCACCCTGAGCCTTCTGTCAGCAAGCTTTTTGTAAACTGTACAATGCAGTTACATGAAATACCCTAGCCTATATAAATTACCATAGGATTAGGTATTTAATCCAAATATGCCATAAAAAGGAAGATGGATATATAAACTTGGTTGAAAAGAGTCTGTATCGCTAAAATATTGCAATTGGGAAATTTATATATGGCTTTTGAGAACTTGCACAGCTGTTTTTAGGAGTGCTTTCACGGGTACAGGGACATTGCGTTTATTTGAATTTTTACTGGAATAGGTGAATATTTAATAGCTTATATAATTCATCAGTTTTTTTATATACCGTATTTATCAGCGTATAACACGCACAGGCGTATAATACGCTCCCCAAGTTTAGGAGGGAAGTTTAAGAAAAAGAACTTACTACATTTTAAATGCCCATCAATGCAGCCTTATCAGTGTCCATCTGCAGCCTTTCCCATCATTGCAGAATGATCAGTGTCCATCTGCAGCCTTGCCCAAAAGTGTGTCCATCTGCAGCCTTACCCAAAAGTGTGTCCATCTGCAGCTTTACCCAAAAATGTGTCCATCTGCAGCCTTACCCAAAAGTGTGTCTTTCTGCAGCCTTGCCCAAAAGTGTGTCCATCTGCAGCCTTGCCCAAAAGTGTGTCCATCTGCAGCCTTGCCCCAAAGTGTGTCAATCTGCAGCCTTGCCCAAAAGTGTGTCCATCTGCAGCCTTGCCCAAAATTACAGCATTATCAGTGTCCATCTGCCTGCCGTGGAGGGAACAAGTGCAGCTGAGATAGACGGAGCCGGATGTCCTGTGTACTTGGCTCATCTCGCAGTCCCGCCCAGTCCCGCCCCTTGGCTTGGCTCCTATGATGGACATAACACCGGTCCAATGGCGGGACGTAAATGCTAGGAGGCGGGACTGGGCGTGACTGCGAGCGGAGCCGAGTACACAGTACACTCGGCTCTGTCTATTTCTGCGGCACTCGTTCCCTCCTTCCTCTCTGAGGCAGCCGTTCGGCGTATAACACACACCCACGATTTTTCCCTGATTTTAAGGGGAAAAAAAGTGTGTGTTATACGCCGATAAATACGGTACTTTGCTCCTTTGCAGTCTGTACCTACAATCTATATTGTTTACAAACTTTACAGAATATATACGTGATTGGTGTATCTGGGATTGAAGACAGCAAAAATAGTTAATATATTCTGAGAAATTAACATGTGTAAAAGCAGTACTACAGGAATAAAAAAATAAAATTCCAATGTGGCCTAACACTGCGTCTTGCAGGTGTATGGGCAGTACTTTGTAAAACAGCAGCCAACAGCTTAAGAGACACTTCTCACTTAATGTAAGTACCGTCCTTTGTGCTGATTTAAAAAAAAAATCGAAACTTAGGCTTATAGAGCTGGAGGCCACCACATGCATAAGGAGTGTCTCAGGTTTGGAGGAACTGCCATAACCCCATAGCAAAAGCTAACTTCCATGTTGTAAATACTAGAGGTGGGGTCTGCTTTGGATTGCATTGCAATATTTGCTTCCTTTGTATCCAGTCAAGGTTCATCCAATGTTCAACATGAATAATGAATAATAAATTTCTATTTTCCATAGGGATCAGTGATTCTTATTTGGTACGTTATACACTTAATAGCTAAAACCAATCTCAAGCTAAAGGGAACACAGATAAATACAAAGACATACGTTACTTTAATTAATTAACTGTAACGACATTCAAAAAAATTTGGCCACACACTAACAGCATAACACATGCGTGAGAAAATTAAGCTTTTGATATGGATGGGTTATAGTTTGTTATTCAGTAACATAAAAACATGTTTAGACTCATTGATATGTACATTGAATATTGGCCCTGGGCCCTTCTGCAGATGTTTTGCATGTGTTTTTTTTTTTTAATGACATGTTTCCAAGACCTCAAAACTGGGCTCGTTGACAACCTAGGTTAGGTGTCTACAGGCCTCCAATAGTTTAACTGTGATTTTTCTTTATTTTACATATTATAGGACAAATCAAGGACAGTAGATAAAAAATAAAGTAAACAATAAAATGCTCCTGGCAAGATTGCTAGTCCCGCAAAACCACCATCTGTGCTTGGGTGGGGTGGTCTGATTTGGTGAGGACAAAGGATTTATATAGCGCTAACAGTCTGTGCAGTGCTTTACAACATGTGGGCAGACAGTACAGTTACAAAACAATTCAATACAGGAGGAATCAGACTTATTTAAAATTGTTGATTTCTAACAGTATTTTTTTCACATATGCAGTAATTTCTAGTAGTATTATTTTTCCTGATGAAGCCCCCTGGGTGAATCATGCTGAAGTACTGTATATACTCGAGTATAAGCCGAACTTTTCAGCACATTTTTTTGTGCTGAAAATGCCCCCCTCGGCTTATTTTCGAGTCACCTTTTTGCGCCTGATCTCCCGGACTTTGGGGACCCCTAACCGGCCGGCCATAGGTCCCCTGGACCACATGTAGTCTCACTCTTCCTCTACAAGTGTGAAAAGTTTTTTGTCCGGGGGACCTACAGCCGGGGAGCACCGATTTTTCAAAGCCGGGCACCCCTTCCATAGACTCCCATGTTAAACATCAGTCTAGTCATGGACACAGTGAGGCATGGGCACAGTGAGGCATGGGCACAGTGAGGCATGCACATGGACACAGTGAGGCAAAGTGAGGCACAGTGAGGCATGCAGATGGACACCCTAGGCTTATACTTGAGTCAATACGTTTTTCCAGTTTTTTGTGGTAAAATTAGGTGCCTCGGCTTATATTTGAGTCGGCTTATACTCGAGTATATACGGTAACTTCTCAAAGTCAGTCTCTACTTGAAAATGAAGATACTTTCATATAAGGCCTTCTATGTAATCTGAATGTGCTGACAAGTGTGGAAACTTTTTGTTAGCTTTAAAACACTGATGCAAGTTTTTTTAGAACTTTTTTTGACTAAAAATTATGTGAACTTTATAAAAGTTTTCTTTGATGTTATGTTTGGCACCTTTAGGCTTCATTCACATGGCCATAAAAATGTTACTGATGTTATTACACATGTGTTTTCTAGGAGAAAATTTCCTGCGCAATGATCAGTAAAATACTTACGTATAGATGTGTTTAAATGCGTAAAGACACATATTCGTACATAATGATAATTTCCCCCCCCCCCCTTTGTTTAGACTTACTTTACGCACTTACAAATGCTTATACATGCGTTTATACACATGTAACGTGTAAAGTGCATGCTCCTAAGCAGATTTATAGATCCTGTGTTACGGATCTGAAAGCAGCTCATGTTTACGCACCTGTGTGAATGGCTCAAATGAAAACAATGCAGCTGTGTTCAGACCCATGATTAAAAAACACTTGTATATGCGTATATTTACAGCCATGTGAATGAAGCCTTAAAGTCCCATTATTCCTATATTTCTGATATGTTGTTACTAGGGCTGGGACAAGGGGTAGGCAGGAGGGGTGCCCTGGGCACTGTGGTATCATGTGAGGTGGGGGAGCACCACAAGCAGGTTGGGGGAGGGGATTCGTTTTGGAAGGGGGAATTTGGGGGGCAGCAGGGGATACAAATTGTTCTAAGAGGGGAAATTTGGGGAGGTGTGCTAGGAGTGGTGATTTGAGCAGATTTGTATTGGGAGGGGGGATGGAGAAGGAGATTTGTGCTAGGAGTTGGAATATTAGGGGTTTTGTGCTAGAAAATGTAACATGATAGGGGGAAGGGGGTTTGTGCTAGGAGGGGATTTTTTTGGGGGGGGGGGTTGTGCTAGCAGGGATGATTGGGGATATTTGTGCTAGGAGGGGAAATGTAAGATAAATTTGAGCTAGGATGCGGGATTGGGGACAACTTGTGCTGGGGGAGGGATTTGGAGTGGGGAGAGAGGATTTGTGCTCAGAGAGGAAATTTAAGGGGTAGAGGATTTGTACTGGGAGGGGGGAATTTGTTTCAGGGGGGTGGATTTGTGCTGGGGGCATATGGGGAATGAGAGGATTCGAGCTGGGGGGGTTGGGGAGGCAAAGATTCATGCTGGGAAGGGGATTTCAGCAGAGGGGCAGATTTGTATTGGGAGAAGGGGGATTTATGTTTAGGGGTAGGTATGCAGATTTGTTTTCTTTTTTTTGGGGGGGTTGCTGATAACTAATGCTCATACATCTTGGGGGGGAGTGAAATTTGGCATGTTTGCCCTGGGCTACAGCCGACGAGTCATCTAGTGATGACCTTGTCCAGGCACTGGTTGTTACAATTAATGGATGTGATGCCTTTGGCTCTCCCACAATCTATGTTATGTATACAATGTATAAGTTAATAAAATGCATCCTGTATCACTTGGATTCATTAACAGATTAGTAGTACTTTGCTTTAAGAAAATAGTAGCCCACATTTGATGTCAGATTTTTTAATGAACAACATGATAGGCAACTTTTTGATGAGGATGCAGGAGTTTTGTTCTGTGACTCTAGACTAAAAAATCAGTTTAAGTATTTATTCTTAACTTTAAAAAGTACTTTTTATTGCTCCTGTGATCTGATTTCCTGTTAGAGGGTGGTTACGTTCATTGTTCATGGAAAGAGGGGGACCCTCAGTCTTGAGATGGACTAGGGACATGGGACTAAGGGATTTGGAGGCAGAAAAACACAGTAAGAAACAATATCCTGTAAAATAAATTACAGGGCAATTAGGTAGTGGATGTGTATGGATTATTTTTGGAACTTAAGGATATCGTTTACTGTCATTTTACAGCAGAATTTTGAGAAAAAGGGACAACATAATGTTAACATAATCTTCTTATGACACTCACTGTATAAAGCTATAATATTAATAGCATAATCTGCTTCTGGCTTCTGACACTCAGCTGAGGAGAATGTACACTTTGCAAACTGAACGTTCAGTGGGCTTAGTAATAAAGTTAAAGTTGTTTTCACAATCAACAAATCACGTGCTAGCAAAAATCCTGTGTTATTGTTAATGTCCCTAGCACATGGCCGGTACTAGACTATTTTTCTCCCCAGGAAAGACTAGCTACTTGCACCCCAGAACTACATGTGAAGCGCACAGAAACTGCACAGCACACAACTGCCCGTGTGTATGTCAGACTGTCTCAGCCAATGGCAGAGAGCGCTGATTAGAGTGTTCTGGCGCGGGTGGCCTCCCCCTGTCAGAACACAACAGCTTAGTGGGGGAATTTGCTGTACTAACATCAAATAATTAGTACATCAGCTCCACCTGGAGCTGACAAAACTCATAGGGTGTACCAGGCTTAAGCTAACACCTATGCTGCACATGTGCCTGGTTACTGTCACCACGTTGAAATTACAGGAATATGGGTGGTATTACAAAGAGTGCTATTAAAGGGGGACACAGGAAGCTCCCTGTTTTTCCTTTATTTCTGCTGGGGCAGAACACTTTCTGTTCTCTCAGCTCAATCACTGCAGAAACTTCACTCGCTGCATGCAATTCTGGATCTTGTGTGCAGGCTTCTCCTCACATAAGAGCGGATTCATCCCACATCCACTAAGACAGGAAGCCCACGGGATGAAGATTTAGTTGGATTGATGGACAGCGCACTTTGTGTACCCATTGGCTTCGGAGGCAGTGGCTCCAAACCCTGCTGCCTTCTCAGCCAATGGGTTGTTATTTTACAATTCGAGCAGGCTGGAAACACATGTATTCTATTGTAGGATGATCTGTAATCATTGTCCCTGGCAGGCCACCCTGCTTACTAGCAGCACGGAGAAGACATGCTGGTGTGTGGCAGCTGAAAGGCTACCCTAGTCTAGCTGCTGTGACATTGATGGGCACTTTTGGGGTGGGTTTGGACCCCCTTGACCCCCCTTTTTTTACACTTCTGCGGCAGCGAGTACAGAAACCAGCGGCCGTGGCTTGGCCCTAGGCGGTTACCTAGTTCCCCTAGTGGTAGCGCCTGCCCTGTCCTCGCATTTGATTGGATGTTTCAATTAACTCAGGTTAACCTTATTTAATATCTTTCAATTTAAAGTAAACATTTACCATGCTAAAGCTCTGCTTACAACACCAAGCTCAACAAACTGCGAATGAAAATTTAAAAGAGCTGCGTGGGAAAAAAGGCAGACAAACTGTGACAGCAGTCAATCATCTGCAGTCACTTTTTGGTAGTCTGACAACTGCGGATGTCGACTGTCAAAACACAAAGCTGGAAGGGGGGATATGTTCATCCACGTTGTTTAGCATGGATGGGGGAATTTAAGAATTTTTCTTGTTCAGCCATTGGCTTTACAGCAGCCTCTAGGACTCTATTAGTAAGCTAAACCCAATTGACTGTGTTATGTTTTTGATGCATACTGTAATTCCTCTCGCCATTGCTCAAAAGATAGTCTTGCAGTCTTCCTGGAAAGCTGGTCATGTCATTCGTGATGCTGGCAATCACCCTCCTCCTAGACTGTTTAAAGTGTAATGAGACTTTAGAGAATAGAAGAATATGAAAGTATTATTATTACAGGTACTTATATAGCACTGTTAATTTATGCAGCGCTTTAAATATATATTGTACAATTACATCAGTCCCTGTCCTCAAGGAGCTTACATTCTAAGGCCCCAACTCACACTCATACATACACATACTAGAGCCAATTTACTTACCAGCATGTCTTTGGAGTTTGGGAGGAAAGAAACCCACACAGATGGAATATGCAATCTTCTAGCCGGTAGTGCTGTGGTTTGAGATTGAATGGGGTGGATGTATCCATAGATAAATGGTAAATATTGCATATTTGTTTGCTGTGGAAAATTAAGGATTACATTGACAAATTAAAAAAAAAAAAATTTTCATGGTTCTCTTTAGATAATTTTTTTTTGTGGTCTATAATATTTTGATTTCAAAGCAAGTTCATAACGCAAATAACCCAGAGAAGACTGCAAACATTTGGCTAACAGATTTGAACATTTGTCTTCTAATGCAGCTGATACAAATTTTTATCATCTGAGATTAAAAGCTTTCTTCCCACATGTTTTAACAATAAGTAATATGCAAGTGGAACATAACAAATAATAATAATAATATGTACTAACACACTGAGATAAAAGGGGGCCCGTGGACATGGCAGAGGGTGGTATGAGGCCCCTGGTTAAAAAATACATCTGGGAGGAAAGAACATATGTTCAGTTTTAAAATGGGTCCCGGGCAAAAAACGAGTTGAAGCTGAACTCCATTCTTCTGTACAGGCTCCTCTCCTGTACTAAAATTGCTTAGGCTGGCCATACGTTATACAATTTTCTTGTACAATTTTCCTTTAGATTTACCAAAACCATATGATATGAGGTCAAACCTAAACACTTTCAATTTGGCCCTTGCACTACATAGTTGAAGGTAAATCTAAAGGAAATTGAATAAGAAAATTATATAATGTATGGTCAGCTTTATTCTCATTTCACTGCACACTGTGAGCTTCTCACAATGTGTATTAGAAGCTGATAAAAGTCAGATAGAGCCTGCCTCGTTTTCTGACTGGAGGACATCCAGCGTCTTCTGACTCATCATACACAGCTTGACTCTTCCTGGCCAACACCTTTCATTCATTCAATTTCATCTATTTCAATCATGGAGGCTGAGCATCACATGTGGGCAGTACCAACGCAGGGTGATCTACATGTACCAGACTGACATCGACCCCTCAAAACATCTTGATATTTGAATAACCCAAGCCAAGGGCTAAAGGGCTGTGATGTTTTTATGACGCTATGAACTGCACCCTTCTGCCCCTCCCCTACTAGTTTGCAGTGGATGAGAAGTGCAGAGACCCAGTGATGACATCATTGGGTCTAAAATAGGGTATGTAAATAAAACAGATGTGTATATTTGAAAATTTTCATTAGAATGATGATTGGTTTGAGGGAACCAGGGAAGGCAAAATGTAAGTGGATTAAACGTTAGTTTTAGGATAGACAATATTACCTTAAACCAAAATACCATTTTAATACGTAACAGTGGGAGTCGATCTGATGCTCAGACTAATGCTGCAGCTGTCCTCTGATCACTCTAAGTCCACTTTTAGACCGCTGATCGCTCAGTTCTTAATCTTCAGTGAGCAGAGAGCCGGTGACTGTCAGTCGCCAGCTCTCTGTTCTACCTCTCCAGCTCTCACTGGGGTGCTGGGCTGTGGAGGGGGTGGGAGTGGCTAACTCAGGCCCTCAGCAGCACACCGAGTGGCTGAGCCAGATGCCGATCAGATATCTGGGTGGGTCCCAACATTATTGTCATGATTCTTCCAGAGCCTAGACCAGCTCTGTGACGCCAGCTGACAGTGGGCTTTAGGCTGATTCTGGGTCACAGCAGACACAAGTAAGAGCACTCTTGAGACCCCCAGGGGAAGTATGGCCAAAAAACCTCTTTTAAGCTGTGTTCTTTTCGTATTTGGCATTTATTTTAAATTCCCACATTTATATAGCAAGTAGTTTCTTCTTTGAATGCTAAAAATATTATCTTTCTTGTGTAAACTACTAATCTCATCACCCACTGTAATAGAGATGAACAACGGCAGATATGTTTAAAGTCCCAGGCTGTATAAAAACCATTGTTCCCTCCATATATACAGTGGAGACATGAATATATCTTTCTAGGGACAGAAAGTTTGTTATTTGCAAGATTACCAGGTAAAAATAAAGGGAAAACGCCTGATAAAAGAAAATTCACATCAAAAGACAGGGAAACTGCAATATAATACATGTTTGCTTTTAAATTTAGATATATTTTAACAGTTTAGCTCTTTGAACATGTGTGATACATCCAAGGAGTAAACAGGTTAAAACAAGTTGTTTTCATTTTCATCTGTAGGCTCTAGACTTTTATGTAAAGCCTTGTACACTCGGTCGGACTTCAAACAAACTTTTCTGTGGATTTTTGTCCGAAGGGAGTTGGCCGGGCACACCCATAGCATACACACGCTCTGACTTTTCTGCAAACTTTCCCCAAACTTTTCCAACATCACGTAGTTTTTCTGCTCTTTTCTGCTCTTTACCGCCACCCTTCGGTCAACTTCTGCTATTGTTGGTTGATTTTAACATTGGTTCTGGGCATGCTTATCTGTCCATAGGACAAAAGTCCAATGGATTTCTGTACATGCGGTCGGACTTTTGTTGGCGAAAAGTTTGTCCGTTTGCAGATCAAACATTTGCCCGATGAAAACCAAAAAAGTTTGTCCGATGGAGCGTACACACGCTCTAATAGAGGTTGTCCCAAGAAATGTCACAAAGTGTGGTTGAAATGGTTGGCTGAACCTGCCACAGCTACCTCACCTATTGCGAATTAGACCCTGCTGATGTATTTGGTCTGAGTTATGGGTTGACATTGTAATGGGGTCACTCTTACCTTCTGGAGACAACTGTTTCCTGACTGTAACTTTTGGTTATCTGGACCTTTAGTGCGAGCCACGCATATCTAATGATTTATTCCACAGCCCATGCAAAGGCTTTGCGTGAGACTTGAATTATATGCTGTTGTTGTGTCTATGTGTTTCATAAATAAAAAAATAAAAAACGTAGGCATCTGATGATACTATTCCATGTTTGTAACTCAAGAAATTTTAATGTTTTATGTTGGATTTAATAAGTAAGCAACTTATTTCAACTCCTTGGTAGCAAGTCATGAAAAAAGTCTGTTCCTACACTGTCATAGACAGATGACAGTGTTTTTTGAAGTTTGTTAGGCTCTCATGATATCCACACCCAACATGCTGTTTGTTTAGACTTTGGAGAAATAGGCTAAACCATTGATATTCCTGATATCTCTGGAAATAAACACTTTGTGAGTGAACACTTGGAAATCTAATGTGATGATGATGCTGCAGCAAAACAAATTGTACTTCTGGAGCCAGTGTTATATACACAAGGCAGAGACAAGCATGTTTAAAAAAATAGGATGTGAAAATATTCTCCACTCCATAATTATAGGAATGACAGTGTACCTCTAGGCTACTCAAGATGCTTATACACAGCCTGCCTAAATATTTCTCCAATCACGTCAGTAACTCATGCATCTTCTATTTGATCTGACTCATGGTGTCCAAATTGTTGCAGTTTGCATGTCTGTAGAGTTGTGTTGTTGTTGTGTGTTGCGCCATTTAACTTTCTTGATAAATGTGGTGTCTTCCCTCTTACTGTAAACATAGATACACTTCAACTAATTTTCTCAGACGCAAGTAAATAATTTACTATTTTAGTCATCCCGAAGGCTTGATATAACAAAACTATTTATACAAAAGCTGGAATGGAGTTACACAATTAGTGAATTTCTGTTTACATTCTCCATATGAACAAATAATAGGAGAGTGAAAAGTTGGTGGGATGTATTGAGGCAGGATCACGCATTGTGCTTAATTCTACTAAAAAGTATTGTCCAGTTTTCCAATACATACCCTGTATTTCCCAAAACACTCATGGTGATGATTAATGATGGAGTCTCTGGAAAGTGTGAGTTATAGTTTTGTTTTAGTTATGACAGCATCTTTTAAAAATGTCCAGATATTCATAAATACAGCAGAGCATATACACTTCTAACACATGTTTTTAACATGTTGCTTTGGCTCTGAAACATTATGATGTGAACTTAACATATATACATCAATCTGTTGTTCCCCACTGAGTTCCCAGGAATTGACCATTATGCAACACTTGATAGTATTGAGATAATATGGAATAAGAAGTAACTGAGCAAAAATGTGATAAAGAGTAGAAAAATGAAAACATTTGGAAGTTGACTTTAGACAAGTGCATTTATGTTGATTGGTTCCAACTGGAGAACTGCTCATTTACTGTGCAAAAGGTTTTTCTAAAAAAGGGCTCCAGTGTTCATCCCAACTATATTTTTTTAACACATATATTATTGTCTTTTCACATTACATAGCAAGAGAAAAGAATATTCCTGTGTATTGTGTTACAATTGAGGACATTTGAACATTATGGGGTTGATTTACTAAAACTGGAGAGTGCAAAATCTGCACCAGCTGTGCATGGTAGCTAATGGAAGCTTCTAACTTCAGCTTGTTTAATTAGTGGTTGACAACAAAAATCTGGAAGCTGATTTTTATGCAGAGCTGCACCAGATTTTGCACTCTCCAATTTTAGTAAATCAACCCCTATATCTCGAGAGGTGCATACAGTGCCATGGAGGAAATATCGGTAGTACAATGGAATAAACCTTCAATACATAAACAGAACTAGGTAATTCTGCAGTCTAGGTTCTATTACATTATTCAGATGGGGTAGATAGTCGTAGACATTCCAGTGTGCCAACCAAAGTTTCCTTCACATAGCATTTAGAGTACCAGAAAGGTTGTACATTGCTAACAATTTCCTGGTCATTATACTTTGTAAGATTGGGGGTTGTTAGCTCTTGTGGTGGACGCGTATTTCCAGTGATGCAAGCCAGTCAGCAACTCTGTTTAAGGGCATGGTAGCCCATTTTTATTTAAAAGCACAAAAGTTCACAAACACATCTGTAGTATTCACGGGGGGTTCCACCATTCCTGTATCTTTCATACTAACAGTAGCCTCGTAGCTTTACCTTCTAGCGATCCAGGCCTTTAGTTTAGGCCTGACGGTCTGTTCCTCAGACCCACACAGTGTCCAAGAGTTTTAGCTTTCTCCTAGCTTCTCCTGGTCAGCACCTTTGTTGCTGTATCACTAACGGTGTCTGCCTCCTGCAGACATGCACCGCCTTTGACTCCACTTCAGAGGATGAGAGCCCACTCGACTCTCAGGCACACAGACTTCCTCTCTATTGGGTGGAGCCCTGTTCCATAATCACCTCTGACTCCACTTCAGAGGATGAGAGCCCACCTGGCTCTCATGCACACAGACTTCCTCTCTGTTGGGTGGAGCCCTGATCCATAATCACCTCTGAACTAAATAGCCCAAGACACAGCTGTTCCATCAGCGTGTCTTTCTTTACCAAATCTGGCATAAACCAACCCTCTTGAAGGTCGCACAAAGTCGCACCCTCACAACTTTCTCAACTTTTTAAAGTGGAAACATAAAGCTTGTTTATGGTCCTAAAGCCCAATTCTGTAATTCTTCAAAACTCTCTAGAGAGTGAATTTTAGTCATTGATTGATGATGTATGCTATTATTTACTATATAGAAGTGGTTTCAAATCTGGTTGGCAGGGTTACCATGCTATTTGCAAAGTTACTGGGCATTCTTTTACATTTTCAGATAATAATATTCCCTTATCTTTAAAACCATGGACATCACACATAAACTCCCTGGAAATGTGTACAGTTCAAAGCAGAATTCCCTTTTAAAGCAGGGAAATATGCAGCTTCCTTTATCTCCTCCTTTCTATATGATATCACAGCGTGTGGAGCAGGTGTTTCCTCCAAGGCTAAGGGTGGAGGAAACACTTGTATGACACTAATTCTCTTTCCCTGGCTCCCCACTGAACACCACAAAAATATCATTTTTCAAAGACAACATTCTTTTTAATTGCATTCCTTTCATGGAAAGCGTTTGTCAATCATATGGCTTAATTCCTCTGTATAACATTTGAAGAGCTCTGCTCCAAAAAAAATTCTGTATATAGCCTGCAATTAATAGAAATTAAACCATCTAAATACATTTGTGTATGTTTTTTATTTTTTTATTGATTATTTATTTGTTTTGGTAGAACTAAACTGCAAATTGGCAGGAGAGTTAGTCTCTAACTTTCCTAACTCCATTTCCTACATGTTCCATGGCAATGTGAGCATAACTTGTTTACTGCCTCCCTCTAATTGACACTTCACAAAGAGCTTAATGAAGTAAAGATGAAAATGGGGGGGGGGTAGCCTACTGTGACTGATTTATATGTGTGTATTATGAATAGTGACATACAGCAGCATATCAAACTGCACTTTCTTTATAGCAGAAGTAAAGAACTGCTTTGACTTCCAGTCATCAGACTCTAGATCTCCACCTCTTGACTGTATAAGGCAAATGTTAGATTCATATTGAACATTTAATATTTGCTAATTTAAAACAAATAGGAAATTTGCAATTTCACATGTTTGGTAGACTTCTCTAAAGAATATGCTTTCTTAACATAATTCCATATCTTGCCTCTCCCTCCATCCTTCTCAAATTTCTTAGTGCTGGAAAAAACCCTTGGTGCAGACAAATTGAGCTTCCAATGTTGTGGTCTGTGTTGTGCCTAGAAATATGTCTTCTTTGGTACCTCTGATGCTCTGCGAAATAGTTGCACATGAGCTGTTTGTCAACATGGGAAGTACTGGCTATCCCAGGCACATGCACCAAGCTGGGAACAATGTTGCATTATTCTTCATGGCTATATCTAGTAAATGCATGGGTTTGTTCTGGACACCATTCTCAGAAGAAGACAAAAACAATGCCCCTAGGCAGGCTACAGTAATTGGAGCTTGGTTCCACTAGTGTGCGCTGGGAGGAAATCATGCAGATGAACTGATCGCAGTGCATTGCATGTTTTTTTTAATTTTTTTATTATTTGTTATAGCTTAATTAAACTGTCACGAGTTACATTTCATTAACTTCTATTCACCCATCGGCGCTGCGATGCAGTGGTTTTCAATACCGTATATACTCGAGTATAAGCCGACCCGAATATAAGCCGAGGCACCTAATTTTACCACAAAAAAACTGGGAAAACGTATTGACTCGAGCATAAGCCTAGGGTGTCCATCTGCATGCCTCACTGTGCCCATGCCTCACTGTGTCCATGACTAGACTGGCGTTTAACATGGGAGTCTGTGGAAGGGGTGCCCGGATTTGAAAAATCGTTGCTCCCCGGCCGTAGGTCCCCCAGACAAGAACCTTTGCACATTTGTAGAGGAGAAATGGGGCTACATGTGTGCCAAGATTTGGGTCCAGGGGACCTAGGACCGGCCGGGACCAGGTCCCCAAAGTCACCAGAGAAATGACCGTTTAACATGGGAGTCTATAGAAGGGGTGCCCGGATTTTAAAAATCGGTGTACCCCAGCCATTAGTCCCACGGACAACAAACTTTGTACACTTGTAGCGAAAGAGTGGGGCTACATGTTTGGGATCCAGGGGACCTACGGCCACCCGGTACCGGGTCCCCAAAGTCCGGGAGATCAGGCGCAAAAAGGTGACTCGAGTATAAGCCGAGGGGGGCATTTTCAGCACAAAAAAATGTGCTGAAAAACTCGGCTTATACTCGAGTATATACGGTATGTTCCCCCTTCATTCCCATGCATGACTCCATTCTATAGGAACCCATAAATATAAAGCTAATCCTACTCAAGTTGCAACTTGATGATTAATAGAGATAGTTTTTCTTTAAATGACCATTGTACAGAGCTGTAAATATACCTTATTTTTAGATTAAACTATATAGGCCCATAGTTTTAAATAGTATAATAACTCTGTGCCTGTGTGTTATGTATACTCTACTATTAAAGTTAAAGCACCTAAGGCAAGTTTTCAGTAATAATTTTTTTAATGCATATCTTGCCCACTTTAAATACCCTAAATATATATATATATATATATATATATATATATATATATAATGTGCTGCATTATCATCTTTTTCACGTTTATTTACACCTATTGTGATTAATAATATATGAAGTAATGTCATGACCTGTGTTAGTGGAGAACTACTTCTATGCATGGCATGCGTGTTTTCAATTATCTCTCTGAATTATAATTTATGGTCTCAGTGCCATGCAGTGCAATATGATCATCCACTGTGAATATCTGCACATATGCTTGTCATTTGAAGTGAACTTTGGGCCAGATCTGATATGCATAGTAAGATATATTATTTTGTGACTATGTGACCTAAACTTGCTTTGCCTAAAATGTAAGATTATCGTTGAGTTTTTTTGGGTTTTTGGCCAGGAAAAAAAAGTGCTAATTGTACGCGGCGCTTTTAACTTTTAAACCTTTTTGCGGGAGGGTTGAGGGTGGAGCAGTAAGTATTGTTAATACTGTATGCAGTATAGTAGAGATACAGTATAGGAAGTATTGAAACCATAAATAAGTTGTGAAGGATGAAGGTAGAGAAGAATCTTAAACCGGCCATACACAGTTCAAATCTCGGCCGGTTCCTGCTGAACCGGTGATATGGAAAGTTTCTCCTTGTGCTAATAAGCACACTTTGTCTTAATGCAATAATGCTTCTTAAACTAAAATTCACTCACCATTCATTAGATTCCCATTTATTCAAATCAAGAGACATCATCACCAGACTGTTAGGTTCATCTCGGCATCACAGCATCAACTGACCGCCGACGCCCTCACAGGCTGTTTTATTAAACTCCCAGCCGGAAGTGATGTCACAACATGTGACCTCCTCCATAGGAAGTGAGCTCACAGGGTGTGAGCTCCACCCAGCAGATGACCATATAAGGATATGTTAAATACAGCTAATACAATACAATACATGAATACAACAAAAGAACCAATCACAGACATGTATACATTCAAATAGACTAGCAGTGACGTGCACTGCTTCCAATGACGGGAACCATACGAAAACTATAGCTCAATGGGCCACAATTGTCGCATAGTTATGCTATAGTTCTCGTGGACGCAGATCTGTCCGCTCGGAGTCATTTAATGCCAACGTCAAGAAGTGGCCATTCCCTTGGTGAGGCATAAAGCAAACATCCCTAAAAGAGCAAACATCGCTGTGTCCACAGGAAGATTTTCACGCCACCGGTCTTCCACCAACGTCTGTATGTGCGAATACGCTCACATGAGTGCATTACAGCAAAACCAACACTGGGGGACATCTGACAACATACATTAATAACATTTTCCACAACACCGGTCAAGACTCAAACCATTAATGGACAGGTTGAATGTGCCAAGTTGATCGATCGATCACCTTGGGTACAACCAGCCTTCTGGATTCACTTCCAATTATTGCAAGTGGTCGCTATAACCGCTAGCGATAATCATCTCTTCTCAATGTTTGATTTTGCACGTTTATATGTATTCAAAGATCATGCGTGTATGTGTTTCTGTTTTATCATATTTGATGTTTGTCAGAGATGATTATATATGGCTTTTTTGGGAAGTGCTGCACTATTTTTAATATGTATGCAAAGGCCCCTCAGTTAGAAGGAAAATATATTAATACATGCAAAATGACTGGTTTAACCCACAAGTGATTCTTTCACTAGTTTTCCTCTATGCTAGCTTTCCAAAATAACATATGCAATAGCATATTGCAGTGGTCCTCAAACATTTTAAACAAAAAGCCAGTTAACTGTCCATCAGACTGTTGGTGGTAAGGCGAAGTAGGAGTTTAAAAATGCCCCTTCGTCAGAGTTCAATGGAAAAAAATATCCCAATATCATAAGTAAATAGGAGTAAATAACTCCTCCGCCTAATTAATCAGTAGGATTAAGAACTGCATCAGTCTTAGTGTAAATGCCTCTGCATCAGTGGCCAGTTACCCTCGGTTCACACCTATTTGTGTGTGCAGGCCGCATTTGAATGGGTTGCCATGCCTGCGTTTCCCACAGAAAAAGGTGCATGCACCTTTTTCAAAACACAGCCCGAAAGGGAAATCGCATGGTCATTTTGACCATGCAATTTCCCTGTGGTTCCTTCACCCGCATACACACTGTGTTTTTACATGTGTGGGTGCCATTCAGAGCAGTGTATTTTCACTGCGGGTCGTTGCATGTGCGGGAATCGCTGCGATTCCCACACCTGCAGCCACCCGCATAGATGTGAACTGAGCCGTAAAAAATGTCAGGACACCAGTGAGAGTAATAAATGTCCCTGCATCATTAGTTAATGGGAGTAATAAATTCCCTGGAGTCAGTAGTCAGCATAAATGTTAGGTGGAATTCTGAACCTCCCCCCATTAATAGTTTTCATTGGGTTTCGGTAACCCTCCATCATTGGTGTTCAGTGAGATTCTGAACATCCCCGTCATAAGAAATTTAGCCAGACTTTATTCTTTCAGGACTGATTCTTTCCTTTTTATAGGAAATTATCATTTTATAATTAAACTGCTTATTTAGTGCAACTGATTTCTAATACAATTAGATTTATATGCTAATGTGGTAGAAAGATAGATTTTAACCTGGACTATGCCTAGGCCTCACATTTCCTTAATTTTTATGTACACATTTTTTGGATATAATGTGGAAGACATGGGGTTCTAACAATCACAGAATATTGGGATCTTATTGAAAGAAAAAAGTACCGTAATCATTTTAATCGTACAGAAAAGGACACAAGCTGGATATTCAAAGACCCTGAGTTATAGGATGCTACCATCAGATGATTGGACACTGGCAAAGCACTTGGACATGTGCCCCTTGATTGTACCCCATATCCAACATTACATTATTATAGAGCATAACCCTATAACAGCATCAACATTTAACCCATGGAATATCCGTCTGCCTCCTGGGGGATCAGGAAGGATTTTTTTTCCCCTGGAGCAAATTGGATCATGCTTTATTGATTTATTTTTTTTTTTTTTGCCTTCCCATGGATCAACTATGGTTGTAGTATTGTGTATATTTATGTTTTTCTATTGTTTTTTTTTCTCAGTTTTTATTGGTTGAACTTGATGGACCTGACTAATTAGGCAACTATGTAAATTTGTAACTATGTACACGAGACCTCAATTTTTCGCTAGTGCCTTGTACTGTAGGTACCTCATCTCCATTATGGGGAAGTTTCTCCGCCTAACAAGTTCTTATTTACTCTGAATTCATCTATCAATTCTTCACTGCCTTCTACTATAACAATAGAAGCAGATAGAAGCAGTGCATCTGGATTGATGCAACCTCAGTAATACCATGGGAATTTTACCCAGGCCTCATGCTGTGGATATGACCTGTAATGTTGCTTTGGGCACTGGTTCCTGCTTGGGCACTCTAATGTGTGTAGTTAGCCACAGGGTGTTTTACAGGCTCAGGGATGTGGTCTAATCCTATGGGACCAGATACGTGAAAAGGAAGACAGGTTTGTCTTGTTATCGGACCATTACTGTAACCTTATAGTAAGTATGAGACTTGCTATGTCCAATTCCCTAAATTACCCTTATTAGTGTCCCCTGAATAGTATTTGCTTTTATGTTAAAACTATAAGGAAGCTGGGAATTGTGTTTGACTCTATCCACTTTGAGGTGTTTATACTTTCAAACTTGGTGGTAAAATTTCAACCATTCAGAGATTAGTCTTATGTTAATGACTAGGTGTTACACCACACCACAGGTCACACTATTGTTACCATTTCTGCCCAGAGTCCTTATAAGGTACTCAAGCACTTCCTCCTGCCCTTTTGCTACAAGGACTTTGTCACAGGATAGTTGGCACCTAGATTACTGTGTATCCTTGTTCGGACATGCTAACCTAATTTCCAAACTCTGTTTTGTGAGTACCCCACAGGATAATTCCCCCACTGATAGCAATAGTGGAAACCAAAAGCAAGGGAACCACAGTAAAATCGGATGCAAACATCTGCTCTGCTGATGGCCTACAATACACTCAAACTGCACAGAGTGACATTGCTTCCTTGCACTGATTCAGGACCCTATTTTAATACCAGTTCATTAGAGGTGAAATCTTCCAATGATGCAATGCTGTATCCTGGCCTAGGCCAACAAGGCCCAGGCCTAGGGCAGCACTTTGCAGGGGGGGCAGCACGGAAAGAGTCCCCGCCGGCTTGCGCTACACTGTTAGCCCTATAAGTCTGGCTCTACACTAAGAGGCAAATTAGTCTAGCGCCCTATAAAGCGGTGCTTCTGGTATGCGGCCGGCTGGCATTCCGTAACTGGGGGGGGGGGGGCGCTGCTTCTAATTTTGACTTTCCTATCATCCTGGACCACAAACCTTCCTCACTGTGCTATATGTTTTCTGCTGCACCATTGGCATGGTTATATCTTCTTAGTCCTCTCCATAAAATTATCAGAAATTTGTGCTTAAAGTAGAACTATAGGCAACACTTTTCTTTTTCTCATTTTGGATAGAGTAAGGGAGGGCTATAGCCCCTGTCAGTTTATTTTTTACAATCCCTGTCCCATTGCAGAGATCTCCCTTCACTTCCTGCCCCATAGCCAAACAGGAAGTGAGAGGAAATCTATGCAAATTAAGGGAATCCATTGCCCCCCCCAGGCCCTCAGAACTAGTGTCCCCACTCGAAAATTTCAGGGCGGGTGTGGCCTTATCAGGAAGGGGTGGGTCATATTTAAATTAGGGGGTGCACGAGTTTAGTCAGGCCTATGGCAGCACAAAACCTAAATACACTACTGCAATGATGACAATAGTTCTGGTGACCTGGGGATCCCCAAAGGATTCCCTTAGTTTGCTGAGCTTTCCTTTCACTTTCTGTTTTGGCTGTGATACAGGGTATGAAGGTAAATCCTTCCAATGAGAAATGACAGGGGTTATAACCCTACCTCATTCTATCCAAAATGAGAATTTTTTTTGCCTATAGTTCTACTTTAAGGAGTCCGAAGACTGAAGATCTGTGATGTTCTTGTTCTACTTTTGTAAAACAATAATAAATGCACACCATTTTTCAGGTAAAAATTTGCATTTTTCTACACTGCAGCCTGCAAAGCATTGCATTCACAATCAGTGGATTTCGGCTGCTATGTCAGGCTCCTGCAGATACTCAGTACAGCTGTCTGCCTGTACCTAGACAGTTACTGAAGCACAAGAAGCGTCAATGAACTACAAATACACTAACCAGCACCCACACAGTTCATTGAGAACTACAAACTGCCTGCCGGCAGTGGAAGGAAGCACTTGTAGTTTATTCATTCACAGACCACTGTGAATGAATGAGACAGCTGTGTGAGCAGAGCCCCGTACAGCTGCATTGTTTTTAAATTGTGACAGTGGATGCTGGGAAAATATCAAGCACTTCATAGTAACATGTAACATGATACAAAATATGAACTTATTCTTTAATAGCTATCTTTACTCTTGCAGAACTCTGACAATGCTTACAAGAACTGTCTTTCAACTTACTTTTCTGTGTTGAGGGCCTAGAACAGTGTTTCTCAACTCCAGTCCTCAAGGCACCTCAACAGGTCATGTTTTCAGGCTTTCCATGATTTTATCAGTTTCACTGCCTTAGTAATTACCACAGCCATTTCATCTGAGGAAAATCCTGAAAACATGACCTGTTGGGGCTCCTTGAGGACCAGAGTTAAGATACACTGGCCTAGAAGACGTTGTGACAGAAATTTCCAGAATGGCTCTCATTTCTGTTCATATGCACAGATCAGCTGAAGCTGCCTGTAAAAGATGTCTTACTCATATGCCCTTTAAGGCTTGGTTCACACCGTCATCACATGCGGCTCACAGCAGGCTCCGGTGCGTGCTGGTTCACTGTTTCAGGACCGATTTCAGCCCGAATTTTGGGCTGAAATCTAACCTGAAACGCACCAAAAAAGGCACACGTTTTTCCGGCACACCGCACCGGACCCGCAGTGGAGATATGTGAACCGGCTCCATAGAGAGCCAGTCACATTTTCCTGCTATGCGAATTGAATGTGGGGAAATGCGCATTCAATTCGCATAGGTGTGAACCCAGCCTCAAGGAGGACATTTCCTTAAGATGACCATACATGGGTCAATATTCAGCCGGTGCAGCAGGGATTAGCCAAATTGCGAACCATAAATGGACAGACTGGTTGTACAGAACTCAGTCTACCAATCCATTTCTGTACAACCAGCTTCTTGGGATTTTCCTTGCTCAATCATCAATGTAGTCTATAGCCGGCAGCGCTGATCAGTGTATTCTTATGGCAGGGAAGTCTACCTGCTGCCACTATACAATGGCTCAGTGGAGGATTCCCCATGGAGTGTGTGGATGGAGGAATTATGTGATTTTCTTTCCCTCAACCCACTAGTTGAATGAAAATAAAAATACTCATCTATGGGCTGCTTTAGTGAGGCATTTGAAAGTGCATTAAAGATGTCACAAGTGGAAACATCCTTCCACAGAAGAGGGCTCTAAAACCCAGGGTTTTTTTCTTCCTCAAAATGCACGGTACCCCACTGTTTTCCATATGCTTAAACTTCAAAGCCAAAATTCAGCTCTTTGTTGCGGCGCAAAACATGGAACACAAAGCCCACCAAATTTACCTCCAAAGCCTCCTTCACAACAAAGGCATCCTCTCACAGGGGGAATATTTGTTACAGTTAACATTCCTCTGGGTCCCAGATGTCCCAGAACTATGGGTTCAATCAGTGGTTTCAAACGGGTACAAAACAGAGTTTCAGGTTCTGCTTCCTCATTGTTTTCTTCTCTCAAAGCAAATAAAATATGCCCGAGGACAATCAGATTTACGGGCGACCTTGGACCATCTCTTGTTCTTAGGAGTGGTTGTTCTGGTCACTGGTTCATAGGATTCTATTCAAACGTGTTCACATTACCAAAGCCCAATGGGGGGGTATTTGTACTTTACTGGATCTAAAATCCCTAAACAAGTTCCTAAGTGTTCATAAGTTTTACATGGACAAAGGGAATAGTTCACATCAGTAAACATTCAAAAGTCCTACCCCCATGTCCCAGTGTACCCACTTTATAAGTGTTTTCTGCTCTTTGCAGTAGGAGACAAACATTTACAACTTTTCGCATTTACATTTGGCCTATCCTCTGCACCTAGAGGGGTTTGGTCATACTCAGGGCATCCAAGTTACGAGGGAACCTATACAACCTTCTTCTGAGAGATTCATCTCTCTCAAAACTGTCTGCAAGCGTCCAAAGAACTATTCAGTTTCTTCAAGATTTTAGTCGGGTAATCAACTTCCAAAATCTGCCCTCCAGCCTTCTCTTCATATGGAATACATGGGCCTTATCCTAGACAAGGCCCAGGCAAAAGTTTTCCTTCCAACAAATAAGCTTCCCTCTTTAAGGTCTCATGTTCAGACCTTTAAATGGTTGTAAACCTAGTGAAGTGAATAGCCTTAGATGATACACAGAGATTAAACAAATCCTTTAGCATTGCTTGCTAAAAAAACGAGATCTTACAGAGTGGGGTAGGGTTCTAGGGGTATGCCCAAGAAGGGCATGTCCAAAATATTTGCTGAAGGTTGTAGCCTATAACCCAATGTCTATGAATGTCCAGCCTATATCCCTTACTGTACACCAAGCTATGGAATTTACATATAAGTAAAAATTTATTTTAATACAACACCTATATAATTTGAAATATGTGTTTTTTTTCACTGTTCTATTAAGAACAGGTTTTACCTTCTCTTTCAGTGGCTGGTAAAGCCCAAAAAGAGCTCAATCAAAAGACAGGAAATCCTATATAGTCATACTCCAAAAAAAACTTACATTTGAATTAGTTGTTTCAACTCAAAAGCCATAGACCCAAAAAAGATTATTCTAAAAGAAAGAGCAGACAAGATCATGCCATATGCTTATCTATACACTCAGTGTATTATACTTTTATTTACAATAACTTTATATATTGTGGGATTTTAAAATGTGTTTGTTATACACTGCATAAGATTTAATACATCATGCTGCACAATCATCAAGCAATGCATGAATAGAAATTTGTGTTTGTCCATTATCACGAGGCATAGCAGACAAACCACAAAAAATGCATAATTGGAACTGCAGGCCAAGAAGTCTCCAAAGAGCATTCCTCTGATTACAGACTTCCAATCGCAAAACATTTCATCATTTTATTATGCAAGCTAAATAATAGTGGGAGACACATACAATTATTTTTCCCCCGACTAGATTTCTCATAGATTGCCTTGCCTCTAACTATTCTTTATGGCTAACTGAATTAAAGTAGTATTGTGCCTGGATTTTTATTCAAACTATTTTATTCACTGATCTTTTTCAGGCAGCTGCTCTACATGAATTGGCCTAAAATATTGCTTGATGCCATGCTGAATTTGACACAAAATTACTCTAAAACTAGTCCCAGATCATTGTCCCTTGGTCATGGAGGTTTCCCCCTGCCTATAACTCAGTTATTTATGCATCTCCCATTCTTTCACATAAATTAAAAATAAATAAATGTTGGTAAAAGGTGAAAGCCAATAAGAAATAAACATATCAAACCTTGAAAAATATTATTTTCTCCCAATTCACAAAGTGCAAATTAGAGCAATAAAAGTTGTTTTGTAAATGATCATATACTAGTTACTTATTTCCTTGTATTCTGGAGACAATAAGCTTAAAAAAATAAAAAATCGGCCATTTCCCTCATCAGAAAATCACTGAATTGTTGAAATCTGGTTTAAGTTAATGTATTTTGTATTTTTACAATATTTCTCCCCTAGGAAGGCATGTTGTTCACATTCAATGCCCATCAACATTCTTTATGAGGCATTTATTGTACGGGAAACACTAGCTTTGCAAAGAAAAAACAACAATCATTTCCAACTCAACACATAGCCAGGAAGTTTGCAAACTTTATTGCTGATCTTTTTGTGTATAATAAATCAGGTCATACTAGTGAAATTGTTAAAACTGTGGAAAATACAGGCTAAAAAGAGAGTTTGAAGGTGGAGGTTAGAAATGTAAGCACCCAAAATTTAGGCTAAATGTTGGAGTAAGAGTTAAGTGTTAAGGTCAGGTTAGGGGCTAGAGGTTAAATATTCAAACATGCTGTGGGGTTGATTTTCTAAAACTGAAGAGTGCAAAATCTGGTGTTGTGCATGGTTGCCAATCAGCTTCTAACTTAAGCTTGTTTAATTAAGCTTTGACAAAAAAAATGGAAGCTGATTGGTTTCTATGCAGAGCTGCACCAGATTTTGCACTCTCCAGTTTCAGTAAGGCCGACCATAGATGGTTCGAATTCCTGCTTAACCAGCTGGGATTCGAACCATCTATGGGCTGGCTGAATGTACCAGGTTGATCAATCGATTAACTTGGGTACAACCAGCCTGCCAGGTCGTACATGCAATTGTCACTAACAGTAGCAATAATAACTGCCTTCTCCCAGCAGTACAATACAATGACTCGGCAGGAGGGATTTCCCTGTCAACACTGTTGATGGGGAAATCAAGGAAAGAAATTTGCACCATCTATGGATGGCTTAAATTAACCCCTTTGTGGTTTGGTTGAAAAACATTGGGACCTACATTATGTGTTGCAGTTAGGGCATTGTTATCTGTTAAGGAGTGATTTAGAGAAATCTTACAAAATAGGGACAGTTTGGGGAGGTGCACAATTTACCCTTTTTTCAGACCAAAAAAGTACCAGTGCCAAGCACTAGAAACCAAGACCCAACATACTAGAGAATGATTTATTTTTCCTGTATAAAATAAATAATAATTATATAAGCTTTGTTTTCAAAGCTAATCTAAGCTGTAGGGGTTGGCAAACAGTAGTTGTTGAGTGAGTGTGGCTGAAAGGTCTACCAGTAGTGGCAGGATTTAAGTCTGTCTGGTTGTCTGTGCACTCACTATTCACATTTGAAGTTATTTCAATGTTCCTTATCAAATATATTCATGCTAACAAATACGTACACTTTCAAGCGCAACACTTTTTAATCAAACTTCTTACAGAAGTGCATAGTCGGCCAACATCACTTGCTGGGGATATTTATGCATTACTGGAACTGTTAAAGCCATTGAGAACGTCTAAATATTGCAGACACTGTAAAAACTCTTTTGCATATGGTCACAGACCTCAAGAAGTAAAAATTATGTATGTGCTAGGCCTGTGCAGTCAATTGACATAAGAATTTCGGCAATTCCTACTCAACACATCAGTGGTCCTCTAGATTTATGTTACACATATGTCTGTCTTTGTTGCACCATTAGCTCACTAAATGGACCATTTAGCCAGAGAATATATGACTTCTTAATAAACAGACTTCTTGACTGCAAGCTACATGGGGAGGTAACTGTTTAGTGTGTGGCCTTTTTATGTTTTACAATTGATATTTTAAGGGAGTACAATATTAACAAAATGGTTATTTTATCTCAGATTTTCTGCCGTAGGGTATACATGTTCTTCCAGGAGTATTTGCTGGCTAAGGAAAAGGATGAAATTGGCTTATTCCAGTATCGACTGCTAGATATTTTTAGGTAGTTCAGCTAAGGTATCTTTATACTATACTGGTTTCCAAAATTAAAAAAAAAAATGTTTCTCTATGTGTCCAGTAAGTCATTGTATACAAAGAATGTACTTTACTTAGGGGAGGGGCACCCATTTAATATGGGTGTTGTTTTACAAGAGGCAAATTGTTAACCTATTATACAATTGAATTTAAAATACTGCCTAAAAATATTTAGAAAACATTCCGAGACACTGGCCTTTCTGCTGAGTATGTCAACACCTGCTGTGGCTGCTGATGGGTTGAAGATTTGTGTAGGTGGCAAAAATCCTGTGTAATAAAACGGGTTAGGAGGCAATACACTGTGGCAAATTCTACATTACATACTGTGTTTCCCCCAAAATAAGCCCGGGTCTTATATTAATTTTGGCAACAAAAGACCCAGTAGGGCTTATTTTCAGGTTCGGACCTGTCATGTGCTGTCTTCTCTCTCCATCTCCCTCCCTGCCTGTCAGGAATCCCCAGTGGAGTTAAAAGTGCTTGTAAAGTCCTAAAGTGCACTGCATTACATCACTATACAATGTGAACCGTGCATGTTTCTGCAATCCACCTGTGACAAACACGTACCTTCCTACAGCGCCGCTCGGCGCTTCCATGACCCACCTAATGAGTCTTCCACGCTCCGAGCACTGCAGAGGGAGGGGGGCTGAGATCCCCCGCTGACAGCTGGCAGAAGAGGAGAAGGGGAGAGAAGCGGGGGATCAGCTGAGCGCCGCTTCGCGCTTCCATGGCCCACCCAATTGTTCTTCCCCGCTCCGAGCACTGCAGAGGGGGGCCGAGATCCGCTGGCAGAAGAGGAGGAGAGCAGCGAGGGGGATCAGCTGAACCGCAACAAAGTTATTCACCACAAACAGACCACAGAAACATATACAGTCTAGACCACACAATGCTGTATACAGTGCATATTAGGACTTCACAACCCTTTCAAAGTAGGGCTTTTTTTCAGGATAGGACTTATATTGCAGTCCTCCCCGAATATCACAGTAGGGCTAATTTTCGGAATAGGTCTTATTTTTGGTGAAACACGGTAGAACAAAGCTGGAGATTTTTACTAAACTAATAGACACAATTAAACATTATGGAGCATCCTGGGAAAAGTGAAAATTAGCAATTATCCATGACCAAACTTTTTTTGGCCCACTGCAATTAAGGCAAGAAAAGTGCCTTATAAGAGCTGCTGCATATATCCAGCTTTATGTCTAGTTCAAGTAAAAATTCACTAAGCAAATTTAGGCCAGTTCAAAATTTGATCAGTGGGTGGCACTGTTGGCACCAATCAACCCAATGTCTTTCGACTGAAACACAAAGAAGCTAGGTGGAACATTGTTGGCTGAACAGTTCCTGCATCCAACACTGGGTGTATGTCCAGTTTAGGGCTAGCCATACATTAACCAATAATTCTTACTGGTATCTGTGCTATTCACATCCCAAACACAGTGAGCAGCATATTCACTGCTTCCGTGCTTGCAGAATGAATGGAGGTAGCAGTTACTAAAGCAAAGAAAAAACTCACAGTGGGAGGATCATTTATTCTACAACTCTTTATAGAGAGGACTTAATGATTCATATAGTTCCCGGCTGCTAATCACATGAGCTACAAAGAGAGAGGAGTGTGTTCCTTCTCTGACTTATTCAGCTTTATGTGCAGCACAGGTTTAGATTACATGCTCTTTACAGCATAGTAGTAAAATTACTCAGTCCAAGTGCAACAAATTGCTTTTACTGCATCAGCTGTTGGCTGATGTAAGTAGTAAATATGAAATATGCATATGTACCTAAAATATTTACTTGTCTGAATTAGACAATAAACAAAAACATTTCAAAATTATGTCTGTTACATATTACAGCAAAGTTACTATTATCAAATGCATAGCACAGCTATGCTTTCATCACTATTACTATTATCAAATGCATAGCACAGCTATGCTTTCATCACTATTACTATTATCAAATGCATAGCACAGCTATAGCACACTTTCAGCTGGATATTTTCAGACTCCAGTTTTCTTCCTTGGTTTGTGGGAAATTGAAACTTTAATTATTGATCTTGTAAATACCAATGAATGGGTTTAATAAGAAAAGACCTTTGACTGTGATATAAAGTACATTAGAAGAACAGAAGAAGATCCATTTACATTTAAAAGGCTTAAACAAATGTTGAAATAATACCACGCAAACAATTGAATTTTCCTGTAACTGGCAATTATGTGTCTCAGATTATACCACCTTATGCAAACCATAACCCCACACTGAGCCTATATAAAACAACCACTGATCTTCATGTATAATTTATAATAAGTTATAATGATGCTGCTGCTGTACTGCTTTGGCTGGCAATTAAATGTATCTGTGGTGATGTTTACTTCCTGTTATGGTCAAATCTTTCTGCTTTTTTATGACCACCACTTGATGTCTGCATGTCACAAACTAAAATTGATTGTATCAGTTTGATTGTAGAGACCCTGTCCCCATACCGATTTCAACAACAATCTTACCATAAGATTATATGTGCATTTAACTTATATTAGGCATGTTATTTATCTGCAAAATCCTCTCTTGTGTAGACATCCGAAAGCTCTGAGACTGCTGCTAGGTACCGCCATCTTGGATGTAATTTCAGCAGCATCAGCAGACTGAGACCTGTCACCCAAGTGTCACTTATTCTCCTTCACCCCACCCCCAGCAGATACATAAAAGATACATAAAAGGGAGGGATGTGGGGGGATGGGGGTGAGATGCTGGGCCAGCACTGAGGGTAAATAGCCATCCCCAGAAGAAGAGATGGCTATGTAGCGCATCCCCCCGTAGGAGCCACTGGTGAATAGGGATCCCCCACCCTGCACAGCCAGTCACACCGAATTTCCACAGGCTCGCTTAAGACAGGAATACAGTCCAGCAACTTTGTTTTTTGTGTTTTATTGGGGGTTAATAAACTTGGATGGGGATGGGATGATTATGGGATGCCCGCTTGACTGGAACAAACTTCTTCAGGGACACTTCAACTATATACACTATCTGTATACACTCTTCTTTCTCCAGAAAATCACTTGCTTGCAGAAAACAACACAGACCCAGCTGGAACACTGTTTGATGAATCCAGCAAGGCACTAAGCCAGATCAAAAGCCCCTTACAGGCAGGGATGGCGGGCCCCTTTGGTGTGTAGAGAAAAGGTCAGTTTCCAGCTACATTCCTGTGGCTACTGATCCCAGCACCACCTCTTTAGGCACTGTCAACCTACCTGGCTGAAGCTGCCCCTTTCACTAGCCCTCCTGGCTACTTCTCCACAGTTCTCCCTGATGGTCGCACACACCAGCCACCCGGCTGTCTTCTCCCTGGAGATCTTCTGGATGTGCTAGCTGGCTTCTGCTGTCCTCACTCATGCTCCTGTGCCTCTGGATAGGACTCCTCTATGTTACTTCGGGGGGATGCCTCTAGCACCTGAACCCCAGGCCCGAGGTCAGCCCCCAGACTAGTGGTGTACCCTCAAGGGCCACCAACAGCGTCCTCAGCCCTCCATATCAAGCTTCCACCCAAACTCCACTGCCCCCTGCTGGCCTGACACTGAGTATTTAAGAGGGGCCTACCCCCGCCAGCCCATTTACTGGGGATTGGCTGGGGCCCTCCTCAATACTCCAGGCAGCTCCTCCTAACCTCCCTCCCATTCTTCTGGAAGCTTCTCCAAGGTTCCAGCAAGTAGGGGGGGGGGGTACCAGAGGTGCTGCCTGATGGGTCATCCAGCCATCCTGAGTCACTCACCCTGACCCAGATTCAACCCAGCCTGGCTCCCAGCCATTACAAATTTACCTACACTATCAAAAAAACTTTTTACACTAGCACTCAACACTAGAGGGTGCTACAGCTATAATGTGCAAGGAGCTGTGCTAGGGAACTATCTGTTTGGCTTCTGACTTGGAGTTGTTTGAAAGTTGTCATACAAGTTGCTTTCCAGTATGCTTTACTAATATGCACCAGGCAGGCTTTGAGAACATGACAATCTCATTGGAGACATTGGAATTTTGGCTGGGCTAGTCATAGATACCAGAAATGCTGTCATTAGAAAATGCATCAGTTAGCATGTTTGAGGTAAAGAGGGTTGAACAATGTGCTGTAAAATAATAAGCTCTTAGTGGTGCAGCATTTTTAACATATATATGTATATATGTATATTTTCACAGTATATTACAAACATACAAATTAACATTACATATTATAAACATATAATAATATTTTTCAATTATGTAAAAATATATTCAATGTGTGTTTAAGTAAACCTTTATGCACGATCGGAAATTCCGACAAGAAAAACGTGGATTTTTTTCCGACGGAATGTTGGCTCAAACTTGTGTTGCATGCACACGGTCAGAAATTCCGACCGTCAAGAACGCGGCGATGTACAACACTACAATGAGCCGAGAAAAATTAAATTCAATGATTCCGAGCATGCATTGAATTGATTCCGAGCATGCGTAGGATTTTTGTGCGTCGGAATTGGCTACACGCGATCAGAATTTCCAAGCAGAACTTTTCTTGTCGGAAAATTTGAGAACCAGCTCTCAAATTTTTGTTGTCAGAAATACCAACAGAAAATGTCTGATGGAGCCTACACACGGTTGGAATTTCCGACCAAAAGCTCACATCGAACTTTTCTTGTCAGAATTTCTGATTGTGTGTATGTGGCATTAGACCCCATTCATACTAGGGAAAAGCACAGGCACGTGATCTTAAGCCGACCATACATGGATTGAAAATCAGTTGGTTCAGCTAGGACTGACCAAATTTTGATTAATGCATGGGCAGGGTTGTTGTACAGAAATCCATCTACTGATTGAATTCTGTGCAACCAGCCTGTCGGGTTTTCCCTGTTAAATCAGAGCCGCTGGCTATAGCTGACAGTGCTGATTAGTGTATTGTGATGGCAGAGAAGTCTCCCTACTGTCAAAATAGGCTCAGTAGGCAGGTTCCCCTATTCACATTTTTTTTTTTTTATTCAACCCACTCATCAATGGGCTGCTTTAGAGGACTTTATTTCTGCATGTTTTTTGTGCATTTTTATGTGACATGTAGAACAGGAGTATGCCCAATAGACTTTTAAATGAGAGCGTCTGAAAATGCGCAGGAAAAATGGAGCCAAAACATGTATGTCTAAAGCCTCGTACACACGGTCGGACTTTGCTCCATCGGACTTTTGTTGGGCAAAAGTTTGTCCGTTTGCAGACCCAACATTTGTCTGATGAAAACAAAAAAAAAAAGTTTGTCCGATGTAGCGTACACACGGTCGGATTGTTGGTCCAACTTGCTCAAAATGAAGTTTGTTGGCCAAAAGTCCGACCGTGTGTACGGGGCTTTAGAAGCTCATATACTTTTTTGATCTTCTTGGTGATAAGCAACACAGTACGGGCCCAATGAAAATGATGGAATTCTTCCACTTTAGTGTTGTGGAGGGAATTGAAGCGTCAAAATGTGCAGGTGTTAATGGGACCTTAGTTGACTTATCCAAATATATAAAATATCTTTAATGTTTGCATGAGGTATATATATCATATTTATAAGCATTTTTTTTCATTCTATCTTTATGCCTATATATAGTGAATAAAGAATGTTGGTTAAACAGCAAATATGGCTGTTTGCTCCTCTGCTAACTAAAAGTATTTTTAATTGGATCCAGTGGTCTTATTTCTATCTTTGCTTTTTATTTTAGGCAAAGGCAGCTCAAGCATCTCATCCGACGTGAGTTCAAGTACAGATCACACACCGACTAAAGCCCTCAAGAATGTGGCTACCAGTGAAGGTACACATCTGGTCCTCATAAGAATATGCTTTTTTCAGTCCCTGGAGTTAAGAGATTTTTGTCTATGCTGGCAGCATGCTGCTATTACTGCCATGAAACTGAATGTCTTTAACCATTTATTTAAACAATTTATTTTGACTCAGTATTCTAATAATAAAGTTGCAAGTTTAGTGTTTAATTGCTTATTATTACATTTTGTGGTTATGCACTTTAGAGCTGAATTTCATTCATAGAAAAGTCAGGAAATCTAGACTTTCACCTGTCAAGCTTAAAAAAGTAATTGACTTAACCTGATCTGCAACTATATTTATAAACCAACAAAGAAAGTCAGAAGTCCTTTTAGCAGCTGTGTTTTTTTTGTTTTTTTTTTAAATAAAGGAACCCCCACCCAGCATACAAACACAAGAAATGCAAGTTTGTACTCTAAAACAAATTGGCACTACTACTTAGCTGCCTTCAAGCATCTAAGGTTGATACCAGCATGTAAGCTAGTATATGTATAGCTAAACATTTCATTTACTGGAGTGAGTAGGGACGGGGAGAAACCCTTCACTTTCGTTTTTTCTCCATCTGTGTCCTGTTGGGAAGATTTACCTTCACTTCCTGTCATGGAAATACAACAGGAAGCAAAAGGAGAAAACTTTTGTAGGTAGTTATTACTGGAACAAGGGTCTTCATTGGAAGATGTGTCTAAGCTCTTGTTCTGGTGAGAACGTTGGATTTTCCAAAACTTTCTGTCCTACTGGCATTGGTCACCATGGGAAATGGAGAGGGTGAATCCCCACACCATCCTTTTTGTTTGCTTACTTTAATGAACAGGTAAAGGGCTTCTAATTACCCCTGAGCTATTTAAAAAAAAGACTTAGGTATGGAAACATTATCATGTACATTTTTAGATACATCCTTAACCCCATATTACTTCAGTTCCACCAGTAAGTTGGGATGTGTAGTTACCTAGTAGCCTAATGCTGCGTACACACGGTCGTAATTTCCGACAACAAATGTTCGATGTAGGGCAGCACAGTGGTATTGTGGTTAGCACTTTCACCTAGCAGCAAAATGGTTTGAATCCCGACCACGACACCATCTGCTTGGAGTTTGCATGTTCTCCCTGTACCTGCGTGGGTTTCCTCTGGGTTCTCCGGTTTCCTCCCACACCTTCAAAAAACCCTGAAAAAATGCATGCTGGTAGGTTATTTGCGCATTGAGGCCTTCGGGTAAGACTGCGTAGGTTCAAAATAAAAATAAAAATGTTCGATATGAGCTTGCTGTCGGAAAATCCGACCGTGTGTAGGCTCCATCAGACATTTGCTGTCGGAATTTCCGACAGCAAATGATTGAGAGCTGGTTCTCAATTTTTCAGACAAAAGTTCTTGTCGGAAAATCCGACCGTGTGTACACAATTCAACGCACAAAAATCCTACGCATCCTCGGAATCAATTCGACACCTGCTCGGAATCATTGAACTTCATTTTTCCTGGGTCGTTGTAGTGTTGTACGTCACCGCGTTCTTGACGTTCGGAATTTCCGCACAACATTTGTGTGACCGTGTGTATGCAAGACAAGTTTCAGTGAACATCCGTCAGAAAAAAATCCACGGTTTTGTTGTCGGAATGTCCGATCGTGTGTACGCGGCATTATTCCCCAATTTATTCATAATCTGTTTAGTGAGAAGTCGATTTTAAGGAACTTTCCCTTAGCATAGTGAGCGTGGTGAAATTGCTTGCTAAGAATACCTAATCATGTGCAAGGAAACAACATTATTATTACTTGGACATGAAATTCAACAGAGATTCACCTCATTCACTGGAAAATCCCTTGCAAAGTGAACAGTCTTTTTGCATTTAGTAAATCAACCTCACAAACTGTGGATAGCTGAACCATGCTGCTTTAGCTAGATCCATGATTGTAAATGTCATTGATTAGATCATTTCAGTCATCTCCTTTAACTATGCATCAGGAATATTAGGCCATAGTTTGTGAAGAAAGATATTTAAACCATATGTGGTTCACTACTTATGTTTCACTGTATATATTTTTCATTGTTTATCACATTTTGTCATGCTTACTGAATTGCTTTCATACTTTGATACCCCAAAGACATTTTAGATCCATTCAGTTTACATTTTGCCATTCACTTTAGCATTTCTCCATCAGCAGGCAGATACTTTTGCAATGAAATTAATTTAAAACGTCTCATGTTAAAAAAAAAACGTGGGGTTTAGAAAAGGGAACTGTAATCATTAAACACCACTTAAGCCTCGTACACACGGGCGGGAATCCAGTCGAAAAAAAACCCGTTGGTTTTCTCGACGGGATTCCTGGCAAGCTTGTCTTGCCAAGCACTGTGTACACACGCGCCATTCAAAAGAACCGCCCTTCTTTTGAATGGCAAGAACGCAGTGACGTCATCGACTACGACGAGCCGCCGCTCGTCAAATTCGATGCTGTCGCCGCCATCTTGCTATACCCTACACTACCCTTGCATGCTACCGCGCATGCTTCGAAGTCTCATCGAGCATGCGCGGGTTTCCCTGGACAGGTGGGCATACAGACGACTGGGTTTCTTGGCAGGAAACACTCTGCCGAGAATCCCGACGAGAGAAATAGAGAGCAGGTTCTCTATTTTTCTCGTCGAGATTCCTGGTGGTTTTCCTGCTGAGAAACCATACACACAAACGGTTTTCTCTGCAAAAAGAGTGCAGTTTTCTTGCTGAGAAAACCGGTCGTGTGTACAAGGCTTTACCTGCTTTCCTTTTATATCCTGGATTGAAAAATTGACAGTGGGAATCTGTTTGGTTGCTGTGGGAAATATCTCAGCATTTTATTGTTTTCAATTTACTTTTATTATATGTTTTCTTTCAATACAACAAAAATGCAATATTTAACCAGAGCTCTGTAACATTACATATCCATATTTGCTGGCAATTCAATATACAGAAGCCTGGTCAATCTTCCAAAAAAGAAAAACTTCTTTATCATAAAAAATAAATAAATATAACCAACATCCAGCCAACTATCATTCCCAATCATTCCCAATCATTCAGATTCATCCCATAGACGAAAAAAGACACACCCCGTCCCCATTCCCATCCTCTCTCTCCCTCCTCGTACATTATTTTATTCTGTTTCCTCTTTCTTTATAATTCCCCTTCATCTTTACCCAAATTATCGATTCATAAATATTCTTCCATTCCTCTTGAGAGCCTGAATTCGTCCCATTTTTGCCACATTATTGGCATTTGATTATTAATATATCCTTCTTCTCTTATTTGTTTTTCCATATATTGTATCTCGTTCATTTCACATATCCAATATTCAATTTGAGGGTTCTTATTTTCTCTCCAATTATATGCTATTATTGTTCTCGCTGCAGATGTCATATGGTGAAAAATATCTTTTAGATATTTTTCACCATATTTTAGCATTTTAAATTCAGGATTCCTCTTAAAAAAAAACACTTCAAATGCTACTGTGGGCAATAGTGAATCTAGACGCTATAGAATAAAATACAGATCTACAACACCCTAGAAATGATAAAAACAAATACAGATCAACAACACTGAACAAATTCATCATTTTATTTTTAGATGTTTTGCGTTTATTGTCTTGTGATAACAATACAGACAGATACTTTCATGCAGCAGCCAGTGTATTGATAAGCTTTCTTTTCACTTCTTTTTTATTAAGTTTTCAGCATGAACAGTAATTCAAAGAACACAACAATGGCTTACATATTACAGTATTCAGGGTTAGTATGTAGTCCTGATGATCTACGTATTTTCACAAGTTTGCAATACTCACAGCATTGATAAGCTTTCATTAACCACTTCCTTACTGGGCACTTAAACCCCCTTCGTACCCAGACCAATTTTAAGCTTTCAGTGCTGACGCACTTTGAATGACAATTGCGCGGTCATACAACGCTGTACCCAAATTATATTTTTATAATTTTTTTCCCACAAATAGAACTTTCTTTTGGTGGTATTTGATCATCTCTGCGGTTTTAATTTTTTGCGCTATAAACAAAAAAAGACAGAAAAAAAAAAAAAAAAAACACAATATTTTACTTTTTGTTATAATAATATCCCAATTTTTTTTTAAAAAAATATATTTTTTCTCAGTTTAGGCCGATACATATTCTTCTATTTATTTTTGGTAAAAAAATTGCAATAAGCGTATAGTGATTGGTTTGCGCAAAAGTTATAGCGCCTACAAATTAGGGGATAGAATTATGACATTTTTATTTTTTTACATTTTTTTTTAATAGTAATGGCGGCGATCTGCGATTTTTGTCAGGCCTGCGATATTGCGGCGCACATATCGGACACTTTTGACACTATTTTGGGACCATTCACATTTATACAGCGAACAGTGCTATAAAAATGCACTGATTACTGTATAAATGTGACTGGCAAGGAAGGGGTTAACACTAGGGGGCGATCAAGGGGTTAAATATGTTCCCTATTAGTGTTTCTTACTGTATGGGGGAGGGGGCTGACTGGGGGAGGAGACCGATCTGTGTCCCTATGTACAAGGGACACAGCATCGGTCTCCTCTCTCCCTGACAGGACGTGGATCTCTATGTTTACACACAGAGATCCACGTCCTGCCTCTGTCACAGCCGATCGCATGTACCTGGCGGACATCGCGGCCGCCAGGCACGCGCATCGGCATCACGTGATGCAGAGCGCACAGCTGTTCCCCGCCGCGCGCCCTCGGCTGCGCGCAGCAGGATGTAAACAGAACAGGACGTACTGGGGACATCCACTCGGCACTTGAGAGCCGCGCTGCAGCCGTCTTTCGGCTATGGCGCGGATCTCAAGTGGTTAAGGCCCCTACACACGATCGGATTTTCCGACGGGAATTGTGTGATGGCAGGCTGTTGGCAGAAAATCAAACCATTTGTATGCTCCATCGGACAATTGTTGTCGGATTTTCCACCAACAAAAGTTGGATAGCATGCTTTAAAAATTTTCGACAACAAATGTGTGTTGTCGGATTATCCGATCGTGTGTACAGAAGTCCTTTGGAAAAAAATCCAAAGTACAAACACGCATGTTCAGAAGCAATGCTAACCATAACACAACAATAGCAGAAGTTTCCCAAAGGGTGGCGCTAAAGGGCCGAAAAACCACATAGTTTTGTGTTTGTTGGACGACAATTTTTTGCCGTTTGTATGCAAGACAAGTTCATGGCTAATGCCCTTTGGACAAAAGTCCTACGCTTTGTCCGTGGAAAATCCGATCGTGTGTACCAGGCTTAACTCTGACTGTTTTAACTAACCCTACCATTACAGCCTAACTTCTACAAGAATACCAAGCCTATAAAAGAAGGTGCAATATATTTACCTTTCCAGAGGCCCCTGAGTTGAAGCACCTTAGCTTCACTACTCTTTGACTGCTGGAGGTATTTGACCCTTCAGGTGGGTTGAATACCTGTTACCACACCATCCTCACACAAAGAGGTTCCTGCCAACTGTTAGGTCATTTAGTTACATAGGAACCTGTGGTGGAAGCCACAGCATGAAACAGTGTAGTGACAGGGTCACTTTAAGGTGTATTTCCACTTTTTCAGCCACATTGGGATAACACCTACTTTATATTTGTTACATAAAATAAAATAAATAACGGAGCAATCAAAGACTGCTGAGAGCTGTGTTCTCAGTCTTCAGTGAATAGAGAGCCAGTGTCTTCCAGTGCTCATTGAAGTACCAGGCTATGGAGTGGGCAGGAGGGGCTGGCTCAGGCTCTTAGCAGCTTGCTGAAAGGCTGAACCAGCTACCGGTCCAGGCATCTGGGTGGACCCAGGGATCTCTCTAGAGTCTGGACCGGCTGAGTGAAGCCACCTGACAGCAGGCTTTAGCCTGCTGTCAAATGAATACAGATCACATGAGTGCAGAATGAAATGCACTCCCGTGATCCCCTAAAGCCTCACTTCTCCTTTAAGCCTATCTGTACTGGACTGCCAGACCTTTTTTTAGCTGTACACTTGATTTCAGCTCTTTCTGTCCTAGCAAAAGGCTCAAGATCTTAAGGCTTGGAGTCTGCATTGCATGCTAATAAGAGGAAATTGACTTTATCCCTACTATGTCACTCTGAATTTGTTCAAATAGTTTCAGTCCAGTGTAAAATCCTGCTTGAAAGAAGCAAGTATAACGGTTATGCCTTGTACACACGATCGGTTTTCCCGACGAGAAAACTGCCATTTTTTATATTGGTCGTGAAAACTGGTCGTGTGTATGCTCCATAGCAGTTTTCTCAACGAAAAAACTGCCCGCAAAAAAATTAAAACCAGCTCTCTTTTTCTCTCGTCGTGTTTCCCGTCAGTCTTTTTCTCGTCACGAAAAACGGTCTGGTGTATGCTTTTCAGAGGGGAAAAAAAATGTGCATGCTCAGAATAAAGTATGAGACGGGATCGCTCGTTCTGGTAAAACTAGCGTTCGTAATGGAGATAGCACATTCATCACGCTGTAACGGACTGAAAATCACGAGGCTGAAAAGCGCGAATCGGCTCTCACCAAACTTTTACTAACACAAGGATCAGCAAAAGTAGCCCAAAGGGTGGCGCCATTTGAATGGAACTTCCCCTTTATAGTGCCGTTGTACATGTTGTACGTCACCGCGCTTTGGTCGAGCGTTTTTTTGCCTGAACGTGTGTATGCAAGGCAGGCTTGTGAGGAATCACGTCGGGAAAAACTTTGTTTTTTGTCATGTCAGGAAAACCGGTTGTGTGTATGAGGCATAAGAAGTATTTAAAAAATGTTTTTTTAGGTATGCTGTCTGAATGAGAACAACTAACAGATGGTTGGGGGTTTCTCAAACTGCAAAAGTAAAAATACGCTTTAAAGTGACACCAAACTCTGGTTTAAGAAGAAAAAATGAAATTCAAGTATGTATTCAGAACTCAAAAAAAAGCCTTCTATTGCTCTAAGTGTCTTCAAATCTACAAATTCCTTTGATTGTGCTGCTGTGATTCGACTTTCTGTTGTAGGGTGGCTATGTCCATTCTCCATGGTCACACTGTATGTAGGAACGTAACCATCCTCTCTTGATTTCACTGTCAAGATAGACCAGGGACTATGAATTATGGACTTTGAGATGCATAGTGTGCATATAGCAGTTCACATGGCCCCCAGTTAACATGAACTGCTCATTCAAAACAAACAGAAGTTTGAAAGAGGAGAGGGTTGGAAGCTCACAGAGGACATTACAAGGAGACAGAAAAACACAGTAAGAAATGATTCATGAAAACTAGATTACAGGGCCATTAAAGCGGTGTTCCGCCCACCGCTGCAAAAATTAAAAGCCAGCAGCTACACATACTGCAGCTGCTGGCTTTTAATAACAGGACACTTACCTGTCCTGGAGTCCAGCGATGTCAGCACTGCAGCTGATGTTTCTATCAGCTGTCGGGTGCATGCCGCCACCATTGCGGGTAAGGGAACCCAGCAGTGTAGCCTTACAGCTTCACGGGGGGAACCCTACTGCGCATGCGAAAGGCTCCGCTCCTCTCTCCTACTGGCCCGGCGGCAGGGGGAGGAGGAGGGAGCCAAGCGGTGATGGACTCTCAGAAGTGGGAACAGGATACCTGTCAAAGACAGTTATCCGCTCCCCGCTCCCCCCCGAAAGATGCCAAATGTGGCACCGGAGGGGGGAGGAGACAAATCAGCAGAAGTTCCACTTTTGGGTGGAACTCCGCATTAAATAGTGGATGTGTATACTGAATAAGGATAGCAATCAGTGTCACTAAATATAGGGGCATTGAGGTAGGTGCTATCAATTACCTGTAAAAGTCAAAAGGATTTGCATTTTATATCATTGTTTTATATCTACAGAACTATTGACAAGCAATCTGGCCTTCTTATATGTTTTTCTTTTATCATATGCTCAGTTTCCCGGATATGTAAAGGGTTTACTTTATTAAGAGCAATAATGATGTGATGATAGTGATCAGATCAGGTTTAGTTGTATAGTTTCTGCATTTTACTATATGTCTGACAGATATGGTTATCTGTAAACATAAATAGGATTCTTAATGAAAATGGGTTGGTCTGTTCTGGAGCTTTAACAACTCGGGCAATAACTAAATGGGAAATTCTAGAAAAGGTTAAGTATGTAAAACTAGTCCACTGTTGACCCTGCTTACCAATGTGAATTCCAGACACACTGAGTATGCACTCAATTTTTTCCATTTGAGCTCTTTCTGTTTACTGGTGACCCTGGGCTACAGCAGAGCCACCGGTGCATTTCCTTGGCTTCCTAACTTTCAAAAGAATAAAGCACATAGTTAAGTATGTCTCATCGTTTTCTTTTTTTGTAAATGCTTTTGGAATTTTGAAAAACGCTTTATGGAACAGGTCCAGATAAATGCTCATTGGTTCATTCTTCATGGCTTCCAGCCAGCCTCTGTTTAAAACAATTCAAGAATGTTATTTATTTAATGTTTTTTTTCTGTGCTATCCCCTCTTTCCTCATTAGTGTTGTGCTGGCATAGGAAGGGATGAAATCATTTTATGGTGACCTTCTAAGTACCTCTGCTAACAAGCCAAAAATGCACATAGTTACTGGTTACATTGTTGTCACTATAGGATGTGTTTACAGTCTTTTTGATTGTCTCTAACATTCATGTAACATTAGATACCCTGTACTTTTTCTACATTGATGGTGCTCCCATCAAGGAAGAGAAAACACATAGAAGAACAAGAATGCATCAAGCAAATAATATATGTAGCGGGGTCTTCAAAGTTAGTGAGATACACCTGGGGGTAGAGAGACCCAGGTGTGTAATTATGTCAGGGATTAGACCCCTTTTTGTTATTCGTGGAGGATTGGGTGGTGCAATATTCTCCTTGGCCTGTGGGTGGCGGGGTACCTACAGGCTTGAGGTAGAATCACTACCACAGTGCTACCCTTTTTGTCCCTTCCTGGAGATGGTACGGCTGGGGCGGGGAACCCGCCGTGGTGTTGATGGGAGGAGATAAAAGGGGGAGACGCCCTCGCCACGAGGTCTGTTGGGAGATCTTCTCTTCACGTACCTAGGCGCCCTCGGCCTGGGTGCGGGCGGTTCAAGGTTCCGGCCTGGGCACCCTAGGCCTGGCCGGAATGAAGCTGGAGTTGGAGTCCATCCCAGGCACCTTCAGCCTGGGGTGAGGTACTTTGTAGAAGGCCTGGGACCTGGTGACTTCGACCGGGTCCCGCGAGGGTGAAGTGATTCCAGGGTGCCCCTTGCGAGGGGACCCGCATCTGAGGTGAGGAGGCTGGGGAGGTCACCCGTCTGAAGACTCCGGAGCAGCGTCAACCCGGTGACGGACGGGCCTCTGGTAACTCCCTCGGAGGGTTATCTTCCCCTGATAGGGGCCGCAGCGCAGCGAAGTTGTTCTAATCAAGACTCCTGCAACCCCTGGTCATAGCACAGGGGGTGTAGGGACTACAATCTAGATAGTGCCTCGGCCTGCTCATCCCACCGTATCCTGCCATGTATTGTTTGTTGTGGAGCTACGGAATAAAACTAGCAGTTGGACTGTGATCGGTGTATGGACTCTGTTGATGGGAGCAAAGGGAGATTCCAGCATAGCAGGGCTAAGTTCCGCAACCTAATGCACATTTGGCCCGAGGAAGATATTGATACTGGCCTTCACCTCACCCACAGCCATGGGGAGGACATGGGCCGTAGCGCACCTCACTCTCGAAAACCAGGTACCCCTAGACAAGAGCTTTCGGACAACCGAGAAATATGTGAAGGGGGTGAGGCCGCTACACGTGGGGGCTCGTGAGTCCGGGATGAAATGTGTGTTGACCCTGAGGTTTGGAACGGCTGTGTTTGAACTTTGCTGCCCGGAGGAGGTTCGAGCAGGTCGGCCATGTGATTGGCCAAAGTGCGTCCCTGTGCTCGAAGTCGTGGAAATTTCTCTGAAAAACCGGGAGAGGCCCATGCAAAAAGAGCGGGAAGAGGGAGGAGTCCAGCCGTGTGACGAACTACATGTGGGGACTTTTGCTGCACTGCGCCACGAGGCACCCCATGACTGTGCAATTTGTGGGAGGAGACTGAAGGAAGCCCGCGAAAACGTGCAAGTCGTGGGAGGAGTCTGGCCACATGTGGAGATACACGTGGAGACTCCGGCGCAAGGTCAGCGCGTGATGGAGCAGCAAGTGGTCGGAGTGAACTCAGGCTCCCCGTGGATGCCTGTACCTTATCCTTTCAAGATGACTGCATTTGCTGCGCCCATTACAGACACGGGGATAAGGCTCAGGCCCCGAGGACAGTTGGCTCTGTATTCATGCAGAGACACGGAGGCCCTCGGTGTGATCTGTCCCGGATGCTCGGGACTGGTGGTCCAACTAAAGCCATTCGGGCGATGTGAGGCATGCAAGGAGTTCCTTTTTGAGGTTGAACCATACACGGAAAGGCCCCGGGCCCTACGCCTCAACTGCATCACAGGAACCGCCACTCCGGAGGGAGAGATCCAAGCCTCTGCGGAGGTTCCCGTGCGCGCTGACCAGGGCGAAGTGACTGCCCAACCAGAGACTGAGAGAGAAAAATCAGAGGACACTGCTTCGGTCACTACAGACTCCCTGCTCCCACCTCCGAAGAGGAAAGTCGGCCTGGTACAGGCATCCTATGGTCGTGGTCGAGTTTCACCCCGCCGCTTGCCTGGCCTAGATGGCGCCGGTAGAGAAGAGAGTCCCGGACATCCCAGTTCTTCAGAAGGTCCAGGTGAGCCAGGGGCTGGGACTGTGGTGTTGGTTGGAGGTGTCGGGGGTCCACAGTCAGTGGAGCCCGCAAGGGAGGGTAGCCTTCCGTCTACTAGAGATTACCTTCCTGCCGAGATGTATGACACCTCCGACCTAGAGTCATTGTCAGACTGTGGGGATGACGGAGAGATAGATGAACTGTTTCACCGGAAGGGCTGGGACAGACGCCCACTACCTGTGCTGAGTAAACCGCAGGATTCCCCCATGTCCATAGAAGACAGTACGCTCCGGGTGAAGGCCCCGGAGTTCCCGAGAAAATCTAGTCCTCCGATCAACTTTCCTCATTCAACTACATCACCCGCTCTGATGGTGGGGATGCAGCGTGCTTCGTTGCGGGCACCAAAGGCAAAGCAACCCGAGATGGTGAAGGTACCTCGGCACCCGGAGGCCATCATGCAGCCAGGAGAAGGTGAGCGAGATGTGATGCCGCCTCTAGCCAGGTTGCAGAGACTTTTCTCCCAGAGAGTCGCCCGTGAATATGGGTGGGAGTACCCCTACTTGCCTCGGGACTTATTGTATGAAGTCGAGGTCCTGCGACCAAGGTGGTATGACGAGTTTGTATGGGAAAAGCTTAAAGTACCCCATGCCAGGCGATACCTGTCATGTTCGCCGCCTGTGTCTAAAAAGTTCAAGGACTGCAGAGCTGATTGGAGACTTGGGCGCCATATTCATGCCGATAAGGTGCTCATCTGCAGGAAAGAAGGAGAGGATGTCGAGTATTCGGTGGAAGTGTTTGACGGGCACCTGAAGCCCCTGTTTCTGCCGGATCCAAGGTTCTACTTATAGGAGAAGTGAGCTCCTATCTTGTTGCTGTTGAAACTTTCTGGAAGAGACATTCCCAGACGCCTAGAACTGTGCCCTACTTTTGTTTTGATTTGGGCTTTTCCTTTACTCACTGGAGACTTGGGAGCTGTTGTTTTTTTTTCTCCCTTTTCTTCATGTGCCAAAGGCAGAGACTTTTGGGGTAGAGTTAGAGTAGGAAAGCAGGAAGAATGAAGATCTAACCAAGTGTCATTACCGCAGCGCTGTCACCAGGTGGCAGTGTTGTGCAACGGTTGTTTGAAATGTTACACATGCATTGCTTACTTATTGGAGTGAGTGGGTCTCTCGGCTGACGGACCCACTCATGCCGAGTTAACACAGAGTGTTAGGATGTGTTTTTTTTTGTTTCCCTTCTGCAGGAGATTCGTCGGTCAAGACTGCTGAGAGTGGGGTGGTTTTTGATTAGGAATGGGAGGGATTGTAAATGTGTACAAAGCAGAAGTTTTATATGAGAGTTTATCGTTTTATAGTTCCCTTTTCCGTTGAGCAGGTCTTGGCACACACAGTATCCAAAATTTGAGGGATAGCCTCTGGGGCCCACTTCATGTCACCACTCCTTGGGAGACATGGGTGTGCACCTGACGCTGGGGACCAGCGTCAAATCACCAGGGGGAGTGTGTAGCGGGGTCTTCAAAGTTAGTGAGATACACCTGGGGGTAGAGAGACCCAGGTGTGTAATTATGTCAGGGATTAGACCCCTTTTTGTTATTCGTGGAGGATTGGGTGGTGCAATATTCTCCTTGGCCTGTGGGTGGCGGGGTACCTACAGGCTCGAGGTAGAATCACTACCACAGTGCTACCCTTTTTGTCCCTTCCTGGAGATGGTACGGCTGGGGCGGGGAACCCGCCGTGGTGTTGATGGGAGGAGATAAAAGGGGGAGACGCCCTCGCCACGAGGTCTGTTGGGAGATCTTCTCTTCACGTACCCAGGCGCCCTCGGCCTGGGTGCGGGCGGTTCAAGGTTCCGGCCTGGGCACCCTAGGCCTGGCCGGAATGAAGCTGGAGTTGGAGTCCATCCCAGGCACCTTCAGCCTGGGGTGAGGTACTTTGTAGAAGGCCTGGGACCTGGTGACTTCGACCGGGTCCCGCGAGGTTGAAGTGATTCCAGGGTGCCCCTTGCGAGGGGACCCGCATCTGAGGTGAGGAGGCTGGGGAGGTCACCCGTCTGAAGACTCCGGAGCAGCGTCAACCCGGTGACGGACGGGCCTCCGGTTACTCCCTCGGAGGGTTATCTTCCCCTGATAGGGGCCGCAGCGCAGCGAAGTTGTTCTAATCAAGACTCCTGCAACCCCTGGTCATAGCACAGGGGGTGTAGGGACTACAATCTAGATAGTGCCTCGGCCTGCTCATCCCACCGTATCCTGCCATGTATTATTTGTTGTGGAGCTACGGAATAAAACTAGCAGTTGGACTGTGATCGGTGTATGGACTCTGTTGATGGGAGCAAAGGGAGATTCCAGCATAGCAGGGCTAAGTTCCGCAACCTAATGCACATTTGGCCCGAGGAAGATATTGATACTGGCCTTCACCTCACCCACAAACATGGGGAGGACATGGGCCGTAGCGCACCTCACTCTCGAAAACCAGGTACCCCTAGACAAGAGCTTTCGGACAACCGAGAAACATGTGAAGGGGGTGAGGCCGCTACATATAGATAATGTGATTTTTGCACTTAAAGGGGTTGTAAAGGTTCGTTTTTTATTTTCTAAATAGATTCCTTTAAGCTAGTGCATTGTTGGTTCACTTACCTTTTCCTTCGATTTCCCTTCTAAATGTTATTTTTCTTTGTCTGAATTTCTCACTTCCTGTTCCTCCTCAGTAAGCTTGCCCCCATCATCCGAGCCGTTCTGGCTGGGGGTTAGTCAGCGTGCTCTCCCCCTCCCTTGGGACTACATCCCTGCGGGGAGACGCTGTGAACGTTCCCTTTTGGACAACAGCGATCTGCACAAAATACAGCATACTAAATAGTCTTCCCATAGCTATACAGTATATATTGATAAAATAAATTGACTCAGCAGTACTGCTGATGAACTGAGAATAATTTAAGATATGAAGCACTTTCTATGGCCAGTAGTAATGAAAGTTTTCATTAGCTGTTAGCAGTGTTGTAATACACTACTTATATACCAAAAATTTGATTATAAAGCACTTTAAATTCCTTATTCAAAATTTAGCACACTAGGGACTAGACCAATAAGCCCCTCAATCGTAGTAGCAGTTTAAAAAGGACCTATATTCCCAAGGGGAAAGACAAAAAATATAAAATCAGCGCTAAATGTTAAAAGTCCTTCACACACTATAATGTAATGTCAAGGATCCACAATCACTTGGAGTCCGATATAGACCAAGGACTTCAACACTGTCCTCCCTGATTTTGGATCTTTAGTGGCGCGCCACTCAGTAAGGTAATTCATCTCGAAAAAAGAAAACACCATATAGTGTAGTATGTCCAACTCCACTTGTGTACCAACTAACTACTTATAATGTGCCTACATCAAAAATTCCAAAAACATCTCCATTGGACCACAAGATGCATTCTTGTATACTGTATATACCCTTAATCTCCTATTTCCCATAAAAGGCCTTTTGTGGGACTCCAATGTAGCTTTCCTCAGTACCTTTATCTCCTCTCTGGAAAAATCTTCCTCCCCTTCCTCCAAATGGGTGTCAGAAGCTCACAAAAATAATTTTTAACATATAGTGTTATACTGAAAAAACTTGATTCCACAAAATATGATCTGTGCTACTCACAAAAATTCATTTATAAATGTGTGTATCTCTCTAAACTCAGTAATGACTCCACCGTGTGTGTGTTGTGATACACCAATAACTCCATGCACCTTACTAAATGTACTATTTTCATTACGCAATCAACCAAGCAAATTCCTTTTTGGTAACTTCTGACACCCATTTGGAGAAAAGGGAGGAAGATTTTTCCAGAGAGGAGATAAAGGCAAAGAGAAAATCTACATTGGAGTCCCACAGAAGGCTTTTTTGAGAAATAGGAGGGTAAGGGTGTGTATATATATATATATATATATATAAGAATGCATCTTGTGGTGTTTTTTTTTTTTTTGAGATTAATTACCTTATTGAGTGGAGCACCATTAAAGATCTAATACCAAGGAGGATGGTGTTGAAGTCCTTGGTCTATATTGGACTTGAAGGGATTAGGGATCCTTGTAATGACATTTATATGGACTGGGGTGTGCAGAACTTTTAACAGTTAGTGCTGATTTTAAATAAGGGCTAGTGGTAATGGCTCTGAGCAACAATTCTGGTGTACCGAGGTCTGAGGATAATGACAAATCTAGATTATTAATAAAATTCCTGCAAATAGAAAATGCTCAAGTAATGCAGTTATGTATTCATTAGGAGATCATTGAAAGAGAAGTGCGGGAATAGTATATACCTAACTAGGTGGATGCAGCATTGGTTCCCCGCCACCTCCAAGACCAAGAAGTGATTGATCAAATCCTGTTGATTGTTAAGCTAAGAGGCTGCACCAGCTGCCGGTCAGGCTTGTGGGTGGATCCCGACATTAGGGTCTGGATCTCTCCAGAGCCGGGACTGGCTAACTTACGTCAGCTGATAGTGGGCTTTAGCCCTCTGCTCAGCTGAAAATGGGTAACAGGAGTGCAGAACGAAGTGCACTTCTGTGCTCCCCAGGAGATGTATGGCCAAAAGAGCTTTTGCCCTACTTCTCCTTTACATTTTTTTTTTTTTTTAATGCAAGTAGTGTAAGTTCCTCAGTGTGAAATGGTATTACCTTCTTACAATCCCCCAATAAGCAGAGCTTAGACTGGGAAAAGGGAGAAGAATAAAGAGCCTGTGGGTTGTACTGCTGTGCTCATGTGCTAATATGGAACATGCTAATAAGAGAGTCATAGAGAAATTAGCTCATTTGTGTGTTGATTCTCCTTTCACTGTTCTGTCACAGGGAGACAGAAGGAGAATACATGTAAAGGGGAACCCTTCAAGACAAGATTTTGCTATGTGCCAAAGCTGTGTAAATCTCAGAGCATGATGGACAGAAAGATAAATAAAGTTGTGGGTAACACAGCTCACGTACATGTACTTAGCAGGTTTTTTTTCTTTATAAATAAATGTGCCTTGGAGCCCATTTAGACTTATGCATTGTGTGCACATTACCACAATGTTTTTACATGCAATGCATGTTGAATATCACCCCAACACTTGAAGGCAATGAACATGTGTTGCAGTGTGCAGCAATGCCCAGAAATGCACCATATTGAATTGTGTTGCAACGGTCACAAAATTTGTGGCACATCCAATTTTTAGGGCATTTGGTGCATTAGCAGCCAATTCAGTTTAATGAGCTGCAAGCGTGTTAATACAAAGCAAGAATTGTAACTGGGCCCTTAGGGTGATTGAATATCTTCAGGAGAATTATGAAATTCTTGGATTAGCACAGAAAATTATTTTTGCTTAGTACTTTGATTAAAGTTGTGGCTTGTTTGACCAAGACTAACTTGTTAGATATCCATCATGTTACATTCCTCGCTCAGTTCAGCTTTAGCAACAGACCAAAAGCTGTAACACCAGAGAGGGAAATCAAAATTTAAATAATCCTCTCCAAGGACATAGCCAAGCTATTATTTTACTAGTGTAGAGCAGGGAAGGATATATTTTCAGGACACTTACGCAATACAGATTTTCTAAATCAGTGCCACTATATGATAAGAAGGCAAAACTTGATATTATGTATGTACCAGCAGATAAAGGTTGTTTATTCTGGGGATAGGGTAGCAGATATTGAATTGCAAGTACTGCTGCGGATTTATTTTTGTTAGTTTAGCTCTAACATTGATTTGCATTATGGAACTGGCGCTGCCCAGCATCTCAGTCGGAAAGTATTTTAAAATCATTGAATAAAGGAAGTCAAATCCCAATTCCGGCCCAAACTTTTCTTTAGTTCTTGATAAGGAAAAGATAATGGAATAATAGGAAAAGTCAGAACTTCTGCAAAGTCTTGATTGCAAAGTACCCGAAGAAATCAGTGTCTCAAGCTGGAAGCATAAACAAAAAAAAAACACTTTAATGCCCTGTACACACGATCGGAATTCTGACGGGCTAAAATCCGATGGAATTTTTCGTCGGAATTCCGTTCAAAGCTGTCTTGCATAAACACTATCAGACAAAATTCCGACCATCCAAAACGCGGTGACATACAACACGTACGACGTCACTATAAAAGGGAAGTTCAAATGTGCCACCCTTTGGGCTGCTTTTGCTGATTTCGTGTTACCGCGTGTTAGTAAAAGTTTGGTGTTAGCCGATTCGCGTTTTTCAGTCTCCGTGCTTTTCAGTCCGTTACAGCATGACGTATGTGCTATTTCTATTATGAACGCTAGTTTTACCAGAACGAGCGCTCCCGTCTCCTAATTTAGTCTGAGCATGCGTGGATTTTTCTCCGATGGAGTTCCACACAGACGATCGGAATTTCCTATCGTTTTTTTTTTCCATCGGAAAAATTTAAAACATGTTCTATTTTTTTACACCGATGGAAAAAACTCAGATGGGGCCCACACACGATCGGAATTTCCGATGAAACAAGTCCATCGGACTTGTTTCATCGGAAATTCCGATCGTGTGTACAGGGCATTAGGCTCTAACCGTTTTTCTATTTGATACCTTGTTACAAAGTAAGGGGAAATCTTCTCAGTGAGGAGAGAAAAAAAAAAAAAAAAAAATTCCCTTGGAATTGGGCTTAATGTTTTGAAATATAATTTTTGTTTCTGAAATTTGGAAATAAGCATAATGATAAACCTAGATCTCCATGTGAGACTGTATGCTCTTTATGAATATTCACTTGAATTTCTTTAATCTTAATTATCATCATTCTGTATTATGATGATTTTACAATGCTTACACCTACAGGGGTTAAAGCTTTGTCTAGGTTTCCATTTGCCTGGACACAAACTTCAGCTGTACCTGGGAACCATTCCTATGTCTTCTAGAAAATAAAATATTTTCTTTGTTTATTGGGACAAACAAGACTTCTGGTCCAACTTTAGGAAATTAATTCTGAGGGCATCTGATTAAGATGTTAATTTTGTTTCAATAGGCAGCCTTGGGAAGGAGCAACAGTTTTACTCTTGATAGTCTAGATTAGCATTATTCTCAAAGCTGGTTATCCTATTATCCTGTTTTACCAGAAAGAGTTTAAAATTATGAAGTTAATTTTTTTTTTAAATATAAATTATCTGATTTTATTCACATAAGATTGTCTGTCTTTTTAGGGTCTGTCAGTAGCAGTTACGTTTTGGATCCCAATACAATATTTTCTACGAGTCCCAAAAACACCTCCTCAGTCCTCATGATGGTCTTTTTGAAATGGTTCACTTAACCTAATCAAGAATAGTGTAGCCTGTACTTAGCTCTAGGAACGGTAGCAATTAGAGGCACGGAGTCCTTTATTTAATAAATGACTTGTTATAGAATATAATTTCTTATGTTTTATGTTTAATTTGCAAAATATTATTTTTACTAATTGCAGAAATATTTGTCGATTTTCTAATAGTCTGACAGTAATAAATGACTAGTACAACTACATTTGGTCAGTAGGTAATTACAATATAATTAATCTTACTTGCTGAACCAAAGAAAGCCAGATGGTCTAGTGCTGTACTTGACCTCTAGACTGCATACGGTAGTTTACTATTGTTAATACTCTTATCAGACTTTTTTTTTTTTTTGGAAAACCCATTAAGTTAATTATAGACATTAATGTAAAAATGTTCTCCGTTTAAAAGAGATGCTGGCTATACGTCTTATAAAAAAAAACATATTTCCTAAAATTTTTGATTAAAAAAACAGCAATAAGTAAAAATCTATTAAACAGCTAGCTGTGCTAACATAGAACTCACAGCCTTTAACATCTATGTGACAAAAAACAAGACAACCTGTTTATCAGTATACAGACCTACAATCTAGTGCTGACTATTAAATTGTGGGGGGCGGGGGGTTGTTTATAAGAAGCCATAGGCATACAAGAGTGTTTGGTTGTGCAAGCATGATCTGACTGCCCAAGGGGTATAACTGCTAGCTGTGTATCCTTAGAATATTTACATTCGACTTCCATGAGTGTAGATGTTTTAGTGGTTTGAAAGGGAAGGAGGGAGAAATGAGCAGACAGCTTCAGACACTGGCTTATCGTGAGGGAAAAAGTAGCTATCAGACAATATTCTTATGCTGGCCATACACTATATGAAAAATCTGCCGAAAATCCATCATGTAGACACTTTGTTCGTTTTTCGGCAAGTTAATGGGCACAAATCGTTAATCGTTGGTGATGTTTTTGTGGGAAAAAATACGAACGGCAAGTTTGGAAAACTTCTGCCGAACGAACGATAAATTGAAAGGTTAATGTGTTTCCCGTCCGAACTGTCTGCACTAGGTATATGTAAAAAAAACTAACCAAACTTTTTTTTATTTATGTCCTCTGAACGATTTATCGGTCATTACATGATGGCACCATCGTTTGCGCTTACGGCCGAAAGTTTGTTTTTCGGACATGGGTTTGGCCGATTTTTCGTATAGTGTATGGCCAGCATTAGAGTGATTCATCTCTTCCCCCAAGCATTGGGGAATGTACATGGTGATTAACAGCCTTGGGCATCTTTTTTTTTAAATGCTGAAAAAATCAGTACTGTCAACAGCAAATGTCTTCCAGCATATTGGATGGTTTTAAAGAGAATAATATTAAAAGATATGTCAGTCATTTGAGTCTGGAAGAAGACATTGCAGCCACTATAGGATTCTCTCCTAACTGTTAAGCCCTGTACACACGATCAGATATCCTATGGATTTTCGTTTGATGGATTTGTCCATCAGAAATCCGATGAAACTGTTTTCCATCAGTCTTGCCTATACACCATCAGTCAAAAAACCGACCGTTCCAAACGTGGTGACGTAAAACACTCCGATGACCTGAAAAAAATGAAATTCAATGCTACTGAGCATGTGTCGACTTGATTCTGAGCATGCTTGGGTTTTTTATCTGATGGATTTCCCCACAGACGATCGGAAATTGCCATCGGTTTTTTATCCATCAGATAATTTTAAAACATGTTCTATTTTTTAAAACCGATGGAAAAAAGACTGATGGGTCCCATACACGATCAGTTTGTCTGATGAAAACAATCCATCGGACGGTTTTCATCAGTCAAACTGATCGTGTGTACAGGGCTTTAGAGAATAAGTCAATATTAGCTTTGTGTAGCCTGGACCAGTATATTATTAGAAATCAATGGAATTATTTTACTTTTCACTTCAGTATTGTCATCTAATAATGATGGATGCTAGATATTTAATAGTCTAGTAATAAAACTAGAAAGAATAAATGACTTGAAAGATTTATTGTGCAGAAGAAAAACAAATAAACATATCATGGTTCTTGGGAGGTTATTGGGTCGTCTTCACAGTCTTCAACCCTAAATAACATCTTTCATTCAGAGGATCATAGAATCTGTCCAATGACAGAAGACAACTGAGTCTAAGGAATTTTTTTTCTAGTGCACGATTTAAGAGCAGTAGTAAAAATGGCATTGAATTGGCCAACATGCTATTAATCAGTCCTGATCATTGTGCTGTATGCTTTGCGTGAGGTAGCCTGACTGTTGTCCATGGAACAAAGGTATTCATAATATACAAATTATTGTGAATACTTGCTATGCCAAATGGGACCAATTAAAGTGGTCATAACCCTTAAAAACAAAAAAGAGATCCTGGTCACTTATAGCAAATTAAACAGCACAGAGCTTGTGCTGTCTAATCTGCCCCTTTCTAATCTGTAAACCTGGTTGATCTTGCATGTTCCTGTGCCCCCCTTTGTGTGCTGACCATGGTAATCATGGCTGCTGATCCCTGATTACCTTGTTCAATTTATGTGCCTTTGTCATCCCGCTGTTTTCCTCTTTCCCCCTCCTTCCCTGCCTGTCAGCCCCTGCATGTGTCTCTCCCCCTCTCCGCCCTCCCCTCCTGCCGCTATTAGTAGCTGTAGAAAAGTAAAGAACATTTACAGCCAGTTCCTCTGTTCTATCAATCTCTTCTACACTGTGTAGACATTTTTTTAAAACGATGCCTTTAAATACCTTATCTTTGGTCCCTTCTGGCCGGTCACGTGACCTCTGGCCACTCTCCTCCCCCATCTAAGGTCTACAGCAGGAGGGCTGAGCAGTCACGTGACCTCCCCGGCTGACATCAGAGGGGATCCTGGTCCCTCCCGCTGTAGCCCGTAGATCAGAGGAATAGAGTGGCCAACGGTCACGTGACCAGCCAGAAGAGATTAAAGTGTCTCTCCTACACTGTGATGAAAGATTAATAGAACAGAGGAGCTGGCTGTAATTGTTCTTTACCTTTACAACCACTTGAACTTCTGAATCACACACTGATTGCCCCCCCCAGTAATAAAGAGGACTTGTCACCAGCCCATCAAAGTACCTGTCACCAGCCCATCTGAGTAAATGAGTACCTGTCACCAGCCCATCTGAGTACCCGAGTACCTGTCACCAGTCCATCATAGTACCCGAGTACCTGTCACAACCCCTCAGAGTACCTGAGTACCTGTTACCAGCCCATCAGAGTACCAGAGTACCTGTCACCAGCCCATCAGGGTACAAGAGTACCTGTCACCAGCCCATCAGGGTACCAGAGTACCTGTCATCAGCCAATCAGAGTATCCAAGTACCTGTCACTAGCCCATCAGATTACCCGAGTATCTGTTACCAGCCCATCAGAGTACCCGAGTACCTGTCACCAGCCCATCAGAGTACTCTTGTATCTGTCACCAACCCATCAGAGTACTCTTGTATCTGTCACCAACCCATCAGAGTACCCGAGTACCTGTCACCAGCCCTTCAGAGTACCTGAGTACCTGTCACCAGCCCATCAGAGTACCCAAGTACCTATCTGCAGCCCATCAGATTACCCGAGTACCTGTCACCAGCCCATCAGAGTACCCGAGTACCTGTCACCAGCCCATCAGAGTACCCGAGTACCTGTCACCAGCCCATCAGAGTACCCGAGTACCTATCTGCAGCCCATCAGAATACCTATCTGCAGCCCATGCCTCATAGAATATACCTTGGGGTGTTTGCTTTCCAAAATTGGGTCATTTTGTGGGTAATGCCACTGTCCTGGTGCTCCAGGACCTTCAAAAGTGTGATAGGTGGGAATGAAATTAGATGTGTAATTTATGCTCCTAGACTGCCGGACGGTACTACTTCAATGTTGCTGTCTACTTAAAAAAGGTACTGTTTTAATCAAGCTAAATCATATATTATTATGCTATATGTTATAACATAATAATTTATTATTTATCTATTTACTGTGAAATTACTGGTTTGAAGTTAAAACTTCAAACTTCAATAATTTGTCCATTAAGTCACCTGTATGAGTACAGATTTTGAAAATATAGTAAATTACTTTAAGAACAATATATAATAATTATTTGTATATTACTTACTTATGGTAATTAACCACTTGCCACCCAGGCCAAGTCTGACACTCCTCTCCTACATGTAAAAATCATAATCAGCATAAGTACTTCTTCCCAGTCAGTGGCTGAAAGTATTCAAGCCACTGGATCAACAAAGCAGCCAGGAAGCTAGCAGAAGGAAAGGTCGGCTATGGTAGCATACTCGTTTCCACATTTCTTTTAGCATAGTTTTTCTCTGCATGACCTCTTCCCAGAAAAAGCCTGATGTTTAGATTGAACAAAACAGCCTCTGGGAAAAATCAAATCAGTTTTGTTTGGCAGCCTAAGTTGCATTGTGCCTCAGTCTTGGTCAAAACGTCTTAGGCATCCATTCATGTACTCTTTGTAGGCAGATTAAGAAGTTTCAATCCCAATTTGCAAAAAATGTGACCAAGTAACAGTGCAGATAGTCCTTATCAGGAACAAGAGGATACAAAATTTCTAAATAGTGGAATATTTACATGGCATCAATGGCCTTTGCATAATGTTTGTGAACCGTCCCTGGCTTTTTAGATCAATAGATGTCTTTCAGCTCATATATAACACAGTGGTAGATGTGGTGGTCCAAGGGTTGTATCGTTCTGTGTATGCAGTCATCATACAACGTTTGTCCTGTATCTAATATGGATGACAAAAGTTAACCATGTTCATTTATGATGAAAGCTTATTCTAATAGATTGCTCCATATGGCCAAGTTTTTTTTGTAATAGTAACTTAGAGATCATTATGTATAAATAGTCACCTGTTCATCAGATATGGGCAGTTCCAGCTGTGCTTTCGAGCATAGTTTTAGAGAAATATAATATAATTTCACAGGCAGTAATGCTATATGTTACATTGGGTTTTACAGATTAAATTATTATTGACATGTTGAATTTGGCTGGAACCTATCTTGTGCAATCACATGCGAGTTTGGCAGATGGGAAGCAGTGTAATATAAAACAGAGCTGACCAACTGGCAAATGTATAGTATTGGACAGTGCTAAACAAACAATTGTCTCCTACAAATTCCCAATGCTTATTTTCAATAAATAAACCTGCAATGGACACATTTTCAGGTTAACCGTCTACTTATACTTCTATTCGTTGGAAATACTGCGTGACTCATCAAAGTCACACGCAGAGATTTACCACTAAAATGCCTGAAATATTAACTGTAAAGTAATAAAACAAGAGCCACAGGAAAGAACTTGGGCTGCAAAGCACTGGCACTTAGACAGAACGATTACCTGGAAGACTGATCTTGCTTTTACAAGTTAGTTGTAGTCATAGGTGTGATTTGTTATCCATGGAAGAACAGTAGGAAAACATAAAGGCAATGCAAACCTACAAAGAAATGTGATACCAAACACTTCATTCATTTAATTGTAAGTTATAAATCGATTGAACAGTCACTGCAATAGTAAAGCTATAAGCACAGTGCCAAAATATTAAAACACAAAATTAATGATAATCGCTTAGAACAAGATTTGAATGCCAGAGCTGGATTTAATTACAAATATATCTCTTTTCTGGAAACCTGGATTGGAGATTTGCTTTCAGCATATTAAAATGATACCTGGAACAAAAGGTTATCTCACAGCAAAACATGGTCAACAACAATGCTAAAATGCATTATATTGTTGACCAAATAACTTTAAGGCTTGGTTCCCACGGCAGTGAGGCGAGAACCCTGCGAATCCAGTGCGGGTTTTCCCATTGCATACAACTCGCAGGCAGTTCACACTGCCCTATGCGAACTGCTGGTAGTGTCAATAGAAAATTAATGACACCCCCATTTCAGTTTGCATATTGCAGAGCTTCACTATACCTCTGGCGACATGACTAAATACTCAAGGTCTTGTTGATCTATACCACTCTGACATATATATTACCTAAATAGCTCAGCACTCTCTTGCAGTCTCCTATTTATCACAAAAAAAATGTAATACATTTTGCACAAAGTCTCAAGTGCGACAATTACTTTCAGTGGCTACAGTACACATACTCTCTGGTTCTTTGCCACTGTCTTGAAACTAGCAGCAGCATTGTCATCCTGCCCTGTGCGAAATCCCTCAGCTGGACATTGGATTGCCAATCTCATAGACCTGTAAGCAGGCCAATTGAAGGGGCATGCGGGGCAGGTTGACAACACTGATGCTACTTGCCAGGTAGTGACTTAACATTGCTTGAAATAGGAAGTGCTGTTACTGGCAAGATCTCCAGGTGAGCCTAGCCATACACAGTAACATTTCTCAAAAGACTTCCCTATCCATGCTAAACATCATAAATGGAGGAATCTTCCCAGCCATTTATTATATTCTGACAGCCACTGCACGGTTGTCTGACTACCCAAACAGTGACCGATTGGTTGCAGTAAGTGTTCGACTGAGAATTTCCAGCAAAATATTTAAATGTTTTGGTTGAGCATTGTTGACAACAATGAGCTGAAATTCAAGCCATGTATAGCCAGAATAAGAAGCTTTGCAACATTTTTAAGATGTAGCCCCTGCCAAAAGTTAGGCTAAATTAAGTATTTTTTCATCACTGTACTAAGTGGAGAAATTGTCATTTTTTTTGGTCTGGTCAGGGTTTCCATGAGGCCAGTGGTTGATTGTTCCAGTCTGCGTCTAGAGAAAGCTTCCATAGAATAGAATAGGAGGTTTGACCAAGGACATACAATTATTTTTTATAGAACACTTTTTAATCAGAGTATAGTATCAAGTTAATTAAACTCCTGGGATATTGATCTGGTCAGGCGAGTAGCAGAGGGGGTTGTTAATCAGTTTCAACTGCTTTGGTGTTAATTAAATGAACTACAGGTGCACTAGATGGGCAACAACGAGATGACCTCCAAAACAGGAATGGTTTTACAGGTGGAGGCCGCCAACATTTTTTCTTCCTACTCATCTTTTCAGACAGTTTTTCACTAATTTTGCATTTGGCTAGGGTCAGTGTCCCTACTGGTAGCATGAGGCGATACCTGGGCCCTATAGCCCTATAGAGGTTGCACAGGCAGTCTAGCTCCTCCAGGATGCCATTGCCAGAAGTTTTGCCAGCGTCTTCCAGCAACCTCTCAAGAGCATGGAGGAGATTCCGGGAGACAAGGTCCTTAACCCATCAGCAGAACCTGTATCTGCTAGTTTGTGCAAGGAGGAACAGGATGAGCACTGCCAGAGCCCTACAAAATGACCCCCAGCAGGCCACTGGTGTGAATGTCTCTGACCAAACAAACAGAAACAGACTGCATGAGGGTGGCCTAAAGGGCCCAACATCTTCTAGTGGGCCCTGTGCTCACTGCCCGGCAGCGTGGAGCACGATTGGCATTTGCCATTGAACACCAGAATTGTCAGGTCTGCCGCTGGCGCCCTGTGCTTTTCACAAATGAGAGCAGATTCACCCTGAGCACATGTGACCAGGGCTGGACTGGGACAAAAATTTGGCCCTGAACTTCATCCAGACCGGATGATACCATTAAATGGCCCCCACGCTCCCTGACCTAAATTCAACAGAACACCTCTGGGACAATATTGTTCCATCCATCCGACACCACCAGGTTGCACCTGAGTCTGCTCAGGAGCCCAGTGATGCCCTGGTCTAGACCTGGGAGGAAATACCCCAGGACACCATCCAATGTCTCATAAGGAGCATGCCCCGATGTCAGGCATGCATACAAGCATGTGGGGGCCATACAAATATACAAAATAATGATGAGTATCATTTTGAGTTTCTGCAAAATGGACTAGCCTGCTGCATTATTTTTTCACTTTGAATTCAGCCCTCTGTAGGTTGATCATTTTCATTTCCATCAAACGATGTGGCATCCTTTCGTTCCTAACACATTACCCAGTCCTTATGAGTATAGATATCCAGCATGATAATTTTCCCTATTGAGATCTGATGTGTTTTCAAAGTGTTCCTTTAATTTTTTTGAGCAGTGTATTTTCAATCTCAGCCAATATTTAGGGAGGAGTTGCCCAGGAGGTGGTTGGGAGGTGATAAATGTTTGGAAAGGCCTGTTCAGAGTGTCTTGTTCATGTACTGGAGTTGCTGTTTAGGCCCCCGCTGGTGTTGGGCTGAGGACCTGAGAAAGATATACTCAAGTGACCTGGCGGAGGGCGTTGCTCTGGAAGTCCTTGTCTGGATCAGGATCTTTTTGTCTCCCTCTCTAAAGAGTGTCATGTGGAAGCTGTGTGGCAGACATCTTCTGGGAGATTGTGAGTAAGACTCGAGTTTTGGACTCTCATGTGTGTGTACTGCTATAGGCTTTGTTTTCAAAAAGTATATCCTGCCTACTGATTTCTGAAATCTTTTTGGAGTATATTGCACCTTTACCCCTCTCCTGTTCAGGTTTTCTGCAACTAGAATCCACAAAAGACATCCCCTAGGCTAAGCCTGAGTTGTTGGTGAGCGTGGAACTTTGACTGTGGCAGGCAGCCTCTGTATTAGCAAGGGAGATTTGAGCACATTCATAGCAATCCCTCCGGGGGTGAGCACTACAATAAAATAACAATTTGCTTAAGAAAACTGTATACAGTGAAGCATGATGCCAAACATACTGAAAATAGATGTAAGGTTTACATTTACTTTAAAAAAGATGTTCCATTGAACAATGTCTTCTGCATTCCCTAGATCTGGCTATACTATCTTTATAGTTTAAAGATATCACAATATATAGGGGAAAACTGTACATTTTACTATGGCAAAACCATCATTGAGCACCAGACAGATGTCACTGCCCACATATAGTCTCTTGCAGTCTACCTGAAAGGAGAATTCTGGGAGAATGATGTCATCAGCCTGCTGCAAGCATGAGTATGCATTTCTTTAGTCCTGGTTTATGTCAACTGTCAATTGTTAAATTTCTAGCAAGTCACAGATTCAGAGGCAGCAGCAAGGGCTTAACTGGGAGACAAACCTAAATAAAGATAGGCAAAAAATGAAGACTGCACAAGCATTGTTTGTAATATATATCATAGTGTCATCCCTGGGTCAGCATCTTCGTTCAGGAAGTGTACAGTATGACCAAAAGAATGTGGACTCCCCTCTAGATTACTGTGTTTGAGTGTTCCAAATGAAGGGTACTATTAGCTTTATAGCTCACAAACACATTTTAGACAATTGTAAACTTCCAAGTTTGTGACAACAGTTTGGGTGAAGCCTTTTTTTACTGTACCAGCATGAATGTGCCCTTGTGCACAAACCTAGGTCAATAAAGACGTGTTTTAACTAGTTTGTTTTGAACAAACTTGAGGGCCTGCACAAAGCCCTGGCCTTCTCAACACCCACACAATGAATTAAAATGCTGATTGCAAACCACATTTTCTCTGCTAACATTATCACGTAACCTCACAAATGCTATTTTTGGCTGAACATTCACAGATTCTCATAGACAGACAAAATCTTGTGGTGATCCTTCCCAGACTACTAGTGGAAGCTGTTATAGGTGCAAAAGGTGGGGGTAATTCCATATCATTGCCCATGGCTTTGGAATTGGATGTCGAACAATCTCAGATCATGGTGTGATAGTCAGTTGGCCACAAATGTATAGGCATGTACTCAAATACTGACTCTTTATGACACTGAAACAAAAGTCATGCCAACTATATGTGTGGAGAAGAAACATGAAAGGATTGTCCTGGGAAGTAAATCATTTTGAGAGATAATTGGCAAGCATCCACTTAAAGTGAAAAATATGTCTGATGCTAGGTGTGATGATGGGTGTGCTTTAAAATAAAGGGAAAGCAAGAACCCCCCCCCCCCCCTCCACCAACATGGAAGTATTTGAGAAAACTATTTTAAGGCCCAATTCACACTGAGCCTTTAGGCCTGGTGCATGGGGCTCTAGTGTTTAGACGCAAAAGCTGTCAGTCTCGCATAGTTTGCCAGGCTGCTGGCAGCTGGGCTGTATGGCATACTTGTGCCCTCCACCCACAGCTAAACGCCAGGGCTCCATGCAATCCCAAGTTCATGGGGCTAAGACATTGTTTCTACTTTCTACATGTTACTAACGCGGGTGATTGCTTTACACACCAGCAATATTGTATACTACTTTTAATTATTCTTGCTTCATACCACTCTCTATTTAAAGACTTAATTAAGATAAAGCATCTGGAATACATTGTTTAGTACAATGATTTTTACTAATGTTTCATTACCCTGAATTGTATTGCTTCATCAGAAAGAATTTGCATCCGTCAACTATGTGTCTACTCCAATTATTTTAATCACCGTTATTACATCTTGTAAATCCCTTGAGATCTAGCATCTTAGTCATCTACATTTTGTTTCAGTATCTGAACCCTAGCCAGTCACTGGAACTAAACATTCTACCAGATGGCGTCTTTTTTTTTTTGCAGAGTTTTTAATGTAGATATTTTCTTTAGTCCTTAGAGGAGCAGGAAGAAGAGATGGAATTTTAAAAAGTGCTCAGTAATGTAAGAAAGTAGCACTGACCTAACACCTTATCTCCATACTTTATAAACCTACAGATTTTTTACTGTAGTGTTTACCACCTAATATCATCTATGGAACAATGTGTTAAACTTGATGCTTTAAAGCAGTGTCCTGTAATGCTGCAGAACGGAAAAATGGTTAATGGGATTACTTAATAAGGAAGTGCAAGTCACATTTTGGTTAACTGTAACGGTACCTGTACAATGATTGCATTTTTTTTTGTTACCTGTTGCCACCCATGTAACACACATGTCCCTCTGCAAAAAGGGTGAGCTTTAAAGTGAACTTGTTGCACATATGCATTCATGGGCAGCAAAGATTTCTGTGCTGTGAGCAGCACAGTGACAGAACTGTTAAAGATGGCTTTGAGTTTCTATAATGTTTGGGAGCTGTGACCACGGAAGCAAACACTCTGATTCATGGGCAGTTAAAGGGATGTCAGATTTGGATGGGAAGGGTTTAAAACAATGTTTTAAAGTGATCATTGATCAGTGATCATCAGTGATCATCATTATTAGCCTGGTTTTACTAAATGCCTGAAGCTGATAGGGTTCAATATTCCTCAATGTTCTATTATAATTTTAGATTAAACCGAGAGGTTCATGTAATAGTTCAAAATGCAGTTAGTATGCTACAACGCTATAATAGTACACAGAAACTAGGCCACAAGCAACTGGATGGCACATAAAATAGATCTATTATGGCAAGAAAAAATCAACTCAACCAGTAAATTGGCAACTGAACACATATAAAGATGATATACTAAATAATGTGAACACTGTCCTATATTATGGCAATTAACTGGGCTGCAGCAATGCTGGAACCAATTTAAACCCTTGTGCAAAGCGTGATACATGTAACGGCATCAGTAAATCAAAAAAAGTGTTCTAATGTGCATTCTGCATATACACCACTAAGGGTGGGCGTATGCCTTCTGAGGGGAGACTCCTGTAAGGGCTGTCTGTAAGGTGGTGTACGTGGAGCTGTCTCTTTAAGACTGTACACAATGGATGGCTAAAGGGCTGCTAAGTACGGAATAGTCTTTATTGGCATTAACTGTGGGCAGTAAGGGATTAAGCTTTGTTGTTCCGCTCACCACTCCTGATATGCAACAGATCTGGTCCAATACTCATGGCGATCATTTCTCCCAGAAGACTCAGTTCATACGATCGGGTCCACATGATCAGACTCTTACTGGCTCTCCCAGGCTGTAGGCACACAGGGCAATGGGTCCCTCCAGCTTTGGGTCCCAGCAGCATAACCTTGAGTGTCTCTGGTCTCTGGCATGGGCACAGGCACCCCAGCAATAGGTGTGCACTCTCTCAGTTCCTTTTGGAAATGACTCCTATGGCCGGCGATCTCTGCACTGTCCCAGCAAAGGCCATATGTCTGTACATGTTGGCTTCCTCCCACTTAAGACCCAGACCTCCAGCCCAAAGCCCAGGAAAACTTTGTTCTTCCCAACTCTGTGTGCAGAGATCTCTGGGTAGTAAAGGCTACAGACCATTCACTTGTATTTTACTGTGCTCCTTGGGGTCTACATGTTGCAGTGTCCTTTACAGCAAGTCCTAGTCCTCTCCATCTCTGATTGGTTGAAAGTGACTGCTGCCAGGAGTGAGGGGGCAAGCGGCTGGAATCCTCACACAGCCCACAGCTGCGCCTCTCCCCGACAACAGCAGGGCTGCTCTGTTACTGTGCAGCTGCAGAGGTGTGACTCTCCCCAGTGAGAGCACAGACAGGAATGAAAACTTAAAAATAAATATATATAATAGCGCTAAACTTAAACCTAAATTAAGTGGACAAAAAATATTTGATCATGATTATTCCACAAACATATATACAGTGCATGCATAGATCTCCTGATGGTATCGCCTGAACTGATATATGATAATGAACCTAAAACATGAAAAACATATGCCAAAAAGTGATTGAATTAATTAACACCATGCACATGAAAAATAAACAAACATGCATATAGTGTCTAACAAAGTGTGACACACTAAAGCATCAGTCCATAAGTGCAGAAAATCTATTTAAAGTCCAAATAAATGCTGTGATAAACACCCATGCATAAGACAAATTCCAAATCTCCAACGTGTTGTCTGAAGACAGGAGTGACATCCACCACCATAAGCAAGTCAGCAGCTTACCAGAACTGATTGGTCCTCTATTACGGAGGACCTGAAATCGCATAAAGGCAATCCCAGCTGGATAGTAATGACTCCTATGGCCACCTCTTCAATCAGCGCTTCCCACAGTAAAAAAGCAGTTTGGCCGCATTATGACATGCAAAAGAGGAGAAGGATGCCTCGCTGGTGTAAAATCAGATGCCGAGTGCTGGGCTCAAACATCCAATTCTCATGGTGCAAGTCTGAGAATGGAGGAGCCGTCAGCTCGTATGGTGGATAGAACTGCAACCGAGGCAATCTGGTGTCAGCCACCAATTGCCATTTCCTAATCCTGAGCGCAATTTCTGCTTCTTTTTCTCAGGAATGAAAACTTGACAGAGAGTCTAATCCTCCTCTACTCAAGGCAAACCAAGGTTTTTCCTAGATATTCACTATACACTAACTTCTATCTAATGTAGAGCAAAACAACATAGCCCCCTGGATGTTTTCAATTTGATTTACAAAAGCCAACTATTCCACATCTAGATCTCCGGATAAAGAGGCTTGTAGTTGATTATATGATTTACACTTTCCTTTCTTTTTATTCATGTTCCTATCTCATCACACTTCAAGATAGACTGCCCCTGTGTACCATACTGCAGTGACCAAGTACCAATTTAGGATTTATGAGATCTAATACGATTATCTGCTCAGTGGTACACTGCTTTTGTAAAGTTTTTTAGTTAGTATGAGCAAACTGATGAACTTAGTTGACAAATCCTTTGCCTTATCACTAGGCAGGAAGTACAGCAGTACATGTAGCAAGTAAATATGGCTGCCACTATTTTATTATATAATTGCAACTTATGAATAGAACATAATTTTTAAAACATTAATATGTGTTGACAATATTATTTACATTAAGCTGATAACATTTGCATATTAACCTCTTGGCGCCCGCGCTATAGACAAAAGACGTCTACAGTGCGGCACTCAATTGCTGGGAGGGCGTCCCTGGACGTCCTCCTGTTTACTTCCGCATTGCGCGCCGCCGGGTGCCCGCGATCGGCAGTTACAGAGCCAGGTACGTGGATCTCTGTGTGTAAACACAGAGATCCACATCCTGTCAGGGAGAGGAGACCGATGGTGTGCCCCTTGTACATAGGGACACCGATTGGTCACCTCCCCCAGTCAGTCTCCTCCCCCCACAGTAAGAATCACTCCCAGGGAACACATTTAACCCCTTGATCGCCCCCTAGTGTTAACACCTTTCCTGCCAGTCAGATTTATACAGTAATCAGTGCATATTTACAGCACTGTTCGCTGTATAAATGTGAATTGTCCCAAAATAGTATGAAAAGTGTCCGATCTGTCTGTCACAATATCGCAGTCCTGACAAAAATTGCAGATAATTGCCATTACTAGTATAAAAAAATTCAATAAATCTATCTCCTATTTTGTAGGCGCTAAAACTTTTGCGCAAACCAATCACTATACGCTTATTGCGTTTTTTTTTACCAAAAATATGTAGAAGAATACATATCGGCCTAAACTAAGGAAAAAAATAAATAAATAAATTGTGATATTTATTATAGCAAAAAGTAAAAAATATATTTTTTTCAAAATTGTCAGTCTTTTTTGTTTACAGCGCAAAAAATAAAAACTGCAGAGGTGATCAAATACCACCAAAAGAAAGTTTTATTTGTGGGAAAAAAAGGACGTCAATTTTGTTTGGGAGCCACGCTGTACGACCGCGCAATTGTTATTCAAAGCGTGACAGTGCTGAAAGCTGAAAATTGACCTGGGCAGGAAGGGGGTTAAAATGCCCGGTATTGAAGTGGTTAAAATATATATATAAAAAAATACGTTAGAATGATTAAATATTCCCTTTAAATGAAGCACTCCTTGTAAAAATGAAAAATGCTGGATGGGCTTTGCAGCCATAAATGGTAAAAAGCAGGTCTGATTCCCTGCCAACAGCCTCAGCAGAGGGAGTACGGTTTTCATTTACAGGAACAGAAGAGTTAGGTTTGAGCAGCAAGATTCAGAACTTCTATATGATTGTGATTATTGGGGGATTTAACAATGGAATGGCAGCACCTTTACAAAAGTCACATAGATTAGAAAAGCTTTATGATTTTATGAAGTCTGGTACTTCCAGTATGGGGCTTTGAAACTATTGTACTAGTCAGTAGTAGTGCAACTGAAGTTCTTTATATGCAAAAGCACCAACTGCATTTTCCTATACTTTTCCAAAATCTAAAGCCAACACTTTTTTTTAGTCCTGGAAAGAGTGAAGAAGAGTTAGAACCTCTGTCAGGAGTTTATTGCTCTTTGAGCTTGCACTGGAGAGATTTACTCTCTCTCTCTGTTTTCCTTGGTGACCATTGTCACTGAGACTGAAAGGAGGAATGGAAAGTTCTACAATTTAATTGTTGTAACAGGACTAGAGGGGAAATCTCTCCATGGGGAGACTTGCTCAAGTGACGTTTGTTTCCGATGACTTTGAAAGACTTCCTCTCACTTTCTGTTGTGTGTATTGGCCAGGAAGTGAGGGAAAATTTCCCCAATGAGAAAAAAAAACACAAGGTTTTCAACCATTCCCTACTTCACCCAAAAGAAAAAGAAAAAGTTTGTTTTTTAATAAAATTTTAAGCCATTATTATAGCTCATATAATAGCAGGGCAGTTACCATGACTGCATTGAAGCTCTGCATCCTAGATTCACTGTTACCTAGAACACTATTCTACATGGAGTTTGTTTGTTCTAATGCCGTGTACACACAACCGTTTTTAATGTCATTGAAAAAACCGTAATTTTTCTCGACGTGATTCTTCTCAAGCCTGCCTTGCCTACACGCTATCGTGGAAAAAAATGTTTGAGTAAAGCGCGGTGACGTACAACACGTACGACGGCACTATAAAGGGTGAAGTTCCATTCGGATGGCGCCACCCTTCATGTTAGTAAAGTTTGTTGAGAGACGATTTGCGCTTTTCAGCCTCGTACTTTTCAGTCTGTTACAGCGTGACGAATGTGCTATCTCCATTACGAACGCTAGTTTTACCAGTCTCATACTTGATTCTGAGCATGCGCATTTTTTTTCACATAGTTTAAGCCCACACACGGCCGTTTTTCATGACGAGAAGAACAACGATGTAAAAAACAACGTGAAAAATTAGAGCATGTTCCAATTTTTTCATGGCCAATTTTCACGTCGTGAAAAATGCTCTGAAGCCCACACACGAACATTTTTAATGACCATTTTAAAAAATGTAATTTTTCTCGTCATTAAAAACGGTCGTGTGTACATGGCGTAACTGTCAGTTTCTGGTGCTGGCGTCACACCGCTGCGCGATCCTGGGATGGCAGCGGCCATTACTGTGAGTTGTTTGCTATTTTATATGGACGCTTTTATCACTCAATTTTAAGCATTTAAGCTGTTGTTATGACTGCCTTTTATTGTGGTGAGTTTTGATTTCACATGGAGGTGGTAATAGGTCCTTAGAGCACGAAGAACAGTGAGCATACACAGGAAGGTGGTGGAAGCCTTTCCTTTTTCGGTCCACAGTGGAAACTTTTCTTTTTTATTTCTAATATTATTTGGACACTATTATTGTTACACTGTTTTTAAGGTGGCGGCATACAATTTGCTTTTATATATATGTCCTTATTGCTTTAGCTGAAAGTTTTCTTTCTGTGCTCTGTTTGATGCTGCTCTAAAATCATGGTATTGACACTCAACTCTTTGATGAGTAACTATAGGATAAAATGTCTAAGGCCGGTTTCACACTGGGGCGGTGGGGGCGGTGGCGGTATAGCGCCGCTATTTTTAGCGGCGCTATACCGTCGGGATTGCAGAGGTATTCGGCCGCTAGCGGTGCAGTTTTAACCCCTGCTAGCGGCCGAAAATGGGTTAATACCACCCGCAAACTGTGGCTACAGCCGCGGTTTGCGGGCGGTATTACCGCGGTATCCCATTCATTTCAATGGGAAGGAGCGGTGTAGGAGCGGTAAACACACCGCTACAAAGATGCTGCTAGCAGGACTTTTTTTTAAGTCCTGTTAGCGCACTGCTCCAGTGTGAAAGCCCACGGGGCTTTCATATTGGAGAGACAGGAGCCGCTGTTTAGGCTCGGTTTGCAGGTGCTATTTTTAGCAAAATAGCGCCTGCAAACCGCCACAGTGTGAAAGGGGCCTAATAAAGGTCTGCTTAGTCTCCTCTCTTTCCTCAGCCCCTGATTGGCAAAGCTTCAGCTTTACCTTTTATTTTTATTTTCCACCCCCACCCCTAGTTATTAAGAAGTTACCTATAAATGCGTTTGTCCTATAAATGCAATAACACATTTATAAACATATAGACATTCAGATCTTTTACATTTGATATTGAACCACTCTCTGTCATATAACAATAAATATGTTTTAAAAAAAATCTCCTGTTGCAGAGACTGCAAACACAGAAGAGGTTCATATTGTGAATGCAGCTGAGACTAGGCTGTGAGTGTGTTGGAGACTTGGTTGTGGGTGCAATCCAGACATAGATTTGGGTGCTGCACAGGCTTGGCTACAGATGCAATGGAAACTTGACTGTGAATGCCATGTAGGCTTGGCTATGGTTGCCACAGAGGCTTGGTTGTGGATAAAACAAAGACTAGGCTGTGGCTGCAGTGGGTGGCAAGTGCTATGACTGTGGCGTATGCAGGTTAGGGAGCATAGGCTTTGGTAGCTCAGGGGAGCATAGGCTTTGTTAACTCTATAAGGCATACTGACACATTACTTGATTGAAACTTAGTGTCCCTCTCAGATTTAAAGGATGGATCCAATGCTCAACTGCATCATCTGACACAGCCAAGACACTTACTTTGGGTACAACCCAGAACTGGGAGTGGGAAAGTGCCAAAACTGAATTGCGAGAGGTAAGAAACTCTGACAATAAGGACTCATATAGGAGTGCTTAAACCTGGTTCCCTGTGCCCTATGAGACTTCACATAGTGGGTCTGTCCTGCCATACTTAAGCCTCGTGCACACGGTCGGACTTCAAACAAACTTTTCTGTGGATTTTTGTCCGAAGGGAGTTGGCTGGGAACACCCATAGCATACACACGGCAGGACTTTTCTGCAAACTTTCCCAAAACTTTCCCAACATCACGTGGTTTTTCTGCTCTTTTTCTGCTCTTTACCGCCACCCTTTGGTCAACTTCTGCTATTGTTGGTTGATTTTAACATTGGTTCTGGGCATGCGTATTTGTACTTCGGACAAAAGTCCGATGGATTTCTGTACACACGGTCGGACTTTGCACCATCGGACTTTTGGAGTGTGGCTGTCCAAGCGTTTTCCTAATTTTTGCATTCTCATATGCATTGCCTGCACCCACGGCTCTGGATCTCGTGAAAGACTCATCAGTCACACCTGAGCGGTAACCTACCTCTTCCCACCATCGGACTTTTGTTGCCAAAAAGTTTGTCCGTTTGCAGAGTGAACTTTTGTCCGATGAAAACCGAAAAAGTTTGTCCGATGGAGTGTACACACGGAAGAATTTTTTGGAAAACTTGCTCGTTTTGAAGTTTGTTGACAAAAAGTCAGACCGTGTGTATGGGGCTTAAGTCTGGCTTATCTACCAACGAACAACGAAAATATGTATCCTTTGGATGCACTGTGGCCACTATGCTTTGTTTTCACACATTGGACAATGATGTTCAATGTTATTTACCTCCTATAGTGGCCTCACTGAGTTTTCTGCTTTGCCATATTCTCTTTGTGTTTAACTATTGCTTCAATTTGGACTGTGCACAACTGTTGAGAATATGGTCACTGAGTGGCTTATGCCAACATTTTGGGAATAATTACTTTATCACAGTGAGGGGAAATTACTATGACTGGAGCAGACAAAATCTGAAGCAGCTGTGCATAGCAACCAATTGGCTTCTACCTTTCATTTTCAAAGCTAAAATTACCAAGTTGATAATAGAAGCTGATTGGTTACTATGCCCAACTGCTCCAGGTTCTATCTGCTCTAGTCTTAGTTAATATCCCCGAATGTCTTTACCATTCGTGGTCTCCAACAGGTTGTTGCATTTTCATGTTTTATGGAAATGTTATTTGTTGTCCTGGCAATTGGACACTTTGTGCATGGTTACGTCTGTGTCCTGCAGGCTCTGTTCATGCTCTCCTTCTTACACCACCCACAGAGGCCTTACCTTCCATATATTTGCCTCTTTTTAGCATGCAGCACATTTCGGAGAATCCGGCATGCAAATTCTCCTTTATTAGGTGAGACATCTAGAAATCAGTAAATACATTTATTTCAAGAAGCTGTAAAAATCAGAGTAGATTAGTTGTCTAGACCAGTGTTTCTCAACTCCAGTCCTCAAGGCGCCCCAACAGGTCATGTTTTCAGGGTTTCCATTATATTGCACAGGTGATTTGATCAGTTTCACTGCCCTAGTAATTACTACAGCCGTTTCATCTGAGGGAAATCCTGAAAACATGACCTGTTGGGGCGCCTTGAGGACTGGAGTTGAGAAACACTGGTCTAGACATATGAGAGAGGTTGAAATCCTGGGAAAACCAGAACACAGGAACTTGTAATTGATAACCAAGGAAATGTCCTCTTGACAGTAGTGGCAGCGGGAAAGAAATTGTGTGACAATCTTCAGGTCAAAGATTCATAACAGGTTCCTATAATTGTGTTTTTTTTATGTACAATGGCACAAACTCCACTAGAAATGAATGTCTACATAGTATGACAGTCTGCATCAAAAATATTGGTGCCCAGCTACCTCCAATAATGTTGTCACAAGCTGTAAAAATAAGCTTTCTAGACTGATGCATATTTTACATGTAACATTGTGACATCCTGTCCAAAGAAACAAACTGCAGCTGATCAATTGAAGCTGAAGTTTAGTATATTTTTTATTAATTTTTTGTGTGTATCTCATTATCTGCAGGCTGCTTCCTCTGATAAAAGTTATTCCTGTCTCCTTCACAGCCACCAATTACTATTCTGAGTGACCGTCTTCTGGTTCAGTGAACGTTAACAGCAGTCGCTGCTGAGAAAAGTTGCACCGCTCACATGTCCCCTTCTGCCTCCCCCCGCTATTCACAAAAAAAAAGTTTTACTACTCTCACACAATGAATGCATCACATTGTGTGAATCGAGGAGAAGCAGTTGAAAGGCTGAACTTCCTCTGCACATTCTCAGAAAGAGATGTATTATGGGAGTATAGTAATATGACCAATGGCAAAGAGTGCAAAAAAGGGGTAGGCAAAGCAACTTTCCTCAGTAGCAGCTGCTGCTGTTAATCTTCACAGTTGTTAAAGACAACCACTCAGGACAACATGCGACAGCTTTGAAGGAAACAATGCAGGGATAATTTTTACCAGGAGCAGCCACCTGCAATTAATGGGATACATTCCATTGCACATGCCTAATGTGCTTGGTGCTGTATCCCCAAAGAAAATACACTAAACGTATGTTTTAGTATGACCTGTCACTTCTCAAATATCAAATTCTTTAAATAATCTGAAAAATTGTTTAACTAAAATGCTACTAAAATGTATATTTTCATAGCTTATTTTTTCCATAGAATGAAATCATCCATTTTCGGACATTAATCCTATGTTCTGTTATTCTGTATCATTCTTCCTAGCTCCACATTACTACAAAGTTTAAGCTACTGCTTAGCCTCCCCCCCCCCCCCTGCCTGATATAATTTAATTTAATTACTGTCTGGATGAAGAGGAGAGAAACATCATGCAGGAGGAATGTCCTAAAATGGACATGTCGGGCCCAGCTCACAGCCATAGTTCAGGCCAAGCTCTATGGCTGCTGGTAAAATAAACAAGCAGCTAAGTTTTGGGGCACCTGCAACAACATTTTAACAAATGAAGGCTAACAGTTAGCAGCTAGTGGCATCTATTCTTTTTACTTTATTAAGATATCAACCAAACCTTTACTTGGAATAACAGTGAAACTATAACTTTACTCCCCAATCACTATATTTGACTGCCTGGAGCAAAGAAAAATTCCTGGGACTTTTCACTATTGGGAGCATGTGACTTACTTCTCCTTCTTCCCTGTGACAGCTCTGCTTGGTAAGTTGCCACCCATGCGCCAAAGCTGTCTCATAGAAGTGAGGACAAATTCCTTAGCTTTGTGTAACTTGAAGCTTACTCAGAGCTGCTTCTCTCCATTCTCCAAATAAAATAAAATGGGGGGGGGGATTTTAGATTACCTTTTTAAATGATAAATCTTTACTATCCTGTTTGTGGCTATAATGGGCTATTTTGTTAAAGCTCTGATAATATTGATGGTGACACCATAAACAATAATAGCTATAATAATAAACACAATGCTCAAAGAAGCAAAGGTCTTATTTATTTGCTAAGAAAGTAAAACCCTAACATCTAAAATGTTAATGAAATCTAAAAGAATATTACAGAGCATATAGAAATAAAAGAGCAGAGATGATACCTTACGTAAGTCCATCCTCTAAGCTCTATATCTTAGCTGGGCTTAAGGAAGAAGCCAACTATTAGATTGTAAGGCCTCATGCCCACGGACGTTTTTACAGCCGCGTTTTTGAGCGTTTTTTACAGCTTAAAAACGCCTGTCCATGTTAGTCTATAGCTTCATGCCCACCTAGACGTTTTTGAGCTGCAAATAGCATAGACGTTTTTAAGCTGTAAAAAACCCAGGACCAGTGCGTTCCTCAGCGTCGGAGTTAGGCAGAAAAAAACGCTCAAAAACGCGCACTACCGCGCGGTCGCGTTTTTTAGCTCCGACGTTTTTAAAAAAATAAATAAAAATTTACAATAACATGGACAGGCGTTTTTAAGCTGTAAAAAACGCAGCTGTAAAAACGTCAGTGGGCATGAAGCCTAAGCTCTAATGAGCAGGGTTCCTCCTGTTTTGAATTGTATTGTAACTGTACTGTCTGCCCTCATGTTGTAAAGTGCTGTGCAAACTGTTGGCTCTATATAAATCCTGTATAATAATATTAATAAAAATAGAGTGGTGGGGGAGTAAAATAAGCTGAGTATGTGAAGCTGGGGTGGGCAGCAGTTAAAGTGGAGGTCAGCCGAAAAAAATTAAATTATTAAAAGTCAGCAGCTACAAATATACTTTTAATATTAGGACACTTACCTGTCCTGGGCGCTGGCGATGTCGGTACCCGAAGCCGATCTCTCCCTCAGCTCTCGGGGGGAGGCACCGTCATCTGCGCGACTCGTGCTGCGCATTCCCACTGGTCCCTGCTGTCTTCTGGGAGATGGGTGTCTCCCAGAAGACAGCAGGGGGGACGACGTAAGCGCCGGATGTGGCGTAAGTCACCGCGATCACCGCAGTGATCTATGCCCGGAAGTGGGAGTAAATACCTGTATTACACAGGTATCTGTTCCCTCCTCCCCCCTGAAAGGTGCCAAATGTGACACCGGAGGGGGGGAGGATTCCAAAAAGCAGAAGTTATTTTTTTGGGTGGAACTCCGCTTTAAGCAGACCCACTACTTTGTTATTCATGGCAAAGCATGGGGTCACTTTAATTATAATAATAGACACTTAGGGCACATTTATAGCAAAAGCAGTAAGTCTGGCCATTGCAACCAGTAAATTGTTCCCCGTTTCTAACTAGCAATGGATAAATGGCAGGTGAAATGTGATTGTTTATTGCTATCTAAGGGCTACCATATCTGGCTTAAATTTTGGCCTATTCATGCTGATTCATCCAAATTTGACCCGTGGGTGTTTTTGTCGAATTGTTGTTGTTCTTTTTCAGTCATTTAGTCGTGTACAACTCTTTGGGACCTCATGGACCATAATGGAGGCTTTTCTGTCCTCCACTGCCTCCTGGAGCGTGCCTAACATCATGTTCATTGTTTTGATGATGCTATCGATCCATCTTGTTTTCTGTCATCCTCTTCTCCTTTTTCCTTCCATGTTTCCCAGCATCACAGTCTGTTCCAATGAGTCCTCTTTTCGCATTAGGGGGCCAAAGTATTTGAGTTTCAGCTTCAGGATCTGTCCTTCCAGTGAATATTAAGGTTTTATTTTCCCTCAAGATTGACTGGTTTGATCTTCTTGCTGTCCATGGGACTTTCAATAGTCTTCTCCAACACCATAGTTCAAAAGCTTCAATTCTTTGCCATTCAGTCTTCCTTATGGTCCAACTTTCACAGCCATAGGTTATTACTGGAAATACCATAGCTTTGACTATATGGCACTTTGTCTGTAGGATGATGTCTCTGCTTTTTATAATGTTTGTCTAGGTTTGCCATTGCTTTCCTCCCAAGAACCATGTGCCTTCTAATTACATGGCTACGGTCATGGCTTTTAGCCAAGGGAGATAAAATCTGTCACTGTTTCCATTTCTTCTCCTTCTATTTTGTTGAATTAGCCAGGTGGAAAATGATACAAAACAGTGCCTGCATCCAATCAGGTGCTTGCACAGTTTGGGTATTTTGACAGCTAGCTGTGAGGGCTGTCAAAATACAATAGCTAACTACAGGAGATGTGTCCATCCTCACTGTTAGCATGGATAGAAAAAATCTACAAATGTCATGGATAGAAGAATCTACAAATGTATAGCCAGGTTAAGTCTCCACTTCTGTCCACTGCTTTTTTTTAAAGTGGAGGTCCACCCAGAAAACTTTTTAACACTAAAATTCCTAAAAAAAATGGAAAAAAATTCATCAACTTTTTTTTTATACTCACCCAAAATGCCCGTTGCTATGCGGAAGTCCCCTAATCTGCCTCTTCCTTTGCCTCGGTGGTTCTCCTTCTGCTTCCTCTTCTTGTGAATGGGGCGCGCTGCCTTCTGGGAACTGTGTGTAATCCCAGGATGCAGCCGCCCATTCACAAAGCGCCGTGCGAGTCGCTCATGCGCAGTAGGAAACGGGCAGTGAAGCCGTAAGGCTTCACTGCCTGTTTCCCTTAGTCAGGATGGAGGAGCCGGGACCTGCGAGGACCGAGCGCTCGCCGTCGGGGGCCCGACATCGCGGGCGAGTAGGACAGGTAAGTGTCCTTATTAAAAGTCAGCAGCTACAGTGTTAGTAGCTGCTGACTTTAAAAGAAAAAAAAATCGCAGGTGGAATCCCGCTTTAAGTGTAGCGGGTATATACTTTTAAAACTGGTGAGGACACCAGTGATGCATAGTTCCCTGCGGCCCAGCAGGTGGCGCTGTCACCTTGGGCCGGGGTTGAACCATCGCTGCAGTGCCGTACCCTTTGTGACCTCACGCAGCGGTTGTACGGCGGGGCGGGGAACCCACTGTGCATGCTGGGAGAAGGTATAAAGGGGCGGACATCTTCGCCACGAGGTTCGAGTCCCAGGCACCTTCAGCCTGAGGGCTGCTGTTCGCGGTCGGGGTCCAGGCGGCCTAGGCCTGGACACCTGGAGTTCGTGTTCCATCCCAGACACCTTCAGTCTGGGGGGAGGTACTCAGCCGGAGGCCTGGGGCCCAGTACCTTCCGCTGGGTCCCGCGAGGGAGGGATTGTCCTAGGGGGCCCTGGGAGTGGGGCACCCGAATCCAGAGGCGTAAGGGACCGGAGGAGGGACTCATCCGAAGACCTGGTGCAGCAGATTGCCAGTGCCGGGTGAACCTCTGGAGACCGCCCGGAGGGATATCCTTCTCGAACAGGGGCCAAGTTCAGAGAGGAAAGTGGTTCATGTCCAATGACCGGTGGCAGCGGTCCAGCTATTTTCAACTCAGGTCAGTGGCAGAGACCTGCTATTAGGCCTGTGGCAGGGGCCTCAACGGTTCATCCGTTCGGTGGCAGCGACCAAAACTCACGGTCGGTGGCAGAGACCGTGCGCCAGGCCTATTCGCTAGCAAAGGAATAGGAGAGTTCAGTTGTGCCTGGGCCTACTCGTATCCACACCCCTGTCTGTCTGTTACTGAAAGTTCAGCTGGTTGTGCTCACCCTGAAAACAGAGAAATAAAGGAGTGTTGGACTTTCGATTGGTGTGGGGCTCTATGTTATTGGCAGACACATCTCCATGGAACAACTGAGGCTTCGTATGCAGTGAACAGACCCAGAGGTACGTCAAGTAACTCTGCTCAACCCTCATACACATACGAGGGGAGAGCTTGGCGTAGTGTTCCTGCACTCCCCTCTCTCAGATACTTCTAGACACAAGCCATACACACACGAGAGGGAGAGTGAGGCTCCGCTACATAAGTGTTCGTTTTTTTTAAATTATTATTATTATCATTTAGATCAGAGAGGAACAGGAGTAGGAAACAGACATGCTTCCAGACATAGCCTAGGTGTTAAAATGTATTGCTGAGAGACAGAACACATCTGGTTGGATTTTTTTTATTTTTTTTTGCCATCAAAAAGATTCAAGAAGGATCTAGTTTCAGATTTCAGTATATGAATAGTAAAGGCTCTGGTGCTGAAAGGTGGCCTCTAAATCAGGAGAGGAGGATAAGATAGTCCTCTTGGGACCAGTATAAGATAAGGACTCACATGACACAGGAAAAAGAGAAGTTTGTAGAAAATGCGAAATAGACCAAATGTTAAAAGGAGGCTACAAATGTTACTTGGAATTGTACCTTCTTGGAAAGGATCTAAACAATAGTAGGACGATTCAACTGATTAAAAAAAACTGTTGCTTACTTTAGCTAGTCTTGAGCACATAGGCTGCTTCCAGATGTTATAAAAGAAATGTCTTACTCAAATTATTTATCACAGTGGTTTCACTGTTGCCTGTCCTGTGCTAAAAGACTTGGCCCTGCTAGGATGTATTTGGAAAATGTGCTCAAAGGAACTTATATCAAGCAGAGAAATGTGAGATGAACAAGATTAATACCTGGCAGCTAATGACTACTGTGATGGAGTGCAGTAATACGTTATGAGCAACATTTCATTGTTCATGCTTAATGCTATTTTCAGAGTGTATAAAAGGTAACTTCTGGAGTGGCTTATAACTATAAGACCCCTTTCACACTGAGGCGCTTTTCAGGTGTTTCTAGCACTAAAAATAGTGCCTGTAAAGCGCCTGAAAAGCGCTTCTCTTATGCCTCACCGGCAGGGCCGGCCCAAGACATTGTGCTGCCTGGGACCAAGAATGAAATTCTGCCCCCCCCCCAAAAAAAAAAATCACGCCCACCAAAAGGCCCCCACATTCATTATTTTATATCATGATAACTAAAGGGGACCCGTGGTGGCTCTATACATGTATAGGAGTAAAAAGAGGACCTGTCGTGGCTCTATACATGTATAAAGAGGACCTGTCATGGCTCTATACATGTATAAAGGATAATAAAGAGGATCTGTCGTGGCTCTATACATGTATAAATGAGTATAAAGAGGACCTGTCATGGCTCTATACGTGCATATAGGTGTATAAAAGGACCTGTCAGGGCTCTATACATGTATATAGGAGTATAAAGGGACCTGTGCATGGCGGGTCGGCCGCAATGTCTTTTGCGCAAACTAATCAATGTACGCTAATTATGTTTTTTTTGGTACCAAAAATATGTAGAAGAATACATATTGGCCTAAACTGATGAAGAAATTATTTTTTTATACATTTTTTGGATATTTATTATAGCAAAAAGTAAAAAATATTGTTTGTTTGTTTTTTTTAATTGTTGCTCGTTTGTTGTTTATAGTGCAATAAATAAAAACCGCAGAGGTGATCAAATATCACCAAAAGAAAGCTCTATTTGTGGGAAAAAAAGGACGCCAATTTTATTTGGGTACAGTGTCGCATTACCGCGCAATTGTCAGTTAAAGCGACACAGTGCCGTATCGCAAAAAATGGCCTGGTTATTAAAGGGTTTGTAAAGGTTCGTGATTTTTCACCTTAATGCATCCTATGCATTAAGGTGAAAAAACACCTGGCAATGACTGCCCCCCAGGCCCCCTGTTTTACTTACCTGAGCCCGTTCACTTGCTGTGCGCGTCCCCCGGCGTCCTCTTCTCCACGGACTCTGGCCGTTAATTGGCTAGATTGATAGCAGTGCAGCCATTGGCTCGCGCTGCTGTCAATCACATCCAATGACCCGGGCCCTGGGGGGGGCGGGAATGAGTCATACATGTTGTGTCTATGGACGCAGCGTGTATAACAGGGAGCGCGCCCGCAAGCTAACCCCCTTGGGAGAGTGCTTCCCAGAAGGGGGTTAGCTGATGCAGGGAGGAGCCAAGACAGCCGCCGAGGAACCAGAGAATCGGGGCCACTCTTTTCCAAACGCACTGCACAGTGGAGGTAAGTATAACATGTTTGTTATTTAAAAAAACAAAGCCATACAACCGCTTTAAGTGGGCAAATCTTTCCGGTCCTTAAGTGGTTAATCAGGGCTGGGCAAGGCAAGTCCCTCTCAGAGGCTCTCATGTCTCATACAACTTGTGATGTGTGTTTGTACTTACAGTTTTGCTTCGGACTCCACCACCAGATGCGGGTTGTCACCTGCCACTCGTTGCGGATTGTCGGCTGCCACATGTTGCGCATGGTCACTTATGTCACCTGCCACACGTTGCGGGTTGCCACTTGCCACACGTTGCGGATTGTCACTTGCCACGTCACCTGCCACACGTTGCGGATTGTCATCTGCCACACGTTGCGGGTTGTCTCTTGCCACGTCACATGCCACAACATCACCTGCCACACGTTGCACATTGTCACTTGCCACAACGTCACCTGCCACACGTTGCGGATAGTCCCGTGCCACACGTTGTGGATAGTCCCGTGCCACACGTTGCGGATTGTCACTTGCCAAGCGTCACCTGCCACACGTTGCGTATTGTCACTTGCCACACGTTGCGGATTGTCACTTGCCAAGCGTCACCTGCCACACGTTGCGTATTGTCACTTGCCACACGTTGCGGATTGTCACGACATCACCTGTCACACGTTGCGGGTTGTCACTTGCTGTGTCCCAGAGTGAAGGCAGGCAGCAGAGAGATGATATAATCTCTCTGCTGCCCATGGCTGCACAGTGAGGGTGAAACTGTGGTGATGCAGGGCGGCGGGGAGAGATGACATCATCACTCTGCTCCGCTGCCCGCTCACTTGCTGACTGCTCCCAAACCCCCCCCCCCCCCCGGCTGCAAGTGCTCTGCCCGCCCCTGTCACCAACAGCAGCGGCGCCGGGCTCCTCACAGGGAGCGGTGCCTGCAGTGCTCACTCGCTGACTGCCCCCTCCCCCCGCCTGTGAGTGTCCTCACAGGCAGCGGCGCCGGTACACCGGGCTCCTCACAGGGAGCGGCGTCTGCCCATGCCTGCTCACTCGCTGACTGCCCCCCCGCCTGTGAGTGTCCTCAGCGGCGCCGGGCTCCTCACAGGCAGCGGAGCTGGCTGGCGGGCGTCAGTTTGCCGCCCCCTAACAGTGCCGCCTGGTACCATGGTACCACCCGGTCCCATCATAGGGCCGGCCCTGCTCACCGGTGTAAAAGCCCAAGTGCTTTCACACTGGGGCAGTGCACTTGCAGAATGGGAAAAAAAGTCCTGCAAGCAGCATCTTTGGGGCGGTTTGGGCAGCGATGTATACACCCTTTCCATTGAAATTAATGCCGAAGCACCTGCAAATCGCTTCAGCAGCTCCGCAACATGGGTGCATTTAACCCTTTCTTCGGCCACTAGCGGAGGTTAAAAGCGCCCCACTAGCGCCACTAAATCTACAGTAAAGCACTGCTAAATCTAGCAGCGCTTTACCGCTAATGCACCCCCGCCCCAGTGTGAAAGTAGCCTAATGCCCTGTACACACAATCGTTTTTTCCAATTAAAAAAGTCTGATGGACTTTTTTCATCGGGAAAAACGATCGTGTGTGGGCCCCATCTGACTTTTTTCCATCAGTGTAAAAAAATAGAACATGTTTTAAATTTTTCCGATGGAAAAAAAACGATATGAAACTTCGATCGTCTGTGTGGAACTCCAACGGAGAAAAAACCCACGCATGCTCAGAATCAAGTCGACGCATGCTCAGAAGCATTGAACTTAATTTTTCTCGGCTCGTCGGAATGTTTTACATCACCGCGTTTTAGACGGTCGGAATTTTGTCTGATGGTGTGTATGCAAGACTGATGGAATTCAGCTTCATCGGAATTCCGACGGAAAATTCCATCAGATTTTATTCCATCGGAAATCTGATCGTGTGTACAGGGCATAACAGTCAGTGGGGTATCTAGGGTATGGCAGCCATGGCAAGTGGCATTGGTGCCATGGGGGGGGCGCGGCAAAAAGCTGCCCCCCGTACGAAAAAAAAAACCCTACCCATCCTCCCGCGGCCGCCTCCCGCACTAATATAGCCCCCGGCGCCGGCCTACTGGAGCACGGCGCCGGCACAGCAATTGCTAATATTGGCCTGGGGAGGGGAGTGACAGGCGCCCCCATGACGGCCGATGACTGGCCAAACCGGGTCCACGTAGCTCCGCCTACCCTCCTCCGCGGGAAATATGACATGAGGTGAGGTGAGGAGGAGAAGAGAGGACGGGAGAAGGAATAGATGGCAGCCCAACGGGGAACCCTCAGCAGCAGCACCAAGGGTAGGCAGCCAGGTACTACTTCCTGATCGTCATCATGTTGATGTGTGTGTGTGCCAACTGCCAACAGGAAAGCAAGCAGCCAAATGCTGTATAGTGCTCAGTGGATTAAATAAATATCCATAGCCAAAGATATCATAAATAAAGTGTAATAAAGTGATTTGTGAACAGCTGTTGCACAAATCACTTTATTACACTTTATTTATGATATCTATGGCTATGGATATTTATAATTTAATTAATCCATATTGAGCACTATATTTGATTGGCTGCTTGGGCCTGGCACACACGCACAATCACACATGATGAGGACTAAGACTACTTTCCCACTGGGGTGGTGGGGGGGCGTCGTTTTTGCAGCACTATTCGGCCGACAGCGGGGTGCTTTTAACCCCCGCTAGCGGCCGAAAAAGGGTTAAAACCACCCGCAAAGCGCCGCTGCAGTGGCGCTTTGCCGGCGGTTCGGTGGCGCTACCCAATGATTTCAATGGGCAGGGGCACTGTAGGAGCGGTGTATACACCGCTCCTACAGCGCCTCAAAGATGTGGCTAGCAGGCCTTTGGGCTTTCACACTGGAGTGACAGGAGAGGCTCTTTCAGGGCTCTTTGCATGCGCTATTTTTAGCTCTATAGCGCCTGCAAAGCACCTCAGTGTGAAAGTAACCTTAAAAGTTTTAAGTCATCATCATGTGCGATTGTGCGTGTTTGCCAGGCACCAAATATAGTGCTCAATATGGATTAAATTAATTATAAATAGCCATAGATATCATAAATAAAGTGTAATAAAGTGATTTGTGCAACAAGCTAATTGAACAGTCCACATTCAGGGAAAGTTCATGTACTGCAAACTTTACAGTACATGAACTTTCCCTGAATGTGGACTGTTTAATGAGCAGGGGGGAATGACCCATCGGGCACTCAGCACTGCCCAAGGGCCTGGGGCCATTAGGGGGGCCACATAAGAGGCTCTGCAAGACTGCAACACATACAGTCTAGTACGGGCAGCGGCTGTAATAAGACCTCTCACGGCGCACTGCTCCCCGCCAGCCCTTCCTTCCCTTCCATCCACCCCAGGTGCTTGTACTGTACATTACATCATCCGGGACGGACAAGAAGAGAGGAGGGGCCAGTGGGGAGCAGCGTGCCGTGACAGGTCTTATTTTTACAGGTTAGGGGAGGCTGTGTACTTTTTATTTTTTACAGGAGTCTAGAGATACCAGGGCCGCCACCATTGGGGGAGGGTCAGCCAGTAAAGATGTAGGGGGCCTGAGACTCTCCTGGCCCCCCACAGTGTCCCCACCCCCACACAGTCCCCCCCCCTGCATGCCCCTGTGTCCCCTGTCCTCACTGCATTCCTCTCTGTCCTTATAACACTGCATCCCTCTGTCTGTCCCCAGCCTCCCTCTCTGTCCTCGTCGCACTGCGTCCCTCCCTGTCCCTGGCTTCCCTCTCTGTCCCCAGTGTCCCTCTCTGTCCTTGTCGCACTGCGTCCCTCCCTGTCCCTGGTTATCTGAAAGATGTGTTTCAAATGTTTTGACAGGGGCGCAGTTTCAGTGCTTGCCATAGGCACCATTTTCACTAGATATGCCTCTGATAAGAGTACTTTGTGGATTGTATTGACCATCTGCAAAACTATCTGTGTTCAAGTCATTGGTTTGTTGGAGGTCAAAATCACATTTCTTTAGTGAACATAAAAAAAAAAATCAAACAATGGTATGCTGGTTACACATAGTATGCAGAAACATCATTCAAATACACTGTATGCAAATAATGTTGAATTAATGATTTAATAATTGATTTACGTAATTTAAATTGTTCTGTATTTGTTTTGAAGTCATTTATTGTTAAAGTTAATTTTTTATAATAAGCTAACTCGTAAGAGTTAACCACTTACAGACATCAACTGGTGTTATTAGACCATATATCCAACGCCTTTGCTTACTTAAAGTGTTACTAAGCCCAGGACCCTGCATTCACTATATCTGGTCTACCACAGTACACAGAACAACAAAATGTGATTATTTTAGTAAATAAAAACTGCGATATACCTTTTCTCATCAGCAGTATATAGCAGTCTTGTGACTTCCATCAGTGTGGTTAAAGCTTGTAGGAGGAGTTTTCATTCTCCTCTGACTGTCCTATAAGGCTGCATGGCCCCTGACCCTCTGTGTGGAAAGTGTTGACTGGCCCTGTGCTGATCACATGCACCCTCCCAAGTAAAAATAAATAAAATCTAGCAATACACACCAAACTGAGCATGTGCAGAGTGACTCCAACGGCTCTGTAATGTCAGAAGATGGATTGGGGACAGTGAAAGAAGGAGAGAATCAGAGAAGATAGGATCAGTCTTTTTACACAATGCGCAGAATTAGCACCTTAGGTTCCACAGTGAGTATAACAAGCATGCTTTACTGCATGTACAGACTGTATTTACTGCTGTGGGTTTAGAAACACTTTAAGTTTAGAGAATAGATTGGAATTTTGATCTGTTATTAAGAACATGCACACAGCTAGACAAAGGATGGACACAAACCAACTCCCTGCTCATACCACTTTATATGAGGTTTCAGTTTAGACAGAGACAGTTACATTTTTATCCCTATAATAACGATTTCATGCAAGTGATGCAAAAATATGAACTATATGGTTAAACAGTTGAAAAAAAATGTAAAACAAAAAATGTAATAGAATGGACTAAACCATTATAAATTGCTGTCTAAAACCAATAGATATTATAGATATTCTGGTCCTCTGGCATTTAAAATGCTTGTTTTTTTCTGACCTAAGAATACATGTACTTTATATCCTATGAGCATACGTGTTTGTGTATTATTATTGTACAGGATTTATATAGTGCCAGCCCTTTGTAAGGTAAAGGGGGACAGTACAGCTCAATATAAGTGGACTAGAAGGGCCCTGCTCATGAGTGCTTACAATCTTAAAGTGATCCAAGACTGTGATTAGCTGATAGAAAAAAATAAAGTACAGATTTCAGGTGGAGGTGGGATAGGTTGCCTCAAGAGGTAAGTTTTCAAGGATCGCTTAAAGGTTGACAGAGTAGGAGAACAGAAGATAGCCAGACAAACTGGTGTAAGGAGTTACAAAGAATGGTAGAGGCTCTGGCTGTTTTTGGGTTTAGGGCTTTCACACTGGAGCGGTGCACTAGCAGGACCGCTCCAAAAGTCCTGCTAGCCGCATCTTTAGAGCGGTGAGAGGAGCGGTGTGTTTACCGCTCCTCCACCGCTCCTCCACCGCTCCTTTCCATTGAAAGCAATGGGAAACCGCGGCTTTACCGCCGGCAATGCGCCTCTGCAGAGGTGCATTGCCGGCAGTATTAACCCTTTTTCGGCCGCTAGCAGGAGTTAAAACCGCACCGCTAGCGGCCGAATACCGCCGCCATTCCTAAGGTAAAAATAGTGGCGCTTTACCGCCACCGCACCTCCCGCCCCAGTGTGAAAGGGACCTTAGGCCAAGAAACTTTAAAGTTTTCATATGTGTCCTCTTCATCCTTATAGTCACCCCAATTGTTGTCAAAACCAAGTAATGATCAATAGATGCCATACCCGTTAGCCTGTGGTTTCTCTGTAGAACTATTTGGGTATTTTTTTTCCTTTCTGCACTATAGATTATTGTTGCAAAAGTATCTTTGCTTACAAGTTTCCGTTTCTTAGATAAGTTCTGGGTTCTTTGTAGTGATTTCAGTAACAATAGGTATTTAGATTAATCCAGATTCTATTTTATCTGTTTATAAAATTATTTTTAATAAAATGCAATCAGTTTAATCAATAGCTATAATTTAGGACCTCTTTAAACTTTGTAGGCTATTTACAAGTGGCTGTTACCTGGTAGAAGCTAATCACATTCGACTGGACTTGTTCTGTAATTTTCGAAGCCATTTCTCCAGTTCTAATGAGTGTCAAGAAATTACCCCAGTATTTATAACCACACAGGTAGCACTGACACCTTGATCCAAAGAAAGGCAGATGTTATTGTCCAAGAACAGGATGGAAGGTATGAAAATTTTTGAACCACGCTGTTTTAGTTGCAAAAGTAATCCTTGGTGTCATGAAGTCATCATACAGTGCCTTGAAAATGTATTCAAACCCCTTGAAAGTTTCCACATTTTATCATGTTACAACCAAAAACATAAATGTATTTTATTAGGATTTTTTGTGATAGACAAACACAAAAGTGGCACATAATTGTTAAGTTGAAGGAAAATGATAAACGTTTTTTTTTTTTTTTACAAATAAATATGTGAAAAGTGCGGCGTGCATTTGTATTCAGCCCCCCCTGAGTCAATACAGCTGCAAGTCTTTTTGGGGATGTCTTTACCAGCTTTGCACATCTGGAGAGTGACATTTTTGCCCATTCTTCTTTGGAAAAACAGCAATTTTCAAGTCTTGCCACAGATTCTCTATTGGATTTAGGTCTGGACTTTGACTGGGTCATTCTAACACATGAATATGCTTTGATCTAAACCATTCCATTGTAGCTCTGGCTGTATGTTTAGGGTCGTTGTCCTGCTAGAAGGTGAACCTCTGCCCCAGTCTTAAGTCTTTTGCAGGCTCTACAAGGTTTTCTTCTAAGATTGCCCTGTGTTTGGCTGCATCCATCTTCCCATAAACTCTGAGCAGCTTCCCTGTTCCTGCTGAAGAAAAGCCTTCCCACAACAAGATGCTGCCGCCACCATGTTTCACGGTGGGGATGAAATTTTCAGGGTGATGTGCAGTGTTAGTTTTCCTCCACACATAGCGTTTTGCTTTTAGGCCAAAAAAAGGGATTTTTATAACAGCTTACCTGTAAAATCCTTTTCTTGGAGTACATCACGGGACACAGAGCGACTTAGTCATTACTAATGGGTTATATAGATTACCTTCAGGTGCTGGCACTGGCCAATTCCAAACTGGATGTACCCTCCCCTATATAAGCCCCTCCCATCCGGGAGCACCTCAGTTTTGTAGCCAAGCAATAAGTGTCCCAAAAAGAGGGGTGGGAGCTCTGTGTCCCGTGATGTACTCCAAGAAAAGGATTTTACAGGTAAGCTGTTATAAAAATCCCTTTTTCTTTTTCGTACATCACGGGACACAGAGCGACTTAGTCATTACTAATGGGACGTCCCAAAGCAATGCCAAATGAGGAGAGGGATACATAAGCTGGGCGCCATCAGGCATGAGGATCTTTTGCGGCCTGCAACACACTGCGCCCAAAGGCGACATCCTCCTGACTTCTAACGTCTACCTGGTAGAATCTAGTAAACGTGTGTACCGAAGACCATGTTGCGGCCTTACATACTTGAGCCAGGGAGGCCTGGTGATGCACTGCCCATGAAGTTCCAACTGCTCTTGTGGAGTGCGCCCTAACTTTGAACGGAGGCGGTCTCTTTCTCAAGCCATAGGCTTGTATTATGACCTGTCAAATCCACTTGGCTAAAGTGGATTTTGATGCTGCCTGACCCTTTTTAGGGCCTTCCGGCAGAATAAACAAAGTATCCGTTCTGCGAATCTGAGCAGTGGCTTTTAGATAAGCTTTAACTGCTCTTACTACATCCAAAGAATGTAATAACTTTTCCTCTACCGAGCTAGGTTTGGGGAAAAAAGAAGGAAGAACCACATCTTGGTTCAAATGAAACCTCGATACCACCTTGGGAAGAAAGGCTGGATGAGGACGTAATACTACTCTGTCCTTATGGACAACCAGATATGGCTCCTTACAGGACAAGGCGGCTAATTCCGATACTCTTTTAGCTGAACAAACGGCTACTAAGAAAATCAATTTCCTGGTGAGAAGAACCAAGGAAATGTGTTGCAATGGTTCAAACGGTTGTTTCTGTAGAACTGACAGAACCAGGTTTAAGTCCCAAGGACATATGGGAATACTAACCGGAGGGCTAATACGCATCACTCCTTGTATGAAAGCTTTGACTAGTGAATGCGAAGCCAAGGGCCTTTGAAAAAATATTGACAAGGCCGAAATCTGACCCTTGATAGTACTCAAGGCTAGCTTCCTATCTACAGCCCACTGTAGGAAGTCCAAAATCCTCCCTATCACGTACTTACGTGGATGCCATTTCTTGGCCTCACACCACGTAATGTACGCTTTCCAGATCCTATAATAGATCTGCCTGGATACTGGCTTCCTGGCATTGATCATGGTAGATACCACAGAATTAGAGAGCCCTCTCTTTTTCAGAATGTGGGCTTCAATAGCCAGGCCGTCAAACCTAGGGCTGGTAAGGAAGGGTGGTATATCGGTCCCTGCGACAGCAGGTCCGGACGATGTGGGAGGGTCCAAGGACTCCTCACTGACATTTTTACAATCTCCGCGTACCATGCCCTTCGGGGCCACGCTGGAGCCACCAGAATCACTGGTTTCTTTTCTACCCTGATTCTGCGGAGTAATCACGGTAACAATTGTGGCGGTGGGAATGCATATATCAGCTTGAACTGATCCCAAGGGAACACTAGGGCATCCGAGCCGCAAGCTAGAGGATCCCTTGTGCGAGACACAAATCTGTCCACCTTTGCGTTGAATCTGGATGCTAGCAGATCTACATCCGGTGTTCCCCACCGCTGGCATATTGCCTGGAAAACCTCGGGGTGAAGAGACCATTCCCCCGGGCATAATTGTTGGCGACTTAAAAAGTCCGCTCTCCAATTTTCCACTCCTGGGATGAAAACCGCGGATATGGCTGGGACATATTTTTCTGCCCACTCCAGGATGCAATTTGCTTCCCTCTGGGCTGCACGACTCCTGGTGCCACCATGGTGATTGATATATGCCACTGCTGTGGCATTGTCTGATTGAATTCTGACAGGGGACCCTTGGAGTTTGGATGTCCATGCTACTAGGGCATACCGGGCTGCTCGTATCTCTAAGATATTGATGGGCAGGGCCTTTTCTGCTTCTGACCACTTGCCCTGGAGAGACCATTGCTCCAGTACTGCCCCCCAGCCTATGAGGCTGGCATCTGTAGTGACTACCTTCCAAGAAACCGGACTGAAGGGTTTCCCTTTTTCCAGATTCTGGGGCACCAACCACCAATGGAGGCTCTTGCGAACGGAAGGGGACAGGGACATTGTTAAGTCTAAAGCCTGAACTTTTTTGTTCCAGGCTGACAGTATGGCCCTTTGCAAATTCCTTGAATGGAATTGACCGTAGGGTACCGCTTCGAATGAAGCCACCATTTTTCCCAGCAGCCTCATGCAGAGGCGTATGGATGGTTTTCTTTTTGTACCCACTAAGTGGGTCAAATCTTTTAAAGACGACACCTTCTCTGGAGGTAAGAAAATCTTTCTCTGATTTGAATCCAGCCTTAGCCTAAGTATTCCAGACTTTTGACTGGTCTTAGAGCTGACTTGTCCCGGTTGATAATCCAACCGTGATATTCCAGATACTTGATTGTCTTGTGAATAGCTACTTCCAGCTTTTCCACTGAGTGGTCTATTAGTAGCAGGTCGTCTAGATATGCCATTATCGTTACACCCTGTGTTCTTAGATTGGCCAATAATGGGGCCAGAATTTTTGTGAACACTCGTGGTGCTGTGGCCAGACCGAAAGGTAAGGCTCTGAACTGAAAATGGCGCCCTTCTACTGCAAAGCGTAGAAATTTCTGGTGGGCCGGAAAGATGGGAATATGCAGATAAGCATCCCTTATGTCGATCGAGGCTAACCATTCCTGCCCTTGTAGGGCGGTGGCCACCGATCGGATCGACTCCATCCGAAAAGTCCTGATATTTAGGAACTTGTTTAGCCCTTTTAGATTTAATATGGGCCTCACGTCCCCATTTGGTTTGGGGACTGTGAAAAGGTTCGAGTAAAACCCAAATCCGCTTTCTTCCAGGGGAACCTTCATGATTACACCTTGGAGCAATAGTTGTTCTAGTGCCAGAAGGAGGGATCCTCTCTTCTGGGGATCTCTTGGCACGTTTGACCTCATAAATTGGGCAGGAGGAGTGCCTTTTAACTCCAGCTTGTATCCCAGACTTACTGCGGAGAGCACCCATCTGTCTCTGATGGTGTCCCGCCAGGTCTCTGTGAACAACTGAAGTCTTGCCCCCACCCGATTGAGTGGGGGCAATGCTTCATGCCTTGGGGGGAGGTTTTGTACCTCTCTTGATCCAGGGCTTCTTGTTACCCTGTGATTGTCCCTGATTTCTGCCCCCTGAATTTGACCGCGGAGGCCGTCGGAACTGCTTCACAGCCGATGTGCCCGGGACTGGAGAAGTAGGCCTCTTAAAAGAAGGACTTCTACCCTTGTTCTTAACCGGTAAGAGTGAACTTTTACCGGCAGAAATTTTCTGGATATATTTGTCCAGATCTTCTCCAAATAAGCGTTCTCCATGAAATGGGAAGCTAACCAGCAGTTTTTTACAGGGAGCTTCAGCAGACCAGTTTTTGAGCCACAGAAGCCTACGCATATGTACTACAGACAGCGTAAAGCAGGAGGCCTGTTGGATTGTATCCTTTATGGCGTCCACCGCAAAACACAAGGCTCTAGGCAGGTCAGCTAGGGCAAGAGCCTGCTGATCTGGTAAGTCCCTTAAGACTTGTTTCAACTGATCTTTCACTGCTTGGCAGACTCCAATCGCTGCTACCGCAGGTTGTGTCACCATGCTTGCTGTAGAGAAAGCAGATTTTAGTAAAGACTCCAATTTTTTATCTATTGGGTCTTTGAACATTGGAACATTATCTACTGGACATGTCAGTGATTTGTTCACAGAAGAGATGGCTGCGTCCACTGTAGGGACCCTCCATTTTTTTATGAACTTATCCTCCATGGGATAGATCACCGGAAATCTCTTGGGGGGAGCAAATATTTTATCAGGATGCTCCCAATCCTGGTAAATAAGCCCTTCTAATAAAGGGTGGATTGGGAAGGAACAGACAGCCTGGGGAGCTTTTAGCGACCCCAGCGAGGAAACCGTAGTGGATGGTGGTTCCGCCAGTGGCATTTTAAATGCTGATCGGACCATGTTAGTCAGAGACTGAACCCATAATCTTTCAGCCTGAGATGCTGAGAAAGGTTCTTCCACTGTTGATTCCTCCATAACTGAATCAACCTCCTCCTGATCCCCTTCAGGTAGGTCGATCCCTGTGTGGGGCTGTTCCTCCACTAACAGGCACTCTGAAGGAGGAGACGGAGATCGGACGCGCTTTCCCTGTGACAGGGAAGCAGCGATCAATGCTGTTAATCTCTCTTCCAATCCTCCCAGAGTTGAGGATAAAACCTCCTCTGTTATATATACAGGAGCAGGTGGACTGGGGACAGCCGCAGCACCAGGTACTCCTGCGGGGTTTCTACGGCTACTGACCTCTGAATTCTCAGGGGAGATTGGTGCAGTACAAGCATGCCCAATATCCTCAGAGCCCGATGGAGACCCCTTTGGCTTCCTGGAAGACCTATTTCCGGAGTGTCTGGACGACATATCCTTTAAGCACAAAGCTGAGGTATTCCCGTCGTCATACCCCAATTTTTGCTGGTAATAGTCTAACACAGTTGCTGCTATATACCAGCTGGTGTCCACTAAAGTGCCTTTCTATGGGGATGCCTGCATCAACCGCCTCTGTGTGCCACTGTTTGTTGCTAGCTCTGTTTGCATCCAGCTGACACTTGTACTGTGTCTTTATACAAGCTGGGACGCCTGCACATGCGCAGAAGCGCCGTGGCGCGCATCGAGCGTCATCCACCCGCCCCGCCCCTTTTTTTTCATAGGAGGCGCGTGCACGCGCCCGCGCGCGCGCGCCCGTGCGCCATTGGCGCCCTTTTCGAAATCAAACAGGGACTAGGAGCCAGGGCCCTTTTTGCCGGAGGGCCTGTGCGGTGGATGAGCGCAGCAACAGGGCAGAGGAAGTGGATTCCCACAGAGAAACTTACCAACTGCCTGGATCTTTTGACTTGAGAAAACCAAAGATCCACATGACAAGAAAAATGGACTACAGTGGCCTCTAGTGGTTTAACACAGGTACCGCGGTCCTTTTTTTTTTTTTCTTGACTACTATTAAAATTTTACATTTTCAGTAGTTACAGGCATACACAGATATTAGCGGGAATACCGTTAGGTAACAGACAGAAAGACAAATTAGGCTTGGGGGTCCCCCAATAGAACCAAGTTCCTGGGGGCCCCCACTTACCTGATCCCCGCCGCAGGACTTTGTTTGGTCCACAGAAGCCCAAACTTCACCTATCACGGCAGGCATTGTAATTAAACCTTCAGGGACTGGGTTCCCAAGGATTCCACTCCCCTGGACCTGTATAGCATCCTGCACAGACAACATCTTGGTCGTGGGTATGACCAGAGCTCTGGATCCCAGGGTCCAGCCCTCCTAAGAGAGGCATTACAGGCAAAACCTTGCTCTTCTGCTGCAAGGCCCGGGTACCGACCGTTTAGCTATGAAGCTTTTTTGGTGGGATCCGGAACAGCTTACTAAGGCCCAAAAGAACCTGTACGCAAGCCCAGTGAAAACACATGTTACTCTTTGGCCAACACCTTAGACACTGGCAAAAAACTGAGGTGCTCCCGATGGGAGGGGCTTATATAGGGGAGGGTACTTCCGGTTTGGAATTGGCCAGTGCCAGCACCTGAAGGTAATCTATATAACCCATTAGTAATGACTAAGTCGCTCTGTGTCCCGTGATGTACGAAAAAGAAAGTTCAATTTTGGTCTCATCTGACCAGAGCACCTTCACATGTTTGCTGTGTCCCCCACATGGCTTCTCACAAACTGCAACCAGCACTTTCAACAATGGCTTTCTTCTTGTCACTCTTCCATAAATGCCAGATTTGTGGAGTGCATGACTAATAGCTGTCCTGTGGACAGATTCTCCCACCTGATCTGTGGATCTCTGCAGCTCCTCCAGAGTTACCTCTTGGCTGCTTCTCTGATAAATGCCCTCCTTGCCCGGCCTGTCAGTTTAGGTGGACGGCCATGTCTTGGTAGGTTTGCAGTTGTGCCATACTCTTTCCATTTTCGGATGATGGATTGAACAATAGTCCGTGAGATGTTCAAAGTTTGTGATATTTCTTTTATACTCTAACCCTGCTTTAAAGTTCTCCACAACTTTATCCTTGACTTGCCTGGTATGTTCCTTGGCCTTCATGATGCTGTTTGTTCTCTAAGGTCCTCTAATAAATCTCTGAGGACTTCACAGAACAGCTGTATTTATACTGAGATTAAATTATACACAGGTGGACTTCTTTTTACTAATTAGGTAACTTCTGAAGGCAATTGGTATTATTAGACTTTAGTTAGGGCTATCAGAATAAGGGGGGCTGAATACAAATGCACCACACACTTTTTAGATATTTATTTGTAAAAAGATTTGAAAACAATTTATAATTTTCCTTCCACTTCACAATCATGTGCCACTTTGTGTTGGTCTATCACATAAAATCCCAATAAAATACATTTAGGTGTATGAATACCTTTTCAAGGCACTGTAAGTGTTAACTTTTCAATGTACAGTGCATGGCTGAAGGTGTGAATTTTTGTCTTTACCAATTGCCAGGGTAGAAATGTTAAAACAGCATTATATGTGGAAGACAAATGGTTTTGAAAGCCCCATCCCCTGTTCAATAACTGTTGTTCCAGTTTGACGTATTGGCCCTTGCAAATGCGTTGTCTGCTCTATCAAAAATGTGCAGCTCACTGTCCCTAAATACTACATTCTCTCAATTAACAACAACTATTGTAATTCTTATGCTGTGAGCAATAGCACATAAATAGGAATGTATATTATATTTACTTTTTTTTTTTTACTTTTTTTTTACATTTCTTTAGTTGCTTTCTGGTTTCCGGCCTAGACCAAAATTATGTCATACATCCCATGAGTCTTTATGGGCATTCTTTTTTTTCATCTGGAGGATGGGAGAAGAGACTTTCTCTGCTACGCACACCCTCCTGCCTGCATGCCTGAGCTAAGGACAGGTGGATTCCAGAAAGTAAATGTTGCATGAATCATCTGCTCTTACTCAAAATAGCTGTGGGTAGAAATGCTAGTGGAGTGTTTTTCAAAGTGCTTTATCAAAAAATACAGCATGGAAACATGGATGAGTGAGTGAGTTTGCTTTGAATAATAAAAATGAATTAAATTGTGTTTTCAGTTTGTGGTGCTCAGATGCAGTTCCATTTTAAAAGAATGTCCCTTTCTTTAAGGTATGGGAAAACTACTGAGCCTTAACCTGTAGAATTTGCCCTCCTATGTTGGGCCATTTGTTGATAGGCTGCTTCATCTCCCCAATGTACAGGTCTTTTTATTTCCCTACTACACTGTGCTGCTTTCACCTAGTTACTTCATTTGTGTTTGGGTCTTGTGAATTTACACGTTTCTGTCAGTGTGTTGCTAGGCTTGTAAGACACATGGATGTATTGCTTCTTCTGACATTATGTAATTAGAGCAGAGTGGTTCCACACTTTTTATACCCATTGTGTTCTTGGACAACATCTGCTTTTCCATTGTAATGGGATCAAGGTGTCGGTGCTACCTGTGTGGATATAGTTTAGGGGTATTCAACCTGTGGCCCGTGGGCCACATGTGGTGTTCAACCTGTGGCCTGTGGGCCACATGTGGCCTCCAGAGCCCTCTGATTTGGCCCTCGACCTCAAACCAGGGAAGCACATGCCCAGGGCAGCAACCTGTTGATCGCAATCGGGTTTTGCCAACCCATCATTGCAGAGTGTCAGAGTGCAACGAGCTTGGCTTACTGTTCCATTCTCTTTTACACTTGGACAGGAGGGGCAGCGGAGATGGCATATACAGGACCCGATTCACTCCATTTTCCTCCTGCAATTACTGAAAACCAGCTTCTCCTCCTCCTCCCTCCTACCGGCATTCAGTGCTTGCAGAATGAAAAATGTTTATTATGCTATTCAAAAAAACAAAAAACAAATTATGAACCATTTAATTTCATTGTGGCTTCCAACCGGTTACCAAATTACTTAAGTGACCCTCGCTCTTCAAAAGATTGAGCACCCCTGATATAGATACTGAGGTATTGTTTTCTGGACACTCATTAGAACTGAAGAACTGGCTTGGATAAGCTACAAAAACAGAGCTGGCTTGGATTAGCCACAAAACTTACCGTATATACTCGAGTATAAGCCGAGTTTTTCAGCACATTTTTTTGTGCTGAAAATGCCCCCCTCGGCTTATACTCGAGTCACCTTTTTGCGCCTGATCTCCCAGACTTTGGGGACGCGGTACCAGCCGGCCGTAGGTCCCCTGGACCCCAATCTTGGCACACATGTAGCCTCACTCTTCCTCTATAAGTGTGCAAAGTTTGTTGCCTGGAGGACCTACGGCCGGGGAGCACGGATTTTTCAAAGCCGGCACCCCTTCCATAGACTCCCATGTTAAACGTCAGTCTAGTCATGGGCACAGTGAGGCATGGGCACAGTGAGGCATGGGCACAGTGAGGCATGCACATGGACACAGTGAGGCATGGACACAGTGAGGCATGGACACAGTGAGGCATGGACATGGACACAGTGGGGCAAAGTGAGGCACAGTGAGGCATACAGATGGACACCCTAGGCTTATACTCGAGTCAATACGTTTTCCCATTTTTTTGTGGTAAATTTAGGTGCCTCGGCAAATATTCAGGTCGGCTTATACTCGAGTATATACGGTACTCAAAATTACAGAAAGAGTCCAGCTAAATGTGACTAACTACTACTAGATATAACATAGCCATGATAAATGAGAACCTTCACAGACATTCAAGGAGCTTTCTTCAATGTATGATTTGTATGATACTCTTTGCAGAATATCAGCCATGAATAACACACATTTTTAAACTAGTGAAAAACAAACATATCTATCTGGAACACATTTACTTTCTTAACAGAACAATATATTAACAAATGGAAAAAATCTGCTTTTTATAAGGACTTTATGCAGATCCGTTCTTAAGAGATCTTTCCCTGGAGATAAGACTAGGATTTAATATATCTCCTGTGATTTCTTAGTATGCATTGAATTCATATTAAATATCCACTGTTCTTTTGGACTGTCAGGCTGAAGATAAAAACTTTTAAATAATATTTATAAATGCTAATAAGTAGCACGTTCAGAATTTTCTATATCATAAATTCATACATTAAATTGTCCTCCAAGGGTCTTTAGACCTGTACAGCTGATGTCATTATATGTCATCTGTGTGTATATTTTCCTCAGTGAATACCTATCTAGCTCCATTTCCACAGATGCCAAAGATAAATTCAACCCTATTATCTAAAAAAAATGATCTACCCTGCAGCAACAGAATTCTGCCATATTCAAATTATACCATATCTAAGAAACCTTTGTATACAGTTGTATAAAGTTTAAGCTGACCTTTTGAATATGGCACAGTCATACAATGGTCTCTCAACGTGTAAAAAAAGGGTATTACCAAGAAAAGACCGGGATAGCACAGGAAGGAGTTCCTGTAAGTCGTTCTCACTGGTCATCTGACTAGTCAAATGCAAACAATATGGTTCTATGGTTCATTGGATGATGGATTAACACTCACTAAACAGTAGATGTGTATAAGGATTACAAAAAAAACAAACACAAATCAACTGACTCAACTAATTTCTATCCTTAAAGTAAGGCCAGAATAACACAGATTTAGTTTGACATAGAAATCCTCAGTTTTAACAAAGAAACATAGTCAGTAGGGTTGAGCGAACCCGAACTTTTGGGTTTTTGGTACCCGGACCTGAACCCGAACAATATACTGTATGTTCGGGTTCGGGTTTGGTGTTCGGCAATGTAATGGCGCATTTTAAAAAGCTGCAGGGCAGCCATTCAACATTTGTTTAACTCGTGTGCCCTTAGAAGCCATCACAGCCATGCCTACTAATGGCATGGCTGTGATTGGCCAGTGCAGCATGTGACCCAGCCTCTATATGAGCTAGAGGCACATAGCACAGCACGTCACTCTGCTTCAGTTAGTGTAGGGAAAGGTTGCTGCTGCTGCTGCTGCTGCTTTGAGGGAGAGAATTAGATAGGAGTCCTGATTCACAAATCAAATTACTCAGCGATCTACCTTGATTTTGTTGTGTGGGTGCAGTGCACAATCTTTTTATCCTGCCCTAAGCCCAGTGCCAGAGAAAAGATAACTTTTATCTGTCTGTTAGTTAGGTTGGCTTCGGTGGGCATTTTATGCAAGCTCAGTGCACCAGCATATGTTTATGTAAGATACCTCCTTTAGATACTGTTCTCCTATTCTATTCCAAAAAAAAAAAATTAGGGCAAAAAAATATTTTTGGGTGCATTTTCTGCATATCTGTACGTGTGAGATAGACACTTTAGATACTGTTCTCCTATTCTGCTGTTCAAAAAAATAATAATTTAGGGCAACAAAAAAAAATTTTGCTGCGTTTTCTGCCATAAAAAAAATTTTTGCTGCATTTTCTGCATATCTGTACGTGTGAGATAGACACTTCAGATACTGTTCTCCTATTCTGCTATTCCATAAAATAATAATTTAGGGCAAAAAAAAAAAATTTTGTTGCGTTTTCTGCCCAAAAAAATTTTTTTGTTGCATTTTCTGCATACAGTATCTGTACGTGTGAGATACACACTTTAGATACTGTTCTCCTATTCTGATGTTCAAAAAAAGTAATAATTTAGGGGGGGAAAAAAATTTGGTGCGTTTTTGTGCCCAAAATATTTTTTTTGCTGCATTTCTGCATATCTGTATGTGTGAGATACACACTTTAGATACTGTTCTCCTATTCTAATCTTCCAAAAAAAAAATTGAGGACAAAAAAAAAATTTTTTGGTGCGTTTTCTGTCCAACCAATTTTTTGGGTGCATTTTCTGCATACACCTTCACCGCCACATCCACCGCCACCTGAACCTCCTACTCCATATGGACCTCGTCCTCCTAGGTCAAGATTATTATTTTTTATTTTTATGTATTTTATGTTATTTTAAGTTATTATTTCCCTATCCACATTTGTTTGCAGAGCACTTGCCATGCTCTTAACAACATTTTTCTGCCATTTGCAGCCCTCTAGCCCTTTTCATTACTTTTTTAGATCCATTTTAGTCCTCAAAAGTTTGGGTCCCCATTGACTTCAATGGGGTTCGGGTTCGGGGTCAAGTTCGGGTCAAGTTCGGGTCCCGAACCCGAACATCCAGGTGTCCGCTTAACCCTAATAGTCAGTCAACATATTAACTTCCCAACCGCCCTATTGGCAGATATACTGCTACAGGGCAGCCATTCTGTGCAGAATCACGTATATATATGTGATTCTAAACTTCTGCTAGGGGAGCGAGCGCAGAAGCTGATCTGCAGGTGCTGAGCAATAGATGTCCACCGGCCAGCGGTGACCCTTCCGGCCGCCCCCCTACTCCATGCGTTCAGCCCCTAATTTACATGCAGGGTGCTTGAACGCATGGATTCCAATGGGAGTTTTCTTTTTTTTTTAGAAGCACATGATTGGAGCCGGAGGCTCTAATTGGCTTAAAAAAAGAGTGGGCTCGGGGCGCAGTGCTTACCCAGTTGTGTGACAATAGCAAATTAATATTTGCTATTGTCTTCCTGCTTCTCCTGCCGGCCAATCCTGGTTCAGGAAGTGGGTCCTGAGACCCAATTGGCTGAGAGGTAAAGCGATCCTATTGGCTGGCAAGGAGGAGGAGGGAGGAGACACAGGGGAAGCCACACCACCGTGAAGCAGAGGAAGAAGGAGACGCAGAGGCCTGCCTCCCACAGGAAGCCCGCGACCTAGATGGGGTAAGTGCGGGCAGCGATTAACTGACTGCCAGGGGGGTGTGTTGCTGCCCCCCCCAACAAAAAATATACCACCAGCCGCCACTGCTGCTTGTCTATTGCCGTGCAGAGACACAAGATGGAGCTCTGCCTATGCAAACAAGGCAGAGCTCCGTTCTTACTGGAGGAAAGTGATGTATTTTGTGTCCCTGTAGGAAATAAAATCCATCACTTGCCTTAGTAAAAGCAGCACACAGTTTACACAAAAACACTGGTTAGGCACATGGTTAACCCTTTGATCGCCCTGGATGTTTAACCCCTTCCCAGCCAGTGTCATTAGTACAGAGACCGTGAATATTTTTAGCACTGATCACTGTATCAGTGTCACTGGTTCCCACAAAGTGTCAAAAGTGGCAGTTAGTGTCCAATTGTGCCTCGCAATATCGCTGTCCGGCTATAAGTCGCCGATCGCCGCCATTACTAGTATAATTTTTTTTAAAATAAAAATTCCAATATATATACCATAGTTTGTAGATGCTCTAACTTTTGCGCAAACCAATCAATATACGCTTATTGGGATTGTTTTACCAAAAATATGTAGCAGAATAAATATTGGCCTAAATTTATGAAGGAATTAGATTTTTTTTAAATCACAAGTAGAAGTAAGTAAGCAGCAAGTAACAAATATTGGTTATTTTTTTAAATTGTCAGTCTTTTTTTGTTTATAGCGCAAAAAATAAAGAACGCAGTGGTAATCAAATACCACCAAAAGAAAGCTCTATTTGTGGGGAAAAAAATGGCATAAATTTTATTTGGGTACAGCATTGCATGACCGCGCAATTGTCAGTTAAAATAGTGCAGTGCCGTATCGCAAAAAATAGCCTGGTCATGAAGTGGGGTAAATCTTCCAGAGGTCACGTGGTTAACCAGGAACAAGAATACAAACAAAAATTCCAATGATGGGTGCTGTAGATGTCTGTATACAGAAAAAGCATGTCCATCTCATTATGCTCGTGTCACTTTGCCCATAAGGTGGAATGTCTATAAACTTTTGATATATCAGGAAGAAAACTCATGGTCACACCCTAAATTTGGTGAATTTGAGTGATCACTTCAATCACCAATTTAGGTACATGGAAAAAGCCTTTGTTTTAAATGTGTATATGCAATCATTCTCTACTCCTTTTTATTTCCACCCCATTGACTGTAGTCAGCCTGAACCATAAGGTAAAGACTAGGAGATCCTATGTTACAATAGCAATCTCTCATGTTTATATGTATGAGGTTTTAAAGGAAACATCTGTTTTGCTGCCACTGTTGACCTTCTACTGAACATATTAGTTGCCTTGAGGGCTCTGGCTTTAAAATTTATCTATAACCAAAGCTTGTTTTTTTTTTAGTTTTGGATAAAGTGGGGAAGGAGTAGAACTCCTGTCAAGTCTCACTGGGGTTAGAGGCTTCGTTGGAGAAATACCTTCACTTCCTGTCTGGTTAAAAAAAAAAAAAAATGTCCATAGAATAGGAAGTAAATGGAAATCTCTCTAAGAGCAACTTAGACAAAAGTAAAAAAAAATTTTTTGCTGGAACCTGCATCCCCTACTTAACTTAAATAGTAGTAAAGCCTGACAAGAGTTATTATTATTATACAGGATTTATATAGCACCAACAGTTTGTGCAGCACTTTACAACAACAGACAGTATAGTTACAATACAATTCAATACAAGAGAAATCGGAGGGTCCTTCTCTAACCTTTCTCCATTCTATCCAAAACAGAAAAAACAAAAATCTCATACCTGGCGTACGGCTACGGAAGGTAAAAATCACTGTAGTAGTTGATGCTACAGCACTGATAGCTGCTATCTTCTTGGCAATGCTCAGATTCTAAGAGAGCGGCTGTTTCCCTGCACAATGACCACAGGGTGGGTTGCTTGCTCGGTACTGCTGCCATTCATAGTATTTTTTTCAATGAATGCAAGGTATTCTATGACTAGATGAGGTTATGATTGTGGCATCACTGCCCCTTCTCTCCACCTCATCCATTCAGAGAATGCTTTGTATTTATTGGGGAAAAAAAACTGCAGTGGGGTAGCCACTTGCATGGAATCTGAGCAGGACCTGGAAGATCGCGCCTATCACTGATGTAGCACTTGACCCCTATAGTGATTTCCAGCTTCCCCTGTGATCCATTAGGTAGGAGTAATGCATTCTTTTATTGTGCCAAGCTGGACCAATGTAAATATGCAATACAATACATACTTACACATACATACATTATTGCTGAAATTCAGTTTTAATACTTACTTTACCATGGATGTGAAACATACATTCGCAAGGGGAAGTCAGTACTCCTGATCTGTGGTAGTTGAATTTTAAGTGAAAAAATAGTAGCGCTTTGTTTGTGTAAAAACAATCCTAATAAGTGATATACAAATCGATGAAAATGTGTATATAAATAATAAATCACCAAGTGAAAATAAACAAATAATGAACGTGAAAATAAACCAATAATGAATGTAGTAGTCCTGTGTGATCAGAACGTGAAAACAGGCAGGCAAAAAAAACTAAATATATAAATTGAGTGAAAAAGTCATTCAAAAATGAAAGTCCATAAAACAAAATTCAAGTGATAAAAAACTCCAATGCTATCAGCGTGTGTTCTTAATCTTGAAAATATAATTATGCTCCTTCACCACACCAATTGAATCTGTGAATCCACTCCCAAAGGAAAAAAACTCACCGGAAAGATATGCCCTACACTCTCATGTTTGGCATAAACGCTTGCTAACCCACCAGGGTTATTTAGACAAATCCACCGGAATTTTACAAGAGAATCCACTCCACATGTAAAAAATGAATAAGTGCTTCCAATGGTGAAGTAAGTAGAAACAATTTATTTAAAAAAATGCACACAAATCTTCAACCAACGTACTCACATTATTCACAATTCAAAATAGGCACTTCAAATCAAAGAGTATCAATCAAGAAGCAAGGAGACTTGCAGTGGCGTGCTGGAAATTGCGGTCACGGCGGACCCAAAGTAACTAGCAGATCTCACCCTCCAACTGCTCGCTCTCCTCCCCGGTCAGACTCGTATCAACCTCGGTGGTGATGTCTACATTCAAAGTTTCACAAAAAGTTACCGTGCAGACCACGCCCAGACATGTTTCGTCATAGGAGACTTTATCAATTGATAAAGTGAGGGAAAGTGAGGGAAAATACACAATTTTTATTTGTCACCAGAACGAGAATAGAGGGAAAATCTTCCAGTGGGGACACTTGTTCTGGGGAGGACTATTTAAGAGGGGATTTACCTCACTATGGAGAGATTTCCTCCTCTCAGTTCTTGTTGCGTCTGTAGGACAGAATGTGAAGAGAGTTCTTTCTAATAGGATACAGATGGCTGAAAATCTTGGAGGGTTTAAATCATTCCCTACTCTATGCAAAAAACTGACTTTAGATATATTTTAATGTCTGCTGCCTTTTTGATGATTTTTTTTTTTCTTTATAATACATTAGGAATTTTAGTAACAGCACCAGAGTTCTGAATTATGGGCAACAGCTGCAGTTAGAAGTTACATTATAAAGCATATAAAGTTTATATCCTAATATGATGTCACGGCCATGCTATATACTATTTACTTAACTGCAAACGTTTATTTTACCTCATCATGGTGAAAACATCAGTCATTCACCAATCTTAGTCCTTGGCGAAAGTTAAAACAAAATCTTCTCACTTCTACCATGAATTACAATCAGCCAGTTGGTAGAAGATTGATAGTTGTCATTAACGTGACAGCTTGTTTGAAAAGATTGCATCACATTAGCATTGCCCTTTACTAAAGGGAAAAGGATTGCTTTAGGTCAGCTTTGTGAAATTAATGTGAATTAACAGCTTCTAATAATGAATATACTATGTCAATGTAAATTGCCTGTGCTGGTGTATGCCTATACCATCATATAACTGGAATGTGTTCTAAATAATCTAAGTTGCCTTGCCATCATTGTAGTAAAATTGGAAAACCAAAGCAGCTGTAATAATAGTAAGAAGGTTCTCTTTAGGGGTAAAATGCTGAATTTTTATTTTTTTAACTAATATAATTCTGTTAAAGCAAACATAAACATACTGTAATAAGAATACCATAGCGGTCATAATATATAGTGTTACCATTGGGGTTAGAATAGGTATGGGGGCTCCGGGGCCTAACTTGGAATCCATATTACACACCACTATAATGGCCTGGATTTGTAGTGTGCAAAATATTGGTAAAGTTGTGCAGGGGTGCATAAGTAAATCATTAAACATAGATCTAAACCAGGGGTCTTCAAACTACGGCCCTCCAGGTGTTCAGGAACTACAATTCCCATCATGCATAGTCATGTCTGTGAATGTCAGAGTTTTGCAATGCCTCATGGGATTTGTAGTTCCGCAACAGCTGGAGGGCCGTAGTTTGAGGATCCCTGATCTAAACCCTTATTGGAAGATATTTAGTATGCTAAGGCATTGTGTATCATAGACAATTGCCTTTTTTTAACCAGAAAATACTGTTTTTGCTTTTTCTCATCCTCTTTTGTATTTAAGGTGTTTGTTACCCCAACATTGATATGGGCCTGCTGTACCATGTACTTGTAGGAAAAAGTCTCCTTTTTTCTTTGTATTGCTTCCTTTTTGTGAAATGTTTCTGCCAGTCCCTATGATTTCCTATTAAAAGTTGACCACACTAAGCAGGAGAGCACACCATGGTCAGTTCTCTCGCTGTTCTTGGAACTCAGCCTGCTCCCTCCAATGATCAGACTTGTCCTGACATGCCTCCCCTGCACAGCCTTTAACTCGGGAGATTAGTGTGCTGCTGTTTCTCCTTTCCCAGCTCCAATGCAGCTGAGAACAATGGGAATGTGATCACTTATAAAAAAAAGGGGAAAAAGTATTGATAGTGTTTTTATATCTATACACAAATTTTTAACCTTTAATTTCTGGTTTTTTTGCAATACTGTAGTTGTTTTTTGGTTGTAACAAGTAGTTAACATGCAAAATTTACGCCCACGCAAGGGCTAGCATTGAGGTTAAGCATTGAGTCTAGGATCGAAGAGTCTAAGGAAAAAAGAGAGGCCAGGAGGACAGAGGCCCAAGCTGGCTGGGAAGAGAGTAGGAAAGACATATGACAGCCATGATTCCCAAATTTTGAGGGTTGTTGCGGATGCTCGACATCTGTTCCTTAAGCATCAACGCGGTCATGCGTTTTCAATACTATTTTAAAATGAATGGGTTGTTTTACAAGGTGAGTGTTTACAATCACTTTAAGTGCTGCTGCCTTTCAGCAGCTTTGTCTCCACATATACCTGCTCCAACGTTGACCACACATCATTACTCTGGATTGTCACAATTGTGAAAACATTGACCATGCCTGCGCAATGTGCATCAGCACGATCTCTTGTAGTCCCAAGCAGGGGCACATGATACAGTGGGGTTGAAATAAAACCTAAAACTAGAGAGTACACAATCTGGTACAGATCTGCATAGAAACCAGTTTCCAGGTTTTATTGTCAAAGCTTAATCACTTGGCGTCCGCACTATAGCCAAATGACAGCTACAGGGTGGACCTGAATTTCCGGGAGGCCGTCAATAGACGTCCTCCCCTTTTCTCGCTCCCCGTGCTGAGACTCGGGTGATCACAGATCCGAGTAAGAGGCTGATCCCGGCCCCTTACCACGTGATCAGCTGTCAGACAATGACAGCTGATCACGTGATGTAAACAAAAGTTTGGTAATCTTTTTTTTTTTCTTCTGACGCTGACAGCGTGAGGAGAAAAAAAAGACGATCGCCAGCTTATGTGCAAGGGACAACGGTCCTGAAGAGGAAGGAGGCATATCTGCCCCATCTGTGCCCACCAGTTCCACCTATCAATGCCCATGAGTGCCACCAATCAATGCTCACGAGTGCCACCTATCAATTCCCACCAGTGGTGCCAATCAGTGCCTCATCAGTGCCACCTAGCAGTGCTGCCTATCAGTGTAACCTACCAGTGCTGGTCAGTGCCAATCATTGCCACCCATAAGTGCCTATCACTGCCACTCATCTGTGCCCATCACTGCCACCTATCAGTGCCCATCACTGCCAGCTATCAGTGCCACTTTTCAGTGCCCACCAGTGCCACCTATCAATGCCCTTCAGTGCCACCCATCAGTGCCACCTCTCAGTGCCCACCAGTGCCACCTATCAGTGCCCACCATTGCCTCCTATCAGTGCCGCCTTATCGGTGCCCATCAATGCAGCCCATCTGTGCCCATCAGTGCAGGCTATTGGTGTCCATCAGTGCAGCCTCATCAGCGTACATCAATGAAGGAGAATAATTACCTGTTTGCAAAATCTTATAACAAAATATAAAAAAATATAATTGTTTTTTTAAAACTCAGTCTTTTTTTTAAAATTTTAACAAAAAATAAAAACCGCAGAGGTGATAAAATACCACCAAAAGAAAGCTCTTATTTAGGAGGGGGTTTTAAGTCTCCAGTAAGCAAGTGGTTAATGGAATAAGCTAAAGTTAGAAGCTGATTGGCTACCATGTATAACTTCACCAGATTTTGCACTCTCCAGCTCTAGTAAATCAGTTAAAGTAAAATTTAATGAATATATTTTAAAACCAATTTCATTCCGAAAGGAATATATAAATATGAGTATATTATGTGGTGTTTTTGAATTCAAACTGAAAAAAAAAAAAAAGAATTTTGGAATAGAGCATAAAAACCTGTATCTATTGTCAGTTTAAGACTTGAAGGGAATCCTCCCAGATATTGTATTACAAGGAAAGTATATACAGCATACAGTGTTGTATTCACCGGCATGTCCCTCTTCACTCCCTGGTGTCACACTTGTGGCTTGGTGCGGAATGGAAAACGGGAATTTTATTGCATTACCAGCTGCAGGCTGGATTGAAGAAAAGTATGCGTTGATTAACCTAAATTTGATACAGTCCTCTTTTGTATCAGATTATTTGTGCGGTAAAAAATACAAAAGGACATTTATAAGAAGTTGTGCTTTCTCACTTTGTATATGTATTATTAACACACAAGTTTGCAGTTTATTTTAGTAATTATTATTTAGTTTATACCTTCCAGTTGTGTGTTGCAAATAACATTTAAATATAATAATGCATTGTGCAGAAATTGTTTTGCTTTTATAAATGTCTTTCACAAAATAATTTTTCTGTAAAAATAAATAACAGTATTATAAAGGTATCACCATTATGTAATCTGACATGTGTTAAATTACTTATGCAGTTACTGTACTTTACTATGCCAGTGTTTTTCCCACAAATGGGTTACGTTTTCCAAATTTTTAGGTAGACAGACATTAAATAAGTTAGTACATTTTAGAACGCCATGCACATGGACAATTATAGGCATTTTATATGCCTGGTGTAAATTTCCCGGTGCCACCCCACATGTGTCCTGTACAACCTGTCATATAATGCCGCGTACACACGATCAGACATTCCGACAACAAAACCGTGGATTTTTTTCTGACGGATGTTGGCTCAAACTTGTCTTGCATACACACGGTCACACAAATGTTGCTCGGAAATTCCGAACGTCAAGTGACGTACAACACTACGACAAGCCGAGAAAAATTAAGTACAATGATTTCGAGCATGCGTAGAATTTTTGTGCGTCGGAATTGGCTACACATGATCGGAATTTCTGAGAACAACTTTTGTTGTCGGAAAAATTGAGAACCAGCTCTCAAACATTTGTTGTCACAAATTCCGACAGCAAATGTCCGATGGAGCATACACACGGTCGGATTTTCCGACAACAAGCTCACAACGAACATTTGTTGTCGGAAATTCCGACCGTGTGTACACGGCATAAGTGTGTATGGTCCTACCCTTGTAAACACTGATGCTTCTTTGCATCGGTGTTTACCCTCACAGGTGCATCAAATGTGTTTCCTGAATACAATACTTCCACATTTTGGAAATCTGTCGCTTGTGCACAGAGTATGCATCTGCAAGAGTACAGCCAGCTACTTATAGCCACTTAGCTATATATCAGGCTGTATGCAGCACCTGGAGCTCCCTGGGCATGGGATAGTGCCATAGAAATTACAGTGGACATATAAAATGTCTATATATGTGCATGGATCCTAAGCATTTCCTCGGATCAGTAAAAAGATCTGACCCTATGCACCTGCAGAAAAAGTTTTGGGACACGCAATAATGAATAACCAATAACAGGCCACTAATGCCTGGCCAAAGCCAAAATGGCTTTGAGTAAAATATAGAAAAGACCATGCCTCTTAGGTCTTACCTTCCCCTTTTTTGATGCTCAAATAGATGTTAAATAACAGTTACATTTAGACCATATTGGTTAGCTATTCTTTTTAATAAGCATCATAAACCACCAACATTTTGATATCCTCAAATTACAAAAAGTTTATGAAACCATATATTATGTACTGCATATATCTAGTCAGCTCTATGAGCCCCTTGTCTCATACACTTGAAAATCTATTTTCCATTGGATTTTCTTGGCTTTTTTTACTAGGTCACTAAGTCTTCCCTTCTTACCAGAAACAGTGGACTCTAAGTTATAAGAGTCAGAAGCTCCGAATGTAAACCCAAAATAAAAAGTCTGATATTTCTCCCCTCAAATGATGGTGAAGGTGGTATCATGGCTAGTAATAAGGGTCACTCCTTCATGATGAACATGGGGGATAAATGGAAAAAACCCACATAGTGTAAAACTGTAAACAATTTTTTTAAGACAAAATAGTGCTAATAACTTAGAGTATATAAAATCCAGCATATAAACAGAGATATTTGTTCCCGGGAACCAACCAATTTCCTCATGGTTTCGTCATCGGGGGCATTTTGGCAATTCTGACGAAACGCAAAGGGTGAAGTCTATGCTTGTGACATCACCACGCACGCACGTAGCTTCACCCAGTATGGACACACGCTACTGAGCATGCACGACCGATGTTCGGTCATTTTGGTAATGGGAAACTTACCTGTCTACGATTTATGATGTGAATCTTGGCTTTTAATGCTGTTGTAAGTGCAATCTTTTTACAATAAATGAAACGTTTGTACAGTACTTCACTATGTGGAGCCTTGTTTTTTGCATATACTGCATTTAATTGAACATGAGAGAGGATCTGTTGGCTTGATTTCCTGAAGTACTCGATTGCCTTTCATTGCTGTTTTGTTGCCTGGGGTCACCTGAGTGGGGATTCGAGTTAGTGCCAGTGGATCTTGTTACTGATTGAGTGCTTTCAGATCACCCTGAGTAGGGGGGGTCGCTAGCCTTCTGGTAAGTCTCCAATGTGATTATACCTTTGGTGTCACGTTTGCTATCCTTGGATTTCCTCTTCACTCAGCACTGAACTCTGTTGGAACTTTACTATATGGACACTTTTTGACCAATTTAATTATTTGTTTTATACTCATCACCATTCATTTATATGAGTTAATTGGTCACATAACGATTTATGTGGTTCACCAATTGATTTATTTGTTCAAATATGCTATCATGTAGCTGCACTTTCTTTTGTTTATTTTGATATATAGACTATAGTTTTTGTCACATTTTATTTATATTATCATTCAGGCCCCTTTCACACTTGTGTGACCTGAAAGTCGCGTGACTTTTCCGTGATTTTGATGCAACTTGAAGCAATGCCTGTGTAATCTTGATGTCCATGGACCACAAGTCTCATCAAAGTCAGACCAAAGACTTGAAGTCACACAGATATGAATGGTACTCATTGGAAATCATTGGGTACCACTTGTCATGCGATTTTGCAGTCCCAAGTCGCAGGACAAGTCGCACAAGTGTGAAAGGGGCCTTATTGTTCAACTGTTTATTTATATTTGTTATACACAATCTATCCTATTGTGTTGTTGCCAGCAGCTTTTGTGTTCTACCAGTGCAATGATTTTATTTATTACTTTCTGAGGTCACTAGGTCTTACCTATCCAATAGTTCAGGCCTAGGACTGACAAGCAGAATGTGATAACGCATACCTGTACACACATACTATGGCCAAATTAGACAGGGTATAGTTATCCAACCAACACTTTGTAGCAGTGTGGGAGGAAACCCATGCAAACTACATATGGTTAGTGTACTAGCCAGGATTCACGGATCTTAGTGCAGCAAGACAGAAGTGCTAACCACTAACCATCGTTTCTCCCAATGAAGCTGTATAAAATCCCAATTAAAAAAACACAGTAATTAACTGGTATTCATTTCTTTTAATAGTCGACTCATGTATTGTATGTAGTAGTGGGACAGCTTTTTGCACACAACACATTTGACACATATGACAAAGCTTTTCAAAAGGGACACGTTTTTGGCAGCAACACATACATAAAATGCTTACTGGTTTAGGCAGTATTTTATGTAAACAGTGAGCTTACACCACTACCCTATGTAAAGATGGTACTTATCACATTTTTTTTTTAGCAATCATTGTATATTTCAGTGTTATGTCTTATCCTGTTAGCTTCAATAGTAACACAGCTGTGGCAAATGGAGTAACACCTAAATTCTGTTTAAGAGACAGAGCTAAGCGGAGTATTTTGTATTACCTTCATACCTCTGTTCTTCCAATCTAGTGCTTTAAAGTTCCTCGCTTAAATGTTCCTTGTGCTTCTGAATGTCCTAGGCATGGCAGGTACATAAGGAGCTGCATGACATCAGATTTGTCTAGGTGATGACTTTAAACCAGCACATCAGCATATAGAGGAGACTAGAGATGTGTGAAGCTAACAAAAAGAACATAATTGTCCCATTAAGCCCTGTACACACGATCGGATTTCCTATGGTTTTTAAACCGATGGATTTTTCCATCGGAAAACCGATGAAGCTGACTTCCATCAGTCTTGTCTACACACCATCAGTCAAAAAACCGACCGTTCCAAACGCAGTGACGTAAAACACTCCGATGAGCCGAGAAAAATTAAGTTCAATGCTTCTGAGCATGCGTCGACTTGATTCTGAGCATGCGTGGGTTTTTTATCCGATGGAGTTCCACACAGACGATAGTAATTTGCTATCGTTTTTTTTACCATCGAATAAATGTAAAACATGTTCTATTTTTAAACACCGATGGAAAAAAGACCGATGGGGCCCATACACGATCGGTTTGTCCAATGAAAACAGTCCATCGGACTGTTTTCATCTGTAAAACCTATCATGTGTACAGGGCTTTACACTAGACCCTGATTATGCTGCCAGTTATTAACCACTTGACAAATGCAATAAGTATATATACGTTGCGGTTTGCAAGTGGTTTACCGGGGTTATTATTATTATTTTTAGCCGACGACTGACTGTTTTATGACAAGTGCTCTCAGGCATTTCTCGGGCTTACTTACCAGTGAACTCGGGTCGCGTGGCTGGCCATAGAGCTTCCCAGAGACCAAATCTTCTCTGATCACCTCTATGGTATTGGAGGACTGAAATGACATCTAGGGCAAAAAAAAAAAAAATTTTTTTTTTTTTTTTAAACCAAAAGATTACATTTTTTTGTTCTTTTGCTTTTAAAAGTAGAGGAGAGATTTTTTGTCTTATTGACCCCAGATCTCTCCATAAAGAGGACCCATCTTCCCTTATTTCTAGTACAAGGGATGTTTACATTCATTGTAATAGAAATAAAAGTGATAAAAAAAAAAAAAATGAAAGGAACAGTGTAAAAATAAAATAAATAACAAAAAAATGTAAAGCACCCCCATCCCTCTGTGCTCGCGCACAGAAGTGAACGCATACGTAAGTCGCGCACGCCTATGTAAATGGTGTTCGCACCACACATGTGAGGTATTGCCATGAACATTAGAGGGAGAGCAATAATTATAATACTAGACTTCCTGTGGAAACAGGTAACCTGTAAAAAAATCGCCTATGGAGATTTTTAAGTATGCTAGTTTGTCACCACTCCTCAAGCATGCGCAATTTTAAAGCATGACATGTTAGACATCTATTTACTCAGCGTAAGATCATCTTTCATATTTTACAAAAAAGTTGGGGTATATATTATGTTTTTTAAAATCCATCAAGTGTATTTAAAATAAAAAGAAATTGCATTTGAAAAACCACTGCGCAAATACCGTGCGACATAAAATATTGAAATGATTGCCATTTTATTCTTTAGGGTCTCTGCTAAAAATATATATATAACTTTTGAGTGTTCTAAGTAATTTTCTTGCAAATAATACTGATTTAAACTTGCAAACAAAAAGTGCCAGAAAAGGCTTGTAATCTGCTGTAGTATTAGTTCCTATATCTAGGCAGAATTAGAAATATACATTTTACTTTAGCTATAGCATCTGTTAATACTGTATCTGATTCATTTTATGCCCTAAATAGGGTGAAATCTAGACATGCAATCCCTAATTATTGCATGTGATGCTCAGATCTGTAAAACTACAAACATTTTATCGTGCATTACCTGCATAAAGCATCTTCTCTTATCAAGGTCAGCACTAAGGGGCATATTTGAAAAACAGAGAATCGGACATTCACCAAACATCTACTGCAGATAATTTTTCATGCATTTTGAATGACAGTGTTTGATTCACCACCAGTGAATGTTTGGTGAAAGTGACATTCACCACTTTAAAAATATGCCTCTAATTAAATGCAAATGTCATCTTTTGTTTAACCAGTGATGCATGTTAGGCTCAGTGATAGATTCAAGTCCTTGGACACTATTTCAACATGCCAGTGGTAGTGTGTTTATAGAGAAAAGTGATTGACAGGTTTGTATGAAATAAACTCACTTGCCGCAATTCTCACATTCTCCAGGATACTTAAAGTGTCTGTTCAGACTTGGCAAAGGATTTTGATGTACTCAACTAAAACATGGTGGAAAGTATTACAAAACTCTGGCATATAGAATTCCCTTGCTTGAAAACATTATAGCATAATGCTATCATTACCAAGCAGTATTTCCATTACAGAAAAAATAAATGTTAGCACCATGAGTTGACCTATGGGGAGAATACATAAATGGTTATTTTATGAATTAAATCATGCTTTGTCTGTGTTGGAAAATTTTACCTGAGCTACATAGATCCGAGAATTCAGTTAGTTAAGAACTCAGTACTGTCTTTATAATGTTATAGTAGTAGTAAAGTATTGTATAAAATAATTGTATAAAGCCTGAAGGGATCTAAAGCCTCCCAAAAAGATTGCCTCTCTAATATTACCCAGTAAAGGGTATCACCTAAATTCCCAAACCTTCTTCTTATAATGTTATTTAAAAAACATTGTGGTCTGTTTAAAAAAAATGATTTCTTATTGAAAAATACCCAATTACTAACTATTATTAAAGCGGAAGTAAACCCATCCATAAAACAGTTTAATTTCCGGCACATGCCGGAAATGGAACACTCCCATTGGTTGTGCTCTCAACCAAACTGTCAAACCATCCAATGGCTGGTGTCTAAACTGATCACATGTGCAGCATCATGGCAGTTGTAGATTAAACAGAGGCAAAGATGGCATCTTCCTTGGCTGAAAAGGATAGGGGGGCTTACTTACACTTTAAGTTGTTACTGTTTCTGCCACCTGCTTTTAAGCATGTTAACAGTTTGCATCTGAAGAGGTTTTTTTTTATATATTCTTTATTTAGAGGATCGGTTTTTACATAAAATGATACAGGTGACAAATATATAGAAAAACAATGAGTGCAACATGGTCAGGCAAATACATAGAACACATTATGTATAATTTGGAAATTGTAAAGAATGGGTTTAGCATGAAATTATCACCGTACTTTCAAGAAACTTACTGTGGAAAAGATAAAGAAAATTCCTACTATGTGCCACGTCAACCTGTAGCACATCAAAAAAACGAACATAAAGTAGGTATGTCTTGGTCAGAACAACCAAAGCGGGATACATATTTGGACCAACATCAAGATCAAGTGTGTGACTGTCTGACCTGGAATCAAAATTTAAAGATAGAAACCACACAAAAGTGGTAAGTATAAAAATTTGAAAAAATAAAAATAAAATACAGCAGGGAAGTAAAATGGGGGGGGGGGAATGGATGGAGGGATAAGGAACTGCATTGGACAGGAGAAATTTCATGATGAAAAGTGGTCCTAAGACCAAAAAAATTGAAAGTCAAGAGGATTTATAAGATAATAATACAGACAGTAGCTATCTGTCTATGGGTTCCCCGGGATCTGTGAAGGTGTATCAACCATCATTTGTTTGTTCTCAGTAGAGCAGGAGAAGTTAAAAAAAAAAACAAGTTTCCTTGAATTCATTGGAAGTCCCTTTAAGAGAGCTAGTTACGTCTCCTATGCGTCTGATGTCTTTAAAGGGATGGAACCACTGTCAAATCGTGGCCAGTAAAGAGGATTTAGACAGGGCCAGGATACAAGAGCCTTGGGGGGCAGATACCTCCCAATTTTTACAAACCTGAGTGGTAGGTGTCGAGCATAATGTCGAGCCAAGTCCAATGGCCTCTAGCGTGAGGCTTTTAAAGGTCGAGTCGACCCTATCAAAAAGGGTTTCTCAGCATCTGTTGACAGAAAAATGTCTGTGCATCTTTAAAAGGACCAAGTGGACTAAATTGGTAGCATGGATAGACCCTTTCCTAGCCTCCCTAGTGGGTATGAACCCTACCTCATCCAAATGTATGTGCTTCTAAAGATGAGGTACTAATTATAAGGCTAGAGTATTGGCAAAGGATAAGGGGTATGTAGAGCTGGGTTAGGATGCAGTGCAAGCAGGGAAAGGGTAAGGAAGAAAGAGAAAAAGAAAGAGATGCGAAAACAAAAATGGTGAAGGGAGAACTAAGCTATTAGCTGCATCACTGAGCCGTACCTCATGGGGTACAGGGAGGTCCTACTTGGGGGAAAATGCAGTCTGAAGAGTTAACTTCTCAGTTATAAAGAGTTAACTTCTCAGTTATATGTATTTATCAGCCCATCAAATCACTAAGGAACTTGTCCTAGTGGTGTGAGCTGGGGAGATGATAAATATTTAGAACAACCCTTCCAGAGGTTTTTAGTTCCTTGTGAGCTTGCCCATGGGTATGGTGTAATTTTCAATGTACCCTGGGCTTAGGTCTAAGGTGATATATGTTGAAAGAGGCTCCCCTTGTGATAGACTACTTCAAGATGCTGGTCTGCTAGAGGAAAATAGGTACTTTTGGTTTAAGGAAGCACCTGCGACTGTTCCCCACTTAGACAGAAGTGTTGACTGGCTGGGGGCAAAGTTAACACAGAAACCATTTCAGCTCTTTGATCTTAGGAATTGCTGCCAAGATACCACTAAATTATTGGCCCCATAGGAGCTGAAGATCTTTAGGCCAGAATAGTCTGAAAGAAAGCATTTGAAGAGGACTATATTGTGACTGTGTGCATTTGTGGTTTTATGATTGTTTCTCGCCCTCTTTCCCATTTCTGCAGTCTGCAAACAAATTGTTGTTCAAGGTATTTCTACCAAGGTACTGGCATCCAATTTATTTACTAGCACACACCAGAAGAATGAGCCTGGAACATTAGAACATTAGAGTAAGCCTTATGAGCTGGCAGGAGAAGGTGGCTGTGACCATCCTCTAAGTCAGGCATGTCCAAAGTCTGGCCCGCGGGCCAATCGCGACCCACGTTCCAGTTTCGGAAGGCCCGCCTGGTCATTTTGACATGTATATCTTTTGTGGCCTCCAACGAATCCCCGAGCACCACAAAAGAAATACATGCTGGATGCCTTGGAGGAGGCGGGACGAGCACCGGGCATACAGGAGTATTTCCTGTTTGCACGGCGACCTCTGTAAAAGAAAGTCCCGCTGCCATTGGACGACTGTTGTGTCCATCATAGGAAGTGGGACTTTCTATTAAAGAGGCAGCCGATAAAACAGGAGTTTCTCCTGTATGTCTGTCGGCGCTCGTCCCGCCCCCTCCCTGTCTCTTTCAATGCTGCAGATGGGCATGAATCAGGCTGCAATGGTGAGTCTGCATTCATGTCAAGGGGGTGCTGCATTCATGTCAAGGGGGTGCTGCATTCATGGCAAGGGGGTGCTGCTGCATTCATGGCAAGGGGGGTGCTGCATTCATGGCAAGGGCGTGCTGCATTCAGGACAATGGGGGGTGCTGCATTCAGGGCAAGGGGGGTGCTGCATTCAGGGCGGGGGGTGCTGCATTCAGGGCAAGTGGGGTGCTGCATTCATGGCAAGGGGGGTGCTGCATTCAGGGCAAGGGGGGTGCTGCATTCATGGCAAGGGGGTGCTGCATTCAGGACAACGGGGGTGCTGCATTCATGTCAAGGAGGTGCTGCATTCAGGGCAAGGGGGGTGCTGCATTCATGACAACGGGGGTGCTACATTCATGACAACGGGGGTGCTGCATTCAGGGCAATGGAGGTGCTGCATTCAGAACAATGGGGGTGCTGTATTCAGGGCAACGGTGGTGCTGCATTTATGGCACTTGTGAGGCTGCATTGATGGGCAGTGACCCTTATTTTGATTCACAATTCTTTATTTAAAATGTAAGATTTTTTTAATACGCTGATAAATACGGTATATCCAAATAACATGCCTGATCTCATCTCTTCACCACACACAGCCACAAAGTAAGAGAATTCTTGTTGGGCAGTGTATTAGTGCTCGGGCGAACACACTTAGACCGAATTTTAATGGTTCACAGAATGTCAGGCAAAATGGTTGGCCCTCACGCATGTTCACTTCATCAAATCTGGCCCTCTTTGAAAAAAGTTTGGAAACCCCTGCTCTAAGTCAATCAGCTCTGTTACTATTTTGTATAGCAGCCTATTTTGCATTACAGCCTATTAAAACCAATGTAATAGAATGACTCAAGTGCACCACCTACTGGATCTGTAAGTGTGAGGTATTCATATATGTTACATATTTTCATAGCTGAAATTAATTAAAGCAAATAAACAATTTTATGGCAGTACTGGATATAACTGCATAAAGTAAATATAAACAAAAACGCTTTAATATGCTTATTAGGAAATTAAAAGGAACTTCTTCTCTTCTACATCATCGGGAGCCAGCTGTCTTTTCTGGGTTCTTGCATATGGCCCCTGATGACGCAGTGCCAGGTCTGTCTCCCCCCAACCACAGGTCTGTCTTCCTCTGTGGAAGCCAATGGCTCCTGAAATAGCTGATGCAGGAGGCTTATGGAGGAAAGGGCATGTCATTTATGAGATTATAATTGACTGAAGATTGGACAATGTGTGGCTTTGGCAAGAATGATTGAATAATTCAGGGCCATCATTTAAACATTAATAGTGGGGGGCGTGGCCTGGACATGGCGGTGTGAGGTCGTGTTTCCATCGAGCTCCGGGCCTGATCCCCTATACCCCGGCAACTCCTAGATAGTAGACCGGCATGAGCTCGCTCAAAAAGCACAGGACTCGAGCAGCGGCAAAGGGGTCCCCAGTAGGCAAGTTTCCGGGTGATATACACCGGTATTTCACCGCCAAAGAAGCCTCCTCCGGGACGAAAGCGGCAGCGGCACGTGGCACAACGCGTGGAGGACGGCGAAAGACACAAGCACCAGACGCTGAGGCTCCGGGACCGGAGTCCCCCGTGGTACCTGACGGCTCCCGGGATTCGTCTGTCGACCCCCCGAGAGCCGAGATGTCCTCCCCGCACAGGCCAGAGGAGGCAGGTCTGGACCAAGACATCCGCAAGATGCTGCAGGCCCTCCCAACCCAGACAGCCATTGAGGCCTTGATCCTCCGACTTGAGGAAACACATCGCAGAGACATTCAGGAAGTGAGGGGAGAGGTATCTACCCTGGCGGACAGAGTCGGAGCGGGTGAAAATTCCCTGTCCTCCCTCGAAAGCAGGGTCTCCGACCTGGAGAGGTCGAGAGACCAACACCGGGACACAGCGATCGCCCTCCAGCTACACTTAGAGGACATCGAGGACCGCAGCCGACGCAACAACCTACGGCTGAGAGGTGTCCCTGAGTCCCTGATGGATGTCGGGGCTGCGGTAACGGAAGTGTTCCGGACGGTACTGGAGGACCCTGCGGCGGAGGTCATATTGGACAGGGCGCACAGGGCCCCAGGACCTAAATCTGTAGACCCGGACAGGCCTCGGGACGTGATCTGCAGATTGCACAGGTATGCGCAGAAGGAGGAGATCCTGAGGGCGTCCTGGGAACATGGCGACGTTGAGAAGGGAGACGCGCGAATCCGGATCCTGCCGGATCTCTCGAGAGCGACTTTACGGAGGAGAGCACTGCTCCGACCGGTCCTGGAAATAGCAAAACAGAAGGACGTGTCCTATAGATGGGGGTACCCGTTCTCGGTGACCTTCCGCAGGGAATCCGGATCATTCACGCTCCAGACCGCAACTGACCTGCCTGCCTTATTCCGGTTCCTGGAGGTGGCACCAGTCCAGGTCCCGGACTGGCTTCAGATACTTCCACGCCAGATGGGCAGACCGGGACCAGCCGCCCAACAAGGCCCGCTGCCGCCCCGCCGGCAGAGGGGTAGGCGAAGACGAAGGTCGGCATCTAGAGGAGAACTACGTGAGTAGGCCCTGGGCCGCCCTAACTTGACAATTACGCACCAGACAGCCCTGAGATGCCCGTGAGATCCCGCCTGAACGGTCCCCCCGGCCACTCTCCCTTCCCCGTACGATTTGTTGTGCGGCGCCCTGCAGGGAGTCATCCGCCCCCCTCCCCCTGTCCCGGTCCATACAGAACACTGTGCAAGTGGGGGGAGAGGGGAGACAACACATAGCTGGAGAGGTTGATGGAACTATATTCGTGCATTCCCCCGAGACGGCACACGCGATGTTGGTGGCCTGCCCGGGAGACCGGAGCGGGACGGCTACGGGGGGCCGCGCCCCCCCCCCCCCCGGGGTGGGGTAACCCTACAGGATTCGGGAAATGGATGTATTCCTGATGATGCCTTAACACACTGGCATTCAAACACTGGACCGATCGACGTGGTGCCCTGCCCCGGGGGGGGGAGGGGGAAGGCAATCAGCGGACTGTGGAGGTGTACTCTCGCGACTCTAGTTCATCATTATCGATTTCTTTTTGGTTGTTGCACATTCCAGCTGCCCGGAGCTAATAGCAGCCCGACACACTGACTGATGCACGCTGTGGATCTCCTGCGGGAGCTGCACACTAATGGGACACGGTGCCCGCGTCTGATTTGGGGGTGGGGGGGAGGGGGGGAGGAGGGGGGAGAACGACAGATGGGAAGGGGCATGGGGCTCGGGGCCTCTGTGATGTTGCACTGCCTGAAGTAATGCTATAGCTTAAGCCTGCACTACATGGTTCAATGTTCTAGGAAGGACATCCCTATATGCCAATGTTAAATGTTGCTTGTTAAATTAATACGGTCTACCACTTACATTATGTTCATAGGTTGCCGGGGGTGGGTGGAGAGGGCCGGGGGGCTCGTATCACGGCCTTGTCTACCCACTACCCCAATTAGGACTGCGCTCCAGCTCTGGGATCTTCCCAGGGAGCGCCCAAGCCCTTAGGGCTAATTTAGTTTCTCTCTAGCTGCTGCACCCTCTGGTGCTGGCCTCCTAATCTTACTGTCTCTCTCTTTACTCTGATTTATCTTTCTCTTTATCTATCTCTCTTTGCTACTCTTCAGCCCCGTCTTACCTTACTGGTTTTTATCCAAACCCCACGTACCCCCCTCCCCTACTTTCCTCCCTCCCCCCCTGGTTCAGTGCACCTGACCCAACCTAATTCACACTAGACAATGGGAGACATACATGTTGTGTCCCTGAATGCTAGGGGTCTCAACACCCCCGAAAAGCGGCGGATGCTGCTACAGGACATGAGACGCATGAGGGCGGACATAGTTCTTGTCCAGGAGACGCACTTCCGGGAAAATAACATACCGATACTGACAAATAGACACTTTCCCTCGGTGTTCCATTCAAAGTACACAGACGCGAAATCTAGGGGGGTGTCCATCCTCATCTCGGCAAGGGTCCCATGGAAGACTATAGACACTGAGACGGATGTGCAGGGCCGCTACTTATACTTAAAAGGCATGTTGGGGGACAAAAAGATCACCCTAGCTAATCTTTATGCCCCGAACGATCACCAGGACACATTCATCAGGAAGCGCATGGAGCAGCTCCAACGCTTCGCTGTGGGACAGCTCATAGTGGGAGGGGACCTGAATTTGCCAATGATCCCGACGGAGGATACTTCATCCGGGACTTCCTTTACCTCTCGAGACATGCGCAAGCGTATTGGAAATACGCTTAGTTCTGCCCAATTGATAGACGCCTGGCGCCTTATGCACCCAGGAGAACGTGACTTCACCTTTTTTTCAAAACCACATCAGTCATACTCGCGTATTGACTATTTCCTGATTCCCCATAGGCAATTACACGCGATCCGGGAGACCTACATCGGATCTATCACGTGGTCCGACCATGCCCCAATTGGACTTAGGTACTCACTGACCGACACAACGATGGGGCACCGCCACCCGTGGAGACTAAATGAAAGCCTCTTACAGGACCCGGTGGTTCTGGCCGACTTGGTCAGGGAATTGGAATGCTACTTCAACACAAACAAGACCGGAGATAGCGACCCCGGGGTGGTGTGGGAGGCCCACAAGGCGGTGATACGGGGGACCCTCATCAGCCATGGTTCCAGGCTAAAACGCGAGCGAACAGCGCAGCTTGACCTACTCCTTGCCAAATTACAAGACCTTGAAGCAGCCCATAAGGCTGCACCATCTAGACAGGTGGGAGTGGAACTAGACTTGGTACGGTCACAGCTGAAAGATCTCCTCCTATTTAAGGTTAAAGCGGCGATGCAGATTTGCCGCAGGAAATCATACGAGGCAGGTAATAAATGTGGTAGGATGCTGGCCAGAACGCTGCAGGCGCAGCGGGCGGCGGCCTACATACCACACATTCAGGCCACAAACGGGCAGAGGGCTAGCCTTCCCCAACACATCACGCGAGAGTTTGGGGCCTTTTATCGCACACTCTACAATCTACCAGACGCTAATCCTACACCAGAGACCATACAGGATTACCTAGACCGCTCCCTCATGCCCTCACTCTTGGGGGCGACACGTACCGCCCTCGAGGAACCAATCACGCTGACGGAAGTCCAGGTGGCCCTTAAGAGCACCAAGCCGGGCAGGGCCCCAGGCCCTGACGGCTTGACCACTGCCTATTACAGGACCCTGTTGCCCTCACTGGGACAGCATATGGTGGATCTCTTCAACAACATAGGCACGGGGGCACTCTTCCATGACACCACACTCCTGGCACAGATCTCCGTCATACCCAAGGAGGGCAAGGACCCGGGGCTGTGCGGGAGCTACCGCCCGATCTCCCTACTGAACACAGACCTCAAGATTTTTACCAAGGTCCTGGCCTCTAGAATGCAAACACATCTCCCCGACCTGATCCATCTGGATCAGGTGGGCTTTGTCCCGTTCAGAGAGGCCAGAGACAACACCACTAAGGTCCTCAATCTGCTACACATCGCGGCCCAATCTAAGACGCCCTGCGTATTCCTGGGTACAGATGCCGAAAAGGCTTTCGACCGGGTCCACTGGGGGTTCCTGTTTGCTACACTGAGGCACATAGGACTGGGGGCGAAGATGTTAAATTGGGTGAACGCAGTCTACACGGCACCGACGGCCAGGGTGAGGGCAAATGGGGTGCTGTCGGACCCGTTCCCCATCCGGAATGGGACCCGACAGGGATGCCCCCTGTCACCGCTGTTGTTTGCCCTGACCCTGGAACCCTTCCTTTGTCACATACGCCGGAACCCGGACATCTCGGGGGTGGAGAAGAAGGGGTCGCAGTATAAGGTCTCGGCATACGCTGACGACCTGTTGTTCTCCCTTACAAGCCCCGAGAGGTCCCTCCCGAATCTTATGAGAGAGTTTGGGATCTATGGAACCCTCTCTAATCTAAAGATCAACTTCTCCAAATCGGAGGCCATGGGAGTGGGGATGGCTCAATCCCTACTTAAGCAACTTAGGGAAGACTTTAGCCTGAAATGGACTGACACGGCCCTGAGGTACCTGGGGACCTCCATACCCATGTCCCTAACCAAACTGTTCACACTTAATTTCCCTCCCCTACTGAAAACGGTCAGGGGACTTTTGGAGGGCTGGGACAGCGGTCTACATTCGTGGTTGGGCCGGTGCGCCATCCTCAAGATGACGATACTGCCTAAGTTCCTATACCTCCTGCAGGCCCTCCCGATAGCTATACCGGGGTCCTACTTCAGACAGGTCCATGCTGTGTTCACCAAGTTCCTATGGGCCGGGAAACACCCACGCCTGAGCAGGAGCGTACTATGCCTACCAAAGTTATATGGGGGTCTGGCACTGCCGGATGTCCGTGCATACTACAGGGCGGCCCACCTTAGTCGTCTCCTGGATTGGTGCAGACACAGAGACGCCAAGCTGTGGACGACTATTGAACAGGACCAGAGTGACATACCCTTGGACAGAGCTCCTTGGTGCCACTCAGATTTACCACCACCCCTGAAAAGGCACCCCTTGATAGGCACCACCCTGGGTATATGCTCGACATTGCTGACTCGGCCTTCAATTTCGACGCCAGTCTCCCCGCTGCGGCCGGTTCTGGGCCACCCCCGTTTCTCCCCAGGGCTACAAGATAGGAGATTTCTCACACTAAGGGAGGCGGGGTTATACCAGGCATCCCACTTTAGTTCCCAAGGGAGATGGAGGTCATACGAGGAGCTGTCGGACCCGAGGGGCATGTACGGCCTTGACTATCTGAGAGCTCGACAGTTAAGCCACTTCCTCGCGAGTATCCCACCCCCACCCAATGACGCCAGCCATCTCCCCACCCAGTTGGAGGAGATGTGTATGGCATCGGGAAGGACCCAACACACGCTGTCGGTGTGCTATGCAATGTTGGTGACACCGTCGGGATCCCTACAGGTTCCCTGTCTGGCTAGATGGGAGCGAGACCTCGACTGCCAATTTACAGACGGCATGAAACGACATATACTGCAGTTCACCCATAAATCGTCAGTGTGCTCCAAAACCCAGGAAACCAATTTCAAACTGCTCACGCGATGGTATAGGACCCCTTCCATCTTACACAAAATGTTCCCAGACACCTCTGACCGCTGCTGGAGATGCCAGGGGGAGGAGGGGACGCTCTTGCACATCTTCTGGTCCTGCCCACGACTGCAGAGTTTCTGGGAGGGAGTGAGGCGAGTGACAGAAATTCACTGACCGTATCGTCCCAGAGACACCGGCCTACTTCCTCTTTCATGCAAATGACACACCTGCAAAGGTATATAGGAAATCAGTGATCCGTCACTTACTGGACGCTGCTAGAGCATGCATACCCCAAAACTGGAAGTCCCCCACCCCACCGACCATTGCACAATGGCTCAGAAGAGTAGACGATATCAGCCTCATGGAGGACCTGATCCTGTCTAGTCAGAACAGACGAGAGACATACTCTAAGACCTGGCAGTTATGGAACATCTTTAGATTTTCAGACGAAGGGCGGACCCTTAGGGAGGCTGAGCAGCCCACCTGAGCCCCTGCCTGGAACACCCACACCCCGGAGGGGTCGTCGCATCGGCGCCCACTGCCCTCGGTGTGCCGGAGACCCACAGGGGACTTGGAAATTGTATAGTGATGTCACCCGGGGAGGGAGACAGGTATACCTGACCCCCCTAACACCCCCCCCTTTTCCTCCCCTTTTTTCCTTCTTTGCCCCCCCTTGACCTTTTCTCTCGCTCGTTTCCTGCTTTTAGCTTTCCTCTCTTTTCTATATCTTTCTTCTTTCTTTTGGGCTTTACCCAACTCACTTCACAGGAGGCACTATGCCCCCAAGTTCTGTTTCCTTTTAGATAAACGGGAAAATAAAGGGGGAGCTGTGTCCACGGGACCAGGGCACTCTGGCATCTGCAAATCCCTGACGGATATATCCCGAAGGTAGATGAGTAGCTATATTGGAGCCCCGGGGGACCTCACCCCCCCCCCCTGAGGAGTGTATACATACCAAAGGGGCATGGGTGGGAGGAGGATTCCACCTTATGCTTCCCACGAGAATTGCCAGCTGTATAATTTACTGTATGTGTATGTAAGATATGTACTACTGGGGTCCATGTGGGCCGGCTTCCCTGATGAAAAATAAAAATTTTTGAAAAAAAATAAAAAAAAATAAAAAAATAAACATTAATAGTGTGTGATCAGCAGCGGTAGCGCCCGCTGATTACATACTATTATTTATATGTCAGACCTTAGCAGTAGCCATGACCAACATGGCCTCCTACCTCCTAGCAACCAATGATGCTAGGCAGCTTGAGCATTCTGCTGCCTAGTGTCCTTCAATGCTAGATGGCAGGTAGCACCAATTAAGTGCATTTGTGCTGTACCCTATATTCATGTAAACATTGACACAAACATTTGCATGTGAAAAGCATCAAATAATTGTAGAAAAACTCATCTTGGAACTCTTGGATTTTGGCCATTTTTTGGCCCTCTAAAATATGGATCTAAACCCCAGAATAGACCTGGGTGCTATTTTATATAGCTGCTTTGAAAAGCATAAAAAAAGACTATAAACAACCTTTTTTTTTTTTTAAATACAGAAATAGAGATAAAAAATAAAAATGTTTGAATGACTGGATTACTTGATACATAGACAGGCTTTGATGTTCAGTGACATGTAAAGCTTTACATTTGCAGCAAATGTTTAAGTGCCTCATGAGGACATTTCCTTTGATACTTTTCCAAACACGGCTCCCCAAAGATCTCCTATACAAGCTGCACAGACCTCTGGGTGAGAAAGCAGACATTGTATGAGTATATAGGCTACAGTACTAGTGCTCATTTTTCTGCTTCCAATGTGCTGGCCCAGCATTTTAATGTGGAAAACAGCCGTGTATATGACAGGCACTGTATCAAAACCAGCTGAGAAACTTGGACATTGAGCTAAAATCTTTAGTAAATGATTGAAGGTCAGGTTTCAGTTACGTGAGCAGGTCTTTCAGCTTTAACATGAAGGTAAACTCAATATATTACATCATTACATTTACAAGAAATTTTACTGCCGAGATCTAAAGTCATTTAGAGGCTTTCAGCATTACATTAGGACAAAATATTATAAAATGGTTCTGGACTTAAAGCTGTTTTTTTTTTTGTATTAGGACATAAACATGTACAGCATATAAATGTGATGTTTATAGACAATTTTTGAATTTCAGTAAGGATCTTTCAGGGTCAAGCCTGATGACACACTAAGAAATAACTGCTGTTTTTCAAAACAGAGTGCACGATTCAGTTAAATATGTATGTTAAAGTTAATCAGGGTCTCGGAGAATCTATTTGGTTGGATGAGGTTTTTGGTGCACCAGGCAATGGATTTTTTCAGACTTTTCATAATCCTTTCATTTACCAAGCACTTGTCTTTCTTTTTACTGGCAAAAAGATATTGGCAATTGGCATTAGGCATTCAGTTTCCGTTGTACAGTTTCAGTTGTTCTGTTTTTTGCTTGGTTTAAAGTAGAACGTCACCCAAAACATAAATGTAGATGGAATGAAGGAGTGCTCCAATCGTTGTCAAGTTTATTACTTATCTGAGTTCCTGTTTGGAATATTTTTAACATACTTACAGTCCCAAGTTGCACCTGTAACTGACACTAGAAGAGAGTGGAAACCTTCTTACAGAATAACAGACAGCAAACATACCTAGCAGAGGTTCCAACTCCTGCCTTACTTAACCTCCCTGGTGGTATGATTCTGTTAGATTTTAGGTGCTGAAAGCGGTACAATTATTTTGCATGGAAATTTGGTGTTATGTATTGTAAGCCTGCAATTCTTAGGAATAACTCACCTAAATTTGTCCAAACAAGACTCTAGTATACATCCCGGGTATGATAAAGTTTGAAACACAAAATCATAAATTATAATATAATAACTATAAATAATTATAACAAATAATAATATAATAATAATAAAAATTATTCAATAATGTAATCAAATCAAAAACACAGAAATTTGCTCAGTTGCAGAATTGTCGCTGTCATTAGATTTAGTGTTTGATGACAAATTTCCCCACAAATCGCTATCGCTCAATACTGCGAGTGATTCTAATTTATTATCGCTGTTTTCTAGCTGGTCTAAAAACACTTTTGATGTAAAGGGACACTTTTTGGTTGCTATGGACAATCTCCAGTTTCCAGGCAGAAAAATATAAAACTGCATGCAGGGCACTGGACAGACCACTAGGGACAAAGGGGATGTGTAATTATTTGATACAGTACTGTAATCAGTAAGATTACAGTATACTGTATGTGTATTGTGTTTTTACTTTTTTGAATTTGGTGCCGATCTCCACCCCCGTGCGCCGCAACGTCGCAGGGGACGGAGCTCGGCACTCGGCAGTGTGAATCGAGCGAGGAAACAGCTCGCACACACAGCGGGGAGACATCGCAGGATCCAGGGAACAAGGTAAGTAACTCTCCCTGTATCCTGCGATGCAGCCCGAGTCTGTCTCGGGGTTACTGCTAATGGTACTGAAACCTTACTCCGAGCCAGACTCAGGAATACCGCCAGGGAGGTTAAAAAGAAAAAAGTATTCTGTCTATGTTAATTTTCCCTCCCTTCCTAACCTAGGAGGCACCTGTCACCAGAACAAGAAGTGAGGAGAAATCACCATAGTGGAGAAATATTGGTTTGATTTACTAAAGGCAAATAGACAATTCACCTTTTAAGGGAATTTTCACTTAGTTTAGTGAATGTTGTGAAAATTCTCAGAGAATACCTTATCACATGCAAAGAAAATTTTAAAAACAGTACACAAGTATTTATGCTTGCACATGATTGAATGATGGAAGTCAGCAGAACTTCACCTCATTTACAAACCCTGAAGAATAGCCTATTTGCCGTTAGTAAATTGTTATGTCCCTTAGACACGGGGTCTCTCAGAGTGTTGCTAGCAAAGCTGCCAGTATCTGCTTAGCAAGTTACACACAGGCCAGATGAACTTCTTAACCATGGAAGGGTTTATTACTCACTCAGAACATGATGACTTTGTTACATAGAGTCCTAATACAACAGGATTCTGTCATTACCAGATGTAATCCCTTCTGTGCATCATGCTGCTGCTTCCCAGTTCCACACACCACTCTCACTACTTCCTGGTACAGCCCCTACCCCAGCATGCATCAGGAGAAAAAGGTGAAGGGTCACTCAGTGCTCCAGCACAAACATCACATAAATCAACCCCCTAGATGGGTTCTCAACCTGCAGCCCTCCAGCTGTTGTGGAACTACAATTTCCATCATGACTCTACCTTGTGGAGTCATGTTTGTAATGTCTCATGGGACATGGAGTTTCGCAACAGCTGGAGGGCCATAGGTTGAGCACCCATGCCCTAAATTATAGTAAAAACTGGACAGAAGTTCTCACCTGTCCCCACTTTATCCAAAGTGGGTTGATTTCAATGTTTCTCAGATGTTATGATTTCAGTTTAATAATGTTAGTTATTTTATGGTATTCTCCTTGGCAATTTCAGTTCTTCTCCAATGCTACAGTCTTAAATGTTGTTCAATATCATGCACAGCATTGAGGTCACATCCTCCCTGCTGAATTAACCTTTTATTCTGAATATTTTATATTCAGCAGCGGGAGCATTAGCATTAGCGAAGTAGGACTTGAACTAGAGTAGCACTTCATCATGGTGATGTGGTGATTGTAACATTAGCGGAGATAGCAGGCACGGGGGGGGGTAGAAAACAACTCAGCCCTAGACATCTTTTCTCCTCCTCAGACCCCCTTAGGCCCCATTCACACCCGGAATTGCAAACATGTTGCAAATTTGTGTCTCACTTGCAGTGCCATTAATTGTTAATGGCACTCCAAGTGCAGGTAAAGGACGCATGTTTTGTTGCGTGTTTTGTCACTTGGCAAATGCGCTACAAACTCACCAAAACGCGATGTGCTTCACTCGAAAAAAGGTTTTGGAGCTTCTTTGGGGTGTTTGTTACGTAATGGGTCGTGAATAAGCTGCTCTATCTGCAACAAGCGGAAACGCAAAAAAAAGGAAGCAGAAATGTGCTACACTGAGGTGTGAATCCAGCCTTAGCATCCTCCCTCTATTTCCATAGGTTGATATTTGTTCATTGCTGGAATGTGCGCAAAATCGTGTGCATTCCCACAATGTACAAAAGCATACAGCCCTTTTGCAGGTACATAAGGGTGCCATTAATTCTTAAAGGCTAAGTTTTAACTTGCAGGAAACAAATGTACATTTCTTATTTTTTCCCTCAAGAGCCTACAGGGCATTGCACCAGTGATCAATGGATTATGGTGTAATGTCAGGCTCCCTCAGACATGCCCTAAAGCGTTCAGCCCATATGGGCTGTCTGTTTGAAAGCTGCAGAGCTCATGAATGAACTATGAGCACCCTCACATTTCATTCAGAACTACAAGATGTCTGCCACAGTGACAGATGACAGAGACCTGTGAATGAATTATGCAGCTGTGCAGGCGGCATGCTGCACAGCTGCACCTATTTTAAAATGTGACAGCGGGTACAGGGGAAGAAGTTCCCTATTTAACCCCCCAAAATCCCACACTATGTGCCAAAACCGCGTACATCGCATGTGGTTGCGGGCGACAGCAGCTCAGCCCTATTGCACTTGTGTGTGGGGGGGGGGGGATTTCGGAGGCAGTAAAGACACATTTCAACTGCATGTTTTTACCACCCCCCAACCGCAAGTGTAAACAAGGTCTTTGTTGTGTTTGTTCACATGGGTGGACCGAGGGAGGTGAAAGCAAGCATTGGAGCCATGTTTTTACTGCCCAACAACCACCGACCTGAACAAGGAGCTGCAGCTGTTCTGTACACATGACATAGCCACAATGCTTTTTTTTTGTGGCCACAGCAAAAATTATAATGGAATATGGCCACAATGAAAATGCATGCAATTTTTCTACACTGACCCTGATACAGCGCTATTTTTGTGATGTACATAACATCTATAATAAACTCCACTGACACAGGGATACATTTTCTGACCAGTGACTCCACCAACACAGGGGCATTTTTTCCTTTCAGTGACACCACTGATGCAGGGACATATTTTTTTCTCTGCCACAGTTAATCCCATATTTGTCCATTAATTTTAACCCTTTCACTGCCAAGTCCATATGCCGTACGGACCTACAGAAGTGCCCGTAGGTGGCCAAGTCAGTACGGCATACAGACCTCCTTTCTCCCTCTCCCATAAGCTTATAGTCACTTCAATAACCATAAGCTTATATCCGAATTTTTTAGCAGACTCTTTTGAACAATTCTATAACTCTAATCAGCAGATTACAACCCGCTGATCAGAGTTATTAACCCCTAATGTGACCCCCCCACCCATGCCGCCACGTCCCTGTCCCCTGCCTCTCCACCCCCGCTGCACCCTTTCATCTAAAACTGCCCCCTCTCAATCTCCTCTCCTATTCCCTTCACCCCCAGCACTAATTACTCCCCCTCCACACGATCCGACCCCCCCCACCCTGCAAACCCGCTCCCCGCAGCCACCATCATTAGCCGGCATCCTTCCTCTTCCACTCCTGCCGGCTTCAGGTTCTGCATGGGGCTTGGGGGGATCCAGATGTGTCCCCCCACCAGTCAGATCGACCCCCCAACTGCCCCCACACCCTCAGTCCATGGCCACTCTGAGCGGCATATCTCCTTCCCCTTCCACCACCTGCAGCTTCTCCCTGCACTGATCTCCCGATCTGTCAGGCTGGGGGATGGGGGAGCGGTGCGGGTGGGAGTGAAGTTGGGGCTTGGGGGGGCCTAGTAAACATGTGTTTACTAAGCTCCCCCCTGTGGAAGAGAGGGCGCATGCAGTGATCACTACTGATAGCTGCTATATGCCCACTGACAGTTGATATATCATAACCGCGAGTGTAACAATGTATCAGACTATCATTTTCTTAATGAATGGAATATCTATACAGAGACCTCGGATATCTTATCAAAGTCCCCCGCCCCCCCCCCAAAAAAAATTTTAATAAAATTACTGTTAAAAAAAAGAAAAAAAAAATATCACAAACATAGTAAGACCCCAAGTCCCAACCGCACTCACCCCTCCAGGGTGACGGTCCCCCCCCCCGTGCATTCACCCCTCTACAGATACCTCAGCTTCTCCTCCCAGCCAACCGATCCAGCCTGATTGACCAGTAGGAGAAGACGGAAGACGATATTGAATATTAATACGCTATTGTCACAAGTAGGTGGGTTTGGGGTGCAGTTCTCTGCGCCCTGAGCCCAACCTTTTTCAAGCCAATTAGAGCCTCATGCTCTATCCATGTGTTTAGAAAAAATATGAGTATTAGTCTTGGACCCTACAGGGGCGATGCCCCAGTGCCCCTAATGAATCGACCGCTCATGGTACGACCCCTTTCACATGCTGATCCCCGCTGAGCAGGCGGATGACAGATTCATGTCCGCTCTGCTGATGCAGATCAGACACGGACACAGCTCGCTATTCTCCATCCGGACACAGCTCGCTATTCTCCATCCTATCCGATCTGCGGACTGGATCGGATGCAGGCGGGTGTAAACAGACACATGTCTATTTACATCAGTCTCTCCATAGAGAACAATGGGTGGTCAGATTGGGCCTGCCTGAAAAACGGACAGGCAGACCCGATCAGTGTGCTTGTGTGAAAGGGGCCAAAGGCCTTGTTCACACAGGGTATACAGAGCGTACCTTTACAAGAATGCACAGGTGTTCCGTGCATCTCTGTGCAGGCAGTCCCATTGGTGTTATTTGGGATGTAGCACCTGCACGAACAGAGCCGTTGCTCCCAATTTTACATCCATGTAGGTTCGCATGCATGTCCCTGAGCTCACAATTTCTGCGATCGGGGTCATGTACCCACAACCACAAGGATGTCAGATTGGGAACAGCAGCTATGCCTGTGCAGCCGTTGCATCCCAATTGACATAAATGGCATAACTGGGGATGCACGGAACACCTGTGCATCTCTGTGCGGGTAAACATGGTCCTCCATGGGCGTACACTATAGTATGCCACATGTGAACGATGCTTTAGTACTAATTTAGCAGGAATTTTGTAAGTTACGTTGTGTTTATGTGCGATTATAATGTTTTTAGTGAAAATAACGATATGATGAACATTTGCGCAATTATTGCGGGGTCCAATAAAATCTGTAGCACTTTTTTTTATTTTACAGGTCATGTGCTTTTAGAAAATGTCTAGTTTGAGGGGTCTTTTCAAATCTGAAACCTGTAAGTGAAAAATGAAAAAAAAAAAATTTTGAGATATTTTTGGGTACGTTCGATATTTTTCACCATTTTGCAAAAAGTCGCAATTTAAAACTTACAAATATTTGTTATTTATTAACTCCAAACAGATTACGCTTTTATATTTAGTAGGGATTAAGCAGGAATTTTGTAAAATTAGCTGTGTTTTTATCTGCTAATAATGGTTTTAGTGTATTTTTTGCCAATAAATCGGTTCGATAAACATCTGCGCAAATACCGCGGGGTCTAAAAAATCAGTAGCACCTTCTTCTTCTTCTTTCTAGAGGTCATATGCTTTCAGAAAATATATGGTTTTGGGGTCTTTCACAAATTTTGAAAGCTGTAAGGAATAAATGAAAACCTTCAGATTTTTTGAGGAATTTGGATATTTACACTTTTGCGTCTGTTCAATTATCACCATTTAGCAAAAAGGCGCAATTTAAAAGTTACAAATATTTGTTATTTATTAACTCAATACAGGTTATGCTTTTATATTTAGTAGGAAATTTGTCAAATTTGCTGTGTTTTTATCTGCTAATAATGGTTTTAATGTATTTTTTGCAAATATATTGGTTTGATAAACATTTGTGCAAATACCGCTGGGTAAAAAAATCAGTAGCACCTTCTATTTATTCTACTGATCATGTACTTTCAGAAAAAAAATGGTTTGGGGGGGGTCTTTCACAAATTTTGAAAGCTATAAGTGAAAAATAAAAAGACAAAGGAAAAATTGCAACAATGGCCACCTGAGTGTACAAAATGGAGCACAGGGCCTGGCAGCGAAAGGGTTAAACTATTTAAGTTCACTGCATTAGGACTATTGGTGCTATTTTAGCATATACCACAAACATTACATACATTTCGCTCAATGCGTCGCTATTTGTCCAACCCCTCCTCCCGAGAGGGGGGGTTGGGGGTGGCACAGGCTGCAATCTATATATTGGCCATTGGATGACCTTGTCTAAATAACCCTTCATACCAGCACCCAGTACTGGGTTCACATTAAGTACTTATGAATAATCACTAATCATCAACAGCGACTTTGACTTTATATGTAAGCTTATAGTTTGTTGGTTGATCTTGAAAGACAGAAACACTAGAAGGAGTTTGAGTGAAGACAAGGAAAGGCAGCGTAAGGAGAAAGATTAGCCCGTGTAGGCTTTTTGTTTCATAATTGAGGGTCCATCTGGGATCGCATTGATTGGGCTTGTGTTTTGCTGCTGTTTTTGCATGTTACACTTGAGGCAATAAAAGTAGATTTTCATCGTATCCTGCCAAACCTCTTCATTTTCTTTTAATACAGAACTGCATGATAAGCATTATACTTGGCTTGCCAATGTTAGATTTCTTGTTAGAATATATAAAGTTGCCTATTAACTGTTCTCTGGCATTTCATATCCACATAGATTTTTGTGGCACAATAATAATTTAGAATGGAGCTATGACTCCAGGCTTTGGAATAAATACAGTAGTTTTCCGTGCCATGAGTATATAGCCATTGTTCCTGAGACAATATACAATTTATCAAGGAAAGAAATAAGACAAAGCTCAAGCAAAATAACATCATTGTCCATTCTGACAATACATTTTTCTTTTTTTTATCTAAATTATGCACATTTTTAATAAGAGACATCTCACCCAAGAGTGATATATTATTTACAAGTAGAGAATACCTCCCAACTTTAGACTTTCATAAAGAGGGACAGCATGGAGAAGATTGTGTGGCAACATTGTCTAAGGATGTGTCAGAAGTCTGTGGTGGTGAGCTCTTGTAGATCGCCAATTCAGCGTTCCCCAGGGTGCGGAGTCTAAACCCAAGCATGCTTCTTCACCAGAGCCCCTGATGGTAGGGATGGACTTGCAGCAAGCTGGAATCAGGTCGTGGCCCCCAGGTACACCCAGCTAATAATGCAGAGACCACTCCTATGTGCAGAGTACAAGCAGAAGACAAAAGGAAATCCAGAAGACAAGCCAAGGTCAGGGCAGGCAGCGAACAAGCACAGATGGTAAACGAAGCCGGGGTCAGTACACAGGTTGTCAGACACAGTATAGACAAGAGATACGCAAATGGGAGCTCAGGGAACTGTGAAGTTGCTCAGGCAATGTGGGTGACACTGAGCATGTCTTATATAGACAAGCACAATAGGAGGCGGACCAGGAAGTGATGGAAGGGAAGGAACTAAAAGTCCACAGAATAGCATACAATGCCCATAGGTGAGCACAGCCAACTCACACACGTGAAAGGATCAGGTCAGAGTAACACTGCAGCAAGGAGGTAAGAGTACACAAGCAGGAAACTACAGGCTAACTTGTGACAGTACCCCCCCCTCCCTTTTATGAGGTCTTCCCACTCGTTTAGGGTCAAGCTTGAGTGGAAACTTCTGATGAAAACGTTTCACCAAACGAGGGGCAGAAACATCAGTAGAAGAAATCCAACACCTCTCCTCAGGACCATATGCCTTCCAGTCAATTAGGTACAAAAGAATTCAGAATCCAAGATTTGCTTGATTTTATACTGATCTGAGGTACTGATTGTTGGAGAAGGATGGCAAATAGGATGGGAAAACCTGCAGACAAACTTGTGACAGGCTGGCCATACATGAGTCTCTTTTTTTTTTCATTCAACCAGCAGGAAAATGTCTCAATTCCACCATCCACACACTCAATGTGGATGGGAGAATCCCCCCCTCTGTGCTATTGTATTCTAACAGTGGGGAGAATTCCTCACCATCAGAATACAGTGATCAGCACCACCGGCTATAGTTGGTGGCACTGATCAACAGAACATTTCCCAACAGGCTGGTTGTACACAAGCCGATCGAAATTAGGCTGGTTCCTTCTGAACTGGCCAAAGTTCAATCCACATATGGCCCGCTTAAGTCTAGGCAGAGTATATGCTGCACACAATTGCCACAGCCCATCTACAGTATCCACAAAATACTCTGTAATTACTATGCCACAAGCAAGATTCTTATAAACACAGATAAACTTCAGGACAAAATATCATTTCTAAAAATTCTTCGATTACATTCTTTCTAAGGCTGGCCAAACATTATACACTTTTCTTGTACATTTTTCCTTTAGATTTACCAAAACCATATAATATGAGGTCAAACCTAAACACTTTTAATTTGTATGCAATCAGGCAGGCCATTGCATACAAGTTGTAGTTGAAGGTAAATCTAAAGGAAATTGAATAAGAAAATTGTATAATGTATGGCCAGCCTAAGACTACCTTAACCTTCTCAGCTCAGATGTTTTTAGTTAAAAAACTTCCTGAAGACAAGCCCCCAGGGGGTGTGTTTATGAAAGCCTCAGTCAACATAAAGTGGGTTTGGTGATACTGGCCATTATTCAACCTGGAAGATCAGTGGTTCTGGATATTGGAACAGTAGATCTGGGTGGGACAGACCTGGGAATAAGGCGAATATTGCAGCGAAAGCTTTACACATTATCTTAAAGTGTAGGGGAACAAATAAAGATGCACTCTAGTTAAGATTGTGGTTCTATGCCAGATTGTTAAAGACAATCTGTTAAGGAAAAGTGAAAGTGTCCCTGCAAAGGGACCCCCTGGCCCACTGATACATACCTTAGCAGCGCGTATTCACCGATTCTGCCTCCGTTGCAGCTGGCGCTAAAATCTCTAGTATCATACAGTAGTTGTAAATTTAGTAAATATGATAAAACGAAATTCATTGAGTACAAACTCTCAAAAGTCAAAAGCTAAACAGTGATGTAAACACAACCCAAGTCATCCTGTTGGAGATAAAGTTCACAATACTCTGACACCACTCAGACTTGCCAGCTGATGAGCTTCAAAGGACGAGCCTTCTTCTTCAGAGCTCGGAAACCTCTGAAGAGGGCCCATCCCTTGAAATGTGTTAGACGGCAAATCTAAATGATGTGAGGGTTTTATGAAATGTATCTCTAACAGGACCACCTTGCCAATTGGGTTGTGTTTACATAACTGTTTAGCCTTTGGCTTTTGTGAGTTTGCCTTCATTGATTTTGGTTTTAACAAATTTACATTTGGTAATGAACTAGGCTTTTGCACCCTTTTGCATTTGTCTTTATCTCTATATATATGTTCTTCCATACCCAGAAGCACCAGGTATTGTTGCTGGCTGCAATAGAGGAAGGAGTAATGGGGAAGTGCTGGCAGAGTATTAGTAGGTTGGGGGGCTCCTTTGCAAAAACATTGTTGCTTTGCCCTGAATGAAAAAGATAACACGGTCTCTAATGCTTATGGGTACCTATAGTCATGCGTATTATCCTTCTATAGGCAACCATTATTATCACATACACACTGCAAATATTATACTAACTGCAGCACTAGTGGATGTAATGAAACCGAATTGTACTTTATTTTCAGAATCTTTGGTTCCTCTGACTGGCTTTAGTCATCCGTGTTACAGAAATAAAACAAGCTTGTTACAGAAACACTGTGATGAGCTGTCAACATCCCCCCTTCCTGTCCCCACTGGAAAAACTCTTAAATGTACCTAAAAGGCATTGTACTCCACATAAAATATTACAATGGCTATAGTAGGATTTTCACTCCCAGACCCATTAATCAGATAGCAGCATTGTTTTGAGATTCGTCACAATATCTATGCATATTAACTGCTATTTTTGTGACAATTGTCTTTATAAGAACACTGAAACTGATTTAGAGATGAATAATGTGACACAAAGTGGATTCATGCTCACACTATTGTTTTCATTAAGTCCAGAGACCTTGTGCTCTCGCAAAAAAAAAAAGAATAATTGTTTAATTTCAAAATAATAGTATGAAACTGTATGTTCACAGGAAGCTGGTTGGATCTAAGCCAAGCACCGAAATTCATCAAAGGCTATTGTCTACAAAAATAAACACTGCCTCTGTTTATTGTACTGAAAACTGGCAATTTGCTAATTAAAATTTACACATATTCATTGTTACTGCTGTGTATATGTATAATGTGCTTGGCTGTCTTCAGCCTCATGGATATACAGTATATAGATATTTTTATAGCTAGTTAGGTTGAAAAAGACATAAGTTCACCAAATTCCACAAGTAGACAAAAGTAAATTAAAAACTGTATCTTGAAATTAAATAAAGAGACTGAGGAATAATTCTCTCCTTAACAGGATTCTAGCAATTTGTTAGAAGTAAGTAGATAATGACAATACACATCCACAGCCAATAAAATATGTAAAGAAAAAAGAATGCCTATGGGCAAAGCCTCCAATTTGTTCATGTAGGACTTTAAGGGATGTGTGATTGTCAATGAGGCAAGGCATGAAGTGATTGTATTAAAATCAATTAATCTTCTATTAAATCTACAATCATGTTTGGCTCTACATGTGTAGTGGGATATTTTTAAAGTTTATGTAGTCATGTTTGGACCAATTTTATAATAATTTTATTAATTTGTAATAAAGTGAATTTGATTTTAATACGATCACTTCATGTCTTGCCTCGTTAACAATCACACACCCCTTAAAGTCCTACATGAACAAATGGGATGCTTTGTCCCCGTTCTTTTTTCTTTTTTTTTGCTCAATGTGATAGAAGTCATTGTTACCAATGTACATCTTGTTAAATGTTCTTGAAATAGAAACCAGAGTTACTATGGTTGCATGTTGAAAAAATGCTTTTCACAAAGCAGAAAGGTTAATCTTGTCAATGTAAACTTATATTAACTTGGCTTCTAATTAACTAAAACACATTTTGGGTACAATACTAAGAGAACTGAAAATGTGTCACAACATTTAATTAAATGGGGGTCATTTCTGAAAAACGATTTAATTTGCAATGTTGTTATATATGTTGGCATTGTATAATATTTCTCAAAGCTATTAATTTTTTTAAATATTTGTGATATGTCATTACAATTATTATAAAATTGGTTTTATTGTAGAATTGGCACAGGAAAGCATACAGTATTATATACTGGTGTGGATTTATAAACTAGTATTCTTGTTGCAGAAGGTAGGAAAGCTATGTCCAACACTTGTCCAATATGGCATCGGGTGAAGCCATATGCACTCACATCAAATTCACAGTTAAACGAAGATGTATAAGGACTCATGCCATGGGCACATTTATCAATTGTCTGTCAACATTTTCGATGTGTTTTTATCATGACAGCTCCTAATTGTCATAGTGGATCAGTGAAGGGACACTGACAGTTATAAAGTGTAAAGCCTCGTACACACGAATGAGTTTCTTGGCAAGAAACGACAAGAAAGCCTCGTACACACAAACGAGTTTCTCGGCAAGAAATAACAAGAAAATTGCCGAGATAGCTTTCATGCTGAGAAAATCCTTTGTGTGTATGGTTTCTCGTCGAGAAAACTGACCAGAATCTCGATGAGAAAATTAGAGAACCAGCTCTCTATTTTCTCGTTGAGATTTTCGTCGGCATGTTTCTCGACGAGACTTACCTGTCGCCGTGGAAACCCGCGCATGCTCGAATTGACTTTGACGCATGCGCGGTAGCTTCCTAGGCATAGGTAGGGTGTAGCAAGATGGCGGCGACGGCATCGAATGTGACGAGCGCACGCTCGTCGTAGTCGATGACGTCACGCCTTCGCTCCATTCAAAGAACTACGGGTTCTTTGAATGGAGCGTGTGTACACTCGGCCGGGACAAGTTTCTTGTCCAAGAATCTCGTCAAGAAAAACGACGTGTTTTTTCCTGACGAGATTCTCGGCCGTGTGTATGAGGCCGAAAACTGCTGAGAAAATAGTTTGTGTGTATGGTTTCTCGTCGAGAAAACTGACCAGAATCTCGACGAGAAAAATAGAGAACCAGCTCTCTATTTTCCTGTCAAGATTCTCGTCGGCATGTTTCTCGACGAGAAAAGTGTGTGTGTGTACACTTACCTGTCGCCGTGGAAACCCGCGCATGCTCGAATTGACTTTGACGCATGCGCAGTAGCTTCCTAGGCATAGGTAGGGTGTAGCAAGATGGCGGCAACGGCATCGAATGTGACGAGCGCACGCTCGTCGTAGTCGATGACGTCACCGCGTTCTCTCCATTCAAAGAACCGCGGGTTCTTTGAATGGAGCGTGTGTACACTCGGCCGAGACAAGTTTCTTGTCCAAGAATCTCGTCAAGAAAAACTACGTGTTTTTTCCTGACGAGATTCTCGGCCGTGTGTACGAGGCCTTAGACATACTAGTTGTTGTGTCATTTTAGATCCTGTGTACCTAAAATGCACATAGTAAGACCCAACATTTGTAAGCTAATTGGATGCATATTATATGGCCAAAGAGGAGCTACACCATATCCCTCCTTTGGTTTTCAATGTTTCTCATACTTAATACAAGGCATTAAAATGTGGTATTATTATCCGTCAATCTTTTCATAATGTCATAAAATTTCCTTCCACATGTTAATCATTGGATATTTATTAACATAAAGGTTAATATTTCTAAAATAAGAATTATTCACCTTTCTTTATATCGTAGGGGAAGTAATTGTTTTTCCAGCAGCAGCGGCAAGTTATTTGATGCTAGCTAGCTTTACAAACTTGACATGTACCATCACTGATTTGTAGTTTCGGGAACAAGACCAATCAGATTTTGTTTAGAAGTAGAAAAAGATATTACAAGCAAAAGAAAAAACCTTTGCCAGTCATTGAATTACTTTTTATTTGGCACTGGCCTTTACATTTCTGTACTGTACCACTTCATTTGCTGGCATAGAGTACTGCTTCTGTTGTAATTGAAAGGAAGTAACAGTAAAGAAAGACTGCTCTATTTTATGATATAATTGTGTTAGTGTGTTTTCGAAACTGATACTTTTCAAGGACATTTGTGAAGAGACTATGTTTCACAGGGAGTGGTATTTCTTCCAAGATGCCCAGATATCTATATTTATGGAATAACCTGGGTAACTACAATTTTATTTAATCAGTTATTAAAAATAACATTTTAATTTAGTTTAATGTTTTATTTATGGGTTTGTAACTTATCTTTTTCTTTAATTGAGAACCTTTGCATGATTCTCACACTATACAAAATGTCATGGCTGATCTAAACTACATGTCACATGTAATATGTGTAAGTCACATTTAAGCCAATCAGAAATCTCCATGGCACTGGTTCCTGTTTCTTTTTTCTTATTAAACAAACTTTATGACAGTAAACTGGATAGTACTCATCCTTATAATACTCTTGAATACTTCTGTCTATCCAAATAATGGCAGCTTCATACTTACAAATAGGGATGAAAGAACCATCAAAGTTCAGTTTGCAGAACTTCCAACGAATCTGGTGGGAAGTCCATGAACCCCAAACATAATGCTGAACTCCAGTGATAGTTCCTTAAAAATATGTGCAGAGTCTCCCAGAAATCATGTTTCAATCATATCATCCAGTGATGAAGGTCCATCTTGTATCATGATGACTCCCCATCCAACGAAATTGCCCAGCCACCACAGCCACAAACCACCCGATGATGATTCCTCTCTACACTACTGAAGCAAAATGATAGATCCCAACTCACTGATGTTTGTAAACAAACCAGCCTGGGATCCTGGGTGACACCATTAACTGAGTATGGTCATAAGCAAGGGCAGCAAGTACACCTACATCCTGAACCATAACAGGCCACATGCCTTTCAACATTGGGAGGGTACATTAAAAGGGAGGACAGTAAAGACTTGTTTTAATCCCACTGGCATCTTCTTCTCATACTGCACTGACAACAAAGCCAATACGAGAAGAAAAGGTACTGTATACAGGAAAGTTAATGAAATCTCCAGATATCAACATGTTTGTCATTATCAGTGCCAAATGTTTAAAAACTATTCGACTAAAAAAACTCTTTTGGTTCTGCTATACTATAGTCAGAATTTACCTTTGTCCAGAGCACCAAGAGCTGTGTGAAATCTGGTCCATGGAAAATAGTTAGTGAATTTTCACTTAGCTTAGTGAATATGGTGAAATTATGTTCGCTTTCATAATACAATAATGTACAAGTATTTTTGCCTGCACATGAATGGATAATTGACATGAAGATCCTATTCACTAGCCTAATGCCGCGTACACACAACCGTTTTTAATGTCATTGAAAAAACAATGTTTTTCTCGACGTGATTCTTCTCAAGCCTGCCTTGCCTACACACGATCATGAAAAAAAATGCTCGAGCAAAGCGCGGTGACGTGCGAAATGTACGACGGCACTATAAAGGGGAAGCTCCTTTCGGATGGCGCCACCCTTTGGGCTGCTTTTGCTGATCCTTGTGTTAGTAAAGTTTGGTGAGAGACGATTCGTGCTTTTCAGCCTCGTGCTCTTCAGTTCGTTACAGCGTGACAAATGTGCTATCTCCATTACGAACGCTAGTTTTACCAGAACGAGCGCTCCCGTCTCATCACTTGCTTCTGAGCATGCACGTTTTTTTTCACGTCGTCAAAACCTACACATGGGCGTTTTTCATGACGAAAAAAACGACGACGTGAAAAACGACGAGAAAAATTAGAGCATGTTTCAAATTTATTTATTTTTTGTTTCATAAAGATTTTATTGATAAACAGCGTAATTACACATTACAGCAATAACAACCGTAATAGGAGAAAAAAAAAGGGGTAAACCTGGAGATCCAGAGGTTCTGGCTCTATGTACAATACAAATACATGTTATGTAGTTGTGGCAATGCCCATGTACAATGTTCAGTTATATAAAAACAACATCATCTCAGATAATAACAAAAATATATCTCAAGGCCTCGGTGAGGGATCGTGTTAATGAAATTGCACTCAAATGCTACCAGAACCTTTAATAGAAGTGGCAAGTCATGGCCATTACCACAGTAGACCAGAACCTGTGGTTCGACTTCTACCTCCTTCTCTAAGGGTCTGCATATTTTAGAGAATATGGGTGAGGGGGTCAACCAGGATAACCCCGTCCCCCCATACTCTCCTTTCATCAAAATCAAATAGAAGAGGAAAAGCGAAGGGAGAAGAGGGAAACAAAAGGAGGAAGGTCTAGGGGAGAAAGGTAAAGAAGGGACAAGAGAGAGGAGGAGAAAAAAAAAAGGGGGGGGGATGGAGGAGGAAGGGTCCGGGGAGGGGGGGTTGAGTATGAGGAAGAGAGTGTCTCAGATGTGAATGCTTGAAGAGGGGGTGGAATAACCACCAACTACCCTCTCCATCTATTTCTGTTTGGTAATAAGAACATACTGTCAAGATTATACCTCAGCTGTCGAACAAGCAGCACTCTGTGTAAGAGTCCCAATCAGCTATTAGTCTATAAGAGATTTTGAAATTCCGCAGAATTCCGAAATGTAAACCAGTCGTCCCAGATAGTGGCAAAGTTGGAAATTCTATCCTGCGCAGTGTATATCAGCTCCTCCATCGCTGCGATGTGCTCTATGCGTGTCACCCATTCTTTCAGAGATGGTGGCACCGTGGCCCTCCAGTGGACGGGTACACATAGTCTGGCCGCGTTGATCATATGGATCACCACAGAATTGCGATACCATTTCTTAGAAATTGTGGACAGATGGAGAAGATACTGTGCTGGCGAAAACTCCAGTGGCAGCGAGGAGACCGCAGTCGTCACATCATGCACCCTCTGCCAGTATGGTTGGATCAGCGAGCATTCCCACCAAATGTGGAGGAAGGTACCCAAGTCCTGTCCACATCTCCAGCACCGATTTGACACATTCGGAGAGAATTTGTGGATCAGATCCGGTGTCCTATACCACCGCGTTCTAATCTTGTACCCATTTTCCTGGGTGTTTACATTCAGCGAACCTTTATGGATATACCAATGAACCCGCTCCCAGCTCTTCTTCTCAATCTGTGTTTCAAGTCGGGCCTCCCAAAAGGTCTGTTCCGCCTGCATGGAAGCAAAGGGTTCTTTGAACATTGATGCGTAAAGCATCGAAATCACATGTCTCTGGGGAGACGTGCTAGAGCACAACGACTCAAACACTGTAGATGTTTTCGTAAAGCATCCTCTAATCTTCGGGTTATCCAGAAAGTGCTTTATCTGGAGGTAAGCAAAGAAAGGGAAGGCTTTGGTCAGGGATAGTGACGCTAGTTCTCTCAGGTTAAGAAACCTATCCCCAGAGAAAAAGTGTTTGGCTAGCATATCTACGTGTGGCCATTCTTTTGTCAGGTAGGAACATTCTAGCCCCGGCATAAAGTCTGGGTTTCCTCTAAGGGGAGTTAACTTACTCTCTGTAGCCGACACTGCATGTGTTCTACACGCTTGTGTAAATGCAGAAAGAGTTGCCCCTACCAGAGGGTGAGAATGAACGTTAGGTGTCCAATGTTTGCTGGAAAACCAGGGGACTTTCCCAAGTTCAGTTCCCGTAATCAAATTTTCCAGGAGTACCCACCCTTTACGGCGTGCATGAACCCTCCAGTCCACTATCCGTGTCAGCTGTGTAGCCCAGTAGTACCTCTGTATATCCGGGAGACCAATGCCCCCATCCAATTTCGGGAGTACCAATTTCGCCCAACTAATTCTCGGTGCCTTGGTTCCCCACAGAAACTTCCTACATATTCTCTTATACGTCGCAAAGAAGGAGGGTGGTAAGGCGATCGGGATTGTCTGTAATTTATATAGCATTCGAGGAAGCACTGTCATTTTCAATATGGAGGCACGCCCGAACCAGGAAATCGTGGGGACATCCCACCGACGCAAGTCTTGCTGCATAGCGTTTAGTTCCGCTAGGAAGTTCTTGATGTAAAGATCTGTGAGTTTACCCGGAAGCCGAATACCCAGGTAGGTAATATCATCGGTTTTCCATCGAAAGGGGAAATTCTCCTGGCAAAGGCCAACCAACAATGAGGGCAGCGAGATATTCAGAGCAAATGATTTGGAATAGTTGATTTTCAAGTGTGAGATAATTCGGAATTGTTCAAGAACATGCAGCAAATTAGGCAGGGATGTCAAGGGGGAGGATAGAAAGAGCAAAATATCATCGGCGAAAGCTGCGTGTTTATATTCCTTATGGCGTATTTCAATACCCTTTATGTTAGTATTTGCCCGAATGCAGCGAAGAAGAGGTTCCAGCGTGAGAATATATAGTATAGGAGAAAGGGGACAACCCTGTCTCGTGCCATTTTGGATGGAGAAGGCCTCCGACAAGTGACCATTGACTCGCACTCTCGCTCGTGGATTTGTATACAAAGCTCCGATATAATCCCTCATTCTGGTTCCTAAACCTAAAGAGTCTAAGACGGAGTCCATGTAGTCCCAGGCCACTCGGTCGAAGGCCTTCTCTGCATCCATTGACAGAAAAAACCCTTCATGTTTGGAAGAAGTGAGCCAATGATGCAGGTTGAGGGCCTTGATGGTGTTGTCCCTGGCTTCTCTGCCGGGGACAAAGCCCACCTGATCTAGACCCACCCATGTTGGAACATGATGAGCTAACCGATTCGCAAGAATTTTGGAAAAGATTTTCACATCGACATTTAGGAGCGAGATCGGCCTATAATTCGCTACATTCGCCGAATCTTTAGCCTCCTTGTGTATTACTGAGATATAGGCTTCCAACAGGGTACTAGAGGTGCATGTGGCATCTGATAGGGAGTTGAAGGCTCGAAGGAAACCTGGCGCTAGAAGATCCGTGAAACATTTGTAATATTGTGCCGTGAATTCATCAGGTCCCGGGCTTTTGCCGGGTTTTGTGGTTTTTAAGGCTTCTACCCATTCTTCAGACGACAACGGGGTATCCAGGGATTGTCTATCTTCCAGGGATAGTGCCTGTGGGCAATAACTATGCAAAAAGTCCCTTATCAAGTCTTTCCGCGTGTCCGCCGAGACATTACTTTCCTCATTTGCCTTAATATTATATAGTTTGCTATAAAAGGTTTGGAACTGTCGAGCAATATCCCCATTTTTAGTATGGATCCCTCCATGCTTGTCTCTCACATGATGGATTGTGGAGGCGAGCACGCGTTTCTACGTAAATCTCGCTAATAACCTCCCGGGTTTATTCCCTTGCTCATAGAACAGCTTCTGCGACAGCATGTGTCGCTTTCGGGCTCTTCTGTATAATTCCTTGCGTAAGAGTGCTCTCGTATCTGCCAGTTCGGTCGCTACTCCAAGCGCCCGTGCACCTTTGTGTTGCGCTTCCAGTCTGGAGATCTTTTCTGTTAGGGTCTGAATAAGAGCTATGTGCTCCCTCTTTCTCTTAGCTGCCATGGAGAGCAAGTGTCCCCTCACCACACACTTATGTGCCTCCCATTGAGTCATGGGGGACACATCTTGTGTGTTGTTGTGCTGAAAGTATTCACTAATGGCCTGTTTAAGAGTGACTACGTCTGCAAGATCTGTGAGAAGGGAAGCATCCAACCTCCAAATTTTAGTGGACGTCTCCCTCTGCGGGAATCGCATGGTCAGGGTAACCGGGTGGTGGTCTGATAAGACCATATTTTCAATCGTCGCCTCATGTAGATAAGACAGATCTCTCTGGGAAATGAAGATGTAATCCAGCCTTGAGTAGCGCTGGTGTGGGGATGAGAAAAAGGTATAGTCTCTTCCCCGAGGGTTTAAGGTACGCCATGTATCGTGTAGAGCCAGAGATGCTAGCCCCAATTTCGCTTGCCTTAAGGCTGAGAAAGAGAGGGATGAGGTACCCGTGGATGTGTCAAGAATCGGGTCCATGGCCATGTTAAAGTCTCCACCCAAAATTAGGAGACCGGACTGAAAAGATGTGAGTTTCAGGAGCGTATCTTTCAAAAAAGGGACTTGCTTAGAGTTTGGGCAATATATATTTGCGAGTGTCACTGGTCTATCCTTCCAGCACCCTTTCAGAAAAATGAATCTACCTTCTGGGTCTACTATCTGGTCCGTTAGATGAAATGCGAGCGACTTTGCGAGCAGAATCGCTACCCCTTTTGTCTTAGAGCCAGCACAGGTCGCATGATAAGCATCTGGGTATCGTTTGTTAGTGAGACGTTGGATGGCGCTCGATTTAAAGTGAGTTTCCTGAAAAAATATGATTTGAGCCCTGTGTCTGTGGGCTTCTGCCATAAGGCTACTACGCTTCTCAGGAACATTGAGGCCCTTGGCATTGACAGAAAAAATCTTGAGCGACAGAGGAGCTGAAGACTGCATAAAAGAGGCCATATGGGCGAACCAGATATGGTGTCACCCACGTCTTCCAACTACAGACGGAGAGAGTAACCGGGAGAGGGAAGGGGGAGAGAAAGAGAAAGGGGGGAGAGAAAGAGAAGAAAGAAGAGAAAAAAAAAAAAGAAAGAAAAAAAAAAAGAGGGGGGGGGGAGCAGGAAAAGAAGACATACAGAGAGTAAGTACAATGCTTGTCTTTAAACCGTATTAATGGTATCCGGAGTCAAACCGGAATGTCTTCTCCAGTAGGGAAGGAACCCCCAGTAAGGGGTTGTGAACAAAATACCGGAGGTAGTCAAAGTCCCGCTGATCTACCTATAGAGGATAGTGGGCAAGCTGATGTTAGGAGAAACTGATGCTATGCCGGCAAGTACAAGAGGGGAACCGGCTCTCTTGAGGTAGGGACGAAAACTAACACCCGAACGTTCCCACCTACTCCACCATCCAGATACTACAGACTTAATATGTATCTAGTTCAACGTAAAATGAAAAACGAACCATGAACAAATAAAAACTAAAGAAAAACTCCCCTCGGGTAAAGGGTAGGGTAAGGGGCTACATCGCCAAAGCCCGTGCATTAAAGGCGACGGGTCTTCCACGACATCACCCCTCACTCTCAGAGCCATTTCCCAGGAATATTGCCTGGGAATAACATAAGTGTCACAATGCTTCTCCTCACATTTTCATTAACTTTAACAGAAATTTTGACCTACCACAGTGGTCTCAACACCTCCGGACACCCAACCTAGTCAGGTGTCCCCGGTGCGGGGCCCCTGCGGTCTACTCCCCATTCGAATAGACCCCCCAAAGAGTCAATCAGGGCCCAGGAGCACCAGAGATCAGCTATAGTGCAAAATGTTGGTAAACAATAACAACTTTAAAAGTACAAATAAAAGGAAAGAGAACTATGTGAAAAACCTTATACCTCCACGCTAACCTGGAGCGGGCTATTCTAAAGAAAGGATCCCCATTCCCCAGATCTAAACTTCACTAGAGGGAGTCTTAGTCCCTGAGTCCCAGTGTGATTGATCACGTGTCCAGTGGCCATAAGGTAGTGTGTTGGCATGGTTATCAGAGGGCGTATCTCCCAAGGCCCCCCGGCTCCGCCCAAGTCAGAGACTCGGAACCGCGCCCTGAGGGCCTCGGGAGGCACAGCCCAGACACATCAGGAAACCAAGCATGGCGTACAGCAGTCATGAACCAATCCTCACCCACATCTCCATCTACATTTCCTAGAATCAGAAGGCACAGCCGCACTAAGGTTGCATGGTCGCATCAAAACAAAACAAAAAAAAGGGGGGGTGGGGGGGAGGAGGGAACTGGGGAAGAAAAAAAAAGGGGGGGCGGAAGGGACATGGTAGGGGGGGTGGAGAGGGGGGGAAGGGGAAGGAAGGGGAGGGAAGGGGAGTGCAGGTGGGGAGGGAATAGGAGGAGGGGCAAGGGAAACCCTGAAGGGAGGGGGATGGAAACATAACATATATCATCTATCATAGATCAAAGAACCTGTTATAACAGTAAAAGCATTTAAGATCTGTATCTCACGTGGTTACATTAGTGACAGGTACGTGGAAGTCTATCCAAATTTGTGACATCCGATCGGCATACCAGAACTGTAAAAGCTAACAGTTTAAGATCCAGGCTGTGACCCCCCCAGGAGCAAGTGCCTAGCCTACGAAGATAGTCACACGTAACAGCAGGAAGAGAGTGTAAGTCTGGGAGGTAAAAGCTCACCTCCCCCTCTTAATGCTCCAAGGCCTGGGGTTGTGGAAGTCAGATCTGTCACAGTGTTATCATAGTCTGGTATTGCCATCATGTAGTCCCAAGCGCGGGACAAGCTTGCAATGCAACCATCGGGGATAGTGTCATATAGCACAGGCTGACGCCCATTCCACTACTGGGATCTAGTCAGGGCTAAGAGAGTATAGAACCTGCTATGGATTAGGGTAAGGTTGACCATGCACACCATAGGGACCAGTCGTGTGCGCATGGAAGTATGGGAGCGTGAGTGTAGTGAAGAAATAGGGATCAGCTTACCGGGCCATGCTTAGTGTCATCAAATATGCTCCGTCCGTCGTCGAACAGACGACGGTGAAGCCCTCGGGCTCTCTTCTGTCTCCATGTCTTGTCTCCTCAAAATCTCGGTGAGGTGATATCAGAAGATCTGCGACGTCTTTGCTGATTCCTCCGAGATCGTGGGGTGTCATCTGACTGGGTGGGGATCCAGGGAACAGGTTGGAAGAATGCACCGTACCAATCAGGAACGTCGACCGCAGGGATGCCAAGGGTGTCGCAGAACTGCTGCAGGTCTGTCGGAGTCCTCAGCGAAGCCGTTCGGTTACCAACTGTTGCCTGGAGACAGAAGGGGAACTTCCAGCGGTAAAGGATACGTCTGTCTCTCAAGATTTGTAGAAGCGGCCATAAGTCTCGCCTGTGCTGTAAAGTAATGGCCGACAGGTCCTGGAACAGTTGTATGCACGCCCCTTCATATTCCAGATTAGCGTGATTGCGTGCTAGCCGCAATATCTCTTCCTTCTGCAAAAAATTAACTAGGCAGCAAACGGTATCTCTAGGTGGGTCTGTTTCTCTGCCCCTGGGCCGCAGCGCTCTGTGGCATCTCTCCATCTCCACTGGGGCATCTGGCGGTCGGCCAAGTAGCATATTAAAGATTGCCCAGACAGCATGTTGTAGCTGGGGTCCCTCCACCGACTCCGGTATCCCCCTTACACGGAGATTGCGCCTGCGCCCCCTATTGTCCAGGTCTTCCATGTGCCTGTGCATGTCTACAAGGTGCTGTGCATGAGAGGTGGAGGCCCTCTGTTCTTGTTGGATGGCTGCCCCATGTGTCATGGCGGCCGACTCCACGCGCTCCATCCGGGTGGCCACTGCTCTGATCTCTCCCTTCAAATCAGAGATCGCAGCAAACATGGCATTTTTTATATCCAGGGCAACCTGCTGCAGGTCCGCCATACACAGAGGGGGTGAGGGGTATCCTGCATTCATTCCCTGCGGGAGTACCGAGGAGGCAGTGGAGGAGGCCGTGGGCAGTGCTGTACTCGAGTCCGAGGCCTGGGATGTGGCCTGCGTGTCCGCCGGCAGTGTGCGGAACATCGCCGGGATAGTTTTGTTGAGCTGCGTGGAGGAGTCTAGCTGTGACCGGGCAGTAGGCTGACTTCTCCCGGTCATCTGGGAGGCTTAGACCCGAGGGTTTTCGCTGATGGGAAGCTTGTCTGCAGTTCTGAACAGCGGAGCTCTCCTTCTAAGCTGCCATCTCGCTCCGGTGCCAGGCCACGCCCCTTTCAAATTTTTCATGGACATTTTTTCACGTCATGACCAAATTAAAAAATGCAATTTTTCTCGTCATGAAAAACGGTCGTGTGTACGCGGCATCAGTGCACATTCTTTTTCCATTTAGTCCTGTTAGTAAATGGTCATCATTGGCTGTATGCTTGTTCACAGTCAGTGACTCCACTACAAGCCAGGACCTACCAGAATGCACAGATCAGCACCGCAGCCATTGGCTGCAAGCGCTGATCGAATGCTGCCTTTCCAGCAGGACCGTTTGACAGAAGCTGGTCATTAGACCAGCTTATGTTGAACAGACAGTGGTACACTGAAATTCAGCCGGTTCCTGCCTACTTCCTTATAAAGTCTCTTCCCCTTTAAAGTGAAAGTAAACCCCCCTATCGTTTTCAGCCAAAGAAGCTGCCATCTTTGCTGTAATTTAATCTACAACTGCCATGATGCTGCACATGTGATCAGTTATGACACCAGATATTGGATGGTTTGACAGTTTGATTGAGAGCACAACCAATGGGGCTGTGTTAGATTTCCGGCACGTGCCGGAAATGAAAACTTTTTTTGAAACTGGTAAATGGATGGGTTTACTTCCACTTTAAGGCTGCAGGAAAATTTATATAGCTTGCTAAGCAACATTGTTTTTTTTCTAGAGCTAACATTTTAATCACAGTTTAGATTTCAGTACATGCAGTACAAAGTCTTTCCATTTAAATGTAAATCTTAGCTTTATATTACATTTAAAGGATTTTAGAACTTCTTTCTACCTCACAGATAGGCTTTAGAAAGGTCAGTGCTGCAGAGTTACTACCAAAGTGCTATATTGTGTCTCCAGTTGTAGACAGATTAATGAACATGGCATCTGTTCACTGCACAATTAAATCTGCTTAATGAGTTTAATTTAATTAAATAGTTAACAGGGGGCAATAAACAGCTTTCCTACAAAAATACAGAGTTGTTGAAGAGATTAACACATTTTCATGAAAAATAGATGTCAGTTTTGATGATGAATATTGAGCATTTCAACGTAATGGAATTCTTATCTCTCATCCGCCTTATTTATATATAGATCACTAAGTGTTAAAGCCACCTTTAACACATTGAAAACTGGTGAAAAGTACAACCACAGAGGGTTTCCACGCTGTACTTGCCTTCTGAAACAACTTTTTAGAGCTTGTTTACACTTGCAGTAGCCCTCTGAAGAGCAATCCTCGATGGATCATTTTTCAGAGTACATTAGACAGGCAGCGAGGAAGCATTGTAACCTCCTCACCGCGTGTTTTAATCCCACACAGCCTACACAATCATGCCGTAACCGCATGCATTACATATGGTTGTGGCACAATCGCATTCACTTGAAGGAGTCACGTTTAGCACGGGGGGTTGGGGGGATAATTTTTGTTGCAATGTCATGTAAAGCATCATGGCCATGACACGTATATATCCCTTCACTATGCAGTGAACAGGGTATTCACTAAGCCATGTTAGCTATCAGATGGTGCATAACAAATCTGTCTATGCATGTGTTCACTTAGTCATGTTTGAATTCAGAAGGGTCTCTGTGAACCCTTCTAAAAATATTACTAATTGCTAGCTGAAGGTGTTTCACTCCAGTTTGGGTTAGAAGAGTTTATTGAATACGCATTTATCAGACTCTCACAGTCTGGATAAAACTTCCAACTGAGCCATCCAGTAAGAGATGAGTCATGACTTATTTAACCTTTGTGTACATTTCAGCTTAAGCTATTGAGCCCTGTAAATAATGTTTGACAACAGAGGGATTAAAGTGTCCCTGAAAAACAGGACTGAGCTGCATCTACTGGCTAAAATAAGAATAAAAAATATGAATATACAATCTTTGAAAATTTACCTAACAAAAATAAATTATTTGTACACTTATTCTCTTTTTTAGCCCCGAATTACATATATATATATATATATATATATATATATATATATATATATAAAGCTAGATATATTCACTCTTACACCTTACACTCTTACAAATCTGATTTCTTGCAGGCAGGCAGATACTGGTGTTCAAAAAGGAATCTGCAAATACTTTCTGAAGATAAGATAGATCAGGCCCTATATCTAAACCTTATTTAATAGCACTATAATAAGAGCAAAAGTATAGCTGATAGAAGCATGAGCCTGACAAAATTCCTAATGCTTCAGTGTCAGCACTATGAAATTATTTTAACAAATAATTTAACAACAGCATCTTAAGGGTAGGTACACAGGGCCCAAATATCAGCCATTATTAGCCGGTTCAACAGATACGGTCCAACATTTGGCCAGTGTGTAGAGCAGCTTGTCTGACAGAAGCTGGCCTAACGTCCAGCTTCTATCGAACAGGCATTCTGGAAAGTCAGCAGCCGATTGGCATCTGATCAGCGTTCGTAGCCAATGACAACAAGCGATCGCTGGTGTGTACCAGTGGCAGGGGAGTCTCCCTGTCAGAACACAATACCTCAGCTCGCATAGTTAGTATAGCAAGCACCTCCCGAGCGCCTCAGTTTCTTTTCATTGAGCACACTGGGTTGAACAAAAAAAACTACCTGTGTGTACCAGGTTTTGGCCAATGGCCATTGACACTTTTGTGTTTAAAAACATTTATAATGAGAGTTAATGAGATACTGTCATGAACCCAAAAAATTGTGACAATATATATTGAGTCCCTTTACCCCTAACCAGTCTGGCGTTTGTTTTCTGATAAAAAAAACATAGTGGTGTGCAGGATTTTCATATTTGTGCTCCCAGATTTAAATGAGTGTTCCCATGGCTAAATGAATAATGCTGATAATAAATTCTACTCTTAGCTTGAGCATTACTGTTGTTTAACAATTATCCCTTTGTTATTTTTACCTATATTTCTGTCTATCTAGCATCTCAGCACAGGATTGAGCACTTCTTTGTGCACTTTGGTGTATTTTGTTTTCAAACCTCCCCAAAGAATACTATAAATCCATGACCACATTCAAGACAGTGTCAAAGCTATGGGTTCCCTCTATAGTCTTAGTGTTGGCAGGTAGTCTAACCTTCCATCTGCTTTTATCATTAATGTGTGTTTTGGTTCTCTAGCTCAGTGGGTCTGCACAATTTTCATGACATGCAGAACTTGGCTTGGCAACTTTGTATTGGAAAATAATTTTTTTGTAAAGATATTTGTTAACAAAATTCAGTAATATTTAATACAATAATATTAAACAAATTTGCGATAATCCTTTTGAAGAAGAGAAAAAAATCTACAATAATCGAATAAATGTTATTTATGAATACTTTTACATCAATTTGATCTGGAGGCCAATGACTGGCAGCTATCATGTTTCTCTTTATTAATCCTAAATAGATGCAGCAGTTATTCCGAGTTTTTCAAAAAACAGTGAAGGAGCTATAAAAATAGGGAGATAAACTTTGCATGTTGGCAATCAATCAGCAATTATTTCAACTAAACTGACAGTAAACTGAATTCTGGCTATGGGTTACTTGGAGAATCCTCACTGCTTTATTTGCTGCTAAAAATGAACCTAATAGACTAAATGTTGGCAGAATGCATTAAACTTGAGGTTTCTCTTACATGGCAGACTAATTAAATAACATAATTGTGTGTAGTTGTGCCCTTATTTTATTGTATTCCATAATAAACAACAAAAGTTGTATGTATGTTAATCTTCAGAATTACAGAATACTACATGTGTTCGCAATAATGCCAAAAAGTAAAATGTTAAATAATTAATGCAACACAATATCCATAGTAACTAGAGTGCAGTATCTGCAATATACAAAATGTTACTATATCCAGATATTACACTAATAGGCTGTGCAGTTTAAATGCACTTATCACAGTTAGAAAAGAAAACAGTCACACCAAGGATCTCTGAAAAAGATCTCTACAAACTGATAACATCACAGCGTAAAACAGCGGAGTTTCGAAGCCTCACAAGCACGCCCATTTTTAGGCATGTGGCACATGCCTGAAGAAGGGGTCCTGTGGGGCTCAGAACATCACTATTTCCAGAAAAACTTGCTTTGGGAATATTCTTTGGACTGGACCACAAGTGGGAATCACCTAGGAAAGCATCAAGGTGGGTTATTTACTATTATCAGTGGCTTTAATGTTGGATAAACAGCACGCATAGATAAATCTCCCAGTGTGTGTATAGAAAGTAATTCCGTGCTACTAAAATATAAATAATAAAAAGGTCATCTGCTACAAAGCACTGAAAGGTAATATCCGTGTCCTTTAATGTGAATGAGTATGTGGAAGTAGTGCTGAGCTGATGAGAATAATATGTGATGTACTGTATCAATATTGCTACTTATCGATTATCCAATAAAATTCCTAAAAATTAGCATCCATAAATACTTTCTGAAATAGCATACACATAAAACATCGAAAATTGTGCTAATATTACCAGCAAGTGCTGTGGTAATGTTAAAGTGCAAAAGTGCAAATAATCCGTGACACAGAATAATAAATGAAATAAATGACTGATTCAGAAATAATAAATTATACAAGGTGCATATATCTGTGAAAGGAATGGTACTAAGCAGTACCTATAATGCCGGTGAAGTGCAAAGGTGCATGGGTCTGTTACATAGAAAATTGCATATACTAAGCAGTAACAGGGAAAAGATAAAAAAGGAAGAAAGTGTTTTCCTTTTTGTGGATACAGTAAATTGACTGTCCTTTTGAATACTGTGGGGGAAGGTTAATAAATAAACGTGCATCAAGGCAAAAACTATTGCTACAAAGAAAGTCCAAGCATAGGGGAATCCCTTGTGGACTGAGTGGCAGTGCTGTGATCAGTGTTGGGTGATGGATGATTATAAACTTTGTGCTTGTCACGCTGTGACTCCCGTGGTGTATGGATGGCCCCTTACCTCACTGCTGTGAGGTTACAGCGTGTATGAAAAAGGAAGACCCCTCTGTATGTCCAACCTCCTCCTGTCCGGATGGTCCTTTGGAGCCTGGGGTGGTGTGCTGCCTTGTATGGGATGGGGGGGGCGAATCCTCTGGCCGTGGAAACTCCAAGGTAATGTGCAAAAAAGTTTGGGGGAAAAACGAAGGAATCCCAGAATAGTGTAATATTGTTTCAGCAAATGAAGATTTATTTAAAACAATTTACTCATGTACTCACATTTGGCAAGTTAAAAACGAGTATATCAGATACGAGCGCTGAGCTCGTCCGCGTCACCTCTGGTGCTTGCACTGTCCCTACGCGTGTCGTCACAGGTCACGTGACTTCATCAGGGGATGATGATGATGAATGATGATGATGAAGTCACGTGACCTGTGATGACACGCGTAATCGCGTAATGTTGTATTATGAAAGACAAAGCTGGTGGCTGTCAGAACAGCAGCTACATCTAATTGGATGTATCCTCTGTTTGGCCAAAATTTTTCCACCTAGTTCCTTTGTTTTTTTTAATCCAAAGATTTTTGATGGTAAGGTGCTGATGGGACCACCCACAAAGTGAACTTTGTACGATTAATCAGGAATCAGCTGAAATTTGAGCACTGTATGGCCAGCTTTTCTAGAACCATGTGAGCTACCTACAGTTAACAAGTATAGTGATAGTCTAATGATTTTTTCAATTACAGCAACATACAGTAATTTTGTGTTTAATGCTTTCTTTTATTAATGGTTTATTTGGAGACAAACGGACAATAATGATAAACATTTATAATGAAAATGTTAGTGATTTGCTTTTTTCCCAAGTGCCAATTAATTTATACTTCCATATAACAGCTTCTCTTAATTACATTTTTTGCAATCAGTTTTACTTAAAAATACTTTGCCTAACAAAACATAAATAAATACATACAACATTGTTGATTGCATACCTCAAGGTATTATTTTCTGTGAGTTATAATTAAAAATTCAAATTCTAAGCCTTCACAGGTGCATATTTTACCAGATTGAGTTAAGTTAAATACTAAGCCTGTATAATATAAAATACCAAGTGTACTTGTTGTTTCATGTTAGTCGCATTGGAGGGGGTTATTTCTCACAGCACACAGTGATGAAGCACAACCCATCATAGAACACATAGTCATTAAACACACACTCAGAAAACACACAAACACCACACAGCATACAAGACATAGCATCTGTCTGTAGGAGGGGCTCCGTGATTAGCTGGATGTTGGCACCAAAGTACAAGTCCCTGCCCCGCTCCTGTCCTTTTACTAAAACACTAACCCACCTGCCATATTGTGCCCACTCCATGCCTGAGGCCTCCACATGACATTCCCTGCCATTGACCTTTATATCCCCAAAAGAAAGAATGTTCATGCATAAATAAGTTTGCTTCACCTTAATTGTGGTACTTGGAAAATGGAGACACAGACAGTGATAAAAACGGACAGGGGTCCTAATCCCTCTACACACCCCATTTAAAACAAAAAAGTTTTGCCTTTTAGTTACACTTTCAGTCAGCTAGGTCCTATTTGAATGTAAGAGTTTTGCTCTTTGGTATTGTAAAACGATAGCTCTTTGTGTGGCAAAATGATAATTTTTGTCAGGTTGATTCAGAAAACAGCATGGGCACAAAAGTGGACATGGTTTTTGTAAACTTTGTTGAATGAAAGGCAAAACCTGATTAAATGCTCTTGGCAGACACTACATTTTTGTGTTCATTTTTTTTTCTCTCCTTTTTTAATGAATCAGCCCTTATGTCTGTGAAGGAGGATTATCTTCTTTGCATGTAGAATTTGTCAAATGTCCAGACAGCTCAACTATGATTCTGTTATTTTAATACATTTTCTGCTATCTTCGAACCATATGATTTTGCTGTTTTATTTTATATCGTTCCTTGAGAAATTCCAAGACGTTTAAATTGGCTATAGATGCTTGTTTTTCTAGGCATACATATATAGTTGTTTTTATAACAACATTTATTTTAAATCTAAAATCTCAGTCCTGGCCTCTTAAAGTTGGCTTTCGTCATTGTAATACCTTTATACAGTGTTCAGGACTTTAAAGTTTCTTAATTCATAAAACCAAGTGAGATATTTGGCCACTAGCAAATTCTCCAGCTTAATTCCACTAAATACATTTCTAATTTATGAAAGAACTGATCTTTTAAATAGCCATTGCAAAGAATGTTGTCTTTCAGCATTTTTTTACTTACAGAGAAAATGGAAGGACTACAGTTCTGGCTCGAAACACCAAAATTGTGGTACGCAGTTACATACTGACCATTTCTTCCACCTGGCATCAAACCGTGTATCTTACTTTAACCAGAATATTTCAACAAAGTGCTTGTACATTCAATCTTTGATGAAATAAACTATCTTTATTTTAAAAAAAAAGTAATGTTTCAATATGAATTTTAAAGTGGAACTTTAAGCAGACAGTTACATAGTAGGTGAGGTTGAAAAAACACACAAGTTTGGAATCCGACTCGGCCAAAAATGCACTTCCTTTCATATGGACTGAGAGGTCAATCCCCTATTTAGGGATTCACCTAACGGCCTCATATTCAGATCTTTTTACAGCAAACTATCCCCCACTCCTCAAACAAATAACAACACTTTTACAACAATGGTCACATCTCCCAATTTCATGGATAGGTAAAATGAATGCAATCAAAATGACAATCCTTCCAAAACTACTGTACTTATTTAGAGTCTTACTGATCCCTATCCCTCCTTATTATCTTAGAATTCTCCAAAGACGAACATCAACATTTGTCTGGGGCTCCAAAAAACCCTGTGTATCGCTTCATACACTACACTTACCAAAACTCAAAGGAGGCTTTGGGTTTCCGAACTTCGCTAACTATTATAGAGCCGCACACATTGCTAGCCTCACTAAATATCATGCTACATATGAAATACCCCTATGTGTAATGATAGAAGCGGCAGAATGTGACCCTCTTTCTATTTCCAATCTATTATGGCTCCTACCTAAGGAACGGAAAACCCTACGTAACCCCATTACTAAATACTTTTTATCTATATGGGACAAACTTAGAGTTAAACATCAGTTACAATCTTTTCACAATCCTCTCTTGTCATTCCTGAAAAACCCTGCTTTCTACCCAGCATGGGTCTCTCCTAAATCATTTAAGGTCTGGAATTCATTAAATATTACTCGGCTTAGTAACTTAACTTCTCCTTCATCCTTCCATACATTTCCTATACTCTGTGACACCTACAACCTACCGAACTCTGAACTTTTCAGATACCTCCAAATTAAAAACTTTTATGCACCTTTGCTAAATACAGATGTCTCCTTAACCCAACTTACGATTTTTGAATCTACATGCATGAAAGATCCTCACTTAAGAGGCATTATATCTTGTATATACTCCCACATTTCCACTTATCCCGGTTTAGATAAACCACCTTATGCACGTAAATGGGAGGAGGACCTGAAGAGAACATTCGATATGAATGATTGGTACAAAATATGGTCTGTAACAAAATCTTCATCACCAAATATCCTGGCGGTTGAAACCAATTACAAAGTTTTGTCTCGTTGGTACCTCGTTCCCTCCAGATTGGCCAAATTCACACCAAACCAAACAGGCCTATGCTTTCGGGTTGCCCAGATCCGGGAACCCACTTACACATTTGGTGGTCCTGCCCGTTGGTGCAATTATTTTGGGAACAGATATTTGAAACTGCCTCCAAGATATTTGGTTTCACTGTGCAACCAGACCCAGCCACAGCCTTGCTCAATCTAAAACCTGATCTCATTACACATAAACAATTCAAACTCTTCATTCAATGTCTTACAGCAGCAAAGCAAACAATAGCAAAGGCATGGAAGACCCCTAAATTGGAGATATCCGAGACCATAAATAGAGTAAATGACTTTATGTCTCACGCCAAAATGTTAGCTATAGAAAGAAATCAAATTCCAATCTTTGAAAAGATCTGGGATCCTTGGATTAAATTTCACCTACCTTCTATTAGTGACAACTCGATTCTCATGCCATGGTAGCCGCAGGACTCAATCGGTTAAACTAGCTACTAAACCAAATTTCTGAATCTTGAGAGCTACCCTGCTCAATATAGTGAACACTGTGTTTTACTTAAACCCTCAAGCCGCGGACCGATTCATTCAGGCCATTCAGGTGGACTCCTACACCCCCCCCCCCTTCTGGTTTCCTACTATTCTATTCCATCTATTTTATTTTATATTATCTATCTAATTTTATTTTACCCTACTTTATTTTGATATCTTTACTTCTTTTTCTCTTTTCTCTATTATTCTTACTTCATAACGCACCTTATTGAAGCTACAGTATTACTCTACATTACTTTTTTCGAAGATACAGATCAATTTATAATTAATATGTTAAATATTTCTTTCAACTACAGTCTTGAATATATTAGTACAAGGATTTATTTACTTTCTATCTCATTTAAGTCCTTATAATTTTCATTAGGATATATTCTGTAGACCCTATTATTTGTTATTTTTCTATATTTGTAATAATTGGACAAATATCAACAACATGTATTACATATGATCTGTATGTGACTAATATATATGTCCAATAAAATACTTTGACAAGGAAAAAACACACAAGTCCATCAAGTCCAACCTATAAATAAACAATTTAAAGAATTTAAAGGGTTGATGTATTAACCTCCCTAGCAGTATGATTCTGTCTGGAATTATGTACCAAAAGCGGTACAATTATTTTGCATGGAAATTTGGTGTTATGTATTGTAGGCCTGCAATTCTTAGTAATTACTTACTTAAACCTGACCAAACAAGAGTCTAGTAGACATCCCGAGTATGATAAAATCAAAAATTATAATATAATAAATAACTATAAATAATTATAACAAATAGTAATGTAATTATAATAAAAATTATTCAATAATGTAATCAAATCAAAAACACAGAAATTTGCTCAGTTGCAGAATTGTTGCTGTCATTAGATTTAGTGTTTGATGACGAATTTCCCCACAAATCGCTATCGCTCAATTCTGCAAGTGATTCTAATTTATAATCAGTGTTTTTTAGCTGGTCTAAAAACACTTTTGACACAAAGGGACACTTTTTGGTTGCTATGGACAATCTCCAGTTTCCAGGCAGAAAGAACAGTTTTTATAATATAAAAGTGCATGCAGGACACTGGACAGACCACTAGGGACAAAGGGGATGTGTAATTATTTGATACAGTACTGTAATCAGTAAGATTACAGTATACTGTATGTGTGCTGTGTTTTTCACTTTTTGAATTTGGCGCCGAACTCCGCCCCCGTGCGCCGCAACGTCGCAGGGAACGGAGCTCGGCACCTGGCAGTGTGAATTGAGCGAGACACGGCTCGCACACACTGCAGGGAGACATCGCAGGATCCAGGGAACAAGGTAAGTATCTTCCCCTGAATACTGTGATGCAGCCCGAGTTTGGCTCAGGGTTACCGCTCTTAGCATTAAAAACTCACCCCGAGCCAGACTCGGGAATATCGCCAAGTGGGTTAAAGGCAAATAGACTGTGCACTTTGCAAAGTGCAGATGCTACAGAGCACCGTAAATGAGGATAAGCTCTGCTGACTTCCATCATCCAATCACATGCAAGTAAAAATGCTATTTTTTAATTTTCGTTGCACGTGATTCGATATTCTTTGCATAGTGAAGCTTTACCTCATTTACTAAGCTCCGGAGCAACTGCTTTTTGCAAAGTGCACAGTCTATTTGCCTTTAGTAAATCAACCCCATAGTGTTAGCCACTAGGGATAGTCCCAGTAAGAGCCTTGCACCAGATACTTGTTTATCACCTCAACTTTCAGAAGCTTTTATATAACAAAGAATTAAAGGAATGATTTAGCCAACCTACTTCATTTGAAGTTCCCTGATTAAATCCCAGAGCAATCCTGGGTGTAGGCAAGAAAGAAGCCAAATGAGGAATGGTTTAAAAATTATGTATTGTATATTTGAGGGTGGAATCTATCACTCCCCTCATCAATGAAACATTGCAGAAGGAATGTGCCCAACTGATGACCCAGATGAGGTACCTGCCCCAGAGAGCAATCTAAACATCAAGAGTGCCGATTTATCATCATGACCTATTATCTTAGTCTACTATCTATGTTGATGTGGGCTAATGTTGGTAAATCTTGGTGATTGTTGCTTTATAGTTTAAATAGTTCTTGGTAGGTGTGTTTATGTGGGTTACATGTTAGTAAATCCCACTGATTTGCTTAAATTGGTAAAGGCAGGGGAGAAGCCAAATGAGGAATGGTTTAAAAATTTAATATATTGGAGGGTGAAATCCATAACTCACTGGGCTCTTCAACGAAACATCAAAGAAGGAGGGGGGCTACCTGTTAACCCAGATTATGTACCTACCCTCCCCTTTCCACTACACCAATCCCAGTATCAAGAGTGCTGACTTACTATCAAGTCCCACTTACTGTACTATAAGTGGCCCAAAGTGTAATTGCACATTTCAAAAATAACTAATGTATACCAAGTGGTACATGGTATGTGGCAACTTATAAGGCCCTACCTGGGGCAGCAGAAAATGCAAATAATTTCCTTATCCTTTAATTATTCAACTGCATTCATTCTGTTTATTCTGGCTGTGGGCAAGATTTTATATTCTGTAAAGTAATTAGCATTCACAAACTATGTCTGTAGCAGCAAAGGAAATAACGTTATGAAGAATTTGCTATCTACACTACAGACTGCAATACATATTAGTAAAGAAAATGCATGCTTGTAAGGAAAATACATTTTAAATATTTACTTTCTGACAGCACAGATATGATGGTAATAAAACAGTAGCCTACTTTATAGAAGACAAGCTCTAAGCCATTTTATTTTTTTCCCCCGGCTATACTTGTAGATGAGCGTGGGATGAAATTGGTCAATCAAATTTTTCTATAAACTTAACGACACCTATAAATCAGTAAACATTCTCCTGTCAGCAGTAATGTGGCGCCTGAATATAGTCTAGTGCAGGGATATGCAATTAGCGGACCTCCAGCTGTTGCAGAACTACGAGTCCCATGAGGCATAGCGAGACTCTGACAGCCACAAGCATGACACCCAGAGGCAGAAGCATGATGGGACTTGTAGTTTTGCAACAGCTGGAGGTCCACTAATTGCATATCCCTGGTCTAGTGGATCTTGTTGGGAGGTAATCTTGTGGAAATATTTCAGGGTATTATTGTGTAAATTGACATGTTGGCTTTATGTTCCCTCCTCTTCAAAGCATAAGTGATATGTGTAAGTGAAGCTAGGCAATGATTCCGTTTTGTACGCATATGTATGTATGTAGGTAAGTAATTTTATCAATGTGTGTTAATGCTTAATTAGCACTACACAAGGTTAGTTTACTAAACAAGTACACTGCGTTTCAAATATGTGCAGGGGCAATCAATATTTTTCAAAGTCTTCTGTACTTGATTGACGCTGGGTTCACATATATGTAAATTGGATGCATTTTTAACCGCATCCAATTCATATAACATGTGAATGTGACCGGCTTTCAACGGAAGCCGGATCACACATGTCCGGGGCAGCCACTATGCAATTTTAAAAGGTGTCCTGTGCATTTTTGGGCCCAGTTCAGGTGTGAATTCAGGCAAGAATTTTCACCTTAATCATACCTGAACCGGTGAACAGAAATGCACTGGACTCCGGACTGCAAACCGCAGCCGGACATGTGTGAACCCAGGCTCAGTGTTCAATGTGTAGCACAATGACGGGATTGGTCTGGCTCTTTGTTACATCCCTGATAGGCACATGGCAGCCAGGGACATAACGTTTCCCACACACTTGAGTAAGTAAACAGGCTGTGCAGCTCTTTTTTTGGGGGGGTGGACTTGGATAGGGTGAGGTTGAGCCTTGGGATACTCCAGTTACTGTAAACTTGAAAATGAGGACACCAACTCAGCACTAAGACTTGGGGATGAAGGCACCCCCTTTGAAGTTGTATAGGTGAACAGTACAGAACAGTGACTCCTCAACAGGAACACAGTCCTGAGTGTACAAATATTAACTACTGTTCTCCCAGAAAAGTCAAAGAAAGATTTTAGGTCCAAAAGGCTGGCACTCACTGTTTCCTGGTCACTGTGCAGCCACGTGTAATGTTGGTCAACTTCTGTGTACTCCAATTGCCTGCGTCCTGGATCCTTGAGAGGCTGTCTGTAAATGCTCCAGGAGGATAGAACAGAGGTCAACCAGCCAAACAGTAGCTGGGACCCCACAATCATTACTTGCAGTTCAAGGGAGATCTCCCAGGGATGCCACAGCCCTCTGGGCCCTAGCTCATATAAACCACTCTCAGCCCCCCGCTGGTCACCTGCCATATGACCAAGGATTGACTGGGGAGATATTACCATGCAGGCTGGGCTCATCATTCTCCCACCCACTATGTCCCAGGGTCAAGTAATTGAGCCCATAGCAAGAGAGCCCAGAGCAGACCTAACTAATCCATCAGTGCTCTCCCTGCCTGCAGAGAGATCAAAAACAAAATTTTAACTAACATTGCTCATTGGGGCACTACAAATGTGAGCACAGTTTGGCCTCATGCACACTCCCCTGGATGCTGTTGCTCCTGGCAGGATAAAAGCAGCTAAAAATGCATTTTGCACATGCATTTAGGCAAGTTTAGATGTGTTTTAGCACGTCAAGCATTTGGACATTCATTGACTGTATTGGCCTGCATATTAATAAATTATGGCCATTGGAATGAATGAATGCTGAAGCACTAAAGATGCCTAGCATTTAGGTGCCTTTTAGATGTATTTACATGCGTTCAGGCGTGTTCATCATTTTTTGCTGTCTAAAAGTTCCTCTTTTGAATGCACTTGCGGTGCATTTTTTTTTTCAGCCTCTAAATACTCCTCTTCAAATATGCCTATAAACACCCATGTGTATCTGACCACATAGGATAACATAGAGGTTTGTTTACAGGCTGAAAAAAAAATCAAACACATGTAAAAGCATCATTTTTATATCCTGTGTGCATGGGTCCTTTCAGTTAGCTAAATTAACAATGTACTCCATTAGTAAATCTTCTCCATTCACTGGGCTTTACTATTTTACTCTTCACTCTTAAGGGTACTGTACATACTGCAGACAAGCTGAATATACAAAGCAATGCATCTACTGGCTCAAAATAATGAGAAATTAAAAAAAGAGGTGATATTGCTTCATAGCCATGTACTAAGTAAAAGAGCTAATATACCTAATTCATGGGAATTCCATACTTTTTTACTCCAATGAACTGTGGGTTGGGTCATTCCCACCTTGCAGCTCAAATTAACAAAGAGGCTGGTTGTGGAGTGGGAATGACTGAGCTCATTGGAGTTAAAAAAAAGTGCTTTTATTGTATTTTTCATGATCTTGGTGAAGATCTGCTTAACGACTTTATAGAGTTTATCCTTTTTTTCTCCATAACCCTAAAATTGCAAAAAAATTTGATCCTAATGAAGAAAGCTCCATGAACTGTCACTCAGCACAGTATGGATTTTAATGAAATGGGATGAGTTCTTACTAAAATATGGGTAGACAAAAGCTGAACATAATTTGTTCTGGGAATTGAGCATTTAGACATTAAGTTAATCTTGATTGCAGACTTCTGCCTACATTTGCAGGAATTTAGAAGGCTTACTGTTTGTAAGAATAATTCCAGCCTCAAGATTAGAAAGGTGGAATCTTGCCTGGGAAGAAAAAGAAGGGGGAAAAGGAAAACTCTCTGTGCCGACTTAAAACTAATGTGACACGGTTAGGTGAATCCGGCCTATTATTTTGTAAAAAAGGTAACAAAGAGAATCAAAACCACATGTCACAGGAAGAAAATGAACACAAAAACATTTGAAATGAGGGGTGCTCTTTAAGAACGGCTGTAACTGAAAGATGTCAGGTGAAAAGTCCGAAATTGCTTGCACCTGTGAACGCCGTGCTATTTACAAAATTGTGCTTTCAATGCAAAAAACACACAGGTACCTGCAAATTCTGGATCCTGGAGCAGAATGAAAATACATTTATGTCTAGTCTGCAAATTACCAAAGGCCTCTTTTTTTTTTTCTTACATTTTTGGCAGCGCACATGTGTTCTCATTTCACTTACGTTTTTAAATAACCTCGCTCTTTAGTCATAGCAAAGGGGAAAATAATGCCTTGGCAGACAGGATTTGTAAACAAAATAATCAGAGCCAAAGAGGTTTTCTGGCCAGCATTCTCTTAAAAGAAAATGTCAGATTTAATGTAAAACCAAGTCGCCTAGATTATATTAAAATACTAATAATAAACACTAGCCAGCATGATTAAATCAGCATGGGCTTAGCTGTGTGACCTTGTCAATAGTTTGTATGATGACAACTGAAAACACCAGAACAACAATTCCATAGCAATTCTTTAAAAAGGATATGCCTACCCTATATGAGATACCAAGAGAAACTCTGAAGAGTTGACGTATGAGGAGAAATGAGTTTGGAGGATACCCAAGCTTATCTCTAGTGTTTATGTATAGTGCTCTTATGTCTGAAGGCAACCTAAAAAAGGGTAGAGGATTACACTGCCCTTCACTTCCTGGACTTCATTGTCACCACTTTAAACTTGTGACAGTAAATGTCATCTGAGGGAAAAAATGCTTTTTCTCTCAAGATCTTAGGAGATTTCACAAAATTGTCATACATATTCTATCTGGAAGTCACTGGTGTTGTAGGCTTCCCAGGCTGCAGCTCTGAGGCCAAGGCTACTTCATTAGTGCCTAAAGAAACCAGGAAGTATAATTCCATTGTGAGTAACAAAGTTCATTTTTGATTTAACCAATGACCAGCATATGTTTGGGAAAGAGGAGAAGAGCATGCACTATGTATGTTTACTTTAGTGGGGGAAAACTCTGCTTTAAAGTAGGAAGGCTAAATGTTTAAATGTTCCATCCTCTTTTCTCTCCATGGCCCTGCACACATTTTAATAACACATTGCGATGTAAATACCTTTTATAGCATTTTTTCTATGTGATTAAGTGACTGCCAAGCTCCGATATCTCACTCTAGCAACTGCTGGGAGGGAACTCTCTTCCCCTCTGACAATGACTAGAGCAGTGGATGAGAGCAGCTGACATCACTTCTCTATGGAATTTATCCCCATTGTTAGTCCTCCACGTTACACAGAGGAGCCAAAGCTCTGCCATCACCACATGGAAAAAGGCACTAGAAAAGGCATTTACATTGAAATTTGTTATAAAATGGATACTGGACTATGGGGAAAAGAGGGGAGGGAACATTTAAATGTTGCTTTTTTACTTAGTCTTTCCATCTGATTTAAATAGATGTAAATCCTAACTGAATGACCCATATTGGTGTTCTAATGGTAACAAAAGTGGAACATGCAAGTGTAATGCGTGCTGAAATAGCCACTTGTATTCTCCAGTGGAAGCCTGCATTACCTAGGGACAACACAGGAAAACACCTAGGGAAAATGTACAAGAGCATTGTCACCCTAAACTTGAAGTGCTTGAGCAAAACAGAGCCCCGGGATGTGTGTGTGTTTTTTTTTTTTTTTTTTTTTTTTAATGAACTGGAGGAGAGGGATGCAAAGATGCAACAGTAGCACTGAGGTTTAAGTGACCAGCAGAGCTAAGCGGGCCTGTGGGACTTGTGGGATTTAAAGAATAACATTCATCAAGGGAAGTGGCTTTTGAGTAAGTAGAGTCTTCAACTGCTTCAACTCAAGTAACTTCATTGTGCCTGATGTTGGGTCTTAAATGACATTGATTGATTGATTCACCTGCAGTGAATATTTGTTCATTGTTACATTCACTGCTTTATAAATATGCACCTAATAATAATTACATAGAAGTCAACCATAGACAAGACATTGGCAAGATCTTTAGAATTGTCCCCAGGAACAGAAGTAAATAAGAATCTTCAGTTAAGTTGCTCTAATTCTTGCAATGTTTTTTGTTTTTTTGTTTTTTTCAACACAACTGAAGTTTTTGGGTCTAGATCAACAGGTTTTTGCTCATGCCAAAACTGCCTCTCTTCCCATACATGTCCATAAGAATGCAGAAATAGTTAAAAGCAGGTAATGCAGCTTAGAATGAAGTCAAATGAAGGTCAGAAGGTCACATGTATGTAAAATGCATTTGATAAAGAACTGTTAATGATCTCATAAGCATCTTAAACTGATGTCACATGAAATTAGCTACATTTGCCCATCAACACTAGCCATGACTACATGGTCACGGAAAGTTTTACTATTAAGGAGCTGAGTTTGAAAATTTTCTCTGAGGAAGTGTTTTTACTGTAGCTTTAAAAGTGCTCTGAGTCAGTGATGTAAAGAAAAAAGTAGGGGCTTGAAAAAGTAAGGAAAGTGGAGCCTTAACAAAACTATTGTTGGATTTGGAAGACTTTTTCATCAGTATTCACTCTTCTGCTGTGGTCAGATACATACCTATAAACGTAATCTTAATCTTTACACCAAAAATCAAGACAAACCAACAGTAACAGAGAGCAGATTATATAATTCAAGTTCTTCAAGTTGTAAAAGAGCAACAGATTAACTAGTTACAATTGTCCCTTTTTCATTGCAGTGATTCATTAGAATAGATGGTCATCTGCCCCCCTGGGTAGCACCCATGCCATAAAAACTTTCTTCACTATTAATATATTTAAAGTAGAACTACAGGCATGGTTCTTAACCTTCACCACTCTATTTTAGATTTGGATAGAGTGGTGAGGGTTGAGAACCATTCTCATAACCATCTCAGAGCCTGGTGGTACACATCTCCATGTACAGTATGGTGGTCTTGCCCAAAAATGAAGCCATATTGGACGGCCATATTTCACTTGAGCCGTCTTTTTATGGGTAGGGCATGGCCAGAGACACTGGATTTAGCCCTTCTCTCCATGACCCCAGGATCAATCAAACACATCAGAAAGGGCCTCTTTTGCTCTCTGCCCATGGCAGGTCATGCTTTAATTCTTAGGCACTGGAAATCCCCCACGACAACCACCATCCAGGATTGGGTGGCTGAACTGTATCATATCATATCATGCCAATGGAGGAGCTTTTGGCCATGGCCAATGAAAACTACTTCAAGTTTTGGGACTTGTGATCTCCATGGCTTGAATTCTATGACTCTCCTGAAATAATTACCATTTTCGAACTGTTGGGCACAAAAAAAAATTGTAGAGGCTCGTGCTGGGGGGTTTCTTCTGCTGGACATCCCCTCCCACATCCCCTCCCTTCCCCCTCGTCCCCTTCTCACCTTCTTTTTAACTCTGGTATCTTTCTTTTACCTCCTCTTTAAGCTAAAAAAGTGGCACATATTCAAATATTTATTCGGATTCCTACAGATCTAATTTACAAGAAAAATTTCATTATTCTTGCCAGTCCACTAGGGCACTTGATTTGTTTGTTTTTCTCTCCCGTATGGTGTCAGAGCTTGCATCTGCTGGCATAAGCGTTAAAGAACTATAGGCAAAACTTGTTTATTCATTTTGGATAGAGTAAGGGAGGGTTTTAACCCCTGTCAGATATGTTTTTGTCATCTGTGTCCAATTGGGAAGATTTCCCTTTATTTCCTGTTCCATAGCCAAACAGGAAGTGAGAGTAAATCCCTGCAAATGAAGGGATTTTTGGGGGGGGCCCCAGGTCACCAGAACTAGTGCCCCCATTGGAAGATTGCACCTCTATGACTTTTTTGGAGGAAAACCCAAAGTTTGTGATGTCCTTTTTTTTTTTTTTAGATGTGTTTATTGAAGATTTCTACACATACACAGAGAACAAAAAACACAACTAAAGTAAACAAAACAAACAAAAATATTAGAAGCATGTGCTACCCATGCAGGGGTGCTGGATCAACAATAACACTTGAATGACTAATATATGCACAAATAGCACATGGATTAATAAGGTGTGGTTGAGAGAAGGATCATTACATCAAGTAGGAATGTAGAGTACAAAATAACACCGTGGCTGAGTGGGAACTAACACGCTGTGAGTGGTCCCGTCCTAGTTGAGGAAGGAGGAATTAAAGGAAAATGTGACCGTGGTAGGGTAGCGAGCAGTCACAGTGATGCTATAACGGGATCAGCTAACTATTTAGACCAAACGCTATCATATTTCTTAGGACAACCCCTTCTCACTTTCCATGATAATGGTAAACAGGACAAATAGAAAGGATGAATCTCCTTAACAGAGGCACAACCAGCAATAAAAACCTGCAATGGAGAGAGTGATTGGTGCAAAGGCATTAAGTTCTCTGTCTGTCAAAGTTCAATTGTTAAAATCAAAAGTCTGCTCACTAGGGCAAGCTGTTCCAAGAATTTTAGCAGACTCTAAGAGAAAACGGAGAGGAAAAGCACCACTAAATGTAGTAAATTTATTGAGCCCCCCAATCTGGACTACTCGCATGATAATGGTAAAAACAGGCTCATCTCTGATGCCTCATACACACGAATGGGATTCCCGGCGGTAAAAAGTCTGGCAAGAATCCCGAGGGGAAAACCGAGAACCTGCTCGGTAACTTTCCCCCTGTACACACGAGAGGTTTTCCCATCGGGAAAACTGCGGTGAGAGCTTTGGCCGGGAATCCCGGCCATGTGTATGCTCCATCGCAGTTTTTCCCATAGGAACCGCCGGGAATCCCGGTGGGAAAAAAGAGAACATGTTCTCTTTTTTTTTCCCCGCAGTTTTCCTGTCGGGAAAACTGCGATGGAGCATACACACGGCCGGGATTCCTGGCCAAAAGCTCTCATGGCAGTTTTCCTGCCAGGAAAACCAGTCGTGTGTACGAGGCATAAGTGCTGGTCCAGGGTGCCATGTCCTTCATTCACCCATAGCAGGAGGAAGGAAAAGACACCTCTGGTGTGTCGGGAGCTGATGGAGGAAGTCTGCTGTGAAGGCTTCTACCCCGGGTGGAGCACAGCGTGACTCGCAGCGTCGGCGAGGCGTCGCTTCACTAGACCCAAGATGCTCTGCCACTGGGCATACGCGCACCTTTCTCAAGCATTAAAAACCTGACAATCCTTCTAATCCATCTACAATCTGTTAAAAACTAAGAAAAAGTTTTGCCTTTAGTTATACTTTAATTGTTGCTCTTTATGGATGACATTTTACACTACTGAACGTTTCACTGCTGTTACAGCATTATGCAATTTTTTTTCCTTTCTCATTGTTATTGTGCCAAAACCTTTAGGCTGGGTTCACACTATTGCTGCACACGGCTCACAGCAGGAATCCGATGCGCCCCCGTTCACCGCTTCAAGTCTGATTTCAGCCTGAATTTTTGGGCTGAATTCGGACCTTAACAGACAAAAAGACGCACAGGACCCCTGTGCAAATTTGCACCAGAGCCGCAGCGGAGATCTGTGAACCGACTCCATAGAGAGCCAGTCACGATCTCCTACTATGCAAATTGGATGCAGGGAAACCCACATCCAATTTGCATAGGTGTGAACCCAGCCTTAATAAAACGTTATTCTTAAAAAAAACAATGTTACCAGGAATGAAAGTGAGGGTAAATTCAAAATTTTGAGCTGCCACTGAAACAGGCATAAAGTATAGTGGAAATCTTGCCATGGGGACACTTGTTCCTGTGACAACTGTCTAATAGGGGACTCCCTTACATTGCAAAGATATCCTCTCACATCCTGTTGAGGCTACAGGGCAGAGAATGAGGGAATCTCTGTAATATGAAAGAGATGACAAAAAATTAGGCCAGTTGTAACCCATCCCCACTCTATCCATCATGGAAAAAAAAAGTTTTGGCTGGAGCCCTAACTGCTTTTGTCTATTCAAAACAGGATCTGAATGTGTCAAGAGTTGTGAGAAATAAAAACAGAGGGTATGTTATATGATAGATGACCCTATCCTACCCACTGACTATGAAAAGGTGGGGGTAATGTTCTTAATATCTTGCGCTTTCATGGCATTTAAATATTAAGCAAAATATATCTAGAGGATTTTTATTGATTCAGCAGTTCTTTTGCTCTCTTTTTTTTTTTTTTTTTGTATTTCTATTCATTTTTGTTCTTCTAAGAAACTATCTAGTCTAACTATTTTTGTTCTTGTTCATTTTTCTTGACCTTACATGCTCATCCAAAAGCCTGACCTCGGTCATTTACTTTTTGTCTCTGTTTTGTCTCCTTCTTGGCTCTTCATTTTGTCTTTTTTCTTTTATTCCGATTACTATGTGCCAAAACATTAAATATTTTGATTTCAGTTCTTTTATTACTCTACTATATATAACATTGCGTTAAGGCGGGTAGGTGCAAAAGGCAGACTTAGAAATGGTTTTAAAATACATAAATATACATTTTATTCATCAGTCTGTATTAGCACGTGCACAATAGAGTTCAGCATCTGTGTACACTCTATATTTTTTTCGTTTATTTTAGAATTAAGGCCATAAACGCATACTTGTTTGAAATGTTATTTTAGCACATATCTTCAACTCTACCTTTTTTAGTTCTTATTCTCCAGAGATTTTGCACTGACTTCATACTTTTCCAAAAAATCGACAGTAAAAACACTACGAAACGTGTGAACCAGACCTGTACTGCACTGCCTCTCAGGTGAAAAATAATATTTTCAGGAACCATATGTAGCGGGGTGTTCAATTTAGGGGAAGTGTCTGAGTGGTAATTAGGCTCAGACACACTGATTGTTAGGGTTAATGGACCATTTCTGTTCATGGGAGCTAGTATTGGTGTGCAGTTCCCTGTGGCCTACAGGTGGCGCTGTTGCCATAGGCCAGGGTTGAACCACTGATACAAGGCTGTGCCTTTTTTGTCCTCTCTCGGCAGTAGTAGGGCGGGGCGGGGAACCTGCTGTGCCTGTCAGGAGAGGGTATAAAAGGGGGCTGCCATCTTCCATTGGGGTTGATGTTCTGCGCCCAGGCACATTTGGCCTGGGTGTGTGCGTATCGTCTCCGGGTGCCCTAGGCCCGGAGGCCTGGGGTTCGTCCGCGCCCAGGCACCTTCGGCCTGGGTGTGTGTGTGCTTTATCTCCGGGTGCCCTAGGCCTGGAGGCCGAGTTCCTGTTCCATCCCAAACACCTTCAGTCTGCGGTGAGGTACTATTTTGGAAGGCCTGGGGCCCAGCAACCTTCGGCTGGGGTCCGCTAGGGATTGAGGACTCCCAGGGTGCCTCCTTGCGAGGGGACCCGTATCTGAGATGAGGAGGCCAGGGAGGTAACCCTTTCCGAAAACCCAGCGCAGAGTCGTGGTGACGGTGAGGGCCTCTGGTAACTCTCCGGAGGGATGTTTTCTCCTTGACATGGGCCAAATACTTTAAGAAGGAAGTTCACCAGGTCAGTGGCAGTGACCCTACTCGCTTCAAGTCAGTGGCAGTGGCTTCATAGGGCAAGGCCCTATTCACCCGGGCAGTGACCCGTTCTCCAAGTCAGTGGCAGTGACTTTATTCACCCGGTCTGTGGCAGAGACCAACCTCACGGTCTGTGGCAGAGATCGTGCGCCATAACTGTTTGTGAAACCTAAACAGTCAAAGAGTTGATTCAAGTTTGTGCCTGGACCTCCTCCCACCTAAGCTGTCCTGTGTCTTGTTCCAACCTGTCTGCTGTTAAAGAGACTGTTTATTATCCGTGTGAAATAAATATTGAAGTTGGACTTTCAGTTGGTGTGGACAGTTACATTCCTGGGGAAAAATAAGGACTGCCACAGGCAGGCCCGAAAACTAACACTACTCAACCTACGGGCTTGTGGTGCGGTGTGCCTCTCCCTTCCTGCGAGGAGCCAGAAATTAAAGGCAGAAAGAGTATCCCACCAATCACAGAAAGAGTTTGACAGTCACCACATCCCTGATTGGAAGAAAGAAATTAAAGGCAGGTAAGGGGAGAGGTGGGTGCGCTACACATACATATCTAAATATTTTGGTCTAGAAGCTAACAGCATAATATCCTGTTAGAATCAGTTTCTCAAACCAGTATATTTATGTGAAAGGATGGTGTGGATTAAAACACATCTCCAGGCCATGCTTCCCCCCTCACTCAATCACCAATTTTTAACATTGGAAACACCAGCGGTGCCCCCCCCCCCCCCTAAAAAAAAAAATCGAGCACCAGCCACCACTGGTAAACACATTCTGAAGCTGTTTAAATACACATCCTGAAGTAAGTGTAAATGCTTTTTTTTGTAAATAGCAAACAGGTTCATACATACCTGCTCTGTGCAATTTAGTTGCACAAATCAGCCCTTAACCCTCTCTTCTCGGGTTCACTACTGGTGCCCCTGGCTCCTCCCTTCTGCCAAGTGCCCCCATAGAGAGCCACGAATTGACAGGCTGAAAACTGTTTTCAATTAGCTTAACTGGGAAAATTTATTTTGGCAACAGTGGGAGTCGGTTTTTAGAATATAATGTCCTGGCAAGGGGGGGTCCTCCACCCACCTCATTTGTGTAGATAAAGAAATCAGTTGTTTTTTTTTTTCGTTAAGCCCGTAAAAAATAAATAAATAACTGTCCATGCTTAACTTAAGTCATCTTACATCAATGTCCTTCACAGGATACATCAGACTCCACTTAAAAAAAAGGCATCCAAGAGGTGCTGGGAGTTTGATATGAGTTTAAACAAAGTAGTGAGAAGACAAAAAAACATTTGAAGAGCCCACTGGCTCAGGTTAGGCTGCTCGCAATAGGCACGGCTATCCTACTGTGGATACTCCAGCAGGTTACCAGGAAAGGGTATGCATAAATGGAAGGAGCTCCAGACCAAAAGAGTCCAAATCCATTTATTGATGTTGTGTTACATGGCATCCAACGCGTTTAAGGGTCAAAGAATCCCCCTTCATGGCCCGCTGTGGGTTGATGTCACAGAGCCGGTCCAGGCTCAGGCAAGATGGTGACATTGAAGTCGGGATCCGCCCACATGCCTGGGCCGGCACCCGGTCATGACTGGAAGTCATGGCCAGGAGATATAGAGCTGCAGTGGACGTGTTAACTTTTGTTGCAGTCTTCTGGATCTTTAAAGAACCCAACCACTAGACAGGCAATGAAGGGGCATGCTCACATCATGCAGTGAGAGAGAGAAAGCAATAGATTATACTTTCTGTGTTGTAACCATATAATATATTTATATATTTACGTATATACTGTATATATGTCTTGTTACATTGTCCCCATGTTTCTCTGTCTGCCGCTGCCACTCTGGTACACTGGTCCTAGGTTTCCCTCCCTTGAAGCCTAAAATATGCAATTTTAACATGTGTGCAAACATTTAAAAAAATGGCTTTGGTAGAAAAGGGGGTAAGCATAATTATACTTAAAGTGGAACTAGATCCACACATTTATTTTTATCTAAAAAGTAAAGGGTTACATGCTTTTTCACTTTTTTATTGCTATCCATTCTTCCTCATTTACCGTCATCAGGATGCCCAATCTTACCCAGACACAGGGTTTCACCCACAAAGGAAGTGAGGGAAAGTCATGTCAATGAACACACAGAGAGCAAAATAAAAAGGCCAGAGAGCTTGCTCTAAAATATTTTAGATTGAACGAAGAACACTCTCAATAATAATAGAGTATGGAGTTGTATTATTTAAAGTGGATGTAAACCCTCACATATACCCAGTAAAGTGAACAGCCTCAGATGACACACAGGGATGAAACAAACACTCCTATGTAGGTTTTACTTGTTTATCTGCAGCCCTCTCTTACCTACACCCTTCAAAAGGACAGAATTGTGTTAAAATCCTTCTCCATCTGTTAGTATGAAAGAGGAGGGGGCTGAGAGGCTGCAGTTTCAATGCTGATTGGAGGAATGGGACACACAACCCTCCACACAGCAGAAGAACTGTGTTGTGAATAGACAATCTGTGTGCTGAGCTCTCCCTCCCGACACAAATTTTATCTCATGTGTCGTGAAAACTTCTTAGAAGTGACTCATGCTGAAAACCGAGGAACAAAGCACCAGAGAGAAATGACACTTATCGCTTTGGGGAGAAAAAAGTAAACACTACAGATATATGTACTTTGCTCAGATTACATGACTGAGGTTTACAACCACTTTAAGTGGAACAATAATATCAAAACCGACATAGAAGCTGCAGGCTGTCCTTGGCATTAGCACAGTAGTGTTGTCTTTCTGAGCCCCTTGTAACAGAGTTTTATTACCTAGTGATACTGCCGCCAGTATATACATTATATTTGCACTTTATTTTACCATTGCACATACTACCCCCTGCTCCTTTAATGCCATTAACATTCCTCATTCAACACATAATTCTGGCCATCATACCCTCTAAACTGCTGCACATGCCCTACACTGCCCATCACACTTCTCTCCTAAACACATTGCCCCCTCTATAACACCATTCACACTCCTCTCCTGTGCATACTGTACCTTATAATGCCCTGAACACTACTCTACTGTACATCCTCCCCACCCACCCCAAACTTTTGCTAATATACAGTATGTGTGTATCTACAGTATATACGTGTGTATGTGTTTTACTAGTAGTCGTTTCTGCGTTTTTCCTTTTATTTAAAGCATATATACCCAGTGATGTGACTTGCCTCAGATAATACACATAGATGAAACAAATACTCCTACATATTATTATTATACAGGATTTATACAGCGCCAACAGTTTGCGCAGCGCTTTTCAACATCGGGGAAGACAGTACAATTACAATACAATAAAGGAGGAATAAGAGGGCCCTGCTCGTTAGAGCTTACAATCTAGAAGGGAGGGTCAAGTGGAACAAAGGGTAGCAGCTGTGGGGGATGATCAGATGGACAAGATGAAAAAAAAAACAGTTGTTAGGTGTGGAGAGAAGGGTTTTCAGGGATTGTCTAAAAGCTAATAGAGTAGGAGATAAGCGGACAGATTGGGGTAAGGCTTTCCATAGGCTTGGAGAGGCTCTGGAAAAGTCCTGGAGGCGAGTGTGGGAGGAGGTGACGAGAGAGCTAGAGCAGTGTTTCTCAACTCCAGTCCTCAAGGCGCCCCAACAGGTCATGTTTTCAGGATTTCCCTCAGATGAAACAGCTTTGGTAATTACGAAGGCAGTGAAACTGATCAAATCACCTGTGCAAAATAATGGAAAGCCTGAAAACATGACCTGTTGGGGCGCCTTGAGGACTGGAGTTGAGAAACGCTGAGCTAGAGAGCAGGAGGTCTTGCGAAGAACGAAGAGAACGATTAGGTTGGTATTTTGAGACTAGGTCAGTAATGTAGCTAGGGGCAGAGTTGTGGATGGCTTTGTAGGTAGTCGTTAGTATTTTGAATTTAATTTGTTGGGTGAGTGGAAGCCAGTGGAGGGATTGACAGAGAGGAGTAGCATAAACAGAGCGATTAGTAAGGTGGATGAGTCTGGCAGCAGTATTAATGATGGATTGAAGATACATAAGTACCCTCTTTTCTCTACAGTTTTCTAAAACACACATTTTACACTGCATCTCTCAGCTCTGTGAAGCAGAGGGTGGGAAAATCTGACATCTCACACTGCACAGCTCAGTGAGGACGTCTCACAATGCAGAACTGAGACTGTCAATCAGAGGCTGTGTGCTGGAGCTCCCCTCCGCATTACATTTTTATCTTTTGGAGTCAGGAAAATCTGTTAGAAGTGACTCATACAGATAACAGATGAACAAGGCAGAGGTGATAAATCACACTCAGTGCTTTGGATAGATACGTACACAGTATAGAAGGATTTGCGTTCTTCATATGTCATTTCTGAGGTCTACAACCACTTAAAGCTGTTTATTTTTTATTTGTTTTACCTTCTGATGCAGTCACATAACCTAACTGTGATGAAAATTGTCCCACGTCCATATACATTACATATAGAGTGGTCAGATTGTCAGGCCCGATTTACTGCATCTTGGTAGAAAGGGAAAATGGTCCCATGCTCACTCACACATAGAAGAAAAAGGTGTTTCCAAATGGCACAACAAAAGAACAAAGGGAGAGGGATAGTGGTGAGGGTGTGTATCAGTAGGTGTGTGTGTGGCTGGGGTTTAAGATAAGCTGTCTTCTTGCCTTGAATAATCGGCAGTGACAGATTCTTTTTAAGATGTTATGGCAAGAGTTGTATTAGTATAAATGTCTAAAGCCCCTTTTACACTTGTGCAATTTAATGTGGGCTGCCCAATACATGTTGACGCATTACAAGAAGACTGCCATTTTTTGCTATGGGGCCAATCATACCGGTGATCTGTGCTGCCATTTTGAATGAATGGGAATTCGACACACTAATGTAGTAGCAGGCAAGGAAAAGCATAGGAAAATATGGCACATGTTTATTGTTAGCTGAGTTTAGGTGCATTATTAATCTATTTAAAATGAATGGGCTGTCTTAATGCACCTTTTTAATGCATGACGCATTGCATGTTACCACACAGTTGTTAACACAACACATCGCTAAAGTGTAAATGTGCCCTATAATACCAGATGTTTACAAGCCCTCCCTTAATTTCTCTTTCAATTTTGGGATCCACCCGGCCATATTCAACCTTGGAATTATGATTTCTTTGGTGGACCCTTTAGTTTTTTGACAGCCGATTCGATTTCTCCAACTGTAGTACATATGTGACAACATGATATTTTCTATTCAGACACAATAATGAACAATGCTGCTCAGTTTTTTTTTTTTACCAAATTCTCTCTGATGACAAGAAAAACGAATGTGTTCCGTTTTTGTCTACTTGTTATAACCTGGAAAATGAACACCATTTTGCTGACTTCCTACACTGTATGGACTTAATTGCTCCCGTACTTTAAATTTTTTCTAGCTACCTGTACTTCATGTTAACAAATGCAGTTGTTTGTATAGATACTTCTTATTGTATTACAGCACCGAAATGCATGGAAATGTGTATTCTATGGCAGAGCGCCATTATTTTATTTTTATTTTTTTAGTGGTCAACAGCGTCCTGAACTCCTGTTCAGAAATCATACACATGGCCCAGAGTGCTGGTGAGAGCCGTCCCATGTAAGTAGCGTGAAGAGTGCATCTTGCAAGACCCATTAAAGTCATTCTTGACCGCCTTCCAAGAAAAATAAAAGCCATGCACAGTTGGAAAGCTAAAAAATGTTAGCTATGTAGTGATGTTCTAAAAATATACGAATTAGAACAAAATTTTCCCCAAAATAATTTATGTATTGATATTCTCACTCTTGTATTTTTACTACAATGAATATTATATAAAGCAGCAGACTTTTAACGCAGAATGGCTAAGGTTGAAAAATCTTTCATATCTTTAAGGTCTTTTGTTTCTACATTTAAAATATAAAGAGCAATATAGCCATGTCAGTCTCTAAAGCTTAGTAATAATACTATAGCTTTTTATTAATCTATGTGTCACCTCTTCTTTATGCTTTCTTTTTATTGATTCACAGGGGCAATAGGTTAAAGTGTAATTGTAGGCAAACAGCTAAACACATAGGTGAAATACATATGTGTAAACTGTTTTACCAGCCACAAATTGTAATTCTGTTCAGCTGGTTTTCAAATTCAGACACCCTGCCAGACATTAGCAAAGTTCTGACTTTTTGCTCTATGCACTGCTGTCAATGTAATACAGCTTGACTGACTGTGCCTGAATGGAGCAAAAGCAGCAGCTCAGTGGTGAGGTCATCTCTGTGCTCTACCCTTCAATCAGCATGCTTCCTTGGTTAGATTTACAGCAGTGTGCAGTGTATAAACACCGGCTGACTGTCCCTTCTTCTAGTTTTATTGCTTGTTTTCAGGATAAAAAAGAGGACTAGTACATGAACAGATGGAAGTACTATTTAGATATACATTAAAGTATTTTACTGAATAAATAATTGGATTGGATGGGAGATTTTTACATCTGTCTACATTTAAACTGTGGGTAGGCTGCTATTAAATAGACTTGTGCACAAGGGAAAAATTTGTTTAGTTTCGGTTCGTTTCTTTTCGGTCCTGTTGATTCGTAATCGTTCGTAATTTTGCTAGACGGGATTTTTCGGGTTCGGACTAATTCGTATTTTTGCAAGCGACATTTTTCGTTGAATCGGAATGATTCGTATTAATGTAAGCCTTATTTTTCATTGATTTATAATTCATACTTTCGGTAGAGTACATTGCTTTTCGTTGATTCTGGACACAACTCCTACTTTTGTAACTTTTTTTGGGTTCGTTGATTCGTAATTTTCCGTGTCTCTCTCACAACGACGCTGCCTATTATGCCTAATGTGCTTCGAATGGATTTGTACTTTTCTAAATACATAGCGGTTATTTGTAACGATTCGAAATCTCGTATTTTACTTTCGTTTTTTACATGCGGCTATAGCCTCCGCCCCTGTACACCATTTTAAGAGGGAGTTCAGCACGGTGAGGGAGAAGCAGAGAGCAGAGTGAGTGTTATTGTGCTTCGAATGGATTCGTACATTTGTAACTTTTTCATAACGAATTATGCCGAATACATTCGGGCATTCGCTATTTGCGATATAATTTATTTTGGATTCGGTTTTATTTGTAATTGCTTTGTTCAGAAATTCGAATGCTTCCGAATGTCCGAAAGTTGCTAAATTCGTACGAATTTTGATTCGTTAAGAAACGAATTGCACAAGCCTACTATTAAAGACTTAGTAAGACAGGTGTACTTTATCCATGGATATGTATGCTTCCGTGCATGCTCTACTTGAGTTTGTAGAGGACTTTAAATGACACTGTTGTTAATAATAAAATTCAACCCCAGGCATAAATAAAAGACACACATTAATTGAAAATGTGTCAAAGAAAGACACCTCAGGAGCAGAAACTTACAGTAATGTTGACTTCTTGTTCCCTGCTGTGTTCAGTGATTCCTCCCGCAGCCCTTACATCACTACAGGGCACAGTCGTTATGTAGGAGCTGGCAGAAGGAACCATTGAGCACAGCAGGGAACCACTGAGCACAGCAGGGAACCAAGAGATCAACACTACAAAAATTGCTGGTTTTTGAAAGACCTGATTGAAAAATTTCCCAGAATCAGAATGAACTACAAAACCCAAAGAAACTGTCATTTCTGGCTCAGAAAAAAATAATCTCCTTCAGGTCAACTTTATATAGTACATTGTAAAAACTCATGTACTTTGCGGTAAACCCCATCAAAGTCTGGCCATTTGTGGGGCTAATGAGCAAGGTATTAAAACAAAAGGCATGGAAAGCCTCATATTGCCATGGACATGAACCAATGCCAAAAAAAAGTCTTTCTCTCTGTACACATAATTGTCAGTTCTCCGTAACAGCGCTAGCACCCACTGACAATATGGCACCCTTGTCACACTTATAAACTCCATAAAATTTTAGGCTCTTGTAACTCAGTTAATTAAGGGCAAAATTCATACATTGCTTTACAGGTAGTTCCTTATTTCTGGAAGCAAACTGTGAACAAATATATTCACTGCAAACCTATAGTAGCTGTGCACAAGAACCTAATTCCTTGAGGTGATGAGCACTAATGCATACTAGATATTGTAGCTATTGTACTTTTTGTTTTTGGGTGTGTATGGTAACACAAGCCTGCTTGACTGGCTGTGGAAAAATGTAGACATGCGGGAAGGATGGAAGGGTATTTAACCACTTCAGCCCTGGAAGAATTGGCTGCTCAATGACCAGGCCATTTTTTGTGATTCGGCACTGTGTCGCTTTAACTGACAATTGCGCGGTCGTGCAACGCTGTACCCAAACAAAATTGACATCCTTTTTTTCCCACAAATAGAGCTTTCTTCTGGTGGTATTTGATCACCTTTGCGGTTTTTATTTTTTGCGCTATAAACAAAAGAAGAGAAAAACAATATTTTGTACTTTTTGCTATGATAAATATCCAACATTTTTTTTTAAAACAAATTTTTTCCTCAGTTTAGGTCGATACGTATTCTTCTACATATTTTTGGTAATAAAAATCACAATAAGCGTATATTGATTGGTTTGCTCAAAAGTTATAGCGTCTACAAAATAGGGGATAGATTATTTGCACTTTTATTATTATAATTTTTTTTACTAGTAATGGTGACGATCTGCAATTTTTATCGGTCCTGCGACATTATGGCGGATACATCGGACACTTTGGACACATTTTTGGGACCATTGGCATTTATACAGCGATCAGTGCTATAATAATGTACTGATTACTGTAAAAATGTCACTGGCAGGGAAGGGGTTAAACACTAGGGGGCGATCAAGTGGTTAAGTGTGTCCTAGGGAGTGATTCTAACTGTGGGGGGAATAGGCTACCAGTGACATGACAGCAATCACTGCTCCCGATCACAGGGAGCAGTAGATCCCTGACATGTCACTAGGCAGAACAGGGAAATGCCTTGTTTACATCTCCCTGTTCTGGCTCTTGGTCTCATGATCGCGGGCCGCCAGTGAACATCGAGTACCCGGGACCCACGAGCACACTCCCGAGTGCGCGCCCGCATGGCGGCAAATTCAAAGGGACGTACAGGTACGGCCATTTGCCTGCCCGTGCCATTCTGCCGACGTATATCCTCACGCGGCGGTCAGGAAGTGGTTAAGGCAACTTTTGGGAGCTTTGCCAATTCTATCAGGAATTCAGAATAATTCTAGCTCGTTTGTGGCAAACAGACAACAATTTGTAAATATCTGCATACAGGGGAATCAGAGTAACCCAGGTCAAATCCTAAGGTTTGATCATCTTGTCACTTTGTTCATTAGCGTTTTCTGTCACCATTTTGTATAAATACTGTATATATAACCTATCCAGTATTTACATTACACCACACAGCATTTCTCTATATGCCTCAAAGACCAAAGTTGAACAATTATATTGTGTTATTATTTTACTAATGTACAATGACTTGTAAGGTAAATTTACAATTTCAGATATAAGAGCAGGGCTTAATGGGTTTAATTAGCGTAACCCAGCTCGTTATCAATAAATGTAAACTAACACAATAAGCCCATATACGCTTTTAATTACAAGTAATGTTGTCAGTACAGCATAAGCAATATCCAGTCTCACTAAAAGACCACCCAGTAATAATCTGTGTTCTAGGCCTAATGGAGAATAGCTGTAAACAAAACAGCCTCAATGCAAACAAATTAGTTTATGACTTTAAATACTGATAAGATTCCAGGAAAGCTGTAAAAAGTCAAATGTAAAGCTTAATTTGAACTGAATAGGGTGGGATCAGTTTGGAACCTTTGTCAAGTTTATTATTGCCGCCTGTGTTCTCCTCAATTCTTGTTTCTTGTGTCGGACAAAACAGGAAAGGAGGGGAAATCTTCCCAACGGGACAAGGATAGCAGTGAATTAAAATTTGGGCTAAGTTAGGTTTTAAAAGCCATATGAAATTTTCTTTACGGGCCACACAGATCTGACAAACCTTTTCTCATTAAACCAAGAAGGTATTAGCTTGTTATTGCTGCCACGCACAGTACACATTTACCAACAGTATACACGTATCTCTGAAACATATTACTGAATGGTTTCTTAATGATAAATGTCTACACTACTTATACACATTACCATACTTCCTGTTTCCCAAAAACTCTTCCATATTTGCCACCAAAAAAAAACTTGCAGATTGAATTGTGCCATATAATGGTATTAATAGGCAATGCCTTCCCAACATTCATTTCTACTGATTTTGTTTTTGAGTGATAAGGACAGCCAAAAGTATGCACTGTCCATACTGTACCTACCTTCACAGCAAAGTCTGCCCCCTAGATAATCCAAACCCTCATTCAATTTGGCAAAGACCCTACTGGCTATTTAGACACAGACAATTTATTGGTGAATAATGTGAGGCAAACTTAGTTTTGATAGGGGAAAAATCAGAAGTGTGGAGGCCTGGGTGGACATTGTTTCAGTAATAAGGAGGCTCCCCAGTCATACCAAAAGGTATTTGGAAAAATATTTGCAGGCTGGTACTTGATGTCTGATTTTATCAATATTCATATAGGGTTTACTTTAGGTGATAGGTGCACTTTAAATGTGGCGCTCAAATGTGAAGTCACTGGACTTACAATTTCTCTAATGATCCCCAAGATGACGGCAGTCTCATATCCACCACTGTCAGCTGGTTGTGACAATTGGACTCTCAGCCTCACCCAGCATCAGCAGACTGAGAATGATTGTCACTGGATTCATTTAACGCCATAGTTAACCCTTTTACACAAACAATTGTCTCCACCATGTGTTTTATTGGAAACATGCGCCATTCACAAAAAAGATCCATACTGTATGGGCTGTCTTAGCAAAGTTTGTCTGTCTGTTGGTTTCTGTGGAGAGACTACTTTACTTCAGAGTAACAGGCCTTCAGAATTTTTTTTTAGCATTCTGGCATGGTTCCTTTGGAAAAGGTGAGCTCTGAACTTCATATATAGCCATATTTTCTAGTCCCAGAAGAGGGCACATACAGAAATTACATTACCAATCAAAGGGTCTGAAGGGTATACTGAGTGGTGCTAAAGGTGTGTTGAGGTGTTTTATGATACTTTAGCAGACACTCTCTTCATTCCAATTATTAAAACTTTATCAATTTTTCTAGATAAAGTTTTACAATCTGACAACCAACGTGAATTGAATTGAATGAGATCACAGTTTGATAGACATCACACGTGATATGGATTTTGTGCAATTCTCCTTAGTAGAGTAATGTGACCAACTCGGCTGTTGCACATAGCATAGGCTTGTTAGTATTAAACTGGTTGCAATACTCTTAATCTATCCATGTTTTTTAATTATATCTCTATTACAGTACCAATTTTGTAATATGCCTGCCATTGATTTCTGTATATGTATGAGGCAATTTCAGATCAAATAAGGGCAGACCTATGAATGTGTATTGGCTGCTAGGCTATTTTACAACTATTTACGATTGGGCTATATTCAAAATCTCTGGATTTTCGCATGTTGCTAAATACTATTTACTACTGTCAATGACCATTTATGACCAGGCTCATTAACAGATGCTGGGCTAAGCAGGATTTATGATGCTCTGCTTGTATTCAATTTGTCTTGCCGTTTTGTTGTAGGGATATTCAATCTGGTCTGTGGCTTTTAAACGTTGTCACCTATTTCTGCAGCATAGACATCAAATGTCAGGCTCTGCTCTTGACACTTTTGGAAAGATATTGCCTAGCCTTTACTACCCTTATTCAACTGGTACATTTCATTATTTGACTGCATGGGTTAGTTTTAATGCCACTAGCATGGTGATCTACTGCTACCTTCTTAACAATTTCAGGATTCCTGTGTCCACGATGACAGTGCCAGCTGTGAATAGGAATCTATCAAAATGTATAAACAGACGTATTTGCTAGAAAATGGGGTTTAATGCATAATTGGTAGAGACCTAACAATGTATTTATGAGTGAGTGGTCAAGGTAAAGGCCCCAGTGTTAAAGTATGTATAAGATCCACCTCTGTACATAAAGGGGCCTGGTCTGTCCTGTATGTGTGTAGCTTGTCAAGCACATGCTGCATTATTACCCTTGGGCTATGGCCAGTTGCATGCGCAGGCATGAAAGTGTGTGTGTGGTCACATGTTAGCACACATTGGTGTGTTTCCCTGATGCTAGGCATGCACACATGCCAGGGAAGGTATTTAAAATGGTTCTGAAGCCAGATTTTTTTTTTTACTTTAATGCATTCTAAGTAAAGAATTGTTTTTTTTTCCTGACCTGCAAAAATAAAGGCATAATGTGCTAGTATGCATCGCATACTAGCACATTATGTTAAACTTACCTGCAAATGAAGCCCTCGTCGTCCCCGCTGGAGGCCGATCCAACTTCGCCCCTCTTCCTTCTGGGTCCGGGGACTCCAGCTGTGTGACTGCCCGGAGGCGCATGACATCACTCCTGCGCATGGACAAGGGAGCCTTATTATAGGCTTACTTATAAGTACAATATATGCACGGGACTTTAGTTCCTCTTTAAGGTAAAAAAAAAATCCTATTTGGTGTCCCCCCTTTCTTTACCTTACACCACTCTCGATCTAGCACTGTCCCTGCCAGCAGCCCCACTCTGCTCTCTCTTCCTGCATTCACAGACTTAGATTTGAGAGCAATGGGAGCCATTGACTCCATATATAATGGAAAAAACTATAATGGAAAAAACACAACTATTTTAATAATACAAAAGTGAAAATAATATTGTAAGAAGTGCAAATGTGCAATAAGCTGCCTAGAAATCCGTAAAATAAATGATAAATGAATGCAATTCATCTCTCATACTGTGCAAAATAATCATGGACCAATTTCTGAAATAAGTGCAAATGACACAAATAAACATGTAAACAACGTATGCAATCATCTTTCCATTGGAATACACAATATGCTCATACTAGGCAAGTGCATAGAATATTAAAATTGATACTGGGTGGTGGTGGGGTTTCAGAATATTATCTTATAGTCTCTTGGTGATGCTATTAAATATGGTCTGTCCCTTCCCCATGTGAGTGGATATTCTCGTGAGCATGATGCAACGCGTAGGGAGGGAGTGCAGGCATATCAGAAGTTACGCCGTAGGAATTACAAGTTTAGCACTCCTATAGTATATGTACTATTTATTTTGGCTTATGTGAGTAAAAATCAGTTTTTTAACCTAAATAAAACTTCTAAAACATTACTACACTATGAGGAGTCTCTCTCATATTAACATATAATCACAGGGGAGATCGAGGGACCACCTCCAGGAATACCATAGAGGAGACTATCCACCATAGAGACCGAGTAATACGAGGAGGAACACCAGAGGATCACTAGAGGCGAGGAGAGGCACACAGATCACTAGGCTGTGATTACCAACACACACTGTTACCTTACAGCAGTAAGGTGAGAGGCTATCGAGCACATATGTGTATAAACACTGAAGAGAGAAGATAATTCCCACCTGTATGAGAATATACACTCACTCACATGCTAATGGGACACACTATATTTAATAGCATCACCAAGAGACTATAATACAGGGATATGCAATTAGCGGACCTCCAGCTGTTGCAGAACTACAAGTCCTATGAGGCATAGCAAGGCTCTGACAGCCACATGTATGACACCCAGAGACAGAGGCATGATGGGACTTGTAGTTTTGCAACAGCTGGAGGTCCGCTAATTGCATATCCCTGCTATAATATATTATTCTGAACCCCAACCACCATCCAGTATCAATTTTGATATTATATGCACTTACCCAATATAACCATATTGTATATTCCAAGATGATTGCATAAGTTGTTTACATATTTATTTGCGTCATTTGCTGCTCTTATTTCAGGAATTGGTCCATGATTATTTTGCACAGTATGAGAGATGAATTGCATTCATTTATCATTTATTTTACGGATTTCTAGGCACCTTATTGCACAGTTGCACTTTATTCTTACAATATTATTTTCACTTTTGTTTTATTGAAATAGTTGTGTTTTTTCCATTATATATATAGCAGCACAACATCACCCTTCTATACATATTCATTTCACACTACAGATGAGCTAGCAGGTGTCTGCAGCAGCTGACCATTATATAACAGTTTACTCTATTTAAAGTGATAGCACGGGTGTACCTATAAATGATCTATTACAGCCGCTGTCAGTCAAACCAAGTGAGGAGGAAGTGGGGGCAGGGCCAAGCAGCACTGTGTGTATCAATGGAATCACACAGCCCAGCTTGGGAACAAGCCTGCATTAGTGCCCCTATAGGTTCAGGGCCTTGATGTGCAATACTGTTGCACAGAACAGGTAAGTATAACATGTTTGTTATTTTATTTAAAAAAAATACTTTATGATCATTGTAAACTCCATCCCTTATGGTGGCCAGCACTATGGCTTCCTGCCAGCAGCGTTAATATATTTCCCCTTGTCCAGTCTTGCTTGTTACTGATCCAGATTGCCTGCCCATATCTCCTTCCTCCATTGTTAACTGTACTTCTTCATTTTACTCTTATACCTGCCACAGCCTCTGCCTGGACACTGATGCTAACAGGGCAACTGCCACAGTAAAGAGAGTGAAAAATAATGAAAGGAAGTGCTACAACATGTGAGCTGTCAACATTTTTTCCAATATAGCATGTACATTTTAGGAGCAAGTGGAAAGATAAGGCAATTCAAGTCCCTATTAAAATAAAAGTTTAGGATTATAAAATGTACAAAGTTAAAACTTATATGAACAGCCATGTACTGTATATGAATAACCATGTTATTTTCATAAGAGGCCTGGACTGTTACTTACAATTCATTTATCATAGTGATGCATGCAACATTTCACAGAATATCTCTGTGATTTCTTTTATACTTGCCAATACTGAGAGACTGGATTTTACATGGTAAGTATGATTAATGCAGGTAATATCCTGTGATTAAAAAGGGTAACAATGTTGAGACTACTAAGTATTTAAAGGACACGTTCTGTAAATCCTGAAGATGCTAGTCTAGTCAGTAAAGGGAGTAAAACAAATCCCTTAAGTGCAAATTGTGACATATTTAAAGTAGTGGTTGTGTGATTGTATTCTAAAAAGATCACGCTTTACAACATCATGCCAAAAGCAAATAGCTATTAAACGACTGAGTTTCCTTTGTAAAAAAAAAAAAAAATAGGCTATATAAAAGTGCAAAAAATAACTTGGTGTTGAAAGAGCACCTGCCAGCATTCTTACATTACTGGCTAAATAAAGAAAGCCATTTTTTTATACCATAGTTTAAACATGCTGTGGTTGGCATTTGTATTGCATTGATGGATGCTGCATCTGAAATATGTAACAGTAACATTTGAATTCAACCCCGCTGGATACATATAGAGCTTGCTCTGAAATATAAAGAAACAATTAGACTAGGAGCAGGCATAATCCAGCTTGACACATGACTCAGCTACTATATTCTGTGTTTGCTTGGACCATCTTCATATCTACCAAAACATAGACAAAATGTCTGGACAGAAAGGTAGAGTGAGTATCACAGCACATAAACAGCACATGGGATTAACCACGGATTTGTAAGCATTTCCTCCTGCAAATCTAGGACAAAATCAATGTTAACTTGTTTTACCAATATCCACCAAAAGGTCCATATTCTGGCAAGTAGGGATAAGACCGAAGTTTGAGTGGAACGTAAGTTCGACTCGAACATCGGGTGTTCGCCTGTTCGCCGAATAGCGAACAATTTGCGGTGTTCGCGGCAAATTCGAAAGAAACACCGTTTAAAAGTCTATGGGAGATTAACTTAAAAAATCAAAAGTGCTCATTTTTAGCATTGTGTCAGACACAGGTCTATCTGCTGTGGGGAATTCTGCTATGTGGTACCCTCCCTGTGGGTGGTGGCCTGCTGTGGCAGTGTTAGGCCCGCTTACCTCCATGCTTGTCAGGTCTGTCTGCGGCCTAGGCGGGGAGTCTCTCCTCGGTTTTGACTTCACTGGGCTCCGTGTGGTGGGGCTGGATGTCCCAGAGGAGGACGTACTATTCAGTAATGACAGGCGGGCGGTATCTGAGGGCAGACCGCGGCTGATGGGCTGCGCTCTGGGTCTGTATTCTGGCCGAGTGTCCCTGGCGCCGCTGCCATTTTGCTGGAGCCCGCGCCCGGGATGGATGAAGAAACTGTCCATTTTCTGCGGCTGCTGGGGCTTCTTCCTATTCCTCGTCATCCTCAGTCAGTGCAGCGGGTGATAGCCGGCCAGATGAAGGTATTTAGTGCTGTGGATGGCACCGGTGGACGCTGATGTATGCGGATTATCTCCGGTAGACGAGCGGAGCTCCTGGGCTAAGCGTCCATCTTAGAGTCCGGTCACCACACGCCCCCCAAAAGTGCTAATTTTAAAGGCTTATATGCATGGTATTGTCATAAAAAGTGTTTGGGGACCCGGGTCCTGCCCCAGGGGACCTGTATCAATGCAAAAAAAAGTTTTAAAAACGTTTTTTTTTTTTCGGGAGCAGTGATTTTAATAATGCTTAAAGTGAAACAATAAAAGTGAAATATTCCTTTAAATTTCGTACCTGGGGGGTGTCTATACTATGTATAACCACAAGACAGAACTGGCATGTTAAAACAGTATACATAGTCCATGTGCACTTAATGAGAATATACTGGCATTGTCAATAAATGGGTGTGTTATAAAGAGAAATCATAATGGTTTTGGGACAGTTTAATTATTTTTTTTAAAAGTTAATACATGTTTAACTGATGCTTTATATATTTTTTCATTTAGATCCAATACAGGGTTCTCTTATAACAATAGTATGCCAGAGCATTACGAGTTTTCTAAAAACAGAGCCAAGCAGAAGCTGCTTGCCTTAAGACTCTCTATCAGTCTCTTAGGCTGCATTCAAACCTGAGCGTTTTGTAGCCTGAAGCCTGAAGCTACAAAACGCTGGAGGGGAAAAAATCCATTATTCTCTATGGAGATGGTTCACATAGCTATGATTAGGCACTGAATCGCAGTGCGAAGCGTCAGCTCATACTTGCTGTTTTTTTGCTGTGGCATGTTGTTTGTGCTTTTGTTTTAGGTAGGAGAACCTTTTTTGGAGTGCGGCTGTCCAAGCGTTTTCCTCAGATTTTTTGCATTGTCATATGCATTGCCTGCACCCACGGCTCTGGATCTTGTGAATGAGTCACCAGTCACATCTGAGCGGTAACTCTCTCCTCCACTCCAAAATGCCTGAAGCCGAACGCCTAAAGCTCAAACAAGTTCCGGACCCTTTTTTGTCGCGTGAATCGGGCAGATTTGGGCGTTTTAGGAGTCATAGAATGTAATGGAAACGCTTGATTCAAGCGTCTAGCGCGACAACGAGCGTTTCCACGGGCGCAAATTTGCGCGACAAAACGCCGGTAAAAACGTTGGTCGGTAAAAACGCTTGAAGCGCTACGCTCAGGTGTGAATGCAATCTTACAGTTTGAAAGTCCACAGAGACCCATTTAAACAGAGAGCAGGGGGAGGGTTGGGCTATCCTTCTTACTCATTCCTTAGTGAGTATAAATGTGAACTTGAGCTATTAAACTCAGGCTCAAGCATGGCTCTGATATTATATGCTACAGGTACTATTCTTATATGCCATGTGAAGATAATGCCCTGTTACAGAAACTGCAATGTGGAGAGTCTGCCTTATTAGAAAGATTGTCATGTAGAGACTGTGAAGTCACTGTTCAGAGAAAGATTATCATGTGGAAAGAGTGATGTAAACAAACTAATACAGATGAAGCTATATGCAGATATAGATATATCATGTAAAAGTGGAGCTTTGCCCACACCAAGCCACCATATTAATCAGCAATGGCACCTATCTTAAGTAGAGTAGAGAGGCATGAAAGTGAAGAGCCAAGCTTGAGGTTTTCAGGAAAAACCCTGATCTCCATACTTGTTCAGCTGCCTATATCTTTGGTTCTACAGATCATTTTGACTGAAGGCAATTCCCTTATGCCTTTTTTATTCACATATTGGGTTGGAGATGCCCATGTTTGTGGAAGGTTTACAAAAATTTGGCAATGAAAACATGTTTTTCAATTTTTCATTAAATAGGCTAATTTCAAAAATGTGTGACAAATATGTTCTAGTATGAAAAACCAAGCTCCTAATGCAGATTTATTAAGGCATTGTTGGAAAAGAGAACATTATTGGGGACAGATTTGTGTTGTTCATTTACAGTATATTGCCATAGCATACAATTCAGTGCTTTACAAAGGTTATTGAAACATTTATGTTACTCTCTAATACAAGTGGATCTAACAGTCTGTTGTCCTTACTTTAGTCATTCCTTACACTTCTTAAACTTTTGAAATAAAAGTTCAGTCTAAGAGCAGATAAAAAAAGATGCCTGCTATTATCTTTGGTAGCTAGAAAAATAAACTCTTCTGTGCACTTTTATAATTATGTTTCAATTGGAGCCTCATTTTTCCTTGACTTTATGGCTAAATTCCAGTAACTGCCATTACCTTCCCAAATTAAATGCCATGATTGGCAACTGAGGTAGCATTAATAGACAACGGAATGGCAGTTGGCAGGGGACTAGCCATGACTTGAAGGGAAAGTATAACCCAATAATGAAGTGAAAAGAACTCTAATGCCGCGTACACACGATCGGAATTTCCGACAACAAATATTCGATGTGAGCTTTTGGTCAGATTGTGACCGTGTGTAGGCTCCATCGAACATTTGCTGTTGAAATTTCCGACAACAAATGTTTGAGAGCTGGTTCTCAATTTTGATCGTGTGTATCCAATTCCGACGCACAAAAATTCTACGCATTCTCGGAATCATCGAACTTAATTTTCCTCGGGCTCGCCGTAGTGTTGTACGTCACCGCGTTCTTGACCTTCGGAATTTCCGAGCAACATTTGTGTGACCATGTGTATGCAAGACAAGTTTGAGCCAACATTTGTCAAAAAAAAAAACTATGGTTTTGTTGTCGGAACTTCCGATCGTGTGTACGCGGCATGAGAGGGCCACAGAAGATGCTTTTAGGCTAATAAAGGTAATAGTGGGTATTTTGTGGTATATTTAGTTAGGCAGGACTTTTTTAAATTTTCTGAAGTACAGTTAAATTTACTGTAAGCCTGCCTTTTAGCCATATAGTTGATTAAATGATAAAACCTTCTGCTAGAGGCTACTAGTCTTTTTTTTCACTCAAGGTTTTCAAAATAAACATACTTCACAAGTCCAACAGACCTTTATGGGGGTCTTAGAAGAGGCTTTTGGTGCTGCAGCATATTATGTTGAGAATAGAACAGTATACGGTGTTCAGACATCGGTGTCAGAAGACTTCACAGTTAGGATCAGACTATATTTGTGTTTGGTTTGTGAAAAACTACCCAATAAATTAAAGGAAGACTCCAGGCAAACAAGGGAAGATTATATACTGTATTTATTGGCGTATAACACTCACTTTTTTACCCTGAAAATAGAGGGTAAACTGTGCCTGCGTGTTATACGCAGGGGGCTGTGGAAAGTTTTTCTCCTGAAACTTCCTTTTTAAAGTTAGGGTGCGTGTTATAAGCCTGTGCGTGTTATACGCCGATAAATACGGTAAATTACATACAGATAATTTTAATAGTGAAACTGCAAAATTGTGCCCCAGCACTGCAAAGTCATAACATTACCAATTAAGGCATTGCGCAGCCTATCCAGTGAAGAAAAAAATATATGCTGGGACCAATATGAGTATTTAATCAACACATCAAAAAACTATAAAGTGATAGGAATTGACTTTAAATGAAATCAACTGGGACCAGACATATGGAAACTGCCAGTACTGACTTGTTTTTGAAGGTGTAAGTTCCATTGCTGAAAGGTGCTATTATCCTTTGGGGAAACAAGAAAAAAAGCAAGGATAAGGATGTCAGTCTTTGACAGGTTGTTTTTAAACTCAGCATTCGTTTTTTTTAACATATCGCTGGAATTTAAAATAATTCAATATGTTCTTGTCCATATAAATGAAATGAGTGAGGAGATTCCAGTGAAATGAAACTGACATGAAAGCATACTGTGGACAGAACAGGTAGGTAGTGGTCTGTACAGTGCATCTTTGACAGATACAGATGGGGGGATTTATGAGGCAAAGTCTTCACTGTGAAAGCTGCTCAACTAGCAATAGTCTGGAATGATGATTGCTAACACTTGTATAAACTGCTACCCCGAGAATGAGTGCTTTATGTTGTATATCCCACCTTCAGTCATTCGTGGCTTTATGTGGAAAGTATATATTTCAAAGCCTGATAATGAAACAGTCTATCTGATGGTAACTTAATAAAACAATTATGTTGGCACACAAAAGTTAGCTTGTTGTGTCTGTTTTTGTGCTAGGGAATGTCTAAGAAATTTCAAGTGAGTAAGTGTAAATGGTGTATCATTGTAAATGCTCTCAGATACAGTATGTATAAAATATACTTTTTCGGCCTACTGTATTTTGTGTTAGTATGCAAGCATGTATTTTAAAGGGGTTCAAGATATAGATCATAACAAAAGCTCTGTTGTCTATGGTAGGTTGTCTGTTTACCTACCATTAGGAACACCACATTGTGACAACACGAGATATACAGTACCAGAACTATGGTACAATTTTAGCCATTTTTGAATGAAAACAACCATTTTGATTACTCCTCATTTACAACATTGTTTTAACAGAGCCACCTGTTCTGTTAATCCTGTTCTGGTAAAACCCAAAATTTGGGATTTTCTTTCACTTTAAATTTCGCCAATAACTGTAAACAGGACAAACAGAGAAGTGCAGACAGCAAAAAGTTATAAGCTGACAGGTGTTACTCTATCCAAACTAAAAAATAAAGTTTTGCTTTTAATTATTATTATGTAGCACACAGACCTTTTTCCTGCCTGGCTCACTTGCAAGTAAAGGCACACCGTGCTATATGCCCGTACCCTCCCGTTTGAAGAGGTTAAGCGGTGTTCACAAATTTTGGGTCCTGCAGCGAGTTACCTTCTTCCACTGGTTCTTATCCCCAGTGTATGGGGACAAGTCTATATTTCTCCCCCCAAGAAGGCCAATGTCCAGAAACACTTTAACTCCAACAGAAAGTTTATTTTCTATTTGCTGCGTAGTAGACAGAGACAGATGGATGAAAGAAGGAATAAGTGTGAGGGATTAGGTCCAAGCACAACTAGTAACTTCGTCGCCACTCGATCCTGAGTGGGTTTAGCTCACCCGGATAGTCCTCTCTCACAGTCCTAGCAGCCGGTGTGGAGCTCGAACAGTTCAGTCACCCTATCCCCTCCAGGGATGGGTTCAGGAGAAAAAATGGCAGAAAAACAACAAACAATCCTGCGCACGAGATGACCATCGACCATTCAATAGTCTACAACGAAAGCACTGGCCTTGCTGCCCTTCGTGGATAGGGGTGTCCTAGTAGCAAATGAAAAAAAGGAAAAAAACAAGGGCGCACCAGCCTGGTGAGATATCGTTTAGGAAAATGTATTTAAAAGAAAGGAGATCCTTTAACCTCTGTAGAATTTAAAGAACAGGATAATGCCAATGGGCACTCTACAGGTTAGCTTTCCGGAGTAAAGAATCCTTCCCTCTGACAGGTCACCAGGCCTCTCCCGAAATAGCGATCTTTCATCACTCATCTCCTCAATGGGACCGATCCTCCCCTGGTTTCCCTTCATTCAGAGCGGGTACCCTCACCTGGGCACCCTGGGACTCTTCTGGGCAAATTGTAGACCCAGTTAAAGGTACTGGGCCTACCTGGAATGTTGCAGGCTCGGGCCAAAGGTGCCCGAGACTCCTCGGACAGTCATTGCACCCCCCGAGGGGCTCACCCCTCCGGCTCCTCCACTCCAACACTCCTCTCCACCACGTCTTCACTTCCCATAAAGATGGCGTCTGCCCTTATGTACCCTCTCCCGGGATGCACAGCAGGCCGACCACGCCCACTGTACCGCTGCCGAAAGAGGACACCCTAAGGCGCAGCAATGCCACCCATGGCTCAACCCTGACCTGATATGGCATTGCCACCTACAGGCCACAGGGAACCATACACCAGGCAGTATCACATAGGCAGAAGCAAATACCTAACAATCAAAGCGGTCCAAGCCTGGCTACCAGCTCAGACCAACCCCTAAATTTAGACACACAACACCCCTAAAAAGTAAAGGGGAGCTACATAATATTTAAGCTAGCCATGGACATTAAATTGTGGTTATACATGTTGATACAACCCAAGTACTTCAAGGTTGATTTTTCCTAGTAAACTTAATGTTTACACCTTCACAGATATAGGCAGTTTAGGTAGATTTTTTTTCAGCTGCTTCCTGGTTTCTGGCCTAGGCTTAAATTATGTCATACGTCCCATGCATCTTAATGGGCATTTTTTTTTCACCTGGAAGAGGAGAGGAGGGGCTTTCTAAGCTAAGCAAACCTCTTGCCGGCATGCTTAAGCTAAAGACAGATGGGTTTCAGGAAGTAAATTACATATGAATCATCTGCCCTTATTTAAGATGGCCATGGCTAGAAATGGTAAGGGGTGCTTATCAATGTGATTTCTTAACAGAATAAAGCATGGAGACATGGATAGATGGGTGAGTTTGCTTTCGATATTAAAAGTAAATTAAATAGTGGTTTTTAGTTTGTAATGCTTAGATAAAGTTAGGTTCTGCTTTAAAGAGATGATGTCTTACAGGTAAAAGCACAGAAAAAGCAAGTATTTTAAATGCTTACTTTTCACGCAAGCAATTTCCAAACTTTTTTTTTTTTTTTTAGTTGCAACGTGCCTCCGAACTTGCCAGCAAATTCCCTAGCACAGCCCCCTACCTCCGTGCATGCTATAGGCTTCCTATCTTCTGGGAGTGTCTAATTAATGCCTGTGCTGGACTAGCTTCTTCCTCCCCTCCCTAGCCTCCCTACATAATCTTTTATGTAGCTGCCGGGGAAGGAATGAAGGACAATACTATGGAGTCTCACTAGAGTAAGGCAAGTCATACACGGTTCGTATCTAGGAACCGGCTGAGATTCGAACAGTGTATGGGAAGCTGAATGTACCAAGTTGATCGATAGATCATCTTGGATACAACCAGCATGCTAGGTTTTACCTGCGATTACCACTAGCTTCTCCTATAGCTGCTAGCAATAATCACTGTTTACTCCCGGCAGGGACGGCTTCCCCTGCCACTGAAATAAGACAGTGGCCTTTCAGGAGGAATTCCCGCACCAACTCTGTCTGTGTTGATGGGGAAATCAAGCAAATTTCTTTCATGGGGGAACCATGGTTGCAGGAAGTAAATTCACTCTGTGTATGGCTGGCCTTACTGTTCTGAGTCTGCTGGGGCTGCTGATATCACATTCAAGAAGATAGTGACCAGTAGTGACCAGTAGCAGATTTGGGGCTTTTTGATTTCTACACAAGGAAGACTTCCACAGGTAAATGACATGCATTGTTTGCATGTTAAATGTACATGAAATACTATTGGAAGAATGATGTTGAAATGCATGGTTAGGCAACAGCTTCCCTTTAAAGATTGTTTTAAAAATTACATCTTTAACCCCTTAACGACCGCTCACGGTATATATACGTTGGCAGAATGGCTCGTACAGGCACAATCACATATCTGTACGTGGCCCTTTAACTGCCTGCCGCCGACAGGCGCGCAACGCTGCAGTCATCCCCGTGAGTCGGACCGCGGGTCCCGCGGACTCGATCACCACGGGGATCCCCGTGGCGATCGTCTCACGGAGGGATGGAACGGGGAGATGTTAGTGTAAACACAACATCTCCCCGCTCGCCTACTGACACTTTCACCGATCTCCGCTCTGTGTAATCAGAGCGGAGATTGGTAACGTGTCACTCGTAGCCATGCCCCTCCTCAGTTAGAATCACGCCCCCAGGCACACTTAACCCCTTCAGCGCCCCTAGTGGTTAACGCCTTCACTGCCAGTGTCATTTTTACAGTAACCAGTGCATTTTTATTGCACTGATCGCTGTAAAAATGACAATGGTCCCAAAAATGTGTCAAAAGTGTCCGATGTATCCGCCATAATGTCGCAGTCACGAAAAAAATCGCTGATCGCCGCCATTACTAGTAAAAAACAAAAATTAATAAAAATGCCATAAAACTACCCCCTATTTTGTAAACGCTATAACTTTTGCGCAAACCAATCAATAAACGCCGATTGCGATTTTTTTTACCAAAAATATGTAGAAGAATATGTACCGGCCTAAACTGAGGAAAAAATATGTTTTTTTTAATATATTTTTTGGGGATATTTATTATAGAAAAAGTTAAAAATATTGCTTTTTTTTCAAAATTGTCGCTCTTTTTGTTTATAGCGCAAAAAAAAACAAACCGCAGAGGTGATCAAATACTACCAAAAGAAAGCTCTATTTGTGGGGAAAAAAATACGTCAATTTTGTTTGGAAGCCACGTCGCAAGACCGCGCAATTGTCAGTTAAAGCAACGCAGTGCCGAAACGCAAAAAGGCTGCGTATTGGTCCGGGACTTAAGTGGGTAAATACTTTATACAGTATACTGATGCAGTAAAGACTGGATTTCTATCAGTAGGCACACAGTGTTTGGCACTTACTGACAGGTCCACTTTAATATAGGGTGCTGTTAACTAGAAGGCATGTGTACACACTCAAGTTACCAAATGAGGCATTGTCAGTGTTATCACCATATCCAATACAAATTCAGTTTTGAAAAGGCTGTCAATTGTTCTGTTGTATATCCTGGGAATTACTGCCAAGTTTACATTCTGGAAAGGCATTTTACTCCTTGTGTTTATTCCTGTTAAGAAGAGACAAGCTCTGGGGATTTCCTGCAAGCAAGCCAAAATAGCAGACATTGTTACCTAGGGAAGAAAATGAGGAAGACATGATATATTTGAAATGATCTATACAAGCAGCCTTGTTATAGAGAACATATGGTCACCATCATTCCAATTCCAAATGTTATTGAAGAAGCGGCCAAACATATAATAAAAATATATCCAAAGGAAATATAATTGTATGTTTGCCCACTAGTATTGAAATGTGATATCTCAAGGAATATGTTGTTGCTGTGCAGTTAGGAGTAAATTAGAATTTTCAACATTTGCTGGTAAATTGGTGTGTTGATAAAAAGGAACAGTACATTCAGTAATTCATTTAAAGTGGATGTAAACCCTCCATACACCCAGTGAAGTGAACAGCCTCAGATGATACACAGGGATGAACCAAATCTCCCTACATAGGTTTTACATCCATATCTGCTGTCTTCACATTTATATACTGTTTAGAAAGTTCAGATCGTGTTAGGAGATTTTCTCCCCCTGTTTAACACAGAGTGTGATGTCTGAACATACAGCCAAGATAGCTAAAATTGCTGATTGGAGTTAAGGCACGCAACCCCTCTCATCATAGGCAGAGACTCTCAGAGGTGTTTTGTAACAGGACCAGCTCCCTGCTAATCTATTTATAGCAACCTCCCCTGACAGAAATTTCAGGCTGGTTTTATCTAAAGTGTCAGAGAATTTGTTAGGAGTTATCAGGCTGATAACAGAATGGTTCAGGAGAGAGCTACTGGACATAGCTCTTTGAAGTGAGATAACAAAATACTGCAAATATATGTGCCCAGCTCAAATATCATGAACTGGGTTTACATCCACTTTAAAGAAAACCTGTACTCAAAGAGGTATATAGTAGGGTGACCAGACATCCCCAGTTTCAGGGGACAGTCCCCTGATTGAGGACACTGTCCCCGGACCAAGTCTGTCCCCGGTTTTGTCCCCGGATTGGATTTGAACAGGAGCAGGGGCAATTTTAAAGACAGACAGTGCAGAATAAAAAAAAAAATATCTGAATTACACACCCCTGCTCCGCCGCTCCTACTAGCTTAGGGGGTGTCTTTTTTCCATTATCTGTGCCCCTTTCTGATGATCATGTGCTGGTCGGAGCGGAGGGAATATTTCTTCAGTTTTGGGCACATGACGCATGTTCTTCTGCCTTGGCTCAAGTCCCGGCCAGCCGCCTGCCTGTTTATCTCCTTGCCTTCCCTGGCGGAGTGATCTTCCTCCGCTCCACACCCAGTAGTAGCCCGGAGAGTATGACTTGACAGGCTGTGAGGCGGGCGGCGACGGGCAGAGAGTCGCTGATTGCCGCCATTACTAGTAAAAAAAAAATATGTCCCCGGATTTCATTTTAAAAATCTGGTCACCTTAGTATATAGGCTGTCACCTCCTTCTGCGAATGCTGGTTGCCTGGTTGTCATGCTGATCTAGCAGCTTCAGTTGTTTTTGAAGCAATGACCTGGGTCATGTCACCAGTTATGATTTCACTTGCTGCATGCATGCTTGCTTTGGGTCAGTGACACAGTCTGATGACTAGCATCTTCAAAGAAGCTCAACAATGGCAAGCACATGTTTCTCTCAGTATACGTTTCCTCCAAGGCCCCCCTTTAGATTTTGTTGTTCACTATATGCATGTTAACTTGCGCTGCATTAAGGCAGCCAATTCATATGAATGCACCAAAACGCAGACATGCATAATTTTTCGATTGCAATGCACTACAATGCATTCACTTTATGTGTTGTGGATTCCTAATGCACATGCATCAAAGGTGTGTTAGGGTGCCATTGACTAAAGGGAAAAACCACAATTGATAGGCTTAAATAGGCCTAAAATCTGTCACCAGATAAGAGGGTGATGGGACAAACACCAGTTCAAGCATTTGAAATGGTAACATTTTGTTGAGTCTGTCTGTTACAATTGAAAGCAAGATTTACTGTGGGCATGGTCGTGTCGAATATTTGCAATATCCAGACACTAAATAGTGGTTGAGAGCTCTCTGCTTCAAGCTTCTTTCTTATTTAGAGTCACAGATTTAAAAATAAATGGCACCAGGGCCTCTAGTTTTCCATAGATTATTTCTTAGAAATGTGAAAATGAAGTGTGCATTTTAGTGTGCCCAACAACACGAATTTTGTCTCACACGTGACAGCCCCAGTATAACCTTCATGCTTTGCATTAAACCAGGGGTTCCCAACCTTTTGAGGAGTGAGGGCCACTTTAGCGACTTGGTAACCGGCGGTCGCGGGCCACAATGAGCGTAGCAGGCCGATGGCAGGTCTGTGTCCACTCTGCATATGTAGATCAGACACAGATGCAGCCCGCTCTACCCTAAGGGCCCTCCGATCTGCTCAGACAGAAGGGGACAGATCCCCTTCTGTTTTTTTAACCACTTAAGCCCCGGACCATTTTGTAGCTAAAGGACCAGAGCTGTTTTCAGAATTTTGCACTGCGCTGCTTTAACTGTAAATTGTGCAGACATGCAATGTTGTACCGAAACGAAATTTGCGTCCTTTTCCTCCCACAAATAGAGCTTTCTTTTAATGGTATTTGATTGCCTCTGCGATTTTTATTTTTTGGGATATAAACGGAAAAAGACCGAAAATTTTGAAAAAAAATTATATTTTCTACTTTTTGTTATAAGAAAAATCGAATAAACTCAATTTTAGTCATACATTTAGGCCAAAATGTATTCAGCCACATGTCTTTAGTAAAATAAATGTCAATAAGCGTATATTTATTGGTTTGCGCAAAAGTTATAGCGTCTACAAACTAGGGTACATTTTCTGGAATTTACACAGCTTTTAATTTATGACTGCCTATCTCATTTCTTGAGGTGTTAAAATGGCAGGGCAGTACAAACCCCCCCCCAAATGACCCCATTTTGGAAAGTAGACACCCCAAGGAAATTGCTGAGAGGCATGTTAAGCCCATTGAATATTTTTTTTTTTTGTCTCAAGTGATTAAATAATGACAAAAAAAAAAAAAAATTACAAAAAGTTGTCACTAAATGATATATTGCTCACACATGCCATGGTTATATGTGGAATTGCACCCCAAAATACATTTTGCTGCTTCTCCTGAGTACGGGGATACCACATGTGTGGGACTTTTTGGGAGCCTAGCCTTGGTACGGGCCCCCGAAAACCAAGCACCGCCTTCAGGATTTCTAATGCCCCATACACACGATTATTTTTCTTGCCATTTTTTAAACCGACGTTTTTCTTGTAATTTTTTTTCATGTTTCCTCTCAAGCCTGTCTTGCGTACACACGATCATTAAAAAAACCTCTCGAGCAAAGCGCAGTGACATACAGCACGTACGACGGCACTATAAAGGGGAAGTTCCATTCGGATGGCGCCACCCTTCATGTTAGTAAAGTTTGTTGAGCAACGATTCGTGCTTTTCAGCCTCGTGCTTTTCAGTCCGTTACTGCATGACGAATGTGCTATCTCCATTACGAACGCTAGTTTTACCAGAACGAGCGCTCCCGTCTCATACTAGATTCTGAGCATGCGCGTTTTTTTTCACGTCGTTAAAGCATACACACTATCGTTTTTCACGTCGTTAAAAAAAACGACGTGAAAAAAGAGAGCATGTTCGAAATTTTTAATGGCCGTTTTTCACGTCGTTAAAAATGCTCTGGAGCATACACACGATCATTTTTAATGGCCATTTTTAAAAATGGCATTTTTAACGGCATGAAAAACGATCGTGTGTATGGGGCATAAGGGCGCAAATTTTTGATTTCACTCCTCACTACCTATCACAGTTTCGAAGGCCATAAAATGCCAAAATAGCACAAAACCCCCCCAAATGACCCCATTTTAGAAAGTAGACACCCCAAGGAAATTGCTGAGAGGCCTGTTGAGCCCATTGAATATTTTTTCTTTTGTCCCAAGTGATTGGATAATGACAAAAAAAAAAAAATTACAAAAAGTTGTCACTAAATGATATATTGCTCACACATGCCATGGTTATATATGGAATTACACCCCAAAATACATTTTGCTGCTTCTCCTGAGTACGGGGATACCACATGTGTGGGACTTTTTGGGAGCCTAGCCGCGTACGGGACCCCGAAAACCAAGCACCGCCTTCAGGATTTCTAGGCACAAATTTTTGATTTCACTCCTCACTACCTATCACAGTTTCGAAGGCCATAAAATGCCAAAATAGCACAAAACCCCCCAAATGACCCCATTTTGGAAAGTAGACACCCCAAGCTATTTGCTGAGAGGCATGGTGAGTATTTTACAGCTCTCATTTGTTTTTGAAAATGAAGAAAGAAATTTTTTTTTTTTTTTTTACATTTTCAAAACTTTGTGACAAAAAGCGAGATCTGCAAAATACTCACCATACCTCTCAGCAAATAGCTTGGGGTGTCTACTTTCCAAAATGGGGTCATTTGGGGGGGTTTTGTGCCATCTGGGCATTCCATGGCCTCCGAAACTCCGATAGGCAGTGAGAAGTGAAATCAAAAATTTACACCCTTAGAAAGCCTGAAGGCGGTGATTGGTTTTTGGGGTCCCGTACGCGGCTAGGCTCCCAAAAAGTCTCACACATGTGGTATCCCCGTACTCAGGAGAAGCAACAGAATGTATTTTGTCGTGTAATTCCACATATGCCCATGGCATGTTTGAGCAATATATCATTTAGTGACAACTTTGTGCAAAAAAAAAAAAAAAAAAATTGTCTTTTTCCGCAACTTGTGTCAACATACAAAATATTCCATGGACTCGACATGCCTCTCGGTATATAGCTTGGGGTGTCTACTTTCCAAAATGGGGTCATTTGGGGGGGTTTTGAACTGTTCTGGCATTTTATGCACAACATTAGGAAGCTTACATCCACTCTTCTAACCACTTGAAGACAAAGCCCTTTTTGACACTTTTTGTTTACATGAAAACATATTTTTTTTTTGCAAGAAAATTATGTTGAACGCCCAAACATTATATATATATTTAAAGCAAAGGCCCTACAGATTAAAATGGTGGGTGTTGCATTTTTTTTTCTACACAGTATTTGCGCAGCGATTTTTCAAACGCATTTTTTGGGTAAAAAATACACTTTTTTTAATTTTAATGCACTAAAACACACTATATTGCCCAAATGTTTGATGAAATAAAAAAGATGATCTTAGGCCGAGTACATAGATACCAAACACGACAAGCTTTAAAATTTCGCACAAACGCTCATTGGCGACAAACTACATACATTTTTAAAAGCCTTTAAAAGCCTTTACAGGTTACGCCGTTAGATTTACAGAGGAGATCTACTGCTAAAATTACTGCCCTCGATCTGACCTTCACGGTGATACCTCACATGCATGGTGCAATTGCTGTTTACATATGACCCCAGACCGACGCTTGCGTTCGCCATTGGGCAAGAGCAGGGCAGGACAGGGGTGCTTTTTTTTTTTTTATTATTATTAATTTTGCTTTTTTATTTTATTTTTAAACTGTTGCTTCCATATTTTTTTTTTTTATCATTTTTATTGTTATCTCAGGGAATGTAAATATCCACTATGATAGCAATAGGTAGTGACAGGTACTCTTTTTTTGAAAAAACTGGGGTCTATTGGACCCTAGATCTTTCCTCTGCCCTCAAAGCATCTGACCACACCAAGATCGGTGTGATAAAATGCTTTCCCAATTTCCCAATGGCGCTTTTTATATCCGGGGGGGGGACATTCCCTCCCACTGCTTGTAAAAACAGTCCAGAGGCTAATTACCACTAGGATTGCTTTTACATGAAAGCCGGCCGCTGGCTGAAAAGAATGATACCAAGATGATACCTAAACCCGCAGGCATCATTCTGGTATAAACATTCAAAGTCCAGCAACATACCAGTACATTGCTGGTCCTTGTTGGACATGTATTGTAATCTTTTTTTTCATGCAGCCAGTTGGCTGAACGAAAAAAGAGATTGATCGGTGGGTATGCCCACCATTAGAATACCGCCCTTCATCCACCCACTTCTAATGATGGGCATACATGCACCATTTATATATGCCGAAGCATGGGGGCATCTTCCCGCAAAAGTTATGCCGCGTACACATGGTCAGACTTTTCCACGGGCAAGCCTCCGTCGGAATTTAGACCGTATGTACTGTACGCGGCATTAGAAGCAAAATCGCTCCTCCGCTTTTCCGCCCCTGCTGCCCCAATGCTTCGGCATATATGCTTTTTTTTTTTAACTGTGGTGGTGAAATCACCTCCTACAGCACTGGAGTCACAGGGATCAGGCCTGTCTCTGCGAACGCTGCAGTTATGTGTGTTGTGTTTTGCAAGTGACAGTGATCGATCGATACTGCACTTGGGTGGCCTGGGCTGGACGGAGGAGCAAAACGCAGGTGCTAGCAGGTATCTGGGCTGATCCCGCTAACACTGCGTTTTTGGGAACCCTAAACTGCTGGGGACGCTAGTATAGATCTGATCAGATCAGATATTGATCTGTTCAGATACTATACCACTAAGGGGGGTGTATGCTTCACGCGTGGGTGTTAGCGCTACTGGCACTAACCTGACGCTGCCTGGGGTGCGACGCAGACCCTCTCTGACGCTAAAACCTAATTGATATCACACGCCGGGCGATCAGGGGGTTAAACCTTTATTGGGTTATATACGGCGGGTGCCCTGACACTATAAAAAGCAAACTAACTAACCAGCGTCACCCGTAACACTTATATGGTGATTACTGGTGAAAGGGTTAACTAGGGGCAATTAGGGGGTTAAAACCTTTATTAGGTAATATATGGGGGTACCTGACGCTATATAAAAACCTGACGGCGAACCTAAAAAAAAATTACTGGCTACCTATCGGCATCACCGACACTAAGACAGAGATCATAAAAACGATCGCTTAGCGGCAGTGGTGATAGGGGGTGAAAGGGTTACCTGGGGGGCGATCAAGGGGGTTAAACCTTTATTAGATAATATATGGGGGTACCTGACGCTATAAAAACCTGCGGCGAACCTAAAAAAAATTACTGGCTACCGATCGGCATCACCAACACTAAGACAGCGATCAGAAAAACGATCGCTTAGCGACAGTGGTGATAGGGGGTGAAAGGGTTACCTGGGGGGCGATCAAGGGGGTTAAACCTTTATTAGGTAATATATGGGGGTACCAGACGCTATAAAAACCTGCGGCGAACCTAAAAAAAATAACTGGCTACCGATCGGCATCACCGACGCTAAGACAGCGATCAGAAAAATGATCGCTTAGCGACAGTGGTGATAGGGGATGAAAGGGTTATCTGGGGGGCGATCAAGGGGGTTAAACCTTTATTAGGTAATATATGGGGATACCCGACGCTATAAAAACCTACGGCGAACCTAAAAAAAATAACTGGCTACCGATCGGCATCACCAACGCTAAGACAGCGATCAGAAAAATGATCGCTTAGCGACGGCGGTGCTAGGGGGTGAAAGGGTTATCTGGGGGGCGATCAGGGGGTTAAACCTTTATTAGGGGGGGGTTAGGGGGCTACACTGGACCTAAAACTAAACTGTAGTGACACTTTTACAGTCACAAATGTCACTGATTGCAGTGATCAGTAAATAAATGGTCACTGCAATCAGTGACACTGTGACTGGGGGCTGGGGGTGATCTTGGGGGTGTCTGGGGGGGCCTGGGGGGGCGATTTATGTGCCTATGTGTCCTGGTGTCAGTGTAGTGTTTTGTGCACTAACCTGCATCTTCTCTTGTGCGGCGCTCGGTATATGTGAGTGCCGCAGGAGAGATGACATCACTTCCTCTGCCTGTGTAAACATTACACAGGCAGGGGAAGGATTCGATTCGCTGGGAGCGATCGAGAGGGGGTGGCCGGAATCGAACGGCCGTCCCCTCATCCCTGATCGCTCCCAAACGAATAACGGCCGCTCACTGTAAAGAAGGGGGGTCCGATCGGACCCCCCAACTATACAAAGGCGATCACGTAGATATACGTGATTCTGCCTGTCAGTGCCATTCTGCCAACGTATTTTTACAGTGGGCGGTCGTTAAGTGGTTAAGCAGATCGGATTGCAGATAGGCAGATGTAAGCAGACACGAGTCTGTTTACATCTGCCGCTCTATAGAGGTTAATGGAGGGTCCGATTGGGTCCGCCTGAAAAACAGACAGGCAGACCCGATTGGACCGATCCTGTGAAAGGGGCCTAAGGCTGCTTTCACACTGATGCATAGCGGTTTACCTGCACCTCAACTGACCTTGATCTTCACTTCTTCCTCAGGATTCCTACAGCTGGTTGCTGCGGTCCCCCAGGCGGTTATAAGTGGTGGCTGCTGCTGGCTGTCCTCCAGGGCTGATACTGCTGGCTGATACTGCTGTTGGGTACTGCCTGCTGGTTGGTACTGCTGGCGGGTACTGCTGGTGGGTACTGGTACTGCTGGCGGGTACTGGTACTGCTGGCTGGTACTGGTACTGCTGGTGGGTATTGGTACTGCTGGTTGGTACTGATACTGCTGGCAGGTACTGGTACTGCTGGTGGGTACTGCTGTTGGTACTGCTGGCGGGTACTGGTACTGCTGGCTGGTACTGGTACTTCTGGCTGGTACTGGTACTGCTGGTGGGTACTGGTACTGCTGGCGGTTACTGCTGGTTGGTACTGGTACTGCTGGCAGGTACTGCTGGCTGGTTGGTACTGGTACTGCTGGCTGGTACTGGTACTGCTGGAAGGTACTGGTACTGCTGGCGGGTACTTCTGGTGGGTACTGGTACTGGTAATACTGCTACTGCTGGTGGGTACTGGTACTGCTGGTGGGTACTGATACTGCTGGTGGGTACTGATACTGCTGGCGGGTACTGGTACTGTTGGCTGGTACTGCTGGTGGGTATTGGCACTGCTGGCTGGTACTGGTGACTGGTACTGGTGGCTGGTACTGGTACTGCTGGCTCTGGCACTGCTGGCTGCTGTCCGAGATCACCCCCCCCTGGGGAGTATGAGAGGGCTGTGCAGTGTATAACAGACAGTGTGTCCATCTTCCCAAATCCTGACCTCTGACCCTGCCAGTGATTGGCTTTCTCCATGGCATCGGCTCTGCAGTAGAGAGCAGAGCTGATGCTTCCTTGTCACATGCGGCGTACATTTGGTATCACTCCACCTGTGAAGGAGCCGGCGCTATACATGAAGCATCGGCTCTGCTTCCTTTAGCGGTGGCTCGGTTCTTAGCGCTGATGCTCGGAGATGGCAGGTCGGGAACCCGCGATCTGGGCTTGCCGACCCGCCATCTCAGAGCAAGACGTGGCGGGCCACATCGGAGGGTGCCGCGGGCACCCCTGCATTAAACCATGGAAAGAGCATTTGCCTTTGACTTTGTAAGAGTAGTAGGATGTATTTATAGGCATCTGATGGATCAATACCAGAGCAAACATTGCAAATGGGATAGGGAAAGGGGTTGGGAGGGGGTAAGCTGCTACCTTGCCTAGAGGACTTCCTTTAATCTATCGCTGGATTAATTTTATCTATCTAGTGTGAAGAATAATGATGTACAGAAACCCACAGCAACCAGGTATTAACTGATAGCAGTATAATTACAGAACAGTCCTGGGGCCAATATTTTGGTGAAGAAGTAGTATCTTAGAATGTGTTTTTCCCCCTTTTTTAATAGCAGACATGCCAATGGCTTCTTATTTTTTACTGGGTACCCTTTTTTTTCTTTTATATCATTACTCTCTGTACTTTGTTGCAAAACAGCCCTGTGTCTGACAGTATGTTATGTAATCAGGGGCGGATCCAGGAGGGGGCAACAGGGCAATTGCCCCCCCCCCCGAAAATATCCCTGTCTGACTGCAGTCCCGAGTCGATCAGCCGATCAGCGGCGCAGAGAGAGAGAGACTCTGTGTTGTTATTATTCTGCGCTGGACCAGGAGGAGCGGGAGGTCAGTGGAGTGGCGCCAAGAGAGAGACTTCGTGTTGTTATTATTCTGCTCTGGACCAGGAGGAGCGGGAGGTGGGTGGAGCGGTGCAGAGAGAGAGACTCTGTGTTTTCAATACATCGCGCTAGACCAAAAGAAGGTGGGTGGAGCGGCGTCACTGTGTTTCCTGCACTGGTTGTCAGCAACCAGTGACGTTAGTCACGTCGGAGCCGCTGCTGACGAGGAGGAGAGCCCCAGCGATCAGAGCAGAGCCTTCTTCCTTTTCCGCCCCTGAGTAAGAGTGTTGGCTCCACCCACTTCCTCCCTCCATCTTCTCCACAATGCAGCACGGTCGTCCAAGAAGCAGAACACAGGTCATGGACACAGGAAGAAGCAGTGACTATGTGTCACTGTCATCTGATGCTGCCTGCAGACAGTGCAATTACTGGATCCCACTCATCTCCATTTCTCCTTCATGGGAGCCCCTCCCCCCACCAGAGCACCAACATATTTTTATAAAAGTGAGTAAAAGAAATGAATGTGTAAAATTGCAAAATACATGTTTGCCAATATTTATGAAAAAAAGCCCTTTCAGTCTTGTTCAACCTTAAAGTGATTGTAAACCCACTTATGCAACTTGCACCTACAGGTAAGCCTAGATTAAGGCTTACCTGTAGGTGGAAGAAATATCTCCTAAACCTAAACCTAAACCTAAACCGGCGCTGTGATTGGCTGGAGCGGCGATACCCGGAAGTAACCTTCCGGGTATCGCCGCAGCGATGGCTGCGGCTGGAGAGGGAGACGAGGACGGCTTTGGGGGCCCCGATCTAAGGTAAGTGATGCATAATGAGCTAGTATGCTAGTCATACTAGCTCATTATGGCTTTGTCTTGCAGGTGGGATTTAAAAAAAAAATGTTTCCAGGGTTTACAACCTTTTTAACCCCTTCAGCTCTGGAAAGTTTTACCCCCCCTTCATGACGCGGTCGTGCAACGCTGTACACAAGTAAAATTGATGGGTTTTTTTCCCCACAAATAGAGCTTTTTTTTGGTGGTATTTGATCACCACTGCCGTTTTTATTTTTTGCGATATAAACACAAAAAGAGCGTCAATTTTGAAAAAAGGCAATATTTTGGGGTTTTTGCTATAAAAAAATGTCTTCATCAATTTAGGCCAATATGTATTCTGCTACATACTTTTGGTAACCCCCCCCCCCCCCCCCACACACACACACAAAAAAAAGCGTATGGTGATTGGTTTGCACAAAAGTTATAGCGTCTGCAAAATAGGAGATAGATTTATGGCATTTTTATTTATTTATTTTTTACTAGTAATGGCAGCGATCAGCGATTTTTAGCGGGACTGCAATTTTGCAGCGGACAGATCGGACACCTAACTGACACTTTTGACACTTTTTTGGGGGACCAGTGACACCAATACAGTGATTAGTGCTAAAAATATGCACTGTCACTTTACTAATGACACTGGCTGGGAAGGGGTCGCGGGTGGCCGGCGGACATCGCTTCCACCAGACTTATTTTCTGGCAGTGCCCCTCCCGAGACTAGACTCTGGATCCGCCCCTGTATGTAATGTATTTACAGTATACTGTGATGAGCAAATCACTTTAAAAGCGGCCACACCAGTGAACTGCAGAATTTTTGATTCTTCCAAACATGCAAACATATGTGTCCAATCTGCATAAAATCATACAATTCCTACATCATGGTTGCCTTGATTCCTAAATTGAGTGATTATTTGCAGATCAGATAGATCTATATGGAAATATGCAAGAATCAAAAAGTGATGAAATTAATACTCTTCTGGCCTAACCATCCCTCGTATGCTGTTGCCAGCTGTGTACAAAGACATAGCATCTACGTCTAAAAGCTACTTGACTTGAGATCTTCTTTAATACTTCAGAGAGTCCTGGAGCAATGACAAAGAGAGAAATGAGCGGAGGGATGGCATGACAGGTGGGACAGGCAGTAGCCTAGTAGGGGCTGTGGTTCCCTTTAAGAAAAGGGGGGTGGCCGTGGGGGAAAAAGGGGAGGGGGAGCGCAGTCAGTTAGGGAGGAAGTGACGTTTTCTCACTTCCTCCATTTCACTCACGAGGTAGAAAGCTTCACAGCCGGTGCTATGGCTGATGTGGCTGAGCTATTAGCGCAATTGCGGGCCGCGGTGGCCGCGCAGGGGGCAGAGTGGCTGCAGGAACAGGTGACTGCAGTGTTAGACGAGCGGGCGGCGGCGCCCGCCGGGGGGGGGGTCGCTCCGGGGCGCGCTAGGCGGTCCAGGCCGCCTGAGCGGTACAGTCCAGATGCATCCCCGAGTGGATCTACTTCCGTCCGGAGACCCGTTGGGGGCCCTCCGGCCACATCCCCTGGCCGCACGCAGCCGGTGTCGGCGGGGGGGCCGGGAGGAATCCGCGCCGTGGACGGAGTTCGGCGGTGGGGGAGACGAGTGGCCCTCTTGCCCCTCCCCCTCCCGCGCGTCGGAGATGCGGTGACATCGCGGTCGAGGCTGCGGGTGATGCCCGGGACAGCCGTGCGGCCCAGCGTGGAGGATCCAGTTCGCGGGCCAGTGGCCGGGAGGCGGTGGCGGTCAGGGGTCCGGCGGAGCCAGCAGGACGAGCGGTGAGGGGTTTGGCGCCAAGACTGACGGATGGGAGTAGAGCGGATGGCACCCGTGCCAGGGGGCGGACCCGGAGTCTGTCGGTGGAGGTGGCGAGTGGGTCGGGTGTGCCAGGATCGAGAGGGCGTGATGCTCAGCCACGACAGCCCTTGCCACGTGGGTCGCGTCCGCACGGTGTGCAGCCAGCGCTTGTGTCGGCGGAATCGGATGACAACAGGTCTGAGGGGGAGCTGTCCGGGTCAGACGGTGGCGAGGACTCGGGACAACTGGCTTCGATGGAGAACAGTTCGGCGGCTGGTGGACCCAGTCTCAGGCAGCCCGGTAAGTCCCACTCTTCTGTGGTTATTTGTTCCTTATTACAAGATTTATTGGGTCAAAGGGGTGTTGGGGGGGGCTTAGGCGCGACACCTGGGTCGCGTTCTTCCCCACCGGGGAAGAAAGTGGCAGGGGAGACGCAGGACTTGTGGTCTGGGTTGGAGGATTTGGTCAGGCGTTTTAAGCCGGGCGGGGGCGACATGGTGTCGCCCGCGGCGGCTTGGGGGAAAACAGGGGGTTCATCGCAGGTGGCGGGGCCTTCGGATGCACCCGTGGCCCCAGGCGTGCAAGCGGTAGAGGTGTCAGAGGAGGGGCAGGCCCCATTGGAAGGGGGGGCGGCCACGGCAGGTGGGCAAGTTGCTGCGGGAGAGAAAAACAAGGAGGCGATCAGGCTGGCGGATGCCGCTAAGAATGAGATGTACATTTGTTTTGAGGCACCGTTAGGAACTCACCTCAAGCCGGAGGTCAGAGAAAAGCTGTGGAAAGGTGAGTATGTGGAGATCTTCACGTTGCTCCCCTTGGACAAATTCAACCTGGATAGGGTGAAGCCGGAAGAGAGCAAGAAGGAGGATGAGGAAAAGAGGCGTTATCGTCTTATACCCCGTACTTTCACAAATTGGTTGCAAGCGTTTGCGATCATTGCTTGCGTGATAGGGGAGAAAGCCCCGGAACATTGTTCTGGGCTGTTCATTTATTTGGAGGCGGTTAGCGAAGCGTACAGGATGTATGGTGGTGTAGCCTGGTTGAGGTATGACGAACAGTTCCGGCAGAGGATGGCCATGAGACCAGGACTGCGATGGGATCACAAGGACATCAACTTGTGGATGCGGCTGATGACAGCGTCGCGGGCCTCCAATCAGTTTTTTCAGGGGGGGGTCGGAGGTGCTGCGGCCTCAGGACAACCGACCGAGAAAAGGTGGGGCTACTGCTGGCAGTTCAACGAGGGCACGTGCAAGTACGGAGCAAGCTGTCGCTTCAAGCATGTGTGTTCCGGATGTGGGGGCAGTCATGCCTTTTCCAAATGCTTTAAGCGAGGCAGGGGTCGCCCCGGGGATTCCGGGGGAAAAGGGAACGACGCCAATCCGGGTGGAAAGGATGCTTCCCTTTCTCAATAGGTATCCCGACAGGCGTGCAGCCAAGTTGTTAGAGGAGGGTTTCGCCGGTGGTTTCAGAATTCCTTGCGCGCCTTTTGCAGTCCCCCCGGCAGCCAAGAACCTCCGGTCTGCCTTGCTCCATCCCTTGGTGGTTTCAGAGAAGCTAGATAAGGAGGTACAGTTGGGGCGTATGGCCGGACCGTTCACGGATGAGCCCATACCTGAGTTAGTGGTTTCTCCGTTGGGGGTGGTCCCCAAGAGGGAACCTCAAAAATTTCGATTGATTCATCACCTGTCCTTTCCCAGGGGTGGGTCGGTGAATGATGCTCTTGCGCCGGAGGACTGCACGGTATCGTACACCTCCTTCGATGCGGCTGTGGCATGGGTGCGCAGGTGTGGACGGGGAGCGTTGTTGGCAAAAGCCGATGTTCAATCGGCTTTTCGGTTGCTACCAGTACACCCGGACAGCTTTCGTTTCTTGGGCTGCATGTGGGAGGGGGCTTACTACGTGGACCGTTGTTTGCCCATGGGTTGCTCCATCTCTTGCGCGCTCTTTGAGACTTTTAGTTCGTTCCTAGAATGGGTGGTCCGGGACGTGTCGGGGATCAGTTCGATCATCCATTATCTGGATGACTTTCTGTGCGTGGGCCCTCCGGGGTCTAACGTTTGCAGGGTCCTGCTGGGGACGCTGCAATACGTGGCCAATCGTTTTGGGGTCCCTTTGGCCCTCGAGAAGACGGAGGGCCCCACGTCGTCCTTAGTTTTTCTGGGCATAGAGCTGGATTCTGAGAAGATGGAATGCCGACTGCCAGAGGATAAGCTGGAAGCGTTGAAGGAGGAAGTGCGCGGTGTTATCGGCCGTCGTAAGATTCAGCTGCGACAGATGCAGTCACTATTGGGTAAGTTGTGTTTCGCTTGCAGGATAATGCCCATGGGCAGGGTATTTAGCCGCAGGTTGTCGGCTGCGACAGCCGGGGTGCGGGTTTCTACTCATTTTGTAAGCCTAACCAGAGAGCTGCGTGAGGATTTGGAAGTGTGGCACGGATTTCTGGAATCTTTCAACGGGCGGGCGTTGTGGATGGCAGGGCCCGTTAGCAATTTCGATCTGGACTTGTTTACGGATGCGGCTGGCTCCACGGGGTATGGGGCGTTCTGTCAGGGAAAATGGAGTGCGGCTCCATGGCCAAAGGAGTGGGAGGAAGCGGGGTTCTTGAAGAACCTGGTACTATTGGAACTTTTCCCAATTGTGGTGGCGTTTGAACTATGGGGGGATTCATTCCGGAATAGCAAGGTGCGCCTAAACTGTGATAACATGGGAGTGGTTCAGGTAGTGAATAGGTTGGCAGCCACGTCACAGCCAGTGGTGCATTTGTTGAGACATTTGGTTTTGCGCTGCTTGCAGTTCAATGTATTTGTGTACGTAGTACATCTTCCTGGGGTGGATAACACCCTGGCTGACGCTTTGTCTCGTTTTCAGTGGGACAGGTTCCGGGAGTTGGCACCAGCAGCGGAGCAGCGCGGGGTTACCTGTCCCGACTGGATGTGGGACATTGCCTTGACAGCGCAGCACAGTGGATAAAACGGTCGGTGAGTGGGGCCACGTGGACTGCCTATGCCAAGGTGTGGCAGGAGTGGGGGTCGTTTGTTCGGGGGCTGGGAGTTTCCCCGGTGGGTGGAGAAGAGGGAGTGGCTCTGATTTATTTTCTCACATTGAAAATGGAGCAAGGCGTTTCTGTGTCCGCGGTGGACCGTACACTAGCGGGTTTGGCTTTTCTGTTCAAATGGCAGGGTTGCAAGGACCATACAAAAGAATTTTGGGTGAAGCAGGCAGTGAAGGGGTACAGAAAAGGCCGGAAGGCGGCTGATAGCCGCAGGCCGGTCTCGTTCGGAATGTTGCAGAAATTGTTTCTGCATTTACATTCCGTGTGCAGTTCGGAATATGAGTGTCAGTTATTCCGGGCAGCATTTGCGCTTGCCTTTTTTGGGGCCCTGAGGGTAGGAGAGCTGGTCAGTTCTTCCAGAAGGGCTCCGGGGGGTTTGTTGGCGCAGGATGTGGAGTGTTCGGGAGATTCGGTGGGCATATGGGTAAGCAGGTCCAAAACGGATCAAGTTGGAAAAGGTATGCGGCTTCAGTTGTTTCGCATCCCAGAGGCGTCAATCTGTCCTGTACGGGCGGTGGAATCCTTTTGTTCCATGCGTCCGGGACTTGAAGGTTCTTTTCTTATGCATCGGGATGGGGCAGCGTTGTCGAGGTTTCAATTCATAGCGGTGTTCAAAAAATGTTTAGTGGCGGCGGGGTATGACCCGAAGGGTTATGCCTCTCACTCCTTCCGCATTGGGGCAGCTACAGAGGCGGCTAGGGCAGGACTGAAGGCGGACGCGGTGAGGAAGATTGGGAGGTGGGAGTCTGATAGGTTTCGCCTTTATGTTCGCCCTCAGCTGTTACAGGAGTAAGGTGCTTGGGGTAGGGGTTGTCTGGGGTCGGTGTGATGGCAGGTCAGAACGGGCCAATAATTTGTTGTTTTAATTTTGTTTCCATGTTTTTCAGGTGGTGAACCCAGACTAGTTTGGATTTTGGGTCACTCGTACGTGTTCTGGGGGGCAAGACGGGCCGATGTTCGGCCCAATGGAAGGCAGTTAGGAATTCCCTTACAAGAAGCCCGGGTCCGTTGGATCGGGGTGCCGGGTATGATGTGGAGTGGGGTTATGCCGGAGATACAGAGGTTCGCAGGTCGGGAGAGGGCACCGGATGTATTGGTGCTGCATGCGGGAGGTAACGACATGGGGGCCAGATCAATGCACCAACTGATACGGGACATTAAATATGATTTTTTAAGGTTGCGCACTACATTCCCGGGTATGGTGGTTATTTGGTCGGACATGGTAGGCAGGACATCCTGGCGGTGGGCATGGTCGGTGGAAAAAGTTAATAAGGCCCGGATAAAAGTCAATAAGGAAGTGGGGAGATTTTTTGTGAGGAATGGTGGCCTGGTGGTGCGCCACCGTGAGTTGGAAGTCGATACGTGGAGGTACCTAAGGGGAGATGGGGTCCACCTGAATGCAGTGGGCATTGACCTGTGGAACCTGGGTTTGCAGGAGGGAATTCAGCAGGCCCTGAGGGTGTGGGGTTGCTCGCAAGGGTAAGGCTTTACCCCTTGCGAGCTGTGGCGGGTTTGGTTCCTGGAAGAGGAGGTAAAAGGGGAAGTCTGGAGAAAAAGGTGGTACCCATAGGTGGTATGGGGTTATTGAGTACCTTCTGGTCAACAAGGGTTAACCAGGAAGGGGGGTAAATGGTAGGGCACTGCGGCCAGGTGTACCGCCTCCGAGTCGGTGTCTTGCGACTGGAGGCCTAAGGGATATGTTAGTCCCAGTGCCCAAGTTGGGAGTTGGTGGTCTATAAGACCACCAGGGGTATTGTAAGTGTTAAAAAAAATGTTATTTAAACGGTTATTTAAGTGGTTATTTATTTCATATAAAAGTTGTTAAAATAAATAGGCCGGAAGGCCAATTTTACTCCACAACCTTGTCAGTCGTTATTTATTAGACATGTGCACACTGAAATATTTTGTTTCGGAATTTCGTTTTCGTCCGAAAAATAAATTTATTTAGTTACTCCCGAAATTCGTTTTTATTTATTTCGTTTTTCGTTAGAAATTGCATTCGTCCGAAAATCTGAATTAATTAAGGTTGAATCTGTCATTGAAGGCTTATGGTGTCTGTCGAATGTTCAAAGAAGATTCGACGGAGCAGTGAAACTGTACGACGCTGCAATCATACATTTCCGGTCGAATGTTCCGCCCACAAGCTATAGAAGAATTCTAATGTTGTATGACTAGTAATAATTATATTTATTCATTACTATTACTAGTCAACCAACATTAGAATTCTTCTATATCCTATGGGCGGATGCATTTGACCGGAAATGTACGATTGCAGCGTCGTACAGTTTTGCTGCACCGTCGAATCTTCTAACTTTCGATGCTTTGTCGAATCTTCGTCATTCTAGCTATTTTACTGCTCCTCCTCTTTGGTTACAATCAGCCAATAACATTCATCATCAACTTTATTTTTATTTTACTTCCCCCACCCAATTCCAGCAGTGATCTTTTCTCTCTATGTCGAATCTTTTCTCTCTATAATAACAAATCTTTTCTCTCCTATGTCGAATCTTTTCTCTCCTATGTCGAATATTTTCTCTCTATAATGTCAAATCTTTTCTCTCCTATGTCGAATCTTTTCTCTCCTATGTCGAATCTTTTCTCTCCTATGTCAAATCTTTCTCTCCTATGTCGAATCTTTTCTCTCCTATGTAGAATAATCTTGGACTAATAGAGTTAAGGTTAGGCACATTCGACCACAGGTTCGATAGACACAGATTGTTATTGTCAGCGTCACGTCGAATCTCCTATCTATATCGAACTGTTGTAGCAACGAAAACGAAAATAAAGCATTTGTTTATGTCGGATCTTTCGGTTTTCGGATTCTGTACTTTCGTTTTCGTTTGTTAAAACGATAACGAAAATAGCTGAAATTCAGACGAAAATGCATTCGGACGAAAACGAATGCACATGTCTATTATTTATTAGAATTGTACAAGGGGGTGGGTAAGTTGGATAGAGGGTAAGTCAAAGCGAAGGATCGGTCCTTAACATGTCAAGAGAGTCCTGGAGCAATGACAAAGAGAGAAATGAGCGGAGGGATGGCATGACAGGTGGGACAGGCAGTAGCCTAGCTGGGGCTGTGGTTCCCTTTAAGAAAAGGGGGGTGGCCGTGGGGGAAAAAGGGGAGGGGGAGCGCAGTCAGTTAGGGAGGAAGTGACGTTTTCTCCATTTCACTCACGAGGTAGAAAGCTTCCCACCCACCCTCCCTGTGTGAGAGGTAAGACAAGGGCGAGGGTTATGGGCAGTGTTTAGTTGGAAGTGGCGGGGTTTGGTTCCTGGAAGAGGAGGTAAAAGGGGAAGTCTGGAGAAAAAGGTGGTACCCATAGGTGGTATGGGGTTATTGAGTACCTTCTGGTCAACAAGGGTTAACCAGGAAGGGGGGTAAATGGTAGGGCACTGCGGCCAGGTGTACCGCCTCCGAGTCGGTGTCTTGCGACTGGAGGCCTAAGGGATATGTTAGTCCCAGTGCCCAAGTTGGGAGTTGGTGGTCTATAAGACCACCAGGGGTATTGTAAGTGTTAAAAAAATGTTATTTAAACGGTTATTTAAGTGGTTATTTATTTCATATAAAAGTTGTTAAAATAAATAGGCCGGAAGGCCAATTTTACTCCACAACCTTGTCAGTCGTTATTTATTAGAATTGTACAAGGGGGTGGGTAAGTTGGATAGAGGGTAAGTCAAAGCGAAGGATCGGTCCTTAACATGTCAAGTTTATACAGTACATATGGAAGGGGTCCCTTGACAGCACTAATAAATAAAAAGGTAAGTATCTCAGATTTAGACAGAGTTCTGGTGGAGCACTGGTAAATTGGCAGCACAATCAGTAGGGCTAGATTCACACTTTTACAGTGTGTTACTATGTGATGTGGTGCACTAAAATGCATGTGCATTGGAAAGGTGCTTTGGGGTGCCATTAATAAAACATGTCAGCGCCGCAACCCAACATGCACATTTCCAAGCATTATGAAAATGCTTGTATTCCCACAGCACAAAGGTGTAAACCCCACGTAAATATTTTTCTGTCTTTGGTTACTCACAAAAAATATTGGCTACTAAAAGACAAAAACAGTCTTCCTACGTTACAACTCATAAAAACAACAGGGCAAGTTAATGTAATGTGGCATGGAAATTTAGACAACGTGTATTGTATGTTACAGGAAACTCGTTGAAATGCAAAGGTTCCTCCTATCGAATTATGTAAGAAAATAAACATTCCTGCAGAAAAATGTTTATACATTGCATTTTACTCCATCCAGCAAAACTAACGTTTTCCTGGCTGAATTCATATGTCGGAAAATGTCAGACAGAGAGGTCTGGTTATTGCTTTATCTTGCCTTTGTAAGGTGGCAGCATTGGCTTTAATTTTTAACATTTGTGTGTGCCTATTTTACAAAACTTTGCCTGGTTTTCATATGTTTTTAATCATCTCTTTTTTAATGTACTGTATATAGTAGAGCATTCCAAGTCAATTGCCATTTATTTCAACAGACCATGAATAGAAGTGAGCGGGCCCTATAGTGCATCTTGAATTTACCACCACACACTAACCCCACGAACACTTACTAGTCTTCGCTTTAAGACAGGGATATGCAATTAGCAGACCTCCAGCTGTTGCCAAACTACAAGTCCCATGAGGCATAGCGAGACTCTGACAGCATCAAGCATGACACCCAGAGGCAGAGGCATGATGGGACTTGTAGTTTGGCAACAGCTGGAGGTCCGCTAATTGCATATCCCTGCTTTAAGATATTAATGTCCACTCTTTCACCCCTATAACACTAGAGTTTCCTATTTTCACATTTTTAGGGCCATGGCAGGGCTGAAGCTGGTTGATTCCAATTTTGGAGAGCTACATGAGACAAAAAGCTATCATGATGCAGAGCACCAATACAAGGGACTATCATGTTGGAGAGAACTGCCCCGTACAATAGACTGTCATCAGAGAGTAATACTAGAAAGAATATGGTAGCTGGACGGCTGTTTAGCATAGATGGGGCAATCTAGTGATTTCTCTTGTTAAAGCGAAGCTCCGCCGTAAAAAAAATAAATAAAAGCCAGCAGCTACAAATACTGCAGCTGCTGACTTTTAATAAATGGACACTTACCTGTCCTGGAGTCCAGTGGCGTCGGCAGCAGAAGATGAGCAATCGCTCGTCTCTCGGCTGCCCCACCACCATCATCGGTGAGGGAATCAGGAAGTGAAGCGTTGCAGCTTCACTGCCCGGTTCCCTAATGCGCATGCGCGAGATGCGCTGAGCCGTCCTCACTGTTCCCCGCTGTGCTCTGGGAGCCATGTGTTTCCCAGAACACAACGGGGGGGGGGGGGAACTGACATACTGCCCACAGGTCCCTGCAGAACCTATGCCCGTAAGTGGGTGCAAATACCTCTCTTAGACAGGTATCTGCACCCCCCTTCCCCCTGAAAGGTGCCAATTGTGGCACCGGAGGGGGGAGGAATCCGATGAGTGGAAGTTCCACTTTAGGGTGGAGCTCCACTTTAAGGTTAAGAGGCTGAAGGAGAGCTATCTTAATGTGCATGGCTAGCTTTAAGCTGGCCATACACTAATAGAATTTTCAATTGACATTTTTTAGATCAGAATATTAGTTTGATTTTCTAATCATTTGTGGGATCAAATCTACATTCATTTTCAACTGTAGTGATGAGAAAATTTGAAGAAGCCAAGCTTGTGAGAGCAGGGAGAGAGGATAGAAGATTGGCAGACGGTAGGCACTGTGCTGGGTCGATACAGGACTCAGGTAAGTATTTGGGGGAGGGGAGGGCAAAGCAAATGGCAAAATATTTTTTTACCGTAAAGTGTTTCTAAACTCAGGACCCTGCATTCACAAATATCTGGTCTCCCACAGTACACAGAACATGGAAATGCAATAGTTTTAGTCAGGGCTTTTTTTCTCAAACAATAGGTGCTGGAACTCAACCACGACTCCCTCAAAACCCCTCCACCCACACACACCCTCCAAATCACATCAAATAGTGGGTGTGGTCAAATTTCACGAACAGTAAGAGGGTCCTAAAGGGGCATTAAATACCAGGATTGCATTACATACAGAGTGCAGAGTTACACACAGAGTGCAGAGCTGTCACTTGTAAACACAGAAACTGGACTTCTGTGTTTACAGGTGATTGTGGTGAGCAGCCCCCCCCCCCCCCCCCCAAGGGTCTGAGATAGAGGTGGTGGAACTGAGTTCCACCAAGTTCCCCCTGGTTTTAGTAAATATTAACTGCTAAATACCTTTTCTTTTCAGCATTATAAAGCAGTCTTGTGACTTCTATCAGTGTCTGGTTAAAGCTTGTAGGAGGAGTTTTCACTCTACTCTGACTGTCCTATGAGGCTGCAGGATCCCTGATCCTCTCTCTGTACAGTGCTGATTGGCCCTGTACTGATCACATGCACCCTCCCAAAAAAAAAATAGCAATACACACCAAACTGAGCATGTGCAGAGTGCCCCCAAGGCTCTATATCAGATAGATTGGGGATAGTGGAAGAAAGGGTGGAACAGAGAAGACAGGATCAAACAGCCTTTTTACACAATGCAGAAAATTAACCCCTTAGGTTCCACAGTGAGAATAACATGCATGCTTTACTGCACATACAGACTTATTTTACTGTTTTAGTTTAGTAACACTTTAATGCAGAGAATGCATTAAGGTAAAAAAAGTTTTATCTTTAGATCTACTTCATATCCCATTCCATTTGTGTAATTTCCCATTGTTCTATATCTGTTCAGTATCTCTAGTACAGACTGTTCCATAAGACTATAATAGCTGTCTGGTATAGCATTCCTGAGTTCGAATTGTTCTTGTAATCTCACATTCTTAGAAAATAAAAGATATAATTCATTTTCTTGGGAATGTTGCTCAATAATCTTTTAACATTCCTTCCCAGCATTACACAGTGCAGCTCCCCTCACTCAGTGCTAATATAGCAGCCTGTTGGAAAGGTGCTGACAGCACATAAACAAGCACAATTTCTTTGCACCCCACTGGTGTACATGCAATAAGAGTGTTCTGCTTGCACAGCTCTGCCACTTCACAGAGATGTTCTTAGCAGATGTCTTTGATTTGTTCATCTGTTGAGCAGAGAGTTTATATGATTTGTGTGTTTACGTGAGTAATAAATTCACAAAAGGAGAGTTTATAATTGCTTCTTATGAGAGACAGAAAAATATTACGTCTAAAGAAAGCTGGTATAAGTTGAAGGTGCTTTAATCCTCAGGAAAAAAAATGACACCAGACTCTTCTCATAAATAAATCGGTATGATGTCATTTGTGTGAAAGAATTCCTAAAAATTTACCTGTTCTAGTAAACTGGGGCCATATATTAAAGCGGAAATCAAAGCACCAGAAAAACTATTTAGTTCAGTAGAAAACCCCTAGCATAATAAAATGTTCAGGTAAAAAAAATACCTTGCACTAAAAAGTAAAGTCTATGTATCACAACAGGCCCCTTAACCACTTAAGCCCCGGACCATTTTGGCTGGTTAAAGACCAGGCCCCATTTTGCGATTCGGCACTGCGTCGGCCCCCAAACAAAATTGACGTCCTATTTTTCCCACAAATAGAGATTTCTTTTGGTGGTATTTGATCACCTCTGCGGTTTTTATTTTTTGCGCTATAAACAAAAATAGAGCGGCAATTTTGAAAAAAATTCTATATTTTTTACTTTTTGCTTTAATAAATATCCCCCAAAAATATTTAAAAAAACATTTTTTTTCCTCAGTTTAGGCCGATACGTATTCTTCTACATATTTTTGGTAAAAAAAAATCGCAATTGCCGTTTATTGATTGGTTTGCGCAAAAGTTATAGCGTTTACAAAATAGGGGATAGTTTTATGGCATTTTTATAATTTTTTTTTTTTACTAGTAATGGCGGTGATCAGTGATTTTTATCGTGACTGCGACATTATGGCGGACACATCGGACACTTGTGACACATTTTTGGGACCATTGTCATTTTCACAGCGATCAGTGCTATAAAAATGCACTGATTACTGTAAAAATGACACTGGCAGTGAAGGGGTTAACCACTAGGTGGCGCTGTAGGGGTTAAGTGTTCCCTGCATTGTGTTTCTAATTGTAGAGGGGATGGGCTCTGTGTCACATGACACCGATCTCCGCTCCGAGTACACGGAGCAGAGATTTGTGTCATTGTCACTAGGCAGAGTGGGGAGATGCTTGTTTACACAAGCATCTCCCTGCTCTATACCTCCGTGAGATGATCGCAGGGATCCCCACGGCGATCGAGTCCGCGGGACCCGCGGTCCGACTCACGGGGAAGGCAGCAGGGTCGCGAGGCAGTTAAAGGGCAACGTACAGGTACGTGGATGTGCCTGTACGTGCCATTCTGCCGACGTATAAGTACAGGAGGCAGTCGGCAAGTGGTTAACTGGATTCCAAAATGTTAAAAAAAGAAAAAAAATCTTTGAAAAGGTGTTAGAAAATATACTTACTTACCTTCTACTTTTATTCTGAAAATGTCAAAATCCTTCCAATGGGATCATGGGAACTCTGAGTATTTTTGGGCCACTATACCACTACTTAAATCAAAAAGGGCTGGCAACTCGGATGCTCTTGAATAAAAATCCTTTATTGGTTACATGGGTACACAGGTGCAGGCTATAAACTGACGCGTTTCGGCTAAGAAGCCTTCATCAAAGCATCAGTGGAGCTGGGGTAACATTTTGTTTCTACTATACCACTACTGTAAGCAATCACGGTGAATAAATAGATAGATAGATAGATAGATGAATAGATAGTTAGATAGATGAATACATAGATGAATATATAGATTGATAGATAGATAAATAGATAGATAGATACATTGTGAGAGGTAATAATAGAGGTGCCATGCATGTCTCAAGGCTGGTCAGGTAGGGAGTGAATGAGGGGCTTTCTGCCCTACACCCCTTTAGGTTACAATCTAGGAGCATGGTAATGGGGTTTCATGGTGGCTAATTCTTCCTTCTTAAAGTGGAGTACTGCCTGTAAAAAAATGTTTAAGTCAGCAGCTACAAATACTGCAGAAACTTTTAAAATAAGGACACTTACCTGTCCAGGGTGCCCCCGATGTCCTCACCCGAAGCCGACCCATCCCTCGGCTCCGGGTGAAGGCGCGGGAAACTTCAGTAAGGGAATTAGGAAGTAAAGCCTTGCGGCTTCACAGCCTGGTCCCCTACTGCACATGTGCAAGTCGCGCTGCACACTCTGAGTGGTCCCTGCTGTCTTCTGGGTCCTGTGTGTCTCCCAGAAGACAGCGGAAGGGCAGAGGAGGGGCCGGACATGGTATAGATCGCTGCGGATTCTGCTGCGATCTTTCGCCAGAAGTGGGAGCAAATAAGTGGATTAGACAGGTATCTGCTTCCTCCCCCTCCTGAAAGGTGCCAAATGTTACACCGGAGGGGGGCAGGAACCGAATCAGCGGAAGTTACATTTCTGGGTGGAACTCCGCTTTAACTGCCCTAGTGAGCTGTATCCAGGTCTATGTGTCAGCAGATAAAAGGCCCCAATGCGCTCCGGCCCTGAACTAGTATAAACGTCACAGAGGGCCTTTATGTAGCTACAGTCTGCACAAATGGTTTGTCCACCCCTGGCACAGCTGTACATTTATTTATTTATTTAGTTGCCCTCACCCCCTAAGTGCTGCCTGACTTGTCTTATACTTACCTTCAGCTCAGATCCTGCAATTTTACTTTGCAGCCCTGTTCAAACCTGCACAGCCTTTGCTCTGAAAATAGGCACTGTATGTACACCCTGTCTTTATTTACTCTAAAAAAGCCACGTCAATGAAAGCAGTCATTTGGAGTATGGCCTATAGAATTGAATGGGGCTGCAGCGCACATGATTAGTATGAAATGGCTATTTGGATTGTAGGAAAGACTGTGTAACTCTGAGTGAATTGCTGGTTTGGGTGCTAAAAATAAGTATTAGACCAGATGGGCAGCATTTGGGAAAGGGGAGGGGGGTGAGGGGAACAAAGTAAAAAATGTTTTTAAAAGTACATTTGACCTTTAATAGAGAGATGTTTGCCTATTCAGAGCAAAGTGTCAGACAGAATTTGTTATTAGTGCAACCCCTGCCCCTCTTATACTCACTTTTCCCATACTCGCCAGGAAGGAAAATTGGGGGACTAGGGAGAGGAAGAAGGGGAGGAAAACCGGGGGAGGGGAAGGGAGGGGAAGAGGAAGGGGAAGGAGGGAGGGAATGAACAGAGAAATTGGGACTTTAAATGAAACTAGTAAGTGTGAAGTAGATATGATAGTTTATTGAATAAAATGTTTAAAAATGTAAGCCAGGGTGTATTATGGTGATAATACCGGAACCCCAATTTTGATTCATACATGATAATTATACAAATTCGAACAGTAAACAGTAAACTCTCCTGAGTTATCCACAGCCTCTAGGGCATGGGTGCCCAACCTGTGGCCCTCCAGCTGTTGTGCAACTACAAATCCCATCATGCCACTGCCTTTGGGAGTCATGCTTGTAACTGTCAGCGGCTTGCAATGCCTCATGGGACTTGTAGTTAAGCAACATTTGGAGGGCCACAGGTTGAGCACCCATGCCCTAGGGGGATCTTTTCATATCCACCCAATTGTTGACTCTGAATAGCATTGCCCCAGACCATCCTCTTGGGGAATTAATACAATTACACTTTTTATCATAGATCTAGTCCACGTGCCTCGCTCCTGAAGATTGGCCACAGCCATGAAACGCGTCGAGCTACAGATGCCGTGCACTTCGTCATATTCAGATCAACCCTGCCTTGTGTATTACCCCAGACAATTGGCTCCACGGGTGTCCATGTCAATCCCCTCTGGGATGTTTTACCTAGTATCCACCATAGGGATTCATGAGACCCCCCCAACGGGACATGTTTTTGCATGTGTGTGTGTGTGTGTGTGCATGTATATGATCCATTGGACCTTGTATTGCCTTATTGTAATTTTTTGTTTATTTCTATGATGGGGATTAGGAGAGGCCCCAGACCACCTTTTCTACAACAACAATGTTTATATGCTTAATCATGTTTACTGTTCGAGTTTGTATAATTCTCATGTATGAATCGAAATTGGGGTTCCGGTATTATGACCATAATACACCCTGGCTTACAATTTTAAAAATCTTATTTATTAAATTATCATATCTACTTCACACTTACTAGTTTAATTTAAAGTCCCAATTTCCCCATTCATTCCCTCCCTCCTTCCCCCTTCCTTTCCCCTCCCTTCCCCTCCCCTGGTTTTCCTCCCCTTCTTCCCCTACCTAGTCCCCCGATTTTTCTTAGTGACAGGGATGGAGGTATGACCTTACCTGGCCTTTCCTCATTTAAAGTCCCAATTTCAACTCCTCTTTGTTTTTTACAATACTCCCCAGGAAGTCAACACCTGTCTATGCCTGGCGATTGGCCGCTCAAGCCCGGACATACCTAAAAGCAATTAGAAATTTGTGATGACAGTGAGGAAGCAACCGAGTAGTATAGAAAAGCTGGAAAGATAAATATAATTGGATTTAGGGGCAGGCTACTAACAGGCTCTATATACAGTATGTGACAGATCTTCTTTAACTGGATATCTGATACATGCTATCATCCAGAATGAAAAAAATGTAATGGAAACAAACAGTTCATACATGTCAGACATGAATTCCTGAGCAGTTATTAAATATATTGTTCGGCTTATTATGCAGCTTAATAGGCTAAGAAATCTTCAGAACAAAGATTATGGCATTCTTTGATAATGTGTAGATAGATACTTGGACGGTCTAAATGTCACATGTTTACAATATATTTTGAAAACTGCTTTGAATATCATTAGGGCTTATAAGAGTATTTATCATTTCTACCAAATCCTAGCTGGAGCCTAGTATATCTAAGAAAAGACGCTACGATCCTTGACTTTTTCCAAATCACTAGAAAATGGTTAAGTAATTAACTTTGATAGGTAAAACATACTTATGTCACAAAAACATACAAGTTGTATTTTGCCAGAAGCGTCAAAAATTACATAGTTACATAGTAGGTGAGGTTGAAAAAAGACACAAGTCCATCAAGTCCAACCTAAGTGTGTCATTATATGTCAGTATTACCTTGTATATTCCTGTATGTGGTGGTTGTTCAGGTGCTTATCTAATAGTTTCTTTAACCTCCCTGGCGGTAATCGCGAGTCAGGCTCGGGGTGAGTTTTTACTACCAAAAGCGATAACCCCGAGCCAGACTCGGGCTGCATCGCAGTATCCAGGGAGAGTTACTTACCTTGTTCCCTGGATCCTGCGATGTCTCCCCGCAGTGTGTGCGAGCCGTGTCACGCTCGGTTCACACTGCCGAGTGCCAAGCTCTGTTCCCTGCGACGTTGCGGCGCACGGGGACGGAGTTCGGCGCCAAATTCAAAAAGTGAAAAAGACAGTATAGATACAGTATACTGTAATCTTACTGATTACAGTACTGTATCAAATAATTACACATCCCCTTTGTTCCTAGTGGTCTGTCCAGTGCCCTGCATGCAGTTTTATATTATAAAAACTGTTCTTTCTGCCTGGAAACTGGAGATTGTCCATAGCAACCAAAAAGTGTCCCTTTATGTCAAAAGTGGTTTTAGACCAGCTAGAAAACCGCGATAATAAATTAGAATCACTTGCAGATTTGAGCAATAGCGATTTGTGGGGAAATTCGTCATAAAACACTGAAAGTAATGACAGCCAAAATTCTGCAACTGAGCAAATTTCAGTGTTTTTGATTTGATTACATTATTGAATAATTTTTATTATAATTACATTATTATTTGTTATAATTATTTATAGTTATTTATTATATTATAATTTATGATTTTTTGTTTCAAACTTTATCATACCCAGGATGTCTACTAGACTCTTGTTTGGACAGGTTTAAGTGTGTTATTACTAAGGATTAGAGGCCTACAATATAAAACGCCAAATTTCCATGCAAAATAATTGTACCGCTTTCAGCATCTAAAATCAGAAATAATCATACCGCCAGGGAGGTTAAACCATCGATGCCCCCCGCTGAGACCACCGCCTGTGGAAGGGAATTCCTCATCCTTGCCATTCTTTCAGTAAAGAACCCTCTACATAGTTTAAGGTTAAACCTCTTTTCTTCTAATTTTAATGTCTTGTTAAACTCCTTTCCACAAAAAAGTTTTATCCCTATTGTGGGGTCACCAGTATGGTATTTGTAAATTTAAATCATATCCCCTCTCAAGCGTTTCTTCTCCAGAGAGAATAAGTTCAGTGCTCTCAACCTTTCCTCATAACTAATATCCTCCAGACCCTTTATTAGCTTTGTTACCCTTCTTTGTACTCTCTCCATTTCCAGTACATCCTTCCTGAGGACTGGTGCCCAGAACTGGACAGCATACAAAATGCTTAGTCCATTGCTCAACAAAACCCATACAAAATGGCACCTCTGAAACAAGTAACTCAAACTGAGTGCTGACAGCAAAGTATTGTAGAACTGTTACCTTCAGTGGAAAGTTGCACAATGACCAGCAAATTTACAGATAGTAAATTTGGAGCCCAGGCAAATTTTGGGTCAAATTTGACCGGAATAATTTTTTAGAACCCAATGCCCTGCATGATATTTGAACTATGGCTAGCAGGCTTGAAAGGGCCATATTCAGTTTTAGTGCTTTATGCATTTTGCAGATTTGCACTACAGAACGTGTTCCATAGGTAGTGCAAATCTGCAAAATGCAAAATGCAAAAAGCACTAAAACTGCATAGGTGTGAATACAGCCTCAAGGAGCTTTTATGAAAAGTGTGAGAGATGGGGGCCACAGAGCAGCCATAGTGTAAATCTATTAAAAGCTTCTGTAGAGAGAGAATAGGGTCAGTTAGGAAACGTTACTTTAATTGTAATTGCTAGTTATTTGAGCAATCTGCTGATTTGTTTTTATCTCATTACTGGGGGATTGTTTCATTATTAATTGTATTTTGTGGTGGATTGGAGTTTTTTTTTTTTTACTGCAAAGTTTTCTTTTTACAAATGTGTTTTCATTTCAGGGGGTATTATTATATATTTTTTGAGAGTATGTTGTATTATATTGCATGTTGATAGGGCCTTTTTGATAGGTTAAACAATTTCTCTATTTTTATCTAGTACATTTCTGTTTTCCCTAATTAAAATTGTCCTGTTTCTGGGCAACTTTGCACTGCTTTATCAACTCGGGTCTCCTAATTAGTAGGCTCCGTTCATACTAGTTCAATTTCAGATGCAACCTGAGTCGCACCTGACAATGGAAATCACATTGTTTTCAATGGTGCACATTCACATCAATGCAACTCAGCATGGCACAATTTTGAAAATGGTTCCTGCACTACTTTAGTGTAATTCCATCACGATTTTGGCCCTATTGGCAAACTACCTCTTTTCAAACGGCAATGAAAATGGTTGGAGTGCTGCTGCTGTAAGTAAGTCGAGTTAAGTATAAAAGAAAAAAAAAATCACAGCCAAATATGTGCTGCCAGTGTACTGTCTGTGAAAATCACACTGTTGCATGAATGTACAGTACAAGCATGTTGAGGCATGCCCCAAGCATTTTTTTAATAAAGGAATTGTCAAAAACTGTCTCCTGTGATTTTTACTTTTTTGACACTTTTTTTGGTGAATGGGTAGGGGTACAATGTACCTCATATCCATTCACATAGCGGGGGCTGGGATCTTGGGGCCCACTTGTTAAAGAGGGCTTCCAGATTCCAATAAGCCCCCACCCGCAGACCCCCAGAACCACGGACAAGGGTTGTGGAGATGAGGCACTTGTCGCCCATCAACATGGGGACAGGGTGGTTTGGGGGGACCCCAAAGCACCCTCCCCATGTTGAGGGCAAGTGGCCTGGTATGGTTCAGGAGGGGGGGGCGCTCGCTCATCCCCTCCCTTTCCTGGCCTGCCATGGCTGCTTGCTCAGATAAGGGTCTGGTATGGATTTTGGGGGGTTCCCCGCATCATTAAAAAAAAAATTGGTGTGGGGTTCCCCTTAAAATCCATACCAGACATGAAGGGCCTGGTATTGATTGGGGGGGGGCACGCAATTTTTTTTTTACATTTTGGTGCAGAGTTCCCCTTAATATCCATACCAGACCTAAAGAACCTGTGTGGACTGGGGGGGGGGCGCACACAGTTTTTTTCAATGTTTTTATTTTTCTATATTGTCGGTAGACTGCAATACATTACAGCCGCGAACAATTTTAAATGACATTTTTTTCTTTAGAAATTTTATTTTGCTGCAGTACTGTAATAAACATTGGAAAGATGCACTACTTTACAGGCAGACTAAGGGGACCCCGTGCACGATATGTAAAGGAATATTTTGATTTTATTGTTTCACTTTAAGCATAATTAAAATCTCTGCTCCTAAAAAAACTTTTTTTTTCTTTGATACATGTCCCCTGGGGCAGTACTCGGGTCCCCATACACTTTTTATGGCAATAATTTGTATATAGGCCTTTAAAATTAGCACTTTTGATTTTTCATGTTTGTGTCCCATAGACTAATGGTGTTCGCATGTTCGCACAAATTTTTTGTCTGTTCGCATTTTCTGGTGCGCACCGAACCGGGGGGTGTCTGGCTCATCCCTAATGAAATATAATGGACAAAAAAAAAGAAGCTATAATTATATTTTTATGTTCATTATATGCTTTATTAGAGCAAGACAGTTATTTTAAAATGAAAACCACTGGATGTAACAAAACAAGAATTTTATTGTCATGATTTGTAACTGGAATTTCTAAAAATACAAATTGTATTTTGTTCCAGCATTGTTAATGCAGTTTGTTACATTTTTATTTTCCCTGTGATTATTTTGATACACTATTTACAGTGTGTCTGTTGTTGACAATCTATTTGTCTGGCTCCATAATTTTATGGAAAACCGTAGTTTCCAACATTTATGTACTTGTAAATCAATCAAGTCGTAAAATGCAGCCTTTACCCTAACTGGCTTCTGAAATGCTGGATTTTAAAGGCATTCCGTAGTGTTCCTTTCCAATTACTTTGCTCTTTTGCAGTGGTAATTTTGCATGGACTTGTAGTTTCTACAGTGGGAACATCCATACGTTCATCCATCTCTACTTTCCATAATTGCCCCAATAAACAGTTTTAGCAGATCATTAAAATATATGGAACCCCAATCACTAAAATTCTTTAACATTGTAATATTTTTAAATCTGAAGTTTTCATTAAAATCCCTACTTGGTGATCTTGCCATGGAGGTCCTTGTTGGGGCACTGATCAGGCATCCTTCCCTACTGGTGCAGCTGTCACAATTCAATGTCTCGGCAGGAGGATTCCTCCTATCAGCTGGTTTGTGTAGATGAATGAATAAAAAACCAACAGTATATGGCCAACTTATGCACATGGATGGTGAGAAGCATAAAAAATGCTGGGCATAAAAATCTAAGCATGTTCCTGCTCCCAAGCAGCTGAAGATGCTGTGCACAGCCTTCCATATAAATGAGTGGCTGAATGTTTTTGTATTCTTGTAAACCATGACAATGCTTTTCCTGGATCAGAAAATTGTACACCTGTGTGCATGTAAATGGTGATGCAAAAAAGCATCAGTGTACAGCCGTTTACAGCCATTAACTAGTAATGCTGGCTATACAACCCAACTGCGGCCCCTGGGCACAGGAAAATACTGTACATTTTATGCCTAGCAGTTTTTATGCCCATCACCATTCTTGTGCATGATGTCTTCCACTGGGAGCATGCAATACCTGCTGTGCAGTTCAGTTTTTAACCAAGGCATTGTTGTAGAGTGCCAATCCACCCATTTCCCTTTTTTTGCAAACTGGTAAACCTGGAATACACTTGCTGGTGATCCTAGAACACCCTTCATATTGAAAATATGAATTCAAATAGATTCCAATACTAAGAAATTTATCACAGCCAACAATTAACCTGTTTTAGAAGTTTTAACGTAATTTGTGTTGCAAAAATTAGAGTAAGTGACCCAATCTTCAGGACGAACACTTACGTTCCCCCCTTTTAATACTGTTTAGAGTATATGTGCTTATACTGCAAATTACAAACATCTCAAATTAAGGTCAATTGGGTAGGCGTCCTGCATTTACTGGATAGCATTAAAAGTTTATGTTAGCTTTTACTTATTGCTTGAAATGACTCTCTATTGTACATTATATTTAGTTATTGCCACCTTTATATGTGCATAGGACAACAAATGCAACCTAAATCTTTTTAATTAAGAATTGTACATTTTCCTCAGAGTACAATCTTGAATTGATTGATGTGTTGATCTGTATTTACTGCATGAAGTTAATGAACAGTGAATGTGTACAGATGTGCCTGACTTAAGTAGTAATCCAGAAACCTCTAAACTGGAGACAGGCCACCCAGGAGCTGATTTTGACACAGAGAATTATTGGACAGTAAGTGCGATGATAGCTCTGGAGGCTTAGCTACATTTATACATATGATCCTTATGTTATCTCTCCTGCTATGCCCATGAAGAAATTCTCCAGGTTAATGTCAGTAGCTGTCACAAAGATCATAAAACAGCTTGCTCAGATATTTACCCCATCACTGACAGTTTGACAAGAGAGACACTGTTGGGGATTGTTAAAGACTTGTTTAATGATTTAGGGGAAAGATGTTGTTTATTTTCTTATTTTACGGTAAATGAATATGTACCGAAGACTGAGGTTAAAGTCTGCTGACAATGTATGCAGATTTATATTCATTTAAAGCTTTGTCATCATTCCAGTCTAACCTATCCACAGTAAAATCATAATCTTCACTCTGAAATATATTGTTAATCCCGGGTGTCATGGAAGAAATCTTACACCAGCCAGCAGGATTACAACCTACTAGTAATTTTAAAGTATTCAGGAAACAGATCTTCCAATGGGACCTACACCTCTGATGCAAGGGTTTTATTAAGAAACCTCGCTTTACTCCCACTTTGTAAGGATTCATTATAAATAAATATTGCAGTACAGTTTGTTTTTTTATAATAAATGTTTATGTGGAGATATAAAATTGGTGCTGAAACATTTAAAAATGAAACATCTTTAAATATACAATGATACAAATATCCAATGATTTATCTAACTAAAAATGAAATGTGACCCCACTACATTATAATATTGATATTAAAAATGATCTGTGGCCACACTGGTAAAGTTATACTGTATTTATAATTTTATGTCCATTTATGCCATAAAATGAATTTATTATTTGTAAAATACCAGGCTTTGTATTTGAAATCACTTGCAGTTTCTCACAGCATGGAATTGTTTGTGACCACTCTGTACAGTGGCCCATACCCTAGTAGAATTTAATTCAAAATGTTTAATTTTTAATAATGTCTATTTGATTTCATAATCGCTAGTGGGGTCAAACTGACATCCATTTTTTCTACCTCAATGATGAGAAAATTCAATTAAGCAGGATGGAAAATGTTTCTTGAACAAATTTCTAACAGTGTATATGGTGCTCATTTGGGAATATAAACTTCTTCCAAAATCTAATGTTCAAAGCAAATGACATGAAGTGATTTCGGACGTCAAGTTATCAATTGTACTGTAAATTCTCATACGAATATTCACACGAATATTTGACCAAATATTCATTTGAAAATCTACTAGTGCCAGCTTTACAGACCCTGACTAAGTGGTCCGTAGACAGTGTGTTTTCCTGAATCCCTTACCCAGACCAGTGCCTTTATTACCACTCTGCAGCCAGCAAGCTTCTTCTACTTAAACTGAATCCAGTAAAAGGAAAAAATGTAGTATGTTGATGAAATCTTTTGAAAAAATTCAATACAGTAGTTAGATTATATGGCATTTTGTAGGTGGCTGCAGTTCATATATTTTGTGGCACAGTGGCTAGGTGATTATAACTTCCTCAGTTTCACTTTGCAGACCACGGAGTCACCGAATTGCCACCAAAGAAACTATTTGCAATTCTAACCTGGTGTGTTTGTTTCTTGCACATCCCAAAGCATAATGACAGGTTGATTGATTTCAATCCAAAACTGACCCTAGTGTGTGTGTGTGTGTGTGTGTGTGTGTGTGTGTCACTATGTGTGACTTTGGTAAGGAAGGATATAAAATTACAGGGTTTTATGGAAGTGTATATAACATAAACGTATATAGCATAAACAAATGAACCTACAACTACAATACTGTATGTAGTTAACAAAACCTGACAAGGCCATGCATCAAAAAGTTTGTAACCTAAAGGTTAATCGTCCAAAAAATGAAAATTAAAAGGTGAGAGAGAACTGGCTAGTAACATTTCTTAGTTTTGGTAGACAGCGCTACCAAATAGTTAATCAATACGTGCAAGCAGATGTATTATATTAATATATATCATACATATCAAAGCTTACATGGGTTTAACTTCTTTCTCTTCGACTTCACAATGGACAATGCTCAGGTCTGGTGATTAGTCACTCAGTACTGACCTTTTCGTCCTGGTAGGAGGTCACATACTCCTCCATACCTGGAGGGATCAGGTATTTGAGATCACCAGTGGAGTAAATGAGTGGTGGGGGAACACAGAGAAGGTGAGTAAGAGTAGATTTGGGGGGGGGGAGTTGGTTGTGTTGCTTTGTTCTAAATTGGCAAAGTGATAGATTATCTTACAATATTTCTCATTTTAAAGTGTAAGTTCACCTTTACAGAAAAATCTGTAAAGTAAACTTACACAGGACGTCCGCCTCACCCCACCCCCCCCCCCCAGTCCCGCTGACCTGGAGAGCGTCAATCTCCCGTTATGAGGGGAGGGGGTCCAGTGTAAGTCCACCTTACGGATTTCCTGTAAAGGTGAACTTACACTTTAAATAGTAGGCATTAATATTAAGTAATAATAAAATATAAGGTATTCATATGAATACAATGCTGTCTCCACTAATCTCAATATATATTTTACAACATTAGCATGTTATGTGCTATGTTGCACTGTAATGCTATCAAAGTATTTAGCTGTGAGCAGAGGTGTACTTTATATACAGTACTTATCTATTTCAGTTGCTTGCACTTTTATCAGTTAAAGTGGTTGTAACCCTAAAAAAAAAAAGAAATCTTGTTCCCTTATAGTAGGTTAAATAGCACAGTGTTTGTTCTGTCTAACCTGTCCCTCTGTAAGCTGTATAAAGCCTGGTTGATTCTACCAGTTCCTGTGTCCCCCTTGGGTCCTGACCACATTAATCAGGGCTGATGAGCCCTGATTACCGTGGTCAGTTTATGTGCCTCTGTCATCCGCTGATCTCCTCTCTCCCCCTCCCTCCCTGCCTGTTAGCTCCTGTGTGTGTGTGTGTGTGAGAGAGAGAGCCATCTCCCCCCCCCTCCTACTGCTTTTAGTAGCAAAGTACACTGTAAAACGTTTAACTGGCAGTCCCTTTTTTTTATCCAGCCCTAATACATCGTGTAAGTGTTTGTTGAAAACAAAGCCTCTAAATACCTTTTTTCAGATCTCTTCAGGCCGGTCACGTGACTCCCAACCACACTCCTCTCTCATCTAAGGGATACAGCGGGAGGGGCTGAGCGGCCAGCACAGTGGTCACGTGACCTTCCCGGCTGACATCAGAGGGAGATCTTGGTCCCTCCCATGGTAGCCCATAGATAGGAGTAGTAGAGCGGTCGGGAGTCATGTGATCGGCCAGAAGAGATCTGAAAAAAGGTATTTACAGGCATCGTTTTCAGCAAACACTTACATAGTGTGTTATGGCTGGGTAAAAGAAAGGGGCTGGCAGTTAATAATTTTTTTTAAGGCTACAAACACTTTAATGTTGAATTTACAAAATGAAAATGTATATTAAAACTTATCATATATCAGACAATCAATCAGCTTCTGATTATATATTTTATATCTCTCTCTTTCAGATTCAGACTTGAGTATGCGAACACTCAGCACACCTAGTCCTGCACTAATATGTCCACAAAACCTACATAGCTTTCAGAATGGAAGAGGATCATCAACATCATCATCATCCATCACAGGAGAGACTGTGGCTATAGTACATTCCCCACCACCTACACGTCTTACTCACCCACTGATACGCCTGGCCTCAAAACACCAAAAGGACCATGCAAATATCGACCGAATGCCAGATCAATGCATAATACAAATATTTTCATACCTACCAACAAACCAGTTATGCCGTTGTACCCAAGTCTGCCGACGCTGGTATAATTTAGCCTGGGACCCTCGACTATGGAGGACTATAAGACTAACTGGTGAAACATTAAGTGTGGACAGGGCCTTAAAGGTACTGACCCGTAGACTTTGTCAAGATACACCCAACGTCTGTCTCATGTTGGAGACAGTAATTGTTAGTGGCTGCAGGCGGCTCACGGATCGAGGGCTATACACCATCGCCCAGTGCTGCCCAGAGCTGAGGAGACTGGAAGTGTCTAATTGTTACAATATATCAAATGAGGCAGTATTTGATGTGGTATCATTATGCCCAAACCTAGAGCATCTGGATGTGTCAGGTAAAGATAATTTTTGATCAATAATTATATGGATTTTACAGAAATTAGCTAGCATTAAATGCATGTAGGATATTTTGATATATTATTTACCAGCTCAGAGCCACATCCAGGCTTGGTCATGCATACTGTATTACCCTGGACTCCCATTTGAAAGTAGCCTTAGTCTTTAAGAACTAAACAAAAAACCCAGCTTTAGAGTCTTTGGAGTTGATTTACTAAGGGTAAATAGTTTTTTTCATGTTGCAAGGGAATTTGCCCATAGGTTAGTAAATAAGGTGAAAATGCACTTTTCAAACAATACCCACGTGGAAAAAAATGTATTCTTGCTCACACATGATTGGATGATTGAAGTCAGCAGTTTCACCTCATTCACTAAGCTGTTGCAAAGTGAACAGTCTATTTACCTTTAGTAATGAAATCCCTTTTTTTTTGAGGATCTTTGAGATTTATTTATTTCACAGCACATAGTGATAGCTATAGAGGCCAGTGAGAGCATGTTTAAAGCTTGTTTCATGTTTGTTAAGAATATGTAAGTACTTTAATTCCATAGTCTGGGCACATTAAGTATATAAATGTGTAAGATTCTGTCTTTTAATATTTCAGATAATTTATTCACAGTAGTTTGTTGAGTAAATATGCAAAACAGGTCTTTGAATATAATGTGACTGATTTGTGAGCCTCATGTATCCTATTTTAGCAGTTATGCAACCAGGGATGTGTTTACCATACAGCACTTGTGGGTTAGGTGTGGACAGGGTGATATGGTTCAGAACTAACCTTCAAAATTTACAAATTGTGGTATCGCTTTCCTTAATGTGTTTCCTTGGTGTGTCTACCTCTGGAGTGGAGGAAAGATTAGAACTCCTGCCAGAATTTTACATCCGTCTGAGAATCTGCTAAAGGGATTTTCCCTCACTTCAGTCACAATGACAATGGCATCACCAAACAGGAAGTGCAGGAAAATCTAGCATTCCCCCACTCTACTATAAAATAAACATTTTTACTTTTGTCTGTGTTGCTGTTTTCCTCACTTCCTGCTTGGTCAAACTGTTCTCACTGCAGCAGTCAGTGAGGGCAAATCTCTCTACTAGAGTCTGTTATAACAGTACAGATCCAACAGAAGTTCTAATTCTCTTCTAATCTATAAATAAAAAAAAAGCTTGAGTTGCATTATCATTAGTTTTAACTAAAATAATTAAATGACATAATGGATAGAACTAACGAGTAAAGCCGGCCACTCGGTATACTCTCCAATGTAAATCTTCTTTTGGTTACACATCAAATGACACAGTGTAAAGACTGCTAATGCATTTCGGCTACTACAATCTTCCTCATAGCATGATAATATGATTAAAAATCATTACCTAAATATCTTCTCTACTTGCTCCATAATTAATTACAGAGGCAGGATTCAATTAATTTAAAAAAGCAGTTGAAGTAAATGACCCAGCATGGAGTAGAACTAACAGAATAGTATCCTGCCCAAACATGAAAGATAACTTATACACATTCAGAACATCATAACTGTATAGTCGATTTGCATAACCATATAACTATTTAAAAAACAAATCTATATCCAATCTATTGTTCAGACCGAATGTTGCTCTTTAGTGTGTTTAATGTGTTAATCCATCACACCTCTTCTTTGAGTGAAAAATAAAATGAATCTAGATTACCATTTTGCATTTCTCTAAAATGTTTTGAAACATTAGATATATTTTTGTCATTCAGGTTGTTTGTATCATTGAAATGTTCAGATATCCTAAGGGGACATATGGGAGGTGTGGTGGATGCACAAGCTGAACACAAGAGCACCATTCAGTCTGAACAATACATTGGATATATATTTGTTTTGGAATAGTTATATGGTTATGCAAATTGACTATACATTTATGATATTCTGAATGTGTACATTTATCTTTCACATTTGGGCAGGATACTATTCTGTTAGTTCTACTCCATACTGGGTCATTTACTTCAATTGCTTTTAATTCATTGAATCCGGCTGTATAATTTATTATGGAGTGCGTGTAGGAGAAGATATTTATGTAATAATTTTTAATCGTATTATCATGCTATGAAGAAGGCTGTAGTAAAGCGACAAACGCGTTATCAAATGTGTACAGTGTGCACAGTGTATAGACTGCTATCTAGCCAGTATACTGAGTGGCCGGCTTTACTTGCTGTGGAATTATTCAGGACAACACCAAGTGCAGAATACAGTCCTGGATATACGTAATAATTCATACTGCACCATTTAGTTGCTATTCTGCTTGTAGGGTACACCACTTTATAAATGGCACTTATTATTTTGTTTCCAAAACACAAACCATTGTCTTTTTTTTTTACATTACATGGTAAATGTGTAACATATGCCATGTGTGTTATTTAAATGAAGATTTGCTTTCTGATACGGCTAACATGAACTTTATCAGTCCATTAATCTATTTGAAATGACGTTTAACAGCCCTGATGCTGTAGGGCAGACTATATTGTGCTAATTATTTTGAGAGGTTAAACCAGAACAAGTCCACCCCTCATTAATGTTTTATTCATAAATATACAGAATTGCTTTGCTCTATCTTTAGTATAGCTGTGTGTCTTTTAACAAACTGGGATTTGTATCCTAAATGGGGAATAAAGGGATTCAGTATTTGTTTTATTTGGGTTCTTTGATGTTTTAAGAATAATTAGTATTTTAGAATTGATAATAAAACATGATTCACAGTGAATTTTGGAAATCTAAGTTTCTAAATATAAAATATTTCAATGTTCAGCTATTTTAAGCGATATATTCACTTTTTCCGATAAATGCATTAAAGTAAACCTGCCAGTTCCATGAAACATTTCTGCTAAAATGTCTTTTGATGTCTGAACGATATCGTTCTTGTCTTCAGATAATTTACTTTGTGTCTGTGAAAGACAATAGATCCTAAACACAGGCTATCATCAGGGCTGCTACTTCTTTCAAAATTGAGGATATGGAGGAGGCAGGGCTTAGTGCCAGAAGGAGGTAGGATTTCAGAGAAATCATGGGCCAGGATATCACTTTAAAGGACAGTTATCCTTTTTATAAATTATCCCAACTCCCTGAGCAAAGCCTGTTATAGCAGTCTTTAACCTTCCAGAATAGTAGGCCTCACCCATAAAAACAAATGACGCTGCAGTACACATTTGCTGTAAAAATAGCACTTTGCAGGGATCTTTTCTGAGGGAAGGCAAGCTATGTGTGGCACTCTGCAGAGCTGCACAGTGAATAATACTGAAACTGAGGGGAACATACATTTTTAACAAGCTGCACATCTCAGGAGGGTGGCTGCATTCATTAAAGAGTAAGCAAACTTGCGCATGCCTGCTCATACACAACAGAATTCCAAATACTTCTATGGGAATGGGAGATGGAACCGGAGGACAGTTTCAAACAATATCTTTTCCTGTAAGGGATTTCTTGTCTGCTATCCTATCTGACAAGGAATCTTCTTCTGAACAATGCCTCGTTTGTGACAAAGTGATAGCATTTCCCACTAATTTCCACATTGAGATAATAGAGGGATTATTAGATCAGTGTGCATTTTTTTTATAGTTCTAGGGCTCATACACACCAGCAGCTGCACTGAACGCACGACCTCTGGTGTGTGCAGGGAAAACAGTGCTGATACACTGATCCTGGAACATTACATTGTTCATTGTTTCTTTTTTTTCTTTTGTGAATTTTATTGAAATTTGAAAGTAAAATTTCATTAAGTTCTCTTGGCCACTGCTCAGTGTAATGCAGTGGATTGCTGAACTGGGAAAAAAGTACTGCATACCATACTTTATTTTTATTTGTTTTTGTGAAAAAAAAGAAACAACATTTAAAATCAAAAAGAAAAATTACATCTACAAAAGAAGGAAAAGAAAAGGAATAGGTCAAACAAAAAGCCATTACATAAGAACCAACTGTCATTGAGCCCATAGTTATTAGGATTAACTCAATCTGAATGGCAGTAAATGAACCATGGGTCCATACTTTATTTTTAATGCACACCATCACAAGGCTTTTTGCTTTTTGTTACACCTGGTGTGAACAGGCCCTTCATAGTGCAAATATTATTTAAGAGAAAAAGGAAAACATGAAGAGAATAAAGTACTACATAAAAAATTTGGCCCCCAAAACCCCTTAAAAGGTTGATAAGTTTGAAGACAAGTGCCCCTAGAGTGCAACTGTATCACAAAATTATTTCTGCTATGATAATTGAGTTGACTTTTTGAAAAACCACAGCAAACTACTATTCTACTAAGAGATGCAATATGGGTTGAGTAGTCACTGCTATGTATTAAATCAGCTTGTGAGTTAAAACCTGAAACCTGACATCTATATATCGGGATGACTACTAAAAGAGTTGTGCAGAGGTCTGATGACCTTAGCCCAAAGAGCAGAAACCAAAATTCAGAGCAATGTGATTCATTACCAATGTCAGAGCATCTTCTGAAACATGCTCCAGAGAGACCGCTATTAAACTAATCCACTAGTGATCATGTAAGTCCTATGATGGATATTAACAGAGGTTTCAATTAATAAAGTTAAATGACTTACTAGAGTAGCACACGGACCCTTTTCACTACCTTTGGCTCACTTGCAGGGAAAGAAGGCACACCGTACTATGCCCGTACCCTCCTGGTTGAGGAGGTTAAGCGGTGTTATGTATTTGGGTCCCACAGCTAGGTTCTTCCATCAGTTGGTTCTCATCTCCTAGGATATAGGGACAAGTCTCTGTTTTCCCCCCAAGTAATTCCAATGTCCACACCACTTTAAACTCCAACGTTGAGTTTATTTTCTCAATGTTCAGCAGATAGAAAAGGGTGGATGAAAGACAGGACAGCAAGGTTTGGGAGGTTAGTCCAGGCACAAATGGATATCACAATCGCTACTCCATCCCAGAGTAGGTTTAGCTCACCCATATAGTCTCCTGCAAAGTGGATCCTAGCAGCCGAAGTGATGCTCGGACGTTTGATCAAGTTCTTTTTCCTAGATGCGATCGGGAGACTCTCTGCCACAGAATCTATCAGACCCCGAACCTCTTAGCTTCTGGTACATAAGGATAGGTGCCAGCAGCAGCACATTACTAGGCCCTTGGTGTATAGAAGAATCCCTCCAGAAAGTTACCGGGCCCCTTCCTTCAACGTGAACTCTCACCGGTCCGTCAGAAAGGTCCTCCCCCAGCCTCCTCTTCTTAGAAGCGGGCTCCCTCGTGAGGGACACCCTGGGACTCCTCTTTCCAGAAGTGGGCTCCAGCTAAAGGTGCTGGGCCCAGTGTTGAAGATGCAGCCCCAGGACTAAAGGTGCCTGGGACTGGTGCACACGTGGCCCCATGGCCTGGAGGGCCATGCGCCACGCACTTGGACTCTGACTCCTCTCCTCCTCCGAAGACCCCTCCCAGGCGGCGTCTCCCCTTTATGTATCCTCTCCCAGCATGCACAGCAGGCCAAACACGCCCACTGTACCACTGCCGAGAGAGGACACCCCAAGGCACAGCACTAATACCAGTGGTTCAACCCTGACCCGTTATGGCAGTGCCACCTACAGGCCACAGGGTACTGCACACCAGTATACCACCTGGAAATAAAATAGCAGAACCTACAAATTGAGAACGGTCTGAGCCCAACTACTATCTCAGACCAGCCCCTAAATTTGGGTATATAGCACCCCTAAATGGGGTGGGCGCTACACTAGGTTTAAAGTCTTGTAACAATGATTCCTTCAGGAGGTCAAGAGGGTAAAGTTGAGGTCCTGCTCCCATTTAGCTATAAAAGCTCATTTATGCCTCACGGGCTTATTCAAAATTGAGAATATATATGAAATTACATTTTAAATTGAGGGGATGCAAGCACATGATCTTGAAGGATGATACTGTGATAGATGCGGTATGCGATAAAGCGCACTGGGTCAAAAATCATGCCACTGTTATCCTTGCTTCACTAACTGAGTAAGTGACCCAGAAAAAATGTGTGTGAGCAATTCTCTTTAAAGCAAACTTGCAATAGAAAAAAGAATTTCAAATTCCAGTGGCCCTACATACCTCACAGTTCCAGATGCTTGCACATCAGATTCAAATTCTGAATTAGACTCCGGGGTATCCAGGATCCCAGCTTCAATATAATAACTCTGTCCCCTTCCCTTGCTAAGTCAGGCTGGTAAGGAGGTGGGGTAAGGATGTGGCTTTTACAGAAGGTCTCCCAGCTGCTTCAGGCACAATGCAGGACTTGGGATTCTCAAAGACCTCTTGGCTTTAGCTCTGCAAGCTTCACAGCCTGGATGTCATAGGCTTTACACACCTTTCACAGTAGGCTTCTATATTTGCAGAGACCCTCATTGCACAGAACAGTGTGGCCCCACCCTGCCATGCATTCTCCCTTCTTATTTGTTGAAAAAAGGAAATTTTTTAAGGCTGTATTTATTTATTTTATTGCGAGAATGCAATTAACAATAGGAATGACCGCAACATTTGGCCAATAAGTCAATGCAGGAAAAACAATGTACAGTATGTTAGTATAGGTTGAGTGCGACCTAACAGCACTGGGTCCAGTGGATAGAACTACTCTTTTACACACCCGATTCCTGGCAATAATAAAATAATTTCCACGGGCAACATCCAGTGAGGGACTTCTCTTAAGTGGTAGAACTGCCTTCACAACCTCCCTCTTGTCCTAATGATGAGAAATATGGGTGATGCCTGCCCAGTTGCTTTAGAGGATTGGAGCAAAACTGGTCTAGAATAACTAAGTGCTCATTTAACACCAACACTATGGAATCTGCTTATAAAGTCCTACTCCACTGGTATTGGGTACCAGCACAGATAGCCAATACCTTTTCAACTCATGATAACCGATGCTTTAGAGCCTACGGCCAAAAAAGGAGATGTTTTCCATGTCTGATGGTCCTGCCTGAACCTGAACACCCTTTGGTCCACAATTGTCTGCCTTATCCAGACTTTGTTCAGAGGCCGTGGTCAAAAAGGTAATATTTTCTATGTCTAGGGGTTCTGATTGAACCTGATTACCTTTCGGTCCAGAATTTTCTGCCTTACCCAAACTTTGCTTCACATTTCCATTCACAAAGACCAAGGAATGGCCCTATAGCACCACTCAGTCACGGGACTCACTGTTGAGCAACAAAGACGGGTTACTCTCCTCTTCATTGCAGTTGAACAGTGCATTACTAATAAATGAAAGAAACCTAGAGCTCATTTAGCAGAATTTCTAAGGCATATGAATACTTTATTTGTCAAACAAACAAAAAAAAACAACACTCTAGCAATATCAAAATCACTGATCACCAATCAAAATTCCTTAAAGTTTGGCAACCCTGGCTTTATTATAATTTACCTATCCTGGACCCGGATAACCTTAGCCACTTATAAGCACTCATAAAATGTTTGGATCTAAGCCCCAGTCCTTAGATGTGGTGGTAGTTTTTTCCTTTTCAAGCTCAGAATTTTTCTGCAAAAACAGAAAAAAATATTTTGATCCAAATTCCAGTGTAACTTCCTGTGTAATGAATCGATATCTCAAATGATGTTATCAGTTTCACAGTGAACTACAAAAATCCTCCTCTTAATGGGGATAAGAATTAGGGGAGGTGCTTGTTGTCCAACTTAAGAGACCAGCCTTTAATACCGCTTAGTGAGTGAAGGATATTTCACTAGGGCAGGAAGTAGGTCAATGAGAGGTTCGAAAGATGAAATAGAGGAAAAAGGAAACTAATGCAGGCATCATATCTAGGAATTGTGAGCTGCAATTTAATCAAATTTTTGTGGTTTTAGATACTTTAACATGAATGGCATGCTGAAATGTTTTTCTTAAAGTGATTTAAAGTATTGTCTTTGTTATTTTTTTTTAAAAATAACAAACATGTTATACTTACCTGCTCTGTGCAGTGGTTTGCACAGAGCAGCCCAGATCCTCCTCTTCTCGGGTCCGCCGCAGGTGCTCTTGGCCCCTACCTCCTGTCAAGTTGCCCCAGCACAAGCAGCTTGCTATGAGAGCACCTGAATAGGCTCTGCGTGTCCATTCACACACAGAGCCCTGGCTCGGCCTTGCCCCCTCCATCTCCTGATTGGCTTACTGGCTGTGATTGACAGCCAATGAGGAGTGAGAGTCTCCAGAGAGCCGGGGCTCTTGTGCACATTGCTGGATCTGGATGGGGCTCAGGTAAGTATTAGGGGGCTATTGCACACAGAAGGTTTCTTACTTTCATGCATAGAATGCATGAAGGTAAGAAAAACCTTGAGCCTTTGGAACAACTTTAATTTGAATAGTGAATGAAAAGGGATACAATGAGTTTTTACTGCTATGCGAGGCTCCATTTGAGAAATATCCCCTAATACACTGTATCAGACAGGAAGTGAGAATAATTCTCCAACAGCAAACTTTGTTTGGGAAAAATGCTGCGTGCAGTAAGTTATAGAAACCAATAAATTCATATTAATTGTCTAATTGTTCTCAGATGATGAAAAAAAGGCATTTTGTTAGTCATTGTGATTATTCTGAATAACTGCTCTTTGCACAACATCAGTGTCCTCTGTTCTAATGTATTTAAGACTGAAAGTGAAAAGCAAAGGTCATTGAGGGGGTACAGGTTGTTGGATAGTCTTTATAAATAAATTAGAAAAGTCTTATGAATTATGTTTTATGTAAAATTAGATAACATGAATAAGACATGCTCTTTAGTTACACTGTCATAATGTGTACTAAGTAATTTCTTCCTTTTCCAGGCTGTTCTAAAGTGACCTGCATCAGCTTGACACGTGAAGCTTCAATTAAATTGTCTCCTATGCATGGCAAACAGATATCAATCCGTTTTTTGGACATGACAGACTGTTTTTTGCTGGAAGATGAAGGACTGCACACTATAGCAGCTCACTGCACTCAGCTTACCCACCTCTACCTGCGTCGCTGCATTCGTATCACTGATGAAGGTCTGCGATATATCATGATATACTGTACATCTATCAAAGAGCTAAGTGTCAGCGACTGCCGCTTTGTCAGTGACTTTGGTATGCGTGAGATTGCAAAATTAGAATCACGTCTGCGGTACCTAAGCATAGCCCACTGTGGAAGGATAACCGATGTGGGCATCCGTTACATTGCTAAGTACTGCAGTAAGCTGCGCTACCTCAATGCTCGAGGATGTGAAGGCATCACAGATCATGGGGTGGAATACCTTGCAAAAAATTGCACAAAACTGAAATCTTTGGATATTGGGAAGTGCCCTCTAGTTTCAGACATTGGTTTAGAGTTCTTAGCACTCAACTGCTTTAACTTAAAGCGCTTGAGTCTTAAATCCTGTGAAAGCATCACAGGTCAAGGCCTACAGATTGTGGCTGCCAATTGCTTTGACCTACAAATGTTAAATGTTCAGGATTGTGATGTTTCAGTAGATGCTCTACGGTTTGTCAAACGCCACTGCAAGCGTTGTATAATTGAACATACAAATCCTGCATTTTTCTAAAAAAAATACAGTGCATTAATATGTATAACAGATCTTGCACATGCAGTAACTTGTCCATACAAAGTTCTGCTTTTTTCTTTGACAAGAACGGAAAGTAATTATGTGTTTGTTTTTTGTCTGCAGTTCAGATATCTAGACATGCTGAATAAGAACTGTGCATTTGATCAGTGCATAATATGCGTGCGTATGTACTTTACGTTGCTATGTTAAGGTGATTATCATTAGAAAAACATTCCTGCCATTGAGAATATGTGTGAATGTGTCAAATGCTGCATTTGGTAAAACCTACAAGATGTTACATAATTCAAATGTTGGAGTTTCTCTGTAATAGAACAAGTGAACACTTTCTGCAGTTTATTGTATTAAAGAGAAAGAAGGATAAGTTCACTGCCAAAACAAATTTATTATAATCACATACACTTACCACCTATTTTGCATTAATAATAACCTTTTCATTATGCAATAAAATAAAAATAATACATTTCATCACATTTCCCAATTTGTCCTGTTTTAGGAGGAAACCTTGGTAAGCAGTAGATTGAGTATAACTACAAAATGTTTTTGTTTTTTTTGTTTTTTTGGCAGAGCCTGTGTAGACAATAATAGTTTTCATATAAAGATAACTTGTTCCTTTAAGATGACATCCTTCCCTTAATTTTTCTGCCACTGCAGCCTTGCAAAATTCGTTGTTTTGGTTCAAGGGGTAATCTAATAAAAGATATGTAGTACAGAGTGGAAAATACCTCCATGATCCATAATCAGGATCTTTATATAGGGCTACAAAAGTTAATATGACTATGGCTTTACTGCCAGATCATCTATGGAACAAATTATTAACTTTACACCAGGTTGTACTTATCGTATTCCTAAGTACCAGAAATGCAAGTAACCATATTATAATACAGCAGTTATTCAAAAAGCTATCTTGAAGCTTTAGCCATACGCATGCATGCTGTCTCCAATGCTAGAGTGGAAGAAATTTGCAGGAGTCCTCTTAAAAAAACAGAAAGGATGTTGCATGATAATGTCAATGGATGAAAAAAGACCTCCCCCATTTTTATGAAAATACATTTTTTGAGTGGTAATTCTAAGTAAGTAACAGATACCTCTGTACCTTGCTTAAAGTCTGTTTTCAATGAACAACAGGGAATCACAGTGAGCCCTGGTTCACACTGGTGCGATTTGACATGTCAAATCGGCGGCATTTCCCGGTAATGGCACCGTCCTAATCGGTGTAACGCCGCATCTGCGGCGCTGCACCAATTTCGAAAAGTAGTTTCTGTACTACTTTTTGCAATTTCGGCCCGCGATTTACATTGACATCTGTGCAGAAACCTTAAATCTCAAGTACAGAAGTAATGCTTCCAGACACCCTTCAGTAATTGGCAAGAGGGGTCATAGCTCGATTTTGAAAGCTCTCTCATTCCTAGGCACCTTAGGTGTAGTTGTGGATCTGCAACAACTGAAATATATACCCATTATGCAATAAACAAAGCAAGATGACTACATAACTATAGAGCCTTCACGTTTAACTACTGCAAAGAAAATGGAATGAGTTTAATTTTCCTTGTTATATAAATCAGGCTTAGATTCTGAAAAAGTATTTTCCGCTCTCACTGAATAGGCACAAAAATCATTGTGTCCGGAAGCCTAACACTGGGAAGGACTTCCCTTGGACCCTCGCCAGTTTGCTAATTGCATCATGTAACAGTGACACAGAGTGTTAAAACATAATAAAGCCGGAAATGTTGTAAAAAAAAAGATTGAAAGTTGATTTTTAAAGTTTCACTGCTGTGCTCTATAAAATAGAATTCTCAACACTTCTCCCCTGTTCCAGTTGTCATCTGTTTCAGCATCTGGTAGAGTTGGAGTTGATAACAAATCAACATCTTTTACTAGTATTCCTAAAATGTATGGCCGCTTGTACTACAGGTATCTAAAACCTGCTTATCACAATGGTGGCAGTATAAATGGTTAGACATTTTTGTACTTCAGTTCAAAATCCTTTGGTATGACCCTTTAAAAATTAATTAGTTTTTGTACATATTCTCTTTTGCTTTTAGTGGTAAAGTTATTGTCTCCAGCTATAACATTAGGGCTTACAAAAATTATGAAAACAGCAAAGCATGAATAAAAATTACAGTTGTTTAACAGCTATTAAAATCCTGGGGTGATTTAAATAAAGTGAATTCTCTATGGTTGCTATAATTTACTGCTGTTATGCCGCGTACACACGATCGGATTTTCCGTCGGAAAAACCTTGGATGGTTTTTCCGACGGAATTCCGCTCAAGCTTGGCTTGCATACACACGGTCACACAAAAGTTCTCTGAACTTTCGACCGTCAAGAACGGGGTGACGTACAACACTACGACGAGCTGAGAAAATTAAGTTCAATGCTTCCGAGCATGCATCAAATTGTTTCCGAGCATGCGTCGGAATTGCTACAGACGATCAGAATTTCCAATTGGAATTTTTTCCATCTGAAAATTTGAGAACCAGCTCTCAAATTTTTTCTGGCGGAAATTCCTACAGGAAAAGTCCAATGGAGCCTACACACGGTCGGAATTTGACCAAAAGCTCACATCTGGCTTTTCTTGTCGGAATTTCCGACCGTGTGTACGGGGCATTACACTTAGTTATGTGCACTATTTACTAAATAAGCCTTTCTGAGTATGCCACTAGTCAAAGGCAACCAGGCATTTTTACTTACCAGATTATTTTCAGAGGAATTGAGTTTATTTTACTTGACATGTATGGTAAAAAAATGCATAACTATAAGGAACCATGCACCTTCTATGCAACCCATTCCCACAACCAGAGCTACAGTATATACCAGGGGTGTCCAAACTTTTTTCAAAGAGGGCCAGATTCGATGAAGTGAACATGGGTGAGGGCCGACCATTTTGCCTGACATTCTTTGAACCCTTAAAATTTGGTCTAAGTGTGTTCGTCCGAGCAACTAATACACTGCCCAACAAGAATTCTCTTGCCTTCGTGGCCGTGTGTGGTGAAGAGATGATCTCAGGCGTGTTATTTGGATATATATATATATCTTTTGTGGGCCCAAAGAATCCCTGAGCGCCGCTCAGGACTAAGGATGAGCTTGGGCGTGTTATTTGGATATATACCGTATTTATCGGCGTATAACACGCACCTTCACTTTAAGAGGGAAGTTTCAGAAAAAAAAAATTCAATAAAGAACTGTGAAGCAAAATAAGGGTCAGTGCCCATCAATGCAGCCTAATCATTTCCCATCTGCAGCCTCACCATTGCCATGAATGCTGCCTCACCATTGCCATGAATGCAGCCTCACCACTGCCATGAATGCAGCCTCACCACTGCCATGAATGCAGCCTCACCACTGCCATGAATGCAGCCTCACATGTGCCATGAATGCAGCCTCACATGTGCCATGAATGCAGCCTCACATGTGCCATGAATGCAGCCTCACATGTGCCATGAATGCAGCTTCACCCTTGCCATCAGTGCAGCCTGATCGATGCCCATCTGCAGCCTCGGAGTGGACAGGGAGGGGGGCGGGGTGAAAGCCATCAGATTATATACAGAAGAATCTCCTGTTTACACAGCGGCCTCTTTAATACAAAGTCTCGCCTCCTATGATAGACAGAACAGTTGTCCAATGGCAGCCCAGGAGATGGAACTTCTTATTACAGACACCGCCGAGTAAACAGGAGATTCTCCTGTATGTAATCTGACGGCACTGGTCCCTCCCCCTCCCTGTCTTCTCCGAGGCGGCACTGGTAAATATAAAATATATCTTTTGTGGCCCTGGGGGCCACAAAGGATATATATATCCAAATTACCAGGGGGGCCACATTAAACCAGAACGCGGGCCGGACTTTGGACATGCCTGGTATATACAGTATATCACATGCCATATTCCGTCTAATGCCTATAACAGCAGAGACAGTAGGAACAGCACCAGACTAAGAAAATTTGCAAATGTGTTTATTTTTCTTATTTTGTTTCCCTTTTTTTAAAACTGTGGGTATTTGTGACCAAAGACAGCAATAGAAATATGGGGACAGGAGACATGCGATGAGTCAGAAATCACAATGATATCTTTCCTCTTACTTATGTATGGTGTTTTGCACAGTTGAAAATATGTTCTGCATATAAAGCAGACCACAGACTGCATCCAATAATTTTTAAATAATATAATCACATGACATCACCTGACACTGGCTAGTAACTACACACACACATTTAAAGAATTGTATCATTAAGTAATGTTTCTAGGCCCCCAAAAAAATAAAATAAATTCAGTTGCCTCATTGTCTGCCCAAAAGAAAAACAAATATGGCCATTTCTGAGAGCAACGCTGTTACCTATATGCATGCGCATTTGCTAGGGTGCCACCTGTTCCCAGATTGCTGAGCAGAATAGCTTTCCATATGGTTTGATTCCTGCTATATAATGTTGGCCATGCCTCCATAAGCAACAGCTGAGAACTTCAGCAGTGCATTTGTGCAAACAAGAGATAAAAGCACTTATCAAATTCTTATTTCATCCACATTCTTTACTTAAAAACACAGATTTCCCTGCACTGCTCTAATGGGTATTTGGTTTTTGTGCCCCATAAATATTAGCAGTCTACCAAGGCAATATGTACTATGTAAGCAAAAAATGACACCTGACTATCACAAATACTGTATGCCCAAAAGTGTGGACACCCATGTAAACCATTAGGATCAAGTGTTTCCAGTGAAGGGTACTGTTAATGCTACAATTAGTTTACTATCAAAGTCATACTAAAGAATGCAATGTAAATGCCAATCTGATTACAAAATATATCAACAGTCAAGTTACTTAACATAAGAAGGCCATAGCGTATCATTACATGCTATCAATGAGTCCTGGTTCACATTGATGCGTTTTGACAGGTCAAATTGCATGTCAAATCGGCGGAAATTGCCGGCAATGGCACCGTTGTAATCGGTGCGACGCTGCATCTGCGGCACAGCACCGATTTCAAAAAGTGTGCTACTTTTTGCGATTTTGGTGTGCGATTTCCATTGACATCTGTGCAGAAACCCGCACAGATGACTGTAAAATCGCCGCCGAAATCGGGACTGACATGCGGGAGTGAAATCGGCTTCATTCGCGCAGCTCAGTGTGAACCAGGGCTGAATCCACAATGTAATCTGATCTAAACTGAAAAATACTTTTTTTAGACCATATACAGAATAGGACACTGTGTAGCTTAAATAATAAGCATTTCATTTTACATGTATGTTTTTGTATTTCTCCTAAATACTGTGAATTGCATAAATTAACAACAGTACATCTACATGTACATCTACATTATATTGCATTTGTAACTACACACTCTTCGGGCTGGTTCACACCATGTACCATAGAGATGAATAAAATGTAATTTTGTGACATTTCAGTAAAGTTTAAAAAAAAAAATAAGGCAAACAGTGCCTTGCATTGCTACAAGGCATCACCCTCACCACTGTTACACAATGGACACCATTCCGCATGCTAAAATGGCCTGCATTAGTGTGCTGGCTGGTGTGATTGAGACACCAGATTAAGACTATCCAAAACAAAATGTTTTGATGTTGGCTGGTTGCAGGTGGGTTTAAAGCTGCAAACATTCATATTTTTATCATATATTCAGTCTTCTTCAGAAAAGCCATGCAGAAGTGTATTGTATTTTAGTCAGAGCTGTAAAAAATTATGTCTGATTGGTAAATTCTTAAAGGTATTTTGGCCATAAACAGCCTCCCCAACTTACATCCAGTAATGCATGGCCTGTTAATAGTTTGCAGAGTACTGCCTTGTAGAAGAGATGTGTCTATTCTCCTTATACTAAAAATTCTGGGTTCTTACAGGGGGTTCCATCTGCACTGGGGTGGTGATATACAGTAGGGCTTCATTATTAGCATGGGAAATTACAAAAATTTAGCATATAGTCAAGAAAAATATTGTGGGGAACTTGGAAATTTTAGGCTGCCTTGCAATATTGTTTTTTAAAAGTTTTAAAAATAAACAAGAAACTTTTTTAGGTAGCAACAGTTTGCATGCATTTTATCTATGGTCCTGACCATGTCACCAGCCTATACCTCCAGTATACCTATACAGGTAAAATCACAGAAGATTTCCTTTCCTTACAGGTTTTTAATTGACTGGTAATGTGCTTTAGAACTTCCTAGGGAATTGACACTTCAGCAAGTGTCAGTTACGTAGGACAGCTTCTCACTTCTGCATATTATAACTCTCTACTCTTCTGGAAGTGTTGCATTTCTGTCTAATTGCTTGTCCAGCATCTGAAGCCTCGTACACACGACCGGTTTTCTCGACAAGAAACGACAAGAAAACTGTTGGGAGAGCTTTCTTGCCGAGAAAACCGGTCGTGTGTACGAGGCTTTCAGGTTTATCGTCAAGAAAACTGCCCAGAATCTCGACGAGAAAAAAAGAAGACCTGCTTTCTTTTTTCTCGTCGGGAGTCTCATTTTTCTCGTCGTGATTCTCGTCAGACTGTATTTGGACGAGAAAACCGTTCGTGTGTATGCTTTTACAAGTCTTCAAAAACTGCGCATGGTCAGAATCAAGTATGAGACGGGAGCGCACCTTCTTGTAAAACTAGCATTCGTAATGGAGATAGCACATTCGTCACGCTGTGACGAACTGAAAGCACGAAGACTGAAAAGCGTGAATCGTCTCTCCCCAAACTTTTACTAACACGCGGTAACACGAGATCAGCAAAAGCAGCCCAAGGTGTGGCGCCATGAGAATGGAACTTCCTCTTTATACTGCTGTCGTACGTGTTGTACGTCACCGTGCTTTAGACCGACGAGATTTTGGATTCACAGTGTGTATGCAAGGAAAGCTTGACAAGAATCTCGTCAAGCTTGACAAGAAACCCATCGAGAAAAACAAGGTTTTTTTTGCGACGAGATTCTCGGTCGTGTGTACGAGGCTTGAGTCTCTCCCCTCACCTCCTTCACCTTCCTACATAACCCTTTATGTAGCAGCTGGGGGAGGAGTGAAGGGACATACTATAAATATTCATCATATAGGGATGTCTAAGGTCTCTTAAGTTACAGCTCTTAATCTGGGGCTGCTGACATTACATCCTAAATGGTGGCACCCAGCAGCAGTTTTAGCACTTTTAGATGTCAACACAAGAGAGGCTTCTACAGGTAAATAACTTACCTAAAATATGTTAAATTCACATATAATTTTATGAGAAGATTGTTAATGAAATAAATGGTCTGGCAGCAGGTTCCCTTTAAAGAGAATCATATATGAAGCAATATTACCATGCGCAGGTTGACAACTTCTTTTGCTCTTTGCTTGCCTACACGGAGGAGTTATGTAGATGGGGAGGGAGCAGAGCTGCATGATTCTGGGGAAAATGAGACTCACAATTTATTTTGCTTAGAATAAAGATCACAATTCTCGCGGCGTAACATCATCTTTCACATTATACAAAAAAACTGGGCTAACTTTACTGTTTATTTTTTTTTTATATCTTCAAAGTGTATTTTTTCCCCAAAAATTGAATTTGAAAGACTGCTGCCAAAATACAGTGTGACATAAAATATTGCAACAACCACCATTTTATTCTCTAGGGTCTCTGCTAAAAAATATATATATATAATGTTTGGGGGTTTTAAGTAATTTTGTAGCAAAAAATAATGATTTTAACTTGAAACCAACAAGTGGCAGAAAAAGGTTTAGTCTTTTAAGTGGTTAAACTTCCCTCATTTACAGACCGAAGTTCATTCCTTTGATCTAAAGAACAAAATATTACAATGTTTATAGTTAGCTCAGCTGAAGAATGTTGTTTTTTTTTTTGTTGTTTTTTTTTGACAGAGAACTCTGCATAGAATTTGGGAAAATGCTTTGTTAAGATTGTGAGGGGGAAAGAATCGTGATCTTGATTCTTAACAATTAATCGTGCAGCTCTAGGAGGGAGATTACGAGAGCTCTGTGAATTTTGTGATGTATCAGAAATTAAGTAGGCAGGACTGACAATGCATGCTTTAAAATTCAAAGCCAAAAATACACTGGGGTTGATTTACAAAAACTGGAGAGTGCAGCTATACATGGTAGCCAATAAGCTTATAACTTCAGCTTGTTCAATTAAGCTTTACAAAAATTAATGGAAGCTGATTGGTTTCTATGCAGAGGTGTGCCAGAATGTGCACTCTTCAGTTTTAGCAAATTAACCCCACTGTGTTATCATATCAAAGAGGAAGTCAGGTGCACAATGTGTTTCATCTGATATTTTACTGTACTTGCAGCATGCTTAAAGGAAAGAAACATAGGGAAATATCCGTGCATTTTTGCCATGGCATACACTTTCAGACATTTGCCACCAGAACAAGTTTCTCAAATGGAATATTTCCCCTCTATTTCTGCTCTGGTGACAAATCAAAATATTGGAATGCCCCTTGCTTTTCTTTCGGCAACAATGGTCACCAGGTGAAATAGAGAGGGTGAATCTCCCTAATGGAAACATGACAGCGGTTGTAACCCCTCACCACTCTATTCAAAACAAGAAATAAAGATTTGCCTTGGATTACTTTTAATATGCAATGTTTTAGCACAAGTATGGTTAGAGCTGGGGTCCTCAATGCCCCCTTGTATACCGGATTTTTTTTTGGCACGGCTATACCCAGAAGGAAATGTGTATTACATCGTAACAACAATTCAGACATGGATAGACTCAATGGAAAAAAGTTACATCTGAACTCATATGATAAAGAGTTGTTATACTTAATTAAATGCTAATTATTGGATTTATGTAAGAACTCCTTACTGGATGTGACTGTTTATGTAATTAACACAGTTCTGTGATAATTTGTTGGTATTGGATCTCATTGATAGTATTAAAGCCAAACTTCTGGAAAGATCTTTATTATATATTTACATTGGTCCCACTTAGCACAATGTACGTATTTATGTCTCATACTTGAGGGGTTGCTGAGGAAGTAAAAAGATAAATACAGTAGTTGCCACTACTACAGTGATAGCCACTATCTTTCAGGTCCTGCTGGGGTTCTGTGCGAGCAGCCTTCCCTCTGCATACAGAACAAGGTGGATCGCTCACTCGGCACTGCAGCCAATAATATAATGCCTTGTATTTTTTTCAATGTATACAAGGAATTATTTGATTGGACAGGATAGAGAGAAGGGCGGTGGCATCACAATTTCCATCTCGTTCAATCAGAAAATGTCTCATCTTCACTAAAAATAATACAAAGAATTCTGTAAATGGTGGCAGTGTTGAGCAAGCAACCCTCTGTGGTCAGAGGAGAAACAGCTAGCACAGGACCCAAAAGATGGCAGCTATCACTGTAGTAGCACAGACTACTACAATGATTGTCAACTTCACCAGCGACCCATCAGGTATGAAATGTATTTACATTGTGCCAAGCTGGATCAATGTAAGTATTAAAAAAAAAAGATCATACTTGGAGTTCAGCCTAAAAACAAGGAGTTACACATATTACTATAGTTTGCCCTGAGATGTTTTCTTCAATCCGTATAGCTCAGTCTGATTTATTACAGTTAAATACAAGACTAAAAGTAACATAAATGAAAATAAAAATGAAGGCAATTATACCCTTGTGACTACATACCCTTCAATACACATAATATACAGTGCCTTGAAAAAGTATTTATACCCCTTGAAACTTTCCACGTTTTGTCATGTTACAACCAAAAACGTAAATATATTTTATTGGGATTTTATGTAATAGACCAACACAAAGTGGCACATAATTGTGCAGTGGAAGGAAAATACTTTGTAGAACCACCTTTTGCTGGGGATGTCTCTACCAGCTTTACATATCTAGAGAGTGACATTTTTGCCCATTTTTCTTTGCAAAATAGCTCAAGCTCTGTCAGATTGGATGGAGAGCGTCTGTGAACAGCAATTTTCAAGTCTTGCCACGTATTCTCAATTGGATTTGGGTCTGGACTTTGACTGAGCCATTCTAACACATGAATATGCTTTGATCGAAACCACTCCATTGTAGCTCTGGCTGTATGTTTAGGGTCGTTATCCCGCTGGAAGGTGAACCTCCGCACCAGTCTCAAGTCTTTTGCAGACTAACAGGTTTTCCTAGATTGCCCTGTATTTGGCTCCATCCATCTTCCCATCAACTCTGACCAGCTTCCCTGTCCTCATTGAAGAAAAGCATCCCCACAACATGATGCTGCCACCACCACCATGTTTCATGGTGGGGATGGTGTGTTCAGGGCGATGTGCAGTGCTAGTTTTCCGCCACACATAGCATTTTGCTCTTAGGCCAAATAGTTAAATTTTGGTCTCATATGACCAGGGCACCTTCTTCCACATGTTTGCTGTGTCCCCCCACATGGCTTCTTATGGCTTTCTTTCAACAATGGCTTTCTATTCTTCCATTAAGGCCAGATTTGTGGAGTGCATGACTAATAGTTGTCCTGTGGAATCTCGTCAAGAAAAAAACTTTGTTTTTCTCGACGGGATTCTTGTCAAGCTTGACGGGATTCTTGTCAAGCTTTCCTTGCATACACACTGTCAATCCAAAATCTCGTCGGTCTAAAGCGCAGTGACGTACAACACATACGACAGCAGTATAAAGGGGAAGTTTGATTCCAATGGCGCCACCCCCTGGGCTGCTTTTGCTGATCTCGTGTTACTGCGTGTTAGTAAAAGTTTGGTGAGAGACGATTCGCGCTTTTCAGTCTTTGTGCTTTCAGTTCGTTACATCGTGACGAATGTGCTATCTCCATTACGAACGCTAGTTTTACCAGAAGGAGCGCTCCCGTCTCATACTTGATTCTGAGCATGCGTGGTTTTTTAAGACTCCGAAAAGCATACACACGACCGGTTTTCTCGTCGGGAAACAGGCCGGCGAGAATGCCGACGAGAAAAACGAGAATCCTGACGAGAAAATAGAGAGCAGGTTCTCTATTTTTCTCGTTGAGATTCCCAGCAGTTTTCTTGACGAAAAACCATACACACGAACGGTTTTCTCTGCAAAAAGCTCTCCCAGCAGTTTTCTTGCTGGTTTCTTGCCGAGAAAACCGGTCGTGTGTATGAGGCCTGCGCTGTGGATCTCTGCAGCTCCTCCAGAGTTCCAATGGGCCTCTTGGCTGCTTCTCTGATTAATGCTCTTCTTGCCCAGCCTGTCAGTTTAGGTGGATGGTCATGTCTTGGTAGGTTTGCAATTGTGCCATACTCTTTCCATTTTCCGATAATGGATTGAACAGTGCTCCATGAGATGTTCAAAGCTTGGGATATTTTTTATAACTTAAAACCTGCTTTAAACTTCTTAAGAACTTTATCCCTGACCTGTCTGATGTTTTCCTTGGCCTTCATGATGCTGTTTGTTCACTAAGGTTCTCTAACAAACCTCTGAGGGCTTCACAGAACAGCTGTATTTATACTAAGCTTAAAGCGGAAGTAAACCCAACGATTTAATAGTGTCAAAAAGCAGTTACATTCCCGGCATGCCGGAAATGCTAACTGTCACATTGGCTGTGCTCTCAACCAAACTGTCACACCATCCAATGGCTGGTGTCATAACTGATCACATGTGCATCATCATGACAGTTGAAGATTAAACAGAGGCCAAGATGGCAGCTTCCTTGGCTAAAAATAATAGGAGGGTTTACTTCCACTTTAAATTACACACAGGTGGACTCTATTTACTAATTAGGCGACTTCTGAAGGCACTTGGTTTCAAAAGATTTTAGTTAGGGGTATCAGAGTAAAGAGGGCTTAATACAAATGCAATAGAAACATAGATGTCGCCCTTGGGACCTTAAATGAGGTGTGCACAAGTGGCCGATAAAATTGCCAGGTAAGTACAGTAAAATATTTATTACAGAAATAGTCACACATGAAAAAAGTAACATAAACAAAGGCAAAGCTGATACAATATTGCACATAGTTAAGGATAGCATTGCATTTAAAGTACATGAGTATACAAGACATCTATAACACCCGACGCATTTCGCGAGATGTGGCTCGCTCTTCAGGGGTGGATGCATGTGGGATATATCTGGAAATGAATGAATAAAAAGTAATGTAACACATGAATGGATGGACAAATGGTAAGAGGGGCCTCACAGAAAAAAGAAATACCCCATACTCACCAATCGGCAAAGCCTAGGTGCCTGTGGCTATGTTCACCGAGGATTGCAGAATTATATGCTTGGGAAGGGAGCTGAGGAGGCGTTGCCAACCAAAAAAATAAACCTGACCAAGGAACAATGGGAAGGCGTATATGGCATGGGTAGAGATTAGTAAATCAGACCTTTCTTTTATGTACATGAATACAAATGCACACCACACTTTTCACATATTTATTTGTAAAAAAAAAAATGAAAACTATTTATCATTTTCCTTCCACTTCACAATTATATGCTACTTTGTGTTGGTCTACCACATAAAATCCCAATAAAATACATTTACATTTTTGGTTGTAACATGACAAAATGTGGAAAATTTTAAAGGGTATAAATACTTTTTCAAGGCACTGTAAAAGGAAGGGCTATGGATAAATGCTTTGGGTTCCTGTCTTTAAAAACTCACCATATAGGTTGTTTGTGGAATAGATTATTGTGACTTAATATACATATCCAGGCCTCATGTTGAGGTCCTTAACTGAGATTTAATTCACAATACATGCTGTGTATTTAGGAGAATACTATTTTTCACTGTACAGCAGATTTCAATAAGCACTTTCAGGACATTTAATTGAGTTGCCACTTACTAATAGTAAATTACAATATAGTGCTACACAAATGTAGGCCATTATGTGTTATTTTTGGTGAATTGGCTTTGTCAACATTTTATAATTAATAATGATTACAATGTAACAATGATTTCCTCTGTAAATGATCCTACTTACTTTCTACCACCAACCAATTAATACTTTACCATGTATATATGATAACGCTTGTGTGATTCTTTTTGTGCCTTGAGCCATACATGCACTGATTGTACTGGATGTAGTCCCCCCTAAGTCTGACTGAAATTGACACAATTCTTCCACAATATGGATATTGTAATACAAATATCGTTCACAATGGATTGACCTATGTTGTAAGCAGTAAATATTCAGGTAATTTACCCTAATACAAAGAACAATATATAAAAGTATATTACCTTGTCACTAGCACCCAGAAATTCAGCAGTTTGTGTGTCTATGTCAAACTGATACTGGTTCCTGAATATTGCTGGTATGAAATAGGTTTCATTGTTGTTTTTCCATTGATTTGATGCACCTACTAAATAATAGAACATGCTGTACACAACAAGCATACAAATCGACTCAGAACACTGTAATGCCGCGTACACACGGTCGGAATTTCCGATGGAAAAAGTCAGACAGGATTTTTTCATTGGATATTCCGACAGTGTGTATGCCCCATCAGCCTTTTTTCCATTGGAAATTCAGACGGACTTATATAGAGAACATGTTCTCTTTTTTTCCGACGGAAAAAAATTATATCGGAAATTCTGTTCGTCTGTATGCAATTCCGACGGACTAAAAATCACGCATGCTCGGAATCAATTCGACACATGCTCGGAATCATTGAACTTAATTTTTCTCGGCTCGTCATAGTGTTGTACGTCACTGCGTTCTTAACGGGCGGAATTTGGTGTGACCGTGTGTATGCAAGACAGCATGAGCAGAATTCCGGCGGAAAAACCCATCAGAGTTTATTCGGATGGAAAATACGACCGTGTGTACAAGGCATTAGTGTGCACATTGAAACTTGTGTCACCACATCAATCAATGACAGGTATTTGACTTGTGTATATCAATCTGCCATGTTCCAGTGAATGCAGGGGTGACTACACCCACCATGCAAATGTAAATGTCTAATTTCTAAGTGCCTCCAGCAGTGGTTAGATATGGCATGTGTTTTTGATTGTTTGAATCACTAAAGGCCTGATATCATGAGCCTGTGACACTTTACTCACCAACATTTGAGCATTTATGCATTTAGTGCTCCCAAGTATGGTATGTAGAAATGTCCACTGGTATGGAAAATTTGGTAGTATGTAGGAATTTCCACTACTTTGGCACATGTTGGTGATATATAGAAATGTCCATTGCTGTGGCAATTGTTGATGTACCCAGATATCAATACCCATGGACAAATTTTCTAAGCCAAATACTACAAGAGTACATTCAGAGTCAAAGTTACAGGCAGAGGCGAACAAAGTTCCAAAGAGTATAGACAGCTGCATCCACAGGAGAGAACATTTATATCTACAATACTCATTTAAATATTTCACAATCTTCACAGATTCTAAACTGGAGGGTAGCAGAACAAAGACCACTACACTGAAGCCTCCAAGCATGTGTTTTCTATTGAAAATATCACATGAATGAATAGCTTTTTTAGAGATATTTGAAAAAAAATAAAAACATTTTATGTATATTTTAAATTGGCTAGAAAACATAGACTTGCCCCACAAATCCAGATGTGCCCCAATGAAACTAATTGGACTGTTGAATGATCTTGGGCAGTCCACATTTTAAACAACTGACACATTTGTAAGATTAAATATAGTAAACAAAAAAACATTTCAAACAAAAAATCAAGTAATAGATTTTTAAAATAAAATCCCTCATTCAAAAGCATTGCTATGTAAAGACCTGGGTTGATTTAGACAGTGGGTGGGAAGCTGGATCACAAAAAAAGTCAGTCATGGAGCAGGATTGGTACTTACTATCACGTCCGTTTTTCCCGACATTTTTTTTTTGGTCGAGAAAAACTACCGTGTGTGGGCTCCGTAGCAGTGTTTCCCTATGGGAAAACTGCCGTGGAAAAAAACGACAGCAATCACGACGAGAAAAATTAGAGCATGTTCTAATTTTTCTCGTCGTGATTAATGCCGTTTTTCCCGTCGGGAAAAATGACAAAAAGCCCACACACGGTCGTTTTTCTTGTTTAAAAAAAAAATGTCATTTTTCCCGACTGGAAAAATTATCGTGTGTACGCGGCATTAAAGTCCACCTGTGCCCATACTATGCTTTTGAGTAAAAATAAATAAATAAAAGAGCACTACCCAAAGAAGATCTAGTCCACCTCTCTCATCCAAATTGCTATACTTACCTAGATCTCATTTCAAGGCCCACAGTATTATTTACATCCCTCCACTGGCTTCCTGATTTGATGTCTTTGCAGTTTCCTTCCCATAAACCTCTATGGGTCTGCTAGATGATTTGGCTCCTATCTGTCAACTAGCCCCATAGAAGCCAATAGGACCAAACTGCACAGGCGCACAAAGAAATCAAGAAGCCAGCAGAGGAATGTAAATAATTCCACAGGCCTTGGAGTGAAATCCAGGTAAGTACAGCATTTTTATTTTTTTGGGAGGGGGGGGGGGGTTAGTCTTGACATACTTTGAAGGTGGAGGCAAAAGTTTAAGGAAACTTTGTGATAAAGTTTTCCTACCCTTTAAAACAATTCATGCCCAACCTCTATAGCTGCTTGTACTGTGAAGCTGCTCTTTCTCAAAGTTCACAACAGAGACTCTAAAGTTGGGTGTTAGTTTCTAACAGCTTAGAAACACCTGCCGTGGGCTTACCTCAGAGTGCTGGTCACCTGCCAAGATTTTGCATCAACAAAAAGTAATAGTAAAATAACTAAGATTTCAGTGCCTCTGATGTGAACTTTGAAGATGAAACTCTCCACTGTGCCTATAGCTAAAAGGTAAATGAGGGCTTGTTTTAATGTTCCTTTAATATTAATCAGAAAACTACCACATTATGGCCACTAGTTTAAAGAAAACAATCACATTAGGCAAATTTCAATAATTCTTTGTGATAGCTGTGCAAATACTTGGGACATTCATATAGGAAAGTTTTTATAAATATATCCTATTGTGGTGGTGCTTCAATAAAAGACTCCAATCAATTTAATTTGAACCAGAATTGATAAAATTCACAGCAGCTAAATTCAGCAGGTTTTTTTTTTTGTTTTTACAAAGCTTTTTGGTAAGACTGCTGTCTCTGTGCTATGGAACCTATCTAGGCAGTGCTAGGAACCTGGAGACTCCCAACCAACAAGGGGTTTTAACAAGTTCATAAGTTAGCTACGCAAAATAAATGCCAATGTACTGAGCACTGTGTTCCCTGTGTGAGTTTAAATGCAAAATGTTAATTTGACTGGAGAGTACCTTTATTGTAGTGTAACAATATTGTAAAAGCATAAAACAAGAAGAAGATGAACAGGAAATAACTGAATTGTGTGTTGGTACCTTGTCGTATTTTTTACTTAATCTAACAAGTGAAAAGCAATCAAAATATTTAATTTATTTTTATATTTGCCTTACATACTTATTACACTTAATCGCAGTTCTTTTTTTTTAATATGACTTATACAGTCATTTGCTCTAATATTTCAGTATTACTAAGACAATTGTAATATACATTAATTTGGTTATATGTTTTAAAAATGTACATAGAAGATACTTGGATATTTTACTATGCATATGAAATTCAAAATGTAAAAAGTATTTAATTGGTGTGCCCAGTTATTCCTAAGTACCAGTATTCTGTCCTGTCTTTTACACGTTTAGCTGTTTAATGTTTTTAGCGACATGTGATGTTCTTATGAAACTGCACAAATACAGTTAAAATACTTAATTTTATCATCTTTTGTGGTTCTTTTGTATTGTTTGCCCTATTCATAATGAAACCAATATATGTATCGTGTGTTGCACACTAGTACGCCCTACAATATTCAGAAACAAGCCTGCATTTTTATAAAGGAAACTTGGATGGAAGATAATTGTATTTCCACTGGAACACAACCAGTATGAAATTGCTGACATAGTAAAATATTATAAAGCCAAACTAAACCATTGAAGAAACTCTGTATTCCAGAACAGCCCTCTGCGAATATCATCTTCAACACTAGAGATGATTTATAATAACTGCACAAAAATGTATTGTATCTATTCATGCCTACAATAGCACATCAAGTTGCAGCTGTTTTTTTGTTGTACAGATTTGAAAAAGAATGACAGGTTTTATTGGATGTTGTGGGTAGAAAAGATACAATACTTTTTACCAAAAAACAGTAAATATGCTTTTCGCCAGCAAATACAATAAGTTATTCCATTTTATGAACTAATTATCTAACAAATACACAGTAAGTCAGCCTCTTTTATGTGTAATAGCCATTCTTCAAGCAAGTAGTAACCTTTTCTCCAGCATATATACAGTAGGTCAGTCCCTTTTATGAGTAGTATCCATTCTTCCAACAAATATACAGTAAGTCAGTCCCTTTTATGAGTAATAACCAATCTTTTAACAAATATACAGTAAGTCAGTCCCTTTTATGAGTAGTGACTATTCCTTCAACACATATATAATACAGTACATCAGTCCCTTTTATTAGTAGTGTCCATTGCTCAAACAAATGTAGCACCCCCCACGTTGGAGCTGCAGATGAACAGGGACACCGAATTTCACAGGCACTCAAAAGTCAGAAAACAGTCTGTAGCTTTGTCTTTGTTGTTTTATTAGGGGGTTTAACAACTTGGATGGGGATAGGGAGTTTATGGGATGCCCACTTGACTTTAACAGGAACTTCAGGGACAAATTCCTATATACAGACTCCTCTTAAGCTTTCCTCCTCCACACACTTCATTCCTTTCTTGCACAACTCCTGCTGATTCACTCCTGAGGAAACCGACAGACTCCTTATCAGCTCAGTAACCACGCTTTACAGGCAGGAACTCACACTTAAAAAGTAACACATGTGGAGTGAAACAGTGTGTAACCTTTCCTTTTGCTTCCTCTGTGGTCACTGATCCCAGCACCACTTCTTCAGGAGACACTAGCCCACCTGGCTGCCGCTGCTTCTTCACCAGCCCACTTGGCTGCCTCTTCACCCGCCCACCCGGCTGACTCTCTGGAGATCTCTCAAGGAAGAGGTAGAAGACTTAAGCCCATCGCTGTCTTCAGGGGAGACTGGCTACATGTGGCAGTCTCCCCCCTTTGATAGTCCCCACCAGTGCTGAATTACTCACTCTGTCCTCTTTGCTCCCATGCCTCCAGGAAAGCCTCCTCCCTTTGTGTTTTTGGCAGGATCCTTCCAGCACTCGAGCCCTGACCCAAGGCAGGACAACCCTCCCAGACTAGGGGGTACCTCTCAGGGCCACAGACAGCCTCCTCAAAACTGTTTCTCTACCTTTCACCTGACTGCCCTGCTGACCTGGGTCATCACTATTTATCAGGTGGTCTCGGCCCCCTGCCAGCCCACCACTGGGAATTGCCATAGGCCCCATAAATATTAATGGCAGCTTCTCCTAGTCCCAACCCTCTAATTCTAAAGGGTTCTCTAACCTTCCAGACACCAGGGGGAGGCACCAGAAAGCTGCCAAGATGAGTCACCCAGCCCTGAACCTTAATAACCCTGACCCAATTGCCGCCTCACAAATTTACCGCATGAGTCAGAGTATGGTTTGCCTGCTCTACTTCTAGCACACACTAGAGGGAGCTACACAAATATACAGTGAATCAGTCCCTTTACAGAGTAGTAACCATTCCCCAGTCAGTCCTTTTTTATGAGTAGTAACTATTCCTCCAAAAAATATGCAGCAAAGCATTCAGTTTTATGAGTAGTAACCATTCCTCCAAGAAATATGCACCAAATGCATTCTGTTTTATGAGTAGTAATCAGTCCTCCAACAAATATACAGTAGGGCAGTCCCTGTACACTGTAAATACACTCTAATTCAGACCAGACAATGTTTCTTAAACAGTAACTCCTTTACGGAACTAAACAATATTTACAGTTCTGTACAGCTTCACTGTAGTACAATTGGCATAACATACAAATTTAGATTCACATTTCCACTCTGTCGCATCCAGTACTCTGCGCTGGGCTTCAGCTGTGCTGTGCTGTCAAATACCTTTTAAATTAGTCCCTCCTTGTAAAGTATATTCAATAATCCAGTCCACAGAATTCATACCATTCATCCTTCTAAAGAGTTACTCCTTCATGACTTTAGCTCACATGCTAACACATTTGTCCCCACTGTTTCCCTCCCATTCAAGGACAGCCACAAGATTCTGGTCTTCTTCTGTTCTGCATTGATCACTTCAGAAGCAGGAAGTCAGTCATGCAGGAGAAGACATGTCACAGCACTAAATGTTTAACTCCAACAGCACCAGCCAATAACCTTTTTTTAACAATACATGCATTTACACTAGTAGACACTTGCCTACAGCATTGCATGTGAAAGTGAAATAAGCTGCAAATTTTTTTTGTACATTGCAGTACAAATGCATTTTTAAGGTGCATCAGGGTGCCATTCACAATGAATGGCATTGCCATACACCAACGCAGATAACATTGGTCTGCAAAAAATACCATGTTAGATCCTGAGCACCCAGGGTCATTGCAATAGGTATTCATTTGAGGTGGACTAGAAAATTGGCACCACTAGCAAACATATTGGAGTCTGATGTGTTTTTGCAAAAGAGCTCATACATATCTCAAGCCCCTAAAGATCTAGTAAGACAAGCCATAATTAATTCAAGATAGAATTTTCCATTGTAAGTGTCCCAGTATGATCGTTAACACAGAAACCTAAAACAATATGATGACTCAATCTTAACAAACATTTTGTTCAGAAAAGGGTTCATAAAATATATTGTGTAAGCTGATTGCACTTTTGGAGCAGTGGAGCAGTTAGCTTTATATTGCATAACATCGCTGGTGGGAGAGTTCAGTATTAATAAAATAGTAAATATGCTGGCACATTATGGAACTTCAGGAAACACCATCACTGAATGTCAGGAGCAACCCCCCCCCCCCCACCCCCCTTCTTCCCTTTTTGAACCAAAAATATACTGTATGTCTAATGCCATGTACACACGATCGGTTTTACCGATGAAAACAGTCCGATGGACTTTTCTCATCGGACAAACCGATCGTGTATAGGCCCCATCAGTCTTTTTCCCATTGGTGAGAAAAAATAGAACATGTTTTAAATTTATCCGATGGGAAAAAACCGATAGCAAATTCCGATCGTCTGTGTGGAACTCCATCGGACAAAAAACCCACGCATGCTCAGAATCAAGTCGACGCATGCTCAGAAGCATTGAACTTAATTTTTCTCGGCTTGTCGGAGTGTTTTACGTCACAGCGTTTGGGACGGTCAGATTTTTGACTGATGGTGTGTAGGCAAGACTGATGGAAGTCAGCTTCATCGGATTTCCGATGGAAAAATCCATCGGATTAGAATCCATAGGAAATACGATCGTGTGTACAGGGCTTTAAAGTTTGCACATACCAGAAATATGAATGTTATAATAAAAACTGTCAGAAATCTGGGGAATTCAAATGGAGCATATGATGAAAAAAATATTTTAATAGTTGTTGTCTTTACTAAAATAATAGAATAATCTGTTGAAATATTAGAGATACAGTGTCTTGTAAAAGTATTCATACTCCTTGAAATTTTCCACATTTTGTCATGTTACAACCAAAAACGTAAATGTATTTTATTGGGATTTTATGTGATAGACCAAAATCGAGGAGGATTTAGATTTTGTGGGAATTTCAGAGACCTGGTTCAACAGCTCTTATGTTTGGCTGGCAACCATTCAAGGGTATTCCCTTTATCGCAGGGATAGAGAGGGTAAAAAAGGGGGAGGGGTGTGCCTATATATCAAAAATAATGTACAAGTGAATGTGAGAGATGACATCAATAAGGGAGCTAGGGAGGAGGTGGAATCCTTATGGGTAGAGCTCCAAAGGGATGAAGCTAAGGGGAAAATAATACTGGGAGTATGCTATAGGCCCCCTAACCTGAGGGAGGAGGGGGAGACAGACCTCCTATCACAATTTATCACATCAAATTTATCACCGGGACCAGGTGGCTTGCACCTGAGGGTACTTAGGGAACCCAGTCAAGTAGTTTCCAGACCATTGTCCCTTATTTTTTACCGACAGTCTACTGACTGGAATGGTACCAGCTGATTGGAGAAAAGCCAATGTAGCACCAATATTTAAAAAAGGGCCAAAATACATCCCTGGGAATTACAGACCAGTTAGCCTAACATCAATAGTATGCAAGCTCTTGGAGGGGATGATAAGGGACACTATATACAAGATTTTAGTAATGAAAACTGTATCATTAGCAGCAATCAACATGGATTCATGAAGAATCGCTCTTGCCAAACCAATCTATTAACCTTCTATGAGGAGGTGAGCTGCCATCTAGATAAAGGAAGGCCCGTAGACGTGGTGTATCTGGATTTTGCAAAAGCATTTGACACAATTCCCCATAAACGTTTATTATACAAAGTAAGGTCTGTTGGCACGGACCATAGGGTGAGTACATGGATTGAAAACTGTCTACAAGGGAGAGTTCAGAGAGTGGTGATAAATGGGGAGTACTCTGAATGGTCAGGGGTGGGTAGTGGGGTCCCCCAGGGTTCTGTACTGGGACCAATACTTTTTAATTTGTTCATAAACGACCTGGAGGATGGGGTAAACAGTTCAATCTCTGTATTTGTGGACGACACTAAGCTAAGCAGGGCAATAATTTATCCGCAGGATGTGCAAACCTTGCAAGAAGATCTGAACAAATTAATGGGGTGGGCAACTACATGGCAAATGAGGTTTAATGTAGAAAGATTTTAAATAATGCAGATGATAAGCTCAGCAATGGCATGCAATGTCAAGCTGCTGCAAGCAAAGCAAACAGAACATTGGCATGCATTAAAAATGGGATTAACTCCAGAGATAAAGCGAAAATTCTTCCACTCTACAAGACTTTGGTCCGGCCTCACCTGGAGTATGCTGTTCAGTTCTGAGCACCAGTCCTCAGGAAGGATGTACTGTAAATGGAGTACAAAGAAGGGCAACAAAGCTAATAAAGGGTCTGGAGGATATTAGTTATGAGGAAAGGTTGAGAGCACTGAACTTATTCTCTTTGGAGAAGAGACACTTGAGAGGGGATATGATTTCAATTTACAAATACCTTACTGGTTACCCCACAATAGGGAAAAATCTTTGACATGACTAAAATTAGAAGAAAAGAGGTTTAACCTTAAACTGCGTAGAGGGTTCTTTACTGTAAAAGCGGCAAGGATGTGGAATTGCCTTCCACAGGCGATGGTTTCAGCGGGGGCATCGATAGTTTAAAAAAATGAATAAATATGCACCTGAACGATCGCAAGATACAGGGATATACAACGTAATACTGACATATAATCACACACATAGGTTGGACTTGATGGACTTGTCTTTTTTCAACTTCGCCTACTATGTAACTATATGTAACACAAAGTGGCACTTATTGTAAAGTGGAAGGAAAATGATAAATGATTTTCAAACATTTTTAAAATTAAGTACCTGAAAAGTATGGCGTGCATTTGTATTCAGCCCCCATTACTCTGATACCCCTAACTAAAATCTAGTGGAACCAGTTGCCTTCAGAAGTCACCTAATAAGTAAATAGAGCCCTCCTGTGTGTAATTTAATCTCAGTATAAATACAGCTGTTCTGTGAAGCCTTCAGAGGTTTGTTAGAGAACCTTGGTGAACAAACAGCATCATGAAGGCCAAGGAACACACCAAAGGCCACCCAGGTCATGGATAAAGTTGTTGAGAAGTTTAAAGCAGGGTTAGGTTATAAAAAAATATCCCAAGCTTTGAACATCTCACAAAGCACTGTTCATTCCATCATCGGAAAATGGAAAGAATATGGCACAACTGCAAACCTACCAAGACATGGCCGTCCACCTAAACTGACAGGCTGGGCAAGGAGAGCATTAATCAGAGAAGCAGCCAAGAGGCCCATGGTAACTCTGGAGGAGCTGCAGAGATCCACAGCTCAGGTGGGGTAATCTGTCCACAGGACAACTATTAGTCGTGCACTCCATAAATCTGGCCTTTATGGAAGAGTGGCAAGAAGAAAGCCACTGTTGAAAGAACTGTTTTCAGTTTGCGAGAAGCCATGTGGGGGACACAGCAAACATGTGGAAGAAGGTGCTCTGGTCAGATGGGAGCAAAATTGTACTTTTTGACCTAAAAGCAAAATGCTATGTGTGGAGGAAAACAAAGCACTGCACATCACCCTGAACACACCATCCCCACCATGAAACATGGAGGTGGCAGCATCATGTTGTGGGGATGCTTTTATTCAGCAGGGACACGGAAGCTAGTCAGAGTTGATGGGAAGATGGATGGAGCCAAATACTGGGCAATCTTAGAAGAAAACCTGTTAGAGTCTGCAAAAGACTTGACACCGGGGGGAAGTTCATCTTCCAGAAGGACAATGACCCTACACATACAGCCAGAGCTACAATGGAATGGTTTAGATCAAAGCATATTCATGTGTTAGAATAGCCCAGTCAAAGTCCAGACCTAAATCCAATTGAGAATCTGTGGCAAGACTTGAAAATTGCTGTTTACAGACGCTCTCCATCCAATCTGACAGAGCTTGAGCTAGTTTGCAAAGAAGAATGGGCAAAATGTCACTCTCTAGGTGTGCAAAGCTGGTAGAGACTTGCAGCTGTAATTGCAATAAAAGGTGGTTCTACAACGTATTGACTCAGGGAGGCTGAATACAAATGCATTTGTAAAAAAATGTGAACACCATTTATCATTTTCCTTCCACTTCACAATTATGTGGCACTTTGTGTTGGTAAATCACATAAAATCCCAATAAAATGTACTGTATATACTCGAGTATAAGCCGAGATTTTCAGCCCTTTTTTTGAGGCTGAAAGTCCCCCCCTCGGCTTATTCTCGAGTCAGCGAAATTGAATATTGTAAAATGTACCTGAAGGCTGCGGCGTCCATCGTTTAAAACTCGCGGGCTCTTCCTGGTCCCTTCCGTGATAGGCGGAACTGTGTCTGCTGAGAATCGCCTATCACGAACGTTCTCTCATCCTCAGTTTCCCAGCAGACATCCGTGATTGGCGGAAACTGAACACAGTGTCTGCTGGGATGGGTGAAGATGAGAGAACGTTCGTGATAGGCGATTCTCAGCAGGCAGTTCCGCCTATCACTGAAGAGACCAGGAAGAGAGCGCAAGTTTTAAACGATGGACGCCGCAGCCTTCAGGTACAATTTTACAATGTTCAATTATAATTGTAGGGAAACAGTGAGGGTGGGCACAGTGAGGGTGGGCACAGGTGAGGATGGGCACAGGTGAGGATAGGAACTTGTGAGGATGGGAACAGTGAGGATGGGAACAGTAAGGTGGCAATGGGCTTAGTGAAGTTGCAATGGGTGGGCATTGTTGACCCTCGGCTTATACTCGAGTCAGCAAGTTTTCCCAGGTTTTTGTGGTAACATTAGGTACCTCGGCTTATACTCGGGTTGGCTTATACTCGAGTATATACGGTATTTACATTTTTGGTTGTAGCATGACAAAATGTGGAAAATTTCAAGGGGCATGAATACTTTTTCAAGGTACTGTATACAGCTTAATTTATATGCAAATCTTGAATTTTACTGTAAGAGTTGAGTTTGGATTTTCCCATTTTCTCATCTCTGCCCCTGACTCCATAACATATGATATTAAAGAGGAAGTAAACCCTGATGGGTTTTACTTCCTCTTTTGCTCCCTGCAAGCCCTGCAAATTAAAGCATAATGGGCTAGTATGCAATGCATACTAGCCCATTATGTGACACTTACCTGCAAATGAAGACCGCATTGTCCCCTGTGCAGGCCGTGTCCATCTTCACCCCTCTTCCTTCCGGGGGCCACGGACTCCGGCTCTGTGACTAGCCGGATCTGCATGATGTCAGTCACGGCACACGCTGGGGAAGAAGCGGCACGGAGGTCCATTTCTTCACAGTGCATGCGCCGATGATGACATTGGCGCACTACAAGTGAAATATCTCCTAAACGGTGCACGTTTAGGAGATATTTTCACTAGCTATAGGTAAGCCTTATTCTAGGCTTACCTATAGGTAAAAGTCAAACAGTTTACAACCACTTTAACAGTAATTAGTAGTAATATAAGAGTAATAGTAAAATCTTAAAAACATTTGATGTAATTATGGGAAATATTAGCTATACATTTCTAAAGCTGACTCATTCTTCAAGCACATCTAAAGTCCTTTTTTAAAAAAACACTGTGTCCCTGTTCAGTTTCTCTATTTGTGAACACAGTCACCATAAATAAAAGTGAGGGAAATTTTTCAGTTGTCACTGCCACCATAGTGTTTCTCAGATTGCATTAAAGCTGGATCAGCATAATTTGCCTTTTTTCAAAGAAATTACCAAAATGCCATAAAATTTCATTGCAATCTAGCAATTTGTTTACCAAGATAACAATACAGTACCGTTCAGTGTTTTCTGAAGCTCTAGTCAATTATTTACCATAAGGGTTTATCCATTTGCAACAGATTTTCCCATAAAACTGCTTATGATACACTTGAGGCAAATATTTGTGGTATACGATACAAAGTGGTTGATAAAATAAAATTGAACATTTTATATTTTGTCATATAGGATATAATCACATTTTGTTTCTTGTTGCTCGAAAAATTATGCTAAGGGCTTGTTTGCATTGCCCAGCACAATAAGACAAAGCAAAATGTTGTGTTTCCTAGGGTGTCAGTTCATACCCCTGCACGTAAAGTGGAGATTTAGGAGTCTTCAATGTTGTTACTAAGTGTGAGGTGGCTTATAGAGCACCCATCGTGAGCAGATGTTATTTAAACCCTCCATAATTAAAAAAAACGTATTGTTTTGTGTAGACATGGGCAAAAAAAGAAGATTGTGAACCCCCCCCCCCCCCGAAATTCATAATTATCAAACTGGAAGTTCTATTGAAGTCAATAGGTACCCAAACTAAGTTTTAAAAAGTGTGGATTATAATTAAAATTATGCTAAATTGTACAGAATGATTTGGGAGGATCCTACAGCCCTGCCTAATGAGATTTTTTTTATTAATTGCACTTTAGTCTAAATATGAGATCTGAGGTCTTTTTGAACCCAGATCTTATATTTAAGAGGACCTGTCAGACTGTTTTCTATTACAAGGGATGTTTATATTCTCTGTAATAGGAATAAAAGTGACCCAAATAATAAACCGTGTCAAAATAAAGAAAATAAAGTAAAATAAATAATAAAAAAAAAAAACATTTCTCTTTTCGTCCATGGACTGACACAGCTGGATACTGTAAACGTGTGGGTATATGTCCCTGCTCGCAGGAGAAGATATAGGCAGAATGTTAGATGTTAAAACATTCTAGAACAAACCAGAGCTGAACAGCCCCGCCCAGGGGGACGGTCCCTCCGGACATTACCCTCCCACCTGCAGCTAGCAGACCTCAGTTTTTTTCTGCCTAGCAGAAGGAGAAGACGTGGCTCTCTCAGGAGCCAGTCTCCTGGAAGATTTTACTTTTAAATTGTATTCCTTTGGGAATTTTATTATTTTATTTTTGAGACCTTCAATCAACTGTCGGCTGGGCAACAGGTTGGGTACACTGGTATCCTCGTAGTCTTCCCTGTCCGACCATCGAGCGTGCTGATCCTCGCCTTGTGTGCGTGAGACTCAGTTCACGACATACCCCATGACTCCAGGGGTGGCCAGGTTGCTTTCATTCTCCCGCGGTCCTCTTAAAATTGAACAGTACTTGACTGACTGTATCTCTCGCGGTGGACCGGGCCGACAGCTACGCAGTACGACTCTGTGATAGGTCTGTCTGAAACAAGCCAGTGGGTCCCTGAAAGGGACGGGTAAGTAGTCTCTCCTACTGCAGGTGAGTACATGCTGGCTGTGTTTCTGTGTGTGGGGGTTTCTCCCTGTCTCCCCCCTGTTATGCTGCTCTCTGCACCCTGTACTGGTGCTGTGCTGTGGGGTGCTTGGGGGTCACTCTGGCCTGGCTGGGTGCTCATGTCTGCAGTTTTTTCTGGTGTGTGAGGTGATTATTGCGTATTTATTTCTGGCGGCGGCGTGAATCCCCTCACAATCTCCTCACAGACTGAGCGGTCCTTAAGGGTTGGTGGGTCCTCCCGGGTATCCCCTCCTCAGCGTAGCCAGTGGGTGGACTGTATATTCACTGTATAGTGTATAAGGTCTCAGAGGGTGGCGTTATGGAGTCTGATACACCTGCTCTCCACACTTGCCTGGGGCAACTGGCAGTGCTGCACAGTTAAACATGTTCATATGTTTCCTGCACCTGCGGTCCTTATGGACCAGTTGTCAGCAGTCCTGGAATCATTCCTGTCAGAATGGAAGCGGTGTGCGAGCAAAAGGAGCTATAAGCCCCCTCCCCCCACAAAAATCTTTACTGAAGGGGTGCTCTGAGTCAGATATGGACCTAGCTACTATGCTCAGGACCCTAGGTCTGAATATTTAATGTTTATGAACAGGACATTCCCTTGTGAGGAAGACTCCAGTTCTGTGTCAGTAAATGACAGGGTGCTTGTAAGTGATCTCATTGATGATGTGAGAAACACTCTCAGGCTGGAATTGCTGTGACAAGCCTTTCTTTTACACAGTTTCCTCACTGTTTTCCTCACGCTGCCTCAAGAGCAGCATGGATGAGGGAGGACTTTATTAATTTATGTCTGTAGTCCCTGTGAGCCTTCTGTGTGATACCTGAGGTAACATTTCCCGCCATTTCCTGGGGAATGATTTGAGCTCTGACAGACACACGGTCTGAGGATCAGAGGTTACCTGTTACCTGCATGCTGCTTCGGCAGCACAGTCAAGCAGGTTGGAATGATACAGAGAAGATTATGCACCTCTGCGCCATAATTTAAACTCATCCTATACCTCTACACTGCATACATTCACAGTGTATGTATGTGTTATTGGTCTCTGTGTCTGCGTGGCTGTCCCCACGTTCCAATGCTGTGTTTCAGTGCCATACATGATATAAACGTACAAAATATGTTTATGCACAACTCCAGATACATTTACAGTATATGTATGTATTATACTCTCTGGGTTGGCGGGGGCTTCGGTGTCCTCCCGCACTCTCATGGTATGTGCGCTTCGGCTCTCTGCACAGTATAGACATGTTCAATATGTTTATTGCACATATTATACATGTTTACAGTATGGGTATACTGTTTGCGTGGGGTTCCTCCGGGTACTCCGGTTTCCCCCCACGCTCCAATGGAAATGCACAGCATAAACATGTGCAATATGTTGATTCACATGCTATCATTCCTACACGGTATCTGTGTGCTGTCTGCGTGGAGTTGTTCCGAGTGTTCCGGTTTCCTCCCACGCGCTGACGGTTTGTGCGCCTTTGGCCTTCTGCACAGTTAACACAGTTAAACATGTTCAATGTTTATCACGCATGCTATAATACCTACACGGTATGTGTAGGCAGTCTGTGTGGTTTTCCTCCGGGTACTCCGGTTCCCTCCCACACTCCATTGGTATGGGCGCTTCGGCACTATGCACAGTCTAAATTTGTGCGATTGGATATCCACATACTAACATACCTACCTGGTATGTCTTTGCAGTCTGCGTGGGTTTCCGCCTACGCTACATGACATGCATGCCTTTGGTGCAATACACAATGTAAACATACACATTATGTTTATACACTACACTAAATACATTCACAGTAGTTGTAGGTATTGCATTCTCTGAGTATGCGTGGGGTAATTCGGTTCCTCCCACGCGCCAACGGTGTGTGCGCCTTCAGTGCTATGCACACATGAGCTTGTGCAAAATGTTTAGCACACACACTATAATACCTACACGGTATGCGTATGCAGTCTGCATGGGTTTCTGCCCATGCTACATGACATGCATGCCTTTGGTGCAATACACGGTGTAAACATACACATTATGTCTATACACTACACTAAATACATTTACAGTAGCTGTAGGTATTGCATTCTCTGAGTATGCGTGGGGTACTTCGGTTCCTCCCACGCGCCAACAGTGTGCGCGCCTTCGGTGCTATGCACACATGGGCTTGTGCAAAATGTTTAGCACACATACTATAATACCATACACGGTATGCGTATGCAGTCTGCATGGGTTTCATCCGGGTGCTCAGGTTTCTCCCCTGCGTTCCAATGGTGTGCGCATTATCAGCGCTATGCACAGTATAAACATGTGCAATTTGTTTATTCGCAGGCTAACATACCTACACGGTTGTGTACGCAATCTGCGTGGCTGGTTTACGTCCAGGCCCCGATGATGTGCGCGCCTTCGTCGCTGGCACAGTATATACGTGTTTAATAGGTTTATCCACAAATACTAAACTACATACGCCATATGTGGTGGTATTATGCTCTTTGTGGCTGGGTGGGTTTCCTCCCACACTCTCCATTTGTGCGTTTGACGCAATACATAGTATAAACTATGTGTTTGCACAATCAGCACCTATCCATGGGTAGCTGCTGGATGGAGCATTGTCACAAGGATCCCTGGTTTCAGGGGTATCACTTTCCACCTGCTTTCAGTGGTGATCAGAAGCGCTGGCTTGGACTGTGTTCGCCAGGTTGGGGTTAGCGTTACGCCCGTTAGTGGCTGCGTCTCTGGAATTTTTTGTAGCTCAATGACTGGGCAAAAGACTCTGCTTCATCCATCAGTCGTCTAGCAGGTGCACTACAACTGCTTTAGCCTTTAGGGTCTCTGTGCCCGGGGTGGGTTTGCACCACCTGTGGAGGCTGAGGTACTAGTCCTCTGACCGAGTTTCTAGGGAAGTTCCGTCAAGTTGCCTTTATTGGCCAACATTTGAAGCACCCTGTACACTGGGGCCTCCCTTCTCCGATACATTGCGGAGTCTCTTTGGGATTTTCATACATCTCGCTGCAAGACGGTCCTGTCGGCCGTGTGCATTGCAGGCGAAGGGTCCTTGCATCTGGAGGTGTTTCCACCTTCTTTACCGGAGGTGGGGCACCGGAAGTGGACCTTGTGGCCTCTCGACTCACTCGCAAGGTGGCAAGATCGTGGTCAGGTCCAGGGACCCCTGGGCGGACGCGTCAGACGCGTTGGAAGCCCGTGGGGGCAGTATCGCCTGATATATGCTTACCCTCCGCTACTGTTGTTGCCTCGCCGGCTTCGCAGAGTAGGGGCTGAGGCCATTCCAGTGCTCCGGAATGGCGACATTGGTACGCCGATCTACTTCGGCTAGTCGCAGACATTCCTGGCGACGGCCTATTGGGGTGGACCTTCTGTCTCATGATCCCATACTTCATCCTGCTTTACAGTCCTTGGCTTTAATGGCATGGCTGTTTAAAGCCAGGTGCTGAAGGACCGAATTCTCTCGTATTCGGTCATCTCTTCTATGTTGTTGACACGGGAATCTTCCTCCAGAAAGATATCTCACTGTACCTGGAAGGCTTACATCGCCATGTGCGAGGAACTTGAGTGCATCCTCGGATGTATTCCGTTCCCAGGATTTTGCTGTTCTTACAGCGTGGTGTGACCCAAAAGCTGGCCTTGCATACCTTTTTTGAGGGTCGAATTTCGGCCCGGGCTGTCTTTTTCAACGACCGCTACTGGGCCATTCCTTGATTAGCACCTTTTGTGCAGGAGGTTCGCCATGTGATCCCCCCTGTCAAGCCTCCTCTCCCTACTTGGGATCTGATTTTGATGCATCTCGGTTCTCCAAGAACATCCCTTTGAGAATATCAGAGAGATTCCTCTCTTGACCTTGTCCCGGAAGTTGACCTTAGTGGCCATTGCTTCGGTTAGACGGATGTCTGAGTTGGCGGCCTTGTCCGGCAAGTCGCCTTACTTGGTTCTCCATAAGGATATGTTGGTGTTGCGCCCACGACCATCCTTCTTTTCTAAGGATGGTCTCGGCCTTTCACCTTAAGAAGGACATTGTTCTTCCGTCCTTGTGTCCTCACCCATCGCATCCCTGAGAGTTTGCGCTTCATACATTAAGATGGGTACAAGCCTTACGAGTGTACCTGTCTGCTACTGTTCCCATTCAGAAATCTGTGTCTGGTCCAAAACAGGGCCGACCAAAGTGTCGTCTGCCACTGTCTTTAGGTGGATCAGGCAGACCGTCATACAGGCCTATGCCCTTAAGGGGCGGGCGCCTCCCTTTCCGTTTGCGGTGCATTCCACCAAGGCAATTGGTGCTTCCCGGGCCTTCCGACATCAAGCGTCGGTTGCACAAGTGTGCAAGGCGACGACCTGGTCGTCCGTTCATACCTTTTCAAGATTTTATAAGGTTGATGTGGCTGCATCTTCGGATGCTCCCTTCGGCCGCAAAGCATTGCAGGCCGATGTTTAATGTCGCAACTCCTCCGTTGAGGAGCTCTGCTTGTTTGGAGTGAAGTTTTGGTTGTTCCTTTACTACTGCTCCCACCCTTCTGATACTGCTTTGGGACATCCCACACGTTTACAGTATCCAGCTGTGTCAGTCCATGGACGATAAAAGAAAATAGGATTTTTGTACTCACCGTAAAATCCATTTCTCTGACGTCCATGGACTGACACAGCACCCACCCTTCCTTTTAAGGTTTGTACTGCTTTGTTACGAACTGAGGTCTGCTAGCTGCAGGTGGGAGGGTATTTTCCGGAGGGACCGCCCCCCTGGGCGGGGCTGTTCAGCTCTGGTTTGTTCTAGAATGTTTTAACATCTAACATTCTGCCTAGATCTTCTCCTGCGAGCAGGGACATATACCCACACGTTTACAGTATCTAGCTGTGTCAGTCCATGGACGTCAGAGAAATGGATTTTACGGTGAGTACAAAAATCCTATTTTTTTAAAGCGCCCCGTCCCGACAAGCTCATGCGCAGAAGCGAACGTATACGTGAGCAGCGCCTGCATATGAAAACGGTGTTCAAATCACACATGTGAGGTATCGCCGCGATCGTTAGAGTGAGAGCAATAATTCTAGCACTAGACCTCCTCTGTAACTCAAAACATTTAACCTGTAGAATTTTTTAAACGTTGCCTATGGAGACTTTTATGGGTAAAAGTTTGTCGCCATTCCACGAGCGGGCGCAACTTTGAAGCATGACATGTTGGGTATCAATTTAGTCGGCATAACATTATCCTTAACAATATAAAAAAAAATGGGCTAACTTTACTGTTGTCTTATTTTTTAATTCAAAAAAGTGATATTTTTTCAAAAAAAAGTGCGCTTGTAAGACCGCTGCGCAAATACGGTGTGACAAAAAGTATTACAACGAAGGCCATTGTGTTAGAAATATATATATATAATGTTTGGGGGTTCTAAGTAATTTTGTAGCAAAAAATTTTTTTAACTTGTAAACACCAAATCTCAGAAAGAGGCTCAGTACTTAAGTGGTTAATATCACTTTTCAGGCGCCATCACTGGTCACATTGTTTAACCACTTCCCGCCCGGCCTATAGCAGAATGACGGCCGGGCGGTGGTTCAGTTATCCTGAATGGGCGTCATATGTTGTCCAGCAGGATAACAGCCGCCGCGCGCCCGTGGGGGCACGCATCACGGGATCGGTGGTGCGGTGTGTCAGTCTGACACACCGCACCACCGATCTCGGTAAAGAGCCTCCGGCTCCGGCTCTCCTCCAATCACGCGAGTAGAGGAGAGCCGAACGGCGACTCTTCTGACAGGGAAGACAGGGAAGCATCTAACATGTGGATGGCCAGGTAAGTCCCCCATGGCCATCCACATGTAAAAAAGTATGCACAACATATGCCAATCAGTGCCCACAAATGGACACTGACTGGCACCATCATGGCACAAAAAAATTGTGATGCCCAGAAATTCCACCCACCAGTGTCATCAGTGCCACCCACCAGTGTCCATCAGTGCCACCCACCAGTGTCCATCAGTGCCACCTATCAGTGCCCATCCATGCCCACCTATCAGTGCCCATCTGTGCCACTTATCAGTGCCACCCATAAGTACCCATCAGTGCTGCCTATGAGTGCCCATCAGTGCCGCCTATGAGTGCCCATCAGTGCTGCATACCAGTGCCACCTATCAGTGCCGCCTATCAGTGCCCATCAGTGCCGCCTATCAGTGCCCATCATCAGTGCCCATCAGTGCCACCTCATCAGTGCCACCTAATTGGTGCCCATCAGTGCTGCCTTATCAGTGCCCTTCAGTGCAGCCATATCAGTGCCCGTCATTGAAGAAGAAAAGGTATTTATTTACAAAAAAATAACAGAAACAAAGAAAAACTTTTTTTTTTTCAAAATTTTCGCTCTTTTTTTATTTGTTGCACAAAAAATAAAAATCGCAGAGGTGATCAAATACCACCAAAAGAAAGCTCTATTTGTGGGAACAAAATGATACAAAATTTGTTTGGGTACAGTGTAGCATGACCGCGCAATTGTCATTCAAATTGAGACAGCCCTGAAAGCTCAAAATTGGCTTGGGCAGGAAGGTGTATAAGAGCATGGTATTGAAGTGGTTAATATACAATTAGCAGTTTTGTCCCAATTTCTGAAACTGGAACAGCCAATAATAAGCAAGTTAACTGACCTCCTAAGGCAGACTACTGGAATAATAGGGTTAACTTACCTAAGGAATAAAGTGTTTCCACTTTGCAAAGGAACTTTTACTTAGCATAGCGAATTAGGTAAAGCTGTGTTGTGATTTCCATTATCCAATCAAGAATGAGCAAAACCAAAGCTTGTACACATGAGCACTCTACACTTGCACATCACTGGGTATTCTTTGCAAAGTAATTTTTCACTTAGCTTCACCATAATTCTATGGTGAAACTAAGTGAAAATTTCAAGTCAAAAAGTAAGGCCCCTTTCACACTGGGGCGGTGGGTGCGGTGGCGGTATAGCGCCGCTATTTTTAGCTGCGCTATACCGTCTGAATTGCCGCTAGCGGCCGAAAAAGGGGCAGGAGTTTTCAGGCGGTATTTAGGCGCTATTTTTAGTGCTAAACTGCCTGAAAAACTCCTCAGTGGGAAAGGGGTCTAAACATGATCTGCTCCTTTAGTGAATGTCCATCCTGTATCAAGATCTGAGGCTCAGAGGGAGGGCTGCTCTGTCTGTGTCCACCACCATGTTTACTAGCTATGAAATATAATTATTTGAATTATTTAACATGTGTATAACTGTCACAGGCACAAAGGCACATCACCAGTAAGCGTTTTTTCGCAGAATGGGATTTTTTTGCTGGAATTGCACTGGGTATTTGTGGTCAGTTTAGATGAAAATATTGCTACAGAAACTAAAACACAGCAGCAGTGATCTAAGCTATTAACTGGTCTGCCATGATTCATCTAAATCTAAATACTTTTCCAAGCCACTGATAAACACATTCTAACCTTGAATTCTCGGTGGAACACGTCTATGTCTCATATTGCTGTTCTAGACAAAACAATCATTTGATAAAGCTTACTGTCAGAATAGACAGTAACAATACATTGTAACACATTTATAAGCCTGGCAGGGCAGGAATATATTTAAGAAACCTCTAATTCCCAGATTTATTTTTACCATGCAGACTGGCTTTGTCGTTATTAAATAAATGTTGTGTATTTTGCCTATTTTCTGGATTGGAACTGCTTCCTATACTGAAAATGTACATTTAACCAGACACAGAACTTTGCATGTAATTATTTTGACTCTTAAAAGAGCATATGTGTTTTTCTTCACATATTGATGCCTTATCTGCATTGTGTTATTCTCTTTCTTATTGCTTTTCCGAAATCCCAAACCAGTGCACAGTACCATTGGCATTGTAAATGTAAACACCACAGCCACAAATAAATTGCTTTTGTTTGGTTTATTCTTGGGTAGATTTCCAAGAGATGTTGAACTGAAGTGGGTGGAGAATGTGGAACATTCTGTTTTGTTTCAAATACACAAAACTCATCAATTCAGCGTCTTGTTGATATATTATAGGGCAGCATGCACTCTAGCCCTCTGCATTCTTTGTTATATATGAACCACTGGAATACATAATGCAAGAGCAGCACCTGCCCTTAGGCGAGAATCTGCTGGGAGTTAAAGTGACTCTAAACTCTGTTTGAAAAAAAAAAATCTATACAAGCCTGTATTCTTAACTCACAAAATGACCTTCTATTGCTCTCAGCCTCCTCCAAAGCTCCAAATTCAAATTCCTTTTTTGCTGATGTGATTTGACTTCCTGTTAGATGGTGGCTACATTCATTCTCCATGGTCCCACAGTATGTAGGAACATAGCCACCCTCTCTTGCTAGCTCCAGAGATGAACTAGTTACTATGGACTTTGGGATTAGTAGTATGCGCATAATTACAACAAGTGCACTGCTTGCTACAACAAACTAGATTTAGGGATAAAAGAGAGGAGCTCATGGAGGCAGAAAAACACAATACTATAAAAATGAATTTTATGATAAATAATTTACAGGGTCAATAAAGCATTATTAACCCAAAGCCAAAAATGTAATATATTGCAAGTTACCAATCTTTAACCAGTTGCCTACTGGGCACTTTTGCCCCCTTCCTGCCCAGGCCAATTTTCAGCTTTCAGTGCTGTCGCACTTTCAATGACAATTGAGCAGTCATGCAATACTGTACCCAACATTTTTTACATTTTTTGCACACAAATCAAGCTTTCTTTTAGTGGTATTTAATAATTATCGCTGTTTTTTTCTAAATCAATGAATACAAAGTTATTGAATGTTTTTTTTCATGGTTTGTTATAAAATTTTGCAAACAGCTAATTTTTCTCTTTCACTGATGTGAGCTGATGAGGCTGCACTGATAGGCTGCACTGATGGGCATTGAGGGGCACTGATATGCTGCACTTATGAGGTGGAACTGGTGGGCACTGATGAGGCTGCACTGATAGGTGGAACTGATGGGCACTGATAGGTGGCACTGGTAGGCTGCACTGATTGGTGACACTGAGGAGGCACTGATGGGCACTGATTGGCAGCACTGATGGGCACGTACTGGCAGCACTGGTGGGCACTTATTGGCAGCACTGATGGACACTTATTGGCAGCATAGGTGGGCATTTATTGGCAGCACTGGTGGGCACACGTTGGTAGCACACATTGGCAGGAACTGGTGGGCACTGTTGGGACTGAACTGATTATTAGTGTACATGTCCCTTTTAGAGAAGCCGGCTATCTGCTCTCTTCTCCTCTCCTCGTGTTGTCAGCATGAGGAAAGGAGTGCCGATAACCGGCTTCTATTTACATCCTTGATCAGCTGTGATTGGACACTGAGTGGCTCTTTACCTCAATCTGTGATCAGCAGCGTTCCCACGCACCATATGATCCCAGAGCGCGCCGCCCACAACCAGCAGTGGGCGTGATCATGGTAGGCCGTCATTACGCTATAGTGTGGTCGGAAAGTGGTTAAAGTGGTTAAACCCTCTCATATATCCCGTGAAGTGAATAGCTTCAGGAGATACCTCCTACGTAAGTTTTACTTGTTTATCTGTAGTATTCTCTTCTCTACACCCCTTCAAAAAGGCAGATTTGTGATAAAAATCATTCTGCATCTGTGAGGAGCATAGAGGAGGGGGTGGAGAGCTGCAGTTAAACTGTGTGAGAGCTGACTGGAGGATAGGGACACACTGCACAGGAACTAAGGAAGGATACAGAGCTGTGTTCTGAATAGACAAGCTGTGTGCTGAGCTCCCTCCCCGTCACAACTTTATCTCATGTGTCAGGAAAACTTCTCAGAAGTGATTCATGCTGATAAAAGAGGAATGAAGCACCAGAGAGAAATGACACTTAGAGCTTTGGAGACAGACACTTAAACACTACAGATATACAGTATGTGCTTTGTTTAGATTTCATGACTGAGGTTTACAACCGCTTTAAGGCTAGGGTCACACCTAGCATTTAATGAATACACATTTTTGTATGCTTTTTTTATTTGTGTGCTTTCGCTCTACACACATTGAGCAGCCTGTTCATTTAAATGGACTGCCCTACACACGACAAATGTGCCAAATTAGCTCATGTACCTTTTTGGGCTTTGGGACTTTTCTTTTTAAACACACATTTTGTCACGTTTATTCTTATAAAGCTAAAGCCCTCAACTTTGCAGAAATTGGCCACTGGCAAAAAAGGGTCATAGTTTTCACAGTACCATACTGTATTGTTCTAAATGTTTAATAAAATGTCAAAAGATTGCAAAAAAGCACTTCAAAACCCAACCATACATTCTCCATACATTCTTCAAACCCAAAGGGTATTGAATAAGAGGCATGGTGAGTTTTTTGAAGTTGTAATTTTTTGGTCACGATTTTTTGGAAAATGACGAAATTACATTTTCACAAATTTGTAATTTTAACAAGTTATTTCTCACAAATAGCATAGGCATACTTACAATTACACCCAAAAACATATTCTGCAACTCCTCATGAGTATAGAGATATCATATTTCACAGCTAGATGTATAGGGGCACCTTTGGACTTTTTTAAGGAGCATAAATTACGCGTCTAATTTTCTGACTACTTGTCTTTTTTCTTGAGTCCCAGAAGTGCCAGGACAGGGGAAGCCCCCCACAAAATTACCACATTTTTGGAAAGAAATTGCTGCATCCACCTAGATACAGTGGGGCAAAAAAGTAGGATTTTTAAAACAGCTTACCTGTAAAATCCTTTTCTTGGAGTACATCACGGGACACAGAGCAGCATAGTCATTACTATGTGGGTTATATAGAATTACCTTCAGGTGCTGGCACTGGCAACTTCCAAAACAGGAAGTACCCTCCCCTATATAAGCCCCTCCCATCCGGGAGTACCTCAGTTTTGTAGCAAAGCAATACGTGTCCCCAAAAGAGGGGTGGGAGCTCTGTGTCCCGTGATGTACTCCAAGAAAAGGATTTTACAGGTAAGCTGTTTTAAAAATCCTACTTTCTTGTTCATACATCACGGGACACAGAGCAGCATAGTCATTACTATGTGGGACGTCCCAAAGCAATGCCAAATGAGGGGGGGGATACACCATACATAAGCTGGGCGCCATCAGGCATGAGGATCTTTTGCGGCCTGCAACACACTGCGCCCAAAGGCGACATCCTCCTGACTTCTAACGTCCACCTGGTAGAACCTAGTAAACGTGTGTACTGAAGACCATGTTGCGGCCTTACAAATTTGAGCCAGGGAGGCCTGGTGATGCACTGCCCATGAAGTTCCAACTGCTCTCGTGGAGTGCGCCCTAACTTTGAACGGAGGCGGTCTACTTCTCAAGCCATAGGCTTGTATTATGACCTGTCGAATCCACTTGGCTAAAGTAGATTTTGATGCTGCCTGACCCTTTCTGGGGCCTTCCGGCAGAACAAACAAAGAATCCGTTCTACGAATCTGAGCAGTGGCTTTTAGATAAGCTTTAACTGCTCTTACTACATCCAAAGAATGCAATAACTTTTCCTCTACCGAGCTTGGTTTGGGGAAAAAAGAAGGAAGAACCACATCCTGGTTCAAGTGAAACCTCGATACCACCTTAGGAAGAAAGGCTGGGTGAGGGCGTAATACTACTCTGTCCTTATGAATAACCAGATATGGCTCCTTACAGGACATGGCGGCTAATTCCGACACTCTTCTAGCCGAGCATATGGCTACTAAAAATATCAATTTTCTGGTGAGTAGAACCAAGGAAATGTGCCGCAAAGGTTCAAACGGCTGCTTCTGCAGAACCGACAGAACCAAATTTAGATCCCATGGGCATATGGGAGCTTTAATCGGTGGAATAATACAAGTCACCCCTTGCATAAAGGATTTGACAAGTGAATGCATAGCCAGGGGCCTTTGAAATAGTATTGATAAGGCCGAAACCTGGCCCTTGATAGTACTTAAGGCAAACTTCCTGTCTACAGCCCACTGCAGGAAGTCCAGAATTCTGCCTATAACGTACTTACGTGGATGCCATTTTCTGGCCTCGCACCAAGTGATGTACGCCTTCCAAACTCTATAGTAGATCTGCCTGGATACAGGCTTCCTGGCATTGATTATAGTTGATACCACAGAGTTAGAGAGACCTCTCTTCTTTAGGATGTGGGATTCAATAGCCAGGCCGTTAAACTTAGAGTTAGTAAGGAAGGGTGGTATATCGGTCCTTGCGAAAGCAGGTCCGGATGACGTGGAAGGGTCCAAGGACTCCCCACAGACATTTTGATGATCTCCGCGTACCAGGCCCTTCGGGGCCACGCTGGAGCCACCAGGATCACCGGCTTCTTTTCCAACCTGACTCTGCGAAGGAGTCGAGGCAACAATTGTAGCGGAGGGAATGCATATATCAGTCTGAACTGATCCCAATGGAACACCAGAGCATCCGAGCCGCAAGCGAGGGGATCCCTTGTCCGGGAGACAAATCTGTCCACCTTTGCGTTGAATCTGGATGCTAGCAGATCTACATCCGGTGTTCCCCACCGCTGACATATAGCTCGGAAGACCTCGGGATGAAGGGACCATTCCCCTGGGCATAACTGTTGGCGACTCAGAAAGTCCGCCTTCCAATTCTCCACCCCTGGAATGAAGACAGCTGATATACATGGGACATGCTTTTCTGCCCATTCCAGGATGTGACTTACTTCCCTCTGGGCTGCACGACTCCTGGTGCCTCCCTGATGATTGATATATGCCACTGCTGTGGCATTGTCTGATTGAATTCTGACAGGGGACCCTTGGAGTCTGGATGTCCAGGCTACTAGGGCATACTGGGCTGCTCGTATCTCTAAGAGATTGATGGGCAGGGTTTTTACTACATTTGACCATCTGCCCTGGAGAGACCATTGCTCCAGTACTGCCCCCCAGCCTATAAGGCTGGCATCTGTAGTGACCACCTTCCAAGATATCGGACTGAAGGGTTTTCCCTTCTGGAGATTCTGGGGGATCAACCACCAGCAGAGACTCTTCCGAACGGAAGGGGACAAAGCCATCGGGAAGTCTAGAGCCTGAATTTTTCCGTTCCAGGCTGACAATATGGCCCTCTGTAAATTCCTTGAGTGGAATTGGGCGTATGGCACAGCTTCGAATGATGCTACCATCTTTCCTAGCAGCCTCATGCACAGGCGTATGGACGGCTGTCTTTTTGCACAAAGCAGACGGACCAAGCCCCTCAAAGAGGATACCTTGTCTAGAGGTAAGAAAATCTTCCTCTGGTCTGAATCCAGCCGTAGCCCTAGATATACCAGGTTTTTCACTGGCTGTAGGGCTGACTTGTCCAGGTTGATGACCCAACCGTGAGATTCTAGATACTTGATTGTATCGACAATTACCACTTCTAGCTTGGCAACTGAGTGGTCCATCAACAACAGGTCGTCTAGGTATGCCATTATCGTTACACCTCGTGTTCTTAGATCGGCCAACAGTGGGGCCAGAATTTTTGTGAACACTCGTGGTGCTGTGGCCAGACCGAATGGTAAGGCTCTGAACTGAAAATGGCGCCCTTCTACTGCAAAGCGTAGAAATTTTTGATGACCTGGAAAGATGGGAACATGCAAGTAAGCATCTTTGCTGTCGATCGAGGCTAACCATTCCTCCCCCTGAAGGGCAGCGGTGACCGATCGGATCGACTCCATCCGGAAAGACCGGACGTTTAGAAATTTGTTTAGACTCTTTAGGTCCAATATGGGTCTTATGTCCCCGTTTGGCTTCGGGACTGTGAAAAGTTTTGAGTAGAAACCCAACCCCCACTCTTCCATAGGAACCTCCATAATTACTCCTTGGAGCAATAGTTGTTCTAACGCCAATAGGAGAGACCCTCTTTTCAGAGGGTCTCTTGGCATGCCTGACCACATAAAATGGGAAGGAGGAGACTCTTTTAACTCCAACTTGTATCCCAGAGTTACTGCGGAGAGCACCCATCTGTCTTTGATCGTCTCCCGCCAGGTCTCTGCGAACAACTGAAGTCTTCCCCCCACCCGTTTGAGTGGGGGCAGCCCTTCATAGGCTTGACTTGGAGGCTGGTTTAGTACCCCTTCGGATCCAGGGTTTCTTATTACCCTGTGACTGTCCCTGATTTTTACCCCCTGAGTTTGACCGAGGAGGCCGTCGGAACTGCTTAGTAGCAGACGTCGCAGGGATAGGAGAGGTAGTCCTCTTAAAAGATGGACCGCTAGACCTCTTCTTACTCGGTAAGAGAGTACTTTTACCACTGGAAATCTTCTGGATATACTTATCCAGGTCCTCGCCAAAAAGGCGTTCCCCATGAAATGGGAAGCTAACTAAGAGCTTCTTACAGGGAGCTTCAGCAGACCAGTTTTTGAGCCACAGAAGCCTACGCATATGTACCAAAGACAGCGTGAGGTGGGAGGCCTGATGGATAGAATCCTTGATGGCGTCAACCGCAAAGCATAATGCTCTAGGCAGATCAGCCAGAGCCTGGGCCTGCTGGTCTGGCAAATCCCTCAGGACCATTTTCATCTGATCCTTTAAAGCTTGGCAGACCCCAATAGCTGCCACTGCTGGCTGTGTAACAGCCCCTGCTGTGGAAAAAGCAGATTTTAATAAAGATTCCAATTTTTTATCTACTGGATCTTTGAACATTTGAACATTATCTACTGGACATGTCAGTGATTTGTTCACAGAAGAGATGGCTGCATCCAACGTAGGAACATTCCATCTCTGGGTGAACTTTTCCTCCATGGGATAGATCACCGGAAATTTCTTAGGCGGAACAAATAGTTTATCAGGATGTTCCCAGTCCTGGTATATAAGTCCTTCCAATAATGGATGTATTGGAAAGGAGCAATTAACCTGGGGAGCTTTTAGTGACCCCAATGAGGAGACAGCAGTAGTTGATGGTTCAACAAGAGGCATTTTAAATGCAGATCGAACCATGTCCGTTAGGGTCTGGACCCATAATCTTTCAGTCTGTGATGCTGAAAATGGTTCATCTACTGTCGATTCCTCAAAAACAGAGTTAACCTCCTCCTGATCCCCTTCAGGTAGGTCGGTCCCTTCCTGGGACTGTTGCTCTGCCAACAGGCACTCTAATGGAGGTGATGGAGATCTGGCGCGCTTTCTTTCCTGCAGAGAAGAAGCGATCAATGCTGCCAATCTCTGCTCCAATCCCTCCAGAGTTGAGGCAAAAACCTCCTCTGTTATATATGCAGGAGCAGGTGGACTGAGGACAGCCGCAGTACCTGGCACTCCCGGGGGTTCCTTATGGGTATTAACCTCTGATTTCTCAGGGGAGGAGGGTGCAGATGACTGCTCCAGATCCTCAGAGCCCGATGGAGACCACCTACACTTCCTGAGAGGTATATCTCGGAGTTTTTTAGGCGGCATATTCCTTAGTTCAAAGCTGAGGTATTCCAGCCGCAATACACCCCTTTACTGAAATAGTCTAATGCAATTTGCTGCTATGTACATCAGTGGGTGTCTACTAATGCGTCTTTCTGGGGATGCCTGTATCAACCGCCCGCTGTAAGCCCCTATACCATGCTACCAGCTCCTTTTCATGCTCTGTGTCCATAGCAAGCAGCGTGGACTGAGTCCTTTTATCTTGCTGGACGCCCGGACATGCGCAGAAGCGCTGGGCGCACAGAGCGCGTCATCCGCCAGGCTCCGCCCACTTTTTTGAAGCTAAATCTATAAAAAGAAAGCGTGTGTGCGCGCGCGCGCGTGCACGTGTGCGCTCTTGGCGCCCTGTAGGGAGAGGAGCCAGGGTCCCTGTTTCACCAGGACTCGGGGATGGAAAGAAACTACTTGGCAGCATGACAGAGGAATGCAGCTTCCCTGATAGAGAGCTCACTCATCTGCCTGAACTTTCACCATGGAAGGAATAGTCCCAAGAAAAAAGGACGTTCCACAGCGGCCTCTAGTGGACAAACACAGGTACCGCACTTTTGTCTTTTTTTTTTTTTTTTTAAAACCTCCTTTATGAAAAACATTTCCAGGTTTACAGTTTTTAAAACTTCCTTTATGAAAAGACATTTCTAGGATTTCTTAGGCATATACAGCTATTAGCGGGAATACCTTTAGGTAACAGGCAGAAAGACATATTAGGCTTGGGGGTCCCCTCAATAGAACCAAGTTCCTGAGGGGCCCCCACTTACCTTTTCCCCGCCGCAGGACTTTGTTTGGTCCACAGAAGCCCAAACTTCACCTCTCACGGCAGGCATTGTACTAGACCTTCAGGGACCGGGTTCCCAAGGATTCCACTCCCCTGGACCTGTATAGCACCCTGCACAGATAGCCTCTTGGTTTTGGGTATGACCAGAGCTCTGGATCCCAGGGTCCAGCCCTCCTAAGAGAGGCATTACAGGCAAAACCCTGCTCTTCTCTGCAAGGCCCGGGTACCGACCGTTTAGCTATGAAGCTTTTTTGGTCGGATCCGGAATAGCTTGCTAAGGCCCAGAGAACCTGTACACAAGCCCAGATGAATACATGTTAACCTTGGCCAACACCTTAGACACTGGCAAAAAAAACTGAGGTACTCCCGGATGGGAGGGGCTTATATAGGGGAGGGTACTTCCTGTTTTGGAAGTTGCCAGTGCCAGCACCTGAAGGTAATTCTATATAACCCACATAGTAATGACTATGCTGCTCTGTGTCCCGTGATGTATGAACAAGAAAGTATTTAGTCAGCCACCAATTGTGCAAGTTCTCCCACTTAAAAAGATGAGAGAGGTTTGTAATTGTCATCATAGGTATACCTCAACTATGAGAGACAAAATGTGGAAACAAATCCAGACAATCACACTGTCTGATTTTTGAAATAATTTATTTGCAAATTATGGTGGAAAATAAGTATTTGGTCAAGATCAAAAGTTCATCTCAATACTTTGTTATGTATCCTTTGTTGGGAATGACAGAGGTCAAACATTTTCTGTAAGTCTTCACAAGGTTGTCACACACTGTTGCTGGTATGTTGGCCCATTCCTCCATGCAGATCTCCTCTAGAGCAGTGATGTTTTGGGGCTGTCGCTGGGCAACACAGATTTTCAACTCCCTCCAAAGGTTTTCTATGGGGTTGAGATCTGGAGACTGGCTAGGCCACTCCAGGACCTTGAAATGCTATTTACGAAGCCACTCCTTCATTGCCCCACGCGGTGTGTTTGGGATCATTGTCATGCTGAAAGACCCAGCCACGTTTCATCTTCAATTCCCTTGCTGATGGGAGGAGGTTTGCACTCAAAATCTCATGATACATGGCACCATTCATTCTTTCGGGTACACGGATCAGTCATCCTGTTCCCTTTGCAGAGAAACAGCCCCAAAGCATGATGTTGCCACCCCCATGCTTCACAGTAGATATGGTGTTCTTTGGTTGCAACTCAGCATTCTCTCTCCTCCAAACACAACGAGTTGTGTTTCTACCAAACAGTTCTACTTTGGTTTCATCTGACCATATGACATTCTCCCAATCCTCTTCTGGATCATCCAAATGCTCTCTAGCAAACCTCAGACGGGCCCGGACATGTAGTGGCTTAAGCAGGGGGACACGTCTGGCACTGCAGGATCTGAGTCCCTGGCAGAGTAGTGTGTTACTGATGGTAGCCTTTGTTACGTTGGTCCCAGCTCTCTGCAGGTCATTCACTAGGTCCCCCCGTGTGGTTCTGGAATTTTTGCTCACCGTTCTTGTGATCATTTTGACCCCACTGGGTGAGATCTTGCATGGAGCCCCAGATCGAGGGAGATGATCAGTGGTCTTGTATGTCTTCCATTTTCTAATTATTGCTCCTACAGTTGATTTCTTCACACCAAACTGCTTGCCTATTGCAGATTCAGTCTTCCCAGCCTGGTGCAGGTCTACAATTTTGTTTCTGGTGTCCTTCGACGGCTCTTTGGTCTTCACCATAGTGGAGTTTGGAGTGTGACTGTTTGAGGTTGTGGACAAGTGTCTTTTATAGTGATAACAAGTTCAAACAGGTGCCATTAATACGGGTAATTAGTGGAGGACAGAGGAGCCTCTTAACCACTTAAGCCCCGGACCATTTCGGGCCATTAGGACCAAGCCTGTTTTTGGGATTCGGCACTGCGCTGCTTTAACTGTAAATTGTGCGGACATGCAATGTTGTACCCAAATGAAATTTGCGTCCTTTTCTTCCCACAAATAGAGCTTTCTTTTAATGGTATTTGATTGCCTCTGCGATTTTTATTTTTTGCGATATAAACAGAAAAAGACCGAAAATTTTGAAAAAAAATGATATTTTCTACTTTTTGTTATAAGAAAAATCGAATAAACTCAATTTTAGTCATACATTTAGGCCAAAATGTATTCAGCCACATGTCTTTAGTAAAAAAAATGTCAATAAGCGTATATTTATTGGTTTGCGCAAAAGTTATAGCGTTTACAAACTAGGGTACATTTTCTGAAATTTACACAGCTTTAAATTTATGACTGCCTATCTCATTTCTTGAGGTGCTAAAATGGCAGGGCAGTACAAAACCCCCCCAAATGACCCCATTTTGGAAAGTAGACACCCCAAGGAAATTGCTGAGAGGCATGTTGAGCCCATTGAATATTTATTTTTTTCGTCCCAAGTGATTGAATAATGACAAAAAAAATAAAAAAATAAAAAAATTACAAAAAGTTGTCACTAAATGATATATTGCTCACACATGCCATGGTTATATGTGGAATTGCACCCCAAAATACATTCTGCTGTTTCTCCTGAGTACGGGGATACCACATGTGTGGGACTTTTTAGGAGCCTAGCCACGTACGGGACCCCGGAAACCAAGCACCGCCTTCAGGATTTCTAAGGGCGCAAATTTTTGATTTCACTCCTCACTACCTATCACAGTTTCGAAGGCCATAAAATGCCAAAATAGCACAAAACCCCCCCAAATGACCCCATTTTGGAAAGTAGACACCCCAAGCTATTTACTGAGAGGCATGTTCAGTCCATGGAATATTTTATATTTTGCCACAAGTTGCGGGAATATGACAAACTTTTTTTTTTTTGCACAAAGTTGTCACTAAATGATATATTGCTCACACATGCCATGGGCATATGTGAAATTACACCCCAAAATACATTCTGCTGCTTCTCCTGAGTACGGGGATACCACATGTGTGGGACTTTTTGGGAGCCTAGCCGCGTACGGGACCCCAAAAACCAAGCACCGCCTTCAAGGTTTCTAAGGGCATACATTTTTGATTTCACTCCTCACTACCTATCACAGTTTTGAAGGCCATAAAATGCCAAGATGGCACAAAACCCCCCCAAATGACCCCATTTTGGAAAGTAGACACCCCAAGCTATTTGCTGAGAGGCATGTTGACCCCATTGAATATTTTTTTTTTTTGTCCCAAATGATTGAATAATGACAAAAAGAAAAAAAAAAAAATGTACAAAAAGTTGTCACTAAATGATATATTGCTCACACATGCCATGGTTATATGTGGAATTGCACCCCAAAATACATTCTGCTGCTTTTCCTGAGTACGGGGATACCACATGTGTGGGACTTTTTGGGAGCCTAGCCGCGTACAGGGCCCCAAAAACCAAGCACCGCCTTCAGGATTTCTAAGGGCGTAAATTTTTGATTTCACTCCTCACTACCTATCACAGTTTTGAAGGCCATAAAATGCCAAAATAGCACAAAACCCCCCCAAATTACCCCATTTTGGAAAGTAGACACCCCAAGCTATTTGCTGAGAGGCATGTTGAGTCCATGGAATATTTTATATTTTGCCACAGGTTGCGGGAATATGACAAACTGTTTTTTTTTTGCACAAAGTTGTCACTAAATGATATATTGCTCACACATGCCATGGGCATATGTGAAATTACACCCCAAAATACATTCTGCTGCTTCTCCTGAGTACGGGGATACCACATGTGTGGGACTTTTTGGGAGCCTAGCCGCGTACGGGACCCCAAAAACCAAGCACCGCCTTCAAGGTTTCTAAGGGCATAAATTTTTGATTTCGCTCCTCACTACCTATCACAGTTTTGAAGGCCATAAAATGCCAAGATGGCACAAAACCCCCCCAAATGACCCCATTTTGGAAAGTAGACACCCCAAGCTATTTGCTGAGAGGCATGGTGAGTATTTTACAGCTCTCATTTGTTTTTGAAAATTAAGAAAGACATTTTTTTTTCTTTTTTTTTTTCTTTTTTTACATTTTCAAAACTTTGTGACAAAAAGCGAGATCTGCAAAATACTCGACATACCTCTCAGCAAATAGCTTGGGGTGTCTACTTTCCAAAATGGGGTCATTTGGGGGGGTTTTGTGCCATCTGGGCATTCCATGGCCTCCGAAACTGTGATAGGCAGTGAGGAGTGAAATCAAAAATTTACACCCATAGAAATCCTGAAGGCGGTGCTTGGTTTTTGGGGTCCCGTACGCGACTAGGCTCCCAAAAAGTCCCACACATGTGGTATCCCCGTACTCAGGAGAAGCAACAGAATGTATTTTGGGGTGTAATTCCACATATGCCCATGGCATGTTTGAGCAATATATAATTTAGTGACAACTTTTTGTACATTTTTTTTTTTTTTGGTCATTATTCAATCACTTGGGACAAAAAAAAAAAAATATTCAATGGGCTCAACATGCCTCTCAGCAAATAGCTTGAGGTGTCTACTTTACAAAATGGGGTCATTTGGGGGGGTTTTGAACTGTCCTGGCATTTTATGCACAACATTAGGAAGCTTATGTCACACATCATCCACTCTTCTAACCACTTGAAGACAAAGCCCTTTCTGACACTTTTTGTTTACATGAAAGAAAATTTTTTTTTGCAAGAAAATTATGTTGAACCCCCAAACATTATATATTTTTTTAAAGCAAAGGCCCTACAGATTAAAATAGTGGGTGTTGCATTTTTTTTTTCCACACAGTATTTGCGCAGCGATTTTTCAAACGCATTTTTTGGGGGAAAAACACACTTTTTTTATTTTTAATGCACTAAAAAACACTATATTGCCCAAATGTTTGATGAAATAAAAAAGATGATCATAGGCCGAGTACATGGATACCAAACACGACATGCTTTAAAATTGCGCACAAACGCGCAGCGGCGACAAAACTACATTCATTTTTAAAAGCATTTAAAAGCCTTTACAGGTTACCACGTTAGATTTACAGAGGAGGTCTACTGCTAAAATGACTGCCCTCGATCTGACCTTCGCGGTGATACCTCACATGCATGATGCAATTGCTGTTTACATATGACGCTAGACCGACGCTTGCGTTCGCCTTTGCGCAATAGCAGGGGGGGACAGCGGTGCTTTTTTTTTTTTTTTTTATGATTTATTTGGCTTTTTTATTTTATTTTTAAACTGTGCCTTCCATATTTTATTTTTTTACCATTTTTATCGTTATCTCAGGGAATGTAAATATCCCCTATGATAGCAATAGGTAGTGACAGGTACTCTTTTTTTGAAAAAAATTGGGGGGTTAGACCCTAGATCTTTCCTCTGCCCTCAAAGCATCTGACCACACCAAGATCGGTGTGATAAAATGCTTTCCCAATTTCCCAATGGCGCTTTTTATATCCGGGGGGGGGGGGACATTCCCTCCCACTGCTTGTAAAAGCAGTCTAGAGGCTAATTATCTGCTAGAATTGCTTTTACATGAAAGCCGGCTGCTGGCTGAAAAGAATGATACCAAGATGATACCTAAACCCGCAGGCATCATTCTGGTATAAACATTCAAAGTCCAGCAACATACCAGTACGTTGCTGGTCCTTGTTGGACATGTATTGTAATCTTTTTTTTCACACAGCCTATTGGCTGAACGAAAAAAAGAGATTGATTGGTGGGTATGCCCACCATTAGAATACCTCCCTTCATCCACCCACTTCTAATGATGGGCATATATGCCGAAGCATGGGGGCATCCTCCCGCAAAAAAGTTATGCCGCGTACACACGGTCAAGCCTTCGTCGGAATTTCGACCGTATGTACGCGGCATAAAAGGTTATGCCGCGTACACACGGTCGGACTTTTCCACGGATAAGCCTCCGTTGGAATTTTGACCGTATATACGCGGCATTAGGAGCAAAATCGCTCCTCCGCCCCTGCTGCCCCCATGCTTCGGCATATATGCTCTTTTTTTTAACTGTGGTGGTGAAATCACCTCCTACAGCGTTGGAGTCACGGCTTTATGTATCGTGGGAGCAAACGCTGTTGCTGTCAAGATAAATAGATCCGTGCTGCAACTGAATGGCGTACCTGCTAAGCAAATGGTGGTTAACATTAAAACAAAGTAACATTACAGTACAACAGTAAGACCTTACCATGCCATACCTGCAAAGCAAATACCAAAACAAAACCTAGTAAAAAATAAAAAAATGTTTTAACGCAACCTGTGCCTAAAATATATATATGCCGAAGCATGGGGGCATCCTCCCGCAAAAAAGTTATGCCGCGTACACACGGTCGGAATTTCGACCGTATGTACGCGGCATTAGGAGCAAAATCGCTCCTCCGCCCCTGCTGCCCCCATGCTTCGGCATATATGCTCTTTTTTTTAACTGTGGTGGTGAAATCACCTCCTACAGCACTGGAGTCACGGCTTTATGTATCGTGGGAGCAAACGCTGTTGCTGTCAAGATAAATAATTCCGCGCTGCAGTTGAATGGCGCACCTGAAAACAAAAAATTACATACCTGAAAAGCAAGCATGATAAAACATTGCAGAATAGAATACAGTAAAAAAGAGCAGAACAATAGAGAGAAAATAGAGAGAGAGAGAACAATAAAACGACAACTATTTTTGGTTTTTTTATTTTATATTTTTTTTGTGTTTTGTTTTTTACGTTTTTTTTTTCTTTTTTACACTTTTTTTTGTAACTTTACAACTGTAATGGTTCGGGTCTCTCAAAATGTAATGGCATCTTGGGAGACCCTGTGTAAGTGTGTCCTAGTCTGTGAAATGCTGTACCCTACGCTAAAACTTCACTTTTGAGTGGTAGCGTTCAAAACATTCACCTTGGCAAAGACCAGGCTTGTCAGGACAGCGTGGACAAAAACTACGGGTGTCACGCCTAAATCCGCGCTTGCTACAGACACGACATCTTTTTTGGGGGTGGCTTTGGGTAGGGGTACTCGGGAGGACATACGAATAATGCCTCTCATGCAGCCGGCTTACTGCATTTGGTTGGGGATGGTGAGGTGCAGAACCGCCTGGATACAGGAGTTCTGTGACTATCTCATTCTGGAATTTTAGAAGAGATAACGTCCCGCCTGAAGCTCTGTATAGCACATGAGCGTTCAGCAAAGCCAATTGGAATAATGATAGAGACACTTTTTTGTACCAGCGTCTCGCCTTACGGTCAATTAGATACGGCGCCATCAACTGGTCGTTGAGGTCCACCCCTCCCATATTTTGGTTATATTCGTGGACACAGAGGGGTTTCTCCACAACACCAGTCGCCGTAGGAATTTGGACTGTCGTGTCTGCATGAAGGGAGGTAAGAAGGAAAACATTCTTATTGTCCCTCCACTTCATAGCGAGCAAGTTATTACACTTCAAGCAGGCTCTCTCCCCCAGCCTAAGACGGGCATCTACAAGCCGCTGGGGAAAGCCCCGGCGATTAGGTCGCACGGTGCCACATGCTCCAATCTTATGATCAAACAAGTGACTAAACAGTGGCACGCTCGTGTAATAATTGTCCACATACAAGTGGTACCCCTTTCCGAATAAGGGTGACACCAAGTTCCACACTATCTTGCCAGCGCTCCCTATGTAATCCGGGCAGTTGACCGACTCAATCTGACTGTCTTTTCCCTCATAAACCGTAAAGTTCACTACATAGCCTGTTGCCCTGTCACAGAACTTGTAGAGCTTGACCCCGTATCTGGCACGCTTGCTGGGAAGGTACTGCTTGAAAGACAAGCGGCCAGAAAATTTAATCAGGGACTCATCAACGCAGACAACTTGATCGGGAGTAAACAAGGCTGCAAAACGTTCGTTGAAGTGGTTTATGAGGGGCCGAATTTTATAGAGCCGGTCGTATTCAGGGTCCCCACGTGGACGACAAAGTTCATTGTCGTTGAAGTGCATGAACCGCAAAATCTGCTCGTATCGTGCCCTGGACATGGAGGCAGAGAACACGGGCATGTGGTCAATTGGGTGCGTGGACCAATAAGCACGCAATGACGGAAATTTATGTGTGCCCATGTTGAGGGAAAGGCCCAGAAAGGTCTTAAATTCGGAAACCGTAATTGGTTTCCAATTTCTGGCAATTTTAGGCAACTGGGGGTTAGCGGCGATAAATTGACCAGCATATAAATTACTCTGGTCCACAATAGATCTATAGAGATCTTCCGTGAAAAACAGCGAATAAAAATCGATTGGCATAAAATCAGCTGTTACCACCTGAATACCGGGTTGGGCAGTGAATGGGGGAAGTACGGGTTCTGCAGAAGTGGTGGGGACCCAATCAGGATAGGCGAATTCTGCAGGAAGGGCAGTATGGGCACGACGGGCCTGCCTTTGTCTTCTTGGTGGCAGCGGGACACTACTTGTGCTTGCCACCTCGCCAGCTTGAACTGCACTTATGGGACTCGCCACGTCACCAAGTGTTACTGCAGTGCTGGATGTACGTCCAGGCTGTACTAGGCCGCTGGTGCTTGCCAGTTCACCAGAAGGAATAGCGGCGCTAGTACTACTCTGCTCCATGATACGAGAGACCTGCGGTTCTTGCTCCTCAACAACCTCAGAAGATCGGGATCGGGTACGCCTGACCTTAGCAGGGACCTCAACTTCGTCGTCAGAGCTATCTGACGTGGGGCCGCTGACGTCACTGTCTTCTACGGGAAGATATTCTGAGCCTGAATCTGACAGATACGTGACCTCCTCTTCACTATCTGTCATGCTCAGAATCTCGTAGGCCTCTTTACTAGTGTACCTTCGACTTGCCATTTTGGGCTCTAAATTTAGGGGTACACTAGTAAGATTCACAGGAAAAAAAGCACCTGACTGTCGTCAGCAAATATATCAAACGCTACAAAAAAACTGTTAGCGATCGCAGGGATCAGGCCTGTCTCTGCGAACGCTGCAGTTATGTGTGTTGTGTTTGGTAAGTGACAGTGATCGATCGATACTGCACTTGGGTGGGCTGGGCTGGGCTGGGCGGAGGGGCTAAACGCAGGTACTAGCAGGTATCTGGGCTGATCCCGCTAACACTGCGTTTTTGGGAACCCTAAAACCGCTGGGGATGCTAGTATAGATCTGATCAGATACTATACCACTAAGGGGGGTGTATGCTTTGCGCGTGGGTGTTAGCGTTACTGGCACTAATCTAACACTGCCTGGGGCGACGCAGACCCTCTCTGGCGCTAAAACCTAATTGATCTCACCCGCCGGGCGATCAGGGGGGTTAAACCTTTATTGGGTTATATACGGCGGGTGCCCTGATGCTATAAAAAGCAAACTAATCAACCAGCGTCACCCGTAACCTTTATATGGTGATCACTGGTGAAAGGGTTAACTAGGGGCAATCAGGGGGTTAAAACCTTTATTAGGTTAAATATGGGGGTACCTGACACCAATAAAAACCTGCGGCGAACCTAAAAAAAAAATAACTGCCTATCTAAAACACCAGCGACACGAATACAGCGATCGGAAAAACAATCGCTTAGTGACGCTGAAGTTAGGGGGTGAAAGGGTTACCTGGGGGGTGATCAAGGGGTTAAACCTTTATTAGGGGGGGTTAGGGGGCTACCCTGGACCTAAAGGGGCCTAATCCTAACTGCCTTGCAACTTTTTACAATCACAGATGACACTAAATGCAGTGATCAGTAAAATAAATGATCACTGCAATCAGTGACACTGTGATTGGGGGCTTTGGGGTGACCTGGGGGGTGATCTGGGGGTGACTGGGGGGTGATTTGTGTGCCTATGTGTACCTACGTGTCAGTGGACTGTTGGAGCACTAACCTCTGTCTTCACTCCTCGGCGCCGGGAACGAAAAGACCGCGGCGAGGGAGATGACATCACTTCCTCCAGCCTGTGTTTACATCACATGGCGGAGGAAGCAATTTCATTGGCCGGGAGCGATCGCGAGGGGGGGGGCGGAATCGAGCGGCCGCCCCCTCATGCCTGATCGCTCCCGAACACTTAACGGCCGCTCACTGCAGTGAAGGGGGGTCCGGATGGACCCCCCAACTGCACAAAGGCGATCACGTAGATCTACGTGATTCTGCCTGTCCGTGCCATTCTGCCGACGTAAATCGGCGGTGGGCGGTCGTTAAGTGGTTAAAGAAGAAGATACAGGTCTGTGAGAGACGAGACAGAAATCTTGCTTGTTTGTAGGTGACCAAATACTTATTTTCCACCATAATTTGCAAAAAAATATTTCCAAATCAGACAATGTGATTGTCTGGATTTATTTCCACATTTTGTCTCTCATAGTTGAGGTATACCTATGATGACAATTACAGGCCTCTCTCATCTTTTTAAGTGGGAGAACTTGCACAATTGGTGGCTGACTAAATACTTTTTTGCCCCACTGTAACAAACAAATGGCAACTGCCCCAACCTATAACTGGCCTTAAAAGCAAGGAGCACATGGAAGGGCGACACATATCAAACAACAACAAAGACAAATTCCCAGCTCAACTTAACAGCCAGCCTGCAACAAACTAAATTATCCTGTCTATCAGTTCACATTAGCTGCAGAGGCCACTTCACAACACCCCAGTATTATCTGTAGACTGCAGTCCTAACTCTATAAATTTTGAGAGACTCCATAGTAAGAGCACATATATAATAATGGATAGATATTGAGGGCAGGTATGCCTGGAGGGAACCCACCCCTCATTAAATCGACAGGGGCACACTGGACACCAAGCAAATAGCACAATGGCAGCAAAGGTGTCCAGTGCACCCCCTTACCAAAAAAACAATGGTACAAACAAATGGAAACTGCCCCAAAAGAGGTAAGTATGATTTCTAAAAAACAAACAAAAAAAACATATTTTTTAAAACATTTGATACTTTTGCTGTATTGTTCACTTAAGCACAAGAGACTCCATTTTGTTCACACTGTTAAAATGTGTTCTGTAACCTTCACCTAACACACGGACACATCTTCTGTTAGAAGCTCTCTCTGTCTCTACTACCCCCCCCCCCCTCCTCTCAAGGTTTTACTTTTGTAAATGTTCTATTCACTAGCTTTTAATAATATATTCCTATTTGTTAGCTTTTAATAACATATTTCTATTTGTTAGTTTTTAATAACATCTCATACCACCCCTTTCTTATCTATGTATAAAGTAACATGTAATAATACATTTTGGCACTGAACAGACATTTTAAACACAGTGATTGTGTGAATCTGTTCCTGCAATTACAGTATTAACTTCTGTTTTTAGAGTCCCATACAGAAATAGTTCCATAACAGTTTTTGAGTCATATCAGGAGTTTGGCAGAGTCTCCAGAAGGAACCGCGCTTTGATTGGGATCATCGGGAATGCTGTTATGTAACTCGTTCTGATTGGGAGATCCTAGAAAGAATCCAATTGGGTTTGCAAACAAACTTAGTGCTGCACAGAAAGCATGTGAGGCTTCTGCTACTGACATTCATCAGCTTCTTTTTTTAAAGCAGTGGGAAGCAACATGTCTGGCTATATACTTAAAGAATGTGGTGTAGATGTCAAAAATATAGATAAGATGGTTAGTGGACGGAAGGTTTGTGAAAAATTGAAGGGAAAATTTCCCCAAATATATGGATAAACCAGACATACTGAATTTATGAATGCTAAGGAAGGGTAAGAGGAAGCCGCAGGGGCTTATTGGAGGTGGTTAAGCGATATGGCTGAGGAAGCAGGCCTTAAAATAGAGGAAGAGAAGGCGGGAGAAACTGCAAGTCCATCTACACAACTGGTGAAACAAAGGGCACCTCATGCAGATCCCAGTTCTCTGACAAAAGCAGTGGATCAGGCATAAGAAAATGGCATGCCAGTATCAATCATGTTAAATAGGGGAGACAATGGTCCAGAGGCCAGAGTAAAAGTATTTTTACAAGAACTCCTCTATGCTGGAGGAGAAACAGAATTAACCTGTTTAATAGATCCTGGTGCAAGCAGAAGCATTTTTAAAATAGAGGATTTACCTCCAGGATTATTATCTACAAATGTTATCTTTGGTGTTGGCCTAACCGGGACCACTACTGATTTGGTTGAGTCCAAACCACTTAAACTCAGGCTAGAACAGCAAACAGAAATTGTCACTAAAGTGTTCGTTTCAGACACAGTTCCTACCAATCTTTTTGGGAGCTGACATTTTGAACCAAATTTTAGCAAACATAGACTACACTCCTACAGGCGTCCAAGTGGTCAGTAATATCTGTCAGGAGAAGTTTTAAATTCTGCATGTGGAGTATTTTTAAACCAAGACTCCACTCCACCATTTCCACCAGAATTGGAAGTGATTTCCGCTGATTTATGGGCCACCAGCAAATATCATGTAGGTCTAATGGACTGCACCCTAGTTATGATAAAAATTAAACCAGGAGCCCATCTCCTACAGATTAACCATTAAGGCCCCTTTCACACTGAGGCGTTTTTACCACGTTTTCGCTATAAAAATAGCGCTGTAAAAATGCCTGAAATAATCCTGCCTCATCATTCTCAATGTGAAAGCCCTAAGGGCTTTCACACTGAGGCGTTTTGCTGGCTGTGCGTTGGAAAAAATCCTGCAACAGCTTTTTTGGAGCATCTTTAGGGTGCTAAAAATAGCGCTGTAAAAACGACTATCTTTATTGAAATGAATGAGTATCGCGGTAAAAACGCATAGGTCTCAGCGCTATTTTTACTGCAAACGCGGTAAAAACGCATAGGTGTTAGCGGTAAAAACGCGGTAAAATCGCTGGAAAAAATCTCATAATTTCTTTGCGTTTTTTCAACGCCTCAGTGTAAGAGGGGCTTTAAGGACCGAGCCTCATACTGAGATTTGTTGTTTACAAGTTAAAAACATTTTTTTTTGCTAGAAAATTACTTAGAACCCCCAAACATTATACATTATTTTTCTAACACCCTAGAGAATAAAATGGCGGTCGTTGCAATACTTTCTGTCACACCTTATTTGAGCAGCAGTCTTACAAGCGCACTTTTTGGGGGGAAAATAAAAAAAATGTAATTAAAAAATGAGACAACAGTAAAGTTAGCCCAATTTTTTTTATATTGTGAAAGATAATGTTACGCTGAGTAAATTGATACCCAACATGTCACGCTTAAAAATTGCGCTCGCTCGTGGAATGGCGACAAACTTTTACCCTTAAAAATCTCCATAGGCGACGTTTTAAAAATTCTACAGGTTGCATGTTTTGAGTTACAGAGAAGGTCTAGGGCTATAATTATTGCTCTCACTCTACCGATCGTGGCGATACCTCACATGTGTCGTTTGAACACCGTTTTCATATGCGTGCGCTGCTCACGTATGCGTTCGCTTCTGCACGCGAGCTCGGCAGGACGGAGCGCTTTAAAATTATTATTTTTTTTTCTCATTTATTTTACCTTTTAATTTTTATTTTTACACTGTTTTAAAAAAAAAATGTGTCACTTTTATTCCTATTACAAGGAATGTACACATCCCTTGTAATAGAAAAAAAGCATGACAGGACCTCTTAAATATGAGATTTGGGGTCAAAAAGACCTCAGATCTCATATTTACACTAAAATGCAATTAAAAAATAAATAAATAAAATTTTGTAATTTGAAAAAATAAAAAAAATGGCCCTTTAAGAGCTATGGTTGGAAGTGACGTTTTGACGTCCCTTCCACCCTGCAATGGTATGGAGACGGGTGGGGGCCATCTTCCCCTCACTCACCTCCATACCAAGCACAGAAGAGGATCCGATCTGCCACTGCGGATGGCTCCGGTAAGCAGTGGAGGGCACCGGAGAGCAGTGGGAGGGGGGGCCCTCTCCCGCTGCCGATAAACGTGATCTTAAGGCGAATCCGCCGCAGAGACCACTTTTATCTTAAACCAGACTGCTCACTGAAGAAGAGGATATCTGGGTTATGGCAGCTAGCTGCTGCCATAACAAAGATATCCCTCTTCAAAGTGCTGATGTATATGGACGTGAGCTGGTCTGGAAGTACAGTACCCACTGAGTATTACTCAGACTGAGGGGATAAAGGATCAGATCACTCAACTGAAAGCAGCACGGGTTGTTGTACCAATTAAGTCCCAAGCCAATACACCCCTGTTCCCAATTGCAAAGAAGCCAGACAAGAAGGGTGGGCAAGTAACATACCGCATGGTGCATGATTTAAGAGCCATTAACAATATAATTGAGGCAGATACCCCAATCGTGTCCAACCCCCGCACTCTACTAAGTGGAATACCTGCCTCCAGCACCTACTTTACAGTAATTGATCTTGCAAATGCTTTATTTTCGGTGCCCCTGGACCCAGATTGCTAGCACCATTTTTCATTTACCCATAATGCCCAAAAGTTAATATTGACAAGATTGCCCCAAGGCTGCCCTCTGAATATAATGCTGCGTTAAAGCAAGTATTGGACCAATGGTCCCCCTCACACCCAAACACAGTTTTCTTTAGTACATAGACGATTTGCTTATTTGTTCTGATACAAAGGACATCTGTAGCAGAGAAACAGTAAGACGTCTCATGTTTCCCAATAACAGTAACAACAAAGTTAGCAAAGATAAGCTACAATAATACCTAGAGAAAGTAACCCCAGATCGAGTTAAAACTCTACAAATATTTGAAAAGCCAAGAAGTGTACGGCAACTACGTGCCTTACTGGGGTTAGTGGGATATTGTAGGGACTGGATTCCAAATGCATCAGAACGTATGGCTCCTCTATATGAGGCTACCACTACAAACCCTTTCTGTTTCAATCGTTTTTATTGGTATTTTTAAGAAAATGCAGATTAATTGAACACTGTGCAGAGCAGCAAAACAATGCTCACATGCTCTGAATCATACAACAAGAACTGGTACAAAACAAATGAGGGGAGGTGAGTATGGAATCATCAGGGGAAAAGCTGGATAGACCGGTTAGGTCTTTAGTAAGGCCTTAGTGGAACATGTGGGCATAGCAGAAGTAGACAAGAAAATAAATCTTTGGGTTATGAACATAGTGCATTACAGAGACATTATTATTCCTGAGAGGTGGCCGTCAGGATTATTGCCCTGTATATCAATATGAAAATGAATGCGGGTAGGAAGATCCTGAGATTGAGACCTTGCTGAAACGTAGTCACTGTGAGTAGGCCCTCAAAAACGATATAGAGGGTTCTAGTCCAGTACACTATAAACCCTTTCAAACTCACATGGGACAATGAATTGCAGATGAAGGAGCTTATTAAAATTTTGTCTGAAGCTCCCGCCATTGGACTTCCTGACTATACTAAGACTTTCTCATTGTTCTGTCATGAAGTCAATGGATTTGCTGCAGGTGTACTCACCCAGCTACATGGAGACAAGCAGAGGCCTGTCATGTATATATCAGCATCATTAGACCCTGTCATTAAAGGCTCCCCCAGCTATATGCGAGCCATAGCAGTCTGCATTTTGCTGCTAGACAAAGTAACTGAGCTTGTACTAGATTCTGCTCTGATCCTGTATGTGCCACATGCAGTACAGGACATCATGAATCAAGTAAATACCAGACATGTGTCTGCCAGTAGATTTGACAAGTACCAGTCTGCTCTTTTGGCTCCATTTAACAATCAAACAATGTGTTATTTTAAATCCGGCTACTCTTCTTCCTATAATTGATGAGGAAGATGCAACAAATGGTACTGATGTAGAACCTGAGAGTTTTTCTCATGATTGTACGGCTTTGATGGAGGTAGAAAGGGCCTCTGTCACAACAGCAAAACATGAGCCTTTATCAGATTGTGACACACACTTATTTGTAGATGGTACCAGATTTTACACTGATGATGGTCAGCCACACACAGGGTTTGCTGTAACCACTACAGACACTATTTTACATCAGGAAGGATTGATACCCCAGATGTCATCCCAGGAAGCCGAGTTGTGTGCTGTAGTCAAAGCATGCCATCCCTTAGAGACTCAAAGGGGAATTGTTTACACTGAAAGCAGATATGTGTTTGGAAAAGCTCACGATTTTGGGCCTATTTGGAAAGCGCAGAACTTTCTCACTAGTGCAGGGAAGCCAGTGAGACATGCAAAACTCATAGAGCGGCTATTTCAGAAACCAGCAGAAGTTGCCATCTTAAAGGTAAAAGGACTTACAAGGGGAAATTACATGACAGCTAGGGATGAGCCGAACACCCCCCGGTTTGGTTCGCATCCAGAACATGTGAACGGACCGATAGTTTGCGCAAACTTTCGAACCCCGTTAAAGTCTATGGGACTCGAACGTCAAAAATAAAAAGTGTGAATTTTAAAGGTTAATATGCAAGTTATTGTCCTAAAAAGGGTTTGGGGACCCAGGTCCTGCCCCAGGGTACATGTATCAATGCAAAAAACAGTTTTAAAAACTGCAGTTCTTTCAGGAGCAGTGGTTTTAATAATGCTTAAAGTGAAAAAAAAAAGTAAAATATTCCTTTAAATATCGTGCCTGGGGGTTGTCTATAGTATTCCTGTAAAGTGGCGCGTTTTTCCCGTGTTTAAAACTGTCCCTGCACAAAATGACATTTCTAGGAATAAAAGTCATTTAAAACTGCTTGCGGCTTTAATGTAATGTCTGGTCCCGGCAATATGGATGAAAATCATTGAGAAAAATGGCATGGGTACCCCCCCCCCAGCCCATTACCAGCCACTTTGGGTCTTGTATGGTTATTAAGGGGAACCCCTCACCCAAATAAAAAAAAAGGAAAGACGTTGGGCCCCCAGGCCCTATATACTCTGAACAGCAGTATACAGGCGGTGCAAACAAGACAGGGACTGTAGGTTTGTTCTTAACCACTTAACGACCGCCCACTGTAAATATACGTCAGCAGAATGGCACCGACAGGCAGAATCACGTATATGTACGTGATTGCCTTTGTATAGTTGGGGGGTCCGATCGGACCCCCCTTCTTTACAGTGGGTGGTCGTCTTACCTTCGGGAGCGATCCGGCATGAGGGGACGGCCGTTCGATTCCGGCCACCCCCTCTCGATCGCTCCCGGCGAATGAGAGAGCTTCCCCTGCCTGCCAGGAAGGAGGAAGTGATGTCATCTCTCCTGGGGCGCTCACATATACCGAGCGCCGTACAGGAGAAGATGCCAGGTTAGTACACACAACACTACACTGACACCAGGACACATAGGCACATAAATTGCCCCCCAGACACCCCCAGATCACCCCCCAGCCCCCCCCAGCCCCCAGTCACAGTGTCACTGATTGCAGTGACCATTTATTTAGTGATCACTGCAATCAGTGACATTTGTGACTGTAAAAGTGTCACTACATTTAGTTTTAGGTCCAGTGTAGCCCCCTAACCCCCCCCCAATAAAGGTTTAACCCCCTGATTACCCCCCAGATAACCCTTTCACCCCCTAGCACCGCCGTCACTAAGCAATCATTTTTCTGATCGATGTCTTAGCGTCGGTGATGCTGATCGGTAGCCAGTAATTTTTTTTAGGTTCGCCGCAGGTTTTTATAGCGTCGGGTACCCCCATATATTACCTAATGAAGGTTTAACCCCCTTGATCGCCCCCCAGGTAACCCTTTCACCCCCTATCACCACTGTCACTAAGTTATAATTTTTCTGATCGATGTCTTAGCGTCGGCGATGCTGATCGGTAGTCAGTAATTTTTTTTAGGTTCGCCGCAGGTTTTTATAGAGTCGGGTACCCCCATATATTACCTAATAAAGGTTTAACCCCCTTGATCACCCCCCAGGTAACCCTTTCACCCCCTAGCACCACCGTCGCTATGCGATCATTTTTCTGATCGATGTCTTAGCGTCGGTGATGCTGATCGGTAGCCAGTAATTTTTTTTAGGTTCGCCGCAGGTTTTTATAGCGTCGGGTACCCCCATATATTACCTAATAAAGGTTTAACCCCCTTGATCGCCCCCCAAGGTAACCCTTTCACCCCCTATCACCACTGTCACTAAGCGATAATTTTTCTGATCGATGTCTTAGCGTCGGCGATGCTGATCGGTAGCCAGTAATTTTTTTTAGGTTCGCCGCAGGTTTTTATAGCGTCGGGTACCCCCATATATTACCTAATAAAGGTGTAACCCCCTTGATCACCCCCCAGGTAACCCTTTCACCCCCTAGCACCGCCGTCACTATGCGATCATTTTTCTGATCGATGTCTTAGCGTCGGTGATGCTGATCGGTAGCCAGTAATTTTTTTTAGGTTCGCCGCAGGTTTTTATAGCGTCAGGTACCCCCATATATTATCTAATAAAGGTTTAACCCCCTGATCGCCCCCCAGGTAACCCTTTCATCCCCTATCACCACTGTCGCTAAGCAATCGTTTTTATGATCGTTGTCTTAGTGTCGGTGATGCCGATAGGTAGCCAGTAATTTTTTTTTAGGTTCGCCGTCAGGTTTTTATATAGCGTCAGGTACCCCCATATATTACCTAATAAAGGTTTTAACCCCCTAATTGCCCCTAGTTAACCCTTTCACCAGTGATCATCATATAAGTGTTACGGGTGACGCTGGTTAGTTAGTTTGCTTTTTATAGTGTCAGGGCACCCGCCGTATATAACCCAATAAAGGTTTAACCCCCTGATCGCCCGGCGGGTGATATCAGTTAGGTTTTAGCGTCAGAGAGGGTCTGCGTCACACCCCAGGCAGCGTCAGGTTAGTGCCAGTAGCGCTAACACCCACACGTGAAGCATACACCCCCCTTAGTGGTATAGTATCTGAACAGATCAATATCTGATCTGATCAGATCTATACTAGCGTCCCCAGCAGTTTAGGGTTCCCAAAAACGCAGTGTTAGCAGGATCAGCCCAGATACCTGCTGGCACCTGCGTTTTGCCCCTCCGTCCAGCCCAGGCCACCCAAGTGCAGTATCGATTGATCACTGTCACTTGCAAAACACAACACACATAACTGCAGCGTTCGCAGAGACAGGCCTGATCCCTGCGACTCCAGTGCTGTAGGAGGTGATTTCACCACCACAGTTAAAAAAAAAAAGCATATATGCCGAAGCATTGGGGCAGCAGGAGCGGAGGAGCGATTTTGCTCCTAATGCCGCGTATATACGGTCGAAATTCCGACGGAGGCTTGCCCGTGGAAAAGTCTGACCATGTGTACGCGGCATAACTTTTGCGAGAAGATGCCCCCATATATAAATGGTGCATGTATGCCCATCATTAGAAGTGGGTGGATGAAGGGCGGTATTCTAATGGTGGGCATACCCACCGATCAATCTTTTTTTTTCGTTCAGCCAACAGGCTGCATGAAAAAAAAGATTACAATACATGTCCAACAAGGACCAGCAACGTACTGGTATGTTGCTGGACTTTGAATGTTTATACCAGAATGATGCCTGCGGGTTTAGGTATCATCTTGGTATCATTCTTTTCAGCCAGCGGCCGGCTTTCATGTAAAAGCAATCCTAGTGGGTAATTAGCCTCTGGACTGCTTTTACAAGCAGTGGGAGGGAATGCCCCCCCCGGATATAAAAAGCGCCATTGGGAAATTGGGAAAGCATTTTACCACACCGATCTTGGTGTGGTCAGATGCTTTGAGGGCAGAGGAAATATCTAGGGTCCAATAGACCCCAGTTTTTTCAAAAAAGAGTACCTGTCATTACCTATTGCTATCATAGGGGATATTTACATTCCCTGAGATAACAATAAAAGTGATAAAAATAAATAAATATGGAAGCAACAGTTTAAAAATAAAATAAAAAAGCAAAATTAATAATAAAAAAAAAAAGCACCCCTGTCCTGCCCTGCTCTTGCCCAATGGCGAACGCAAGCGTCGGTCTGGCGTCATATGTAAACAGCAATTGCACCATGCATGTGAGGTATCACCGCGAAGGTCAGATCGAGGGCAGTAATTTTAGCAGTAGACCTCCTCTGTAAATCTAACGGGGTAACCTGTAAATGCTTTTAAAGGCTTTTAAAAATGTATGTAGTTTGTCGCCAATGCGCGTTTGTGCGAAATTTTAAAGCATGTCGTGTTTGGTATCTATGTACTCGGCCTAAGATCATCTTTTTTATTTCATCAAACATTTGGGCAATATAGTGTGTTTTAGTGCATTAAAATTAAAAAAAGTGTATTTTTTCCCAAAAAATGCGTTTGAAAAATCGCTGCGCAAATACTGCGTAGAAAAAAAAATGCAACACCCACCATTTTATTCTGTAGGGCCTTTGCTTTAAAAATATATATAATGTTTGGGGGTTCAACATAATTTTCTTGCAAAAAAAAAAATGTTTTCATGTAAACAAAAAGTGTCAAAAAGGGCTTTGTCTTCAAGTGGTTAGAAGAGTGGATGTAAGCTTCCTAATGTTGTATATAAAATGCCAGAACAGTTCAAAACCCCCCCAAATGACCCCATTTTGGAAAGTAGACACCCCAAGCTATATACTGAGAGGCATGTCGAGTCCATGGAATATTTTATATGTTGACACAAGTTGCAGAAAAAATACAATTTTTTTTTTTTTTTTTGCACAAAGTTGTCACTAAATGATATATTGCTCAAACATGCCATGGGCATATGTGGAATTACACCCCAAAATACATTCTGTTGCTTCTCCTGAGTACGGGGATACCACATGTGTGAGACTTTTTGGGAGCCTAGCCGCGTACGGGACCCCAAAAACCAAGCACCGCCTTCAGGCTTTCTAAGGGTGTCAATTTTTGATTTCACTTCTCACTGCCTATCACAGTTTCGGAGGCCATGGAATGCCCAGATGGCACAAACCCCCCCAAATGACCCCATTTTGGAAAGTAGACACCCCAAGCTATTTGCTGAGAGGTATTGTGAGTATTTTGCAGATCTCGCTTTTTGTCACAAAGTTTTGAAAATTGAAAAAAAAAAAAAAAATGTTCTTTCTTCATTTTCAAAAACAAATGAGAGCTGTAAAATACTCACCATGCCTCTCAGCAAACAGCTTGGGGTGTCTACTTTCCAAAATGGGGTCATTTGGGGGGGTTTTGTGCTATTTTGGCATTTTATGGCCTTCAAAACTGTGATAGGTAGTGAGGAGTGAAATCAAAAATTTGCGCCCTTAGAAATCCTGAAGGCGGTGCTTGGTTTCCGGGGTCCCGTACGTGGCTAGGCTCCTAAAAAGTCCCACACATGTGGTATCCCCGTACTCAGGAGAAGCAGCAGAATGTATTTTGGGGTGCAATTCCACATATAACCATGGCATGTGTGAGCAATATATCATTTAGTGACAACTTTTTGTAATTGTTTTTTTTTTTGTCATTATTCAATCACTTGGGACAAAAAAAAAAATATTCAATGGGCTCAACATGCCTCTCAGCAATTTCCTTGGGGTGTCTACTTTCTAAAATGGGGTCATTTGGGGGGGGGGGTTTGTACTGCCCTGTCATTTTAGCACCTCAAGAAATGAGATAGGCAGTCATAAAGTAAAAGCTGTGTAAATTCCAGAAAATGTACCCTAGTTTGTAAACGCTATAACTTTTGCGCAAACCGATAAATATACGCTTATTGACATTTTTTTTACTAAAGACATGTGGCTGAATACATTTTGGACTAAATGTATGACTAAAATTGAGTTTATTTGATTTTTCTTATAACAAAAAGTAGAAAATATCATTTTTTTTCAAAATTTTCGGTCTTTTTCCGTTTATATCGCAAAAAATAAAAATCGCAGAGGCAATCAAATACCATTAAAAGAAAGCTCTATTTGTGGGAAGAAAAGGACGCAAATTTCGTTTGGGTACAACATTGCATGTCCGCACAATTTACAGTTAAAGCAGCGCAGTGCAAAATTCTGAATTCACCTCTGGTCCTTTAGCTACCAAATGGTCCGGGGCTTAAGTGGTTAAGTAGAATATGTTTGTAATTTTGAACTGGTACATTTTTAAAGTGTAGCTCCAGCCATAAAATCTATTTTTAAGCTTTTTGGAAAACATAGGGAAGGGTTATCACCCCTGTAACATTTGTTTTGCTGTCTGTGCACCTGTTCAAAAGATTTCACCTCACATTCTGTCACAATGACAATTGGATTTAGAAAATTTGGGGTTTTTATTGAAACAAGAATTGGTGATAAAGCATCAGTGGAGAGGAGACACTTTTTTTCCCATATTAACTCTTACAGGAGAGAATTTCCCTTCCTAGGGGTAGATTTCCTCTCACTTCCTGTTGTCTCCCTCCGTTTGTAAGTAGGAGTCGTTTGAAAGTCGGATGTTTGAAAGTAGGGGCCTGCACTATGTACTCTGCAGAAATTTGGGCCTAATTCCCCATACACACGATCGCTTTTCATGCCGTTAAAAATGCCATTTTTAAAAATGGGCATCAAAACCGATCGTGTGTATGCTCCAGAGCATTTTTAACGACGTGAAAAACGGCCATTAAAAATTTCGAACATGCTCTATTTTTTCACGTCGTTTTTCATGTCGTTTTTTTAACGAAGTGAAAAACGATGGTGTGTATGCTTTGACGAGGTGAAAAAAACACGCATGCTCAGAATCAAGTATGAGACGGGAGCGCACGTTCTGCTAAAACTAGCATTTGTAATGGAGATAGCAGATTCGTCACGCTGTAACGGACTGAAAAGCAGGAGGCTGAAAAGCGCGAATCGTCGCTCAACAAACTTTACTAACATGAAGGGTGGCACCATCCGAACGGAACTTCCCCTTTATAGTGCCGTTGTACGTGTTGTACGTCACTGCGCTTTGCTTGAACATTTTTTTAAATGATCCTGTGTACGCAAGACAGGCTTGAGAGGAAACATGAAAAAAACGACGAGAAAAACGTTGGTTTAAAAAATGGCATGAAAAACGATCGTGTGTACGCCGCATTAGATGTTGGTGTTGCCACAACACTGTAAACCCTCACAGTTACTCTTGGTGGGCGCTGGACCCCCTGCTGTGGCGTCCCCTTTATAGTGCCGTCGTACGTGTTGTACGTTACTGCGCTTTGCTTGAACATTTTTTTAAATGATCCTGTGTACGCAAGACAGGCTTGAGAGGAAACATGAAAAAAACGACGAGAAAAACGTTGGTTTAAAAAATGGCATGAAAAACGATCGTGTGTACGCCGCATTAGATGTTGGTGTTGCCACAACACTGTAAACCCTCACAGTTACTCTTGGTGGGCGCTGGACCCCCTGCTGTGGCGTCCCCTTTATAGTGCCGTCGTACGTGTTGTACGTTACTGCGCTTTGCTTGAACATTTTTTTAAATGATCCTGTGTACGCAAGACAGGCTTGAGAGGAAACATGAAAAAAACGACGAGAAAAACGTTGGTTTAAAAAATGGCATGAAAAACGATCGTGTGTACGCCGCATTAGATGTTGGTGTTGCCACAACACTGTAAACCCTCACAGTTACTCTTGGTGGGCGCTGGACCCCCTGCTGTGGCCCGTTTATATTAAGAATTGTAATTACATGCCATTGTTGAACAGTGGTAGAAAAATTGGGCCTTTGGTGGTGGTGGTGGTGGTGCTGGTGCCACAACACTGTAAGTCCTCACAGTTATGGGCCCTGCTGTGAAATATTATATCAAGAATTGCAATTACATGCACCTGTTGAACAGGGGCAGAAAAATTGGGCCTTAGGTACTGGTGCCACAACACTGCAACCCCTCACAGATACTCTAGTTGGAGTGCAGGAATGAGCCCTGCTGCAAAGTATTACAACAAAAAATTTTATTACACGCCCCTGCTAAACAGGGGCAGAAAATTGGGCCTTAGGCACTGGTGCTGGTGCCACAACACTGCAACCCCTCACAGATACTCTAGTTGGAGCCCAGGAATGAGCCCTGCTGCAAAGTATTGCAGCAAAAATTATAATTACACGCCCCTGTTAAACAGGGGCAGAAAAATTGGGCCTCAGGCACTGGTGCTGGTGCCACAACACTGCAACCCCTCACAGATACTCTAGTTGGAGCGCAGGAATGAGCCCTGCTGCAAAGTATTGGAGCAAAAATTATATTTACATGCTCCTGTTAAACAGGGGAAGACAAATTGGGCCTTAGGCACTGGTGGCGGTGCCCACAACCAAAAATGTTCTTACAAGCTATCAACATAAACAGCAGGAAGAGGGTAGTCACTCAGCATAACAGGATAGTCACTCAGCATAGGCAGTCTTGAAGGGATCTCACATTCAAAAACAATTATTTGGTTACATCAGCATCAGGTGCTTGGTAGCTGGTGATCCAAGACTGATTAATTTTTATGAAGATCAGACGATCGACCGAGTTGGTGGAGAGGTGCACCCTGTGATCGGTTACAAAGCCTCCAGCAGCACTGAGTGTGCGTTCCAAAAGAACGCTAGATGCAGGACAGGCCAGTAGCTCAATTGCATACTGTGCAAGCTCTGGCCAGTGATCCATCCTTAAGACCCAGTAACCCAGAGGATTTTCGGTGGGAAAGGTGTCCAAGTCTGATCCTGGATATTCCTGCACCATGTGAATCAGACGCTGGCGATGGTTGCTTGAACCGATCATACCTTGGGGGCTGTGGACTAAAAAATTGTCTGAACGCATCAGTGAGATGGCCACCTTCTCCACCGATCCTTCTGTGACTGACCGAAGCCTCAGCAACACGTTGTCCAGGACCAGGAATTTGTAACCTCCCAGGCTCTGTAAACGCGTTACACAAACCTTTCTGCAAGGCCTCCCAAAGATATTTCATACGCTGCTCCCTCTGCGACGCCTGGATAAGGTTCGCAACCTTACCCTTGTAATGTGGATCAAGGAGGGTTGCCAGCCAATAATTTTCCATTTCCTTGATACCACGAATACGAGGATCCTTTCGCAGGCTTTGCAGGATCAGGGAGGCAGCGTAGGTTTGCTGAGGCATTCGGTCCGGAGTCCTCTGGGTCACTAAGGACGTCATGATCCGCAGCCACCTCCTCCAAGCCACGTACAAGTCCATTGGTTTCTTGGGACTGTAAATGATCCCTTGAAGACTGCTGCTGATGCTGAGTGCTAGGCTCCACCTCCATGCTGACACAATCCTCCTCCTCTTCCTCCTCAACCTCTTCCTGTGTGATCGGTGGGCCAGCAAGGAACACTGTCTGGATAAAGGGGGCCTTGAGAGGTAAGGAAGTCCTCCTCTTCCTCCCTCTGTTCTGCCTCAAGTGCCCTCTCCATTATTCCACATAGGGATGAGCTTCGAGTTCGAGTCAAACTCATGTTCGACTCGAACATTGCCTGTTCGCCCGTTCGCCGAACAGCGAACAAATTGGGGTGTTCGCGGCAAATTCGAAAAATCTATGGGAGAAATCTAAAGTGCTAATTATAAAGGCTTATATGCAAGTTATTGTCCTAAAAAGTGTTTGGGGACCGGGGTCCTGCCCCAGGGGACATGTATCAATGCAAAAAGAAGTTTTAAAAACGGACGTTTTTTCGGGAGCAGTGATTTTAATAATGCTTAAAATGAAAAAATAAAAGTGAAATATTCCTTTAAATTTCGTACCTGGGGGGTGTGTATGATATGCATGTGAAGTGGCGCATGTTTCCCGTGCTTAGAACTGTCCCTGCAAAAAATGTCATTTTTGAAAGAAAAAAAGTCTTTTAAAACTGACTCGCGGCTATTAATGAATTGTCGGCTCCCGGCAATACATACACAAGTCATTGATAAAAAAAAAAAAAAAAAAGCGTGGGGGTTCCCCAGATTTCAATTACCAGGCCCTTCAGGTCTGGAATGGATATTAAGGGGAACCCCGCCGCAAATTAAACAAAAATTTGACGTGGGGTTCCCCCAAATATCCATTCCAGGCCCTTCAGATCTGGCATGGATTTTAAGGGGAACTCCACCCCAAATTTTAAAAAAATGGCGTGGAGTCCCCCTAAAAATCCATACCAGACCCCTTATCTGAGCACGCAACCTGGCCGGCCGCAGGGGAAAAGGGGGGGACGAGAGAGCGGCCCCCCCTCCCTCCTGAACCGTACCAGGCCACATGCCCTCAACATGGGGAGGATGTCCCCATGTTGATGGGGACAAGGGCCTCATCCCCACAACCCTTGCCCGGTGGTTGTGGGGGTCTGCGGGCGGGGGGCTTATCGGAATCTGGAAGAACCCTTTAACAAAGGGGACCCCCAGATCCCGGCCCCCCCTATGTGAATTGGTAAGGGGTACATTGTACCCCTACCATTTCACGAAGAAAGCGTAAAAAAATGTTTAAAAAAAACACACAAACACCTTGAAAAAGTCCTTTATTTAAAATAATTAAAAAAAACATTCCAGCGCTGAAATCCAGTGTCCCGCGGCGATCCCGATGTCCAGCGCTGTCCGTCATTGGTTGTGCCTGAGCGGACCTGATGGGGAACTCCCTCTCAGTATTTTAAATGTATAGACCCGCCCCTTCTAAAGTTCCCCATCAGGTCCGCTCCCTCGGTATGTCGGACCCGCCTACGTCATTGGCTTGAGCGGGGAACTTCCTTCACTGTGTGATTTAAATTTACATAGTGAAGGAAGTTCCCCGCTCAAGCCAATGACATAGGCGGGTCCGAAATACCGAGGGGGCGGACCTGATGGGGAACTGCTCTCACTTTGGCAATACATGTATAGACCCGCCCCTTCTCATGTTCCGCATCTGGTCCGCTGAGCGGACCTGATGGGGAACTTTAGAAGGGGCGGGTCTATACATTTAAAATACTGAGAGGGAGTTCCCCATCAGGTCCGCTCAGGCACAACCAATGAAGGACAGCGCTGGACATCGGGATCGCCACGGGACACTGGATTTCACCGCTGGAATGTTTTTTGTTTTTTTTTAAATAAAGGACTTTTTCAAGGTGTTTGTGTGTTTTTTTTAAACATTTTTTTACGCTTTCTTCGTGAAATGGTAGGGGTACAATGTACCCCTTACCAATTCACATAGGGGGGGCGGGATCTGGGGGTCCCCTTTGTTAAAGGGGTCTTCCAGATACCGATAAGCCCCCGCCCGCAGACCCCCACAACCACCGGGCAAGGGTTGTGGGGATGAGGCCCTTGTCCCCATCAACATGGGGACATCCTCCCCATGTTGAGGGCATGTGGCCTGGTACGGTTCAGGAGGGAGGGGGGGCCGCTCTCTCATCCCCCCCTTTTCCCCTGCGGCCGGCCAGGTTGCGTGCTCGGATAAGGGGTCTGGTATGGATTTTTAGGGGGACTCCACGCCATTTTTTTTTTAAATTTGGGGTGGAGTTCCCCTTAAAATCCATGCCAGATCTGAAGGGCCTGGAATGGATATGTGGGGGAACCCCACGTCAATTTTTTTTTAAATTTGCGGCAGGGTTCCCCTTAATATCCATTCCAGACCTGAAGGGCCTGGTAATTGAATTCTGGGGAACCCCCACGCTTTTTTAAAAATTTTTTATCAATGACTTTTGAATGTATTGCCGGGAGCCGACAATTCATTAATAGCCGCAAGTCAGTTTTAAATGACTTTTTTTCTTTCAAAAATGACATTTTTTGCAGGGACAGTTCTAAGCACGGGAAACATGCGCCACTTCACATGCATATCATACACACCCCCCAGGTACGAAATTTAAAGGAATATTTCACTTTTATTTTTTCATTTTAAGCATTATTAAAATCACTGCTCCCGAAAAAACGGACGTTTTTAAAACTTTTTTTTGCATTGATACATGTCCCCTGGGGCAGGACCCGGGTCCCCAAACACTTTTTAGGACAATAACGTGCATATCAGCCTTTATAATTAACACTTTAGATTTCGAACGTTCGAGTCCATTGTATTTAATAGGGTTCTAAAGTTTACACGAACATTTTGTCTGTTCGCAGGTTCTGGTTTGAACCGAACAGGGGGGTGTTCGGCTCATCCCTAAATCCACACAGTGTGTGCTCTAAAATATGGACAAGAGGGACAGTGTCACTGATGCATGCACTGTCACTGCTCACCATCCTCGTGGCCTCCTCAAATGGTGACAGGACAGTGCATGCATCCCTGATCATGACCCACTGGCGTGGCAAAAAAACAAGCTCCCCTGACCCTGTCCTAGTGCCATACTCACACAGGTACTCATTGATGGCCCTCTGCTGCATGCTGCAGCATGGCCAACGTTGAGTTCCACCTGGTGGGCATGTCCGAGATTAGGCGGTTCTTGGGCAGGTTGTATTCCTTTTGGAGGTCAGCCAGCCGAGCACTAGCATTATATGACCGGCGGAAATGCACAAGACTTTCCTGGCCTGCCTCAGGACATCCTGTAAGCCCGGGTACCTGCCCAAGAACCGCTGCACCACCAAGTTAAGGACGTGAGCCAACCAGGGCACATGTGTCATCTGTCCCTGTCAGAGGGCGGAGAGGAGGTTGGTGCCATTGTCGCAAACCACCATTCCTGGCTTACGCTGGCATGGCGTCAACCACCTCTGAGCCTGCCCCTGCAGAGCTGACAGAAACTCTGACCCAGTGTGGCTCCTGTCCCCCAAGCACACCAGCTCAAGCACCGCATGGCATCTTTTTGCCTGCGTACTTGCCTAGCCCCTTGAACGCCTACGGAGCACCGCTGGTTCCGAGGACAAATCAGCTCAGTAAGAGGCCATGGAGAAAAAAGAAGAGGAGGATGTGGAGGAGAGAGGTGTGTCAGAATCACCACTAGTAGCATTTTGGAGGCGTGGTGGCGGAACAACCTCCAACACTACTGCACCCTGTCCTGCATCCTTCCCAGCTGCCAGCAGAGTCAGCCAGTGGGCTGTAAAAGATAGGTAACATCCCTGTCCATGCCTGCTGGACCATGAGTCAGCGGTAATAAGCACCTTACCGCTGACCGCCCTGTCCAGCGAGGCCAAGACATTGCCTTCCACATGTCGGTAGAGATCCGGAATTGCCTTCCGTGAAAAAATTTGGGAACCTGAGGTACCGCACATTCCACAAACTCACAGAAGGGGGCAGAGCCTACCAACTGAAAAGGCAGCAGTTGAAGTGCTAGTAATTTAGCCAAGCTAGCATTCAACCACTGGGCATGTGGATGGCTTTGAGCGAACTTCTTTTGGCGGTGCAGCAGCTGGGGCAGGGAAATTTGCCTGGTACAATCGGACGTTGGTGTACCGATAGCAGATTCCCCGCAAGTACTTGGCAGTGACACACCTAATTCTACACCTTCATTCCTCTCAGTGCAGGTTTCTGAGAGAACTGAATGTATAGTGGGGTTGGAGATCCCAGCTGATGAGGAGCAGGGAGAGGTCTGCTTTGTTCTTTGGTGTGGGTCTTTTATGTATGCTTGCCAATGGACTGCATTGCAGGTCGACATATGTTTGGTCAAGCATGTGGTGCCCAAGCGGCTGATGTTTTGGCCATGCGAGATACGCTTCAACCATATGTTGCAAATAGCAACGGTGCGATCTGATTCACACGTCTCAAAAAAGGCCCACACCAAAGAACTTTTGGAATAACGCGCATAGACAGCAGCGCCCTGCACATGCGGAGCTCTGCGGTGTGATGCAGTCGGTGTTCTGCCCTTAATCTGGCCCCTGGAGGGCATCCTGCCTCGTTGGAGATGTGCCTCCTCCTCCTCCTCCTCCTCCTCCTCTCTCCTATCAGGCACCCATGTAGAGTCAGTGACCTCATCATCCCCTCCCTCCTCTTCACTGGAGCAAACCTGGCAGTATGCTGTAGCTGGGGGAACATGACTGCCAGTTTGCTGTCCTTATTGGGCACCCCCTCTCTCTGGGCTCACGTAACTGCCTTCCTCAAGCTGGGTACCATCATCGGAGCCCTCAAAACGCTGTGCATCCTCCTGCAGCATGTACCCAACACTGTGGTCAAACAGTTTGGGGGACTCCTCAGGACATGGAGGGGCTAGGGAAGGAGTGACTGATGCCATTGAGCCAATGGAAGAGGCCGCTTTGGCAGCTGCTTTGGCAGACAAAGTACCCTGAGGCTGGGTGAGAGAGGATGAGGAGGATGAGGACGGCTTGGTCATTTACTCTACCAACTCTTCGGCATGTTGCGGCTCAACACGGCCAGCTGCCGAACAAAAGGACAAGCGTGCCCCACGACCACGTGCTGATGAGGATGTATTGGAATAGGTACACAAGGAATTGTCTGCAGTCAGCTTTAGCTGCACACTGTGCCCAGTATACAGTACACTGACTTAATAAACTGCAGGTTAGCTCAATCAACTGCCTGTATTATTAGGAATAGAACAGGAATAGTCTGCAGTCAGCTTTACCTGCACACTGAGCACAGTATACAGTACACTGACTTAATATACTGCAGCTTAGCTCAATCAACTGCCAGCCTATATTATTAGGAAGAGAACAGGGATGGTCTGCAGTCAGCTTTACGTGCACACTGAGCCCAGTATATAGTACACTGACTTAATAAACTGCAGCTTAGCTAAATCAACTGCCTGCCTATATTATTAGTTAGAGAACAGGGATGGTCTGCAGTCAGCTTTACGTGCACACTGAGCCCAGTATATAGTACACTGACTTAATAAACTGCAGCTTAGCTAAATCAACTGCCTGCCTATATTATTAGAAAGAGAACAGGGATGGTCTGCAGTCAGCTTTACCTGCACACTGAGCCCAGTATTCAGTACACTGACTTTATATACTGCAGCGAGAATAACAGGAACACTTTGATATGAGATCTAGCTAAACTGAATACAGTGTATATATACTGTATATATACACAACTCCTGGGATGCATATATACAGTGGGGCAAAAAAGTATTTAGTCAGCCACCAATTGTGCAAGTTCTCCCACTTAAAAAGATGAGAGAGGCCTGTAATTGTCATCATAGGTATACCTCAACTATGAGAGACAAAATGTGGAAACAAATCCAGACAATCACATTGTCTGATTTGGAAATATTTTTTTTGCAAATTATGGTGGAAAATAAGTATTTGGTCAATATCAAAAGTTCATCTCAATACTTTGTTATATATCCTTTGTTGGCAATGACAGAGGTCAAAAGTTTTCTGTAAGTCTTCACAAGGTTGTCACACACTGTTGCTGGTATGTTGGCCCATTCCTTCATGCAGATCTCCTCTAGAGCAGTGATGTTTTGGGGCTGTCGCTGGGCAACACAGACTTTCAACTCCCTCCAAAGATTTTCTATTGGGTTGAGATCTGGAGACTGGCTAGACCACTCCAGGACCTTGAAATGCTTCTTACGAAGCCACTCCTTTGTTGCCCGGGCGGTGTGTTTGGGATCATTGTCATGCTGAAAGACCCAGCCGCGTTTCATCTTCAATTCCCTTGCTGATGGGAGGAGGTTTTCACTCAAAATCTCACGATACATGGTCCCATTCATTCTTTCATGTACATGGATCAGTCGTCCTGTTCCCTTTGCAGAGAAACCGCCCCAAAGCATGATGTTGCCACCCCCATGCTTCACAGTAGGTATGGTGTTCTTTGGTTGCAACTCAGCATTCTCTCTCCTCCAAACATGACGAGTTGTGTTTCTACCAAACAGTTCTACTTTGGTTTCATCTGACCATATGACATTCTCCCAATTGTCAGGGTCACCTGTGGCCAGGTGACAGATGCACACCGTAGGGGGACAGGAGTGCACCGCGAGGTAGTGAACCCTATGGCTGGCTTCTGTGGATAGGAAACTGGGTGGTTGTGGAAAGCGGGACCAGAGGAGCACAACCGGGATCCCAACGGAAGCGAGAGCCAAGATTCCCCAGGGCGCGGAGTCTAAGACCCAGCTGGTCTTCTCCAGGGCCTCTAGTGGTGAGGATGTTACGCTGCAGGCTGGGACCAGGTCGCGGCCCCTGGAGTTTCCTAGCTCACGCCCCGTAGGATAAGGGGAAGCAGCAGCACACGATAGAGAGAACCGAATAACAAGCCGAAGGTCAGGGGCCACAAGCAGACAAGGATAACGAAGAACGAGCCGAAGGTCAAGGGTCACGAGCAGACAGGGATGGTCGGGGACAAGCCAATAACGTAACAGAGAGACAGACGTAGCACACGGCAGGCAGGAACCCAAACACACAATGCCTAACAAACACGTTGATCAGCAAAGCAGGCTTGCAGTGCACAGGTTAATATAGTGTTCAGTGATAGGGCCTGGGGTGGAGTCAGGCTGGGAGGAGATTATAAAGGAAGCCAGGTGAAGGAGGTCTGGTCTCTAGATGAACACATGAGGAGGAAGGTAAGATGGCAGACAGACATTAATGCATATCCATGACAGTACCCTCCCTCTTACGAGGCCTCCCCCTTCCCCGCCTGGGCCCAGGTTTAGAGGGAAACTTCAGATGAAACTCCTTTAACAGACGAGGTGCAAAGACCTCAGATGCAGTGATCCAAGACCTCTCCTCAGGACCAAACCCTTTCCAATGAACGAGGTACTGAAGAACGCCTTTACAGAGTCGGGAGTCCAGAATTTGACTGATCTCGTACTCCTGATTATCCTCCGAGACAGGCGCCACGGTAGGAAGAGGACGAGAGAATTTATTGAGGACTAAAGGCTTTAGAAGAGCAACATGAAAGGAGTTAGTGATTTTAAGGCTCTTAGGAATCTGGAGTTTGAAACAAACCGGATTCAGTTTAGCAGTTACCGTGTATGGACCGATGAATCGTGGAGCAAACTTCAGAGAAGGAACTCGGAGCTTGATGTTCCTGGTAGAGAGCCAGACTTTGTCCCCTGGCTGAAGAGAAGGCGGTTTACGCCTGCGGCGGTCGGCAAAGCCTTTGAATTTTTCAGCAGCTGCCCGGAGGGAATCATGAACGTGACCCCAAACGGAATTGAGAGACTCCTGAACCGAAGCCAAAGCTGGAATGTCTGGAGAACAGATCATAGGAAGAGGAAGTTGAGGGTGTTTTCCATAAACTGTGAAAAAGGGTGTCTTCTGCGAACTGGTATTCACATGATTGTTATGGGAGAATTCTGCCCACGGGAGTAGAGAGGACCAATCGTCATGGTGAGAAGACACAAAGGTGCGAAGAAAGACCTCTAACTCCTGATTAACCCTCTCAGTCTGTCCATTGGATTGGGGATGGTAAGAAGAAGAAAAATCCAAGACAATATTGAGGGATTTGCAAAAGGCTCTCCAAAAACGAGACGTGAATTGGACTCCCCTGTCGGAAACAATATGAGAAGGGACCCCATGTAGGCGGAGAATTTCTCGAATGAAAATGGGAACCAAGGCAGGGGCAGAAGGAAGACCAGGAAGAGGAACAAAATGAGCCATCTTGGAGAATCGATCGATTACCACCCAAATGACTGTATTATTCTCAGACAGTGGGAGATCGGTGATAAAATCCATGGCAATATGGGCCCAGGGTTCCTTAGGAATAGGCAAGGGCATGAGGAGACCAGCAGGAGCTTGTGTGGAGGATTTGGACTGAGCACAGACATGACAAGCTTTAACGTAGTCTTTGACGTCTGAGCGGAGATTAGGCCACCAGTAGTGACGACTGATGAGTAGGAAGGATCGGAGGAATCCAGAATGCCCTGCCACCTTGGAATCATGTCCCCAACGAAGGATCTTAGCTCTTAGCTCAGTGGGGACAAAGGTCTTACCAGGCGGAATTTTAGACTTCAGGGTGGTAGAGTGGGCAACAATGCATGAGGTGGGAATGATCGGCTCAGGTTCAGGGGCGGACTCCTCGTCCAAAGTGTCAAATGACCTAGAGAGCGCATCAGCCCGACCGTTGCAGGAACCAGGTTTGTAGGTAATCGTGAAATTAAAACGGGCAAAGAAGAGACTCCACCTGGCCTGTCTAGGATTCAGACGTTTAGCATTCTGTAGATACTGTAAATTCTTGTGATCGGTAAAGATCGTTATGGAGTGAGGGGAACCCTCCAAGAGATGACGCCACTCCTCTAACGCCAATTTAATTGCGAGAAGTTCCCGATCACCGATGGCATAATTCCTCTCTGCCTGAGAAAATTTTTTGGAGAAGAACGCACATGGTTGGCGTCTCTTCTCAAAGATTTGAAGAAGCACAGCTCCCACCCCCATTGAGGAAGCGTCCACTTCAATAAAAAATGCATTCCCAGGATTTGGTCTCCTCAAGAGGGGGCCAGAAACAAAGGCCTGTTTCAGGTTGTGAAATGCAGAGACAGCTTCGGGAGGCCAGTCTCTGGCATTCACACCCTTCTTGGTCAAAGCGATAATAGGCGCGGCAATGGAAGAGTAATTCCTTATGAACTGCCTATAATAATTAGTGAAGCCAAGAAAGCGCTGTGTGGCCTTGAGGCTAGCAGGAAGAGGCCAGTTGGTGATAGCCAAGACCTTCCCAGGGTCCATACGAAGCCCCGAACATGAGACAAAGCACCCCAAAAACAGGACCTCAGAACATTCAAAGGAACATTTCTCCAGCTTGGCATAGAGATTGTTCTCTCTAAGACGTTGAAGTACAGTGCGGACATGGTTTCTGTGGACGAGCAGATTTTCAGAAAAGATCAGAATGTCATCCAGATAGATGACAACAAACTGGTACAGCAGATCTCTGAAGATTTCATTGACAAAGTTTTGAAACACGGCTGGAGCATTACACAGACCAAAAGGCATCACCAGATATTCGTAATGCCCGTCTCTAGTGTTAAATGCAGTCTTCCATTCGTCACCCTCCCGTATTCGAATGAGATTGTACGCGCCTCTGAGATCCAACTTGGTGAAAATGGAGGCACCCTTCAACCTATCGAATAGCTCAGATATTAAGGGTAAGGGGTATCGATTTTTAATAGTAACCGCATTTAAACCCCGATAATCGATGCAGGGTCTTAAGGTACCATCCTTTTTGGCAACAAAAAAGAACCCTGCCCCTGCAGGCGATGAGGATTTCCGGATGAACCCTCTCTCCAGATTCTCTGCTACATACTCCGACATGGCCTGGGTCTCTGGGATGGACAGAGGGTAGGTACGACCCCTGGGTAGAGTTGCTCCGGGGACAAGATCAATAGCACAGTCAAAAGACCTGTGGGGAGGAAGCACCTCAGCTGATTTTTTACAGAACACATCCCGGTAATCGCTGTATGCGGCGGGAAGATCAGAAGAAACAGAAGTGGCAGCAACCGGAAGACTCTCCTTGGGGGTCACCTTGAGAAGACACGACGAGAAACATGAGGAACCCCAGGCCAGGATCTGCCCAGAGACCCAGTCCACATGTGGAGAGTGGAGCTGTAGCCAAGGGAGGCCCAATACAACTGGGGTAGAGGCCTTGGGTAGAATAAGAAAGGATATCCACTCCTGGTGGAGAATCCCTACCGACATCCTAATGGGTAGCGTCTGGAAGCGAATAGGGCCCCCTGGGAGAACAGTGCCATCAATTGCCGAGACTACCAATGGGGTAGTGAGAGGTGAAAGGGTAAGCTTCATAGAAGAAGCAGTTCTCCAATCCATGAAATTGCCGGCAGCCCCGGAATCCAGGTATGCAAGGGTTGACTGAGGAGAAGTGCCTACATGAAGGGACACCGGCAAGAGCAGGCGAGAAGGTGATGTTTCTGGGTCCAATACTCCACCTTCCAAATGTATTAGACCCGAGCGTTTCCCGGACGAAGCGAGCAGGAGTCACGAAAATGACCCTTGCCCCCACAATAGAGGCACAAGCCCAGAGTTCTGCGCCTAGCACGTTCTTCGGGGGTTAGTCTGGTCCGGCCCAGCTGCATAGGTTCTTCAGCAGGTAGAGGATGCTCCACGGAATGAAGGGAGGGGAGCTCAGACTGGCTAGGACCCAGAGAGTGCTGGCGTCTTTTTTCTAAGGACCTCTCTTGAAAACGAATGTCGATCTGGTTGCATAATGAAATTACATCGTCCAGACCGACGGGAATGGCTCTTCCCGCTAATTCGTCTTTCACTCGGTCAGAGAGGCCATGAAAAAAGGTAGCGACCAGGGCCTCATTATTCCAGCTCAATTCAGCTGTGTGGATACGGAACTGAAGAGCATATTGCCCCACTGAACTAGATTCTTGGCGAAGACGTAAGACAGCACTAGCCGCTGAAGAAGCCCGAGCCGGCTCTTCGAAGATATTACGAAAGAGCTTCAAGAATTCGGACAGACTGGAAACCACCGGATCGTTCCTCTCCCACAGGGGGGCAGCCCAGGCCAAAGCTTCACCGGAGAGGAGGGAAATGATATAGGCTACCTTAGCCCGGTCAGATAGGAAGCTTTGAGGCTGAAGCTCAAAATGAATAGTGCATTGGCTGAGAAACCCCCTGCAGGCCTTGGAGTCCCCAGAGAAACGGAACGGAGCTGGCAATCTTAGTGAGTGTGAGGCTGCGACTGGTGCGATAGGTACAGCCGCTGGTTGTACTTGGGGTTGCGGATTCGGGGTTCCCAAGGAGACCTGAAGCTGCTCGAATCGAGAAGCCAGATCCTGGAGGAATCGCATCACCTGGGTCTGATTTGATTCCTGGGTCTCAAGTCTGCGAACTATGCCCTGCAATGGATCATCCGCGGGAAGCGGGATGTCAGCCGGGTTCATGGCTGATCAAACTGTCAGGGTCACCTGTGGCCAGGTGACAGATGCACACCGTAGGGGGACAGGAGTGCACCGCGAGGTAGTGAACCCTATGGCTGGCTTCTGTGGATAGGAAACTGGGTGGTTGTGGAAAGCGGGACCAGAGGAGCACAACCGGGATCCCAACGGAAGCGAGAGCCAAGATTCCCCAGGGCGCGGAGTCTAAGACCCAGCTGGTCTTCTCCAGGGCCTCTAGTGGTGAGGATGTTACGCTGCAGGCTGGGACCAGGTCGCGGCCCCTGGAGTTTCCTAGCTCACGCCCCGTAGGATAAGGGGAAGCAGCAGCACACGATAGAGAGAACCGAATAACAAGCCGAAGGTCAGGGGCCACAAGCAGACAAGGATAACGAAGAACGAGCCGAAGGTCAAGGGTCACGAGCAGACAGGGATGGTCGGGGACAAGCCAATAACGTAACAGAGAGACAGACGTAGCACACGGCAGGCAGGAACCCAAACACACAATGCCTAACAAACACGTTGATCAGCAAAGCAGGCTTGCAGTGCACAGGTTAATATAGTGTTCAGTGATAGGGCCTGGGGTGGAGTCAGGCTGGGAGGAGATTATAAAGGAAGCCAGGTGAAGGAGGTCTGGTCTCTAGATGAACACATGAGGAGGAAGGTAAGATGGCAGACAGACATTAATGCATATCCATGACACCAATCCTCTTCGGGATCATCCAAATGCTCTCTAGCAAACCTCAGATGGGCCCGGACATGTACTGGCTTAAGCAGGGGGACACGTCTCGCACTGCAGGATCTGAGTCCCTGGCGGCGTAGTGTGTTACTTATGGTAGCCTTTGTTACGTTGGTCCCAGCTCTCTGCAGGTCATTCTCTAAGTCCCCCCGTGTGGTTCTGGGATTTTTGCTAACCGTTCTTGTGATCATTTTGACCCCACGGGGTGAGATCTTGCGTGGAGCCCCAGATCGAGGGAGATTATCAGTGGTCTTGTATGTCTTCCATTTTCTAATTATTGCTCCCACAGTTGATTTCTTCACACCAAGCTGCTTGCCTATTGCAGATTCAGTCTTCCCAGCCTTGTGCAGGTCTACAATTTTGTTTCTGGTGTCCTTCGACAGCTCTTTGGTCTTCACCATAGTGGAGTTTGGGGTGTGACTGTTTGAGGCTGTGGACAGGTGTCTTTTATACTGACAACAAGTTCAAACAGGTGCCATAATACAGGTAATGAGTGGAGGACAGAGGAGCCTCTTAAAGAAGAAGATACAGGTCTGTGAGAGACAGAAATTGGGCTTGTTTGTAGGTGACCAAATACTTATTTTCCACCATAATTTGCAAAAAAAATATTTCCAAATCAGACAATGTGATTGTCTGGATTTGTTTCCACATTTTGTCTCTCATAGTTGAGGTATACCTATGATGACAATTACAGGACTCTCTCATCTTTTTAAGTGGGAGAACTTGCACAATTGGTGGCTGACTAAATACTTTTTTGCCCCACTGTATACTAAATACACTGACTGCAGCTACCTGAATCACCTGCCTGCTCTATCTAACTGAAATGAAATGACATTCTGACTCTCTCTCTATCTCTCTCACACGCCACAACACACTACACAAGGCCGACACGCAGGCAGCCTTATATAGTGTGGGGCGTGTACCTACTCCCCTAAGCCATGATTGGCCAAAGGCACCCTTCCTTTGGCCAATTATGGCTCTCTGTGCTGACGGCGCTGTGATTGGCCAAAGCATGTGAGTCATAGTGCATGCTTGGCCAATCATCAGCCAGCAATGCACTGCAATGCCGCAGTGAATTATGGGCCATGACGCGCTACTCGAATTTGACACGAACGGCCCATAATGTTGGAAATGCTACGAACGGCCGAACAGCCAATGTTCGAGTCGAACACGAAGCTCATCCCTAATGACAGCCAGAGGAAATGCTTTAGCGGACAAGCGGCAAAGGATGCTGCCCTTATGGAATTTGGAGTCACACCCACTGTAGGGGTCACCCAGGTAGCGGGGACAGATTCCCCTCATCAAGAGCAGTGGGATATAGAAACTTTAATTCAGTTGCAGAACCAGGCCCCTCATGAAGAGAAGGATAAGTGGATCAAATGTAATGCTACCCAAAATCAGCAGGACATGTGGAGCGCTGACAAAAGGTGGTGTCTATCCAGGAGTTTGTACCCAGTTTTAGCACAACTGGCACATGGTGTCAGTCAGTCATCTTGCTAAGGGCATGATGGTGGCACTCACTGACTGCTATTGGATAGCACTTGGATTTAGTGCACTTGCAGCCAGGTTTTGTGCTTCATGTCTCACTTGTGCTCTTTACAATGCAGGGAGACCTGTCCATATTCCCCAAAAGCATTCTCTTAAGCCAGATTTCCCTTTCCAAAGAATTCAAATAGACTACATTCAGATGCCCAGAATAGTATGAGTACGCTCTGATGTGTGTTGACATGTTTTCAGGTTGGCCTGAGTGCTGGCCGGTAGTTAAAGCAAATGCAAAAACAACAGCAAAGACAATTTTTAATGAAATAGTTTGTAGATATGGAGTTCCTGAAACTATTGAGAGTGACAGAGGAACCTATTTTACTGGGGAAGTAATGAAAGAGGTAATGGAAGCCCTTCACATACAGCAAGCTTTCCATACACCTTATCATCCACAAAGTAGTGGTAAAGTTGACTTAATGGAGTTTTAAAAAACACATGTGCAAAAATTAAAACACATACAGGAAAGGATGGATAGAAGCTTTGCCATTAGCCCTATATTCTGTATGAACTACCCCTGTCCTGTCCTACTATCCCTTAGCTGACAGCCAGGTAACAAAATAGACAGAAATAGCATTGTGTTTTATTCCAAAACTGAATTTACTTCTATCAATAGTTCTGTAAACTGCAATACAATCAGAGAAACTTAGAATTACAATATGTATTACATGTGACACTTTGCAATACGTTCAACATTAAATATTACTATACAGAAAGCTTATATTTAAATCATATATCAAAAACATAACAGTGCAATCAAAGTGTAAAATAAACTTTTGGAAATAATAGACTTATGCCCCGTACACAAGACCGGTTTTCCCGCTGGAAAAACTGTGATGAGAGCTTTTTGTCGGGAATCCCGATCATGTGTATGCTCCATCTGACTTTTTCCCACAGGAAAACTGGCGGAAAAAAAGAGAGCAGGATCTCTTTTTTCTCGTCAGGAAAAAATCCTAACGGGAAAACCGTTCGTCTGTATGCTTTTCGACTGGAAAAAAACACGCATGCTCGGAAACAATTCGACGGATGCTCGGAAGCATAGAACTTAATTTTGTCGGCTCGTCTAAAGCCCCATACACACTATCAGATTTTCTGTTGATTTTTGTCATCAGATTTACCAAAACCATGTAGTACAAGGGCCTGCCTGATTGCATACAAATTGAAACTCTTAAGGTTTGACCTCATATTAGATGGTTTTGGTAAATCGGATGACAAAAATCAGCAAAAAATCTGATAGTGTGTATGGGGCTTTAGTCTTTTAGGTCACCGCGTTCTTGGCAGTCAAAAGTTCACCGGACTTTTATGTGACTGTGTGTATGCAAGTCAGGTTTGAGAGGAATTCCGTCGAGAAAACCATAATTTTTTTTTCCGACGGGAAAACCGGTCGGGTGTACGGGGCATTACAGGCATTTGTGTATCTAGAGGCAAATTTGAAGATCTTCAGTTATCTGCATAACAACTAAAATGGCTTCTGTAACTGAGGTAAAAACGTTATGTTGTTCAGTAAGAAACTTTATTAGCAATGGCAAGACTTCCCCTTTTCTTTCCTGTGAGGAACTGAACTGCAATTGCAACAGGCAATCACCAAAAGGACAATCCTATATAGACAATCCTATGATAGACTGCACACTCCCCGCCTGGTATAAATATATACCACTACTATATAATCTATGAATTACTATACTATTCAAATAGGTGATTATCTTTTCGACAAGAACAACCAAATCTGAGAGAGGCCTGAGATATACTTTAGCAATTCCTTGTTTAATGATTTTGACCTCTACTTTACAAATTCTGCCGTATTTGCTGGAAATGGTTTTCATGACAAGACCCATTGGCTAATCATTGTACTTTGCCTGAGGGTCTTTCAACAACACAAATCTCCTTCTTCAACATTTGGATTCTCCTTTGGCTCCTCCACTGCTTCTGCATCAGCTGGATTATTATTCAGCTCCTTAAGATTCCGTTCCTTGAGGACATTAAGGTTAGGACTTGGTCTTTGCAGATCTTGGTCCACTCTTTGAACTTTGACTTCTTTAGCTCCCTTTTGAGGTTGGGCCTTTTGCTGCTCCAAGCCTCAGGCTGTCATTTAAAACAACCACATGGGCTGTCCCCCTATGAGATTTTCTTTGGAGGGCCACCAAAAACATGGGTATATTTTCCCCAACACTTGCAGGCTTCTCACTCTAGTCTGTTAGAATATGTTCAGATTTTGCAAAGAACATTGAATAAAATACATGAAGGTGTTTATAAATCTATCCCTGAACCAGACTCTGTTTCAGGTATTCACAGAATCCAACCAGGTGACTGGGTGGTGGTCAAGCAACACGTCAGAAAGCCGCTAGAACCAAAATTTGATGGACCGCATTTGTTGCTTTTGACAACCGGTTCCGCTGTCAAGTTGGAAGAAAAGCCCATCTGGATTCACGCCAGTCACTGCAAGAAAATCCCGAAGTAATGATATCCTTTTAAATAAAATTGATGTTTCTTTTCCTGTTTGCGAGAACTGAGATAACTCTTTCATTTAAATGTTAAAATTGGATGCAATGCTAGTAACTGCTGGGTGTGTTTTCACTTACTTAACCAAACAGGACAATACCCATGATAGCAATGCCTCTCAACTTCACTGATCTAAACTCTCCACAGCTAATGAGCACAGATCAGTAACTTTGATGGTTTCAAAACAGATAGACACTTCACAGATTTGTCTAAACTTTACATGTCCGTTTAACACTAAATGTACACGGTTGGGCAATTCAGATTGCACTGGAGCAAAGATTACAGTTTATGGAGGAAACTATGGTCAATATTATTATATCCCAGATCCAGAACTAAATAGAACCCTTTACAGGTCCTTCTCAAAAAATTAGCATATTGTGATAAAGTTCATTATTTTCTGTAATGTACTGATAAACATTAGACTTTCATATATTTTAGATTCGTTAAACACAACTTGAAGTAGTTCAAGCCTTTTCTTGTTTTAATATTGATGATTTTGGCATACAGCTCATGACAACCCAAAATTCCTATCTCAAAAAATTAGCATATCATGAAAAGGTTCTCTAAACGAGCTATTAACCTAATCATCTGAATCAACTAATTAACTCTAAACACCTGCAAAAGATTCCTGAGGCTTTTAAAAACTCCCAGCCTGGTTCATTACTCAAAACCGCAATCATGGGTAAGACTGCCGACCTGACTGCTGTCCAGAAGGCCATCATTGACACCCTCAAGCAAGAGGGTAAGACACAGAAAGAAATTTCTGAACGAATAGGCTGTTCCCAGAGTGCTGTATCAAGGCACCTCAGTGGGAAGTCTGTGGGAAGGAAAAAGTGTGGCAGAAAACGCTGCACAATGAGAAGAGGTGACCGGACCCTGAAGAAGATTGTGGAGAAGGACCGATTCCAGACCTTGGAGGACCTGCGGAAGCAGTGGACTGAGTCTGGAGTAGAAACATCCAGAGCCACTGTGAACAGGCATGTGCAGGAAATGGGCTACAGGTGCCGCATTCCCCAGGTCAAGCCACTTTTGAACCAGAAACAGCGGCAGAAGCGCCTGACCTGGGCTACAGAGAAGCAGCACTGGACTGTTGCTCAGTGGTCCAAAGTACATTCAGAAATCAAGGTGCCAGAGTCTGGAGGAAGACTGGGGAGAGGGAAATGCCAAAATGCCTGAAGTCCAGTGTCAAGTACCCACAGTCAGTGATGGTCTGGGGTGCCATGTCAGCTGCTGGTGTTGGTCCACTGTGTTTTATCAAGGGCAGGGTCAATGCAGCTAGCTATCAGGAGATTTTGGAGCACTTCATGCTTCCATCTGCTGAAAAGCTTTATGGAGATGAAGATTTAATTTTTCAGCACGACCTGGCACCTGCTCACAGTGCCAAAACCACTGGTAAATGGTTTACTGACCATGGTATTACTGTGCTCAATTGGCCTGCCAACTCTCCTGACCTGAACCCCATAGAGAATCTGTGGGATATTGGGAAGAGAAAGTTGAGAGACGCAAGACCCAACACTCTGGATGAGCTTAAGGCCGCTATCGAAGCATCCTGGGCCTCCATAACACCTCAGCAGTGCCACAGGCTGGTTGCCTCCATGCCACGCCGCATTGAAGCAGTCATTTCTGCAAAAGGATTCCCTACCAAGTATTGAGTGCATAACTGAACATAATTATTTGAAGGTTGACTTTTTTTGTATTAAAAACACTTTTCTTTTATTGGTCGGATGAAATATGCAAATTTTTTGAGATAGGATTTTTGGGTTTTCATGAGCTGTATGCCAAAATCATCAATATTAAAACAAGAAAAGGCTTGAACTACTTCAGTTGTGTGTAATGAATCTAAAATATATGAAAGTCTAATGTTTATCAGTACATTACAGAAAATAATGAACTTTATCACAATATGCTAATTTTTTGAGAAGGACCTGTATAGTACAAATTGCTCACAGTTCACAATAAGTGAAAATATCGGTTACCCGAGATTCCATTTTATTGCTTCCAGTTTTTTAGGAGCAGGTATACCATCCATACCCCCCCCGCCCCCCCCCCCCCCCCCCCCCTAGTGTATTATGAATTCTGCTGCTAGACTAATACACCTCACTAACCGATCCGTGGCTGCTGCTCCTCTCTGCCAATCCCTTCACTGGCTTCCCCTACCCTACTGTGTAAAATTCAAAATGCTAATCATAACATACAAGGCCATTGACAACATCGCCCCCATCTACATCACCAACCTCATCTGCAGATATCGCCAAATCATCCCCTCTGCTCCTCCCAGGACCTCCTGTTCTCTAGCTCCCTTGTTACCTCCTCCCATGCTCGCCTTCAGGACTTCTCCAGAGCCTCTCCCATCCTCTGGAACTCCCTGCCCCAGTATGTACGATCAGCCCCTACCCTGTCCACCTTCAGGAGATCCCTGAAAACTCATTTATTCAGAGAAGCCTATCCCACACCCACCTAACAACTATCCCTGAGCCACCCCCATCAAATTCTCTGCAGCTATTACCTTTTGTACCACCACCCTTCCCTTTAGAATGTAAGCTCTACGAGCAGGGCCCTCCTGTGCCTTTTGTATTGAACTGTACTGTAATTGTGTTGCCCCCCCTATACATTGTAAAGCGCTGAGTAAACTGTTGGCGCTATATAAATCGTGTATAATAATAATGATAATAATAATAATAATAATAATAATAATAATAATACGTAGAGGTTATATTATATATGTGGCGATAAAGCTTACACCTGGCTTCCTACTAATGTTACAGGCACATGTTATATTGGGAAGTTAGCACCTGCTTTGGCTGTTCGACCAGGTCAAAGTCCAGAATACCCTTTAGGCCCCTTTCACACTGAGGCGTTGAAAAAACGCTCAAAAATTATGAGATTTTGTACCGCGATTTTACCGCGATTTTACCGCATTCGCGGTAAAAATAACGCTAACGCCTATGCGTTTTTACCGCGTTTTTACCGCGTTCACGCTAAAAATAGCGCAAACGCGGTAAAAACGCATAGGCGTTAGCGTTATTTTTCAAAATAACGCTTATGCCTATGTGTTTTTACCGCATTTTTACCGCGTTTGTACCGCGGTTCCCATTCATTCCAATGGGGATAGGCGTTTTTACAGCGCTATTTTATGCGCCCTAAAGTTGCTCTAAAAAAGCTGTTTGCAGGATTTTTTTCAACGCCCAGCCAGCACAACGCCTAAATGTGAAAGCCCTCAGAGATTTCACATTGAGAATGCTGGGGCAGGATTATTTCAGGCGTTATTACAGCAATATTTTTACCGTGAAAACGCGGTAAAAACGCCTCAGTGTGAAAGGGGCCTTAGTGTTCAAAAGAGAGCTGTTCACTGAAGTTGACCTGACATGGTCATGGTTTTCTTCCTGGACAGGATGGGGAATTGAAGCAATGAAAATAATAAATAATTACACTAGAATTGTAGATGAGATTATTAACCTTACTACCACTGATATAGGTTTATTAAGTGAAGACATGACTCAGCTTAAAAAAGTAGTATTAGAGCATAGATTAACGCTAAATTATCTCACTGCAGCTCAAGGTGGGATGTGTAAGGTATTTCACACTGACTGTTGTATATACCTTTCTGACAATGAGGACATTATTAAAGAGCATCTTGCTAAGATAAGAGAACTACAGAATAAGGCCAGAGATATTGCTAAAGATGGATGGAACCCCTTTAGGAGGTTTTCGTAACTTTTTATATGGCATAGCAACATGGTTACAGAAACTAGGCGCTTACATTGTGATGTTCCTATTTCTCATATTTCTGTAGCGCCCTGCTCCCAATGATTGGGGCGCTATTGTAAATTTAGGGGGTGTCTGAGCCAATAGTTGGGCTCAGACTTGTGTAATTATATTCAAATTTCCTCTGTCCGGGTTATGGTGGTGCCTGATAGCATTTTCCCCTGTTGCCTGAAGATGGCGGTACCACCTCAGGCCCATGTTGGAACACAGGCAGACCATGTTGTATTGGGTGTCCCTTCTCGGCAGCAGTTCAGTGGGAGTGGTGCCCCCCTGTGCATGCTGGGGAGGGATACTTAAGGGGCAGACGCCATTGTGCGGGATCGTTCACCTCGCTGGCCCGAGGCTGCATCTCTGACGAGTAGGCCCAGTTATGATGACTGGGGCCTACAATCCTAAAGGGGATCTCAAGCTGTCCACCAAGAGGGAGGAAGCTGCTTAACAAAGGGAACCGGGGGAGGACCTGCCCTGGAGGAGACCAGCAAAGTGATAATGTCTCGGGATAGGCCTGGTGACTTCGTTGAGAAGGGATCCACTACTTTAAAAGCCCAGCAGTTTGCCGGATCGGCTTAAAGGTTCTTTTACTGCACGGCTGGAAGTTCGGGACTGAAATCCTGTGGCAGAGGATTCCTGGCTATCCACAATTGTTCTCAAAGGGTCTGTGGCAGAGACTGTTCTCATACTGGTTCATGCATCATCCCGGCTGCTAGGCCAGGTGAGAGGGGTCTATCCGGGTGAGCAATACCCACTCAAGAGTGAGAGTGGTGAATGACTTTAGACATTTTTGTGTGTTCTGCAATGGGTACCTGAACATTCCCCTATCTTCTCATACCTTCTACTTTATATACAAGTTTCTGCAGCAAAAATAAAACCAAACAGTTGAAGGTTTTACATCTTGTGTGGACATTGCAGTTTCTACAGACTTTCTTCCCCTGACAACGAACTGAGAGGTAACGTGCAAAGCCCAAAATCTAAACCAGCGGCCCGCTACGGGGGTATTGCTACATTTGTTAATTACTTCCTCATCAGGCTATGCCTCTGTGTGACTACCCACTGTACCAACAAATGGTCCACCAGCCCTGATGAACCCATTATTCTGAGAAAACTAGGAGAGAGCTGTACAAGACGCTGTCTCTCTGCGCCAATGTAACAGGAGTTACCAGCAATCGGCTGAATGTAACGTGGAGAAGAATGGTGTCAAAATAAACAAAAGGAGGGAAATCACATTGACTTTCACTGTATTTTCATTTAAGCACAAGAGACTCCATTCTGTTCACGCTGTTGAAATGTGTTCTGTAACCTTCACCTAACACACAGACACATCTTCTGCTAGAAGCTCGCTCTGTCTCTACTCCCCCTCCCCTCTCAAGGTTTTATTTAATTGTTCTATTCGCTAGCTTTTAATAATATATTCCTATTTGTTAGCTTTTAATAACATATTTCTATTTGTTAGTTTTTGATAACATCTCACCCCTTTCTTATCTATGTATAAAATAACATGTAATGATAAACTTTGGCACTGAACGAACTTTTTTAACACAGTGATTGTGTCCTGGGAATCTGTTCCTACAACTGCAGTATTAACTTCTGTTTTTAGAGTCCCAATCAGAAATAGTTCCATAACACATTTAAAGTGCAACAGGTGATTATAATGAACACATACTCTCCCATTCCAAAATCAGACAGGAAAGCATATGGTGAAACAAACAGGTTTTTCTTCAGAACAGAAAAAAGGAGGGACTCTGCTACAAAGTTTGTTAAAATCCTTTTAATGGACATAAATCACGTAGAGGGAATTGCTTTTTTTCTGCTCAACAAAAATGGAGTGATACTAAATGTTCATTTTTCCACTGAATCTATGGAAGGAGCTGCAGTTGTTAAACAGGCAGAACTTAAAACACGTCTGCCCATGTTCACATCCATTTTGTGGTGGATTGATGGGACTTGTATTTTACAGAAGAAAAATAAGTATAATTATTCCTTCTTTTAAGCTCAAAGGAAGTGACAAGGATATTGCATTTTATATTTCCTGCAAATGTTCTTAGCCTAAAAAGAAAAAAAATGAATACAGCCATCACATATATGGACTGATAAGCTGCAATCTATTATATATTTGTTTATTGGTTTAGATACACTTTAAAATAACAAACTTCTTTATGCAAAGCTGCATCACCTCCCAAAGAGAAGCGTCTGTGGCGGACAGTCAAAAATCTGGGTATATTTAAATTAATAGTAAAAATTGAATAGGACAAACATCTTTTATAATCCACATTGCCATTCAGAAAGAAGTATAGGCATTTCCCAAACAGAGCAATGTGGTTTTTCCATACATGGATCAAGAAAACAAACATGTTGAAATCCAAGGCCTTCTGGCAGCTCCCTTATCAGAATGGCCAGTGGTATAATTGCTATTGTAAGTGGGATAGTTAACATAAAGGTTTATAAAAAAAAGAGTTTATAATTTCTTACTGAATGAAGGATTTGGTAAAATTTTAAGTCTTTCATTAGCATGTCCATGTAGTATTCCATATGTGGAAATAAATGGGAAGTGCTTCTCTTATGATAAAAATGTGAAAAACAATATGGGCTGTGTGATCTGCCAGGCATCGAATTTCTTTGCCAAAATGTAAGCCACTCTCATTTATCTTAACTCTCCCTTTTTTTAAATATTCCATAGTCTTCAAAGAACAAAGCAATTTCCACAACATTTAAAATTTAGAAACTCATTTACGAATATGGATCATCATGTCGGCACATAAATCCCTAAACGAATATTTTCTATACTACATAATACTTGGCATTAAGAAACATCAGAGCAATGGACTTATTTATGTTTACGATATACGCTGACAAATTAGTTGAATGGAAATCAACGAATTCAAGCTTAGCAGAGCCACACCTTCTCTAGATGTCATTTGGACTTACCTTCTAAATAATGTAACAAGGTATTATATATCTGCCTTGACTGGCCAACTATCAGGCAAACGTTTATGTTGAAATGAGTTATGGCTCAAAGAAAATTTATTAGCAGAGAAAATCTTGAAAAGAACCATGACTTTGTTATATTTTAGAGACCACAGTGGCTTAAAGCTGAACTCTAGGCAGATAAGACATAAATCAATGCAGCTATGTATCCATTAAGAAATTATTGCATTTATGTTTTTAAGGGCAAATAATGTAAGTGCCTGAATTTGATATGTTATCAGCCTTTTGCAATCTACTCTATAGACGCACTATGGGAGAAGAAGCGCAAGAGAAGGAGCCAATGACGTGCTGCATGCATATTGACAAAATACATGCTAATAAGCTGTGGAGGCTGGTGCTCAAAGTTTTTAGGGGGGGCGCAAACAAACTGAAAAAAATACAGCCAGTTTCCCCCCAAATGCAGCCAGTTTCCCCCCAAATGCAGCCAGTTTGTCCACAAATGCAGCCAGTTTGTCCCCAAATGCAGCCAGTTTGTCCCCATATACAGCCAGTTTGTCCCCAAATACAGCCAGTTTGTCCCCATATACAGCCAGTTTGTCCCCATATACAGCCAATTTGTCCCCAAATGCAGCCAGTTTGTCCCCAAATGCAGCCAGTTTGTCCCAAAATACAGACAGTTTATCCCCATATACAGCCAGTTTGTCCCCAAATGCAGCCAGTTTGTCCCCATATACAGCCAGTTTGTCCCCAAATGCAGCCAGTTTCTCCCCAAATGCAGCAAGTTTCCCCCAAAATTCAACCAGTTTGTCCCCAAATGCAGCCAGTTTGTCCCCAAATACAGCCAGTTTCCCCCCAGCCCTGCACTTACCTTCCTCGGGTCAGCGCCGTCCTTCTTCTGTCCTCGATGTCTTCTCCTGCCCTCGATATCGCTTCAGCCAATCAGGTTACCGGTAACCAGACCCGGTGAACCTGATTGGCTGAGACGCCTGTCAGTGTTACCAAGGTACGCACCCCCCGTGCATCCCCTGGTTAACTATTTGGAAGCCGATTACAGCCCTCAGGCTGTAATTGGAAAGCCTATCAGAGCCGCTGGCTCTGATAGGCACTTCCAAAAACCAACCAGCTGCTGTTATTCAGATGGCCGGCGCTCACCAGGGGGGCGGCCATCTGAATAGTGGGCGGCAGCGGCGGGGACAATACATAGGTTCATGCAATGCATGAACCTATGTATTGTTGTGAGTGACAGGCGCAGGAGAGAGAGGGGGCGGCGCTCCTGCACCCACTATGGACGCACCACCACTGCTGATAAGAGGATAGAAAGCAGAGATTACCTCATTAGCCTGCTATATTTTTCCAGTCAGCAAACTTGGCGTGAAAAGATGATATCAGTTTATTTCTTCCACAGTTTATGATCACAACAGAGAAAGTGGAGTCAATCACCAAGCTGTACTGTGTGATAAAGCTGTGTAAGGACTAGATAGACAGAAACACAAAACAGCTCCTTTATGTATGTATGTATGGCATGTATTTTATATGTGTATTTAATAGTCTGCTTGTAGTTCAGGTGCTATAAAACATGCTACAGATCTCACTTTGCAATTCCTGCACTCAGGATCATTGTAGTAGTTAGAGTGGCAGGAAGGATCAGCCTTGTATAAAAAAAATGGTTATTTGAAATCCAAAAAAGGGATAAGGATGCAGGAATACAGAAAATTGTAATCCGATGCTTACTGTAATTTTCCTTTCTTGGCTTATCGTCATGTCATTTACTACGGTTACCTCCGCCACCTGGACCCCAAATGATCACCTTCAAAATAATAAAAAGAGAGAGAGAGAGTTCCCCTGGACCAGTGTTTTACAACAGGATAAGGGTAAGGCCACAGAGAGGGAAACCTATGCTGACACAAGTATAAACCAGGAAATGAAGATTATGGTAAGCATTGGGTAAACTATTTTCCATATTCCTTGCTTACAGTATCTTATGTCAGCATACGAAAGAGGACACAACTAGTTAAATCACGATGATGAAATGTATATTCCATTAACATGGCTGCAGTAAGAAACGAGGAGCCAAACTGAGAAGACATAGCCAATGACATGTCAAGCTTGTAATAATAATTAAAGTGTGGTCTGGTGCCGGATGGAGATGGCCGCTTGATATCCCTGCTCCCATACACAGAGGTCCTGCAATCAGCTTAGCAGAATGAAACATGAGGAAAACATGAGGAAACCATCCCAATTACGGTTCCGCACTCCCAGGGACTCGGCAGAGCAATTGAGCCACAATATCCTGGAGATCTTCCGCACCCAGCCACGCAAGGCCGTGACTTCCTCTAAGGCCTTTATAAGATCCACGTGCTCCTCCAGCCTTAGCCCATTCAGCAGCAATTGCACGCAGTCTATGGCTACATACCCATGACAAAGTCACGTAACGTGTGACGCCACACGTAGGGGGAGGAGCCTAATCACGCTGCCAGCGGCACTCGGATGTGTTCCCAGCTGGAGCTGTGAAGGAGAAGCCTATACTGAGCTGAACGGTGGCTGTTTATGCGATACAACCCTTTTTGGTCACGTGAGTGATAGCGCTGTGTGCTTAACATTACATCTTTGTATGTGAGCACTGCGCAATGAGGTTTGTTTTTTCCTTTTGTCTTCCATGGTCCATGTTTATGAGGTACATTCAAGACTTCTCAAGATCCCCATACTGACAGCTGCGCTGATTTGTGATTGAGTGGAGGAGTGGGATTAAGTGAAGGAGTGCTCTGTTTGGCCAACACTTTAACCACTTCAATACCATGCACTTATACAGCTTCCTGCCCAAGCCAATTTTGAGCTTTCAGCGCTGTCGCAATTTGAATGACAATTGCGTGGTCATGCTACACTGTACCCAAACAAATTTTTTATCATTTTGTTCCCACAAATAGAGCTCTCTTTCGGTGGTATTTGATCGCCTCTGCGATTTTTATTTTTTGCACAACAAATAAAAAAAGAGCGAAATTTTTTAAAAAAACTGTTTTTCTTTGTTTCTGTTAATTTTTTTTGTAAATAAGTACCTTTTCTACTTCAATGACGGGCACTGATAAGGCGGCACTGAAGGGCACTGATAAGGCGACACTGATGGGCACCGATGAGGTGGCACCAATAAGGTGGCACTGATGAGGTGGCACTGATGGGCACTGATGATGGGCACTGATAGGCGGCACTGATGGGCACTGATATGTGGCACTGGTATGCGGCACTGATGGGCACTCATAGGCGGCACTGATTGGCACTCATAGGCGGCACTGATTGGCACTCATAGGCGGCACTGATTGGCACTCATAGGCGGCACTGATTGGCACTCATAGGCGGCACTAATGGGCACTTTTAGGCGGCACTGATGGGCACTTTTAGGCGGCACTGATGGGCACTTATGGGTGGCACTGATAGGTGGCACGGACGGGCACTGATAGGTGGGCACTTATGGGCACAGATGGGCACGGATGGGCACTGATAGGTGGCACTGATGGACACTAGTAGGTGGCACTGATGGACACTAGTAGGTGGCACTGGTGACACTGCTGCCTAGCAATGCCAGCCACCACACATTTGTTTCTTGACATGATCGTGCCAGTCAGTGCCCATGTGTGGGCACTGATTGGCATATTTTTTTTATATATATATATTTTTTACTACATGTGGATGGCCATGGGGGCCATCCACATGCTTAGGGCTTCCCTGGTGGTCCTTGGGGGCTTCCCTGGTGGTCCAGTGTGGGTATCCGAGGGGGGGCTGCGCTGATAAACAATCAGCGCGAACCCCCCTGTCAAGAGAGCCGCCGATCGGCTCTCCTCTACTCGCGTCTGTCAGATGCGAGTGAGGAAGAGCCGATCAACGGCTCTTCCTGTTTACTTCCTGATCAGCCGTGATTCAACACGGCTGATCACATGGTAAAAAGCCTCCGACGGAGGCTTTTTACCGAGATCAGTGTAGCGGTGGGTCAGACTGACCCACCGCTCCACCGATCGCCGCGATGCGCGCCCCCCCGGGTGTGCGGCGGCTGTTATCCCGCAGGACGTTATATGACGTCCAGTGTGGATAACAGAACCACTTCCCGGACGTCAATTTGCTATTGACTGGGCGGGAAGTGGTTAAGGACTGTGATTTTCTCCTTTGCAATTACTCTAAGTGTTTGGCGTGCAGTAGCCTGCCAGCAGCAGGTTTTTTTAAGTGTATTTGTTTGTCTGCTCATTGTTATGAGTGATCCTCATTAGGGTCTCTGCATAATACTTATTCAGCACACTTATTTAGCACTGAGTGCATATTTATTTTAGCACTGTTTGCACATTTGGTTATTTGTGTATTTTGCATCTTGGTCACATTATTAATTGAATGTATATGGTATGATTGGTTCACTTAGGGTTGATTTACAGCGCATCAATATCACATTGCAATATGGCTACAGGAGCACACCCTGATCAACCACCAAGCCTTAATGACCTTTGATCCGCAGCTGCGGACATAAAGGACACCCTGGCAGTTGCAATCTCTGACCTCAGGTAGTCCATGACCAAGCGGGTGGGCGACATGGAGGCAGTTTTGTCAACAGTAAGTATTTTTACTGGCAGCCAGTAAAAAATTGGCTATTTTCTCCTGGCAGTAAATGCCAGTGACTAGAATAGGTTTCCAGTAAAAAATATGGCTGTGAGGATCGGCTTGGAACGCATGTACAGTTCCAGTCTGGAGCAGGCCGAGACCTTCCAATGGCCTGTTACAGTGTGTTCAGGCGGAGGTGGTACCTGAGCATGTTGTGTGATGTCATGGTGCAAGGGAGCCGAGTGGAGCGGCGGATCCTTATGTGCGGGTCTGCGGGACAGGAGCAAGGCAAGCCAGACTGGAAAAGACTAAAGGTACCACCTGGCGTGGAGAGAGACTGTCACTGTGGCTCAGGAGGGGACGTGTCGTGTCGGTGAGGTGTCATCATCATCTGTGCTGCTGCACACTGCTGTCAGTGTCACTGTGAGAGTCAATTTCATGTGTGTGTGCCTACCCATTCTAATTTCTTGCCCTGCTCAGTCCTGTCCCAAAGACCTACACCGGCCTACAGGCATTTAGAAGACTTGGACAATTGAGGCCGCCGTCACAATCTACGGGTAAGAGGAATACCTGAAACAGTAGAAACCAACCAAATTATGCAGGCAATGATAGCGATCTTTAACAATTTACTGGGTAGACCTCCCGAAATCCCTATTGAATGTTAGCGCTAAAACCCAGAGGAAGAGACACATAATCTCCCAGAGACGTGGTGTGTTGCCTGGTTAATTGTAAGATAAAAGATCCTAAAAAGAATCGTGAGATTCTATTCCAAGGAGTAAAAATCAAGATATATCAGGATCTTCTAAAACTCTCCAAAACAGAGGAGATCTTCGCCCATTACTTGATTTGCTGGCCACTAAAACGATTCAATATAGGTGGATATTCCACTTTTGCTTATCTGCATCAATACTAGGGCTTACAGCAAATCTATGGGTACCAGAGGACCTGAGATCTTTTTTTGAGACCCTAAATCTACCGCTCATCAATCTGCCTGATTGGTATAGCACCTACCGCTTGCCACCCATGTGAAGAGTCAACTCTTTGGATGCTATAAATCATGCCGCAATTACTTTTATAATCACCGACACAGATCATCACCTCCAGGACCACATGCACCAGCAGATCTTAGAAATAGAGGAAACAGCAGCCCAATGGCATCCCCTGCTCACAGGAGAGCATGCCATGATTGTTCCAATGAATAAATCCAGCTTTCTCTGGCAATCATAAAAGATGCCAGACCCAGGAACTCTAAAAAGTACTGTTTCTGTCCTCGCAACCACCTCCTGGACTTGAGACGCCAAAGCTACCCTACCTACAAAAACGCTACCCTCCTCTCACCATAACCTCCATGTTCTTCCATATCCCAAGAGACTTCACAATTACAGAGTGACACCGATGAACATATGGATATTTAGAAAAGTAACCAACCACTTTCCAAAAGTTCCTTCGAACACTTTGCTGAAGAAGTACTGGCTTTGATACTTAAAGCGGTGAACATATATATGATGCTGGATTAGGTAAGTGATTCCATGTGGAGGAAATAAACTTGCTACCCATCCTTACTCTGTCTATAAAGCGTGGAGGATACATAATCCTTAAATAGCCAGACCTATTGTATCTCTGGCTATTACACACCTATGGTATGCTGTCTATCCTTATAAATAGATCTTGCTGCTACTCTATGGAGGCAAGATGAATGAATATATTGGTATGTCCTTAATCAAACTCCCACCCCTTCAGCTTCCACCTCGTTGGATCACTCACATGAAACTTGTTGAGCAGACGCCTCTATGCAAACACACTTAAGCTAAGAAACGGTATATATTAAATTCCAGCTCAGTTAAACGCTCTAAGTATATACTGAAATGATATGAGTGTGGGGCTTTCTCTTGTTTCTATATACTTGTTTATGTTTAATAGCTCAAAAGGAGAGGAGCAGCCTATGTGTAACAACTTGACAGACATACCAAATGGCATTGGCACAATACTCCTCCCTATAATCTATAATCCATACGCTTGAAGCAGGCAGGTAGAGTTCTCACACATGATAAGGTTGCTATGGAAATGCATGTATTCCTCCCTAGATGATCAAACTTCTTGATTCTGAATAATAATTTCTTATTGAAGAATGTTCTCTTTAGGTATCAGATTAAGTTCGAGGGACACTTTCAGACTTCCTCCCTCCCTCCTCCCCCATCTCCTCAGTCTCTGCCACACTTAGACAATCGTATAAAGGTTGCCTAGCTCTCCTCAACACTAATATCTTCCTGGACTCCACCCACTTTCACGCTTTCAAACATGTCGAACACCCACACTTTATTTTATTCTTTAGACTTCCCTACACAGAGAAGACAATATGACTTCCTCAAACTCCATTGCCAAAGGTACAACACTGAAAGTAGTCTCACTAAATATGAAAGGGCTTTATATCCCTGAGAAATGCAACCAGGTTTTATCTATGATGTACAGCCTCAGAGCTGATATTGTGTTCCTTCAGGAAGCACAACTTTGTACAAATTCTATTCCCAAGCTAACAAATCACTTCTATCCAACATTTTATCATGCTACCAATACACTGACCAAAACAAAAGGGGTATCAATCTTAATTTTGAAAAATCTAAAGTCGCAGTTCATAGATTCTCTTATAGACACGAATGGCTGGTACCTGGTTCTGAAAGGTTACATTCAGGATCGACCTGTGACCCTTCCCAACATCTATAGCCCTAACAAAGCACAAGTAGTTTTTTTTAGGACACTCTCACAGCTTCTAGCAGGTTTCCAATCAGGATTGACCATTCTCAGAGGTGATTTTAATCTAGCACTACACCATTTGGTAGACACATCCTATGGTTCTTCATCTCTACTGTATAGAGCTCTACGCCAAATCAAATTACAAATCCAAGACCTCCTCTTGCATGATACCTGGTGCACCCTACATCCAAATGACAAAGATTACACTTTCTTCTCAGCCCCCACAATAAATATTCCAGAATCGATTACTTATTTTTATCCCAGAAAGACTTACCCTTTCTAATTAATGCGACAATTGAACCAATGTAATAAAAAATATGGCGCCTAGATTCGTCCACTCTAACTGCAGAAGGGGATATAAACCACATTCGTACAAGCACACGTGAATTTTTTGCAAACAATGATACCCCTGATGTATCTCTACTCACCCATAGGGATGAGCCGAACACCCCCCCTGGTTCGGTTTGCACCAGAACATGCGAACAGGCAAAAAATGTGTTCGAACACGCGAACACCGTTAAAGTCTATGGGACACGAACATGAAAAATCAAAAGTGCTCATTTTAAAAGTTAATATGCAAGTTATTGTCATAAAAAAGTGTTTGGGGACCCGGGTCCTGCCCCAGGGGACATGTATCAATGCAAAAAAAAGTTTTAAAAACTGCAGTTTTTTCGGGAGCAGTGATTTAATAATGCTTAAAGTGAAACAATAAAAGTGAAATATTCCTTTAAATTTCATACCTGGGGCGTGTCTAAAGTAGGCCTGTACAGCAGCACATGTTTACCATGTTTAGAATTGTCCCTGCACAAAATGTCATTTCTGAAGGAAAAAAAGTCATTTAAAACCACTCGCAGCTATAATGAATCCCCGGGTCACCGGCAATACAGATAAAAGTCATTGAAAAAAACGGCAGGGGTCCCCCCCAGTACATTACCAGGCCCTTTGGGTCTGGTATGAATATTAAGGGGAACCCCTGCCGTTTTTTCAATGACTTTTATCTGTATTGCCGGACCCGACAATTCATTAATAGATGCAGTAGTTTTAAATGACTTTTTTTCCTTCAAAAATTACATTTTGCGCAGGGAACCAAAATTAAAAAAAAAATGCGTGGGGGTCCCCCCAAAATTCCATTACCAGGCTCTTCAGGTCTGGTATGGATATTAAGGGGAACCCTAAACCAAAAAAAAAGCGTGGGGGTCCCCCCAAATTCCATATCAGGCCCTTTAGGTCTGGTATGAATATTAACCTCCCTAGCGGTAATCCCGAGCGTGACTCGGGGTTGTTTTTTTATGCTAGGATCGGTAACCCCGAGTCACGCTCGGGGTAGACATTGCAGAGCTCGCAGCGGAGTTTCCCTACCTTCTCCTGGCGATCCAGCGATGATGTCCTCTGCTGTGATCGCCAGCGAGATCTCCGGCGAGTGTCGGCACTTTCGTCCCCATCTGACTTCCTAGTTCCGTTCCCTGCGAGCCGCAGCGGCGCAAGGGAGCGGAACTGGGCGCCAAATTCAAAAAGGTAAACACATAGTATACATACAGTATACTGTAATCTTACAGATTACAGTACTGTATGTAATAATTACACACCCCCTTGGTCCCTAGTGGTCTGTCCAGTGTCCTGCATGCACTTTTATATAATAAAAATCGTTCTTTCTGCCTGGAAACTGGAGATTGTCCATAGCAACTAAAAAGTGTCCCTTTATGTCAAAAGTGGTTTTAGACCAACTAGAAAGCAGCGATAATAAATTAGAATCACTCGCAGAATTGAGCGATAGTGATTTGTGGGGAAATTCGTCATCAAACACTAAATCTAATGACAGCGACAATTCTGCAACTGAGCAAATTTCAGTGTTTTTGATTTGATTACATTATTGAATAATTTTTATTATAATTAGATTACTATTTTTTATAATTATTTATAGTTATTTATTATATTATAATTTATAATTTTGTGTTTCATATTTATCATACCCGGGATGTCTACTAGACTCTGGTTTGCTTAGGTTTAAGTAAGTAATTACTAAGAATCGCAGGCCTATAATACATAACACCAAATTTTCATGCAAAATAATTGTACCGCTTTTGGTACATAATTCCAGAAAGAATCATACCGCCAGGGAGGTTAAGGGGAACCCCGCACCAGTTTTTTTTTTTTAAAGGCGTGGGGTCCCCCCAAAAATCCATAACAGACCCTTATCCGAGCACTCAACCTGGCAGGCCGCAGGAAAAGAGGGGTGGACGAGAGAGCAGCCCCACCCCTCCTGATCCATACCAGGCCACATGCCCTCAACATGGGGAGGATGTCCCCATGTTAATGGGGATAAGGGCCTCATCCCCACAACCCTTGCCCAGTGGTTGTGGGGGTCTGCGGGCGGGGGGCTTATAGGAATCTGGAAGCCCCCTTTAACAAAGGGGACCCACAGATTCCAGCCCCCCATGTGAATTGGTAACGGGTACATTGTACCCCTACCATTTCACAAAGAAAGTGTAAAAAAAATAGTAAAAAAAACACACAGACACAGCTGGGAAAGTCCTTTATTATCGGTGATCCGATGTCCAGCGATGCTGCAGTCTCCTCCATCTCCAGTCTCCACTCCACACGAAACCCCCATGACGTACGAGGGGGCGGGGTCACCCGTCACATCATAGGGTAACCTTCAGCTTTCCCCACTTGCCGGGGAATAGCCAATGACGTAGGCGGGACCCCCCTTTGTTAAAGGGATCTTCCAGATTCCGATAAGCCCCCCACCCGCAGACCCCCACAACCACTGGGCAATGGTTGCGGGGATGAGGCCCTTGTCCCCATCAACATGGGGACATCCTCCCCATGTTGAGGGCATGTGGCCTGATACGGTTAAGGAGGGGGGCGCTCTCTCGTCCCCCCCTTTTCTTGCGGCCTGCTAGATTGGGTGCTCGGATAAGGGTCTGGTATGGATTTTTGGGGGGGACCCCACACCATTTCTTTTATAAATTTTGGTGCGGGGTTCCCCTTAATATCCATACTAGACCTGAAGGGCCTGATATGGAATTTGGGGGGGACCCCCACGCATTTTTTAAAAAAAAATTGGTTTCCTGCGCAAAATGTCATTTTTGAGAGAAAAAAAGTCATTTAAAACTACTGCATCTATTAATGAATTGTCGGGTCCGGCAATACAGATAAAAGTCATTGAAAAAAATGGCAGGGGTTCCCCTTAATATTCATACCAGACCCAAAGGGCCTGGTAATGTACTGGGGGGGACCCCTGCCGTTTTTTTCAATGACTTTTCTCTGTATTGCCGGGGACCCGGGGATTCATTATAGCCGCGAGTGGTTTTAAACAACTTTTTTTCCTTTAGAAATGACATTTTGTGCAGGGACAATTCTAAACACGGGAAACATGCGCTGCTTTACAGGCATACTTTAGACACCCCCCAGGTACGGAATTTAAAGGAATATTTCACTTTTATTGTTTCACTTTAAGCATTATTAAAATCACTGCTCCCGAAAAAACATCAGTTTTTAAAACTTTTTTTTTTTCATTGATACATGCCCCCTGGGGTAGGACCCAGGTCCCCAAACACTTTCCATGACAATAACTTGCATATTAACCTTTAAAATTAGCACTTTAGATTTCTCCCATAGACTTTTAAAGGGTGTTCCGCGGCTTTTCGAATTTGGCGCGAACACCCCAAATTGTTCGCCGTTCGCCGAATGGGCGAACAGCCAATGTTCGAGTCGAACTCATGTTCGACTCGAACATAAAGCTCATCCCTACTCCCCCAATGGAAAGCGCACAAGTAAGTTATTAGAGGTTATTAGAGGTAAATGCCTGGCGTTAAAATCAGATCAGAAAAGGCCACAATTTTGGATCTGCTCAGCAGAATTCAAACTTTAGAACTAACCAACAAACAATCCTGAGCCCAACAGACATACCAAGATCTCATTCAGGTTAGAAAACTACTACTCGAGGAACTCTACTGTAAAGTTAGACCGAAATTCACTCTCTCCCACAAACTATTCTATGAGCACAGCAACAGATGTGGAAAATTCCTTGCTAGGGCTATCTAAACGAAAAAAGGAAACACAAATATTAATCTCAATAAAGACTCCCAAGGCTACACTAGGGTAGCCACTACTGAAATTGCATCCCACTTCAAATGCTTTTACTCTGAACTATACAATTTTCCCCAACAATCTGACTCGCTGGACAGAAACCATGACCAGACAACGCTCATCAAAAACTTCCTTTAAAAATATAGCCCTAAACCCATCTCCAGGGAGGACACATAACGATTAAAAAGCTCTATTTCTGAATACGAACGAAAACAAGCGGTTAAACAATTTAAAACCGGTAAAACCCCCTGGCCCAGATGGGTTTATGGAAGCCTATTTTAAAACATTCCTGGAATCACTCACTACCCCATTTTACAGGCCTTTAACTCTCTATCTTCATCCTCACTCCCGTTTCATAGCTTATAAGGGTCATCCCTAAAGAAGGTAAAGACGCCACATCAGTAGCTAATTACAGGCAGATTTCCCTACTAAATCTAGACATCAAGCAATTTTTTTCAGCTAGATCTGGATGGGAAACCCAATGGGGACCGAGGCACCATAAAGACGCATTAGGGGAAGCAGGAGAGTGGAGTACCAGGGCCAAGGGACAATGGTCTGATATACCACTAGGCAAATAGAATGCTTCCAGTACATCTGCGGGGAGTGGGGGGTGGCAAATGCGGGAGGAGGTCTTATAGGAGGCAGGAAAACATGAGTAAGATCTAGTGTTTGGGTGTTTCCATCTCCAAACCTCCGTCAACTCCGCCGCCTGGGCCCAGGCAGGTAGGTCACTGGAAAAGTATTTAGGTGGAAAGGGCCAATCTAGGTCAGGTGATAGTATGGCATTGAAATCTCCCATAAACAAAACTTTGGTGGGGCAGTAAGAGGTGATCCTCTCCAGAACAGTGTATAGCAAGGCAGGGGAAAAAGGGGGAGAAACATATAATGCAACAAAAAAATATCGCTGGGACCACAGGATGAGGACCAGCACCACATATTTACCCTGAGGATCAGTATGGAGCCCTTCAACCACACATGGAAACGCTTTGTGTATCAGAACTGACACTCTGCCAAACGTAGAGTAGGTGGCATGGAATGCCTTTTGTATCCATGTTTTTTTGAGAGCTAGAAGTTTGTTGCCCATGAGATGAGTTTCTTGTAGAAGAATTATCTGGGGGGGGGGGAGATGTAATTTCAGGTATTGGAATAGAAGAGCTCTCCTAAATTTGGAGGCGAGCCCACGAATGTTCCAGGACAGGACAGTGAAGGACACAGCATCATAAGAAGCCATGGGCACAGTAAAATGTATGTAGCGCCCTGTTCCTATTGAATAGGGGCTATCTGTAAATGTAATGTTATCTGAGCTCTAAATAGCTCAGAGTGTTTATGTAAAGTTTAATTTGCTTCTTTTTCAGTTTGGCTGTGTTGTGCACATTTCCCACTGTCGCCAGTAGGTGTCACTGTTACTACAGGCCAGTGTGAGAATTACAGCAAGCCGAGTGCATTGACTGTTCTTTCCCAGAAACAGCCCAGTGGGAGTGTTCTTACTGCTGTGCATTCTGGGAGAGGATATTTAAGGGACAGACGCCATGTTTTTTGGTCTTCTCTTCTACCCTGGGTCTCTCTTATACCCAGTGGCCTGTTGGCTCTCTGCCTCGTGGCCCTCCTGGCCTAAGGCTGTGACTTTTATACCTCGGGCCCTGCTGGATCAAGGCTGTTCTACTACAAGTAGGTCCAGAAGTCTGACTGGGGCCTACTTAACTGAAGGTGGTCCTGTACTGTCTTGCCTGTGGGAAGAAGCCACTCAAACGGAGAAGTTTCCAGGGGAGGACCTTGCTGGAGAGAACCGAGCTGAAGGCTGGTTTCTCAGGAAGGGCCCGGTGACTCGTTTGGAGGATGCACCGAAGTTAACCTACCTCACAGTACTGCCAGATGGCTTAAAGGACCTGGTACTGTGCAGCTGACCTAAAACTAAATGACTGCTGGTTACACAATCCTGTGGCAGAAGATTATCCAGGAGTTTTCACGTATTCATCGCTAAGTCTGTGGCAGAGACTTTGTCCGTGCTTCATACCGGCTGCTAGGTCGGTGTGAGAGGCCTATACGATTGTCGCAAGATCCAGAGACAGAAAGCTGTTTGTCCTCTGGATTCAAGAACCTCATCAATGATCTGCATTAAGGTATCTGAACTTCCCTTAACCCTTTATCACTCTACTACTGAAGTTGTTTAATAAAGCAATTGAGAAAAAGACTGAAGTGACTGGCAATCACATCTATTCAAAACTACCTAACATAGGGGTTTATTTACTAAAGGCAAATCCACTTTGCACTACAAGTGCACGTGGAAGTGCTGTCGCTATAGATCTGAGGGGGACATGCAAGGAAAATAAAAAACAGCATTTTAGCTTGTACATGATTGGATGATAAAATCAACAGAGCTTCCTCTCATTTCAGATCTTCCCCTCAGATCTACAGCGACTGCACTGCCATGTACACTTGTAGTGCAAAGTGGATTTGCCTTTAGTAAATAGTTACATAGTTACATAGTTAGTCAGGTTGAAAAAAGACAAAGTCCATCCAGTTCAACCATAAAAAAATAAATAAATAAAATAAAAATATCGTACAATCCCATATACCCATTTCTATACCCACAGTTGATCCAGAGGAAGGCAAAAAAAACCAGCAGAGCATGATCCAATTTGCTACAGCAGGGGAAAAAATTCCTTCCTCATCCCCCGAGAGGCAATCGGATTTACCCTGGATCAACTTTACCTATAACTGTTAGTACTCAGTTATATTATGTACATTTAGGAAAGTATCCAGGCCCTTCTTAAAGCAATCTACTGAGCTGGCCAGAACCACCTCTGCAGGGAGTCTGTTCCACATTTTCACAGCTCTTACTGTGAAGAAACCTTTCCGTATTTGGAGATGAAATCTTTTTTCTTCTAGACGTAAAGAGTGCCCCCTTGTTCTCTGTGTTGACCGTAAAGTGAATAACTCATCACCAAGTTCACTATATGGACCCCTTATATATTTGTACATGTTAATCATATCCCCCCTTATTCTCCTCTTCTCAAGAGTGAATAAATTCAGTTCCTCTAATCTTTCTTCATAGCTGAGCTCCTCCATGCCTCTTATAAGTTTGGTTGCCCTTCTCTGCACTTTCTCCAGTTCCCCAATATCCTTTTTGAGAACTGGGGCCCAAAACTGAACTGCATATTCCAGATGAGGTCTTACTAATGATTTGTACAGGGGCAAAATGATGTCTCTCTCTCTGGGGTCCATACCTCTCTTAATACAAGAAAGGACTTTGCTCGCTTTGGAAACCGCAGCTTGGCATTGCATGCTATTATTGAGCTTATGATCTACCAAAATCCCCAGATCCTTCTCCACTATGGATCCCCCCAGTTGTACTCCCCCTAGTATGTATGATGCATTCATATTATTAGCCCCCAAGTGCATAACTTTACATTTATCAACATTAAACCTCATCTGCCACATAGTCGCCCAATTAGACAGAGCATTGAGGTCGGTTTGTAAATTGGAGACATCCTGTAAGGACGTTATTCCACTGCATAGCTTAGTGTCATCTGCAAAGACAGAAATGTTACTTTTGATCTCAGACCCAATATAATTTATAAAGATAATAAAAAGTAAGGGTCCCAGCACTGAACCTTGGGGTACACCACTGATAAATCAACCCCATAGACTCTTAGTTCTGGGATGGTGAAATGTGGGGTAACGGCAGGACCCAAATTTAATCCAGCAGCCCTCTAGGGGGTATTGCTACATGTATATAAACAGGAATGTGAGGAACTTGGAAGATTATCTCATGAGCAGCAAAATCTGTACAAGCCAACACCTTAAATTATAAACATACACATAAGCAAAAACCAAAACCCTGATTAGCACCGAAGTGCATACCCTGCCCATATCAGATACCATTCCAAAAACCAGAAAGGGTGCAGATAGGAGCCTAATACCAATAACAAAAAAACACAACTGGTAATAGCAACCAAAACGATGTCCTTTTTTTGCCATTTTAAATCATTTTGCAAGCTTTGTGCGAGTATTGTTGCACATGTATCTGGCCATTAAGACACCTTCTAAATTGGAGTGTCCCCACTCTGGATAAAGGAGCAAAAGAGACACCTTTGAAAAGCAGCATTGTTAATGGGGGGGGGGTGTTGTTAGTTGCACTACCAGATTTAAATACACTAAAAAATTTAAGCCAAACTCCGGCTGAATCTTCATAAGCAGTTACAGCAAAACCTGACCATTGTAGGCACCCCTGTCAGTGGTAAATGGTTTGTCTCAACCTTTTAACTTCAACATCTGCAGGACAGCCTGTTCTGTTGAAAAACAACAGACTTACTGGCTGGATCACCAGGTGAAAATAAAGAAAAGAAAGTCTAAAAAAGAAAACAAATGCAGCCACCCAAGAATTGGTAAGCTGCAACATAATAAATGTTTGCTTTTGGATTTAATACCACTTTAAGATTTAAGGTGTATTTATTCATTACAGTCTTGCAGAAACCAGTTTTCTGAAGTTCGTCAAATATTGACATGAAGAATGATAGGAGGTTGGTTTCATTCTATATATTTCAGATGGTTGCAAGACAGAGTCAAGGCAAAAACATCAGAAACATTTGGTTCAAAAAATATTATGTCTGTTTCTCCCACCATAACTTTATAACCTGTGTTTTTGCATTCAGACCAGTGCTTGAATTTTAAGATGGTGTCTCCCAATGTTGTCAAACCGATGGGTCATTAACAAGAATTCTGAATTCATTCAAGGGAATTCAGTAAGGCATTGTGGAAAATTATCAAGCGCTATGGCTCTTCAAAATTGCCTGGGGCATATTCAAAAATCCCTGTTGTTCGTTTTGGTATGTTTACTGGCACGTGTGGCAGATTCAGGTAGTTCCTAAAAGTTCCACTTTTACAAAATAGCAATATTAATGCACCAAATTCAACCTCCAGTTTTTAGATAACAAAACTGGAGGTAATATTGAGCTACTCTAACTTGGCATACAGAGACAGGCAGAGTGCCTGTATCTGTACACACGCAGCAGATCAGTATATTTGCCATTGCCACACTCTCCCTGTCCCTGGTTGTTTAGGATGCTATCGGCTTCACAGCTCACAGCTTCCTAACAACCAATGATGTTGAAGTGGGTGAAAACTGATGGGGAAACTGGGACACTACCATCAGGTCAGCTCTCGACTTGTAATTGACAGCAGGCAGTGAGCAGAGTCTGTAGGCAATATCTGGTTGTCTATTGGCTAAGGTTACACCCATTGCCTGCTGTCAATCACAAGGGGAGCTGGCCTGATGGGAAACTAGCGTCTGTGAATCCCTATAAGGCTCTGTTCCATCCATGGTACAAAACTCCCCATTGCTACACTGTCTGACCGTTGCAGCAGCAGGGAGGAATAACAGTTGCACTGAGGGTGGCGCATCTGTATGGACACTTTGATCTCAATGTGCCTCCACAGTTGGTGCATGTCCCAGATTCTCATACCTGTGTTCAGGATGTACATTAATCTGTTACCCACACTGGCATTTGTCATGTGGAGGTGTGTTAGAATTCTAAAGATGCACTTTACGAATTCCCCTGATTGTATTTAGTTCTGGATGAACCTGGTCATCCCATTTACCTATGACATCTGAAAAACCTAAAAACAACAATTTCAGCTTAACCACTTCCTGTTCTTAGGCATAATAAATACAGCCTCTGGAGTAAGTGGTTATATCTTTTTTAAAGCCGGTTATTGACTTTCAGGTAAAATTGAGGAGAAATCAGGGGTATAATAGACCCCAGATCTCTCCATAAAGCATTCACCTTTGTCATTGATAGCAATAAAGTTGAATTTACATTTTTTTTTAAACAGTGTAAAAAATACATTTAAAAAAATAAAAATAAAGAACCACTGTACTCCCATACTCACGTGCACATACAAACTTGCGCGTAGATATGTAAATGGTGATTGCGCAACACATGTCGGATATTGCCATGAAGGTCAAAGTGAGAGCAATCATTCTAGTGTGAGAGCTCACATTTAACTCTAAACTGATAATCAGTAAAGATAGATACTTATCCATCATGCCATGCCATTAGACTGCATTCACACCTGAGCGTAGCGTTTCGAGCGTTTTTACCGACATTTTTACCGGCGTTTTGTTGCGCAAATTTGCGCCCGCAGAAACGCTCGTTGTCGCGCTAGACGCTTGAATCGAGCGTTTCCATTACATTCTATGAGTCCTAAAATGCCCAAATCTGCCCAATTCGCACGACAAAAAAGGGTCTGGAACTTGTTTGAGCTTCAGGCGTTTGGCTTCAGGCGTTTTGGAGTGGAGATGTGAACCATCTCCATAGAGAATAATGGTTTTTTTCCCCTCTAGCGTTTTGTAGCTTCAGGCTTCAGGCTACAAAACGCTCGGGTGTGAATGCAGCCTCAGGGAGGCGAGTAACTGGCCCCAAAGTTATTCTTCAGAAGGACGATGACCCCAAACATATAGCCATGTATGTGATTAGCATATAATTAAGAACTATCTTCAGCACATAGGCAGGTGCAGTCTATTTTCTTCATTGCAGGTGGCGCTTGTCCGCAGCGGCAAGGCAAATTAAGGAGGAAATCAGGAGAAACATAGTTCCTCTATATATACAATTCTACACGCATCTAGTACCCACCCTGTACCTCTTCTGAAAAGTATACCCTACAGTCAGTACTTGCGTATTAAACAAAACTGTAGTCGCAATGTCGATTTTCAGAAAGCTCACGATGATCTAGACTCAAAAGTAGGGGATATAGCCATTCGTGTTTAAAAAGGGCCTACAGCAGAGTATTTGAAAAGATAGAAGCTCTCTTATCTTTTCCCACAAACAACCAAAGAAATCTGATAATGTGAGAATAATTACACAATATTCAGCTGAACATCTCGAAATCAGAAAAATTGTCGATAAATTCTGGCCTTTGTTGTCAGCGGATCCCATTATCAACAAATATGTCGGGGAGCACCCCGAAATCACATATAGACGGGCTCCCTCTCTCAAGGACCGTCTTGTCCATAGTCACTTTGAAATTTCTAACCCTGCTAAATGCTCAAACCCGGGCACTTTTGCCTGCGGCCACTGTGACGTTTGTCTTTTCCTAATGAACAGCACTACTTGTGTTCTCCCTGATGGTCAAATCCATTCTTTGAGACACAGAATCACTTGTCAAACTTCCGGTATTGTTTATTTAAATCTGCCAGTGTGGTGGCTTTTATATTGGAAAGACCAAGCGTCCTTTCTTTAAATGTATTTGTGACCATGTTAAACCAATTTTCAAAGGCAAAATGGAAACGGCTATTAGTCGCAATATGGGCATTTTTCACAACTTTAATCATGATATGATCAGATTTACGGCTTTGGAACATATTCCATCTCATATAAGAGGGGGGTAGTGCTGAAAAAAACTCTGTTACAACTTGGGGCACGCTGGATATATAATCTGAGGGCTACCCAATATCCAGGTTTCAATTAAACTTTAAGTTTCAAACCCTAGAATTCTCTGGTCCTGTCCCTACCAATTTCCCCTCCCTCTTTCTGATCGCCTTCCCTTTTTTTCGCTCTCTTCTTTTTTTCTCTTCCCTCCACATCTTCCCCTTTTCTTCCCTCTCTCCATTCATCTTTTTTTCTACTCCTCTCTATGTATACATTATTTGATCGTTTCATCTACTCATTTTATTATTTGATTATTGATTCTGTTTTGTTCTCCTTTGATCCATTAATTTAATATGCCTGTATTTATCTATACTATAAGTGTGTATTGTATTTGCATATTTTCTTTATTGTCATTATCTGTTAGTGTATTTTCCTATTGATTGTCTCCCTTTTTTGGAATTCCTCTGTTGCCTTTTCCTCCACACTTGCGGATTTAGCTTGATTGGTTAGATGTCTCCGCATTTTTTGCTGTTTGGGGTCATTCCACCTCTGAGCTCTAGTGGTGGGGGGTGCCCTGCTGTGGGATCTGCTCTGGCCACATGGACACGCAATTGCGGCCATACGGATGCCCCGGGCACCCTTGGGATTTCATCCAAATCAATGCCTGCTCTGTGCCTTCGCTGCCCCATGATCTCCGTTTTCCCACGAGTGTTTGATTTGGATCTCGGGGTGTCCACCCAGGACCTATATTTAGGTTCTGTCTGGATCTTTCCCCACTCCTGCGGCTCGTTCCACCTTCGGAGGTTGTTAAGGGTTAATGATCATTAGGCACCCTTTGGCTGCCTTTTCTTCCATCTCACATACGTCTCTAGCCACGCCCTCCGAGGGTTCCTGCCGCTTGGCCTTCTGGTCTCTGGAGTCCGGGGATATGTCCTTTCGATCTCGGCACATGCGCAATGGCACCATCACGTCCGCATTCAGCCGGTGACATCAGACGCCGGCCGAATGGTGAGCGATCTTAAGCCAGCTGCTCGGGCACTAGATCTGCTCAAGCTTGGGGGCGACCTGATGCTGTGTCTGTTTCTCTCCTAAGGTATGGACCTGAACTTTTCTTCCTCTGCTTCTCCTTGGCGTCTATCTGCTCTAATGCTCATCATGTGAATTTTAAAATCACTTAGTTTCTAATAGGCACTTCTTGATATCTCGTATCTATGAATCTATATATAATTACATGGACCAGCAGATAGTCTGTTAATTTCAGACTCTGTTATTTGGCCCCATTTTCTTTATTATAAGATTTCTATTTTTGTTTTGTTTTTTTGTTTCTTGATAACTATTGGACCCAGATCTGCTGTATTAATCAGCACTGGGCCTCTGTTAATATATATTAAGAAGATTTTTACTTTTTCTATATTCAATTCATTTGGTCTATATATATTTTTTTATAACTAATTATTTTTTATTCTCCATATACATTCTATTATTTTTTGTCTCCATATACAGTACATTACATTTATACGAATATTTTTCTTCATCTCCACATTCTATTTATTTTTATCTATTTATTGTCTTTTATTTTCTTATTTTAGAAACTCGCCAAGTTCTATTTGAACCTTCTTTTTTTTTTAAGTAAGTACTTTCATTAGGAATTTTTAATAGTGTTGAGATATATATATATATATTTCCTATGCAACCTTTTATTTGGTTGCTATTCCTTGCCTAAGCTAAAAATTCTTTGTAACTGTACTTCTGGGTTCTATTTTCTGATGATTTTTTATTTTATTTTATTCTCTTGATAGCCAGGTCGTTTGAGCACTCACTATGGTCGCTTAAGTGCCCGTGGTCTGTGGCATTTCCCGCTGTGGTTTCTTTCCCCCCTGCCCACTACCCCCTTAGAGTTTCCATATCTATAAACGGGGAAATAGGATCTCTGGTGGTAAGTCCCTCTGCTCCTTGGTGGAACTGTCAACAATGGAATTCCTGTGATAGCTATCCATGCACTGTTTGATGTATATTTATTTATATTTCTTTCTTATGTTTGTATAGTTGCTTCTTCGGTCTATGGTTGACGCATACATCCCCTGATGAAGCCTAGAGGCGAAACATGTCGGGATAACGTATGATCACTCAATCTTTAGCTCACCTCTAGTGTAACCACTATCTTGGATTTACTCCACATTGAATGACCATCAGTGATTGATCACTCATTTTAATAACAAATTGTGTATAATAAAAAATAAACTATATGTTATTTTTACCTACTGTGTTTGAGTTTCCATTGTTATGACACTATATGATTAAGCACCGCTATAGTCCCATCCTTTTCCTTCTTTTCATAGTTCCTCTATGGTTTCCTCTGTCACATTCCTCAATTAGATGCTGGCACCCCATGTGACTTTGGCGACCATCTTGGGTCAGGCAGAGTCAAATTTTGAGTGCATTTTGCAAGTGACTAAAGTAGGGACAGGAACAGGGATGGGTCTGTCTGTCAGGGACAGTGCTTAGCATCAGGTAAAGGTTCTGGAGGAGTAGGGGAAGTGCAGGGACACTCCATCCTACCTGGAAGCCTCCCCGTTTGGGTGCAGACCAGCCAGGCTGCATTCTGCTCCTCGAGACAGATGCTGGCGGCACCTTTGGTCCACCACTCACAACATAATCAAGTCTATCTGGGACTGCATGGAGCCCACATTCACAATGGGCCCTTTTGCCATGTCAAATCGCCACCTATTGCCGGCATCAGCACTGTCCAAATCGGTGCGATTTGCACTACTTTTAGCGACTTTGGGGGCTATTTCAATAGACATCTGTGCAGATGTCTCTGAAATCGCTCCCGAAGTCAGACTGACATGCAGGTTTTGAAATCGTGCAAGTTCAGCTGAACTCGCACGATTTAAAAACCTGCATCAGTGTGTACCTAGGCAAGAGACAAAAGGATTTGAGGCAGCTTACATCTACAAAAGATCTGTGGTTAGTTCTCCAAGATGTTTGGAACAACCTACCTGCCATGTTCCTTTAAAAACTGTGTGCAAGCGTACTGTACATAGAAGAATTGATGCTGGTTTGAAGCCAAAGGGTGGTCAAACCAAATATTGCTTTGATTTATATTTTTCTTCTGCTCGCTCACTTAAAATTTTGTAAATTGATAAAAATTTTTATTTATTTTTTTAAAGCATTTGTACTTTACAGCACAGTACTGTATACAGTGGCAGACCATCAATATGGGGTGCAGGGGTGTTGCCCCCTAACCCATGCATCCCAGCCCCTAATCTACATGCAGGGCGCCGGACACATGGATTCCAGTGGGGGTTTTTATTATTTTTTTGGGAGGAAAGTGAATAGAGCCAGAGGCTCTAATTGGCTAATTGGCTTCAAAAGAGGGTGGCCCCGGGGCGCAGAGCACTTAATGGCTGAGTAATTGTCATTCAAATTGTGACGGCTCTGAAATTGGAAAAATGCCCTGAACTGGAAGTGGATGAAACAATCTGGACTTGAAGTGGTTAGGAAGAGCTGGTTGGAATCCTTATGGCTTATTTTCTTTGCCAAATGAAAAAAGTAACAGATTCCTCCATGCACGTTGAACAGCCCCAATGGATGAATCTCCCACTACATCTATTATTTTCTTTCAGCGAACTCCGCCAGCTGTCAAAATAGCTGAACCACATCTATACCTAATTGTATTCTGGTGCTGTTTGACCAACAGTTTTCTGCCTGGCTCCTTCAGTTTTTCTATAGCTGACAGGTGTGTATCTGTGTAAACCCGCTCACTCTCTGCTCTACCCTCTTCTTCCTGGCGTTACAGGTTCAGATCCAATCAGCAGCCAGGGGAGCATGCAACAGCCACAAATGACACTGAAGCCTTGTACACACGGCCGAGTTTCTTGTCCCGGCCGAGTGTACAGACGCTCGATTCAAAGAACCCGCGGTTCTTTGAATGGAGCGTACACGGTGACGTCATCGACTACGACGAGCATGCGCTCGTCACATTCGATGCCGTCGCCGCCATCTTGGTATACCCTACCTATGCCTAGGAAGCTACCGCGCATGCGTCAAATTCATTTCGAACATGCGCGGGCTTCCCGGGGGACAGGTAAGTGTACACACACTCACTTTTCTCGTCGGGAAACAGGCTGACGAGAATCTCGACGAGAAAATAGAGAGCAGGTTCTCTATTTTCTCGTCGAGATTACTTGTCGGTTTTCTTGACGAGAAACACACGAACGAATTTCTCGGCAAGACATCTCTGCCAGCAAGTTTCTTGCTGGTTCTTGTCGAGAAACTCGGTCGTGTGTATGAGGCCTGAGACTTGTAGTTCCCCAGACGGGCAGCACTATACACATGAATAGGGGGGTCAAATGGACTCTAAACTACAAGAGCCAAGATTCCTATATACAGAGGAGGAGAGACAGGGCTGCTTTTGCCAGGCAAAATTGAGGAACTGGGGGTATCAAGGAGAGAAAGTCACACAGAGGGAGTTGCTGCGGGTGCCCCTTCTTAGCCCCAGTTCCACATAGCTGTAGGGCTGCTAAGTAGCAAGCAGTCTATCTACTACATACTCCTAAAGAGACAGCTTCTTGTGCGCCCTTTAAAGAAGGGCCCCATCGCATGCTGACCAACATCAACATTGAGGCAACAACATGTATAGTGTAGCGCAACTTTAGAATATACATGTACAATCAACAGGGCATAGACACATCGACTATTACAAAATAAATGTCTCCAAAGTCCATAAAGATGTGCCTTCAAACACCAGTGTAGAAAATGTGATCACTCCCAAATATTCTATACATAAATAGTTCCACAGTGACACCAGTGCACTCCACCACATAATAAGTCAATCTGCTCACCTCCACACCTAACCCCTTACCATAAATTAGGTCAAACAGCATTTTTTCTTCCTCACACAGGGCTAATGCATGAGCATGGAGTCAGTCCATAGGGGGTGGAGCCACATGCCAATGACATCATCGTAATTCCATTCTGAACTGCTGAGCAGTGAGAGACCGGTACATGCAGACTGATTAAGGCGCACTGCATTACGAATCATCATTTTACATTTGTGAGTGATTTTATCCCTATTGATTTTATTATCAGTAAACACAGTGAGCAATATTACCTTGTTTCCTTTTTTTTAACCACTTGAGATCTGCGCTATAGACAAAAGACACCTACAGCGCGGCTCTCACCTGCCGGGTGGACGTCCCTGGACGTCTTCCTGTTTTACATTCCCCCCCCCCCCGCGCGCCGCCGAGGGTGCGCAAAGGGGAAAAGCTGTGCCCGCCGTGTCACGTGATGCCGATGCGCGTGCCTGGTGCCAGGTACACGCGATCGGCTGTTACAGAGGCAGGACGTAGATCTCTGTGTGTAAACACAGAGATCCACGTCCTGTCAGGGAGAGAGGAGACCGATGCTGTGCCCCTTGTACATAGGAACACAGATCGGTCCCCTCCCCCAGTCAGTCCCCTCCCCCCACAGTAAGAATCACTCCCAGGGAACATATTTAACCCCTTGACCGCCCCCTAGTGTTAACCCATTCCCTGCCAGTCACATTTATACCGTAATCAGTGCATATTTATAACACTGTTCGCTGTATGAATGTGAATGGTCCCAAAATAGTGTCAAAAGTGTCCAATATGTCCGCCGCAATATCACAGGCCTGACAAAAATCGCAGATCGCCGCCATTATTAGTAAAAAAATAATAATAAAAATGTCATAAATCTATCCCCTATTTTGTAGGTGCTATAACTTTTGCGCAAACCAATCACTATACGATTATTGCGATTTTTTTTTACCAAAAATATGTAGAAGAATACGTATCGGCCTAAACTGAATTATTTTTTTTTTTTTTAAATTGGGATATTATTATAGCAAAAAGTAAAAAAATATTGTGTTTTTTTCAAAATTTTCTGTCTTTTTTTGTTTATAGCGCAAAAAAACAAAAACGCAGAGATGATCAAATACCACCAAAAGAAAGCTTTATTTGTGGGAAAAAAAATAATAAAAATATAATTTGGGTACAGTGTTGTATGACCTCGCAATTGTCATTCAAAGTGTGTCAGCACTGAAAGCTGAAAATTGGTCTGGGCACGAAGGGGGTTTAAGTGCCCAGTAAGCAAGTGGTTAAAAGATGTGATGCACGTATGAATGACATATGAAATGAAATGAGTGATTGACTCCATGCCTGTGCTTAACCCTGTGGGAGAGAGAAAAAGTGCTGTCTGACCTAATTTATGGTAGGAGGTCAAAGGTGAAGGTGAGCAGCTTGAATTATCATGTGGTGGAGTGCAGTGGTGTCACTGTGGGACTATTTATGTATAGAAGATGTGGGAGTGATCACATTTTCTACACTGGTGTTTGAAGGCACATCTGGATGATGGACTCTTATTCTTTTGGGACATTTATTTTGCAATAGTTGATACGTTTGTTGTACTGTTGATTGTACATGTATATTTTAAAGTTGTGCTACACTATACTTGTTGTTGGTTGATATTTAGGGGGTGTGGTGAAACCACCAATCAGTGTTTAGGTGGCAACTTCACTGTTATATGGTTTTGCTGTCACACATTTGAGGACTGCACAGATTGTTTTTCACTTTTTATTTTGCTAACATTCAGGCGCCAGGTACTTTGCAATGACCCACATTTGGGGGTATCAGTTTAGAGTGCACTCAAGAACATTAATATTGCTTTAACTGGGTCTGATCCTACTTGTTATTAGTTATCTCTATTAATTAAAACTTGATTTAACACTGCCGCAGTTCAGTTAATTACTCCTGTTATAGGCCAGTATTCACTTTATTTAGTTCTGCAACTTTGAAGTGCTCTATTGCTTGCTGATTTGCACCGTTTACCTGCTTTGACATAATACATTTACTTAACCGACCATCTGGTAGTCTGTGGCCTAATATACAGTGTTAAGCGTAGTAACACCTAAATCATACAGGTGTAACTGACTTTTAGTCTAATGGACGGGAAGGATTCCTCTTAGGGGACTTTAAAGGGAAAATAATGATAGTAAATGCGTAGAAAATTGAGAGTAGAAAAAGGATGTTTATTAGACAAAAGTGGGATGGTAGATGGATGAGATCTACATTACATATAGCAATAGTATGACATAGAGGGATGCAAACATATGGACATGCAGTACACAATTCTAACAATCAAAAGCACCATTGAATGGAAACATAGAATGATGAAACCGACACGTTTCGAAAAGATTTTTCTTCTTCAGGGAAAATTATTGTGTCAGCAATGGTTAGCATGTCTAAAATTAAAAAAGACAACAATGAACAACAGGTATACATTGCAGGTAAGTACACAGTCTTATTGCTCCTACTTGAAAAGTTGCTGACCATATGTAATTGCTTGAGAGTCATATTGTTGCATCCACTTAAAAACAAACGGGTGCCTTTGCTTCAATGACTGCGTCCCACCTGGGTCAGGCGACCGGTGTATGCCCGGATGAAAGACACCCTGGAGGAGGGATTCCCTAACAGGGGGCACGAGACACTAGTGATTGAAGGATGTATTGAGAGATCAAGGTATTGGATACGATCGCTGTAAGAAATACAATGAAAGTGTATGTCTGTAAGGCTGAAAGATATATAAGCCCTACGTATGGACAGAGCACATAAGAGCCTTTTAGTCTAAGACCAAGTGTGTCCATGGGAACCGAGAGGCTAATGCCGCGTACACACGACCATTTTTCTCGTCTGGAAAAATTAAATTTTTTCTCTTTGACGAGAAAAACGACCGTGTGTGGGCTTTTCATCATTTTTCCCGATGAGAAAAACGTCATGAATCACGACGAGAAAAATTAGAACATGCTCTAAATTTTCTCGTCCTGATTCATGGCATTTTTTTCCGCTGCAGTTTTCCCATAGGGAAACACTGCCGGGGAGCCTACACACGGTCGTTTTTCTCGACCAAGAGAAAAAATGTCGGGAAAAACGGCCGTGTGTGGGGGGAACAAGCCGTTCCTCGTTTTTCCCGTCAATTTTCTCGACGGTGTTTTCACCGTCGAGAAAATCGATCGTGTGTACACGGCATAAGAGAGTTGTGGCAGAACAGAGGACCCATCATCACCAGCTGCTGCTGCAGGGGTAAGCGCTACATTCCAATCAAAGGATGCTGGATGGACAGCTGCCAACAGGGCCACCCATGGACCGAATTTGGCCTGGTTCATCAGAAAGTATATGGCCAGCTTTAGCCAGTAGTAAGAATGATGTATACTATAGATGTTCTTTCAAATAAGGTATTTGAAAGCTCAATATCTGTCTATATTTTTGTTGCGTGTTGTGTAATGTCACAAACAATTGTGATGTGTTTGAGTAAAGACACACAATAGGTTTTAGCAACAAAAAAGGTTTCAGTGGCAAGTTCTACTAACTACTTTTAAATATTTTGAACAAAAGATACGTTTTCAACAAAGTAATTCTAATGTTTAAGATAGCAGCGCCATCTGCTGGTTAGAAACATATTATGACAGCTTAAAATTTTATAATAATTAAAAATTATAATAAATTAGTTACTTTAACGTGCAGTACTTTACAAATCAGACTAACATATTTTCACAGTTCATTAAGATACAATGGAATTATAGGTTCACTGTGGACTTTGTCATGTTAAATAGGTCTGTGCAAAGTCCCAGCTTTGTCCTGAGATCCCAAATCTATGCAGCTTATTGCACTAACTGGCAGCTTTCTGCAAATGTGTTTGGAATGTAAATAAAAAGCACCAAAGCCTTTGATTTTACACTGCTGCTTAAGCACCTGGCAGTGATGGCATGATTCGATCAGCAAAATTCATTTCTGTGGTGCCTTTGTCCGCACCATAACATGATGGATTGCTTTTGATCAAATATAATATGAAAGCTCTATGAGTTGCAGGGAAGTATATTATAATTTTCATATATTTATTTTTTATGATGACTTAAAGTACAATTATTATTTTAGCAGATTATCAAATTCTGTTCAAATTTCAAAAAATACTCTGAAAATAAGTGTCTCTCCAGGCAAAATGACAAATTGTCCTTTGCAAGTTTCCCACAACATACAGTGCCTTGAAAAAGTATTCATTCCCCTTGAAATTTTCCACATTTTGTCATGTTACAACCAAAAATGTAAATATATTTTAATGGGATTTTATGTGACAGACCAACACAAAGTGGCACAAAACTGTGAAGTGAAAGGAAAATGATAAATGGTTTTTACATTTTTTTTTTACAAATGAATATGTGAAAAGTGTGGCGTGCATTTATATTCAGCCCCTTTTACTCTGATACCCCTAACTAAAATCTAGTGGAACCAATTGCCTTCAGAAGTTACCTAATTAGTAAATAGAATCCACCTGTGTGTAATTTAATCTCAGTATAAATATAGCTGCAGTGTGAAGCCCTCAGAGGTTTGTTAGAGAACCTTAGTGAACAAATAGCATCACGAAGGCCAAGGAACACATCAGACAGGTCAGGGTTAAAGTTGTGGAGAAGTTTTAAGCAGGGTTAGGTTATAAAAAAAATGTCCTAAACTTTGAACATCTCAGAGCACTGTTCCATCCATCATCCGAAAATGGAGAGAACCTACCAAGACATAACCATCCACCTAAACTGACAGGCCAGGCAAGGAGAGCATTAATCAGAGAAGCAGTCAAGAGGCCTATGGTAACTCTGGAGGAGCTGCAGAGATCCACAGCTCAGGTGGGAGAATCTGTCCACAGCACAACTTTTAGTCATGCACTCCACAAATCTGGCCTTTATAGAAGAGTGGCAAGAAGAAAGCCAATGTTTTCGAAAGAAAGCCAAAAGAAGTCCCGTTTGCAGTTTGTGAGAATCCATGTGGGGGACACAGCAAACATGTGAAGGTGCTCTGGTCAGATGAGACCAAAATGTAACTTTTTAGCCTTAAAGCAAAACGCTATGTGTGGAGAAAAACTAACACTGCACATCACCCTGAACACACCATCCCCACCGTGAAACATGGTGGTGGCAGCATCATGTTGTGAGGATGCTTTCATTCAGCAGGAAGCTGGTCAGAGTTGATGGGAAGATGGATGGAGCCAAATACAGGGCAATCTTAGAAGAAAACCTGTTATAGTCTGCAAAAGACTTGAGACTGGGGCAGAGGTTCACCTTCCAGCAGGACAATTACCCTAAACATACAGCCAGAGCTACAATGGAATGGTTTAGATCAAAGCATATTCATGTGTTAGAATGGCCCAGTCAATCCAATTGAGAATCTGTGGCAAGACTTGAAAATTGCTGTTCGCAGATGTCCTCCATCCAATCTGACAGAGCTTGAGCTATTTTGCAAAGAAGAAAGAGCAAAAATGTCTCTCTCTAGATGTGTAAAGCTGGAAGAGACATCCCCAAAAAGACTTGCAGCTGTAATTGCAGCGAAAGGTGGTTCTACAAAGTATTGACTCAGGGGGGCTGAATACAAATGCACGCCACACTTTTCACATATTGTATTTATTTGTAAAAAATATTCTGAAAACAATTTATAATTTTCCTTCCACTTCACAATTATGTGCAACTTTGTGTTGGTCTATCACATAAATTCCCAATAAAATACATTTACGTCTTTGGTTGTAACATGACAGAATGTGGGAAATTTCAAGGGGTATGAATACTTTAAGGCACTGTACACTATATTACCAAAAGTATTGAGACACCTGCCTTTACACGCACATGAACTTTAATGGCGTCCCAGTCTTAGTCCGTAGGGTTCAGTATTGAGTTGGCCCACCCTTTGCAGTTATAATAGCTTCAACTCTTCTGGGAAGGCTGTCCACAAGGTTTAGGAGTGTGTCTATGGGAATGTTTGACCATTCTTCCAGAAGTGCATTCGTGAGCTCAGGCACTGATGTTGGACGAGAAGGCCTGGCTCACAGTCTCCACTCTAATTAATTTCAAAGGTGTTCTATCTGGTTCAGGTCAGGACAGTCAAGTGCCTCCACTCCAAACTCACTCTTCAATGTCTTAATGGACCGTGCTTTGTGCACTGGACCAAATCATTTGGTGGAGGAGGGATTATGGTGTGTTGTTGTTTTTCTTGGGTTGGCCTTGGTCCCTTAGTTCCAGTGAAGGGAATTCTTAAGGCATCAGCATACTAAGATATTTCAGGCAATTTCACGCTACCAACTTTGTGGGAACAGTTTGCGGATGGCTCCTTCCTGTTCCAACATTACTGCACACCAGTGCACAAAGCAAGGTCCATAAGGACATGGATGAGCGAGTTTGGGGTGGAGGAACTTGACTGGCCTGCACAGAGTCCTGGCCTCAACCTGATAAAACACCTTTGGAAAGAATTTGAGTGGAGACTGCGAGCCATGCTGTCTCGTCCACATCCTAAACATGTGCTAAAACAAATGAAGCTCACTACATACACTATATTATCTCGTCCAACATCAGTACCTAAACCTCACAAATGCGCTTCTGGAAGAATGGTCAAACATTCCCATAGACACACTCTTAAACCTTGTGGACAGCCTTCCCAGAAGAGTTGAAGCTGTTATAGATGCAAAGGGTGGACCAACTCAATATTGAACCCTACGGACCAAGACCGGGATGCCATTAAAGTTCATGTGCATGTAAAGGCAGGTGTCCCAATACTTTTGGTGCATGTTCATGTTCAGTTATCACAGCCTTGAGGTGGCCATACACTACATAATCTAATTTGACAATTTGGGGTAGACTAATTTGTTACTAATTAAATGGATTGGTTAGGTAGGTCCCCGTATTACATCGTTTTGAAAGTGACCGTACACTATACATACAATCTGATTGTAAAATCACCTTTAGGCCCCTTATACACGGGGCAGGCTTCGTTGGAGTCTGCCTACTCAGTGGGGAATCGGTCCGCTGATCCCCGCTGAGCAGGCAGATGGCTGGTCTGTGTCCGCTCCCCTTATGCAGAGCGGACACAGACACAGCTCGCTCTCCTCTATGGTTAAGCACTGACCTTCAGTGTGAAACATGTAAGCAGTTACCTTGGCTATGCTGTGATGAATTTTGGTGTAATTTTTCCATCTTTTTACAATAAAGGCGACCGTCAAAGGTTTTTTGGAGTGCGGCTGTCCATATTTTTTATTTTTTTCCTCTTCATATGCTACGTGCATTGCTGGCACCCACGGTAGTCCTGTCATTACGGATTGTTGGAGTGTATCCACCTGGAGCGGTAAAAATCTCTCTCTCTCCTCTATGGGTGGTCGAATGTAAACAGACCACCTGTCCGTTTACACCCGACTGCCATCTGATCTAATCCACCAGACGAATGGGGAACAGATCCTCATCAGTATATTTCGGCATATAGGATCAGATCGGATGTCAGCGTGTGTCCATTGACACTCGCAGCTTCATAGAGGAGACTCTAGGGTCCAATCGGGTCTGCCTGAAAAACTGACAGGCGGACCGTCCCGTTCAGTCCACCCGTGTAAAAGGGCATTTAAGCCTCGTACACACAATCGGATTCCCATCGGACAAATCCATGGAATTTTGTGCGAAGGGTGTTGGCCGTGAACTTGTTCTGCATACAGACGGCAGAACTTTTTCTGCTCTTTAGCGCCACCCTTAGGGCAACTTCTGCTAATGTTGTCTTATGGTGAGCATTGGTTCGGAGCATGCGTGTTTGTACTTTGGATTTTAGTCCGACGGACTTGTGTACACACGATCAGATAATCCGACGGCACACATTTGTTGTCAGAAAATTTGAGAGCATGCTATCCCACATTTGTTGTTGGAAATTCCGACAACAATTGTCCGATAGAGCGTACAGCGGTCGGATTATCCGACTAAAACCCTGCCATCACACAATTGTTGTCGGAAAATCCGATCGTGTGTACGGGCCTTTAGATTCACCAGCAACTACGTAGAAAAAAGGGCTTGATTTTAATACTTTGATTATTAAGCCCAGGTTCACACTGGGGCTGCAGGAGTGAAGCCGTGCAAGTTCAGCTGAACTCGCACAATTTCACTCCTGCCTGTCAGTTCCAATTTCAGCTCGATTACAGAGACATCTGACACAGATGTCAATGTAAATCGCGGCTGAAATCGCAAAAAGTAGTACAGAAACTACTTTTTGAAATTGGTGCAGTGCCGCAAATGCGGCGTTGCACCGATTAGGACGGTGCCATTGCCCGCAATTTGCGGCAAATTTCACAGATTTGACATGCGATTTGACATGTCAAATCGCATGTCAAATCGCACCAGTGTGAACCAGGGCTAAAGGTTTAACCTGTGTAAGCTGTGCACTGCCCTGTTTTTCTCTTGTTAGTTTTTTTGCTCAGATCCAGTGCATTCCCTTGTCTGTGGTCTAATCAGGGACAGCTGCCGAAGACTTTGATTCAAGCGATATTAAACCCAAAACCAAAAAATTACTATATTGCAGCTTATTAGATGTGGTGGCTGCATTCATTTTCTTTACCTAGGCTTTTTCTCCTCTGTTTTCACCTAGTAAACTGGGCAGTAACACACCTCCTCAATAAAATTGCCTCCACTCTGGATGAATGAGCACCGGGGGCACCTTTGGACAGCACCATTGTCAGTCTGGGGGGAGGGGGGTGTTGGATGTACTAGCATCAAACCAGGTGAGTGGACACCCAGAGAGGAGCTTTGGTGGTGGGCACATAAATGCTGTTTTCATTAGGGATAAAGTGTGAATTCCTTATCTAAATGAAAGAAATGTGTTGCACTTTCTGAAGATTGTTGTCACTTGAATATTGGATGGTTATTATGGTTTGGACAATTTTCTAATTATTTCATTGGGATATACATCAGAAGAATTACCGTATTTATCGGCGTATAACACGCACCCCAAGTTTAGGAGGAAAAAAACTTTTAGGAGGGAAGTGTAAGGAAAAAAACTTACATTTAAATGTCCATCAATGCAGCCTTATCAGTGTCCATCTGCAGCCTTGTCTGTCATTGCAGCCTTGCCCAGTGTCCATCTGCAGCCTTGCCCAGTGTCCATCTGCAGCCTTGCCCAGTGCCTTTGCAGCCTTGCCCTGACCTGATTTAAATTTGGCGCAGATTTCCACCTACTGTGAGCGGAGCCAAGATACAGAAAGCCGAGTGTACTTCGGCTAGACTCGGCTCTGCTCACAGTCCCGCCCATCTCCACTGATTGCGAGAGGAGCCGAGATACACAAAGCCGAAGTACACTCGGTTTTACTCGGCTCCTCTCGCAGTCACGCCCACTTCCGCTGATTGCGAGCGCCGCTGACATACAGAAAGCCGAGTGTACTTCGGCTAGACTCGGCTCTGCTCACAGTCAGGGGGGGACTGCGAGGGATCGGCGTATAACACGCACCCACGATTTTTCCCTGATTTTAATGGGGAAAAATGCGTGTTATACACTGATAAATACGGTATATCTGCTATATTATACTGATTCACATTGTTTATTTGCTTTCTGATGTTTTTGTTATATTGCACATTTTTTTCACACACTTAATTTTTAAGATACGTATTGCTTTTGTTTTGATTGTATTATTTAGGGAGAGGACTTTAATTACAGAGTGCTTCACTTATCATTCTAGTAATACTTTATAGGCAGTTACAGCATTTTATTTATCCTTTTAAGATGAAGGTTTTACATAACTAGATAAAAGCTGATCAGTGTAAGCACCCCTGCTAGTGTTAAATGGTTTGTCTCATCTCTGTACCTGATACATTCTGTTGGAGAGCGTGTTCTTTTGAAAAACAACAGACATACTGGCCAGATCACCAGGTGAAAATAGAACAATAAGAAAGCTTAAAAGAAAATAAATGCAGCCATCACATCTAAGAATTGGTAGGCTGCAAAATAATAAAAGTTTGCTTCTGGGTTTAATACTGCTCTCAGTTCTTACCAAAGACTTGGAACTCAATTTAGAAACTCAACAATCACTATTTGCTTTTTTTCCGTTACGCTGCTTTTATTTGTTATTAGTATGTGAAGGACAGGAAAGTGGTGGATTGTTTTTTTCTTCACAGAGTTCCACTCCAGGCAATATAAGGGACACCATTCAGCCAGTTGCTGACCACCAATGGCTGGAGGAATTATTGCTTCATCCAGCAACTGCTGGGTTGTTGTTCCAGCCAACCACTAACCATTATTGCTGGAGGAGGTATTGTATACCTCCCTACTTTCTGAGATGGGAATGAGGGACACCTATCAGCAAAAGTATGCAGGTATATACAGAGGCGTATCTAGTGAAAATATCGCCTATGGCAAGCACTGAAACTGTGCCCCTGTCAAAACATAAATGCGGCCTTACCAGCACCCATAAATGCGGCCTTACCAGCACCCATAAATGCAGTAACATCAGCACTCATAATTGCAGTAATATCAGCACCCATAAATGCGACCTTACCAAAACCCATAAATGCGGTAACAGCACCCATAAATGCAGTAACATCAGCACCCATAATTGCAGTAATATCAGCACCCATAAAAACGGCCTTACCAGAACCCATAAATGCAGTAACATCAGCACCCATAAATGCAGTAATATCAGAACCCATAAATGCGGTAACAGCACCCATAAATGCAGCCTTACCAAAACCCATAAATGCAGTAATATCAGCACCCATAAATGCAGTAATATCAGCACCCATAAATGCGGCCTTACCAGCACCTATAAATGCAGCTTTACCAGCACTCATAAATGCAGTAACATCAGCACCCATAAAAGCGGCCTTACCAGAACCCATAAATGCGGTAACAGCACCCATAAAAGCGGCCTTACCAGAACCCATAAATGCGGTAACAGCACCCATAAATGCAGTAACACCAGCACCCATAATTGCAGTAATATCAGCACCCATAAATGCAGTAATATCAGCACCCATAAAAGCGGCCTTACCAAAACCCATAAATGCGGTAACAGCACCCATAAATGCAGTAACACCAGCACCCATAATTGCAGTAATATCAGCACCCATAAATGCGGTAACAGCACCCATAAATGCAGCCTTACCAGCACCCATAAATGCGGCCTTACCAGCACCCATAAATGCGGCCTTACCAGCACCCATAATTGCAGTAATATCAGCACCCATAAAAGCGGCCTTACCAGAACCCATAAATGCGGTAACAGCATTCATAAATGCATTAACACCAGCACCCATAAATTCAGTAATATCAGCACCCATAAATGCAGTAATATCAGCACCCATAAATGCAGTAATATCAGCACCCATAAATGCGGCCTTACCAGCACCTATAAATGCAACCTTACCAGCACCCATAAATGCAGCCTTACCAGCACCCATAATTGTGTCCTCACCAGTACCTATAAAAATGCAGCCTTACCAGCACCCATAATTGCGGCCTTACCAGCACCTATAAATGCGGCCTTACCAGCACCTATAAAAATTAAGCCTTACCAGAACCCATAAATGCAGTAATATCAGCACCTATAAATGCGGAGGAATCGTGCAGTGTATGGGCACTTAGCAGGAGGGAGAGAGAGTGGCCTCCATAGGGGTGGATCATGCAGTGGACGGGCACAGCACTGGGCAGAAAGGCAGAGTGGAACGGAACATCAGAGACAGTGACTGCGCGCAGTGGTACACAGACAGGTCACACTCACTGGCAGTGGCGCGGTGATGATTAGGGACACGCAGCGGTGCAGGGGATGTTTCCTCATAATGGATACAGTCCTCCGCCACTGCTGCTCCAGCACCTCTGACACTGTACAGAGGGAGTAGGATCAGCAGCGCCCCTGTTTGCTTAGCACACACGCACAATCTCACATGATGATGACTTTAAGGCCTCTTTCACACTGGGGGGGTGGGGGCGTCGTTGGTAAAGTGCCGCTATTATTAGCAGCGCTTTACCGTAGTTTTCGCTGCGCTATTCAGCCACTAGCGGGGCACTTTTAACCCCGGCTAGCGTCCGAGAAAGGGTTAAAAAAACGCCTGCAATGCGTTGCTTTGATTTCAATGGGCAGGGGCGCTTTAGGAGCCACTCCTACAGCGCCTCAAAGATGCTGCTTTTTTTCAGGACACTTTGCAGGCGCTATTTTTAGCGTTATAGCGCCTGCAAAGCGCCTAAGTGTGAAAGGGGTCTTAGGCTACTTTCACACTGAGGCGCTTTGCAGGTGCTACAGCGCTACAAAATGGCGCCTGCAAAGAGCCCTGAAAAAGCCTCTTTTCTCACTCCAATGTGAAAGCGCGAGGGCTTTCACACTGAAGCGGTGCGCTGGCAGGACGCTCAAAAAAGTCCTGCTAGCAGCATCTTTGAGGCACTGTAGGAGCGGTGTACACACTGCTTCTAAAGTGCCCCCGCTCATTGAAATTGATGGGCAGCGCAACCGAACCGCCAGCAAAGCACTACTGCAGCGGCGCTTTGCGGGCGGTTTTAACCCTTTTTGGGCTGCTAGTGGTGCGCTGGCAGGACGCTCCAAAAAGTCCTGCCAGCCGCAAAAAATGACAGTAAAGCGCCGCTAAAATATCTGAGCTTTACCGCCGACGTCGCAACGCCTCAGTGTGAAAGTAGCCTAAGTCATCATGTGCCAGGCACAGACCCAAACAGAAGCAAGCAGCCAATCAAATATAGTGCTTGCTCAATATGGATTAAATAAATGTAATTATGCATAGATATCCATAGATATCATAAATAAAGTGATTTGTGCAACAGCAGGTACTACTTGCACAAATCACTGTATTTATGATATCTATGGCTATGCATAATTATAATTTTTTTATTCCATATATTAAGCACTATATTTGGCAGTTGGCGAGTCCTCTCTCAGTCAGACTCAGACTAGCGAGTTCTCCTCAGTGACCTCACCAGTGACGACGGTGACGTCACCGACCCACTCGTGCTCGGGGAGAAGATGAAGCTGCGATGCGCAGAGGACTGGAGGGTAGGCGGAGCCTCCGCAAGTTAGCTGAATGACGAGATGGGCAATCCCACTCAAAGACAAGCATGGGGGCGCCCGCGGCCCGCGCCTGTCACTCTCCTGTCACTCTTCTACATGCCAGCCGGCACAAGGAAACAGTATTTATAAGTGAATTGCCGCCGGCACCGGGACTATAGTGCAGGATGCGGCCGCAGGAGAACGGGTGGGAATTTTTTTTCGTGCAGGGAACTTTTTTTGGCGCCCCCCTACAGCGCCCATGGTTCTTGCCATGCCTGCCATACCTTGGATACGCCACTGGGTAAATAACACACCCCTTGTCACGCCCCCTTAAAGGAGAATTGTGCAAAAAAAGATTGGTTAAACCCACAAGTGCTTTTTTACCTCTACTATTCCTTTATATTCTATCCTTTTTGATAGATAAAGAGTGCATTTTATATACATCTATATAGATCAGACCAAAATGAGGAACAAATGAGGAGGAATAAGGGACAGAGGGACTTTGCTCCAAATCAGGGACAGTTGGGAGCTATGGTATTGTTTTAGTCAGTCACTGATCACCAATCCTTGTAGATGGCTGGAGCGTGGTATAGCTTTCTCTTGCTGTGTGTTCGGGGGACCTAACTTATGATCTCACCCACAGGTCCACTGTGTTCAGTAAATGCTGCAGCTTACTTGCAGTTAAAGGCTCAGTTCACATATATGTGAATTGGATGCATTTTGAACCGCATCTGATTCACATGACACAACATAGTCTATATATATATACTGTATATCTCCATATTTTCCTCATCACCTCCTCTCATGGTCACCTCCAGGACTTCTCCAGAGCCTCTCCCATCCTCTGGAACTTCTTACCTCAATCTGTCTGACTCCTACTCTATCCCTGAAAGCCCATCTGTTTAGAGAAGCCTATCCTGTTTTATAACGAATAAACTGTCTTTTTACTTTCTCCATCAGCTCACCCCCTAACATTTATTATCTTTTGTATCACTGAAGCTTCCCTCTTAGATTTTATGTTCTAGCAAACAGGGTCCTCTGATTCCTCCCAAATTGAATTTACTGTAACTTTACTGACTGCCACCTTTTTGTAAAGCACTGCATAAACTGTTGGCGCTATATACATCCTGAAAATTATTAATAATAATAATAATAATACATTTAAAAAATATACTATATATATATATTTTTTTTCCTCAAGCCATTACTTCTATAATGTATATGTGTTTATGATGTTGCCAATAGCAGTGCTTTTTTCCTAAAAAGACATTTTTTTTTTTCATATCTGTACAGAATACATAGTGCTACAAAAGCAGTTTTCTGTGTTCTTGACTTCTTCATGTACAGTACTGTATGTGTTGGATTGTTAGACCTGTTATACTCTACTGATATTACTCACGTAAAAGCTTCAATTGTGCTAAGGTCAACTGCAGTGCAGCTTGAAAGCAATTCTATATTTTGCAAATGTCTGTGCAGGTACAAATATTGGAGGAAATGCATTTGTTGTGCTCTTGACATTTTCTTTACTTACAAGGTTAATAGACCCAGTACCCACACTGTCATAAAACACTCTGTTGGTCTTACAGAATGTCCCGCTCTCAAATCTGAAATCAAAATGTCTTTTATTGGGTAAAAGGAATGAAAAAAAATTGATACTTACATTTATCATTTTTGTGTTACAGAAAGGTGTGCTATCCTCTAGGCCCTTTCCCAAGAAAACACATTTGATTATGCTATTTTCCAGAAAACAGTTATTAATCATTATTCTATCTACAGAAAGCAAGTTATCTGCTTGTCTAATAGCATACCACATGCCACTACAGATGTCTCTGTGGTTGTGGTTAAAAAACAAACAAACATTTAAAGTTCATATTGGCTCCACTGGGTTCTTTTGCTTTTCTCTTCTTCTTTTCAAATCTACAAATTTATAACAAAATCCTCTGTTTATAACCTAACTGTTGAAACAGTTTAAAGGCTAAGTTCAACTTTTTTTTCTTCTAAATTCCAGCTCCCCTATGTACTGTAGCGCTACCCCCAGTTAAGAGAGCCGCTGAGTTTTGTTTCGGGCCCTGTATACAGCACGACCAACCCCTGGCAATCTACTCAACCCACACTGGCACAGGGATTGTTACCTCGTAACGGTCTATACCTGATTATACACAATCTGGCAGTATCAATAGATAACCACTATCTGCAAAGATGACACTAATACCAAGGTAATAAAATATAACTGGATTTACTTTTGGTATAAAGGTTCAAGGTTAAACACATCACATAGCATACATGCAGAGCCCTGCAGCAATAAACATATTCTTCAGTGATAGTGCAGAGTGATCACCCGCCACGTGCAACTATCTTCTTTCCCTATGCGCAATATGGCGCAGCAACAAAGTTTTAACCCTCACCCTGGTCAGGCCTGACCCAGATTAAAACTCAGTCCCTGATGAGAACAATTCTTTGCATGCAACTTGAACGGTGGTGCACTTTTAGGAAACAATATTTGTAATCCAAGGGGTAGTAAATAACAGGGTGGGCCACGGCAGTCACTAGGCCCAACAAAGTAAAAGGGTAATGAAGTGAGCAAGTGCTCGCTCACCACTCCGGACGCGATCCCAGTCTGGGCTTCCACCACTGTGTATCCGCACACAGTGTCTCCAACGGCCGGGTCTCCGGTCCAGCTGACGTCAGCAAACTCGAGCAGGAACAGGTGCCACCCAGGCTCCGCGGTGGGGTGGAAGGCTCTTTGGTCGGTATGCAAGGCCCAGGCTTCAGGCCTTACACAGCAGCGGATCCGCACAGGGAGTCCTATTGCTTGCAGCGTGGTGTCCAAAGAGGCCGAGCCTAGCCTCGCCCTCTTCTTATATAGCCCCACCCATGAGTTTCTGCGGCGGCCCAATGCAATTTCCATAAAATCTACAGACATGCACCTTACTGTCCTCCATCCATGATTCCAAACGTATCTATTGCTTCTGTCTTATGTCTTTACCGACTTTAGGTCATGACACAGGAAGGAGTTGACCAGCTGACCTCATTAGCACACACCCTGCATCATCCACCCTCCCACTCCCAGCTGCACGTTTTTTTAATAAAATGCAATCAATCAGTGATCATTCTTCTCACTAAATATACAATCAGATTGCATAGTGTATGGCCATCTTTATACAAGTCAAAAACAAAAAAGCAGCACTCTATGGGTAAAGCATAAATACTTATAAACCTTTAGTTAAGTAAAAAGTTAATTTATTGCACTTCTTGAGAAATAAACAGCAACTGTCAATAGTAATAAGAACTAGCAGCAACTGTTAATAGTAAAAACTTGCAGGAGTTGCAGAAGCAGTCATAAAAGCATATAGCCAAAATAGATGCTGGTATAAAAGATTGATATTAAGAAGAACGGTACCACTATAACATCCGGGTGGGGAAGGGTCAACATCAACCAGTCAGCTTGCAGGTAGAGCATGGGGAGGGATGTAAGAAATCCATGTGGATAATGATGGAAGCCCGGTGGTCAGAAGGGGAATGTTGTGTCACACCCCTTTACCTCTGGCTGGTGGTCAGACTCTGCTGGTGTCCAAATTAGGAACCACAATGGCGAAGGGCCCTTTGGGAACACAGTGAGCTTTATAGCTGGTCGCAGGTGTAAACCCCGCTGAGCCGATGGCAGTGTAGTATGGTATCCACCGCTGAGGAATAAGACCAGGAGAGCCGAACAAGCTGGCTGGAGCCGGGCGCACTAGATAATGTTTGTGTCGCGCCGGAAATGAAGGGAAACAGGAAGCCCGTCTGTCGTGGAGACCACCTTTCCTGTACTAGATTTAAATTGATCCGAGAGGCTGACATCCTTTGTCCTGTTAAGGAGACCTTAGATTGTAAGCTCCTCAGGCAGGGACTGAGGCAGGGACAGGCAAAGACTGATGTGAATGTGCAATATATATGTAATATATATGCAATATATATGTAAAGCGCTGCGTAAATTGACAGCACCTGTAATAATTAAATAAATAAATGTCTACCATTCTTGTCTGTTTGATGGGTGTTAAGCCTCATACACACGATCGGATTTTCCGACGGGAATTGTGTGATGACAGCCTGTTGGTGGAAAATCTGACCGTTTGTATGTTCCCTGGGACAATTGTTGTCGGATTTTCCGCGGACAAATGTTGGATAGTATGCTTTAAAATTTTCCGCCAACAATTGTGTGTTGTCGGATTTTCCGAGCGTGTGTACACAAGTCTGTCGGAAAAAAGTCCAAAGTACAAACACGCATGCTCGAAATCAATGCTCACTAAACACAACATTAGCAGAAGGTGCCCAAAGGGTGGTGTTAAAGAGCTGAAAAAACACGTAGTTTCGTGTTTGTTGGCCAACAATTGTGTGCCGTTTGTATGCAAGACAAATTCCTGGCCAACGCCCTTCGGACAAAAGTCCTACGCTTTGACTGCGGAAAATCCGATCGTGTGTATGAGGCTTTAGACTAAGGTTGCCAGTAGTTACGTTTTGAACACTGTTTGCAGGTTTCGTTCATGAATACCTGTATATGGATAACTTTTATCTGTACATAAGGTAAGTTCAGGCAAACCTATCTTGTAATTTTACTATTTTAAAAAATTCACACAATTTAAAAAAAACCCTGTAATTCATTTGCAAATAACTTTACTGTGCTTTGCGGCACAACACAATTTTACAGCTGGTATCAGCAGGTGAAATCACTGAATAAAATTTGCACTTTTGTAAAGGCTCGTTCACACGTGTGTTGAATATGAAGAATGAGGCAATGCTCATTAATGCTCCTATGGCATTTATGATGTGTTTATGACGTGTTTCCAATGTGTTTATAAAGTGTTGAAAACACTCCAAGAATGCTCGATAAAGGCCAATGGAAGTGTTGCTATTGCTCTCCTGCGGACAGTTATTCCCGATCTAAGGATAATATCCGCTTGCTAGTGCAGTCTTTTGCTGAAACAAAAAGTGCCACTGACAATAATGCTCAAAGTCTCTGCTCCTACCTGGCACTGTCAGTAATTCTGGCTGGTTGATGCTTTTGCCCGCACACAGAAGCAAATGGAGTTACCACATGTCTGCTCTGTACAACCAGGAAGTGATTGGAACTGCTCTATCCTAGTTCTCTATTATTTACCAATGAGATACAGGAACCTCCACTGTCTCTCCCCCCATGTCCAGCTAACGCTTTTCAAATGCTTCACTAACACACCACAAATGCTATAGGTGCTGCTAAGGTAAGGTGACCAGATTTTTAAAATGAAATCCGGGGACATATTTTTTTTTTACTAGTAATGGCGGCAATCGGCGACTCTCTGCCCGTCGCCGCCCGCCTCATAGCCTGTCAAGTCTTACTCTCCGGGCCCCGACTACTACTTGGCGGGGAGCGGAGGAAGATCACTCTACCAGGGAAGGCAAGGAGATAAGCAGGCAGGCGGCTGGCCGGGACTTGAGCCAAGGCAGAAGAACATGTGAGCGGAGCTGAATCGGCATGCACCTGAAACTGAAGAAATATTCCCTCCATCCGACCAGCACATGATCATCAGAAAGGCATCATCGCCAGTCACAGCGTCGGAGTGGCGATACAGAGAAGAGACTCGTAGGCAACATGGCGGCGGCGGCGGAGGGCTTCGATCTCAGGTAAGTGCCACATAATGAGCTAGTATGCTATGTGTACTATCTCATTATGCCTTTCTCTTGCAGGGGTTTTTTTTGCAGGAAAAACAAAAACGGGTTTACTTCTCTTTAAGGATAGCAATCACATGAAGCCTATCTTTATCACATAGTTTTTTTTTTTTGGATCCTTTTTAAAGCATAATGATAACAGAAATGGCCCTGATCAAAAGTTTACATACCCTGGAATGTTTGGCCTTGGTACAGACACAGAAGGTGGCACACACAAGTTAAAATGGCAATTAAAAGTTAATTTCCCACATTTGTGGCTTTTTAAATCACAATTAGTGTCTGTGTTTAACTAGTCAATGAGTTTGTTAGCTCTTTTTCCCTGTACACACTGCTCCCACTCCTTTTTGAAATGATCCCCCTCCCTGTACACACTGCCCCCCTGTCATAAATGCCTCTCCCAGCCTATCAGCGGCCTGTATTTATGTATGACTGTACACAGTATGGGGGGTGGGGGGCAGGAGGGCACAGTACAGGGGGGGTGGAGGACACAGTATAGGGGAGGTCAGGAGTGTACAGTATCAGGTGTAGTTATGTATAGTGTCAGGTTTGGGTAGTATAGGGAGGTATAGTGACAAGATTGGATAGTATAGGGAGCTATAGTAACATGATTGGGTAGTATATGGAGGTATAGTGGCAGAATTGGATATTATAGTGAGGTATAGTGGCAGGATTGGATAGTATAGGGAGGTATAATGACAAGATTGGATAGTATAGGGAGCTATAGTGTCAGAGAGGTTCCCATGTTGGACACACTGTTGGTCGCCCTGGTGGGCGCCTGCGCGTTCCTTGGTGCATGCGTGCCTGTGCGTGCTGGTGTGCGTACCAGTGTGGCGCGTGCGCGCGCGTCGCTTGGAGCCAATCTGCTTATTTAAACTGTCAGAGTGCTTTGGATCAATGCTGTCTTATCTGCAGCTCCCCGTGACCTTTGCTCCTGTTATCTGTCTGAACACTTGTCTCCTGATTACCCGGCCTGTCTATTGGATTACCCTTGCCTTCTGCCTGCACCTGACCTCGGCTTGCCTTGACCTTGAACCTGTCTGCTCCTTTGTACTTCGCTGCCTGCCTGTTGCCGACCCTGCCTGTGACCCGACCATCCTGCTCTGCTCCTGCTCAGAATCATCTGCCTGTGTTCCTGTTGCCTTTCCAGCTGAACACCATCTCCTCTGCACCTGTATCCTAAGCCGCATCCCCTGCAACTACCCGCCAGGCTCTCATACCACTCCGCACTCCCGTGCCTCCTGTCCATACTACCAGGGGCCGGGAGTCGGACACGTAAGGGAGACCTTGCTCTGCTCCATTGGGCTCTCCAGTCAGGTACGTACAAGTCTGACATATAATGACAGGATTGGATAGTATAGGGAGGTATAGTAACAGGATTGGGTAGTATATGGAGGTATAGTGACAGGATTGGGTAGTATAGGGGGCGCTATAGTGACAGAATTGGGTAGTAGATGGAGCTATAGTCACAGGATTAGATAGTATAGAGAGCTATAGTGGCAATAGTGGCCGGATTGGATAGTATAGGGAGCTATAGTGACAGGATTTGATAGTATAGGGAGCTATAGTGATAGGATTGGGCTGTAGAGGGAGCTATATTGGCAGGATTAGATAGTATAGGGAGCTATAGTGACAGGATTGGATAGTATAGGGAGCTATAGTGACATGATTGGGTAGTATAGGGAGGTATAGTGACAGGATTGGATAGTATAGGGAGCTATAGTGACAGGATTGGATAGTATAGAGAGGTATAGTGTAGGGAGCTATAGTGGCAGGATTGGGTAGTATATGGAGGTATAGTGACAGGATTGGATAGTATAGGGAGCTATAGTGACAGGATTGGATAGTATAGGGAGCTATAGTGACAGGATTGGATAGTATAGAGAGGTATAGTGTAGGGAGCTATAGTGGCAGGATTGGATAGTATAGGGAGCTATAGTGACAGGATTGGATAGTATAGGGAGCTATAGTGACAGGATTGGATAGTATAGGGAGCTATAGTGACAGGATTGGGTAGTATAGGGAGGTATAGTGACAGGATTGGATAGTATAGGGAGCTATAGTGACAGGATTGGATAGTATAGAGAGGTATAGTGTAGGGAGCTATAGTGGCAGGATTGGGTAGTATATGGAGGTATAGTGACAGGATTGGATAGTATAGGGAGCTATAGTGACAGGATTGGATAGTATAGGGAGCTATAGTGACAGGATTGGATAGTATAGAGAGGTATAGTGTAGGGAGCTATAGTGGCAGGATTGGATAGTATAGGGAGCTATAGTGACAGGATTGGATAGTATAGAGAGGTATAGTGTAGGGAGCTATAGTGGCAGGATTGGGTAGTATATGGAGGTATAGTGACAGGATTGGATAGTATAGGGAGCTAGAGTGACATGATTTGTTAGTATAGAGCGCTAAAGTGACAGGATTGGGTAGTAGAGGAAGCTATAGTGACAGGATTGGATAGTATAGGGATGCCATTAAAGTGGTTGTATACCTGCACAATGTTTTTAATTTTTTTAAACCTGTAAGGCAAAAGCATAATGAGCTAGTATGCACCGCATACTAGCTCATTATGAAATACCTACCTTAGAACGAGGCGTCGGCATCTGATCCCGGTCACCACCGAGGGAGCTGACATTTCCCCCTTGGCGTGTCTTCTGGGTTCGCGGCTCCGGCGCATGTGCGCGGGAGAGACTTCTTTCCGGCAAGGTGCGGCAGCGTCCGCCGGTCTTTCAGCCGGACCTTCACAGCACATGCGCTGCTGACGTCAGCCACTGCATGCAAAGTGAATATCTCCTAAACCATACAGGTTTAGGAGATATTAATTTTACCTACAAGTAAGCCTTATTATAGGCTTACCTGTAGGTAAAAATAAAAAAAAGGGTATACAGACACTTTAAAGTTCATGTGCGTGTAAAGGCAGGTGTCCCAATACTTTTGGTATACAGTAGATTCCTGTACTGTATTTCCATGAAGTATTTTCTGCCATTTAATGTTGTTAATTCATATTCAGTATTACTATTATAATAGTGTTAGAAGCAAAAAACACACCAGACTAATGAATTAAATTTTACATATTATAAAAGCATATTTAAAATGTATTAAAATTCATTTTGCACCTGTTCAGAAACATTCTAATACCACAAGATTAGATCTTCAGTCTGCTATCGGCTTTGAGTATTAAAGGGTTTGTAAACCTTTGTTTAAAAAAAATAAAAAAAAATAACAAACATGTCATTCTTACCTCCACTGTGCAGTTTGTTTTTCACAGAGTGACCCCGAACTTCCTCTGCATTAAGGTGAAAAAACACAAGGGTTAAAGTGGTTGACTTTAGGGTTGAGCGGACACCTGGATGTTCGGGTTCGACAGGTTCGGTCGAACTTCAGAAAAAAGTTTGAGTTCGGGACCCGAACTTGACCCCGAACCCGAACCCCATTGAAGTCAATGGGGACCAGAACTTTTGAGGACTAAAATGGCTCTAAAAAAGTAATGGAAAGGGCTAGAGGGCTGAAAATGGCAGAAAAATGTTGTTAAGCGCATGGCAAGTGCTCTGCAAACAAATGTGGATAGGGAAATAATAACTTAAAATAACATAAAATACATAAAAATAAAAAATAATAATCTCGACCTAGGAGGACGAGGTCTATATGGAGTAGGAGGTTCAGGTGGCGGTGGATGTGTGCGGTGTAGGTGTATGCAGAAAATGCAACAAGAAAAAAAAATTCTGGCAGAAAACGCACCAAAATTATTTTTTTTGCCCTAAATAATTATTTTTTTGAAGAGCAGAATAGGAGAACAGTATCTAAAGTGTCTATCTCACAGGTACAGATATGCAGAAAATGCACCAAAAAATATTTTTTTGCCCTAAATTTCTTTTTTTGAATAGCAGAATAGGAGAACAGTATCTAAAGGGTGTATCTCACAGTAACATATGCAGTGCTGGTGCACTGAGCTTGCATAAAATGTCCGCCAAACCCAACCTAACAGACGGATAAAATTTATCTTTTCTCTGGCACTGGGCTCAGGGCAGGATAAAAAGATTGTGCACTGCACCCACACAACAAAATCAAGGTAGATCGCTGAGTAATTTGATTTCTGAATCAGGACTCCTCTCTAATTCTCTCCCTCAAAGCAGCAGCAGCAGCAACCTTTCCCTATACTAACTGAAGCAGAGTGACGTGCTGTGCTATGTGCCTCTAGCTTATATAGAGGCTGGGTCACATGCTACACTGGCCAATCACAGCCATGCCATTAGTAGGCATGGCTGTGATGGATTCTAAGGGCACACAAGTTAAACGAATGTTGATTGGCTGCCCTGCAGCTTTTTAAAATGCGCCATTACATTGCCGAACACCGAACCCGAACCCGAACATACAGTACAACTTTACAGATCGGGTTCGCTCAACCCTATTTACAACCCCATTAAGCCGCTGACATATTATGACTAGACTACTGCACATCATTGTACTTTGTATTGTTATTAATATGGAAGCCAATGGAGGTAAAAATGAACCTAGATGATGGCTGTTTAAGCAAAGCATGTTTAGTTAATTCTGTAAGGAAAAAATATGAACAACATGAAAATAACCCAACACTTGAAAAATCTACATTAGTCTTTTCTAAACATATAGATCACTACTTTGCCTGGGCCCAGGTGTTTTGCAAGTGATCCAACAGCCGCCTGCTCTTTCTTTTTCCAGCTGCCTCTACAACATGCACTTTTATATCCCATCAGCCTGCATGTTCACAGCAAAATCAATTAAGACCACTCCTCCTTATGAGGAATAACTCAGGAATACGGATAAATGGAGTGATTTTGGCAAAACTGACTGCGCGTAAATATGTTTTTTGCTGTCAGTAGAGCTCCACCGAAGCAAGAATACTATGTTTTAATCAATAAGTTGCTTAGATGGAATTTAATTAACTACTGTATATACTTGAGTATAAGCCGAGTTTTTCAGCACATTTTTTTGTGCTGAAAATGCCCCCCTCGGCTTATACTCAAGTCACCTTTTTGCGCCTGATCTCCCGGAATTTGGGGACCCGTCACCGATTTTTTAAAGCCGGGCACCCCTTCCATAGACTCCCATGTTAAACAGTAATTTCTCCGGTGATTTTGGGGACCCGGTACTGGCCGGTCGTAGGTCCCTTGGAACCCAACCTTGTCACACATGTAGCTCCATTTCTCCTCTATAAGTGTGCAAAGTTTGTTGTCTGGGGGACCTACGGCCGGGGAGCACCGAGTCGGGCACCCCTTCCATAGACTCCCAAGTTAAACGTCAGTCTAGTCATGGACACAGTGAGGCATGGGCACAGTGAGGCATGGACACAGTGAGGCATGGACACAGTGAGGCATGGGCACAGTGAGGCATGGGCACAGTGAGGCATGGGCACAGTGAGGACTTTTCCAAGGTGTTTGTGTGTTTTTTTTTTTTTTTTTACACTTTCTTTGTGAAATGGTAGGGGTACAATGTACCCCTTACCAATTCACATAGGGGGTGGGCCGGGATCTGGGGGTCCCCTTTGTTAAAGGGGTCTTCCAGATTCCCATAAGCCCCCCGCCCGCAGACCCCCACAACCACCGGGCAAGGGTTTGGGGATGAGGCCCTTGTCCCCATCAACATGGGGACATCCTCCCCATGTTGAGGGCATGTGGCCTGGTACGGTTCAGGAGGGGGGGCGCTCTCTCGTCCCCCCCTCTTTTCCTGCGGCCTGCCAGGTTGCGTGCTCGGATAAGGGTCTGGTATGGATTTTTGGGGGGACTCCACGCCATTTTTTTTTTAAGTTTGGGGTGGAGTTCCCCTTAAAATCCATGCCAGATCTGAAGGGCCTGGTGTGGATATTTGGGGGGAACCGCACGCATTTTTTTTTAAATTTGCGGCGGGGTTCACCTTAATGTCTATACCAGACATGAAGGGCATTGTAATTGAATTTGGGGGGACCCCCACGCTTTTTTTTTTTTTTTTATCAATTACTTTTCTCTGTATTGCCGGGAGCCGACAATTCATTAATAGCCGCGAGTGAGTTTTAAATGACTTTTTTCCTTCAGAAATGACACTTTGTGCAGGGACAGTTCTAAGCACAGAAAACAAGCGCGACTTCACATGCATATTATACACACCCCCCAGGTACGAAAGTTAAAGGAATATTTCACTTTTATTTTATCATTTTAAGCATTATTAAAATCACTGCTCCCGTAAAAACATCAATTTTAAAAACTTTTTTTTGCATTGATACATGTCCCCTGGGGCAGGACCCGGGTCCCCAAACACTTTTTAGTACAATAACTTGCATATAAGCCTTTATAATTAGCACTTTAGATTTCGAACGTTGGAGTCCATTATATTTAATAGGGTTCTAAAGTTCACGCGAACATTCTGTCTGTTCGCAGGTTCTGGTGCGAACCGAACAGGGGGGGGGTGTTCGGCTCATCCCTGATTATCACATTTCCTTTTTTTGCTGTTTTAAACCCTCTGCATTTTTGAAGCTAAAGCTGTTTCCTTTTTTCACCTTTATGTTCACTTGGTGATCCAGCCAATAACACATATATTTTCTCTACTCTGGATGAAGGAGCAACCGAGACACCTTTGGATAGCTGCACTGTCATCCTGTGGAGAAGGTAGTGTTAGATGCTCTTGCAGATATAGATGGACTTGACTAATAAATTAAATCCAAGTGTAGCGGGGGTTAACATTTAGGGGGAGTATCTGGGTGGTAGCATGACCCAGATACACTAATTGTTAGGAATCTATGGCCAATTTGATTCGTGGAGGATATAATGGTGTTCAGTTCCCTGCGGCCCCTGGGTGGCGCTGTCGCCTTGGGCTGGGGTTGAACCATCATTGTAGGGCCGTGCCCTTTGTGTCCTCTCGCGGCAGTAGTACGGCGGGGCGGGTAACCCGCTGTGCCTGCTGAGAGAGGGTATAAAGGGGGCGGACATCTTGCGCACGAGGTCCGAGCCCCAGGCACCTTCAGCCTGGGGGCTGCTGTCCTGTCATCCGCGCCCACGTGCCCTCGGCCTGGGTGCGAGGGAGTTCGAGTTCCATCCCAGGCACCTTAGGCCTGGGGTGAGGTACTAACAAAGACCCGGGGCCCAGTAGCTTCGACTGGGTCCCGCTTGGGAGAAGATGCCTAGGGGGCCCACCGAGTGAGGGGACCCGAGTCTCGGGCGAGGAGAACCAGGGAGGTGACCTGGCCTGAAGACCCAGCGCAGCATTGGCTGGTGACAGTGCAGGCCTCTGGGGACCATCCGGGATGGATCATCTCCCTAACAGGGGTCGCCATCAGAAGGTAGTTCATGTTCTATGGTCTTTGCAGAGACCCAGCTACATCAGGTCGGTGGCAGAGGCCTATTCTAAGGTCTGTGGCAGCGACCTCATCGTTCACCCGGTCGGTGGCAGGGACCAACCTCACGGTCGGTGGCAGCGACCGTGCGCCAAAAGTTGTTGCAAACTCCTAACAGCTTCTCTGATCCGAAAGGATTGTGCCTGAACCCTCACCCCACCAAGTTGTGTTTGTATCAACCTGTCTGCTTGCAAAGAGGCATATTTATCTCTGCGGAAATAAATATAGATGTTGTCCTGTCACCTGGTGTGGGCTTACTTTTCTGGGAGCAAAGTGTTCTACATTCACCTATCTACTGGTCATTTTTGAAGTGGAATCTCTGGACAGGGACACAGACCCGAAGGTAAAGAGCTTAGCTCAAACCTCTACACACATAAGAGGGGCGAGCTGGTGGCAGCATCTCACCCCTCCCCCCTGGTTCCCCATGACGAGTAAACAGCCGAGAAGAAGAAGGGAAAGAGCGGGTGGGACCGCTACACAAGCTTCAGCTAACAATTTTTAAGCAGTTAAAGCAAATAAAAGCTGACCATGTTAAATAGTTTATTTTAACCCTCCAACTGACACTTTTGCTGGACAGTTTGGTCTTGGTCTGGCCAGACTTACTGGCCAGATCAATAGGTAAAAATGAAGGCAAAGCATCTTAAAAAGGCAAACCAATGCAGCAACTTCATCTAAGAATTGCTAAGTGGCAATATAAAAAAATAGTTTTTGGGTTTACAACCACATTAATACATTACAATCAAAGGGGTTGTAAAGGCAGATTTTTTTTTTTTTTAATCTTAATGCATTCTATGCATTAAGATAAAAAACTTTCTGTGTGCATCAGCCCCCTAATACTTACCTGAGCCCTCTCTCTATCCAGCGATGTCCACAAGTCCGTCAGCCATCCAGGATTCCTTCTCCCTCCCGATTGGCTGAGACACAGCAGCAACACCATTGGCTCCCGATGCTGTCAATCAAAGTAAGTTAGCCAATCAGGAGAGGGGTGGCCAAACCACAGCTCCATGTCTGAATGGACACAAGGAGCTGCAGCTCGGCTTGGGTGCCCCATAGAAAGCCGCTTGCTGTGGGGCACTCGACAGGAGGGAGAGGCCAGGAGCAGCGAAAAGGGACCCGAGAAGAGGAGGATCCAGCCTCTCCCTGTGCAAATCCACTGCACAGGGCAGGCAAATATGACATATTTTTATAATTTTTTTTTTTTAAACAAGACTTTACAATCACTTCAACCTCTTCACGCCAACTGTACTGGGCTTTTTTCCCTGGAGCCGCATATTTGCATATCTCCCCTGCAGGTCTGGAGCTCCATGCAAGGTTTAGACTCACAGGGAGCTCCATGCAAGGTTTCGACTCACAGGGTAAGGATGATCATGAGAAAAGTGAGGGAACTACACTGGAGGAGCTTGTGAATGATTTCAAGGCAGTTGAGACCACAGTCACCAAACAAACCATTGGTAACAAAGTACGCCGCTATGGATTGAAATCCTGCAGTGCCCGCAAGGTCCCCTTCTTAAAAAGGCACATGTACAGGCCCGCCTGAAGTTTGCCAACGAACATCTAAATGATTCGGAGAGGGATTGGGGGAAAGTGCTGTGGTCAGAAGACACCAAAATTGAGCATTTACTCGACTTTCCATATTTGTAGGAAGAAAATGCTGACTATGACCCTAAGAACACCATCCCTATAGTCAAGCACATAGGTGGAAACCTTATGCCTTAGGGCTGTTTCTCTGCTAAAGGTACAGGTCGACTTTGCCGCATTAAGGGGCCAATGAACGAAGCCATGTATTGTAAAATCTTGGATGAGAACATTCTTCCCTCATCCCGAACACTGAAATTGGTTTGTGGATGGGTCTTCCAGCATGACAATGACCCAAAACTTACCACCAAGGCAAAAAAGGAGTGGCTCAAGAAGAAGCACATTAAGGTCATTAAGTGGCCTATCCACTCTCCAGACCTTAATCCTATAGAAAATTTATGGAGGGAGCTGAAACTTGAAGTTGCCAAGCGACAGCCAAGAAGCCTTAAGGATTTAGAGAAGATCTGTAAAGAAGAGTTGACCAAAATTCCCCCTGAGATGTGTGCAAACCTGGTAACCAATTACAAGAAATGTCTTACCTCTGTGCTTGCCAACAAGGGTTTCTCCACCAAGTACTAAGTCATGTTTGGCTTGGGGATCACTACAATACTTATTTTACTCACTGAACTGCAACTTAATTTATAACATTTGTATCATGTTTTTTCTGGATTTTTGGTTGATATTCTGTCTCTATCATTTAAAATACACCTATGATAAAAATTATTTCCTTGTAAGTAGAAAACTTAAATCTGCAGGGGATCAAATAATTATTTTCCCCACTGTTATTAGGGTTTAATAACACTTTAACTCTCAGGGGTTATTTAAAGCCCTTTATGCACTTAAACACTCAAAAAGCACCTTGACTTCCCCTTATTTATTAATCCCAATTTTCACAGAATTTTAGTGAATTAAACACATTTTATTTCACTTAGCTTTTCTCAAGATAAAAGATCAGTCCTGATTAAGGAGAATAATAAATAGAGAAAACCCCAACTGGTCCACTAGCCTTTTCATCACAAGATCTAAGTTTTTGAGCACAGCATATTAAATGGGGCCTCCCCAATAACAGGCTATCAGCTTAACCGCTTCAATACTGGGCACGTTCACCCCATTCCTGCCCAGGCCAAATTTCAGCTTTTAAGGGCTGTCGCATTTTGAATGACAATTGCGTGGTCATGCAACGCTGTACCCAAACAAATTTTATTTTACTTTTTGGAGAGACATAGAGATTTCTTTTGGTGGTATTTAATCACTAAGATTTCTTGCTAACAAAGCAAAAAAAAAAATACAGAAAATCTTGAAAAAAAAAAAAGTTATTTTTTTAGTTTATGTTATAAAATGTTGTAATTAAGTCATTTTTCCCCTTCACTGATGGGCACTGACAGGCTGCACTGATGGGCACTGATGAGGCAGCACCAATGAGGAGGCACTAATATGCAGCACTAATGGGCACTGATAGATGGCACTGATAGACACTGATAGGTGGCACTGATGGGCACTAATATGCGGCACAGATAGGTGGCACTGATTGGTGGCACTGATGGGCACTAATATGCGGCACCGATAGGTGGCACTGATTGGTGGCACTGACTGGCATCACTGCTGGGCACTTATTGGCATAACTGCTGGGCACTGTTGGGGCTGTACTTATCAGGGTACTGATGATCAGTGCCCTGATTATCTGTGCAGATCTCCCTTGTGAAAAGAGAAATGCCCATAACAGGCATTTCCTTGGTTTACATGTGGTCAGCTGTGAATAGACACAGCTGATCACATGGGTAAAGAGCTTCATCATCAGCTCTTTACCGAGATTGGTGATGCCCCATGTACCAGGCACACAGCGCACCGCTGATCGTCGCACTGCATGCCCCTGTGGGCACGCAAGTGGGACATTGTCATATGCAGTCATCCCAGAACGAGAGAGACACTTTGCACCTGTCAATTTACTATATGGCAGGCGGTAGGTGGTTAAAGTAGGAATGTGACCAAAGAATGGATGTTGAAATATTTATGTATTCTTTAAAAGCATTAAATATGCTTTAGAACAAGTCCTCACTGTGGGGTAAATTATCCTCACTTTAACGTAAAGACAAAGCAGGTGCACAGGATGAGGAAAGCAAAGTTGCTAAGGCCTGACATGAATAACTTCACTGCTAATCTAGTGAACATTGAAGATGAATTTCTCTACAGTGTTTGTAACTACAGAGATCAGTAAAGGCTTGTTTTAAAGCTTATTTACTGTTTGCTATGAATTGGTTAATATTCATATGTCCATAGTTTGGTCACAGTTCTACTTAAAAACAGCTAAGCCCGCAGCAATTTTCCTGAAAGATCTAGGTCTATGGGCACATCAGAGACAGCTGGGACCATTTCTGCAGAATAACAGGCTATCCGCTAATGAAAAACCCAATTAGGTCCTAAGCCTTTTCCTTCCAAGGCTACCTAAACCCCACTTACCATGTAAAAAATGTAGTAAAAAAAAATCTGAAATCTCTAAATTCAAGTAGGGATTGTTATTTCCATATTTTGAAGTGGTCTGGCCAATCTCAACATTAGGCATTTGAGCTAGTTAATCTCATCAAATAAAAATGTTATTCCCAGTGCTTTTGAAATAAAAGGCTGAACTTTACCTGCTCTTCATTTTATTAGTGTAAAAGAAATCCCCAAACCTACCACTGCCAATTGTAAAGCTGCAAAAAAATGTATGCTGCAAATAAAAATGCATATAAATATTCAGAAAAAAAAACATAGAGATGAAGTGAAAAAGTCTTTGATACACAGTGTTTGATCACATGTGCAACCTTGAAGATGCAATGTGCCTACTGGACAGATTTCTAAAAGATTTATTTTGCTAAGGTAACTGGCTCTGTCTAGATGTAGACTTGTTGAATAAAAACAGACATTTGAATTTTAGAATACAAGAAAACTAACCAGCTGTAAATAGCAAAATTATGATGCAATTTATGGATTTAGGTGACATCATGCACCACAGAAATAAATTGAAACCAGCAAACCAGATGAAGGTTTTCAAGCGTTCAGATTTCATTCTTACAACTCCTGACCAATGCACAGCAACACTATTCCTTTCTTGGCTGTATAAGACGTAATTGTAGCCGTACATTCTGCTAAAAAAATTGTGAATCAGTACTGCTTGGACCTTGAAGAAGGGGACATACCCCGAAAGCTTGTCCTGAAAAATTCTATGTTAGTGCAAATAAAAAAAGTATCACGGACAGTACTTAATTTTCTTTGGCTGTATAAGGAAACAACATTTGTTTGCAAAATCAGAGGGACCAGTAAAAAGTAAATTACAAGTAGTTTTACATAAAACAGCTTTAAACAAAATTCACAGGTACAGATTCAGAATTTAAGTTATTTAAGATAAAAAATATATTCCTATAGAGAAGCAACAAAGTGCCACTGGTAAGTCCCCACCCTAAAAAGTAAAAAAAAATAATAAAAAATACTGTCAAAAGAGATGAGGTTCAAAGCGAATATCCTTTTTTTTATTAAATATTTTATAACAAATATGTATTTTTCATTAGATTTGGTACATATTCATCATGACAGTGCCTGGCCTCCCAAACTTTTTGTTTTACAATAGCTTGCTTATTTATCCCTACAAATGTGCAGAATAAAATAACAAGATTAGCCACTGTACAGTAGACATGGGAGCCGTCAAAAAATTTGTTTCGTTCCGTTCCGTTTCGTATTAAAAAAAATTCGTATTTCGTAATTCGTGTACGAAATTTAATTCAGATTCATACGAAATACGAGTTTCCCGTGCTTAGAACTGTCTCTGCACAAAATGTCATTTTTGACAGAAAAAAAGTCATTTAAAACTCACTCGTGGCTATTAATGAATTGTCGGCTTTTATCAATACATAGAAAAGTCATTGATAAAAAAAAAAAAAAAGCGTGGGGGTTCCCCCAAATTCAATTACCAGGCCCTTCAGGTCTGGAATGGATATTAAGGGGAACCCCGCCGAAAATAAAAAAAAATGGCGTGCGGTTCCCCCTTAATATCCATACCAGGCCCTTCAGATCTGGCATGGATTTTAAGGGGAACTCCACCCCAAATTTTAAAAAAAATGGCGTGGAGTCCCCCCAAAAATCCATACCAGACCCTTATCCGAGCACGCAACCTGGCCGACCGCAAGAAAAGAGGGGGGGACGAGAGGGCGCCCCCCCTCCTGAACCGTACCAGGCCACATGCCCTCAACATGGGGAGGATGTCCCCATGTTGATGGGGACAAGGGTCTCATCCCCACAACCCTTGCCCGGTGGTTGTGGGGGTCTGCGGGCAGGGGGCTTATCGGAATCTGGAAGACCCCTTTAACAAAGGGGACCCCCAGATCCCGCCCCCCCTATGTGAATTGGTAAGGGGTACATTGTACCCCTACCATTTCACGAAGAAAGTGTAAAAAAATGTAAATAAAAACACACAAACACCTTGGAAAAGTCCTTTATTAAAAAAAAACAAAAACATTCCAGCTATGAAATCCAGTGTCCCGCGGCGATCCCGATGTCCAGCGCTGTCCGTCATTGGTTGAGCCTGAGCGGACCTGATGGGGAACTTCCTCCGCAGTGTTTTAAATGTATAGACCCGCCCCTTCTAAAGTTCCCCATCAGGTCCGCTCAGCCAATGACTAGGTGTAAGGCTAAGCGGACCAGATGCGGAACGTGAGAAGGGGCGGGTCTATTCATGTATTACACAGTGAAGGACGTTCCCCATCAGGTCCGCTCAGGCCAATGACGTAGGCGGGGTCTGACATACCGAGGGGGCGGATCTGATGGGAACTTCCTTCACTGTGTAATACATGAATAGACCCGCCCCTTCTCACGTTCCGCATCTGGTCCGCTTAGTGGATCTGATGGGGAACTTTAGAAGGGGCGGGTCTATACATTTAAAACACTTCCCCATCAGGTCCGCTCAGGCTCAACCAATGACGGACAGCGCTGGACATCGGGATCGCCGCGGGACACTGGATTTCATCGCTGGAATGTATTTTTTTTTATTATTATTTTTTTTTTTTAATAAAGGACTTTTCCAAGGTGTTTGTGTGTTTTTATTTACATTTTTTTACTCTTTCTTCGTGAAATGGTAGGGGTACAATGTACCCCTTACCAATTCACATGGGGGGGGCCGGGATCTGGGGGTCCCCTTTGTTAAAGGGGTCTTCCAGATTCCGATAAGCCCCCTGCCCGCAGACCCCCACAACCACCAGGGAAGGGTTGTGGGGATGAGGCCCTTGTCCTCATCAAAATGGGGACATCCTTCCCATGTTGAGGGCATGTGGCCAGGTACGGTTCAGGAGGGGGGGCGCTCTCTCTTCCCCCCCTCTTTTCCTGCGGCCGGCCAGGTTGCGTGCTCGGATAAGGGTCTGGTATGGATTTTTGGGGGGACTCCACGCCATTTTTTTTAAATTTGGGGTGGAGTTCCCCTTAAAATCCATGCCAGATCTGAAGGGCCTGGTATGGATATTTAGGGGGAACCGCATGCCATTTTTTTTTTATTTGCAGCAGGGTTCCCCTTAATATCCATTCCAGACCTGAAGGGCCTGGTAATTGAATTTGGGGGAACCAATTTTTTTTTTTTTTTATCAATGACTTTTCTATGTATTGATAAAAGCCAACAATTCATTCATAGCCGTGAGTGAGTTTTAAATGACTTTTTTTCCGTCAAAAATGACATTTTGTGCAGGGACAGTTTTAAGCACGTGAAACATGTGCGACTTTACATGCATATCATACACACCCCCCAGGTACGAAATTTAAAGTAATTTTTCACTTTTGGATCCGAAATTCGTAAACAAAATTTTGTATTTCGTACAGAATTTGTATGCATAAAAATTCGTATTTCGGATTCGTACGAATGTACGAATTTCCGGAAATTCGTACAAATTTTAGATTCGTACGAAACTAATCGCACATGTCTACTGTACAGGGCATCTGGGGTGGGTCCTGGATGAGAGATATGTGTCTCCATTATATAGGTTGTGGTAGCTTTAGGGGGACGAAAAAAAGCAAAGTTCAGGGATTCTCATCCATGCAGGGTGAGGGGTTCTGGGGTGATCACGAAAAAGGGGAAAGCTGATTTACAGTTTTCCCTGGATTGTTAGGTCTTCAAATGGGACTCAGAATTTGCAGGCTCAGAGAGAGCCACCAACTCTGTTTATGGGGAAGTTGGTCCTTTAGGGGTTAACCTGCCTGCGGGAGAGCTCTGAAAAGGCCAGGAAGCAATCAGCAGGTGCCCGTGAGGTGTTGAGTAGATATGCTATGAGTAAGCGTCAATTCGTGACGTGAAACGCGTTAGCCACCTTTCCCTGCATGCACACCATCTGCATTTGTTGTTTTGAATTTATGGATTTATTTTGAATTTGGATTTTTTACCTGAAATTTTGGAATAAATAACTGTCTATACAGAGTGCGGCAGTCCAGGGTTTCTTTTTCTCCCAGGTGTTGAGTAGAGCCGGACAAAGTTGTGTGAGGGCTGTGGAGTGGTTTGTTGCTGAGACACTGCTGCTGAGCTCCTGTGGCCCTTGTCTGAACTCTGAGGCAAGTGGGAACTTTAAACCCTATATGGGACAGGGTTTATGCTGATCGTGAGCCAAATCTTTTCTTTTTTTAAATCACAAGTGTGTGGACTACTTGTTTTTTTTTTTTTTATGTTGAAGGAAGCTACTTTGCTTTGCCTATTTGCACCTATTACAACATGCAGCTGGCTGTTGATATCAACTCCCCCATATTACACCCCTTATAAATTTAAAGTTTGCAAACTTCAGGCAAGTATATCATTCTTCCTATCTGAATGTTTCCAGTTCTCTACAACCACCTCTCTTACACTCTCTTAGGCCCCTTTCACATGGGGCGGATCTGTTTGATCGATCCACTGATCCCCACCGAGCAGGCGGATGACAGGTCCGTCTCCGCTCACTGTGCTGAGATGGACCTGTCAAAGTCCCACTCTCCTCTATAGACGGATGGAAAATAGGACCACCACCCGACTGGATTTGGCAGACAGGATCGGATCAGATAGCTGCAGTTGTCAGCGGACATGTCACCACTAACATCCGCTGCCCCATAGGGGAGAATGGAGTGTCCGATCAGATCTGAAAAACTGACAGATGGACCTGATCAACATGTGAAAGGGCCCTTATGCCCCATACACACGATCATTTTTAATGTCATTTTTAAAACTGACGTTTTTCTCGTCATTTTTTTTCTTGTTTCCTCTCAAGCCTGTCTTGCGTACACACCATCATTTTAAAAAATGTTCAAGAAAAGCGCAGTGACGTACACCACGTACGACGGCACTATAAAGGGGAAGTTCCGTTCGAATGGCGCCACCCTTCATGTTAGTAAAGTTTGTTGAGTGACGATTCGCTCTTTTCAGTCTAGTGCTTTTCAGTCCGTTACAGCATGACTAATGTGCTATCTCCATTACGAACGCTAGTTTTACCAGAACGAGCGCTCCCGTCTCATACTTGATTCTGAGCATGCGCATTTTTTTTCACGTCGTTAAAGCATACACACTATCGTTTTTCACATCGTTAAAAAAAACGACATGAAAAACGACGTGAAAAAAGAGAGCATGTTCGAAATTTTTAATGCCCGTTTTTCACGTCGTTAAAAATGCTCTGGAGCATACACACGATCATTTTTAATGGCCATTTTTTTTAATGGCATTTTTAACGGCATGAAAAATGATCGTGTGTATGGGGCATTACTCTATAGCCAAAAGGTACTCCTATCCTGTTTACCAACCATGTGATTTTAATTTTCAAATCTCACTGGAATAATTGAAAATAACTTACTTTTTTAAAGCCCCATCCCGGGATAAATACCAACCCAATTCCACCTGTAACAACAGTCACTTGACAATCCAGCCTTGAGTCTTGTTTTATGTTTTTAGTCCACATCAACACCTGTGTGACATGGACACTTCCTATTGGAAAGGGTCCTCTCAGAAGAGACAAAAGGAGGTCATCATCAGAGGGGGACAGCAGGGAAATGAAAAACTCTGGAATAGCAGTCTCCCCATCAGAAAACAGTGGCGGTGTGGGACCTTGATGGGGGACCTAGATGGGTATATCTTATCTTGCTTTACAAGGTAAAGGGGAAAAAAAAACTATTAGAACTGGTTAGAGGTGGGTGGGAGGAAGGGCTAATAAAAAAATTGATTTTGCACGGAATGGGGCTTTAAGGAAAAAGGATCCTAATCCTGATGGTTTAGTTTTGTAAAATGAGCCTTTTGAATAAACATAACAGCAATGGGGGGTTCTTCCAGGGTTCCTATTCCTGCATCATAAGCTCCTCTTTCTTTAGCTACTACTTGTACCTGAAACATACGAGGACAACAACACTGTGCAACAGGCCCAAAATGTCTGTCAATCTCAATCAAAAGCAATTAAACTACCAGTACATAAAAAAACATTAAATGATTTTTGAATGAATGCATAACATAACTTAAAATAGAACTTATAGAATAGAATTAAATACTCTGTGTGCCGGGCTCCGTTCCCTGTGAGTGTCACGACACATGGGGGGGGGGGGGGCGAAGCCTGACGGCAAACTCAAAAAGTACACAAAACATAACACATACAGTACAGTGTAATTTTACAGATTACATTACTGTATCAAATCATTTCACATCCCTTTTGTCCCTAGTGCTTTGTCTAGTGCCCTGCATGCAGTTTTATATTATATATACTGTTTTTTCTGCCTGGAAAATTGAGATTGTCCATGGCAACCAAAAAGTGTCCCTTTACGTCAAAAGTGGTTTTAGACCAGCTAGAAAACAGCGATAATAAATTAGAACACTTGCAGAATTGAGAAATATGGAATCATGAGGAAATTAATTTTATTATTATTATATTATAATTTTTTATAATTATTTATAGTTATTTATTATATTATATATTATGATTTCATATTTCAAACTTTATCAAACCCGGGATGTCTACTAGACTCTTGTTTGGACAGATTTAAATGTGTTATTACTAAGAATTACAGGCCTACAATATAAAATGCCAAATTTCTATGCAAAACAATGTACCGCTTTGAGACGCAAAAATTGGACATAATCATACCGCCAGTGTGGTTAAGCTGGATCTCAGCACTGGATCTAGGCCATCCATTCTGTGCTCTATATTTATGTTAGAGGTTAGAAGGCTGGCAGGCTGCCAAGTCTCTGCTAGTAGTAGGGAGCAATACCAAGTACTGAGCGCAAATGAATGAGAAAGTGTTTTTGTGTAAAGGTTGAGGATGCATTACTCCACAATGCCTGCAGCTACAGAACTCAGAGAGTACTTTTTTTAAAACTTATGGACTGCTTGTTTAGAATATGTAAGTATTTGAATACTTATAGCCCAGTCAAAATTTTTCTCCAAAAAAACCCTGTTACTATAGTAAAAAAATGCAAGTTAAGCCGTGTACACACGATCGGTTTTACCGATGAAAACAGTCCGATGGATAAATCCATCGGATAAAAAACCCACGCATGCTCAGAATCAAGTCGACGCATGCTCAGAAGCATTGAACTTAATTTTTCTCGGCTCATCGGAGTGTTTTACGTCACTGCGTTTGAAACGGTCCATTTTTTTGACTGATGGTGTGTGGGCAAGACTGCTGGAAGACAGTTTCATCGGATTTCCGATGGGAAAAAAACATCGGATTAGAATCCATAGGATATCCGATCGTGTGTACAGGGCTTTAGACTTACCGGTAACTTGTTTTCCAATAGGCTTTCAGGACAGCACCCGAGAGAGATCATGGCTCCTCCTCCTACAGGAAACACTTCATCAATTAAGTCTTTAATAGGAGGCCTCCACGTTGCTTCCATCAGTTGTTTGTAGAGAACCTCCAGCCCCGGCTGCAACACATAAGTGACAGTTATTTCATAGTATTACAGCAATAGCATAAAAAAAAGGGTGGGTTACTGCTGTCCTGAAAGCCTATTGGAAAACAAGTTACCGGTAAGTCTAACCTGCATTTTTCCAAAACGTCTTTCAGGACAGCACCCGAGAGGATATTCGAGACTAACTCCATTTAGGGTGGGACAACAGCCTGTAAGACTTTCCTTCCGAAAGCCTGGTCCCCAGCCGTCATGAGGTCTAACCTATAATGACGGGCAAAGGTCGTCAGACTTGTCCATGTAGCTGCCTTACAGATTTGTTCGGGGGTGGCACCAGCTTTTTCTGCCCATCTCACCGCCGAAGCTCTAGTAGAATGAGCCCAAATACTTATTGAACTCTCCTGGCCTGTAAGGGAATAGGCGTCTGAGATAGCTATTCTTAACCATCTTCAATAGTTCCTCTGGAGGCTTGTCTTCCTTTTTTATTACCAGCAAATAAAATGAATAATGCGTCTGAACGCCTAAAGTCTTTAGTAGCTTCCAGGTAACTTAAGACTGCTCTTTTAACATCCAGGGTATGGAATTATTCTTCCTGCTTACCTGACGGATTAGAACAAAACGTAGAAAGTATCATCTCCTGAGTTCTTTGTGGACTGAAGCAACCTTCGGTAGAAAATTAGGACCCGTCTTCAGAACAATTCTGTCTGAAAAAATAGAAAAAATGGCTCCCTGATTGATAAAGCTTGCAGCTCACTGATTCTTCAAGCTGTTGTAATAGCCACTAGAAAAATTGTTTTCAAAGTAATTAATTTCAGGGAGGTTAATTTAAGGGGTTCGAAAGGTTCCCTGGTCAGGGCCTGTAGAACAACTGATAAGTCCCATGACGGACAGCTTTTGATCACTACCGGTCTAGCCTGAGTGAGGGCTTTAAAGAATCTGATTACTAGGGGTTCTGATGAGATAGATTTCTCCAAAAATACCCCCAGTGCGGAAACCTTAACTTTGAGGGTACTGACCGCTAGGCCCTTGTCCGCTCCTTCTTGCAGGAATTCCAGGATAGAAGAAATCTGCTTTAATGGTCTGCCGGATGTTGTGCACCAGGGGTTAAAGACTTTTCAGACTTTGTAATATATATTGCTCTGGTAACATTCTTTCTGCTAGATAGGAGGGTAGCCATCAACCTATCCGAGAATCCTTTTCTCCTCAAGAGTTGCTCCTCAGAAGCCAAGCTGTGAGTTTTAGCTTTTTTACTTCTTGGTGAAGCAGGGGACCTTGTGACAGTAGGTCTTGTCTCACTGGAAGGTGCCAGTATGGTTTGATCTGCATCTGTAGAAGAGACGAAAACCAAGGCCTTTTGGGCCAGAAGGGAGTGACGAGGATTACTGTCGTATCCTCTTTCCGGATTTTTGTTATGACCTGCGGGATATGCTGAAATGGAGGGAAGGCATAGCAGAGGTGAAAATTCCAACTGTGCGCCAGAGCATCTACCCCCAGTGATGACTTGTTCAGGGAGAAGAAGCGGGATATTTGTGTATTTTCTAGAGTCGCAAAGAGATCCACTCTTGGCTGTCCCCATTTCTTCACTATCAGATTGAAGACATCTGGATTCAATTGCCATTCCGCTTCGTACACCTGGTTCCTGCTGAGGAAGTCCGCCATCCTGTTTAGGGTCCCTTTTAGGTGGACCGCGGACAAGGATTGAGTATGGAGCTCTGCCCAGCTTAAAATGCTCCCTGCTAGGCCTTGAAGTACTCTGCTTCTGGTGCCCCCTTGTCTGTTTATGTAGGCCACTGCTGTGGCATTGTCTGACAGGATTTGTGTATGTTGCCCTTGGACTTCTTCTGCAAAGGTCAATAAGGCCATTTCTATCGCCTTTAGTTCCCTCCAGTTTGAGGATCTCAGTGCTTCTCTTGTGGACCATGATCCCTGAGCCCATCGACCGATAATGTGAGCCCCCCAACCCCAGGAGCTGGCATTGGTTGTTAGCCTTACCTGGGTTGGAAAGGCCCATAACAGGCCTGCTGAGAATCTTGCCTGGTTCTTCCACCACGAGAGAATATCAGTTCCTGGATTAGTGACTTCATGGCGAGAGTATTGACTGGATCCCTCGGGACGTTTGTCACCAGGAATCTTTTCAGAGGTTCTTCCGTGGATTCTATCACGTATCCTTGGGAGAGCATGTTGACAATATACTGATTTGCTGTGATGTCTCTCCACTGGGGAAGGAACTCCTGGAGTCTTCCCCCTTTTTGGGGTGTAGGGTCATTGTGGCTTTCTGGAGGTCGCAGGAGGATTGAAGAGCACTGCACTCCTACCTTTTGGCTTCTGGGAAGACCACTGTTTCCTCTTGTTTTGAGTTTTCCCTTCCTATTGTCCTTTTTGCAGACGAAAAAAACGCTTATGGGTCTCTACCTGTTTCTTCTTGACCGGAAACAACCTCTTTTTGTCAGCCGTACGGTCAAGAATGGACTCTAGCTCTGGACCAAGTAGCAAATCCCCAGAAAAGGGAATGCTACACAGCCTGTTCTTAGATGCAGCATCTCCTGGCCAAGTTTTAAGCCACAAAGCCCTCCTAACAGAGTTCGTCAAAGCCGCTGACCTGGCTGACATACGTATAGATTCTGCTGAGGCATCCGCAATGTATGATACTGCTGCAGATAGAGTTGAAAAGGAGTCCAGAATCTCCTGTTTTGGGGAATCCGCCATAACATGGGCCTTCTGGTTAATCCAGTGTTCTAAATTTCTAGCGACACATATTGTTGCCATTGCTGGTTTTAGATTATTCATCACTGACTGCCAGGCCCTTTTGAGAAGCAAGTCCATCCTTTTATCCATGGGCTCCATTAACATGCCCATGTCCTCAAACGCAAGGTCAGTTGATTTTGAGACCTGTGAAAAAGCAGAGTCCAGTTTTGTAACCTTGTTCCAGATGGAATCCTGGTTTTCCTCAAATGGAAATCTTCTCTTATGAGACCGGGAAAAAAATTGCTTTTTCTCAGGTTCCAACCACTCTTTTTTGATCATGAGAGATTATTGAATGGACTGGAAAAACACGGCCTTTTGATTCACCCAAACCTGCATACATGCGATAATGTAGGGAAAGCTCCTTCTTTTCCTCTTCTATCCCCAAAGTCGTATGGATTACTTTTAAAAGTCCTGCAACTTCTTCTAGTGACATTTTGTATTTAGAAGCGGCCTCTGCTTCATTTTCTTCCTCTTCAGAGTCTGTTCCATCTGGAGCAAGGGAAGCAGATTCTTGGGAAGTGTCTATCAAACCTCCTAATAATATTTGAGAGCCGTCTTGGGGTTCTGAAGAGGCCTGCAGAGCCCTGGGTTCCATTGAGGGACCTGGTTCTTCTCTTAGGTTTGACCTAAAAGCTTGAAAGGTGACACGGAGTTCATCCTTAATCGTAGATACTAAATCGCCACAAGAGGATGGCGACTCCTCCCTGACTACATTTGTAGTTTAATCTGCACAAAGCGACTTGGTCCAAGCCTCGCTTAACTTCTCCTTGCAGACAGGGCACCTTCTCTTCACTGGTTGGGCAGAACTTTTGGCCTGCACAAACAGAAGAGAAAAAACCAGGGGCCACGCTAAGAAAACTGTTACACAGCACAAAAACAATACACCCAGATGCACTTAGGAAAAACGCTTCTCACTTCCTTGTGCCCCGCAAGCCATCACCACCACCACCTTTTAAAAGATCCCCAGTTACTAGGCAGACATGCTAACTACCAGTCACTGCACCACCAGGGAGATGGGGGGTGGGGGGAAAAGGGGGGGAAGGGTGAGTAACCCCCCCACAGGAGAAAACGGCCCAGAGTAAAAAGAGGACATAGTCCCTTACCTTAGCCTTGCTGGTGCCTTGCCCCCTTATCCGCTGCACCCCTCTCCATATCTGCACTGCGGACGTGTGGTAAGAACGCTGGTTCCAGATTCAAAAACACCGCCGCGCTGACCTGGAACCGGAACTTAAGGCACCAGGTGACCCTGCTCTCTCCCTCTGCGCTTTGCGGCCGGAAATGACGCGCGCACCGACCCAGAAGTGCTGCCTCTTCCTATACAGGATGCGGCCGAGGCTCTCCTCGGCCACCAGAACAATAAAAACTCCACACTGCTATTCCTAGCACCGCAGGCAGCCAGCTGGAATACAGCAAACCGCAGCTCTGTTGAAAAAAGGAGGCAGCCCTCCCGGGCTGTACAGGCTCTCCCCGAGCACAAAAGAGGGAGAGGGAGCCCACGGGACCATCCATCAAGGAGGTAAGTGGGAGGATCACTCTCCTGAAGAAAATTAAAGACTAACAGGTGAGAACCTTCGTCTCCCAGGAAAGCCCTGAGAGATCATGGCTCCCACAAGAGGTGTTCCTCCGGCTGGAGGAAACACAAAAAAACTGATGGAAGCAACGTGGAGGCCTCCTATTAAAGACTTAATTGATGAGGTGTTTCCTGTAGGAGGAGGAGCCATGATCTCTCTCTCTCGGGTGCTGTCCTGAAAGACGGTTTTGGAAACAGTAAAACTTAGCCACCATGTAAAATAAAAGGTTTAATACTTAAACGTAATGAATGAGATTTTGAACAGCTCTGAGTGTTGATGCTATCTGACGCTTTCATGCAGTAAACATGCTATTCATTACACATGGAAGTGTTGGACAGCAGTGGCGTTAAGAGCTCTTTAAGCTTTATCTCAACACCAACAGGAAAATTAAGTATTAAACGTCCTATGTTACAGTGTGGCTTTTGTTTATTTATTTATTTATTTATTTATTGACAGGTTTACTTTGATGGTGCTTTTTATTTTTTCCTAGACAAAGGTTTCAATAATTTAATGGAATACCTAAATGATAAGATATTAATTAATCAGCATATGTAGATGTGAATACAAACTGAGGATTTATCTCCCTACCCTCAACCCAAAAACTTCAGGCAAACAACTAAATATGAAATGGTTGTAATACAGAATTGTATTTTGTGCAACAACTACTGTACATCAGTATTGAGTGGAGATGTGATTTTCAGCCAGTAGACGACAGCGTTTATAAGTTTGTGGCTGCATCTAAGGTATTCTCTATATCTTTTCTCTATAATAAAGTTTCCTGTTTCCTTTCTGCAGTTAAGCAGCAAAGTCCATGTGGACTGTGAACTGTCTGTTTGTTCTGTAGGGCTATATACAGAATTTCTAACAGGTTATGGGCACAGGCATAGCCCAGACACCACCCATAAAAAAGCTGATAATCTAGTTTCACAGTCATAGCCAACTACAGCAAAGACATGCAAGATACAGCAACAGAAAGAAACTGCAACAGAATAAAAGAAAATGGCCAGTAACATAGCTGCAACAAATCTTTAATTTGCAAATATGAGAAACCAGAACTACCAGTCTTAGAAATTCAAGATGAAAATGCTGCTAATAAGAGAAGGTACATGGAAATGTATAAATGAAGTCAGGCCAGAACACCCTTCAGATGAGTGGATATAGAAAGATCTAGAGGCTCAGAGCGCAATCTCTCTTATCATAGAATATGACCAAATCACACATATACAGTATCTCACATTTTTGTAAATATTTGATTATATCTTTTCATGTGACAACACTGAAGAAATCACACTTTGCTACAATGTAAAGTAGTGAGTGTACAGCTTGTATAACAGTGTATATTTGCTGTCCCCTCACAATAACTCAACACAGAGCCATTAATGTATAAACCGCTCGCAACAAAAGTGAGTACATTCCTAAGTGAAAATGTCCAAATTGGGCCCAAAGTGTCAATATTTTGTGTGGCCACCGTTATTTTCCATCACTGTCTTAACCCTCTTGGGTATGGAGTTCACCAGAGCTTTACAGGTTGCCAATGGAGTCCTCTTCCACTACTTCATGATGACATCTTGGAGCTGGTGGATGTTAGAGACCTTGCGCTCCTCCACCTTCCGTTATGAGGATGCCCCACAGATGCTCAATAGGGTTTAGGTCTGGGGACATGCTTGGCAAGTCCATTACCTTTACCCTCAGCTTCTTTAGCAAGGCAGTGGTCGTCTTGAAGGTGTGTTTGGGGTCGTTATGTTGGAATACTGCCCTGTGGCCCAGTCTCCGAAGGGAGGAGATCATGCTCTGCTTCAGTATGTCACAGTACATGTTGGCATTCATGGTTCCCTCAATGAACTGTAGCTCTCCAGAGCTGGCAGCACTCATGCAGCCCCAGACCATGACATTCCCACCACCATGCTACACTGTAGGCAAGGACAAATTTATCTTTGTACTCCCCACCTGGTTGCCACCACTCACGCTTAACACCATCTGAACCAAATAAGTTTATCTTGGTCTCATCAGACCACAGGACATGGTTCCAGTAATCGATGTCCTTAGTCTGCTTGTCTTCAGCAAACTATTTGCAGGCTTTCCTGTGCATCATCTTTAGAAGAGGCTTCCTTCTGAGACGAATTTGATGCAGTGTGCGGCATATGGTCTGAGCACTGACAGTCTGACCCCCACCCCTTCAACCTCTGCAGTCTGGCAGCACTTATACATCACCTCTGGATATGACGCTAAGCACATGCACACAACTTCTTTGGTCGACCATGGCGAAGCCTGTTCTGAGAGGAACCTGTCCTGTTAAACCGTTGTATGGTCACCGTGCTGAAGCTCAGTTTCAGGGTCTTGGCAATCTTCTTATAGCCTAGGCCATCTTTATGTAGAGCAACAATTCTTTTTTTCAGATCCTCAAAGAGTTCTTTGCCATGAGGTGCCATGTTGAAATTCCAGTGACCAGTATTAGAGAGTGAGAGTGATAACACCAAATTTAACACACCTGCTCCCCATTCACACCTGAGTCCTTGTAACACTGATGAGTCACATGACACCGGGAGGGAAAATGGCTGATTGGGCCCAATTTGGACATTTTCACTTAGGGGTGTACTCACTTTTGCTGCCAGCGGTTTAGACATTAATGACTGTGTGTTGAGTTATATTGAGGGGACAGCAATGTTTACACTGTTATACAAGCTGTACACTCACTACTTTACATTGTAGGAAAGTGTAATTTCTTCAGTGTTGTCACATGAAAAGATATAATAAAATATTTACAAAAATGTGAGGGGTGTACTTACTTTTGTGAGATACTGTATGTAAGTGTGAACCTGCTAAAGAAATGTGGGAATGATTACGAAAGGTGCGTTAAAAACTGTTAATCTCAGCAATAAACTGTATTTGATTAGAAAGCTATACCAAACCAAGCTGATGAAAAGTCAGGATATGCAGGATTACATAAAGCACACCTTGGAAATGGTTGAATATCTAAGAGGTATAGGAGAATAAATAAAAGATTTTCATGTTGCAGCAATATTACTTAGTGGTCTACAAGAAAGTTATGAAATGCTTGTCACAGCACTTGATGCGCGTCCAAATGATGAACTAACATTGGAATATGTTAAGTAAAACAGAAAGTATTAATAGTGACTTCTGTCGCAGAGTCTGCTTTAAAGATGAAAAATAGGAATAAAAACAGTAAAATACAACAAGAAACGCATTTTGTGTGCAAGAAACAAGGTAATTTAAAAGCAGATTGCATAATCTGAAAAGCTAAAATGCAAAAACAAACTAAACTACAAAAGGTCAAATGTATGAAGGAAGAAACTCATTTTGTTTCAGATAATAAATATATTTTTTGGTCCAAAGTTGCACCTCATCTTTGCAGGCATGGTGTGTTGATTCAGGAGCTACGAGTCACATGACAAATTACAGACTAGCCTTTATTCACCTTGATCAGAGTAAAACAGAAAAAAAAATGGGCAAATAATGGAATCAGAAGGAATAGGAGACAGTTTTCTTTGCTGTCCTATTTCCCAGAGTGTCCCCAGAAAGATACCTGTGAAAAATGTCCTATATGCCCCTTTTCTTAAAATTAATCTTTTGTCAGTAAAGAAGATCACAAAACAAGGCAATGTAGTGACCTTCCAAGATGACAGTTGTGTCTTCACAAAAGGGGATATCTTAGGCCGGCCATACACAATTCGAATCTCAGCCAGTTCAGCAATAACCGTCCGAGATTTTAACCGTTAATGAGCAAGCTAAATGTACCAAGTTGATCAAACGATCAATTCGGATACACCTAGCCTGCTGGATTTTTCTTGTGATTATTGCTAGCAGCTGCTACAGCCGCTGGCAATAATCACTGTCTTCCCCGGTGAGGATGGCTTACCCCACCGGTAGAAGACAATTGCTGATTCCCCTGTCAGCACCATCTGTGTTGATGGGGGAATCTTGCAAATTACTTTCCTGCAACCCGTGGTTGCAGGAAAGAAATTTGCACCGTGTATGGCCTGCCTTACTTGCAAAGGCTAAAATTACAGATGAACTGTATCAGCTGAACTGCAATGAGGTGGTTAATACTGCCAAGGAGGAAAAATATTCAAACTGCATTCACACATTGCACAGATGCCTTGGGCACAGAAGTCCTGACATAATAAAGAAATTAGTCCATGTGATTAAATGATGATATGCACCAGCTGTATAAAAGGAAAAAATGGCAAGAAAAGCCTTTCCAAAGCAGAGTAACAGCAGAGCTAAGAAACCTCTAGACTTAATTCGTTCAGATCTTTGTGGTCCAATGGAAAAATTTACTCCAGGAAAAAAGAGATATTTTCTCACTTTTATAGATAATTACTCCAGGTATGCTACACTATATCTGTTACACAACAAAAGTGAAACCAGAGAAACTTGAACAGTATTTGGCTCAAGTAAGCAACAAATTTGGCAAAATGCTGAATGCATTGCGCACAGTTAATGGAACTGAATATACAGGTGATAACACACAGGCCATTCTCAGAAAGCATAGCATAATATTTCAAACTACTGTACCGTACCACCCAGAACAAAATGGGGTTGCAGAAAGAATGAACCGTACTCTATGTGAGAGTGGAAGAACCACGCTGTTTGATGCAGATATGCCAACCACATACAAGGAGGAGACAATTATGACAACATTCTATCTCCAAAATCGACCACGAGGAAATCCAACTGAGAAAACTCCATATGAACACTATGGAAAGGAAAAGCCCCGAATTTGAACCATCTAAAAAATGTTGGAAGCAACGCCTATGTGCACATCCCAAAAGAAAAACGTACAAAATGGGAAGTGTATGCAAAGGAAGGTGTAATTGTGGGGTACATTGAATCTCAAAAGGGATACAAAATTCTACACCAAGACACAAACAAGGTAACCATCAGTAGAAAAGTAATTGTTGATGAAACTTCAGTGTCTTCAAAATTTCATGAACTAACACAAACGCTTCAAATTGAGGGACATTCCACATCAGTGTCACATGAAGATAAGCAACAAAGTGACAAAGTGACACAGAAATAGAAATTAATACAGGCAATCCAAATGGTATGCTCTATGTCTTTATTCTATAATAAAGTTTCCTGTTTCCTGTCTGCAGTTAAGCAGCAAAGCCCATATGGACTGCACACGGTCTGTTCTGTAGGTCTATTTACAAAATTTCTAACTGAAATGAATATATCACAACTGTTTGTGGTTTTCTATCCATTGAATCCTGTGATTTAAACAGTGTGAGAAACAGTTTTTCTCTGCTGCAGTTCAATAATACTTACAGGTCTTATCTCCACACCCTCAGCCTGGGAGTGATCAGTTAAATGAGAAGCAGCAGACTGATCAGCTCATGTATCTGTCATTCTGTCAGATATTTTCTGCACTGCAGCACGCCTGATTTTCTCCTTGTGCTGCTTTTCTCTCCCCTAGTCTGGGCTCTGTTGTACAGGGACTAAAATAGCCTGACACCAAGCCTAATTCAGGTACTGCTTGTATTAAAATAAAAATTTTATTTTGGTATTATGTTATAAATAAGAATGTTATATAGAGTACAGAGCTGCATTCATTTGTGTCTTTATATCTGCCCGAAGTTAAACTGAAATGGGAATGAAGCAGAGTATGGATTCCACAAATGCAACTTCTTTGATGATGCATTTGAGTACAAAAGTTAATTAACCTCCCTGGTGGTAATCCCGAGTCAGGCTCGGGGTGAGTTTTTCATGCTTAGAGCGGTAACCCCGAGCCAGACTCGGGATTGCATTGCAGGATACAGGGAAGTTACTTACCTTGTTCCCTGGATCCTGCGATGTCCTCCCGCAGTGTGTGCGAGCCGTGTCTCGCTCGATCCACACTGCCGAGTGCCGAGCTCCGTTCCCTGCGACGTTGCGGCGCACGGGGACGGAGTTCAGCGCCGAATTCAAAAAGTGAAAAACACAGTAGAGATACAATATACTGTAATCTTACAGATTACAGTACTGTATCAAATAATAACACCCCCGTTTGTCCCTAGTGGTCTGTCCAGTGTCCTGCATGCAGTTTTATATTATAAAAACTGTTCTTTCTGCCTGGAAATTGGAGATTGTTCATAGCAACCAAAAAGTGTCCCTTTATGTCAAAAGTGGTTTTAGACCGGCTAGAAAACAGCGATAATAAATTAGAATCACTCGCAGAATTGAGTGATAGCGATTTGTGGGGAAATTCATCATCAAACACTAAATCTAATGACAGCGACAATTCTGCAACCGAGCAAATTTCTGTGTTTTTGATTTGATTACATTGTTGAATAATTTTTATTATAATTACATTACTATTTGTTATAATTATTTATAGTTATTTATTATATTATAATTTATGATTTTGTGTTTCAAACTTTATCATACCCGGGATGTCTACTAGACTCTTGTTTGGTCAAGTTTAAGTAAGTAATTACTAAGAATTGCAGGCCTACAATACATAACACCAAATTTCCATGCAAAATAATTGTACCGCTTTTGGTACATAATTCCAGACAGAATCATACCGCCAGGGAGGTTAACCATATACCAATGTTTCAATGCTACACAAGAGTAGTCTGTTACTGAGATAAATAAAATAGATCTACCACAAGTTGTCTGTAAAAACAGACCTTCCAAATGTATATTAAAATTACTAATAATATTGAAAATCTTCTTTAGAAAATGTTCATGTACCTTTGGCAACAAAAATGATCTTAGCCATACATATTATACTTTAGGGCTTGTTCACACCTTGTCCATTAAGCTGCGTTGTTATTCACACTATGGGGCTCATGCATGGTGTGAATGAATCACACCACATATGTGTGGTGGTACATAGAAAAATACAAAGTGTAAACAAACCCTAAAGTATAAAGGGTAAGGCTAAGATAATCATTGCTGCAGACAGTCCCATCCACTCAGGGGTGGGCTGGGCCGGGGGGCAGAGTGGAAATTTCCCCCTGGGCTGCTCTGATTCCATGTAAAAGGGCCGCTGTGCGGCCAGCTCAGAACTGCGCATGTGCAGTTTCCAGACCCGGCCAAGTGCTACTGCTCGGGCAGCTCCGGCGGGAGGGGGCTAACAGGGCTGGATCCTGAATTAGCAGCCGAATTGCAGACTTTGCAGTGATCCCTTCATGATCTCCATCCCTTGCTGCAGCTGCGCTGTGTCCTGTGACAGGGATATTAGCTGCACCTGTCACAGGGCTGAGAGTGTGTTCCGTCTTACAGAGCACAGCCCTCCCCCTCCTCTCCACTAATGGGAGAACGATCAGCTCTGCCTCCTCCCGCCCCTCTCTCTTGTGCCCGCCCACACTCGATGCAGCCCGTGTGCTGTGTGAAGGGGATATGCGGGCGGGAAACTTTAAAGTCGGCAGCCACAGTGTCACATCCTAAACATGAAGACGCTGAGTGACTGAGCCAGTGAGCCTCCTGCTGGGACTGTGCATTGTGCAAGTGAGTGAGCTGTGACCAGACTCTCCCCTCCTCCCTCTCTTCCTCCCTACTCCGTCTCTCCCTCAGCCTTATTATTTAACCTCTTGCCTGCCAGGCACTTTTTTTCTCCCCCTTCCTTCCCAGGACAATTTTCAGCTTTTAGTGCTCTCACATTAAACCCTAGTTCACATTGGAGCGATTTGGCATGCGATTTGACATGTCAAATCGTATGCCAAATCGGTGACAATTTCCGGCGATGGCACCATCAGAATCGGTACAATGCCGCATAGATTCCATTTGCGGTGTCGCACCGATTCCCAAAAGTAGTTTCTGTACTACTTTTGCCAACTTCAGAGTGCGATTTCAATAGACATCTGTGCATGAACCCACACAGATGTCTCTGAAATCGCAGCCCAAAGTCGGGACTGACATGCAAGTATGATATCGTTCAATAGCTCAGCTGAACTTGCTCGATTTCATTCCCAATGTCAGTGTGAACCTGGGCTCTGAATGACAATTGCTGTACTTTTTTTCACACAAATGGAGTTTTCGTTTTGGTGGTATTTAATCACAACTGGGGGTTTTTCTTTTTTGCTATGGAAGAGTGACAAGAAGAAAGCCATTGCTGAAAGGAAGCCATAAGAAGTCCCATTTGCAGTTTGTTAGAAGCCATGTGGGGGAAACAGCAAACATGTGGAAGAAGGTGCTATGGTCAGATGAGGCCAAAATTTGCTTTTTGGCCTAAAAGTAAAAAGTAAAAGTAAAACGCTATGTGTTTCAGAAACCTAACACTGCACATCACCCTGAACACAACGTGAAACATGGTGGTGGCAGCAGCATGTTGTGGGGATGCCTTTCTTCAGCAGAGACAGGGAAGCTGGTCAGAGTTGATGGGAAGATGGATGGAGACAAATACAGGACAATCTTAGAAGAAAACCTGTTGGAGTCTGCAAAAGACTTGAGACTGGGGCGGAGGTTCATCTTCCAGAAGGACAATGACTCTAAACATACAGCCAGAGCTACAATGGAATGGTTTAGATCAAAGCATATTCATGTGTTAGAATGGCCCAGTCACAGTCCAGACCTAAAGCACATTGAGAATATGTGGCAAGACTTGAGAATTGCTGTTCACAGAAGCTCTCCATTCAATCTGACAGAACTTGAGATATTTTACAAAGAAGAATGGGCAAAAATGTCACTCTCTAGATGGGCAAAGCTGGTAGAGACACCCCCAAAAAGACTTGCAGCTGTAATTGCAGAGGAAGAGGATTCTACAAAGTATTGACTCGGGGGGGGGGGGGGGCGCCATACAAATGCACGCCACAATTTTCACATATTTATTTGTAAAAAAAAATTCTAACCATTTATCATTTTCCTTCCACTTCACAATTATGTGCCACTTTGTGTTGGTCTATCACATAAAATCCCAATAAAATACATTTACGTTTCTAGTTGTAACATGACAAAATGTGGAACATTTCAAGGGGTTTGAATACTTTTTCAAGGCACTGTAAGTAATTTTTCTCCTTCACTGAAGTTCACTGATAGGTGGTGGCACTGATGGGCGGCATTGATAGGTGGCTCCGATAGGCGGAACTTATGGGCGGTACTGTTGTGCACTGATGGGTGGCAATGATGGGCATTAATGGGTGGTACTGATGGGCACTGAAAGGCGGCACTGATTGGTGTCACTGATGGGCACAGACTGACATCACTTGCTGGACACTGCTAGGGCTATACTGTAATCGGTGCCCTAATTGTCTGTACAGTCTCCACTGCAAGGAGATGCCGCTGATCGTCTCTCCTCACATGCTGTAATTTACATGTGATTGGCTGTTATTGGACATAGCCAATCACATGGGTAAAGAGCAGCGTCATCGGCTCTTTACCAAGATCGGGGTCATGCTGTCATTGCTGTGTCATATTTGTCTTGCTTCATAACATCAATAGATGTTATAAAACCCGGTGGGCATTTATGGTGAGCTGATTCGGTGGTACAATGGGCCACTCGACTGGACTTGCCCCCCAGGCTTAAGGCTGCCAGCCCTCCCCTGCATCCACTCTGCTCCAAGCTTTCCATCCCTACTCGAAAGACAACTAGATACTCACAGACAGATTCAAAAAGCATATATCACAATTGCTTCAGCTGGACACGATGTGCTTGTCATAGGATAAGACTTAACCCAATTAGATGGCTGAGGCGTTTCGGGGACAGACCCTCTTCCTCAGAGCTAATCAAAGGGGGTCTGTCCCTGAAACGTGTCAGCCATTCAATAGGGTTTGGTCCTATGATGGTCACATCCAGCTAAAGCAATGCTTTTTGAATCTATCTGTCTGTGAGTATCCATTTGTTTTGCGTGTTTGCGCCGTCCTGTGTGTTTTTTTGCAGTTTGTTGAAGATTCCCCAGTCTGAGGAGGGCTGCATTGCGCATTGAAACGCTACGAAAGTGGAAACTCCTGGATTAAGCGCTGGAGTATTTTTTGGGGAATTTCCATTCCCACTTCACCAACTGATGGGTGCTGGCTCTGAGTGGTCAGTGATCCGCTGACAATTATAGCACCAAACACAAAAGTAGAGCAGCTCACCTTCTAAAAACCCAGGATGAATTTTATTATTGTTCTCTGGCACAAGAGTCATTTCCCCTGATCCTCTTAAACATTTTACTCCACTCTTAGAAAGTGAGCGGCTCTACTTTTGCGCTTGGTGCCAGAAGATAATTTTTGTTGCAAAAGGCAAATTTTTATCCAAATTTTATCAAAATTGTCTATATTATTGGTATTTTTAATTTCGATTCAAGAACTCAACTCTGTGTTTTAACCATTTGCCGACCGCATAACATACACCTGTAGTTATATGGCGGCAGAGCGGCTCTCCTATGCCGAGTCAAGTAACTTGTATATGATCTAGCACTTCCAGGTATGGGGGGGCGCACGCACCGCAGGGCGTCACTTGTACTGTGATTAGTCAGAACACAAGCCGATCAGCAGGTGCCAGCCAATGGATGACCGCCAGCATCTGCTGTTCGGCAAGGAGGAAGACAGGACAGAGATCTGTCTGTGTAAACAAGACAGAGCTCTGCCCTGTGAAGCAGGGATGTGCTGGTTTTTGTTTCCCTGTAAAGCAGGGAATAAAAACCAGCACTTCCCTTAGTGAAAGCACTTCTCAGTACACACATAAACACTGGTTAGGCACACATTTAACCCTTTTGATCACCCTAGATATTAACCCCTTCCCATCCAGTGTCATTAGTACAATGACAGTGTATATTTTTAGCACTGATCACTGTATTAGTGTCACTGGTTCCCAATGGTTCCCACAAAGTTTTAGTTAGTGTCAGATTGTCCACGGCAATATCGCAGTCCCATTATAAGTGGCTGATTGCCGGCATTACTAGTAAAAAAAATCAAAAATCAAAATTCCAGCATATATACACCATAGTATGTACACGCTATAACTTTTGCGCAAACCAATCAATATATACGGTTATTGGGATGTTTTTTTATCAGAAATATGTAGCAGAATACATATTGGCCTAAACTGATGAAGAAATTTTAGTCTTTGTTTTGTTTTATAGCAGAAAGTAAAAAATATTGTTTTCAAACTTGTCAGTATTTTTTTGTTTATAGAGCAAAAAATAAAAAACCTAGTGGTGATCAAATACCACCAAAGGAAAGCTCTATTTGTGGGAAGAAATAATAGGATTTTTAGTACTCACCGTAAAATCCTTTTCTCTGACATCCATGGACTGACACGGTGTCTCTTTACACGTGGGTTATGTCCCTGCTTGCAGGAGAAGACCTAGGCAGAATGTGAAATGTTATACATACATTCTAAAACCCAGAGCTGAAAAGCCCCACCCAGGGGGCGGTCCCTCCGGACATAACCCTCCCACTACAGTCAGCAGACTTCAGTTCGTAACAAAGCAGTACAAACTTAAAAGGAAGGGTGGGTGCCGTGTCAGTCCATGGATGTCAGAGAAAAGGATTTTACGGTGAGTACAAAAAATCCTATTTTCTCTTACCATCCATGGACTGACACGGTGTCTCTTTACACTTTACACGTGGGATGTCCCAAAGCAGTGTCAAGAGGGATGGGAGCAGTATAAATGGAAAAACCAAAACTTCACTCCAATAAGGCAGAGCTCCTCAACGGAGGAGTCACAACTTTAAACAGCGGCCTGCAGCACCCTGCGGCCGAAGGAAGCATCCGAAGATGCAGCCACATTAACCTTATAAAACTTAAAAGGCATGAACAGACGACCAGGTCGCCGCCTTGCACACTTGTGCAACCGACGCTTGATGTCGGGAAACCCAGGAAGCACCAATTGTCCTGGTGGAATGCGCCGTAACCGGAAAGGGAGGCGCCCGCCCTTTGAGAGCATAGGCTTGAATGACGGTTTGTCTGATTCCCCTAAAAATGATGGCAGACGAAACCGCTTGGCCCTGATATGGACCAGAGACAGTCACAAATAGTGAGTCGGACTTCCGAATAGAAGCAGTAGCAGACAGGTACACCCGTAAGGCTCGTACCACCTCCAATATGTGCAGCGCAAACTCTCTGGGATGCGATGGGTGAGGACACAAGGACGGGAGGGCAATGTCCTCATGTAGGTGAAAGGTCGACACCACCTTTGGCAAAAAAGGAAGGTCGCGGATGCAACACCGCCTTATCCTTATGGATGACTAAATATGGCGACTTGCAGGACAAAGCCGCCAACTCAGACACTCGTCAAACAGAAGTGATTGCCACTAAAAAGGCCACCTTCTGAGACAAGACAAGAGGGGAATATCCCGGATATTCCCAAAAGGAGGTTCCTGGAGGACCGAGAGCACCAAATTCAGATCCCACGGTGGGAGAGGAGGCTTGACAGGAGGGAGCACATGGCGAACCCCCAACACAAGGTGCTAACCAAGAAAATGACCCGCTAGAGGTCGCCGAAAGAAGACGGCCAAGGCCGAAATCTGATCCTTGATGGTACTCAAAGCAAGCTTTTGGGTCACTCCACACTGCAGAGGACGCAGGATTCTGGGGACGGAATACGTCCGAGGACGCCAGTCCAGGTGATAGATCTGCCTGGAGGAAGACTTCCGTGTCCTTAACATGGTCAAAATGACCGAGTCCGAGAGACCTCGGTCCCTCAACACCTGGCTTTTAACAGCCCTGCCGTTAAAGCCAGAGACTGTAAGCCGGATGAAACATAGGACCTTGAGACTGAAGGTCCTCCCTCATCGGCAACCGCCAGGGAATGTCCGCGACGAGACGTACCAGATCAGCGTACCAGTGATGCTGAGGCCAATCCGGAACAATTAGGATCGCCGGAGTTTATATCAGGCGATAAGGACCCTATGGGGCCACCAACGCATCCGAGGCATCGCCCAAGGATCCCTGGATCTGGCCACAACCTCGACCCTTGCGATTGAGTTGAGAGGCCATCAGGTCCACATCCGGCGCGCCCCACCGTCGGTAAAGGAGTTGAAATATGCAAGGACCATCTCTTCTTGGTCCGGTGTCTGGCGATTGGCGACTCAGATAGTCCGCCTGCCCATTGTCTATGCCCAGAATGTAAAATGGCCTACAGAGCCGGCACGTTTCTTCCGGCACACTTCAGGATACGGACTACCTCGGAAGCCGCAGCTGAGCTCCGAGTTCCCCCTTGATGGTTTACATACGCCACCGCCATGGCGGTGTCCGACTGGCTCCTGATGGAGCGACCCCGTTCTCTCTCTGACCTGAGGAGAGACACAGTCCAATGGCCCGTATTACCAGAACAGTGATTGGTAAGCGGGCTCGTCCGGAGTCCAAGGCCTGAGCCGACAGGACTCCCCAGACTCCACCCCAGCCCATCAGGCTGGTGTCCGCCGTGAGTACCGTCCATTGGATGGGAGGGGAATGACTTTCCGGATCGAAGAGCCGAGGATCTCAACCACCATGTCAGGGGCGCCCTGACCAGGTGAATCACCTGGATCTGAAGATCCAAGGACAACGGGGATTTGTCCCAGGTGGACAAGATCTCCTTCTGCAATGCCCTGGTGTGTGATTGGGCATACGGAACGACCGCGAAGGAGGCCACCACGAGTCTCGGGACTCTCATGCAAAAAACGGATTGACAACCATTTTTGGGATGTCAGCACCCGCACCGCAGACTGAAGTGTCAGCAACTTCTCCAGAGGTAGGATACCTTTGCCTCCAAGGAGTCCAGAATCAGAACTAGATACTCCAGACACTGAGTCGGGACCAGGACTGACTCCTGAATGTTCAGGAACCACCCGAGTCCCTGAGGGTCTAATTGACGATAGTCACCTTTCCTCTAAGTCTGATCCACTTTCTACTCTTAGCAGAAGATCGTCCAGATAGCCCACGACAGCAATACCTCGCTGTAACAGAAGGCTAGAACCGGAGCAAGCACCTTGGTGAACACCCTTAGTGCCGAGGCTAGGCCGAAAGGAAGAGCCACAATCGATAGTGGACTTCGCTGATCACAAAGCGCAGAAACTTCTGGTGACTTGCGCAGATCGGAACATGCAAGTAGGCATCCTTGAAGTCCAAGGACGCCAGAAGAAAATCCCTTTGGTGGAGTGTAGCGATCACCGTGCGAATGGATTCCATGCAGAATTTCTGCACCTTCTCAAAGGCATTCAGGGCCTTGAGGTCCAGGATAGGTCGAACCACGTCCTATTTTTGGGACGACAAACAGATTCGAGTAGAATCCCTGAAAACTCTCCTGTGACGGAACCAGCACAATCACTCCGGACCTGATCAAATCCTGTACAGCCCCCAAGAGGGCTGCCCGACACGTAGGAAGGAGAGGAAGATTTGAGGGAAAGAATCTGTCATGGATATGCATTAATGTCTGTCTGCCATCTTACCTTCCTTCTCATGTGTTCATCTAGAGACCAGACCTCCTTCACCTGGCTTCCTTTATAATCTCCTCCCAGCCTGACTCCACCCCAGGCCCTATCACTGAACACTATATTAACCTGTGCACTGCAAGCCTGCTTTGCTGATCAACGTGTTTGTTAGGCATTGTGTGTTTGGGTTCCTGCCTGCCGTGTGCTACGTCTGTCTCTCTGTTACGTTATTGGCTTGTCCCCGACCATCCCTGTCTGCTCGTGACCCTTGACCTTCGGCTCGTTCTTCGTTATCCTTGTCTGCTTGTGGCCCCTGACCTTCGGCTTGTTATTCGGTTCTCTCTATCGTGTGTTGCTGCTTCCCCTTATCCTACGGGGCGTGAGCTAGGAAACTCCAGGGGCCGCGACCTGGTCCCAGCCTGCAGCGTAACATCCTCACCACTAGAGGCCCTGGAGAAGACCAGCTGGGTCTTAGACTCCGCGCCCTGGGGAATCTTGGCTCTCGCTTCCGTTGGGATCCCGGTTGTGCTCCTCTGGTCCCGCTTTCCACAACCACCCAGTTTCCTATCCACAGAAGCCAGCCATAGGGTTCACTACCTCGCGGTGCACTCCTGTCCCCCTACGGTGTGCATCTGTCACCTGGCCACAGGTGACCCTGACAGTTTGATCAGCCATGAACCCGGCTGACATCCCGCTTCCCGCGGATGATCCATTGCAGGGCATAGTTCGCAGACTTGAGACCCAGGAATCAAATCAGACCCAGGTGATGCGATTCCTCCAGGATCTGGCTTCTCGATTCGAGCAGCTTCAGGTCTCCTTGGGAACCCCGAATCCGCAACCCCAAGTACAACCAGCGGCTGTACCTATCGCACCAGACGCAGCCTCACACTCACTAAGATTGCCAGCTCCGTTCCGTTTCTCTGGGGACTCCAAGGCCTGCAGGGGGTTTCTCAGCCAATGCACTATTCATTTTGAGCTTCAGCCTCAAAGCTTCCTATCTGACCGGGCTAAGGTAGCCTATATCATTTCCCTCCTCTCCGGTGAAGCTTTGGCCTGGGCTGCCCCCCTGTGGGAGAGGAACGATCCGGTGGTTTCCAGTCTGTCCGAATTCTTGAAGCTCTTTCGTAATATCTTCGAAGAGCCGGCTCGGGCTTCTTCAGCGGCTAGTGCTGTCTTACGTCTTCGCCAAGAATCTAGTTCAGTGGGGCAATATGCTCTTCAGTTCCGTATCCACACAGCTGAATTGAGCTGGAATAATGAGGCCCTGGTCGCTACCTTTTTACATGGCCTCTCTGACCGAGTGAAAGACGAATTAGCGGGAAGAGCCATTCCCGTCGGTCTGGACGATGTAATTTCATTATGCAACCAGATCGACATTCGTTTTCAAGAGAGGTCCTTAGAAAAAAGACGCCAGCACTCTCTGGGTCCTAGCCAGTCTGAGCTCCCCTCCCTTCATTCCGTGGAGCATCCTCTACCTGCTGAAGAACCTATGCAGCTGGGCCGGACCAGACTAACCCCCGAAGAACGTGCTAGGCGCAGAACTCTGGGCTTGTGCCTCTATTGTGGGGGCAAGGGTCATTTTCGTGACTCCTGCTCGCTTCGTCCGGGAAACGCTCGGGTCTAATACATTTGGAAGGTGGAGTATTGGACCCAGAAACATCACCTTCTCGCCTGCTCTTGCCGGTGTCCCTTCATGTAGGCACTTCTCCTCAGTCAACCCTTGCATACCTGGATTCCGGGGCTGCCGGCAATTTCATGGATTGGAGAACTGCTTCTTCTATGAAGCTTACCCTTTCACCTCTCACTACCCCATTGGTAGTCTCGGCAATTGATGGCACTGTTCTCCCAGGGGGCCCTATTCGCTTCCAGACGCTACCCATTAGGATGTCGGTAGGGATTCTCCACCAGGAGTGGATATCCTTTCTTATTCTACCCAAGGCCTCTACCCCAGTTGTATTGGGCCTCCCTTGGCTACAGCTCCACTCTCCACATGTGGACTGGGTCTCTGGGCAGATCCTGGCCTGGGGTTCCTCATGTTTCTCGTCGTGTCTTCTCAAGGTGACCCCCAAGGAGAGTCTTCCGGTTGCTGCCACTTCTGTTTCTTCTGATCTTCCCGCCGCATACAGCGATTACCGGGATGTGTTCTGTAAAAAATCAGCTGAGGTGCTTCCTCCCCACAGGTCTTTTGACTGTGCTATTGATCTTGTCCCCGGAGCAACTCTACCCAGGGGTCGTACCTACCCTCTGTCCATCCCAGAGACCCAGGCCATGTCGGAGTATGTAGCAGAGAATCTGGAGAGAGGGTTCATCCGGAAATCCTCATCGCCTGCAGGGGCAGGGTTCTTTTTTGTTGCCAAAAAGGATGGTACCTTAAGACCCTGCATCGATTATCGGGGTTTAAATGCGGTTACTATTAAAAATCGATACCCCTTACCCTTAATATCTGAGCTATTCGATAGGTTGAAGGGTGCCTCCATTTTCACCAAGTTGGATCTCAGAGGCGCGTACAATCTCATTCGAATACGGGAGGGTGACGAATGGAAGACTGCATTTAACACTAGAGACGGGCATTACGAATATCTGGTGATGCCTTTTGGTCTGTGTAATGCTCCAGCCGTGTTTCAAAACTTTGTCAATGAAATCTTCAGAGATCTGCTGTACCAGTTTGTTGTCATCTATCTGGATGACATTCTGATCTTTTCTGAAAATCTGCTCGTCCACAGAAACCATGTCCGCACTGTACTTCAACGTCTTAGAGAGAACAATCTCTATGCCAAGCTGGAGAAATGTTCCTTTGAATGTTCTGAGGTCCTGTTTTTGGGGTGCTTTGTCTCATGTTCGGGGCTTCGTATGGACCCTGGGAAGGTCTTGGCTATCACCAACTGGCCTCTTCCTGCTAGCCTCAAGGCCACACAGCGCTTTCTTGGCTTCACTAATTATTATAGGCAGTTCATAAGGAATTACTCTTCCATTGCCGCGCCTATTATCGCTTTGACCAAGAAGGGTGTGAATGCCAGAGACTGGCCTCCCGAAGCTGTCTCTGCATTTCACAACCTGAAACAGGCCTTTGTTTCTGGCCCCCTCTTGAGGAGACCAAATCCTGGGAATGCATTTTTTATTGAAGTGGACGCTTCCTCAATGGGGGTGGGAGCTGTGCTTCTTCAAATCTTTGAGAAGAGACGCCAACCATGTGCGTTCTTCTCCAAAAAATTTTCTCAGGCAGAGAGGAATTATGCCATCGGTGATCGGGAACTTCTCGCAATTAAATTGGCGTTAGAGGAGTGGCGTCATCTCTTGGAGGGTTCCCCTCACTCCATAACGATCTTTACCGATCACAAGAATTTACAGTATCTACAGAATGCTAAACGTCTGAATCCTAGACAGGCCAGGTGGAGTCTCTTCTTTGCCCGTTTTAATTTCACGATTACCTACAAACCTGGTTCCTGCAACGGTCGGGCTGATGCGCTCTCTAGGTCATTTGACACTTTGGACGAGGAGTCCGCCCCTGAACCTGAGCCGATCATTCCCACCTCATGCATTGTTGCCCACTCTACCATCCTGAAGTCTAAAATTCCGCCTGGTAAGACCTTTGTCCCCACTGAGCTAAGAGCTAAGATCCTTCGTTGGGGACATGATTCCAAGGTGGCAGGGCATTCTGGATTCCTCCGATCCTTCCTACTCATCAGTCGTCACTACTGGTGGCCTAATCTCCGCTCAGACGTCAAAGACTACGTTAAAGCTTGTCATGTCTGTGCTCAGTCCAAATCCTCCACACAAGCTCCTGCTGGTCTCCTCATGCCCTTGCCTATTCCTAAGGAACCCTGGGCCCATATTGCCATGGATTTTATCACCGATCTCCCACTGTCTGAGAATAATACAGTCATTTGGGTGGTAATCGATCGATTCTCCAAGATGGCTCATTTTGTTCCTCTTCCTGGTCTTCCTTCTGCCCCTGCCTTGGTTCCCATTTTCATTCGAGAAATTCTCCGCCTACATGGGGTCCCTTCTCATATTGTTTCCGACAGGGGAGTCCAATTCACGTCTCGTTTTTGGAGAGCCTTTTGCAAATCCCTCAATATTGTCTTGGATTTTTCTTCTTCTTACCATCCCCAATCCAATGGACAGACTGAGAGGGTTAATCAGGAGTTAGAGGTCTTTCTTCGCACCTTTGTGTCTTCTCACCATGACGATTTGTCCTCTCTACTCCCGTGGGCAGAATTCTCCCATAACAATCATGTGAATACCAATACGCAGAAGACACCCTTTTTCACAGTTTATGGAAAACACCCTCAACTTCCTCTTCCTATGATCTGTTCTCCAGACATTCCAGCTTTGGCTTCGGTTCAGGAGTCTCTCAATTCCGTTTGGGGTCACGTTCATGATTCCCTCCGGGCAGCTGCTGAAAAATTCAAAGGCTTTGCCGACCGCCGCAGGCGTAAACCGCCTTCTCTTCAGCCAGGGGACAAAGTCTGGCTCTCTACCAGGAACATCAAGCTCCGAGTTCCTTCTCTGAAGTTTGCTCCACGATTCATCGGTCCATACACGGTAACTGCTAAACTGAATCCGGTTTGTTTCAAACTCCAGATTCCTAAGAGCCTTAAAATCACTAACTCCTTTCATGTTGCTCTTCTAAAGCCTTTAGTCCTCAATAAATTCTCTCGTCCTCTTCCTACCGTGGCGCCTGTCTCGGAGGATAATCAGGAGTACGAGATCAGTCAAATTCTGGACTCCCGACTCTGTAAAGGCGTTCTTCAGTACCTCGTTCATTGGAAAGGGTTTGGTCCTGAGGAGAGGTCTTGGATCACTGCATCTGAGGTCTTTGCACCTCGTCTGTTAAAGGAGTTTCATCTGAAGTTTCCCTCTAAACCTGGGCCCAGGCGGGGAAGGGGGAGGCCTCGTAAGAGGGAGGGTACTGTCATGGATATGCATTAATGTCTGTCTGCCATCTTACCTTCCTCCTCATGTGTTCATCTAGAGACCAGACCTCCTTCACCTGGCTTCCTTTATAATCTCCTCCCAGCCTGACTCCACCCCAGGCCCTATCACTGAACACTATATTAACCTGTGCACTGCAAGCCTGCTTTGCTGATCAACGTGTTTGTTAGGCATTGTGTGTTTGGGTTCCTGCCTGCCGTGTGCTACGTCTGTCTCTCTGTTACGTTATTGGCTTGTCCCCGACCATCCCTGTCTGCTCGTGACCCTTGACCTTCGGCTCGTTCTTCGTTATCCTTGTCTGCTTGTGGCCCCTGACCTTCGGCTTGTTATTCGGTTCTCTCTATCGTGTGTTGCTGCTTCCCCTTATCCTACGGGGCGTGAGCTAGGAAACTCCAGGGGCCGCGACCTGGTCCCAGCCTGCAGCGTAACATCCTCACCACTAGAGGCCCTGGAGAAGACCAGCTGGGTCTTAGACTCCGCGCCCTGGGGAATCTTGGCTCTCGCTTCCGTTGGGATCCCGGTTGTGCTCCTCTGGTCCCGCTTTCCACAACCACCCAGTTTCCTATCCACAGAAGCCAGCCATAGGGTTCACTACCTCGCGGTGCACTCCTGTCCCCCTACGGTGTGCATCTGTCACCTGGCCACAGGTGACCCTGACAGAATCTGTCTTGGGGCCAGGATCGGAATACTATCCTGTATCCTGAGGTGACCTCCTCGCACACCCACCAGTCGGAGATTAGGGAGGACCACCGATTCGTGACCTGCGAAGTCGTCCCCCCACCCCAGAGTCGGGCAGAGGCAAGACTTCACGCGGAGGCGGGCTTGGGAGCCGCATGTTCGGCTTACGCACCCAGGGGCACTTGTGCCCACCAGCCGCACTGCCGTCAGTCTGAGAGGGCCTACCCGTGGACTCTGACTGACAAAAAAAAAACCTTTTGCTGGAAAGGAAGGCCCCTGTTTGCGGCGGGCCTCCTCACCCTTGCTAGTCTAAGGAAGAAGAGTGCTTTTACCTCCCATGACATCCATGACGATGTCATCCAGAGCAGCACCGAAAGGTCTACCACCTTTAAATGGTAGATCCGTCAGGAGCTTCCTAAGGCTAGGTCAGCAGACCAGCACTTCAACCAGATAAGACGACACAATACCACCGCCGAGACAGAGGCCCTGGATATTAAAGGGGCCGCGTCCAACGTGGCGTCGCACACATAAACCAGGCCCTGAACCAGTTGGTGGGCCAAAGCAACTGTGTCTGGAGGAAGATTATGCTCCTGTACAGCTAGGTGCAACATTTTTGCCCAACCTGTAAGTGTTTAAGACACAAGGGTCGCCGCTACCACAGGCCGTAGGGCGGATCCCAACAAGGCAAACATGGCTCTGCTCACCACTTCTGACCTCCTGTCAGTGGGGTCCTCAAATGCAGGAGTCCCCTCCATCGGGAGAGTGATGGCCTTGTTCAACTGGGCGACTGGAGGGTCGACCCTGGGGGAGAAGCCCACTTTTTAAGTAGGGCATCTTCAAGGGGTATCTGATAGACAAACGCCGCTGGACCATAAAAAAATTCTTCTGCGGCTTTTCCCAGACCTTATCAATGAGCTGGTCAAAGAAAGTACATATGGAAAAACCTCTTTAGAAGGCCTGGCCTTAAAAGAACCAAAGGAGACTGTATCCGCCTGAGGTTCTGCATCCGCAGCATTTTAGCTTGAGAGTGTCCCTCACCACAGTCATGAGTACACCAACAAGCGCCCTGTCATTTACTGACTCAGAACTGGAGTTTTCCTCATAAGGAATGTCCTGTTCAAAACCATCCAATACATTCAGAACTAGGGTCCTGAGCGGTAGTGGCTAGGCCCATATCTGAATCAGCGCACTGCCCTCATGAAGTAAAGTGGGGAGAGGGTGCTTCTTTGCTCCCTTGCGCTTGCACACAGCTCCCATCCTGGTCAGAAATGATTCCAGGACTGCCCACAACTGGTCCCTAGGGACCGCAGGTGCTGAAGCACTGCCTGTTGTCCACTGACATTTAGGGGAAGCTGGTGACAGAGACTCCATATTGCCCCCCTCTGAGACTCCTCAGATAAAAAGTCCTGCACAGCGCCAGCAATGGTGACAGAGAGTGACAATGAAATACCGGGGGAGACAGGGAAAATCCCCCACAGAGAAACACACAGCCTTTTGTACCCACTGGTGTGTTTCTGACAGGACTATCACAGTGCAGTACTGAGTAGCTGTCGGCCCGGTCCACCGCGAAAGATACAGTCAGTCAGGAACTGTTCAGTCTTGAGAGGACCGTGGGAGCATGAAAGCAAACCCGGCCACCCCTGGAGTCATGGGGCCTGTCGTGAACTGAGTCTCACACACACAAGGCGAGGATCAGCACGCTCGATGGTCGGACAGGGAAGACTACGAGGATATCTTGTACCCAACCTGTTGCCCAGCCGACAGTTGATAGAAAATTCTCAAAAATAAAATAAAAAAGAATTCCAGAAAAGGAATAAAAATAGGTCAGGAGACTGGCTCCTGAGAGAGCCACGTCTTCTCCTTCTGCTAGGCAGAAAAAAACTGAAGTCTGCTGACTGTAGTGGGAGGGTTATGTCCGGAGGGACCGCCCCCTGGGTGGGGCTGTTCAGCTCTGGCTTTTAGAATGTATGTATAACATTTCACATTCTGCCTAGGTCTTCTCCTGCAAGCAGGGACATAACCCACGTGTAAAGTGTAAAGAGACACCGTGTCAGTCCATGGATGGTAAGAGAAATATACATTTTATTTATTATCATTAAATTGTCAGTAAAAGTAATGCTGTGCCACATAGCAAAAAATTACCTAGTCATGAAGTGGGGTAAATCTTCTCTTTCTCTGCTCCTACTTCTTGTAACTGAATGCTGCAAGATTTCCTGTTGAAGTCAACACATAATTCCAATAACACATGCAGTTGAAACAGTTAGCAATATCACCCAAAGCGTAAATAATTGCTCAGATCTGTTGCATTGACTTTGACAACCAGACCACATAGAGTGATATCAAGCACTTAGGTAAAGTACACTGAAAGCCATAATTACACAGAGATTTTCTGACATGCAGGTAAGTCTCAGCAATGGGTAATGATTTCTTATTCTACACAAAAAAAAAAAGAAGGGAACTCTTTCACAGTACTTGACACATTTCCTTTAAGTTGGAAAGTGCCAGAGACAGGCAACTATGGAAGAGCCATGATAAAAAAATAAAAAATATTTTTTTTTTTACAGAGTTCTAATTTTTTACTGAGTTTGAAAGTCAGAATTCTTAGATTAAAAGTCAGAATTCTGAGTTTCAAAGTCAGAATTCTGAGATTAAAAGTCAGAATTCTGAGTTTCAAAGTCAGAATTCTGAGTTTCAAAGTCAGAATTCTGAGTTTCAAAGTCAGAATTCTGAGATTCAAAGTCAGAATTCTGAGATTCAAAGTCAGAATTCTGAGATTCAAAGTCAGAATTTTGAGATTAAATTTCAGAATTCTGAGTTTATAAATATAGTAGTCTCTATTAGGAGGATTTTAGGACCAAGCAATAATGTAGTAACACCCACAGACAATCATTAAGCAGACATACCGTACAAGTCTTCTGCTCTGTATAAGGATATGTAAATCTATCTTAGTTACAGCACACAGTATAGGGAAGCAGGCAGTGCTGGGCTCTCTGGTTCCTCTACTGTATTAATAGTTCCTCTGTTTGCTGTCTTATCCTCCTTCTCTGTCATCTGCTCCAACATAAAGAGCCGTGCTGAAAACGTGTGTATTGTGTGTTAGTGTGGGGGGGGCACGGCTTCCATAGATAACAGAACACAATGGCCAGCACAGCTCTGAACCCCAACTTGAAGGAAACATTGCACTATTGCCCTTACATGAGGGAATTGTGAATGGCTAGAAGGCAGCAGGACAATGTGTGTCTATGGTCATAACGGAATTGATCATAACAATTACTTGTCTGGACTAATTGTTGCAAATAACGAACCTCATATCAAATATAAAAACCAACTCAATACTATACATTGGGCAATAGCTTAGTGGTTATAGTAACAGGCTTATGTTGGAAAAGTTGTGAGTTCTAATCCAGGATAGAGCACATTTTTTAAGTTATATATATATATATATATATATATATATATATATATATATATATATATATATATATTTTCAATATATTGATTTTAAATTAAATATTATACTGTATATCTTAAAATATGAGATAGTGAGGACTTAAATTGTATTTTATCAATATATCTAAATTGATTTCAAGGTATATTAACAAAGACACACTGATATATTGAGCACACAAAGTTGTAGTATATGCTGGCTACTATAAATTAGAGAATAGAGATTTAAAAGAAAAAAAAAACTCTGTATATATTAGGGCACAGGTGTCAAACACAAGGCCCGTGGGCCGAATCCGGCCCTCCAAGCCATTTCATGTGGCCCTTGCACCTCTCCTGCAGCTGCAGGAGAGCTGCAGCACTCCTCCGGTCCTCCTCCAGACCCTTACTTTCTTCTTTCAAGCATGGCATCCAGCTTCTTCCCAGCAGCAGGATAAGACAATAGGGGTGCACTGTGATGTAAGGGAGAGTGGGGGACTCAACTTCTGATGGTGGGGTGGCTCTTGAGACTTAATGTAAGGGGAGGGGATGCGCTGGACATCTAATCTTACAGATACAACCAGCCCTTTTGAGAACAATCATAATGCTGGTGCGGCCCACAATGAAATTGAGTTTGACACCCCTGTATTAGGGTGATCAGATGGGATCATTAGGGTGTCATCTTCAGTTTCCCTGGGGGCAGTTCCCAATATCAGGAGACTGGTCATAACAGATCGATCATAACAATTACTTGTCTGGACTCATACAGTTGTTTCACATAGAATTAACCTCATATAAAACATAAAAAGCAGAGATTAAGGGCCATTAAGTGGTAGCATAGTGGTTAGAGTAACAGGCCTATATGGTTGAAGGTCTAGTCCAGTTTATAGCACATTTTTTAGTTATATATATTTTCAATATATTAATTTTATATTAAACATATTATAAAATATGAGATAGTGGAGGCTTAAATTGTATTTTATTGATATATCCAAATTGATTTCAAGGTATATTAACATATTGATAAAACTGTTGTATATGACTACTATAAATTAGAGAGTAGGGATTTTTTTACAAATCTGTGTATATATTAGGGTGATCAGGGTGATTATGGTGACATGGGGGCAGTTCTCAATTTCAGGACTGTCCCTGGAAGCTGCATGATAACCATCATGTCTCACAACTTAGCCCTGGTCTCTATACTATAAGGTAATCTGTGCGTGTGTACTACAATGTACATGTACACGCCGATATCTCCCCTTCACTGATTGGCTGCAGTTTATCCCCACTGACACTGATGCAGCGCCATTTTCTTCTTAGCTACACCGTTGACACAGGTTAATTTTTTCCATCCAATGACACCACCGATGCAGGGTCATTTTCCCCATCCAATGACACCACCGATGCAGGGTCATTTTTTCCATCCAATGACACCACCGATGCAGGATCATTTTTTCCATCCAGTGACACCGATGCAGGGTCATTTTTTTTTATCCAGTGACACCACCGATGCAGGGTCATTTTTTCCATCCAATGACACCACTACTCTCTAATTTATAGTAGCCAGCATATACTACAACTTTTTGTGCTCAATATATCAGTGTGTCTTTGTTAATATACCTTGAAATCAATTTGGATATATTGATAAAATACAATTTAAGCCGTCACTATCTCATATTTTAAGATATAGTTGGTTTTTATATTTCATATGAGGTTCATTATTTGCAACAATTAGTCCAGACAAGTAATTGTTATGATCAATTCCGTTATGACCATAGACACACATTGTCCTGCTGTCTTCTAGCCATTCACAATTCCCTCATGTAGGGGCAATAGTGCAATGTGTCCTACAAGTCGGGGTGCAGAGCTGTGCTGGCCATTGTGTTCTGTTATCTATGGAAGTTGTGCCCCCCCCCCCCCCCACACTAACACACAATACACACGTTTTCAGCATGGCTCTTTATGTTGGAGCAGATGACAGAGAAGGAGGATAAGACAGCAAACAGAGGAACTATTAATACAGTAGAGGAACCAGAGAGCCCAGCACTGCCTGCTTCCCCATACTGTGTGCTGTAACTAAGATAGATTTACATATCCATATACAGAGCAGAAGACACCATGTATGTCTGCAGAATGATGGTCTGTGGGTGTTACTACATTATTGCTAATTGGTCCTAAAATCCTCCTAATAGAGACTACTATATTTATAAACTCAGAATTCTGACATTTTATCTCAGAATTCTGACTTTGAATCTCAGAATTCTGACTTTGAATCTCAGAATTCTGACTTTGAATCTCAGAATTCTGACTTTGAATCTCAGAATTCTGACTTTCAAACTCAGAATTTAGTAAAAAAATTAATAAATATTTTTTTTAAACGCAGAATTAAAAAAAAAAAAATTCCATCTCAGAACTGTAAAAAAATTGTTTTAGGATTGATTTATTTTTTACCATGGCCCCAGGGCTCTTCCATAGGCAACTAATAGGCTGACAGGCAAGTCTCAAACCACCCAACATTCCCTGTAACACAGCTGTCTGTCTAGGGCTACCATAAATTTAGGAGATTAACTGGATAGGACACTATAAGGCCCCTTTCACACTGGGGCGTTTTTCATGCGGTTTAGCGCTAATATTAGCGCTATTATACCGCATGAAAAAATCATGCCCTTCAGCCTTCAATGTGAAAGCCCGAAGGCTTTCACACTGAAGCGGTGCGCTAGCAGGACCGCTCCAAAAGTCCTGCTAGCCGCCTCTTTACAGCGGTAAAGGAGCGGTGTGTTCACCGCTCCTTTACCGCGGTCTCCCATTGAAATCAATGGGACAGCGCGGTAATACCGCCCGCAAACCGCGGCAATAGCCGCGGTTTGTGGGCGGTATTAACCCTTTTTCGGCCGCTAGCGGGGGTTAAATTCACCCCCCTAGCGATCGCATACCGCGGTAAGAACGACGGTATAGCAGCGCTGAAAATCGCGCTGCTATACCGCCACCGCTCCTGCCCGCCCCAGTGTGAAAGGGGCCTTAAAGCAAGACTGTGACAGTAAGACTTTTTGAAATATAATATTCCCTAATCAGATACCACCGAGGTTACATTTTTTATTTTCAATTGGAATTTTTAAGGTGATTTAATTGTAATGCATTGTCAGAATAGTTTGCTAAGTATAATAATGTCAGCAATGAAAAAGTGCATAATTTCTTGATAAAAGCATTATTATTTAAAGTGGTATTAAAAAAAAAATGTGCAACATATTGCAGCTTACCAACCATTAGATTTGGCAGCTGCATTCGTTTTCTTCCTTTTTTTTCCCCAGTGATCTGGCCAGTAAGCCACCTCCTGTATTAGAGTGCCCCCACTCTGGATGAAATTGACGCCAAACTCCAGCTAATAGTTAAAAATCAGTTACAGAAAAAAAAAAAAAAAAATTCCCATTAGGATAAAGGTTTAAAAAATTAAAATAAAAGCTAATTATTTTAAGCACCCCTGTCAGATGTAAATGTTTTTTCTCATTCCTGTTACTGATATATCTGGAAGAGAGTTTGTTCTGTTGAAAAACAACAGGCTTACTGGCTGGATCATCAGATGAAAATACAGGAAAGGAAGCCTAAAAATAAAATAAAACTAATGCAGCCATCACATCTAAAAATTGGTAAGATGCAATATAATAAATGTTTGCTTTTGGGTTTAATACTGCTTTAAGTGTAACCTGAATCTGAATTTTTCATAATCTTTGCTAGTGTACAGATTTCCATGTGCACTAACACCTTCCCCCTGGCCAATTGCCAAAAAATGGCCAAGCGGGAGCCCTGTTATCCTGGGAGGACATCATAGGATACAGGCAGCGCTCCGTCATGATCTGTCACCCACTGTGTCTTCAGAACACAGCCAATGACAGATCACTGTACTGGCCCGCTGCTGGTACCATGTGATTGCTGTGGACAATCACAGCAGATCACGTGACAACTGAACGCAATGAAAGGCTTTGAGTCATGTCTTTCATTGGGTACTAGTGTGATGAGCTCTGTGATTGGTGACAGTGATCACATGGAACAGACAGGTCCAATCACAGTTCATCTGTACCATGTGATTAGCTGTGGCCAGTCACGGCTAATCACAATAGTAAACACTGAATGAATAGTTTTCATTCAGAAAAAAATGGTTGCTTATAACTGTAAAATCCACAGTTATAAGCAATCATAGTGTGTAAAAATAAAAAATCCTAATCACCTCCCCAGAGTATTACAGCGTTCATATGATAACACTGTATTGCTCTGGTCACTATATCTAAAAGGAAAAAATAAAAGATTATAAAAAAAAAAATAATTGAAAATAATTGAAAAACACAAGGGTTTTTTTCAATATTTTTGGTCTTTTTTTGTTTATTTAGCAAAAAATAAAAAAAGTGATAAAATAGCACCAAAAGAAATCAATATTTGTGTGAAAAAAAATATGAAAATTACATTTGGAAACAGTGTTGCATGACCGCTCAATTGTCATTCAAAGAGTGACAGGGCTGAAAGCTGAAAATTGGCCTGGGCAGGAAGGGGATAAAAGTGTCCGGTATTGAAGAGGTTAAGCAAATATACACAAAGTCAAAGACGGCAAACAATATTTTGTTTCTGAAAACTGTATTTTTAATATAACAGCTTCTATAAAAAAGACTTAAGTTAAAAAATCTTTTATATATATATTTATATTTAAATACTTTAAAAGTGCTTTGGGTTCATTGCACCAACATCCAAAAATACTGTCAACACATTGAGGAATGTTTTTTGTCTTTTCAGAAGAGCCCTTCTCCCTCCTCATACCGAAGTCACTCTCATTACAACCTCACCAGAATTACTGTCCTCTATGGACTCTTCTGGAGGCGTTCTCATCCGACTGAACAAATGTAGTAATACATATCCACACTGCAATCTGGGAGAGCGTAACTGTGTTGGGTGAACCAATGTCCGGGAGCGGAATGCAGTCAATGGCAACCATAATGTCCTCCTGCTTGAAGGCACTGCACGACTGCTTTCTTCTATGTCTGTTGCTTTGTCATAGTTTAGTACATCCCAGTGCAAGTTCACCGCCCTCCACCGCCTAAAAACTTTATACACAGCAGCTCCTTCATGGATAATTAGACCTAAAATGATAGAAAATATATGTTATAATGATTCAAGGACAAGACTTTATTTATTTTTTTACATAGAAATGAAATTAAAGCAAGCACTGATGGCTTGAAAAAGCTTTAAAACAATGCATTGAAAAGGGTATAAAAATAACAAAAGGATCCATTCACTGAAGTAAATCTTTAAACCTTAAGTCAATGACATTTAGGGGGTTATTTACGAAAGGCAAATCCACTTTGCACTACAAGTGTACTGCAAGTGCAAGTGTTCTAAAGGAAGTTGCACTTTGCAAGGGAATTTTCCCCAGAGCTTAGTTAATGTGGTGAAGCAAAAGAATACCCAATTGCAAGGAAAATAAAAAAAACACATTTTTCCTTGCACGTGATTGGATGATGGAAGTCAGCAGAATGTCCCTTCAGATTATGTCTAGCAGTGAAAAGCCACAAGTTATGGCAAGTAACACATCTGTGTACAGCTTAATAAATTGAAGATTTCTTAGTACAAGCATACCACAAAAGTACATGTTTTATGTAACCAACATAATGGCCAAGCCACAAGACAAAGTTTGCCTTTGGTTTATAAAAATTTATTTTTTTCATTTTCAATGTTACAGGATGGCCTATGCAAGAGAAGAAAACTTGTTAGCATAATTTATAAGTATTACAAAAGATGAAGTTGGAATTGTGCAGGCAGTAATTTTCAAACATGTCTATTGTAAAAATACTGGATGACATTGCACATTTAGTTACGTTGTGCTAAAGGACACTCTTATAGAAGCCCTCATGTTTTGAGCTGGATCTTGGCTGTCATTGGCAGTCAGTGGTGTAAACTATAGCCTAAACAATCACCTTGTGAAACAACCCATCCCGTTTAAAAACTATATGAAAGGCAAAACATTTTTGCATAGGTATAAAACAGCATTATAAATCCATTTTTTATAAGTGATCACATTCCCACATTCCTTCTGTTCTCAGCTGCATAAGAGCTGGGGGGAGGAGAACCAGTAGCACACTGAACTTCCCAGTGACAGGCTGTGAAGGGGGGGGCGGTTGTCAGGACATGTCTGATCATTGGAGGAGAGCAGCCTGAGTTCCCAGCGTAGCTAGAGAACTGACCACAATGTGTTTTCCTGCTTAGTGTGGCCAGTTTTTAATTGGAAACTAGGAACACCAGGGATTTCACACAAAGGAAACAATACAAAGAGAACAGAATACTTTCACCTACAAGTACATGGTACAGCAGGCACATACAGGCATACCCCACTTTAAGGTACACAATGGGACCAAAGCATGTATATAAAATGAAAATGTACTTAAAGTGAAACAATACCCTTTTTCACTTCTAGGGTGTAGTTGAAGTCTCAGGGGCTGTAGTGGGGGTGTCAGGAGCTGTAGTTGAGGTCTCAGGGGCTGTAGTGGGGGTGTCAGGGGCACATTGGAACAGGGCGGGCTATGCTCTCAGAGCTTCAGCTCCTTCTACTGCGGCTGCAAAATGTCTGTATAGTACTTGGGAGGCACTTTTACATACACTCGTGGGTATGTCCTTACTTGCGAGTGTATGTAAAGTGAGTGTATTTAAAGAGGGGGTATGCATGTATCAGGAATATGAAATGTCGGGGTAACAAACACTTTAGGCTGGCCACACATTAGTGGCTTTTTAGAATGTACACTTGTACGAACATAAATATGAACAAAAACTCTGAGGACATTCGACGCCTTGACAAATGCCCATACTAAAGCGCTTGCAAATTTCTTCTGCTTTTAACATTACATTTTGGAACAAAAGGACTTTCCCAAATGAAAACCATATTCACTGTTATCCCGCCCTTTCAAATTTCCTTGTCAATGTGGTTGAAAAGAAACATCAATTTGACCCCACTAACAATTAGAAAATCTGAGGCCTCGTACACACGACCGATTTTCTCGGCAAGAACCAGCAAGAAACTTGCTGGCAGAGAGGTCTTGCCGAGTAAATCGGTCGTGTGTACGCTGCTAGCGTGTTTCTCGTCGAGAAAACCGACAAGAAACCTCGACGAGAAAATAGAGAACCTGCTCTCTATTTTCTCGTCGAGATTCTCCTCGGCGTGTTTCTAGACGAGAAAAGTGAGTGTGTGTACACTTACCTGTCCGCCCGGAAGCCCGCGCATGTTCGAAATGAATTTGACGCATGCGCGGTAGCTTCCTAGGCATACGTAGGGTGTACCAAGATGGCGGCGACGGCATCGAATGTGACGAGCGCATGCTCGACGTAGTCGATGACGTCACCGCGTACACTCCTTTCAAAGAACCGCGGGTTCTTTGAAACGAGCGTGTGTACACTCGGCCGGGACAAGTTTCTTGTCCAAGAATCTCGTCGAAAAAAACGACATGTTTTTCTCAACGAGAATCTCGGCCGTGTGTACGAGGCCTAACAAATGAAAAACTCCGAACGAAATTCTACCAGTGTATGGCTACCCTTACTTATTTGCAGTCAGTCCTTTTAACCCTCAACAATGCTGGTTCCACAGCAAGCTTCCAGAAAGACTTCTGAAGATCTCTATAGCTATACAAATCTAACACAACACTTTTAAACTAGCTATATTTTCAACAAAGTGTGCCATTGCGGTTTAAAAAACACAGTTTTTGTATTACTTGTCTGGGAAAAGTTTGGGACTTAGTGGCTTAGGTTATTTAACATTATTTATTTGTATATGCTCCCAACATATTTAGCCAAATAAAGTATACCTTTGCCTAGCTGCCTATTTTGGTTTTAGGAGGGAGTGGAAATTGGCAGGAACACTCTCGCTCAACTTTTGTCCTTTTATACTTTTGTAGCAAACCTGCACTCCATTTGAAACTTTTAAAAGTAAAAGTAGACACAAGAGATATTCTTTTTCGCCAGATCACTTTCATCTGTGCCCACCCTCGAATTTGAGTTTAATTTTATTATTGGGGCATGATATGACTTCTAACTACTATTCAGCTTTCTTAAGCCTCATACACACGGTCGGACTTCCATCGGACTTTTCCGTGGATTTTTGTCCGAACGGAGTTGGCCGGGCACACCCATAGCATACACACCACAGGACTTTTCTGCAAACTTTCCCAAAACTTTTTGCAACATCACATGGTTTTTCTGCTCTTTTCTGCTCTTTACCGCCACCCTTTGGTCAACTTCTGCTATTGTTGGTTGATTTTAACATTAGTTGTTTTGTCCATCAGACAAAAGTCCTATGGTTTTCTGTACACACGGTAGGACTTTGCTCCATCAGACTTTTGTTGGGCAAAAGTTTGTCCGTTTGCAGACCCAACTTTTGTCCAATGAAAACAAAACCAAACAAAAAAAAGTTTGTTCGATGGAGCGTACACACGGTCGGATTGTTGGTCCAACTTGCTTAAAACGAAGTTTGTTGGGCAAAATTCCGACCGTGTGTATGGGGCTTTATTGGACAAGTGAACTGGTAGTTGGCAGGGCTTAGCAGCTAAGTCAGGGAAAGTCAGGCTCCAGTAACAAAGTGACACCTGATCACAGAGGGTCGATCCAATGAAGGTGAGAACAAGCAGGATATTAGGCATCATGTGTACCTTTTTTAAAACAGTATATGTTCACTTTTAAGAAAATCTGCTTGTTCACAGAGCCTAGATATTTTCAATCTGCACATACTGGTTTTCTGCACTGGTGTACTATACCCTAGGATGGGATAGCGGAGTGGCCTCTGCTTTGCCTTCTTTACCTGAACAAGATATACTATATATTTCATGACGTCCCTGTTAGAAAATGGCAATAGAACCATTTTAGACTATTTAGCCAAAGTTAAAAAGAAAATTAACTGAGGAACTGATTCTATTTTGTAATCACAAATTTGCTTTGGTTCGTGAAAAAAGTATCTTCTTCTTTAGCTCTGGTTAGGGCCAGCCTTAAAGGAAGAGCTTTTAAAGAGGAGGTCCACCGACCCCTTCAAAAACTAAAAGCCAGCAGCTACACATACTGCAGCTGCTGACTTTTAATAATAGGACACTTACTGTACCTGTCCTGGAGTCCAGCGATGTCGGCACCGCAGCTCATGTTTCCATCAGCTGTCGGGTGCTGCCACCACCATTGTAAGGGAACCCAGCAGTGTAGCATTACGCATTGCGCTCTCCTTCTGGCCCAGGGGGAAGTAAGATGGAGCCGAGCTGTGACATAATTTCCGGACTCCCGGAAATGGGAACAGTATACCTGTCAAAGACAGGTATCCGCTCCCCCCCAGAAAGGTGCAAAATGTGGCACCAGAGGGGGGGAGGAGACAAATGAGAGGAAGTTCCACTTTTGGGTGTGTCACGGATCCTTGTCGCACTCCACTTGAGTGTTTCCGCCAGTACACAGCCTCCTCCAATCTGAACATCAGATATCATATATTACAGCCACATATTGTAACTAAGAACTGGACGAGACTAGCCCAGTTACACAGCTTGAACATGGAACTCTATTAGAACAAGAATACAGTCTTATATACACAATTCAGAAGGAGGTTCCCCCCTCCCTACCAATACAACTGTTACCAGAAGGATAAATTAACATGAGCTAATTAACTAGTAATTTACCCAGCCTAGGTGACTCAGAGGTTTGACCTTTCAGGTTAGCCTTGCCGTCTTTTAGCTCAGAAGACACAACACACATTATCATAATTATAATCACAAGACACCTTCTCACAATAGCAGGAGCTCTCAGAATAAGCAGACGGTCTGTCTCCTACATTGCAGACCATAGAATCCACGCAATGCCTTGATTAACCAGGGATTGCAGACTGCATGGCAACAGTCTACAAAACTTACAATGTTCCATTATTCTGATACAGTGGAATTAATGTATCATATATTTCTTGAGCGATATTGTTGATAAATATTACTGTTCCATTTTAAGTAATCCAAACCATATTCTCAGTGTCCATTATTTTCTCAGTCACCATGTGCCCCTAATAGACACAGGGTAACTTGGACATAGGAGGTGCATGGGGAGCTGGAACAAGGGTTTCCCAACCTCTCCAAGGGATTATGGGTTACACGGGCCTCCCCGCCCAAAGTGACTCCCGTCACAGGGTGGAACTCCGCTTTAAGCACTAACACGTTTGCATTTTAGGGCTCTCCCCTCTACACTTTCACTTACAATGAAGAAGGTTAATAGAAGATCTGCCCATGCTGTGGATGTTCCCAGACAACTAAATAGTAAGTATTTTTGGCTTCCTGGCTATTTGTTTTTTTATGACAAAGCTGTATTACGTTGGGCATACTGTCGATATTTTTTTTGTTCAGCCAGAGACACACAAGTGGGGTGAATGGAGGAATCCCCCCTGCCAAGACAATGTAGGCTCCCACTGTTCTCAGAATACACTAATCAGCAGATGCAGGCACTGATAAACGTTTTTCAGCGTGTTCATTCTACTGAAGTCGATCCCTTTCCCAGGGATTATCTATGGGATTCTCAAACATTGGTGCATCCTCTACAGCACAGGTGTCAAACTACTGTTGAAGAACTACAAGTCCCATGAGGCACTGCAAGGCAGACAGTTACAAGCATGACTAGCACAGGCAGAGGCATGATGGGACTTGTAGCTCTGCAACAGCTGAAGGGCCGCCAGTTTGACACCCCTGCTCTACAGGAATCCTCAGTGCTCTATTAAGTCAGGACATGCGGATCACCAGTAGGAAAAGCTCCAAAAAAAAGGATTCCTCAAATGGGTAAAACTGCAAAACCTTTAAAACCATTTAACAGATCCAAACAAAATCTCAAAGACTGTAGTGGACACTGTGACAGAGTAACAAGCAGTGTTGCGAACCGTCAGTATTTTTACTGGCAGACAGAAAAAATGGGCACTTTTCTCCTGCCAGTAAATGCCAGTGACAGGAAAAGTTTGCTATTAAACAATATGGCTGTGCTGCTTGGCTCGGAACTGCGCATATGCAGTTCTGGTCTGGAGCTTGCCGAGACCATCCAAGTTACTGCAACAGTGTGTTTTGGCAGCCAGAGGCTGTGCCTGAGCGTGTTCTGTTATGTCATGGTGCAAGGGAGCTGAGCCGAGCGGCCGGAGCCTCGTGCGCCGGTCTGCAGGTCGGAAGCAAGGCAAGCCAGGAGCGGGAATGTCAGTGCTGTTTGAACTAAAGTGGACTGAAGGGCATGGACTGTGACTCAAGAGGGGACGTGTCGTGTCAGTGAGGTGTCATCATCATCTGTGCCGCTGCACACTGCTGTTACTGTGAGAGTCAATATCATGTGTGCGCGCCTGCCCATTCTAATTTCTTGCCCTCCTGAGTCCTGTCCCTGAGCTACTTACTTTCTATATTGAAAATAAAATAAATAAATATACTGTATATACTCGAGTATAAGCCGACCCGAGTATAAGCCGAGGCCCTAATTTTACCACAAAAAACTGGGAAAACTTATTGACTCGAGTATAAGCCTAGGGTAAAAATGCAGCAGCTACTGTAAGCGGAAAAGAGGGTCAACAATGCCCATTTGCAGCTTCACTGTGCCCATTTGCAGCCTCACTGTGCCCATTACCTCACTGTGCCCATTACCTCACTGTGCCCATTACCTCATTACCCTCCACACTCACCTTCTGCTTGCTACAGTGAAGATCAGGCTTCTAAGGATCACCTCCCATGTCCATCGCGCTGCGGGCGTCCATTTTTTAAAATTCACGGCTTCCTCCTGGTCTGTGCGGTTCCGTGATAGGCTATTGACACTGTGTTCAGTGTTCCGCCTATCACGGCCATCTTCTCATCCCCGGACTTTCCCAGCAGACACTGTGTTTAGTGATTGGCGGATCACTAAACACAGTGTCAATCGCATATCACGGAACCGCACGGGACCAGGAGGGAGCGCGAAATTTAAAAAATGGACGCTCAAGGTACACTGACTCGAGTATAAGCCGAGGGGGGGACTTTCAGCCCAAAAAAAAGGTCTGAAAATCTCGGCTTATACTCGAGTATATACGGTATATTTTGCCTTAATATTTACCTTTAATCACATTGCTAAATGCATATTGTACTTGTTTGTAGCCTAAATACTGAAATTTGCACTTAAGACTGTCATTTTGTAACTTTGGGAAATGGCAGTAAAAACTTGGCTGTGCCAGTGAATTGTGGGTGTTGTGTCCGTAAATTTCAATCTGGGGGGGGGGATGGTTAACCGCCGAGCTGCATGGACGTCTGATCACACAGCTCCTGCACTGAATCGGAGAACCGACCGTATACATTGTTAACCTGAGCAGCAATCATGCATGATTCTGGCCCCTATACACTGGGGAACCAGACCGGGGCCTCCCGAAAACGGAAAGATTACAGGCAGCCGAGGAAATTAACAGATTTTTTCACTCTGCATTCTAGTGACAGAATCCAAGATGGCGCCCGCGATCGCTCACCGTGAGGAGAGAGGACATATACAGACCAGCCAGATGCAGATGTCCCGGCCATTCCTCCACAGACCATCTCCTCGGATATCTCCACTCACCCAGGGTATTCCTCCATACCCAGCAGCCCAGCTAAAGCGTGGATGCGCATGGATGCGGGAGATCAGGCCTCTGAGGTAAGACCTACACTGGACAGTCTCCTCACACTGACGCCGGCTCCATCTCCCATTGCGGCCTTCCCCACTACTAACCAGCCAGTGGTAGATACACTACTGAAAGATATGCTGATCTCCCTACACAGCTCCCTGCACAATGACATCACTTCTATGTTCTCTGCATTTAAAACTGAGATGAGACATATGGGGGATAGGATGAACCATGTGGAACATAAGATGAATGACATGACGATCACAGTGAACGATCTAGTAGACGCCCACGATCACACCAGAGAAGATCAGAAGTGGGTTAGAGCCAAGATGACGGAACTCGAGGACCGATCGAGACGCAACAATGTAAAAGTGCGCGGAATACCAGAATCGATCGTTCCTGCCGATCTGAACTCATATGCTAGAAAAATGATTTCAACCCTGCTGCCTGACCTACCACCAGTAGAAACTATTATAGATCGCATCCAACGCCTACCGAAACCATCGCACCTACCTGCAGAAGTCCCTCGTGACACTCTTATGCGAATCCACTTCTTTCATGCTAAAGATATGCTCTTGGCAAAGACCAGACGTATGGAACAACTACCGCAGCCATACTCGAAACTACAGCTCTTCGCCGACATCTCCCAATACACTCGCCAACAACGGCGCCAACTTCAAACCATCACCAAACCTCTTAACAATCACAAGATACCTTACCAATGGGGATACCCGACCAAACTTCTGATTACCAGAAATGGAGTTAAACACAGCATCCAATCAGTGGATGACGGCATTCAGCTGCTCAGAAAGTGGAAAATTCTCCCTGGTAATGGCACATCGCCGCAGCCACACCACATGGAGAGTTCTCCATCCCCTACCATGGGAAACCCTTTCAATGCTAAGAAATGATCTTTAGGTTAGTGTACTCATTACACAAGTTTAAATCTGTACTCCGATTCAGTGCCTGCTCGTTGCAGTTACCTCACGAACTTACACCCTCCATTACGATCAGTAGTCTGACTGATATACTACTGACTCTTGTTTTCATCCCTTGCTCCCTTTTACCTCCCTGTTACTGATATCTTGTCTGTTGCCTTCCCTTCTTCTTCCCTGCCATCCCGGATCCCCGGAGAACACAAGCTATCTGAACTACAACTCTCCTTGAGAGCATCCTCTTCCTGACCGTCAAGATCTACCACTACCTCAGGTTTTCCTATTCATATATCTGCACCGCCTACGAACTGTAAGTACCTCTTCTTCTTTTTATACCGCATCACACTCTCCACGATGCCAAAATTTCTTTCACTAAATGTGAAAGGCTTGAACCATCCAACCAAGCGGTCTTCTATGTGGAAAACGGCACAGGACAGCCGCTGTGACGTTCTCTGTGTACAAGAGACACACTTCAAGCTCACCGCAGAACCCTCCTGCACCAATAAGAACTTTACCAACATCTTTAAAGCCTCAGGACCTGATAAAAAGAATGGAGTCTTGATAGCCTTCAAGAACACAATCTCTTTCATACTCCATCATACCTTGCAAGACATAGATGGCAGATATCTAGCTATAGACTGCTCCTTAAACAACATCAGATATACCATTGTGACAGTATATGCCCCCAACAAAAGGCAAATTAGCTTCCTGTCTAAACTGATGAAAAAACTCAATAGCTTCAAACAAGGACACCTCATTATATGTGGGGACTTCAACATTGTCCCAGACAATTCCATCGACACTTCGTTCCGCTCCAACAGATATGCTTCCCCTATGGGCCCCTTTATAAGATCCCACGATCTATATGATGTTTGGAGATGTCACCACACCACCGAAAGAGACTACTCTTACTTCTCCCCTTGCCATAACTCGTACACCCGGATTGACTATTTCCTAGTTGATAAATGGACCCTGCCCAAGATCTCAACATCGGTAATCTCTACTATCACATGGTCTGATCATGCCCCAGTCACCATGACTTTGAATGACTCATACTCTTCTCCGCAGACAAGGATCTGGAGAGCTGCCTCCTCCCTTATCCATTCCCCATTCTACTCCGACCATATCCAAAAAAGTCTAGAAGAATACTTTGCTAATAATGTTGACTCTGTCAGTGATAATTTTGTACAATTGGGAGCTAGAGAGAGGAGGAGGAGATCACAGCGCCTAGATTCCCTTACAGCTGAAATGAAATCACTAGAAAGCCAAAACCAATCTCTTCCTAATCGGGATACCAAACACAAGTTAGACCTTCTTAGGCAAGAATTGAGAGCCCATCTACTAGACTCTTATCAAAAAGCCCATACCCACTTCAAAGCCAAACACTACTCTACTGGTAATAAAGCAGGGAAAGCCATGGCCACTAGACTCAAAGGACACTTCTCCAAGACAAAAGTTGCCCATTTGTACCACCCCTCTACCAAACAAAAACAAATTGATCCTTCTGCCATTGTGGATGCCTTTAGCTACTATTATAATACATTATATAATTTAAAAGATGATTCGTCAACTACCCAACCTACTCCCCAGGATATAACATCCTTTCTACAGGAAATCAACCTCCCTAAGCTATCTATGGATCAACTAAATTTATTAAACGCTCCGTTCACACAACCTGAAATTTTGCGTACAATATTAGCTCTTCCTTCTAACAAATCCCCTGGTCCAGATGGTCTCACAAGTGAGTACTACAAAAAATTTGGTACAATTTTAGCCCCCTTCCTAGCTCGGATCTGCAATGACGCTGCCTAAATTCCTCTCTCCCTCCAGAAATGTTATCTGCTTTGATTATCACCCTACCGAAGCCGGGCAAGGAACCCACATACGCACAGAACTTCAGACCCATTTCTCTTCTTAACATAGATACCAAGATATACGCCAAGCTAATTGCTAACCGATTGATAGACCTAATGCCGCTCCTCATACACAAAGACCAGTCCGGTTTCACCAAAGGGAGGCAAACCTTTGATGCTACCCGCAGAGTTATTAACATAATTCACAGTGCTGGCTCAACTCGAACACCTTCTTTGCTCCTCTCCTTGGACGCGGAGAAGGCATTCGACAGAGTCAATTGGACCTATATGAAAGCAACTCTCACTAAATTTGGTTTTCAGGGGCCCATCTTGTCCGCCATCATGGCCTTATACTCTTCCCCCTCGCCCCAGGTTTACACATCAGAAATGTTATCTAAACCTTTCCTTATCACCAATGGCACCCGTCAAGGATGCCCATTGTCACCACTTATATTCAACCTAATAATGGAACCTTTAGCAGAACACGTCAGAAACAACAACAGAATAGCAGGTTTTAAACATGGCACATTGGAACATAAGATTAGCTTATTTGCGGGCGACGTGATAATGATGATTACAGACCCATTTCCTCCCTGTCTGCGGTACAAAAGTTATTACAACGCTTCAGCAATGTCTCTTATTACAAGGTAAATGAACATAAATCTTATATTCTTGAAATGGGTCTGGATGCAGTAGCTAGTAATCTTCTCAGGAATACATACCCCTACCCATGGGCAGACACAGGGATACCTTACTTGGGTATCACTCTCACTAAATCCACAAAAGGTCTTTTCGCCCACAATTACACTGCACTAAAACACATGATCCTCCGAGAAACGTCAAAAATATCCAAATTTGAATTCTCCTGGGCAGGCCGCCTCGCCGCCTTTTAAATGATGATACTACCTAGGATATTATACATCTTTCGTACACTCCCTATACCAATCCCTCAATCCTATCTCAGATCCTTACAATCCATTTTAACCCAGTATATATGGCAAGGTAAAAAATCCATATGCAACCATGCAAAGCTCATCAAACACAGATCTGTAGGTGGGATGGGACACGTGGATATAAGAGATTATTATATAGCGACTATTCTTTCACAACTTAAGGAATGGATGAACTCTACTCCTACCACACTTTGGGGCGATATAGAAAATAGCATGACTCCTGGGCATAACTTGTCCCACTGGTTATTTAGCACAACCACAGGAAACACACAACTACACCTTTTTCTCCCGGACTATCCAAGCATCTGTTAGAATCTGGAAAATAATCCACTCATCTCACTGGGTGAATCTTCCAACCAAGAATATCCCGGTACCCATAGGGACTTTGTCACTACTTTCGCCAGACCTATATATCCCACAATGGATTACTACTCGAGTGTCTGATACACGCAAACTGCGCTCTTTAGTTCACGCTCAGCCTTTTTCCCATGCTCAAGAGAAACTCGAAGCGCCCACCGCAGATTACCTTACATATTTTAGAGTGCGACACTGTCTCACTACGAACCCTTCCACCCATCAACTTATGGAACTATCTCTTCTCTAACACAACAAAAGCTAGGGGCACCTCCTTAATATACTCAATCCTACAGGAAAAAGACACATTTAACAAATCCAAACCCATCAATGACTGGGAAACTGACTTCCTTACACATTTCTCTGACCAAAAATGGCACACTGCAATCAAATCAGTATATAAATATACGTCCTGTACCTCTTTGTGGGAACTCACCCAAAAGTTACTGATGAGATGGTACTTGACACCATCCAGAGTAGACAAATTTCACACTCACACATCCCAAGACTGTTGGAGAAACTGCACCTTCCCAGGTACACTCCTTCACATTTTTTGGACGTGCCCTCACCTGCGACAGCTCTGGTCTGCAGTGGAATCAACACTGAGAGACATACTTAATTTTCCTATCTTACTGACCCCCCACCTAGCTCTCCTGAATCTAACACATATCCTCTTAGCAACAAAACTTCTGATAGCCAGAAATTGGAAATCTAAAAACATCCCCACTCTCACAGAAGTGGTAAACCTGGTACAAACTCACCATACGTATGAAACCATCCTCTCATGGGGAACACCTGCTAACTCTGCTTTAAAGGGTCTCTGGAACCCATGGAAGCTTTGGTATGACAACAAGTACAACCGCTGATTTATAGTATTGCTTTTATAGCTTTTTCTCCTCTCCTCCCCTTCTACTCCCCCCCCAGCTCTACCCCTACTCCCTCCTGCCCTACCTTCCTGCTTCACTTGTTCGGCATGTTTCATTGTGTAGATGCTTATTGATCGTTAACTACTTATTGTCTGTTTAACTTGCCCTATTTTGAATCTATAACAAGATGGTACGCACTATCTGAATTTGTTCCTCTACAGATTCCCAATGTATTCTACACTACTTATTTCATATCATTTATGTCTTTACATATATGTATGTTTGAAAAATTCCAATAAACATATTCAAACTAAATTTCAATCTGGTAGGTTGGCAACACTAGTAACAAGTCACTTTGTCATGTATCCCTAGTGAGATAAATCACAGGCTGTCCCAATCCAGGATAGGGCAGTTTCAGCTGAACCCACATGTAGCAAGGACATTCATTGGCTGAGCTGTGGGCACTACAACACTGTCCAGCTTGTCAGCCAGCATAGAAGTTGGTCTTGAAAGCAGAAAATAAAATAAAAAGAAGATTTCACTGCAACAACAAAGGCAACTAAGATTCCCAGCTGGAAGCTTAGCTTGTCTTTGTGCTTCGTATCCTACGCCTTAAAGTGTTTGTTACCTTGACATTTTATATTCCTGATATGTGCCTGCTGTATCATGCAACTTGTATGAGAAAGTATCCTGTTCTCTTTGTATTGCTTCCTTTGTGTGAAACCCCTGGTGTTTTAATGTCAGTCCATCTGATTTCCTTTAAAAACTGACCACGCTAGGCAGGAGAACACACCATGGTCAGTTCTCTAGCCTGTTCTCCTTCTGGGTAGCTACTGCTTTTAAAAGTTTCATTTAAATGCAATGCTTCTAACTGGAAATCTAAATGATGTTGTCCTAAAATGACTTACTTTCAATTCTGTATTTTGTTTTTAATTAACATAACAAGTTTATATAGATGTGTTTGTGATACTCTGAAAATGTCATTCATTTCTGTTTATTACAATGTGATGGACCCCTCTTTTGGCATTCTGTTGTTATTTCCTTTGGCTGTGGCTGCTTATTGACTCGTTCTGTATTAACTGTAAAATTATATTTAAATGGCCTGCAGTGACTCATGCCCTTCCCATGATTTCTGACCAGCGTTGTAATTACTAATGATAATCTAAGAGATTTAATGATGTACGCATTGCTGTGAAAATGTCAATAAATGTCACACATTGTCTTTCAAGGCTTTGCTCTAATTAATATGTTTCTATAATGAAGTAAATGTGAGTTGTAAGTATTTTTTTTTCTACATTTGTAATCTATAGCAATACTTTATGTCTTCTAAATGATTAAATAACTTACTTTTAATGGAAATTTTAAAAGATATAAGAGTAAGTGAAAGAGAAGATTGTGCAATTGAGGGAACATACGGTAAATCTAGTGTTTTCCTGAACGTCGACTGTGTGTGAATGTTCACTGATGAATATTTTTATTGGGAACTTCACCAACTTATTTAAACTACTAGGGCACCCATTTGCACTGCTTTTTCTAAATGCATTGTAAATCAAAATTAAAATCTATCACATAAAAGTGTTTATTTACAATACAGGCTCTCACACGATCTTTAGTGTTTCCTATAGTGCACACCCCCTGCAAGCCCCTCCATCAGCTGTGCTTTTACCTTAAATTTATGACCCACATATAAAATGTAAGGTCATAAACTCACCCCTCAGTTCTACCAGGATATGAAGAAAATGGCCACAAAAGAGAAAACTACATAGTGTTTTCATCACGATTGCCCTGAGGAAGCCCTGTGGTTTTTGTGACAAAATATGTCGGGCAGAGATAGAAAAACTTTTAGATTAAGAATAAATGGCTGTTTATGTTTTATCATGCCATCATACCCTCAACAAAATTTGGGAGATTTATTTTAACCTCCTCCCGCCCACACTATAGCCATGTACGTCCTCCCGGGAATGCGCTGTCTGCATGCCCCCTGCAGGGCGCAATGTGATCAGCGAGTCAATGAGATCCCGGCCCCTTATCATATGATCAGCTGTCAGCCAATGAAAGCTGATCATGTGATGTAAACAGAGGATCGTAATCATCTTTTTTTCCCCTCACGCTAACAGCGTGAGATTCAAATAAAAAAGACGAATAGCAGCTTCTGTCAGAGGGACATCAGTCCTGATCACGGAGAGACACTGCTGCTATGCAGTGCACACCAGTGCCACATGCCAGTGCTCACCAGTGCTGCCTATCAGTGCCCACCAGTGCCACCTATCAGTGCCCATCAGTGCCTTATCATCAGTGTCACCTATCAGTGCTGCCAATCAGTGTCACCTACCAGTGCCCATCAGTGTCACCTATCAGTGCCACCTATCCGTTCCGCCTATCAGTGCCCATCAGTGCCACCTCTCAGTGCCGCATATCAGGGCCCATCAGTGCAGCCTATCAGTGCCCATCAGTGCCGCCTGATCAGCACACATCAGTGAAGGAAAAAAATTACCTGTTTTCAAAATTTTATAACAAACTATGAAACTGTTTTTTTTTGCTAAATTTTTGGTCTTTTTTCATTTTTTAGCAAAAAATACAAAAACCCGCAGTGATTAAATACCACAAAAAGAAAGATCTATTTGTGTGGAAAAAATTATAAAAATCTCATATGGGTACAGTGTTGCATGACTGCACAATTGTCATTCAAAGTGTGACAGCGCTGAAAGCTGAAAATTGGCCTGGGCAGGAAGGGGGTTTAAGTGCCCAGTAAGCAAGTGGTTAAAAACACCATTCTGTAAAATAAGTGATAAAACTTACCTATACACACTAGATCCATGAAACCATACATTCCATAGCAGATCTGGAAAAGGATGTCTCTTCTTTGCCATACGGCATATGGGCTAAATGCGGACCACAATAACCATGTCACACTAGATACTAAGAATAAGGAGCCAAGTATGACAGCAATCATCTGAACCTTTTCCACCAATGTTACTGTAATGCGCTGCCACTGAAACACAAGAAACAGAAATAATTTTAGTAAACAGTGGCAGTTCATATTTGCAATTTCAAACAGGTATTCATCTATTCTGACTCTATGCTAAAGACTGAAAAATAATACCCTCTGATTAGCAAGTAGAGCAGGGTATGGTTTAGAATTTTTTTTTTATTTATTTAAGCAAAAATAACTTTAAAGTTGCCCGCGCCCCCTGCTGGACAACAGGGCTGGTTGTACTGCCCTATCAGCGGCCCTGCAAGGTAGTCTCACGCTCCTTTTTGCATGTTCGGTTTTAATCCTACATTACTGATAATGCAAAAGCAGAAATAAGAACTTTCTTTTTAAGCATGATATTTCATAGTGGAGGAATTGGCACAGGAAATCTGGGGAGGAGATCTTATTTCAAAAGTCTCTTTGGGGAATATTTATAACAGACGTTACCAAAATTCACCCAAAATTCTTTAGGCTACACTCATCCTCTCTCTGGTGACTGACGATAGGAGCCACGCCATTCTTCAACAGGAGCAGGACAACAGCATACCTGCCAATAGAGGACAGATCCATTCCTATAGATCAGGGGTGTCCAAACTTTTTTCAAAGAGGGCCAGATTTGATGAAGTGAACATGCGTGAGGGCCGACCATTTTGCCTGAGATTCTGTGAACCATTAAAATTTGGTCTTAGTGTGTACGTCCGAGCACTAATACACTTCCCAACAAGAATTCTCTTGCCTTTGTGGCTGTGTGTGGTGAAGAGATGAGCTCAGGCGTATTTGGATATACTGTTTTTATCGGGGTATAACACGCACCTTCACTTTAAAAAATCTTAAATTTTAAATAAAGAACTGTGAAGCAAAATAAGGGTCACTGCCCATCAATGCAGCCTCACAAGTGGCATAAATGCAGCACCCTCCTTGCCCTGAATGCAGCACCCCCCTTGCCATGAATGCAGCACCCACCTTGCCATGAATGCAGCACCCACCTTGCCCTGAATGCAGCACCCACCTTGCCCTGAATGCAGCACCCACCTTGCCCTGAATGCAGCACCCACCTTGCCCTGAATGCAGCACCCACCTTGCCATGAATGCAGCACCCCCCTTGCTCTGAATGCAGCACCCCCCTTGCTCTGAATGCAGCACCCCCCTTGCTCTGAATGCAGCACCCCCCTTGCTCTGAATGCTGCACCCCCCTTGCTCTGAATGCTGCACCCCCCTTGCTCTGAATGCAGCACCCCCTTGCTCTGAATGCAGCACCTCCTTTCTCTGAATGCAGCACCCCCTTGCCATGAATGCAGCACCCACCTTGCCCTGAATACAACACCCCCCTTGACATGAATGCAGACTCACCATTGCAGCCTGATTCATGCCCATCTGCAGCCTTGGAGGAGACAGGGAGGGGGCGGGAAGAGTGCCGACAGACATACAGGAGAAACTCCTGTTTTATCGGCGGCCTTTTTTTTTTTAACAATAGAATCGGCGGCCTCTTTAATAGAAAGTCCCGCCTCCTATGATGGACAGAACAGTCTTCCAATGGCAGTGCAGGAGACGGGACTTTCTTTTACAAAAGTCGCAGTGCAAACAGGAAATACTCCTGTATGCATGGCACTCGTCCCACCTCCTCTCCGGCAGCCAACATGTATTTATTTTGTGGCCCCCGGCGCTCGGGGATTCGTTGGGGGCCACAAAAGAGATACATGTCAAAATGACTAGGCGGGCCGTCCGAAACCAGAACGCGGGCCGTGATTGGCCCGCGGGCCGGACTTTGGACATGCCTGCTATAGATCGACTTGTTCTGGACTAACACCATATAGACCAGGACCTTCAGATCCCACCGGCAGTGGTAGGCTGCATATTCATAAGGAGCCAGACTCTTTAGGCTCCTGTAAATATAGCATCCAATTCTAACCAAATGATGTTAAGAATTACAATATGCTCACTATAACGCCTTGGTAGCCCAATTTTAATTATCGTCCAATGGTTGGTGAAACATCTAACGCGGGGATCCAAGTTACAGCTTTGAAAATACTAAGCCCGGTTCAGTCCCTGAAGAAGATTCAAACCATGTTTTTTCTAAACGCGCTGGTTGGTCTGTCGTTTGACAGCCTTTGGGCTTCTGTTCTCAGCTGGTTTTTATCCATTTTTCAATTATATGTGTTTGTTTTTTATTTTAATCACTTCTGTGCTTGATGTTTCATCATGTATTAGCCTTTTGTATATGTTAATAAAATTGTAATCTTTTTCATACATCATGCCCTGTACACACGGTCGGTTTTTCCAATGACGATGGACTTTTTTCATCTGAAAAAATGATCGTGTGTGGGCCCCATCTGTCTTTTTTCCATCGGTGTTAAAAAATAGAACATGTTTTAAAATTTTCCGATGGAAAAAGAAACAATAGGAAATTCTAATCGTCTGTGTGGAACTCAAACGGAGAAAAAACCCACGCGTGCTCAGAATCAAGTCGACACATGCTCAGAAGCATTGAACTTCATTTTTCTCGGCTCGTCGGATTGTTTTAGGTCACAAAGTTTTGGACGGTCTGAATTTTGTCTGATGGTGTGTAGGCAAGACTGATGAAAGTCAGCTTCATCGGAATTCCGACAGAAAATTCCATCGGATTTTATTCCATCGGAAATCCGATCGTGTGTACAGGGCATCACTGTTTATGGTCCATTTAAAATCCCTTTTTTGAGCAAAAGTGTTTTTACTATATGTATACGGGATGGGACACGCAAACAGTATAGTTGAATAACTCAGGCAAAACCCCTTCTTTCACTCATCCTATTTAGAAACCAAAATGTAATCAACATTCGCCCAGAAGAAATTACATTCCCAGACATTCAGCAACATTTTTTCTACAATAGTAGAAGGGCTTTACATTAACATTCATCCTCAATAAAAGAAGTTGTTACCCTCCCTACACATTCATCTTACATCTCCTCATCCTGTTTTAACAAAATTCACCTTCTTCAGCTGTCATGTCATTGTATTTCAATTTCAATTGCTCTCCTGCATCATACAATCCCTTTCTGTGCAGTCAGAGATCCCAGATCCTGGCCCCATATTGTCATCTGAGTGTAAGTGGACAGAATTAATCAAAGGATGAATGTGGCACAAGTTAGGGTTACTCCAGTTAAAATTTTTATTCTTGATAAAAAAAAAATCAGAAGATAAAACCAACATGTTTCGGGGGCTCAGAACTCCCCTTTCATTAGGGCTTAAATTCCTGCTGGAACAAAAGCTTATAATGGACCCACAAATGCAATACAATTACAATTTATTATGACTGTAGTGCAGTCACTGGTTGACAACCTGGGAACTCACTGAACTGAGGGGAAAGCAGTCCCTATATGTATTACAGCAAATTGAGACATTCCTGGATGCCAGGTTAACCCTTGTGATTTTCCAGTTTGCTCTCTCTATCTAGTTTGTTAACATTAGCAAGTCAACTTTACTGTTCAGATCAGGTTGGAGGGCCATCATATGTTCCTCCATGGCTTACGGAAATTGTGAGTCCGAATTTTCTAAATGAGGGCCTGGGAGAAGTACTGTAGAATTGAGATTGGGAGAGATTTGGCAATAGAGAGCTAAAGCTTCTAATAGGCCTATTAACCACTTCCCTACCCAGCCATAGTCAAATTGCGTCCACAGATGGGATCTCCCATCCTGGGTGGACGTCATATGACGTCCTGGGCTTTGTGGGGGGATATCTGAATGATGCCTGCTGCTAGAGGCATCATTCAGATATCCTTTTGTTCTGCCGGCGATTCTGTGCGCCATAAGAATGATCATAGCGGCGGTTCCGCCACTTGATCGTTCTAATAGGCGGCGGGAGGGGACATCCCCCCTCCCGCCGCCATCCGGTGATTCTCCGGGCTCTCCTGTGCCATCGGGGGCCCGGAGAATGAATCGTCTGGCGCCGGAGGTGAACCATAGAGATGACTGGTGACCAGATGGTCACCAGTCATCTCTATGACCGTCGGAGGCCCGGGCGTGATGTGATGACGTCACGCCCGGGTTCTCAGATGTAAACAAAGCCGCCATCGTGGCTAGTAAACATGAGATCGGTGAATTTTTTTTCACAATCTCATGCTTTCCAGCCTGGAGGAGAGATGTGGGGTCTTATTGACCCCGCATCTCTCCATAAAGAGGATCTGTCACACACCATTCCTATTACAAGGGATGTTTACATTCGTTGTAATAGGAATAAAAGTGATAAAAAAAAATTAAAAAATAATAAAAAAAAAGTAAAAAAAAAAAAAAATAATAAAAAAAAAAAAAAAAGTAAAATGCCCCAGTCCCCGGTAGCTCGCAAACAGAAGCGAGCGCACACGCAAGTCCCGCCCACATATGTAAACGTCGTTCAAACCACATATGTGAGCTATCGCGGCGTGAGTTAGAGCGCGTGCAACAATTTTAGCACTAGACCTCCACTGTAACCCTAACCTGGTAACCTGTAAAAAAAATTAAGCGTTGCCTATGGAGATTTTTAAGTACCGAAGTTTGGCGCCATTCCATGAGTGTGCGCAATTTTTAATCGTGACATGTTAGGTATCTATTTACTTGGCGTAACATCATCTTTCATATTTTACAAAAAAATTGGGCTAACTTTACTGTTTTGTTATTTTTTAATTCATGAAACCATTTTTTTTCCCCCAAAAAAAAGCGTTTGAAAAATTATTGCGCAAATACCGTGCAGGAAAAAAAGTTGCAATGACCGTCATTTTATTCCCTAGGGTGTCTGCTAAAAAAACATATATATATATATATATAATGTTTGGGGGGTTCTGAGTAATTTTCTAGCAAAAGAATGATGATTTGTACATGTAGGAGAGAAGTGCCAGAATAGGCCCGGTATTGAGGTGGTAAAAAAAGCCCGGTGTTGAAGTGGTTAATAGAAACTGTCATTTGCCATTTATGTTCCTTGAATTTTGCACTTATGCATAGAGCGTATTCTGACATTATTTTTCAAGCAGCAATCAATTTTATTATTCAGCTAAAATAGAACAATTTTCTCTGCTCTTTTACTGGTAAAAAATACTGTCTTTATTGATAACAACTAGGTAACATAGGCCATTAGAGGAAGAACCATTACTTTGAAAGCACTGCAGAAGACTAACATCATGTTTTTCACACAATGTTTGACCCTAGATTTTACAAAAAAGTAAATTACAACTGAAAACTTCACAGGCCTTTTCTCCTGATAACATCCCACACAATTTCGGACTTGCAGGTGTATATATCAAGAAAAATAGCTGGCCAAAAGATAAAACATTCTGTCAAAAGTAACATGAAAAAGGGGGTCCTTTTGGTGAAAATTTGGTATAAATAGGTGTTGTGTTGTCAAAAAATGTGTACAAATCCTTCCTAGTTGTGCCATACCTCCAAAGGTCTGGCTTTCAACTTAAAGAGTACCACTTTTCTTGAGAAAAAAACATTCCCCCCTGGGGGATCAATTACAAGGATTTTAATAAACTTTGTTGCAGATTCCTCCTACCTTTTGTTATTATAATGAAATCCCTGTGTGTGTTTTTCTGTGCCCCTGTGCCCAGCGGGAGTGGTTTCATAATTATGAACCAGCCGCTGCACCTGCAAAGCTCTAATAAGAAAAATTGCATGGTCTGCATCCCTTTAGACGTGATTTCCTATTGGGAGTATCTATGACAAAATTAAAATTTTGTTGCAGGGGATGCTGGAAAGCTGACTTGTATCTTAGTGCAGGCTTCTGGGAAAATCAGTAAGCCAATCACACAAGCAGGAAATTACATATCTGGGGGGCGTTCTGTACACATTCTGTGTACAGAATACCTCCAGGTAGCCATATTGCATTGCATTTTACAGAAAATTACAGTGCTGCAGATTGAAAAGGAACGGTCATTTTTAATACCGTGTTTCCCCAAAAGTAAGACATATCCCGAAAATAAGACCTAGCGTTATTTTCCAGGAGGGCTGCAATATAAGCCCTACCCGAAAATAAGCCCTAGTTTAAAATGGTTGTAACATCCTATAATCCACTCTATTACAGTATTATATCATGTACAATGTGTGTGTTTCTGTAATATAATTGCGGGGAAGAGAGTGCCGTCGGGTCACAGAAGAGCAGAACGGTGCTATAACGAAGGTATTTGGCACAATTATATTACAGAAACACACACATTGTACATTATATACTACTGTATTTGAGTGGATTATAGGATTTTACAAGCATTTTAACTCAGTTCACACTGGGAATTCCTGTCAGGCAGGGGGAGAGAAGACAGCACATTACATGGTAAGACCTACCCCGAAAATAAGCCCTACTGTGTCTTTTGTTGCCAAAATTAATATAAGACCCGGGCTTATTTTCGGGGAAACACGGTAACATTCAATTACAATAAGACTTGTGTTGCATTTGTATATGCTATATTATAATTATTTTATAATTTATAATTATAAAATAATAATTTATTTTTATAATGATTTTTTTTCCCAGAAAAGTGGAATTACCCTTTAAGGCATATATGAAACACATCTAGGACCATCTCTTCCATGTTTGGTTAAACCATCTGGCATTCCCTTCTTTTGAGCTGAAGTTATTCTCAGTGTCTCAGTATTCAGGCAAGGGGCGACCGGTCCATTAAGGGTGCACAGGCACCGCCTCGCCTTTTTATCGCCACCGCCACCCCCTATTCATGCGTCCGGCCCCTTTCAGGACGCCGGGCGCATGAATTACAGCGACGGGAGTTTTTGACGCACCTGATTAGAGCCAGAGGCTCTAATAGGTTTCAAAATAGGGTGGGCTCCGGACGCAGAGCATTGCGCTTGGAGTCCACCCAGGTGTGTTAGAATGGCGAATAAATATTCGCCATTCTAACACTGAATTGCCTCTCCGCCAATCAGGAAGCGCGCGTCTGCCACCAATTTCCCGATTGGCTGAAAGGACAGGCGATCCTATTGTATGCCTAGGAGGAGGAGGAGGGAGATGCACGGCGGAAGCCACCGTGATCCACAGGAGGAGGAAGGACGAAAGCTGCCGCTTGCGGGACACGCTGCCTGCCCGCTCGCTTCCTAGATAGGGTAAGTGTGGGGCTTTGCTGTCCCGACCGCGTCCTAGATGGGATAAGTGCGGGGCTTTGATGTCCCGACCATCTTCTCGGGGGGGGGGGGGGGGGGGACACCCGCCGCCACTGATTCAGGCCCATTTGAGCAAAAAATATTTGACTTTCTTTAGGTCTTGGATCCAGGTTTTTTTTTTATACATCCAAAATTAATTTGCAAGCGTCTTTTTGAATTTTGTTTCTTTGATTTTTTTTTTCTTTGATTTTCTTGAACAGGCTTCTTTTTGTTACATAATAAACAAAACAAACAAAATCAAGCCCACCAGCAGTACAATAAAGGAAACAGCAAACAGAACAAATATCTACACAGTTCTTTTCTCATATGTCAATTTCAGTAGGTTTTGCAGATTTTCGATTGTCTATGATATATAAGTCCTAACCAAAAAAAAAATGTTATTTGAACCTTTTTTGCTTGAGTGTAGCTTTCCAATCAAGCAGAAATGGCCAGAATAGGATGACATACATAATTAATTTCAGCACATTGCATCTACCTAATATGTCATATTACCGGGTTATATGTGCACTTTCCATTTATTAATCTTGTTTGTGACAGTACACCTCACAGACCAATCCTTATGGTAAAGCTGGCCATATATAAAGTCTTTTCGCACCGATGGATGAATCTCCTGCTAGGACTATTGCATCCTGGCACTATTCAAACAGTGCCTGATTGGATCCATGTGCTTTCTCAAAATGACCAAGGGGTAGGAGAGTCTACCTTCATTATCAGCACCTGAACAAACTCAGTGCTGTAATAGGAATCTGCACCCCTTTAGCTGTGAAGGGTCATAAAGAGTAATTGCCCGTACACACAATCCGAAAATCAGACGAAGAATACCGCTTTCGAAGCAATCATATGATAATCAGATCGTTAGTACACAGCTTTCAAAAGCCGATCACGACAGTTCATCCGATCGGAAAAGCACAAAAAATGTTCTCGTATTATACCAGATCGAGCAATTTTTGTTTAAAGTGGAGTTCCACCCAAAAATGGAACTTCCGCTTTTTGGAGTCCCCCCTCCAGTGTCACAATTGGCACCTTTCAGGGGGGAGGAGGGAGCAGATACCTGTCTAATACAGGGATTTGCTCCCACTTCCTGGCATAGATCACAGCGGTGATCGCGGTGACCTACGCCACTTCCTGCGCCTACACTGTCCTCCCCGTTGTCTTCTGGGAGACACACAGGTCCCAGAAGACAGCAGGGACCAGTGAGGATGCGCAGCGCGACTCGTGCATGCGCAGTAGGGAACCAGGCAGTGAAGCCGCAAGGATTCACTGCCTGATTCCCTCACCGAGGATGGCGGCGGCAGCAGCCGAGAGCCGAGCGACCGATCGGCTTCGTCTGCCGACATCGCGGGCGCCCTGAACAGTTAAATGTCCATATGTTAAAAGTCAGCAGCTGCAGTATTTGTAGCTGCTGGCTTTTAATATATTTTTTTTAGGCGGACCTCTGCTTTAATCAGTACAGCTGTCATGCGAAAATGGCAGTAAGTGTGGCAGGTGATGTGGCAAGTGATATTCCGCATCTGGTGACAGGCAGCGTGGCAAGTGACTATCCACATCTGGTAGCAGGCGACAGTGGCAAGTGACACACTCAGGGCTCCCACTGATCCTACATTATGGTGAGTTGAACTATTTCATTTATTACTACAATGTAATAATAGAAATAATGCGCTTCAATCATCCTGACACCATATCAAGCATGGTGCCGTGACGATTGAAGCGCTAACACCAGCCATTGCCCGCAAAAAAACGTGACACCCGCCCGGTCTTTGGCACAATTTTCTTCCACGCAGCCGGTCCCCGGTGCCAAAAAGGTTGGGGACCACTGTTCTATGTGATTGAATAAATGATGTGAATATCTTTCAAATATTTACTGAAAAAAAAAAAAAAAAACAAAAACAAAACATTGAAATTGAAAAAATGTACTTATATTAATCTTTTGAAATAACTTGTGTTAGCATAATTGGTGAATTATCTATATTCTTTTCTTTAATTGTAATAATTTTCCAATACCCAAAGTGTACACAGAGCCAGGTCTAGGTCCATACACTAAAACAGCCATAAGCCCCGTACACATGGTCAGACTTTTTGTTTTGCCAACAAACTTCATTTTGAGCAAGTTTGCCAAAAAATCCGACCGTGTGTACGCTCCATCGGACAACCTTTTTTGGTTTTCATCAGACAAAAGTTGGGTCTGCAAACGGACAAACTTTTGGCCAACAAAAGTCAGATGGAGCAAAGTCCGACCGTGTGTACAGAAAACCATCGGACTTTTGTCCGGTGGACAAAACAAATAATGTTAAAATCAACCAACAATAGCAGAAGTTGACCAAAGGGTGGCGGCAAAGAGCAGAAAAACCACGTGATGTTGGAAAAAGTTTTGGGAAAGTTTGCAGAAAAGTCCTGTGGTGTGTATGCTATGGGTGTGCCCGGCCAACAAAAATCCACGGAAAAGTCAGATGGAAGTCCGACCGTGTGTACGAGGCTTTAGAACGTGTCGTTTGTGCAGCGGACAAGTTAGATGTGTCATATTTTTGTGATTGTGTCTGATTACTGGTTAAAGATTCTTCACTTCTGCTTTGAAACAGGAAAATCAATTTACTGTGCATGTTTCTAAAAAGACAAACAGTGAATGGTATTGGGGAATGTGACAGTGGGTTCAGGTACAGTACATAGTGATTGTTAAGGACAGGTCAATAATAGTCTTCTGTGCAAAGGGAGAAGAGTTCATTAAATGTACAAGTACAGTATACACTAATAACAGACTCCAGGCTTCATTGCTCAATTGCTCCTGATGTTTTCTGCCTGTGTCACTTCACAGATCTGAGATTCAAAGTCAGCCCTGAGGCCGGGTTCACACTGGTCCGACAAACGCTCCGACATTGGGAGCTCATGTCGTATGATGTGTGAAAATCAATGTTTCCCTATGGGAGCCGCCTTAACTGGTCCGACACAAGTCGGTCCGACTTTGAAAGTGCTCCCTGCACTACTTTGGTCCGACTTTGATCATACTTCAGCCCATAGGCGTGCGCAGCCTATTGCATTAGGGTGTGCACCCAAAGCTCAAACACACGTTTGTGTGTGTGTGTGTGTGTGCGTGTGTGCATGTGCATACACACACACTATATTGTCAAAAGTATTGGGACACCTGCCTTTACACACACATGAACTTTAATGACATCCCAGTCACCGCTGATATCCGACGCTCCATAGAGTTGCATGGAGCGCCCGTTCAGGTCCACCAAAAAAATTGACAGGCGGACCTAAACGGTCTGCCCTTATGAAAGGGGCCTTATACAGTATGTCTTATTTTCAGTGTGATGTGTATTATATGTGTTACATATCACAGAGACCGGTATTGTGGTAATATTGAAGTGTATTGAGATTTTCATACATTAGAGGGTTCCACCATTATTAAGTTATTGTTTAGTAGGTTAGCGATGCACTTTTTTTTTTGTGGTGTGGGAACACATATCAGTGCTTAGTGGCAGGTCTTTTACTGACACTTTTTTATTTTACCTGCAGTAGATTATTGTAAATAGTAGTGTGGTGATTACCTATTATACTAAAGATCGGCATGTGGCATTAATAAACATCAACATATTTCAGTTGTGCCTCACCAGGCCAGCAACCCATGGACAATGTGCATGTCTGCTGAGTTCATCTCCCCATCCCTGCACTCTTGCACTGATGGGCAGCACTGATGGCCACTGATAGGTGGCACTAATGGGCACTGATTGGCAGCACTGATAAGGCAGCACTGATGGGCCCTGATTGGCACTGATAGGCTGCACTGATTGGCACTAATAGGCAGCACTGATTGCACTGATAGGTAGCACTGATTGGCAGCATTTAGTGGCACTGATGGGCAGCACTTATGGGCACTGAAAGGCAGAACTGATAGTCAACACTGATGAGCACGGATAGGTGGCACTGATGGGCATTGATAGCACTGATGAGCACTGATAGGCAGCACTGAATGGCACTGACAGGTGGCACTGATTGGAAGCACTACTGATGGGCACTGATAGGCAGCGCTGATGGGCACTGATAGGCAGCACTAATTGGCATGTATGGGCACTGACTGGTGGCACTGATTATAGGCACTGATAGGAGGCACTGTTTGGCACTGATAGGCGACACTGATTGGAATCACTGATTGGCACTGACTGACACGTGGTACTGACAGGTAGCACTGACTGGCACTGACAGGTGGCACTGATTGGAAGCACTGACTGGCACTGACAGGTGGCACTGATTGGAAGCACTGACTGGCACTGACAGGTGGCACTGATTGGCACTGACTTGCGACACTGATTGGCACTGACTGGTGGCACTAACAAGCGGCACTGGTACTGACAGGTGGCACTGATTGGCACAGACTGGTGGCACTGATTGGCACAGACAAGCGGCACTGGCACTGATTGGCACTGACTGGTGGCACTGACAAGCGGCACTGCCACTGATTGGTGGCACTGACTGGTGGCACTTATTGGCACTGACAAGCGGCACTGGCACTGACTGGTGGCACTGAAAAGCGGCACTGGCACTGATTGGCACTGACTTGCGGCACTGATTGGCACTGACTGGTGGCACTAACAAGCGGCACTGGCTGGCACTGACAGGCACTGACAAGCGGCACTGCCACTGATTGGTGGCACTGACTGGTGGCACTGACAAGCGGCACTGGCACTGATTGGCACTGACTTGCGGCACTGATTGGCACTGACTGGTGGCACTAACAAGCGGCACTGGTACTGACAGGTGACACTGATTGGCACAGACTGGTGGCACTGACAAGCGGCACTGGCACTGACTGGTGGCAATGACTGGTGGCACTGACAAGCGGCACTGGCACTGATTGGTGGCACTGATTGGCACTGACTGGTGGCACTGATTGTCACTGACAAGCTGCACTGGCACTGATTGTCACTGACTGGTGGCACTGGCACTGACTGGTGGCACTGACAAGTGGCACTGGCACTGATTAGTGGCACTGACTGGTGGCACTGATTGGCACTGACAAGCGGAACTGGCACTGATTGGCACTGACTGGTGGCACGGATTGGAAGCAGATGTTGGTGCTTGTAAGATCCGCTCAGTGTGTGACACTGTCCTCCTGTATTGTAACTGCTTGCAGGGAGACAGAGGATCTGTCAGATTTCAGAGTTGACGTCGGGGTGGGCGGGGCCTAGCAGCTATCGAACCCCAGCCAAATAGGAGGAGGAATGGGCGTACCGCTACGTATGTGGCCCCGCCCCTTTTCTTAAACAGCCTAATAATGGCTTATGTTTGATAGCTGCTCAGTCCCGCCCACCCCCATATCACCGCAGAATTATGAAGCTCCTCGCAGACACTGAGTTGGATTAAAAATTATATATTACCAGGCACCAAACCACAGGTGCCTGTATTAGAAATATATAGAAAAAGATACGATTTGGAGGTCAGCACTCCACACACTCAGTTTGCATATTTACACTACTTTAACAGGTCTGTGTCACCTTGATAAAAAAAGAACTGCATGCCTCCGAAACATTGGATGTTTTTGACATAAACCTTCAGATAAATATGCATAGGGTGCCGTTTTCCACATTTTTTTGTTCCTGACAGCACCACTATAGGCCATGCATCCAAACTATTTATAGGCCGAAGAGATACATTAAATTGGTCGTATGCAACAATCTATTAAAAATATATTTTTAATAGATTGTTGTATAGTCCTAGTTTTCAGTACAAGTAGGGTTCAACTCAACAAAAAGTAGGGTTCAACTCAACAAACCTACAGAATCAGAGATGTATAGCATACATAATATTTGGCCTTATTAAAGGGGTTGTAAACCCTCTAGGTTTTTCACCTTAATGCATTCTATGCATTAAGGTGAAAAACCTTTTGTAGTGCAGCAGCCCCCCTTTTAATTACCTGAACCCGATCTTTCCAGTGACGAAAACGCTGTCTTGGGTCCTCATTGGATAGATTGATAGCAGCAGCAGCCCCTGGCTCCCGCTGCTGTCAATGAAATCCAGTGACACGGGAGCCAGGGGGCGGGGCTGAGTCCTGCTGTCTGTGTCAATGGACGCAGCAGCAGGACTCGGGAGTGCGCACCCGCAAGGGTGCCCCCTTGGAATGCAGGTCTCTGAGGGGGCACTCAATGTGGGGAGGAGCCAGGAGCACGTCACCCCTCCTCCCCCTCCCCTGCAGCCTTCTGAGACACATCACAGGTCCCAGAAAACTGCAAGACCATTCACAACAAAGTGCTGCGCAGCTCACGCATGCACAGTAGGATACTGGCTGTGAAGCCGCAAGGTTTCACTGCCGGGTTTCCCTTCCTAAAGAGGGACTGCAGTCTGCTCACATAATTTGTAATAAAAACATCTTTGCCATTCTGAAGCTTCCCTCCAACCACTTTGCATATTATTTTATATATATTGTGATTCTGTACTTGCCAAATATGCTGCAGAAATCTCCCCCCACTAAGTCTGGCTGCAACCATTTTAACTGTGGGAAGCTGAAGCTGCTGCCTTTTCACTTCCTGGATTTACACCGACACACAGAGGCACACCTCCAGCTCTGCAGCCCTGCAGCTCTCATTGACCCTCTTATGACTCATCCACCCTTCCTTCCTGGCAAACTCTCACGAGAGTGAGAGAGAGCTATGCATGATGTCATAAGCCTAGGTTTTTTACCAGTCAAGAAACAGGAAATGGGCTGTAGAAGGTATTTACTGGGAGAAAAAAATGTTTTACTATCCAAAGTTAAAACAACAAGGGCAAAATTTAATAGATGGAAAGTTAAAAAAATTACTGAAGGTCCGCTTTAAGATGCCGGCCCCTGCACCTGAAGCCAATTGAAGAATTGGCTTGGGTGCAGACATCCCTGAGCAGGTAAGTGTCCTTATATTAAAAGTCAGCAGCTACAGTATGCAAAGCTGCTGACTTTTCATTTTTTTGGGGGGGGGGCGACTGGAGCTTCTCTTTAATACAACAATATTCTGTAATTCACAGCAACCAGATTCATGAGATTGTACTTGTTTAGCGAACTCATACTCTTAAAAAATCATTTCTGATTAGTTAACTACATGTTTTTTTTGGAAATGAATCCACTCTACTGGACAACAGTAACCAATTATCTTCAAAACTGTGGCTAACTATGGCCTAATGCCATTTTTATTAAACTGATTGAAAAAAAGCCCTGTAAGTGCAGATGGTTTGCCTTACCTGACAAGGTTTCTTCATTTTAATAGCTATAACTTGGTATCTGTAGCAGCATAGTTCACAGGTCCATGATCCTCTTTCGCTAATCCATTTTAAAAGGCAGAGTTGATGAGTGTACCTTACAGAACCATCACATCGACATGGATTAAGTAATTCACCCTTGAATAAAATAAAAAGTAAATCAATTACAAAATGTCAATGTAAATATTTAGCAAACGCTGAAAAAAATAACACACTTGCCTAGTCCCTTCCACATTTTTGAACTTTAAACTGGATGTGATTCAAAGCTGTTGAAGGCCAGTGTGTATATTCTAATGATAGGTATCACAGCATGTTATGGGTAAGGCACCATTTCTGCACCCTCTGGCACCTTCAATGTTCTGCTCTTTAGCATATACATGTAGGGTTGCCACCTGTCCGGGATTCATCCGGACAGTCCGGGTTTTGAATCATAGGAGGGAAAAAAAGCAGCGCCTTCTAAGCGTAGCAGTGAAACAAGTTTTATTTAAAAAAACACATTAATAGGAGATACACTCACAAACGAGCAAATAGTTAGGGGGTATCTGTGAAAGGGATCATCCGCTATTCCCGGGGGCTGTTAGTCCTGGTGTTGGGGGATGAGGTCTCTGGATGTCCTCTCAAATGTCGGCAGCGGTGGCGGAACCCAGCACTCACGGCAAACAGGGACAGGACACAGTATTCCCTGGAACACAGCCGCAGATGTCGTCACTTTCGGGTGTGAGGTCAGCGGGGAAGTGACGACATCTGCGGCTGTGTTCCTTTCACAGATAAGCCCTAAGACCCCATTCACACAGGGGCGACTCGTCAGGCGTCTCAGCTGCCTGACGAGTCGCGTCCCATTCTGTACAATGGAACCGTTCTAAGCGGTACCGTTCCTGTACTACTTCAAGACGACTTCAAGGCGACTTCCATTTACTTCTATACAGAAGTCATTTTGGAAGTCTGCTTTGAAGTCGTCTTGAGATCGCCCAGCACAGTCGCTGCACAAGTCGTGCCGCCCCTGTGTGAATGGGCTCTAACTATTTGCTTGTTTGTGAGTGTATCTCCTATTAATGTGTTTTTTTTAAATAAAACTTGTTTCACTGCTATGTTTAGAAGGCGCTGCTTTTTTTTCCTCCTGCTATATTTCAGATCTCTTCTATCTGCATGCTGGCAGCTATCTCTGCGGAAAGCTAGTTTTTGAGCCAACATATGGACTATTTGTCATAGACTATTATGTGTATATATACATATATTTCTGTTGAACATCCATTCCCAATTCCTTCTATATAGTAGTTGTTTTATACACCAGTATCCAGAGTGCGCTTAATTGACTCCCTGCGAGTTTTGAATCATGTGTCCGGGTTTCAGGCAGACTAAAACCCGTACACATCATTCAGACCAGGCTGTGGCTCCCCAAGTAACCAAGATAGTCACACACAAATCTGTTGCCATCCAGGAGCTGTAGGCCGCTGTTTGGGGGCAGGTTTGGCATCACTGGTTGGCAGGCCGATGATGTCAGCAAGAGCAATTTGGCCGCACCCACTGTTCGCTGCCACACACTATGCACACCGCATAACTACTCTCCTTGGGGGCGCCCAAAGGTGTCCCAGGCTGCTAAAGTGTTCGGGTTGGGCTTGAAGAAAAGGTGGCAACCCTATATACATGTCTACTATTCTTCTTTTTTCTTTTTTTTTGCAGTCTCTTTCTGTTTAGCAACAAATTTCTCTAGGAAAGTAGCAGTAACTTCACCACAAGCAGCACATGTTACCTGAAGGTATTACTTTCTACAGTATATCCTCAACTCAGCAGTGTAATGCCTCCAAGAAAGGTTCTCTGTCATCCTCAAACCAGTAGTTCAACGCAGTATCCCCCATCAAAATATCACCCCCTTCTATCCCTGATTTTGAAGTGCCTCTGCAAATGCATTGCCCCCCATTATCAAGCGCAAAATTAGAGTGGCAGAGTGTAAGGGGGAAAAACACTATAGGAGTGACAATAACTATATACTGTATATACAGGTATATTAGTAAAGAGAACTTTAAGATTGACTATAAATGTACATACAGCAATTGTGGCTTATATCTGTAATGTGTCCAATATGTGTATTTCCTATAATCGCCAACTTTATCCTGAGGCCATAATGCAGTCATTTCCTGAAATACCACAATCAGAAAAAAACAAAACATTGTGGCCACTGGATGGAGGGGGGGATAATAGAAAATACATATCATATGTTAGCCTGTGCAAATGCTAAGGCATGAGCTCAGTGAATTTTTTATATTTGGATCTCTTTATTTATGTTGTGTATCTACCAAACGGTGGCTGTAAGCAATAATAAAATGTAACAGAGCTGTGTTGCCTGTCTTCAGGTAAAAGTAGAATTGGTCGGCTACATGGCACATATTAAAATTACTGGTCTATTTTTCTTCAACCTAAGCAATCCTTTACTAGGTGGGTACTATATGAGTGATATATAAGGGCACACGGGTGCCGCCCCCCCATCCATGCCACCGCCCCCACATATCGTCTGGCCCCTTGCAGGACACCGGGCGCATGAATTCCAATGCGTGTTTTTTTGAAGCACTGATAAGAGCCAGAGGCTCTAATAGGCTTTAAAATAGGGTGGGCTGGGGGCGCAGAAAATGCGCTTGGAGCCCACCCAAGTGTGTTACAATAGTGAATGAATATTCACTATTGTAACACTGATCCTCCTCCCAGCCAATCAGGAAGTGGGTCTGAGACCCGTCACCCGATTGGCTGAAAGGACAGGCAATTTTATTAGAAGTTAGGGGGAGGAAAGGAAACAGGAGCCGCTGCACAATGCCTGTTGCCTGATGCTCGATGCGCTGCCTGATGCTCACTTCCTGATGCCCGCTGCCTGATGCCAGCTTGGCAAACGGGGGGGTTGAGGTGCCGCCAGGGGGATGGTTGTTTGCCCCCCCCTAAAAAAACTACCAGCCACCATGAGCTCCACCTTCTTTCTGTTCATGTCCCCAATTCAGCTAGGGATTTTGCAGCTGTGGTGGCAACTCTGCACATGCTCAGTTTTCAGTGCGTTTCTATGCTAAGAATTTCCTTTCTATCACCTCTGAGCAACCCATGTCACTATAGAGTCACACATATGGGCATATACACAGTGATACATGACAGCCCACTCCCTCCCTGCTCCTCCATGCCCACTCATCCGCTAAACCCAATGGAGGCAGGATATTACATGTAAATTTATGGTGGCTTCACCTCCCTCTAATTCTAAGACACAGGCTGGAGGGGCGTGACAGCCTGTGACTGGCAGAAATCTGTCCACACCATGTTATTGCCAAAAAATACTAAAGATTTTATTTCAAATATATATTTTTATGACAATTGAAAACAGTTTATTGCTGTTATTTATTTATTTTTACACTGTATTCCAAAGGCTGTTTTTTTCTTTAACATGTGACCAGCAGCAGAGGACTAGAAGCTCCTCCTGCTTATGTTTTCCTTCAGACAGTCTGGGGAAGATCTGGGTCATGTGACAGCTATATATCAAATAGGAAAAAGGTACTTAGATGTTTTTTTTTAAAATAAAAATAATTACAGTGCCAGCATCCATATACAGAAATCAAAGGGACAATGTAATTAAACAGTGTGTGTTTAGTATCACTTTAAAGTGGATGTTAACCCTCTCCTATACCAAGTGAAGTGAACAGCCTCAGATGATACAAATCTCCCTACATAAGTTTAGATGTATATCTGCTGTCTTCAGCTTTCTATATTCTTTAGAACAGGGGTAGGCAACCTTTTGAGCACAGTGTGCCGAAAAAGGTTTTCAAAGAAATTGAGCGTGCCGATTTTCTAACAACAAAATTTAAACTTTACACTCTCAATCTCGAAAAGGATTTCTTATAAAGTAAATGCTAGTGTAAACTACTTGAGTAATAGTCACTAATTAACATCCTGCACTCTCATCCCTGAGATCAGCCCCAATTCCTGTACCTCCAGTCCTCCGATCAGCCCCAATTCCTGCACCTTCACACCTCAGATCACTGTCCCCCCTGCAAATCTGCCCCCCCCCCCCACTGTACCCCACTGCTCATCTGTTCACGCACTGTACTACCCTGCACATATGCCCCAACACTGTAACCCCCTGCTCTTCTGTCCCACCACTGTAACCCCCACTGCTCATCTGCCCCAGCAATGTACCCCCTTTCTCATCTGCCCCACAACTGTATCTCCCTGCACATCTGCTCCACCGCTGTACCCCCATGCTCTTCTGTCTCACCGCTGAACCACCTTCTCACCTGTCCTAACACTGAACCCATCTGCTCATCTTCCCCACCACTTCCCCTTTCTCATCTTCCCTACCACTGTAACCCCCTGTTCATCTGTTCCACCAATGTACCTTCTTTCTCCTCTTTCCCGCCACTGTACCCCCCTGCACATCTGCTCCACCTCTGTACCCCCTGCTCTTCTGCCCCACCCTGTACCCCCCTGCTCTTCTGCCCCCTCCTTTGTACCCCCCTGCTCTTCAGCCCCACCTCTGTACCCCCCTGCTCACCTGTCCCACAAATGTACCTCCTTTCTCCTCTGCCCTGCAACTGTAACCCCCTGCTCTTCTGCACCACCAGTGTAACCCCCTACTCATCTGTACCACCACTATAACCCTCTTCTCATTTGTCCCATCTCTGAAACCCCCCCTGCTCCTCTGTCCTACCACTGTAACCCCCTTGTCATCTGGCACACCACTGAACCCCCCCTGCTCTTCTGTCCAACCGCTGAACCCCCTTCTTATCTCTTCCACCACTGTACCCCCTGCACATCTGCCCCACCAACGTACCCTCCTGCTCTTCTGTCCCACCACTAAACCCCCCCTGCACATCTGCCCCACCATCGTACCCTCTTCTCATCATCAATTTGCAGAGTGGTGCAAGAAATCAGAGATGAGACACATCCACTACCTGTCCTGGCACACTATTCCCAGCTGAACCACCTTGTGCCTTTTCCCCAGTGCAGGTGCGTGTGGGGAATTGTGAGATTGGAATGCATTAGTGTCTCACTGACACTTCCCTGCACTGCTCTGCTGTTGGGGAGGGAGTTGGGTGCCGACAAAAGAGGCTTCGTGTGCCGATTGCGGCACCAGTGCCAGGGGTTGCCTACCCCTGCTTTAAAAAGTGAACATTGTGTGAGAATTGTTACTTCCTGTTTCAGCAGTGGGAGTGGAGTCTTGGCATACACTGTGTGACAGCTGATCGGAGGAAAGGCACACACCCCTCTCCACATAGGCAGAGGAAGAAAGAAACATGCAGAGCTGTGCTGTGGAATATATCAGCTCTCTGCTAATCTATTTATAGCAACCTCCCTAACACACATTTTCAGCTGGAGAGCTTGCCAGAAGTAATCATGCTGATAACAGAGGAAGAAAACAGCAGAAAGACACAGGACTTAGGGCTTTGGAGAGAGATAAGTAAACACTACAGATATATGTGCCCAGCTCAAATTTCATGAATCGGGTTTACATCCACTTTAAGATGAATTGCAAGGCATAGAACATATCTCTAAAAGCACAACACACCCCAAAAACAATGCATGAAAAACTCAGAGGAGTAAATGTTTCCTTAAAAGAGAAGTATGGGTTTGGCTTTTTTTTTGGCTATTCCTACAGCCGGGGGATGCAGCATCAGATCGATGCTGCCGCTGTCCCCTGGTGTCTCTGCACTGAGAACCGAGCCACGAACATCGCCGATGGCTCGGTTCTCACTCCTCCCCGAGGGGAGAGCTGCTGACTGTCAGTCAGCATCTCTCCTGCTCTGCTCCTCCACGCTCATTGGACTGCTGAGCTGTGGAGTGGCGGGGAGCGGCTGTCTCAGCGGCTCGCTGAGACCGTCATCAGTTCAGGCAGCTGGTGGATCCAGACTTGGGAAGTCGGGATGACGCTGTGCCTCGACTGATAGTAGTGACGTCAGCGGAGAGCGGACTTCAGACCGCTCTCCGCTGAAAATGAGTCACAGGAGTGCAAAACAAATTGCAATCCTGTGACCCAGAGGAGAAGCCCAGCCTAAAAAGCTCAGGCTTGACTTCTCCTTTAATGTTTACATATTAAACAATATTTGAGGAAAGACCCCTGCTCTCTTAGGACTCATAAAAATGTTGCTGTTAAAGTGTTACTAAACCCACAACAGTAACATCAGTCTGTATATGCAGTAAAGCATGTTTGTTATACTCACTGTGGAATCTAAGGGGTTAATCCTCTACATTGTGTAAAAATGCTATTTGATCTTGTCTTCTCTTATCCTCCCCTTCATCTACAGTCCCCAAACCATCTGCTGATAGTACAGAGCCTTGGGATACTCTGCACATGCTCAGTTTGGTGTGTATTGATAGAGAGGTTTTTTTTTTTCTTGGGAGAGTGCATGCGGTCAGCACAGGGCCAATCAGCACTGTCCAGATAGAGGGTCAGGGGTCCTGCAGCCTCATAGAACAGTCAGAGTAGAATGAGAACTCCTCCTACAAGCTTTAACCAGACACTGTTTAAAGTCACACGACTGCTCTAACTGCTGATGAGAAAAGGTATTTAGCAGTTTATACTTACTAAAAGTATTGCATTTCCATGTTCTGTGTACTGTGGGAGACCGGGTATAATAAATGCTGGGTTTCGTAACACTTCAACTTATTTATGCACATGGGTAGGGGTGAATGAGTTTGTGTTAAACATTATATTATGTACGTATGCATTTTATAAATTAATATTAGGATCCTTCTCTAAATCGTATGAACTAAAAAATATACTCCCATCTCTAGGAGCATTTTGTTCCCTAGAGCAGTGGTTCTCAACCCTGTCCTCAAGTACCTCCAACAGGCCATGTTTGGGGAATTTCTCTTAGATAAAATAGTACCAAGCCATTGACTCTGATTTATAGCACCTGTGCGAGATAAAGGAAAACCTGCAAACATGGCCTGTTGGGGGTACTTGAGGACAGGGTTGAGAACCACTGTTCTAGAGTAACAAGAGGCTTGGATCGTTTATTGAAAGTATTGGTTTAAGTAGAACTGAAGGCAAGCTTTTTTTTTCCCCAGTTTGGATAGGAAGGGTTATAATCCCTGTCTCATTGGAGAGATTTTTCTTTACTTCCTCCTTTATTCTTTCAGTTTATTTATTTTTCACTGTGACTGGCCTATTCCACTTCTTTACCTGCTGGCCAGGTTAAACATTGTTACCTTTTGGCGCCCCTGTATTCATATTATCTCTGTATGCTTCTGTTGTACCTATTTATTAAGATTACATTTTGTGCCTTTCTAGAGCCTACATACCTATACAGGTCACTATCATTTTCCCTGAAGAAGCCAAAGTTTGGCGAAACATGTAGGGACTTATCGCCTGTATCTAGCTGGCTGCCCAATATCTTGGCCAGCATTGCATGTATAATTTGCTCTGTGCCTGTATAATGCACCTTTGTATGTACTTGATGTTTATATTTTTGCATTTAATAAAATTATATATTTTTTATATGTACCATTTCTAATTTATATGTTTCCTGGCACCACTATAATCCCCCTTTCTCTCTACCCCACTTTGTTAAAACAAAACTGGGATGAGGTGCCAATTACCTTGAGGACTTTCCAGCCATACCCCATTCTCTATTTTCTTTACTTCCTGTCCCATAGCCAAAACAGGAAACGAGGATAATCCCACCAAAGTGAGGGAATTCCTGGCTGTCACTAGCATTCCTATTGGAAGATGTCCCATCTATTCCTGTTCTGGTTACAACCCAAAATTTGGGATGGTGTTTTATTTTCACTCCCAGTGATAATGGTAAACAGGATACGTATGTATAGGCAAATCTCCCTAATGGGGGCAGAGAAAGGAATAAAAACCTGACTGGCGATCTAATCCCTCTTCACACTATATATAACAAAAATGTTCAATTTATTATACTTTAACTAGTATAAAATTGCCAAAATATCTCCTGGTGGTTCTCCTGTGCGTTTCCATTTAAATCCCTTACCTGTTTTGTCTCCAGGGACGCTCCCACCTACAGCATTGCCCTTGTAAATGACAGCCTGACCATTGTTTGGCCACACAGTAACTACAGATATGCTCACCTTTCATGTTTCCAATTTGTCTTCTAAAATCCTCTTTCCTACAGCTTCTTTGTTTCTTTTCCAGTTGCATGCAGCTATGCTTGACCAGTCTGTCCCTGTCGTAATTGCATTCCTTTGTTTTACTGTCCTAATTCTATTTTTATCTAATTGCAGGCAGCATTCCTAATGCCTGATATCCTATAATTACGTGAAACACAGCTTCAATAGAAAAGGACGATTTAACAAAGCTAGCTATATATATCTGCTGAAATCCTTTCCAACCGAATACATAGCTGGATGGATGCCACAAGTCAATATCATGCCATTTTTTTATTTATCTGTCAAATAAAGACATTTTACTCACTAGTAGTCCCTTTTTTTAACAAGTCAAAGGAGCGAAAGCTATTTACAACCGCTAATTAAAACAGATAGCACAAATACTAGCTATATGCTATACAGAAATGTATTTTCTAGCTCTTGGATACCCCAGGGAAATTATAAGCACAGCTTGAGCACTTACTCTAAAACCTTTAAATGGCTAGTAGGATACATTTGTTGAGCGTTTGCTCTTTAGCATGAACAGGAAGAGTGAAATTAAGGTCTGGAGTAGAGGTACACATAAATATAATAATGTTTCCCTAACAGAATTATACAGCAAATGTTTGAAGTATGCATTCCAATAATGACATCTGCCTGATGGACAAACGCTAATAACCTGCAGAACAGCAGTGTACATCAATCATTATACAGTATGTGAAGAATGGATGTGTAAGAGAAAAATCTCCTGCGCTCTCTGTGTATCGTCAAAACACGGGTAGTGTGGTTCCGTCTAGAGGCAAAGTCTAAAGTCTTGCAGCCCTCCTCAGAACAATGGGTGTTCATGTGGCTAGAAAAAAGAAGAAAGAAAAAAGGAGGGCGCACCGACCTAGTGTATTACCACTTAGACGTTTTATTTAAAATATAAAAAAGCAGTAATCTTACTCACAAACGGAGCTTAAATAAAAGCTTATCGGACAAATCAGCTGGAAATTCTTTGGCACCTGCCGACTGGACTCGATGACAGAGAGGGTCGGACAGTACTTCAGACAACTGGATAGCTGACGCGTTTCTGGGGCGCACCCCTTTCCTCAGAGCCTAGATGGTCCATGATAGCTCTCCCCCACAGAACCCTCCATTATATGTGTGTGCACATGTGCAGAGGCCTCAGCTCAGGTGACCACCAATTAGCAAACCCCGCCTCCCACTCCTAACTGACCCCACCCATGTGGGTGGGCCTTCCACTAGCCCCCCTCCCACACAAATAAAAGGCACCCTAGTGGCTGTTCAAAAATAACTAGGGCAGGGGGGGGGTTTTGAGGAGAATGGGAGAAAAGAGTGGGTACCATATCACTACCCTCTAGAAATGCTGGCTATTATTGGACCATTAAGTCCTCTAGTGATGCAGACCACCAGTGCAGCAATGTATGTCCTCCATAGGCATGGCCTATTAAGATGTAGTCACCCCATATACGGGGGGTGTGTGTAAGGAGGGGTATTGGCATAGGCAGATATCAGCATACATGGTAAAGGGCGGTGGGAACCGAAGGGTCTTACCCCAAAGCAGAAGCAAAGGCAGTTCGTCCTGACGCGGCATGAGCGGTAGCTGTATCTATCACAGCAAACGTCCCTGCAAATCCGTTGGGACGCACACTGTCTAGCAACCAGGAAGTGCGGGTGCCTCCTGCGTTCCAACCCGCACTTCCGGTTGTGCCGAGACGTCAGTTCCGCTTCCCCTATGCCCAACACACCTCTAACCAAAGTACCAGGAAGTGCGGGTATGTTTGCATTCCACCCGCCACTTCCGGTCCGTCTAGGAGCCTCCCACCGCTACTCTTTGAGCCTATAGCCAATCCAGTGGTGCGACAAGCTAAACGGCATCACTCCCTCTAGTGGCCAAGAACGAAAATGGCATGAACCTCTATACTGGAGCTAAATGCAAAAAAAAAAAAAAGGGGGGGGGGCACAAACCAGAGCTGGCTGATTGATTCTCAGAACATGGCCACACACACAAGAACGAAAGCTGTAGGTGCACACAGTGGGTGGAACCCCCTAAAGGGGTTATGGAACAAATGATTAGAAAACTATTACATCTATAATAGCCCAAATATTGCAAAATAATAATGATAAAAAGCCTCCAGTGGACTAAAAAGCATACACGATAGGGCAATACTACACTAAAGGTCCATACACATAAAATTCATAAAATTTATAAATAAATAGATATATATAAAAATTAAATACATACATAATTTCATATAGAAGAGTAAAGAATTAAAATTATTAGTAGTAATATTCTAAGTAGTATTCGAAGGACCAGTAGCATTACTCCTAAGGAAAAAATGTATACACACACACATTATGCATGTATACTCACACAAACAAGAAAGGTAAATAGTATGCTATATACGTGTAAATACATAATTAGTAATATCCACCAACCCACTGTGTGACAGACCCACGGGATGTTTTCCTGCTTGGACTCACGTCCAAACCAGCAGAGACATGTGCCCTAGATAATCCACCAGAGGCACACATCTCAATGGCCTTACTAATTTGTAAATTTAAAATGACCAATCAATAGATTGAGGCCCGAAAACTCGTGAGTCTGTAAAGAGCCCACTTCTCACCATATCCAGAACATAGAACAGTCAAGTATATTATATTGTTAAAAAAGCAACCCCCCATTTTAACTCACAAAAGGTACCCAAAAAAAGAGATCTCCCTGACAGTCACCTATGTGAGGCCCTATAAACCTAAAGAACCACGCTCATCTACAAACCTAGTCGCATGGAGATCAGGGCCAGATTAAGAGCATCATGGGCCTGGTGCTGAGGATTTTGGCGGGCCTTTTTATGGAAACAAAATGAAAATGCAAACAATTTTTCGCTAAAACAAATTAAATATACTCTCACCAGTAATACCAGCCGTGCAGCAGCAACACCACCTGCTATGCAGTCTCTCACCAGCAGCAACATAGGGAGCCCACATTTCCAAACTGCCATTCAGGGACACCCCCCCTTCACAAAAAAAGATGAAGGTGGGGGGTGTAGTCTCAGGGGCTGATGGGGAAATCGGCAGTGGGGGTGATTTGTCAGGCAAATGGCTGGTGTTAGCACTTAAAATCATCTTGACACCATGCTTGATATGGTGTCAGGATGATCAAATTCCATTATTTCTATTACTACATTGTAATATATAGTGAAATAGTTCAACTCACCATAATGCAGAATCAGCTTGTCACTTGCCACCAGATGCAGCTTGTTACCTTGCCACCCATAGCCTGCCACCAGATGTAGGTGTATCACTTTCCACAGCTGCCTGCCACCAGATGCAGCATGTCACTTGCCACCAGCAGCCTGCCACCAGATACAGTGTGCCACTTGCCACCAGCAGCCTGTCACCAGGTACCGTGTGCCACTTGCCACCATATAGTGTGCCACTTGACACCAGCAGCCTGCCACCAGATACAATGAGGCCCCTTGCCACCAGATACAATGAGGCCCCTTGCCACCAGATACAGTGTGCCACTTGCCACCCACAGCCTGCCACCAGATACAGTGTGCCACTTGCCACCAGCAGCTTGACACCAGATACAGTGTGCCCCTTGCCACCATATAGTGTGCCACTTGCCACCAGCAGCCTGCCACTAAATACAGTGTGCCACTTGCCACCAACAGCCTGCCACCAGATACACTGTGCCACTTGCCACCAGCAGCCTGCCACCAGATACAGTGTGCCACTTGCCACCTGCAGCCTGCCACCAAATACAGTTTGCCACCAGCAGCCTGCCACCAGATACAGTGTGTCACTTGCCACCCACAGCCTGCCACCAGATACAGTGTGCCACTTGCCACTTAGCAGCCTGCCACCAGATACTGCGTGCCACTTGCCACCAGCACCTTGCCACCAGATATAGTGTGCCACTTGCCACCAGCAGCCTGCCACTAAATACAGTGTGCCACTTGCCACCAGCAGCCTGCCACAAGATACAGTGTGCCACTTGCCACCAGCAGCCTGCCACCAAATACAGTTTGCCACTTGCCACCAGCAGCCTGCCACCAGATACAGTGTGCCCCTTGCCACCAGCAGCCTGCCACCAGATACAGTGTGCCACTTGCCACCCACAGCCTGCCACCAAATACAGTTTGCCACTTGCCACCAGCAGCCTGCCACCAGATACAGTGTGCCACTTGCCACCCACAGCCTGCCACCAGATACATTGTGCCACTTGCCACCCACAGCCTGCCACCAGATACACTGTGCCACTTGCCACCAGCACCTTGCCACCAGATATAGTGTGCCACTTGCCACCAGCAGCCTGCCACTAAATACAGTGTGCCACTTGCCACCAGCAGCCTGCCACAAGATACAGTGTGCCACTTGTCACCCGCAGCCTGCCACCAAATACAGTTTGCCACTTGCCACCAGCAGCCTGCCACCAGATGCAGTGTGCCCCTTGCCACCAGCAGCCTGCCACCAGATACAGTGTGCCACTTGCCACCCACAGCCTGCCACCAGATACAGTGTGCCACTTGCCACCCACAGCCTGCCACCAGATACATTGTGCCACTTGCCACCAACAGCCTGCCACCAGATACACTGTGCCACTTGCCACCAGCACCTTGCCACCAGATATAGTGTGCCACTTGCCACCAGCAGCCTGCCACTAAATACAGTGTGCCACTTGCCACCAGCAGCCTGCCACAAGATACAGTGTGCCACTTGCCACCCACAGCCTGCCACCAAATACAGTTTGCCACCAGCAGCCTGCCACCAGATGCAGTGTGCCTCTTGCCACCAGCAGCCTGCCACCAGATGCAGTGTGCCTCTTGCCACCAGCAGCCTGCCACCAGATGCAGTGTGCCCCTTGCCACCAGCAGCCTGCCACAAGATACAGTGTGCCACTTGCCACCCACAGCCTGCCACCAGATACATTGTGCCACTTGCCACCCACAGCCTGCCACCAGATACACTGTGCACCTTGCCACCAGGTATACTGTGCCACTTGCCACCAGCAGCCTGCCACTAAATACAGTGTGCCACTTGCCACCAGCAGCCTGCCACAAGATACAGTGTGCCACTTGCCACCCACAGCCTGCCACCAAATACAGTTTGCCACTTGCCACCAGCAGCCTGCCACCAGATGCAGTGTGCCCCTTGCCACCAGCAGCCTGCCACCAGATACAGTGTGCCACTTGCCACCCACAGCCTGCCACCAGATACAGTGTGCCACTTGCCACCCACAGCCTGCCACCAGATACAGTGTGCCACTTGCCACCCACAGCCTGCCACCAGATACAGTGTGCCACTTGCCACCCACAGCCTGCCACCAGATACAGTGTGCCACTTGCCACCCACAGCCTGCCACCAGATACAGTGTGCCACTTGCCACCCACAGCCTGCCACCAGATACATTGTGCCACTTGCCACCAACAGCCTGCCACCAGATACACTGTGCCACTTGCCACCAGCACCTTGCCACCAGACATAGTGTGCCACTTGCCACCAGCAGCCTGCCACTAAATACAGTGTGCCACTTGCCACCAGCAGCCTGCCACAAGATACAGTGTGCCACTTGCCACCCACAGCCTGCCACCAAATACAGTTTGCCACCAGCAGCCTGCCACCAGATGCAGTGTGCCTCTTGCCACCAGCAGCCTGCCACCAGATGCAGTGTACCTCTTGCCACCAGCAGCCTGCCACCAGATGCAGTGTGCCCCTTGCCACCAGCAGCCTGCCACAAGATACAGTGTGCCACTTGCCACCCACAGCCTGCCACCAGATACATTGTGCCACTTGCCACCCACAGCCTGCCACCAGATACACTGTGCACCTTGCCACCAGGTATAGTGTGCCACTTGCCACCAGCAGCCTGCCACTAAATACAGTGTGCCACTTGCCACCAGCAGCCTGCCACAAGATACAGTGTGCCACTTGCCACCCACAGCCTGCCACCAAATGCAGTTTGCCACTTGCCACCAGCAGCCTGCCACCAGATGCAGTGTGCCCCTTGCCACCAGCAGCCTGCCACCAGATACAGTGTGCCACTTGCCACCCACTGCCTGCCACCAGATACAGTGTGCCACTTGCCACCCACAGCCTGCCACCAGATACAGTGTGCCACTTGCCACCCACAGCCTGCCACCAGATACAGTGTGCCACTTGCCACCCACAGCCTGCCACCAGATACAGTGTGCCACTTGCCACCAACAGCCTGCCACCAGATACACTGTGCCACTTGCCACCAGCACCTTGCCACCAGATATAGTGTGCCACTTGCCACCAGCAGCCTGCCACTAAATACAGTGTGCCACTTGCCACCAACAGCCTGCCACCAAATACACTGCCACTTGCCACCAGCAGCCTGCCACCAAATACAGTGTGCCACTTTCCACCCACAGCCTGCCACCAAATACAGTTTGCCACTTGCCACCTGCAGCCTGCCACCAGATGCAGTGTGCCCCTTGCCACCAACAGCCTGCCACCAGATACATTGTGCCACTTGCCACCAACAGCCTGTCACCAGATGCAGTTTGCCACTTGCCACGCAGCAGCCTGCCACCAGATACTGTGTGCCACTTGCCACCAGCACCTTGCTACCAGATATAGTGTGCCACTTGCCACCAGATAGTGTGCCACTTTCCACTCAGAGCCTGCCACCAGATAGTGTGCCACTTGCCCCCGGATACAGTGTGCCATTTGCCTCCCACAGCCTGCCCCAGATACAGTGTGTCACTTGCCACCAGCAGCCTGCCACTCCCTCCAGGACTCTGCCCCGTACTGGCACTGAAAGGTGGCACTGATGAGCTGGACTAATGGGCAATGATAGGTGGCACTGAGCTGCACTGATAGGTGGCACTGATGAGATGCACTAATGAGCACTGATAGGTGGCACTGAGCTGCACTGATAGGTGGCACTGGCTAGCTGCATTTATGGGCACTGATAGAGGGCACTCACTGAAATGTGGCACTGATAAGATGCACTGATGGGCTGCCTGCACTGAGATAGCCCCCCCCCCAAAAAAAAAGTTAACCACTTAAGGCTTCAGCCAGTACTGTACTAGTACACACTTCTTCTGCACAATTAGACCTATCTGTCTGACAGTGACCTCCCCAGCAGTGGGCCAGCGCTCATGGCTTACTTACTTTAATTTTTACTGTCCTTCTCCTGGCTCTCACAGCACCGCACACACAGAACTCCTTTCGCAAGGCAATCGAGCCTCATAGGACGCCGGGGACGGCCTCTGGATGATGACGTCACGCCGCCGAGACGTCAAGCTCCGCCTACAGTGTTTGTGTTGAGTACTGAAAGGGGAGGAGCACGCTCAGTCTCGGCGCACTGGCACTGCCTGCACCGCAAGAGGCTCTGCTGTGGATGATAGCCGCGGCTCACGGCCGCTACTCGGGGCCTGCGATTAAATGATGTTCGGCAGACTGACTCAATATTGGGCCTATGAATAATGCAGATGCAGGCTGCAGCTGCCTGCTGCCTGGACAATGTGGATGTATTATATAGCAGCCGACGGCCGGGCCCTGGTGAGAGAGTTTGGGCCTACATTATGATGGGGGCCTGGAGCTGCAGCTCCATCAGCCCCTATGTTAATCCGGCCCTGATGGAGATGGCCAAATGGCAGTGCCATAAGCTGCCCTACCAGACACCACCTATAGCGACATATGGGGGATGTTTTAGCCATGACGCAAAGGGACAAGTCCATTTGCTCATGCCAAATGTGATGACAGTAGACCAACAGCAAGGGACAGGGGCCAAAACCCCATCCCTAAACTGTCCACACTGGTCTGACTGTGATCACACTATATTATGCAGCTCTATTTCCTCGTTGAGGCCCTGCGGGGCCATAGTTTTCAGGGTAAAAATCCAGAAGGCTTCTCTTTTGCACAGAATCTGATATTTCTTGCCATTATCCAGACCACTTGATATGGCTTCTATGCCAAAGACCTTGAGACCATCTGTATTGCTATCGTGGAATTCCTTGAAGTGTCTAGGCACTGAACATTTGTCTTTCTCTGTCAAGATGTTACTCCTATGTTCATTCATGAATGGATGTGTCACTTGTATCATCTGATTCATTTTAAAAGTGTCATTAAAACAGTAACTGTCAGTGAATCTGGAATTTTTCTGAATATTATTCATGCAAATGTACTTCTGTTACATGTAATTTTTATATAATACAATATAAGAAATATACAATATATTAGATTGTAAGCTCTTCTGAGCAGGGCCCTCTTAATCCTCTTGTATTTTATGTTGTATTATAACTGTATTGTCTCCCTTTTATATTGTAAAGCGCTGCGTAAACTGTTGGCGCTATAAAAATCATGAATAATAATAATAATAATATTATTATATCTTGAGCATTCACAAACCCTGCAATGTTCAGGATTATTTTATGCTGTGCTGTGTTATGGCTGTGCTAATCCAAATTAGTTACAATTATCACTGTTAAAGCGGAGCTCCACCCTAAAGTGGAACTTCCGCTCATCGGATTCCTCCCCCCCTCCGGTGACACAATTGGCACCTTTCAGGGGGGAGGGGGGTGCAGATACCTGTCTAAGACAGGTATTTGCACCCACTTCCGGGCATAGATTCTGCAGGGACCCCCCGTTGTGTTCTGGGAAACACTCGGCTCCCAGAACACAGCGGGGAACAGTGAGGACGGCGCAGCGTGACTCGCGCATGCGCATTAGGGAACCGGCCAGTGAAGCCGCAACGCTTCACTTCCTGATTCCCTCACCGATGATGGCGGTGGGGGCAGCCGAGAGACAAGCGATTGCTCGTCTTCTGCTGACGACATCGCTGGACTCCAGGACAGGTAAGTGTCCATTTATTAAAAGTCAGCAGCTGCAGTATTTGTAGCTGCTGGCTTCTAATATTTTTTTTTACGGCGGAGCTCCGCTTTAAGGGCACCTAGTGCAAAAACATTGGAGGGGGGGGGGGGGGGATTTACTAAAACTGATGCACACAGAATATGCTGTGTCTATTCTAACTTCAGCTTGTTCAATTGCATAGCTCCCAACAGTCCCTGATTTGGAAGGACTGTCCCTCATTTGAAACAAAGTCCCTCTGTCCCTCTTTCCTCCTTATTTGTGCCTCATTATGGTCAGATCTAAATAGTTGTATATAAAATGCACTACTGATATATCAAAAAGTGTTTTAAAGTGTTACATTTTTCATCCAATTTCTAAATTGCTGCATTAGTAAATTCCAAAAGTCAGCATAAAGGTGAAGTAGTAGTAAAAAAGCACTTGTAGTTTTAAGCAATCATTTTTTATTTTTTTTATAATTCTCCTTTAGGGGTGTGTCATATGCTCCTGGTAATAGGTGTCCCTTGTTCCCATCTCAGAAAATTGTAGGTATGAAGTTAAGCTTTGACAATAAGGCTGGGTTCACACTAGTGCGACACGACAGCCAACCTTCTTTGGATCCGACTTTGCCCTGCAACATGAAGCCGACATATGTCCGACTTTCAATGAACGGGGATCCGACTTGGATCCCCGCCAATAGCAGGCACTGTGTTTGGTATAAATCTTGAGGGGGAACTCCAGGCCAAATTTTAAATAAAAACCGGCATGGGTTCCCCCTGCAGGAGCATACCAGGCCCTTGGGTCTGGTCTGGATTTGAAGGGGAACCCCTACGCCGAAAAAACGGCGTGGGGTCCCCCCCCAAAGTCCAAACCAGACCCTTATCCGAGCACGCAACCTGGCAGGCCGCAGGGGAAGAGCGGGGGATGAGAGAGCGGCCCCCCTCCCTCCTGAACTGTACCAGGCCGCATGCCCTCAACATGGGGGGGTGGGTGCTTCGGGGCAGGGGGGCGACCTGCGGCCCCCCCACCCCAAAGCACCCTGTCCCCATGTTGATGAGGACAGGGCCTCTTCCCGACAACCCTGGCCGTTGGTTGTCGGGGTCTGCGGGCGGGGGGCTTATCGGAATCCAGGAGCCCCCTTTAATAAGGGGGCCCCCAGATCCCGGCCCCCCACCCTATGTGAATGAGTATGGGGTACATTGTACCCCTACCCATTCACCTGGGGGAAAAAAATGGCAATAAAAACACAACACAGCTTTCTAAATTAATTTATTGCACAGCTCCGGGGGTCTCCGCGCTCTCTGGTTCTTTCTTCTGCCAGGCCTCCGCTATCTTCTTCCAGCTCTTTTGCTTGCAGGGCCCGGTCTTCTCCGTCGCCTTCTTCTTCTCCCGCTCTCCGGTTCTTTCTTCTGCCGGGCCTCCGCTATCTTCTTCCAGCTCTTTTGCTAGCGGGGCCCGGTCTTCTCCATCGCCTTCTTTTTCTCCCGCTCTCCGGTTTTTCTCTCGCTCTCCGGTTCTTCTCTCGCTCTCCGGTTCTTTCTTCCGCCGGGCCTCCGCTATCTTCTTCCAGCTCTTTTGCTAGCGGAGAGGTCCGGTCTTCCCGTCGTCTCGTCCGGCTCTCCGTTGTCCTTCTGCCGGCCCCTCCACTATCTTCTTCCAGCTCTTTTGCTAGTGGAGGGGCCGGTCTTCCCGTCGCCGTCACCTTCTCTCTTCTCCTTCTCGATGTTGACGCGTCGCTTCCTCCCGATCTAATGCTGGGTGTTGCGGTGCGCGCCGATTGATATAGGCTTCTCATGACGTCACAGTCACATGCTCCCATGACGTCACAGTCACATGCTCCGGGGCCACCTGGAGCATGTGACTGTGACGTCATGAGAAGCCTATATCAATCGGCGCGCACCGCAACACCCAGCATTAGAGCGGGAGGAAGCAACGAGTCAACATCGAGGAGGAGAAGAGAGAAGAAGACGGCGGCGGCGACGGGAAGACCGGCCCCTCCACTAGCAAAAGAGCTGGAAGAAGATAGTGGAGGGGCCGGCAGAAGGACAATGGAGAGCCGGACGAGACGACGGGAAGACCGGGCCTCCGCTAGCAAAAGAGCTGGAAGAAGATAGCGGAGGCCCGGCGGAAGAAAGAGCGGGAGAAGAAGAAGGCGACGGAGAAGACCCGGCCGCTAGCAAAAGAGCTGGAAGAAGATAGCGAAGGCCCGGCAGAAGAAAGAACCGGAGAGTGCGGGACCCCCGGAGCTGTGCAATAAATTTATTTAAAAAGCTGTGTTGTGTTTTTATTGCAATTTTTTCCCCCCAGGTGAATGGGTAGGGGTACGATGTACCCCATACTCATTCACATAGGGTGGGGGGTGGGGATCTGGGGGCCCCCTTATTAAAGGGGGCTTCTGGATTCCGATAAGTCCCCCGCCCGCAGACCCCGACAACCAACGGGCAGGGTTGTCGGGAAGAGGCCCTGTCCTCATCAACATGGGGACAGGGTGCTTTGGGGTGGGGGGGCCGCAGGTCGCCCCCCTGCCCCGAAGCACCCACCCCCCCATGTTGAGGGCATGCGGCCTGGTACGGTTCAGGAGGGAGGGGGGGCCGCTCTCTCGTCCCCCCCTCTTCCCCTGCGGCCTGCCAGGTTGCGTGCTCGGATAAGGGTCTGGTTTGGATTTTGGGGGGGACCCCCACGCCGTTTTTTTCGGCGTAGGGGTTCCCCCTTCAAATCCAGACCAGACCCAAGGGCCTGGTATGCTCCTGGAGGGGGAACCCATGCCGGTTTTTTATTTAAAAATTGGCCTGGAGTTCCCCCTCAAGAGCAGCACAGCACAAGTCGCATGCCAAAGTCGGATCATGCAAGACTTTGGTCTGACTTTGATCCGACTTCAATGATAGTCAATGGGCTGAAGTCGGATCAAAGTCGGACCGAAGTAGTACAGGGAGCATTTTCAAAGTCAGGACCGACATGTGTCGGACCAGTTAAGACGGCTCCCATAGGGAAACATTGATTTTCACACGTCATGCGACATGAGCTCCCAATGTCGGAGCGTTTGTCGCCCCAGTGTGAACCCGGCCTAAAACCTGGAAGTTGATTGGTTTCAATGCAGAGCTGCACCAGATTCTGTGTGCTCTAGTTTTAGTAAATCTCACCAAATATGTAACTGACATATGCAGAAAGTTTGTAGTTCAAAGTATGAAGCCTCGTACACACGACCGAGTTTCTCGTCCAAAAACGACAAGAAAACTGCAGAGAGAGCTTTCTTGCCGAGAAAACCGTTCGTGTGTATGGTTTCTCGTCAAGAAAACTTCCGGGAATCTTGACGAGAAAAATAGAGAACCTGCTCTCTATTTTTTCGTCAGGATTCTCGTTTTTCTTGTCGGGTTTCTCGCCTGTTTTGCGACGAGAAAACCGTTCGTGTGTATGCTTTTCCGAGTCTTAAAAAATCGCGCATGCTCCGAATCAAGTATGAGACGGGAGCGCTTCTTCTGGTAAAACAAGCCTTCGTAATGGAGATAGCACATTCGTCACGCTGTAACGAACTGAAAGCACGAAGACTGAAAAGCGCGAATCCTCACTTCCCAAACTTATACTTCACACGCGGTAACACGAGATCAGCAAAAGCAGCCCAAGGGGTGGCGCCATTGAAATCGAACTTGCCCTTTATACTGCTGTCGTACGTGCTGTACGTGACCGCGCAGAACAACAACGAGATTTGGAATTGACAGTGTGTATGCAAGGAAAGCTTGACAAGAATCTCGTCAAGCTTGACAAGAATCTCCTCGACAAAATCAACGGGTTTTTTACGACGAGAAACTCGGTCGTATGTACGAGGCCTCAGGCTGATTTCACACTGGGGCAGTATAGCGGCGCTATACCGTCGGAATTGCCGCGGGATTGCGGCGGTATTCGGCCGCTAGCGATGCAGTTTTAACCCCCGCTAGCGGCCAAAAAAGGGTTAATACCGCCCGCAATGCGCCTCTGCAGAGGCGCATTGCGGGCTGTATTACCGCGGTTTCCCATTGCTTTCAATGGGAAGGAGCGGTGTAGGAGCGGTAAACACACCGCTCCAAAGATGCTGCTTGCAGGAGATTTTTTTTCCTCCCGCCAGCACATCCCCTCAATGTGAAAGCCCTCGGGCTTTCACATTGAGAATGCTGGGGAAGGATTATTTCAGGCGTTATTTATGTGCTATTTTTAGTGCTAAAACGCATGAAATACACCTCAGTGTGAAAGGGGCCTTACTAAAGGCAAAACTTTTTATAGGTTTTGAATACAGTGCAGAGGAAATGGAACACTTGTTACTTTTTATTGCTGCCTGTGCCCTCGTTAAGGAGATTCACCCTTTCTATTTGTCCTGTTTACATTTATCATTGATAGTGAAAGTAAAAGAAAATCACAAATTTTGGGTTGTCCCCAGAAAAGTAATAGAGGGGAAATCTTCCAATGGGGACACTAGTTCTGGTGAGCTGGGGGTCCCCAAGGAATTCCCTTAACCACCTGCCGTCCGGCTCACGCTGATATACGTCGGCAAAGTAGGGTGACCACGTGTCCCGGATTGCCCGGGACAGTCCCGCATTTTGCAGGTCTGTCCCGGGCACCTTCATTCCAGGACAATACAGTGTCCCGGAATGAAACTGATACAGCCACCCCCTGGGCCAATCTGATTCCCCAAAAAATGCCTCCACATCACCGTTTTACTCACTGACAGTACTTGTCCTGGCCAGGAATGCCTGGAGGAGCACAATCCCCGCCCTCTGCTTGTGATTGGAGAAATCATAAATCCCGCCTCTTGTGTCTAATCACTGTGCTGTGATTCATTACAGCACAAGCTGATTTTTGGGAAGGCAGGGTGTCCCTGAATGGTAGTTTGGAAATGTGGTCACCCTACGGCAAAGTGGCACCACTGCGCAAAACACTGTATGGGTACGTCGGCCCTTTAACAGCCAGAGGGCACGCGCGCCACCGGAGGACCCAATGCGCATGGCCGGCGGGCACGATCGCCAGGTGGCTGGCAGGTGGCTGCACTGAAATGCAGCGATAAATGACATGAGGAAAAGATTTATTTTGAAATGTTATGCTGCGATGTCCATCTTGATACACCCTGCACTCGGCTGCAGTAAGCAGCAGCAGACATCTTGTTACACCCAGCCCAAACTATATGGGCTGGGGGTAACAAGATGTCCGCTGCTGGCTTACTGGAGCCGAGTGCAGGGTGTACCAAGATGGGCGTTGGGATGTTCAGCCGCTGACAGCGACCGAATGTGATGGCTCCGGTCACCGATCCTGATGCGGCTGCACCCTGCACCCCTGCCAGCTTACCTAGCTAGTTCCACTGCAGGTGAGGACTCGCTCTCAGCTCTGCTGACTCCACCCACCCTCTCTGTCCACCGACTCTGCCCACAAAATTCGCCCACTTCTATGCATGAAGGAAAAAACACCTTATGTATGCAGCTACCCCCAGCCCCCCCTGGCTGAGCCCTGTTCTGTGTCTTATGGAAACCCAGAGTAGGGCTCAGGAGAAAGCACGCATGAGTGTCCCCAAAGCACGTGGTTTGCTTTGGGATCACTCAGAGAAGAGGAGGGACTCGAGAAGAAGAGGATCGGGCTGCTCTGTGCACATAGCAGGTAAGTATAACATGTTTGTTATTTAAAAAAAAACCTAAAAACTTTAATATCCCCCCTGCAGAGTCCAAGTTGCTGATAGACAGAGCTGTTTGAGGTACTATAAAACATAGCCCAATGCTGTTTGAGGCTCGGTTCACACCTATGCGAATTGAATGTGCATTTCGCCGCATCCAATTCGCATAGCAGGAGAATGTGACTGGCTCTCTACTGTATGGAGCCGGTTCACATATCTCCGCAGCGGGTCCGGTGCGGTGTGCAGGGAGAAAACGTGTGCCTTTTTTGGTGCGTTTCAGGTTAGATTTCAGCCCAAAATTCGGGCTGAAATCGGACCTGAAACAGAGAACCAGCACGCACCGGACCCCTGCTGTGCGACGGATGCAGCTACGGTGTAAACGGAGCCTAAAATCTAAACATAAAAATATAATTTAATATGATACTGTGGGGTTGCTGTAAAGTATTAAATACTACAAAGTCATACTACAAAGTTTTTTTTTCATTTATCATCATCAGCCTTCATGCTCAGCCCAAGATGCTGACTGTGCTGATGCTGATTCTCAGTGATGCTACTGCTTGTCAGAAAATGTAAATTCAAAATGTTTCTCTATATTTTTCTGATTCCTCATCATTTTAACCAAAATCCCTGCCTAGTCCAAGATGCTGAGGGTGCTGATGTTGCCAGAAAACAAATTAATAATTTCCTTATAACATCTATATCTGATCATTTATAAATGTTTTTCTCTATCCAAACTAAAAAAATAAATATTTTTACTAATGTACAGTATCTCACAAAAGTGAGTACACCCCTCACATTTTTGTAAATATTTTATTATATCTTTTCATGTAACACTGAAGAAATTACACTTTTCTACAATGTAAAGTAGTGAGTATACAGCTCGTATAACAGTGTAAATTTGCTGTCCCCTCAAAATAACTCAACACACAGCCATTAATTGGGCCCAATTAGCCATTTTCCCTCCCCGGTGTCATGTGACTCATTAGTGTTACAAGGTCTCAGGTGTGAATGGGGAGATGGTGTGTTAAGTTTGGTGTTATCGCTCTCACTCTATCATACTGGTCACTAGGGATGAGCTTCGAGTTCGAGTCGAACTCATGTTCGACTCGAACATTGCCTGTTCGCCCGTTCGCCGAACAACTAACAATTTGGGGTGTTCGCGGCAAATTCGAAAAGTCTATGGGAGAAATCTAAATTGCTAATTATAAAGGCTTATATGCAAGTTATTGTCCTAAAAAGTGTTTGGGGACCCGGGTCCTGCCCCAGGGGACATGTATCAATGCAAAAAAAAGTTTTAAAAACGGCCGTTTTTTTGGGAGCAGTGATTTTAATAATGCTTAAAATGAAAAAATAAAAGTGAAATATTCCTTTAAATTTCGTACCTGGGGGTGTGTATGATATGCATTTGAAGTGGCGCATGTTTCCCGTGCTTAGAACTGTACCTGCACAAAGTGTCATTTCTGAAGAAAAAAAAGTCATTTAAAAGCACTCGCGGCTATAATGAATTGTCGGCTCCCGGCAATACATAGAAAAGTCATTGATAAAAGAAAAAAGCGTGGGGGTTCCCCCAAATTCAATTACCAGGCCCTTTAGGTCTGGAATGGATATTAAGGGGAACCCCGCCGCAAATTTAAAAAAAAAATGGCGTGCGGTTCCCCCTAAATATCCATACCAGGCCCTTGAGATCTGGCATGGATTTTAAGGGGAACTCCACCCCAATTTTTTTTAAAAAATGGCGTGGAGTCCCCCCAAAAATCCATACCAGACCCTTATCCGAGCACGCAACCTGGCCGGCCACAGGGGAAGAGGGGGGACGGGAGAGCGCCCCCCTCCCTCCTGAACCCTACCAGGCCACATGCCCTCAACATGGGGAGGATGTCCCCATGTTGATGGGGACAAGGGCCTCTTCCCCACAACCCTTGCCCGGTGGTTGTGGGGGTCTGCGGGCGGGGGGCTTATCACAGTGAAGGAAGTTCCCCGCTCAGGCCAATGACGTAGGCGGGGTCGGATATACCGAGGGGGCGGACCTGATAGGGAACTTCGTTCGCTGTGTAATACATGAATAGACCCGCCCCTTCTCGCGTTCCGCATCTGGTCCGCTGAGCGGACCTGATGGGGAACTTTAGAAGGGGCGGGTGTATACATTTAAAACACAGCGGAGGAAGTTCCCCCATCAGGTCCGCACAGGCATAACCAATGACGGACAGTGCTGGACATCGGGATCGCCGCGGGACACTGGATTTCATCGCTGGAATGTTTTTTTTTTTATATTTTTTTTCTTTTTTAATAAAAGACTTTTCCAAGGTGTGTGTGTTTTTATTTAAATTTTTTGACACTTTCTTCGTGAAATGGTAGGGGTACAATGTACCCCTTACCAATTCACATAGGGGGGGGCCGGGATCTGGGGGTCCCCTTTGTTAAAGGGGTCTTCCAGATTCTGATAAGCCCCCCGCCCGCAGACCCCCACAACCACCGGGCAAGGGTTGCGGGGATGAGGCCCTTGTCCCCATCAACATGGGGACATCCTCCCCATGTTGAGGTCATGTGGCCTGGTACGGTTCAGGAGGGAGGGGGGGCGCTCTCTCATCCCCCCCTCTTCCCCTGCGGCCGGCCAGGTTGCGTGCTCGGATAAGGGTCTGGTATGGATTTTTGGGGGACTCCACGCCATTTTTTTTTAAATTTGGGGTGGAGTTCCCCTTAAAATCCCTGCCAGATCTCAAGGGCCTGGTATGGATATTTAGGGGGAACCCCACGCCATTTTTTTTTAAATTTGCGGCAGGGTTCCCCTAATATCCATTCCAGACCTAAAGGGCCTGGTAATTGAATTTGGGGGAACCCCCACGTTTTTTTTTTTTTTATCAATTACTTTTCTATGTATTGATAAAAGCCGACAATTCATTAATAGCCATGAGTGAGTTTTAAATGACTTTTTTTCCTTCAAAAATGACACTTTGTGCAGGGAAAGTTCTAAGCACGGGAAACATGCGCGACTTTACATGTATATCATACACACCCCAGGTACGAAATTTAAAGGTATATTTCACTTTTATTTTTTCATTTTAAGCATTATTAAAATCACTGCTCCTGTAAAAACGTCTATTTTTTAAACCTTTTTTTGCATTGATACATGTCCCCTGGGGCAGGACCCGGGTCCCCAAACACTTTTTAGGACAATAAATTGCATATTAGCCTTTATAATTAGCACTTTAGATTTCGAACGTTCGAGTCCATTGTATTTAATAGGGTTCTAAAGTTCACGCGAACATTCTGTCTGTTCGCAGGTTCTGGTGCGAACCGAACAGGGGGGTGTTCGGCTCATCCCTGCTGGTCACTGGAAGTTCAACATGGCACCTCTCTGAGGATCTGAAAAAAAGTATTGTTGCTCTACATAAAGATGGCCTAGGCTATAAGAAGATAGCCAAGACCCTGACACTGAGCTGCAGCACGGTGGCCAACAGGACAGGTTCCACTCAGAACAGGCCTTGCCATGGGCACCCAAAGAAGTTGAATGCACGTGCTCAGTGTCATATCCAGAGGTTGTCTTTGGGAAATAGACGTATGAGTGCTGCCAGCATTGCTGCAGAGGTTGAAGGGGTGGGGGGTCAGCCTGTCAGTGCTCAGACCATAGGCTACACATTGCATCAAATTGGTCTGATGGGACCAAGATAAACATATTTGGTTCAGATGGTGTCAAGCATGTATGGCGGCAACCAGGTGAGGAGTACAACGACAAGTGTGTCTTGTCTACAGTAAAGCATGGTGGTGGGAGTGTCATGAAAAGCAAGGGAGAGGCGCCTCTGAGTGCAGACGTTTTAAAACAATTTAATAAAAGATAGTGCTACAAGCAACTCACATTTGTATGGTTAAAAACGTGCATTGTACGAAATCCAGTTAGAAGAGGAAGATGTCATCAGGTCTGTCACGGAGTATCTCCTCCTGCTGGGGCACTGTGCTGCTGATAGTCAGTTCACTGCTGTAGATGGTATGGATACGGCCGTCAGCGGTGAAGAAAAGCTTTTCTTCACCGCTGACGGCCGTATCCATACCATCTACAGCAGTGAACTGACTATCAGCAGCACAGTGCCCCAGCAGGAGGAGATACTCCGTGACAGACCTGATGACATCTTCCTCTTCTAACTGGATTTCGTACAATGCACGTTTTTAACCATACAAATGTGAGTTGCTTGTAGCACTATCTTTTATTAAATTGTTTTAAAACGTCTGCACTCAGAGGCGCCTCTCCCTTGCTTTTCTTTACAGTACCCTGGAACATGGTTTCTGTTTCACCTTGAATGGCAGCCCTGAGCTTGCACATGTGACTTCTCCTATTATTATTACTATTCTTCCAGCCTCCGCTTCATCCCTCTCCCCCCGGAGCCTGGACCCCATGTTCACTGACTGTACATCTTTTTGTACATGCGCCATTTGATTATATACCTTTGAGATATTAGTGACTTTGGACTCATGCGCATTTTTTACTTGTGTTATATGTGGGAGTGTCATGGTCTGGGCTGCATGAGTGCTGCCAACACTGGGGAGCTACAGTTTATTGAGGGAACCATGAATACCAACATGTACTGTGACATACCGAAGCAGAGCATGATCCCCTTCCCTCGGAGACTGAACTGCAGGGCAGTATTCCAACATGATAACGACCCCAAACACACCTCCAAGACGACCACTGCCTTGCTAAAGAAGCTGAGGATGAAGTTGATGGACTGGCCAAGCATGATTACAGACCTAAACCCTATTGAGCATCTGTTGTGCACTCAACTTCTTTGGTCGACCATGGTGAGGCCTGTGTTCTGAGTGGAACCTGTCCTGTTAAACCGCTGTATGGTCTTGGCCACTGTGCTGCAGCTCAATTTCAGGGTCTTGGCAATCTTCTTATAGCCTAGGCCATCTTTATGTAGAGCAACAATTCTTTTTTTCAGATCCTCAGAGTTTTTTGCCATGAGGTGCCATGTTGAACTTCCAGTGACCAGTATGAGAGAGTGAGAGCGATAACACCAAATTTAACACACCTGCTCCCCATTCACACCTGAGACCTTGTAACACTAACAAGTCACATGACACCGGGGAGGAAAAATGGCTAATTGGGCCCAATTTGGAAATTTTCACTTAGTGTGTACTCACTTTTGTTGCCAGCGGTTTAGACATTAATGGCTGTGTGTTGAGTTATTTTGAGGGGACAGCAAATTTACACGGTTATACAAGCTGTACGCTCACTACTTTACATTGTAGCAAAGTGTAATTTCTTCAGTGTCGTCACATGAAAAGATATAATACAATATTTACATAAATGTGAGGGGTGTACTCACTTTTGTGAGATACTGTATGTATATTTTTTTCAAAAACTTTTTTTCTATTATGAAAGAATCACTGGGGAAAGAGTTTACATTCCTTCCAGATTATTCTCATATGTGTGTTAAAGCTTCAAGAAAACCTAGTTTGTGAAAAGTGTAATACTATAAACCATAACCCAAAAACAAAACTTCAACAAAGTTTCTAGAACATATCTTCTACATTCTGCTGCTCTTGCCCTGCTGTAGCTCCCCCCCATCTTTATTACCGGCTGTCAAAATGACAGCTGGGAATTTGCTATGTATTGCATAACTGGAGTGGCTGATCCTTTGTAAAATGATACTTGCAGATAGTATGCAAGTTTCATTAACTAATACAGTGTAACAATATAACAATGTACTGTTACACTGTACTGTATTTAAAATTTCATTCAATTTGCCCCTCCCCTACGCGTTACATCACAGGGTCTCTTGACTTATCAGGGGGATTCCCCCTGATGAGTCACCAGACCCAGTGATGTAACGCGTAGGGAAGGGGCAGATTTATTTGGCAAGACGTTATTGCATCTTTCACGGAGAGGCACGAAGTAGCTGCAGCATCGTGGTTTTATATGACATATATACATATATACACGGGAACACCTTTTAAATGTGAGTTCTATGCACATTTTTTAATACATTTTATATTGTTTAAAACGGTATAAGCACTATTTGGAGCTCTTTCTCTTTCACATATATCGAGTCATAATGAAGCAGCAAGGAGGAAAGCATGATCTGTTAGTCCGGGCAGCCAAAAAAGCTTTATTTGACCAAACTTAAAAGAGAAGTATGGGTTTTTTTTTGTTTGCTAATCATACTTACCTAGGTGGATGCAGCATCAGATCAATGCTGCAGCTGTCCCCCAGCGTCTCTGCACTAAGAACCGAGCCATCAAACATTGCCGATGGCTCGCTTCTCACTCCTCCCCGAGTGGAGAGCTGCTGACTGTGAGTCAGCATCTCTCCTCTCTGCTCCTCCAGGCTCATTGGAGCGCTGAGTTGTGGGGGGACAGCTGTCTCAGTGTCTCAGCTGCTTGCTGAGATGCTAAGACTGCCACCAGTCAAGGCAGATGGCGGATTCAGGCTTTGGAAGTCGGGATGATGCGCTGCCTCGACTGATCCTGGTGACGTCAGTGGAGAGCGGACTTCAGACTGCTCTCCGCTGAAAACGGGTCACTGGAGTGCAAAACGAATTGCACTACTGTGACCCAGAGGAGAATTCCAGCCTAAAAAGCTCAGGCTGGACTTCTCCTTTAAGTGTGAGGTCACACTCTGTGAAGTGAGCGTATTTCCTATGGGGAAGCACTGAGGTGGTTTGATACAAAGCACAGATTTTTGAGGATTTCCGAAGAGTTAAAACTTTTTTCTGACATTATTCATTAACTATTTAATTGCACTTAAGCACGGAATTTATATTATTATAAGAAAAAATATACATGAATGTATTATATTATTGTTTATTCACGTTATTATGATGGCACTAATATTGGCACAGGAAAATTGAGACACTAAGGCCCCTTTCACACTGAGGCGTATTTCAGGCGTTTTTGCGCTAAAAATAAATAACGCCTGAAATACTCCTGCCCCAGCATTCTCAATGTGAAAGCCCGAGGGGCTTTCACACTGAGGCGGTGCGCTGGCAGGAGACAAAAAAATCTCCTGCAAGCCGCATCTTTGAAGCGGTGAAGAAGCAGTGTGTATACCGCTCCTTGCCATTGAAATCAATGGTACACCGCGGTAATACCGCCCACAAACCGCGGCCATAGCCGCGGTTTGCGGGCGGTATTAACCCTTTTTCGGCCGCTAGCGGGGGTTAAAACCGCACCGCCAGCGGCCGCATATCGCGGTAAACACGACGGTATAGGGCGCTGAAAATCGCGCCGCTATACCGTCACCGCATATGCCCGCCCCAGTGTGAAAGGGGCCTAAGTGGTTGGATACATTTATTAACATCAGCGCAGCATTATTAGTTTGGAGTTTTATTTGCACATTTATATTGGGAGTGTGTTACTTGCTGCTTGCATATATTTCACAGATTGTATTCTAGGTGCTCACAAGACTACCTATTATATTTAAAATTTCATTCACATGTTAAAAAAAAGGGGGGGGGCGCCATCCCCTTCCTGGCCAGAGTCCGGAAATGCCAATAAGAACTTCTTGTTCCAAAGAAACCAGCTTGGTGAAAACCCCAAAAAAGGTTTATGGAGAAATGTCTGCTACGCAAGAAGGAAAGGATCAAAGATCCACAGGGAGTGGACTTTCTTCACAAAGACCTCAGCCAAAAAGCACCACTTGAAGATGGCCCAAAAAGTATCAGTGCAACTTGGCAATCCATATCCAGACAGGGTTTGCAGATCATGCACTTCTCAAATTAAGAGAATCCAGGAATCTGATTCTCTTTGAGAGTGGTCTCCTGAGCATTCAAAAAAAGGGACTGCCAGGAAAAAGCACTAGGGTGCACATGAAAGCTAGGCTATTAACAGGATTTGGAACTGTTGGAGGACACAGAAGAAGACATAGAAGAGCTTGCTAGGAAAGGAAGCCATAGATATTGATCTCTGTCGATGTCACGGGAGAGGAATAGGGTGAAGGGGAGTCAAGCACTACAACGGCTTTAACCACCTGTGAGGAAAAAGGAGTCCTCTGTGAGGAGGAGTGCAAGTCAGAGTGTGGTTTAATTCCTAAGTCTAGGCTGAATGAGGCGTCTGACTCAAGGGTCTAGAGTGAAAGCTAGAGGTGGAAGTCAGAGCACCTAATGAACAGGGAGACAAACTTCTATGGGGAGGCACATAACAAGCCTTGGGGAAACATGGGAAATGTTGGCCTTACCCAATGGAACTGAAGACGACTCTGATGAGGACAACCCTATAAAAATAGGGGTTCCAGGATCTAAGTTGCAGGCATCTGTTCCATCATGGAACACAGAAAAGTCGTCTCTAAAAGCAGTAGGGGAGCATGGGCTGAGGTCATCCACTGCAGAGCAACTACCCTCTGTGTGATTTTGAAATTACGTGTTGCACCTCAATACAAAAAACAACTTGTCCCAAAGTGAGGCAAGGCCCTGCATGATCAAAAACCCAAGCAGATAGAGCTAATTAGGTTCGCAAGTGGAGAGTGAGAACGTGCAATGCTTCACCTAACTGACGATGTCAGTTCTTGAGTATCTCTGCCCTAACCCCAACATGGTGAAACCAGTGGTTGGCAGGTATTTTTGAAAAATATGCAACTGCACAACAGTAGCTTCCATTGCTTCAACCCAACCTGCCTTACACACTAAGTGAGCCTTCAGAGACTGAGTCAGACGAGAGGCTGTGTCATGGCTCTGAACTCAGGTTTCATTCTATGACTATCTAATACAGTACACAAAGGTCTAGAAAGCTCCAGTTCTCAAGGGTCGCATTTCAAGCTGGCCCTTCAATCTTTCAGCTGTTGCTGGGAATACACTGCTCCAGATAGCTGCTATGTAGAGCCCTAGCTCTAGCAGCATTTTAGAAATTCTAATTTAAGTTGCCAAAGACAAAAATATCTATGTTGTACCAGGTATCTTATTTGAAGAAAAAATAAATGGAAAAAATAGAGGGAAAAAGGATAGCAAAAATATAGTTACACTTTTTCAGCAGAGCTGAAAAGAAGCATCCAACCTCCTAGGACACTCGCAAAAACTCGCAAAAACTCGCAAAAACTGATGCATGATGGTTAGAGTCAGGGTTAGATGGGGACTGGCTTAACATTTTTTGTTTGTCAGTATCCAAACCCCCTGTATAATAGTATAATAGTAAAATCTGTTAAAGATTTCCCCAATTCCCGTGTCCCCCAATAGCGACAAAGAAAATAATTTTTCCAAGACAATATTGCCAAAAAAGCCTAGTTTGTCCTCAAACAACAATGAATGTATTACTTTATTTTAAAGTGGTTCTAAAGCCTTAAAGGGGTTGTAAAGGTTTGTTTTTTATTTTCTAAATAGGTTCCTTTAAGCTAGTGCATTGTTGGTTCACTTAACTTTTACTTCGATTTCCCTTCGAAATTTTTTTTTTCTTTGTTTTCTTTGTCTGAAATTCTCACTTCCTGTTCCTCCTCAGTAAGCTGTTCAGTAAGCTGTTCTGGCTGACTCCACACCACTCGGATGATGGGGGCAAGTTTACTGAGGAGAAACAGGAAGTGAGAAATTCAGACAAAGAGAAAAAAATTTAGAAGGGAAATCGAAGGAAAAGGTAAGTGAACCAACAATGCACTAGCTTAAAGGAACCTATTTAGAAAATAAAAAATAAACCTTTACAACACCTTTATGGTTTTTCACCTTAATATATTATATGCAATAAGGTGAAAATCCTTCTGTGCTGAAGCTGCCCCCCAGACCCCCCTTTTCCTTACCTGAGTCCATCTGATTCAGCGATGTGCACGAGCGCAGCGGCTTCCGCTGCTGTCTCCCTCCTCATTTGACAAATTTGTGGCTCCCGCTGATGTCAATCAAATCCGGTGACACGGAAGTGGGAGAGTGGGGCTGAGTCCCGCTGTTTGTGTCAATGGACGCAGCAGCTGGACTCAGGCACGAGCATGCACGGGCACCAGATAAAAAGGAGGGGCCCGGAGCGCCGGCGGGGGACCCTAGAAGAAGAGGTTTGTGGCATGTATAAGTATAGGCATGTTTGATATTTTTATTTAAAAAAATGAAGCTGTACAACCACAAAGTAGAACTATAGGCAAAACTTTTTCCTGGTGCCTCCATGACAGCATACCTGTGACAAGCTCTGCCTTGGCTCCTCCCTCAGGACCAGTGAATATTATAAAAGAAAAGGATTAGTGCACTCCCAGCCTTCTCCTTTTTTTTCCTCATACCTCATGGTCAGTGAATGGTGATCGAACTCCCCTTACCGCTGCAGTCGGCAGCTTCCAGCTGGGTTTTAAGCCTCTCCCAGATGAAGTCACTATTCTTGGGCAGCTAAATGTGCTAATAAGATAGGGAGTCCCTTCTGTGGGCCTTTTGGAACAGCAGTTGTCTCTTAACTAAGAGCTCCTATCTGTATTTATATACTGGCATTTGCTCAAGCCTGCAGCAGAGAAAGCAGCTATATCTAGTTTTCACTTAGCCTTATTATTCCATTTCTCCCTCCTGACATCTATTCTCTCTCACTTTCCTTTCCTTGTGTTCCTCTGTCTCTTTTTTGCTTTCTTTCCCCCCCCCCCCCCCACCACCTTTCCCTCCTTGTGATATTGTACCTTCATTCCTGGTTGCTATAGTGGGAGGCGCGCACCTCGCACCGGCTTTTCTGAGTCCCTTAGCGTCTTCCTGCCCACTCTGCACATGTGCGGATGTCAGGAGTTGGCTTAGTTGGCCGGGCTGAGTCAGGGGGCTGCATAGGACCTAGTGCTGCTGGCCACACTTGAGCGGTCTGGCCTGCGGTTGTGGCGGCCATCTTGAATAGGGGAAAATTTAAAAAATGTTGCCCTTGTTTGTCAAAATCATTTTTTAGAGGGTTGTATCTTCCACAGATGTCCCTCCCCTCTTATTACTGGAATCCTGTTGTCACCTGAGGAGGTTGCCTGTGCGGGGAGCTCCTGGAGGGGACCCTGTTTTTTCCCAACGGTAAATGTAATTTCTTTCTTTTTTTTTTTTACCCAGGAATACCGTTTCCGTGCTCCAGCTGAAATACCAGTCGCTAACTCCTTTATCTTTCTCTAGCTGCTTTTTCTGTCTGCTGCCTAAAATAAGCAGTACGCCATCTGAACAAGACCCTCTTCAACTTTTAAGGTAGGGATCGTCGTCCAGTTGAGTAAGAAAAAAAAAAAAAAAGAGAGCACTTATGCTGGTACGTTTATGTATTTCAGTCTTGTACGCAAGAAGAATTTCAAGCGGACATCAAGGCGACATAAACAAACCTATGAAGGCCCCAACCAGGGCACACCATCTAGATTCGGATTCTATGCAAGCGGCGAGGGTTCATCCGTGAAAATACATAGTTCTTCACATTCACCAACTCTCAAATCCCTAAATGCCGAGCATGCGGGGTCATCCCATTACCAGCCAATTGGTCTGCAAAAAGCTGTTTTAGATTCTATGCAGCAGACAGAGAGTCAGAGGGTTACCAGGTAAGCTGTCCTGCTCAAAAGATGGGCAGGGGTTACATAGCAGAAGGAGCAACAGCAGTTCCATTGCAGCAATTAGCTCAACCTCCTCCAGAGAAGTTAACTCTTCCTGGCCCATCCTCGAGAGAAACCTCTCACCACGCAGCAAGTATCCCTCTTAGTCTGTTTTCACACTGAGGCGCTTTGTAGGCGCTATTGCGCGAAACATAGCGCCTGCAAAGCGCCCTGAAAGAGACGCTCTTTTATCTTCAGTGTGAAAGCCTGAGGGCTTTCACACTGGAGTGGTGCGCTGGCAGGACGGTAAAAAAAAGTCCTGCCAGCCGCATCTTTGAGGCACTGTAGGAGCAGTGAATATACCGCTCGTAATGCGCCCATGCCCATTGAAATCAATGGGAAGCGCCTCCGAACTGCCCGCAAAGCGCCGCTGCAGCAGCGTTTTGCGGACAGTTTTTACCCTTTTTCGGCCGCTAGCGGGGGTTAAAAGCGCCCCGCTAGCGGCCGAAAATCACGGCAAAGACGACGGTAAAGCGCCGCTAAAAATAGCGGCACTTTACCGCCCCAGTGTGAAAGTACCCTTAGACATTTGGATGATAGTGGGCCATCTGAGGATACCTCAGAAGAGCTCGGCCCTCGGACTTCAACCTTTCCTCGTTCACCCCTATGTCCAGGCTGTAAAGCCAGCTATTGGCTGGGAGGAAGCCGACACTACATCTGAGAAGTCAAAGATGTACTTCCCATTTCTGAAGAAGCAGGTTTCCTTCTTTCGGAAGTCGCACATACAGTAGGTGCCGCCGATATTGTATTTCTATCGCGCTCCCATCGCCGAGATTCTCGGCGACAGGAGTGCCGAGATCTCGGCAGCAGGGTGGCGACACGTGTCGCGCTCGCTGCAATAGCGAGGAGACGCAACACTGTATTGAGCGGGGATCCGACGCGGATTCCCGCCAATACCAGGCACTGCGTTTGGTATGAATCCTGAGCGGGAACTCCACGCCAATTTTTAAAGAAAAAAACGGTGTGGGTTCCCCCTCCAGGAGCATACCAGGCCCTTGGGTCTGGTCTGGATTTGAAGGGGAACCCTACACCGAAAAAACGGCGTGGGGGTTCCCCTCAAGATCCAAACCAGACCCTTATCCGAGCACGCAACCTGGCAGGCCGCCCCCCTGCCCCTGAGCTCCAAACCCCCCATGTTGAGGGCATGTGGCCTGGTATGGTTCAGGAGGGAGGGGGGGCGCTCTCGACCCCCCTCTTCCCCTGCGGCCTGCCAGGTTGCGTGCTCGGATAAGGGTCTGGTTTGGATCTTGAGGGGGACCCCCACGCTGTTTTTTTCCTGCACTACTTTGGTCCCACTTTGATGCGACTTGAGGTCCACAGACCTCAAGAATACACAAGTCGCATCAAAATGGTTGCCATTCCAGAACTGCAGTATCCATCATGCCTAGTCATGTCTGTGAATATCAGAGCTTTAAAATACCTCATGGGACATGTGGTTCGGCAGCAGCTGGAAGCCATAGTTTGCAAATCCCTGCTCTAGTACAATAGTTTCATGGATATTCAAATTGGTTAAGAAGGCGTACAGGGCTAGGGGTCTAGAACCTCCTCTTCAGTTGGGCTGTATGCCACCCGGTTGTTTTCTGCTTCTTGGACAGTCAGAGCAGACGTATCCATCAAAACGATCTAAAGGGTAGGATCATGGTCATCCCAACATGCGTTTACGAGACATTCCAGAGTAGACCCGGCAGCTTTCTCATCTGTAGAAACTGGCAGACAGGCTATCAGGCCAGCATTTGCCTATTTTAAGCCCTTTTTCAAATAAATCTTTTACTATGCATCATCCCACCAATTTCAGCTAGTTATTTGTCCCAAGTATGCTGCCATAGAGGCACTAGGAAAACAGAAAATTGTTTCATACTTACCATAATTTTCTTTTCCTAGTGCCTATCCATGGCAGCACACAATCCGACCTTCAGTATGCTATATTACGTAGATGCTGGGAGTGCACTAATCCTTTTCTTTTATAATATTCACTGGTCCTGAGGGAGGAGCCAAGGCGGAGCTTGTCACAGGTATGCTGCCATGGATAGGCACCAGGAAAAGAAAATGACGGTAAGTATGAAACAATTTTCAGTTTTTTTTTTTTTTCCATTTTGGATAGAGCAATGGAGGGTTAAAATCCCTGACAGATTTTTTCGCCATCTGTGTCCCATTGCAGAGATTTCCATTCACTTCCTGTCACATGCTTGAAACTGTCAGTCTTGCAATGCCTCATGGGACTTGTAGTTTTGCAACAGCTGGAGGGCCACAGGTTGAGCACCCATGCTTTAAGTGATGCCCCATTTATTGCAGAATAAGCAGGTCTGTAGCAGAAATGTAAAAAATTGGTCTTGTCGATAAAGTGTATAAATGTACTATGTGTTGAAATGGTTAGGTCCCATGCACACGAGACGCAGGTGCAAACTCTGCTGAACACATGTTTTTAAACGCTGAAACCGGCATTTAAAAACGCGCGTTTGGCCGCGTTTGCAGCCGCGTTTATTGGCGTTTAGCGGCGTTTTACCGCGTTTGCGTTTATAAGCGTTTCATCATAAGACCCTCCCTAAGCTCAAAAAACAGTACATTTTAACCATTTCAGCCAGTTTGTGAGACCAGAGTGAGTAGCAGCAGCTGAGAGAGCCGCAGTGTACTTGTATTTAGCGTATCACCTGCCACGTCACTTGGCCACGTCACCTGGCCACGTTACCTGCCATGTCACCTAGCCACGTCACCTGCCACAAGTTGTGGATTGTCCACTTGCCACGTCACCTGGCCACGTTACCTGCCACGTCACCTGGCTACGTCACCTGCCACAAGTTGTGGATTGTTCACTTGCCACGTCACATGCCACGTCACCTGGCCACGTCACCTGGCACAAGTTGTGGATTGTCCACTTGCCACGTCACCTGGCCACGTTACCTGCCACATCACCTGGCCACGTCACCTGCCACAAGTTGTGGATTGTCCACTGGCCACGTCACCTGGCCACGTTACCTGCCACGTCACCTAGCCACTTCACCTGCCGCAAGTTGTGGATTGTCCATTAGCCACGTCACCTAGCCACGTCACCTGCCACAAGTTGTGGATTGTCCACTTGCCACGTCACCTGGCCATGTTACCTGCCACGTCACCTGGCCACGTTACCTGCCACGTCACTTGGCCACGTCACCTGCCACAAGTTGTGGATTGTCCACTTGCCACGTCACATGCCACATGCCACGTCACCTGGCCACGTCACCTGGCCACGTTACCTGCCACGTCACCTAGCCACGTCACCTGCCACAAGTTGTGGATTGTCCACTGACCATGTCACCTGGCCACGTCACCTGACACAAGTTGTTGATTGTCCACTGGCCACGTTACCTGCCACAAGCTGTGGATTGTCCACTTGCCACGTTACCTGCCACAAGTTGTGGATTGTCCACAATGCAATGCAAGCAATTACAGTTTTCTTTTATATTTTTTAATAGTTTTTCATCATTTGCCATCATTTTTGAGATTTCTAATGTTAAAAAATAGGTCACCTTTAAAAACGCTTATAAACGCAAACGCGGAAAAACGCCGGTACCGCGTTTAGCCGCGTTTAGCAGCGTTTAGCGTCTGAAACGTGGAAAACTTTTGCGTCTGAACCCATTTTTTTGCTTCTGAAAAAACGAGGTTAAACGCAACTGCTTGTAAACGCCAAAAAACGAGACTGTGTGCATGGACACATAGGATAACATTGAATGGGTTCAGGGGCAGTTGAAAAAAGCGTCCAACTGCCTCTGAACGCGCGTTCAACAGCAAATAACAGCGTCTTGTGTGCATGGGGCCTTAAACTGTTGTGTATTTTGAAATGTTGAACTAATCATGCTACTGATGTGGAGTAGTGTGTGGATATATGAAGTAGCTGTCTTCATAGTTGCTCTCTCTCTTGGCGTAGCCATATAATGTTGGTCTGCAGGGAGAGACTGAGTGAGGACAGTCTTGTAAGTACAAGCTAGCATTTACTGGAGCTGGACATAAGATACATTTTCCTTTTAGAGAGGTAATTTGAAATATGTAGTAAGTCCCAGACAGGCTAGAATTTATTTTATGCCTTTTATTTGTCCCTGTGGAAATGTTGCCTAAATGCTGGAAAGGCTACTTATGTTTATTTTATGCAGGAATGCAATAAAGATGCTTGAAAATAGTTTTAAACCCGAACTGATTTGTAAACTCTCCCTATACAATCCAAAAAAAAAAAAAAGAAAGAAAAATAAGGCTGCCTAGTGCAGGAGACAGAGAAAAATGTGCTCTATATATTACTTGTAATTATATCTATACAAGGAGGCAGCAGACATATTTGATCATTACATATGAAGGCTCTGCTTCCTGCGTTGCAATGCTACACAAAGGTTATGCTTTACTCCTACTCAAAATCTAAAACCTATTCATTATCTGACTCATCAAAAACCACGATCCCCATGTTTGGCTAATATCTTATATCCAGAGTCACACAGTTAATTTGTGATCTGGTACACAGGATAATGTATCAACATCCTAAATATATACAGTATGTAGAGCAACAAACTGAAAACACTTGTGTGACCGTTAGGGATGAGCTTCGAGTTCGAGTCGAACTCATGTTCGACTCGAACATTGCCTGTTCGCCCGTTCGCTGAACAACGAACAATTTGGGGTGTTCGCTGCAAATTCGAAAAGTCTATGGGAGAAATCTGGGAGTGCTAATTATAAAGGCTTATATGCAAGTTATTGTCATAAAAAGTGTTTGGGGACCGGGGTCCTGCCCCAGGGGACATGTATCAATGCAAAAAGAAGTTTTAAAAACGGCCGTTTTTTTAGGAGCAGTGATTTTAATAATGCTTAAAATGAAAAAATAAAAGTGAAATATTCCTTTAAATTTCGTACCTGGGGGGTGTGTATGATATGCATGTAAAGTGGCGCATGTTTCCCGTGCTTAGAACTGTCCCTGCACAAAGTGTCATTTTTGAAGGAAAAAAAGTCATTTAAAACTCACTCGCGGCTATTAATGAATTGTCGGCTTTTATCAATACATACAAAAGTCATTGATAAAAAAATAAAAAAAAGCGTGGGGGTCCCCCAGAATTCAATTACCAGGCCCTTCAGGTCTGGAATGGATATTAAGGGGAACTCCGCCGCAAATAAAAAAAAAATGGTGTGGGGTTCCCCCTAAATATCCATACCAGGCCCTTGAGATCTGGCATGGATTTTAAGGGGAACTCCACCCCAAATAAAAAAAAATGGCGTGGAGTCCCCCCAAAAATCCATACCAGACCCTTATCCGAGCACGCAACCTGGCCGGCCGCAGGGGAAGAGGGGGGGATGAGAGAGAGGCCCCCCCTCCCTCCTGAACCGTACCAGGCCACATGCCCTCAACATGGGAAACTTCCTTCACTGTGTAAATTTAAATTACTAAGTGAAGGAAGTTCCCCGCTCAGGCCAATGACGTAGGTGGGGTCGGACATACCGAGGGGGCGGACCTGATGGGGAACTTCGTTCGCTGTGTAATACATGTATAGACCCGCCCCTTCTCATGTTCCGCATCTGGTCCGCTGAGCGGACCTGATGGGGAACTTTAGAAGGGGCGGGTCTATACATTTAAAACACAGCGAAGGAAGTTCCCCATCAGGTCCGCACAGGCACAACCAATGACGGACAGCGCTGGACATCGTGATCGCCGCGGGACACTGGATTTCTTCGCTGGAATGTTTTTTTTTTGTTTTTTTTTTAATAAAGGACTTTTCCAAGGTGTGTGTATTTTTATTTACATTTTTTGACACTTTCTTCGTGAAATGGTAGGGGTACAATGTACCCCTTACCAATTCACAAAGGGGGGGCGGGATCTGGGGGTCCCCTTTGTTAAAGGGGTCTTCCAGATTCCGATAAGCCCCCCGCCCGCAGACCCCCACAACCACCGGGCAAGGGTTGTGGGGATGAGGCCCTTGTCCCCATCAACATGGGGACATCCTCCCCATGTTGAGGGCATGTGGCCTGGTACGGTTCAGGAGGGGGGGGGGGCGCTCTCTCGTCCCCCCCTCTTCCCCTGCGGCCGGCCAGGTTACGTGCTCGGATAAGGGTCTGGTATGGATTTTTGGGGGGACTCCACGCCATTTTTTTTAAATTTGGGGTGGAGTTCCCCTTAAAATCCATGCCAGATCTCAAGGGCCTGGTATGGATATTTAGGGGGAACCGCACGCCATTTTTTTTTAAATTTGTGGCGGGGTTCCCCTTAATATCCATTCCAGACCTGAAGGGCCTGGTAATTGAATTTGGGGGAACCCCCACGCTTTTTTTTTTTTTTTTTTATCAATGACTTTTCTATGTATTGATAAAAGCCGACAATTCATTAATAGCCGCGAGTGAGTTTTAAATGACTTTTTTTCCTTCAAAAATGACACTTTGTGCAGGGACAGTTCTAAGCACAGGAAACATGCGCGACTTTACATGCATATCATACACACCCCCCAGGTACGAAATTTAAAGGAATATTTCACTTTTATTTTTTCATTTTAAGCATTATTAAAATCACCGCTCCCGTAAAAACGTCTATTTTTTAAACCTTTTTTTGCATTGATACATGTCCCCTGGGGCAGGACCCCGGTCCCCAAACACTTTTTAGGACAATAAATTGCATACACTGTATTAGCCTTTATAATTAGCACTTTAGATTTCGAACGTTCGAGTCCATTGTATTTAATAGGGTTCTAGAGTTCACACGAACATTCTGTCTGTTCGCAGGTTCTGGTGCGAACCGAACAGGGGGGTGTTCGGCTCATCCCTGGTGACCGTCCAGAAAGGTGCATCACCACAACATACAAAATACTATTAGTTAAAAATTATTTAGTATTTCATTAGTACAAGAACAGTAAAAACATATATTCTCATGAAAAACTGATTGTATACAGTTGTACGTTTTTCACAGTGTACATCACTTAAGCCCTGTACACACGATCGGATTTCCTATGGATTTTTCCATCGGAAATCCGATGAAGCTGACTTCCATCAGTCTTGCCTACACACCATCAGTCAAAAAACCGATCGTCCCAAACGCCGTGACGTAAAACACTCCAACGAGCCAAGAAAAATGAAGTTCTATGCTTCTGAGCATGCGTCGACTTGATTATGAGCATGCGTGGGTTTTTTATCCGATGGAGTTCCCCACAGACGGTAGTACTGTATATACTCGAGTATAAGCCACGTTTTTCAGCACATTTTTTTGTGCTGAAAATGCCCCCCTTGGCTTATACTCGAGTCACCTTTTTGCGCCTGATCTCCCAGACTTTGGGGACCCGGTACCGACCGGCCGTAGCCCCACTCTTCCTCTACAAGTGTGCAAAGTTTGTTGTCCGGGGGACCTACGGCCAGGGAGCACCAATTTTTCAAACCCGGGCACCCCTTTCATAGACTCCCATGTTAAACGTCAGTCTAGTCATGGACACAGTGAGGCATGGGCACAGTGAGGCAAAGTGAGGCACAGTGAGGCATGCAGATGGACACCCTAGGCTTATACTCAAGTCAATACGTTTTCCCTTATATTTGTGGTAAAATTAGGTGCCTCGGCTTATATTCGGGTCGGCTTATACTCGAGTATATACGGTAATTTGCTATCGTTTTTTTTTTTCAATCGGATAAATTTAAAACATGTTCTATTTTTTAACACCGATGGAAAAAAGACCGATGCGGCCCATACACGATCGGTTTGTCCGATGAAAAAAGTCCATCGGACTGTTTTCATCGGTAAAACCGATCGTGTGTACACGGCTTTAGTCAAACAACATCATACATAGAGGTTGATTTACTAAAACTTGAGAGTGCAAATTCTGGTGCAGCTCTACATAGAAACCAATCAGATTCTAATATTTTTTTTGTCGAATCTTAATTGAACAAGCTGAAGTTAGAAGCTGATTTGCAGAGCTGCACCAGATTTTGCACTCTCCGGTTTTAGTAAATCAACCCCAGTGTTTGATATTATGCAATATTCTCTCCACTGGGTTGGTTACAGAGATATTCTCACATAATTCCACTAGGTAGAGCAAAAATGAACACTTCTCAACACGTTTCATGATTTTTAATTCACTTTATTAGGACAGATGTTATTGACAAGGTATCATATATGACAAACTTTTAACTGTGGAACAAAAAAATATTTCTGATTTCTAATGCACAATTATATTTTGTAGATACCTTGTCCATAACACCTGTCCTGCTGAAGTGAACTACAATTCTCAAAACGTGTTGAGAAGTGTAATTTTTTGCTCTACTTGGTGGAATTATGTGAAAATATCTCTGTAATCAACCCGATGGAGAGAATAATAAATAATACCAAACACTGAAAGTGCACTTGGAAGTGCAGTCACTGTAGATCTGAGGGGGACATGCAAGGAAAATAAAAAACAGCATTTTAGATGGCACATGATTGGATGATAAAATCTACAGAGCTTCCCCTCAGATCTACAGCCATCTAGAGCGATTGCACTTTCAAGTGCAATCCTACGGGTGTTTTCAGTTTGTTGCTCTATATCAGGCAACCTTAAAGAGGTGGAGATCTACCTGAACAACACGGGAGAAGTCAAAGATCACCGGGGACAGTGTTGCCACTTTACGCCTGATTTAAACCTCTAAGTGGCGTACTACCATGCTGTAATCTTGTGCATTGCACGGCAATCATGGGTTTAAATCAGGTGGTGAGGAGGCAACATATCCTCCCCACCTGCCAACACACACTTGGATCGCTTTTCAGAAAAGAAGCAGTTCTTGCTGCACTTGTGAATAAGCCCTTATATGCATTCGAAAGCGGCGCCCTTAGGGCTAGTTCACACGTAAAGTTGGGGGGTGGTAAAACAGCAGGATATAATAGAAGTCTATGGCTAAGTGCAGCAAACCCACAGGAAAGCTGCAGGTACACTGCAGTGCACCCGCGGTGTGGGTAAACCACAGCACATCAGTGTGAAAGCAGCCTTATACTATTATGCCCGGTGTATTGCTTCACACTGTCCTGAATATCTCTTCTTTCCTGCTGCTGGCACCACTCTGAAGACCGCTAGTTGGAATAAGAGGTGAAGTGCAGTTGAGAATATAAACAAAAAAGTCAATGCTACTACCCATACATCACATGGAAAGCAGAGCTCCCGGGTGCTCGATCCACAGTCGCTGGCTGCGTAGAATAATGAGGAAAAGATGATTAGCATTCCGGTCGTTGCTCTTAAACAATTGAGATATTTATTGACAAGCCACAGTAGACAAACGCAAATAGGAAAGGTTGACGCGTTTCAGCCTATACGGCCTTAGTCATAACCACCAGTGAAGTGCAGTTGGTATCACTCCGCATGGGACAGAAGCCAGCACCACAGAGGAGGCACCGGCTTATGAGGCTCTTGCTCCCTACTACAGCTCCAACTTTACAAGTAGTCCCTCTGAATTGCACTCTGTTTGATGCTCTGGAATGGTGGGTCAGCAAGCCCAGACCGCAATCTACCAGTCTCCTGTTCACGATCTACTGGTAGATTGCGATCTACAGGTCGCTGACCCCTGCTCTATATCCTATCTCAAGAGGTTGTTATGCAGTAAGGGCATTGTAACAGCACCCCTAATATGAAAGGGGTTAACGCCGTCTAAGACCTTCCCTCTCCTGGACACACATTCGCTACCGATCCTCCACAGTCAGACGACCACTTCCCAGAGGAATAATCCTTCCAGAAGAATGAGACAAACGCTCTGTATCTTTCCAAAATAGACTGACTTTTTATTGCAAAAGTACTACAACTCTTATACACAGAGAGAAGCTTCTGACCCTCCTCCCATAATACCCCTCTGACCAGACCCAATTTACATGAGCCAATTAACTACAGCTGCTGACTCAGACACATGACCTTTCTGTCTTCCAATACACATCTCTTAGAAGACAACAGGTTAGCTAATCCCTTTCTAGTTTAAATGATTATGCATGACCCTTTTGGGTTCCCCAGCCAGACGGTCTGCTAAGCTCCAATCCACATCATTACAGTAGCAGACTTAATTACCACAAGCCACAATAGACAATAGAATGCAATCACACCCCATCACAGCAATTATTACATACAGCCCACACACAGTATACACGCAATCTATACAATCTATAATCAGCATTGAATCTGATTAGCACAGATCATACTGGGGTTCTCATTCACCCTGTGCCCCTAATAGAGACACAGGGTGGTTTACACATAGGAGGCATTGGGGAAGCTGAAGCAAGGGTATCTCATACTTTCTAGGAGATTCTGGGTTCCCCGGGCCCTCCCGTTACAGGCATATAATTGTAGTAGCCAATATTTCCTGCATCCAATGACCAATATGCTGCGATAATATCTCAAATTATGTGCTTCCTTAAAATAGGCTATCCTTTCCCTATAACTGATGGTTAGTTGTTGTTATCAGTTACCTAATAAAGGGAATGTACTTTGATTTGGCATAAGAAATTAAAATGGATGTGCAGCCAAAAGAGTGATAAAGGTTTAGAAATTGTTGCCAAATTTTAATGTCTGTATCCTTGTTGGGGGTCATCCTTCCTTACTATTTTTTCTGGCAACACGTGTCCCTGGAACAGCAAATGAATAAAAATCAAAAATGTTTGTATGTACTCCATGGCACAACTCATACAATACTTCAGCATCTATGCTATAAGGAAGATGTGAGCTTGTCCAAGTCTCCTCCAGATAACCACCATATTTATTTACTTCTATTTTACTCTTTACATTTTATAGTGATGCACTCTAGCTAAAGCATACGAACACTTCACCCACTTTGTTACTCAAACTCTGTATTGTTGCACTCTTGTATGTCAAATTGCACCATGTAAAATTCCAAATATGTGGATAGTTGTGCTGTTAAACCACTATCTCAAAAAAAAAAAAAAATTATAAAAAAAAAAATTTAAGTTGCCAAGCAAACAAAAATTAAAGGGAAATCTTCCAAAGGTGACCCAATTTTAATAAAGATGAGATTTCCCCTTATTTTGGTGAGATATTAACTTACTTCGTGCTGCCCCTCAGGGAAATGAAATCAAGGGAAGCTTTCCAAATTGGAACACACAAAGCAATAAGAACCTGACGGAGATTCTAACCCTTCTGCACTCTATGCCGAGCTAAATAAAACTCTCTTGAGGTACACTCTAATGTATCTTGTGCTTCACTGTTTTGAAAAAAAACAACAACTGACTAAATAATGTAATTATTAAACAGCCTGTAGTTACCGGTACTTATAGAACAGGGTCCTATAATCCAGTTCAGGAATTTTGAGGTTGATGTGCAACTTCCGGTGATCATATGTTGGGCAATATATGCTGCCAGCCTCTATGGAGCTTTACCATGTCTAATATCAATTGTGGATTCAGTATATTAACTTTGCAATACCTACTTTTTTTTAGCAGAGAACTAAAAACAAAATGTACTACTTTTCCACTTTCAGATGGTGAAAATAATGTTTAACTACCGTATTTATCGGCGTATAACACGCAACTTTAAAGGGGAGTTCCAGCCTTTTTTTATGTTTATTAAAAGTCAGCAGCTACAAAAAGTGTAGCTGCTGGCTTTTAATAAACATACACCTGTTCCACTGTCCAGCGACGCGACGCCCGGAGCTCCGCTCGTCTCCCCCCTTCTCCGCCGGCGCCTCCATTCATTGTGTGGGCACCCGGCCGTGACAGCTTTCGGCTTCACGGCCAGGCACTCACTGCGCATGCGCGAACGGCGCCGCACTCTCTGAATGGAAAGGGCGATTGCCTGGGACCTGTCACGTCCCAGGTGATCGCCTACAGGGAGGGGCCGCCACAAGGCGATATGACGTATCGCCTAGGCGACCCCAGGGCAGAAGGAGGAAGTGGGACAGGAAGTCCCACTCCTACTGAAGCCCCCACTCCCACCCCCAAAAAAATTACATGCCAAACGTGGCATGTAAGGGGGTGAGGAGTGGATAAAGCAGAAGTTCCAAATTTGGGTGGAACTTCGAAGTTTCAGGAAAAAAACATTCCACAGCCCCCTGCGTATAACACGCAGGCACAGTTTACCCTCTATTTTCAGGGTAAAAAAGTGAGTGTTAGGCCCCATGCACACAGGGCGTTTTTACAGCCACGTTTTTTACAGCTTAAAAACGCCTGTCCATGTTTTGTAAACATTTTTTGACCTTTTTAAAATAAATAAAAAAATCCCGGAGCTAAAAACGCAAATCGCGGCGTTTTTTGCGCGTTTATGCGCGTTTAATAGCGTCAGGCGTTTTTGCAGCTCAAACCTGGAGCTCCAGAACGCACTGGAATTGGGTTTTTTTTGCAGCTGGAAAACGCCTATGCCACTTGGAGCTCATAAAAGCTCTATGTGTGCATGACACAATAGAATAACATGGATGGGCGTTTTGCAGCTGTAAAAAAAAAACGTCTAACGCTGCTGTTAGCAGCTGCAAAAACGCCCTGTGTGCATGGGGCCTTATATGCCAATAAATACAGTACATAAAGAAGACTTTGACACAAGATTTGCAATAATTATATTGAAGTTGGCACCCTGCAGCTTGCTTCCTGAAAAGAATGTATGTAGTATGTTTTCAAAGGCTAATATAACAATTTTCACCAAAAATTTAGAATACCAAAGGCTTCGTTTTAAGTTTCCCTGTTTCAATTATTTATTCATTAACCTAAAGTTTGGTAACAGTCTATGATAAGAAAAGATGAGTCATTTGTATCCTGCAATAGTTAATACAAATAGTCAATCACAATACCCTGATTAATAACAGCAGTCATGTGGGCAACCAGATGTATAGTAAAAAAGCAACTCCAGGAAGAGAAAAATATGTTTTCAAATAGCTATAGAAGCAATTACATACATGAGAGCTCCACAACCTTTTTGGCTCCAGAGACCTGTTTCATGGCAGCCAAATTTCCTAGGGACGAGCAGGCTTGTGGGTGCGGTGGTTGTGGTGGATGGGTCGGGGGTTTGGGATGTTCACAAAGTATGTCCTCAGTCCCCTTCACAACGCAATCCCCTTTACAGCACAGCCCCCTCCCTTTGTATCAGTGTCCACAGTCCCCCTTTACATCACAGTTCCCCCTTTAAAGCAGTCCCGCAGTGTCCTCAGTTCCCCTTCACATCAAAGATCAAAGCCCCCCTTTACATTACAGTGCCCTTTTACAGTGCAGTTCCATTTATTTTAATGTAACGGGGGGCTGCACTGTAAAGGGGGCACTGCAATGTAAGTGGGGGCTGTGATGTAAATGATAAATAATAAAAAGAGGAAGAAAATTCTCTATTGTATGGGTGACAAGTTCAAAGGGTGACTGTACATTATGCCAGAGTAGACCTGCTAAACCTACCGAAGTAGGAGGCCCAACGTAGGGCTTTGAGTGAGGTTAGAGGTTCTTCCAACTACCCTAATCAGGTTAAGTAGTTTAAGGTTATCCTGTTTGTGTACATTAGAGAGTTATTAGGGTGTGGGTTTAGAAGACAGGTTTATATAGAGAAAGAAAGCTATACAGAAGGGGAATTAAGGTAAAAGCAGAGTGAGGAAAAAGTCGTGAAAGATAAAAGTAAATATGATGAAAGGATGTAAAAGGCCCCTTTCACACTGGTGCGTCTGCGGTATCGGCGGTAAAGCGCCACTATTTTTAACAGCACTTTACCTTTGTATTTGTGGGGGTATTCAGCCACTAGCAGGGCACTTTTAACCCTCGCTAGTGGCCGAGAAAGGGTTAAAACCACTGCAAAGCGCTGCTGCAGCAGCGCTTTGCCGGCGGTATAGCCGCGGTGCCCATTGATTCCAATCGGCAGGAGCGGTCGAGGAGCGGTATACACACCGCTCCTTTACTGCTCCAAAGATGCTGCTAGCAGGACTTTTTTTTACTATCCTGCTAGCGCATCGCTCCAGTGTGAAAGCCCTCGGGGCTTTCACACTGGAGAGACAGCAGCGGCTCTTTCAGGGCGCTTTGCAGGCACTATTTTTAGCGTTATAGCGCCTGCAAAGCGCCCCAGTGTGAAAGGGGCCTAAGGGTATGACATAGGGTGGGTAAGTAAGTAAAGAGGGATGGGATTGTGCTTAATGGATAAAGACTGGTGTGTTTTCATATCATTCAGTCCTTTTAGAGTCTACGTCTCCTTTTTATAAATCCATTGTTTAGTAGTTTTATCTTTGTTTCAGTATACTGACTCAACCTGGTTATCAGTAAAAATAATAGGGGGATGTTGGTGCACGAAAACCCCTCCATCTGCCCACATATCCTTTAGTGAAAGCATGAATCCTGCACATGGCATGGCAGAAAAATGCATAAAATGAAGACATAGGGGTTGATTTATCCAAGACAATAGGCTGTTCACTTTGCAGAGAAAGTTAAACTGTGCAAGAGAAATTTCCGCAGATCTTAGTGAAAGAGCTCTACTGACTTCCATCATCCATTTTTTGTTATTTTCCTTGCATGAGATTGGGTATGTTTCGCCATATATTTGGCTTCCTCAGGAGATTGTCATGCAAATACTGGAAACAAAGAAAAGAAAATTAATACATAATATTTACACAGAATTCTTACTCCAAATTACAACAATCATAATAATTTTATAGATGACTGAAAACCATATCAAACCAAAGAGTGCTCCAACATCATCTCAATATTGGATCTATTTATTCAAAATTATAAATGACCCTATGAGTATCAATTATATGTACATTACCTGTAACAATTTGATGGTGCAGTCTAAAAAGAGTGACCTGATAGTCAATGAGCCAACCCACACGGGAGCACCCAGAAGGGGGGGATCATATGGTGTATCATAGAGGGGGGGATACTGGCAAAAGTAGCCACCCGGATATTGCTAGCACAGAAGCAGAGGGCCATCTGAGAGAAATTATAAAGAAGTCTAATGAGTCAAACATCGAACAATATATATGTAAATTATGAATTTACATAGGCATCTCCATCCAATTACACAGCAAATTCCCCATCGACATTTACCTGTTTGTAGCTTGTTGGAAGTCAAGCATTAGAATTGGGGAGAAGAGGTAATATCTCCAAATACCCCAAATAGTGTCCACTCTAGAAGGAAAAGAAATAGTGGAAAACACTATAAATATTATAATTCAATCTAATTGGTGATCGATCAAAAAATCACCATAGAAATGCTAGCTGGTCAATACCTTGTTAGTCAAAATAGATAAAGTGTGTCCACATTAAAGCGGTTGTATACCGGAAAACTTTTTTTTTTTTTGGGTTAACCTGCAAGGCAAAGGTATAATGAGCTAGTATGACTAGCATACTAGCTCATTATCAATCACTTACCTTAGATCGAAGCCCCCGCAGCGGTCCTCGGACGCGTCCTCCGTCGAATCCATGATACCCGGAGTGACTTCCGGGTATCGCCGCTCCGGCGCTGTGATTGGCCGGAGCGGCGATGACGTCACTCCCGCACATGGGCGGGGAACGGCACGATCCCCGCGCATGCGCGAACTACCGGCAGTGTACGGCAGGCTCCCATTCAAGAGCAGCCGCGCTCAGTGCGCCTGCGCCGTTATCTACGGCGCGCATGCGCCGTAGATAGCGGTACAGTTTTTTTTGCAAATATCTCCGAGACTGTGTAGGTCTCGGAGATATTACAAGCACCTACAGGTAAGCCTTAATGTAGGCTTACCTGTAGGTGCTTGTACAAAATTTGGGTATACAACCACTTTAAGGATTCACTGCCAAAAAATTTGTCTTACAAAACCGATCAATCCGTTTTCAATCCGTTTTCTGAAAAAAATATATATATAAACTATTTTAAGGTAAAGACCAATGTTTCTTTTTAGACTGCACCATCAAATTGTTACAGGTAATGTACATATAATTGATACTCATAGGGTCATTTATAATTTTGAATAAATAGATCCAATATTGAGATGATGTTGGAGCACTCTTTGGTTTGATATGGTTTTCAGTCATCTATAAAATTATTATGATTGTTGTAATTTGGAGTAAGAATTCTGTGTAAATATTATGTATTCATTTTCTTTTCTTTGTTTCCAGTATTTGCATGACATTCTCCTGAGGAAGCCAAATATATGGCGAAACATTTGTCTGTATGCATTTTGGAAATTTTATCATGTACATTTGATGCTTCATGTATATCTATATATATGATTTTTTTCTTTTTCTATTTTTGTAATAAATTTATATTTTTATACTGATCATTGTGTGGTTGATGCACCTTAAAAGTCCCGTTACCCTTGTATTTCTATCTAGTTTCTAAATTAAGGGATGTGGTGCCCTATAAGATACAGGTGACAGGTATACTCTTCAAATTCACCAATAGAGAAGGGTAAATATTACTGACACTTACTAATGGAGGGAGTAAATATCACTGCCACTGACTACAAATGCCAGCAGGAGTTAAATAGTAATGCCACTAATACCAGTGATGTTTTTTTTTTTTTTTGCGACGACTGACAACAATGCTGGAAAGTTACTATTAATCCCACTGACACTAGTGCTGGGGGTAATTACTGCCTTCACTTTCATCAACAGTGTATGTAGAGAGGAAGTCATTGTACACAGGCTGCAAAGGACCAGCACGGAAATGCAACAAAAGATGAGAAAAGTGAAAACAAGCATTTTATTTTAAAAAGAAATGGCAATTGTTTATGAAACAGCGTTTTAGCCAGCTAAATGTAATGTCATACAGTTGGGATTTACAGTACATCAACTTTAAGGCTCCATGTACACGGGACGTTTTTACAACTGCTCCTGAACAATTTAACTTGACAGATAGTAACCCACATTTAAAACGCCCGTTTTGTCTCGTTTACATGCCGTGTTGCGTTTAGAAGTGTTTCATAAATAATTTTTTTTTTTTTAAATGGCCAAAAACGCCTCTAAACGAAACGCTGCTAAACGCGGGTTGCCGCGTTTAGAAGCGTTTGGCGTCTGAAATGTCGGAAACTTCGGCGTCTGAACTCTTTTTTTTTGCCTTCAAAAAAAGGCCTATAAACGCAACTGCCTAAAAATGACAGTAAACGAACCTGTGTACATGTACACATAAGATAACATTGAATGAGTTCTGGGGCAGTTGAAAAAAGTGTCCAACTGCCTCTGAACGTCCGTTTAGCGGCAGCAGTGTACATGGGGCTCAAAGAGGATCAATACATACAGTACAATTTAAAGTTTGGCTTTCTAACAGGTATTTATTAGCACAATTTTTTTAATCAAAGCAATTAACAAAAAAAATACCATTAGCATATAATCCCCCGACTGGATGAAGCAGAGCACTTTGTTGCTAGCTTGGAAGATTATTTTATAAGGTGCTAAGGAAGAAGTGCGCGTGACTAAATATAAGTGATGTGGCGGAATCAGATGTGGTGCAGTATCCATTTATACAGATAAAGGCTCGTGCACACCTATGTAGACATGTGCGTTCGTTTTCGTCCGAATGCATTTTTGTCTGAATTTCGGGGATTTTCGCGTTTGTTTTAACAAACGATAACGAACGTGCAGAATCTGAAATCCGAAAGATCCGACGTAAACAAATGCATTATTTTCGTTTCGACAACAGTTCGATATAGATAGAAGATTCGACATTAGGGTGACAATAGCGATTTGTGTCTATCGAACCTGCGGTCGAATGTGCCTAACCTTAACTCTATTAGTCCGAGATTATTCGACATAGAGAGAAAAGATTTGACATGAAGATTCGACATAGAGAGAAAAGATTTGACATTATAGAGACATGAAGATTCGACGAAGCAGCTAAAAACATACGATCGCCACGAATGGACATTTATGGTAAAATGCTCTGCCCATAGTCTATAGAAGAATTCTATTGTCGGTTGACTAGTAATAATATTTAATAAATATAATTATTACTAGTCATACAACATTAGAATTCTACTACAGCTTGTGGGCGGAGCATTCGACCGGAAATGTACGATTGCGGAGTCGTACAGTTTAGCTGCTTCGTCGAATCTTCTTAGAACATTCGACGGACACCATCAGCCTTCAATGACAGATTCGACCTTAATTAATTTGGATTTTCGGACGAATGCATTTTTTAACAAAACAAAATAAATAAAAACAACAAATTTCGGGAGTAACTAAATAAATTTATTTTTCGGACGAAAACAAAATTCTGAAACGAAATATTTCAGTGTGCACATGCAGGTGTGGCAGTACCAGCGCATTGTTGCACGATTATGCAGGTGTTCCCAGTGTTCAAATGTGAACCTAGTCTAAGAACAGATACTGGGTATAGCACCCAGCATATAGAATACGAGAAGTAGTACTATGCAACATCCATACATACAAAATAAGTGATTCTGAGAATACACAACACACAGAGCAAGAGAACTGGTACCATGCAGTGTTCATAGACACAAAGAAGACATACTGAGAATTTCTGCCAGCATACAGAAGACATACTGAGAATTTCTGCCAGCATACAGATTGTGTATTGTACTGTGCAGCATCCATAAATACAGAATAAGAACAAGAATTGAGAATTACAACCAGCATACAAAACAAGAGAAATGTTCTTGTGCAGCATTCTTACAGAATAAGAACAGATTGTGCCAATTACACTCAGCATTTATAACATGGGAAGTAGTACTCTGCAGCATCCATACATACAGAATAAGAACAGATACTGAAAATTATATTCAGCAAACAGAACAAATAGCGTTGTGAAGCATTCATACATACAGAATAGGAAAAGAAACAGAAAATTGTACCCAATACAGTATACAGAATATGAGAAGTAGTACTGTGCACCACCCCTACATACAGAATATAATATTTTCTATTAAAAAAACAATAAGCAGAAGTACCACTTAACGACCGCCCACTGTAAAAATACGTCGGCAGAATGGCACCGACAGGCAGAATCACGTATATCTACGTGACTGCCTTTGTATAGTTGGGGGGTCCGATCGGACCCCCCTTCTTTACAGTGAGCGGCCGTTATTCGTTTGGGAGCGATCAGGGATGAGGGGACGGCCGTTCGATTCCGGCCACCCCCTCTCGATCGCTCCCAGCGAATCGAATCCTTCCCCTGCCTGTGTAATGTTTACACAGGCAAAGGAAGTGATGCCATCTCTCCTGCGGCGCTCACATATACCGAGCGCCGCACAGGAGAAGATGCAGGTTAGTGCACAAAACACTACACTGACACCAGGACACATAGGCACATAAATCGCCCCCCCCAGACACCTCAGATCACCCCCCAGATCACCCCCCAGTCACAGTGTCACTGATTGCAGTGACCATTTATTTACTGATCACTGCAATCAGTGACATTTGTGACTGTAAATGTGTCACTAAAGTTAGTTTTAGGTCCAGTGTAGCCCCCTAACCCCCCCTAATAAAGGTTTAACCCCCTGATTGGCCCCCAGATAACCCTTTCACCCCCTAGCACCGCCGTCGCTAAGCGATCATTTTTCTGATCGCTGTCTTAGCGTCGGTGATGCCGATCGGTAGCCAGTAATTTTTTTTAGGTTCGCCGCAGGTTTTTATAGCGTCGGGTACCCCCATATATTACCTAATAAAGGTTTAACCCCCTTGATCGCCCCCCAGGTAACCCTTTCACCCCCTATCACCACTGTCGTTAAGCGATAGTTTTTCTGATAGCTGTCTTAGTGTCGGTGATGCCGATCGGTAGCCAGTAATTTTTTTTAGGTTCGCCGCAGGTTTTTATAGCGTCAGGTACCCCCATATATTATCTAATAAAGGTTTAACCCCCTTGATCGCCCCCCAGGTAACCCTTTCACCCCCTATCACCACTGTCGCTAAGCGATCATTTTTCTGATCGCTGTCTTAGTGTTGGTGATGCCGATCGGTAGCCAGTAATTTTTTTTAGGTTCGCCGCAGGTTTTTATAGCGTCAGGCACCCCCATATATTATCTAATAAAGGTTTAACCCCCTTGATCGCCCCCCAGGTAACCCTTTCACCCCCTATCACCACTGTCGCTAAGCGATCGTTTTTCTGATTGCTGTCTTAGTGTCGGTGATGCCGATAGGTAGCCAGTAATTTTTTTTTAGGTTCGCCGTCAGGTTTTTATATATAGTCAGGTACCCCCATATATTACCTAATAAAGGTTTTAACCCCCTAATTGCCCCTAGTTAACCCTTTCACCAGTAATCACCATATAAGTGTTACGGGTGACGCTGGTTAGTTAGTTTGCTTTTTATAGTGTCAGGGCACCCGCCGTATATAACCCAATAAAGGTTTAACCCCCTGATCGCCCGGCGGGTGATATCAATTAGGTTTTAGCGTCAGAGAGGGTCTGCGTCACACCCCAGGCAGTGTCAGGTTAGTGCCAGTATTGCTAACACCCACGCGTGAAGCATACACCCCCCTTAGTGGTATAGTATCTGAACAGATCAATATCTGATCTGATCAGATCTATACTAGCGTCCCCAGCAGTTTAGGGTTCCCAAAAATGCAGTGTTAGCGGGATCAGCCCAGATACCTGCTAGCACCTGCATTTTGCCCCACCGTCCAGCCCAGGCCACCCAAGTGCAGTATCGATCGATCACGGTCACTTGCAAAACACAACACACATAACTGCAGCGTTCGCAGAGACAGGCCTGATCCCTGCGACTCCAGTGCTGTAGGAGGTGATTTCACCACCACAGTTAAAAAAAAAAGCATATATGCCGAAGCATTGGGGCAGCAGGGGCAGAGGAGCGATTTTGCTCCTAATGCCGCGTACATACGGTCGAAATTCTGACGGAGGCTTGCCCGTGGAAAAGTCTGACCATGTGTACGCGGCATAACTTTTGCGGGAAGATGCCCCCATGCTTCGGCATATATATATAAATGGTGCATGTATGCCCATCATTAGAAGTGGGTGGATGAAGGGCGGTATTCTAATGGTGGGCATACCCACCGATCAATCTTTTTTTTTCGTTCAGCCAACAGGCTGCATGAAAAAAAAGATTACAATACATGTCCAACAAGGACCAGCAACATACTGGTATGTTGCTGGACTTTGAATGTTTATACCAGAATGATGCCTGCGGGTTTAGGTATCATCTTGGTATCATTCTTTTCAGCCAGCGGCCGGCTTTCATGTAAAAGCAATCCTAGTGGGTAATTAGCCTCTGGACTGCTTTTACAAGCAGTGGGAGGGAATGACCCCCCCCCCGGATATAAAAAGCGCCATTGGGAAATTGGGAAAGCATTTTATCACACCGATCTTGGTGTGGTCAGATGCTTTGAGGGCAGAAGAAAGATCTAGGGTCCAATAGACCCCAGTTTTTTTTAAAAAAAGAGTACCTGTCACTACCTATTGCTATCATAGGGGATATTTACATTCCCTGAGATAACAATAAAAATGATAAAAAAAAAAAATATATGGAAGCAACAGTTTAAAAATAAAATAAAAAAGCAAAATTAATAATTAAAAAAAAAAAAAAAAAAAAAAAAAAAGCACCCCTGTCCTGCCCTGCTCTTGCCCAATGGCAAACGCAAGCATCGGTCTGGCGTCATATGTAAACAGCAATTGCACCATGCATGTGAGGTATCACCGCAAAGGTCAGATCGAGGGCAGTAATTTTAGCAGTAGACCTCCTCTGTAAATCTAACGGCGTAACCTGTAAAGGCTTTTAAAGTCTTTTAAAAATGTATGTAGTTTGTCGCCAATGCGCGTTTGTGTGAAATTTTAAAGCTTGTCGTGTTTGGTATCAATGTACTCGGCCTAAGATCATCTTTTTTATTTCAGCAAACATTTGGGCAATATAGTGTGTTTTAGTGCATTAAAATTAAAAAAAGTGTATTTTTTCCCCAAAAAATGCGTTTGAAAAATCGCTGCGCAAATACTGTGTAGAAAAAAAAATGCAACACCCACCATTTTATTTTGTAGTGCCTTTGCTTTAAAAATATATATAATGTTTGGGGGATCAACATAATTTTCTTGCAAAAAAAAAAATGTTTTCATGTAAACAAAAAGTGTCAAAAAGGGCTTTGTCTTCAAGTGGTTAGAAGAGTGGATGTAAGCTTCCTAATGTTGTGTATAAAATGGCAGAACAGTTCAAAATCCCCCCAAATGACCCCATTTTGGAAAGTAGACACCCCAAGCTATATACTGAGAGGCATGTCGAGTCCATGGAATATTTTATATGTTGACACAAGTTGCGGAAAAAATACATTTTATTTTTATTTATTTATTTTTTTGCACAAAGTTGTCACTAAATGATATATTGCTCAAACATGTCATGGGCATATGTGGAATTACACCCCAAAATACATTCTGTTGCTTCTCCTGAGTACGGGGATACCACATGTGTGAGACTTTTTGGGAGCCTAGCCGCGTACGGGACCCCAAAACCAAGCACCGCCTTCAGGCTTTCTAAGGGTGTAAATTTTTGATTTCACTTCTCACTGCCTATCACAGTTTCGGAGGCCATGGAATGCCCAGATGGCACAAAACCCCCCCAAATGACCCCATTTTGGAAAGTAGACACCCCAAGCTATTTGCTGAGAGGTATGGTGAGTATTTTGCAGATCTCGCTTTTTGTCACAAAAGCCTCGTACACACGACCGAGTTTCTCGTCGTAAAAAACACGTCGTTTTTTTCGACGAGATTCTTGTTAAGCTTGTCGATTTTCTCGTCAAGCTTTCCATGCGTACACACTGACATTTCCCAATTTCCTCGTTGTTCTCCGCGGTCACGTCCAGCACGTACGACGGCACTATAAAGGGGAAGATCTTTTTTCTTGGCACCACCCCTTGGGCTGCTTTTGCTGATCTCGTGTTACCGCGTGTGAAGAAAAAGTTTGGGAAGAGACGATTCGCGCTTTTCAGTCTTCGTACTTTTCAGATCGTTTTCTGCGGTTCAGTTTGTGCTTGTGGGTTCGTATCTTGACTTTCAGGGCGTCTAGGCAGGTCGTATCTGTTTTACAGTGCGTTCTTGCCTGTTCGTTTCTGTTTTTCAGTTCGTTATTCATAGGCCTTGCTGTTCTAAAGTGCGTTCTGTTCTGTACGTTCTGATAAGACGACCGTTTCCTAGCCATGTCGCCTGGACGTTCTCGTCGTCGAGTTCGTGCTGTGCGTGCGCTTGGTGTTGGTCTGCTTGTTTTGGACCAAGACCAGTCCATGAATGGTGTGAGGAGGAGTTCATGGACCAAGAATTGGTTGCTCCAGCGGGACCAATTCTGCCACATGCCTCTGCTGCGGGAGATCGTCGAGAATAATCCTGAGGACTACAGGAATTCTCTGCGGATGTCTGACCCCGTTTTTCAGGAACTGTTGGCTTTGGTGTCCCCCTATATTACCAGGAAGGACACCGTTATGCGGGAAGCCATCAGTGCTGAGCAGAGGCTCATCGCCACGTTACATTATCTGGCGACAGGGAGAAGTCTTCAGGACTTGAAGTTCATGACAGGCATCTCCCCCCAGGCTCTGGACCTCATAATCCCAGACACCTGTTCTGCCATTATACAAGTCCTGCAGGAGGACTATATTAGGGTAAGTTTTCTCCATTAACATCACATTTTATGTATTACATGTATGCTAATGTATTGTATTTCTTTCATCCTTCCCTAATTACCATGATTGTAATATGCTGAGAATGTCCCCTTTGTCCTCATGCATGCCTGAAGCTTTAGATTGCCCCTTTTTTCTCCTCCATGCATATTTCCCTTCACTAACCTTTCCAGCAGGGGCGCCTGTTGCTCCAAATGTTTGGGGGTTCAAACCCCAATTTAGGAAATAAACTTCCTCCTTTTTTGCTCTGGTGCCTATTAAACGCCCCCATTTGTTCCCTCCATTGCAGCCATTTTGTCCCCTCCAATGCAGCCAGTTCCCCCCCAGCCCTGCACTTACCTTCTTGTGGTCAGCGCCATCCTTCTTCTGTCCTTGATGTCTTCTCCTTCCCTTGATGTTGCATCAGCCAATCATGTTACCATTAAACAGACTTGGTGAACATGATTGGCAGAGCAGCCTGTCAGTGTTCACCCAAGGAATGCCCCCCCCCCCCCCTGCGTCCCCTATTTAACTTTTCTGCAGCCAATTACATCCCTCAGGCTGTAATGTGCAAGACAATTTTCCTTACTGTTTCTGATATGCAATTTTAAGCCCATAAATGCCGCAGTTCTTCATATGTCGGTCGCTTAACAGGGGGCCATCCACCTGAATAGTGGGCGGCATAGACAATACATAGGTTAATGCAAGGCATGAACCTATGTATTGTTCTGAGTGACGGGCACAGGAGAGAGGGGGCAGAGCTCCAGCGCCCACTCTGGACGCACCGCCACTGCAATGCTATCCTGTGGCCAAACACATCTACCCCCCCCATTATAATTTATTAATGGACCATCATAGGGGGTGATGAATATGATACATGAGCCTTCCATTATACTTATTTAAAACACCTTAATAAACGTAGACTTTGCTTGATGTTGGCCTCTAATGTATTTTCTTAGAATATACTTGTAATGTTTGATTTGTGTATTCTAATATTTTTTCATCTTGTTTGACTCCACAGCTTCCTTCCACGCCACAGGAATGGCAGACTGTGGCATCGGAGTTTGCCACGCGGTGGGACTTCCCCAACTGCAGTGGTGCTATAGACGGGAAGCACGTTCGCATCGTGCCGCCACCCCGTTCTGGGTCCTACTACTTCAATTACAAGGGGTTTCATAGCATTGTGCTGATGGCGGTGGTGTCAGCACGGTATGAATTCCTCTATGTTGATGTAGGGAAGAAAGGCCGGATGTCCGATGGGGGATCCTTCATCCAGACGGAGTTTGCCCTCCGTCTCCAGAGTGACGACCTTGCATTGCCACCGGATGCAGGGAATATTGAAGGACTCCCCTTTGTTTTTTTGGCTGATGAAGCCTTCGGGCTCGGACCACATCTTATGAGGCCATTTCCTCAGAGGACCCTGACCCCAGAGAAGAGGGTGTTCAATTACCGGCTGGCCAGGGGCCGAAGAGTCGTTGAAAATGCCTTCGGCATAATGGCCAGCCGGTTCCGCCTTTTTAGGACTCCCATCCACTTGGCGGACTACAAAATAAACTATGTAGTGTTATGCTGCTGTGTGCTACACAATTTTCTTTGCCGCAAATCGAATTCATATATGGCCTCAGTTTTGCCTGAGGCTGGACTTTCCCCTGATAATCCCCTGCCGGGCCTGGAATCTGCCCGTGCTGGCTTGCCCCCCCAAAATGCCCGTGATGTTCGGGACAAATACATGGACTATTTCACGGGTAGGGGGGCAATTCCTATGCCAGGCTATGTCTAAAGATTGCTGTCTAACGATCCAAATAAAAATCTTGTTTAAACTTCTAACTTTTCTTGGTTTCCTGTCTCCTAGTTTGTCTTAGTGCATTTGTAGTGCCAAGTGTATTTTCCTTTAGTAAATACCAACCATTTCACTATGTAACCTTAAAAAATGTACCAAATAAGGTTAGAGCATATTAGAAAAAGAAGCTACACGTTGTTTGTGTTCAAATCTTTTACTATGTGCAAATTCACACACCTTTTTTTTTTTTTTTTTACATTTTTTGTTTGCCTGGCCACAAACCGGCAATTGTTTTCTTAGGAAAATACAAAAACAACAGTTGCATTCCAAAAATTACAAAATTGGATACCTCGGAGCAATCTGAGACATTCACTTAAACAAACTATATATCTCTATGTGCCCGTCCTAATATGGGGTCCTGCCACCCCTTGCCCAGCCAAAAATTGAATATGCACACAATTGGGATTATTTTCCTATAGGGATTTTAGACTCCTGATCCCTATTGTCAACATGTGCTATCTGCCATCAGGGGTGATCAATGGACATGTTTTGGGGGTGCAACCCCTTCCTCAGTTCACCTACTTTAGATACGAGGAAGGGGTTGCACCCCCCAAAAGACGTACATGGATATCCCCTGATGGCAGATAGCACATGTTGACACACTGTGTGCAGATTCAATTTTTGGCTGGTTTGATTGTCAAAAAGTTTTTTAAAAGTTGAAGAACAAAAATGAGAAAAAAGGGGGTTGGGATGCCTTATTGAATTCTCCCCAAAACATCGAGAATGTCTTTAAATGTTTGATCCATCACATGTATTCTTTCTTTAATTTTGTCCAGTTCCGTGCTACATTCCATCACTTGCTGGATGAGGCGGAGGGCACTGTCAGCAGAAAAACCTGTACTATCCTTCACCCCAACATTCACATCCCCTAAAAACAAAATAAAACGGTATTATAACTCTGCAGGCCTACCTCTCTTACCTGAAGCTGTGGTGTCAGATACTGACCTGTTGTGGTGACCAGTTCCACAACGTCATCCACCTCTCCTTCCTGCACTTCTCCTTCCTCCACCTCAACTTCCTCTACATCCTTCGTTTGTGGGTCTTTGGGAGTTTGGGGTTGTTGTGAAGCTGTGGGGTTCTTGTGCTCCCTGGAGTGTCCTCCTCCCAGTCTTCTCTCCCCTATGAGAATCAAACAAAAGGTAGAGTTATCACACAGAAATTCTCTATGTTAAACAAAAAAACAGGCTAAATTGCTTGGAAGTGGGGTACAAGTGTGTGTTTGGGCGGAAGTTAAAGATGAATGCATTATTTCTGACCAAGAATATGCTTAGTATTCACCTTTGTCTGTCATTTTTTAGACATGTAGGCAACACAAAAATTATCTGAAGCACCTGTGTGGGACACCCAAAAAAGGCGGGTCTGGTGGCCCACACTATAGTGCTCCAAAGTACAGATGTGGAAGCAGCTGCTGAGTGTCCTCTCCTTTACACTGACAAAAGTTTTCATTTCATTCTCTTTACAAACACATCATCTAGCCTAAAACTTTGTGCCCCAAATTTCCCAAAAAATGGCAGATGTCTAATTACTTTTGTGGCTGTAAAATAAGCCAAAACAGCGGATAGTGGCCGAACGAAGTGTCTGTAACGTAACGAACGATTACTGTGCCCAAGTTCAAAATATAACATTTTGGAAGGGAGTTCAATAAGAAAAAATAAATAAACCAGCAACATGTCAGTTTAGAAAAGGATTAATAGCATAAAAGTGTACATTTTACTTACTTTTTGCGAGCATTCTCTTAATGCTCCTTAACTGCTCTGGCTCCCTCAGTTTGAGGTCTGACCACCTCTTTCTGAGCTGCTCATTTGATCGTTTCACCCCGAAATTCGTCTTCAGACTCTTCACGACTTTAGTGAGGATTTTGGCCTTCCTTCTATTTGGTTTGCTATACGGCCCATGCTTTGCGTCATAATCCGACTTGAGCAAGATGTCCACCATCTCCGCCATCTCGGCAAAAGACATATTCGATGCCTTGAATCTCCTCCTTGATCGTGACGTTTCCTCGGTCTCCGGGCTTGTCTCCTCCTCGTTAGTTGCGGAATTATCAGACACCTGCTGTAACTCCGCCATATCTGTCTGCGCGCCGAAAGAGAAGGGGCGGGGAAAAGATGTTAGTTAGAAGGTCATGGGCGGGCGACGTGTGCGGAGCGACGTGTTCGAATTTTCGAGCATGCGTGGTGTGTATATAGCAAACACATGTGACTATAGTACGTTCGGTGTGCGGAGAGAGGAGTTCAAGTGACGGACGTGCGAACGAAGGTATGTGATTTTGTGACTTGGACAAATTGTTGGCCTATACTGTTTTGAGAATGTTGTAGGATACATATGGTGACTACGATGTTAAGGAGGTTAGACTGTTTGCCTCACATTAGTTATATATTATTTCTTAAACTTGCAGATACAATATGAATGTCTTTATTAGCGACAAAGAGTTCCTGGCGGAATTTATTGACCGGGTAAGGGAGCTGCCCGCTCTGTGGGAGACGAAAAACCCCATCCATAAAAAAAGAGGGGTGAGAAAAGCAGTGCTGGAGAAGCTGCTCCCATTTGTGCAGACCAAGGTGCCCACAGCCACAGCAAAACAAGTGGACACTAAAATTGGGAGCTTGAGAGGCACCTACAGGACTAAACGCTCTAAGGTCCTGGCTTCTCAGAGGTCAGGAGCAGCAGCAGGTGATGTGTATGTCCCGATTTTGTGGTACTACAGCAGGATGTCCTTCCTGGATGACCACATTGAGGCAAGGCCATCACTCTCCACTCTTCCCCCCAGACTTCCCTGCAGCCAACCTGAGCCTTCTCTGGAGCAAGAGGAGGCAGCCATCCTGGATGATCCTGATTTGGCCATCTGGAGCCAGGTATAGTATTAAATGAAAATGTATTGGGATAAAATTAATGTTTGACAAATATGTCAAGATGAGAAACATACAATATTTTGGGTTCCACAAGTAAAATCAAGATCTCGAGACATTAGTCTGCACTTAATTGGGTGCTAAATAGTCAATCTGATGTAGGTGTAAATTAGAAAAAATGATTTCTGGATTTACATTCTAATTGCTTCAATCATGTTTATAAAGTTTGATGCAAAGATTAAACCAACATATTAAACTATGTCCCTTTTTCATACACAGGATGAAATCAGCCAGGAGGAGGGTCTGGAAACTGTCAGGCAGGAGGAGGAAGGGCCCAGTGGCAGCCAGGAGGTGACAGGGCCCAGTGGCAGCCAGGAGGTGGCAGGGCCCAGTGGCAGCCAGGAGGTGGCAGGGCCCAGTGGCAGCCAGGAGGTGGCAGGGCAAAGGAGAAGCACCAGATCCCAGGTGCCTCCCATCCGGCTTCCCAAAAGAGGCAGGAGGGACAGGACCACCAGTGAGGCAGCAATGGCCCTTATTAAAGAGGCCCATGCCACCCTCAAAGAGCCCACATCCCCTGAAGAGGCCATTGCCGGCCTAGTGGAGGCAAAGTTCAAGGTGATGAGCATGGAGCAACGCCTCCTATGCGAGCCCCTGCTCATCACCTTGCTCAACAAGGGGGTGATGGAAAAAATTACCCCCAATACCGCCATTTGTGAGGTGGCACAACTGTCCCAACCTCAACCTCCTCCTCCACCTCCACATTCTTCTTCTGCCCCACCCCCTTCTCCTCCACCTCCACCTTGTTCTTTCGCCCCACCCCCTTCTCCTCCACCTCCACCTTGTTCTTCCGCCCCACCCCCTTCTCCTCCACCTCCACCTTGTTCTTCTGCCCCACCCCCTTCTCCTCCACCTCCACCTTGTTCTTCCGCCCCACCCCCTTCTCCTCCACCTCCACCTTGTTCTTCTGCGCCACCCCCTTCTCCTCCACCTCCTCCTCCTCCTGACAGGAGTACCCCTCCAGTGGCCCAGCCTCCAGCCAAACGAAGAAGGAAGGCTGCAGGGAAGGCTTCAGGAAAGGTTGCAGGGAAGGTTGCCAGGAAGACGAGGAAGTGATGGCCTTGCTTCATTGTGGTCGGACAGAAGGCAGCCTGTTGTAGTACCACACACTTGGGACATATATATCACCTGCTGCTGTTCCTGACCTCTGGGAGGCCAGCATCAGATTGTGTTCAGAAATGTTGGCCTTCTCAAGCTCCCAATTTTAGTGTCCACACAGGGTTGCTGTGTGCTCTGGGGTCCCTGGGATGCACAAATGGCAGCAGCTTCTCCAGCGCTGCCTTCTCTTTATTTTAGTTCAAACATGAATAAATGTTATTTTTCTTTAAGTTCATACTTGACTATGTGTATTTGTAAAAATGTAAAATCTAGCTTTGGAGTAAGCAGATACATTTGACTGACAAAAAAAGGGACAGATAACAACCCCCCAAAAAAATAACTAAATCGTATTTCCCAAAAAAGTGTGTAAAATTTAAATAATATATGTTAAAAGATTCAATGGGAGATCACTACCAAAACATCGCGAAATTACAATTAACATCAGTTAGAAAAATAACAAATTTTTTAATATTCCTAAAAACTTGCACGATATAATACACATAAATCTTCTTTAAGAGCAACAAGAAAAATGTTAAAAAAAGATAGTCATAACTCTGTGTGAATATCAGCAGCAAAAGAAGTTCATTCGTTTGGATTAATGTAACATTCTAACGAAGATTTCAATGCACAACATTTAAACGATGCAAAAATTTGGAGCGTGACGAATGTGCTATCTCCATTACGAAGGCTTGTTTTACCAGAAGATGCGCTCCCGTCTCATAGTTGCTTGTGAGCATGCGCGCTTTTGGAAGAGTCGTAAAAGCATACACACGAACCATTTTCTCATCACAAAACAGGCTGACGAGAAACACGACGAGGAAAACTGGAATCCTGATGAGAAAATAGAGAGCAGGTTCTCTATTTTCTCGTCGAGATTCACGGCAATTTTCTCGTCGTAAAACCATACACACGAACGGTTTTCTCGACAAAAAAGCTCACGCGGCACTTTTCTTGCCGGTTTTGGACGAGAAACATGGTCGTGTGTACGAGGCAAAAGTTTTGAAAACTGAAAAAAAATATATATTTTTTTCTTTCTTCATTTTCAAAAACAAATGAGAGCTGTAAAATACTCACCATGCCTCTCAGCAAATAGCTTGGGGTGTCTACTTTCCAAAATGGGGTAATTTGGGGGGGGGGTTTGTGCTATTTTGGCATTTTATGGCCTTCGAAACTGTGATAGGTAGTGAGGAGTGAAATCAAAAATTTGTGCCTAGAAATCCTGAAGGCGGTGCTTGGTTTTCGGGGTCCCGTACGCGGCTAGACTCCCAAAAAGTCCCACACATGTGGTATCCCCATACTCAGGAGAAGCAGCAAAATGTATTTTGGGGTGCAATTCCACATATAACCATGGCATGTGTGAGCAATATATCATTTAGTGACAACTTTTTGTAATTTCTTTTTTTTTTTGTCATTATTCAATCACTTGAGACAAAAAAAAAAAAATATTCAATGGGCTCAACATGCCTCTCAGCAATTTCCTTGGGGTGTCTACTTTCCAAAATTGGGTAATTTGGGGGGGGTTTGTACTGCCCTGCCATTTTAGCACCTCAAGAAATGAGATAGGCAGTCATAAATTAAAAGCTGTGTAAATTCCAGAAAATGTACCCTAGTTTGTAGACGCTATAACTTTTGCGCAAACCAATAAATATACGCTTATTGAGTTTATTCGATTTTTCTTATAACAAAAAGTAGAAAATATCAATTTTTTTTCAAAATTTTCGGTCTTTTTCCGTTTATATCGCAAAAAATAAAAATCGCAGAGGCAATCAAATACCATTAAAAGAAAGCTCTATTTGTGGGAAGAAAAGGACGCAAATTTCGTTTCGGTACAACATTGCATGTCCGCACAATTTACAGTTAAAGCAGCGCAGTGCAAAATTCTGAATTCACCTCTGGTCCTTTAGCTACAAAATGGTCCGGGGCTTAAGTGGTTAAATACAGCAAAATACCCCAAGCATAAAGAGTATACCAGGAGTGTCATACTCAATTTAATTCCGGGCTGCATCAGCAATTTGGTTGCCCTCAAAGGGTTGCTTATATCTGTAAGACTATATCAATTTATACAGGGCTTTCTCAGAGAATACGTGCAGGAACTCAACCATTTCCCCCTGCCAAACCACATTAAACGGTGAGTGTGGCCAAACTGCAGTAACAGGGGGAGGATCTTAAATAGGCAATAATTACCAGAAGTGCGTTATGTGCGGAGTTCAGGGATGCACTGTGTACAGACTATAGTTTCAGGGGTGCCCTACACACAGAGTGCAGAGTTCAGGGGTGTGCTATGTACTGGATGCAGGGTTCAGGGTGTGCTATTTACAGAGTGCAGTTTTAGGGGTGCCTATTAGAGGTGCGCATCTTCACTGGCCTCACGATTTGATTCGATTACGATTATCAGGTCAACGATTCGATTTGATTTGATTCCGCGATACATCACGATGCATCACGATTACAGCGCAAGTGCGCATGGTTTTCACCAAAAAAATTTAAGCAGTCAGGAGAACTCCATTTTTTTTATTATATCTGTTCTTTTTTTTAAAAAAGGCAACACTCCCTGCATGTAGCAAAGTCTAAACAAAGCAGACAAAAACTTGTACATAGTACAGGAGATGGTCAGAGAGTGCAGACCTAGTACAGGAGATGATCAGAGACTGCGGAAATGCTACAGATGGTCAGCTACTGCGGACAGGATACAGGAGATGGTCAGACTGCGGACACGCTACATGAGATGGTCAGACTGCGGACACGCTACATGAGATGGTCAGACTGCGGACATGCTACATGAGATGGTCAGACTGCGGACATGCTACATGAGATGGTCAGACTGCGGACATGCTACATGAGATGGTCAGACTGCGGACATGCTACATGAGATGGTCAGACTGCGGACATGCTACATGAGATGGTCAGACTGCGGACATGCTACATGAGATGGTCAGACTGCGGACATAGTACATGAGATGGTCAGACTGCGGACATAGTACAGGAGATGGTCAGACTGCGGACATAGTACAGGAGATGGTCAGACTGCGGACATAGTACAGGAGATGGTCAGACTGCGGACATAGTACAGGAGATGGTCAGACTGCGGACATGCTACATGAGATGGTCAGACTGCGGACATGCTACATGAGATGGTCAGACTGCGGACATAGTACAGGAGATGGCCAGACTGCGGACATAGTACAGGAGATGGTCAGACTGCGGACATAGTACAGGAGATGGTCAGACTGCGGACATAGTACAGGAGATGGTCAGACTGCGGACATAGTACATGAGATGGTCAGACTGCGGACATAGTACATGAGATGGTCAGACTGCGGACACGCTACATGAGATGGTCAGACTGCGGACATGCTACATGAGATGGTCAGACTGCGGACATGCTACATGAGATGGTCAGACTGCGGACATGCTACATGAGATGGTCAGACTGCGGACATGCTACATGAGATGGTCAGACTGCGGACACGCTACATGAGATGGTCAGACTGCGGACACGCTACATGAGATGGTCAGACTGCGGACACGCTACATGAGATGGTCAGACTGCGGACACGCTACATGAGATGGTCAGACTGCGGACACGCTACATGAGATGGTCAGACTGCGGACACGCTACATGAGATGGTCAGACTGCGGACACGCTACATGAGATGGTCAGACTGCGGACACGCTACATGAGATGGTCAGACTGCGGACACGCTACATGAGATGGTCAGACTGCGGACACGCTACATGAGATGGTCAGACTGCGGACACGCTACATGAGATGGTCAGACTGCGGACATGCTACATGAGATGGTCAGACTGCGGACATGCCACATGAGATGGTCAGACTGCGAACATGCTACATGAGATGGTCAGACTGCGAACATAGTACAGGAGATGGTCAGACTGCGGACATAGTACAGGAGATGGTCAGACTGCGGACATGCTACATGAGATGGTCAGACTGCGGACATGATACAGGAGATGGTCAGACTGCGGACACGCTACATGAGATGGTCAGTGACTGCGGACACGCTACATGAGATGGTCAGTGACTGCGGACACGCTACATGAGATGGTCAGTGACTGCGGACACGCTACATGAGATGGTCAGTGACTGCAGACATAGTACAGGAGATGGTCAGACTGCGGACACGCTACATGAGATTAGCAGGTAAGTATAAAAAAATAATACCTGTTGTGCCGAGATTTGGAATGGTTCCCCCGCCGGATTCTGTTCCCCTGTCTCTCGGAACTCCGCCCTCCTCATCGCTGTACATTGCTGCTCCCTCCTACTGTTCCTCACGAATTCAAATGCTCCTAATACCGCCCCGCCTCTCCAGCCCTCTGCTCATTAGCATTCGTGAGGCGTAGGCGTGAGCGGCGCTGGAGAGGCGGGGCGGTATTAGAAGAATTTGCATTCGTGAGTACTAGGAGAGAGCGGCAATGTACAGGGCTGAGGGGGGGGGGCGGAGTTCCGATAGCCGAGTGACAGAGGGAACAGAATCCGGCGGGTGCTGTGTACAATGCCGCGCTTATGTGACTGCCCTCTCTCCTCTCTGCTTTCACGTCTCTGACGCCAGGAGAGACGTGAGACGTGAAAGCAGAGAGGAGAGAGGGCAGTCACATGACCGCGTCATAGGAGGAAAAAAAAAAGGCAACAGATCTCCCGGGAGGAGGGGGTGGGGTTAGACATCGCCAGGAATCGATTAATGGGTTTCCCTGCATCGGGGATGCCCGAATCGCGATGCAACGATTAAATTAGACACCCCTAGTGCCTATGCACAGGATACAGAGTTCAGAGGTGTGCTACATACAGAATGCAGGGTTTAGGAGTATGCTATGTACAGTGAGCAGGGTTCAGCTCTCTTTCACAGGCTGTCCACATCTCACTTCCACCCCTCCTTAGCTCTGATCTCTGCACCACTCTTGGGGAGGGGCGGGTGAGAGCCAGAGGTGGCAGAACTCTGTTCCACCATGTTCTAGCTGGGCACAAGGGCCACATGAAATGGCCTGGTGGGCTGGATTTGGCCTGCGGGTCTTGTGTTTGACACATGTGAACTATACATTTATAATACAAACAGATATTTAGAAACACAGCCGGCATGCACAACAAGATAAGTGGTACTGTACAGCAGCATCCAAGCATATCAGAAATAATAACAACAAAAATATTACAAATAAATTACAATATAGAATATAATACACAGTAACTCATCTCGAGGAACACATTTGTTATAGGAGAAGTCCACCTTAACACTAAAATCTCTAAATCTACAGACATCCACGATCTAACACTAACCTAAAGACTAAATCAGTATACATACCTTTTTTGAAGACAATCCGATCCCGCACTGAGCTGTCAGCTGTGGCTTTGCTGTGGAGTCGGGTGAAGAGGACACAACCAACAACGGAAGCCCCATAGTCTATGAGTGACGTCACTTCCCATTCATTTCACAGCCATTGTTGGCTGTGTCCTCTACAGAGCTTCCGCTGCTGGAGACCAGATCAGCTTCAAAAATGGTATGTATGCTGATTTAATCTTTACAGGGCTAGATAGGTTAGTGTTAGATCGTGGATGTCTGTAGATGTAGAGATTTTAGTTTTAGGGTGGACTTATCGTTTAAAGTAATTTAGCAAAGTTACCTCAAATAGTAAAATATCAGGCAACTCTGCTAGAGTATGTCAATGCATAAACAAACATTTTTATATTCTCTTGTAACAAATGTGTTTTTATTACCAACATATTCTACATATTTAAGGAGATGTCATAAGTAAACTTGGACCAAAGAATATAAAATGGCAGTTGTACATCATTACTCCGCAGTCCCCCTCCTGCTTTTAAGCACATATATAATTTGACTGAGGCTTTTGCCTTCTGCGGCCAAAATCCTGTAAAGTTGAAGGACGTCAAAAGATTCTGCCAGGTATTAATTGTATCTATTTCCATTCCCAGTACATTTCAGTTTTAGCTCCCTCTCTCCAAATTAGTCCCCTAGCCCCCCCAGCCTTTTTGCTGCAAAGACTCCTGAGCAGACTGCAGGTTAACCACTTAAGCCCCGGACCATTTTATTGCTAAAGGACCAGGCCCCTTTTTGCGATTCGGCACTGCATTGCTTTAACTGACAATTGCGCGGTCGTGCGACGTGGCTCCCAAACAAAATTGATGATCTTTTTTCCCCACAATTAGAGCTTTCTTTTGGTGGTATTTGATCACCTCTGCGGTTTTTATTTTTTGCGCTATAAACAAAAATAGAGCGAAAATTTTGAAAAAAATTACATATTTTTTACTTTTTGCTATTATAAATATCCACAAAAAATATATAAAAAAAACATTTTTTTTCCTCAGTTTAGGCCGATACGTATTCTTCTACATATTTTTGGTAAAAAAAATTGCAATAAGCAAATTTGATTGGTTTGTGCAAAAGTTATAGCGTCTACAAAATAGGGGGTAGTTTTATGGCATTTTTATTAATATTTTTTTTTTTTATACTAGTAATGGCGGCGATCAGCGATTTTTATCGTGACTGCGACATTATGGCGGACACATCGGACACTTTTGACACATTTTTGGGACCATTGTCATTTTTACAGCGAGCAGTGCTATAAATATGCACTGATTGCTGTTAAAATGACACTGGCAGTGAAGGGGTTAACCTCTAGGTGGCGCTGTAGGGGTTAAGTGTGCCCTAGTGAGTGATTCTTACTGTAGAAGGGCGTGGCTTGGTGTGTGATATCACTGATCGTCGTTCCCTATGACAGGGAACAGACGATCACGGACATGCCACTAGGAAGAACGGGGAAAGGTTTGTTTACACTTATCTCTCCCCGTTCTTCAGCTCTGTGACCCGATTGCAGGACAACGGCGGTGATCGGGTCCCGCGGGCGCGGTCCTTGAGCTTAGGACCGGGTCGCGAGTGCTCCGCCGGTGGCGCGCGCACGACCCACGGCTGAGATCCTAAAGGGGACGTACCTGTACGCCCTTGTGCCCAGCTGTGCCATTCTGTCAAAGTATATCATCGTGCCGCGGTCCTTATGTGGTTAATATGCACAATGCGCTCTCTGGTTCTTTATCTCTTTTACCTGAAAGAGTAGGAGGCACAGCAGAAAAAGAACTAGCTTGAAGTGGAGTTCCAGACATTTCTGTGTTTATTTAAAGTCAGCAGCTACAAAAAGTGTAGCGGCTGGCTTTTAATAAACACACACTCACCTGTCCTACGATCCAGCGATGCGGCCACCCGTAGCCTCAGTTCTCTCCCCTGCCTCTCCCCGGCACTGGCATCACTAGTGTGGGCACCCGGCTGTGACAGCTTGCGGCGTCACAGCCGGGTGCGCACTGCACATGCGCGAGTCGCGCTGCGCATCCTGAATGGCCAGGCAATCTGCTGGGACCTGTGGCTGTGACGTGTCCCAGAAGATTGCAGGGAGGGAGAGAGAGAGGAGAACTTCCACTCGAGTCGTCTAGGCAGGGAGATTGGAAGTGGGAGCTGGGTACCTGTCAAAACTAGGTACCCGCCCCCCCCCAAAAAATGACATGCCAAATGTGGCATGTTAGGAGTCCTTAAAGCAAAAGTTCCACTTTTGGGTGGAACCCCGCTTTAACAGAACAGAGTGAAACAGAAACCAGATCTGCCCTAATTTACAGAGGCAATGCAGCAGTTTTCCATATAGAAAATTGTGCAGATTCCCACCAGGTGTGACCTGTGGAACGGAAATCGGGATATGAGCTGTCAGCAGATGGCAGAGAGATTGCAGCTCCAGCTTTCATATTCTCTGTACTGCCTATCACAGGCATGGCAGAACAGAGAACCCATTTCTCCTAATTAACAAAGAGGCTTGCACCCGTTTTGTTAATGAGAATGAAGGATTTGTCACCAGGCACCCATGCCTGCCTGATGATGGGGTCCTGCGTGGCTCTGAAACGTCACTATTTTAGCTGTGATTAGATGTTTTATTTTTCAATACTCTTTATTATTTTCTCCATTACAATTTTTTTTTTTTTTACCATAAAGCATTATTTAATAGATTACATTACATAAGACATTTATTTGTTGCTTTACTTTCCCAGCTCTTTCACTCCCACCCAGTGCCCACTCACCCCACCTCCCCTACACCACCCAAACATTAGTTTGACGTGCCAATTCATTATCTTTCAGCTAAAAAAGTCATAAGCACAATAAAAGAGAAAGAAAAAATAAAAAAGAGAGAAGAAAAAGCAAAGGGAGAAGAGGGAGTCACAAAGGAGGGAGGACAGAAAGTGGGGGGGGGGGGTGGCTGAGAGCGAGAGCATTCTCTCATCTGCTCCCAACCCTCCCCTCACAAGGGGCAGCCCATCTCGTCCAACCAAGGCTTCCACATCCTCACAATCCTTAGATGTATCAGATTTAATTATTTTTTGAAGAGTAGGGATCTGGCTCCATTCAATTGTTTGTGTCTTGAACTGTACCTGGAGGGCATGTCTAATCTGGGGATATTTATAAAAATGATTATTTGATATATTAAATTCCCGCCTTAAATCAAGAAATGTTTTCATGATGCTACCCTCGTATAGGTGGATTGAACGATTAATGCCCTGTCTCTCCCACTCCCTGGGCCTCTCTATGTCCCTTACTTCTGCTAGGTTTTTGTTGTTCCATAGAGGAGTATATTCTGTTGCCCCATTAGTGCCTTTGTTAACTGACATACTTTGCTAACCAATTTTATAGTCAGGCATCTGTGAATAAATGAGTCTGCCTCTAGTGACTCCACTAATGTACTATGTGGGGCTCCCATTAGCATCGTTCTGCCACTAGAGTTTCCCCCCCTAAAGTGTCACACCCCACTAGGTGTTGCAGCTGGGAAGCCAAGAAGTAGGATCTCGGGTGCGGGACCGCCATACCCCCCTCTTTTATCGGTAATTGCATGGTTTGCAGATTGATCCTGGCTTGGCCCTTTTTCCAAATTAGTTCCCTAAAAAGGGATTCTATTCTCTTGAACCACTTTTGGCCTATCCAAACCGGGGAGTTGTGTAGCAGATATAATAGCTGCAGTAGCCAATGCCCCGCAACAGATAGGGGGAGCCGGCTCCAGATGTCTCCTTTATGCTTGAATTTAAGCAATAGTGGGGCAGGATTATTATCGACGTACTGGTTTATATCACTCGTTATCCAGATACCCAAATATTTCAACGCCGTAACTACTTTTAGGTGGGGAGTTCAAGACGGTATCTGGTTGCCAAGTGGGTCAACCGGCATTAAGCCCTGGTTCACACTGGTGCGTTTTGACATGCGATTTGGTATGCCAAATCGCATATCAAAACGCCGGTATTTGCCGCAAATTGCGGGCAATGGAACCGTCCTAATCGGTGAGACGCCGCATCTGCGGCGCTGCACCGATTTCAAAAAGTAGTTTCTGTACTACTTTTTGCGATTTCAGGCCGCGATTTACATTGACATCTGTGCAGAAACCTGCACAGATGTCCCTGTAATTGCGGCCGAAATCGGGACTGACAGGCAGGAGTGAAATTGTGCGAGTTCAGCTGAACTCGCACGGCTTCACTCCCGCAGCCCAGTGTGAACCTGGGCTAAAGCCAACTTCTTCCAGTTGACAACCAGACCTGAGAACCGTCCGAACTCCCCTACCATATGTATTACTGTGGTCAATAATGTCTCAACATCTCCAAGGAAAAACAAGACATCGTCCGCAGACAATGCTATCCTGTCCTCTCCTGCCTTCCTCTGAAACCCCTGTATACCTGGCATTGATCTAGTCATAATTGCTAGTTGTTCCATCGTGAGGGCGAACAATAAGGGGGACAGGGGGCAACCCTGTCTCGTCTCCCTCTCCAGCTGGAACAGCTCTGAATGTGCGTTGTTTTTTTTTTTTTCACAAAATAGAGTGCGCGTTGTTAATTTTTCTTTTTTACTCTTGGTTCACTATAGTGTGATGACATTGTTAAATAAAGCTTTGGACCCATTTTGGAGATCCTTGGTGTGCTGGTGACATATCCTTCATTCTAGCCATTTCCGGTCCTAAGCCGGTGATTACGGTACTACAGAACCCATTTACCCATTTTACCCATTACAGGAATTGCATTGGGGGATATTTCTCTGGATTTTTGTTAATAAGGCATAACATCTGCTACGTTTTTTATGTTTAGAAGAGTGGTTCAAGCTTGTGTTTGTTAATTTCCCCCAATAAGGGAAAAATACCATGTGTTACTTGTAACTGTAATGTGACTGATTATCAAGAGCAGATTAATAAATCTGCCCCCCTATGCCAATTGTATTACAAATTTGCCCTCTTACCCTGGTCAACTCACACTATGGCCTGATGTACACAACAGCTGCTAAACTCATGTTTAGGAGCAGTTGGGTGTTTTTTCCAGAAGCCCCTGAACTCTCCTCTATGTTATCCTATGTGTACATGTATACTTAGCCGTTTATAGTAGTGTAGAAGCAGTTGAGGTTACAGGCAGCAGCAGAAAAATTGCATTTAGGACTGTAGTTTACTGGCATTTCAAACGCCAAATGCTTGTAATCGCGATAAACCGTGTTTATGCGTGTTTGCAAGTGTTTTTCAAGGGGAAAACATTTCTGATCATTTTTTAACATATAAAAATGTTGAAAAAAAACAAATTTCACCACGTGCTGTTGCCTGCATCAATGGATGAGTCTAGTAATGATGAACTCTGGTCCTCTCACGCAATTTTCTACGTCTACGGAGCCTCAGTAACATCTGGAGCATTTCCTTTACACATGCTCATGGTGGGATCCATAGAAAAAACACATAAAATAAGACAACTATCTACTAGCACACTGCTGAATATCGGCCGGTTCAACACAAACCGGCTGACATTCGTCCTATGTGTACATCAGCCTGTCTGACAGAAGCCGGCTGAACGGGCATGCTGGAAAACCAGCATCCAATTGGCATCCAATCAGCGCTGGCAGCCAATGACTTTTTTATAGAAATCTTAGGGGTTTCATGGACCTCGGATGCGTCTTAATGCTTCAGCACTTGTTCCAGCATCTGCCACATGAGCTATGCTGGCACTGTTATTTCTTGCCCTGAAGTGTCTCTATAGTTCTGCCACAGACATCCCGCATCCCCCCCGCTCAACAACTCTGGTTGGCAGGGGAGAGGGGACATCGGAATGTCCCGCGATGGGACTTTACAAATTTGGGAGGTATGAGAACACCATAGCAGAACCTGAAGAAATAATTACGGACGGCTGCACTTCCAAAAATCATTTTATTGAAGCTTCATATGACAAGTGGTTGACAGATGGAGCAGAGGACAAAGAGATAGACGTGTTTCGTGCAAATGTCAGCGCTTAGTCATTACCTATTAGAACTAGTCACCACAATCACCTATATACTAATGTTTCATCATTAGGCTACAGGTGAACTAACTGATTAAAATTAGTACTCAGCTGGTGTTACAAAGAAAACCCGGCTAGAATACACGGTACTTACACTCAAATCGGTCCAAATCCACTGCCAGAAAAAATCCGATACACCAATTAAACTCGGAGCAAACTCGACACATCAGTCAAAATCATTGTATAGTTACAACAACATACACAAAATAATGGAAAACATGTACAGTGGGGCAAAAAAGTATTTAGTCAGCCACCAATTGTGCAAGTTCTCCCACTTAAAAAGATGAGAGAGTCCTGTAATTGTCATCATAGGTATACCTCAACTATGAGAGACAAAATGTGGAAACAAATCCAGACAATCACAATGTCTGATTTGGAAAGAATTTATTTGCAAATTATGGTGGGAAACCCCAACCAGGCAGAAACAATCAATCATTGCTCCACTGACTGCAGTGAAGCCAAAAACGAAATATAGCCTAGCAGCCTAGTTAGAGGAGGTTCTACACCATTGAGGCAGCATACCATAACAATGGGTCAGTAGGAATGCTGGGGGGGCAGGAGGTAACAGGAAATTTCCACTACCTGGAAGTGTAGAAGTTTGGCCAATTCTGAATGACATGGTATTTGGGCAAGCAGGAACCAATTAAAGCTGCTGCATCTTACACCAGCTGGCAAACTTTTTTTTAAACAACGGAGTCACAAATTAGAAGAAGCTTTTCTGTAAATGATTTTGAACAAAAGAAAAACAATGGTGTTGATTTGCTAAAGGAAATTAGACTGTGTACTTTGCAAGTGCAGTTGCACTCTGCTAGCGCAGTTGCTTCAGAGCTTTGAAAATGAGGTGAAGCTTCTGTAGCGGACCCTTAAATTTAGGGGGTCGCTATGCCCAAATTTAAGGGACGGCCTGAGCCATAGTTTGGCTCAGGCTTTCTAATTTGATACTGGACTCTGCTCTGCTGTGGTGTTGCCTGGTGTACAGTTTCCCTTTGGCCTGTGGGTGGCACTGTTGCCCAGGCCTAGGGTCGAAGCTCAGGTGACACAGTGGCGTGATTGGATGTCCTCTCTCGGCTGCCGTGCGGTGGGCGGGGCTTCGCCTGCTGTGCATGCTGGGAGAGGGTATATAAGGGGCAGATGCCATGTTTAGAGAGGAGTGCCGGGGAGTGAGTCCCGGGAGGAGTGTGCCCCATGGGGGTGCGTGGACTGGCCGAGGATCCTCGGGCACCTTTAGCCCGAGGCTACAACGTTCCAGGTAGGCCCAGTACCTTTAACTGGGTCTACAATCAGCACATTGGAGTCCCAGGGTGCCCAGGTGAGGGTACCCGCTCTGACCGAGAGGAAGCCAGGGGAGGATCGGTCCCACAGAGGAGACGAGTGATAGTAGGTCGCTGTCTCGGGAAAGGCCTGGTGACCTGTCAGAGGGAAGGATTCCTTACTCAACAAAGCTAACCCTGTAGAGTGCCCATTGGCATCATCTGTTCTCTAAATCCTACAGAGGTTTAAGGAAAGTTCTGGATTCAGGAATAACAGGATTCTGCTGCTATTAGAGGATCTCCTGAACCCGTCCCTGGAGGGGACAAAGTGACAGTATTGTTCGAGCTCCACTCTTGCTGCTAGAACTGTGAGAGGGATCTATCCGGGTGAGCTAAACCCACTCGGGATCGAGTGGCGACGAGTGAGTCAAGTTTTGTGTGCCTGAATCTACCTCCTAATCTTGCTACCTTTTTCTCTCGTCAATTTTTCCCTTGTTGCCTGAGCAGAAGATAAAAATAAACTCTCTGTTGGAGTGACACAGTATGGACATTGGCTTTACTGGGGAGGGGAAGAAAAAAGACTTGACCCTATATCCTAGGAACGGGAACAAACGGAAGGAGGTAACTCGCTGCAGAACCCAAAATAAGTAATTTGCGGCCCATATAGTCTGGGAGGACTTAGAGGTATTGCTACACTTCTGTAGCGCACCAACCCCAGACTTTACCTGCTTTTCTTCTATTTGGCTCCCCCGCAGGAAAGAATGAGGCACACCGCACCACAAGCCCGTACCCTCCTGAATAGGGAGGTTGAGCAGTGTTAGTTTCTCGGGCCTGCCTGCAGCCAGTGTTTAAAAACCTCTAGTGCTGACCTCGTTTCTGTGGTAGTCAGAAACAAGCCTTTAGTTCTCCCCAGTAAGCAACTGTCCACACAAACTGAAAGGTCCAACTCTTATTTATCCTTCTCAGCACAATAAACAGTCTCTTTGAGAGCAGACAGGTTGGGACAAGACACAGGTCAAACAAGGTGGGAGGAGGTCCAGGCACAAACTTGAATTGGGTTTTCTCCTGTTCCGATTATCATGAACAGGCTTGGCGCACGGTCTCTGCCACAGACCATGAAGTTGGTCACTGCCACTGACCGGGTGAAAAAGATGAAAGCCACTTCCACTGACCTTGTGTGCGTAGTGTCACTGCCACTGTGACTTAAAGAACACGCACTTCCTTCCGTTAGTAAACTGGCCCCTTGTTTGGACAGGAACATCCCTCCGGAGATTTACCAGAGGCCCCATCTGTCACCACGACTCTGCGCTAGGTCTTCAGAAGGGGTCACCTCCCTGGCCTCCTCGTCCTGGATACAGGTCCCCTCGCAAGGCAGATCCCTGGGAGCCTCGGTCCCTGGCGGATCCCAGCCGAAGGCTGCTGGGCTCCGGGCCTTTCTCCAAAGTACCTCACCCCAGACTGAAGGTGTCTGAGATGGAACAGCAGCTCCGTCTCCGGGCCTAGGGCACCCAGAGACAACCTGACCAGGCCTCCGGGCCTAGGGCACCCAGAGGCGACACACACACACCCAGGCCTAAGGTGCCTGAGCGTGGAACCGGCCCCACTGGAAGATGGCCACCCCCTTTTATATCCTCTCCCGACAGGCACAGCAGGTTCCCCGCCCGCCGTACTGCTGCCAAGAGGGGACAAAAAAGGCACAACCTTGTACTGCGGTTCAACCCAGGCCCATGGCAACAGCGCCACCTATAGGCCCCAGGAAACTACACACCAGTACCATCTCCCAGGGATAGAAATGGTCCATGAAACCTAACAATTAGTGCATCTGAGCCTAGTTACCACTCAGATGCTTCCCCCTAAATGTAACCACCCGCTACACTTCTTTTTGCAAAGAATACCAAATCACATGCAAGAAAAAACAAAAACAAATTTAACATCTTTTTGCTTGCACATGATTGGATGATGGAAGTCAGCAGAGATTTCCCTCATTTACTAAACTTTGGAAACACTGCACTTACAAAGTGCACAGTCCATTTGCCTTTAGTAAATCAACCCCAATATGAACAACAGGGTTAAAAGTGTGTTTACTCTTTCGTCCATGGACCGACACAGCTTCTCTATTGACAAAGTGGGTATTATCCGTTAATTAGGAGTGACTAGGCAGAAAAACTTGTAAAAAGTGTTGCATCACACCTTCTACAGTACCGCCCAGGGGGCGGACCCTCTGGGTATACCCTCTCAGTCTGCACATCGCAGATCAGTTTTTTTCTGTCTAGCAAGGAGTAGGACATGGCTCCCTTCGGGCTCATTGGTCCGGGGAAAAAAGATATATATATTTTTTATTTTTTTGCTACATTTGTTGTTTCCTGCGATCTTCGATCAACTGCCGACTGGGTGACAGGCTGGATCCTCGATCCTTGTAGTCTCCCCAGTTTCGGCCATCGAGCGTGTGCCGACCCTAGCTACGCGCTGGGTTTTCCACGACATGCCCGTCGCTCCACGGGTGGCCGGTGAGCCTACGCTCCAGGGCCTGCATCGGACCGCTCAGCTTCGGCTGACCTTACGGCCAAGTCGCAGCAGCCTGGCCGGTGAGCTTACGCTCCAAGGCTTGCATCGGACCGCTCAGCTTCGGCTGACCTTACGGCCGAGTCGCAGCAGCCTGTCCGGTGAGCGTCATGCTCCAGGGCATACATATGATCGTCCCTTCTGGGTCCAATCACAGCATGCCTGGCCAACAGTCACCTTCCGTGCGCGGACGATGATCTGTTTGGAATGTCTTCCAGCAGAATACATGCAGGATAGGTAAGTAAAACTCCCCTGCCTCGGCTGGGTGATTTAGCTGGACATTCCTGGAGAGATCAAGTAAGTGGTTGTGGCCCCTTTCTTCCCTCTCTCCCTGCCTTTCCCTCCTCCCTGGGCTTCTAGCTAAAGGTTGCTGGGTGCTGGGGGTCACCTAGGGGGTCCCACTGGAGCGGGGCTGGCTGTAACTAACATTTAAAAGAAATGTCATTTTTGCTTACCTGTGTTTCTGTGTCTCCATGCTGTCGGCGGCCATTTTGAGGTGGTCCATGCCAAGTTTGGCCTCTTGTAACTGCCTGGTGGCCATCTTCCTGTAGTTCGGCCACACCCACTGGCCCCTATCAGGTGATCGGCGGCCATGTTTGTCCACCCTGTATGCAGATATTGCCGTTCGGCGGCCATCTTTTTTGTGGGCTATGGCTGCCTGACCTCTATCTTCTGTCGGCGGCCATTTTCTTAGAGCCCACATTATCTTCCATACAGACGGTTTTGGCAACCATTTTGCGAGAGCCTCCGGCCTCTAGGGTGCATTACACTGGCGCGAAAATTCACACAGGAAGTGCTGATAAAAGAAGCAGACTGACACAGCAGCAAGGGGACAGCATCATAGGCGCAGCATAGCAGTACCTATCCAGGGTGGTGAGTCCTCTGGGTAACCCAGCATCTCTGCAGCGCAGGAGGGTGGCCTATTGATATCTTGCCTGGAGCCCTGTGAGTGTCAGCGTGTGGTCAGCATGGCATCTGAGCCAGATGTCTTCTCCCCTGAAACACCAGATTTAGCAGCTGGTGTCCCTGAGGTGTCTATGGACGCTATGTCGGCAATCCTAGAGGCGTTTGCTGCCAGGGTGGAAGCAGCACACGGGAATACAGGGGGTAATAAACGCCCCCGTCCCCTGCAATCTTCTGGGGATATTTCTGATGCAGAACCAGGTCCAGCTACGGCTCATGGCCCAGATTCTGATGCATCAGAGACTGCAGACCGTGACCGATCGGACAGTGAGGAGGACTCCAAGTCCAGGTCAGTACGCGAGACGGCTTTGGTATCTGACCTTATTACTGCAGTGCGGGATACGCTAAAGTTGGAAAGGACTGAAGAAGTAGCAGATACTCCAGTCCCCTTTGGGTTTCGTAAACCTGCCCGCACTGCTAAGGTGTTCCCTTGTGTGTCTTATTTTGACAAACTCTTATACAAGGAATGGGAGAACCCACTGAGGGTCTTTACAGCCCCAAAGAGGTTTGCAGTACGGTACCCCTTTGAGGAGAGTTTTCTGAAGATATGGACCTCTCCCTCTATAGTGGACCCTTCGGTGTCCAGACTTAATAGAGCCACCACTATTCCAGTAGAAGGGGCTCCTGTTTTCAAGGACCCTGTGGATAAGAAGGCTGAAGCGCTCGCTACCGATACTCAGTGGTAGGCTCAGCAGTACGCCCGGCATTGGCGGGGGCCCTAGTGTCTCAGACACTTACTGAATGGGCAAAATTGCTACTCCAGGGGTTAAAGGAGCGAGATGCTCCTCCTAATGAGATAACTTTGGCCGACCAGTTGGTCCAGGGCCTTAAGTTTGTCTGCGAGTCAGACATGGATACTATTCCCCTGCTGTCAAGAGCTTCGGTTTATGCAGTAGCAATACGCCGCCTGATCTGGCTAAAGGGCTGGTCTGCGGACCAGACTTCCAAGAAAGCCCTATTGGATCTGCCTTTTAAGGGCGACAGACTTTTTGGGGCTTCTCTGGATGACATCATCAAGGATGCTACAGGAGGTAAAAGCACTTTGCTTCCCCAAACTAGCAAGGGTAGGGGACCACGCCAAGGGCAAGGGCCCTCCTTTACTGCACGTAAGCGGTTTTTTCGCCCTCTTAAGGCGACAGGGAAAAGACCCCAGGCCGATAAAGCGCCTGCCCAAGGACAAAAGCGTCCTTGGTCCCGCAGACCCAACAAGCCTGTGGACAAATCTGCGTCCACATGAAGGTCCGCCCCCACCCAGCTCTCGGGTGGGGGGACGTCTTCGCAAATTCGCGACTCAGTGGACTGCTCTAGTCTCCGACAGGTGGGTTTGCGAAGTAATCTCCTCAGGCTACAAGATAGAATTTCTCTCTTGTCCACCAGACAGATTCATCACCTCCAATCTCCAGCTACTACCGACCCGTCGGGAGGCCCTGTATGGGGCGGTCCAGGGTCTACTGGAACGCGGGGTAGTTATTCCAGTTCCAGAACAGGAACGGGGTCAGGGTTTTTACTCAAATCTGTTCATTGTGCCAAAGAAGGAGGGGGTTCGTCCAATCTTGGATCTGAGCCCTCAATTGCTTTGTGAAGGTACAAAGATTTCGGATGGAGTCGGTTCGATCCGTAGTCACGGCTCTCCATCCGGGGGACTTTCTGGCCTCCTTGGACATCAAGGACGCATACCTGCATGTCCCCATATACTCCAGACACCAGAGGTTTCTGCGATTTGCTATCGGGAAGAACCACTACCAGTTTGTGGCCCTCCCGTTTGGCCTTGCCTCAGCACCCAGGACGTTCACCAAGGTGCTCGCTCCGATTCTGGCACTTCTAAGACAGCGGGGTATCCCTATCACAGGTTACTTGGACGACCTTCTGCTGAAGGGCCCTTCAAGCTCAGAATTAGAGGTAAGCGTGTCCATTACCTGTCAGACTCTTCGAGACTGTGGTTGGATACTAAACACGCAAAAGTCAGTATTGGTGCCCACTCAACGCCTAGTGTACCTGGGGTTGATTCTGGATTCCTCAGAGGCAAAGGTATTCCTCCCTGTGGAGAAGTTGCAGACCCTCCGGGCTGCAGTACGGCAGCTGACTTCCAGGAATTGGTCGTCACTCCGTTTTTGCATGCGAGTGTTGGGCCTCATGGTAGCCTCCTTCGAGGCGGTCCCATATGCTCAATACCACACTCGAGTGTTACAGAGGGAAGTTCTGTCCAGATGGAACAGATGCCCTTCATCTCTGGATTATCAAATCCGAGTGAGCCACCTAGTCAGGAGATCCCTGGTATGGTGGCTGACAGCACCGGCTCTAATGGCCGGGAAGTCATTTCTTCCGGTTTACTGGATAGTGATCACGACGGACGCCAGCCTTACAGGTTGGGGGGGAGTCTGGGGTGTCCAGTCGGCGCAAGGTCGCTGGACCCCAGAGGAAGCCCTCCTGCCGATCAATGTCCTGGAGATCCGGGCGATCAAGCTGTGCCTCTTCAAATGGTCTCAGAGACTGCAAGGGCGTCCAGTCAGGATCCAGTCAGACAACGCCACAGCAGTGGCATATGTCAATCATCAAGGAGGAACAAGAAGCTCAGCTGCAGCATCGGAGATCGCTCGCATCCTGAAGTGGGCAGAGAGGAGCGTACCGGCACTGTCGGCCGTGTACATTCCGGGTGTGGAAAACTGGCAGGCGGACTACCTGAGCCGCCAGATGCTGGACCAGGGAGAATGGTCCTTACACCCGGAGGTGTTCCAACTCCTCTGCCAAAGATGGGGCACACCAGACGTAGATCTTCTGGCTTCCCGACTCAATCGGAAGGTATTGAGGTTTGTGGCCCGGTCAAGAGACCCATGGGCAGACGCAACGGACGCGTTGGTAGCATCGTGGGGCCAGTATCGGCTAATCTATGCCTTCCCTCCCTTAAGGCTTCTTCCTCTTCTGCTCCGCAGAGTGGAGGCAGAGGGAATTCCAATGATCCTAATCGCTCCAGATTGGCCTCAGCGTCCTTGGTACGCCGATCTAGTACGTCTGGTAGCAGACGTCCCCTGGCGCCTACCACTACGGAAGGACCTGCTGTCGCAAGGTCCCATATTCCATCCTGCTTTACAGTCATTGGCTTTAACGGCATGGCTGTTGAGAACCAGGTACTGAGAGACCGGGGCCTGTCAGACTCAGTAATTTCTACTATGAGAAGTGCTCGGAAACCGTCCTCTAGGAAGGTCTATCACCGCACTTGGAGGGCCTACATCTCCATGTGTGAGGAAATGAAATGGCATCCGCGTACCTATTTGGTTTCCAGAATCCTGCTGTTTTTACAGCATGGGGTAGACCAAAGGCTTGCCCTAAGTACGATTAAGGGACAGATATCTGCCCTGGCTGTCTTTTTTCAGCGACCCCTGGCGACTCACTCTCTCGTGAGTACATTTGTGCAGGGGGTTCGACATGTGGCCCCTCCGGTCCGCCCCCCGTTACCTCCGTGGGACTTGAACCTGGTCCTCTCGGTGCTTCAGAAGGCACCGTTTGAGAATATTAGAGATATTCCCCTGTTGACACTTTCTCAGAAGGTGGTCTTTTTGGTGGCTGTTACGTCAGTTAGACGAGTCTCTGAGCTGGCAGCCTTGTCCTGCAAGGCTCCCTATTTGATTTTCCACAAGGATAAGGTGGTGCTGCGGCCGCAGCCTTCCTTTCTTCCGAAGGTCGTTTCGGCTTTTCATCTCAACGAAGACATTGTACTTCCATCCTTGTGTCCTCAGCCGTCGAATCCTAAGGAGTCGGCGTTGCATTCCTTGGACGTTGTCCGAGCTTTGAGAGTATACATATCTGCTACTTCCCTGTTCCGGAAGTCAGACTCACTGTTTGTTTCGGTGGCTGGTCCCAAGAAGGGCCAAGCAGTCTCATCGGCCACCATCTCTAGGTGGATCCGACAGATAGTAATCCAGGCTTACGCCTTAAAGGGTCAGGCGCCCCCCTTTCCTGTCACGGCGCATTCGACCAGGGCAATAGGTGCCTCTTGGGCTTTCCGACATCAAGCGTCTGTTTCCCAACTATGTAAAGCGGCGACTTGGTCGTCCGCTCACACTTTCACAAAATTCTACAAAGTTGATGTAGGTGCATCTTCGGATGCCTCTTTCGGCCGCAAGGTTTTGCAGGCGGCTGTTTAGAGTTGCAACTCCTCCGTTGGAGGAGTGCTGTTTTGTGTTTTGGGGTGAAGTTTGTTTTTATGCTGTTACCACCCCTCGTTTTTTCTCTGACACTGCTTTGGGACGTCCCACTTTGTCAATAGAGAAGCTGTGTCGGTCCATGGACGAAAGAGTAAATAGGATTTTTTACTCACCGTAAAATCCTTTTCTCTGAGTCCATGGACCGACACAGCACCCACCCCTCCTTTTAAGTTTGTACTGCTTTTTGACGAACTGATCTGCGATGTGCAGACTGAGAGGGTATACCCAGAGGGTCCGCCCCCTGGGCGGTACTGTAGAAGGTGTGATGCAACACTTTTTACAAGTTTTTCTGCCTAGTCACTCCTAATTAACGGATAATACCCACTTTGTCAATAGAGAAGCTGTGTCGGTCCATGGACTCAGAGAAAAGGATTTTACGGTGAGTAAAAAATCCTATTTTTTCTTTAACCACTTAACGACCGCCCACCGCCGATTTACTTTGGCAGAATGGCACGGACAGGCAGAATCACGTAGATCTACGTGATCGCCTTTGTGCAGTTGGGGGGTCCATCCGGACCCCCCTTCACTGCAGTGAGCGGCCGTTAAGTGTTCGGGAGCGATCAGGCATGAGGGGGCGGCCGCTCGATTCCGCCCCCCCCCCTCGCGATCGCTCCCGGCCAATGAAATTGCTTCCTCCGCCATGTGATGTAAACACAGGCTGGAGGAAGTGATGTCATCTCCCTCGCCGCGGTCTTTTCGTTCCCGGCGCCGAGGAGTGAAGACAGAGGTTAGTGCTCCAACAGTCCACTGACACGTAGGTACACATAGGCACACAAATCATCCCCCAGTCACCCCCAGATCACCCCCCAGGTCACCCCAAAGCCCCCAATCACAGTGTCACTGATTGCAGTGATCATTTATTTTACTGATCACTGCATTTAGTGTCATCTGTGATTGTAAAAAGTTGCAAGGCAGTTAGGATTAGGCCCCTTTAGGTCCAGGGTAGCCCCCTAACCCCCCCTAATAAAGGTTTAACCCCTTGATCACCCCCCAGGTAACCCTTTCACCCCCTAACTTCAGCGTCACTAAGCGATTGTTTTTCCGATCGCTGTATTCGTGTCGCTGGTGTTTTAGCAGTTATTTTTTTTTTTAGGTTCGCCGCAGGTTTTTATTGGTGTCAGGTACCCCCATATTTAACCTAATAAAGGTTTTAACCCCCTGATTGCCCCTAGTTAACCCTTTCACCAGTGATCACCATATAAAGGTTACGGGTGACGCTGGTTGATTAGTTTGCTTTTTATAGCATCAGGGCACCCGTCGTATATAACCCAATAAAGGTTTAACCCCCCTGATCGCCCGGCGGGTGAGATCAATTAGGTTTTAGCGCCAGAGAGGGTCTGCGTCGCCCCAGGCAGTGTTAGGTTAGTGCCAGTAACGCTAACACCCACGCGCAAAGCATACACCCCCCTTAGTGGTATAGTATCTGATCAGATCTATACTAGCATCCCCAGCGGTTTAGGGTTCCCAAAAACGCAGTGTTAGCGGGATCAGCCCAGATACCTGCTAGTACCTGCGTTTAGCCCCTCCGCCCAGCCCAGCCCAGCCCACCCAAGTGCAGTATCGATCGATCACTGTCACTTACCAAACACAACACACATAACTGCAGCGTTCATAGAGACAGGCCTGATCCCTGCGATCGCTAACAGTTTTTTTGTAGCGTTTGATATATTTGCTGACGACAGTCAGGTGCTTTTTTTCCTGTGAATCTTACTAGTGTACCCCTAAATTTAGAGCCCAAAATGGCAAGTCGAAGGTACACTAGTAAAGAGGCCTACGAGATTCTGAGCATGACAGATAGTGAAGAGGAGGTCACGTATCTGTCAGATTCAGGCTCAGAATATCTTCCCGTAGAAGACAGTGACGTCAGCGGCCCCACGTCAGATAGCTCTGACGACGAAGTTGAGGTCCCTGCTAAGGTCAGGCGTACCCGATCCCGATCTTCTGAGGTTGTTGAGGAGCAAGAACCGCAGGTCTCTCGTATCATGGAGCAGAGTAGTACTAGCGCCGCTATTCCTTCTGGTGAACTGGCAAGCACCAGCGGCCTAGTACAGCCTGGACGTACATCCAGCACTGCAGTAACACTTGGTGACGTGGCGAGTCCCATAAGTGCAGTTCAAGCTGGCGAGGTGGCAAGCACAAGTAGTGTCCCGCTGCCACCAAGAAGACAAAGGCAGGCCCGTCGTGCCCATACTGCCCTTCCTGCAGAATTCGCCTATCCTGATTGGGTCCCCACCACTTCTGCAGAACCCGTACTTCCCCCATTCACTGCCCAACCCGGTATTCAGGTGGAAACAGCTGATTTTATGCCAATCGATTTTTATTCGCTGTTTTTCACGGAAGATCTCTATAGATCTATTGTGGACCAGAGTAATTTATATGCTGGTCAATTTATCGCCGCTAACCCCCAGTTGCCTAAAATTGCCAGAAATTGGAAACCAATTACGGTTTCCGAATTTAAGACCTTTCTGGGCCTTTCCCTCAACATGGGCACACATAAATTTCCGTCATTGCGTGCTTATTGGTCCACGCACCCAATTGACCACATGCCCGTGTTCTCTGCCTCCATGTCCAGGGCACGATACGAGCAGATTTTGCGGTTCATGCACTTCAACGACAATGAACTTTGTCGTCCACGTGGGGACCCTGAATACGACCGGCTCTATAAAATTCGGCCCCTCATAAACCACTTCAACGAACGTTTTGCAGCCTTGTTTACTCCCGATCAAGTTGTCTGCGTTGATGAGTCCCTGATTAAATTTTCTGGCCGCTTGTCTTTCAAGCAGTACCTTCCCAGCAAGCGTGCCAGATACGGGGTCAAGCTCTACAAGTTCTGTGACAGGGCAACAGGCTATGTAGTGAACTTTACGGTTTATGAGGGAAAAGACAGTCAGATTGAGTCGGTCAACTGCCCGGATTACATAGGGAGCGCTGGCAAGATAGTGTGGAACTTGGTGTCACCCTTATTCGGAAAGGGGTACCACTTGTATGTGGACAATTATTACACGAGCGTGCCACTGTTTAGTCACTTGTTTGTGGAGCATGTGGCACCGTGCGACCTAATCGCCGGGGCTTTCCCCAGCGGCTTGTAGATGCCCGTCTTAGGCTGGGGGAGAGAGCCTGCTTGAAGTGTAATAACTTGCTCGCTATGAAGTGGAGGGACAATAAGAATGTTTTCCTTCTTACCTCCCTTCATGCAGACACGACAGTCCAAATTCGTACGGCGACTGGTGTTGTGGAGAAACCCCTCTGTGTCCACGAATATAACCAAAATATGGGAGGGGTGGACCTCAACGACCAGTTGATGGCGCCGTATCTAATTGACCGTAAGGCGAGACGCTGGTACAAAAAAGTGTCTCTATCATTATTCCAATTGGCTTTGCTGAACGCTCATGTGCTATACAGAGCTTCAGGCGGGACGTTATCTCTTCTAAAATTCCAGAATGAGATAGTCACAGAACTCCTGTATCCAGGCGGTTCTACACCTCACCATCCCCAACCAAATGCAGTAAGCCGGCTGCATGAGAGGCATTATTCGTATGTCCTCCCGAGTACCCCTACCCAAAGCCACCCCCAAAAAAGATGTCGTGTCTGTAGCAAGCGCGGATTTAGGCGTGACACCCGTAGTTTTTGTCCACTCTGTCCTGACAAGCCTGGTCTTTGCCAAGGTGAATGTTTTGAACGCTACCACTCAAAAGTGAAGTTTTAGCGTAGGGTACAGCATTTCACAGACTAGGACACACTTACACAGGGTCTCCCAAGATGCCATTACATTTTGAGAGACCCGAACCATTACAGTTGTAAAGTTACAAAAAAAAGTGTAAAAAAGAAAAAAAAAACGTAAAAAACAAAACACAAAAAAAATATAAAATAAAAAAACCAAAAATAGTTGTCGTTTTATTGTTCTCTCTCTCTCTATTTTCTCTCTATTGTTCTGCTCTTTTTTTACTGTATTCTATTCTGCAATGTTTTATCATGCTTGCTTTTCAGGTATGTAATTTTTTGTTTTCAGGTGCGCCATTCAACTGCAGCGCGGAATTATTTATCTTGACAGCAACAGCGTTTGCTCCCACGATACATAAAGCCGTGACTCCAGTGCTGTAGGAGGTGATTTCACCACCACAGTTAAAAAAAAGAGCATATATGCCGAAGCATGGGGGCAGCAGGGGCGGAGGAGCGATTTTGCTCCTAATGCCGCGTACATACGGTCGAAATTCCGACCGTGTGTACGCGGCATAACTTTTTTGCGGGAGGATGCCCCCATGCTTCGGCATATATATATTTTAGGCACAGGTTGCGTTAAAACATTTTTTTATTTTTTACTAGGTTTTGTTTTGGTATTTGCTTTGCAGGTATGGCATGGTAAGGTCTTACTGTTGTACTGTAATGTTACTTTGTTTTAATGTTAACCACCATTTGCTTAGCAGGTACGTCATTCAGTTGCAGCGCGGATCTATTTATCTTGACAGCAACAGCGTTTGCTCCCACGATACATAAAGCCGTGACTCCAACGCTGTAGGAGGTGATTTCACCACCACAGTTAAAAAAAAGAGCATATATGCCGAAGCATGGGGGCAGCAGGGGCGGAGGAGCGATTTTGCTCCTAATGCCGCGTACATACGGTCGAAATTCCGACCGTGTGTACGCGGCATAACTTTTTTGCGGGAGGATGCCCCCATGCTTCGGCATATATATATTTTAGGCACAGGTTGCGTTAAAACATTTTTTTATTTTTTACTAGGTTTTGTTTTGGTATTTGCTTTGCAGGTATGGCATGGTAAGGTCTTACTGTTGTACTGTAATGTTACTTTGTTTTAATGTTAACCACCATTTGCTTAGCAGGTACGCCATTCAGTTGCAGCGCGGATCTATTTATCTTGACAGCAACAGCGTTTGCTCCCACGATACATAAAGCCGTGACTCCAACGCTGTAGGAGGTGATTTCACCACCACAGTTAAAAAAAAGAGCATATATGCCGAAGCATGGGGGCAGCAGGGGCGGAGGAGCGATTTTGCTCCTAATGCCGCGTATATACGGTCGAAATTCCAACGGAGGCTTATCCGTGGAAAAGTCCGACCGTGTGTACGCGGCATAACCTTTTATGCCGCGTACATACGGTCGAAATTCCGACGAAGGCTTGACCGTGTGTACGCGGCATAACTTTTTTGCGGGAGGATGCCCCCATGCTTCGGCATATATGCCCATCATTAGAAGTGGGTGGATGAAGGGAGGTATTCTAATGGTGGGCATACCCACCAATCAATCTCTTTTTTTCGTTCAGCCAATAGGCTGTATGAAAAAAAAGATTACAATACATGTCCAACAAGGACCAGCAACGTACTGGTATGTTGCTGGACTTTGAATGTTTATACCAGAATGATGCCTGCGGGTTTAGGTATCATCTTGGTATCATTCTTTTCAGCCAGCAGCCGGCTTTCATGTAAAAGCAATTCTAGCAGATAATTAGCCTCTAGACTGCTTTTACAAGCAGTGGGAGGGAATGTCCCCCCCCCCCGGATATAAAAAGCGCCATTGGGAAATTGGGAAAGCATTTTATCACACCGATCTTGGTGTGGTCAGATGCTTTGAGGGCAGAGGAAAGATCTAGTGTCTAACCCCCCAATTTTTTTCAAAAAAAGAGTACCTGTCACTACCTATTGCTATCATAGGGGATATTTACATTCCCTGAGATAACGATAAAAATGGTAAAAAAATAAAATATGGAAGGCACAGTTTAAAAATAAAATAAAAAAGCCAAATAAATAATAAAAAAAAAAAAAAAAAAAAAGCACCGCTGTCCCCCCCCTGCTATTGCGCAAAGGGGAACGCACGCGTCGGTCTAGCGTCATATGTAAACAGCAATTGCATCATGCATGTGAGGTATCACCGCGAAGGTCAGATCGAGGGCAGTCATTTTAGCAGTAGACCTCCTCTGTAAATCTAACGTGGTAACCTGTAAAGGCTTTTAAATGCTTTTAAAAATGAATGTAGTTTTGTCGCCGCTGCGCGTTTGTGCGCAATTTTAAAGCATGTCGTGTTTGGTATCCATGTACTCGGCCTATGATCATCTTTTTTATTTCATCAAACATTTGGGCAATATAGTGTTTTTTAGTGCATTAAAAATAAAAAAAGTGTGTTTTTCCCCCAAAAAATGCGTTTGAAAAATCGCTGCGCAAATACTGTGTGGAAAAAAAAAATGCAACACCCACTATTTTAATCTGTAGGGCCTTTGCTTTAAAAAAATATATAATGTTTGGGGGTTCAACATAATTTTCTTGCAAAAAAAAATTTTCTTTCATGTAAACAAAAAGTGTCAGAAAGGGCTTTGTCTTCAAGTGGTTAGAAGAGTGGATGATGTGTGACATAAGCTTCCTAATGTTGTGCATAAAATGCCAGGACAGTTCAAAACCCCCCCAAATGACCCCATTTTGTAAAGTAGACACCTCAAGCTATTTGCTGAGAGGCATGTTGAGCCCATTGAATATTTTTTTTTTTTGTCCCAAGTGATTGAATAATGACCAAAAAAAAAAAATGTACAAAAAGTTGTCACTAAATTATATATTGCTCAAACATGCCATGGGCATATGTGGAATTACACCCCAAAATACATTCTGTTGCTTCTCCTGAGTACGGGGATACCACATGTGTGGGACTTTTTGGGAGCCTAGTCGCGTACGGGACCCCAAAAACCAAGCACCGCCTTCAGGATTTCTATGGGTGTAAATTTTTGATTTCACTCCTCACTGCCTATCACAGTTTCGGAGGCCATGGAATGCCCAGATGGCACAAAACCCCCCCAAATGACCCCATTTTGGAAAGTAGACACCCCAAGCTATTTGCTGAGAGGTATGTTGAGTATTTTGCAGATCTCGCTTTTTGTCACAAAGTTTTGAAAATGTAAAAAAAGAAAAAAAAAAAAGAAAAAAAAATGTCTTTCTTAATTTTCAAAAACAAATGAGAGCTGTAAAATACTCACCATGCCTCTCAGCAAATAGCTTGGGGTGTCTACTTTCCAAAATGGGGTCATTTGTGGGGGTTTTGGGCTATTTTGACATTTTATGGCCTTCAAAACTGTGATAGGTAGTGAGGAGTGAAATCAAAAATTTATGCCCTTAGAAACCTTGAAGGCGGTGCTTGGTTTTTGGGGTCCCGTACGCGGCTAGGCTCCCAAAAAGTCCCACACATGTGGTATCCCCGTACTCAGGAGAAGCAGCAGAATGTATTTTGGGGTGTAATTTCACATATAACCATGGCATGTGTGAGCAATATATCATTTAGTGACAACTTTTTGTACTTTTTTTTTTTTTTTCTTTTTGTCATTATTCAATCATTTGGGACAAAAAAAAAAAAATATTCAATGGGCTCAACATGCCTCTCAGCAAATAGCTTGGGGTGTCTACTTTCCAAAATGGGGTCATTTGGGGGGGTTTTGTGCCATCTTGGCATTTTATGGCCTTCAAAACTGTGATAGGTAGTGAGGAGCGAAATCAAAAATTTATGCCCTTAGAAACCTTGAAGGCGGTGCTTGGTTTTTGGGGTCCCGTACGCGGCTAGGCTCCCAAAAAGTCCCACACATGTGGTATCTCCGTACTCAGGAGAAGCAGCAGAATGTATTTTGGGGTGTAATTTCACATATGCCCATGGCATGTGTGAGCAATATATCATTTAGTGACAACTTTGTGCAAAAAAAAACAGTTTGTCATATTCCCGCAACCTGTGGCAAAATATAAAATATTCCATGGACTCAACATGCCTCTCAGCAAATAGCTTGGGGTGTCTACTTTCCAAAATGGGGTAATTTGGGGGGGGTTTTGTGCTATTTTGGCATTTTATGGCCTTCAAAACTGTGATAGGTAGTGAGGAGTGAAATCAAAAATTTACGCCCTTAGAAATCCTGAAGGCGGTGCTTGGTTTTTGGGGCCCTGTACGCGGCTAGGCTCCCAAAAAGTCCCACACATGTGGTATCCCCGTACTCAGGAAAAGCAGCAGAATGTATTTTGGGGTGCAATTCCACATATAACCATGGCATGTGTGAGCAATATATCATTTAGTGACAACTTTTTGTACATTTTTTTTTTTTTTCTTTTTGTCATTATTCAATCATTTGGGACAAAAAAAAAAAATATTCAATGGGGTCAACATGCCTCTCAGCAAATAGCTTGGGGTGTCTACTTTCCAAAATGGGGTCATTTGGGGGGGTTTTGTGCCATCTTGGCATTTTATGGCCTTCAAAACTGTGATAGGTAGTGAGGAGTGAAATCAAAAATTTATGCCCTTAGAAACCTTGAAGGCGGTGCTTGGTTTTTGGGGTCCCGTACGCGGCTAGGCTCCCAAAAAGTCCCACACATGTGGTATCCCCGTACTCAGGAGAAGCAGCAGAATGTATTTTGGGGTGTAATTTCACATATGCCCATGGCATGTGTGAGCAATATATCATTTAGTGACAACTTTGTGAAAAAAAAAAAAAGTTTGTCATATTCCCGCAACTTGTGGCAAAATATAAAATATTCCATGGACTGAACATGCCTCTCAGTAAATAGCTTGGGGTGTCTACTTTCCAAAATGGGGTCATTTGGGGGGGGTTTGTGCTATTTTGGCATTTTATGGCCTTCGAAACTGTGATAGGTAGTGAGGAGTGAAATCAAAAATTTGCGCCCTTAGAAATCCTGAAGGCGGTGCTTGGTTTCCGGGGTCCCGTACGTGGCTAGGCTCCTAAAAAGTCCCACACATGTGGTATCCCCGTACTCAGGAGAAGCAGCAGAATGTATTTTGGGGTGCAATTCCACATATAACCATGGCATGTGTGAGCAATATATCATTTAGTGACAACTTTTTGTAATTTTTTTTTTTTTTTTTTGTCATTATTCAATCACTTGGGACGAAAAAAAAAAATATTCAATGGGCTCAACATGCCTCTCAGCAATTTCCTTGGGGTGTCTACTTTCCAAAATGGGGTCATTTGGGGGGGTTTTGTACTGCCCTGCCATTTTAGCACCTCAAGAAATGAGATAGGCAGTCATAAATTTAAAGCTGTGTAAATTTCAGAAAATGTACCCTAGTTTGTAAACGCTATAACTTTTGCGCAAACCAATAAATATACGCTTATTGACATTTTTTTTACTAAAGACATGTGGCTGAATACATTTTGGCCTAAATGTATGACTAAAATTGAGTTTATTCGATTTTTCTTATAACAAAAAGTAGAAAATATCATTTTTTTTCAAAATTTTCGGTCTTTTTCTGTTTATATCGCAAAAAATAAAAATCGCAGAGGCAATCAAATACCATTAAAAGAAAGCTCTATTTGTGGGAAGAAAAGGACGCAAATTTCATTTGGGTACAACATTGCATGTCCGCACAATTTACAGTTAAAGCAGCGCAGTGCCGAATCCCAAAAACAGGCTTGGTCCTAATGGCCCGAAATGGTCCGGGGCTTAAGTGGTTAACCATCCTTTAAAACTATGTAATGTCATTATACCACAGATCAATTAATTTTGTGTGAATGCTTATAGAAGCCTAGGCTTGCATAACGGTATAAAAAAAAAAAAAAAAAAACATAACGGTATCTCTACAGATTAATACATTGCGGTGTCAGCAGCACTGGACTGGACTTGTCAGCAGCACTGGAATATAAAGCTTGATCTTGTTAATCTTGCCTGAAATGCGGTGTCCTTGTCACTTCCTAGGAGCTCAACAGCAAGCAAAATGTTGTAATGTTATCTTTTGTCTAAAGACTAATAATCTCCCCATCCCTCAGGTATTGGAGTTGAACAAAGGCAGATATATTTTTAGTCCAGCCTGACTAGCAAGCATGGCTCCCTCCATAGACACATTGGAAAAGTGAATGTAGCCACCCAGAGACAGAACATATGTTGTGCTTAGGACTACCAAATAAAATATAGGTTAAAAGCCTGAAAAATGAAAATGAATGCAACCATCTAATTTTAGGTCATAAAGCTGCACTATTGCTTTTAGTTTTGGGTTTAGATTCTCTCTACTAACAGGGGTGAATCTAGGGGGGTGCTGGAGTGGGCTGTGCCCCTCAGATTTCAGTTGTACCTCCTTCCCCTAGGACCAGTAATGGTATCAGGATGTGCAGAGGGCAGCCTTGGCCAAGTTGGCATGATTGCACGGTGCCCTTCCCGCATCATTCTCTTCGATGGTGCAGGGGGGCTAACTAGGCGCACAGCATCATTGCTATGGAGCTGGCGGCTGGCCTGCCTGCACCATGGAAATTGATATCACTGATAAACAGAGGGGATTTAGAAGAGGATGGAATTCCTGCTTCTGTCTAGACCTGCACCAACTCCCACCCATTGCCGTGATGCTGCATTCAAGATCATGCCTGCAAGATTTAAAGACAGGATATGAAGGGGGGACTGAGGACTCTGTTGTGAAGGGGGCTGACTCTAATGTGATGGCGACCGACTTTAACATGATGGGGCTAACTCTTTTGCGATGGGGCCTGGCTCTGATTTAATGGAGCGACTTTTATGTGAAGGTGGCTCTAATGTCATGGGAACCCTGATGTGATAGGGGTGATCCTGATGTAAAGGAGGCTAAGCACCAATTTTCATAAACTATATACAGCTGTCATGTGGCCCAGCTCTTTCCTAGCCTGTCTGCAGGGAAATATCGGCAATAGGAGCTTCTAGTCCTCTGCCTTCAGCTTTCAGAATATAAATGAAAAATACATAATTATTATCATATACATGTCTTAAATTGTCATACAAATATGTATTTTAACTTCATCGTTGTGCAAAAACATAGTGTGAGCTATCTACGGGGAGGTTCTGCAGATCACAGCCTGCTCCATGCCTCTACAGCAGGGGTCTTCAAACTACGGCCCTCCAGGTGTTCAGGAACTACAATTCCCATCATGCCTAGTCATGTCTGTGAATGTCAGAGTTTTACAATGCCTCATGGGATTTGTAGTTCCGCAACAGCTGGAGGGCTGTAGTTTGAGGATCCCTGCTCTACAGCCTATGTCTACTGTTTAGATGTGTTTGAATTACAGGTAGGTGACACACCCATCAATCAACATGTAATATCCCACCCCCATAGTATAGAGTGATTTAGTGGGCATGGAGGAGGAGGAAGGGAGTGGATTGTCATTTATCCAGAGTGTATACACCCACATATGTGACTGTAGTCATCTGGGCTGCACAGATAAGAAAAAAAGAGGAAACTAACAGCTTAGAATGGAACTGCAACTGGAGCATGCTCAGTAGATGTGGCAGCAACTGGTCTATACAATCTCAGGCTGCAGCGGGGACACAGTCAAGAAGGAATGGACAGTGAACAGCAGGATCCAACAGGTTTATTGCAGAATACAGAAAATGGATCACGTAGTGACCGAGTAAGTATGAATAGCATGTAATACAGCATGTGTGGTCAGTTTTTATTGAGGTGGGTTTACTGCCACTTTAACACAGGAACTAGTTCACAAAAAGGATGCAAAATTGGAAATGGTACAGAGACAGGCAAATAAATAACTAAACTGTGTGGGGGGACCCCAATTAGGAGGAAGATTGGCTAAGTAGGATAAGTAGGATTTCTTTGTGCTTAGAGGAAAAAAGGTTTAACTGCTGCATATGGAAAGGTTTTTTTTTTTCACAGCAACACCTGTAAAATGTGGAATAGTCATTCACAAAAGCTAGTTCTAGACAATTCAGTAGTTTGTCAAAACTGTGCATAAGCAGTACTTTTAGACCCCTTTCACACTGAGGCGGTTTTCAGGCATTTTAGCGCTAGAAATGGCGCCTGTGGGACGTTAGGAAAAGTCCTGCATGCAGCATCTATGGGGCGGTTTGGGAACGCTGCATACAGCGCTCCCAAAACACCCTGCCTATTGAAAGGAATTGGCAGCGCTTCCAAAGCGCCTGAAAACCGATTCGGAAGCGCCGCAACACGGGTGCTTTTAACCCCTTCTTCGGCCAATAGCGGGGGTTAAAAGCACCGAAAAACGCTGCTTAAACAGCGCTAAAGTGCCACTAGAGCAGTGCTTTAGCGCTATTGCATGGGCGGCCCCAGTGTGAAAGTAGACGTACTTTTTTTTTTGTTGGAATTCCTTCTGAGAAATAGCAGTGTCCTTTCAGATATGTGAGTGTGCCTAGGCACTCCCATAGATGTATTATCTGCAATGTAAGATCTAAGGCACTGCTGCCTCTAACTGCTAGTCTCAACAGATTTGGAGTGAAATTTGATGATGTCACTACCGTGCTGCTCACTGTTTTCCTTGCTAAAGGCTCGGGCATAAGGAAGAAAAGGCCCGTCTCTACCATGACAGCCTTTCCACTTGTGACACAGTGGCAAACAAGGCATTTTAGGTCAGTATTAGGGAAACATCTGCTGCAAAGAGACCATAGGTAATACTTGTGCCTAGTATTGTTGCCATTTTGTCAAGGACCATGGCCATCATACTGTTGCTTCAAAGCCACTACTGTGCATACACACATTATCAGCGCCATTGAGCTAGAGATTAAAGCCATTACTACACATTTTGTCAAGGTACCGCATACATTGTACTATTATTTTAATCTTGTTACCACACATGCTGAAGTTAAGCCCACGCACTGTGCATGCGAGCAATTGCAGTGCCATACCTTTTCCAATGTTTTACCCAGAAATCCCACACGCACCATTGCCCTGTAAAAAATACAATCACACATGCCCGACGGACAACTTTAATTTATTTAAGTTTGCTGGTAACATTTTAAATTCCAGTGCTTCACAACCGTTTATCCCTGTCAACCTAACCTATTCAATCTTGTACTTAAACCCATACTATTAAGGCCTCATGCCCATGGACGTTTTTACAGCTGCGTTTTTTACAGCTTAAAAACGCCTGTCCATGTTATTGTATACATTTTTTTGACCCTATTTCTTTCGAAAAAACAAACAAACCTCGGAGCTCAAAAACACAATCGCTGCGTTTTTGAGCGTTTTTTAATGCTTCGCATTTTTTTATGCCTAACGCCGACGCCGAGGAACGCACTGGTCCTGGGTTATTTTTACAGCTTAAAAACGCCTATGCTAGCTGTAAAAAATGCTCAAAAACGCGTCTGTAAAAATGTCCATGGGCATGAGGCCTAATTGTAACAAAAATCTTCCCATAAGAATATATGTGTATTTAAAATATTTCATGTACGTTATTTACCTGTGTAGCGGACCCCCCAATAATAGGGATCACTATGCCTAAATATTCAAGATGGCGGCCCCTAGTAGCAACCTGTAGGCTTTTACAGGTGTAGCGGACCCCCAATAATAGGGGTCACTATGCCTAAATTTAGAGGGTAGCCTGAGCTAATAGTTGGGCTCAGGCTGTTGAATTCTTCAAACTGGCTTCTGCTCTAAGGTAATGTTGCCTGGCAGTGCAGTTCCCTGTGGCCTGTGGGTGGCACTGTTGCCCCGGGCTCGGGTTGAACCACGGGTAGCGTTGCCGCGTTATTGGGTGTCCTCTCTCGGCGGCCGTTCGGTGGGCGTGGTCTGCCCGCTGTGCATGCCGGGACTGAATACACATGCACGTACCCCTGGCCATGAGGGCCACCGAAGGAGGGGTACCCGCCTAGGACCTAGGGGTCCTCTGGATCACCTCCGAACGCCCCGCCTAATGGCGTCTGCCCCTTAAGTACCCTCTCCCGGCATGCACAGTGGGCAGACCACGCCCACCGAATGAGGACACCCAATAACGCCGCAATGCTACCCGTGGTTCAACTCGAGCCTGGGGCAACAGTGCCACCCACAGGCCACAGGGAACTGCACTGCCAGGCAACATTACCTTAGAGCAGAAGCCAGTTTGAAGAATTCAACAGTCTGAGCCCAACTATTAGCTCAGGCTACCCTCTAAATTTAGGCATAGTGACCCCTATTATTATGGGTCCGCTACACCTGTAAAAGCCTACAGGTTGCTGCTAGGGGCCGCCATCTTGGATATGTTGTCAGCAGCCCCAGCAGACTTGGAGTTGTCACTTAATCAAGACTCTATATTATTTTCCTTCACTCCTCCCCCAGCAGCTACTTAAAAGATTATGCAGGAAGGGAAGGAGGAGCTGGGCCAGCATAGCGAGTGAGGGCCAATTCCCACTATATGTGGTGACAGGTGTTTTACCGAATTGTTAAAGATCTGTCACTGTAGGATCACACAGGAAACAATTATAACGCCAGGGGCAGGACTGAGGTCATTGTTTTCCTACAGATTGGTGGATGGTTCTTTAAATATATTCTGTTCTGTATCACGCTTAGTCACATGCCCGATGAAGGGGTCCTGCGAGGCTCCGAAACGTTGCTGTTTGCGGTAATAATGCAATCCTTGAATAGACTTTGAACCCAATTTTGGAGATCCACGGTGTGCTGGTGACATTTCTCGCTCTGACCATTCACATTGCAATGCAACTTAGTGCTGCACTGCAGTGTGCAATGTCAGGCAGCGCAGCACACTATGCCACCTGACATTGTTGTAAATAAAGTGTACATACAAGTGTACATTTCAAATAGAGTTAGTACAAAAGAAAAGAAAAGGGAGCAGTGCGATGCGATTAATTGTGCATCACACTGCACCTAGCGCAGCGGCAACACAGAGTGGCCATGGCGGTGAATCGCTCTGGTTGTTGTGTGATTTCACAGTGGGTAAATGTGAATTGGATGTAATTGTCTGATTCCCCAAAAGCAGAGGGCTATGGCCTGCAAGGAGGGAAGGGGGTGTGCTAGGGAATTGACCTCATGGAGTAATCCCTTTTTCTAGCAAGTTCAAGGACACATTGCAAATGAATAAAATAATTATAGAAGGGGTAATAAACTATAGTTATCATTTTAACCAATAGATTTTTCGTGCTTTCAATTCTAAATATCAGACTGAAGCTAGGTTGGGTACATAAACTCCATCTTACTTCCTGAATTTTTCTTTTACTTTAACTCCAGGATGTGCTCATCTTTAAGTGATGTTAACATATCCATATTACTCAGTGGAGTTCATCCAAATGATTATTCATTGAGGTAAGTGTTTTTGCCTGGCATCCAGCATTATCGCATACGTGTAATCAGTGACAAAGACGTGTCATTCGGCCTGAGTCACAATTTCCATTGTAACAGAGAAGAGCTTTGCTGTACTCAAGCTTCGTCTGGAAGATAAAATGCACTTAAACACTCCTTTTATAAAAAAGAAAAAAAAAAAACCTTAGACCCTTATTGTAAACATTATCATTCTGAAGTGGTGGTTATGACAAGCTTACAAGCAGAAAAACTGCCCAGTCATTCTGACTGACTTCACCAAAGACATTGGGAAACACTCCAGAGTACAAATTTAATTTTCAAAGGATGGGTCTTAGCAGACTGCAAAATGCATTAAGCTAATGCCTAATCATTACCACTGTTTGAATCTTCGGCTTTATTTTACTTGATTGGAGAGCCAAGAATCTATTTTGTCTGTGATTCTAAAACAAACTTTACCTGGGCAGATAAAGACAAAGAGGATAAGGAGTCATTGTGAGGCACAATGGACACCCACCAACCCCAAAAGTACAACAGTGGCACGTTCTAAAAGGTGCTGAAAAAATAATTACAGAAGTTGAAGTTTTACCTGGGCAGATTCACAATGATGGAATAGCACAAGGTGACAGTCAATGCAATGTTCATAAGGATGGTGCCACCGCCAGTATTTAGTGGGTCTACTCTTTTTTTAGTAGACCTATATTCAAAGGTTTCTAAACTCAAAGGGGAGAACATGAAATGGCCTTTTTTTGGACACATTTGATTAAAGGGGCAAGTACCGTATTTATCGGCGTATAACACGCACAGGCGTATAACATGCACCTTAACTTTAAGAGGGAAGTTTCAGGAAAAAACTTTACACAGCCCCCCGGCATAATACACGGACCCCATGCATAGTATGCCCCCTGTACAACACCACAGCCCCCTGTGCAACACCGCAGCCTCCTGTACAATACTGCAGCCCCCTGTACAACACCACAGCCCCCTTTCATTATAAAGACCCCCCCCCTGCACTCCCAGCGCTGGAGTTGAGAGGGCTTCACACTGTCTGCCCCTTCTTGTGCGCCGCTCCCCCTGTGCCGCTGTCATTGTAGAGCAAAGTTCTAAAAATACCTCCATTGACGCCGTTCTCTCTTGTGGACCCAGTCATGTGACTGCTCTGGATTTGCATTGGGGGTTGCACGCGGGAGGGGGGCGGTGTGTGACAGGGGACTGGCACTGATGTTTTCTGAACTTTGGAGTTTGCTGCCAGCACTGTCCCACGGCCAGGAGAGGCAGGGCGGCCAGCCTGACACCCTCCCAATAGGTAGCACTCGGGGAGGACCGCCCGATCCCCGCCCCCAGATATTGGCATATTACACGCAGGCACGGTTTACCCTCTATTTTCAGGGCAAAAAACTGTATTTCCAATATCGGAGGTAAAGGTCACCAAATACTGAATGATTTTATTACAATATGCCAAGAGAACTTAGGCGGCTTTCACACGTCACTGTACACAGGCATTACTAATCACCGTACTGGTCCAAAACCTTGTCAACAGGATTTTTATTGTCACTGTACAATACCGATATGGGTTTTTCTCTGGCCGATGCCGATGACGATATTTAGAAATCGTGGTGGCCGATATATGATGCCGATTTTTTTTGGGCCGATTTTTTTCCCTTTATCTCATAAAAATCTAACAGTTGGACCCCTTTCACACTGGGGTGTTTTTCAGGCACTTTTGGGCTAAAAATAGCACCTGTAAAAGTGGCTGCAAAACAGCTCCCCTGCAGTCTCACACTGAGGCGGTGCGCTGGCAGGACGTTAAAAAAAGTCCTGCAAGCAGCATCTTTGGAGCGGTGTATACCGCTCCTCCACCACTCCTGCCCATTGAAATGAATGGGCACTGCTGCCGAAGCGCCTGCAAAGCGCTTCTGCAGCGGTGCTACACGGGTGCATTTAACCTCTTCATCGGCCGCTAGCTGAGTTATAAGCGCCCCGCTAGCAGCCGAAAAGCGCCGCTAAAATGATGGTAAAGCGCCGCTAAAACTAGCGGCGTTTTACCGTCAATGCCTACCCGCTCCAGTGTAAAAGCAGAGTTCCGCCGAAAGAAAAAAAATATTAAAAGTCAGCAGCTACAAATACACTTACCTGTCCTGGGCGCCCGCGATGTTGGCACACGAAGCCGATCTCTCCCTCGGCTCTTGGGTGCTGCCGCCGCCATCTTCGGTAAGGGAATCAGGAAGCAGGCACAAAAACAGGTAATCAAAATTTTTAGACGAAAAAAATAAATAAAAACGGCTAACTTAACTGTTAATTTTATTTAAAATTCATTAAAGTGTATTTTTTCCCAAAAAATTGCGTTTGAAAGACCGCTGCGCAAATACCGTGTGACATAAAATATTGCAACAACCGCCATTTTATTCCCTAGGGTCTCTGCTAAAAAAAATATATAATGTTTGGGGGTTCCAAGTGATTTTCTAGCAGAAAATACAGGATTTTTACTTGTAAGCTTCAGCACTATCGGCCGATGCCAATTTTTGGCACTTTTTAATTAATCGGCATCGGCCGATAGTGCTGAAAAAAAAGCCGATTTAAAAAACTTCAGCACAACTTGCAAATAACTTCTTTCATAGAAGTCAATGCAAGTTCCCTGAAGTTTCCCGTGGAGGTGGAGCGATGTGTCTCTGGGCAGCCTGCCAAGTGTGAGAAAAGAGATACAATGTTTCTTCTTATCAATGAACTGAACTGTGTGTAGAAGTTCTCAGTTTAACAACAGAGTCTAGAGTTGTAAATTTTTGTGTGAATGTAAATTCATACAAAACTTCAAAACTCTAAACTGTGGTCTAACTAGAGACAGGATTTATACGGTATGGGCTAATATGATTTTAATTGGATTTCTGACCTCTGACAATAAAGTTTGTTTTTCCTCAGGTCTTTGATCAAAGGTAAATGGACATTTAATAAACATTGCAACTTGTCACCTCATTCTCACTGAGATGACAATTCGGCTTGGACTTCCTAACTCCAGGGGTATCCAAACTTTCTAAACAAGAAGCTATTTTACTGTCCTTCAGACTTTAGGGGGGGTCGGACTGTGACCAGTGGGTGAAGAAAATGCCCCGGCATCAGTGGGCAAGAACAATGTCCCATCATTGATTTGAATGGAAGGAATAATTTCCCATTGTTGGTATAAATGGAAAAGAATAGTGTCTCATTGATGGTGTCAGTTGGTAGAACAGTGCCCCAAAAGCCACATCCAGCCCCCAGGCCGAAGTTTGGAGACTACTGTCCTAGTCAAGTAGTTCAGTAATGCCTGGTACCCACATTTTTATTCATCTTTTATTGTTCAACCCAGCGGGCTGAATGAAAAAAAAAACCTGAGAGATTGCTGTACTAACCAAGCAATGTTAGTGCAGCGATCTCTCCCGCTGTGCCTTTATGTTCTGACAGGGGAACTTCCCCCCCGCCAGAACACACTAATCAGTGCTCGCAGCCACTGGCTGGTTTTCCAGCATGTCCCTTCGACAAAAGCTGGTCCTTAGAAGGACAGTTGTACACATGATCCAAACATTGCCCGCTCCTGCTGAACTATTCGAATTTCGGACCATGTGTACCCAGCTTAACACACTTATAAGAGAAGTATGGGCAAAGTCTTTTGACTGGAATTTTCTTGCACACTTATTTTTGCTCTCCTGTGACTCAGAAGAAGCCAACAGCAAGCTATATTTCAAAACCAAAAATGTAATATATTGCAGCTTACCAATAATTAGATGTGGCAGCTAAATACATTTTTAGTTTTTTCCCTGTATTCACTTGGTGATCTGGCCAGTAACACACCTCCTGTATTAGAGTGTCCCCAGTTTACATCCACAGCCATATATGCAGGGGTCGTATCTCTTTGATATTTGCAGCAGCGGATGACCAGTGGAACCACCTATGACAACAGTTATAGAAATAAAAGCCTTGTGTGTTTTCTTTTCAGACTTTTTTTTCCCTATATTTTCACCTGAAAATCCAGAAAATAACACACTTCCCTTGTCAATGCTCAATCCTCCACTGTATCTGTGTAGGAAGCCATGGCTTGACTTCAGACACGGTCTGCCCATGTGCTTTAAGACACCTTTTTTAACATACCCACCAATCACTGTGGCACATTTTGTGTGGGGCACTGTCCTTGGCTCACAAGAAACTGTGAGGGCCAGAGACTGATAGGCCAGTTGGTTTCCAAAAGTTACCAGTCCTCCCCCGACCAGGTGCCTGGTATAACTTACTAAGTCTGCAATCACTACAGGCTTGCTTTATGAACAGCAAGCCACAGATATCATTATAATCTCATACAATGGTAGCTACTCTGCTTAGGGCAAACTGTTTCTGCTGTGTGAATCTTGGCTGACATCCCTGGGTCACATAGTTGGAAAATTTGCTTTTTAATTCCTTTACACTGCACATTCACACCAGCTGCTGCAGCGCCGATGCACCGATTTGGGACATTGCACTGCTCACTTTTTTTTTAAATGAAGTTCACTGAAATGTCACAGTGACATTTCATTAACTACTTCTGTACCAGTATATCGTGAGATTTTCACTTCCGTACCAGTACGTTGTGATATTTTCTCTTCCGTACCAGTACGTTGCAGGACTTTCAGTAGTTATACCATAATTACGCAAGGACAGCGTTTAACAAGGATTCCAACTTTCCCAGTTCAAACCAGTGCAGTACATTCCAGCGCAGTCAAAAAAAGTAGAACATGCTGCATTTTCTCTTTGTGGAAAGTGGCAAAGCATATCAAAAATGCACCAGAATGCATCTAAAATGCATCAAAAACACACGTCCTTAATTGAGATAAGGAAAACAAAGCACCAAACGCATCAAAAACACATTAAAAAAAAAATGCAGAAACACCTCTAGAACGCAGAAATTGTGGCGTGAACCTGCCTTAACAGAGTATCTACCAAACGAATGAGCTGCTATATGTTGCAGCAGGCTACGTACTGTTATTTTAGGCTTCCACGTTCCTACTAGTAAAAGCAATGATTCAAATGTCTTTTGAGTACATCTGCCTCATGTGATTTTATATAGAGATAAATATTTTTATAGCATTTTCATTTCCTGCAATGATCAGGAAATCTGAAAAATGCATCCTCAACACAATAGACCATTATTATGATGATGATTTTATGTGACATTTAAATAAGAAAGAAACACAGTAGATATGTGATAGATTTCTAGTGCAATTCAAGTATTGCGTATTGTATGAATAATGATGTATTATTAGTCATACTTTAAGAAATTCACAGCCCAGTTTCTTTTTTTGAGCAATACAAAGTAAAAAAATGACACAATTGTATTATTCTATGTGGAGGTCAAATTGTTTATATCTGCGAAACGCTTAAAAAAAAATCAACATTTTCTACACTGAATAAATTCTCTTTGTTGCTGAAACTCGATATTGAATCCAACATATTTATTTTAGCCTTTTCAAAGTCCTTAAATTAGAGTATCATAAATTGTACAGCTATTTTTACTGCACTACATGGTGTAGTTTTACTCTCACTCTAAAATATCTGCTAAACTAATTTTAGTGACATGCTATTCATATTTGTCATGTATAACATTCTTTTTTTTTTTGCTTTTAACCACATGCAACAATGATAAATAACCCTGTATTCAAACTGGACCAATAACAACTAAAACTATAACTCTTGCTAAAATTGTTTTCATACGGAATGGAGTGGGGATAGGGATGAGGTTTGGGTTTCCCATTACTAAGGGTTCAAGGCAAATCCTGAGGGTTTGAGATTTGCATACGTGCCATTGCTTCAGTGCGCATGTGCCAATGACATCAGCACATGCAGGGGACAGGGGATATGTCCTAAACCGTTCAGGTTTAGGACATATCCAGGGTAGCTATAGGTAAGCCTTATTATAGGCTTACCTGTAATAAAAAGTGTGTTGTAAGGGTTTACAAGCACTTTGAATCTTGTAGTTAAAGTAACGTAAAAAATGTAATAATGAACAATGCATATCCCTCCATAGTGCGTATTAGCCTTAATCCAAAGCACTTAGTGTGAATCTTGTCCGTTGTCTCTTCCCTCTGCTATGTGTATTTTTTTTTTTACTGTATATCTTATTCCCTCTTTCAGGAGGTCTGCAGTGGGGGTTCTCACCTTGTTGCCCTACCTCTTGGTTATCCACCTACCCTCAGCTTTTTGGCTTTTATTATATGGTTTTTGAATCTCACGGTACTTCACCAGCATGCGAGTATACCTTGTTATCCACAAGTGATTCCATATAGCTAAATTGAGGTATACCTTTGAACATAAATTTACCTTTTTATATACTTTATTTTATATGACATGGTCTTTCCACAGACCAACTTGGGCTGTCTCCTGATGAAGTGGGTGCTGACCCCCAAAATGCATAGAGATTACAGCTGTTGCTAAGCACTAATGATTTACCAACTACTTCAGCATCTGAAATGTACACTGGTGAAGCTGTATTTACATTTTGATACAATCTAAAAATTGGTAGTGTATACATGTGTCTTTTTTATGTCAACCAAAATAAATTTTGTATTTTTTTACATGCATTGTATTTTTTATTGAGGACCATCCGCAAAGTCCCATGGGTTATTTTTCTTGTTTTGCTCTGCTATGTGTATGCAGGGCCGCCATCAGGAATTTTGGGGGCTGCCGCCGCAAACTGAGAAGTGGGGGGGCTGCCGCAAATTAAGAAGCAGGGGGGGGGGGTGCCACGAATTGAGAAGCAGGGGGTTTGGGTGCTGACGAACACAAAAAAAAACAAAAAAAAGTGGGGTTGCCATCCAGGGCCCTGGGGACCTCCGGGCCTCTGGGGACCTCCTGGGCCCCTTACAAAAAAATAAATACCGTATTTATCGGCGTACAACACGCACCGGCGTATAACACGCACCCCAAGTTTAGGAGGGAATTTTAGGGAAAAAAACTTTTAGGAGGGAAGTTTAAGGAAAAAAAAAACTTACATTTAAATGCAGCCTTACCAGTGTCCGTTGCAGCCTTGTCAGCAGTGTCCATTGCAGCCTTTGCCCAGTGTCCAGTGCAGCCTTTGCCCAGTGCAGCTTTGCTCAGTGTCCAGTGCAGCTTTGTCCAGTGCAGCCTTTGCCCAGTGTCCAGTGCAGCTTTGCCTAGTGTAGCCTTTGCCCAGTGCAGCCTTTGCCCAGTGTCCAGTGCAGCTTTGTCCAGTGCAGCCTTTGCCCAGTGTAGCTTTGCCCAGTGTCCAGTGCAGCCTTTGCTAAGTGCAGCCTTGCCCCAGTTTTCAAAATTGGCGCCGCCGAGATCGCCGCAGAGACTAGGCGGAGCGGGGCGAACGCCGCCGAGAACGCAGGGACGCAGAGACGCAGGGACTGGGCGGAGCCGCCGCCGAGATACACATAGCCGAGTGTACTCGGCTATACTCGGCTTTTCTCGGCTCCGCTCACAGTCACGCCGAGTCCCGCCCTATGATGGACATATCACAGGTCCAATGGCGGGACTGGGCGTGACTGTGAGCAGAGCCGAGAAAAGCCGAGTATAGCCGAGTACACTCGGCTATGTGTATCTCGGCGGCGATCGCTGCGCTCCGCTCAGTCAGCGGAGATCGCCGGGATCAGTGGGTATCGGCGTATAACACGCACCCACGATTTTCCCCTGATTTTAAGGGGAAAAAAGTGCGTGTTATACGCCGATAAATACGGTAATTATAAAAAAATAAATAATATTAATCATTTTTATAAAAAAAAAGAGGGAGGTTTCCATCCGGGGCCCTGGGGACCTCCAGGCCTCTGGGGACCTCTGGGCCCCTTACAAAAAAAAAAAATTAAATAAAAAAAATAAATAAAAAAAAATGTAATAAAAAAATGTATAATATTTATTTTTTATAAAAAATAAATTAAAAAAAGGGAGGTTTCCATCCGGGGCCCTGGGGACCTCCGGGCCTCTGGGGACCTCTGGGCCCCTTACAAAAAAAATAAAAAAATAAATAAAAATGTAATAAAAAAATTAATAATAAAAAAAATAATAAAAAAAAATACAAAAAAGGGGGGTTGACATTCGGGGCCCTGGGGAACTCCGGGCCCCTGGGGACCTCTAGGCCCCTTACAAAAAAAAAGGGGGGCCATCCGGGCCCCTTACAGGTGTACTACCTGTACCCCCCTGATGGCGGCCCTGTGTGTATGAGTCATTTCTGATAGGTTATACCGACACCACAGAATCCCCGGAGACAGACCTGCCCCCCTTCAGAACACAGAAGGAGATTAACAGACTCTGCAGTGCATGATTCCCAATGGAACTGTGTAGTGAGGTGTCTGATTCCTCCACTCAGGTGTCAAATTACATTCAGTCCCTCACTCTATGCTGTGCAGTGTGTGACCTCCTTTTAGTTTAGAACTAGTCTTTGATCTGTGCATTTTGAATGTCTGTAAAGGAGAAAGGGTTGCCAATTAACAGGAACAGATTATGTAGGAGTACCGTATATACTCGAGTATAAGCCAACCCAAATATAAGCCGATGCACCTAATTTTACCACAAAAAAATGGGAAAACTTATTGACTCGAGTATAAGCCTAGGGTGTCCATCTGAATTCCTCACTGTGCCCATGTGCATGCCTCACTGTGCCCATGCCTCACTGTGCCCATTCCTCACTGTGCCCATGACTAGACTTACGTTTAACATGGGAGTATATTGAAGGGGTGCCCGGATTTGAAAAATCGGTGCTCCCCGGCCGTAGGTTCCCCAGACAGCAAACTTTGAACACTTGTAGATGAGATCTGGGGCTACATGTGTGCCAAGTTTCGGGTCCAGGGGACCTATGGCCGGCTGGTACCAGGTCCCCAAATTTACCGGAGAAATTACTGTTTAACATGGGAGTCTATGGAAGGGGTGCCGGCTTTGAAAAAACGGTGCTCCCCGGCCGTAGGTCCCTAGGAAAACAAACTTTGCACGCTTGTAGAGGAAGAGTGGGCCGGTACCGGGTACCCAAAGTCCAGGAGATCAGGCGCAAAAAGGTGACTCAAATATAAGCCGAGGGGGGCATTTTCAGCACAAAAAAATGTGCTGAAAAACTCGGCTTATACTCGAGTATATACGGTATATGTTTCATCGCTGTGTATCACCTGAGGCATGTCATTTCAGTGGGTATATTTAGGGTTTGCAACCATTTTAAGTCCAGCCTGTGCTCTCTCTCCAGTACATTTGGGCCTAGCCTTACTATTTAAATTGTATTACTGCTGGCCAGTTTTACACTGCTGTTTTATCTGCTGTATTATCTGCTGTCTCCTGTTTCTTGTAGTAAAACATAGTAAAATGCATGCCTTTACTCTTTTGTTCTACAATTAAGCCAAATATTCATCAGTAAAAATGTTCTGCTGATGGCTAATTTTACAATACTGTATCATCTGCCATCAATCTCCTAATTCTTGAAGAGAGCTTAAAAGAAATTGGCTAGCCTCAGGACAGTTTTGCATCAGCAAAAACATGGACAGCCACAGAAAACTAGTGGAAACATTCTACAGCCAGTCAAAGTAGGCCTATAATCATCAATGTTAAAAACACATGTGTCGCTGCTAAAACTACATGAAAAAAGGCCTTTCCTGACAGACTCCATGGCAGCCTACGTGTGGGTTAATCCCGCCCCTCATACCTCATAGGACCCTTCTCCCATAAATCTTTGCTCTGGGCCAGAGGCTGTGTTCCTTTTTTTGTCCTCCTCCTAGGACCAAGATATAGTCTTACCTTTTCATGAAGTTTTCCTGTAATCCAGGCCTGGCGGTGTGCACGGCGATACGTTGGTGGTTAGCGGTGATCCTCTCTGCAGTCCAGCAATCCTAGCTATTAGCAGGTGGACATGGGCGATATGATGTGATACCATGAAGAGCTTACTAACCTGGCCATTGGCAGGCAAGCGGCAATATGGCCAAACGTCCCAGCTATTAGCGGGAGGCTTTGTAAACGCCCGATCGTGCGGTGGGTCGAGCGAACAGCTCCCCAGTCCCAGGTTCTGGTCCGGATCGTGCCGTGGTGGTGGTAATGTACAAAGATATTCCTTTTATATGGCAGCCGTATCTCTGTGTTTTGTGTGTCTCCTTATTTTCTATCAAGCTCCAGTGAGTGGCCACGGCGGCTGGAGCGCAGCTGCGTTCCAGCTCGCCGTTTCAGGAAGTCGCTGCGCATCCGCAAGCCGCGAACGAAGATTCTGTGCTTGGTTCGTGCAGGCGCAGTTTCGCCAAAAGGGCGGCGGCGGTCGCGAATGCGATTGGCCGCCACCGGATGGCAACCGCTATGGGGCGGTGACATCGTTAACGGTGGCAGATTTAAATAGCTGTCAAAGCAGCTATTACTTGGGATGACTTGCAGGCTTATGCAGTATTTTCCCAGGCACTGGGCTCTGGTTTACAAGGTAAATTGTTTGCTGCAGGCTCCCTGGGTGCTGGCTATGTTTTGTTATGTGCTCTCTCATGCCTGTTGTCACTCCTGTTTCTTATAAGGCTGTAATGATTCATTTCACTTTCAAACTGCCTTGCCATGGATCTGTCACCGCCCTCTTGTGGCCAACCCTTGCGCTGCAGGTAGGATTTATTTATTTTCTACCTGTGATGCTTGGGTTCACTCATTCAGGAGCTGTTAACCCTTTCTTTTTCACTCAGCTCTTCTAGGTCTGAACACCAAAGCACGGCAAAGACAGTCCTAGGTCTCAACGTTGTCACTCCTCTTCAAGGTACAGGCGTCAGATCTTCCTTTAGATCTAGGTACCACAGATAGGAGTCTAAAACCACCTCTGGGCGTCACTCTCACCGCCACTCCAGCCGCTCTGTGAGGAAAGCCTGCTGGGTATGCGGGGCCCAGCTTCCTGAAGGCAAATCGCTCTGCAAGCGATGCTTTTCTAAAGTCGCATAAGAAAGAGAGGGTGGAGACCAACAAGTGGAAGCACTGGTCAGAAAGGTGGTCCATGAGTCCCTGAGTAAAGGGGATTCTGGTCATACCCACAACCCTGCTGGCGACACTATGTCAGTCCCTATTAGGGATGATCTCAAGGCTCCAGGCCCTTCACAGCCGAGCCATTCCTCAATTGAAGCCTCAGACAGTGAGGTGGAGGTAGATGACCCTGGTGCAGGTTTTGAATTTGCCCTAGTACCACAGCTGGTCAAAAGCTGTCAAAGAAGCTTTGAGATGGAAGAGCCAGTGGAGGCACCCTCCAAACAGAGGAAATATTTTAAACACCTCAAAAAAGAACACCCTAATTTCTCCTTTTTGGGTGAACTCAGCGCAATAATTACCGACAAATGGGGTGGTGTTGAAAGGAAGAATTGCCTGTTAATGAAGGTATCAAAAATGTACCCATTTAAAAGCAAGGATGTAAAACACCTGGAGTCGGCTCCTCTCATTGACTCAGCCCTAATGAGGATGGTGAGGCATGTCACACTCCCATTGGAGGATACTGTTTCCTTTAGGGATTGCCTGGAGTGGAAAATTTATACCGACCTCAAGCAGATCTACATTACAGCGGGTATGACCTGCAAACCAGCTCTAGCTCTCGCAGCCCTTTCTAAAGCGATGGAAGTCTGGGCAGACAACGTAGATGCTTCTCTGAGGAGCATCTCGGAAGAACTGGCCAGGAGCTCACCTATTCATGGGCTAAGGTTGACGTTGGCTTTTCTCGTGGGGCTTCCCTAGACATAATTCGCCTGGTGGCTCGGATCATGCTGACATCTGTCACGGCTAAGCGTGCCTTGTGGCTGCGCCCATGGGTAGCTGACCCTGCCTCCAAGCAGGCATGGTGCAGGATTCTATTTGGGGGTTCGTCCCTCTTTGGGAACATATCGGACAGTGCCATCACCCGTGCCACAGGGGGCAAGTCGGGGTTCCTTCCCCAGGATCGCCGTCTGCTAAACCAGAAGAGAACACAGCCCAGGCAAAGTTCAGATCGAGCAAGGAATGCTTGCTACTATAGGCCTGGCCGTGAGTTCAAGAAGACCTGGAAGAAAAAAAAACAGCCTTCAGGCCAGAAGTTTTCAAAAGGGGCATCTTCCGGTGGACAAGAATCCCCTAAGTCTTTATGATATTGCACCTGCCTAAAACAGAGCGAGTCGGCATCCTTGCCTCTCTCGGAAGAGAAAAAGCAAATTCTCCTGTCTCTCTTGTGGCTCAGGGCGCTGCAATTCCAGTTCCAGATGACAAAAGGTTTTAAGGGGTCTACTCGCCCCTCTTCATGGTGTTGAAGAAAAACGTCTCCTGGAGGCCAGTTATAGACCTAACCCACTTGAATTCTTTTATCTAGAAGGAGAAGTTCAAGATGGAGACACTACTCATGATCAGTCAAGCAATCCAACCAGGCGATTGGCTTGTCTCTATAGACCTGAAGGACGCCTACTTCCATGTTCCGATAGCGTCAGAATTCCAGAAATACCTTCACTTTGCTGTCGATCAAATCCGTCTGCAGTTCACCTGTCTCCCCTTCGGGCTTACAACATCGCCTTGTGTGTTTTCAAAACTTGTTGGCTGTCGTGGCTCTGATCAGGACCAGAGGTATCCGTCTGTATCAGTATCTAGACGACCTGCTGTTGTCTCGGGACAAGGAGCAGTTGCTAATCCACAGATCCCAGGTCATCTCCACTCTACTCGAGTTTGGTTGGCTTCTGAATCTGGAAAAGAGCCATCTGGATCCTACGCAGTCCCTGGTATTCCTCGGGGCACACTTCAACGCTATCAAGAGCACCATCTTGTTACCCCTGGAAAAATCCCAGTGATCCGGGACAGAGTTTGGCTTGCAATGTCATCCTCATCTCCAAGCCTCTCAATGCCTAAAGATCATTGGCACCATGGTGGCAACAACACCCATGGTAAAGTGGGCTCAGTGGAAAATGCGGCCCTTCCAGAAGGGTTTTCTCCAGCAGTATAATCCAGGGCTTCGGGATCACTTTATCCAAATAACCTCATCCATGCGGGAGAGCTTTCCTTGGTGGCTACAACAGAGGAACCTCCTCAATTGTCACTCCATCGCACCTGTGTCTTGGGTCACCATCACTACAGATGCCAGCAACAGGGGCTGACAGAAGTAGCCCAAGGCATATGGAATTTTCCCTCTCACAGGATAGTCTCCAATGTTCTGGAACTCTGGGCAGCGTTCTGCGCTCTGCAGGCCTTTCACCACTTAACAGCAGGAGACTCAGTCCTCCTAAGACTGGACAACACAACGGCAGTCGCATACATCAAGAGACAGGGGGGTACTCGCAGACTCTCCCTGTCAAAGGAAATAGAGCCCATCATGATCTGGGCCCAGAAAAACCTGGCCAACCTGACAGCTGTCTATCTCCCTGGAGTCCCGAACGTTCAGGCAGATTTTCTGTTGAGAGTTTCTCTGGACAACGAGTGGACTTCCCCCCCGAAGTCTTCAGGTGGGTCCTGTCCCTGGGAGTCATTCCGGAAGTAGACTTGTTTGCCTCCCCATGCAACTTCAGACTAGAGAGATACTACACGAGGTCTTGGTATCCCCAGGCTTTTGGGTAGATGCTCTGACAGACCATTGGCGGTTCCACAGGGCCTATGCCTTTCCCCCGGTTCCTGTCATTCTCCGTTTTTTGACGAGGCTCAGGATGGAAGAAGCAGAGATAGTGGCAATAGTCCCGTACTGGCCAAACAAGCCATGGTTTCTACTGCTGATGCAACTCAGCTTCCGGGACCCAGTTCCTCTACCCTCCAGACCAGATCTCCTATCACAAGGGGCATTTCTACATCCATGCCCGGCCCATCTACATCTGATGATCTGGTTCTTGAGAGGGGAAGGTTGGAGGCCCTAGGCTGTCCAAGTAGGGCCATCTCCACAATATTAAATGCCAGAAGAACAGGCACCAACAGGGTCTACCAGAGGATTTGGAAAAAGTTTTCAGACTACACCTCTTCCACTGCAGGTTCTTGCAATAACCCAAAGATACATGATATCCTGGGCTTCTTACAATCAGGATTGGATCTCTCATTGTCAGTCAGCTCGCTGCGAGTCCAAATCGCTGTAATCTCTGCCTTTACGGGTGTTTCCTGGGCTAGACACCCTCTTACTCAGTAGTTTTTCAGAGGAGCAATAAGGCTCAGACCTCAGAGCCAAGTTTTTCTAATTGGGATCTTCCCCTTGTCCTGGATTTTTTCTTAGGTAGAGAGTTGGAACATGAAGATCAATCTTCTGTCAAATGACTATCTCTAATAGTTGTCTTCTTGGTGGCTATAACCTCGGCCAAGAGGGTCTCTGAAATCAGCTCTCAGGGATGCAAGGAGCCATTTCTAAACCTTTTAATTCCTATGTTGGGTTCAAACCCCAAAGTGGCATCTGTGTTTCATGACAATCAGGAGATTGCTCTTCCAACGTTCAGATCTACCGAGGATTCCAGTTTTTATCCCTTAGATGTTGGAAAAGCTCTGAGTCAGTATCTTGAAGCTACAGCTTCTTTCCGTCAGACCGACCACCTGCTCGTTCTTTTCACAGGAAGTATAAGCGAATGCGTGCCTCTTCCAGATCTATCGGAGCATGGATTGTTCAGGCCATTCAGTGGGCCTATAAAGCCAAGGGCTTGGCGCCTCCAGAAGCGGTGACTGCTCACTCAACTAGAAGTGTCTTCATCATGGGCGGCATCACGTCACGTGCCTCCAGAAGTTATTTGCAAGGTGGCCTTGTGGTCTTCAATTAACACGTTCATGGCACACTACTGCGTAGTGGTTTACGTATCTTGTCTGTGATGGTGCCAATTAAACCTTTTTTCTTTTGTCCAGCACTCTGCCCACCCGGGTGTGTATGGCTAGTTATTTCCCACACGTAGGCTGCCATGGAGTCTGTCAGGAAAACGGAAAATGTATATCAAATACTTACCGTAATTTTCCTTTCCTGATGGACTCCATGGCAGCAGGAGTTCCCTCCCAGTGGCTGGAGTAGGCTAAATTATGGAACACAGCCTCTGGCCCAGAGCAAAGATTTATGGGAGAAGGGTCCTATGAGGTATGAGGGGCGGGATTAACCCACACGTAGGCTGCCATGGAGTCCATCAGGAAAGGAAAATTACGGTAAGTATTTGATATAAATTTTCCGTTTTATTCATCTGAAATAAATTAGATTGGGATGCTGCAGCTGTATGAATGTCAATGTTATTATAAAAGAAAAATAATAATTCCACAGGTAAATAAGCACTGCTAGTGTACACCGTAATAAAAGTCCACCGTAGATGAGACCGTCTGTAAAAATTATTTTGTTGCGAAACAGTATTTAAAGGATTTGTTTTATTTCATTGTTGCTCATGGAAATTTCCTCCCACTTTCTGTCTTATTGACCCTACAGGAATTCAGGATATAGAGATAGAAAAAAGTTTCAGCCCTTCCCCGATCTATCCTAAACTGAAAAAAAGTATTTGTTGGAGTAACCCCGACCTATAAAAAAAATAAAAATAAAAACAGCATGTAGAGGTTCAACCTCAGGAGTTGCCCATGGCAAACATGATGGGCTTTTGTTTCATGAAATGTTTTTTAGTGCAATCTTTTCCCCACTTATTACTTCCAAGTTATCAAGCTTTTTATACTTGATGTGTACCTGATGTCCTCTTCTTTTGTTTTCTTGAAAAATAAGGACATGAAAAGTCATTGCTCACTTCATTAAGCCATTTAAAACTATTGCATTGAATTACAGACTGCTTTTAAAACAAATGCATGGTGCATAATGAATTTTATTTTTGCTAAGTCAAGCAATGTTTTAGAAGCACAGTAAGCTTAAATCGTGACAGCAAAATTACTCAGCTGTATAGTTATGTTTGTCTAGTTAATGGCAACTTTCAAATACACTGAAAACAGTAAACTGAAAAACAAATATAAAATGATGTTGCACAAGTGTCATACAATTCTTAAAATTCTTCCTCCCCTATCCTAACACCTATGCTGACTAACCTGTGTAAGAAAGATCTGTATACTTACCTTTTCTCCGGCCGCTCCTGTCTGGTTACATGATCTCCCCTGTGTCAGCCAGTGGCAGCTGCAGGGGAGAGGAGAGAGCATTCGACAACAGCTGGCAATGCCTAGGAGTGGTGATTTCAACCATATGCTACTATACAGTGGCAGCTGGTGGTCGGTCCCCACACTTACTCCATCGCAGTCGCGGGCTTCCTTTGGGCGGCAGCTTCACCCTGTGTCTCCTCCTTCCTCGGCTTCACGGCGGCGCGGCTTCCCCTGCGTCTCCTTCCTCGGAGGCCAATAGGATCGCTTCTCCTTTTGGCCAATCCGGTCTCAGGACCCGCTTCCTGAACCGGGATTGGCCGGGAGGAGAATCAGGAAGACAATAGCGAATACTAATTCGCTATTGTCACACAACAGGGTGGGCTTGGGGTGCAGAGCCCACCATTTTTTTAAGCCAATTAGAGCCTCCAGCTCTAAAAAAAAAAAAAACCCATTGGAATCCATGCGTCCGGTGCCCTGTGTGTAAATAAGGGGCGGGCGCATGGATTAGGGGGGCACCCTGCACCCCCTATGGACAGGCCACCACTGCTCATATAGCCCATCCATTGTTGGTGCTCCCTCCTCTCCCCTGCAGAGCCACTTGCTGACAGAGGGGAAATGGATCATGTGACCGGATGGAGTGGAGTGAAAATAGGTTAGTATACAGATATTTCTTTCACAGGTTAGTCAGAATAGGTTTTAGGAGAGGGGATTTTTTTTTTACAGTAGTTAGGTTTTCCTGGAAATCTACTTTAAGATTACCCAATCATAATTTTAAAGAGAACCAGTTATGCTGGAGATTTGCTTTAAAGCTGAAGTTTAGGTATGCCCCTTTTTACATAGTTACACTGGTCCAGCTTGACCCAATATAAATATGTATGTGCCATACTTGTGGGATCGCTATGGAAGATGGAAATTGCATAGCAGGCCTCATTACTAAAGTAAGTGCCTCTAGCTTTCAGGCCCCGTGCCAAATGGCTGCCATGCTGCTTAGTGATCACACGTCGCCCATTCGGCATGGGCACCATTCAGAGAACGCTTTTAATTTTCCCAATGAATGGAACATGTTCTCTGATTGGACAAGCTGAAATTTGTGACCTCACCATCTCTTCCCATCCAATCAGAGAGCGCTTTGCATTCCTTGAGAGAATGCAAAGTCTTACCTGAAAGGCACCCATGCTGAGCAAGAGACCTCTTCCGTCCCCTAATACCTTACCTGCTCTCCCTTGTAGCTTCTTCCTCGTCTGCAACTGGTGAGAATATCTGGCACTTCCAGTATGAGGTGGCACGTAAACTGCTCGCCTATGACTTGACTGTGCCTAGATCCAATTGCTGGGCCCAAACACCATCACATGTCTAAGCTCTCAAGGCTGAATACCTACAGTATGTTCTTTCATGAGTCCAGTTGTGACTAATTCTTCTTAATGTGCTTTGTGTGACAGAAGTAAGTGAGCTACAGTATACTATAGTATAAAGTTACCTATAGGCAAAAGGTACTGTAGTGATTACTAGACTTGTGATCAATCTTTGCTATGAAATATTGTTCCATAGATAGTAACAATCTTCTATATTGAAAAAAATTACAAAATGTATAAGTAATAATATCAATAGAATGCTTTCAGGTTTTTCCACTTGCAGCAGTCAAACTGAGATAACACATATTTTGTATATGTTACATGTCCTCATTCGTAAATCATAACTTATTTTTATTTATTTTTTATTGCAGTTTACATTTTTTAGATAGATGCTCTTTTCTGGATCCACCTGCAAGGAAAAAGCCTAAGTAGTTTTCTTTGTTTCCAAGTTATAGAGTCCACAAACTATGGGATATATCTGAAAATTGATCAATCCTGATGTACTGACGGGCTATCTCATTTCTTGAGGCCCAAAAATGTCTGATGAAAGAGTTTTCAGGCAATAAAAACAGTAGGCCAAACCCTCTATGTACCAGTCAGGTAGGTCTCATGTAAACAATAAACAGAAAGTCATTCCAGTGATAAAGACCCAACAAAATAGTTTGCTCCATAGGGGGATGAAACAAAATAGCACCAAAAGTAGATACATATGCAGAAAAGGTTTACCATATATTGTAAAGTTGTAAACAAAAAACAAAATGATGGTCAGAGCAGCACCAAGGGTCAACCTGTGTTCCATACATGGGGCTAAAAAGCAGAGCCAAAACTCTACAAAGCTACTAAAGGGGCCATCTCATATCAAATGCCAAATTTAGGCCTGCATGAGAACAGAGTATATAGTTTGTGGGGATATTAAAACACAGGGGAACAGATCACGTGGTGGTTTGCGTCAGGGGCAGAAGGTAGTGCCAAGGAGGGCACTGGAGAGAGAAAAAGGGAAGAAATTACGAAGTAAGAAAAGAGAGAGTGGAGGAGAGGGTTAGTAGATAGAGAAAAGAATCCCTCTTCGGTGGGGTCCATGACCAGCTTGGATAAACCCAGGTATGGCCTTACAAGTCCAGAAAACGTATCGGTGGACTCGTAAATGGGAACTGACCTAGCCAGGGCTGCTAAATATGCAAAAAATGTATTGTGCATGTCTGTAAGGATAGCCGTTAATTTCTCATTCATACCATGTACCCGCCGTTTAACCTCATCAAGCGAAAGAAAGGGCGTCTCCCATGCCTTTGCAATGGTCTGATTTGTGGCCACAAAAACATGGGTCACTAATACACGTTTCTATTTTGTTATATCCGGTATTGGCTTAAGTGATTTGTACATTTTTTAAACGTATAGTGTGTGCCCAGCTTTACATTATTCCAAAAATCTTTGCAGCCATGACACCTCCTCTTGAAAACTGTCTAAAAGTTAAGAAATATTGTACATTTTTTGGGCATGCTGTGTGAACAAGTACACATAACAAACAAATGGTGGGGCTTTCCAAAATTTGACTACAAAAGTGGAAATATGCTTTATTGTATTTAATCACTTTAAATATAAACATCTAAAAAGATCATTAATCTGATAAAATTTGGTAAAAAAATAAAAAATAAACAGCTGTACAGAATGATTTTCCTGGAGACAATCAACTAACAGAGATTATTTGTATAAATGATTTTTAACACATTAAACCTGTTGATCAGATATGATACAAAAAGGGCAATCCCCCATTAGGTCAATTTAATTATTGATGCTGGAAAGTAGGGATGCACCGATACCCTTTTTTTAACACAGAGTACGAGTAACAATTACCAATACCTATCACCTAGGAAGAGTAGGTAGAGGGGTGGTTTGGGAGGTGGGTGAGGACATTGTGGGGGGGGGGAGTAGAGGGGTAAATAAGGGCAGGGTAGTTGAGGGTGGGGTGAAATAGGGATTGTGGGATGGTAGAGTTGGGATGGAAAAGGCTGTGATCTCTGGGGGGGGGAATGAGGATGGGGATAGGAGGGTCATTGGGAGACATGGGGGTAGAGGTGACAGGAGGGCAGGAGGATGAAACACAGGGAGGGCAGGAGGACACAACACAGGGAGGGCACAGTACAGGGGGTTAGGGGGGGCACAGTGCAGGGGGTTAGGAGGGCACAGTAAGTGGGTTAGGAGGGCACAGTAAGTAGGTTAGGGGGGCAGAGTATAGGGGATTAGGAGGCACAATACAGGGGGTTAGGAGGGCATAGTACGGGAGTTAGGAGGGCACAGTACAGGGGGTTAAGAGGGCACAGTAAGGGAGTTAGGACGGCACAATAAGGGAGTTAGGAGGGCACAGTAATTCCTGCATTGTACACAGCCTGAACATAGGCAGAACTCCTGCTCCCCACACAGCACACACTGGAGCTGAAATTCGATTCCCTTACAGTTACAATGTGTATAGTGTATAACTAGATACTGGTTGCAGTTCTGACCTGTAACATTCCATGGTAGGAACGGAGTTGCAGTAGCTAGCTATACACTATGCAGTAGCTAGCTACACTATGCACATGGTAGCTGTAAGGGAATGGGATAGGGAGGAGGAGCTCTTAGTGCCATGAGGGGATAGGAGACTGCCGGCAAGCATCAGGGGTGTTGGAGGGCTTGGAAGGGGGGAGCTCACCCCTCCCCAATACCCCCTTGATCGGGACATGACCATATCTCTGCTACATGTGCTGGAGCTGGAGTTGTTCTGCTCTGATCCCCGCCAGTTTCCTCTCCATGCCCTGTGATTGGAGTACTACAGATCCTGCCCCCATAGGCAGTGCCCAGGTTGACCTGTGCATTAAGATGGCCCTGGGCAAGAGGAGACAGCTGGCTGGAGGGGAGGAGGAGGTGTTCCACTCCCAAGATGATGTCACTTCCGGTATTGATTTTGGTATTGGAGCATTTTGGTGAGTACCAATACTCGCCAAAATGCCTAATATCAACACTGTAACGACAGGGGTTAACGTCGTTTAAGATATTGCATTCCCAAACACACGGCAGCTGCCAGACACTCCAACCAGCCGAATAAGACCCCATACAAATAATTCTCCCTCCACAAACGAGACAATGCTCTGTGTTGAGGTTAAAAAAAGGGAATGACAATCTTTATTGAGAAAACAGGCTCTTATATACACCAAAAGTATACTGCATTAACCTAATGAACAATCACCCACAACATCACACAATGGTTACATAACGAGCCCCCAATACACATTATTCTGAGTATCAAAACATCCCTTAGCAGACAACAGGTGAGTTCATTAACTAATCCCTTTACAGCTTAAATGACTCATATGCATGACCTTTACGTTTCCCAGATTGGCTGTCTGCTAACTTACAATACACATTATCATAAATACACCTTTACACAATTACAGGGTTAATTACCACAAGCCACAATGAAAAGATCCTTAAAAGTTAGCCTGGACTCAATTTACATTATACAGGCAGACAGGTGGCTAGAGTTGAACACATCAGCATCTCTCAATTAACCTGTTGAGTTCAGAATCAAACAACCAGTAAATAGTCCTTTACAGATATCCTGGGGAATATTGTGGATTAATATTACAGACCCATTTTAAAGCAATCCAAGACATATTCTGAATGTCCATTATTTTCTGGCTCATACTTTCTAAGAACTTCTAGGTTCCACGGGCCCTCCCGTTACAGGCACCAATACCGATATCGGTATTGGTGCAACCCTACTGGAAAATGAAATCAATAAGATTTTGTATCTTTCAGGGACTCCAGAGCTGAGACCTCTTTTCGTTCCTGGGTCTGCAATAAGAGATATGGGAACGGAGATAAGAAAAATGACATGGAGATTTAATCGCTGGAATCCTCAAGAGAATTAAAATATCAGACCCAGCTTAAAAATAAAATAAATTTCTGGGTGGACTGACCTTTTACTCTACCCACAAATATATGACAGTGACATGAAGAAACTATTCATCACAATCTGAAAAAAAAATCTATTTTTAAATGCATTTCATTGACAAATGACGCCATAAAAAGAGAACTGAGGGGATGAAATTTTTCATTTACAGCCGGATGATGCATGTCTATCTATTTATCTTAAGACTATCAAATGGCCTTAAAGCGGTGTTCCAGCCGCAATTTTTATTTTTTTAAAAGTCAGCAGCTACAAACACTGTAGCTGCTGACTTTTAATAAGGACACTTACCTGTCCTAGGCGCCCGCGATGTCGGCCCCCCGAGGCTGATCCCTCAAGCGTGGCAGGTCCCGGCGCCGCCATCCTCACTAAGGGAAACAGGCAGTGGAGCCTTGCTGCTTCACTGTCCGTTTCCTACTGTGCATGTGAGAGTCGCTCGGCATTTTCTGAATGGGCGGCTGTTCTCTGGGATACACACAGTTCCCAGATGACAGCGCGCCCCATTCCCCAGCAGACAGTGCGAGGAGGACGAGGAAGAAGACCAGCCGTGGACTAGGAAGAGGCAGATTAGGAAGATCTGCCTAGCAACCGCCATTTCTGGTAAGTAAAACATTTTTATTTAATTTTTTATTTTTATTTTTTGGTGCATTTTTATGTAATATTTTTTTTAGGGTGGACCTCCGCTTTAATAGAGAATACATACTGTATGTGCATTTTCTGTAGCTGGAATAATTGTCTTAATATAACAAGACATGTCAGATGTGAATTTTGCAAGTACACATTTTTTAAGATTGTACTTTCATGGAATAAAGTTTCTTATGAAAAATCACTCTCAAATCTGATGAACTCGGCCTAATGTCCATGGATAGTCCTTAGAAATATAGAAACATAAAAAGTGACAGCAGGAAAAAGACAGAGTCTTGTTTTTTTGTTTTGTATAGATCTTTACATTGCAAGGTCTTATGAGCAGGAAGGACCCTCTTAACCCTCTTGTATTTTATTATATTGTAACTGTACTGTCTCCCTTTAGACTGTAAAACGCTGCACAAACTGATAGCGCTATAAAAATCCTATGTTATAATAATAAATAATAATTCTAATTATTATTATATTTATTGAAGAGCAAGGCAACAAGTAAACCAATCAGTAAGCTCAAAATGCTATCTAACAAATACTTGCAGCTGTGATAAAATCAGAAAGTCCATCCAGCTTATCTAGAGACCCTATCATATTTGGACTTAATGATTATTATTATTTCCCTGTTACTTAGCTTTTCTTACATTGTCAAAGCCTTTATCTAGAGTGCCAGGGATGTCAGGGACAGCTGCTGCTGGTCAACTGCTTGACCTCCCCCACTAAATACTAAGATGATGGGAGTTGGTGTGTTAGGTCAGTTGACAGGCCAGGAGACCTCAGATTGCCGCAGCAATGGCATTTCCTATATCTCTATCTTGACAGGTTTAATTTATTTTGCTTTGTGCAATCTCAAGGGTGTATTTCTGTAGCCTGCGATGTGTAACTCTCTTTCTCTCCACTTCCTGTATCATTGATCCCATTCAAAATTCCAAAACAGATTCAAATCAGATTGGAGACTGTGAGAATACTTTTTTTTTTACTGATACTTTTTACAAGAAACGTTAACAAATTTCCCCATCCATGCTACACAGCGTGAATAGACAAATCCCATCCTGCAGCTATTGTATTTTGACAGCCGGCCCCACCAGATGTCAAAATACCCAAACAATGGCTGCATCTGCATGGATGCAGGTTCTCCTCGGCCACCAATGTTCTACCCAGCTCTTTCATTTTTTAATCAAGGGATTTTGGGCAGGAGGCAGTTGGTAAATTTCATCTGGTTTATTAGGAACTGGCCAAAATTTGCTTATAAACCCTTGGATCACCAGCAAAAGGTTCTCACATCATCTGAATACCAATGGATGGTACTTTTGCATAAGGCCTCTTTCACACTGAGGCGCTTGAAAAACTGCCAGTAAAACTTTTGAAGCGCCTTTCAGGCGCTTTTTTTAGCGTGAAAGCGCCTGAAAAGGGCCTCAGTTTGAAAGTGGTCTTACAGCAATTTCTAGAAGCCTGGTGTACTGAGCAAATAGGCTTTTCTTCCAGTCTGTCATCACATGTTGCCCACCAACACCTCTTCTAAAAATGGAAATCCTTCATCCATCACAGCAGTTTGTGACCCCATCAGGCCACTGCAGTCTGCAGAACCTCAGGTGACCCCACAGACAATAAGAAATATCCATGTCACCCAGGCAGTGAAGTGGGAAAACAAAAGGTCTCTTCCATTCTGCATTGAGGAAGATAGAAGACTTAGGACCCAGGATGTCATGTGACAATGGATTTCAGGCCTCAATCATTTGGTTGTATATATTTGTACACCCATGCTGTCTTTACTCACATGGGATGCACAAGTATTCCATGTATCCACATGCAAGCAGTCCCACTCATGTCTACTGGGACACATCAGTTGCACAGACAGAGCAGCTGATCCCAATTTGACAGTTGTGCAGAACACCTGTGCATCCTTTGCGTGCAAAGATGGCCCTTCGCATGGTTGTCAGATAGGTATACCCATGTGAATGAGGCAAAATGGGGACAATGGCTGTGTCCGTACAGTGGCTGAAACAAAACCCCTTGATGGATGGATGGATGTCCCATGCATCCTTGTACCTTTAACCACTTCAATACCAGGCACTTATACACGTGATCGGAAGTTCCGACAACAAATGTTCAATGTGAGCTCCATCGGACTCCATCAGACATTTGCTGTCGGAATTTCAGACCACAAAAATTTGAGAGCTGGTTCTCAAATTTTACGACTAGAAAAGTTCTGGTCAGAAATTCCGATCGTCTGTATGCAATTCCGACGCTCAAAAAACACGCATGCTCAGAATCAAGCAGAACTGCCTATTGAACTTCATTGATCTCGGCTCGTACGTCTTGTACATCACCACGTTCTTGATGTTTGGAATTTCCGACAAGATTTGTGTGACCGTGTGTATGCAACAAAGTTTGAGCCAACATTCCGTCGGAAAAAAATCCATGGTTTTGTTGTCGGAATTTCCTATCGTGTGTACGCGGCATTACACTCCCTTCCTGCCCGAACCAATTTTCAGCTTTCAGCGCTGTTTAAATGACAATTGTGCGGTCATGCTACACTGTACCCAAACAAAATTTTTATAATTTTGTTCCCACAAATAGAGCTTTCTTTTGGTGGTATTTGATCACCTGTGCGGTTTTTATTTTTTGCTAAACAAATAAAAATAGACCGAAAATGTTGAAAATAAAAAAAGTTTTTTTTGTTTCCGTTATAAAATTTTGTAAATACGTGTTCTCCTTCACTGATGGGCACTGATAAGGTGGCAGACGGGCACTGATAAGGTGGCACTGACGGGCACTGATAAGGTGGCACTGATGAGGTGGCGCCAATGAGGTGCCACTGGCGATGGGCACTGATAGGCGGCATTGATGGGCACTGGTAAGCGGCACTAATGAATGGCACTGATGGGCATTAATAGGCGGCACTGATGGGCACTCATGGGTGGCACTGGTGGGCACTGATAGGCGACACTAATGGGCACTAAAAGGCTGCACTGATGAGTAATTATAAGTTGCACTGATAGGCGGCACTGCTGGGCACTGATAGGTGGCACTGCTGGGCACTGATACGTGGCACTGATGGAAAATGATGGGCCCTGGTATGCGGCACTGTTAGATGGCACTGATAGGCATCACTGATGGCACTGGCAGGCACTGGGGATGGGCACTGATTGGCAGCTGCCTGGGCACTGATTGGCATTTCCCTGGTGGTCTAGGTGGCATACCTGGTGGTACAGTGTGGATGGCCATCCCTGGTGGTCCATTGCGGCATCCTGGTGGTCCTGGGCGGGTATCCGAGGGGGGGCTGCGCTGATACACAATCAGCACAGACCCCCCCTGTCAGGAGAGCAGCCGATCGGCTCTCCTCTACTCGCGCCTGTCAGACGTGAGTGAGGAAAAGCCGATCAACGGCTCTTCCTGTTTACATCGTGATCAGCCGTGATTGGACACGGCTGATCACGTGGTAAAGAGCCTCCGTCGGAGGCCCTTTACCGAGATCGGTGTAGCGGTGTGTCAGACTGACACATTGCACCACCGATCGCTGTGACGCGCGGCGGCTGTTATCCTGCTGGATGTCATATGACGTCCAGTCAGGATAACTGAACCACCGCCCGGCCATCATTCTGCTGTAGGACGGGCAGGAAGTGGTTAAGGAAAGGTGGGCTCCCTCTAGGCAAACCTGCCCTTGATCTATCCACTGCTATATATGTGCTCCAACTTGGGAGACTCTCAAAATTATAGAGTTAGGACCGCAGTACACTGGGGCGCCTTAATGTGGCCACTGCGGCCTACCCATATGTTTGCAAATGTGTGCGACTAAACCCCTTGTTTTTAATGTGAAATGTTAGACAGGGTCAATTCCCTTTTGTTGCAGGCTGACTGGTAAGTGAGCTGAGAATTTTTGTTTGTTTTTGCCCGTCCATGTGCTCCTTGCTGCAAAGGCTAGTTACAGGTTGGGGTGGTTGCCATTTGTTCGTATAGCAGCTGCATTCCATAAGAACACCTGTACATCTTATGCAGGCAAAAAGAGTCCTTCACACAGGTGTACAGATTGGTATGCCCATGCGAATGAGGCCTAAGTAACTAAAAGGGGTTTAAAGATAAGAATCTTTGAAAACTAGCAAGGCAATTAGTAGGGAGGGAGATACAGTCTGCTCACATAATTTGTAATAAAAACATATTTGCAATTCTGAAGCTTCCCTCCAACCACTTTGCATATTATTTTATATATACTGTAATTCTGTACTTGCCAAATATGCTGCAGAAATCTCCCTCCACTTAGATTGGCTGCATCCATTTTCACTGTGGGCAGCTGAAGCTGCTGCCTGTTCATTTCCTGGATTTACACAGACACACAGAGGCAAACCTCCAGCTCTGCAGCTCTCATTGGCCCTCTTATGACTCACCCCCCTGCCTTCCTGGCAAACTCTCACGAGAGTGAGAGAGGTAGCTATGCCTAGGCTTTTTACCAGACAAGAAAAAGGGACGGGGCTGTAGAAGGTATTTACTAGCAGAAAAAAAATGTTTTACTATCCAAAGTTAAAACAACAAGGGCAGAAGATTTATTAGATGGAAAGTTGAAAAAAATAACTGAAGTTTCGCTTTAGGCTGGGTTTACACTAGAGCGAATTTAATCCAATTCGCATTGCAGGAGATTGAGAGGTGACTGGCTCTCTATGGAGCCGCTTCACATATCTCTGCAGTGGCTCCAGTGCGATTTGCACAGGAGTCCTGTGCGTCTTTTGGTCCATTTCAGGTCCGAATTCAGCCCAAAATTTGTGCTAAAATCGGCCCTGAAATGGTGAACAAGGACACACCGGACTCCTGCTGTGAGCCGCTGCGTGCTCAATATGTGAACCCTGCCTAAATGTCCAAAGTTCATATTTATTTTTTCTATTTTGACTGGAGTGTACCTTTAATTCCTAACTTTCATTATTGCCTCTGCTTTAATATACACAAAGGCGCAGAGCACAGATGTCGTTGTTTAACGTGATTTTTTTTTGCTTTTGAATAACTCTAAAACATCTTCCACAGGTTTGTTTCCCATATGCTTTAAGTTTTATGACTTTGTTGTAGAGTCCTGTAGTCTAAATTTACTAGGACAAAATCATTGTTCAGCTAACATTAGTCAAAATAGACGCAGACAATTCTACATTAAAGCACACTTATGCCCTGTACACAGGATCCGAATATCGTACGACGGATCGTACAACTTTTTTCACTTAATAGTCGCAAGTAGAAATTGAATAGGGTAATAAAGTCACGAAAATTCTCGTACGACAGAAAAAAAAAAATCGGAAGTGATGTCATGTGTTGTAATGTATTTTCGGACGACAACTATACTGACTAAACGAAAATTGTACGATCTGGTCTCCTACGAGGAAAATTTTTGTGTTTGTCCGATCTAATAATGTCAAGTGAACTGTCGTGATCGGCTCTCAAAAGAAGTGTACACACGATCCGAAAATCGCACGATTCTTCCTCGGACCGTGTGTACGGGGCATAGGACACAACACTTGTCTTCAAAAAACTATTTTAATATCATTACTTCAAAATCAGTTGGAAAAGAACACATTGAGTAACTGCTATTATAGGATACTTGGTAGAGCCATGCTAATCATTCCCTTATATCCATGTTTAAAGCGGAGGTTCCGCGACCATTCGTTTTTTTTTTTTTTGTATTAAATCAGTGGAACCAGTAAGAAAAAAAATCCAGACCAGCAGTCTTTGAGTCTGAGGCCTCGTACACACGACCGATTTTCTCGTCGTAAAAAACACGTCGTTTTTTTCGACGAGATTCTTGTTAAGCTTGTCGATTTTCTCGTCAAGCTTTCTATGCGTACACACTGTCATTTTCCAATTTCCTCGTGGTTCTCTGCGCTCACGTCCAGCACGTACGACGGCACTATAAAGGGGAAGATCTTTTTTCTTGGCGCCACCCCTTGGGCTGCTTTTGCTGATCTCGTGTTACCGCGTCTGAAGTAAAAGTTTGGGAAGAGACGATTCGCGCTTTTCAGTCTTCGTACTTTTCAGATCGTTTTCTGCCGTTCAGTTTGTGCTTGTGGGTTCGTATCTTGACTTTCAGGGCGTCTAGGCAGGTCGTATCTGTTTTACAGTGCGTTATTGCCTGTTCGTTTCTGAATTTCAGTTCGTTATTCATAGGCCTTGCTGTTCTAAAGTGCGTTCTGTTCTGTACGTTCTGATTAGACGACCGTTTCCTAGCCATGTCGCCTGGACGTTCTCGTCGTCGAGTTCGTGCTGTGCGTGCGCTTGGTGTTGGTCTGCTTGTTTTGGACCAAGACCAGTCCATGAATGGTGTGAGGAGGAGTTCATGGACCAAGAATTGGTTGCTCCAGCGGGACCAATTCTGCCACATGCCTCTGCTGCGGGAGATCGTCGAGAATAATCCTGAGGACTACAGGAATTTTCTGAGGATGTCTGACCCCGTTTTTCAGGAACTGTTGGCTTTGGTGTCCCCCTATATTACCAGGAAGGACACCGTTATGCGGGAAGCCATCAGTGCTGAGCAGAGGCTCATCGCCACGTTGCGTTACCTGGCGACAGGGAGAAGTCTTCAGGACTTGAAGTTCACCACAGGCATCTCCCCCCAGGCTCTGGGCCTCATAATCCCAGACACCTGTTCTGCTATTATACAAGTCCTGCAGGAGGACTATATTAGGGTAAGTTTTCTCCCTTCACATCACATTTTATGTATTACATGTATGCTAATGTATTGTATTTCTTTCATCCTTTCCTAATTACCATGATTGTAATATGCTGAGAATGTCCACTTTGTCCCCATGCATGTTGGAAGCTTTAGATTGCCCCTTTTTTATCCTCCCTAAATATTTCCCCTCACTAACTTTTCCAGCAGGGGCGCCTGTTGCTCCAAATGTTGGGGGGTTACAACCCCAATTTCGGAAATAAACTTCCTCCTTTTTTGCTCTGTTGCCTAATAAACGCCCCCAGTTGTCCCCTCCAATGCAGCCATTTAGTCCCCTCTATTGCAGCCAGTTTCCCCCCAGCCCTGCACTTACCTTCTTGTGGTCAGCGCCATCCTTCTTCTGTCCTTGATGTCTTCTCCTTCCCTTCATGTTGCATCAGCCAATCATGTTACCATTAAACAGACTTGGTGAACATGATTGCCAGAGCTGCCTGTCAGTGTTTACACAAGGAATGCCCCCTCCTTGCGTCCCCGATTTTTCTTTGAGGAAGCCAATTACATCCCTCAGGTTGTAATTTGCAAGACTTTTTTAATACCTGTTTCTGCTCTGCAATTTTAACCCCCTAAATGACGCAATTAATCATATGTCGGTCGCTTTACAAGAGGCCATCCACCTGAATAGTGTGCGGCATAGACAATACATAGGTTCATGCAACGCATGAACCTATGTATTGTTCTGAGTGATGGGCACAGGAGAGAGGGGACAGTGCTCCAGCGCCCACTCTGGACGCACCGCCACTGCAATGCTATCCTGTGGCCAAACACATCTCCCCCCCCCAAAATAATTTAGTAATGGCCCATCAGAGGGGGTGATGAATATGATAAATGAGCCTTCCATTATACTTTTTTTACACACCTTAATAAACGTATAATTAGATTGATGTTGGTCTCTAATTTTTTGGTCTTGAATTTGCTTGTAATGTATGCCTTTGTTTTTCTAATATTATTTCATCTTGTTTCACTCCACAGCTTCCTTCAACGCCACAGGAATGGCAGACTGTGGCATCGGAGTTTGCCACGCGGTGGGACTTCCCCAACTGCGGTGGTGCCATAGACGGGAAGCACGTCCGCATCGTGCCGCCACCCCGTTCTGGATCCTACTACTACAACTACAAGGGGTTTCATAGCATTGTGCTGATGGCGGTGGTGTCAGCACGGTATGAATTCCTCTATGTTGATGTAGGGAAGAATGGCCGGATGTCCGATGGGGGATCCTTCATCCAGACGGAGTTTGCCCTCCGTCTCCAGAGTGACGACCTTGCATTGCCACCGGATGCAGGGAATATTGAAGGACTCCCCTTTGTTTTCTTGGCTGATGAAGCCTTCGGACTCGGACGGCATCTTATGAGGCCATTTCCACAGAGGACCCTGACCCCAGAGAAGAGTGTGTTCAATTACCGGCTGGCCAGGGCCCGAAGAGTCGTTGAAAATGCCTTCGGCATAATGGCCAGCCGGTTCCGCCTTTTTATGACTTCCATCCACTTGGCGGACTACAAAATAAACTATGTAGTGTTATGCTGCTGTGTGCTACACAATTTTCTTTGCCGCAAAGCGAATTCATATATGGCCTCAGTTTTGCCAGAGGCTGGACTTTCCCCTGCAAATCCCCTTCCGGGCCTGGAATCTGCCCGTCTTGGCTTGCCCCCCCAAAATGCCCGTGTGGTTCGGGACAAATACATGGAGTATTTCACGGGTAGGGGGGCAATTCCTATGCCAGCCTATGTCTAAGTATCCCAATAAAAATCTTCTTTAAACCTTTAATTATTTGTTCTTTCCTGTCTCCTAGTTTGTCTTTGTGCATTTGTAGTGGCAAGTGTATTTTACTTTAGTAAATAACAACCAATTTCACTATGTTACCTTACAAAAGAACCAAATAAGCTTAGAGTGTATTATAAAAAGAAGCTACACGTTGTTTGTGTTCAAATATTTTACTCTCTGCACATTTTTTTTTGTTTTACTTTGGGGTTGGCCTGACCACAACCCGTCAAATTTTGGCTTATGAAAATACAAAAATACCACTTGCATTTCTAAAATGACAACATTGGATACCTCTGAGCAATCTGAGACATTCAGTTACACAAACTATGTCTCTATGTGCCCGTCCTAATATGGGGTCCTGCCACCCCTTGCCCAGTCAAAAATTCAATATGCACACATTTTTACTTTTTTGCAAATAGGAAGTTTACAATCCTGATCCCTGTTGTCAACATGTGCTATCTGCCATCAGGGGTGATCAATGGATGTGTTTTGGGGGTGCATCCCCTTCCTCAGTTCACCGACTTTTGATACGAGGAAGGTATTGCACCCACAAAAGACGTACATGGATATCCCCTGATGGCAGATAGCACATGTTCACACACTGTGTGCATATTCAATTTTTGGCTGCTTTGTTACTCAAAAAATTAGTAAAAATATAAAAACAAACATGTAAAAACAAATGTGTTTGGATGGCTTATTGAATTCTCCCCAAAACATCGAGAATGTCTTTAAATGTTTGTTCCATCACATGGATTCTTTGTTTAATTAGGTCCAGTTCCGTGCTACATTCCATCACTTGCTGGATGAGGCGGAGGGCACTGTCAGCAGAGAACGGTGTGCTATCCTTCACAACATTTCCATCCCCTAAAAACCATAAAAAAAAATTAATAAAACTCTGCAGGCCTACCTCGCTTACCTTAAGCTGTGGTGTCAGATACTGACCTGTTGTGGTGACCAGATCCACAACGTCATCCACCTCTCCTTCCTGCACTTCTCCTTCCTCCACCTCAACTTCCTGCACATCTTTCGGTTGTGGATCTTTGGGAGTTTGGGGTTGCTTGGAAGTTGTGGGGTGCATGTGCTCCCTGGAGTGTCCTCCTCCCAGTCTTCTCTCCCCTATGAGAATAAAACCAAAGGTCTATTTATCACACTGTAAAAATCTAATTTTTAAACTTAAAACAGGCTAAATTGTTTGGAAGTGGGGTACAAGTGTGTGTTTGTGCGGAATTTAAAGAAAAATGCATTCTTTATGACCCCAAATATGTTTATTATTCACATTTGGATGTAATTTTTTGGACATGGAGGCACCACAAATAAACTCTGATGCACCTGTGTGGGACACCCAAAAAAGGCGGGTCTGGTGGCCCACACTATAGTGCTCCAAAGTACAGATGTGGAAGCAGCTGCTGAGTGTCCTCTCCTTTACACTGATTAAAGTTTGCATTTCATTCTCCTTACAAACACATCATCTAGACTTAAAAATTATCCACAATACTTGATCAAAAATGGCAGATGTCTAATTACTTTTGGGGGTCTTAAATAAGCCAAAACCACGGATAGTGGCCGAACGAAGTGTCGGTAACGTAACGAACGATTACTGTGCCCAACCTAGTTCAAAATAATACATTTTGGAAGGGAGTCCAATATGCTTTAAAAAAAAAAAAAGTAAGTTTCTAAAAAGATTAATAGCAGAAAGGTCGTCATTTTACTTACTTTTAGCGAGCATCCTCTTTATGCTCCTCAACTGGTCTGGCTCCCTCAGTTTGAGGTCTGACCACCTCTTTCTGAGCTGCTCATTTGAGCGTTTCACCCCGAACTTCGCCCTCAGACTCTTCACAACTTTAGTGAGGATTTTGGCCTTCCTTCTATTTGGTTTGCTATACGGCCCATGCTTGGCATCATAATCAGCCTTGACCAAGATGTCCACCATCTCCGCCATCTCCGCCAAAGACATATTCGATGCCTTGAATCTCCTCCTTGATCGTGACGTGTCCTCGGTCTCCGGGCTTGTCTCCTCGCTAGTTGCGGAATTATCAGACACCTGCTGTAACTCTGCCATATCTGTCTGCGCGCCGAAAGAGAAGGGGCGGGGAAAAGATGTTAGTTAGAACGTCATGGGCGGGCGACGTGTGCGGAGTGACGTGTTCCAATTTGGACGCATGCGTGGTGTGTATATAGCAAACACACATGTGACTATAGTACGTTCGGTGTGCGGAGAGAGGAGTTCAAGTGACGGACGTGCGAACGAAGGTATGTGATTTTGTGAGACTTGTTAAAATTGTTGGCCTATACTGTCTTGAGATTGTTGGAGGATATATATGGTGACTAGGATGTGAAGGAGGTTAGACTGTTTGCCTCACATTATTTAAATATAATTTATTTTACTTGCAGATACAATATGAATGTATTTATTAGCGACAAAGAGTTCCTGGCGGAATTTATTGACCGGGTAAGGGAGCTGCCGGCTCTGTGGGAGACCAAAAACCCCATCCATAAAAAAAAAGGGGTGAGAAAAGCAGCGCTGGATAAGCTGCTCCCATTTGTGCATACCAAGGTGCCCACAGCCACAGCAAAACAAGTGGACACTAAAATTGGGAGCTTGAGAGGTACCTACAGGACTGAACGCTCTAAGGTGCTGGCTTCTCAGAGGTCAGGAGCAGCAGCAGATGATGTTTATGTCCCGGTTTTGTGGTACTACAGCAGGATGTCCTTCCTGGATGACCACATTGAGCCAAGGCCATCACTCTCCACTCTTCCCCCCAGACTTCCCTGCAGCCAACCTGAGCCTTCTCTGGAGCAAGAGGAGGCAGCCATCCTGGATGATCCTGATTTGGCCATCTGGAGCCAGGTATAGTATTAACTGAAAATGTAGTGGGATAAAATTAATGTTTCCCAAATATGTCAGGATGAGAAACATACATTATTTTGTATTCAACAAGTGAAATCATGATCTGTAGACATTATTCTGCACTTAATTGTGTGGTAAATAGTCAAGCTGATGTAGTGGTAAATTTAAAGCAAGGATTTATGCATTTACATTCTAATTGCTTCCATCAGGATTACAAAGTTTGATGCAAAGATTAAACCAACATATTAAACTATGTTTCTTTTTCATACACAGGATGAAATCAGCCAGGAGGAGGGTCTGGAAACTGTCAGGCAGGAGGAGGAAGGGCCCAGTGGCAGCCAGGAGGTGGCAGGGCCCAGTGGCAGCCAGGAGGTGGCAGGGCCCAGTGGCAGCCAGGAGGTGGCAGGGCCCAGTGGCAGCCAGGAGGTGGCAGGGCCCAGTGGCAGACAGGAGGTGGCAGGGCCCAGTGGCAGACAGGAGGTGGCAGGGCAAAGGAGAAGCAACAGATCCCAGGTGCCTCCCATCAGGCTTCACAAAAGAGGCAGGAGGGACAGGACCACCAGTGAGGCAGCAATGGCCCTTATTAAAGAGGCCCATGCCACCCTCAAGGAGCCCACATCCCCTGAAGAGGCCATTGCCGGCCTAGTGGAGGCTAAGTTCAAGGTGATGAGCATGGAGCAACGCCTCCTATGCGAACCCCTGCTCATCACCTTGCTCAACAAGGGGGTGATGGAGCAAATTACCCCCAATACCGCCATATGTGAGGTGGCCCAACTGACCCAACCTCAACCTCCACCTCCACCTTCCTCTTCTGCCCCACCCCCTTCTGCTACCCCTCCACCTTCTGCCCCACCCCCTTCTGCTACCCCTCCACCTTCTGCCCCACCCCCTTCTGCTACCCCTCCACCTTCTGCCCCACCCCCTTCTGCTACCCCTCCACCTTCTGCCCCACCCCCTTCTGCTACACCTCCACCTTCTGCCCCACCCCCTTCTGCTACACCTCCACCTTCTTCTTCTGCCCCACCCCCTTCTGCTACACCTCCACCTCCTCCTCCTGACAGGAGTACCCCTCCAGTGGGCCAGCCTCCAGCTAAACGAAGAAGGAAGGCTTCAGTAAAGGCTGCAGGGAAGGTTGCCAGGAAGAAGAGGAAGTGATGGCCTTGCTTCATTGTGGTCGCACTGGTCGGACAGAAGGCAGCCTGTTGTAGTACCACACACTTGGGACATATATCTCACCTGCTGCTGTTCCTGACCTCTGGGAGGCCAGCATCAGATTGTGTTCTGAAATGTGGGCCTTCTCAAGCTCCCAATTTTAGTGTCCACACAGGGTTGCTGTGTGCTCTGGGGTCCCTGGGATGCACAAATGGCAGCAGCTTCTCCAGCGCTGCCTTCTCTTTATTTAATTTATAAACATGAATAAATGTGTTTTTTGTTTAAGTTCATACTTGACTATGTGTATTTTTAAATAAAAAAAAAACAAGCTTTGGAGTAAGCAGATACATTTGACTGACAATAAAAGGCACAGATATCACCCCCCCAAAAGAATAACTAAATCTGATTAGCTCAAAAACATGGTGTGAAATTTTAAAAATATAGATTAGAAAATTAAATGGGAGATCGCTATCAAAACATTGAGAAATTATAATTAACATCATTTTGAAAAATCTAACCATTTAAATTATTCCTAAAAACTTGCACGATATAATACACATAAATCTTATAAAGAGCAGCATGAAAAAGGTTAAAAATAGGCATAACTCTGTGTGAATATCAGCAGCAAAAGAAGGTCTCTCGTTTTGATTAATGTAACATTCTAACGAAGAATTCAATGCAGAACATTTAAACGATGAAATATTTATGAGCGTGACGAATGTGCTCTCTCCATTATGAAGGCTTGTTTTACCAGAAGATGCGCTCCCGTCTCATAGTTGCTTGTGAGCATGCGCGCTTTTGGAAGAGTCGTAAAAGCATACACACGAACCATTTTCTCGTCACAAAACAGGCCGACGAGAAACACGACGAGGAAATCTGGACTCCTGACGAGAAAATAGAGAGCAGGTTCTCTATTTTCTCGTCGAGATTCTCGTCAAGTTTCTCGTCGTAAAACCATACACACGAACGTTTTTCTAGACAAAAAAACTCTCGCGGCACTTTTCTTGACTGTTTACGACGAGAAAATCGGTCGTGTGTACGAGGCCTCAGAGCTGTCCTGGGTGCTGATTCTCATTAACCTTCAATGACAGTATTTGTTTTTTTGTTTTCTTTTTACTTACACAGACATCATTCACCAAGTATATCAATATTTTCTATATTCATCTGTAAAATGCATTTTAGAGCAATCTCCCTTATAAAAAAACAATAATAGCCAGCAGAATCAGACCACACTTATTCATTTTCCTAATAAGATGCTTGACCAATGACTGCTGCAACTGTACAAAAATGAAATGCAATTTGCAGCACAATCTAAACAAATGACACTTGCCTCCATCTTTCCAGTGACCGGAATTTATTTTCTACTACATATGCCATGTATGGAGTGTGTTGCACTATAGTCCTGAAAAGAACTGTATAATGGGGTTGATTTACTAAAACTGGAGAGTGCATAATCTGATGCAGCTGTGCATAGAAATCAATCAGCTTCCAGGTTTTTTTTTTTTTGTCAAAGCTTAATTAAACAAGCTGACGTTAGAAGCTGATTGGCTACCATGTACAGCTGCACCAGATTCTGCACTCTACAGTTTTAGTAAATTAACTCCACTGTGTGTGTCACTGAAAAAAACACAAATCCATTACAAACACAGGGTATAAGCATGATGCTACAGATGTGCCATAAAAACCCAACTTATGGTGAATCTGATCTGGTTTAAAAGGTATCAAGAGTTCCAAAGTGCAGGACCTTGTGGTTCTTGTTATTCTTCATCCTTGTGTCCCATAGATTCCAAATCCAGGTTGTATGTAGGACCAAATTCAAGATTATGCCCGCCGTTGCCCGGTTTCCTCCTAAATCTAATGCCCGCGTACACACGATCGGATTTTCCGTCAGAAAAACCTTGGATGTTTTTTCCGACGGAATTCCGCTCAAGCTTGGCTTGCATACACACGGTCACACAAAAGTTCTCGGAACTTTCGACCGTCAAGAACGCGGTGACGTACAACACTACGACGAGCCGAGAAAATTAAGTTCAATGCTTCCGAGCATGCGTCGAATTGTTTCGGAGCATGCGTCGGAATTTCGCACGTCGGAATTGCTACAGACGATCGGATTTTCCGATAGGAATTTTTCCCATCGGAAAAATTGAGAACCTGCTCTTAATCTTTTGCTGGCGGAAATTCCGACAGAAAAAGTCAGATGGAGCCTACACATGGTCGGAATTTCCGTTCAAAAGCTCACATCTGACATTTTGCGTACACGGCATGAGCTCTGCTTCTCATTCAATTCATCTCATTCAGTCAAATGTCAGAATATCAGTAGGCTGTACAGGCTCTAGCACAGCGTTTCTCAACCAGAGTCCCGTGGAACCCTAAGATGCCTCCTGAAGTTGCTAGGTGTTCCTTGAGCAATGAGCAATTTCTGTCTTTTAGATAGGTAACTGCTGACAATCTTTTTATCTATCCGTAAGTGGGGGAAATTCTTCCCAATGATCAAAAATGTAAGGAGCATTCTCCCCAGTGACCATCACACTATGTACCATGAGCGGTAGATATAGTAACTATCAGCAGAGGTTCCCTGGGACTGAAAAGTTGTTTCAAGGTATCCTCCATGTTAAAAGGTTGAGAAAGTCTGCTCTAGCATTTGATGATGGGGTGGAGTAGAAGTAAGGGACGAGTGAGACTTGACCTTAACCTGTAGGGAACTTTGGGGCCCCTGGATAGCCTGAACAAAGGATTCAAGGGGCTCCACATGAATTTGGAGATTACTTTAAAGCGGAGCTCCACCCTAAAGTGGTATTTGCACCCACTTCCGGGCATAGACTCTGCGGGAAACTGCGGGCATTACGCCACTTCCCGTCCCCCCCCCTGTTGTGTTCTGGGAAACACACGGCTCCCAGAACACAGCGGGGACCTGTGAGGACGGCGCTGCGCAACCCGCGCATGCTCCGTAGGGAACCGGGCAGTAAAGCCACAACGCTTCACTTCCTGATTCCCTCACCGATAATGACGGTGGGGGCAGCCGAGAGACCAGCGATTGCTCGTCTTCTGCTGCCAACGTCGCTGGACTCCAGGACAGGTAAGTGTCCATTTATTAAAAGTCAGCAGCTACAGTATTTGTAGCTGCTGGCTTTTAGACCACTTTCACACTGAGGCGGTTTCACGCTAAAAACAGCGCCTAAAAAGCTCACGAAAACGTATTTCCATTAAAATCAATGAATGCTTTCACACTGGGGCAGTGTGCTGGCAGGGCTGTGAAAAACTCCCCTCTCCATTGAAATGAATGGAAAGCTCTTCAAAAGCGCCTGAAAAGCGCTTCAAAAGCGCTCAGTGTTTTTACTGGCAGTTTAGAAGCGCCTCAGTGTGAAAGGGGCCTTTATAAAAAAAAATTATGGCGGAGCGTCTCTTTAAGTGATTGCACCACAAGGTTCCTATACTTCAGCAGTGTTATTGATTGAGAAACCTTTTAGGCCAGGTCAGGTTCACTCTAAAATGACATCAGGACTACGACATTCTTTGGCTTTTTTGGTATTCTAGAAAAGTCTATGAACAGACAAGAACCCTATGAACTATCCACATATTCAAGCATCACAGTAATTGCAAGAGAGTCAGGCCTCGTACACACGACCGATTTTCTCGGCAAGAACCAGCAAGAAACTTGCTGGCAGAGATGTCTTGCCGAGTAAATCGGTTGTGTGTACGCGGCTATCGGGTTTCTCGTCGAGAAAACCGACAAGTAACCTCGACGAGAAAATAGAGAACCTGCTGGCCTCGTACACACGGCCGTTTTTTTCGACGAGATTCTTGGACAAGAAACTTGTCCCGGCCGAGTGTACACACGCTCGTTTCAAAGAACCCGCGGTTCTTTGAATGGAGCGTACGCGGTGACGCAATCGACTACGATGAGCATGCGCTCGTCACATTCGATGCCGTCGCCGCCATCTTGGTATACCCTACGTATGCCTAGGAAGCTACCGCGCATGCGTCAAATTCATTTCGAACATGCGCGGGCTTCCCGGCGGACAGGTAAGTGTACACACACTCACTTTTCTCGTCGAGAAACAGGCTGACGAGAATCTCGACGAGAAAATAGAGAGCAGGTTCTCTATTTTCTCGTCGAGGTTACTTGACGGTTTTCTCGACGAGAAACCCGATAGCCGCGTACACACGACCGATTTACTCGGCAAGACATCTCTGCCAGCAAGTTTCTTGCTGGTTCTTGCCGAGAAAATCGGTCGTGTGTACGAGGCCGCTCTCTATTTTCTCGTCGAGATTCTCGTCAGCCTGTTTCTCGACGAGAAAAGTGAGTGTGTGTACACTTACCTGTCCGCCGGGAAGCCCGCGCATGTTCGAAATGAATTTGACGCATGCGCGGTAGCTTCCTAGGCATACGTAGGGTATACCAAGATGGCGGCGACGGCATCGAATGTGACGAGCGCATGCTCGTCGTAGTCGATGACGTCACCGCGTACGCTCCATTCAAAGAACCGCGGGTTCTTTGAAAATGAGCGTGTGTACACTCGGCCGGGACAAGTTTCTTGTCCAAGAATCTCGTCGAAAAAAACGACATGTTTTTTTCGACGAGAATCTCGGCCGTGTGTACGAGGCCTCAGTGTCATATTTTTTACACAAACCTAATACTGCTTTAGCTGACATAAAAACATTATCTGGGCTTATTTGGGAAGAGAAAGTTCAAAGTGCATTAACCCCTGCCTAATAAATCAGTGCTTGAATCTGACAACAGTAAACAAAGCCCTAGTTGATATGGCTAAGTGCCCTTTGTACATTATAGTTACTCTTTCTATAGCCTCACAGACATGTTCAAATGTTTATGGTGGCCATCTACGCTTCGATAAATGATCAATTTATTTTCCAATCTCTAGCAATAGGAAAAATCAATCTTTAGTTGACAACCCATTCACACACGTGACGTGGATTTCAAAGATATGATCATAATGTATCACTTGCATCTCAGTTTTTACCATGCAATCTCATAATTTGATTGATCAAACTACGATCGCTTTCATGAAAAAGCATCTCAGTACTGCTGATCGATGCAACATAATCGATCATTTTTCGCCCTTGCCGACAGACTCAGTTTGATTGAATCTGATCTAAATTGTGTCTAAATCGATCAGAAAAACGGTTATGACTATTCGATTGTTTGCTGTTTCGATCACTTTGATTGAATCGCACATTGACAGGATAATAGAAATCGGAGTGTGTATGGCCTCCATTAGACATTGGGCTTCATGTATAAACAATAGAGTACAGAGAAGGTGAAAACGTTGTTCATAGCAACCAATGACATGCTGACATTCACTTCTCAACCTACACATTTGATTGGATGCCATAAGCAATGGCCCCGCTAGCGGCCGGAAAAGGGTTTAAAACGCCCGCAATAACGCCTCTTTGCGGCGTTTTGGAGGCGCTACGCCATTGATTTCAATGGGCAGGGGCGCTATAGGAGCGGTATTTTTACCGCTCCTATCGCGCCTCAAAGATACGGCTTGCAGGAGTTTTTTTACCCTCCTGAAAGTGCAACGCTCCAGTGTGAAGGCCCTCTGGCTTTCACACTGGATACAATGGAGAGGCTTTTTCGGGGCGCATTGCAGGCGCTATTTTTAGCGCAATAGCGCCTGAAAAGCGCCTCAGTGTGAAAGGGGCCTAACGCAAGTCAGATTACTAACATACATACAACCACTTATAAAACAACATGTTTTCTCATTCATGATTTTCAGCTAAAGTTAAAGAAGAGTCTGAACATTTGATGAGTCTGATAACCTTCTGAGTATACGCTGAGGATGGAGCTCCCTACCCCAATCCCTCTGGCTATCTTCTACTCTGTCCACCCTCAGGCAATCCTTGAAAACTCTTATGCGATCGGTTTTCCCGTCGGAAAATGTCAGATGTGAGCTTTTGAACGGAAATTCCGACCGCGTGTATGCTCCACTGGACTTTTCTGTCGGAACTTCCGCCAGCAAAAGTTTGAGAGCAGGTTCTCTATTTTTCCAACGGGAAAAATTCCTATCGGAAAAAATGTTCGTCTGTATGCAATTCCGAAAAAAAACATGTATGCTCGGAAACAATTCGACGCATGCTCGGAAGCATTGAACTTTTTTCTTTTTCTCGCCTCGTCGTAGTGTTGTACATCACCGCGTTCTTAACGCTTGAACGTTTAGAGAACTTTTGTGTGGCCGTGTGTATGCAAGACAAGCTTGAACGGAATTTTGTCGGAAAAACCATCCAAGGTTTTTCGGGAAAACCGATCGTATGTACGCGGCATTACTTTTATGGAAACCCATCCTACCTCCACCTTACAACTGGAATTTTACTTTCTCCATCATTTCACACCCCCCCCCCCCCCCAACAGTCATAACCTGTTGTATCACTGGACTCTTCTTAGACCCCATTCACACCTGAGTATTTTGTAACTTGAATCCCTAAAACGTTCAACATCCAAAACCCCATGTTTTTCATTAGTGCCTGTTCACACCTGAGCGTAGGTAGACGCTTGAGGCTTGTAGCCAATATCTACATGAGCTTCTTTTGAGCTCCAAGCTTCAAGTGTTTTTAGCCCCACTAGACTTCAATGTGAGCATCTGAAAATTTTCAAAAATCTGCCTATCATTTTTTTTTCCTAGTAACATTGATGTCCTGGTCTTTGAGTGGAGACATCTGAATGATGCCTGCAGCTGCAGGCATCATTCAGAAATATTTTCTTTCTGCCAGCGATTCCCTGCAAAATAAAAACAATCATAGTGGCTGTTCAGCTGCTTGACCCCCCCCCCCCCCTTCTGCCGCCCTCTGGTGCTTCTACCGACTCGCCTGTGCAATCGGTGAGCCGGTGGTGGCCGTTTACCATAGAGCTGACTTTTGGACTAGATGGTCCCCGGCCATCTCTATGATCTTCGGAGGCCAGGCGTGATGTTATGACATTATTAGTCGGAGCCGCGATGATGTCACTCCCGCGCATGCGTGCAGGAGCTGCCCATAACAGCAGAGCAGCTGAAGAAACAGCATGAGCGAGCCGTTTTTTTAGTGAGCAAGTGCCAATGATGTCGGCACATGCTGATCCAGTCAATGGTGTAGGTTTAGGAGATATACACAGTACCTACAGGTAAGCCTTATCATAGGCTTACCTGTAGGTAAAAGTGGTATGTAGGGGAAAGTGGAGGTTCCCTGGAAAAAAAAAATATTAAAAGCCAGCAGCTACAAATACTGCAGCTGCTGACTTTTAAAAAAAGGACACTTACCTGTCGAGGTCGCCCGGCTCTCGGCTTCCGCCGTGGCCATCCTCGGTGAGGGAATCGGGAAGTGAAGCGCTGTGGCTTCACTGCCCGGTTCCCTACGGTGCATGCACGAGTCGCGCTGTGCCGTCCTCACTGGTCCCCGTTGTGTTCTGGGAGCCGAGTGTTTCCCAGAACACAACGGGGGGGGCATGAAGGGGCGGGGCTCCCCCGGGAGTCTGCTCCCAGTAGTGGTGCAAATACCTGTTTTATACACCCCCTCCCCACTTTTGGGTGAACCTCCGCTTTAAGTACTACCTAAAGTTACTGAAAAAGGCAGCAGGGATTTTTTTCATCTGATGCAGGCCATTTTAAAGGACCGTACTTCCAGAAAAGTCCCTGTTCACATAATTGCGTAGTGAGAACGAGCGTTCCCGCAATGCGATTTTGACATCGGGATTTTCACATGGTTTCACCCATTCACTCCGATGGGCTGCCCTATGCGTGTTTGTCGCCTGAAAAGAAGCTTCTGCTCCCTTTTGGGTGATGCGCTTTGCGCGTTTTGTAAAAAGTGTAATCGCCACAGAATCGCATCACGTTTGGGGTGTGATTGCCATGCGATTTGGGATAGCAAGCAGAATCGCAGCGATTCTGCCAGCGATCGCAAATTGTGAAATGTAAATTTGGGGCCTTAGGGCTTTATTGGACCCCCTTTCCCCCCAGTACTGGGGGTCACAGAAGCTTGATATACATGAGAACATACTCCCAGGTAGAGGAGGGCTGGAGGATCATGTCATGCCTTCTGTAAACAGTTCCTAATGAACCCTAATGATGGGAGAAAGTTGAGATAATGAAGAGCGAGGACTGTGAGAGGAGGATGTGGAAGGATGAAAGTGCAGGAGACATGAAAGGTGTGATAGATGTGTACAGAGGAGATGACATCTAATGAGGACCCTCCTCTCCTCTCCTCTCCTCTCCTCTCCATCCATCCTGGACACAGGTGACAGGCCAGCACACAGGAAGGGTGGACAATGATGTCCCAGCACGATGTCCCAGCATGACACTCACTATTACCTGCTCAGGGCCCTGGAAACAGATCTTACAGGTCGGAGGGCTGGGAGTATCTCCGCTCTGTACACTCTCCGAGTCCGTGCTGCTGTCTGCCCCAGAAGATGCTCCGACTCCTCCGGCAACACACACCGACTCCTGACCGTCCTCCTCCTCCTCCTTCTCCTTCTTCTCCTTCTCCGGCTTATCCTCATCCCCCGGCTCATCCTCCGGCTTGTCACCCTGCATCCCGCTATCCACCTCCAATGTGATCTCTGTGGCCGGCTGTGTGACACCAGAGAGCGGTGCGGGGTCACTGTGTGTCCGGTTCCATCACTGGGGGAGAGGCTGCAAATCATCTGATGGAGACATGAGCAGGGGGAGGAGCCTGACTCACACTACACACCACTCACAGCACTCTCATCATCATGCATCACCCTCCACCTATATATATATATATATATATATATATATACACTCCACTCACAGCACTCTCATCATCATGCATCACCCTCCACCTATATATATATATATATATACACTCCACTCACAGCACTCTCATCATCATACATCACCCTCCACCTATATATACTGCTATGTATCCTCTCCATACACTCCACACAGCACTCTCATCATCATACATCACCCTCCACCTATATATATATATATACACTCCACTCACAGCACTCTCATCATCATGCATCACCTTCCACCTATATATATATATACCACTCACAGCACTCTCATCATCATACATCACCCTCTACCTATATATATATACACTCCACTCACAGCACTCTCATCATCATGCATCACCCTCCACCTATATATATATATATATATATACACTCCACTCACAGCACTCTCATCATCATACATCACCCTCCACCTATATATACTGCTATGTATCCTCTCCATACACTCCACACAGCACTCTCATCATCATACATCACCCTCCACCTATATATATATATATACACTCCACTCACAGCACTCTCATCATCATGCATCACCTTCCACCTATATATATATATACCACTCACAGCACTCTCATCATCATACATCACCCTCCACCTATATATATACAGCTATGTATCCTCTCCATACACTCCACACAGCACTTTCATCATCATACATCACCCTCCACCTATATATATATATATATACCACTCACAGCACTCTCATCATCATGCATCACCCTCCACCTATATATATATATACCACTCACAGCACTCTCATTATCATACATCACCCTCTACCTATATATACAGCTATGTATCCTCTCCATACACTCCACACAGCACTCTCATCATCATACATCACCCTCTACCTATATATATATATATATACACTCCACTCACAGCACTCTCATCATCATACATCACCCTCTACCTATATATATACACACTCCACTCACAGCACTCTCATCATCATACATCACCCTCCACCTATATATACTGCTATGTATCCTCTCCATACACTCCACACAGCACTCTCATCATCATACATCACCCTCCACCTATATATATATATATACACTCCACTCACAGCACTCTCATCATCATGCATCACCCTCCACCTATATATATATATACCACTCACAGCACTCTCATTATCATACATCACCCTCCACCTATATATACAGCTATGTATCCTCTCCATACACTCCACACAGCACTCTCATCATCATACATCACCCTCTACCTATATATATATATATATACATATATATATATATATATATATATATATATACACTCCACTCACAGCACTCTCATCATCATACATCACCCTCTACCTATATATATACACACTCCACTCACAGCACTCTCATCATCATACATCACCCTCTACCTATATATATATACACTCCACACAGCACTCTCATCATCATACATCACCCTCTACCTATATATATATATACACTCCACTCACAGCACTCTCATCATCATACATCACCCTCTACCTATATATATATATACACTCCACTCACAGCACTCTCATCATCATACATCACCCTCTACCTATATATATACACACACTCCACTCACAGCACTCTCATCATCATACATCACCCTCTACCTATATATATATACACTCCACTCACAGCACTCTCATCATCATACATCACCCTCCACCTATATATATATATACACTCCACTCACAGCACTCTCATCATCATACATCACCCTCTACCTATATATATATATATACACTCCACTCACAGCACTCTCATCATCATACATCACCCTCTACCTATATATATATACACTCCACTCACAGCACTCTCATCATCATACATCACCCTCTACCTATATATATATACACTCCACTCACAGCACTCTCTTCATCATACATCACCCTCTACCTATATATACAGCTATGTATCCTCTCCATACACTCCACACAGCACTCTCATCATCATACATCACCCTCTACCTATATATATATACACTCCACTCACAGCACTCTCATCATCATACATCACCCTCTACCTATATATATATACACACTCCACTCACAGCACTCTCATCATCATACATCACCCTCTACCTATATATATATACACTCCACTCACAGCACTCTCATCATCATACATCACCCTCTACCTATATATACAGCTATGTATCCTCTCCATACACTCCACACAGCACTCTCATCATCATACATCACCCTCTACCTATATATATATATATACACACCACTCACAGCACTCTTATCATCATACATCACCCTCTACCTATATATATATATATACACACCACTCACAGCACTCTCATCATCATACATCACCCTCCACCTATATATATATATATATATATATATATATATATATATACCACTCACAGCACTCTCATCATCATGCATCACCCTCCACCTATATATATATATATATATATATATATATATATATACCACTCACAGCACTCTCATCATCATACATCACCCTCCACCTATATATACAGCTATGTATCCTCTCCATACACTCCACACAGCACTCTCATCATCATGCATCACCCTCCACCTATATATATATATACCACTCACAGCACTCTCATCATCATACATCACCCTCCACCTATATATACAGCTATGTATCCTCTCCATACACTCCACACAGCACTCTCATCATCATACATCGCCCTCTACCTATATATATACACACTCCACTCACAGCACTCTCATCATCATACATCACCCTCTACCTATATATATATATAGATATACACTCCACTCACAGCACTCTCATCATCATACATCACCCTCCACCTATATATATATACACACTCCACTCACAGCACTCTCATCATCATACATCACCCTCTACCTATATATATATATATACACTCCACTCACAGCACTCTCATCATCATACATCACCCTCCACCTATATATATATATACACTCCACTCACAGCACTCTCATCATCATACATCACCCTCCACCTATATATATATATATATACCACTCACAGCACTCTCATCATCATACATCACCCTCCACCTATATATATATATATACCACTCACAGCACTCTCATCATCATACATCACCCTCTACCTATATATATATATACACTCCACTCACAGCACTCTCATCATCATACATCACCCTCCACCTATATATATATATATATACACACCACTCACAGCACTCTCATCATCATACATCACCCTCCACCTATATATATATATACCACTCACAGCACTCTCATCATCATGCATCACCCTCCACCTATATATATACACACCACTCACAGCACTCTCATCATCATACATCACCATCCACCTATATATACAGCTATGTATCCTCTCCATACACTCCACACAGCACTCTCATCATCATGCATCACCCTCCACCTATATATATATACACTCCACTCACAGCACTCTCATCATCATGCATCACCCTCCACCTATATATACAGCTATGTATCCTCTCCACACACCACTCACAGCACTCTCATCATCATACATCACCCTCTACCTATATATATATATATATATATATATATACACACTCCACTCACAGCACTCTCATCATCATACATCACCCTCTACCTATATATATATACATTCCACACAGCACTCTCATCATCATGCATCACCCTCCACCTATATATACAGCTATGTATCCTCTCCATACACTCCACACAGCACTCTCATCATCATACATCACCCTCCACCTATATATATATATATACACACCACTCACAGCACTCTCATCATCATACATCACCCTCCACCTATATATATATATACACTCCACTCACAGCACTCTCATCATCATGCATCACCCTCCACCTATATATATTTATGGTCGGAGCCCTCTGTCTGAAGAGATATGGATCACATAAACACGTCACAAGACTAACAACACAAATAAGACCTGAAGTGTGGCCTGGCCTTTTGTACGGTATGCCAAATAAAGGGGCCATACCTGAATAGAAGTAATAGATAATTCTGCTGAGAATTGGTTGTAGAGGAGTGCCCTAGAAAAGGGAGATATGGGTGGGTGGGTACCGCGCACTACAGCCGACACTGACCCTGGTGGATGGTCTGTATAAGTACCCCTCGAACTCCTCCCATAATTTCAGGCTAGCATACTAGCCTTCCTATTTATGGTCGGAGCCCTCTGTCTGAAGAGATATGGATCACATAAACACGTCACAAGACTAACAACACAAATAAGACCTGAAGTGTGGCCTGACCTTTTGTACGGTATGCCAAATAAAGGGGCCATACCTGAATAGAAGTAATAGATAATTCTGCTGAGAATTGGTTGTAGAGGAGTGCCCTAGAAAAGGGAGATATGGGTGGGTGGGTACCGCGCACTACAGCCGACACTGACCCTGGTGGATGGTCTGTATAAGTACCCCTCGAACTCCTCCCATAATTTCAGGCTAGCATACTAGCCTTCCTATTTATGGTCGGAGCCCTCTGTCTGAAGAGATATGGATCACATAAACACGTCACAAGACTAACAACACAAATAAGACCTGAAGTGTGGCCTGGCCTTTTGTACGGTATGCCAAATAAAGGGGCCAAAAAGTCACACAAGGCTAGGAAGGAATTGTTCTATTATGACAGGTAAACCACTATAGAGCGAGACTGTTAAAGGCTCGTGATATTCCTGCCTGAGGATCGGGAATGTGTCGGGCGCAACACAAGGATTTCCACCTGCCCATCTTCCTTATTGCGTGGTCAGGAACTCTGTTTCGTGATGTTGTTGGGGCTGCTCTAATGCGAAAGCAAGTCCTGAGTAACACCCTGGGTTAAGGCCCGAGATGCTCAGGAGTGTTCTGACGTGGCTGATGAACTGTTTCCCGCTTAGGGGTTCAGTTGGGAAAGGTAGTAGAGGGCTGTCCTCTGATGGATCGGACAGCCGAGTTTACCGATTGCACCAGAACGGCCATGGCGTTATGTGTCCTGAAAGGTTTAATGTCTACTCCGGGACCGAGTTGTATTGTTTCCGATACCGTCGGGTGTAGGATGAAATGACTTTGGTGGCGAGACGGGTGGTGCCTGAGTAGTAATTGGCATTTAGGGCTGTTGATAGTAATTCGCCGGGCCGTGAGACCGTAATAAGGCTAGGTAAATGGCTACTTGATTTACCAGGCTGGGCCATAGACCGAAGGGGGAACGTGGAGGATAGCAGACATGTCCCGGAGAATGGTGCTGGTCACTGGTAAGCGTTCGGTACTGGAGTGTGGTTGCCGCCACCTGTAGTGTGTTGACAGATCAGGATGCATTGATGAGGGAGGTAGCACCATGGAGGTGTTATCCGATTCCAAAGTTGGTTGGGACTAATGTGGGATGCCGGACATGGACGAGTCGGCTCCGGGCTTCTGTGAAAGGATGTGGCATGGTTAGGCAGGATAGCGCGTCGGCCGAGGTGTTGCATTGGCCAGGGATGTGGACCCTGAGGCTACTGAGCTGACGTTGTAGGGAAAGTAGCAACGGCCTGCGTGGGAAGGACATGACGGATAATGATTTATTGACCTGCCTTTGTTAATGACTGTGGCTGTAGCCTGGTTGTCTGTGGCGAACATGGCGGTCTGTCCTGCCCGGGGCTGCCCCGTACTAGTGTTGCTGCGACTATGGGGTAGATCTCAAATAGAGAGGAGGACTGACTAAAAGCGGAATTGTGAGCATCTCTGATGGATCGGATCTCCTGAAACCAATGATGGCCAAAAATTGCAGCGAAGCTTGTGGAAGCTGCTACGTCCGTGGTCGTCTGAGGTGACGAAGAGGATGCTGATGGGACAAACAAGGGTCTACCTATCCGGTCTCGAGGAATTGGTCCCCCATGGCCAGCTCCTGCTACGGAGGCTGCGACTAGCTTAATGACTTGGTCAACGTCTCGTGCCTGGGAGAGGAACACTAAGAAGCGTGCGATAAAGGAACGCCCTTGAGGGACGATCCTCATCGTGGTTTGAGCATGCCCAGTAGGGATTGTAGCTGTGGGTTAGTGCCCCCCTGCGTGTCGGTAGACGCATGGATGACTGTCCTGATGCGGGTCAATCTACCGAGAGGTGGGCTGGCCCGCATGGCGCGTTTGTCTAGAACGATTACCAGGAAGGAGATGAACTGTGCCGGTTTTCCTACTTTCTTCACGGTTATGGGCACGTCAAGGTTTTAAAGACCTCTCTTGGATTTCTTAGATCTCACAAGATTTCTAAACCATCGGGAGAACTCCTGTGAGGGTATGCAGGAGTTTGACTGGGTAGTTTTGGAATGAGTCAGGCAGTGTAATGAGTCTGGTGTGGAACCCTGTAGTGCCCCCTGCACTAATACACTAAAATAATAAAATAAACAAAATAAAAATATCGTGCAATCCCATATACCCAATGCTATACCCACAGTTGATCCAGAGGAAGGCAAAAAACCCCAGCGGAGCATGATCCAATTTGCTACAGCAGGGGAAAAAATTCCTTCCCGGTCCCCCGAGAGGCAATCGGATTTACCCTGGATCAACTTTACCTAGACTGTTAGTACTCAGTTATATTATGTACATTTAGGAAAGCGTCCAGGCCTGGTTGCCAGTGTGGTCGCTGAGGCGTGTAGCTGAGTAAATGCCGAGGATATCGACTGCAGCGGAATTTGTCTGGTAGAGTTGCCGCTGGTTATGGAACGGCAGCCTAACAGCTTGGTTTTCCTGGCCGTGGCCGGGTAGGGGATGCCCCTACGGCGTAGTTCGGCCATAAGCCTGGGGATGGTCCAGCCCTGAGGGACTGTGTGGAGTCATCCGCTGAACCCGAACGTGGTGATGGTGGGATGAAGGTAAAGTCATCGCAGTCGGTCTGCGATATGTTGGGGGCTGGAGAAACGAGAAAGAAAAAAGGGGGGGGGGGAAATGTATGTTTATAGAGTGAGATGCCAGGTATGGAGGGGATAGAGGAGGTACGAAAGTGGGTAGGGAGAAGGAAGGGAGGATGGACAGAATAAGGAATGACAGGCGCAGAGGATAGCCAAGTTTTGCGTACGAGCGCTTGTTGAGTGAAATTTAGAAAACTCAAAAGACTGCGTGGCAACCGAGGTGAGCCAGGAGGTGACTGGCTAGGTAACCGATAGCTCGGGTGCCGCCTGTGCTTGGCACAGACTGATGAACCAGAGCCCCCAGGGCGTACTGGGGCGAGTAGCTGAAGTCTGGTATGCTAAGTAGGAATGTTTCGATCTGTAGTCCAGTGACGTGTGGTCGGTCTGCCAACTCCTGCACTGCCAGCAAGGTGGATGTTGGTGACCTTGTCTGCGTAGTGAAGGATCTCGGATCGGCTTCGAAAATAGAGTGTCGTGCGTAGAGGTATGTGACAGTTGCTAGCGCCTGATGAGCGGTCGAATTGTGTATGTGAAGACTCGGATGTCGTGAAAGAGTGCGGAGAGAAAGCAAGGAGGGGCCTTGCGTTTACGCACCTGACTTGAGCCCTGTCTTGGTTGAGGTCGAGACATGGGTCGACCGGGACCTGTGAGGAGGGTGACATGGAGATATATATATATATAATCCTTTTTTTTTTTTTTTTTTTTTATTATTATTATTATTATTTATATATATATATTTTTTATTTATTTATTTATTTATTTAGTAATTTATTATTTATTTATTTATTTTATTTTTTTTAATTATTATTTATTTATTTATTTTTTTTCTTATTATTATATATATATATTTTTTTTTTTTTATTATTATTATTATTTATATATATATTTTTTTTTATTTATTTATTTATTTATTTATTTATTTATTTATTTATTTATTTATTTTTTAATTTATTTATTTATTTTTTCTTATTATTATATATATATATATATATTTTTTTTTTTTGTAGGCCTGAAGCGTTGTGGGAGCGGTAGGTAGCTCCGGGTGAAGAAGTGTGTAAGACCCCCTGCCCCTTTTTTTTTTTTTCTATATATATATATATATATATATATATATATGTATATATATATATATTTTTTTTTTTTTTATCGGGAAATATCGTCCGACCTGGATTGCAGGGTGGACGGGATGGAAACTCAATCTGAACTGACGTGTGTGGTGGAAAGGGATAGAGAAATCGGTGAGTAGCCGTTTGACTACTGTAGGAGGTGAGTGGCTGGTGTGCAACCACTCGTCAAATGCTCGCAGCGCTTGCGAGGAACAAATGCCTTAAGGAGACGAAAGAAGAAGAGTTTGTGACTTTCAAGTGTGTGGGGATGGCCGTTTTGTGATGAAACGGGAGTGGTAAGTAATGCGTGTGTATAGCGGCTTGGGGTTCGAATCATTGTGGCCGATGCTACGGCTGGATTCGTAACGTTCTGAGACGTTCGACGTTGTATCGGAGGTATGGGTCGGAGCTGTTTAGAGCCGGGTATGGGCCGCGAACGAATTGGTTGTTTCAGCCGAGGATCCGAAACCTGGAGCCGATGCTACGACTGGATTCGGATCGGTTAAAGAAGTTTACTGCTGAAGATCGGAGCGGTATGCGCCGGTGGTGCGACTGTGACTCGACCGATTGAAAATGCCATAGAGCCGAAAAATTGAGCCGCTGCTACGACTGAATTCGGATCAGCTCGAAAGTTCGATGTTTGTGGACCCGAGCCGACGAGCCGGTGGTGCGACTGGGCCCAGATCGGCCATGGAAGAGGAGGATCCGAACCTTTGAGCCGATGCTACGACTGGGTTCGGATCGGATAGGAGGGTCTGTTGCTAGAGATCTGAGTCGATTGAGCCGGTGAAGCGACTGGATTCGGATCGCTTGGGAATACCATTGGTTCGAAAGTTTGAGCCTATGCTACGACTGAATTCGGATGGTTTAGCGGTTCGATGTTTGTAGGTCCGAGCCGATGAGCCGGTGGTGCGACTGTGCTCGGAACCAACGTGGATGCCAGAGATCCGAATCTCTAAGCCGATGCTGTGCCTGTATACGGGCTGATAACGGGTGCAAGGCGGGGATTTGAATTTCCCGGGTCCGAATCGTAGCGCCGGAGATACGGCTGGATTCGGACGGGTGTTCGATGTTTCGAAGTTGAAGGGGCTTGTGATTGTCGAGGGTCCGGCCTGTAGTGCCGATTGTTAGCGACAAGAGCCGGCCCAGACTGTTTGGTGTATGGTGTGAGTAGGAGGTGTGGGGCATCAGTAAGGTGAAGGGAGAGTATCGTAGGAGGTGTAGGGCATCAGTGACTAGGGATAAGGAAGTGCAGTGTGGGATACCAGTCCGACGACTGGGTATCGGATGTGCGACTGAGGCGAGAGCTTTGCGAGCTGTGAGTAATTCGTACAACAGCTCTGAGAGCCGTAGTGTCTGGACGGACCGTTACCGGTGGCAACGTGGATGTGACAGGGTACGAAAGACAACTGGACTAGTCGATGAACATACGATGCAGACGGAAAACACGGGGTTATGAACCGTGTGATTTTGTAAAAGAAGAAACGTGTACCGGCGCTACGATTCGTACGAACAGTAACGGCCGGTCCTACCTGCGACCGCGAGCGGGGATACGATCAACTGCGAGCGAAGCTGGAAGGTACGAAAGCAACTACACGAACGTTGCGAGTCGTAAGGCGTCGGCTGATGACGACGAATACCGCGCACTACAGCCGACACTGACCCTGGTGGATGGTCTGTATAAGTACCCCTCGAACTCCTCCCATAATTTCAGGCTAGCATACTAGCCTTCCTATATATATATATACCACTCACAGCACTCTCATCATCATACATCACCCTCCACCTATATATATATATATATATATATACCACTCACAGCACTCTCATCATCATACATCACCCTCCACCTATATATATATATATATACGACTCACAGCACTCTCATCATCATGCATTACCCTCCACCTATATATATATATACCACTCACAGCACTCTCATCATCATACATCACCCTCCACCTATATATATATACACTCCACTCACAGCACTCTCATCATCATACATCACCCTCTACCTATATATATATACACACTCCACTCACAGCACTCTCATCATCATACATCACCCTCTACCTATATATATATATATATATATATATATATATATATATATACACACACTCCACTCACAGCACTCTCATCATCATATATCACCCTCTACCTATATGTATATTGTGAGGGGGCTAGCTCGGCAGCGGGTATGTGTGACCCCCGGGATGGGCTCCCCACCCAAAAACAGGCCCAGCAGACGGAGGTTGTGGTTTTCAAAATCAAAAAGGTGCGGTTTATTTTCTATTTACAGTGACAAAAACACAGCAAGGCAAAAAAAACAAACACAAAATAAATCCTGGTCAACTTGACCTCTGACTAAACTTACAGGTTTCCTAACTAACGACTGGGATCAGCCTAGTGCTGTCCTAGTCCCTGGTTTTAAATGTCCAAGCAAAATATAGCCACACAGGCTTTCTCTCACCGCACAGGGGTTCACTCTCCCTAGACAGTCCACACAGGTCTGCTTCCAGGCATGAGCTAACATCTAATGAAGCTGGGAATTCTTATAGAGGCCTAAATGAGCTGACAAGCTTCAGCTGGCCTCATCAACTCCCTGTCTGTACGACGCCCAGCCCTCTCCCTAGAGGTATGAGTCATCCATGAGCCCACTAGTCTCAGCTGGGCTTATACAACTCTCCACCTAGCTGTATAAATCGGCGTAAAGCCTGAATCTGGGCGAAATATATCTACCCCCCTGGATGCAACCAGGTGACTTTACCTTCCTGCTGTCACATACCCCCCCCTCTTGTTTTAACCTCGGGGTTGGAACACCAGCAATCAGGCATTCATGTACTCGAGACAAAGCATCCACATTCCCCATTTGAACGCCAGGGCGATGCTTTACTGTGAAGTTGAATTCCTGGAGGGCCAGGAACCACCTATTCACTCTTCTATTTGTTTCCTTGTTTTGAGCCATCCACTTTAACGGAGCGTGATCCGTAACCATGTCAAAGTGCCTACCTAGCAGGTAGTACCGAAGGGAATCTAGAGCCCACTTCACCGCTAAACACTCCTTTTCAACGGTGGCGTAATTTACCTCATGGGACTTCAACTTCCTGCTGAGGTAAATGACTGGGTGCTCTTCCCCGTTCCAGACCTGGGACAATACTGCTCCTAACCCCACATCTGACGCATCACTTTGTACGACAAAGTCTTTAGAGAAGTCGGGTGAGTACAACACTGGCTGGCTACATAAGGCTTGTTTCAAGAATTGGAATGCTGCCTCAGCCTCGGGGGTCCATTTAATCATGACCGACCCTTTCCCCTTCGTCAGGTTGGTTAGGGGCACAGCCTTAGAAGCAAAGTGGGGAATGAATCGCCGATAATACCCAGCGATTCCCAGAAAGGCTCGTACCTGCTTCTTGCTGTTGGGACGTGGCCAACTCTGGATGGCCTCGACTTTGTTGAGTTGGGGTTTTATTACTCCCCTCCCAATGGTGTACCCAAGATATTTGGCCTCCTCCTGCCCAATGGTACACTTCTTGGGGTTAGCCGTAAACCCTGCTTCCCGAACAGAGTCCAGGACTGCTTGCACTTTTGGCAGATGTGAGGCCCAATCTGTGCTATGGACAATTACGTCATCCAGGTAAGCCGCAGCATACTTCCGATGGGGCCTCAGCATCTGGTCCATTTTCCGCTGGAATGTGGCCGGCGCATTCTGTAACCCGAACGGCATTCTTTTATATTGGAACGCCCCGTCTGGGGTTACAAATGCGGTTTTCTCTTTGGCTGACTTGGCCAGGGGGATTTGCCAATACCCTTTTGTGAGGTCAAGAGTCGTCATGTATCGGGCTGTTCCCAGCCGGTCGATCAACTCATCTATACGTGGCATGGGGTAGGTGTCAAATTTTGTAACTTTGTTCAACTGACGAAAATCGTTACAAAATCGCCAGCTCCCATCCGGTTTAGGCACCAACACAATGGGACTAGACCAATCACTTTGGGACTCCTCTATCACCCCTAAGTTCAGCATTTTCTGTACTTCCTCCCGTATTGCCTCCCGTCGGGCCTCTGGGATCCGATAGGGTTTTAACTTCACCCTTTCACCGGGCGGGGTAATAATGTCATGCTCTACCCCAGATGTTTGTCCCGGCAGCTCAGAGAATACCTCCTTGTTGCGAAGCACAAACTCCTTAACCTCCTGTTGTTGGGGTTGTGACAAGGTGGCTGCGATTCCAACCTCAGGAATCACGCAACCAGTTTGAGCTGGTGACCAAGTGTCTGCGACTAGGGACTCTCTATCCCTCCAGGCTTTCAACAGATTAACGTGATAGATCTGTTCGGGCTTTCGCCTTCCTGGTTGTCTGACCTTGTAATTCACTTCGCTCACTTTTTCCATTATCTCGTAGGGGCCTTGCCATTTGGCAAGGAATTTACTTTCAACCGTAGGGACAAGTACCAATATCCTATCCCCCGGGGAAAAGGTACGGGTCTTGGCTCCACGGTTGTACACTCTCTGCTGTGCCAACTGCGCTTGGGCCAAATGTTCCTTCACGATGGGCATTACCTGTGCAATTCGATCTTGCATCAGGGCGACATGCTCAATCACACTCCTGTGGGGAGAACTCTCACTTTCCCAAGTTTCCTTGGCAATATCCAACAGCCCTCTTGGGTGTCTCCCATACAGTAACTCAAAGGGGGAGAATCCCGTAGAGGATTGGGGCACCTCCCTAATAGCAAACATCAAATAAGGAAGTAGACAGTCCCAATCCTTTCCATCCCTATCCACCACTTTCTTCAACATTTGTTTTAGGGTTTTGTTGAATCTTTCAACCAGCCCATCGGTTTGGGGGTGATACACAGATGTACGTAATTGCGTCACTTTGAACAATTTACACAGCTCCTTCATAACCCGGGACATAAAGGGTGTACCTTGGTCCGTAAGCAGTTCTTTACAAATACCCACCCGGCTAAAAACAAGAGATAGCTCTTTGGCTATGGTTTTGGCCGAGGTATTTCTGAGAGGGATCGCTTCTGGATAACGGGTGGCATAGTCCATTATAACCAATATGTACTGGTGCCCCCTAGCGGACTTGATTATAGGACCTACCAAATCCATTGCGATTCTCTCAAACGGGACCTCAATGATGGGTAGAGGGACCAGCGGGCTACGGAAGTGTGGCATCGGGGCCGACCTCTGACACACAGGGCAGGAGGAACAATAATTTTCTATGTCCTTCATCACCCCAGGCCAATAGAATCTCTGTAATACCCTCTCTCGGGTTTTCTCTGTCCCCAGATGACCTCCAAGAATGTGCCCATGGGCCAACTCCAACACCAACTTCCTGTAAGGTTTGGGCACCACCAGCTGCTCAACGGTTTCTTCTGCCCTTTTTGCCACCCGATACAGTAGGTCCTTCTCTACGCTGAAGTATGGGTAAGTGCAGGTATTATCTGGGTTCACTAACTCGCCATCTATTTTCACTACGTTTTCCCGTGCCTTTATTAGGGCGGGGTCTTTCAACTGTTCTGTGGCAAAGTTTTCCCTGTGAACCTCAAGATCAGAAAACTCCACAGACGGTAGGTTTTCGTCTGAGGAGGTGGGCTCCTCTCCAGTTTCTTGAGTCTCCCCTGCCAATACTGACAAGGGAAATTCGGGAGAGTCCTCACCACTCTCAGAGGAGTTCTGGCTATCATATTCCTGGTACATAGGGGCACCAGTGGGGGGCTCATGATCATCCCACAGTTCCCAGAACTTCGGAAAATCCCTTCCCACAATGGCGTCATGCGGTAACTGAGACACTAAGCCCACTGGATGAGAAAGGGTACCTTTGGGGGTCTCGAAACACACTGTAGTCACTGGATACTCTCGGGTGTCCCCATGCACACAAATAACGGCTACCTTGCTATTCCCAGAGACCTCTGTTTTAACTAACTCAGCCTTTATCAGGGTCACAAGGCTACCTGAATCCAGCAATACCACAACATTTCCACCATTAATACACATTTTGCATAAATGTTTCTCAGTTCCCCGAATGGCAGTGCATGCGACTGTCGCACACAGCGACTGACGTCTGCCCGTCAGAAAGTCACACTGCATGGGTTCCTCCACAACCGGGCAATTTGCTGCAATATGTCCCGCTTGCCGGCAGCGGTAGCAAATGATCCTTCTTGCCGCCTCTTGAGCCGCTGATTTCCCAGGCTGTTCTCGCCAAACTTGGGGTAGAGCTCCCACCCTCTCACTCTCTCCACCCTCACCCCTTGGAATCCTCTTATCCGCCCCTGGGGATGGTCTGGTCTTAGGGTGGAAAGTCCGAGTGTCTCTGGAAGAGGCCGTCAGGTTCTCTGTAGCCAAGTATTTCTCCACACGATCCACAAGACCATCGGCCGTCTCTGGGTCTCCATGGCTTACCCACTTTTGGACGGCAGTAGGAAGAGCTCTCAAAAACCGATCCATTACAACACGTTCCACAATCTTTGGTGCGGACAAAGTCTCTGGCTGTAGCCACTTTCTGCTCAGGTGAATGAGATCATACATTTGAGACCTGGGGGGTTTTCCAAGCTGGAAAGTCCAGTTATGCACACGCTGAGCCCGGACAGCCAGGGTGACACCCAGCCTTGCCAATATTTCAGCTTTTAGCATCACATAGTCTTTTGCTTGGTCAGGCTCTAGGTCATAGTAAGCTTTCTGCGATTCACCCGTTAACAGAGGAGCCACCAGTCCAGCCCACTGCTCCTCAGGCCACTTTTCTCTTTCAGCGGTCCTTTCAAATGTGGTCAAAAATACCTCTGGATCATCCTCTCCAGTCATTTTTGTCAATAAACGACTCACCCCAAAGGACGCGGTATTAGTGGGACGGCTTTCCTCACCGGTCTGCGGACGTTGCTGCATTACTGCTTCCATCTGTTGTTGTAGTCTCTGCTCTTGCTTCTGCAACAGGTCTATGAAGCGGGCCTCAGATTGCTGTTGGGCTTGTTGCTGAGCCTCCAGACTCTGTTGTAAAGTTGCAAGGCTCTGTTGATGAGCTTGCTGCTGGGCTGCAAGGCTCCTTTGCAAACCTGCATTTGTCTGCTGTTGATTGGCATTTGCTAGAGCCAGCTGTTTCAGTATCTCCTCCATGCTGGCTTAAAAAAAAACTGCCACTGGTTCTCCACCAACTGTGAGGGGGCTAGCTCGGCAGCGGGTATGTGTGACCCCCGGGATGGGCTCCCCACCCAAAAACAGGCCCAGCAGACGGAGGTTGTGGTTTTCAAAATCAAAAAGGTGCGGTTTATTTTCTATTTACAGTGACAAAAACACAGCAAGGCAAAAAAAACAAACACAAAATAAATCCTGGTCAACTTGACCTCTGACTAAACTTACAGGTTTCCTAACTAACGACTGGGATCAGCCTAGTGCTGTCCTAGTCCCTGGTTTTAAATGTCCAAGCAAAATATAGCCACACAGGCTTTCTCTCACCGCACAGGGGTTCACTCTCCCTAGACAGTCCACACAGGTCTGCTTCCAGGCATGAGCTAACATCTAATGAAGCTGGGAATTCTTATAGAGGCCTAAATGAGCTGACAAGCTTCAGCTGGCCTCATCAACTCCCTGTCTGTACGACGCCCAGCCCTCTCCCTAGAGGTATGAGTCATCCATGAGCCCACTAGTCTCAGCTGGGCTTATACAACTCTCCACCTAGCTGTATAAATCGGCGTAAAGCCTGAATCTGGGCGAAATATATCTACCCCCCTGGATGCAACCAGGTGACTTTACCTTCCTGCTGTCACAATATATATACACTCCACTCACAGCACTCTCATCATCATACATCACCCTCTACCTATATATATACACACTCCACTCACAGCACTCTCATCATCATACATCACCCTCTACCTATATATATATACACTCCACTCACAACACTCTCATCATCATACATCACCCTCTACCTATATATATATACACACTCCACTCACAGCACTCTCATCATCATACATCACCCTCTACCTATATATATATACACTCCACTCACAGCACTCTCATCATCATACATCACCCTCCACCTATATATATATACACTCCACTCACAGCACTCTTATCATCATACATCACCCTCCACCTATATATATATACACTCCACTCACAGCACTCTCATCATCATACATCACCCTCTACCTATATATATATACACTCCACACACAGCACTCTCATCATCATACATCACCCTCTACCTATATATATATACACTCCACTCACAGCACTCTCATCATCATACATCACCCTCCATCTATATATATATATATACACTCCACTCACAGCACTCTCATCATCATACATCACCCTCTACCTATATATACAGCTATGTATCCTCTCCATACACTCCACACAGCACTCACAGCACTCTCATCATCATACATCACCCTCTACCTATATATACAGCTATGTATCCTCTCCATACACTCCACACACCACTCACAGCACTCTCATCATCATACATCACCCTCTACCTATATATATATATACACTCCACTCACAGCACTCTCATCATCATACATCACCCTCCACCTATATATATATACACTCCACTCACAGCACTCTCATCATCATGCATCACCCTCCACCTATATATACAGCTATGTATCCTCTCCATACACTCCACACAGCACTCTCATCATCATACATCACCCTCCACCTATATATATACAGCTATGTATCCTCTCCACACACCACTCACAGCACTCTCATCATCATACATCACCCTCTACCTATATATATATATATATATATATACACACTCCACTCACAGCACTCTCATCATCATACATCACCCTCTACCTATATATATATACACTCCACACAGCACTCTCATCATCATACATCACCCTCTACCTATATATATATATACACTCCACTCACAGCACTCTCATCATCATACATCACCCTCTACCTATATATATATATACACTCCACTCACAGCACTCTCATCATCATACATCACCCTCTACCTATATATACAGCTATGTATCCTCTCCATACACTCCACACAGCACTCTCATCATCATACATCACCCTCTACCTATATATATATACACTCCACTCACAGCACTCTCATCATCATACATCACCCTCCACCTATATATATATACACTCCACTCACAGCACTCTCATCATCATACATCACCCTCTACCTATATATACAGCTATGTATCCTCTCCATACACTCCACACAGCACTCTCATCATCATACATCACCCTCTACCTATATATATATATACGCTCCACTCACAGCACTCTCATCATCATACATCACCCTCCACCTATATATATATATATACACTCCACTCACAGCACTCTCATCATCATACATCACCCTCCACCTATATATACAGCTATGTATCCTCTCCATACACTCCACACAGCACTCTCTTCATCATACATCACTCTCCACCTATATATATATATATACACACCACTCACAGCACTCTCATCATCATGCATCACCCTCCACCTATATATATATATACCACTCACAGCACTCTCATCATCATACATCACCCTCCACCTATATATACAGCTATGTATCCTCTCCATACACTCCACACACCACTCACATCATCATACATCACCCTCCACCTATATATACAGCTATGTATCCTCTCCATACACTCCACACAGCACTCTCATCATCATACATCACCCTCCACCTATATATATATATACACACCACTCACAGCACTCTCATCGTCATACATCACCCTCCACCTATATGTATATACACTCCACTCACAGCACTCTCATCATCATGCATCACCCTCCACCTATATATATATATATACCACTCACAGCACTCTCATCATCATACATCACCCTCCACCTATATATATATATACACTCCACTCACAGCACTCTCATCATCATACATCACCCTCTACCTATATATACAGCTATGTATCCTCTCCATACACTCCACACACCACTCACAGCACTCTCATCATCATACATCACCCTCTACCTATATATATATATACACTCCACTCACAGCACTCTCATCATCATACATCACCCTCCACCTATATATATATATATACACTCCACTCACAGCACTCTCATCATCATACATCACCCTCTACCTATATATACAGCTATGTATCCTCTCCATACACTCCACACAGCACTCTCATCATCATACATCACCCTCCACCTATATATATATATATACACACCACTCACAGCACTCTCATCATCATGCATCACCCTCCACCTATATATATATATACCACTCACAGCACTCTCATCATCATACATCACCCTCCACCTATATATACAGCTATGTATCCTCTCCATACACTCCACACAGCACTCTCATCATCATACATCACCCTCCACCTATATATATATACACACCACTCACAGCACTCTCATCGTCATACATCACCCTCCACCTATATGTATATACACTCCACTCACAGCACTCTCATCATCATGCATCACCCTCCACCTATATATATATATATACCACTCACAGCACTCTCATCATCATACATCACCCTCCACCTATATATATATATATACACTCCACTCACAGCACTCTCATCATCATACATCACCCTCTACCTATATATACAGCTATGTATCCTCTCCATACACTCCACACACCACTCACAGCACTCTCATCATCATACATCACCCTCTACCTATATATATATACACTCCACTCACAGCACTCTCATCATCATACATCACCCTCCACCTATATATATATATATACACTCCACTCACAGCACTCTCATCATCATACATCACCCTCTACCTATATATACAGCTATGTATCCTCTCCATACACTCCACACAGCACTCTCATCATCATACATCACCCTCCACCTATATATATATATATATATACACACCACTCACAGCACTCTCATCATCATGCATCACCCTCCACCTATATATATATATACCACTCACAGCACTCTCATCATCATACATCACCCTCCACCTATATATACAGCTATGTATCCTCTCCATACACTCCACACACCACTCACATCATCATACATCACCCTCCACCTATATATACAGCTATGTATCCTCTCCATACACTCCACACAGCACTCTCATCATCATACATCACCCTCTACCTATATATATATATATATACACTCCACTCACAGCACTCTCATCATCATACATCACCCTCCACCTATATATATATACACACCACTCACAGCACTCTCATCATCATACATCACCCTCCACCTATATATATATATATATACACTCCACTCACAGCACTCTCATCATCATACATCACCATCCACCTATATATATATATATATATATATATACAACTCACAGCACTCTCATCAT